>JAVRKA010000002.1:6490000-11490000 GCA_034508555.1 Venustoraphidia nigricollis | reverse complement strand
GCCAAGGGTGACAGTTAAATTTTGAGAAAACCAAAAACAAAATAGGGGGTACAGTACAGCTTCATCAACCTGGACGCTCCAGAAACCTAGACACTTGATTCTAAAACTCAAACACGTACATAAAAATTAACGACCTGTTTATTATGTTTACAAAACTGTTTCTACATTTGTGTTTGCAAACAGTTGACAGACAATTTAAGATTTTGTGACAAAGTTAAATTTTTCGCTTGGATTAGCTATCTATTTTTTAATAATTCTGGAACATCGATGGGTTTACCCTTGAATTTTTTTTAGTTGCAACAAATAAACGAAGAAAAAAATATTGCTCGTACTTCGAAACAAAGAACGGATACGCCATATTCTTTACGATTGTCTTGGAAAGAGAAACCAAAATTAATCAACCAGATGAGGGACCGAAGTGCTGTACACGTATGATCAACAAACAAAAACTATAAAGCCTTTTTGTAGATGCCTAATTATATATCATAAGCGTAAACTTATAATATTTGATTTTAAATTCCTATTATTCGTAATCTGTGATGAGTTCTTTTCCTAATTTTAAAAGATAGACTTATTTGTTTGTCAAAAGATGACACAACAGTACAGCTTAGGCAGTGTCGGATTTGATAATTCAAGGCCTATTGGCACAAAGGCAGTGGGGGCCCCCATGTATGTTGTATGAGTATTAAAAGGCATGATACAATTTGTTAAAGTGAAAACTTTTTTTTATTCATTAATAAAAACGATAAATCTTAAAACTACATTTTTTTTATTAGGGCGATAGGGCTTTGGTAGCAAGGCCATTAGCTGCAAGTATATTTTAAAGTTAGATATATAGACAAGATTTTTAAATTAAATAAAACATTTTGTGACTTTTTTTATCGACAAAGAAATGAACAACATCGTCGATGTTTATTTCTCGCAATATTCTGTACTCATTTTGTTAAAGTTAAATTTTAGATAGAAAAATCAATTACGAATTTTTACTGAAAATTCATTTTGTGTATCGATGACCAATCGATCTACATGTATATTTTTTTATTTTTTTTTTTTCGGAAATTGAATTTTGCATTAAATTGTGGGGCTCCTGGGCCTGGACCCTAAGTTCGCTTATGTAAATCCTGCACTGATCTTAGGCACCAAGAAGAATTTTTTGAGTTTATATCCAATGGCAGAAATGTCCAATATTGCTCCCGCGTGATGGCGTTAGTATGGTTGAAGGTCATTTGCATGACATGACAGCGATTTGTTTAAGGATTTTAAAAACATTAAGAAAGTTTTTTTTTCAACGACAGTTTGGTTTAGAGGTTAGCGCGTTAACCGCTGTACTGCATTGTCCTCTAGAATGAATATATAATTTGTAGGCACTTAGTTATTCGTCAATATAAATGGTGGACACATCTCTTCTTGGTTCCTAAGGATATAGTTTTTTCGGTTATTAAAATGATACTTTTTCTTGTGTCACAAATAGGGTCATATGGACGCTAATGCCCTCAGTTGTCCAGCGTCTATAATTTATAATCGTAGCTGCACGATAATTTTGGTTTTTATTAAATTACGGTTGAATCTGACAACTTCCATTGTTAGTAACCTCATTGTTTCTGCAATATCAACATCCAGTTGTGGAAGTTTTTTGCACAACAAACCTTCTAAATTTTTCAAGGTTGTCTAATTTGGCTGTAATTTAGTATGAACTTAGTATGGGAGACTGTATTTAGCACTAACTGCAAAGTCCAGTAATTTAAGCTTCACCCCATTTATGTCGTGTTCCTAAAGCCTTACCTACCAATACACAAGTTGTAAGTAATCAATAATTTAGGGCACTAAGAACAGTAGATCTTCCTCCCGTACAAAAAAATATATTTTTTAACTTTTGGTGTGTTTGGTATATTAGTGTAGTGTAGACTCAGTGAAATTTGCACTGAAAATTGTATGTTAGGTATATAATTCATGATTACACTTTTGTGTAACAAACGCAATAGTGTCAAAAGTATCAACACTTCTTATACTGGAACACAATACCAAACACACCGTTTATTTGACCCGACTTTAGCATTAGAAGCATGTTTGTTTTTTTTTTGTAAACGCAAACTTTTTTTTTCGTCCAAAAAACGGGCTAGCAGTAATACAAAGTTTTGCCTTAAGTACAGTGTGTTCTAAAAAAGTGTAATTTAAGTAGACTTCGGAAAACACGTCATTTATTTTCGGAGCATACTTGAATATTTTTTTAAATCACATAAATATTACGAATAATTTTAACGCAGTTTTTACATTATGTTGAACCGATTTTTAATAATAAATAATTAAAACAATAATCAGGTCATTAACACTGTGTTTTCATAAAATAAATCACTTATATTTTCCACAGTAATTAACTATTTTTGTATGTGCGATAAGTTTATAATGTTTTACTCTAATTATTATAATATTATCTTAACGATGTATATGCTAATGTTGTTACAACTTTTTCAAATTATCCCTTCATAACAGTAAAATTTTTACTTCGATATAAGCAAACTGAGTACATATTAGATATGATGTTTGGTTGGTAAGTTTCTGACCTGATACCAGAAGCGTTTTGTCGGCAATACAGAACTAAAATATGTTTGTCAGTTAAATTCTTGTATTCGACAAACTGTTTAAATCTGGCTTAAACAATTCTAGCAGTTCTGGACTCTGGTAGGAGCTAGGAATTACTGAAACTAAGTTTGGACAACCCGAAAAGTTCAGGAATTTGATCAACAAGAGTTAAATAAGGATTCGTTTTACAAATAGACAACAAATTTTGTGGTGTAGTAAATTTAGATTCTAGGGTTTTGATGTTGAATGCTTGTCGAACAATTACTTAAAACTCTACGTAACCCTTTCAAAATTTATTGGTATTTCAAATATTAATTTTCGAAATAAACGTATTTGAAATTCTACCATTGAAAATATCCAAAGAAAAGGGTTCCAGTAATCAAAAAACAAAGTTTTTTCTGTTTTGGGAGGGATAATATAACCGTTCATCACTAGTTACTATAGAATATCGAAATATACCAACTATATTTTAGGAGATATTTAGAGCGTAAAATTTTTCATTTTCATTCTTTTTTAATTTTGAAATCAACAGTATTTTTTTCTAAAAATAACCGACTTGGAACCAGTGGGCAATTTCAGAGGATAAAATTTGTGAGGTGATAAAACCGTAAATTGTAAAATAATACACACTTAAAAACTTCAATCACCACCCTCTAAAAGTTAATGTCAAACAATACGCTAGGACCAGCGTATTCTCATGTTTGCTGTTTCGTTCTAATTTTTTCTGAGGTTCTTATTATCCTTGATAATAAGAATTCAAACCCTCTGTAAGAGATTCAGTGATGGCAATGTGGCGCATCAATTTTTTTTTTCGGAAATTAAATTTTTATTCATACATTTTAAATCAGGCTCGGAATGGAAGTCTGAAGGTTATTGGGGTCATTGCATGATAAAATGTGTGGAGTAGGTATTATATCAGTTTTGATTTGTATTTGTGACGAGAAAGGCATATTTGATGAAAAATAAATACTGTTTTTGTTTAAATAAAGGATTTTAATAAATAAATAATGGTAATTTAAAAGTTTTTTTTTTCAAATAAATGGCGACATTCATAATTTTTTTGGAGGATGTTAAGGATGCAAACCCTCTAAGAGATTCAGTGGTGACAGTGTGGTGTATCAATTTTTTTTTTGAGAATTTGGAAATTAAATTCTTGTTCACACATTTTCCATTAAACTACGTGGTTTGGTTGTGTAACTAGCTTTATTGCTTGACATAATCGAAATGGAAGTCTGAAGGTTATTGAGGTCATTGCATGAAAAAACGTGTGAAGTAGGTACATCAGTATTGCTTTATACTTGTGACAAGAAGGACATATTTGATGAAAAATAGACACTGTTTTTCTTTGTTTTTGTTTAAATAAAGGATTTTAATAAATTAATAGTGGTAATTATAATTCATTTTTCAAATAAATGGTGACATTCATAACTTTTTTGGAGTGCAAATGGTGACTGTTGCTGAAAGTGACTCAAGTTCAGATTTCGACGCGGATTGATTCGGTATGTTTTTTGTTTTATTTTTTATTAATTTCTCTTTTTATAATGTTTAAAAGTATAAATAATTTCTATATTTGACTTCTGAAACATTTGATTGGTTTTCAATTGTTTTTTAACTATCGTTTTCTCTTTCTTTTTTAATTTTTTCTTTGAAGATACCTTCTTACGTATAGGCAACTTATTTTTGTATAAAAACTTGCATCCGGTGCTTTTAATTTTTTTAAGGTAATTATTATAAGTAGATAAATTGAGTTTGACGCGTCGTTCACAACACTCGTGTAGTCCAAGTCTTTTCTGTCAAGTTGTATAATAAAAAAGTCACGCAATTTTTTTTTTATTAATAATATTTTATTTCAATAATTTTTAATTTTCTACATGAAGTGTTTTTTTTAATATATAAATAAAAATTACTTACTAATGCATCATTTATGAATAGATTTTATTAATTAAATTAGGTTAAGGCTAAAGAATAGCCGAAATAAAGCATTGTTTTAATAATAAAATGTTCAGCATTATAAATAATAACAATAAGCTCTAATTAACATATAGGACAGGTACACTATTTGTTCATACTACATTTTAGGAGTAGTTTGAAATAATCAAAATGATCACATTATATCATAAAAGTACATTAAAAATAAATCTACTATTCTATTGTTTCACCTCTCAACTGTTTTTGAAAAAAAATAATCGACTTTTGATAAATAAATTATCGTAAGTTTTACAAAAAAAAGAAATAAATTTGTAACAGTGCTGGGGTGTCATATATTAGACTTATTCCCACCAGTAAAAGGAAAAATAGCCGAAAAAATTCTTTGAAATATAGGTTAAGGTCAACTGTAACTATTACAAACGCCATTTTATGATTTCAGAAAGTAGTGTAACAAAATGGGTCGGCTCATCTACTTTATTATAAAAACAATTGCTCGTTACAAAAAGTGATGACACGGTTTCAGATGTTTAAAATAAATAATTTCCAAGATAATTTCTTTCAAAAACAGAATTTTCTAAACATTTGCGTATGGTTTATCTTAAATACTGGTTAAATATCCGATTTTATTTAGAAAGCAGTCAAGGAAACAAATATTTATGTATTTTAATTAAACCTGACGTTGCCTAAAATTGGGGGAAACATAGTTTTCAAAAATAAACAATTTTGCTGTTTTGTCGTTATTAATTGTTTTAATTGCAAACTTGTTATGCACGTTGAAGCAAGTAAATTAAGAAGTTATTCAACAATGTTTAGGTCCAGCACTTATTATTTGTGTGTTTAATAATGAATGATGATTGAGTACAATAAAAGAATATAATTGGAATGTTATATTACATCACATACTATGTTTTTTTGTAATATTTATGAAAGATTTTCATAATATATACTTCGCGATTCTTTGACCTGTTATATTACTGAACATTTAATCATGAAACTGTTGCTTTAAAGGTACTTAATGTGTATTATAAAACATGCGTTAATTTATTTACAAAATGTGGGAACGTCAACAAAACAAATAAAGGGAAAATATAAGTCAATAAACAATTTTCAGGGTTAAATTATACAAAAAGAAGTTCAGTCGTCTTTATATAAAAAAAACAATAATGTACTATGGAAGTTACGTCATCATTCGGAGTAATTTTTTAAAGATATAAACACATTATTTAGGTCACAAACGAAAATTCTAAATTTGATAATCATGAAGAGTAGTTTATTAAAATATAAACTAATCATTTAAATTAGTAATAATCCCATTTTTATAAAAGTGTATTTTCGTGATTTATATCTGAAAGGATTTTTATCTTGTGATAACCATTTTCAATTTTAACAATCTCATAACTATACAACTTTTCTGGAAAAGGACACGTAATCTTTTCTGAATTATAGAACTGCATCCAGCTTAGAGAAAAGGGTTTTTGGAATGGATTAATTTTGGACGAAACTCAAGAATGAATTTAACAAATTATTTCGAGTACAGTAATGTTCGTACATTCAAGAAAATGGCTCCAAACCCATTCAAAATTAATTTTTGGTTTAGTAAAATTGAGTTAAATTGCTCCAGCAGAGGCCCCTCTAGAATTAATTATTTCAAAGTGCGCATGGTCCGAAATGCCACGTTTTGAACTATTTAAATCCATAAACATTTTTTATTTCAAAAATATGTTGAAAATGCTAAATTGGTTGTAAATTTGTGTGAACTTTACCTGATCCGTGGCTGATTGAAAAAAGACGTGAAGAAATCTGATCTATTTACTGAGTTTGTTGCGTAGTCTATTCTGTACGTCTATGGTCTAACACTAACAATTTTATTTAAGATTGTTTAAAATTGACGCAATTAAAGATACAAATAAAATCCTTTCAGTTGTAAATCTTGTAATCGTAAAGAATAAAAAATAGTACACATTTGCAATAAAGAAACTAACGGAACAAACATGTGCTGTTGAAAATCTTGAGGTATAAAAATATTTGCACCAGAACTAGTAGTTTTTATTATATCAATTAAATATCATATTAAATAAGATCGATGTTAAACAAAAATAACATATCTGTGATGCTTTTACCAAGCTTATTTAGTACTCGCTGCAACGTTGAATTAACGAAGCAGCAGGTACTAAAACCTATAAGTAGTAATATCAATTATGGTTTTAATGTGTTGACTGAATGCTTGACGCCGTCTGACAAGACGATCGAGCGTGTAAGATAAAATATTTTTTGTCCCTTTGAGCTGAAAATAACGAATTTCGCCTTCCAAGCTAAAGACGTTTAACATACGTTTTTCAAGCTGGAAAGATACTGCATGTTTCGCCCTTTCGACCGGAAAGTTCCATAGACTAAGCATGTTTGGTCTCTCCAGCTGGATTCAACCATATTCAAGCAGAAAAGATTTACCATACGTATTTCAAACTGGAAAGATTTAAATGTTTGATTCTTTCAATTGAAAAGTTTGAAAGACTAAGCATGTTTGGTATTTCCAGCTGGATTTGACATGTTCGAGCAGAAAAGATTTAATAAATCTTTCAAGCTGGAAAGATTCAACATGTTTGTTTCTTTCGATCGGAAAGTTTGAAAAACTAGACGTGTTTGGTCTTTCCATCTGGATGCAACATGTTCAAGCAGATAAGATTTAATAAATCTTTCAAGTTGGAAAGATTCAGCATATTTGATTCTTTCGTTCGGAAACTGACAGATTAAGCATGTTTGATCTTTCACTCTGGATGCAAAATGATCGAGCAGAAAAGATTTAACATAAGTCTTTTAAACTTACATGTTTGATCCTCCGACTTTTTGGACTGGAAATACAGTCCTCTTTTATTTTTAGAAACCCTAAGTCGGAAAGATTGAATATTTTTTATCTTTCCAGCTGGATCAACAATAATTTGCCAGTACATACTTCTTTTGAGTCTATAAACTAACCCAACTTTAGCGCCGCGCACGGTGCAGTGGTATCGAAATAGCAGACAAAATAATGATAAAACCATATTTGATGAAACGTATAAGTAGTAATACCGTAGTGATATACCTATTATCAGAAAACAGTCATAAAAAATATATTGATCACTATCATGAATATTATGTACTAACAAAAAATATACTGCCAATAAAAAATTGTTATAAATATTTACGTATTTATTTGGAGTTTTTTAATTCTATGGCTATACAGACATTAATTTATGGACTCTTTTTGCATCCTCACTACAATTCATACGTTGAAATATCAAGTCAATTTATAAAATATAATTATTATTAGTCGATTGCTTCTACTGCCGTGTTAACTTTTGTTTTTCTACTGACGTCATGAATGTTCTGAACGAAAATCCACGCGTATTTTGCATTATTATTGAGCATATATGTACAGTAAAACTTTGTGTTTTTCCATCCGTTTTAAGAAGTTTTGCTGTATATATAAGAATCTTATAACGCTGTTATTACATAATTTTAATTCATGTGCTCAGAACAGCCAATTTCACTTTGCATACGTGAAAATTCAAACCAAATTTTACAAAAATAAATTTACAAAATTGTGTCGTCCAATGGAAACGACATTATAAATAAAAACTAACGAAATTCAACCAACAATTCTTTTTTACAATAAACTTCCTACTCCGTACAAATTTCTGGAATGTTAATACTTCAACAATTTTAATGTACATTCTTAATTACATAATACTTATATACAAACTTAAAAGGATAGATTTATACAGTACTTAAGTTTTAACAGTATTAATATACGAATAGCTTAATTCATTTGTTTAGTTCTGTATAAATCAACCCTCAAATAAAATCTTCTGGTTTACAATTTCTCCGACATTTTGACCATACATTAATGTGGTATCGCAATAGAATTTAGTTGAGACAAAACACAAAAACAAAACTATACAAATTATATTTCCTTTGTCATTTTTTTTTTACTTTATTATTTTGAAATATTTACGTAGCAGCTACTTAACTTAAAAACCCAAATAACCCAAACACCAGATTGCACAAATAACCCGATATTTTTCCTATAAATTATGCACCGTTCATATATAGGTTTGTAGTAGTTTTTTCATCTTGTTTATGTCATTTTGGTTTTAAGTAAATTTTTATTGAAAACTTGCAGTTTTTAATTAACGAAGAACTGGCTTACAAATATTCGATTTGCATGTTTTATATATAACGTTAGTTTCATGTAATCAAAATAATTTTGCAGCGGATGTATTAAGGTCAGAGGCGCAACTCGGACTATATTCATTTTAGATGTTAAATGTTCTAACTACGTCCCTGAATTGTGCTTATAGAACATTTCCAAATTATTATGTTAAAAAAAGGGTAGTTTTGAAAGACTTATAATAACTATAAGACGTTTCATTGTTTTCTCGCATAAGCGTCGCCGCCATGGTTATGCTTACGGGTTTTGGGTACTTTTTGACGCAATGGCTGACCCAGTAACGTTTTTCAATGTTAATTTAGATGAACATATTTTTGATCATGCTAAATTAGTGCACAAAACAGCAGAAGAACACACTTGTTCTCAACTGAAACGCTGGTTGACGCGCCACGATCGAAAAAAACTGGAGGAAGTAAACGAAAACTGGTTGAAAGGTTGTAGACTTACCTGTCATAAATCGTTGATTGCCAAAAAATTGATCTTCAAAAGTAGTGAAATATTTGTCTACAGTATTGTATCACTTCTTTAATTAATATTTCTTTTTTAATTACTATTTAGTTTTTTCAAAACCCATCATTTGTCAGAATGAATGTGCCCGAAAAATATGGCGGAAGTTGAGGGATGCGCACAAAAAATTTTCAACTATGAAAAGAGCTATTAATTTTTATTTTTATGAATAATTAGTCTCATAAAAAGCATTTTCACAAACAAGATAGAAAAAAATCCACATTTCCTACATATTTATATATAGTTTCCTTATCATGGACATTCTTATTATCACAGTAATACTGTCAATATTTTGTTCATTAAGCTTTTGTTTCTTTTTATAAATAATTTCTTCTGGAGAGTAGAACGCGCGTAACAAAAGTAATATATTGAGATGAATAAATCAGCCATCCACCTGAAACATTATTAATCACAGTGCCTTTATCTATTCAAGCCATTAAAACCAGTTAGTGCTGTGCAAAAACTTAAGAACAAAATTTTATACAATTCAAAAATAATACAATAATATATTGTTTTGGCCCGAGCTCAAATAATCTCAGAACTTAACTAAATTGCCATATTGACAAAACCACAACTTTCAGCATCTTAATGAGTTTCTCCAGCATTAAATTAATACTTTTTTTGGGTTGATCTCTCGTTTTTTTTTTAATTTTCAACATTAAACTGTGAAAGATAAGTGTGTAAAAAGTTACATTGAAAAGAAAACATGCTTTAAAATTGTGAATAGCAATATATTTAGAGATCTAAGTACTCAAATAATTTCTGTAATTTATATTTTGTTAAATTTTTTTTAACTAACTTCAAGTACGGGAGCTATTAAACTTTTATTAATCGTAGAACTTTTCACACTGCATTAAATCCCTACCGGATATGTAATTTTGGGGCACCGCAAGGGAACCAATGATGATAAAAATATTTTCTGTTTGAAACCCCATTGCTTCAGTGACGGCGCCCTTAAATAACATATCTGGGAGGTATTCAGTGCATTCTGAAAAGTTGATCACCTATACATGTACATATAAAATTAATAACTTTTTCTGAAAATATTGAATGATCGAAAAAAATTGTAGTTTTTACTTTTTCCAAAAAAATATGTGGTTTTAGAGCTGAAAGAACGGGTAGATGTTATATTTTAAGATGCATTTAAAAAGTGCGTTTTGTAAATTTGCAGGCATAGCTAATAAAAATTATTACTACTTTCAGTTCAGAAAAAAATTGCTTGAAACTTCAAAATCTTTGAACTTTAATTACAGGAACTGATTATTTTTATTTTCGTCTTTCGCTGATCACGGGATTCACAATAGCGATCCGGAACTTTTAGATACTTTCTCGGTACACGAATACCAACCACACGGCGGGGTGAGTTCAAATTACAATTTGACAAATCAATTTCGTTTGACATATCGCGTACTATGTTCGTGTAGAGTGAAGGTATCTAAAAGTTCGTAAAATGACGCACCATTGTGATTCACGAGCGCAATCAAGAATTAAGTCTAGATTTCAATTGTCTTAGTACAAGAAGCTATGCAATAAAACCTCTGAAATCTATTCTTAATTATAAAATTAATAAATTATGAAAAATGCACAGCACTAGTAACTAGTCAGTACGTTTATGGAACGGAGCATAATTCAAAATTAATTTCGTACTTTCAGTAGCATGTTTGCGAAATTTGAATTGGTGAATTTGAAGTGTCGTTTGTCGTAAAATTTCAGTAGTGCTGGACTGTATGGATGCATTTCTTTCAGATGCAAATAGTGAACTTCAGGTTCGCTTGTTGTGTGTCCACATTCTTCGCAGACGTACATCTTGGTTCTTCGTTCCTTGTAAGCATAAGTGTGTTGGACACCGTGTACTTTCAGACAATGTGATTCTAACGAACATCTTTGCGTAAAAGATTTCTCGCAAAGATTGCATTTATAAGGTCGAACGCCAGTATGCGTTCTCGTGTGTCGTTTTAAGTCAAAAGTATCGTTAAAACCTTTACCGCAAAACGTACATAAATATCTTTTTATGTCCGAATGACATTTCATATGCCGGTTGAGTAAACGCTGTAACGAGAAAGATTTCGAACATACTCGACAAATGAATCTCGACTGACCGTCTTCTGTTGTCACAGTTATTTTTTTACTATCTGATTCCGCTCTGCTCGATGGACGATGGCCGGTTTCTTGACTCGCAAGCGGGTTTTTGATACCGTGTCCTCCGTTTACAAACTCCAATTGCACTTCGGACGGGATGCCCAACTGAAAAGAAACCAAGAAGATTATTATATATAATTAAATTCATTATTAAGATGACTTGATATCCAAACGTTTCAAGGACGTTTTGTGAATTTCATGAAAGAGTAACACCGTGAGTTGTCGTCACATGCCGGTTAAGTATAGTATTTTCACTCTGAGAGCCGGAAATAACCGAAGTGAATCTTTTCAGTATCTCGACTATGAATACTCCTTGCCGCTAACAACGTACGTATTGTTTAGATGTTTTACTTCAACCGCGCGTATAGGTTACACGTGTCCTTTTTTATAAATTAATCGTAAAAGTATCAATTTCTATGTTTGATATTTAAACATCTCTCATTTTTTACTGAAGTAAATGCTAGGGAAGTGGGAAGCTTTACTGTTAGCTATAATCTACTGCTAAATTTGTTTGACATGCCATTGTATTCCAATTTTACACACATCTCTTCGGAGTAACCCTTTTTATTGTAAACATAGAACTCATGTATTTTCAATCTGTGGGCACTAATCGACTCCCGTATTTTCAGTTTTTCATTTACCCTCACTTCATGGCACTTATTGATCAATCAGAAAAAACGTATTTTTCCATCGGCTGAGCAGCATGGGAGAAGACACTTTCAGAGAGAAATAGGGACTAAAAACTTGAAAATACGTGAGTAAAATCAGTTGAAAGGTGTTGAAAAGACACCAGTCCGATTGTATTTGAAAATTAGTGCTCGGTTTCTGATACGACTTTCAAGTTTGAAGTTGGATTCAAGAATGTAATTTGTTTTCAACTAAATGTAGATCTACATTTAGTTGAAAACAAATCTAAATTTAATCCCAGAATTAGTCCTCAACTGCGAACATTTTTTAATGGCATCTGACGACATCAGTGTTTACGGGCGACCTCAGCGTAGCTGAAGTACACATGCACTCATTTTGTCAAGTTACTTTGCAACAGCGTACAGTACAAACGGCTGAACTGATTTTGGAAGACTCTTTTTTATTCTATTCTGTCCAAAGTCTAGTAAAGCTAAATGTTATAAAGTATTTGCAATCGGATTCGAACCGAATACTGCCGAGGGCGATCCTATAAGTTGACAAGATAAAATAATTCGATTTTAACTAATGAAGGATGGATATTTCAAGTCCTCTTAAATATAATTTTTGATTATCTTCAATTGTGTGAAATAATTGTCGATAAAATAAAAATAAAATAATGAACCAAATTTAACAGAAGCACACAAGTTGAATTTGGCTTTGCTTTTTTTATTGCCGCAATTAAAAATAACTGCAATTAGCTTTTTTTGAACTGACCAATTTATAATTGTTTGAATCTGAAACTGCTGTCAGATAAATATAAAAAAAACTCAATAAATCGTTTTGAAAAAAAAATTGGTCTAGCTCTGGCCTTATCAAATTGTTTGCTTACCCGTTGCTGTAAAACAACGACCCTGTTTTGAACATTTGGTTCACTGCTCGTAGAATCACGTCTTCCACTCACACTGCCTGGAGGACTGACCGATCCTTCCAAAGAACAACTGGCGCCTCCTGGTGACGGAAGAGATATTCCACTAGGAGAATCTAATTCCAAACCGCTGCTTGAAAACGACAATCCTGGAGACATGATGCTTGAAGGTTGTTGTTGAATTTGCACTTGTAACTGCGACTGTTCACTCACTAAAGGATAATTGTTAAACGATTGTTGAGATTGATTATATTGTTGTCGACTTTGTTGTTCATTATTGTAACTTCTGTTACTGCTTCCACTGGTGATGTTGTTGTCTGAGAAAGAGATCGAGGAGTCGACATTTTGTATTGAATTTGAATTTGGCGTTAAAGAAGGTGATCCCAAATCATCGCCGATCATATCCGAAATACTTTCCTTATTGTCGTCGTCATCGTTGGTCGGAAGACGTTGGAAGAATGTCGACAAATCTGTCGCGTCCGATAAACTTTCGAGTAACGCGTGTTCGGCAGGACTTGAAAATGTTAGCGTCGCTGTAAATTGCAACGGATCTATTACCGTGCTGTCGACAATCATTGAATCGTCATAATTTGAGTAAGAACCAGGTAATAAATTATTTTCATAAACATCTAAATCACTTTCATCTTTTAATGCCAATCCGTAAGCAGCATTTTGTAATAATGAATACTGCTTAGGTTGGATTTCCGTGTTGTATCCGAGAATCGACATATCTTGTCCAGTATCACAATCCATATTTAGTGGACCTGACAACGAATAACTATTTCCATTGATATAATTCCCACCGGCGTTAAAATTATTTGTAGAACTATTACCACCTTTTAATGACTCGTAAAAGGGTGGCAAACTTCCGGTAGGAGGACTACTTGGTCCATAATTTTGTCTACCATCTCGTCCTGGATTCATTCCTCCGCCGCCTGTACCGCCCCCTAAAGCACCACCTCCTCCGGAACCCATTCCCGTAGACCCGCTACCAAAATTTATTGTTCCACCATTGTGAGATCCACTTCCACCGGATATACTGCCACCAGAATGTGTTCCATTGCTCGACGAACGACCGTGTCCTGCAGCTGCTAACATAGTTCCAGGCAATTTCGCCACAATACCCCGAAACGGTAACAACGGACGCACTACGTTTGCTATTTTGGTACTGGTGCTTCTTTTAAACCGTTTTTCGTCTTCGTCACTGACTTCACCTCGTTTCTTAGGAATATGATAATCGATCGGCTGCTCTTGTTCCGGTTCTGGAGGAACTTCCTTTTCTGGAAGACGTTGTTCTTTGTCTTGTTCTTTTCGCGTGGCCGGTGTACGTTTAATAACTGAACATCGAACTGGAGGTGGACTCGGCACGTGAGTTTTGGGAGATTCGGACGCCGGGAGACGTAATCGTTCCTTTTCACCAGGAAGAGGCAAATATTCCTTTCTTTCAGCTCTTGTTAAGACATGGCCACGGCTGCCATAAGGAATGTCGCCCCCCAAAATCGAAGATATAAATCGACGCGGTGGAGTTTTTGGAGGGCCATCATCCGAAGTTTTCTTTTGACGACTATCTTTTGATTCTGGCGTCGATGGACGAGAATTTGAAGATTTGTCATCTTTTGTTGAATCTGTAAAAAAAATAAAGATATAAATTAAAAATACGAAACACATAAAAATACGTTCTTGCTTACCCCATGCATTATTTATGAGCATCAAAAAAATAAATTTTTTGAACGCATTTTTAAAATCTACAAAGAAATCTTTAAAAAGCACACACCTAACTGTAATTAAAATTACACAAATACTATATTCAATATGCTGCATTTTTAGTGTATTTGCCATATGGCAACATACACTATTGGCGTTGGTCGGATGGCGGGACCTAGGGGTCGGACCAAAATTTCTCGACGTTTCATAACCTGCTAAACACTTTGGCACCATTTTGAAAAATGTATAAATATATATATGTATATATATATATATATATATATATATATATATATATTTATATACGTATATATATATATGTGTACGCGCGATAACTTTCGAAAGAGTTAATTGATTTCAACGAAATTTGGGCCACGTGTTGAAACCCATCACCGCAAGAAGCCTATTTAAAATGAGCCTAATCGGGCTATTTCAAGGGTAGTTTTTAGGGGTTGAAAACTGTTTTTGGGTCCCAAAATACCGAAAAAATTCTCCGAATCGTTTCAAAATTGAAATTTAACCCTCTGGTAGTGAGTAAAAAGTGTCCCCACAATTTTAATAAAATCGGCCCGACAGGATCGGATTTACAAATTTTATGAAAACACTAGTTTGCAGATAGTGACTTATTTATTGAAGGGTGTATTTAATTCGGTGTAGACGTTAAATTGATAATAATATTACAATTAAGAAAAAAATGTTATTTTAAGGGGTGTATTAAGGGGTTAAATTTTTTATTTTGCCCAAAAACAAACTTAATTTCACATAATAAAAGTATAAAACCACACGGACCTATACAAGCAAATACACTATATTGTCGGCAGGGTTTTGGCACTGCGACCCGGGTTTTTTATTATTTTATTGACAAGTTCAAGCAAACAATAATTTCAGGATTCTGCAAACTGGTTTCTTGTTGAATGTAAATATTAATCTGTTTATTTATTTGCACGGATGGGTGTGGGTTTGGTGACATTATATTAGTGAATAATAATTCTGTAGTCACAAGGTAGGCTTGGTTTTGTCAGATTTTTATTAAAAGAAGATTAATTGCAACGGTTGAGAATATAACAAATCTCGCAGACACGCCATATTTATATGGTTTCAGGTTGTCCGACATTCACCGTTCGCACACTTTTTATTTTCCATTTACCACTCTCCCGTTTTTTTCTACATTTTTAAATGATTTAATAACAAAAATCTATATTTATGAAAATTTTACGAATATCATTGAATTAAAACTTTACATATGACTAGCCTAGGGTTACCAGATGGTCCGAGTAAAAGAAGCGGACATTCCACAATCCCCCCTCTCCCTTCCCTCAATAAAATCATGAAAAAGGAAATCAGGAAATATTTTTAAAAATGAAAAAAAAATTTTAATTAAAAAAATTTTCTGAAGAGTATTATTTATTTGTCTTATTAACAGGGTCGATAGCGATTAACGATAGGTATGAGATACTGTGATACATGAATATATCGAAAAGGAGAGAGATTATTTACAAAGTCTGCTTGCTCTGCTCCCAGTAGTCCCAGTACCACATTGATTTATTTGTGTTAAATTTATTATTATCGGTTTGGTTTATATTAAATTTACTGTAGTTATTGTATATCGGTCTGATCGAGAAAAAAGCGGACATTTGAGTGCAAAAAGCGGACATGTCCGCTTAAAAGCGGACGCCTGGTAACCCTGCACTAGCCGTTACCCGCGTCTCTGCACTAGATTCAGATGAAATACGACAGCGGCAACAGTTGCCCTTTGGCTCCACCGTATCACAGTCTAGTGACGAATTACAACAAAGTGGATAGCAAAAACATCTCCATGAAAAAATACATATCTGTGCTTTCATGGTGATCAGTCAAACGGTGTCGAAGCCGATTAGTTTCTAACAGAGAAAAAATGAAAAACGTATTTTCGTTGGTAAAATTCCGATAAGAAAACATTAATTTTTTATAATGCTTTGTTATTTGTTTACGTGTCAAGCCATCCAGTTAGAATGAAAATGTTATGGCTCACCATTTTTTTATTTAAATTGGATAAACAAATATAAAGGAAAACAACCGCTACATGAAATAAGCAAACAAACAAACCATTTTTGACGTCATATGTTCATCGTTTGTCTACCTACACAATTTCTTAACATTTTTTAACTTGTTACTGCCATGGCATGTAATTCTTCCTTCATAGTAAAGTCGTCAAAGAGACCCTTCTATGGCCAACTTGTTGCGTGCACAGGTGCTTTTTACCTTTGCTTTATGTAATTTATAGTTGAACAACACCAAGAACGTACAAAAATTATTGTCAATGAGTCATATAAGGAGTTTAATGGAGCGGCCAAACAATGAAACATTGTAATATACCCGTATCATGCATAAAACTTATGTCGCCTAAATTATGAAGTATAAGATGTGTATGCAATTAATAATAATAATAATAATAATAATAATAATAATAATAATAATAATAATAACAATAATAATAATGCGTTTAACGTCCGTTTCTCGACTTTATGTCATAACAGACGCCATTCGCACCATTACTATTTTTTCATCTATCTTTTTTCTATCTATTGCTACTATGCTGGACGTTGCGCATTTTTTTAGAAAATTTGATCCAATGCTGCCCTCAAATGAATTTTACCTTAATATGTTTCTAGTGTTTTCTGGTGCATATAGATTATGCTACTTTAAAAATTCATCCCGGGGATTGATTTTCGTATTTTAATAATGGCACAGACGCTAATGATTTCAGATGTTAAGCGTCTATAATTAATCTACAATCTATCTAATAGTGGTTAAGCTATGGGTTAAGTTTTACTTATTAATATCAGTAGATATTAACGAAGCCATATTTGTGTTTCTCATCTACCACGTCCCGTTATTTTCTACATTTTTTACAACTTCAACTTATATAATAGCAATGGGCGAATGAAGAAATTATAGGAAATTAGGATAAGGTAGATAATTTTTGAACTAGGAGTATGATAGGGAATCGGCCATGGCCTCAAATAAGGAAGCATCTCGATATTTATCTGGAATTAATTGAGGGAAACCATGGAAAACTTCAATCAAGATGGCCGGTACAGGAATTACCGTTTCTCGGCGAGAGGCAGTAGGAAAGAGTCCCAGCCACATCTGCCCCCGCCGGGATTCGAACCCGGTAACTCCCGAATGCGAGTCTAGTGCTGTCACCACTACTCTACCCAGCTCGGTACGTGTATGCAATTATTTTCGAACTGTACTATATTTGACATCTATTGTAATTAGATGCAAATATTAATTTATATTTTTATCCTTCTGTTAAAACTGCATATTTTTGTATTTTTCTGTTTACTTTTTTATATTTTTGATTCGTTTACCTTGTTTACATTATTTTGTTTTGTTTTTTAATATTTTTGGCTCATTATTTACATTTTTGAGTTGTTTTTTTATATTTTTGGTACACTGTTTACGGAAGCGTTGTTTATATTTTTACTCGTTCGCAAATATGAACAATATGCCAAAAAAATAAACAATGATTGAAAAATGTAAACAGTTGGTTAAACATAGTAAAAAATGTAAATAATAATCTAAAAATATTATCAATAAAATAGAAACTTGAAATATTGTGCGAAAATGTAACCAAAAATGTAAATAAAGTATAGTAAAAATGAAATCAAAAATTTGTATACGGGATAAAAATTATAAAAAAATAAAATTAATTCATTCAGTTGTGACGGAACGTAGGTACAATGTTCCGAGCCTGTCTTCTCCCCACCTGTATTCACAGGTGTTATAGAAAAGTACCGCAATTCATGGCTGTCTGCATAATACAATAAAGAATTCTACAGGTCTAACATTATCTAACCCTTTTATAGCTAAAACAGGTTTTATTTTTATACTGAGTAAACAACTCGACATTTCTTTGCTTTGTACAGGCAAGTTCTCTATTTTCATTACTTTGCTAATACAATTTAATACTATGGTATTAAAATAAATAAAATTAACGATTTTTAATCAGACTTTATTATAGTTTGAATAATAAATACCGAGCTGGGTAGAGTAGTGGTGACACAGCACTAGACTCGCATTCGGGAGGTACCGGGTTCGAATCCCGGCGGGGGCAGATGTGGCTGGGACTTTTTCCTACTGCCTCTCGCCGAGAAACGGTAATTCCTGTACCTGCCATCTTGATTGAGATTTTCCATGGTTTCCCTCAATTAATTCCAGATAAATATCGAGATGGTTCCTTATTTGAGGCCATGGCCGATTACCTATCAAATTCCTAGTTCAAAAATTACCTACCTTATCCTAATTTCCTATAATTCCTTCATTCGCCCATTGCTATTACATAAGTTGAAGTTATAAAAAAAATGTAGAAAATAAGGGGAAGTGGTAGATGAAAAAATAGTAATGGTGCGAATGGCATCTGTTATGACATAAAGTCGAGAAACGGACGTTAAACGCATTATTATTATTATAATTTGAATAATAACAACGTTTCACCCCAGATTTGAGTCTTCTTCAGGTCTAAAAATTAACAAAATAAACTTTTTAATACCTAATAATTAAAATTAACTAAGTATAAAAATAAAAAAAAAATAGAATTAAAAAAATAGAAAAAAAATTAATAAAAACATTATATATAATTTTTATAAGTATGATGCAATAACACATTATGAACTACTCGTCTGATCATATTAACCCTTTCCTAGTTGACCTTGAATCCCTTTTCTGGAGTTAGGCGGAGGATTAGAAAACAAGAGTGAGTGATAAGAACGCATGGCCAGTGCCGCGTACAAATATAATAATAATCAGAATAAACTATATCACCGACAGAATTGTCCTTTAAACACGTTTATTTTCCAAAACAAACTTTTTTAAAACAAGTTATTAAAAATAGCTTTTAAATGAATCGATGAACTATTCGATTAAACTACATTATTAACGAGTACAATCGTAATTAGGGAGGTAGTTTAGTAACGTTTTTTTCGCGTGATATATCATAGATAATTCCTTGACTATTTTACGACTTTTTCAGGAGTTCTGAAATTTCCTGACTTTTCCAGGTTTTCCACATCTGTACTTCTTGGTGTTTGATTCAAACTATAAATTATTAAAACTATTTTGAAATCATTTGTGTGAACGAATGAATGAAATAGGAAGGTCAACTGTGTCTATTTGTAATAAAATTTTTGAAAAAAAAATTTTTACACAATAATCTTTTAAACTTTAAAGTCTAATAAATTACTATTCAAGGCGAGTCAATCCCACGATTTGTTACACACCTATCTGTCTACAGCGATCTGCGTTAATATCGAGAAAATGCTATTTTCTTCTTGGTTTAATAGTTATATACATTTTTCAAAACAAGATGTAAAAAAATCGTACAATTTTGTCAAAAATCATCAATATTCAAACCAATTCAACTTTAAAAAACATTAGAATTTTGTCACACATCATTAATTTTCAGACTGATGTAACTTTGAGAAAAAAATTGTCATTTTTTCCAAAAACAGCATTTAAACGGGAAAAGTTTCTGAAAGGGATGCTTCCCCTTTAACGCAATACCCGCCGGCCAATCTTACACGATATCATTTCATTTCCTCTACTCCCGAGGGTGTCGTTTTTGATTTTTTCGTTACGCTGTTAAACGAAATTACTCTCATCATGCCAAAAAAAATCTCACTTTAAAAGTAAAAAATAAAAAAGTAATACAACCCTGAAATACATCGGACGACCTTAAATTCAATAAAGATATTGATCGCGTCAAAACTGATAAAAAATTATCTCGCAATCACTATCAAGATTCGATATAATTTAATATTGTTCCGATATCTGTGATCAAATCAAAGCTGGCAGAAAATTTATATGCTTCTGAGAGTGCGCGACGTCATGGATCGATAGCTAATATGCGATAATTAAAGTGATTATCTACGGACGTGTGACCTTATCACCAAGGCTCAAAATGTACGACACTTGTTGCACACCATATTGGTGATCCGAAATATATTCGTCACTAACGAATAACGGAATAGGGCCTCTTCCATAATCGATAGACTTATATATTTTCAATACTACTTCTCACGCAAAGTGTCTCATCCAACGGAAAAATACGTTCGTCAACATTTAATAAAGGCGTTTTTCTGATTGGTAGATTGCCATCAAGTGTATGAAGGAGTAGTTGAAAATACATATGTCGACTAATCCCCAGATGTTGAAAATACACGAGTTCTACTTCCACTATTACATTTTTACCAGTATATCCAAAATTGTGGTCATTGGACTAACTAGTTTATTACGTATAAAAAATAATAGGAATTCCCTTTGATATCGACGGCAGGAAGCGCGCATTTTAAGGAAGACCCCAATTGTTTTATAAAGAGAGCGGCGAGACAGAGAGAAATAATACGTTGAGCGTCTATAATGTACCATCTCTCTTTCACTCGCCACTCTCTTAACAAAACAATGTACATCATGTTAATTCATTGTCGTTTTCATGTGTTCTTTGTATTAATTTCCAAAAATATCAAAATATCCTATTGCTTGTTTTCGGTTTTGTTTAAAAGACGCGGGTAAAGTGTTTATTTGGATCACCTTCTATACGGAGCTATTGCAATTTGATTGGTTGTCATTTGGAATGTTTAAACTTCCGCGCTAATGCAGTGATATTCGTTATTTAACCTTTCATGCATTCATTTAAATAATAAATTCAATTTAAAGAGATGTCGTTTTATATGATACTTTTACTGAAAAATACTTTTTTCTGTCTTGGACTGACCTAGAAGCTATCAATCATTACTACCGGTTTTTTCACTGCGTCTTATGGTTCATAGGTGTAAAATATATTAATGCGACTGTTTACCAGCTGTTCAATATGCCTCCTTTTTCATCCATGTAGCTCTATCTTACGATCTTTAATTTCTATAAAAAATCTGACTTTAAATCATTTATTTAGATCAAACAAACTGTAAAAACCTAGCTAAGAGTCATATGCACCATTCTTTCCATATGACTCTTAATTAGAAATAAACTAATTAAAATCAGATAAAAACGAGAAAATTAGTATAAGTTTTACACAAATTTTTCGACAGAAAAAATTAAATTTCAAAAAAATTATTGAGCAAGCCAAATTTGTCAGTATTTTTACCATAAGTTTGTAAAGAAAAAACTTCAAAATGATAATTTGCCTTCCCTTAATTCCAAATCTCGTGACGTGCTGTAAAGAAATATATTGAGGAATATCACGTTTTTTGATTCAGTTTTTAAAGTTTGCAGTTACTGGATATTACAGAATAAAGTACAGTAAACCCAGAGTAGGATCATTGGCGTACCCCACTACTTATTGCTTCGTTTTTTGTTTCCTGTTCATCGACCCGCCATACTATAGAGCCTTGTCAGTCTCCTTTCCCTTTTGTAAAGGTCGTGTAATACTCGCTACCCGATTCGGATATTGGATAAATTTGGATTTAAATTTAAAGAAGAAATTTCCGCTTAAAAAGTCGTTTTTGTCTTTGATCTATGAAAAATGTATAGTCTACATTTTCTAATGTTTTTATTTGCACTCTGGCGCTATTCAGTTAATATTAAAATTAACAGGCGTTAACTGTATATTATAACTTTAACTTACGTGATGTTAAATTTGTCAGAAAGTGACAATTATCTGCACTGTAAATTCTTTTATTGACCGTACACAATAACGTCACTATTTTCTTTCAGAATTGTGCATTTGAAATTAAAATTTGTGTATACTTAGCAATGAAAAAGTTTTACAAACTTTTGCACAAATTGGGCAAAAAAAATAAATACAATAAAAAATAATAACAAATAATTAAAAAACACTTGAAAATTCTACAAAAATAATTATTATTAATTATTAAATTATTTCGAGTATATGTTTTTATATTCCTGAGAATGGACTTATTGTCCGAAACGATCGTCGAAATAATTTAATAATTAATAATTATTTCTGTAGAATTTTCAAGTGTTTTTAATTATTTGTTATTACTAATCATGTTCTACCAAGCGCCGAGTGAAAAATCAGTACAAATTACAATAAAAATGTACATAAACGTTTTGGTCTTTTGGTCTCAAATAATAAGACACCTGTCACTCATTGAGTCATTAATGACGCGATGACGTAGGCAGGTACAATTATTATAGCTTCAATGTTATATAATATTATAGTCTGTCTGGTTTTTGTTACCGTGGTATAGAAAAATTGTGGGTAAATATTTTAGTACAAAATCATCAAATCATTTTAGACCCTTTAAAAAATTTTTTTTTCTGGATTCCGATCAGGTGCGCCTCATTTATTCCGGTATCAAAATCTTTTAAGCAGATCGCTTGTTCTTTCTTGGATCAACCTTAAAACCTTTCAAATTTTACGTGTAAGCCATATATCTGATCGATAATTAATTTGATATTAATATTTACTGAACTGGCAATGCACAAAAAAATATTATCGAACTTGGAGACTTCAATGCTCAAGTAAGCAGCATCACCAATAATCAAAGTATGAAAATTATTTTCGAAGATTTTTTTATATTTTAAAATTTTGTCAAAATAATCACGAAGACGTCTATAGTAAGATAACAAAATTCAAGAAGTTTGTTATTATTATAGCACGGTTCGCTTAATAGAGTGGCAAAGCAATGAAACAATATGCCTAAAGGATATCGCTATGCCGCTTCTATTACATTGTAAAATATAAATCCATAAATCACTCCATAAATTTTGAACTTGTAGTATTATAGGTTCATGTTATATTAGCTATATTACAAATATTAACGAAAGTTCAGATATTTCAATGCTCAAGCAAGCGACATGGAAAAATCATTTTCGATAATAAAAATGTAAATTTTGAAAAAAAAACCGTTAATTTAACAAGTTTAACCAATGTGACACTCGAAAATTAATTTTCATTTTCATTTTTTCAACTTTCCCTATTTGTTTACATATTATGTGCGTGTATTCATTTTAATCTTTTAACAGATATGGTTACTGACCTAAATAATTTGACAACTTGGGATATTAATTCAACGTCCTAAATATTCGACTATTGTGCAACGTTCATTTATGATGATCAACGAGACATGACAATTGACATAACCTAATAAAATATGGATCTGGGTGATCATAATTAACTATACTATACACAAGCTATCCGATTCCACGCGAGCGAGATTCACTAAACAGATATACGAATTTAAATATATACGTTCGGTGCATAATAATGAATTTACAGATTCTACTGTATTTATTGTTACTTTTATATTTTTTAATAATGGATCCAGTGACCTGTGAATAACGTAAAAAGCGCACGCGTCACACATAACAGATTTAACGGAAGTGGTCCAGTACGATTGTTCAATACATACGCATACGAGATTCGGATAATTGATTGCTTTTATCGCGGCTTCGCTTGCGATAATAGCGGTTTTTTGACACGAACTTTATCTGTAAGGATTTGGGTACCAGTCGATAAAGTGCGGTATTTAGGAGTCGTGGTGCTTCCGTCGAAGCAAGGATTTAATTAATTCACTAAACTAAAAACACTGTAATTTTGATAACCGGCACGATTTGCGATTTTATTTTGAAATAATGTAGATTTTACATGTAGTAAATTGTGGAATCCATTAAGGCCAAATTGTATTCTTTTACTGTCACCACTCCTGGCATGAGCCATCCCTACTAGACACGGCGCTGAGTTGATATAGTAGCATTGTTGCCGGGTCCTCGACAAGGTCCTGACTTTTTCATTTTTAAGGCGGCTGTAGGAGCGCTCATAACATCCACGGACGATTTGGAAACATACCTAATATATCAAAATCGGTCAATCTGTTCGAGTAATGTTGTTACTGACAAACAAGCAGCCAGACAAAATTTGTGGAACACGTTTTTTCTGGCCGACAACGCTAACAAAGCTGTTGATAACAAATATTTATTTAATTAATAATGTTGTCTCTATTTTTGTAAGTAACGTAAAAAATAATTATAGTAAAATGGAATAACACAATTTTTTGTTTTGTCAAAAAGTGTCCTTCAATTTTCAAGACACTAAAACAATTCATATACAGTTTATTAACTTTTTTGTACAAATATTTAAAAAGTATTGCACATGAAAATATTTATTCAAAATTAGTTACGGTGTCGTATTTATGTAAACGATCACAATAATGATCTATGTTTGATTATTTGAACACGGTTTCATGAATTTTATGTATCAGCTCAACAAACATTGATACTAATTGGTCGCTCAAAATTGCAAATAGACCGATGAATCATAAACAGTATCTTTGTTAAAATTATGTGTGTTGGTTTTTGTAATAAATAAACACTAGTCCCAGTCAATTCTCAGTAGAGATGGGCAAATGAGGAACATACAGAAAAACGCGCGAGCCGGTATTTTTTCCCTTCTTGCGATAGCACGCAATCCCTTAACTTTTTCCGGATCCATTGAAATACACTTCTATGATTTGAACATTGGTAAATACATCAAAATTGTTAATGATTTATTATTTTAAATAAAAATCTTCTGGACAGTGTACAAGTTTGGCACTACACTATGATCTAAGTGGTTATATAGCTGGCGCTCCTAGCGGTCAAATCTAGCATTATCCATCTCTATTATTTTGTAACTCTGGTTTTACAACACGATTTCGCTCGCGTTTATGTCGGTTTTGATATTATTTTAACTCAATTGTAGTTGAATATTGCGCTATTATGTACACTTTAAACTTAGGTATATGGTGGTGTACATCGCTTGCTCGGGTACGTACTAAATTTCATCACAATCGCACCAATCGAAATTTTATTTATTTTTCTGAACAAATTGATAACAATTTACAAGAGTTTCGAAGATTTTACGTAAATTTGCTGATGCTTCCGAAAAATTCACGGAGCTTACATATATTTTCTAAGACTTCGCGAAAATTTCCAAGCTTCTGCAGATTTCCCGAGACTTTTGAAGAATTTCCAATAAAAATGTCTATTGAATTCCATGAAAATTACCTCGGTTGCAAGAATGTTAACCATCATCGATGCATCCGCATGATGCGTATACACAAAACGCGGTCAACAAATCAACTTTGATAATAAAATCCGGTGCATAAAGAAAGACCTCACATGCATAGATAGAAAGTACTATCTAGTAAGTAGACGATTTAAGACACGTGGGAGATGATGACCCTGTTACACTTTCTCCACTACACGTGTCGTCATTAACTGTCTAGAGAAAGAAAGAGAATCGTTACCGAAACGTTTGACGTAACACTCCTAACGTAATACGTTATACAATACGTTGATGCATCGTCGGCTTTTGTTTGCATCGCTGTTAGGCTTTTGTTTTGTTTACAATACATTAACATAACCTCAATTTTGTGTAAAACAAAATGATTATGCGGCTGTACAGTTTTCATCATATTTTTTTATGTTAATGGATTCTAAATATTGCGCTCGAAAAATGTATTCTAAATTGATAAATAATAAATCCATTTCTATTTCTTGACATTACGCCACTTGCATCGCATTAATGTTTCCCAGTTTAATGCTGGACTTCTGATACGACTTTGTCTTTAATCTAGATTTTAGATGCTATTTGTTTTCAACTTTAAAATGGTAATCGTTATTTAGTTGAAAACACATTCTTAAATTTAGATTCAAAACCAAAAGTTATATAACAAGTCTAGCATCAGCGGTTAACGTTTCAATTTTCAGTTTTTGATGAAATGTCTTCACATTCTGGCATGGGAAGATACTTATCGTATTAAAAAATCTAATTTTTCAGATATTATGTACTAGTCCCATTAATCCGAATTAGATAGGAAACCCTACCCGGATCATCGAAAGACCGGATTAAACGGAATTTTTGCATTAAAATACACATAACACCAGTTTTACATGCGGGTAAAACTAAAAAACTTTATTTTTTCTTCCCTACAGATTAATTTTAGTTTTAATACTATTGTATATGTCTCAGTTTTAAATCTACGAACTGATGTAGGATTATCAAAATAAAACGTCTTTGTAATTAAAATCCACTTTTTAAAATCTCGTCCGGATTAACCGGATGCCCGGACTAGCGGGATTCTTCGACCGTGTGTCAAAAAATGTTACATGCCGGATGAAAGTCTTCATAACCTAAAACGGTCACATCTCATAACTTTCCCTTCGAAAGAATGTGTGTCCTCATTTCTCGTCCGAGCCATGTTTAGTGATTCGTAACCTTGAACTTAAAAAGCGTGTGAACGAAGCTTAGTTGCGTCAAATTCAGCTGTTTTTAAAACAATTGCATTGGAGCATGAAACAGTTGCATGTGCATTTTTGCATATAACTGCACTGTATGAGTGACGTAAGATTATAATATATCAGTAGGTGTGTGTCACTTCTTTAAAACCTTGTACTTGGTCCCAATAGGCACGACCCGCGTCCGCTCAGGTCAGGGTTGCACACGCCTCGTCCTATACATAAGTTGGTCAACATAGTTTATTTATTTAATATGTAATATTGTTGCGTACGTGAAACAGGTCACTTGAAAAACTCAAGAAAGGTTTCAACATTGTTAACCCTCAAACGCCACATTAAAAATTTCTCAGTTACGGCAACAACCCTATTTTTTCTGGTACAGGATTTGCTCTTGAGAATTTTTTTGAAAATAAAAACCTTAAATTCTGTCTAGTTAGTGTGTACAAGATTCGTAGATAACAGCCAAGCTACTGCGCGTACATTTTGCGACTGCGTAGAGTTGATTTCCCCTTACACACTTCCGTTGCAAGTTTATTGAACTAAACCTATACCGCCGTATAAGATGTAACACATCAGAACATCTGTAGTATTAACGGAAATTTGCCTGTCGATTGAAATTAGTTTAAAAGGAAACAGAGCAAAATTGCCGAAGCAGTTTTTATTTTAATCAAAAATTAATTGTCCATTTATACTTATGTATAACGTTCGTAAAACTGGATCGATTATAGAAGTCGTTGATTGCGAAAAAATTAAAAAAAAAAAAACAAATATGATTAAGAATGATAGCATCATCAAAAGATTATCATTCATCATTTCTTACTGCCACCCAACAAATACAGATTTTTTATTTTAAAGAAAAAAATTGATAATCCGATCTAGGATTTACGACTCTACGCATTTCACTTAAAATGTTAGCATCATATCAAGAGACAATCGTGATTCAGGGTGATTGTTTTTTGGTAATATTAGCAATCAGCATTTATTATTTAAGATTAAAAAAATAAAAAAAACTAAGATCTACGATTAATGAGAAAGTTGCCGTGTTATGATATTGGTTCCGCACGGATTACCCAAACTGCGACTAACAATAATGACAACAATAATGGCTTTGTTTTAAACGCACGTGCAACAAAATGAAGGGCAAACACTAAACAAAACATCACAGATAAGTATTATAGTTGTGACATTATTTTTCATTCCGACTCGCAGTTGTTTAATTTTATTACGCACTCATAGATGATAAGTTTCTTTCTGTCAAAAATATTTCTTTTACACATCAAAAATTAATAATCTAGGTTCTACAACGAAACAAATTATTTTTAAAAAAGTGCAACCTGAATGACATAATGTGAATTAACCCACAAAATTAGACTATGGTGTTGAGCATCTATAATCTACAATCTATCTTAATTCTTAACCCATATAAGAATTCTGTTTCAGTGATGCCAATTTAGCTCCAAATCTCTTTTTTCAACAATATTTTTCTAGTTAACTTTTCTAATAATTTTCTTTTATTTTAAAAAAAGAGATATTGGTTAACTTATTTCACTTCTAATTGACTTACTACTTATGAAATTATCGTAAAGGAAATTGAAATTAAGATCAACAAGATAAGTAGAAGCTATGAACTATGATTCAAATTAATTTTATAGGTTACAGAGATTAATGTTTTAGAACAGAAACTTCAAAAATAGATTCGAAAATAATTTTTATACCAACTAACATTATAATTCGTTTCGTGATGAGAATGTCATAAATGATCTAAAAAATTGAATAAAAATTTCGCATTTTCTAAATGCCGTTTTGAATGTACAAATAAAATAATGGAATTAAAAAAAAATACAGTCATGGTGGAACGATTCCAGTTTTCGATCGCACAGTAAAATGGAGTTCTATTAAGATGTCATAACATATAAAATAAAATTCCCCGTACGACGTTATTTTCAAATGTACGAAGAGTACTCGTACATACAGACAAACACACATATAGATTCTATCAACGCTCTGTGTGACCTCCAAACTGGACATCGGCCTTTAGCAAGAGCTCTGTTGCTGTTATACCTGTATTCTGTGTACCTGTAGATTTAACATAAGGCCACAAGGCAAAATGTGTTAAGTTGGATTTTTGCTACAACAAAAGTTAACCCTGTAAGAATGTGTTAATTCTGTAATGCTTCAGAACGAGCTAAATAATGATTTAATAATAATAAAAAATGGAAATTTACATGATTCATTCATACTCTCGCTACTGTGATGATTCTTGTCTAGAGATACCTTGTGGAAAAAAATCAGCTCTCGCATGTAGTGAATTTAATGTTACTATTGCTTTATTATGAAGAATTAAATGCTAAGATATCGCACCGTAGAGTAACTGTTTAACTCATTCCGCCGCGAAATCGGGTTTGAATCCCGACGGTGACAGTGGAATAAAAAATAAATTTTTCTAATTTAGCAATGTAACAATGAATGTTTACAATAAAGTTAACCCTTTTGAGTCAAGAACTGAACAGAACGGGACATACATGTAATAACTTCTAAAATTCTAATTGAAAACCGTGAACAGTATTATAATTAAAATTAAATACGGCAATATTGTGTCAGTTTATTGTACTTTTTTAACGACTAACATGGTAATACAAAAATCTTAGAGCCATAGGCGAACGATTACGTTAGTTTTGAAAGACGCCGAGGCGAACGAAATAACTGGCAGCATGAAGTAACTTGATCACGTGATAAATCTTTCAATACAGCGTACTCTGGGTCTTGGGACCTGACTTTTTCATCGGTCTCCAATTTAAAATTTACGTAAGTATGTTTTTGAGGAGAGGATGCTTAGGTAATCCAATCGCTAAACCGAAAAAAGTTGACTCAATTCGTAGTTGTTTTGTTAGTGATTCTCGAGTAAAAAAAAATATTTGAAGATAGACTCATGTATTTTCAATACGCATCTATTCTCAAGTGATTCTACTCATGTGTTTTCAAGTTTTTAGTCTCTACTTTTCATGTAAAGTGTCCCCTCCACCAATTGAAAAATACGTTTTATAACGTTTAACACTCCAATGGTGGCACTGGATCTGAGAGATCCATGCGATGGTAACAGTGAAAGGCTGGTCAAGTACCAAAAAGTAATATTGTAAACAATAATTAGTGTAAATGTTTTTTTAGTACAATAAAGAGTTTCTAAAAAATAAGGCTTATCAAAATTACGGACAGAAAATTCCTCAATTTATCATTGATTATCGTTTACGGATCTCAGAGATCCAACGCCACCAAGTATGTCACTATAAGGGGTGCCACCATTGGAGTGTTAATCTGAAGTTAATAAATGCTTTTCTGATTGGTCTATGACTGGCACGAAATGAGACTCAAAGTTAAAAAATCCCGACAGATTGAAGATACATGAGTTCAACAGTTTATAGAAAACATTGTAATAAGTGACTTTGCTTTACGGCCACAGATATACAAGACCGATCCGCTGCTTCACGGATCAAGTGTTCGTCGCCGTCCGTTGTGTTTCCATACGGCATATTATTGCCGCCGCGTACCGGTCAAATCGCCGACCAACGGCGGTTATACAAGCGTTATTTTGCGTACAACACATATACAGACACACACATACACATAATATATAAATACTGTATTATACTAGATGTATACGTCGCGTCATGGGGACACGGGCAAATTTAACGCCTACTAATAATTGCAAAAGCCAACTCTCAGATGAGACTCTTATTAGTATATTTGCCATATGGCAACATACACTATTGGCGTTGGTCGGATGGCGGGACCTAGGGGTCGGACCAAAATTTCTCGACGTTTCATAACCTCCTAAACACTTTGGCACCATTTTTAAAAATGTTTATATATATATGTATATATATATATACATATATATATATACGTATATATTATATATATATATATATATATATATATATATATATATATATATATATTTATATGTGCGGGCAATAACTTTCGAAGGAGTTAATTCATTTTAACGAAATTTGGCATACATGTTGGAATCCATCACCGCACGAAGCCTATTTAAAATGGGCCCAATCGGGTCATTTTAAGGGTAGTTTTTAGGGGTTGAAAAAAGTTTTTGGGCCCAAAAATACCGAAAAAATTCTCAGAATCGTTTCAAAATTGAAATTTAACCCTTTAGTAGCAATTAAAAAGTGCTCCTAAAATTATAAGCAAATCGGCCCGACAGGACCGTACTTACAAATTTTATGAAAACACTAGTTTGCGTATACGAATTTACTTGCTGAAGGTCGTATTTAATTTGGTGCAGATGTTGGATTGATAACAATATTTCAACTAATAAAATTATTATTGTAAGAGGTGTATTAAGGGGTTCATTTTTTTTTTATTTTGCCCAAAAACCAACTTAAGTTCGCATAATAAAGCCACACTGCCTATATTAGCAAATACACTATATTGTCGGCAGGGTTTTGGCACTGCGACCCGGGTTTTTTTTAAATTGTCTTAAAACATTCATATCGTAGTATTCGTTCACTGAAATTTTTATTTCGTATAAATGTAGGTACTTGTTTTATAAGATAAAATAGCACTTACAATTTTAAATATATAAGTTAGCGCAAAAACACAAGCCGCCATGTTTACCTACTATGGTGTCATTCTTCTGACATACATTCCATTCTCGACATAACAGAACTGAAGGGAATTAGACATAATTCGTTATACCAAGTAATTCGTTATAATAGAGGTCTAAGATTCGTTTTAACAAGGTAAGAAACCCCATTTTCTTCTAAAAACTTAACTTTGAACTTTAAAATTGTGGCCAATGTACTTGCGAGGATTTCGAACTCTTTAGCGATGTCTAATTTTTTCTTTATAGGATTCTCGTCTACATACTTAATGATTTTTCGTTTCTCTGCGACAGTTAATGAACACCTTTTTCGTTACTCAGCCGCTGCAACTTTAAATTTACTAACAACAGTGACCAACAGCAGTGTTTACATTACTTTATATCAAACAACAATGATTGTCTTACGATAAATTTAACGTGTCTGAACCTGTCGAGACATGAATTGTTGTGGAATTGTGTGTGATTGTTTGGTAGGATTCGTTTCTTTGCGACAGTTAATGAACACCTTTTTCGTTTCTCAGCCGCTGTAGCTTTAAGTAAATTTACTAACAACAGTGACCACCAGCAGTGTTTACATTACTTTACATCAAACAACAATGATTGTCTTACGATAAATTTAACGTGTCTGAACCTGTCAAGACATGAATTGTTGTTGTTATTGTGAAATTGTGTATGATTGATTGGTAGGATACGTTTTGTAAAGGTTATAAGTTGACAAAAATCGTTAAATATAGATGTAAATTATACTTTCTATTTATATTCTGCGTTGATTGAAAATTCTATATAAAGAGGTTTTTGACAAAAAAGTATTCGTAATATAAAGGTGTATTTTGCATTAACCCGTACGGGCAGTTCTAAGGGAATTAGAAAAATTCGTTAAATCGAGGGAATCTTTATATTGAGGTTCGTTATATTAAAGTTACACTGTAATACGAATGTGGCAAACGTTTCGTGATATAGAACTTACGATTTAATTTCAGTGTCCCTCGCATATTAAATATACATCATCTTTCGCACTAACGAAGTTAACCTTGAGTTTTCTGTTAATACAACGGATTCTCGTGTTTGTTATACAGCCATTTTACACACTTCAAGTTCTGAAGCGAGCTTTGGCGATAAAATAGATACTAAATAAACCATTGATCTTCAGCTGTGTAATTTTTAATAATTTTTTTGATCGATTTTTTTACCTCTATTTTACGTAACATTCTGTAAAAAAGTTTAATTTCTACATCAATTTTAAATTAAAATTGTATTAACACTCCAACGAACTTTAACTCCAATGCTCCCGTTCGACTTTCAAGAGCGGCTTATTTTCAAAATTTAATATGTTAAAATATATATAAAGCTGAAATAGCCAAGCTTTTAGGGATGCCGTTATTTATATAGCGTTTCTATCACAAATCCCTACTCACGAATTGTATCAATGTGTTACAATTGAATTTACAATTTAATAATTCAAAAAAATTATAATTCAAAATTGAATTGGTACAACGCCAGATAACCTTGACAGTTGATGGCCTTAAAAAATAAATCATTGAAGATAAGGTACACTGGATCGAATTGCTTTTGAAGTAAAAAAAACTGATCAGAATCAACGACTTCCCTGCCGGCACAGCGCAGTGGTCGGGTAAATCATAGCATGTAGATTGTAGACTGTACAATCACAGATGCCCGCTGATGATGACCTCCCGCCAGGTTCCGTCGCGCTATTTGTAATTTGTTGTTATTGCAACTGATTTGTTACGAACCGGTTATTGTTGCCGAACCAATTTAAAATCGTGATTTTGTTACTGGTTGCAGATATTATCTATATAAATTTGATTATATTAATAACTATTAACTATAGTCTTCATCCGCGGTTTTGCTCTGTTTATTCAGTTATTGTAGTTTGTTTTTTTTTTGTTTAGTTTTCATAACCCTTTAGCAGAAGTCAATTTCCTGATGTAAGTATAACAAATACTATACTGAAATTCCGACCAAAATCGACTCAGCAATTTTTCATTTAATCCGGATTAGAGACAGTCAGAATGCAATATATATTTAAAATTTCACGGCATTATATTGTTGGGATATGTTACGCTCTCTGTGCGCATGGTCACAAGAATCTACGAGCAAGAAATTCGAGTTGCGCTGCGACACAGCACAACAAAGAAATGTGTTCTCAGTTTAATTCACCACAAAATAAGCATAATTGCTTTTATAAACTGTTTTCAAAAAACAGAGGTCATTTTGAACAATTACTAGGAATTCTCAATATTGTTCACGTTCATTATAATTAATAAGTTTTTTTTTATTTTTTAACAGGAAATTGGACAAATTCAAATATAGTTAAACTAATTTAAAAAAATTAAATTAATTAACAGAAATTAGTTTCACGGGTATAATAATTTCTATTATTACATATTTTGGAATCGAACTTTAAAGATGAATTAAATTAATTTTTTAAATTAGTTTAACTATTTTTGAATTTGTCCAATTTCCTGTTAAAAAATAAAAAAACTACTAGGAATGTTGTATTGTAAAAAAAAATATCTTTATGTCTCAATACATCGATAATAAATCACACTGAAATTTTTTGCTTATTTTGTGGTGGAGAACACATCCCTAAAATGAGACCCTGCAATTTTGAAACACATTGTATAATTATTTTCAAGCTTATACGTGTACAGGAAAACGTCAAGAACTGATGGACAGTCATTTTTTTTAATTTAACGAGACTCAAACTTTAATAAACAAACTTAGTTAATGGACATCATAAATGTGTTTTTTTTTATTCTATGAAACAGTCAACATAAATTTTCCTTGTTTCTTGTTTAGTTTGAAAAGCGATCTTTGTCTACGCAGATTAATCATTTGTTTTTGTGTGGGTACAATCTAATGTTCTACATGACCGGGAGTTTCACAACGACATTAGACTGTTCGTGCATGTATAAAACTAAGGATCAAACTAATTAACTATTGTATAATACCTAAGGATTTATTAGCAGTTTTCGTAAAATGTATTTTTATCTTCAGAGCTCAAATGCTGCCGCTTGCTTTGAAGATGTAAATAAATTTTAAGAAACGTTACCCAATTAAACGTCTATTAAATAATTAATTACTTTGATTCTTAAGCCAGAGAAGTATTCGCTTTAGAACTTAATTAGCATAATCAGGATTGCTTCTTTTACTTAATTAGTAGTTGTACTAGAGAATATAATTTTATTATAATCACGGTATAAGGTACCATTATCGAATCAATTTTTTGACAACGCTTTCTACAAAGCACCATATCATTTTTTTTCGACGTATCTGTAAAAAATCTCCTAATGATGCTAGCATGATTAGAGAAGCGTGCGCCGAGAAAAAATGGTATACTGTAATGATTGTGTTTTGTGGTTATTGTTTAATATTCAATGCATTGCTTTATTTATTTATTACATGTACTATTTTAGCAATACCGTACTTTTAGTACATTGAAATCGTTTGACAGCAAACACATTTCAAGGTTAGCAGAGATCTGACATTGATTTGTGTTAACCATTAAGTAATTAGTAATCCACTTTAAAAAAATGATTAAACATTTTAAACACGTGCATGTTTTCCAATTGATCGAACGGGAATTAGTGTATTTACTGTAAATCATCAATCAAAAACAATTTTTGCACAGAAATGCGCATTTAATAATGAAAGCCAGAATGCAAAATCTTTCTTTAAAAAAAAACATGTGCTGGGTTTTGCAAAGATTTGTCAAAATATCTAAGTTGATAATAACTTTAAATTGAAGACAAGGGAAACAATGTTTTCAATTTAAAGCTATTATATCCTGCGTTTTATTGTTTTAAACCGTTACGTCGTGATTGGACTATTAAAAAAAAACGCTGTGTATTTTACACTACACACTAGACAGACGTTAAACTGGTATAATTGTAAAAAAATAATAATGACCGTTGGGATCGCGACCCTACGACCTTTAGGTTATGAAGCAAGTGTTCTATCTCGCGGCATCCTTAGCTTGATGTTCTACAGCCGATTTTTAGAGTATACGGTTTACATTTATAATCTCAATAATGAATTTTACCTACAGTACCAAAATAAGTTTTATTTCAAAAATAGAGATAAAAGGCTTCCGTTACGTCTTCCTTCTGACGTTAACTGTCGAGCATCTATAATAAACAATCGATCGAAAGTCTACTTTGATTTTTTTAATGTAGGAACAGTGCCATGTCATCATAAAACTTTTTTATTACCTATAGAAATAAAAAATTAAATAACTTGATTACTGCGAGGGTTAAAAAATTTATATAAATCGTTTCATGTCAAAAAATTAATTGGATGCATTTTTTTATAAGCGAACTTATAAAAAGGTTATATGTTCTGTTTATAATGAAATATGCAATAAATTTACTATAATTTATTGCACTTAACGATAAAAAGTTGCTGTTTTACGATTAACCTTTAAAAAGAATAATCTAATAATAATTTATTTCCTTTTTGAACTTAAATATTTTTTTGAAGCGTTAGTCAAAATTAATACATATAAATGTATTTATTTTCCTTGTGGGATGTTTTCTGCGACATATAAATGGTAAAACGATTTTCTAGAGTTTTTATCTGTTTGTCTCTTAGTAGCCAACATACTGATTTTGATTACGAACTACTTAAAGGATGGATTTTTTTCTTATTTGGCCAGTACCGACAAAAACGCGCCTGACACTGCAAGAAAATTATCCCCGACATTTAGAAATAACCCGGGTCGCAGTGCCAAAACCCTGCCGACAATATAGTGTATTTGCTTGTATAGGGCCGTGTGGTTTTATACTTTTATTATGTGAAATTAAGTTTGTTTTTGGGCAAAATAAAAAATTTAACCCCTTAATACACCCCTTAAAATAACATTTTTTTTCTTAATTGTAATATTATTATCAATCTAACGTCTACATTGAATTAAATACACCCTTCAATAAATAAGTCACTATCTGCAAACTAGTGTTTTCATAAAATTTGTAAATCCGGTCCTGTCGGGCCGATTTTATTAAAATTTTGGGGACACTTTTTAATTACTACCAAAGGGTTAAATTTCAATTTTGAAACGATTCGGAGAATTTTTTCGGTATTTTGGGGCCCAAAAACATTTTTCAACCCCTAAAAACTACCCTTAAAATAGCCCGATTAGACCCATTTTAAATAGGCTTCTTGCGGTGATGGATTTCAACACGTGGTCCAAATTTCGTTGAAATCAATTAACTCTTTCGAAAGTTATTGCGCGTACACACACATATATATATATATATATATATATATATATATATATATATATATATATATATATATATATATATATATATAAACATTTTCAAAAATAGTGCCAAAGTATTTAGGAGGTTATGAAACGTCGAGAAATTTTGGTCCGACCCCTAGGTCCCGCCATCCGACCAACGCCAATAGTGTATGTTGCCTTATGGCAAATACACTAATAATAATAAACCAGTAACTCCAAAACTTCACAACACAATAATAATATACTATTTTAAAGATTGTCTGCTAGATGTCATCAGGTGAGAAAGCTTCTGTCAAAATCAAAGGTTAGTACTTAAATGAAAGAATGCGGTTGAATTAGTAAAATTATCATCCGATTTAAAACATGTAAACGTGGATTTGCAGACAAAAAAAATGAACTCATTTACTGGTTTATTAAACAAAGCATCCTTAGATCCCATATACGGCAACAGTTGCACATTCTTGATAATATTTTTTATTGAGGTTGTTTTATTTATAATATATGCAAATGGCTTTAATAAATCCGTTGTTCGTTGAAGACAATGCCAAATTCTTTGCCTTTTTAATCAGATAGCTTTATCAAAAACGACTTCTAGTAATTTATCATAATATCTAGATTATTTTTATATCTTGAATAATCAGCGACATATGTCAGAGGGTTTTGCATTCTCTCGAACTGACATCAACGCAAATGAATCCATTTGTAATTGATGCATTTTAATCGTTAATTCATCAGCCATCACCTGGGTTATATTTCAATAAACTAAACCATTAGTTTCTTTCTACTAAAATCAGGCTACAGGATCCTAAAAACAAACGGCTTCAGGATTCAGAAAATCCGACTATAGAACCTTAAAAATCCGGCGACAATACTACTTCGAAGGAGACTTAACGGTGCCCATGGTGTTATTTATCACAGCAATCTTTAATCCGAAATGACGTCCCAGACATTTTTTATTTAAATTATTCATAAAGCGTGTACAAAGAGGTCTGCTATTGAAGCCTTCGTAAATGGATAACACTAACACGACTCGCTTTTCTGTCGAGTTCTTGTTTAATAATAACCTTGTTGTTGCCATATTTGTGATTATTTGAATATTCATATGTGTATCATCTTGAATAGCAACAATATGTATCACCTGTCGCGAGTCAACTGTATTCATAATTCAAACTTTTAATGTAAATTTATTTAATGAATTACTAGTCTTTACCGGCGGCGTCACTCGCGCTTGTAATAATCTAGTCAAGCCAAGTTCAAGCTAACAGAACTGGCGAGGAGCACCGTGTGTAATATTACACGAACCATTTGGAGCTACTTTTGACACCCTCATAACTCAAAAACTATTTCACGTAAACATGTCAAATTTGGCTCATATATTGAGACTTGCGAGATACATAGGTATATGCTCCAAATTTCATAAACACACTTCAAATGGTTATTTAGATATTAACGTCCAAAAATCGTCATTTTTATCACTGACCTATAGATCAAAACTCTAACCCACTTCCAGATGACCTAGAAAGTTCAAATTTGGCATCCAGATAGGTAGTTGGGTGAATACAAAGGAATAAATCCGAAACTAGTAAATTTTTATCATTTTATTATAATTTTTCAATTAATTGATTCTATTAGGAACACTTACTTATAGTGCCCGTAATGTAAGAATCAGCAATCAAAATTGATGACAGCTGGTCTTTCTGTGGATTTTAAGGTCTTCAAGTGAATATATATATATAACCGCTCTAAGATTTCACATCGAGTGTCAACACTATCTATGCAATTTGCAAGTTTTGACCATTAGAAATAGTTTCCAACGCTAATTATTTCGATTGCCGAGCGTCTATAATCTAATCTGGTTCAATCTCAAACTGGTCTATACTGACATAGGAAGGTATTATAAAAAAATAAATGCGTGTCCTTATGTATGCGCGTTAGAAGTTTCACTTCTTGGCGTGATTATACATTCAGTAGAAATATAACTTCTTATATTTGTGTTTGTCGCGCATAATGGCAAGAACTACTGAACCTATTTGAAAAACGTTTTACGATTTAAAAGCTTGCTTCTTCTTGAGTAACATAAGGGGGATGAGCAGTGAACGAAAATACAAGTCGGAGATCCCGCACGCTATCTGAGATAATTTCGTGTAATTTGGCTAAACTGTTATAATATTGAGAGACAGGTTGCTCTTGATTATTTAATTAATAATCTACTCGGGCTAAGCCGGACCGGAAAACTAGTATCGGAAACAAATTTAATGTAGCGTTAAAACAGAATATAAAATTTTTGTATACATTAAAATATTTAATAAGTTGTGACATTGAAGTTTATTACTTTCTAATAATTTGTACTGATAAAAGTTATTACTAGGGTAGCGTATTTTGTTATAATAAAATTGCATTCTTTTGTAAAAAAAAATAACGACATTGGCGGTACATTTTAGTTATAACAAACCTTGATGGATTAAAATGAAAATAATTGCGCTTTTCAACGCGTAAGTGTATAAAAAATACAGCAGAGCTCCGTTTATACGAAAACTCAAATTGAATGGTAATCATTCACTAACCGTTTATAGGTAGTATACTTATCTATACTTACATATAAATTTCTTTGTATATTTGTGTGTTTGAACGGATCTAACTTAAAAGTGATTTGACAGATTTCGATGAAACTTTTTTTTAAATATTTCTTAGCTTTCAGAAGTGTTATAGGCTATGACTTATTTCACAAAAAATGTGGCTAAGTTAGGCAGATGGCTAATTTATAAAGTTTTGAAGTCGAAAGCATAAAATTGAAGACAGTTCGTGTGGTCCCATGCATAAGTGGCCAACTTTGGCAGGTGGTCTTTTTTCAGGTATTATGTTTTGTTTTTATTTTACTAACTAAACAATCAATTTTAATTAAATTGTAATTTCAATATGTCGAATATTCAAGAATTGGATAAAGGGAAGCCTATACTAGCTAAATACATAATATTTTTTGTATGTTTTATGACTTTAGTATTGTAATGATGTTTTACACGCAAGTACTTAAGCAAAATAAGACCAATTAAATTTGAATAATATATTCTTCAAGTTTTCGATTAAAATCTATATTGTTTTACAAAGCATTCTCATAAAATCTGTGTTGACAATGACCTTAGATTAAAAACTATGAAGTTATATTTTTTTATAAACAAAAGAATAGTCAAAGGTCGTTCTTCAACTTTTCATAAAACCGGATTTAACGTTCAGTTAAACTTACGAAACAAAACATCGTCTAGACGAAACGGCGTATCTCAAAATTTGGTCGAAGTAGATTTTATGCGGTTCTTCCATTGCGTTGTAACGGTAAAAACTAGTGCTAGATACACTTTGTGTATCACGATTTTGCGATTAAGTCGCTGAAAACATTATCGATGTATCAGGAGCCCACGATTCACGAATACACTTATTGTTTGTGAACAAATTGAGTACCATTCCATAAACATTCTGAACAAGATGGCGTTGATTTTTTTAAAATCGGTTAAGCCTTCGAAAAGTGATGGCAGAACAAACATTATAAAAATATATATACCTAAATATCGAATTGATAGCCTCTGTTTGTTTAAGTCGGTTAAAAATAGCTGAGCTTCCATCTGTCCAAAGTTTGTCGGTTAGCTAATAAATCATCCTGTATATATTTTAAGCGCTTCTATTAAAAAGGAGCCGAAAAGTAGTAAAAAAAACCGACATTGAAATGAGGGAAGCCACGGATAAAGACTACTATATTTAAATAAGTCTTTCCAAGGTACGTGTCGTATAAATGTTTCAACATTTAGTCACTTTTCTTAAGAATTATGTATTTGTCAGATTGCTCGTGAAACCTTGAATAAATGAAGCACATTGTCATTTTTACTATTCGAAAAGAGAAAACAAAACGTCAGAATGTGGGTGCAATTATAATTTGTACCTTTGTTTCGATTAGATTCTTGTTTTGGGTCTTATCGTAGGTGCTTTGGCAATGAAAAATACTATTAACCCTTGAGTGGGTGAGTGGATCATCTAAATTCAAAAAAAGGAGGTTCTCAATTCAATGTTAATGTGTGTAATACTATTAAAAACTCATTGGTTATAAAAGATCAATGTAAATGATTTTGCATTTATATAGCAGTTATTTAAGGCTGAGTATGATACCAAAAAGTCTGTTGAATATTAATTTTATATCACTAACTTCTACTTGCGACGTTGTTGATTATTTTAACTCTAAACACTACGGGATATCGGCTCACTCTAGCTTCTCTTTTCCGCTGTCCATGTTCTCGTGAATTAGTCATTAAAGCAAAGTAGCGGTGGGTCGCGTCAACTGAACAAAATCGTTAACTGTGCCACGTCATCTAGTTCAAAAATCAGTCGATTCCGTTAACTAGTTGACATTAACTATAAAGAACGCTAGGCCGAACCGTTACGAAAAACTTTTTGTATTTCGTTGGTTTTAAATAACGAACACAATTCAGATTGCTAGTTCGACTTGAACTAATGCTGTGGTTCGTGTATGTTGTCAGTTTCGTTTAATTCATTGAAGGCATGGAGAATAGATCTATTGGTTGAAGATGTTCTTTGCGTTTTGTTAATGATGGATAAAGTACCTAATTCGTTTACTTATAGTTAACAGTTGATTCGTTGATGAACGATTAGCAGTTAATTTAATTAGTGCGTTGAATCAACGCCCACCACTAAAGCAAAGGAATCGACCGGCCAAATCGACGTTAACGCAACCATTGAGGAATATATCGGTAAAAATTCGCAGCCCTAGAAATATCGCGATCGACATCTGGTCGCTCTTCGTGACTGATGCTGAGTTAAACCCATAGAAATAAAAAAAATGGTAAGGCCGCACCTTTATCGATGACTGATGACATATCATTATGAAAATAACATTATGCTACACTAAAACCAGTTCTTCCGACGTATTAATAATTCCTATTATCATAATATAGATCTTTGACCGAATTAAAAAATCGCGTATGTCAAATTTTTCGCATTTTTTTCACCAGTTTCAGAGATATACTTATTTTTAAAGCCATCAACATGGTTATTTAGGTCTAGCATAAATTCACAATTCATTTTATTGTCTTTTTAGTCGACTTAAAAAAGGTGTTTATTAATTTGGTATTTATGTAGGTATTTTTTTTAAATATTTGTTCAACTTCAACGACCTTTTCGAGGGGTTAGCTGCTAAAATTTTTTTGACATAATTTTGTTCAGAATGTTTACGAATTGGTTCCAGCATATTTTTTTTAACTGACAAATTATTATTATTATTTGTTACCATTAAACTTTAAATTATTGATAATTTTACAAATTTTAACACTTTGAGCTATTTTATATCGGTTAATCTAATAATTTTTGGGCTTATGCATTATTGTACTTCATTTTCGAATTTTCGACGTAATTTTCATTGTTTTTTTTTATATTTTTGTATTTAATTTATAAATTGTAATTTATTAAATCGATTTATGTCTGTTAAAACTAGATACCTGTGGAAGTCGGAATAATACCGACGAAACGTCGTATAACGAATAAATGTGTTAAAACGTACAAATTGATCTTTTCACCTGATTTATTTCAAGACCTGATTTTTCCTAATATTAATAAGAAGTTTCACTTCAGTCGGATGTGTCTTGACACGTGTCTTTTTTCTGTACCTAGATGAAACGTTTTTAGACAATGTTACACATAAAATTATTGGAAAATTGGAAAAATCAAGAAAACTCCAACATAAGCCATTTTTTCTTTCGGTTATAGACGCGTTGTTACACAATACGTCAACTTTAATTATACTAAAACTAAAATTAATTATCAAAGCACTCTGGATTGTCTTTGAAACACATCGTGAAGGTCAAGTTCGATGTTTCTATATGCTTACGTGTGGGTATATTAAAATAAAGGATATTTCATAATGACATTGTAATAACGGTTTACGCGTATATATCTGTATTTTGATTGGATTTGTTTTTTTTACGTATAAACAAACAGTTGAATTACGTCATTTCATTTTAATATCAGTGTTTTTTTTTTTCAAAAACTGTATAATCACAACCTATTATTGTGGAATTATTAACACGTTTTCGATTATATAAAGATTTTTCTTTTATTATTATACCTATCTATATCATTTTTTTAATATTGTTAGGTTATAAGTACATAAAGAGAAATCAGTCAGGAGATATTTTAGAGAAACAAAGTTAAATTATTATTGTGTTTTAGATCAAAAACGACGATAGGATTTTGGCGTCTAAGTTTAAAATTATCGCAAAGCTTTCAATGCTTGTATACGAAACGAATCTTGCAAATAGTGGTCGTAAATTCTGTTAGAAAACCTCGCGGTTATAAATGTAATTCCTTGTGCACCGTAATAATTCTTAAGCTTATCGGTAATAAAAATATTACTTTATTTATTTAATGCTTAAATAAGCAATGTACTCAACGATGTATGACTTGGTAACCATGACTGCGAATAAAGAAATAAATCAGTAATTGTAAGTTTTTAAATCAAATTGCTTCAGAATTTTTATCTGTTTGCTCCGGATTAATTCAAAATAACTGAACCTGCTTTGATCGGACTTCGGGGAATACGATAAGACTATTACAAAAGAACATGTGCGTCTCACCTATATAGGTAAGTTCATGGTGAAACTTCTTTTTCTTTATATTTTAAAAAAATTTTATTGCATGGAAACTTAAATTTATTATGAACTCGTTTCACTGATGCGTTGTCTTTTTTGCGTTACCAAGGTTTCTCTTATATTTCCCCGCCGTTAAATCATTTCCCCTTTAACATCACAAAAAATTTCAAACATATATGTCGCTAAAAATGTTTCGCTTCAAAAATCGACATTAACGCGAGCGAAGGTGCCGATAAAAGCTAGTTCTAACCACCAATGACATATAATGTCAAAACTGCATTATTTTAATTTATATATAATTTAACTGGCAAGTGTTCGCATGTAGCTCTCACATTGCACACCTTTGTGTAAACCGAGAGCTCGTACTTCGAATGATTTCAACGCCTAAGTATTCAAGGAACCGACATCAGAAGTTCTTGCGCAATCAGCGCAGCGGTCTTCTAGACGCGACATGGCGAAGCGAGTGTTATAATATAACCGGCGACATGAACGTTCGGTTAGGCGACGAACCCGCGGCCAATGCTGTCTTGTGTTTAGTACCGCGTATAATCTCGCTTGGTATCGCAGCATAGTGGTCTGCGCTTGTATAGGTTTATTTTATTATTGTATCGACCCTTCCAGGAATCACTTACCTAATATACTAACGGAACATCAACTTTATCACGTAAAACTCAGACATGCGGCATTTAACTGGACATTTTATTAAATGTCTAGACAATTTATGAAACGCAGACAGAGTGTGCAAAAATATTTCACCTAAAATTAATAAGTAGAACTTATGTATTTTCAACTTGTCGGGACTAATCGACTCGTGTATTTTCAACTCCTCCTTCATCCTCACTTTCATAGATCAATCAGAAAAAAAACTTTTATTAATCTGAGTTTAAACGTTGTCAAACGTATTTTTACATTGACTGAGCAGTGTAGGAGGAGACATTCTGCGTAAGAAGTAAGGACTAAAAATTTGAAAATACGTCAGGAAAATCAGTCCAATAAATAGGACTGTCTTTTTTTAAATGTCTAGAAATGTTATTTTTGGTGAAATACATTTGAGTTCGTTTAATGGACATTCAAAAAATCTCCTTTTTTATGGTCTGTAAATTGCACAAAGGCCTCTTAAAACAGGGTATGGATCCGTCTATAAGTACCACTGACTAACAAATAATCTAACCATGAATTTTCCTGTTATGCCCGAACACTACGTCAAAAAGTTATGCGTTTCACGGACTGTTCAGAAATATTCGTTTCATGGTGAAACTAACACACTGTCAGCGTTCTTCAAACTGGCTACACAGTTGATGAAATGGCCAGTTCAATTATAGAATTGTTTAATTCACGCACAAATGCATGCAAGTCAAACGGTGTACGTGTACAGATTAAATATATGTAGGTACTTCGGATAATAATTGTTAACTTGTAACTCAAAGTGTATAAAAGTTACTTGAAATATTATAAGCGGAAGTTTAGTTGCTGAGTAACTCAAGGTTATAGAATGTCTTTCTCCCGACCAGAAAGGTGTTAAAAATGCATTGAATTAACAATTCATATTTGTAGCAGACAGTAAACACGTTCACATTTAAAGTTTTTAGTTGTTAAATCTTTTTTTTATCTAGGTGACACTTTTAGAGGCTGTTTCGTGTTGATCTTTACAATTTAACTCTTTTTACACGACTTTCAAAGAAAATGATAGTCAAAGCTTCAAGTTTACACACTGTTAGATTACACTAAAGTCACACTTAAATATGTCGGAGGCTTTTGGTGGCCATTTTATAAAATGGTGGACATTTTAATGGTATTTGTTATTACTTGTTATATTCTGTTAAGTACCTCAAACGACCGCGGCATTTTATATGACATTTCATGTAATCGGCAATCAGTCTACCACCTTGTGGAGAACTTATGTATTTTCAACTTGTCAGGACTGATTGACTCATCTATTTTCAAGTTCTTCTTCATTCTCACTTCGTGGCAGTCATGGATTTATCAGAAAAGAACCTTTATTAATTTGAGGTTAAACTTTGTCAAACGAAATGTTCCAGGAGACACTTTGGGTGTGAGGCAGGGACTAAGAATTTGAAAATACGTGAGCAAAATTAATTGAAAATGAATGGTGTTCGACTGGAGTCATATATTGGGGCTAACCAATTTTGATCACAATTTCTCTATGAGACAAGAATGATTGAAACCAAGCATTTAATGGACTTCCGATTCCCATATTACAGAGTTTTTGACAGATAAAGAAAATGTCAGTGATATCAAAGACACGGGAAAGATCAAAAGAAAATCGCTACGACAATGTTGTGTTTAGCAACTAGCTTATGCTTTTTTTGAAGTCATCTCTGAAACCCTGTGGACACTTATTTAAGAGATTTTCTTTATTATATATAATTTTTCAATAATTTTTTAATTAATATACACATTACTAATTGATTCACCATTATAATTTATCATTTAAAAAATTGACAATTTAATTTAAACTACAAGGAGACTAATTAAAAATCGCATTCGTAAATTTTGAATGTTAATTTATAATTTGAAAACTTGATTATAAGTACCTACCCACTGCCTACTTATTCATAAAATGAAAAAATTTTCATTTTTTTTTATCTCACAGATTTTATGTTGGCCATTAATTAGCTATATTTTATAAACTGACATTTCTATTCGACAAAACTCATAAAATCTTTGTAATAAAATATAATAAATTATGATATTCTTATACCTAGGTACTGATGTAATGCGTTTACGCTTGAAAAATAATCAGCCAATGAACGTGAAATGAAAAAACATACGATTTTCATAAAACATTCATTACGAGAAAGAAAAACCAAAAGTCAAAAAGTGTAATAGCTGAAAAAGTATGAACATTTTTATTGCGCTCGAATATGAAGCAAGCACAACGAACGTTCATTGGACAAAATACACTGCGTTCTAAACGTGGCATGTGACACAATCGAAGTGAAACTTCTTATTTGTAACTAATATACAAATCAATTGTCTACATCTATTATTTTTTTTATTATTATTAGATCTCTTGTCCATCTTGATAATAATAAGAAAAACTCTTAGATTTGTGGACCAAAAATATTTCTCCCATTATTTTTTATTATATAAATAAAAAGAAAACACGTTAAATAAAACTATTATCAGGTAATAAAAACGAAAATACAACGAAAAAGTGCAAAATATTATATTATGGTTCATGGGGGGATCGAACCCGCGATCTGTGTTATTAGCATGACGCTCTAACCAACTTAGCTAATTGGTCAGTTGATCGACAGTCCGTAATCCGCATATATACATCTCATTTGTCAACACGTTTGTGTCATTCTTTTAATTTTCGTTTCATTCGTTTTACTCTCCAAACTGTTAAAGTGTCGCATAAGAAGTTTCAGTTAAAAAAACCCCAATCTTTTCGAATGAATTCGTCAATTCATATTTATAATTTATTACACATTTTACGTCACTATTTTGAATAACGTTACAAGTAAATTCCTCTTGTATGTCAGATCACTTTGGAAAAAAGTAGATATTAAGCAACTTACTTTTTTTTGAAGTTTTATTATAATTTTAAAGACACAAATAGCTAATTGAACTGTTAAAAAGTTGAATAACAGTAATTAAACAAGCTATAAATAAATTCATTACGCTACCAGGAAGCATTTTAATCTCTGACAGCGTTTCCCAAACTGGGGTCCATCAGGATATCCGAGGGGGTCCGCAGAGAAATCTCTCGTGTAAGTGAGCAAGGCTATACAGTTCGGACGGCGACAGCCGAACTATATAAACGCTACGCCGTCCGGCAATTATGTTGTTTATAGTATAGAATAATAGAAGTGAAACGTCCTTACATAAAAGAAGTTATAATTTGACATTTACACTTAAAAAAAATAATAAATTACTCTTCATTTATCTTAAAGGGAGTTCGCGACAATTTTGATAATTCCTAGTGTCTGTACGCGAAAAAGTTTAGGAAACGCTGGGCTAGATTAACCAGTAAACCACCTGCATTAAACGATGGGTCAGCAAACCAATCTGATATTTTATTTGTACTTGAACCGATGACCCTTATTAATTTTTATTTGTAATTTCGAAAGAATTTACACTTTAATTTTGAAACATGATTGTTTGTACAGTTGAGTTTACACAAAAAATAAATAATTTTCTTTGTTTTGTAATTAATAAGTACTATTGACAAAAAAGCTATTGTTTCTGACATCGAAACATATATATTGACATTTCTAAGGGCAATAGCATCTATATGTCGAATTATTGTTTAAATTAAACAGTGACTATTTACCTAAACGCGGCGGAACCAAAAAGGAAGGTTATGAATTTCTTAGGCCATGTATGACTATATACCTAAGTTTTTTACCTCATGGGACCGCACTACTGGACCGATGTTAATCGATATGTCTTTATCACGCGACTGATCTAGGCTACAAAATGTGTTTTGTGTATTCAAAATGATGACCGCAAGACGACCAAATCTAAGATCAATTCGATCGATTGTGATTTCAAACGAATGAAATTTGTAGTGCTAATAATTATAATTTCGATTTTGGCGTACTAAGAGAACGTAAACTGGTGAAAACATTGAGCGAACTGTCAATTTATTTATTGAACTAATTCCTGTACACTTCATTAATATCAAAACTCTCGCATGGAGTAGAATTTATAATTGTTGTATATTGTGCTGTAACTGCACGAAACTCAGAAATTTCGATTTTATAAAACTGGATAGTTACTTTTAAATTAAAAATATGTAATGGTACTAGATCCATATAATCGAGGCAGGTGCTGGCTATAAATAGATAAAAAACGGGCATAGATGCCGTAGAATTTGTAATTATTGTATATTGCGCTGTAACTGCACAAAATTCAGAAATTTCGATTTTATTAAATTGTATGGATTTGTTTAAATTAAAAATATGTAATGGTACTAGACTCATATAATCCTGGCATATGGTGTCTGTAAATAAATAAATAAAAAAACGGGCATAGTTTCAGTGGATATTATTCAAAATTCGTCTCAATAATTAATAATCATTTAATCAATACTTGTGATAGATCGATTAGAGATCGTTAAAGTTTAAACGCTACTTTAGACAGAACACATCTAGTGGTAGGGAAGAGGTATTAGAGAAACGATCTTTTTTTTTTGTATCATGATCAACTTCTCAATGTCATAAGTTCATTTACACCGCAAGCCAATGTATGTATATATAGGTGTTATATCTAAAATATTGATGATTTCATACTCTTTTTTGAAAAGTAATTTTTTTATTTGCATAATATTGTTTATTAAATATCTTTCATCACATACGCTCAGAATCATTTTAATTCTGCGAATAATATTTTGATATACTTAAATATGTATTTTGGACTTATTTTGTTAACAGTATTTTTTAAGACCATCTTATTTGTATTTCATATTTTCAATCATTATGCAAATAAATAAAATCGTTCGTAACTCTGTAATTTTGGTATTTCGACTTTGATGAATACTGCTGCACTGCAGTTTACAGAGTACCTAGACTGGAATTTTTGTCCGTCTATCTGTTTGGATTAACTCAAAAACTGAAACGAGCTTGATCAAACTTGATCGTTAGAGATTAACGCTAGCGAAGTTATCGCAAATACTTAATTTCAGCAATTTTTAAGTACATCAAAATGTCATTTTTTTTAAATTGAAAATCTAGTTTGAAGAAGAGGAAAGTATTCTTATAATATCAGCAACTTCCAAGGTTCTTTGGGCCTAGTACTTACGAATTCATATTTTGTGAAAAACGTGTCTTTGATTTATTTTTTATTGTTCACACAAGTGCAACGCGAAGTGGATAAAATGTTAAATTGAAACTTGAAAGTAAATATTTTGCTTTTGAATTTTATAGCGATAGACAACACATCTATCGAATTATCATTTACTTTCGGTATAGTGATTGAGGATGGAAGAGTTCCACAGGACAATCTAGTAGTTAATTTTCTGGAGCTCTTAAGAAGATCCAGATTATTTGCTGACTAGATCCAGTAAAAAGGGAAGTACAAAAATCCTTTCAGGATGTGGTGCATTTGGACCAAGAAACCACCCCATTCTATTTTAATCTGTTAGTTATTAGAATAATCCTAGATTCCGACCTTTATATTTCGTTTCATCTATCTCTATCTATTTAAACATCTATATATCTATTCCATATACAACAGAAACTAACAAAAGATGTATCGGTCAAAATATATCACTGGAGTTTAAAAAATCTGTTAACCCCTTAAGAAATTATGCCTGAACAAGCATTAAAAATATATACATTTCGAATTGTATACCCTCTTTTTTGAGGTCTGTTAAAAATGCTTCTTATCCTAGTCTAACCGTAGTTAGATCATTTCTTCTAATGCAATTTTTTAGACTTTTCTCAACATCTATTTCCGAAATCCTAGATCAATAATAAATCGTCATCCATATCAAATTTTGAAACGTCTTCAAAAATAAAGTAACAGCATAGTTTAGCACCCGAAAATATCCAAAGTTGGGGCAAAATTTATCTTGGGTCATCTGTAATAGATCTTCGGTTCTCAGGATCTAATCTATGCGCAGGTAGAAGACCTACTAAAATTTCTGTTTAGTTTTATAAATCATAATAAGCATAGGTGTGAAGAACAGCCAAAAATCGGTTGGATGTCATAATTTCTATGACTTCAACAAATTCTCAGTTCTTGGTAGTTAATCAAACCAGGTAAAAGTATCAGTTTAGTGATAATAATACAACCCAAAATATTAATGGGTTGGATGCTCAGGTTAAAAGAATGCTTTATCGTTGTGAAGTGTTAATGAACTCTCAAATCAACAAGTTTTGGTCGCCATGACGATTACGCAACCTGTGATAGGCGTTTGTTTTAAGAAATTCTTAACATAATGCTTATTTCGGTTTTTTGATGAGTTTTCTTATAAATTATAATGAACTTAATCAACACAAAGTATGGTCATAGAAATTGTTGATTACAGACGCTCGACAACTGAGATTTGTCATTGCGTGGAAAGGTAACTTTGAGTATTTGAAATGTTAATTTATTTAAATTTTAGTTCAGATGGTGACCACACTTTCTGTTGAAACTTGAAAAAAAAACACGACTCACCAGCTTTTTTGTTTACGATGAGAGATAAAGGTTCAGAATCATCGTGATCCAAACCAGATCCAAAATTCAAATCAGCTGAATTACTGTTTTTCAACAAATTTTGTGATTCAGCCAATTTCAGCTGTTGATGCAGTCTGTTTTTAATCAGAAATATTTTCGGCATTTTGATATATTTTATCCACTCAACATACGTATTAAAGGTAAATATCCAATCGTTTTATTTATAATCCAAGGTAAAACCACCAACACCAAAAGCACAAAAAAATATCCAAAGAGCACACTTTGTTCAGATAAAAAAATCACTGTATAAAAATCACAATGTCATAGAGAGCGCGGAAAACACACACGCCACTGATTTTTCCGATATTTTCCGCGCGTTACCGTGTATCACATTAACCCATGGTTGTTACTGGACTACCATGTAACAAAAAAACAGTTATGGAGCCGGTGTACTTCCATTTCAACTGGCAAGGACAGACTGTTTAATGCTTAACAGCACCGATGACCGCATGTAGGATCAGTTTGACGAGAACCGTTGCTTTGGCCATGGTAAAGATACACAGCATACCATACGCTGCAATGTTAGTTTGTCGTCCCCCCTTCCAAACCGATCTAAGATCTCCGCCGCCCCCTCTTCACCCTCAGTCCTATAATACACCTTTACTACCTGTGCTAAGCCGGTGTGTCGTTAAAATCACCAACAATACCGAAGCCAAGTAAGTTTTTCTCGCCGCTTAAAACACTTCAGTAAGAGTTAAGATCACCAGCTTTTAAAGTTTTCTGATTTGTATTTTGTTTATTATTATTTCTATTAAGTCGATGCTTTAGTAAGCTGTCAGGGTCCTGGTAACTAGAAGTTGGCAATACGTGCAAACTCTTTGCTTCCACCATCTTTCTATATAGTCTTCTCAGAACCTACTGAAAAGGTTTATTTAGTTTTATGAAGTGTCCTATAAACAATTAATAATTTCCTTATTTATTAGTGTATTTGCCATATGGCAACATACACTATTGGCGTTGGTCGGATGGCGGGACCTAGGTGTCGGACCAAAATTTCTCGCCGTTTCATAACCTCCTAAACACTTTGGCACCATTTTTAAAAATGTTTATATATATATATATGTATATATATGTATATATATGTATATATATGTATATATATGTATATATATGTATATATATGTATATATATGTATATATATGTATATATATATATATATATATGTGCGGGCAATAACTTTCGAAGGAGTTAATTAATTTTAACGAAATTTGGTATACATGTTGGAATCCATCACCGCACGAAGCCTATTTAAAATGGGCCTAATCGGGTCATTTTAAGGGTAGTTTTTAGAGGTTGAAAATACCGAAAAAATTCTCAGAATCGTGTCAAAATTGAAATTTAACCCTTTAGTAGCAATTAAAAAGTGCTCCTAAAATTATAAGCTAATCGGCCCGACAGGACCGGACTTACAAATTTTATGAAAACATTAGTTTGCGTATACGAATTTACTTACTGAAGGTCGTATTTAATTTGGTGTAGATGTTGGATTAATAACAATATTTCAACTAATAAAATTATTATTTTAAGGGGTGTATTAAGGGGTTCAATTTTTTTTATTTTGTCCAAAAACAAACTTAAGTTCGCATAATAAAGCCACAATACCTATATTAGCAAATACACTATATTGTCGGCAGGGTTTTGGCACTGCGACCCGGGTTTTTTTTTTTAGAAATAAAATTGGTACTTTCATCAGCTCTTAGAACCTGGTTATAGCAGGTTTGCAAAAGACACGAACACTTCGCTTCCACCATCATTATCGTGTTTTCAGGACCTATTGAAAACGTTTATTTAACTGGTATAATTTTACAAAGTGCCCTACAAAAAAAAAACAACCATTTTCTTCATTATTTTAGAAATTTGATAATTGAAAAAAAATCCAGCCCATAAGCGTAAGTACTGAGAAAACTAATATAATTTTACAAAAAATTCCGAGCATTATTTGGAACTAGCAAACGAATATGCTTCTCACGACTTGGCTAAATCATGTGGAATGTTTTTTTAACGGTCTAGCCTTTATCTACCTGCTGCATGGCCGTGTTGTTTTTCTATACATTAAGCTAGGCTTAGCTAGGAACTATTCTACGATTGAATCATATCAGGTCAAACTCGACATATTTTTTGCAAATAACAATATTATATTTCACACGGACAAAAACTATTTTGGAAGATGCAAGGATAAATAGAAAACCATAAGATTACATCCGATCTGATTTTCTCAGAAATACATAAATCTAAATCTCTATAATCTATGACCTTGAAACGTTATCTGTTTTTAATTGGATTGACATAACGCGGCGAAAATATATCATCATGAAGTATGTATTTTCTGTCTTCTTTTCTTGGCTGACAGCTAGAGTTATTTAAATTTATAATTTTTATAACAGTAAATTGGAGAACAGTTCAGTGTAACAGCGTGCTGGTCTTTGGATTAAACTGTCGTGAGTTCGATTCCCACCTTTAATCAAGGACGTTTTGTAATCTTATAATCTATAATAAATATATAGACAAATAATAAACTGAAAATTCAATATATCTTTTTGCTAGTTCTCCTGAGAACTGGAGGTATGTAATAGAGGAGTATCGCTATACACGCTCGACAATTCAGTTCTAGTTTGGACAAAACATAGTTCTGAACGTGAGCGTTAACCGATTGTACGCGGACAGAGTGTATAAAGATTTGTATAGAAATATTACGATGCCGTTCTCTTGGTGGACTTGGCTCTTGGCATAGACTAGCACCACGTTCAAGATTATATTAGACTTGTTGATCGTGAAAGAGTTGGCTTTGACCTCGACAACAATACCACAGTGTATCTACAATTTCACAATAATGAAATAATATACTCTTCAGTCTTTTGTTGTTGAGTAATAATCATTGTTTTGTTGTTTTCGTTAAAAAATATTTAACTACCTGTTTAATCCATATTATTGTCCTCGAGTTCTTAGTTCAAGGAAAATGATGCTAATCTTAAATTATAATTGACTTACTTCACTTTGGTTTTTGACCCTCGATACCAGTCGTTGACACAGAATGAAGACAAACTTTTGTGACTGCTTTTACTAAGCTTTGTCTGTTTGTATAATGTCAAAATGACAGCTTTTTACTAAATGCATATGAAAGTATATACGGTACTTATATCAAAAAACTGTTTTTTTTTCTTAATTTTTGTCTGTCTGTCTGCTTGTTCCGGCTAATCTCCGAAATAGCTGGACTGATTTTGACGAAACTTTTACTGGCAGATAGTTGATGTTTTAAGAAGTAACTTAGGCTAATTTTTTTTAGATGCCCGCGACTTCGTCTGCGTTTTAATTATATTAAACTCAGAAGAATTCGCAGATATCAGCTAGTACACAACTAAAAGTAGACTCTATTATGCGCTTTATTCGTTCCCGTAACCTTGGTTCTCGTTTAACCTAAGATTTTATCCTGAAACAGTCAATGCTGTACCGTCTCGAGTGTTGAAAAGTTTGCATTGAATTGTTTCTGACGCGTCGTATAAGAGGTTCTATTTAATACTTATTCTAGGTACTTGTTTTATTTCGTTTTAAAATTGAGCTTGCTATGATAGTAACACAGATTTTTTTAAACCAAAACCATAAATATATAAATTAATTAGGCACGCCTACGGAAAAGCAACACATTTCATCTTTTACTTGGAACCAAGGTTACGAACCCGTCAGTAGGCACCGTTTCCAAGTTACTCTTCTGGATTTTAAATATTCTTGTGGTTTTATCATCACTTTAGGTAGTTGTCGTGGTTAAGGCACACCGTCAGAAAATTCTTAATTTTTGTATACTTATTAAAGACATGATAATACAATTACCCTGAAAATTTGAAGTCGATCGACCGTGTATAATCCGAGATAATATCAATTAAAAATTGGATAATTAACATTGATTATATACGATCTCTGTAGTTCTACACCAGTTTCTTATTTATAAAAAAAGAACTAACTGCCAGAAACTTTCCAAAAACTGACAGTCTTTCAATGCGTTTGTTATGAGTTTAAAAAAAAAAATAAGAAACAATTTTTGACCGTCTAATTATTTATAAATAACGGTTTAAAGTTCAACAATTTATAGAAAAGTATACATGCATATGAATACCTACTGTATGGGTTACGTTTCCACGGGTACAGTCTTGCGTACAAATTATGGATCACTTAGCTACAAGCTAGTATACTTTTGTGGCGGGTATAATCTATAACTTTTTGACAATATTGTACCACGACAACTACCTTAAACGGTTCGTTCTTCCAGATCTATCACAGTTCAAATAACAATAGTTTTCATAATGTGAGAAAGGATTTTTGATTTTTGCATTGGTTCAGTGACCCTCTCTTCGTGAATCCATCCCTGCTCAGACATCTGATTTTTTGTAGTATGTACTTTGAAACATCCTATTGACACAAACAAAATGTAGGTATAAACATTAATATTCTTCGCAAAAACATTTAATTTTTTTTTGTAAAGGTTGTCGACCTTCTAGTAAACAAAAAATATGCTTAATCGATGTGCTTTTTAAGTTAGACGTACAATAATTGTTGTTTTGATTGTCACTTTATTAAATGCAGTAAATTGCAATATGACCCTTCTTCAGACAATGAATTCTACCTGTTGAATGAGTATGACAAAGAAAACAAATAGCGTTAACAGACAACTGACAAAGATAGTTATATTAAAAGTGAACATATGCACGCAAACATATTATAAGTTGGAATTTTAAAAGGAAATGGATAAATATAGCACTGTGCGGTAGAAAGAATTAGAAAATTGGAAATGTTTAAAAAGAAATAAGGTTTATTCTTGAAAAATGCTTTATGATATCGTAATGGAAAAATGGAGATGGAAGTATTATTGGAAAATGTTGAGATGGAAGATTTGTACCTGTAAAAGTCATAAAATACCATAGATTTGTCATTGTCGATTGAATTAGAGTTGATGTACTTTCAACTTGTCAGCATCATGTATTCTCAACTTCTCCTTCATTTTCACTTCATGGTAGTCATAGACCAATCAGAGCTGTATTTGCATATTTTGAGCCCAACAAATATTTGTTTGTGTCTATTGGATCGTATAGTTTATTTGAACCAAACTAGGTGCAAATATAGATTACAGGATCCAGTATGCACGAACAAATATGTGTTGACACTTTTTTCATCATTGTGGCCGTACTAACTGGGGGAAAACCAAAAAGAAAAATAATTTTTCTAATTTTTGTTTCAGATTGCGCTTCGGATCGCCAATTGCTAAATCCTACTAACAACATTAAATAATTTTTTTTTCGAAATTTTGATCATTAAAATCCTACAGCACTAAAGTCTTTGATGGGTAAAAACAGCAGCTCGCACAGAAAAAGGCAAACGTATACAAAAAAGCATAAGCTAAGAAAAGAAACACAGAAGTACAATATTTCTGTTCGTAGAATTCATGACAAGGAAAAGAAGTATTGGTCATTGCTGATGTAAGAAAGAGAAGAGATGAAGAAAAACCAACAGCGCGTCACCGGTGAAGGGAACCGGCGAAGCATGAGGAGGTACGTAACCATAGACATAGTAAATGTACAGCGCAATAGGTCAGAAAAGTTGTAGGAGACAGACAGTAGTAGCTGCCTCTTCATGTCGCATTCTAATGAAACTCGAACCAATAGCGTTCACAGAGAGTCAGATTAGAACCAATAGCAGTTACAGAGATTCAAACTTAGACCAATAGAAACACAGAATTTCAGATTCGGACCAATAGCAATTTAGATTCGAATCAATTACAGAGATTATCGACAAATTGATTTTATCTCGTCACACATTGAATAGTTTCAACACAATAGATAGATACAACTGGAGACAGGAAAAGTTTTCTTGTTGCAGTCAGACCGACATTCAAACCAGATCTCAAACAATCCTGTACCCTCGATGGATCCCAAATTTTTGATTCCCTAGGATTACAGTCTGAGACACTTGTACACCAATCTCGTTGTCTGTTATTATTGGAACAAGCCCCCGAGCAGTCCTGAGCCTCCAGAGAAGGCTGTCAGTTTTTTCAGGGTGACACCTTCCAGATCATTTCTTCCAAGAGTATTGACACCAAAGATTTCTTGTTTGACAATCGCTAAAACAGGACACTCATATATGATAGACGGCACCCAAAACAGTTCCAATCAGTTCAATTGTATGAACGTACCCCGCTAGAAGTTCTGTCAATGCTTGATTTCCAAAAGTTGCAATTTGAGACGCTTGTATAGCACCTCGTTGTCTGTTTGTCTGTTATTATAGGGATAAGTCTCCGTACAGTTCTGAGTCTCCAGAAGAGGTTATCAGTTCTTTCAGGGTCACACCTTCCAGTTCATTTCTTCCCAGAGTATGGACATCAAAGATTTTATGTCTGACGATCGCTAAAGTAGGACACTCATCGATTATGTGGTAGACGGCACCACCTGCCCGAGACACTTCCAAACAGTTCTATTGTACGAACGTACCCCGTTAGAAGTTCTGTCTTTCAGGATCACACCTTCCGGATAATTTCTGCCCAGAGTATGGACACCAAAGATTTTGTGTCTGGGGGTCGCTAAATCAGAACACTTATTTATTATGTGGTAGACCGCCTAAGACAATTCCAATTGGTCCCATTGTATGAACGTGCTTGTTCAGATGCATTTCTGTCATGACTCTACAACGATTTTTGTTTCGTTGTAGCTCTTGCATCAACCTTCTACCAGATGCGCAATGCTGAGACAAAGCGCAATCAATTCTCTATGCCAATGGTAGTAAAAGAATCGAACGTTCTGCAGACTTTTGCTGCAATGCCAAGATCATGGCATCTTCTGATGGAAAGAAGCTGCATTGTTGCCACATCTTGCATCGCATATTATTATCACCGTTGCATTATATTACGTATTATAGCATGTAACAGTACAGTATCGATGTGTTTTCCTTTCTAAAGATCCGTATGCTGTTACCTGCATACAAGCCAATATGTAACACCTATTACACTATGTTTAATGCAGAACCGACGTATCGCTTTATTTAGATCGAATTTAATTTCGGTTTTTATTACATCAATCAAAGCGCGATCAACTTTTATTCGTAACGGGTTCTTAACTATAGGAGACTTTAATGCTCACACAGACAGCAAACCTCTCTATTTATTTATTATAATAGGTTATAGGCGATCGACAACTAAGGCAATTAACGACGTCAAATTAAATTAAACGATATCGAAAAACATCCATACAGGAGTTGGGATATGATTCCGTGACAGTTTTGATCCACCATTACACCAAGCTTTCCTTACGAATCTTCTTATATTTATCTTCCATTTTGAGACATTAATGGTCACCGAGAACACGAACTTCCAAATATTAATTTTTCATTATGAGGTATGCTTGGGGAGACTTTTATTTCGAGGAACCAGGAAGGAGACTTCAATACCCGCAGATCACATGAAAATCTAATCATTATTTTGTTGATAATCACGCAGCTCTAGGAGAGCTTTTAATGCTCGCAACGACAGGAATCTCCACGTTGAAAAATCTCGGAAAGTTGAAGGAGACTCTAATTCTAATAAAGGGCACGAATCTTTCAAAATTTAACTTTTATTCGACTTAAAATTTGGGAACGGCGGAAGAGTCTTTAATACTCGCGAAAATCACGACCCTGCAAAAATTAAAGTTTGTGTTAGATAAAAGTCAAAGAATGTTGATGGAGATCTTACTTCCAAATAACACGATCTTTCTAAAATTAATTTTTCATAACCGTAACCATATCATATATCATTTCACATCACTAACTATCGATAGAGTTCTTAAACTGCGGTGATTTCGATGCTCAAATAGTACACGAACCTTCTGAAATTGTTATTATCATATCCAGAACTTACTGGTTCATTGAGATAGACTTCAATACTACCTCAGACGACGAACATTCTGAACTTAAAAGACTCAAAATACTCCCACTTTTTTAATATTATTAGATATTTCACATATTTTTTCTTCTCGATTTATTTTACTTATCTGAATTAGTTTGATTTATAACTTAATTTACGAATGAATGGAGAATAATAAGTTATAGATGCTCAACAACTTAACCCTTTTAAGTGATTATTGTGTTTATTTGCCATTTGTAATGTATTTTTGGTGTGGTTTTCTTTAGAAAGAATTATACTACTGATAACAAAACCCTTGTAAAATTATTTTCAGAAACTCTTTTTTTAAAAGAAAGATCCGTTTAGCACCAGTCATAAAAGTCACAAACTTTACAGTGTATGTTATTTAGAGTACTAAAACTATAATACGCATGCGTCGAATGTATTTTAGGAACGACACTGGAACAAATTTGAAATTATTGTATCTAATTTTACCTTTTTGAAAATAAGTATTTCGAAAACATTTTACAAGAATTTTTAAATTTACATATTGTTTAGTAATAATCTGTGTAAGCTTTAAGAAGCTCTTTTTAACAATCTATAATCTCATGGTGTTATTATAATATTATGTCAGAAACGTAAATATTCACATCGATTTTAAATTTTTTCTTCACTCTAAGTTATGTATTGAATATATAACTTGTTAGAACGAGACAAAACATACATATTTATGATACAGAATACTGCCATTAATTTTCTGTGATCCGCTGTAAATTATGAGGAAAATGTAAAATTAGATATTCAATTTATTTTTAAAAAAATTCAACTCAATCGGTTCAATAGTTTCGGAGCAAATTAGTTGTGACAGAGGGACGGACAGACACACGATTGATCTTCCTTTCTTTCCTTTTGAGGTACGGAACCCTAAAAAACATAAAATTGAAGACGAGGTTGACTCTAATTAAAAGAAGTTAATTAGAGTGGTTGTGATCCTTAATGATTGTTGGATAAGTGTAGATAAAATCTGTGGCGCAGGATCAATAAACACACAATACTGAAGTTTAAAGTTGCATTTTCACTGACGTTTCGGTGCGCTTTGCATTCGAACTCTGAAGATGGTGCAAAGCGCACCAAAACGTCAGTGAAAATGCAAATTTAAACTTCAGTATTGTGTTTTTATTGATCCTGTGCCACAGATTTTATCCACACTTATCCAATAAAATTGAAAGTACTAAGCATAAATAACTGGCAGTTGTCTAAAAAAAAATGCTAAAATTCCTAATCGTTTTTTAAAATTTTATTTTAATAATGAATGCTTGAGCAGAACCCATCAGCATAAAAAATATTCAATTCTAATTAGGCTAAATGCATATTAGTATAAGATATACTTTTATTATAGAAAAACAATTCCAAAATTTTGAAATTGTTTTTCTATAATAAAAGTATATCTTATACTATTATATTTTCCAAATTTCTATACGTAAAATATTATAATAAATGCATATTATATATCTAAGATTTGTACGTGTAAAAGAAGTGCCGGTTTTGCGAAGTTAAGGGTAGGTATTGATAGGGAAGATTAGAGTTTATTTATGATTTAATCATTTTGTCCATATTTATAAAAATATAGGTAAACAAACTTTTTAGAGGTCATCGCAAAAGTAAATAACTTTTGTGAAAATTAATTAAGTTAATGTTATACATACCATTATGTTAGTCAATTAAAAATCTTGTTCATTTTACTGTAAAATTTTGATGGGAACATTGCTTTTTATCATTCTTGTATTAGGTATGTAAATACGTATATTTTGTTAAATAATTCATGCTTGTACGATGTAAAGCTGAATTTAGACTATCTTTTGATCTTTAAAAAAATATTTTCGAAGTAAACTTCTTTTACGAGGGTATCTGTTTTGACTTTTCTGTTACGTTTAAGGTAGTTCTGGTACAATATTGTCAAAAAGTTATAGATTATATGCGCCACAAAAGTATACTAGCTTGTAGCTAAGTGATCCATAATTTGTACGCAAGACTGTACCCGTGGAAACGTAACCCATACAGTATTCATATGCATGTATACTTTTCTATAAATTGTTGAACTTTAAACCGTTATTTATAAATAATTAGACGGTGAAAAAAAATTTCTTATTTTTTTTTAAACTCATAACAAATGCATTGAAAGACTGTCAGTTTTTGGAAAGTTTCTGGCAGTTAGTTCGTTTTTTATAAATAAGAAACTGGTTCAGAACTACAGAGATCGTATACAACCAATGTTAATTATCCAATTTTTAATTGAATTTATCTCGGATTATATACGGTCGATCGACTTCAAATTTTCAGGGTACTTAATTGTATTATCATGTCTTTAATAAGTATACAAAAATTAAGAATTTTCTGACGGTCGAATCTGGTAATCCTAGTAAAATGTGATCTTGTTCTTTAAAAATAATTTTGTATTCACATTGATGACAGATTTTCACACGTTTTTAAGTACGTTGCTCGTCTGAGGCCAGCTTTAAGTGCGTGACCTCAGTCATGGATATTCGGATTTCACGTGATGCGGCCGGCCAAATGAACACGGTGTGAAGACACGTGCAACAACTTTGCATGGCCCACGAATAAAAGCTGACCAACGATCAAATTATATAATCAATAATCATCTATAATAATCTAAAATTATACGCTATTTTATATCCTTACTAGTTTAGATCCGTAAAGATATTGAAAAAAAATATTTGAACGGTTTCTAAACTACAGATGTGCACATTATATTGGGATTTGACACAAAACGATAGACATCTGGTGACAGAAATTTGAACCTCGAGCACATTAAATTTTACGTATTGTTACTTGTTAGTATTACTATACGAGTATATACGAAAAATGGCGGATTCGACATTACATTTCCCTAAGCTGACGTCAGGCTATATTAAGACAAAGAACTTTGTGTGCTTTACATTAATATTTTTTTTAATGTTATGAAAAATCACGTTTTTTATCTGACAATACACCACTTTTTCTTATTTCAAATTCTCCTTACACAAAAAAGTAGTCTGTCTGTGGTCGAAACTGAAACGACTGAATCGATTTTTTATAACAATCAAAGAAAGCATAGTTACTTCTTACCACAACAGATTTATTCATTGAATGTACATTTCGAGAGCAAAGCTCCCATCTTCAGCAAACACTACACTAACTTTGCATGCGGTTGAAGCCATTAATTAGAATAAAACATGCCTGAAATGAATATTATATAATATGTTCTTTAAAAATTATTTTATTATATTTACCTATATACTATAGGTACTTGATAAAAACCTATACCTATTTTACAACCGTGTAGATTAAAAACCCTTTTTGGATTAGGCGTATGAACCCTAAAAAGAGGTAATTTATTTTGATGATATCTATAGGTAAAATTACCTGTACAGGGTGTCCCAAATTGCTTGATTTTGGCAGATATCCCTATTTCCAAATCAGATAGATAAAAACTGCCTGACGAGTGTAGAACTCGATTTTTATATAATATAATTTTTATATAATCTAAAAACACTATAGAATACATTATACGTCTTACGGTTTTTCGTGACACATTTGTTTTACGGTTTTTCGTGACATGTTACATTTTTTCTCGGCTAAGTCCCCTCGCCAACCCGCGATAAGGAACTTCGTTCCAATATCTGAAGATGCAAAAAAAAGTCAAAAAAAAAACACCCTGTGGTCAAGATTACAATCGGATGATGTTTTTTGTGAATGGACATGCTGTATATATTATCTTTGTAATATGTACATGGTGTAACCCTTCCGCGGGCCCCCGTGAGGAATGCGCTGTCCATCTACAACATATTTATCCAATGTCAAGGACATTCAATCGGCAACAACATACAGCATGGCGAGTGCGGTTGCCGTTGCTTCGTTACTCAGACCGAGTGGCCTACAGCCACACACACACCGGCCAAACCCACATGCATATTGTGTGGATATGTTATACATACTGTATATATACAGTGGGAATAATTCAACGTGTTGCAAATGATAACCGTTTTCTTAAGGTAGTTGTCGTGGTACAATATTGTCAAAAAGTTATAGATTGTACGCGCCACAAAAATATACTAACTTGTAGCTAAGTGATCCATAATTTGTACGCAAGACTGTACCCGTGGAAACGTAACCCATACAGTATTCATATGCATGTATACTTTTCTATAAATTGTTGAACTTTAAACCGTTATTTATAAATAATTAGACGGTCAAAATTTTTTTTTTATTTTTAATTTTGTAAGACGTGGAAATTTTTTTTTTTTTATTATCATATACTATATCAATACAGTATATAGTTGTTATATAATTTTTGTCAGGATAACCACATACCATACGTAATGCATATTATTGTCAGGACTTGTCAGGATCCTTGCGATTGCCGAGACGTGAGGTCAGATTCCAGCGGTCATCAACATGTTCCTGTCATAAAATGCATATGAGTATTCATAGATTCAAACAACATATTATATCATCATAGTTAATTATTTATTATATACATTATGACCCAATTACGATTCAATACAGTTATCTGTTATCACCACACATACAAGGCAACAGTACATTTAAACCGTTGCCATGGACACAGTACCTTTAAACTGTTGTCAACTATCATCCAAGGCAGAGCAGTATCCAACTGATGCCATAGACACAGTACCTTTAAACTGTTGTCAGCATTCATCCAAGGCAGAGCAGTATCCAACTGATGCCATAGACACAGTACCTTTAAACTGTTGTCAGCATTCATCCAAGGCAGAGCAGTATCCAACTGATGCTATAGACACAGTACCTTCAAACTGTTGTCAGCATTCACACAAACAGAAACTATCGTTACGGCATGGTATCACAACCATTTGCCGATATACACTTTTCTCATCCCTAATATGGTCATATCACATAGGCCCATGATCATGTATTAACTTCATATGAAATACTCATTAAGCTTGCATTCGCAAACATTATAAATCTATGATAAATACTCAGTAGGCTTGGAGACCTACCTTAATCTCTGGAAATGCTGGCACAATATCACAATACAATTTACACAGATTAATTACAATTATTATTGAAATATAACACATTCTGAATAGAATAATATGCAAAGACAAGCACAACTGTTCACTTCCAAATCTCATCAGTAACTGTTAAGCGTCTCCGAACTGCCCCTTCGTCTTTCTGCCCTTTTCAAGTACATCGTTACATTTTTAACTAATAATTTATTATTTCTGAGAACCGTATCCATCTACGACCCCACGCATTCAGAACAGACCATCTCTGTCTAATGTCTGTCAACGTGTTCTTTATTATCTAACGTTTGCTAATTTTACATCTTAAGTGCTGGGAACAACTATATTTAGAGAAATATTACTTTTACTAACATCAAAAATAATATTATCTTACATTCGGCCATCCTGCATTGACCTTCGCCCCGAAGGTCGCCCGTTTCCATCCTCGATCAAAAATAAAAATGCTGCTCTCCTATTGCTCCATATCATTAATGAATTGAAATATCTACAACTGAACTACGTTACTCATTAAATGGCACTCCTCAAATCGAAAACATTTTGGGTGTCACTGTTTTATGCATCATTGCAAATATGATACTACAAGTATGTCAGGTATAAACTACCCTAAAAATGCATGCGTATATTCTAAGCCGCAGGGGGTGAATCCTTTTTCTTAAGTGATAGTGCACTGTGTTTCACATTCGTTTATAATTATTGGGTCAATTTTTAACTTTCGCTATTTTTCTGTCAATCGAACTTTAATCCCTTTATGACTATTTCAACACGTCACCAAACTTCCTCAAACCTCAAAGATTATGTGATGAAACATAATTTTTTTTAACGAATTTCGTTAACTTCAACCTGTTTGTTGTCAACAGTCGCAACCCATACAGCATGATTTTTACTTTCCGTGATCATTATTTGATTATCTGTTATAATTTTTCTAATATTGTTCTTGTAAAAAGCTACTAATTTTTGTCAAACCTCAAAGTTTATGTATTGAAACATACATTTTTCAAAGTCGAGACGACTTCCTCCTTAATACGGACATTAAGTGCTTCACATTTTCGTTCTATAAACTATTTCTTTCATTCCTATTCATAGTACAACACCTAACACTGATAAAATCATTTCGGAATCGAACCGAAAACTTCACTAACGAATTCTATCTTGTCACATTTCTAAACTGTAATACTCCTGTATCAAATTTTTGTTCTGTAAACTTTTACTTTACTCTCTATTCAGTGCACCTTAAATACTGATATAAATATTTCGAGATCGAAACGAAATAATTATATCTAATGGAATTTCTAAAATTAGCATCGTAGCGTTGGTTTTAATATTTCCTGTATCCAATTTCATTTTGCGAACTATTATATCCCCATTCACAGTGCAACACCAAACACTGATAAAGTCATTTCGGAATCAAACCGAAAACTTTGCTCTTAAACAAATCGTATCTAATCGTGTTTCCAAGTCTAGCATCGTAGCGTAGACTTAACTTTAAATATTTCCTATATCAAATTTTTATTCTGTAACCCGTTACATCTCCATTCATGATGCAACATTAAATACTGATAAGCATATTCCAGACTCGAACTGGAATAATTGTTATTAAACAAAATGTATCTAATCGTAACCACTATCAAAACTTGATCGAGCTTCAATAAGAGTCACAACTCACATTGCCACACAAAGCTTTAAGTTAAACCTCATGTCCTGCAAATGCATAAACGATAACCCATCTAATTTATCAAATCTCATTACTGCTTCATATGATCGCTTTCCATCTTAATATTCCAGCAAAAAAATAAATTAACTTGCATCAATCAAATTTACTTTTTCATATCAATTACGTAAACAAACTTAATTTTGTTTTACAACTGTAAAACTTAATTCTCAGTATTCAAACTCCTTGAAAATTAAATAATCGATATTGCAAACCAACATGTGCTAAATATCTATGAAGGGTAAGTCATAAAAAAAAACCTTTACATATTCTTTTCATTTCAAGTGCTGTCATAAATTTTCAAATCTGTGTAAAATTGTGCATATTATCTCTGTGTGCATTTAAAAACATTTCAAAAACAAAATATCAAATAACCTTTCTAGCCATTTCCAACACATGTAAAAAAAATGCTCTCCAGACATTACATAATTCGAACTTACACATCTTGACCTGACCATCACGTCTGACAAATTTTATCCAATATTCAAACTCACAAAAGTTAGGGCTGTGTTAAACCACAAATTCAAAATAGAACAATTATACAACATCACAACTGATTAAAGTTATAATTGTTACAATTTCTTAGTATCGAATTAGAAACACATCACGAGGGGTGTGTTCGATCCCACTTCTGATATTGTAAGACGTGGAAATTTTTTTTTTTTTATTATCATATACTATATCAATACAGTATATAGTTGTTATATAATTTTTGTCAGGATAACCACATACCATACGTAATGCATATTATTGTCAGGACTTGTCAGGATCCTTGCGATTGCCGAGACGTGAGGTCAGATTCCAGCGGTCATCAACATGTTCCTGTCATAAAATGCATATGAGTATTCATAGATTCAAACAACATATTATATCATCATAGTTAATTATTTATTATATACATTATGACCCAATTACGATTCAATACAGTTATCTGTTATCACCACACATACAAGGCAACAGTACATTTAAACCGTTGCCATGGACACAGTACCTTTAAACTGTTGTCAACTATCATCCAAGGCAGAGCAGTATCCAACTGATGCCATAGACACAGTACCTTTAAACTGTTGTCAGCATTCATCCAAGGCAGAGCAGTATCCAACTGATGCCATAGACACAGTACCTTTAAACTGTTGTCAGCATTCATCCAAGGCAGAGCAGTATCCAACTGATGCTATAGACACAGTACCTTCAAACTGTTGTCAGCATTCACACAAACAGAAACTATCGTTACGGCATGGTATCACAACCATTTGCCGATATACACTTTTCTCATCCCTAATATGGTCATATCACATAGGCCCATGATCATGTATTAACTTCATATGAAATACTCATTAAGCTTGCATTCGCAAACATTATAAATCTATGATAAATACTCAGTAGGCTTGGAGACCTACCTTAATCTCTGGAAATGCTGGCACAATATCACAATACAATTTACACAGATTAATTACAATTATTATTGAAATATAACACATTCTGAATAGAATAATATGCAAAGACAAGCACAACTGTTCACTTCCAAATCTCATCAGTAACTGTTAAGCGTCTCCGAACTGCCCCTTCGTCTTTCTGCCCTTTTCAAGTACATCGTTACATTTTTAACTAATAATTTATTATTTCTGAGAACCGTATCCATCTACGACCCCACGCATTCAGAACAGACCATCTCTGTCTAATGTCTGTCAACGTGTTCTTTATTATCTAACGTTTGCTAATTTTACATCTTAAGTGCTGGGAACAACTATATTTAGAGAAATATTACTTTTACTAACATCAAAAATAATATTATCTTACAATTTCATAACAAACGCATTGAAAGACTGCCAGTTTTTGGAAAGTTTCTGACAGTTAGTTCTTTTTTCATAAATAAGAAACTGGTTCAGAACTTACAGAGATCGTATACAATCAATGTTAATTATCCAATTTTTAATTAAATTTATCTCGGATTATATACGATCGATCGACTTCAAATTTTTAGCGTAATTGTATTATCATGTTCTTAATAAGTGTACAAAAATTAAGAATTTTCTGACGGTGCGCCTTAACCACGACAACTACCTTAAGATTACTGTTTATCGGTTGTTCAATATGTCCTCTTTTTCACCCGCATATCTTACGATCAGTTGGATATATGTGTACGTGCATGTAAAATGCACTTACGTCTTTTCTATGAAAAATCTTATTCAATCTTTGATATTATTCCTTCAAAATAAACTAGGAATATGGATCATTCTTCCCATTATGACTTTAGCCAAGTTTTTCCAGTGATCTAAAAAAAGTTTTTAAAATCAGATAGAAACAAGAAAATTAGCATAAGTTTCACACAAATAAAAGTTAAATTTGAAAAAAATTATTGAACAAGCCTTTGTCAGTATTTTTAACATATGCCTGTAAAGAAAAAAACTTCAAAATGTCAATAGCCTTGCCGTAATTCGGTATGTAGTGATGTGCTGTAAAGAAATATTGACGAATATCAAGTTTTCTGATATTTTGGGAAAAATTTGTTTTTTTTTTAATTTTTAAACAGCAAGCCGAATTTTTTGAAGATTAGTGTTTAATCACAGCTAATAAAAACAGTAAAATAAATGCAAAAATAACTCTAAAAAATTTTGAGTGATGATGATCCTTGAAAGTAGAATTGAGAAAGTTCTTAGGAAGATGGCAAAAAGATTGCCGAAACGTTAGAATAAATGCAATTCACATAACTCAATATTTGCTTTTTTCGATCCTGTGCCACCTAGGTTCTTCCTAAGAAATTTCTCAGTAAAATAAATGTTGTAACCACACTTCGAAATTTCGAAATTTTACAATTAAACCTGCATTCATATTTTGTTTATACTCATTGCTGTATATAGGGAAGGGGTCCGTGTCCACTCCAGAATTTTGGGTTACCATCCAAAATTCTGGGATGGACACTAAAAAAAAGGACTTAACAATTGAAGTCCTAGTGGAACATATAAAAACTGCAATAATACCTGCCCCATATATAAAAATGTGCCGCTTATTATACATTGTGAAGTGTAAGTGTATTAGTCACCACCTAGATATATATTTTGCTGATTTGAGATCGAAAATATGAACCAGCGTTTTGTAAATTTGTTTAAACTGTACCATTTCATCCAAGCTACGATATTCAGTGAGTACTATTTCGCATGTTCTTACTATGCGTTGAAGTCACCGTACAAGATTTATGCTTGAAACATAAAATCACATAAAAATGCTAATTGTTTTTGCGAATACTCTTTGAAGATTGTTGTTTATTATTATTTTGTCTGTAATAATTTATTTTAGTTTTAGTTATAAATAAAGAAATGTTGATAATTCAGTACCAAAATTGCAAATCGATGAAAACAAAACTTTGTAATTTTATTGAATACCTAGATCGATTTATCCAGAATTTTTGTCTGTCAGTTTGTTCCGTGTTAACATGTTAACTCATATACTATATACCGAACAATAGTGTCAATATAAGATATAAGTTTTAATTTCTACAAGCTGCAGAACGGCTATTTAATTGTTAAACATTCATTGTTACAATGCTAAATCAGAAAAAATTATTTTTATCCACCAAATCCGTCGGGATTCAAACCCGAATCTTTCCACTTTTGCGGCGGAATTTATTTATTTATTTATATAACATGGATGTCCATACAAATGACACCTCTTATTACAAACGAAAAAATAGATCATTGTCAGATAACATTATATAAAAAATGAAGATAAGTAGAAAAAAAATATATCAGTATTCTGTGCACAATAAGAATTAAAAAGAAAAAAATTCAATGTTCAGAAATATAAAAAAGAAAAAAAATAAGAATTAAATATCAAGAATAAGAATAAGAATGAGTTTATTATGAAGAATTGATTGTTTAGATATCGCGCCGTAGAGTAACTGATAACTCATTCCGCTGCGAAAGTGGAAAGATTCGGGTTTGAATCCCGACGGTGTTGGTGGATAAAAATATTTTTTTCTGATTTAGCATTGTAACAACGAATGTTTAACAATAATGTCAATGTTAAAATTACCAACGTTGTTAAATTTTTGCATCAGTTTAACTTATGTGATGTTAAATTTGTTAAAAAATGACAAAATATTAGCAGCATTCTAAATGCTTACATTGACCATACAGAATAGTGTTTCTATTAAAAGGAGCTGAGTGTTAACCAAAAAAGTCGACATCAACAAAGACCTAACTGAAATTAGTTGAAGATTCGTCGGAGACTTCGACGCTCAATCAAAACAGCTACCGTATAATTTCTCAAAGTCAACATTACTAACGCATATATGTATTTTTGCATTAGCATTGACATTATAAAACTAGTAACGACTTTGCAGTCGTAAATAAACGATGGATACCAGTAGGGTAATGTCGTCAGCTAGGTTAAATAATTTAAAACACTATTTCGTTCAGTTACATGTGTAGATAAAACATTATATCGGGCTTGAGAATAGCCGAGCGTTTATATAATGTCTCCGTGGCTCCTCTATTATAAGCCCCCAGTTCCCAGGTTCTCAGCCGTGGAAAATAGATATGAGAAGTTCAAATAGAGTTGAGTAACTCAGATCTGAACCGGTTCAAAGAGCCGACTCCGACAGAAGATCCGTGAGAGCCGACCACTTTTTTTTGAGCCGACGGATCAACGGATCCGCATGACTCAGTGAAACACTTAACACACAGAAGCACATTTTACACTTACGTATCAGTTCTTGCTTTGATGCATCTGTCAGCTCAAATGACTCATGCATCACCTGTTTGGCTATGCATTCTTGATTCTATACAGGTCGTGATATGATTGACTGAACTAGGTAACTCAGTGGCAGACTGCAGTAACATATTCAGAACTCGGCTCTTTTTGAACCGGTTCAGTGAGCCGGCTCACATACGGGATCCAGATGCAAAGATGCAGATCACTAAAAAGACCCTTTTTCCCATCTCTAAGTCCAAACACAATACTGAAGAAGTGATTTCGATTTGGTGGACACGTAGATTGCGCTACTGTGCACGAGTACTCGGTTCACCAATTATCACTGAGTAAACGGGTACGCCCACGTGACGTCTACCAATCATCATTGAGTTAACGGATACGTTCACCAATAGTCATTGTGTAAACTGTACTTCCGAACATCAGCGCTATTAGTGTCCAAAAAATGAACTATATGGTTTTGTGGACGGAACACTATGAAAAAATCTATGTCGTTTGAACCATGGATCTATAGTAATTACAGGGATGAAGTATATAGCTGCGGGGGGAATTCACTGAGGGACGAGTATAAAGTAAGAATGGTGTCGATTTTTGATTGGCCACCGCATTGTGCTGCAACTACCAACATAAATTTCACACCACACATGCGCAGTGCGCCGGCCAATGACAAGCGGACACCACTCACCTCGTCGCGTCCCTTAATCGGCTTTACCACCTTCGTTTAAGACCCTACTACATGCCCTGTCTCTATATTCCTATGTATGTGGATTAAACTCTGTAAATATCTTCTTCGTGTTCTAAGCAAAAAACAAAATGTGCAGTGTTTTGGTAAAAGTTTGGAGATTAATAAGATCCAGTGTAAAATATTAATGCAGTTACGATGCAATATTATAAATATGCAAATATCATATCGATATAGCTATAGCTGCAGAACTTGTCATGTGACACCAGGGTGTGAATACTGAAACTGCACATACTAAACGCGTGGTAAGGAAAGAATATAAACTGAGAGTTGTTTTATTTCCCTAACTTCTCGTGTAATGGGCGTTTAAATTAGAGCTCCTGATTATACTGATATGAGACTGGTTTCGATCTGGTCTCGATATCGGTAGCGAGATCGAGAAGACTTAATCATTCAATCTGGATACTGAGACGAGACCGAGATATCTTACGAGACTCTCGGTTCCGGTTCAGTTGTTAGTCGGTTGAGCGATTATATTTATTGTTAAACATTCATTGTTACAATGCTAAATCAGAAAAAAATATTTTTATCCACCAACACCGTCGGGATTCAACCCGAATCTTTCCACTTTCGCGGCGGAAATTATTATCAAAATTTCTAGATTACGACCACACATATTTCTCCATATGAAAGGAATGAATTTCGATCAATCGTGCTCGAAAAAAACTTGATCGATTTTTTAAGATTTGAGATCGTATTTTGAGGTAACTCAAGAAGCTTTAATAATGCATTTTGTATTCAAAAACGCTGCGTAAGAGTAGTTTTTAATTTAAAATCATATAAAAGTTGTAGAGAATACTTCAAAAGATATAATTTACTAACTTTAACGGACATTTATATCTCTGAATGTGATGTGTTCGTGAAACAAAATGAATCATAGTTTATTAACTATAAGTGATTACTCCTATAACACAAGAAACAAGAAACTTTTGAAAAAAATACAAACAAACTTAAGAGTGGTTAATAAAGATATCGTAAATACTCTTATAAAAAAATTTGGCTGAATTACGGCTTAATTTGCCTAGGAAACAGTTCAAAATGAAAAAAAATGGAAATTTAAAACAGCTTAAAATGGCCACAGATCGCAAACTTGAGGCTATTTTCGGATTTAGTATTTCACTTTCAATTAGTCTAAAATCGTTGGGAAACAAAGAAATGCCTTCCAATTTTTTCGAAACTTTTTTTCCATTATATAATAATAATAATAATAAATAATTTATTCACGTGGCCGATTGTACAGATGTGAACAGTCAAGTAAAATAAACAACAAAACAATACAGTATATTATATAACAAATGATCAGAAATATCTAAATTATGTTATAAATTAATGTACATGCACAGTAGCAGTTTTTGGAGAGTCTAAAAATTCATTTAGCTTGTATATGCACCGTTCCAATAAATATTTTTTTAAATTCGATTTAAATTTTTGAATGTTGGGTTCATTTCTGAATACTGAAGGCAGAGTGTTAAACAGGAGAGCCCTAGCACATTTCGGTGACTTTTTGTAAAAGGTGTGATTATATTTTTCTGAATGAATTTGGGACCTTTGTCTTGTACAATATTCATGGATATCAGAGTTCATCGTGAACATATGCTCATTTTTTTTGACATACAGTAAAAGCTTTAAATTATAGATACTCGTAACCGTTTGTTCTAAATGTCGTTCTACATGTTTCGTTATATTTTAGGTCGAATATTAGTCTGATTACTCTTTTCTGCAGTACAAATAATCTATTGATTTGGCATGTTTGACCCCATATTACAATATTATAGCTAATGTGCGGATAGACTAGTGCATAGTAAGCATTAGTTAACTGGTCTCGAGTCAGTATTTTTTTTAGCTGTTTGATAGCAAAATAAGCTTTGTTAATTTTTTTTAGGACAAGAAATTGTTATAGCTACTTTTATAGCTAAACATCCATAAAGCTCCCTAGCGTATTGATCAACACTCTTGCATAGTACGGAGGAGATTGCCAGTTCGATTCCGACTGGCATCATTATTTTTTACATCTATTCCATATTATTCCACTTATTTTTTTCAATTTTGAAAAACTTAGCGGGATGTACTGCACTGTTGGCAAACTATTTTCTATTCAAGGTCGATTCTTAGTGTGAAGAGTCGATTTTGGCAGTCACTTGATACCTACAGCTGTTGATGAGAAAGACTAGGTTTTGAAACCAGTATTCAGTTTTTAAAAAAAATAATGTGTTATTATTCAAGTTTATTGATTTGTAGAGAGGCCCCCTATAAAAGGAGTGATTGTATTGTACCACAGACTATAGTTTTTTAAAACGTGTACCCTGATGCAAGGCCTACATAATCAATTTTTCTTTTGATAACAATAATTATGATGGTCGGTTTGACATTGTTACATGAATATTGTTAGTTCGAAACATCTGCATCAATTATCAAATTAGTTCATACATAAGTTATTATTATTCGATCGCATTTCCGTATTTTTATTCGACTAAAAAAAGGAGATTATAAATTCGTCACATACATCTATATTTACAATTTCGTCGAGAGGTACAGAAGACGATTGAAATCTTACAAAAATTATTAAGCATAATGAAATATTAATTTCGAATCGATAACATATATCCGCAAAATTCGAATTCTTAGCTTATTACAATAATAGCAATGAATTACAGTTATTTCATATACACACATCTGTCTCTGTTTTTCTTAAAAAAATTAAATAATAATAAAAATTAAAATGCATTATTTACACTTTTAAGGTAAAGGAAAAAATGAAACTCTTATAGGATCAACTCGCGTGTCCGTCCGGCTGTCACAGCCAATTTGCTCCGAAACTACTGGACCGATTGTCAATCGGTGACCCAAAAACGAACGTGTAACGTAAATAAATTAATTTTAAACATGGGAGCCCACTTTAGGAGGGTAAATTAAAAAATTTAAAAAAAAAGTTTTGCAAACTGTATAGTGTGATATATCAAATGAAAGGGCTTATAGTAAGGGTCTCAAATATATTTTTTTATAGTTTTAAAGTTATTTAAGAAAATAGATGAAAATTGACCATTCCACCCCTTATCTCCGAAACTACTGAGTCTGAAATTTTGAAAAAATAGGGGATATAGGGTGTCACTCATAGTTTACAGGAAAACCTAAACGAAAACCCTAAGTCTTAAAGTTTTCACGGAAAACGGAATGGTACGGAACCCTCTCCTTGCAAGTTCGACTCGCACTTGACTGGTTTTTTTAAAAATAATTTATTTATAATAATTTAAAAAGAATCAGACACTAGAACTCTAAAGTATATAAACTATTGCACTTAGCATATTTTTACTTTCTAATTTATATTTGTAACAATTTCTTCGCTCTGCGAGAGAACCTTCGATAGCTCAGTTGGTAGAGCGGTGGACTGTAGAGGCATATCATATGGACATCCATAGGTCGCTGGTTCAAATCCGGCTCGAAGGATATTTTTATCACTATTTTTATTTACCTGAAACGCTGTATTTTTTAAATTAAATATTGGCGCTTTTTATATTTAATCTAGAAAAATAATATATTTTATTTTATGAACACTCTGTATAATAACTAGAAAAAATGTATCCTTCTTTGTTGGGAGCCGCCCTTTACGTGTTGTTGATAATTAAAAATAGTCATTGTCACTAAACGCGGGTTCCGTGTTTGATTACATTTGAATTAAAAAGGTTAAAGGCGCACGAGGCTGGTTTCGCTGCTGGATTGGCTGTTTGAGTTCGCTGCTAGGTTCCAAGCGTACTGTGGCGTTGAATTTTGAGATAGTTTGTATGTGTTAGCTTTGTGTGTGTTAATTTTGTTGAAATGTCATAAAATATATATATTTCATTAATTTATTAACGAATTACGGATCGATATTGCTCTTTTTCCATTTTGTCGAAAAATACAAAACACGAATGATAGGCTGTCGAAAATAACCTAACCTATGAATTTCTATGAATTTATCTACAACTTAGAACGAGGTCGTTTAAAAGTCTGCAGTCAGCGTTGCCTTACGTCCCGATTTTTAAATCAAAATTAAATGTCCCGCGCGGGACAGGCTCAGTCCCGTTTTTCGGGGATAACTCGACCTTGCGTAAATAATTATTCTTTTATTGTAAGTTGCAATTTGTAACACTCACTCCTCAGACTATTGTTTGAAACGCCATATTTTTCTAATGAATATAACTTTTTTGATTTTGATTTCTGTTTTTTTAAGTTTTTTTTTATTCAGAAGACGAATAAGACAACTATTTAACGATAGGGTAAATCTGATTTAAAATATAACATTTTTATTAAAATACATTTTCTATGGCTATTTTTGCTATCTATTGTCACATAAACGTAATTTGAACTCAAATAAAAAGATAAATATTTAAAAACTTCTGATTATATACATTTTTTTACTATGTCCCGCTTTTGACGAAAGAATCCCGCTTTTTTCACTCAAAAAGTTCCAAAATCCCGACTTGGCAAAACAAAAATCTGACAACGCTGTCTGCAGTACACGATGGTAAAGTCAATTTTACTCATCAACGCCATCTGTCGTCCAACACGGATACTTATTGATCAACCCTAGTAGATGTGAGGTTGTGCGAACTTGTTCGGTTATTGTTTTTTGGTGACCGGAACAGCTAGTTTTGGGCACTGCGCAGACAGTGCAGTCAATCCTGATTAAGAAAAAATAATACGTGACCGTTGTTACGATTATTAATTAATTATCGGTTGACAAACTAATAAATAGATACACAGGATGGCACGTGCCAGGGTGTGATTGACACTTGAAAAATCCACGGTCTCGTTTGATGGCCGATTGTTTTATCTGCTCTGTTCGATTGTTTTGTTACCGTACTATTTTACTTACAAACGCGCATGCGTATTGCGTATATATTAGTCAAATAAAATATGATATGCAACTGATACTTGCTTTTGATTGACTTACAAAAGTCAATGGGGCTGCTCCACATTATTTTTTTTGAAGTATAAATTGATTATTAAACCATTTTTTTTCAGAATTTTTCGATAGCTTTTTCTATACCTAATAAAAAAATGCCAGGCAATTATGGGGCAGTACCATTCCAACTTTAAAAAGTATTGACATTTGACATATTATAATAAATAAAAATAATTCTCGAGAGACTTTAAAATGAAAGAACAATGTAAAATTTTAAAAAGTGAATTTTGACCTAATTGGTACCATTGCCCACATATTCTCGTTTTAATGGAATTTTAGATTTTTTGTATTACTACGAAATGACGTAGATATTATTCAGCCTGTGAATGGCTATATTGTCAAATTGAAAGATAATTTAAAAACATTTCTTTCTATAAACAAATTGGGGCTGTTTTCTAAGTTATCATACTATTTCTTTAATTTTTGTTTGCAATTAAGAGAAAGAATACAGGAACGAAAGAGTTGGTTTAGATTATGGGTTATGAATGAGGAATAATATTCAAATATTCAAAATTATCAATTTTTGACACGTGGGACGACCCTATTGTTATGGGCGGTTGCATTACCGATGTCACAGTTTAGCGAACAATACTATCTTCAGAATAATGTGATGTTCGTTTATTATGTATGAAGTCACATGTGAAATGCCTTTCCCATATTAGTATGGCAGAAACGTGTTTCGATTTATGAACAATGCTGAATATCTTTGACTATGGTCTGTTGTAACATCATAACTATGTAAGTTCAAGGTTACTCTTGCGGCCATTGCGGTTCTGGTAATGCACTCTGTCCACATTTTGTCGGCATGATGTCTTTATGTTTATTAGTTTCTTAAAATACTTTGATAATGGCTGAGAAAGGTAATTTAGTACAGGATACAAGGAAACTTAACAATACAGTAAGACTCCGCTTAACGCGGAAGATACGTTCCAAAAACTTCCTCCCCTATACGAAACAGCGTTACACGAGATCATCTTAATAGGCATTTAAGTAAAACAGAACCAAAAATAAGAAAAGTTAGTTGTTTTTTTTTGTTTAATTTTGTAACATTTATTGTTAAATACTTTTTTATCCCATTAATTATAGATTTATTCATTGCTAATATCGATTTATTCATAAAACATTTATGAAAATTAAATAAAACTACGAGTAAGAAGTTATGTTTGTGATGAGGAAGGTTCCTCATTTGACATATTTTGTTTTTTGTGAAGAATTCATCCAATGTCATTTGCCTTTTTTTTGTTTCGTTCAGCAAGCTGTTGTCGATAACAAGATATTGCCTCAATGACACTTCGTCTTGCCTTTGAATTTCTATCAGCATTTGAATCATTTTGTATAAATTGATCCATAATTTACGTTATAGCGCATAAACTGTTCTTCAGAAACCGCGTAATACTGAAACAGCGTTAATCGAGGTCTTATCACGTTTTTTGATTAAATTTTTAGGGCAAAAATATATGTTTTTTGAAATTTTTAAGCAGCAAACCAAAGTTTGTGAAACTTAATTCTTAATCACAGCTAATTAAAACAGTAATAAGATGCTTTATTCGATCATAGTTGAAAATTTTCCGAGAGCATATTTTACAATCTGAGGGAATCATTAAGTTAATCTTATTTGACATACGTGATTTTGCTTTTTAACCACACATTAATTAACCATTTGCAAATTTTCAATTATTAAAATTTATGTTGTAAAAAAATACCGAATTTATAAATTACATATTAACACGATATGGACGCATTATTACTTTTTACTAACCTTTTTTTTAAATTACTTATAAATATGTGTGTACCTATACTTAACAAAAAAAACTTATAAAATTAAAAAAGACACGCAAAAATTGTACTTGAATTGTAAAAAACGTTACAAATTAATGTTAAGAATACAAAACACTGTTTTTAATTTCTATAATTAAAAAAAAATTGTAGTGAATTTTTTTTATGCGACGTGGGGTACTGGGAGTTACATTCCGCCGTATCGTATTTTGTGAAAGAAGTATTCACTTCGGATTTCAGCTGTGTGTGATGACACATACATTATGCTTTTTTTATTAACGTGAAAATAAAAACTAAAAACATTTCGTTTCGTTCATTTTATTTCTCATATCGGCGAGGCGGCGTACAAGAAGTTTCATTTCAAAAATCAAACATTAAAAAAACAAAATACAGTCAAAGCCCTCTAAGTGCACAGCTCGGAACCGAGCCCATCCTTTAAGTGCACACTTCCCCTACGATCTTTTTCATCCCCACTCTTCTAACTCCTATAGCTATCTTTATTCAATCAGATGCTATAAACAATATCTCTAAAACTCTATGAATATGATGGAAATGGAAAGTTTGAAAATAGCGCGCTTACGGTCGCACGTGATTGGTCGCAGATTATTCGAAGTGGGGGCTGGGGAACGTGCACTTGGAGGGCGAGTTCGTGTGCAGTAAGAGAGCGTGTGCATTTAGAGAGCGTGCACTTAGAGGGCTTTGACTGTATATTTTTAACACGCTTTTCAATTAAGTTAGAAACTTATCTGAGTAAAGGCCATTCTGTTAAAAAAAAAAAAAACACGCTTTTATTAGCTTCACCGGTATGTTTGTAACAGAATCTTTGAATGTGAAATTCACCCACTTCAAAACGTCAGATTTAACTGAAATTTTGCACACTTATCAAGCGCCGATGACAATACAATAATTTAGTAAGTTTGTCTCATTATCCAGGATCATCAGGATCAAAAAAATAAGGTTAAAAAATAAATAATAGTTAAGGAAAACACACTAAGCCCGAACTAAAAAGTAAAAATAAATTTTTATTGTAAAAAAGCGTGGGGTGCTTATTACTATTTTTAACTCCACTTGTACAAATAGCTACCAATGAAATATTTATACCAGGTGATATCAAGCACCCAAGCTTTTTTACAATAAAAATTTATTTTTTACTTTTTAGTTGTTTGTTATTAAAGCGTGTTTTTTTTTAGTTTTTTGAAACTATTATTTTGGTGTAATGTTTTTGTATCATATCGTTCCATTAAAACAGAGCATATTGTTGAAGACATTTTTGCCCCATGATGGAACGAGGGTCAGACCTGTGCTACGAATTGGATGGATGATTAATAGTTTTGTATTATTATAATACATGTCAGTTATTTCCTTATAGCGAAATATTCCTTTCACTTATCACATGTTTAAGGTTATATTTACATATTTAATATAGACATCACAATTTTATATCAATTATGGTTTTAATTCAACTAATATAGTGAATGATTAAACACGCAACAAGAAAATTATCGTCTCTCACTATAGTTTCATTCCATAATATCTGGCCAAATAGTCCAAGCTCCGATTATATAAAAGACTCTTGGACAAAGCTGAGCAAAGCACCGAACGTAAGTGCTTGAAGCATCGAGCCCTTACTCAAGTGTTTAAAGCATCAAGCGAGAAGCACTTTCATTAAAAAAATGCTTAAAAGCATTGAGCACTTTCTTAAATCTTAACTTCTAGTATAAGATTATGATATAAGTTTTGAACATGATCAATATTTCTAATTGATGGGGAAGAGTTTGGACTTAAACGAAATAAAAATTATAAAAGATAGATGAAATATGTTTTATTAAACTCTGAAAGTATTTATTAAGCATTTAAAATGTTTGTTAAGTATTCCTAATGCTTAATAAGCTTGTTGCATGTTTATTAACCAATTTATAATGCTTACGTGCTTAGTAAGTAGCAAGGCTTTATGCATGCGCTCTAAGCATCAAGCATCGAGCATCTGTTTTTAAAAAAAGCTTTAAACAAAGTACTTTGAGTATTATAAGTGTTTAAAGCATTATTACAAGCTCTGCTTCTGGACAACACTACTAAAATGTTATTATCGAATTTAAAACAGATTTAAAATATCAAATTAGAGGCAGACTGACTCAATTTTATTTTCTGTTGTCAGTGCAAAAAAGCTGAGGACTCTCGTCTTAAAGGTTCTTAGGTGTCCAAACACTAAATCCCTTCAGAAAATAAGCACCAGGCGACCCCGTATCCCTTGACAAACGTTCTGAAATTTAAATAAAATTTGTTGGTCCTGGATATTATTGCCACAAATATTTTTTACTTATGACGAATGTTATTTTAATCTTAAATATTGTGTCCAGGCAGGACCATATTTTCCACTGGGCACTCTGGGCACATGCCCAGGGCCCCACAATCAATGGGGCCCCCTAGTTCCAGATCAGCATCCGATAACCGATACTTCCGACAAATATATCGATACATATATTTTTTAATAATGTATTTGCTAATTATTGATTTGTTTAGTAATTACGCTCTTTTTTAAGAAAAAATAGTCCTCTTTAATAGTGTCTTTAAAAGTGTTCAGGGCCTCCAATAGGTTAAAGACGGCTTTATATTCGGGGCGTTTAGACCGAACACCGTTACGTCAGATACCTGCGACGTGTCGAAGTGAAGTCAATTTCCGAGTAAGAAATGTTCTATTTTAATTAATCCAATGTGCAGCACGTCGAGAAGTTCAAAGTCCTCCTCGCGGTAGCTTCAGTGGCATCCATAATCGCACTTGAGTACCATAAAGTCTGCAAACAAAATCCACCGTTATTCAACAATAATTCTATGCACAACATGTTACGTTTTACTATGTTATAAAATGCCAACACATAACACCGTTCGCTTTTTGCTAACTTGCAAAACAAAAAGAGGCGATGATGATTTGATGTGCTGAAATAATAACATTTAGAAAAAGTTCTAGAAGATATAATAAAAGAACATAGCGCGCTATAAAACAGACCTGGATTTATTATTACATATTATTGCATGGCGTGTCCTCTAAAAATAAGAGAAAGGATTAAAGATAGTGCGGGAACTTAACTCCTATTTAATTTTATTGTAGATTATAGACGCTCGACAATTTTGGTCATTAGCGTCTAATTATATGAATTAAGGGGGTATTCTTATGTGACCACTTCGAAAAATCGATTTTTTTTCATATTTCAATAGGAAAACTTATCGAAAATATGCTGTGAAAAATAGAGACCGAAATTCCTAGTTTTAAATAAATTACAACTCATATAGTGGTCGACGCGCCGTAAGCGACTTGTTGGCTTTTGAAACTTTAAACGCATTTTTCTGGAACATTATTTTCTAAAACTGTCATGGTCCTAAAAAAAAAGTATTCAACCGATTGCTTTGAAATTTATATATGTTCTTCTACTCATTAATGGTTATCGTCCGTACTAAAATTGCTTATTTTCGAAAATATTTTCTTATTTTTTTTAAACGATTTTTAACAAAAAAATTAACAAAAAACACAAACTTTTCTTCTACAGTCCGCCATTTCTTTTTTTTAATGAAATTGATTAATTTTAGTAGGGACGATAGCGACATCCCTACTGAACAATGATCCATTCGATTTTTTTATTTCAGACAACATGAACAGCCGCTATTACCATGACCAGTGACCTGCTTTTTTTTTAATGTCTAATTTAATTTAAAAAAATATATATATAAAAAATGTAAAATAAGAGAAAAAAAATTTTTTTTTATACAGTTTAAGATACAAACAAAAACATATAAAAAAATTAAAATGATTGAATGTTATTGTCGTCTAAAAAAATTCCCTAAAAAGAGGTAAAATTTATGCGTTCACATAAGAATACCCCCTTAATGTTTCAATAAGCTTTCATTTGACACTTCACACGATGTCCTTCCTAAAATTGTTTTTTTATATTTACCCATTTATTCCCTGAAATCAAACTCCAGAATCAACCTTTTATATTTCACGTTTGCATCTAAGCCACCATACTCGATTTCTGTGCCGAATTTTACATTTTTACGTCAAGTAATTTCACAAAAAAATTGCCGATGACAAACGGACGAACGGACATCGAAGTGATTCCATGTATTCTGTTTTCCACGCAACACTAAGAACTCATATGCCTGTGTCCTATTAAAAATCATTGCCACAAACACAGTGATATTTATTTCATTGCAATATTTTCAATATTTACAGAGACACACATTTTTAAATTTTAATATCTGCTACGTCATAGCCGCCAATAACGTTTCTCTGCAAATATTTTATGCTCTTATAAAACTACGCCGTCCATGTTCTCTGTGCACTGATCTCGTACGACCAAAAAGCAGATATAATTGACCTATAGTAGTGGGCCGTGATGTTTGACGCCAGTTTCTTGAAAGAAAAAAATATTTATAATTTATTATAGGTATATGTATATGTTTGTGTTTCAAGTCCTCAGAGCATCTACATATATAATTTCCTATTGTGTGTCCGGATGTCTGTCTTTCCAGACCCTCCAGAAGGCCCCAGAAGACTTAGGAAGTTGAAATTTGGCACACTTATAGTATGAGACATGGGACAGATCCTAACGGAGCCGGATTTTTGATTTTCTCCCCGGGGGTCGAAATAGGGGGATTTAAAAAAAAAAACTTCATAGAACATAATAGGCCATGGATGGGTGTTTGATTGCCTTGGTTACCAATAACAAACTCTGAAACATTCTGATATCAAATGTCAAATAAATTTGCAAATAATTACAATTGTTTTAAACTAATATTAATCAGTTGAAAAAAGTGTAGAATAATTGTGTGCGCAGTGAGTTATTAGTTTACAGATTATTTTTCGTCTTATAACAGTAAAAAAATGTGAATTAGAGGAAACATTGAAAATATGAATATTACAATTTAGTGCAAGCGTTATACTTATGTATGCAAAATATGAAAACCGCTTTTTGGCGTCTAAAATAGGTTTAGGAGTCACAGTGTTGCCAGAAATAATTATGGTCCAATATGTTTTTAACATATTCACAGTTCAGGTTTGAGAAAGTTGCTGTTGCAGAAACTATGAAACATGAAAATATATTACATGTTATACCTATGTAAAACAAAAATATTATTTTGAATATTTGAACTTCAATTGCGCCTGACGGAGACAGGCCTAACCCACTAGTAGAGTTATAAATACCAAAAACCTAGCAACTGCGTGCATGTCATAAACTATAAATCCAAAACACAAAATCAAAAATTTTTGAAATTTTTATTATTCCGGATCTGTTTTATGATCAACCATAAAAAATATGCGCGTACTATAGAAACAACAGATTCATAGACACGTTCAGTACAAAAACAAAACATTAGATCTTATATGTGTTTGTGTGTATGTGAATCCCGGAGCGTGTTAAAACCGGAAACTGTAGCAGTCGTTGTGCACGGATCACGTGGAAGCGGATACCGTAACTGCAGTTCGTTGCGCATTGTTGCTTCGCAAGTTCAAACTTCGCGCTCAAAACGATTGGCAAATAAGTGACTAGCGTTGAAAAATATAATAGCAGTAGACTCAGCGAAAAAATGTTATTGCTAATTGCAATAACTAGTTGAAAAAAAAAAACGAATGGGTGCCTATATGTACGTGCGTTTGAAATTATACTTTCTTGACGTGATTAAAAACTAATTTTCAATTGCATGCATTTAATTTATTGAAATAAAATAATAAAAGGATTGGAGTGAGATTATCGTAAATACAGCTATTAGACGCCATGGTCTCTACCATACTCTATCCTCCTCACTTAGATAACCGAAGAACAACTGCAAAGAGATAGACCTCTATTCTGTGCGTAGCCTTTTTCTGTGAGCAGCTTTATCCTGTTAATTTTGATGTTTCAGTCGTGTGCGCGCGCGTCGTAAAAATTTAATTTCATTATTTAAGCCATTTCAGGGTTTCATATATCCGATGAAAAAACGGAACCCTTATGGCTTATAAAATCACTCTCGTGTCTTATTTTCTTCGAATCTACTGGATTGAAAAAATAATTCCTTACCATTTCGTTTTCCGTAAGAACTTTAAAACTTAGGGTTTTCGTTTAGGTTTGCTTGTAAACTATAGGCGAGGCTCTATATTCCCTATTTTTTTTTCAAAATGTTACTCTCAGTAATTTGGGAGATAAGGGGAGGGGATGCTCGATTTTTGTATATTTTCTTTAATATATTTTAAACTAAGCATTTTAAATTATAAAATAATATACAATATATTTGTATTTCTCATAAAGAGTCCTTTCATTTGATATGTCACATAATGCACTTGAAAAATACTTTTTTTAATTTTCTAATTAGACCCCCAAAATCGAAATTCGTTTATTTATGCTATACATCCGTGATTGGGTCATCTAACGTAGCAAATTTCGTTCAGTAGATTTGGAGAAAACAAGCTGTGAAGACGACGAACAGGCAGATAGGGTTTCCGTTTTTCATCGGATGTACGGTACCCTAAAAATAGTAAAATCTAACACATATGGCAATGTGTAAACTCACAACTTCGATAATGTATTATGATACAAAGTCATCATCATCATTATTCATTATACAATGAATTTATTCTACATTAATGTTTTGCGTGCGGTTAACTCAGACGTCTTTCATAGTAAAAACTATGATATATCTCAAGGACAGGGGCGGCTCTGAACACCGAAGAAGCAAGGACGTGCCTGAGGCGGTGTATTAATTAATCCATTTTTAGTAAGATTAATAAAACATTGTTTGCAGTTTTGAAACTCTTTTAAGTCTGGAAAAAAAGAGTAATTTGAAGTTTACACCAATTTTCTGCTTAAGGTAGTTGTCTTGGTTAAGGCACACCGTCAGAAAATTCTTAATTTTTGTATACTTATTAAGGACATGATAATACAATTACCCTGAAAATTAGAAGTCGATCGACCGTATATAATCCGAGATAAATTCAATTAAAAATTAGATAATTAACATTGATTGTATACGATCTCTGTAGTTCTGAACCAGTTTCTTATTTATAAAAAAAGAACTTACTGTCAGAAACTTTCCAAAAACTGACAGTCTTTCAATGCATTTGTTATGAGTTTAAAAAAAAGCAAGAAAAAATGTTTGACCGTCTAATTATTTATAAATAACGGTTTAAAGTTCAGCAATTCATAGAAAAGTATACATGCATATGAATACTGTATGGGTTACGTTTCCACGGGTACAGTCTTGCGTACAAATTATGGATCACTTAGCTACAAGCTAGTATACTTTTGTAGCGCGTATAATCTACAACTTTTTGACAATATTGTACCACGACAACTACCGTAAGGTGTTTCAAAAGCCTCGAATTTTTTTGACTTTTCCGGGTTTTTTTTTAATAATTTAACGACGTATATTTTAAGGAAATTATATTTTTAAATACAGTGTAAACTCTATATAGCGCCGCTGAAGGGATTTTCTGGAGTTATAGAGAGTTGTGGAATGAAAGAAAAATCAATATTGTTTAACTATTATAGTATTTAATAATAACGCATAAAATTACAAGCAAACAATACTATTAACACAAATAAATACGGGCTAGGCAATAAAACTGCAGCTTTATCAATTTCGGCAACTTAGAAAGTAGCTACAAACAGTAGGTGCTTTATAAGTTGCCGAAATTACTTGCTTTATAATAACAATAGTCGTTATTTAGACTGGGTGTGATGCTACATAGAGTGTATCATTGTATGGGCACAAGGGAAACCAACCAAAGTCAAGTAATTTCGACGCTTTAGGGTGTTTGACGTTAAATCGAGTGACGTTACATGGAGTTTACACTGTGTATTAAAGTACATAAAATTCTTCGTGAAGTGATGTATCATTTTTAAATTTACATAAAGGGATATAGGTGTTGTGTGAGCTCAGAAAACGTCAGTTTAATTATTTTCATTTTACCGAGCTGGGTAGAGTAGTGGTGACAGCACTAGACTCGCATTCGGGAGGTACCGGGTTCGAATCCCGGCGGGGGCAGATGTGGCTGGGACTTTTTCCTACTGCCTCTCGCCGAGAAACGGTGATTCCTATACCGGCCATCTTGATTGAGATTTTCCATGGTTTCCCTCAATTAATTCCAGATAAATAACGAGATGGCTCCTTATTTGAGACCATGGCCGATTACCTATCAAACTCCTAGTTCAAAAATTACCTACCTTATCCTAATTTCCTATAATTCCTTCATTCGCCCATTGCTGTTACATACGTTGAAGTTGTAAAAAATGTAGAAAATAACGGGAAGTGGTAGATGAAAAAATAGTAATGGTGTGAATGGCGTCTGTATGACATAAAGTCGAGAAACGGACGTTAAACGCATTATTATTTATTATTATTATTATTATTTTCATTTTTGCTAATAATATCATATTTCGGATAGTCCCTACAAAACCTATTGTAGCAATTATTTGTTATATTATTTCACTCTCCTTAATCTAATGAAATTTTGGCTATACTCCTTTACGCATGAGACAGCGTTTGACGTAGGTACTTAAATTTCTGTAAAGGGACATTTTCTATTCGTAACAATTAAAAAATTTCGAGGTTAGCTAGAGTACAAACCGATAATTAGTGCAGACTGCAAATTACTCTTTCTGCATGAAAATAAAGAGACTAAAACCGTTTCCAGTTTTCTACGAATTAATTAATGGCAATAGTGTGCTTTTTCCTGACTTATTAAAACAATCTTAAGACAAATAAATCTACTGATTTTTTTGAGGAAAACATTTAAATACGTTATTTTATTTATTTTAAGTAGTTAGATAATGTTTGGGACGGTAAAAAAACAGAACCGGCCCTGTCGATAGAAAAATAACAAAGCGTATATAAATTCTTGTTCAGAGCGACTTTAATTACATTTTCTTAATTATATTCTTTACATCAAGTACGCAGAAAAATATGTTTATAATAACAAGACTAGAATTATTCTAATAATCTTTTATAAGATATAAAAAAGTCTTCATACAGTACAATGGCTGTTCCCAGAATAATAATAGTGCATATAATAATTATAATAAACTTCCACAATAAACACTGACTCCATGCTAATACTTGGCTTCGACCTGAACAGCACGGTAGCCGGGTTAACCCCGTGCAATTCAAATGATATAAGAATAATAATAAAAAACCAATTACTTGTCTAGAAATCATAAAGAAATCATTTATAATGTACAGATAGATAGTAGATTATAGACACTCAGGTGAGGTCGTCACTGTCTATAAACGGTACAGAATTCATTCTTACAAGACTGCAAGCCTATTTTGACCAAAAAAAATAAAAATATAGAATAATAAAAAAAATAATAAAAACATTTTTGCACACTCCCCTATAAAATAACTGCTTTCATGTCTAATGTATAGCGCTTGATGACATGGCACATTTATCACTAGTGCTGTAAAGTTACGTAAAATAAAATAAACGTAGTTGTACTAAACCATTTCCATAGTAAATCATAGTTTAACCGTATGAGAACGCAGCGTACGATCAGATCTTGATCAGAATTGAATTGTCAAACATTTGGAAAATTAAGTGAGAATCACCTATTTTACAGGGGGTACGTGCAAAAAATATTACGTATTGATTATTTTATGACGTGTGAGTAGCGCTCGTTTTATTACATGACCTATACTATGTATCTTGTCACATTTAGCTTAGGTATACAATTTTTTTGGATCTAATATTTAAAATGTAAAAAAGGAAAAAAATTCTCAACTTCAATTGCGTTCAGAATGCGTATTTTCTCGCACTTTTTTGGCGTTGTACTATGCAAGGTGAGAAAAAAAACCGAAGTTCAGGTTTCAAGCAAAAAAACTACCTAATAATATGTTATTGAGTTCCCAGCTCCTGCTGAAATGTATTCGCGAAAGAACTTACCAATTCAAAAAAAAAAAAAACCCGGGTCGCAGTACCAAAACCCTGCCGACAATATAGTGTATTTGCTTATACAGGCAGTGTGGCTTTATTATGCGAACTTAAGTTGGTTTTTGGGCAAAATAAAAAATTTGACTCCTTAATACACCCCTTAAAATAACATTTTTTTTCTTAATTGCAATATTATTATCAATCGAACCTCTATACCAAATTATATACAACTTTCAGTAAATAATTCACTATCTGCAAACTAGTGTTTTCATAAAATTTGTAAGTCCGGTCCTGTCGGGCCGATTTTATTAAAATTTTAGGGACACTTTTTAGTTACTACTAAAGGATTAAATGTCAATTTTGAAACGATTCTGAGAATTTTTTCGATATTTTGGGGCCCAAAAACATTTTTCAACCCCTAAAAACTACCCTTAAAATGACCCGATTACGCCCATTTTAAATAGGCTTCTTGCGGTGATGGATTTCAACACGTGGGCCAAATTTCGTTAAAATCAATTAACTCTTTCGAAAGTTATTGCCCGCACACATATATATATATATAAATATATATATATATACATATATATATATATAAACATTTTTAAAAATGGTGCCAAAGTGTTTAGGAGGTTATGAAACGTCGAGAAATTTTGGTCCGACACCTAGGTCCCGCCATCCGACCGATGCCAATAGTGTATGTTGCCATATGGCAAATACACTAATAACACAATCTGTATAATAACAGTCGCATTTAATAAGTGTTAACCATGAGTGGTAAAAAGAACAAGAAAATGGTGACTTTTTTTATCTAAGCGTTGAGAAGAGCAATGCCATAGAGAATAGGTAATGGTGATGTCAATGTATGCCATTCCATGCATAAAATCGTGTTAAAAACCTTAACTTGTTCTACCGTGGCAACTAACAAAAAGGAGAACTTCCACATATCTACACATTTTTACAAATAAATAAAATTGAAGTGCCTGTAATGTCAAAGTAACCGCTTTTTACTAAATGCATATGAAAGTACGAGGGCTGATTAATAAGTACCCGTGTTTGACGACAGATGGCGTTGACGAGTGAAATTGACTTTACCATCGTGTACTGCAGACTTTTAAACGACCTCGTGCTGAGTTGTAAGGTAAATTCATAGGTTAGGTTATTTTTGACGTGTTTAACGTGTTTTATATTTTTCGACAAAATGGAAAGAAGGCAATATCGATCCGTAATTCGTTGTTATAAAAATATTCAGTGATATTGGCTTTCTGGTCCGGCTTCAGTCGGGTAGATTTCAAAAGCAACAAATCTCTCATAATAACCTATACACGAGGAAATCATTTTTTGCGCAGCCCCCTTTAAAATACCTGCTTTTCATGCCTGTATAGCGCTCGTGAAAAAGTTAAGGCTGCGCCTATTCGTCCGGGTACCAGACAAATAATTTTATATTTATTAATACGGATACTGGAAAACAATTATACCCAAACAAATAGTATATAAATATATATTAAAATTAAATATAATTAAGTAATTAAATTATTACTCAGTGTAAAAAAATTGTGCGTTAGATTAACCACTACAAATTCAATTATTTTGCAAAAAAATATTTTGACCAATGTAAGAACTAAATGCTGACTTATGTTGGCAGCACTAAACAAATTTTAAGTTTTTTTCAGTTAGTATGGGTTGTAACAATACACACGAATTTCAGATAAACATTAGAAAAAGAGGGAAAATAAACCAATTTTACTGCTAATTTTATTTTAATTTCTCATAAAAAAAGATTAATTAATGTTATATAATATAACGTTTTTACTGATAATTATTCTGAAATAACTCCGATTTCTAGCGTTTATTTTGTATAATTTTCGTAATTAAAAAAAACAACAAAACATAATTATACCCGTATAAATAGTGATTATTTTATTTATCCAGTACCCGTATAAATAGTGACTATTTTATTTATACAGTGCCCGTATAAATAGACACTTCCAAAAGTTAATTGTTGATTTTATTTTTACAGGTGCACATTCTCCCTTAAATGATGACAACAACAAGTGAATTTTATAAGAAAATAGCTTTGAGTTCTCAGCAACGGAGAGCAGCGTGAAATTAACAAATCAGAAGTTTTTTCTATTATTATTTTGTACCTTAGGTAACGATATATATACCAAAACGAGAAGTTAATTAATGAATCGACATGATCAAAGAATCGTGCCTTGCAAAAACTCATTCAATGTGTTCTGTTAGCATTATTTACTTACGTAATTTGTTTTTAACCCTGCGGCCGCGTCGGTTCGTCAAAATTTTTAGATATCAGTTTAGAATATATGTTATGACAGGGAATTAACATGTCAATTGAAAAAAATTGGAAATATTGGTTTTCCGCTTATTCAATACTTCACAATAAGCGGCACAGTTTTTATGCGTGAGACTGGTATGCTTTATATTGTTTCATGCTTCGCCGCTCCATTGAGGGAACCATTCACGAGCTATTAAGCATTTTTGGGTAGGTATTTGTACAATAACTCTTTAATAATACCCGATTACAAAAACAGACGTGGCATTTTGTATTCTAATGTCTTGAAATTTGGTATTTAAGGAGTTGAAAAATAAAGAAACCCGGGTCGCAGTGCCAAAACCCTGCCGACAATATAGTGTATTTGCTAATACAGGCAGTGTTGTGGCTTTATTATGCAAACTTAAATTGGTTTTTGGACAAAATAAAATAAACATTTTTAAAAATGGTGCCAAAGTGTTTAGGAGGTTATGAAACGGCGAGAAATTTTGGTCCGACACCTAGGTCCCGCCATCCGACCAACGCCAATAGTGTATGTTGCCATATGGCAAATACACTAAAAAGCCAGATTTTTTAATCGGGTCTAAAACTTAGCCAGGTGTTTGCAAAATTATATTTTTTTAAACTTAAAAAATATACTTGAGGCACGTTGAAATTTAAATAGAATAATATTGGTAACTAAAAATAGATATATTCAAAAAGACAGGTCGTTTCGGTGGCACATTTTACATGCCAGGCTATCAATATGATTGATAAATCGGTTATGTCGGTAAAACCCCGATACCCTTTAGCCAGGTCTGTGTTTTTGTATTCGGATATTACTAAAGAGTTATTGTACAAATTTTCACAGTGCGTCAAATACCTACCCAACAATTAGGCTTACCTACTTTAAAATACAAATTTGCGGGAAATAATGCTTTCAAATGCGGGACAAGGGTTTAAAAAGCGGGATCCAACTAATTTTATTTAGAATACAAAAAAAAATGTGAAATTTTCTTTACAAATCAGGATGAGAAGTAAAATAAAACACCTTGTTAGATTGATAATAGTCAATATTTACTAAAAAAAAAAACGTTATAGTGTAATTTAAACTTTATTATGAAAACTATAAATTACTGTTTAAATGAGTATTTTTCTTGACATTTGACACTTTTAAGGATTTTTTTATTTTTCAGTACAAAATTGTAAAAATCTTTGCATGGATAAGAAAAATTAACTTTAACTTTTAGCTCTGACTACATAATCCACATGAAGACTATTTCGCGCGTCGGTTCAGGCATTATTACAAAGTGAGAAGACTCTCTCTGCTGCTGCATTAGAACACGGAATAGATGCAATGTATTTAGCGTCCTCCAAAAAGCGGGATATTTTGCGTCGCGCACACACCCTGAGCGGGACGTCTCGTTAAGGGTATCAGAAACGGGACGTCCCGCGTGTAGCGGGACGGTTGGCAACCCAACCAACAATGCTTAATAACTTGGGTTATAAGTTATGTGATGACGCATTAAAAAAATACCGAGCGCATTCACCCATCTTCTGTGTGTAGACGAGACGCGCCCTCCTTAAATCGGATTGCATAAGAAGTATCAATTACGTGTTTCAATGGCATGCGCCCCAAGAAGAACAGTCTCACATTCAATTACAATTTTATGCATATACCCACACGAGGAAAGTAACTTACACACAGACAGTTGAACGCGGTAAAATGTGAGAAAGTTCCATAGCTGACGGCGATTCATCGCTGTGTAACTTCTTCTCACGTAACAAGTGAACTAACTGTTCATTATATCAGTGCGGTAACATCGAGTCTTCTTGTTTATTATTTTCTCCTTCAAACAAGAACCACTTAAAGAGATGTTTGATAAAAAAATCGATCGAAGATGTCGCAATCTTTATTTTATGACAGCCTTTCATTGTCAATCTCTCTTGATCGATACTTGATGAGACTTTTTGTAATATATTGTTTACTAATTGTGTGTGAGAGACTCGTATTCGGGAGGTACTGGGTTCGAATCTCGGCGGAGACAAATGTGGCTGGGACCTTTTCCTAATGCTTTTCGCCGAGAAACAGTAATTCCTATACCGGCTATCTTGTTGAGGTTTTCCATCCGTTACAATTGTACTTATATGGAATGATAATACATGAATACATGTTTGTTTTGTGAGTTGTAGAATTAATGGATAATTAGGGTAAACTGGTAGTCGATAGCAGCATATAAAGTAAATGGAGAAATGGCAGGACAACTAGGAAACGATCATCATAAACACAAGAATGTATATTGAATGTGATCTTTTATAAAGAACCATCTCAATATGTATCTGAAATTATTAGGAGAATCAAAGAAAACTTCAATTAATAATCTGTGGGATCAATATGTTATTAATGAAAAAGTTTCTACCACTAAACTATTAGAAAACCCCTTTCGGTATTTATCTACTTTACTTTAAAGTACAATTTAAGAAAACTTGTAGCAAACGTTCAGTTCGAAATTTACTTCGAGAAGTTAATATCAATTCATTTTTATAAAACCGACTTCCGTAAATATTACTCTATTTTAAAACAAGTTTTTTTGTGTAAGTTGATACATTGTATTTAAAACATTTAACATTCTTTGTAATCCCTGGAGAACACATGCCAAAGAAAAACTGCATTTAAAATCAATGAAAAAACTAGACTTTTTTGAATAATAAATTCTAAGATTACCGACACTGTTTGACCTCGAAATTGTGTCCATAGAATTGTTTTTTCTGCATGAATAATCATAGTTTAGTTCCAAGAATACAGTACAGCCGTCCTAAGCTAAAAATATGTATCTATAGTTAATTTCGAGATATTGAAAATTTTATATAAGAAAAGTTTACAAATCCGGGCGGTTCCGCCCGGATTTGTAAGGCTGCTAGCGTTTTATACAGAATATCGAAAAAGACCGGAAACGCTGAAATATCTCAATGGAATGGTGTTTTCATGAAAAATGTTTCGAATAATTTAATAAAAGTTTCTCAATTCCAAGGAACACTTTTTGGTGACAAAAGATATTGCTCCCACGGGGGGCTGGGGACAACTTTAAAATTTCAAATAGCAAGCCCTATTTTTCTCTATTAGATCGTATTTTCCAGACAAAAATAAACATATTTTGTCCGAGAAATTTTTTAATTTTTTTAACTTCAACCTCCTGTTGAATAAGTGAACGGACGTTTCCATACAAAATTTTCAAGCAGGAGACCGGAGATAATTTGTAAATTTTTTCAAGCCCCAATCGTGATTGGTAGCTGGAAAAAAAAATTCTCGGACAAAAGATATTTATTTTTGTCTGGAAAATACGATCTAATAGAGAAAAATAGGGTTTGCCATTTAAAATTTTAGAGTTGATCCCAGCTCCCCGCGGGGACAACCCCAAGGGGGAAATTTTTGTCACCAAAATAAACGTTGCTTTGAATTGAGAGACTTTTCTTCGGAATATTTTCCATGAAAACTCCATTCTTTTGAGATATTTCAGCGTTTCCGGACTTTTTGAACATTCTGTTTGTTTTCAAAATCATAAAGAAAGCTGGTAAAATCTAAAATATGAAAAAAGACAATACACCTTTTTTACTTAGAACGGCAGAACAGTTTATTATTTATTGCAATCCACATTTATCAACATATTCATGTAAAAAGATAATTTAAAATAAAATTTTTATTGTTTTTTTTTGAGCTTTCACAGTGCAATGCTTTTTATTTAAGCAATAATGGACTACTTTTTACTCGACTACGGTGAAGTCAAAAGGAAGGTTATGTACCGCAGCTGTCGAGCGTCTATAATCTACAATCTGTCTATATGTCTGTGTTATCTTCTAGCCTTAAACGGATGAAATGATTTTAATAAATGAGGTTAAGAAAAGTTCATCTCAATCGCTCGGATGACACTGCGTGGTAAATAAAAAGCTGGGTAGAGTAGTGGTGACAGCACTAGACTCGCATTCGGGTGGTACCGGGTTCGAATCCCGGCGGGGGCAGATGTGGCTGGGACTTTTTCCTACTGCCTCTCGCCGAGAAACGGTAATTTCTGTACCGGCCATCTTGTTGAGGTTTTTCATGGTTTCCCTCAATTAATTCCAGATAAATATCGAGATGGTTCCTTATTTGAGGCCATGGCCGATTACCTATCAAACTCCTAGTTCAAAAATTACCTACCTTATCCTAATTTCCTATAATTCCTTCATTCGCCCATTGCTATTACATAAGTTGAAGTTATAAAAAATGTAGAAAATAACGGGAAGTGATAGATGAAAAAATAGTAATAGTGCGAATGGCGGTTGTTATGACATAAAGCCGAGAAACGGACGTTAAACGCATTATTATTATTATTATTATAAATAAAAATTTTGAAAAACAAGATGGCGGAAATTTTGTAATAATTTTTTTATAACATACTTTTCGTTCAGTCTTCTTGTCGCAATTTATATGCCAGTTAATAGTGCGTTTATGTCATTTTTTGCAAAATAAAAACTATCGCTAGACTGTTATGTAATTTTTTACTCTTTAACTGTTCTAAAACGTTTCACTGATGTTTGTATTGCGTTCGGCAAAATAGCGAAACAACAATTATTATTATTGTGTTGTAATTTTTGTAACAGTACACTTGTTCGCTTTTAATGCATTATGTATACTGTATTTGTGTTGTTAACACACACATTAGGGATGGGAAACATCGTCTATGATTGGATCCAGTTATGGAAAAACGAATTAAGGATATATGCAACCAGAAGGGTTAGAATTAGAGATGGGAAAAACGGGTCTTTTTAGTGATCTGCATCTTTGCATCTGGATCCCGTTTGTGAGCCGGCTCACTGAACCGGTTCAAAAAGAGCCGAGTTCTGAATATATTACTGCAGTCTGCCACTGAGTTACCTAGTTCAGTCAATCATATCACGACCTGTATAGAATCAAGAATGCATAGCCAAACATGTGATGCATGAGTCATTTGAGCTGACAGATGCACCAAAGCAAGAACTGATACGTAAGTGTTAAATGTGCTTCTGTGTGTTAAGTGTTTCACTGAGTCATGCGGATCCGTTGATCCGTCGGCTCAAAAAAAGTGAGTCGGCTCTCACGGATCTTCTGTCGGAGTCGGCTCTTTGAACCGGTTCAGATCTGAGTTACACAACTCTAGTTAGAATCTAACCCTTCTGTTACATATGCTTACTATTAATTGCGTTAGAGCATCTATACGTTTTGACAGGAAAGACCGTTGAAAGATGACAAATTTAAATTAGCAGTTGTAGATATATTGCAATCAGTGAAACAGACAAAAACATCAAAGATAGATACAGCAAACGCAGCTAGAAAATGTCTATTTTTCAAAAATAGGGACTCGGAGTTATCGACGTCGTTATCGTATTTTTGAGGCTAAAGCTATTTTTTAATTTTTTTTAACTGAAGACATTTATTGGTACATTTGACGTTTACCCGAACCTTTGAGCTTTAAAATAGCAACAAAATATAGATACATGACATTTAGCAATCAAAGTAAATTCGTTAGTAAGCTACTGATTTTTTATAAACTTAATAACAATGACAGATACATATTTGCATAGATAAAAAGAGAGAAAGACATAATGTATTATGCAGCTATGGATACACAGCATCGGAACCTAAAGTTGGGTAACCCAGATCTGAATCGGTTCAAAGAGCCGACTCCAACAGAAGATCACTGAGAACCGTCTCACTTTTTTTTGAGCCGACGGATCAACGGATCCGCATAACTCAGTGAAACACTTAACACACAGAAGCACATTTTACACTTACGTATCAGTTCTTGCTTTGATGCATCTGTCAGCTCAAATGACTCATGCATCACATGTTTGGCTATGCATTCTTGATTCTAAACAGGTCGTGATATGATTGACTGAACTAGGTAGCTCAGTGGCAGACTGCAGTAACATATTCAGAAGTCGGCTCTTTTTGAACCGGTTCAGTGAGCCGGCTCACATACGGGATCCAGATGCAAAGATGCAGATTACTAAAAAGACCCGTTTTTCCCATCTCTATCGCAACCTTTGGACGTCATTTACCAAATTGGCGGGCTCTGAGCCGTTCAAATATCAACACAGTTTTAACGTGCTTGTCCTGCTTAAAAGTTAATTTATATTTGTTTCAATATGTAATAATAGAATTTTGTAATTAGAATAGCCATTTTTCTTATCATTTTTTTCACATACCCAATTGTTTGGGCAGGATATTATGGCATTGCGCCAATATATAGATTTATATATAGATTTACTTTCAGTCGAGTTTTTCTAAGCCCTGACCTGTAGATTCATTGTAGTGGCAAACATAATACGGAAGTAATTTAGTTCTCTCCGCGCCGCACCGGTGACAGAATGGAGGATCTTGAACTTGACGATTCGCACAAAAGAGGCAAGGTAAGGTATCTATGGTGGGGTAAGGGTGGGGGAATTGTACAATCACTATGGCACTTAAAATAGCTAAGCTATCATGGCTCGATAATAAACATATGAAACAAGTTGGATCAAACTCAGTGAACTCAATTTGTGCCAAGTTTTTGCAGCATTACCCGATTTCTGAACAAAAAAATATCATATCATAACGAATTTATTATTAATCTATTTGCGGGGTCTTGGTAGCCACACTCAATTTTTTGCCTTCGCCGACTAATCTCCAGCGAATGATTTTAATTTTGATCGATAATAGTAGGTTATGTATCAAGTGAGTGAATTATTATTTTATGATACAGTATGACATTATGGTAAAACGAACGCATAGTGAGTTTTAACAGTCACACAAGTCATAAAATAATCACGAACGATATAATATTTTTTACGTATCTCCTATAAATTAGCCGATTTTAATTTATTTAAAAATTTAATTCTAATGTTAAATTTTGATGTTAAACTTAAAAAAATATAAGCAAATGTTTGTACAACTTAACCTAAAAATTGTAATAAACTATAAAATTATTTTATTATTATTTTTCTACTTTCGGGACATTTTATTTCTGTAGCGAAAAGTATCAATTAGATTTTCAATTTATTATGAAAAAACACTAAAATATTATTTCGTTAATTTAGTTATCGCCATCTTAAAAAATGTCATAAACTTTTATATATATAATACACGAAAGCTCGCTGAAAAATATTTATCACTGGCCACTATTTTCTAAGAATAACAGTAAAAATGCTAATTTGTATCATTTATAGTATAATTTAATAAAAAAAATTTTGGTTTATCCCACAATAATATTATTTGTTTTCCATTGTTTTTGAACATAAAATAAAAAACAGTAAGTATTTGTAAAGCGTTGTACTGTTACTAATAAACTAAACTATTTCTGGGGTTTTCCTATTTCAATCTTTTATAACGGGTAGTTTTCTAAGAAAAAATACCATCATATATTTATCCACTGAACCGGATTTAGCTGATATCTTCATCTATAAATTTTTTTAAAAAACAGGTACCTATATGTGTTTATTTACCTTCTTTGAAACAACGTCATTATCAAAATAAAAACCCGGGTCGCAGTGCCAAAACCCTGCCGACAATATAGTGTATTTGCTTATACAGGCAGTGTGGCTTTATTATGCGAACTTAAGTTGGTTTTTGGGCAAAATAAAAAATTTGACTCCTTAATACACCCCTTAAAATAACTTTTTTGTTCTTAATTGCAATATTATTATCAATCGAACCTTTACAGCAAATTATATACAACTTTCAGTAAATAATTTACTATCTGCAAACTAGTGTTTTCATAAAATTTGTAAGTCCGGTCCTGTCGGGCCGATTTTATTAAAAGTTTAGGGACACTTTTTAATTATTACCAGAGGGTTAAATTTCAATTTTGAAACGATTCGGAGAATTTTTTCGGTATTTTGGGGCCCAAAAACATTTTTCAACCCCTAAAAACTACCCTTAAAATGCCCCGATTGGGTCCATTTTAAATAGGGTTCGTGCGGTGGTGGATTCCAACATGCGGGCCAAATTTAGTTAAAATCAATTAACTCTTTCAAAAGTTATTGCCCGCACACATATATATATATATATATATACATATATATATAAACATTTTTAAAAATGGTACCAAAGTGTTTAGGAGGTTATGAAACGTCGAGAAAATTTGGTCCGACCCCTAGGTCCCGCCATCCGACCGATGCCAATAGTGTATGTTGCCATATGGCAAATACACTAATAACATATTATTTTCTTTTATATTTAAACCGCAGAGAAAGGTTTAACCCTCTTGTGGGCGCGTGGATTGTCCAATCTTTCGATAAAGAGACAGCTATTTGCACTGAACGAGTGTTGTAAACGACGTTAAGAACATTTTTGTTTCACTGAAGGATGTGGCTTTCAATTGTAATAAATAGTAGTTTGACATCTGAGATTTACATTTTCGAGTTGAAAAAAGAAACAAATAGTTATACTGAGAATTATTGAAAGTATTTTTTTAAGCCATCAATAGTCAGAGTTATTTGGGCTTAGTGCTAATTCATATTCCCAATTTATTATTTTTTAATATTTAATTTAAAATCTAAATGATATTTTTACCAGTTCTCGGACTAGAATCTGGGAACTGGGGGCTTGTAATAAAGAAGTCCTGGAAATACTATATAAGCAACGGCAACAATAAAAGGTCGGCTGTTCTCAAGCCCTAGTGAACGTATTAAATTATTATTGAAAACTAGCGGTACCTGTGCGAATAATTCGCACTAAAATTCGTTTCTAATTTCTCACACTCTTTATAACTTTCTTCTTTTTGTTGTATTACATTACGAAGCTCAGTGACGGTTAAAGAAAATATTTTTCTAAGACTGTCATATAGATGCGCAAGTATCGAAAACGTTGAGCTAAAGCGCCACTATATGAAAAGTATTGGTTCATACGTAAGTTGATTTAAAATTGAACAAAAGAGTTACCGACCGTCAATCATATTGAAGTTGTTTCAAAATCAAAGCCGTCAGATGGCAGCATTGCTGTATTGTGTCTTAATGTATATCTCTATATATATAATTTTAATAATTACTTAATAAATTTACAAAAACAAAAGCAATAATACATTTTTTAGTTATTGACGTCAGTAGAGCAAGCAATTATCTATAAAATGATATAAAATTTATGTGGAGCAATTGTGTGTTTTTTTCGAAAAAGGGAGGCAAACATCTAAACCGTAACGTATTCATATATATGATAATATTAAATTGGAAATTTCTACTAAACGCAGATAAACATTTTCATTTTAGCGAAAAATAAACTGTGTGTTTGCTTAAGGGTTAATTATATTATGATTAAATTAAAATATCCCTCCGGTTAGTTCAATTATTGATTATTGCTTAAGAGCTAAAGCATCGAAAAACAAGAACAAAAAAATCTCGTAAGTGGTAGCTTCCTATCTCGCCTGTAGTTTTATTATTCTTTTTCATTGGTAAATCCTAACTAATATTATAAATGCGAATATGAGTTTGTTTGTTTGTTTGTTTATTACGCTTTCACGCGTAAACTACTAAACCGATCATCATGAAATTTTGTATACATATTTTCAAGAGTATAGTAGTACCTATTTTCAAGAGTATAGTAAAATGGCATAGGACACTTTTTATAAAAAAGAAAAACAATATTATTTCTGAATACGATATTTGTACATAATAATAGAATAAGTAAGATAGATATAGATGATGATAGATAATTACATAGATTTATTTTATTTGAACATTTGGGAAAGTTTAAACGTATTTAAAACAGAATATTGCAATTTAGTGAAGCGGCGACAATCTCGCTTCCACTATTGTCAGGCTAATCAGGGCATCAAGCATTTCAGGTTAACCTTTAGAAGCTGCTAATGTTCTTAGCTGTAGGATGTCCATAATCAACAAATATTGAAACCATATGAATGAGAATTTTGTGTGTAATCTTAAAAAAATAATTTTTTGCTTTTTTTGTTACAGATACTTCGATCGAATTGAATCAAGTGACTGCAAGGCCCCCCATTGCTGGAGCTTTTATATCAAATATTATTTATTTATTTATATTTTTATATATTATTGTTTATTATATTAGCAATATATTTATAGAATGATTGTAAATTACTAAATTTTAATAAAAGAAATACTTTGTTACTAAATTTTTTTTTATTTTATAATGTACAAGATAGGAATTATAGACGCCCGAAAGTTTTAAGGGGTTATTTTTTTAAATTAGGGCTTTTTATTTGAAAATATGTGCGTTTACGACAGACAAAAACTTTCCAAATTTGTAATTTTAGGAGTAGGGCACCAGAAACACGAAAAGGTATTTATACGTGTTAAATTTAAAAAAATATTTTGTCTGATTACGACACAGAAAATCTTATAATTTGAAATTTTAGGATCAGGGCACCAGAAATAGGAAAAGGTATTTATACGTGTTAAATTTAAAAAAATATTTTGTCTGATTACGACACAGAAAATCTTATAATTTGATATTTTAGGATCAGGGCACCAGAAACACGAAAAGGTATTTATACGTGTTAAATTTTAAAAAATATTTTGTCTGATTACGACACAGAAAATCTTATAATTTGAAATTTTAGGAGCAGGGCACCAGAAACAGTAAGAGGTATTTATACCTGTTAAATTTGAAAAATATTTTTGTTTGTTTACGATAGAGATACTTCTAAATGGTGATAGCTGTGTTTTTTTTAAATCTGTATTCCCCTATAAATTAAAACAATAATTCTTTTAGTTAATGTATGTTTATTTATAATTCTTGCAGTTACAAGTACAATAAAAATATAGTAATACAAAAAATATATACAATAAAATAATAATTTTAAAAAGGTAGGCGCCCGTGCCATCATCTTGACGCATGTGGTGTAGAATCGATCGCAGTACTTGACGATTCAAGAAGGGCGACGAAGCAGGTTTCCATCTGTAACAAAAAGAAAAAGAATTATTTTCTTTTTTCAAAGTTTTTCTTCATAGCTGTGTTGTCGAGCATCTATGTCATTACTCATTACACCATTACAATATTTATCATCATCTATACACATGTTTTATCTATTATAAATTTACAACGTAACAGAAAAGACTTAAAAGTTTTGTAAAAATTATTGAAATTGAAATATCAAAAATTTGGTATCCAGCTCCCAGAAGCATTTAAGAGGTACCGATACTTCAAATAGAACATAGCAAAACTATAAAATGCAGTTACATAAATCTTTATATACGGGGTGTTTTATACTACATAGACAATCGTTCTCTGAATTATTTAAAATTATTTATTATTTGATACGCTTATAAAAAAGACAGACTCTAGATTATAGACGCTCAATAGTAAAGGTCATCAGCGTCTATGCTTATGGAGCAGCCGGAGCTTTTAGCTTTTCACATCAAGAGAATCATTTGGTACAAACATTTAATTGCGCAATGCAAACACTGTGCTGTACTTGGAATTTTGCGAAATAAACTCATTTAATAGTTTCTCCAAATCGAGTGTGCTTATAAAATAAATATATTATAACCATATAAATACATATAATAATATAAAGTTGAATCGTAATACATTTTTTTGAAAAATGCCTTCAAATACCGAGTGACTTTTTTACCCACTCGGAATTTCTCGTGTGGATATCCATATTATTTGCCAGGTCTGGGTACATTTATACAATCAGGGTAAAAAATACACAAAGAAGGATTAGGCACAATTACTTGCAGATCATTTAGCATCATTAAACAGTTGATTGAGTATGAAAGGTAACACAAATTGTTTTCAACTGTCTGCAAAGAAACTGTTTATAAAATTTTATTAATAGATCTCAGTTAAGGAAGTTCAAGATATACCCATATTTTGTAATAATTGAGTTTTGGAATAATTTCTGTTCATGTGTGCTTTTTAATTTTTTCAAAGTCCTGAACCAATTCACAACCGAGTACTTATAGAACACCAAGTATAGTATTTCTCATTTATAAGCATTGTTCTCTGACTCCGCCCTCAATTAATATAAAAAATTGTATTAGGATCGCAGTTCGATCTTGTTTTATGCAATATTATATTTCACTACGGATCAGTGGCGTGTGAAAAAAATACATTTTGGCCGAATCAAAATAAAATCTAAAGTTTGAAATTTTACGTTTTATAACACAATTATTTATAATAATTATTTCGATTAAAATGATGCAGAAACGATATTCAAATTGATCATAGAACAACATTCAATAGAAACGATTATGGCATATTGAAAGCTTCTGTAATAAAACATAGTCTAATGTCTCAGGGAAAATCGACAGCACACAAACGAGTTTTCATACTACAAAACAATTAAAATGGTTATAAGCTAAATTTAGATATCCATCTCTAAACACAAGAAAAAAGCAGTACATACATATACTATTAATATATAATAAAGTTGTCGATGTATATATTGCTTTTTTCTTGTGTTTGGAAATGGATATGCGATCTGTCTGTCTGAAATTATATACAATGAACTACCCCACCGACAAAAAATAAAACAATATTACATTTTTCAAAAAGAAATTGAAATAATATTAAATTAAAACTTATTTACATCATGTAAAATATTTTGATTTTTGACGCTTTGTGTCCTAAATGGCTTCACAATTAAATTTTATCTATCTATAAATTGAAATTTCTATAGTGTAAATAATACTCCTATCATAAGAAACACAATTTAAAATAATAATAGTAAAATAATAATAGTAATTGCACAAAATGGTACCACGATATCTGTTAAGAGTAGTGTACTGAAAGAATTCTTAATTACAAATACCTAATTCCTATACTTGACGTATAGGAATTAGGAAAACAATATAAAAAGCAACTAAAGATTATTTTCTAATTTCATTAAAGAAATCTTGGTATGACAGTTAGAAATAATTTAACATTTAATTAAATTAAGCAAGTTTACAATTTATTGTATAAATTAAAAGATGTTTAAAATAGTGCTCCAATTTCCAATTTAAACAATAAGTTGTGCTTTGTACCAAACAAATGTTTTTCAGTCCAGATAAAAATCACATTTCAATATCTTTTTTTATGCATATATTTGATAACCACATGTAATAGCCCGTGTACTTTATGCGTCAGTTTTTTTAAAGTGTATGACACTCTATCAAAAATAAAAATAATGACCCTTATTATACTTTTTTTAGGTACCGCGCTGGAGTAAAAGACAATTATCTCATTTTTAAAAAGGGCGTGTTTCTATAAAATACATAAAATTGAAACCATTCCCATTGCAATCTGTAATATTAGTGTATTTACCATATTGCACATACACTATTGGCGTCGATCGGATGGCGGGACCTAGGAGTCGGACCAAAATTTCTTGACGTTTCATAATGAACAATTGTGGGTGAGATGATAAGATCCAATTGATTCATAACAAAATTATAAAATAAGAGGAATGAAACATCGCGATCTAAGATAATTTAGCATTTTAGTTATATTGATCCTAATCATTCCTCTTATTTTATAATTTTTTTATAATGAACAATTTTCCACCATTTTTGGAAATGTTTATATAAATATACATATGTATTTAGATATGTGTACGGGAGCAATACATATTTTTGGACCCCATAAAATACCGACAAAATTCTCAGAATCGTTTCAACCTTGAAATTTAACCTTTTAGTACCAATTAAAAAGTTCCCCAAAGTTTTAATAAAATCGGTCCAACAGAACTGGACTCGCAAAAGTTTATGAAAACACTACTTGGCAGATAGTTTTTTTTTTATTTACAAAAAAGTGCTTCGACTACCATGGTCATTAGCACAAAATACATAGAAATACATAAAGATTGGAGATACATAGAACATTGGTATACGATTTGCTAAGCTAAGGGAAATATACAGCAAGTAAGGATAGTGAATTATTTGCTGAAGAATGCACCTATTTAATTTAGTGTATATGTTCGATTGATAATAATATTGCAATTAAGGAAAACAATATTATTTTTGAGGAGTGTATTAAAAAGTTAATTTTTTTATTTTGCTCAAAAACAAACTTAAGTTCACATCATAAAACCACACTTCCTGTATTGGAATGTTGTCGGCAGGGTTGGGCACTGCGACCTGAGTTTTTGTAAGTTTATAGCATTGCGTAATGTCTTAAAATTCGTCTTTGACAAAATATAAACATTTAAGTATCAGGAGCCCAGTTCTCAGATAAATCATTATTATAAATTTTATAATTTTGTATTCAAAATAATTATACAAAACAAAAAAATTATTTCACATACACTATTGGCGTCGATCGGATGGCGGAGCCTAGAAGTCGGACCAAAATTTCTCGACGCTTCATAACCTCCTGAACAATTTGCCACCATTTTTGGAAATGTTTATATAAATATATGTAGGTATTTATATATGTGTAAGGGAGCAATACATATTTTTGGGCCTCAAAATACCGACAAAATTCTCGGAATCGTTTCAAAATTGAAATTTAACCTTTTAGTAGCAATTAAAAAGTTCCCCAAAGTTTTAATAAAATCGGTTCAACAGAACTGGACTGCAAGTCCACTTCTGTTGAGCCGATTTTATGAAAACACTACTTGGCAGATAGTGATGAATTTACTGAAGAATATATTTAATTTAGTGTAAAGGTTCGATTGATAATAATATTGCAATTAAGAAAAACAATATTATTTTAAGGAGTGTATTAAAAAGTTAATTTTTTTATTTTGCTCAAAAACAAACTTAATTTCACATAATAAAACCACACTGCCTGTATTAGAATGTTGTCGGCAGGATTGGGCACTGCGACCTGAGTTTTTGTAAGTTTATAGCATTGCGTAATGTCTTAAAAATTCGTCTTTGACAAAATATAAACGTTCAAGTATCAGGAGTCCAGTTCTCAGATATATCATTACTATAAATTTTATAATTTTGTATACAAAATAATTATACAAAACAAAAAAAAACATTTTTAAAGGAAGGCATTCTCTGTACAATTTCATTAATTCTACTGACGTCACGTCGTTAGTTTTTAATTGTTGGAAGTAGCTTCAAAACCATATTTTATATTAACTTTTTTACTATATTAACAATTGTTATTCATATAATTATAAGTTTGAATTACTTGTTTCTAATAAATAAGAGAAGGTGCTTAGTAGAGGTGTTTACTTATTTTAAACTTAATTGAATTAAAAAGTGTAAAAGCTTTCCAGCGTTTTTTAAAAGGACGAACATTATTTATCACATTTTGATCAAAGACCTAAAAAACAATCTGTAATTAAACAGTAAATTACTCATTTAAGGCACTATTAGAGTTATCTATCTATCTATCTTGTTCCAATACTTTTTGTTAGAGTTATAATTCTTAAAAGATGAATTATGATTTTTACAATTTCTGTATGTGACTGTGCGTATTGAATATGTGTGTTTTCTTGTAGCTCCTAAACTTCTGGACCGATCAAATAAGGTGTCTATTAAATCATCTTGGTGACATCCGTTTTTTTATAATATAAGTAGTTGAATATTCAATTGATACTAACTAGTTTTGCAATTAGAAACTAGAAACTGGACATGGTTCTCAAAACGAACCAAGAAAACGCAGTATAAAATAAAGTAGATTCCCGCTAGCGGTGTGTACAAAATGACCCCCTATATAAAATAGCTGCTTTTCATGCCTGCAAAACGGTAATTTAATTATCTATTTTGCATAAACATTATCGTATTGTTGAGTCTTTTTGAGACAACATTAATATTCTGCATTGTCGACCTCAACATTGTTTTGTTTTGAGTTTCTAAGAAACAAACAAAATATTATTTTATTTTCAATCTCGTTGTAATCAATGTATTTAGATTGCGTCTTGATTAAATCAAATTTTATTGTGTTTTATTGGAAGATAATTTGATTTAATCAAGAGGAAATCTAAATACATCTGATCACAACGAGATTGAAAATTATATTAAACTTGTTTCCTATGCGTAGCTAATAGAAACTCATTAATAGATCAATTATTAGATCTTCATAGTAGTATCATTTTCATAGTAAAAGTATATGAAAATTCACGCAGCCTATAAATTAGAAATGAACTTGTTCAAAACTAAACCGTCAACAATTTTAGAAATTTTGGAAATCTCCTGCGTGACGATACTTATACTATGGCTCATTTGAATGTTCAAATTCGTTAGCGTCCGTTTTTAACATAATGTCTCATTCACCATGATTACGCATCCCAAACATAACCTACTATTTGTTCTATGAAAAATTAAAAAAAAAAAAACAAAAAACAAAGCTGGTCGAAATAAAAGGTCCACGTTGAGACATTAACTTTGTTTAAATAAAAAAAAAAAATATTTCTTTTTATTATTGACGATTGGTAAGAACAGTAATTGGACGTTTAATATATTATTAAAACTAATAACATAGCAGCCTATATAGACAATTACAGTTGCCGATAGCCTTTCGAGAAAAAAAACTCAGTATTATAAATAAGGTCTTTTCCCAGAACTGCCAAAAAAAAAATCAAAACACCAATTTCGCTCTTTTGATATAAAAAATACGTTCTAAACTTTTCGACTAAATAAAAGTCTGTAAATCAGCGTTGCCAGATTTTTTTTTGCCAAGTCGAGATTTTGGAACTTTTTGAGTGAAAAAAGCGGGATTCTTTCGTCAAAAGCGGGACATAGTAAAAAAACGTACCTATATAATCAGAAGTTTTTAAATATTTATCTTTTTATTTGAGTTCAAATTACGTTTACGTGACAATAGATAGCAAAAATAGCCACAGAAAATGTATTTTAATAAAAATATGATATTTTAAATCAGATTTACCCTATCGTTAAATAGTTGAGTCTTATTCGTCTTCTGAATAAAAAAAAAAAAAAAATAAAAAAAAACAGAAATCAAAATCAAAAAAGTTTTATTCATTAGAAAAATATGGCGTTTCAAACAATAGTCTGAGGAGTGAGTGTTACAAATTGCAACTTACAATAAGAGAATAATTATTTACGCACGGTCGAATTATCCCCGAAAAGCGGGACTGGGCCAGTCCCGCGCGGGACATTTAATTTTGATTTAAAAATCGGGACCTTCCGCCAAAATCGGGACGTCTGGCAACGCTGCTGTAAATTATAGACGTCCAACACCTGCGGTCATCGTCTGATTGAAGAGACACATTTATAGACGCTCGACAACTCCGGATATTTTAAAAATAGACCGATTGCAATAAGAAAAGCTCGGTTTAATCTAAAAAAAATTAGTATTATTATTATTTGGTTACCACAAGTGTACAGTGCCAAGATGGCGGATCGATGTGCACGTGTGTTTGTGGGTATATAGGTAGTGCTAAATCCAAGAGACTACAGTATGTGTGTGTGTGAGGTATGGCAGGTTCATTGCACCTGGCAGTGTACGGCGTGACGACATGTTGCCGAAGTCCCGTTATAGCCGAGTCGACCGACCTATAGGACTCCGCTAATGCTTTCCGCTAATATTGGCTACTCTCGCAATGCCACCTATCTATGTCTGTCTATACATGCTATTTCATTCTACCTACTACGTTTACTTTATGAAATATATGTTTTCACGTAATTGGGCACTTAATGCGCATTTTAAATAGCCAATTGGAACGTCCTGTTGAACCTTTAACGAGCCCACACGCTCGTTATCGAATCCTTTGTTTCTTAGCGGAACGGTCTTCACTTGTTTTGTCGTCATCAATGTAGGTATATGAAACTGTAACGGGACTTACTGTCTGTATTTTCGTTTACTTGCGGTTTTCTTAGGTATTTCGCATGATATCTAGACAGGAAAACACGTGTCCGCAAGACGCTTATAGGCTCTGTTATTGAGCGTCTATAATTGAAAACATTTATATGCTGGAGAAATTTTGATAAATTCCGTGGCACAGGATCGATTAAATAACAATACTGAATTTAAAATTGCAATTTTACTATAACGTTTCGGTACACTTCGTACCATCTTCAGAGTTTCAAAGTGATCTGAAACCAGCGTTGCCAGATTTTGGAACTTTTTGAGTGAAAAAAGCGGGATTTTTTTTTTAATAAGCGCGCAGCAACTAGGCTATATGCGCCAATTTTGTAAGACTATGATAAGGTAAGTAGCATCAGGTAAGTATTATAAGATATTAATAAAATTTTATGTTTGATCCAATAAGTAAATATATAATGTTTTCTTTTTTTTAGGCTTACGACGTTAAATGAGGTGTGTCAGTTTGCAGTCTTCTAGAAATGTAAGGAGCTTTCGTCGAAAGCGGAACATAGTAAAAAAACGTATATAATCAGAAGTTTTTAAATATTTATCTTTTTGAGTTCAAATTACGTTTACGTGACAATAAAAATAACCATAGAAAATGTATTTTAATAAAAATATGATATTTTAAATCAGATTTACCCTGTCGTTAAATAGTTAAGTCTTATTCATCTTCTGAATAAAAAAAAAAAAAAACAGAAATCAAGAAAGTTTTATTCATTAGAAAAATATGGCGTTTCAAACGATAGTCTGAGAAGTGAGTGTTACAAATTGCAACTTACAATAAGAGAATAATTATTTACGCACGGTCGAGTTATCCCCGAAAAGCGGGACTGAACATGTCCCGCGCGGGACATTTAATTATGATTTAAAAATCGGGACGTCTGGCAACGCTGATTTGTATTAACACATTATCAATAAATATGTTATATTATTATATTCTTGTTTTACCTAAATCTTAAGGGTTTTATTAAAAATAGTTTTTTTAATTCTGTTTTCTAAAGACGCGGTAAAAACTGAGTAGGTACTAAAATTAAAGCTTTTTACATAATTTTTTCTTTAAATGCTAAATTCTAAAGATGTCTTCCTTCGGCGTTTTAATTATACACTTAAAGCTACGTATTTTTTTTTGAAACTGTACAATTAACGTCCATATTCTGTCTTCTCATTTTAATAATTCAGAGTAATAATTAGACAGCTGTTGTTACATAATCACCAATTATCTATAGCATATAGTCAGTGCACTCCAACAGATCGCTTCCTATTTTATGTTCAAGCTTTGACCGTACAAACGTCTACTGGACAACATTACTAAAGGCCCCAGTACACAGTGGTCTGTTGTGGGCCATGCTTTGCAATGTGCAACTGTAGGCCACTATTACTTGGTGTTCACACAATGGCCCATGGCTCATTTCTGCCTGGCGAAGCACTTGCGATGGACGTGGAAGTAATTACGGCTGCGGCTATTTATTTATATACTATTTACAAGTATTATAGTATTATAAACCTAAAAGTATCTTCATTGCTCCAGGATACTGACATTTTGGGCGATTAAAAATTTAAATAGTATAGCACGCAACAAAAAAAGTAGGTACCTGTCCCGGACAATGGGCCACTGTGTGAACACCACAGGCCACGCTACACCACGATTCCTTTGAAGTGTGTCAAAAAAACCGACAACAAATGGATTGCGCACCACGATTCACAATTGTCCGCCATTACAGACCATTACCCTCTGTACACAATGGCGATGGTCTACAATGGCCCACTACAGACCACTGTGTACTGGGGCCTTAAGATTTTATTATTGAATTTAAGAGATACATAATATAATAAAAAATATCAAATCTATAGCAGATTAATTCAATTTGTAGGGTTACGTCAAACATTGAAAAAACGGAACCGTTATAGGATCCCTCTCATATCTGTCTGTCTGTCATAGCTTATTTTCTCCAAATCTACTGAACGAAAAAAGTTGAAATTTGCTAGGTACATAATATATAGCGTCAGATGACACAATCACGGACGTATAGCGTAACTAAAACAATTCCGATTTTGGGGAACAAATTAGAAAATAAAAAAAAAAAATTTTTTTCAAGTGCACCATGTGACATCAAATAAAAAAAAGAATTAATGCAAATGAAGCCATAGGTAATGGCTAGTGCATACTGTTTGATATTTCTGCGATGACTAGAAATAAAAAAAAATATTACCAACCTACGTTCGTCTGTTTACTGGGTATCATCTTTCAAATGGTCAAACTCGGCAGATTTAGCAGGCGGTGAAAATTACACATTTATTTGCGGATTATCTTTTTATAGCTTTGCAATGCAAATTTATATGTAGGACTGGTCAGTGGTCGTAGCAATGCTCTTTTTATTTATTTTTTTTTAATTTTGCATATTAAATTATCAATATTTATTCATTCACACAAATCAGATTTAATCGTAAAATCTAAATTTATAAATCGAACATTTATTAATTTTACATGTTTAATAGAACGTTTTTTTTTACAATTTTTAAAACTTAGACATCACTGTCTTCCAAAGCACTGATCAATCCAAAAGTTGATTTTCACTTGTTTTGAGCGAAAATAATAATGAATCAACATTTTAATTTCTGTCCTCATAGTTGCAAGTTGATTTTACATAGATTTGATGTATTTTAGATTTTAATGCTGATTTATTTAAATTAAAATTGAATTATAGTAACCAGTGTCGTTGAAGAGACTAGAGTTCGGAATTTTTAAAATTAAAATATTTGAATAGTCGTTCAAACTTCTATTCGACTAGTGCAAGATTAAAATTAGCTGTGTTTCGTATAGCGCAGGAATTTATTGGAACGTATCTTCCGCGTTAAGTGGGGTCTTACTGTATGTAGAAACATGTTGTTTCGAGCTGGAAATCGCATAAAATATGTGTCACAGTTTAAAAAAAAATATCGTTTCAATCGATCAATTATTTTTCAAGTAGAATCGACTTAAAATTCTATTATGCTTTTTTTAAGGAGAAATATCTGTGGTCACAATCTAACGTTATTGTTATATCAGATTTTCTGACAATACTTTCTGTAACCCAGTAAAAATCTAAGTTTTTCCGTTACATTAATGAATCATTTTCATTTTGTTTTCATTTAAGGTACATGAAAAGTAAGATCAAGTACAGTTCATTCGTTAGGTGCAGAAATAAGAAATGGACATTTTTAATGTCATAAGTAACGGATCTCTGATCGACTGAAAGCGAGTAGTATGGAACGCTTAAGCAGTGAATAAGCCATTGCCGCTACTGCTGCATAGCGGTACGTCGTTATAATGTAACAGTGTAATAGTGTTACTTTTGTTATACCAATTTTGGTTTCATTGAGATTCTGTTACGAGAAAAGAACCGCTCGTTCGGTTTATTTTATAGTCTATGCTAAATTAATGTTGAGCTGCAAACTAGTAAAATTACCGGTTATTTATTATAGTAACCGTTTTGAGTAGTTAATTAACGAATTATCTATCGAACAACATGGCGGTTTCCGATTACTGTTTCTCAGAACAAGAAAAAAACAAAATAATAGAGCAGTTTTTAACAATAGAATCGAAAGAATCTTTTAAATAATGTATTTATATTTAAGTAGAAAGCGGTTATAAAATTAAAATCTCAACCGGGAATTATGCATAAATAGGGATTGCAATGCTGGATCCAGCAATCCAGCTGGATCTAGCACATTTTTGACCTTGCTGGATCCAGCATCTGCCGCTGGATCCAGCGGTGCGGTTCCGCAATCAGCTAAAAATAAGTAATTAACTGGGTCAGAGAAGGATTATGATAAGATATTGAAGAAAGAAATTGCACTTTATGAAAGTGAGGGACCAAGAGGTGTAAACCTAACTTTAATCTATGATTATTTGATGACTCTCAAATCAACCAGCGTAGAGGTAGAGAGAGTCCTTCCCGCATTCGGGTATATTTGCAGTTCTTTAAGAAGTAGGTAGGTGAGGAGATAACACCATCAATAACATTTCTTTTTTGAGATCTTACTTTAAAAAGATTAAAAAACTATTACCTACATTGGCTTTATTCTTTAAAAGACAAGTCAAGTCTTAAATTATATAATTTATATTAAAGTTTTGTTTCTAATAAGAATTAACTAAACATTTTATAAGCGGGAAACGCAATTTTATTTCTAAAATTATTGAGACTGAGACACTGAGACTACATAGTTTGTAAAATAGGTAAACGAATAACTATTTCAGATATCTAGAATATCAATGTAGGTGATTTAAGACTGTATTGTGATAATTAATAATTATACTCCGGATACTCGTAACTATTACATACTATTAGAGTACTTTACTAACGCCAAAAACACGAGTATTTGATGTAAATGTAGATAAATAGTTATTAAAGTTTCCAGAGTTAAAAAATGGTTACATTTATTTGAAAAATCGATTAATGCTGGATTCAGCTGGATTTGCTTCAATCTAGCATAAATCCAGCTAGATTGAAAATGCCGCTGGATTGCAATCCCTATGCACAAAATTGTATATTTCATCATTTTCCTCTTTTTAGTGAATTTGTTGAAGGAGGTTAATATTTTTTAAAGTTTTTATTTGAAGTCTATTTAAAATACGCGCGTTTGAGAAACACCATTCACTTTCGGCAGCTAAATTACCATCGCGATGGCAAAATAAGCCCACCTACGGGCAATCAGTTTGTTGAAGGTACTTTTTAAGTACACATATGGACTAGCTGATGTGTACTTCGCCTAACTAAACCTGTTCTTTAATATTATAATTGTTCAAAGATTCACTGATACCTCAACAAGACAAACGGTTTCTTTAGTTTTTCATCAACTGAATGGATTAGAGGTACTTTATTTGATGACGCCGTTACAACACTTTTACATTTCTGCGTTATCAATAAATAATTTATCATAGATTGTTTTTTAATTTATTAATTCTTTGTTTGAATTATAAAATTTAGGTCACAGCGTTAGACAGCTGTCAGGATTAGAAATATTGAACAGATTAAGTATGGAGAACAGAGGGAAAGGAGAATGATCTCAGCGTGAAGCACGTGTCCCGAAAATCTATGCGTAGCGCTGTCACCACGTGGACGTTTGCAATAATTCAATTCGAAAATGATGAAATCAAATAATATTTAAGAAAAAAGTGGGCGTGTTAAAACACTATAGCTTCATAAGATAGTGGTTATTGTCATTGTTGTGTTATCGTTTTTTAGGAATGTAAATATTAAAGATAAAAAAAATATTATTGTTTGAGACGTGTTATCTATGAATACTAAATTATACTGTATCGAAGAGTCAACTTTATCGACGATTTCAACATTGCAGATACTCGTAGTACATGGTGGCTCATTTTCGCTGCCGTAACAGATCATCATGCTGCGTGCGCAACTTCCGTAACAGAAAACATTTTACTCTCAATTCGCCAAAAGATGTAAAACTTCAAAAATTTTGATCTCTTTGAATTCTTTAATTAACGTCAGTCAAAAGGCAATCCATTGTCTGCTGTTGAAGTAATATAAATCCGTCCAATTTGGTTTATACGCAGAATGATTCAGCATTCTTTTTCTTCCAAACCAACAATTAATCATAGCAGATTGATTTCCTGTTTGTAATTAATATTGTGCAATATGTAAGTTAGTAATCTGAATTGATTCTTAATGATGCATTGATTCTGTGAAGATATTAATTAATTACCGTTCAAGGGTATTCATAAAAATTATTTAACCAAAAAGATTGCCGCTTAATTTGTTTTCGATAATTTGTATAGAATTTCATGTGAAAGAAGATGTTTCAATAAAGTAATGGAAATGGGGACTGCCAAATTTTACCGCTAGGGGCGCCAGCTATATGAGGATCTCAGTCTGTGAATAATTTGTCTGTTATTTTAAAACAGTTGAACCGATTTCTTTTTTTTAGTGTATTTGCCATATGGCAACATACACTATTGGCGTCGGTCGGATGGCGGGACCTAGGGGTCGGACCAAAATTTCTTGACGTTTCATAATCTCCTAAACACTTTGGCACCATTTTTGAAAATGTTTATATATATATATGTGTGCGGGCAATAACTTTCGAAAGAGTTAATTGATTTTAACGAAATTTGGCCCACGTGTTGAAATCCATCACCGCAAGAAGCCTATTTAAAATGGGCGTAATCGAGCCATTTTAAGGGTAGTTTTTAGGGGTTGAAAAATGTTTTTGGGCCCTAAAATACCGAAAAAATTCTCAGAATCGTTTCAAAATTGACATTTAACCCTTTAGTAGTATTTAAAAAGTGTCTTTAAAATTTTAATAAAATCGGCCCGACAGGACCGGACTTACAAATTTTATGAAAACAGTACTTTGCAGATAGTGAATTGTTTACTGAAAGTTGTATTTAATTTGGTATAGAAGTTCGATTGATAATAATATTGCAATTAAGAAAAAAAATGTTATTTTAAGGGGTGTATTAAGGAGTCAAATTTTTTATTTTGCCCAAAAATCAACTTAAGTTCGCGTAATAAAGCCACACTGCCTGTATAAGCAAATACACTATATTGTCGGCAGGGTTTTGGCACTGCGACCCGGGTTTTTTTTAATATAGATTTTTTGTCCTTTGCTTGCACAGCCAGCCATCATCGGTGTATAAATAAATTTTAAATATATATTATTTATTATAAATATGTGTATGTTAATTAGATAAATAATCGGTGATACAGAAGTACTAATAAACTAGAAGAATGGATCTTATTAGATGGAGAAAAATACATATATTAACGAATCTCATATAAGGCTGGAATTGTTGTATTTAAATTTTGATCTAAGACTATATAATATGAAGACGCGGACACAAAAGACGGATAGATCAAAGGATACATGATAAAGACCAACGGAAAGCACCGGCCAATAGAGCAGGAAGACACACACAAGATGACCAATTGAAAAATGGATTATCTATCTGGTAAGTATTATGCTCTTTAATATAAATATAAAACTTGAAAACATTTGTTTGTCTGCAGACTGACTGCTTGTATCCACATCACTCCAAAATGGCTGAATCACGTATCTGGCTGTTCGTTTGAATTTACATCACTTGGAAACGGATGTACCTGTTTTGATAAAACTCGGTATAATCTAAGAATCTGTTTTAGCGATATTATTCGCGAGTCAATATCACACCAAAACGGCTGAATCGATTATGAATAAACACTTAGTACAGTACAACCTCGATATAACAAAGCTGAAGGGAATTAGAAAATATTCGTTATACCAAGTAATTCGTTATAATGATGTTTGTTATATATAGAGCTTAGGTTGGTCTAAGATTCGTTTTAACAAGGTAAGAAAACTCATTTTCTTCTGAAAACTTATTTTTAAACTTTAAAATTGTGGCCAATGTACTTGTGGGAATTTCGAACTCTTCAGCGATGTCTATTTTTTTCTTTGTAGGATTCTCGTCTATACATACTTAATGATTTTTCGTTTCTCTGCGACGGTTAAGGAACACCTTTTTCGTTTCTCAGCCGCTGCAGCTTTAAATTTACTAACAACAGTGACCAACAGCGGTGTTTACATTACTTTATATCAAACAACAATGATTGCCTTACGATAAATTTAACGTGTCTCGAGACATAAATTGTTGTTGTATTTGGAATTGTGCGTGATTGATTGATAGGATACGTTATGTAAAGGTTTTAAGTTGACGGGCAGTTCTAGGGGACTTAGAAAAATTTGTTAAATCGAGGAAATCGTTATATTGAGGTTCGTTATATAGGTTATACTGTAATTCGCAAGTCATCATTCTACTTTAGAAAGTAGCGTTTCTAGCGAAAAATACAGTAATATGTTTTTGAAATCGCTTGGAGATTATTCATTTTCCTTGTAAGATTTCCGTTTCAATTTCCAAGTAGACTTAATTAACCTAAAAGCGTTGATTCTAAAAGCAAATCCCAGATCAGTTCGCAGAACATAATAATATAGACAGAGAGAGAGAATAGGCAGTCATACTTTGTCATACATGTTTGAGTTCACAGTGTAGTGACCTGCTGAGGACAAGACACCTCCTCTGTACCGTGTTATGTTCGAAAGAAAGACAGAAGCATGCAGAATTCATTTTCAGTGTACCGTTATAGCTGAGCTAAAAGAGGAACTTGAACATACACAATACTTCTCTCATCAGGGACGGACTGGTCGCTGGAACTAGGGCCGCCAATATCGAACCTTTCTCAATTTCGGAGCTGGTTTCGAGTTTTGGTTTTCAGTTCCTAATCGTTTTAATATCGAGAAAAGTCTACAAAAATACTGCAAGTAGAAGAAACATGTCTTCTTTAAAAACGGATTACATATTTCGATTTTAAAGAAGACATAATATGTTTCTTCTACTTGCAGCATTTTTGTAGACTTTTCTCGATATTGAAACGATTCCGGAACTGAAAACCAAAACTCGAAACCAGCTCCGGAATTGAGAAAAATTCGACATATGGAAAACAATGATACTTCGTACCAGAAATTTGTAAACAACCAAAATAAATCAACATTATAGATTACTAATAATTAGTAATAGTTGATTCGAATATTAAACTTAAAAAACCCGGGTCGCAGTGCTATTATCAATCGAACTTCGATACCAAATTATATACAACTTTCAGTAAATAATTCACTATTTGTAAACTAGTGTTTTCATAAAATTTGTAAGTCCGGTCCTGTCGGGCCGATTTTAGTTAAATTTTAGGGACACCTTTTAATTACTACTAAAGGGTTAAATGTCAATTTTGAAACGATTCTGAGAATTTTTCGGTATTTTGGGGCCCAAAAACATTTTTCAACCCCTAAAAACTACCCTTAAAATGCCCCGATTACGCCCATTTTAAATAGGCTTCTTGCGGTGATGGATTTCAACACGTGGACCAAATTTCGTTAAAATCAATTAACTCTTTCGAAAGTTATTGCCCGCACACATATATATATATATATATATATATATATATATATATATATATATACGTATATATATATATATATATGTATATGTATACACATATATATATATATATATATATATATATATATATATATATATATATATATATATATATATATATATATATATATATACGTATATAAATATATATATATATATACGTATATATATATATATATATGTATATGTATACACATATATATATATATATATATATATATATAAACATTTTCAAAAATGGTGCCAAAGTGTTTAGGAGGTTATGAAACGTCGAGAAATTTTGGTCCGACCCCTAGGTCCCGCCATCCGACCAACGCCAATAGTGTATGTTGCCTTATGGCAAATACACTAAAAACATATTACAATTTTCATTACCTTGAAAGGTAAGAACAGGGGTGAATCTACATAGGGACTAATAAGAGTTTAAGCCGTGGGCTCCTGAGTGTCAAGGGCCCTTAAAAACGAATTACCTTTTCTCATACATTTTTAATACTTTTTCATTGACAATGGGCATATATTGTATAGTAAAAAACAGTTAATATGAATGATTATTATGAATTATGACAATTTTTTGGGTGAATGTTGACATTTTTTTTGGTGAAAATATAGTATTATTTGTTTAGCTAGGTCATAAAGTTTTAAATCTGATTTTAATGTTATTAAAAATGAACTTTTAAACCCCATTTTAAAGATTTCTAATCCAATAAAAAATTGGACCACACTGGACTTCAATGTTCTCGCACTAGTTTTACCTTTAAAAATATATCGTTGTAAAATATGCAACTACCCTACAGTTTGATTAGTACGTCCCTGTGTTAAATACCCACCTATGAATATCATATATTGCACAGTGTTGAGTCATATTATTATGTTGGAACCAAAAGCGTAAATAGATTTGACCCAAAAAGTGAACACAAAACAAACGGATAGCTTAGTGCAAGTTCCAAAGTTGAGTCACGTCGCCGTGAATGATTGTATAGATTTGACCCAAAAAAATGTACACAAATAGCGTTGAGTCATACCGAATTTGATACTTTTTTGAAGATATGTAGGTAGTCAATTCCATAATGCGTAAATAAAATTGCAACGGTATCTCTGTCTCTAATTTCATTTTCTTGCAAATTTTCGGATATTTTGACACACGTCTGACGTACCGAAATTTGATAATTTTGAACAATGTACATTATTCTGGATACCTAGGGATGGATCTGTGAAGGCAGCGTTGGACTGGCCATATAGTCGAGGTGGAGTTTGCCATCTGGGCCCCAGCCTGTGCGGGCCCCCGCGGGCCTGACTTGCGGGGTTTGCCGCAAGCCAGGCGGTAGGAAGGAAAGGGGACCCACGCAGGCTAGGTTCCAGCTCTTGCGGCCTAAATGTAAACTAGATCAGATAGTTCGTTCATACAATTAGAGAGAAATTAAATAGAAAAATATCCCATCTACCATTATCCAGTCTCGGGCCCCGGGCCCTTCCGCCCCAGTCCGACCCTGTGTAAAGGGAATAAATAGGACTTAAGCTCTGGGCCCTAGAGTGTCAAAACCCTTCAAAATTGATTTATTATCATAATTTTCCAATACTTTTTCATTAACGATAAGCACTTATAGTATATAGTGAAAATAGTTAATATTAATGATTATCAGTATCATGATTGAATGTTGACAAATTGTTTGGGTAAATTTATAATAGTATTTGTTTGGTCAGATCACCAAGTTTCAATTCTGATTTTGATGCTATTAAAAAGGAATTGTAGACCTCAATTTAAAGTTCCTTTATCTTACAATACCTACATAAACAATTGTGTAAACTAAATATTTCGTTCATATATCCTTCTTGTTAACCCTTTACACCCGAGATTATACAGTCGTGAGTTTTGACTTTGAAAAATTCTACACCGTCCCGAAACTATTTTTGTGGACACAATCAACGTCGATCGATCGTGAGTTTATCTGAGAAGTGAGAGTGCACCAAAATATACTTTTTTAACATAGAAATAAGTGTCCAAAACAATGTTTTGGACACTAAAGAAACCATGTAACCACATGTGTAAAGGGCTAATTGCAAATAAGAATTAAAGAAATGTATATTTTTTAAACGCTGAGCATAAACCACCATAATATTGTAACAATGTTCTTACAATATGATGACGTAGAAGACAGTTACACTTTTTTATCTTCCTTGTGATTTCCTTTCAGTTAGACAGATCAATGGGCGTGATAGAGTAAATCTCGTCAGCCAATCACATTTCTTGATGACGCTGGTACAGCCGGATTTACATAAGGGTAGTTGGGGCTCAAGCTCACGGACCTCCAAAAACTAGAGGCTCCCATAACTTAATGCGAAATTCAATTTCTGAAAAAAAATATACATGAACATTGTACACTGGTTGGTCATCGATACTCTTAATTAATTTTCAATACAAATTTGCAATCAGTTTTAATCTAAAATTTTACAAATATTTCAATGAAAAACTAATAGTTTTTAACGTATAAATTAACTCAATATTGTTCACGTCAATTATAATTAATAAGTTTTTTATTTATTCACGGGAAATTGGACAATTGAATTTTAATATAGATAAACTAAATTAAAAAATTTCATTAACTAATTTGTATTTTTAATCATTTCAGTTTTGCCCGAAGAAGTTAAAACGAATTAACGAAACGTCGCAAATTTTTTAATTTAGTTTATCTATATTAAAATTCAATTGTCCAATTTCCCGTGAATAAATAAAAAACGTATAAATTAACCTCATAAAGTTGCATTATGTGTAATTTTCATCCAGTTTTAATTTCCCTACACAGCCTTTGTGCTCATGGGTTTTGAATTATCAAATTCGGCACGGAGTAAAGACAGACGGAAAATCAATAATCGTGACAGAAGGGCTTGAAAATCCAGACGACTTAAATGTCAGTTTTGTGATTAAATAAATTAATTGCGCCACCCGGAATAAAGTTACGCGCGGGTACCGCATTGATAAGTCGATTGTTTTGTGTGTGTGTGTGTGTGTGTGTTGTTTTATGTTTACGTATTTGGTCAGTGAGGCAGTGGAGTGATTTAAAAGAGTAAATACTTTGACGCTCCCTCTGCACAATCAACAGAAAGTATAATGTAATGTGCCCGTCCACGCACCACAACCAATGTATTATATCTACATTCTACATGTAAAGAACGTACAGAATGTAACTGTTAATGGGTTGATGCGTCAACCATATTTCCATATACCAGGTGTACCAATAGTATATTACACCGTAGGGAAAAAAGTTGAAATTCCTGCACTGCGAGTAGCATGATGTACAGGAATTTCAACTTTCTTATAATGATGTCTGATGAGGATTAAATAATTATTGACCGAAACGTCGCTAAAATTAAAATGTATTGATTATAACAACAGCGACTGATCAAGAGTTCTGACCGCCCTAGGCTAATTATGAGGACGCGCCTCCGCCAGGTGTGTTACGGAGTAACAAGTCAGTATTTGTTTTACGGCGCTTTTTAAAATTTCAAAATTTATTGTTAAAATCAGGGAATCTCAAGCGCATTTAGTTTTAGTGTTTTGTCTCGGTCTAGTTGAAATATGTAGGGTAGATGCAATGATGCTAGATTAGTGCATGCGAAGACACGATTTTAGCACGCGCCCCCCCGATCCTCGCGTCCTAGGCTGCAGCCTAATTAGCCTAAGCGTTAATCAGGGCCTGTATAACAAGCATTTCTTTTTTCGTCCACGTTCGTGCGATTTTTGTCTTGTTTATTATTATAGTTTGACAGAAAAATGCTGTTATGAATGTTATTAGTTATTAGCATTATGAATTGACTTACAGTAGTGAATTACATTTCCAGAAAACTATGGTATGCTCTTAATAAAGAATTATATTGTATTGACTAAAAATAAACTAGATTTTACGAATTGAGAGGTGAAAAATGAAAATTCATGTTTAGCATTGGATCTTAGAGTAAATTGTCAAATAATTTTTTCTCATCCTGCGATATCGATACATGGAGTTTTCTAAGCTTATTTATTTTTTGTCAATACCTCCATCATGTGATGTATCTGATGAGAACCACAAATATATAATTTCTTTTTATAATTTTCAAATGCATACCTTAAAAGATATTAAAGAAAATATACGAAAATCGAGCATCCCCCCGTATTTGAGCTTAAAATAGTTTACAGGAAAACCTAAACGATAATCTTAAGTCTTACAATAAATATTAAGAGCACTATGGTTGGAACAATAATAATAAAAGAATACTGTTTTTCTTCATACCCGGTCGAAAGTACGTACTTTCGTATCAGTGCACACGAGAAAATTGTTTCGGCCCGCCGTTACAGACGACATGCGAGTAATTCCAGCATGTTAGGCTTTCTGTCTTGAAATCGAAGCCGAAAATACATACTTTCGACAGGGTATGAATAAGAAAATATATTATACTAGCAGACCCGTGCGATTACTTCGTACCGTTAGTGAACAGTTATGCAACATAATCGGGTGGAAATAGAGATGGGAAAAACGGGTCTTTTTAGTGATTTGCATCTTTGCATCTGGATCCCGTATGTGAGCCGGCTCACTGAACCGGTTCAAAAAGATCCGAGTTCTGAATATGTTACTGCAGTCTGCCACTGAGTTACCTAGTTCAGTCAATCATATCACGACCTGTATAGAATCAAGAATGCATAGCCAAACATGTGACGCATGAGTCATTTGAGCTGACAGATGCATCAAAACAAGAACTGATACGTAACTGTAAAACCTGCTTCTGTGTGTTAACTGAGTTATGCGGATCCGTTGATCCGTCGGCTCAAAAAAAAGTGAGTCGGCTCTCACGGATCTTCTGTCGGAGTCGGCTCTTTGAACCGGTTCAGATTTGAGTTACTCAACTCTAGGTGGAAATAAATTTTATTCCATTCTATTCAGAGACTTCAGCGCCACTACGTCACTTAATATGACCGATAACTGTTAAATAAACAGAAATGAGTTTTCTTCATACTCTGTCGAAAGCAAGTACTTTCGGCTTCGGAATTAAGGCAGAAAGCCTAACATTTATGCACTGTTGGAATTACTCGCATGCCGTCTGTAACGGCGGGCCGAAACAATTTTTTCGTGCACACTGATACAAAACTACGTACTTTCGACCCGGTATAAAGAAATATAGTATGTACCATACGGCCAGAAAGTTGAAATTCCTGCACGTCATATTACGCGCAGTGCATGAACTTCAACTTTCTGCCCTTACGGTTAATATACTATATAACTTCTGTCGTATATACCTGCGAATGTTTCTTATTATTGACTTTTTTTCTTTTTTGTCCTTGGTAATTAATATAAAAATGATTTGTCGGGAAAAAGGACTTTTTAAGTAAACACTTATTTGTTATTTATAGCGACGTTTCGTCCCTTGCTTGGGACTTTTTCAAGCTTTATAACTATTAAATGTTTTGATCAAGTAGATATAAAAGTTAAAATACACATGTAAATATAAATTTTAGTTAAACAATTGTTCATTAATAAGTCTGTAATAATTCCGTTTTTAAAAAATATTTTTACTGTTGATGTTCAAATTATTTTATTTTATAACGTCGCTATAAATAACAAAAAACACGGGTCGCAGTGCCAAAGCCCTGCCGACAATATAGTGTATTTGCTAATACAGGCAGTGCGGTTTTAATATGTGAACTTAAGTTTGTTTTTGGGAAAAATAAAAAATTTAACCCCTTAATGCACTCCTCAAAACATTTTTGTTTTTTATTGCAATATTATTGTCAATCGAACATCTACACCTTTCAGTAAATAAATCGCTATCTGCAAATTAGTATTTTCAAAAAACGTGTAAGTCCGGTCCTGTTAGGTCGATTTTATTAAAATTTTAGGGGCATTTTTTAACTGCCACTGAAAGGTTAAATGTCAATTTTGAAAGGATTCTGATAATTTTTTCGGTATTTTTTGGTCCAAAAACATTTTTCAACCCCTAAAAACTACCCTTAAAATGGCCCGATTAGGCCCATTTTAAATAGGCTTCGTGCGGTGATGGATTCCAATATGTGTGCCAAATTTCGTTAAAATAAATTAACTCCTTCGAAAGTTATAGCCCGCACACATATATATATATATATATATATATATATATATATATATATATATATATATATGTAAATATATATATATATATATATACATATATATATAAACATTTTCAAAAATGGTGCCAATGTGTTTAGGAGGTTATGAAATGTCGAGAAATTTTGGTCCGACCCCTAGGTCCCGCCATCCGACCGGCGCCAATAGTGTATGTTGCCATATGGCAAATACACTAATAAGTGTTTACTTAAAAAGTCCTTTTTCCCGACAAATCATTTTTATATTTCTTATTATTTTCCATATATTTTTATAAAATCCTTATATGGAGTGCCATCTCTAGGAGCTCTAGTGCCTCTGGCGAAAGGAGAACTTGACGTCCTCTCATGTCATAAAATTCACACAACGCAGAAATTGGCCATGAACCGGTCTTTTATCAATTAATTTTACCGTGAGTACAGTGCACTGTAAAATATGAATAAAACCAAATAATTATGTATTTTGCTGAAAGGAAGTCTCATGAAACAATGTGTGATAGACACACGATATATTATAGCAAGGAACATACACTTAAGTGCTTTGTTTGTGTATTTATCTTACCTTTTACAACATACACGGAGAGAAAGAAAGAGAGCGAGAGAGAGAAAGCATTAGGTGCGCGACATTTGTCGGATTCTTTCAAACGTGACTTTAATCACATAAATTATTAACTCTTATTAAGAAACTGATCTATATAGAAAAAGATCACTTTTCAAGCAAAAATTTTGATCAAATCGCGTAGAAAAATGTTGTTTCGGAATGAAAATTGTATAAAAAAACCCTCTTAAATATATTCACACAGTTTAAAAAAAAATAATAATAATAATATAACAAAAAAACCCGGGTCGCAGTGCCAAAACCCTGCCGACAATATAGTGTATTTGCTTATACAGGCAGTGTGGCTTTATTACGCGAACTTAAGTTGGTTTTTGGGCAAAATTAAAAATTTGACTTCTTAATACACCCCTTAAAATAACATTTTTTTTCTTAATTGCAATATTATTATCAATCTAACGTCTACACCGAATTAAATACACCCTTCAATAAATAAGTCACTATCTACAAATTAGTGTTTTCAAAAAATGTGTAAGTCCGGTCCTGTTGGGCCGATTTTATTAAAATTTTAGGGACACTTTTTAATTGCTACTAACGGGTTAAATGTTAATTTTGAAACGATTCTGAGAATTTTTTCGGTATTTTGGGGCCCAAAAACGTTTTTCAACCCCTAAAAACTACCCTTAAAATGGCCCGATTACGCCCATTTTAAATAGGCTTCTGGCAGGGATGGATTTCAATACGTGGGCCAAATTTCGTTAAAATCAATTAACTCTTTCGAAAGTTATTGCCCGTACACACACACACACACACACACACACATATATATATATATATATATATATATATATATATATATATATATATATATATATATATATATATATATATATATATATATATATATATATATATCTATATATATATATATATATATATATATATATATATATATATATATATATATACATATATATATAAACATTTTCAAAAATGGTGCCAAAGTGTTTATGAGGTTATGAAACGTCGAGAAATTTTGGTCCGACCCCTAGGTCCCGCCATCCGACCGATGCCAATAGTGTATGTTGCCATATGGCAAATACACTAATAATAATGCGTTTAACGTCCATTTCTCGACTTTATGTCATAACAGACGCCATTCGCACCATTACTATTTTTTCATCTACCACTTCCCGTTATTTTCTACATTTTTTACAACTTCAACTTATGTAATAGCAATGGGCGAATAAAGGAATTATAGGAAATTAGGATAAGGTAGGTAATTTTTGAACTAGGAGTTTGATAGGTAATCGGCCATGTCCTCAAATAAGGAACCATCTCGATATTTATCTGGAATTAATTGACGGAAACCATGAAAAACCTCAGTCAAGATGGCCGGTACAGGAATTACCGTTTCTCGGCGAGAGGCAGTAGGAAAAAGTCCCAGCCACATCTGCCCCCGCTGGGATTCGAACCCGGTACCTCCCGAATGCTGGTCTAGTGCTGTTACCACTACTCTACACAGCTCGGTTAGTTAAAAAAAAAAAAAAGTCGTATAAGCAGAGTCGATTTATAATTCCACATAATGCTCTTCTTATGGAAAACTAAACCTATGTGGTCACAATCTAAGGTCATTTTCAAATTAGATATTCTGATAGCCCAGTAATAAATAAATTTCAAAAAAATTAAAAAACCCGACTGTATGAAAAAAGAACAAAAACAAGTTTCCAAGATGAAAAGTAGTCGGGTAAAAGATGTTAACCAGCACTGAGTAGTCCCTATACATATCTTGTTGGAAATTTTGTTTTAATACGTTTTTTATACAGGCGGGTTTTATAATTTTTTAATATTATTGTTTTCATTACCTCGGCATTAAAAGTGTCTAAATAAAATACAACCTCTAAATAATATACAAATTCTCTATAATCTATATAAACTAGGCAAATTTATGTATTGGTCGCAACAGTAAAAGTACTTCAATTAATCAACTAAATACTATTCTAAAAATGGCGTCGAATGCTAAACTTAATCAACTTAATAAAAATTATGGTAAAACATGAATTAGTGACCATAGAGCTACACGAACTGTATTTTCTAATATATTCTTGCTAACATAAAATAGTTTAAAATTGTTTTGTCCATATATGAAATTTAAACTGATACCGCATCATTAATTTTAAATATAATCATTTTAATGAAATTGTAGAAACACAGAGTAATACGTTCATGTATTAATTAGGAATTATAGAATTAGTACAAATTACCATATCCTTGAAAATTAAGTCTGAGGCTCTGATGATGAAAATATTTTTTTTCGAAACGTTGGCCACAAGTCAAACATTGGTAAAACTTCTTTTTTTAAATTGGTCTTCAATCAAACTTTCGCTCAACGGTTTATATTATTTTATTTAAATCTTCAAGCACACAATTCTGCAAACAGAGAATATTTAAAAACAGAACACAAGAAATAAAAACATACTTCTCAACTTCAACGAATTGACGTTCAGCAACAGTAATTTTGTTAGCTTTTTTAGCATTAGTACGTCTGGTTTCGGCCCAAAAAAAAAATAATTATTATAAGCCTCAGCCTCATAAGCTTATACATAAGAAGTTTAACTTCTTTATTTTTTAATATTATTCCCAAGTAAAAAATTTTTATATGAAACTAATTAATAATACATATTTACTCATACTTAGCAACACACTGTAAACTTCTGCTCTTGTCAGTTTCATGTAACTTAGGAGACAAACTATAGTTTATAAAGGGGAAGTTATAACTTCTCCTTTATTGATAGTTCTACTTCCCCTCGATTTCTTACTTTTTTCAAACAGATACGTCGCTGGAGAAGTTAAAATTCAAAAAAAAAATTGCCTTTGGTCGGACTCTAAATTACTTTCACAGGGATCTATACAATATACATATACTAATCACAATTATATTTTTTTTTATTTCCCAACTTGACGTGAATCTGGGGGTAGTAATGCGTTTGTTTGGGTTTGTAGAAAGAGACAGCATAAATGCCACTTCATCGCAGAAATTACGCGATATTATGTTTCTAAACCGGTTGGTTTCGTCAAAAAATATATAATTAAACCTTAGAATTTTTTATATATGAAAATTGCTATCCTATAACGATAAAATAAAAATGAAGTATCAATTTACCAAACTGTTAATTGCTAAATTTTTAGTGTATTTGCCATATGGCAACATACACTATTGGCGTCGGTTGGATGGCGGGACCTAGGGGTCGGACCAAAATTTCTCGACGTTTCATAACCTCCTAAACACTTTGGCACCATTTTTAAAAATGTTTATATATATGTATATATATATTTATATATATATATATATTTATATATATATATACGTATATATATATATATATATATATATATATATATTTATATATATATATACGTATATATATATATACGCATATATATATATATATATATATATATATATATATATATATATATATATATATATATATATATCGAAAGAGTTAATTGATTTTAACGAAATTTGGCCCACGTATTGAAATCCATCACCACAAGAAGCCTATTTAAAATGGGCGTAATCGGGGCATTTTAAGGGTAGTTTTTAAGGATTGAAAAATATTTTTGGGCCCCAAAATACCGAAAAAATTCTCAGAATCGTTTCAAAATTGACATTTAACCCTTTAGTAGTAATTAAAAAGTGTCCCTAAAATTTAAATAAAATCGGCCCGACAGGACTGGACTTACAAATTTTGTGAAAACACTAGTTTGCAGATAGTGATTTATTTCCTGAAAGGTGTATTTAATTTGGTATAGATGTTCGATTGATCATAATAATGTAATTAAAAACAAAAATGTTTTAAGGGGTGTATTAAGGAGTCAAATTTTTTATTTTGTCAAAAATCAACTTCTGTTCGCAAAATAAAGCCACACTGCCTGTATAAGCAAATACACTATATTGTCGACAGGGTTTTGGCACTGCGACCCGGGTTTTTTTAACTTAACGTCAAATTAAAGCTTTTGTTACTTTAGCAAAAAAATATATTTCGATAAACGTAGTACGTTGTTTTTTTAGTAATTCTAAGCATTATTTATTTCGATCGATTATGTAAATTTTCAGATAAACAGAAAAAGAATGAATATATTTCCAATATATGGTAATAAATTGGTTGTCTCCGTTAAAAACAACATTCTAAGAATATCTTGAACTCGTGTTGATAATAATGCCGGACGTTGACTGCGCTTAACTTAAAAACATTTCCGTGACGCTATTGCAAATACATTTTTTACTGCGCATGCTAAAATCAACTTGAGCCAACCGAGTTTTTTTTAAGTAAAACTTCTTTATTTCGACTAGATCTATAGAAAAAGTGTGATGCAAGTAGTGGTAAGGGTAAAGAGAATGAAATACGTCCGCGGTACTAGTATAGAGGAATTAGTTAACTTGCTAACAGATGGCAGTAAAAAACAAATTAGATAAGGCGTTTCCTCTTTACCTTACACGCTACAGAAGTGAAATTCAAAACGTACATCGAAATATTATAAGTTGACATTTAAAACTTTCAAAAAATTTTTTCTAAATATTTTTTTTAGAAAATTAAAAAAAAATATTTTTAACTGTAATTTATCACTTTTATTATTATTAGTAGTATTAATATTATTACAGTTTGTATGAAATTTGAGGTGCCGAAAAGTTTTTGACAAAAACTTTTCTTAAAATTTTTCTCAAAATTTGTTCCAAATTTTTTTAATTCGTTTTTTTTTTATTTTTTGGAAAGATATTTCTTATAAAATTAGCTATTATGAACGACGGAACGTTAAAATTTCTTTTCTTCTAAAGGAGGTGATGGTCTAGAAAAGGTTGGGAGCCTCTGCTATACGTTGCGTAAAGAAATTTCATTTTAACAAGTCAATCTCTGTTTGTATATCTTTGACGTTTAGCATGACGTTTATTAAACACAATGTAAATCTGATGTAGATACGATTTATGTTTACGATTTGAATACTGCGAAGAAAAATGTCTATCTGTATTACGTAAATGCAGAAAAATAACCTATCAATAAGACATTTACCCGTACATTGAACGTTTAAATTTGTTTATCACTGCATATTTAAAGCAAAAATCCCGTTCTGCGTGTTCGCTAAAAATAAGAGAACTACTGAACGGATTTGAATGCGGTTTGTATCGTTCAATAGTTTATTTATTAGGGAAGATTATTTCTAATAAATAATTATCTGAAATCAAAAACAACGACAAGATTTTTTTTTGTTGATTAATCAAACGTCTAATACATTTAGGAGCAGATAATTTTAGAGATTAATCGAACAATTAATAAAGCTAGAGATAGCGAACCTATGGCACTCGTGCCAGAGGTGATATTCGACAGAAAATTGTTGGTACAGCATGAATTGAGGTGTAATTAAAAATATTCTAGATGTTGTAGAAATAAAATGAAATATTGCATGAATAGCTATTTAGACTGTTTATTATTCCGAAAATATCGATAAATCCGGTGAAAAAAAACGTGTTTTACATGTGCTTTATTCACTGTTGTTTTTGGAACACACTTAAAAGTATGTTCCAAAAACATATGTATTAAACGGCCATAGCCAGTCGCGGTAGTACATACAATTAGTGTTGTTACTGGAAAAAAATATCGATTTTCGATACTCGGAATTTTATATCAATATATCGAAATATTAAATATCGCCCAAAAATATCTTTATATCAAATAAAAAATATCGATATATCGATATTTTTTTTGACATTCTTAGCGCGACAATGCTGCCAGATAAATATTTTTAAAAAATTCGATGTTTTAAATAGTATCTGGGTATAATGAGATTCAGGGCCGTCGCCAAGGGGGGGCAGGTAGGGGCAGCTGCCCCTACCTAGAGGCTCGGGATTTTTTTAAGTTATAACTTTTCCTACCTAATGTCACAGAATAACTAAATAATAAATTGTAGCGTTCAGCAGAATCACTCTGAAACTAAAATCAAATTTATGGATAAAAATGAACCAACTACCGCCACAAAATTCCACATTTTCTTTGAACCAACGCGCGTGGTCCTTACTGTATTTTGAATTCAATAAATATGTTTATATATCTTAACCCTCATAAATCTGAATTTTTTCTGCCCCCCTCTGGCTCAAAGGCTGGCGACGCCCTTGATGAGATACGCTGCCACATTCTCACCGGGTTAATTATAAATTCGAGAGAACGAGCGAAGCGAGTGTGTACAGAACTAAGTCGATTTTCAAAGATATGTTATGGTAGCAATACAGGCGAAGTTGTATAGCGAAATTTAAGAGTCCCTAATGGCAACGGATTCCCTATAAGAATTTTATAGCACTGTACATTATTACATTAGTATGTTACTGCGTCGCAGATAACGACCACAAATCTGTACATGTACACTATTGCACGCTAATTTAAATGTTTCAAGTTGGCGGTACTGTGCGAGTGCGTAGTTGGTACCTGGCACAGAGATACCAACACTACATACAAAATACTAGTTCTCGCGGTTCGCGTCGCCATCAGCCGTGGTAAACAAGCACGGAGACTGAAGAGTGTGGGCATGGAACATAGCGGAGGAACGCCATAAAGGTCCTTCACCCACAATCCTTTGCGCGCAATTCTTCTGTGGGTCACCGGCACCCGATACCCGCTGTGATATTATCATGCGCATGCGATCTGTCTATCTAATATTTTTGTTTTCTTATAACTAATACACGGAGTATAGCTGAATACTAATCAATTAATTTTGAAATAAGACAAGTTAGAATATTTTTTAATAGATCGCCATCTAACGGTCTTGTACTGTCGGAGATCGGAACATTCGATAGATTCTTTTACAATTCCAACCCACTAGTGAGTTGGAATTTAGGCCAAAATTCACTTTTTAAAATTTTAAAATATTTTTTTCGTTTTGAGGTCTCTTAAATCCAAAAAAACATATTTTTGGAAAAAGTCTGTTTATCTGTTGGTCGGTTTGTCTGTGAACACGATAAAGGTCAGACATGAGCGGATTGAAACTAAATATTGGGAGGATTTTTTAATATGCAAATATGAAGAGCCCTAATCGACGCATGGGGATACTATAATAATGATGGTATATTTGTCATAGTTGCGGAAATATTTTGAAAATAAAAAAATCAGATGCTCTTTCGTGTTGAAGATCTGTCAAAAAAAATTAGCTAGGTAGCTGATAAGCATGCGCTTTGGTTAATTTTTACATGTAAAACTCTGTTATGGAACCATGAAAATGAATAACAATTTCATAATATTATTTATTCCCAGTAGTTTTCCGCGTCAACGCACGCGTTAACAGAAACAAAGACTGGCCGAATGGGTCGTCGTGTCTTGCAATCGAATCGTTTTCAATCACATCCAAGCGCGCCATTAGATGTTTCACATAAAAAAGATGCAATGACGGCAGTAAATATATTCAATAATGAATGCCAAGTTCTCGTTCTCTAATAATGTGTAGAACAATAGAACATTCTTTATATAAAAAAAAGGGAAATTTCGTAAGATTTACTAAATACGTATAAACATAAAAATATGTAAATAATTAATATACTTCATGAATCATACAAGTAAATTGTGAAATAGGGCAGTACTATGAATTATTAAATGTTTTTATAAAAAAGAATTCAACGCGAATGTTGTTCTTGACGAACGTGAAACAATTTTTTGTTGGAAACTTTTTTTACTGTGAACTGTCTGTAGTTATACTTTGTAAATAGACGTTTGACAAAACAGAACCCCATATTGCTGTTTCAAAAAAACACATTAACCCACTGACTTATATTTTTACTTTCTTTCATACAGGAAACGGCTTTAAAAATATATAAACAACTATCTGGGAATAGGTAAAAATAATTTGTCATCCCCTTATCAAGCGTCGAAAGGTTACGATGACAATTCTTAAAATTTCTACGCATGAAGTAAACAGACAATTTTTCCCACAAATGTTTATGTGGGAACAAATGACAGTAGGTATAGAAAACATGAATGGAAGTATCATTAACATCCTTTGGTTGGCCAATGCTCACTTTAATACAATTGAGTTTTACCCTTTTACCACAAAAATAAGATTGATCTTATTCATAAAACTACACATACCGATCATATTCACTTTATATACATTAATTTTATTTTATATTTCAGGGTTGTATTAGCTAGATTCATCTCCGTTTCGTGATTTCTGGTTGCTCTACGCTCTAAAACGGAGATGACGCTTTTCTTGTGAGTTATTTTTACTTGTCGGGCACTTTTTTTTTATTTTAACAACAAAAATCATAAACACAATTTCCAAGAAATTGACACATATATAACAAATTCGCGTCTTTTATGTTTTAGCTTTCATAAAAAAAATTCCACTCTCTGAAACATGCCGCCCTATTAGTCAACTCAAAATAGTTATGTCTATATCTTGATATTTTGAGCCAACATGAGAGATTTGGTATATTTACTTATTTTTTTAACGATATATCACAAATAGCACCCAGCTCTAATCTACACTAATATTATAAAGAGGAAAGATTTGTATTTTTGTGTGTATGTACTGAATAAACTCAAAAACTACTGTGCCGATTTAAAAAATTCTTTCACCATTAGAAAGCTACATTCACCCTGAGTAACATAGGCTACTCAAAAACTACTGTGCCGATTTAAAAATTATTTTCACCATTAGAAAGCTACATTCACCCTGAGTAACATAGGCTATACCGTAAGACAAAAATGTCACGAAAAACTGCTATACGGTGATACCGGGTGTTTTTAGATTATACCGGGTGTTTTTAGATTATACCGGGTGTTTTTAGATTATACCGGATGTTTTCAGATTATACCGGGTGTTTTTAGATTATACCGGGTGTTTTTAGATTATACCGGGTGTTTTTAGATTATACCGGGTGTTTTGAGATTATACCGGATGTTTTCAGATTATACCGGGTGTTTTTAGATTATATAAAACGCGTTATGAAAAACGTTTTATACGAAAGGGACTTCGTTCCAAACGCGTGTCCCGCGACACGTTCCAAGTTTTTTTTTTAAATTTCTTTTTGGGAAATAAGATTTTTCTTCGATTTTTGAACATTCACAAATAAAAGCGATTGAATTCGCGCAAATTCAATACACGTTGAGAATTTAATGATAATGATTCCCATCTTTTATATCCTATATATTACATTTACACCCGGGCGGAGCCGGACTGGGCCGCTAGTAATTTATAAGTGTCTAAAATCCGTCTCTGATTCATATGTTTGCGTTGAAACCACAAATCTCTAAAAACGTATGATATTTTCTATAAAATCTGGCAGCTCTTTTCCTTGAAAATAGAAAGACGTAAGTATAAAATAATATACCATCATAGTTCATACCACCTGTGCCCGTTCCCACACTATTTTTATGCATTCCGCCCTTCTGTTAGCGCCTTTATTCGCCCTTCTGACCCTTCGTATTCATCGAAGATGCTGCTTCTGTGTTCCAGATGACGCTTCTTCAACCCTTTTCTTATAGTTTAACACTACTACTTGTATATTATGATTAAATTTAAAACTAGTCTATAATTATCTAGCTTTATACATTTTATTTTTCTTCAATTTTTATAAAATTCTTTTACAATGTCGATGAACCACTGTATAGTAATTTTATGAACAGGAAGCAGGTTCCGATTAGAACCACAAGTAACCAAAAAAGTTCCCGATAAGTCGGCGTTGCCTAAATATTATTTTTTACAAGATTTTTATTGCCGCAATAATTAATTAAAGCATCTTTAAATTGGGCTTTAAAATTGATTTAGTAACATCAAAATCAGAGTTGAAACTTGGTGACCTGCGACGAAACAAATAATACCATCAATTCTCCCAAAAAGTTTTCTAAATTGACCCAAAAAATTATCGAAATTTATCCATGATAATGATTAACAGATCTTTAATATAACCTTTAGTTATTTTTCCATTTACTAAACGATAAGTACTCGTTGTTAATGAAAAAGTATTATAATAATAATTGAATTTTTTGGAGCTATTGACATTTGGAGGGTTGAACCTTGTTAGTTCTTAGCGTGAATTATTAATTCAAGCCGCGGTGTGGCATTATGGTGAAACGAGCGTCTAGAGATGCTGATTGTTGACTGCGTTCAATTCTCATACGGTTAGATTATGATTTACTATGGAAATAGTTTTATGACAACGTTTATTTTTCTTTCTGTAATTTTACAGGACTAGTGTTAAATCATTAAATGTGTCATTTAACGATCGCTATACAGACATGAAAAGCAGCTATTTTACAGAGGGGGGGGGGGTGCAAAAAATAAGTTTCAGCTGGACGCCTATGTCGTATGAAAAAGACAATTCTAAAGTTTTAAGTTCATGTAAATTCAGTGGTTCAGCCAGTCAAATGGCACCTTACATTGTAAAAGTGAAAAAAAAAATCATACGCCACTTTGCCTTATATAAAAGCATATATTGACGTAATTAGACTACGCATAACAATACTTTTAACACCACTATTATTCTGTTATTTGCATATTAAAGGCGACTAATTTACAGGTCTATTTTTAAAGATTAGTTTATTTTCAGAAAAAATAATATTAATATTGTCCTAGGTCAAAGTCTAGTACGTTGCAACACAAAGTAATTTGCATGTTTATTTAAAAATACAAACTGTATTTTTTTTAAATAAATTATTAAATGTAAATATAAAGTTGCGTTTAAATGTTGTAATTTTTCTAGTTTGAAATAAAATTCTTTTTAAGCAATTTTAAACTGTCGTTTTTAAATTGCAAATTTCTCATCAATCTGTAATCTTAATTTATAAAAGCGAAATAGGTACTACTCACTCACTGACTCACTCACTCAGCACGAAATTTCAGAAACTTTAAAGCCTACTAACTTGAAATTTGGATAGTAGATTCCTTTAATGACGCAAGCACCCCCAAAAAAAACTTTTTTAATTCAATCCTTAAGGTGGTGTAGCATTTTCTGGAAAAAAACTTTATTGAAAATAAGCAAATACATGATCATTTTTCGTGAATCAACCCTTTTGGGACGGTAAAGGGGAGTTATAAAAATAGTCTTTTTCCGAAACTGTCTAAGCTAGAAATATGAAATTTGACATGAGGATTCTTTGTTAAAATCAAAGAAATGGGCGTTCAATAAATTATCGAAATCGTTTCTCAAAAGGGTGAAAACGGGGGTGGAAACCTTCATAAAGAATATTATGATGTATTCTCTGAAATTGCTTAAGCTAAAACGTGAGACCTGGAAAAAATATAAAGAATGCGTGTTCGACTAGTTTTTAAACAAACTAGGGTGGGTCTTATATAAAAGAATTTAACTGGGTACCACGTGAACAAAGTCGCGAGCAAACCGCTAGAAATATTATAAAGAGGAAAAGTTTGTACATATTTGCTTGACAATGAGATTGGTAGAGCGAAATTAGTTTTGTTTTACTTTACAGCACTAAACCCTTAGAGATATTACGCCACTAGTGTTTTACATGTCTATGAATTAGCAGCTAGTTTATAGATGATAGTGCAAAAATATAATTTTGATATCAGTTGTTTCACTGATCTAGTGCAGAGATAAGTGCCAGCTCCGGATCTACGATTTTTTCGAACCGGGGCAGAAACTTGATAGTGACGCCCTCTCTCCAGCGTTTGAGATAAATTGTTTTAAAAAACTCAAAAATATATAATGGGTGGCATTTTTAGTGACCGGGAGGGGAGAATAAGAATCCATTAAAAAAATTTTTTTAAATAATTTGTCATCAATTTTATATTTTATTATGATTTTGGCGCCCCTTGAAATAGTCACCCGGGGCAGATGCCCCGGTTTCCTCTCCCCTAGATCCGGGGCTGGTAAGTGCTTTAAATATATAGATGACTTTTCCGTTGTTGATAATTTTTCTAGGTCAAACAGGATTCACGAAGGTGTATAACTATATAAGAATTATAATACAATATTATAATGAACTGAAATTTTAAATAACTTAAAACAACGGCTTTGTTTGTGACGCTATAAGTGAAATGTCCTAAATACTTGACTTGTTTATCATTTCGCATTCAAACAACGTACAGAGCTAGCGGTTATTGCTGGTCAGAGACATTTGCCATCTTGCGCCATATGCACGAACGATGCAGACGCACAGAGAGCTTTTAATGCCCGATAATAATTATTCGAAAACAGGGACGTACATTAGAGTGTCGTTATTATTATTTGCCAAAAAAAACAATTCATACAGGGTAGGCAGGAAGTTCAACTTTCTGGTCCTGTGGTGTAGGGATGTCAGAAGTGCCAAAAAGTATCGATATATATCGTATCGATATTTTTTTAAGTATCGATATCGGTACCGATATATTTTTTTAAAAATATCGATATATCGGTACAATTTTAAAGAGAACATTGGCACTCGAAGAAATTTAGTATACATATTGGCTAGCTTAATATAATCTCAAATAGCGATTAACGGATATTATTTCTAAAATCAAGTAATAAATAATTATCAATTAACAACGATAAGAATTTTTTTTTGCTTTATTATTCAATCGTCCAATATATTTAGGAACAGATAATTTTAGAGATTAATTGAACAATTAATAAAGCCAGGGATGGCGAACCTATATGGCATGCGTGCCAGAGGTGACATTCAACAGAAAATTGTTGGTACAGCATGAATTGAGGTGTAAATCGAAATAATTAAAAATATCCTAGATGTTGTAGAAATGAAATGAAATATTGCATGAATAGCTATTTTGACTGTTTATTATTCTGAAAATATCAAAAAATCTGGAGAAAAATAAACGTGTTTTACATGTGATTTATTCACTGTAGTTGTTTTTGGAACGCACTTAAAAGTGTGTTCCAAAAACATATGTAAAAACACATGTTTCTTTTTCAGTGGAATTTTCGATGTTTTCAGAATAACTAAACGGCCATAGTCTGTCGCGGTAGTCCATACAAGTGTTGCTACTGGAAAAAAATATCGGTTTTCGATACTCGGAATTTTATATATATCGAAATACTAAATATCGCCCAAAAATATCGATATATCAAATAAAAAATATCGATATATCGATATTTTTTCGACATCCCTAGTGTGGATTATACTATTTGTCTCTATACTCGATCGAAAGTACGTATGGACTTTCGTATCAGTGTGCACGAGAAAACTGTTTCGGCCCGCTGTTACAGACGGCGTGCGAGTAATTCTAGCAATGTATAAATGTTAGGCTTTCTGCCTTAAAATCGAAGCCGAAAGTACGTACTTTCGACCGGGTATAAAGAAAAATTATTTACACACACACATGCTTCACAATATTTTGCGGTGTGTGATATTGGCAAGAGTCCCTAGGTGTTTAAGCGGTTGCCTAGTCCATTTAATTCGACGCTTGTTAGTTGTTAAAACGTACTACATATTATAATTTGTTAACATATTGGTAACTATAGTTTCAGAAACTGAACATTTATAAACCAACAACGATCGACTGATAATTAAAGAACAGTCGGATACCATTAGTGAAGGCATTCATTTAATATAATATCGACATAGAGTCATTACAGCAGCTGGTTTCGTAACATTGCAACAAGAAGACTGGTTCCCCCGTTCCTCCGCAGCACACCTCTTGTTTGTAGTGGTGAATGGTGTAGCCACTGGTCACGGTCAAGGCCTGCCAACACACACACACACACACGATGCCTGAAGAAGTTGAGTATATTGCGTTGTTTTTATTATCATTATACCATGGAATATATATAACCGCCAGGGTCTATTAAAAACTAGACATTTTTTAAATTTTTAGGTTTGAGAATACCCGAGGTCAAAGGGATACTGTTGTTTTTGTTAGAGAATTTATACGAGCACGGGGATACCTTTGACAGTTCTCAGGATTATCCTCTCTGGCAATGACTTTAACTGGAAATAGAAGATTAATAAGAAAGTAAAGCGTAATTTAGAATGTTTTGTGAGATGACAGAGCAAAAGTAGAACCAAAGTTTTGCGGAGAACATTTAACTGGAATAGAAGTCTTGCACGAGGTAAAAGAAAAAAACCCAGGTCGCAGTGCCAAAACCCTGCCGACAATATAGTGTATTTGCTTATATAGGCAGGGTGGCTTTATTATGCGAACTTAAGCTGGTTTTTGGGCAAAATAAAAGTTTGACTCCTTAATACACCCCTTAAAGTAACATTTTTTTTTCTTAATTGCAATATTATTATCAATCGAACTTCTATACCAAATTATATACAACTTTCAGTAAATAATTCACTATCTGCAAAGTAGTGTTTTCATAAAATTTGTAAGTCCGGTCCTGTCGGGCCGATTTTATTAAAATTTTAGGGACACTTTTTAATTACTACTGGAGGGTTAAATGTCAATTTTGAAACGATTCTGAGAATTTTTTCGGTATTTTGAGGCCCAAAAACATTTTTCAACCCCTAAAAACTACCCTTAAAATGGCCCGATTACGCCCATTTTAAATAGGCTTCTTGCGGTGATGGGTTTCAACACGTGGCCCAAATTTCGTTGAAATCAATGAACTCTTTCGAAAGTTATCGCGCGTACACATATATATATATATATATACGTATATAAATATATATATATATATATATATATATATATATATATATATATATATATATATATACATATATATATAAACATTTTTAAAAATGGTGCCAAAGTGTTTAGGAGGTTATGAAACGTCGAGAAATTTTGGTCCGACCCCTAGGTCCCGCCATCCGACCGACGCCAATAGTGTATGTTGCCATATGGCAAATACACTAACAAAGGGAATTGGTTTTAGATCAGACATTTTAAGTTGGAATGATGAAATCTTAAAATTCAGATTGAAAACTATTCCTAGAATTCTGGTACGGTTTTCAAATTAGATTTCAGATAAGAGTATACCTACTGTGGCACTAACTACTAAGGTTTCCATGGTATTTAACAAGGTTTCCATGGTAGTTAAAAACTAAACGTAAATTGAAAGCAATGTTGTTAGATACAGAGGTGACCTCGTTCCGTTGAATAGTAGTCATCCAGTGGACTGTCAATTGATATTGCGTGGTTGATAAGGCAGCGTGACCCTATTTCAGCCTCTCTGAACCTGCATGTAGCCTAACGTAGCATTTCCTATGACCCATCCCCTCCCGGATGGCACATAGTTTTTCATTATCAAGTCCAGAGTTTTGTGTTTCTATTAACTATTAAAAAATTTGGTTTAAAAGAACAAGACTGATTATTTGTTTTATGTATATTTTTTATAGTTATAAACATTCTGACCAATGTTTGAAAATAAATATTCAACTTATTCTGCAAATTATTTTCATTGTGCCAAATAAAATACATGAAAAAAATTACGTAGCTCCAACACCCCCCTCAGCTACGTAGCTTTCGAACTGATTCCCTCTCCCTCTTGGTCGGGATACGTGGTTTATGGACGCTCCCTAAAAATATTGAACGGCCTACCAGCTGACGTCGTTCATTAACGAGGTGACCTGTGTATCTAATCACCTTGCTTTAAAAGTAAAAAACCGAGCGTGAGAATTCCATAAATACATATTTTTTATGTATTTTGTACATCCCTAATGAGGTAGTTTTAATGCGGAAATAACATTTTATAATGAACGCCGCTGACTTGTTCCTTTAGAAGAGACTGGCAAAACCACTCAAGTCAATTCTCAAACCTTCTCCGAGATATACAACGCTTGGCTGTGTGCTATGGCAAATACTAACAGGCCTGCTGTATTACACTGTAAAGCAGGCATGGACAACATTTACGGTTTACGGCCCACATTGCTAAACCAATCGTAAAGATCTACAGACTGATTAAAGCTGTACCGCATCACAGATCTCACCACAGAATAATTCATAAATTATTAGGACTTTGTTTGAATTATTTCAAAAAATAAATGGTCGCACATGTGGCATTACTGAATTTTTCAAGTCACAAATAAACTTACTTTAGATTTTATTATTTATTATACACAGTGATGGATTTAGGCTCGATGCCGCCCTAGGCCCCGTTCAATATGGGGCCCTTTTTGCTCTATGGGTAGCTGATTATTGAAATTAAACATCTAATAAGGCCAGGGAACCGTAAATTTGGACAACGGATGATAAATTAATTAAGTAAATTAATTTTTAAATTTCAACTGTCCTAACATTGTTTACTTTTGAAATTTTGTCGTCTCTAAAATGTTGCTGCCCCTAAAATCATGCCGCCCTAGGCCTGGGCCTCACAGGCCTAATGGTAAATCCGCCACTGATTATACAACGTATATTTATAAAAAACAAATTGGTATGCTGAAAAAATTAGACATAAAAACTTCAAAAATGAAAGTTTATATCAAAGTTTAGAGTTTAAAACTCGTTTTTCATAACATCAAAATTAGGATTGAAACTCGGTGACCAGACCTTATACAAATGATAAATTTGCCCAAAAAATTGTCAAAACTCATTCAAAAATTAACAAAAAAATATCAACATTCACCCAAAAAATTGTTAAATTCACTTAAAAATTATAAAATTTGATAAAAAATTGTCAAAATTCATTCATGATCATTATCATGAATGAATCATTAATATTAACAATTTTCATAAAAAAGTATGTAGACATTAAAAATTTATGATAATGATAATTAAATTTTTGTGTGCCGACATTTGGGAGGCCAACACTTAGGCCCTATTGGTCACTATTTATATCTGCCTCTGGTCATAGGTTTTGCATACCTACTGAAATTTATTATTAGCTGGAATGAGTTTGTTTACAACAAGAAATGTTACATTGTTGTAACCAACAGTACATAGTGCACGTGTGTCTTCACACGTGGCTGGACACTTCCACAGGAAATCTCTGAGGAATAATTAGTTACATCAGTAAACGTTTTAACTGCATTAATTTAAAAAAAATAGACATTTAATACTGCATTTCTTGTAATTTCCATTAAGACTAAACTTCTTCTTAAGAGTTAACAATGAAAGTTTTATCATCTCTTTTAAGAGAAGTTTTGGATTGATGATGTGATCTCTTTGATTTAAGAAAGAATCTGCGTGGAACGAAAGAAAAATATTGCATGAGGAACATTTTCTAGTATTCCTCAAGAAACATGAAACATCTATTATAAGAAGTTATGGATTACATTTGTCTTTTAATTAAGTGCACCGCAATATTACTATTATTATTATTATTATCGAAAAAATATGTGTGCAGTTCACGCGCGGTAGAAGTGAAACCCTCAGAAAACTATTAACCTGCGAGAGAATGAGACACAAAGAGGAGACGAAGATAGTAGGAAACACCGTATATCTGTATTCTATCTCATTCTCTCGCAGACTAAATCCTATAGATGTATACGTTTGTCTCTTTTTAGTGTCGCTTTTTCGTTTCATTGGGTTTAAAAAACGGTGCAAAAGAAGTTTTCACTTCAAAAAAATTGAACTTGTAGCAATTTCTATTCAGGTTATACATCCTTAACAGTGTTGGATCACTTTCACACAGTTTGTGCTGAGACCCAGCGGTAAGAGGCAAGGAAGGCAAAAGACATATTGGGGGGTGACCTTTCTTAGCTCTATTTCGCTCAAATCATCTGCACGTTTCAATTTTTGGCTGGTGCCAACTATACGAGGCTAAAAAATGTTATTGCAAGGGTGCCACTGTCAATTGATTACTCTAATGTTTGGAAATATTTTGAAGATTTAAAAAACTTTTCCGAAAAAGGATGAGTCACTTTAGGTTTGTGATGGAACAGTTTTGTGAAATAAGTACGAATAAGGTCGCAGTGTGACATTGAAAACGTGTGTTTTTCTGGCACAATTAATGCCAACTTTTTTCTAGTAGTCCATTAGAGACCTAGATTTGTCCTTTATCTTCCTTATAGAGAAAGAATTTTTGCAGAATGGTAACGAATAAGTCTACAATCAGTTGACAGCCGAAGCTCTATTTTTGGCTTAAATTCAGAGCGTTCCGACAGCCTTAAAGAGTGTATTAAAATCTCCCCGTAATAGATAAAAATAAAATTGTAAAGTATTTTACATAAGCGGTTTAAGATATTTGCCTGTATTTTATTTGCAAATTTGCAATTTATTTGTCACGCCACTGTTGGAGAAACTGAAATAATAAAATTTCCATTTTTGTTTCGAACGTTTGACCATGACTTCGTGCATCGACCGTTTTGTGTAGGCAAAACGGCAAAAAATAACAAAACTCATTTAGATTTATTTGAATGTATGTTTGTTGGTCCATATGGACCCACCGTTTATATTGACTGGTCTTTTTTTTCAGTTACCGAAAACAGATGTTTGGGGCGGAAAAAAATAATTGATGATTTACGACCTGTCAATATCTCTTCAAGAACTTATTCCGAGATACCCACGTCCTACGTGAAAACGCCATCATTAATTCCCGTACTAATTATTCAATGTATTTAATTGATCTTCATAATTTCTTTAGATTTAAAGAATACAACATTAAAATTTAGAAAAGAATAAATTAATTTTGCTTACTTAAGGTGCTTGATTACCAGCTCTTCAGTAGGCCCTCTTTTATATCTGCATATCTCTAGATAGATGTGTGTGTTCTTGTAAAATGAACTTATGCACGTTTCGGAAATCTAAAATCAGATAAAAGTGAGAAAATTATCATAAGTTCATCTTTAAAGTTCAATTCCAGATATATGTTATAATAGAAAACAGTATCACGGGTAATTGAAATAATGAAAATAAATCAATTTAAATACTCATTGATTGCATCGTTTCGCCTTTCCTTTAATTAAGACTTTTTCAAGCTCTCAATTAAACGATAGTTAAACTATAATACAATATACAATTTAGCATTACAAAAAACAATTGTTAATTGTTTTTTGTAATGCTAAATTGTCTATCATAAGTTTTACACAGATTTCTATATAGGAAAAATTAAATTTGAAAAAAATTATTAACCCTTAAATTCATATTGTAGGATGCAGCTCTACATAATATTCTGATAGCTAAATGTCATGCGCTTTTGTCTTTAAAAAAAACGAGTGCATATAGTGTAGGCTGCTTCCTACAAAAACAAAATAGAGAATTAAACGGACTGAAACTTCTCAAATATTTTTAAATTATTTTTCCAGGAATCCCCGTACCCTGAGACATCACATACATATTTCTTTAAATATAAATAAAAAAATCATGCGTTTAAGGGTTAAACAGGCCAAATTTTTCGGTATTTTTAACATAAGTTTGTAAAGAAAAAACTTCAAAATGTAAATTTTCTTTCCCTTAATTCGAAATCTCTTGACGTGCTGTAACGAAATTCACGTTTTTTATTCAATTTATGCAAAAATATGTTTTTGAAATTTTTAAGCAGCAAGCCAAATTTCGTGAAGTTTAGTGCTTAATCATATCTAATAAAAGCAGCAATAACATTAATTTTGTGACCACAGTTTCCAAAAGCATATTTTACAATCAGAGGGATCAATCGCATTATGCTTTCTGTATGAAAATTTTGAGAAAAATTAAATTATCTCTTTTTTTACTTAAAAAATAAAATTATTATGTCGTAAGTGCCATGTTAAAGGCTTCTCTTCATATTAATTATCTTAAATTCCTAACTGCTTTTAATGAAGACAATAAAATCTGAATTAATTATTATGTTGATAAAGCAAGTGAGTTTATCTTATACTGGTCTTGCAGTACGGCGTTACTTCGTTATTTCGGTGTATGAAAAATACCTTCCCATGAATACAACAGACGTATAGAATTTCACCTTGAGAATTTCGTAGCACTAAGTAAAAATTAAAATAAAACAAAATCCGTTATATATATCATTAATATACGCATTACAGTAGAATTAATTTATAACAAACAATCAAAATACAGCGTGGGTCATCTTGTTATAGTTGTGTGGACATCCGTTGAGAAAACGGGTTTTCAAAGTTTCGATCCACCATTTTAATTTCGTGTAAGGAATCAGCGACAAAAAAAATGTATACGAGTTCGTATTTCCATTCACATCTACTTATAAGTATGATTTAAAATTTTGGTTCGCCATTTTGAATTTTGAAATTAAGAATCGGTGATTCAAAAAGCGTATAAGGATATACATTTTTTTAGAATTTTGGTCAGCTATATTGAATTTGCCATTTTGAATCTTAAAATTTTAGTTCGATATCTTTGAATTTTTTATTTAAATAATACATGAAAAACTTTTAAATTATATTTTATTTTTTAAACTTTTAGTTTATTCTTAAAAAATGATTTATTTACTACAAGTTCTAGTCATTTTTTAATTCCAACGCGTTGTAATCGGATTCTTGTTACTGAAATATTAATTTAATTTAACATACAAAACAATTGCTGCACAGACCCTCGGTGATTGGTCGCTTTAAACGGTATTCCATATAAAAGGATTTTACTGTACCTATGTTTTGTTTCAAAATGGCATACAAATAATATAATTATAATAAATAAGAATCAATAACCAATATCTTTAAAAACAGCAAATCCATATAATTAAATTTCAGTGAACTTGAAATTTATATTATATTTTTTTAATGTGCGAAAAATTTTGAAACAAAAAACTGTCAACTGAGGTGGATCTTCACACAGCTGCACAAGCCTTTTTGATACTGACGCAAAGACCTTCAAAAAATGAAAAGTAAAACTGCTAGATTATTTTTTTTTGGGGCCTAGGAATAAATAATATTTTCAGTTGATTGCGAATGTTAATAATATATCAATTCTATGATTAGAATTTATATTACAAAAGTGTTTTATATCGGCAAGATATGGGAAATTCATTTAAACCGTGCCATCTTTATGACCTCAGTTAATTTCAAGTCAATCACATTATTTTCTATACTACTTCAATTTAAATTTGTATATATGTAGATGTTTTCACATTAAAAAAGAAGGTTCGTGTCCTGATCGGTTGTTGAAGTCTTTCGTAACCTATACTCACACGGCGACAGTGGCGGCGATATAATGCTTTGGAAATGAGTATACGCAATTTTGTGCGTATTTTGCACCAATAATAATATCGTCTAAGCATCCGATAAGGTCTTTTGGGCAAATTTCACTGACATTTTTCATATTAAAAATTACTTTAAAAATATTTTGAAATATAAAAGTTATAGGTATTGTCAACGATAGCAAATAATTATTTAATTAATCGAGAATTTCATTACAAGAAATAAAAAATGGGGTTTGGGCACAAAAAGTGAAACAGAGAAAATAATTAAATTCTTCAAAAAAATTATTAGGGAATATATAGAAATCATTTACATATGAAAATAATAATTTTTATTTTTCGAAGAATTATTCTACGTTTTTTTACTTGTGTCAATATTTTACCTCTTGAAGAGTTTTTTTCTGCTCCTTAATATGTTGACAAAATTTTGAACAAAATGGTGAAATTAGCGGTTCTCAGTGTAGGGTTGCCAAGCGTCCGGCTTTAGCCATACATGTTTGGCTTTTAACGATCGTGTCAGGCTTTTTTTAGGTTTTATGTCAATGAGGAGCTTTTAGTGTATCAGAAAAGAGCTATTTTTGTTTGTTGTTTTGTATTTATCTATTAAATAGAATTTATTTTATATGTTCAATTAAGAAGCCTGAAATAATTGCCGAATGATAAGCCTGTTTTTTTATTGTTTTCAGTTATAAGATAAATTTTGATATCAAAACTGTGATTGATTAGAAAACAACAATTAAAAATACATAACCGTGTTTTTTTATTAAAAATGTAGTCCCGTTTTTAAGGCTAAATGTCCGTCTAAATATAATGGCAGCGTTGCCAGATTTTTTTTTGCCAAGTCGGGATTTTGGAACTTTTTGAGTGAAAAAAGCGGGATTCTTTCGTCGAAAGCGGGACATAGTAAAAAAACGTATATAATCAGAAGTTTTAAAATATTTATCTTTTTATTTGAGTTCAAATTACGTTTACGTGACAATAGATAGCAAAAATAGCCATAAAAAATGCATTTTAATAAAAATATGATATTTTAAATCAGATTTACCCTATCGTTAAATAGTTGAATCTTATTCGTCTTCGGAATAAAAATAAATAAAAAAAAAAACAAACCAAAATCAAAAAAGTTTTATTCATTAGAAAAATATGGCGTTTCAAACAATAGTCTGAGGAGTGAGTGTTACAAATTGCAACTTACAATAAGAGAATAATTATTTACGCACAGTCGAGTTATCCCCGAAAAGTGAGACTGAGCTTGTCCTGCGCGGGACATTTAATTTTGATTTAAAAATTGGGACGTCCCGCCAAAATCGGGACGTCTGGCAACGCTGGTTATAAGATAAATTTTGATATCAAAACTGTGATTGATTAGAAAACAACAATTAAAAATACATAACCGTGTTTTTTTAATTAAAAATGTAGTCCCGTTTTTAAGGCTAAATGTCCATCTAAATGGCTAGTTTAGTTTTCTTATTTAGGGTGTGGCAACCCTACCCCCGTAGGAATTTCAATTTTAGCTATAACAATAAGAAATCGTAACGTTCCGCAAAATCGGGTCCGATTTTTTATACATATTTTATGGCGTATGGATTATAAGACGGCTCAATTTCGTTTCCGTGCAGCTAAAATAAAAATACAAAACCGTGAATCACGTATATATGGTTGTATCACGTGAAATTGCCTCAAGAAAGATACACTGGAACGATTTTTCTCAGTTAGTTACACATACAAAGAGTGAGTGAATAAAAATTCCTGAACGTTGTCATTTTCATCGCCACATCACGTAATCATAGTTTTTAACCGTTCCCACCGACGTGGAACCACGAACAGTGGCTCGCAAACAGTTTTTGTAACAAAGCACGAAACTATAGGTGCATTTAGGGTTGTCATCTCTAAAATTTGGCAACCAGAACAAGACGCGTGAAAACCCCGGATTTTAGAGCCCAGAACCCGAACATGTCAACATGTTTTTTTTAAACAGTCGAAAATGTCATAAATCATTTTTTTATTTATTTTCAGACCTTAAAAATAAATTTAGTCATCTTTTATCATCATTTTAAATGTACCTAACAAAATAGAATCTTATTACAGTTTGTTACAAATTGTTTTAATAATCAGTTAGAATTTTTTTATTGTTAAAATAAAACACACAGTGCGTGTGTCGCGGGCGGCCCAAGACTTGAAATTTTTAAACCCGGACTACAAATGAAGCCCCGCTCGGCCGCTCCCCGAATGCCCTCTAAACTAGGACAAATCCGGGGAAAACCGGTCGGCCGGACGGTTCATTGAAAAAACTCGAAGTTGGCAATGCCCTTCAATGATTGTGATTTCATAATACAAATTTTGTTAGGTAAAAAGTTTGGCGCTCTTTTATGGGGAAACTAGTCTACTTATTTTTATTTGGTTGAAGAAAGACTCGGAAAGCAAATTCGTTATAATTTTTGATACTTTAACTCAGTATCGTAGCTAAGGTCATGAGCGCTAAGGGTAAGATTTGAATTTTGCGTCCCCAAATCTTATTCTGTAGGAATAGAAATAACACATTCAAGCTGCGAGTGCCTCCCGTTGACGTTGGCGTCCTTGGCAGACGCCCCCGCGGCCAACCCCTAGCTACAACGTCGCCCTAATTCAAAAGACATTAACTGCACTTTAATCAGAACGACATCACAATGTTAAAACACGCTTAATTTAACTGCAATAAAGACACAGTAGTATTTTTTGCCATAGGGACGTCATCACGGTTTTTTAACTAGTACTAACAGTTATAAACATATTTCAACCACAATGACGTCATAACGGTATGTGTATTTTAACCATGATGACGCCACAACAGTAGACATAACACTGAACAAGAAATACATTGTATTTCTTGTTCAGTGTTATTTTTAATGAAAACTTGAAACACCAGTTCAATCTTAACGACTTTTCAGTACACCCCTTGTTATTATTATTATGATATAATAATAATAATAATAATAATAATAATAATGCGTTTAACGTCCGTTTCTCGACTTTATGTCATAACAGACGCCATTCGCACCATTACTATTTTCCATCTACCACACTTCCCGTTATTTTTCTACATTTTTAAAACTTCAACTTATGTAATATCAATGGGCGAATGAAGGAATTATAGGAAATTAGGATAAGGTACGTAATTTTTGAACTAGGAGTTTGATAGGTAATCGGCCATGGCCTCAAATAAGGAAACATCTCGATATTTATCTGGAATTAATTGAGGGAAACCATGGAAAACCTCAATCAAGATGGCCGGTACAGGAATTATCGTTTCTCGGCGAGAGGCAGTAGGAAAAAGTCCCAGCCATATCTGCCCCCGCCGGGATTCGAACCCGGACCTTCCGAATGCTAGTCTAGTGCTGTCACCACTACTCTACCCAGCTCGGTGTTATTTTTATTGCATTGATATCATATGCAAAACATAATTGCCGCTTGTCCCCCCCCCCCCCTTTTCGAGTAATTTGAACATCGAACATGTATTTCTTTATTGTCTAAGATTATTTTTTTCCGAGTTTCAAGTTTTTAGCTTAAACAAGTTTTGTTTCACTCTTGTGCGTAATGCGTTACTTTACATGCGTGTAAAGCAACTATTTTATAGTGGATAGTGCAAAAAATATTTTTGTATGCGCTGGTTTATATAAGTCAAAGATATACACAAACTACAAAATGAAATACACTGAAGAAACGAAGCGGCCCCAGTTCGCGAGGAAGCACATAGCATTGCGATCGTGGATTCTTTTTCTCTCTAACAGATTTTGTCCTTGTCTTGCTAACTCACTCTCCGTTGGGTCAACGACTTGATTTGTCCCTCGCGAGGTCCCCCCGTTTCACCCGCCTATTCCCCTCATCCATATCACGCTAGTGATATTTCTTTGCAAATATTTTTAAGAAGATACGGGACCACGTGACCTGTTGCCAACAAGGAACAAATATATTTGCAAACAGTGTTTGATGTTTGTCTATCTCTTTTTGTATGTTTGTTTTGGTTGATTTGTTATTGCAAAAATGTTCATCGTCAAAAGAAATTGTATAGAACAAACATTTGGCCAAAAAAGGAGTGTCTTCCCAAACTCAATGCAAAATAAAATATTTTTGCAAGTAAATGTTCTGCATTAATGATTCTTTTCTTGTTGACAGACAACTTGAAGTTTTTATTTCGGTCGTAAATATTTTTATCATATAATCTCATTTCAAATTGATGTTGACTTATTCAACCTTTTGGATGTACTCTGAAAAAAGCAATCAACTTTCATTGAAAAACAACAAAATTGAGTTTACAAAAAAAAAAAAATCATTGGGAGAAAGAAAATTGGCTAAGAAAATATTTCATTAATAAATGCACGAGGATTATTATCCATCGTAGATCATTGAAACTAGTTCAGTATTACAAGAGTACCCTATTAGACTAGATCTAATTTGGGTTCCAGAAAGCATTGTTAGAAAAACTGATTTGACAATGACCTTTGATTGTGACCGCGCATATTTCTTCATAAGAAAAGCATAGTAGAATTTCGAATTAATTTTGCTAAAAAAATAATTGATCGATTGAAATGATATTTGCTTAATCTGTGTACTTATTTTTGTACAATTTTCATATCGAAAGAATATTTTTCTATGCATATTGACCAAAATTTTGCTTGAAAAGTGATTTTTTTCTACATAGGTCAGTCATTTGCTTTTATGTAACTACAATCTAACATTCTCCATGATAGGAAGTTTGACAACATTAGACTATTGCATGTATGATAACTGTAATTATGTTATCACAATCGAAAGTTATTGTCAAATCAATTTTTTTGACAATACTTTCTGCGACTCAACCCTATAAACACAAATGAATGATCTGGCTGATTTTTATTTATATCTATTTTGTGGACAAGCATTTTAGCTTAGCAATTTATAAAATATGTTAATCTAAACCAGCCTAAACTAGATTGTTGTTTTAAGGTTCAATTTTGAAAATATCAAAAATTTCAAATGTAAGTATAGACATCAAATGACAAGGCAGCTGCAAAAGCCATTAGAAATAGAGCAAAGTTAGTCAAAGTCTAGCATCAGTTAAATTAATATATGCGTCAATTTTCAAAAAAAAGTTGAAACGTTAAGCCGTCGACTTCGGTGTTGACCAGAAGGAATGCGCAGTTTTTGGTAGGGCTGGGTGATTATTCACGCAAATATCATATTATAACGTCCAGTTAACAGTATACCTGATAGATTATTATCAGAAGCGTAGCGTGCCTTGGCGGGGCCCCGTATAAAAATTAGTTTGGGGGCCTTCCCCCGTTGAAGTAAATGATTTAAATGGGGAAATCCCGCAACCCGCGATCACCGATGTAGGGTGTTGCCAACTTTTGAACGCACGCTTTACGCGGGAAAAAAAGAAATTGCTTTTTTTGACTTTTGTCATTTCTGAAATAAAAAAAAAATTGGGAAGTTTTTATTAATTTTTTCTTACGCACGTTGGGGGCCCCCGTGGCCCGGGGGCCCCGTATAATTGATACGGCATATACGGCGGTAGCTACGCCCCTGATTATTATGTTGGTTTCGCAATACAGTAGAACTTGTTTTTTCAACCTGTTGGGATTACTCGACTCTTTGTATTTTGAACATCTCTTTCATCTTCACTTCGTGACAGTCATGGAGAAATCAGAACTCGTTTTACATTTTTGACACTTTATTGATTTTTTCCATTGACACTCGGCGTGAATAGTAGGCACGAAAAACTTGAAAATACATTAGAAAAATCAGTTGGAAGTGGATGGTGTTGAAAATACAGGAATCCGACTATATTTTTAATTAATTATTAATTTGACAATTATCTCAGATTATGATTATATATATTATTATAGTTTTTATAAATACAAGGCAGTCTAATGTTGTTGTCAAACTCTTTGTCATGTAGAAAATTATATTGTATTCACACAAAAATAAATGCTCTATCTACATAGAAAAATATCGCTTTTCAAGCTAAATTTCGATTAAAACGCGTAGAAAAAGTTGTTACGAAGTAAAAATTGTACAAAAAGCAATGTTAAATACATGCATAACAGTTTGAAAAAAATATCGTTTCAATCGATTAATTATTTTTCGAGCAGAATCGGCTTAAAAGTCTAAAATGCTTTTCTTCTTTTTCACTCTCCGGCCCTCTCCTTATTTCCCTTCCATATTCCCTCCCCATGTTAACGTTAAATATTTAACGCAAACGTTAAACAATCCAAACTCATATAAGAAGTTATATTTCAAAAAATGTATAAAAGTTACAACGCACGTTTATGGATCAGTAAAAGGAGGTATTTTTAACCGAAAAAAGAGGTTATCAATTCGACATGTATTTTTTTTTTAATTTTTTTGTTCGTCAACCATAATTTCTCAAGTGGTCGACCGATTTAAAAAAACTGACGCCATTATTATGTTTCAGAATGGTTTCATACAATTTTAATTAAAATCGGTTAAAACGACCCAGCCTTTTCGTGTAGAGCTGTTGGGTTGCTTGTTGAATCCATGTACCTACATTATAAGATACCATGTGTACATGATAATGTTGATGGTTGCAGCCGCGTCGTCGCTGTTGCAGAATGTGGATTGTGGACATCGGACACTGGTTCGACTGCGGCGACATCAACGATTGGTCAAGCGAACAACTTGCTCTAACTGAGACGACAGTACAAAGCTTTAGACATTTAACCGTGCCATTTATCTTGAAGTCGCTTGTCGTAAAAACTGCTTCAATCAAATTTAAACGTCAAATAAAAAACAAATTTAGTTTGGTCCAAAAAATTATGCAATCAACAATGTGTGATGGAAATATGAGTATTCAATAAAATTGTAATATCTTATAATCTGTCACAGGAAATGAAGATTTGGTTGAGGATCAATAAATAAATAAGCTTTACCAAAGTTTCGCTAATGGCCAACGTTTCGAAAAATATATTTTCATCTTCAGAGCCTATGAACATGTATATAAGAAAAGAAAATTAGAACATTTTGACCATAGAGTTAAGTATGAAAACCCATATCAATGTGTTATGGTACTTAGTAAAATAGTAAAAAACTTATTACCTTAAGCTGGCCGAATGATGGTAAATTGTTCTAATAGGCCCTGAAGATGAAAATATATTTTTCGAAACGTTGGCCATTAACGAAACTTTGGTAAAGCTTATTTATTTATTGATCCTCAACCAAATCTTCATTTCCTGTGATATTCTATTGGATCAACACCACCATATACGAAAATCTGTATCTACAAATATTATAAAGAATGAACTTTTTATTCATTTGTTTGTATGAGGTAGTCTCAGGAATTTGATGTGTTCGTTGGACTCTTAACAAATAGGCTACATTTTATCTCAATAACTGTTTAGTTCGGCTTCGCCTAGATGCCTTAAAAAACCGAAAAAATCGAAATCTTTGACATATTTTTCAAATTGGGAATGTTAACCGAAAAAATTGCGCTGAATCCAACGAGCACGAGCAAACGTCTATATCTTTTTTAGTTTAGAAGATGCGACCAATACCTGCAGATACGTTCCAAAATTGATGATCATATTTAAAGTGATTCTCCAAAAATAAAGATTTTTTTTGAAATTCCCAACTTTAAAGGGCTGTATCTCCGAAAGGAAATACTTTTGAATATAGATACATTCGGGTCAATCGACCTATTAATCTCCCCGAGTCTGCTGTTAAGCATTGTCGGTTGTTTTTAGATACATCCTGTATATCAGAGATTTGTTGTTTTTGCGTATTTCACTGCCAAACTAAAATCTATCGGGCGACCCATGCCAGAAAGCGCTACGACTCCAAAGAAGGATTCGGTTTCTCCAGATCTTATCCCACTGGAGGAATGGTTAGTTCAGACCGAGAAGATTTAACAGCATTAGTGCACCGCATATCAGTAAAATGTCAGGTCGTAAAGCTTGGATCCCGTATTTGAAATAGGGATGTTGTGGATGGCTGCATCTGCATCCGCAAGAGTCGTTGCGGAGCTTTTGCGGATGTGACTTAACATGTGCTCAAGTTCTTTGACTGATTGACCGTATAGGGATAAACATATTATCAACGTTTATGAAATCGTCTTAATCCTGAAAAGGCTTCAATGTTATTATTCTTCAAATATAGTTTACAAATTCTGAAATTTGAGTAGTAAGTAAAGAAATTAATGACTTTCTTAATAAAAATGATAAATTATTACAATATCTTTTAGTCTCAGAAAAATGTTATATTCACCCATCAAAAGTTACGTTTATCATTAAAAATATTATTATTTTTATTAATTATTTTCGCATCCGCAGATGTGAACGTCAAAAATCTGCATTCGCATTTATAGTATAACTCACATCTGTGGCATCTCTGATTTGAAATAAAAAATGAATATTTTTATTTATTTCATGTTGGACAGCCTGAAATGGCAACCGTCCTTGACCGTTTGACGGAGAATCTGGAATTGGTAACCAAGGAAAATACAGCTATTTTGTACAACCGAAAGTGATAAAAACTCACTCTTTTAAACGTATTTTAATGTAATTAAAGAAATGTACCGTATTTTGAACTAGTCTGAGAACAGTTTTCTTTGAATGCGGATTAGCTTCAATTAGCGCCAGTAATTTGTTTACCGTAGTTCAAATGAGTTATGCAAATCTAAATGAGATGGAATAACACCTACATTAGTTAGTTCTACAATTAGGTCTCCAATCAGATTGTCAGCTATTTATAGATTCTATTCTGCACTATTTCTGATCGCAATGGAAAATTGCGTTACTCCGACAAAGAAAAAAAATAAATATTTTTGCACTTGTTTGGAGTTTAAAAATACTCAAAAAAAAAGTATTTTGACCGAATGAGTTAATCTTCAACATTTGTCATAATAATGAAAAAATATTTTACTTTATTATGTAAGACATCCCTTTTTAAAACATTTTTTAAATTCGTTAATCAAGAATAATTTAGTCTTCAATTCTCGGTCTACTTTTTTGGCGTAAATTCCTATTTTTGGAATTACACATTAACATTATTTACTTAGTCACAAAGTTTCTAGTTTTGTTCGACTTTATAACTTTATTGCTACCATTAAATCATAAAAATATTGTTTCGAAAAACATTTTTACCTAAACTGAATAGTGACAAGTTTTGAAATAACCTTTTAACAACACAAGTACGTTTCCAAAATAATTGGTAGTTACGCAGTCATACTTCACAAAATGCTTTACATACGCGTACCATGCATAAAAACTGTGCCGTTTAATTATGTTGTGAATTATAAGTGTGACATCACTGTCATTTATTTTGGAACCGAACTCACAAATTGAAGCATACTGAATTATTCAAAAACTTATACCAACCGTTGTCTTTTCTTGGAACATTCTCCTTAAAATTGTAACAAATACCAAAGAATTTAAAGAAGCATTATTGAATTACTTATTTGATGTAATACCCTACACTATAGAAGAAATTTTGTAAAAATATTGTTATTTGATTTTTTTTGTATCCCATCTTGGCTAAACAAACATATATTATTATTTTTAGAACGTCCAGTTCAAAATCTATTTTTATGTAACAAATATTTTTCCAGACCGTTGGTATCTTTATTAAAACTAAACTTAGTCGAAAAAAGATCATTCGGTGATGTTCGAGGGTTTTGACCTAGAGGTTCTAGTTTTGAGAGTATTATTATGGCAAGTGACAACCACCTGTGCGATGATCGGCTACTACACCCTCAATTATAACAAAATTATTTCATATAATAATACCTATAATTTGGCAGACATCAATCTACACGGAGGTCAAAAACCCGACGGATCTTGTTTTTTTTATCTATTATATTTATTATATAAAAAACGCAATTGTAATACCTATAGAGTACAGAGTGGAATACAATATTTTAATATCTGCATACCTATTATAATGTACAATGTACAAACCAAATGTCATAGCGTATATGCAGAAAATATCCAATTTCATTTATATGTCTTTTTATTGTAGTTTGTACTTTGTAGCTTTGAAATACTACTGAACTTTACATACCGGGTGTTTAAAAATATTAGCACTAAATCCACTATTGGAAAAATAATAATGTCGATGTATGGGGACAACAGTTTTCCGACAGCAAAACTAACTTTGTCCCTCAATCCGGTTTATCTTTTCGTTAGAGCAATGTTCGGTGCTTTCATAGTTTTTAGGGTTCCGTACCTCAAAAGGAAAAAACGGAACCTTTATATAGGATCACTCGTGTGTCTGTCCGTCCCACTGTCAAAGCCAATTTGCGTCGAACTACTGGACCGATTGAGTTGAAATTTGGTACACATACGTAAGTCGGTGACCATAAGACGGACGTGTAACGTAAATAAATGAATTTTGAACATGGGGGTCATTTTTTGGGGGTAAATTAGAAAATTAAAAAAAAAATTTGGCAAACTGTACCGTGTGACATATTTTAAAATAAATAGTTTTCAAGTTATTTAGGAAAATAGATGAAAATTTACCATTTACCCCCCTTATCTCCTAGTGGGCCGATTGAGTTGAAATTTGGTACACATATGTAAGTCAGTGACCCAAAGACAGACGTGTAACGTAAATAAATACATTTTGCACGTGGGGGTAATTTTTGGGGAAAAATTAGGAAATTAAAAAAAAAGTTTTGTAAACTGTACCGTGTCACATATCAAATTTAAGGACTTGTGGTAAGCTTCCCAAATATATTTTTTTTATAATTTTAAAATAAACAGTTTTAAAGTTATTTAAGAAAATAGATGAACTATTGACCATTCCTCCCCCCCTTATCGCCGAAACTATTGCGCCTAAAATTTTGAAAAAAATAGGTAATATCGGGTCTCATCCATAGTTTACAGGAAAATCGAAACGAAAATCTTAAGTCTTAAAGTACTCACGGAAAACGGAATAGTACGGAACCCTCTTCTCACGAGTTCGACTCGCACTTGACCGGTTTTTTTTATTCAGACGCTCATTAAAACATTATAAGTTAATTCCCGTTGACCTGGAATCTTGTAATTTGTCACAAGCAAAAGAAAAAAACCCGGGTCGCAGTGCCAAAACCCTGCCGACAATATAGTGTATTTGATAATACAGGCAGTGTGGCTTTATTATGCAAACTTATGTTGGTTTAACTCCTTAATACACCCCTTAAAATAACATTTATTTTCTTAATTGCAATATTATTATCAATCGAACTTCTATACCAAATTATATACAACTTTCAGTAAATAATTCACTATCTGCAAAAGTAGTGTTTCCATAAAATTTGTAAGTCCGGTCCTGTCGGGCCGATTTTATTTAAATTTCAGGGACACCTTTTAATTACTACTAAAGGGTTAAATGTCAATTTTGAAACGATTCTGAGAATTTTTTCGGTATTTTGGGGCCCAAAAACGTTTTTCAACCCCTAAAAACTACCATTAAAATGACCCGATTACGCCCATTTTAAATAGGCTTCTTGCGGTGATGGATTTCAACACGTGGACCAAATTTCATTAAAATCAATTAACTCTTTCGAAAGTTATTGCCCGCACATATATATATATATATATATATATATATATATATACGTATATAAATGTATATAAATATATATATATATATATATATATATATATATATATATATATATATAAACATTTTCAAAAATGGTGCCAAAGTGTTTAGGAGGTTATGAAACGTCGAGAAATTTTGGTCCGACTCCTAGGTCCCGCCATCCGACCAACGCCAATAGTGTATGTTGCCTTATGGCAAATACACTAAAAACCCGAAATTGATAAATTTTTTATTTTATGTGGAACGAAATCCTAAGGGCGCGAGTTCAACTCGCACTTGTCTGTCTTTTTTTGTAGTATATAAACGCAAAATAAGTCACGGAAAACAGCTAATCGAGTGGTAAAATTAATTCACTGTGTTATTACAAGGAAGCCATTTTTTAAACACCCAGTATAAATCAGTGCAGAATGTTTAACGATGCCAGATGTATGATGTATGATCGTCAGAGCATATGGTTCCATCATCGTTCTTTTTGTGATCGCAAGTATATTTTATAGAATGCACTGTGGTTGTCTCGAAAATAACTGCACATTTCCTAAGCCAGATTTGCGATTACATAAATCACTAGCCTTTACCCGCTGCTTCGCTCGCAATAATGTTTTTTGGCTACGCGTCAGCCCCCATTTAACAGAAGCGGGATTATATAGAGCCTATATTAGAGTTGGGTAACTCAGATCTGAACCGGTTCAAAGAGTCGACTCCGACAGAAGATCCGTGAGAGCCGACTTACTTTTTTTTTGAGCCGACGGATCAACGGATCCGCATAAAAGCCAATTCAGACTAGCCGTTCTCGGTTACGATTCACCGGTCCGGTTCGGTTTTCGATTAATCTAGGCTGCTCACACTATCCCGATTCGGTTCTACGATTATTCTCGGTGCGCATGCGCAATTTCGAAATATGATTTGACGTTTGATGTGTAGTTAAACGTCAACAAAAACAAGTGGAGTTGTGCTAGTCACGTGACTCCAGCAAGCGTTCTCATTGGCTACGGTTGCGAACGGTCCGGTTGAAATTAGAGCTGAACCTAAACGCTCGAACCGAACCGCAATCGGGAACGACTACGCCCTGATTGGTCGAGCTCCCAACCGGACCGGTGAATCGTAACCGAGAACGGCTAGTCTGAATTGGCTTTAACTCAGTGAAACACTTAACACACAGAAGCACATTTTACACTTACGTATCAGTTCTTGCTTTGATGCATCTGTCAGTTCAAATGACTCAATCATCACATGTTTGGCTATGCATTCTTGATTCTATACAGTTCGTGATATGATTGACTGAACTGGGTAACTCAGTGGCAGGCTGCAGTAACATATTCAGATCTCGGCTCTTTTTGAACTGGTTCAGTGAGCCGGCTCACATACGGGATCCAGATGCAAAGATGCAGATCACTAAAAAGACCCGTTTTTCCCATCTCTAGCCTATATTAGTTTATGATGTATATCAAACACAGTAAACACTTTCCCATGTCGCAAAAAATTGTATAAGGAAATCTCAGTCAAAATTATCGATATCAAAAATTCAGTTTCTTGATCGGAGGCAACAAGAATGAGCCCCTACAGAAATGCAAATCTCGTATTTCGCGAATGCGATTCTAATCCACGGAAATTTCAGTTGAAATAGCTATTTTCAGGAAATCAGTTTTTCGACAGATGCCTGCACATCGGTTTGTTTCGATCTAAACCTCGTAATTTTCAAAACAGCTGGTACCAAAATTCAGATAACCTGAAACAATGTGTTCTTCTCAATTACAAGTCATGCGCTGTACCGGTAAACCATTCGCGTGGTAGAAAGAAATGATAACAATCTGTAGATATTTTCGGAACAGCCCAATAACATGTTAGATCTAATGAGATATCAAGTAAGTTCAATGTCTTCTAATGACGCAATTAGCCTTCTCTTCTGATAATATTTTAAATAATTTGATTGTACCTTTAATCACAAGTTACATTTAATAGTTAAATCAGTTAATATTGCCGTTAATTGAACAATGATTTATTACTAAACATAAAACTTCCGTTCATATTTTGATTATTAAAAACCAAGATTTCGTAAATTGTCATTATCTTTGTAGAAGAGTTTGAGAATAGTCGATTACACAGGGATGTTGTGATTTACATGTATTTTTCACGATTCTATGATCTACAAATCGGTGGTTTTGCTTGAAAATAGACGAGCTATGGGTAACTAAATTGTTTTCTAGACTTGAGAATAGTCGAGATTGTAGAGCTATTGTAATTTCTATGTCCTTTACATGGATCGTATATTACAATTTCTTATCATGGGGATCATACATAGTCCACAAATTCAAAGAGGAGAATTGACAGAATCTGCCCACTAAATCATGCATATTACGTTTTCTTTTTTTACCACTAGGGTCGCTAATTTTAATTTAATTTATAACTATAGTTTACATTTGTTATTTTAATTTTGCTATGGAAATTTGCATTATTTGTTTACTTAAATTAAGGCATTTAAATTATAATTAATTATTCAATTTTCGAAGAATTCTCCATGATTTTGATACGACATACCCCCTTCGTTTCAGTATGAATACAGAGCACTAGTGACCTCTTATTTTACGAAACTTTTTATATACGTATATGTAGTTCGTACTCCTTGTCTAGTCTCCATGGTTGGTATATTCAAATCTGAGAACTGGTGAAAGTATCAATTAGATTTTCATTATAGTAAAATTGAAAAATATAAACTGAAGTAAACGAAAGCAGTTGGTGGACATAAAAACATTCTTCGTGACTTTATTTTTAAAAATCAATTAAACTGGACTTGCATTATATTTTTCAACATATGCAACGTTTTGTATAGAAAAATGCATTTTGTGTTTCAAAGAATTTTTTATAAAAATCAAATTAGCAGACTTCAATATTTAGTGTACAAAGAATGAAAGAATGGACAGTCATATCGAATTTCGTTTTTAATTTATATTCCATTGTATAATATTTATTTCGGTCAAAAGAAAATAATAAATGTTTTAATGGAAGCCGAGCGGTCATTGTGTTAACAAAAGATTCATTTCTGACCATATAATGATGGTTTGAATAATATAGGTAGTTTTGTTTCAGAAAAAAAGATTTCATCAAAATATGTATAAGAAATAAAAAAACGGTGCAGAAGTTATACTTCTTTGGCGTAACAATGATAATTGATATTCACATATTTTCGTTAAAGCTGTACATTAATAAAATAAAATAGTGTTGAATCCATAATTTAAGATGTTCATTTTATAATGATCTGATGATGACTTAAACCGAAAACGCTTATAATAAAATTTAAATTTTGGAATTGTTTTTCGTTAACATAAAGGTATCACTTTTACAATCAATGAAATGTTCCATAAATAGCTAATTTGACTGTTAATTATTCCAAAAATATCGAAAAATTCCGTGAAACAGAAACATGTCTTTTTACATATGTTTCTGGAATACACTTTTGAGTGCGTTGCAAAAACTACAACAGTGAATAAAACACATGTTTCTTTTTCAACGGATTTTTCGATATTTTCGGAATAATAAACAGTCAAAATAGTTATTCATGCAACATCTCATTGATTATTGTAAGTTTTGTGGATATTTTAAATGAAATAACATCATGGAGTTTCAAATATTTTGAAATCTCGCGCGCTTTTTATGGCCTTTGCCTCTCTTAAAATAGCTTATAATGGCGATAGGGTCATCCGCAAATCGCAATCTATATATCTGTAATAAGGAATCTGAAACGCAAGTTTGAGCGTGAGTTCAGAACTGTATGAACGCTCCCAGGCAATTTTTCTAATCAGTGAAGTTACTTTTTGTTAATACATGTTTGTTTAGATTTATGCTCGTTTGAAATAATTCGCTAAGTAGTCTAACTCTGCAACCAATAGATAACAGGTAATCTAATAAGATTTAGATAAATTGAACTAATCCGCCCAACAATTATTATCAGCTTGCTAACTTCATGAGTCTACATTTTGATCAAACATTCTTCTGTGGCCAAAAGGCAAAGCGGCTTATTTCGAATTTACGCAAAAAAAAAAAAAACAGTAAGTTTCTGATACTTATGAGTTATGTGTAAACATTTGGATTCGAATAGGTATTATAAGTAGGGTTGCCAACCGTCCCGCTATACGCGGGACGTCCCGTTTCTGATACTCTTAACGAGACGTCCCGCTCAGGGTGTGTGCGGGACGCTAAATATCCCGCTTTTCGGAGGACACTAATTACATTGCATCTATTCCGTGTTCTAATGCAGCAGTAGAGAGAGTCTTCTCACTTTGTAATAATGCCTGGACCGACGCGCGAAATCGTCTTCATGTGGATTCTGTAAAGTCAGAGCTACAAGTTAAAGTAAATTTTTCTTATCCATGCAAAGATTTTTACAATTTTGTACTTAAAAATAAAAAAATCCTTAAAAGTGCCAAATGTCAAGAAAAATACTCATTTAAAAGTAATTTATAGTTTTCATAATAAAGTCTATATTACACTATAACTGTTTTTTTTTTTTTTTAGTAAATATGGACTATTATTAATCTAACAAGGTGTTTTATTTTACTTCTCATCCTGATTTGTAAAGAAAATTTCACGTTTTTTTGTATTCTAAATAAAATTAGTTGGATCCCGCTTTTTAAACCCTTGTCCCGCATTTGAAATCATTATTTCCCGCAAATTTGTATTTTAAAGTTGGCAAGCCTAATTATAAGCTCAGCTCAGATTGTTATGACGGTACGGAACCCCCACTTGTCTGTCTGCCTTTTTTTCAGGTGATCAATTATCAAAAATTTGTTTTAAGCGGTGTTGGATTTTGGTCACGGATTTAAATCCATGTATATTTTGTTTTGTTGCATAATAAGCAGAAATACAACATACATGTACTTTTAAGCCCACATAGTTGTTGTTGACCACGATGACGTCACGGCAACACAAAGTCAATGACTTTAAACTTAGTTCGCGTGATCGTTGATCCGTGTGGTCGGAAAGTGGGTCAACCAAGTCGCACTACTGAATTCTGCTATCCGTCTGCGGAGAATGGATTTTATACATTCTTTCATTATTTATAAATAAAAGAAGAAGACACGGGTTCAACGAAAACTCCGCACTAGAATCACGGGCGCCGACAGGTGGGGAGTGAGAGGAGGCAGCTGTTTCCCCCTGAGAAATGACCGAAAGATATCAAGTATCATGACAAGTTACTGGAAATTTGCAATACATTTTTCGTCTACTCCTTGGGGAATTACTTATATTTTTTTAATACGATTTCAAATTTTTTTTTTTGTCACACTTTAAATTTTCATCATTTTTCTAATAGTTTCGTGATTCCGTACATCCGATGAAAAAACGGAACCCTTATATATATTTTTTCTGAATCTACTAGACGAAAAAAATTCTGATTTTTAAGTTAATTTTGGGGTGCAAACTAGAAAGTTAAAAAAATAATTCAAATGCATCAAATGGCATATCAAATGAAAGGGCTCGTTATATACAGCTAGATATATATTTTTATTTAATTTGAAAATGCTTAGTTTAAAAGATATTAAAGAAAATATACAAAAATCCAGGTACCCCCTTATCCCCGAAACCACTGAGTCTAAAATTTTCAAAATAAGAAATATAGGGTCTCAATCATAGTTTACAGAAAAACCTAAACAAACATCTTAAGCCTTAAAGTTCTCACGGAAAACGAAATGGTAGGGATTTTTTAGGTGGGAAAATGTTTTAAATAAAAGTGAAAATAATTACAAAATTTTTGTTCATTTAAAAAGTTAGACAAGCAAATAAATAATAGAATTCGAACTTCAAGGAAAATGATAAAATAGTTACTGACTTATCCAGGATTTTGTTATTTCGAGTTAGGGAGTCTAATAGTAAATTGACTTATGCTGCAAAGTGACCGCAGGACTTAGAATTAGAAAGAAGATATCTTGTCAACGAGATTCGAGTTATTGAGTTTCTATTACAATGCAAAACACTATTTATTTACATGTACATCTTCAAACAAAAAAAAACCTATTTTCCTTGACATTTTCAGTATTAGATAAACATATTTCGAATTTTAATTTAAAAGCACGACTTCACGCAAATGAAGCTTCGGACACCGAACTAGAACACAAAATGTTGCGATGCATAACGGTAAATAAAATTACATCATAATTAAATTTAAACTTTCAAATTTATTTTTGGACGTTCACAAAAAATCGGCCAATCGTTCAGTCATCTAAAGTTCTTGTTTAAATTTTAATTATCATACTAATGCGCTTTTTAAATCAGTTAATTTACGATTATTTTCGTCTGTCATTATTGAATCTGGTGGTCAAGTTCATTGGCTGCACGGTGAGAGGTGCTGCGCCGCCTCGGTGGTGTCGCTGGGACACACGTGGGCAACAAACAGCGGTGGGACGGTGGGGCACAGGCGGGTCACGTGACGGCTAGTTGCACTTCCGCGGCCAAAGCGCCTTTATAACGGTAAATCGGTATACGCATGACTTGTAAAACTGCCATAGATGAATACCGTGTAGGATTCGTATACATTGTTATGTTTATAATAATATATAATATTATTTATATAGACAACAAACGTAAAGGAACTATATTATTGGTGCAGACAGTAATTCGTTTTATTCCCACTGAATTTAAAAAAGGGCACGTTTAAAGTATGCCTCCGCGTTGACTCTTCAACGATAATATAGATACGAAAAGTCAAAGTATGATTTCAAAACAAACTAGTCGTATGTATCATTCTTCCCACCTGACTTTGAGCCAGATTTTTGTTTATAATTTGATTTAAATAAATGATTTAAAATTACAAAAATAGCATTGGTTTATGATTAATTTATATACTTACCTACAGAAAAAAATAAATTTCAAAAAAATTGCGGAACAAACTAAATTTCTCAGCATTTAATTAGACTTTCCGTAATTTGAAATCTCATGCTGTAAACCATCTCGTGCTGTAAAGAAATATTGACAAAATTTATCAAATTATTAGATACTAGCGGTACCTGTGCGGACAATTCGCACTAAAATTAGTTTCTAATTTCTCACACTCTTTATAACTTTCTTCTTTTTGTTGTATTACATTACGAACCTTAGTGACGGTTCAAGAAAATATTTTTCTAAAATTGTCATATAGAGGCGCAAGTTTGAAAACGTTGAGCTGAAGCGCCGCCATACGAAAAATATTTATACGTGAATTTTGAATAAAAATTAAACAAAAAAAAAATTACCGACCGTCAATCATGTTGACGTTGTTTCAAAGTTAGAACCGTCATATGGCAGCATTGCTGCATATACTGAATAAATGTATAATTGTTATAATTAATTATTTTGCAAAAACAAATGCAATAATAGATTTTTTAGTTGTTGATGTCGGTAGAGCAAGTAATTATCTATAAAATTATATAAAATTTTTAGGCACCCTTCATCTCTAGTTTAGAAAAGAAGAGTTTAAGATTTTTTTTCTCACGAAAAGTGATTCCTCTTTGCAGAAATATGATCATGTAAGTACTTATGTTTTTTTATTATTACACTCCACGTGCAAATTGTAAGTGTTCACCGGAAACCGATATATATTGTGTGCGATTTTGTTAAAAAATACACCCACTTCCTCGTGTACCTTCTAGAAAAAATTAAAATTGAAAGTGTATTTTTTGGCACTTTCAATTTTATTTTTTTGTTACAAGCATACAAAAAATGTACCTATTGTACATATTGGGATCGTTACATCTGGTGATAAAATTTGATCATCACTAAAAAAATATATTTCTAAAAGTAGCTGATTATTGTAGGTGCGGTGCTGTGTATTTTTCAGACATTATACTAAAAACTTATCTTCGAGAGTTACTTCGGTCGAACGACAACTCATCTTTTTAATTTAATACTCCTTTTATGTCGCCATTTTGATTACGCCGCATATATCAGATCCCAATACATTTTTTCATTAACATGTCTTGCGAAGTTGTTGTAATGGGTTTGAAAAAGGATATACATTTTTTTTTCTGTTTCAAGGTCAATTTTTAGACTATTTTTGAAATTAAGTAGTTATGTGTCTATGTACGTGGTCATTTCTTTCTAATACGTAATCTCGCAAATAAAACATTATTAGCAAATACATTATTTTGTTGATAGGGTTGTGGCACTACGACCTGAGAATAGGCAAAAACACGGAAAAAGTGTATATTGTTTAAAAAATTTGCTTTGAGGCTCTCATTCATAAGGTTTTATAAAGTCCGCTTTTAAAATACTATGCAATGGTATTAGTATTACATATAAATTGATTTTATAAAAGAATGTATTATGAATTGTTTCTAAATTGCAGGTTTCAAATTTGCGAATTTCTATTCAAACGTTTTTTTTTGTCATATATATAGAAATAATTTATTCTATAAGCTGTATCTAATTTCACATTCTTTTCCAAAAATAATACCTAAATGCTTTGATGCATCCAGGTAAAAGCGGAATGATGGACCTTCAAAAATGAACATTTGTTTGCAAGAAAAATGGTACCTATGCAGGATGTATCATTGGCTGGACTAAAATTTATTAATATAATACTAGGAGCGAGCCCGGCTTCGCTCGGGCCAAGTTCTGTGCGGATACGATCTTTAAATTGTATAGAGTTTGAATATAGGTATTGATTTGCTATTGTATTAACGTGAAATTCGAATTTTGTAGTTATATGTTGTTGATTCAATGGATATTTTTTTATAATTTTTGATAGATTTCAAAAAAGTCGATTGTACCGCTCGACGAAATTATTAATATAGATAAAGAACTTTTGATTTTATGAATTTTAGTTGTATTGGAATAAAAAAAGTTCTATAAAATCTTAATTTTCTATAAGTTTAAATCTATAAATTTGCAAAAAAATTAACTCACAAAATATGTTCTTTGAATGCTTATATTTCATATTTTATTTTCAGGTTCTCTCTTAATTTAACAAATTAATTATTTTTATGTCTGTTGAATGTATAATAGTGTATTTGACACTTTAAAAAATAAATAATTAAATTATCGAATAAAAAATTCAGACATTATTGATTTGTAAACGCAAAGTTGATTTATTTTAATTTTAAAAGTGCAATTTTTTGACATGTCGAAAAACGCTGCCCGCTATGATGGTTTGAACTGTGACGTCAGATTTGTAGTAAACACACATATACTCATATAAAAAAAAACGACACACACACACGTGAACAAACATTAAACAAACCTCGTGTAAACTACAAGAATGACGTCATAGTGTGTAAACATGGCGACTCGTGTTTTTGCGCCAACTTATATACTATTTAAAATTTTGAGAGCTATTTTATCCTATAAAACGATTACATTTAAGCGAAATCAAATTTTCTGTGGACTAAAAATAAGAGACTATTATTATTATCAGGGGCGTCGACTTTTAGCAATGCTCGTGCTCAATTACTGACTCGTATACAATAACTGAAGAACGTTACATTGAAATCAGAAAGTTATTTGAACTTTATAGCACTCATCTACTTTAACAGCCTGAAAAATTTGATTTTATTAGTGTATTTGCCATATGGCAACATACACTATTGGCGTCGGTCGGATGGCGGGACCTAGGGGTCGGACCAAAATTTCTCGACGTTTCATAACCTCCTAAACACTTTGGCACCATTTTTAAAAATGTTTATATATATATGTATATATATATATATATATATATATATATATTTATATATATACGTATATATATATATATATATATATATATATATATATATATATGTGTGCGGGCAATAACTTTCGAAGGAGTTAATTGATTTTAACGAAATTTGGCCCACGTGTTGAAATCCATCACCGCAAGAAGCCTATTTAAAATGGGCCTAATCGGGCTATTTTTAGGGTAGTTTTTAGGGGTTGAAAAATATTTTTGGGCCCCAAAATACCGAAAAAATTCTCCGAATCGTTTCAAAATTGAAATTTAACCCTCTGGTAGTAATTAAAAAGTGTCTCTAAAATTTTGATAAAATCGGCCCGACAGGACCGGATTTACAAATTTTATGAAAAAACTAGTTTGCAGATTATGAATTCTTTACTGAAAGGTATATATAATTTAGTATAGAGATTCGATTGATAATAATATTGAAATTAAGAAAAAAAATGTTATTTAAGGGGTGTATTAAGGAGTCTAATTTTTTATTTTGCCTAGAAACCAACTAAAGTTCGCATAATGAAGCCACACTGCCTGTATAAGCAAATACACTATATTGTCGGCAGGGTTTTGGCACTGCGACCCGGGTTTTTTTAATTAAAATCGATACGTATAGCTTGTAAATATCAAGTCTTCAGGCTCAAGTATAATTAGTGCAAGTGCACTTCGCGTTTCTGTGGGCGAGGGTGATCTGTACTCACTATTCATTTTCTGTGGTTACTGGAGACTAAAAACCCACCGAGTCGGCGACCCTGCTTATGTCACATGGTGCGTTCAGAGATCCTCTGAAATTCACTTCAAATTGTGTGTTCGACAAGTTGAAAGAGATAATATGAAACAAGATATTTTACAAAAATGATTTTATCGCATTCCACCAAAATATTGAAAATAAAATTTACCTCTTAAAAAAAATAAACCTTTCAACCCTTTGCGCGCTTTGGTACAAATAAAAAGTAAATTTAGCATCCGAAAAAACAACAATAGCAATAATAAAAAAGAATATTTTAGTGCAGGACAGTTTTTTAAGGAAAAGTAAAAGTAACACATGCGTTTGTTTTTTTTATGATCGTATTTTGTTTGCCTGGTCGAAGTATATCGGTGCCCATTGTGTCCGTACTTTTGCAGGCGGAACGGAATGTGGAAGGGTTAGTTTTTATAAGGACCCATGCATAAGGCATCACCAGTTGACCCTCAAACAGTTATATTTGTGTTAAACATTCATTTATTAAAATCTTTTTATCCACCAGCACCGTCGGGATTCAAACCCGAATCTTTCCACTTTCACGATTCATGTCTAGCGGTACCTAGTTAAAATAATCAGCTCTCGTATGTAGTGAATTTAATGTTACAATCTGCTTTATTATGAAGAATTGATTGTTTAGATATCGCACCATAGAGTAACTGATAACTCATTCCGTCGCGAAAGTGGAAAGATTCGGGTTTGAATCCCGACGGTGTTGGTGGATAAAAATTAATTTTTCTGATTTAGCATTGTAACAATGAATGTTTAACAATTAAATAGCCGTTCTGCAGCTTGTAGAAATTAAAACTTATATCTTATAGTTATATTTGTACTTATATTTGACCTAAACTGCAAAAAAGAACTAAGAAATCATTGATTACTAAGGCTGATCCCTCAAATTGTAAAATCTCTCTGGAAATTTCGAATTGTGGTCGCAAAATTCATTTTATTACAGTTTTTGTTATCTGTGATTAAGTATTAAACTTCACAAAAATTTGCTTACTGATTAAAAATTTCAAAAAAACATATATTTTTGTCATAAAAATTGAATTAAAAACGTGGTATTCGTCAATATTTCATTACAGCACATCACGAGACTTCCAATTATGTTATGTTATTAAAACTGACAAATTTGGCTTGCTCAATAATTTTTTTCAAATTTAACTTTTTCTACACCAAAATTTGGGTAAAACTTGCTGATTTTCTCGTTTTTATATAATTTTGAAATCTCTAATTTAAAATCTCATTTCGTACTGACATGAAATATTGATGTGTAATCACGTTCTTTTAACACAGTTCTTTGGACAAAAAAATGCATTTTTTGACGTTTTTAACGAAATTTTGTAAAACTTAATCCTTAATCACAATTAAAAACAGTAGTAAAATGTCTTTGGCGACCATAGTCTAAAATTTGCCGAAAGTGTTTTTTACAATCTTTGTCATATTAACACTCCAATGATGGCACTGGATCTGAGAGATCCATGCGATAGTAACAATGAAAGACTGCTCAAGTAGCAAAAAGTGATATTATAAACAATAATTAGTGTAAATGTTTTTAGTAAAAATTTTAATAGAGTTTCTGAAAAATAAGGCTTATCTATCATACCATATCCCCAGGCAAAATTACGGACAGAAAATTCCTCAATTATCATTGGTTGTCTTTTACGGATCTCAGAGATCCAACGCCACCAAGTATGTCACTATAAGGGGCGCCACTATTGGAGTGTTAAATAACCGACTGTATTCGAAAACTTGTTTAAAAACTCTGGTGTAAATCAGGTAGACTTTAAAATATTCGTCTGCGTCGTGAGCGTGATGTTTTAAAGACAAATGCAACAAGGGTCCAAGAAGAGAGACGTTATAAAAATGTCCTTCGAATTTAAACACGTCCGTTTGTTAGTTGCGCACTGAGCCAGAAATCGAAAGTGTTGACTAAGGTCAGTGACTGAGGCATATGACGGAAGAAAACATAATATTAAAAAAGAAAACATATTGAAACTATATAACCTTAAAACAAATTCAATCGATATTTCTTTGTCGGCATCTTGTATTTTATAACCGAGCAATTGGTTACAGTGGTCAAAACATTTTTCAGGATTGTAAAATTTTATCATTTCATTTTTCAATGGGGTTATATAAAATATTATGGTTTTTGTATTATCCTACCCTTTCAGTTTTTAAAATGGTACAAAAGGATTGTAAAAACACGCTTTGAAAATAGAAAGTTTAGTATTATTACCAAATATTAGCCGACACGTATTTCTAAAATTTGAATTTTATTAAAGAAATGTTATTGTCAACATATTTGCAAATTATCTTATTGTTCATATAATTCGTCTTTAATCGATTATTGCACAGAATACAATTATATGACTCGATAGCTCTCTCATCCTATGTTATAGATAAGTTACTTCGTTACGTTGCGTCGTCCCTTAAAAATTCGCTGGAGACACTGCGAAGGTACGAAATTGTGACAGCGGCGATTCATATTTCTACCATAGGACGACGTGTTGAGTCGACAGAATTAGAAAACACGCTCTGTTATTGCTACCAAAGTAAAGATTTGAAAAACATTCTTAGAGATTAGTTTTGACTGTATATTTCAAACTATTTTTAAGTTTGTAGAGTAAATTCAAGAACTCAAAGTGCTTCAAATATATTAACAAAATAGAGAATCTCGGATAAAATTCGACGGTTAGGTTACCACAAAAAAATAAAAAAAATATATTCTATAGAAAAAAGAAATCTTGTGTCCTTTGCAAGTACTCGAAGAAACGAGCACCTTCAAAATTATGCTCAAAATCCTACGAAAAAAATTTTGAAAGTCAAGAAATAAATCGAAATTATCTGGTTGTCAACTGATAACTACGAATCATATTCAATATTTCTGAAGCCACAAAGACTATTTTGCGCAATCATACGAAATTTCCTGAAATCATGAAATGTGTCGTGGGTTCAAAAGATTCATTAAGTCATTAAATTATATCGCAGAGGGAATTGTTTGAAATTTTCATGAAACCATACTATGACTGCAAACGATCTTGATGTGAACAGTTCCCCCGCTAAGAAGTTGGCCCGCTAGCCATAAGGTCTAAATCTATTAGGTATACATAAAAAAATATTCAACTTACCAATTTTTTCTTCGCTCCGATATTAAAACCGTTCTGAAACAGACGATAAAAAAAGTTCAAATCAAAAGACTGTTACGAACTAAAAAAAATATTAAATTAAACGGTTGAGATAGGTTAGGGTTATTATAAAAAACACTAAAAAACGTTTACTGGAGGAAAATAAAAAATACACAACTGTCTAAAAAAATTATTATTAAACCCATTTTAAGGAAATGTTTGTTAACAAAGTGGTTACGTGTATTTTTTGTTATCCTGGTAAAAAAGTTGAAGTACAGTGTATATAATTTTATCTTTATAGAATTATTATTTATTATTTATCAATCTGTATATAGTTTTGGGAAGTGAGCAAAAAAGTTTTATTGGAATGGTTCTTATGCGGATATGAGTGTTTGTACTTCCGTTGTTTACTTTGAAAAGCTGCTGAAATAAGCAGTGACGGCGTCAAAAATAAAACTCTATTAATTCACTTTATACCATGAGGTTGCTCGTAATTAAGAATAGATTTTTAAAGAACGATATTTTTGCTGCTGAACAAATTTAGTTCGGCAGCAAAAATATCATTCTTTAGAAACTTGTTTTTAAATTAGGGGATAAGTCTTCTAAAAACCTATTCTTTCAAAAATTGTATTTCGAAAACCGGTTCTTTAGTAACTGTTATTAACAAAAAGTAATCGTTCTTTTTGTAGTTATGTATTATATATAACTGCAAAAAGAACGATTACTGTGCAGTTATTTAATCACTGCAAAAATAATCAATAATTTTGTTTAATTGAAGAACCTCAAACATTTTTTTACTATTTTATTTTATCGATAAAAATTTATCGTTGCAATTCTACATAAAAATGTACATTATTTTGACGGAGATTTCAACTCATGGTAAGACGGCGAACCTCAATTGCCTCGAAATAATGATTTACTTTTTTTTGCGACAGATTTTTAACATTTTTGTTAATGTGTTGTAATAAAGTTTTTTTGTTTTTATTTCAAAACACAAATTTAATAAAAAAGCAAGAAATAAATAAATGCTTAATGAATCGTTTAAAAGTCAACCATTATGATAAAATATATCAATGCTATAGAAGTTCAATAGAACTCATGTGTTTTCGATCTGTGGGGATTAATAGACTTTTGTATTTTTAACTTCTTCATTCTCACTTCGTGACAGTCGTAGATCAATCCTTTATTAATTTGAGGTTAAACGTTGTCAAACGTATTTTTTCAGTGACCGAGCATCGTATGAGATACTGCGTGAGAAATAGGGACTGAAAACTTAAAGATACGTAAGTAAAATCAACTGAAAATACAGGAGTCCGACTGTTTGATTTTTAATGTTTACCCTGTTTCTCCGTCAGTGGTTAAAATAAAACCACTTTCCTCCCTGTGAAGTCTAAGTATGTATGTGGGTTGATATGTGGTCGAAGCGTATTTTTGAATACGTGGGAATATCGGCAAGGTGTTCTTGTTCGGAGCAGAGCAGACAAACACCTGCATGGACCCGGTCTCTCGCGGTTTTGTGTCTGGAACCGCTTCAAGAAGTTCCTTCTTCTACTACGCGTAGGAGTGTTCGACCACGGTTCATGGATCAGATTCCGTCAAAATTACAAACATTTGAATATTCCTGAGGCTTGCGCGATTTTTTTTCTTTGATAACTAATCTCAAGAGTCAAGGGATTGAACAATTTCTTTCGTTATAAGAAGTTCTATCGATTCTTAAGAAAAACCAACCAATTTCGAGCATTGTTTTCTTTATAGAGAGCTTTCGTTACACTGCGTTTTGATTGTATTCCGTTCTATTCCATAATTTAGTGGCTTGACATACTTTAATGACGTGATATTATAACCTAACAGTTCCGATACTATCTTCTAAAGGTTAGTAGAGTAGAGGTTCCTTCGTTCCATCTGTCCAATCAGTGTAAACGCTGGAATGGCGTCAACTGGCAGACTATTCAATTGAAGTACACAGGTATATATAGAGAAGAATACACGGTAAAAAAATAGGAAAATTTTTATTTTTATAACAAAAATTAAAAAATTTTAAAAAATTACACATTTTTCTGCGTTCTGTTTCAGATGATTTTCTTCTACTTTGCTTTCTTCTGTTTTCATGTTGAGATATTAAATACTGACGAATATTCTTTGTCCGCAAAATGATTTAAAAAAATTGTACTGGCAATCTATTGCAAATAATTTTTGTCTTCCATTGCTATATTTAATTCCAAATAATACCATATATCAATATTCTGTCTTTTGATTTCTTTGACATTTTTTGATGTACCTATATTAAGATCTAAGCGTTCGGTTATTGAAGTTATTCTTCTTTTGGCAGGTTATAAAAAAATGATGAGATTGAATTTTTCGATGTAACATCAAAATTAACACGATTAACCATACGCCTGCATATTTTGTTAAATATTTTGGTTTTATGCACGTTTAACAAAAATTTGATTTATTACACAGCGATTGAAAATTTAAAATAGTTAATATTTATATTTATATTTATATTTATATTTATATTTATATTTATATTTATATTTATATTTATATTTATATTTATATTTATATTTATATTTATATTTATATTTATATTTATATTTATATTTATATTTATATTTATATTTATATTTATATTTATATTTATATTTATATTTATATTTATATTTATATTTATATTTATATTTATATTTACATTTATATTTATATTTATTTCGAAGGAGTTAACGAAATTTCGCACACATGCTGGAATTCATCACCGCACGAAGCCTATTTAAAATGGGCCCAATCGGGTAAATTTAAGGGTGGCTTTTAAGGGTTGAAAAAAGTTTTTGGGCCCCAAAATACCGAAAACATTCCCCGAATCCTTTCAAAATTGAAATTTAACCCTCTGGTAGTAATTAAAAAGTGTCCCTAAAATTTTGATAAAATCGGCCCGACAGGACCGGATTTACAAATTTTATGAAAAAACTAGTTTGCAGATAGAGAATTATTTACTAAAGGGTGTATATAATTTGGTATGGAGGTTCGATTGATAATATTATTGCAATTATGAAAAAAAAATATTATTTTAAGGGGTATATTAAGGAGTCAAATTTTTTATTTTGCCCAAAAACCAACTTAAGTTCGCATAATAAAGCCACACTGCCTGTATAAGCAAATACACTATATCGTCGGCAGGGTTTTGGCACTGCGACCCGGGTTTTTTTTGTTATTAATATTAGTGATAATAGCTCACTCTAGTTCTTTTATTTTATTTGCATGCAAATTAAATATTAGTTTTTAATGACGCCGAAATAATATAACTTCTAACTCGCGTACACGGACCCATTTTTTTATATATTGACATTGATCCCCGTTAAACTTTTTAAATTGAACATTTTTTAAGAACTTATTTGTAAATGTTACACTCTCCTAGCGTTTACTCATGAGTGGTCCACAGGGGCTGAGCAGCGTAGTACAACCACTACAACCCTCGTCTCACTTTTTATTATGTCGGTACGTTGATGCGTCGTGTCTGTTGAATCCCCATGTGTGGGATGAAGATCGAAGATAAATTAATTTTCTCGTTAATTTAAGAAAAGGGTTGTAAAATCGATAAATATCTTTCTGTATGTTCGGATGAAGAGAAACGTTTTTTTCTCTCGTAACATAACTATTTTATGTCTTTGAGAACATTTAGTTAAAATAACATTGAAAATAATTAATTCTCATTCGATCTTCATCTTGTGCATTTTAGCTTACATAATACATACTGGAGATTATAGACACTCGACAACTTAGGTCATACATAAAATAACATCATCAATTAAAACTAAACGATATCATAAAATATCCTCAAGAGAGGTGGGATTCAAACCCACGACAACTTGACCAAAAGTCAGCACACTAGCGATGTAGGCTTTACATGCAGCTTTGTAAAGTTATCCAACTCTCTATATTGTACAATTCCAACTCCACATTTAGTGAGGAACTTAGATCTAAATTCACTTTTCAAAAGTTTACAACATTTTTTCGTTTTGAGGTCCCCCGAGTCCAAAAAACCTATTTTTGGAAAAGGTCTGTGCATCTGTTTATCTGTGAACACAACACAGGTCGAATGGATGAGCGGATCGAATCCAAAATTTGGTAAGATGTTTGACATGCAAATATAAAGAGCTCTAGTGCTTTGAGAAAAATTGGCGCAAGCGTAGAACAGATATGCGCTGTAAGTTATAAAGTTATTTTTCCTGTTATAATGGTATGTTTTTTATAACGGTTTGTTATTCCATTTATTTTCCAAGAAAGTTTTGTTAATGAATGTTTTTTCTAAGCTTTTTAGTTTCGGAAAATCAATTGTTCTTTTGTTCTGAAGATCGTCAAAAGAAATTAGTTCGGTAGCTATTACACAAAATCAAATGTAATTTAATTGCCAAAGCATCGATTATTAAAATAAGAAAAAAAGTATTGACTTTTTTTATTTTCTTTTTTGTCCTCGGTAATTAATATAAACATGATTTGTCGGGAAAAAGGACTTTTTAAGTAAACACTTATTTGTTATTAATAATAATAAAAATAATACTGCGTTTAACGTCCGTTTCTCGACTTTATGTCATAACAGACGCCATTCGCACCATTACTATTTTTTTCTATCTACCACTTCCCGTTATTTTCTACATTTTTTTACAACTTCAACTTATGTAATAGCAATGGGCGAATGAAGGAATTATAGGAAATTAGGATAAGGTAGGTAATTTTTGAACAAGGAGTTTGATAGGTAATCGGCCATGGCCTCAAATAAGGAACCATCCCGATATTTATCTGGAATTAATTGAGGGAAACCATGGAAAACCTCAATCAAGATGGCCGGTACACGAATTACCGTTTCTCGGCGAGAGGCAGTAGGAAAAAGTCCCAGCCACATCTGCCCCCGCCGGGATTCGAACCCGGACCTCCCGAATGCGAGTCTAGTGCTGTCACCACTACTCTACCCAGCTCGGTCTTATTTGTTATTATATTATTTATTTATTTATAACAAATAAGTGTTTACTTAAAAAGTCCTTTTTCCCGATAAATCATTTTTAGAAAACAAGTATGTTTTGGTTAATTTCTACATGTAAAACCATATTATGTAACCATGGAAACGAATAGGGAATATCATAATATTTGTTAGTAGTCGTTATCCGCGTCACTGCACGCTTTACCATAAATTTGATTTAATTTATTATAATGTGTCAAATCTCAATACTTTTAAAGTTGAAATGATCTTGTCGCCCAATTATCTAGACTTTTTTCATCTTGGCCACTTCACTATTACCGGCTGTTCAAATTTAGTGAACATAATTGAAAAAATGTCCTGACATAAATAGGTAACCCATATTTTATTTTTTTCTTTTCTTTGCAAATATATAAACAAGAAATATTAGTTTGCAAAATACAGTTTATGTGTTTAAATTCTGCGAGTTTCCGTATCTGAACGTTCGATCAACTTGTTTTAGGTACTTCGTTTCTATTTAAATGTATTTACAGGTATAAAGATTTCATCAATTTGGGCTTGTTTTTATATATTTTCAAAGAAATTGCTACAAAAATGTATTATAATTTGCCAATCCCACTTTTGTTACTGTATTTGTCATATACATGGCACATACACTATTGGCGTCGGTCGGATGGCGGGACCTAGGGGTCGGACCAAAATTTCTCGACCTTTCATAGCCTCCTGTACTAAGGGAATGAAAATTGTTTTGGGGCCCAAAAATACCGAAAATATTCTCAGAATAGATTCAAAATTGAAAGTAAACCTTTTGGTATCAACTGAAAGGTACTTCTAAAATTTTAATAAAATCGGCTTGACAGGGCCGGACTTATAAATTTTATGAAAACACTTGTTTGTGGATGGAAAATTATATTTACTGAAGGCTGTACCTATATAATGTTGTGCAGATGATGAATTGATAAAACAGAAAAAATATTGAAATTTAGAAAAAAATATTATCTTAAGGGGTGTATTAAGAGGTTAAATTTTTTATTTTGCAAATTAAAATTCACTATAGTCACACTGCTTGTATTAGCAAGTACACTATAATGTCGGCAGGATTTTGGCACTGCGACCCGGGTTTTTAGTGTATTTGCCATATGGCAACATACACTATTGGCGTCGGTCGAATGGCGGGACCTAGGGGTCGGACCAAAATTTCTCGACGTTTCATAACCTCCTAAACACTTTGGCACCATTTTTAATAATGTTTATATATATATGTATATATCGAAAGAGTTAATTGATTTCAACGAAATTTGGGCCACATGTTGAAATTCATCACCGCAAGAAGCCTATTTAAAATGGGCCTAATCGGGCTATTTTAAGGGTAGTTTTTAGGGGTTGAAAACTGTTTTTGAGCCCCAAAATACCGAAAAAATTCTCCGAATCGTTTCAAAATTGAAATATAACCCTTTGGTAGTGATTAAAAAGTGTCCCCACAATTTAAATAAAATCGGCCCTACAGGACCGGATTTACAAATTTTATGAAAACAGTAGTTTGCAGATAGTGACTTATTTATTGAAGGGTGTATTTAATTCGGTGTAGACGTTAGATTGATAATAATATTACAATTAAGAAAAAAATGTTATTTTAAGGGGTGTATTAAGGGGTTAAATTTTTTATTTTGCCCAAAAACAAACTTAATTTCACATAATAAAAGTATAAAACCACACGGCCCTATACAAGCAAATACACTATATTGTCGGCAGGGTTTTGGCACTGCGACCCGGGTTTTTAATTTTTGCAGCTTGTTATTTGAATTTTAAAATGGTGTGGTCAAATATACCAAAACATCCTGTCTAGTCTTGTTTTTGTGTTTATTTAAAACGTTTAATTAATTTGACTTCAGTTTATTGCAAGACAGAAAAAGGCTAAATAATATTTATATATTTTTACGTCGCTGTATCTACTTTTGTAGCTTAGTATCAATTACATTAAAATGCTTGGATTAACACGTTACACTTCCATTATGTGGAGCCCTAGATGAAATGAACGACTTTCTTTTCCCTGCATCCGATTGTCACACTTTATTATTTTGTACTTACATCATTGTATAATGCCGATTATATAACGTTTGTATGTTATGCATTTCTCTTTTAGAAAGTTCAAGGTCGTATAAACCTAGAACGATTTTTCATTACCAACTAGATGATCTGATTTACTTTCTTAATTGCTGAGATTATGTTATCGCTAAACATTTCATTTTCAACTATTGTGCGGTTACATGTCCTTATTTCTTTGTTTGTTTTTAAGGCCACCAATGGTTGAGGTTATTTGGACCTAGCATCAATTCATATTTTTAAATTGACACTTACAGTTTAGATTAGAATGTTTGAAATGGGTGCATATTTATTTCATTTTTTAAGTTGTTTTTTTATCTTGTCAAAATAATCAATAAGTGACCGGTAATTTTAATTTCTTTTTAAACGTATTTTCCTATTGACGTTCATTATCTACATTAATTTATTTGAGGTTTTCAACTGAGAGGATTATATGGGTCCCGTACCAATTCATATTTTTGATTTATTATTAGTAGGCTGACACACTGACCAGTTTTCGAAAAACAAAACTAAATTACTATCTATTGGATAGACGCTTAAGACCTTAAACAAACTTGATGTCAGCAAAAATTCTCCTCTGAGTATAGGAGTAAACATTTTTAATAAGCTTCCAACTTTAATAAAGAACTCTAACAATAGAAACAGTTTCTCTCGTTTGTTAAAAAAATATATTTTGGTGAACACATTTTACAATTTGCCTGAATATTTTAATTTGTAATCTGTAATTTTTAAGCTGTAATTTTTAATCTGTAATTTTGACGTTTTCTATATGAGTTTTTCTCATCGTTGGAAATAAAGATTATTATTATTACTACAGTAGAACCTTGATTATTCAAGCCTCGGTAACTTAAAATTCTCTATGTTATAAAATAAAAGTTATTTCTTCCCTTTTTTTCGTACCCTGCGACCTCCTTCAATTAAAACACGTGTTAAACGAACAATTGAGTATTTGAAACCCAGTAACTCAAAGTTGTGTTTTAGCGAACTCCATACTTAAAGCGTCTATCAGTGAGTCATTTTAACAGAATTTGCAGACAAAAGTTTCTAGTCAGAAATTTGATGTTTTATTGAAGTTTAACTTCTTTAGCGACGTATCTGTTTGAAAAAAGTAAAAATCGAGAGGAAGTAAAATTGTTTCCGAAAGGAGAAGCTCAGATTTATTGATCAATATTTACAAATTATTTTTTTTTACATAATTGTAATATAAGAACTGGTTCCCAGGACATTTAATGTTTTATATATGTGTATATAATATATCTTTCTATGCAGAAATGCAGAACAATTTAATAATATCAATAAATGATATTTATGTTTTAATACAGTAATAATATAAAGCTGTTTAACCACATTTTATTGCACTTGCACAGCTAGTTGCTGTGCAAGTGCAGCAAAATATGGTTATAAAGGGGAAGTTAGTTTGTCTCCTAAATTACATGAAACTGACAAAAACAGAATTTTATTATAGAAGATTTTAGTAGAGCTGTGGTTGTAGAATTAGAAAAAGTTTGGAGGACAGCTAAATTCCTTTATTTTTTAAAAATAATTGTCGAAATTATTTTCAAAAAATATATAATTATTTTTTGAAATAAAATAAAGGAATTTAGCCGTCCTCCAAACTTTTTCTAACAGAATTTTATAGCCTGTTGCTAAGTAAATATTATTAATTAGTTTGACATAACAAAAAATCAAACTTGGGAATAATATTAAAAACTAAACAAGTTAAACTTCTTATGTGAGCTTATGAGAGTGAGGCTCATTATAATTTTTTTTTTTATTATTTCTAGCACGTTTTTATCAAATGGCTGTTAGTTCTTTTATTTATTTATTTTAGTTTTATTGCAATGACGTTAACAACGATATTTTCACTTCATTATTTAATATTGAAAATAAAAAATATTTTAGAGAATTTGAATACCATAAGAACCTTTTCCTCTGTAAACTCTGTAACTCAAACTTTTCAGTGTTTCCCTTTATCGAGATTCTACTGTATCTATCAGCACGGATATCGACATCTGTTGAGAGAACTTACACACTGAGACTCTTAAAGTATGAACTTAATTTCCATAACGATTTCAATCTAAGATTGTAAAATCTTTCGTTTTTAATCTTGACTTTCTCACATAACATGCAGACATTTAAACACGTATTATGCAAGCCAGCCCCTGGCAGTGACCCGGTTTGTTAAATGCCTCATCATCAAATGGTTATCGAGTTCAAGATCGATACATACGTCACACGTTTCGATATGAATTATCGATTGTGTGGCCGCGTGAACAGTTAAAGAAGACCGCCGCCCTGCCCCGTTGACTTTATCTTATACACTCAAGCAGTTGCGTAATGCATCACAGAGAAAGTGTGGTGTCAAAAGTAAACTTAAATCATTCATTACTTGTATAATATTTGTTTATGCGTTACGCAAATGGTAAAAGTGGTATATTGGAATTTCAGTTTTGTCACTATAGAGCCAAAACTCTGTATAGCAAAACCCTCTATATCAGTGGTTCCGAACCGGTGGTCCGCGGACCACAGGTGGTTCATACGAGTCTCGAAAGTGGTCCGCGGAGGGGCCCGACAGTACATATAAAAAAACTCGGGTCGCAGTGCCAAAACCCTGCCAACAATATAGTGTATTTGCTTATACAGACAGTGTGGGTTTATTATGCGAACTTAAGTTGGTTTTTGGGCAAAATAAAAAAAATTTACTCCTTAATACACCCCTTAAAATAACATTTTTTTTCTTAATTGCAATATTATTATTAATCGAACCTCTATACCAAATTATACACAACTTTCAGTAAATAATTCACTAGCTGCAAACTAGTGTTTTTATAAAATTTGTAAGTTCGGTCCTGTCGGGCCGATTTTATTGAAATTTTAGGTACACTTTTGAATTACTACTAAAGGGATAAATGTCAATTTTGAAAGGATTCTGAGAATTTTTTCGGTATTTTAGGGCCTAAAAACATTTTTCAACCCCTAAAAACTACCCTTAAAATGGCGCGATTAGGCCCATTTTACAACACACACACACATATATATATATATATATATATATATATATATATATATATATATATATATATATACGTATATATATATATGTATATATACATATATATAAACATTTTTAAAAATGGTGCCAAAGTGTTTAGGAGGTTATGAAACGTCGAGAAATTTTGGTCCGACCCCTAGGTCCCGCCATCCGACCGACGCCAATAGTGTATGTTGCCATATGGCAAATACACTAACAATAGGACTATTCATATTTGCATATTAAACATACTCCCAAAATTTGGTTTAAATCCTCTCATCCGTTTGATCTGTATCGTGTTCACAGTTAAGCAGGCAAACAGACGCATAGACTTTTTCCTAAAATATAGGTTCTTTGAATTCAAGGGCTTCCAAAACGAAAAAATATTGCAAAATTTTGAAAAGTGAATTTTGACCTAAATTAGTACCATTCTCAACTTGTGGAGTTGGAATGTTTAAACAAAGTTGCCAACTTACGGCTAAATCAGGACAGTGAGCTCACTGTTGTGTTTCACTGCGTCTTTCTAGCAGAAATTTGGTGGTACTAAAAGGTGTTTCACATGAAAAATATGAAATGAGAAGTTAAAAAAATAAAATATATTCTTAGAAATTGCGATTTTTATCAAAAATCGCTAAAACCGCTGTAGTGAAAAATAAACACCTAATATTCACAAAACAGTTAATGACTCTAAAGTCGTATGAAAAACAGCTTTTTGTAATTGAAAAAAGCATGTTTTCAGGGAATTGACTATGAAAGTTCGATTGTCTCGGGTCACAGAGCCTGTGGCGAGACAGGATGGACGCGTTTTACTGTGAATCCGTGCGCCATCTTTAAAACGGAAACTGATTGTGTGTTGTTTTATATTATGCAGATTGGGTTTTGTTGTTTTAATTGTTAACAATGCATGTAATTACACAATAGGCTTTATACGGTGTGAAACTTCGATTCACGAAATATTTATACATTTTTGTAACATGGCATTGTGAGGACCGAATGTTGATGACCGATTAATACATCACCGGGAAATGATAGAGTTCGCTATTTTCGCTAGCCAGGCGTGTATTCAACGATAATAATTTATAGGCGCACACATGTCAAGCAAAAACCTGCACGACTTGCACAGGCGCACGGCACAAACCTGCAAACTGCACAATGTCGCATACTAAACCATCACAAACCTACAGGAAGACAACCAACTTTGGCATAATTTTGTTATAAAATCAGCTTAGAAATAATATTTATGACAATATTTTGAAATTTTGTTTTTCATGTAAACTAATAAATTTTACAATCCTTTTCTCTTTTTATGCAACTGTCGGTTTTTTTTTATTTTTGAAATAAGTTTTACTTCTGACAACCGTATCATAAAAGTAGTCTACAACCTTTCTTTGAAAGTATATTACATAGTTTAGATTTAATATTTATTGGAGAAGTCCGACTAAAGTTACATAATAACTGTACCGAAATTTTACGTAACATGTTTCGTTTTTGGATTATAGACACAATTTAAAATCTTCCGATTTTTATTAATTTGATATAATATACAGGGTGTCCGAGAATTATCTTTACAATTTTGAAATTTAATAACTTTTGAAATAAAAAGGATATTCACATTCTGTTTTCTGCAGTTATTAGTGCAACTCATAAAGTTTTGTTCTGTTTAGATTAGCACCCCCACATGTGCACCACGTGTGGCCCGAAGCACATCCAGTCGGTAATCGATTTCTTGCCAGGTACGCTGTAACATAACGTCTGTGACAGTGGCAAAAGCCTCTGTAATGGGGGTTTTTAAGTCAGCAATGTCAGTAACCTTTCTCCGATAAACAATATCCTTCAAATAATCCCAGAGAAAAAAACTCTGAGTTGCATTAATAACTGCAGAACACAGAATGTGAAGATCTTTTTAATTTCAAAAGTTATTAAATTTCAAAGTTGTACAGATAATTCTCGGACACCCTGTATATTTTTTTACAAATTTCTGAGTAGAAAGGAAACTGTCCCGTCTTTTTTATAGCATCATCAGGAATTAGAATAAGTTGCATGCTCGTCAAACTTTTATTTTGTAAGAAAAATACAATATTATGTAGAATTGATACTCTCATTTTTTTTAAAACTGTTGCAATATAATTTTGATGGGAAGATTGAGCCTTTCTTGAGTCGACAAATGTATAACATCTCGATGTTTTTTTCAGATAACAAATTTTACAACCCGTGTAAAATATCAAAAGAATAACTCAAAACCGGTGTAAAATTTAAAAACTCTTGTTACATAACAATTGCATAATAAAACTTCAGAACACAGTAGGAGGTAAGTAACAAGAGTAAAGCAAATATGCGGAAATATGTCAAAATATAGGAAACGTATTGTACCTTCTGTTTTTATTGTGTTTTGATTTACGATGTGACAACTGACAATATTTTAAAATTGTATCTTTCGAAGAAAAACACTGACGCAAGTCAAACGACACTTATAAAAATTGTAACAAATGGGTACACAAGATTTTCGAAAAATATTTAAAGGATGTCTTTTAAAATATTTGGGGTTATTAGTCCAATAAATTCCGATTCTACTTTTAGAAAATTGCAAGTTATGGATACAATAGCGGCCCGGTTTGGCTTCGCCCGGATTAAGACGTATTATGCTGCAGTGATTTTTCTTATAGAATAATAGCTGATACCCGCGACTTTGTCTGCGATTAATATAATAAACAACACAAACGAAGTCGCAGGTATCAGCTAGTATAGCCTATAGCCTTCCTCGATAAATGGATTATTCAACACAAAAATATTTTTTTCAATTCGAACCAGTAGTTCTTGAGCTTAGCGCGTTCAACCAACCAACCAAATAAACAAACTCTTCAGCTTTATAATATTAGTATAGATTTACGTATAGGTTCATCAATTGTAAAACATTAACTTTATTGTGAATAGACAGTGAACGTTTATTTAACAACGTTTGAAATTATTAATAAATCCTATTTTCCAGTTTCATAACACGAATGTGATCTCTTCTTTGATCAATTAATTAAAACATCCTATTATTATATTTTTTTGCGAACTGGAGATCCTTTAATAAAAGCTTGAACCTGCCATTTTTTTTTAAATTGCCAGAGGTGAGACATAATTACACGATCACTCAAGATCATTAGATACACAGGTTACCTCGTTAATGAATGACGTCAGCTGGGAAACCGTTCAATCAACCACGCACTATCAATTGGCATTCAAATTGGAGGACGCCATCCCCCTACTACTATCCAACAACCGTGATCATGTTTTTTTATCTAATAGTCTTGACTATAACTCATGTATTTTCAAAATGGCGAACCAATTACTGGTTATCAAAGACTTTTACTCCTATGTCATATATCGTTGTAGTTGGTTTACCGGTTCAGAGTGAGGAGGACAAAGTAGCGTGTGGTCATCTCTGTCCTTTTCTCTACGAGGTTACGCTACTATTTTGAGAGAGACAGAGATTGATCACAACATCGGTCTATCTTTTTCTTTTGGGGAAGGACACTTTTTAAACCTCTAGGGCACGTCCAGGTGTATAGATAGGCTTGCCAACTTTAAAATACAAATTTGCGGGAAATTAAGTAGAAAATTGTAAAAATCTTTGCATGGATAAGAAAAATTTACTTTAACTTGTAGTTCTGACATTACAGAATCCACATGAAGACCATTTCGTGCGTCGGTCAAGGCATTATTATACAAAGTGAGAAGACTCTCTCTACTGCTGCATTAGAACACGGAATAGATGCAATGTAATTAGCTTCCTCCGAAAAGCGGGATATTTAGCGTCCCGCACACACCCTGAGCGGGACGTCTCGTTAAGGGTATCAGAAACGGGACGTCCCGCGTATGGCGGGACGGTTGGCAACCTTACCTCTAGGGCACGTCCAGGAGTATAGATCTATGCTGGTTATTATTTTGAGTCCAATCTCTCAACAGAGGGTCTGTACTGTATTACTAGACGAGTTCACATATCAATTAACTCGGCTAGACAATCTTCTGACGAAAGAACTGTAACTTGTGTATGGGTTATTGTCCGGACGTTTGACTGACTAGCGAGCCCTCGCGGTTATCTCACTCGCACTCGCACGCATTCAACATGTTGACTGGGATAGATATACGACTATACTGTCGCAATATGAACGTCGTATGGTTGAAATGTGGTTGATTTCTTGGTAAAGGGAGAACCACGAATACAGAACCGGTATATGCCAAAGCCAAATCGCGCGGGAAGTTGCAGAAAAACAGCGCGGTTGATTGCAAAAATTGTCACAAATATACATAGTGGAAATACGAAATCTATACTCTATTTAGCTTTGCTATTGAGCCCTGCAGTTGAGCCCAAGGCCGCACTACTGTAGACACTGCCGAACGGAGCGCTGTCTCGCGAGGAAATACCGCAACACGATGAAGCCGAAGGCTCCACTACTGTTGATGCTACCGAGTGGGGCGCAACGCGGCGAAGTAAGATAAATAATACGGTGGTGTGTTTCATCTCAGTCGCGTGCGGCTATTAATAATAAGGCTGTGCCTATTCGTCCGAGTACCGGACAAATAATTTTATATTAATTAATACGGATACAGGAAAACAATTATATCCAAACAAATAGTATATAAATATATATTAAAATTAAATATAATTAATTAATTAAATTATTACTCATTGTAAAAAAATTGTATGTCAGATTAATCACTTCAAATCCAATTATTTTGCAAAAAAATATTTTAACCAATGTAAGATCTAAATGCTGACTTATATTGGCAGCACTAAACACATTTTAAGCTTTTTTCAGTTCGTATTAGAGATGGAAAAAACGGGTCTTTTTAGTGATCTGCATCTTTGCATCTGGATCCCGTATGTGAGCCGAGTTCTGAATATGTTACTGCAGTCTGCCACTGAGTTACCTAGTTCAGTCAATCATATCACGACCTGTATAGAATCAAGAATGCATAGCCAAACATGTGATGCATGAGTCATTTGAGCTGACAGATGCATCAAAGCAAGAACTGATACGCAAGTGTAAAATGTGCTTCTATGTGTTAAGTGTTTCACTGAGTTATGCGGATCCGTTGATCCGTCGGCTCAAAAAAAAAGTGAGTCGGCTCTCATGGATCTTCTATCGGAGTCGGCTCTTTGAACCGGTTCAGATCTGAGTTACCTAGCACTAGTTCATATGGTGCTAACAATACACACGAATTTCAGATAAACTTTAGAAAAAGAGGGAAAATAAACCAATTTTACAGCTAATTTTATTTTAATGTCTCATAAAAAAAGATTAATTAATGTTATATATAAAGTTTTTACTGATAATTATTCTAAAATAACTCCGATTTCTATAGCGTTTATTTTGTATAATTTTCGTTATTAAAAAAAAAAAAAACAAACCAATTATACCTGTATAAATAGTGATTATTTTATTTTACAGTACCCGTATAAACAGACACTTCCTAATAATAAACAGAAAGCAACACCGGGCAAATTCCTCTATTATTCTACAAAGAAGACCACTGCAGCATAATACGTTTTAATTCCGGCGAAGCCGAACCGGGTCGCCAGTGTATAAATATTTTGGTAGAAATTTGCTGTACACATTCGCCCTCTTATATTGTAGATAACTTCTGCTTCCATTTCCTCAGTGAGTTAGAAGGAACTCTCATGTTAAGTGAATGTGAGTGACAGCACATGAATATAACTATCTCTTTTCCTTTCGACCGAATAACTGTACATGTTCGCAATGACTCCGCGGGGGCCCCCGAGACTTCGCCTTCGTCTAAGATATGTTTAGTGATTCTATCGCTCGTATATTAATGCAATAGTCACCTCACGCAATTCGAAACATCCACAAATTTAGGAGTCCCCTTCAGGCGAAACAGAGAAAGAGAGAGAGCATCGTCCTCTTCAGGCATTAGATATCATATACAGGTCGGCAGGACAGAATGGCTTTTCAGTTTTGTCAGGGTGAAAAATGAAAAGAAAAAGTAAGGTAAGCGAGGAACCTTTTTAGGGTCACAAATTCGGTCCTCCTGCGATTTTTTCTGGATAAGATTTTTCCAATTATTCACGTGTACCCATGAAACACCATTATGACATTCATGACGAATTTTAAACTTCCAGTTCACCAGGAACTAGGAAGTACGAAAAAATATATAGAATATTAATTTTATACTTAGTTCGTTTCATATGCATTATTATTGTTCGATATTGTTTTATAATAAATAATGCAATTTTAATGTAACTTAATTTTTTAAAACGCGGACATTTTCATCTGAAAAATATTCGTTGATATAGAAGAGCCATATTATGCCTTATTAATTTTATGTCTGTCTTACTGATCGTTGAAGTCTCCGTATAAATTATGTGCGTATTGCTTGCATATTATATCGTTTAGTTTTGTTATTTTTAGAGATACAGAAAATATTCAAATTTCCCGAATCATAATTCTTTATATGTAGAATTTCCTGGTAGTTTTAGATTTTTCATATAAAGCTGCGTTTACACCATATCGCATATATTTGTGATTTTTTAATAGCTTGCAATTATAAATAATTCGACGAAACATATTTTGCATAAAACATGTTTCAATATTGAAAATTGGAGGACAGCTTAATCAAATTTTTTACCAGTAGTTGAAATTTCAAAGTCGGTAATAATACAAATTATTGTATTTAGAATTTTAAAACGATGATAGTAGGGACCTTAAATTCCGAATAATATGGCGTTAAATCTAAAAAATTAAAAATCACTTTTTACTCAATTTCGGCACAGCCGAAAGGAAGGGTTATGATTTTTTAAAGAAATATAACTCGTTCGAGCGCTCTCTGCAGCAATTAAGTTGAACTCAGAGTTTATTAGTACAATAGTTCGACGCTAGAGCGTCAGTGTAAAGTTAAATAAATGCTTCAATCTATAATAGGTGTCGCTAAAAATACGACTAAATGTTAAAGAAATCTTGAAAGTAAAGCGTATAATTTGTCTTTCGCCGGTAGGTTACACCACGGATATTAACGTTACATAAAAATTGATAAAAACGTAAACAAATACTCTTTTTTAAGTGCGCGGTAGTTCACACTTAAGTCTCAATATTACACGACCATTTCTTTGACGTCATTGTTATAGTTTTTTGATACACGATCCGTGTAATAAATTTGTAATTTGATCTTCTATACCATATGCATGAAACATCCTCCTTGGATGTTACCGTAAAAAACAAAAAACATTCTCCATGATAAAAACAAAATCCGTGAGAAACAACTGAACAACTCAGAACCGTTTTATTATTCTTTTAGACCGGAATGATTCCTTTAAAAAGAATTTTTTCTTGCAAAATTGTCCCGATTGGTTTATATGTTCATGTTCAAGGCTAAAGCTTTCTTTTTATTTTTGTAGATTTAAAAAAATCGATGCGGCTAATAGTTGAGCGGTGAAAATACAACAGATTAAAATTTCGTTAAAAATAGTATCGTTCCCAAAATACTACCGAATCGTTCCGAATCGAATGTATGACGTATGTATGTACAAACTGTTGCATTGTGTAGTTAACATGGCTGGCGTGAAAGTTTGACATTTGTAGAGACACCAACCAAAACATTTTATTAAAAATGATTGTGTTAAAATGATTTGATATTATGTTATGTGTTACTTTTTATTTTCAAAATGTTGTGTTGTTTTAAACTATAAATTTTTAAAAAAAAGTGCCTTTCATATGTCGTGCTTGCTTCGATAATTTCTATTTCTTAATCTAGGACATATTTTTTTTAAACTATGACATCTGAACGGTTGTGTATTTACCTGAAATATTCACGAAGTGTGATTGTTTGTTTTGCATTTTTTATTAATTTTTGTCAGGTATGTATTATTTATTATTTTACCGTTACTTTTCTATTTTTCGCAAGTGACATATGTTCCTTAATGATGTCATGTGCTATTATAATACCTCTATGTTTTGTTTTGTCCTTTTAAATCGGTTGTGTAACCGCAAAAGTCAATAATCAATTCTGGTTTTATATCGAAAGTGGTAGCACTCGATTTTTTCTTTAGTAAATGAAAATACCAAAATCAAACAAAGAAAAAAATTATACATTTTGAAAATTTCCCACAAAACGAATATTTTTCTAAGTCCGTTTCGTAACCACTACAAAATATATAGAAAGTTGAAACGAGACCACTATCTGCAATTTATTTTTCTTGCGAGTTTTTCAGAAATCAGTAACGAGACTTCTGACCACAATTTTCTTTTTCTTCCGGGTTTTTTTGTATTATACCTAGATGGGAAAACATATTTCCGCTATTTTATGTGCCTGTCAATACCGGCATCTCTCGAAGAAGGGTGGAGCGATTTTGATGAAATTTGGTATTCTCTATAAATTGGTACCCAAGCATAAAGATACTTTTTGTCTGACTACACGAGAAAAGGGTTGCCAGGACGCCAAACCTAAAAGCCGAACAGACCAGCCAGTTTGACTGGACATTTAGGTAAAAAAGCCGAACACCGTACACTATTGAGGATTTTTTTCTCAGTATTAATAGGTACGACAAAAAAAAATTATGTAGAATCAAGATTTTTTGATTATTACCATAAATCTTGTTAAATTCTAATGAAAAATAAATAAAACGCCAAATCAGTCCAAATAATTTATTTTCTATCAGTCAAATAAAGCCATCAGTCAAAATTAAATTCTAGATAAACATTTTTAAATTATTCTTAAATTAAATGTAAAAAACCTAAAAAGCCGGACACCGTTTAATTTTGGCCGGACACGCAATCAAAAAGCCTAACTATGTCCTGCTTTATCCGGATGCCTGGCAACCCTACGCGCGAATAAAGATATAAGGTTCCGGTTAAAACCGGCGTCAACGCCAGCGAAATATAGTCCTAGAAAAAGTGCTTTTTAAAAGCGATTTTTTAGCATATTCCCTTGAAGTGTAAGTTCCTTCAGTAATGTTAGGGAAAACCTCTTGAGAATATTTGTGGACCCATTTTTCAGGTTTCCCCTGAATTTTAGGTTCAGTCAGTAATATTAAGAAAACTACTTTTTGAGGTGATTTTTGGACTAATTTTGTACCGATTTCCCTTAAATTTTAAGTTCTGTTTCACATCATTTCGGATACTGTTGAATATTAAGACAAAATTTAAACGTGAGTTAAAATTTAAGTAAAGCGTATGTTAAAAATTTAAATAAAATAAAATGTAATATTTTACGATAGTCGTGTCTCTCAAAGTGGTACAGTATAATTATGTTTTCCGGTCGTAAAAAAATTTGACCTATAAATTTGGTGGATATCTAGAATTCACGATTATACAAGTAACGAACAAGTTTCATCATCAAAATCGGGTCAGTGGTTTCTGAGATATGCGCTTCAGAAACTCGCGAGATTCTTAGCTAACAGCTTGAAACTCTCTACGAAGCTGGTACTTGATCGATTCTAAAATCATCAGTTTTTTTCCAGTTTGCAATATGCGCGGATCTGGCCATTGAAATTCCCGGAAATTTAGGACAAGATGGAATCACGTACCGACTCGATTACACGCCCCCATACGGTCATCCCGCTCCGAACACAACAATAAAATCAAAAGATATCGGTGACAAACTCAAATTCTCACAAGGATTGCCGGGCACAAAGTACGATTTCTGGTTGTACTACTCGAATTCAACTTCGTTCGATCAGTTAACATGGACGGTGAGTATAACAACGGCCCCGGATCCGCCATCGAACTTATCGGTCATCATTCGAAATGGGAAATCCACAATGGTATCGTGGAATCCGCCCGTCCAGGGCGGTTATACAAGTTACAAGATGAATCTATTACCGTTATCAGGATCGCAGAAGACTCAGTCGTTTTTGATTGAACAAAATGAATTGCCATATACGATCAAGGACTTAACACCCGGAGCTTCTTATCAAGTTCAGGTTTACACCGTTTTCGATTCTAAAGAAAGTGTTGCTTACACATCACGGAATTTTACCACGAGTGAGTACTATTTAATATTTATTCTACTTTTATAAAGCGACTAGTTTTCCGGTCCGAGTAGATTTTGTTAACGAAATAATCAATAGCGACAAATTTCTCATAGTTCACTTTCGTCCTTGTATAAACGTACACCAATTTAACTAACAAAATCACTTACTACTCGTCCCTCTCTTGTCTTACCGGATAATAATATGACCAAGGTTACTCGGAAAGAAAACTTTTAAGTAGGGAAAGAATTTTTCAAATCGGTTCCTGTGTTCTTGAGATTATCCACGACAAACATGCAGATTTTTTCCTCTTTAATACTAGCAGCTTAGTCTAGCTTCGTCCGGATTTGTAAATTGCCTAGTAATGTAGCCGTGTTTCCCGGGAATAACAGTTCCTTGTTATGACAGCATAATACTTAGTCCACGTGCCACATATTTTATCTCGATATTTGTGGATGTCAAAAAAGTCTCTGGTTAGGAGGACACTAATTAACGTCGTGTGACATTAGACGTCGGCTTATAAAAATATGTGCCGGTAACATATTCTAACACAGGCGCGAAAGAAGAGAATACCGGGTTGCCTTGACAATACGTTACGATTTTATATAAGGTATTTTTGTACAGAATTATATGCCAAAAAAATAATTAACTGCGATAAAATAGTTAAATAAAACATAGCCTATAGCAGCGCTTCCCAAACTTTTTTGGCTTTGACCCGGAACGTTCATTGTTACAATGCTAAATCCGAATCTTTCCACTTTCGCGGCGAAATGAGTTATCAATTACTCTACGGTGCGCTAGCTTAACAGTTAGTTCATCCTAATAAAGCAATTGCAACATTACATTCACCATATGCGAGAGCCGATTTTTTTAGCTCGGATAATAATTGTTAGAAAACATTCATTGTTACAATAGTAAATTAGAAAAATTTTAATTTTTTATCCACTGTCACCGTCGGGACTCAAACCCGAATCTTTCCACTTTCGCGGCCGAATGAGTTACCTATTACTCTACGGTGCGCTATAGCTTAACAGTTAATTCATCCTAATAAAGCAATTGTAACATTAAATTTACCACATGCGAGAGCCCATTTTTTTAACTAGGCGTCTAGCCTAGTTAAAAAAATGGGCTCTCGCATGTGGTAAATTTAATGTTACAATTGCTTTATTAGGATGAATTAACTGTTAAGCTATAGCGCACCGTAGAGTAATAGGTAACTCATTCGGCCGCGAAAGTGGAAAGATTCGGGTTTGAGTCCCGACGGTGACAGTGGATAAAAAATTAAAATTTTTCTAATTTACTATTGTAACAATGAATGTTTTCTAACAATTATTATCATTAGGCATCTACAACTTATGGAGAGATCTTACGTGCTATAAACGTAAGAAATATATTTATCAAATTTTAGAGAACTTTGGATAACTAATCTACGATCACGTTAATGTGCAGGAGAATATTACGGAAATTTACCTAATTTTCGCAAATATTTGCATTGTAGTATTTGTCCTTCATAATACTATGTAGGCCTGATACGAGAATTATTATTATTTTGTAAAATGAACTATAAAGTCAATTGAAATTTTCGCCAGTTCTGGGAACTGAGTATTTGTAATATAACGACGTCTTTGCAATTCTTAGGTCTTAATGTTTTCAACAATAAATTGAAAATTTAATTGATATTTCTACCAGTCCTCGGATTACGTATGTTTTTAATATTTATTTTGTAAGCAACGACGGCCCAACAATCTAGAGGTCGCCATGGAAATGAAATTAAACACTGTATCTAATAAAGCTGTTTTGACGTTTAAAAGATAAAAATAGATGACATTTTTATAATGAATAGCTATAATTATTTTCATTATAATTTTTATTATCACATTTAAAATCAGCACAAAAAACAATTAAATTATTTTTTCCAATACTGATTTTTAACAAAATGTATCCATAAAATTTTATACTAATTTCACATTAACTGCTATAGCTTAGCAAACAAGCATCAATATCTGAAGAATTAGCCCTGAAAAACGACTTTTTCCTAATGTTGTCGTGTCATTGCATTTCTCGTTGGTTTCTGAATAAAAATAAAAAAACCCGGGTCGCAGTGCCAAAACCCTGCCGACAATATAGTGTATTTGCTTGTATAGGGCCGTGTGGTTTTATACTGTTATTATGTGAAATTAAGTTTGTTTTTGGGCATAATAAAAAATTTAACCCCTTAATACACCCCTTAAAATAACATTTTTTCCTTAATTGTAATATTATTATCAATCTAACGTCTACACCGAATTAAATACACCCTTCAATAAAATAAATGTCACTATCTGCAAATTAGTGTTTTCAAAAAATTTGTAAGTTCGGTCCTGTTGGGCCGATTTTATTAAAATTTTAGGGGCACTTTTTAATTGCTATTAAAGGGTTAAATTTCAATTTTGAAACGATTCTGAGATTTTTTTTCGGTATTTTGGGGCCCAAAAACTTTTTTCAACCCCTAAAATTCACTCTTAATGTGATCCGATTGGGCCCATTTTAAATAGGCTTCGTGCGGTAATGGATTCCAACATGTGTGCCAAATTTCGTCAAAATTAATTAAGTCCTTCGAAAGTTATAGCCCGCACACACACACACACACATATATATATATATATATATATATATATATATATATATATATATATATATATATATATATATATATATATATATATATACATATATATATAAACATTTTTAAAAATAGTGCCAAAGTGTTTAGGAGGTTATGAAACGTCGAGAAATTTTGGTCCGACCCCTAGGTCCCGCCATCCGACCGACGCCAATAGTGTATGTTGCCATATGGCAAATACACTAATTACAGGCTAAAACCATCTTACTAATATGTTCTTTAAAATGCATTAAAAAATATAATTTATGTTTCATGTGTAAACTACTTTACTGATAAACTTCTTCCACAAACCCCAAATTTTTGTTATGAGTGACTCGCTTAAAAGTCAACAGAAGTTTTAAATAATTTCAAAGAACTCATCTGGCAACCCTGTATACTACACACCAATATGCGATTAGAATTGCTAACTTAATTTTATTATGTGCGAGGAGATACAAGACCTAATAACTAAGCAATGCGCACAACGTACGTAAACTTTTATCGTGAATAACGAATTCATTTGAAAGTAAGAAATGAGGCTAGTCAAATAGCCTTTTAGGATATTTGACTCTTATTTTTCAATTGTCTTAAAATATTCAAATCATAGTATTAGTTCACAGGAATTTTTAGTTAGCTTAAAGGATAAAATAGCACTCAAAATTTTTTAATATAATATGTTGGCGCGAAAACATGAGCCGCCATGTTTAGCTATTCTGACGTCATTCTTGTAGTATAAAAACAAATGCAAGTTAGGGATGTTGCGACATTTACATCAGCATAATTTTTGATATCTGCACCCGCAATATTATTGTATTTTACTTATTTGTTTATCTAGAAAATAGAGAATCGCTGGTTAATAACAATTTTAAATTCAAAATGGCGCGGTAAGACCAGGACTCGAATTATATTTGTTAAAAACTGACTTATTTCCGCGTATATTTTATGCAAACGTCTTCGTAATAAGGTTAATTTTAATCAGATATGAAATGTTAATTTAATTTAAATCGTGGGAGAATGTTTTTTTTTTTCAATGTTAGCATAGAAAAAAGAACAATAGTGTTTTTAAAAATAAATGGCGCTAAATCTGTAATTATTTTTGAATGTGGATGTGCTGCGTTCTCAACCTTTCGATCGTATTTTTGAAAGTAGAAATTTTAGGTGAACTGTGTATGCAAAACAAATTATTCTATAGCGATTTCTTAAAAGGTATTTTTAAAACGGAACTTGATTTATATGTTAAAGTGCAGGTATGTACTTGATATTCAATTTAAAATGAAAAAGCATTTTTTTGCTTGACTCGGACACGATAAGTGGCCTTTTCTTGGCTGAACACACTGAGCAAAATTCTATAGTTAATAATAGGAAATAAAGAGGGCTGAAGAATATTTCGACCGGTGTGTCCGGAGGGTTAAGGCCAGCTCTGCATAACATATATCACTCGCATCATTACAATCTTAAGTTCACTTTAAAATTTTAGCGTTGTTATTTTTAGGGTTCCGTATATCCGATGGAAAAACGGAACTCTTATAGGATCCTTCTCGTATCTGTCCGTCAGTCACAGCTTATTTTCTACTAATTTACTGGACAAAATAAGTTGAAATTTGGTACATATATATACAGTTACATGATTCAATCACGGACGTATAGCGTAAACAAACGAATTCCGATTTTGTGGCCAAATTAAAAAATTATAAAAAAAATATCTTTTTCAAGTGCATCATGTGACGTATCAAATGAAAGAACTCGTTCTGAGAAATACTAATATATTTTTTTATAATTATAAAATGCATAGCTTAAAATATATTAAAGAAAATATAGGAAAATTAAGCATCCCCCCTTATCTTCAAAACTACAGAGCCTAAAATTAAAAAAAAGAGAATATAGAACCTCACCAATAGTTTACAGGAAAACCTAAACGAAAATCCTAAGTCTTAAAATTCTCACGGAAAATTGAACGGTACGGGACTCTCTCCACGCGATTTTGGCTCGCACTTGACTGGCTTTTGTTTTTTATATTCAGCACACTATGTTTTTATTAAATAAGTTTTCTTGAATGTATGTCTGTTTTCTCGTTATTTCAATTTGTTTGATAACAATTCGATGTAAATTGGCCTTGTATTACACATTGGAATTCCTATGTTGTTTAATGAATTGCCGAGTAAATTGCCGACTTACTTATTATTAAGTAATAAATAGATAGGATTTAATTACAAATCGGTAATTATTGTGACGTTTTGTTACATTTTTAGGCATGTCTTGAACAAAACAAATCGTTTATTATTATTATTTTATTCTCATGTATGTTTTTAAATAACTTTGTTGTACTTTTATCTTAAATAACTGTGATTTTTTTCAAGCTTAATTAAAATAACTGTTAAGATTAAGAACGGCTGATAAAATTTAAATATTTTGCATATTATACGGGATGCTACATTTTCAACTAGTTTCTGAACAGTTTGTCTTGTCTGGCTGTCTACGAGGTGTGACATAAAAGTAATAGTCTTAGTTTTTTTACACGCAAAAAAAAGAATAGAATTTTATTGAAATACAAACGTCAAATTGATAATATCGTAATTTTAAAAAACGTTATTTAAATATCCTAATCGAATAAGGAATTTTTGACTTTTGACTCTTTGGCGTCTGTAGTCTGCAGGTTCACAAGTTGAAAAAAACGTGTTAATTTTTGGTACTGAGAGTTAAAATACGTGTCATAGCTCATTGGATTCGTAATCACCTCTAGAAAAATGTCTAAAAGTTTAAAATCCGCACATAAACAATTGTAAAAGCTATTAACAATTAAAGAATCCCAAAAAAGGGAGTTTAATTTTTTCCAAATAACTCGAAAACTATTAATGCTAATGAAATTAAAAAAAAAACCCGGGTCGCAGTGTCAAAACCCTGCCGATAATATAGTGTATTTGCTTGTATAGGGCCGTGTGGTTTTATACTTTTATTATGTGAAATTAAGTTTGTTTTTGGGCAAAATAAAAAATTTAACACCTTAATACACCCCTTAAAATAACATTTTTTTCTTAATTGTAATATTATTATCAATCTAACGTCTACACCGAATTAAATACACCCTTCAATAAATAAGTCACTATCTGCAACTTAGTGTTTTCAAAAAATGTGTAAGTCCGGTCCTGTTGAGCCGATTGTATTAAAATTTTAGGGGCACTTTTTAATTGCTACTAACGGGTTAAATGCCAATTTTGAAGCGATTCTGAGAATTTTTTCGGTATTTTGGAGCCCAGAAACATTTTTCAACCCCTAAAAACTGCCCTTAAAATGGCCCGATTACGCCAATTTTAAATAGGCTTCTTGCGGTGATGGATTTCAACACGTGGGCCAAATTTCAATAAAATCAATTAACTCTTTCGAAAGTTCTTGCCCGCACACATGTAAATGAAAAATGTCAACTCCCGGAACTTCATCTCTGTTATTAATACTTTTAATTTAGTATTGAAAATAGGGCTCCGCGTGGTCGGCGCTGTGCCGATAAAACTTAACCAAGTTCATTTTAGCACCAGGGCCCTTAGTTCCATAGCTATGCTACTGGTTTTACAGCGACATTGCGAACGCATTTTCGAAGTATTGTTCCGTTCATGTAATACGGAAATCCAAAGAAACGTTTTGGGGAAATCACGCGATAATAAACGTGAAATAGAATTTATCCTCAGGTTAACTCGATGTCTGCGTTGCATTTCGATATGCCGTTGTCTAAACTGGACATCAAGGTGAACTTGTTTATTTATTGGTGTTTAATACACATATGAAATGATATAAAAAAGAAGTATTAAGGAAATACCAATAAACAATATCAGTGGTCAAAAGAGAAAACCGGTTAAGTTGATTTTTTCGATTATTTTTATCTTCAGATAATTTTTTCCAGTTCCGGCTTCGTCCGGGTGTAAATGTAATATATAGGATATAAAAGTTGAGAATCATTATCATTAAATTCTCAACGTGTACTGAATTTGCGCGAATTTAATCGTTTTTATTTGTGAATGTTCAAAAATCGAAGAAAAATCTTATATCCCAAAAAGAAATTTAAAAAATTCTGTTGATCCGATCGCTACCAAACTTCAGAAGATCACCCGCTGGGCTAATCTAAAGATTATCTGAAAATTTCATCAAAAATGGTCTACCCGTTTGGAGTCCATAGATTACATATACATCGTCTTTTATCTATATAGATTATTAAAATATAAAAAGTGGTTATTGTGACATAACGATAATAGTTGGACATATAGTATCGCGAAGTTTTTTGTATTTATTGATATGTTCTTTAATATTGTAGAACATAATTTTGTTCTATCATCAATAGTTTCCGCAGCGCATGCGACGAAACATGTTTTATGGCATTTTTTTTACACTTTGGGTTACGTTACTAAAGTTTTAGTAAGGATCCCTAATATTTTCTTGCAATAAATATAGCCTATGCTAGTCAGGGTGAATGTAGCTTTCTAATGGTGAAAGCATTTTTTAAATCGGCACAGTAGTTTTTGAGTTTATTCATTACAAACATACAAAAATACAAATCTTTCCTCTTTATAATATTAGTATGATAAATTCTATATTTATTTTGCATTATTCGCTACCCGCGGCTCCGCATGCTGTTGAGATGAAACTTGGCAGCGACAACAGTAGTGGAGCCACCGTATTACGATCCTGCCTCGTGGTAGCGATGTCAGAAGTGCCAAAAAGTATCAATATATATCGTATCGATTTTTTTTTCAAGTATCGATATCGGTGCCGATATATTTTTTACAAAATATCGATATATCGGTACAATTTTAAAGAGAACATTGGCACTCGAAGAAATTTAGTATACATATTGACTAGCTTAATATAGTCTCAAATAGCAATTAACGGGCATTATTTCTAATAAATCAAGTAATAAATAATTATCTGAAATCAAAAACAACGATATGAATTTTTTTATGTTTATTAATCAAACGTCTAATACATTTAGGAGCAGATAATTTTAGAGATTAATTCAATAATTAATAAAGCCAGGAATGGCGAACCTGTGGTATGCGTGCGAGAGGTGACATTTGATAGAAAATTGTTGGTGCATTCTTAATTGAGGTGTAAATCGAAATAATTAAAAATATTCTAGATGTTGTAGAAATGATTTTCGGAATAATTAAACGGAATAATTAAACGGCCATAGTCAGTCGCGGTAGTACATACAAGTGTTGTTACTGGAAAAAAATATCGGTTTTCGATACTGGGAATTTTATATCGATATCTCGAAATATTAAATATCGCCCAAAAATATCGATAAATCAAATAAAAAATATCGATATATCGAGATTTTTTCGACATCCCTACCTCGTGGGGCTGTGGCCCGTTCGGCGTGACGATAGTAAAGCCTTGACTTCCGCGTGGCATAGATGGTATATTTGTACCCAATTAAATTATTTTATATAAAATCCACCCATACCCCGTTCGGAGAGTGTATTCTAAAGACAGTCGAACATGTATTTCTTTATTTTCTAAGAAGAGTATTTTTTCCCGAGTCTCACTGAACGATTACATTGCCATTAATCTTTTGCCTCAAACACCACATAAGCGGTTTTGTCATTTAGCCGATATATTTATGGTTTGAACTTCAAATCACCTTTCGTTGATGACCTCAGCTGTTGAGCGTCTATAATCTACAATTCTTCTTCAAACCACCTTTATAAGAAACTTGAATTGTTTTGAGTCACATATTTCAACGACTTTTCAGTATTAACGATTGACATATTATTATTACGGAAATTATTTTAAGTTTCCCACATTATTTTGTATCGATGTCGTTCCATTTGAATAAATATATTGAAACAATAAAGACGTGTTACACATTTTATTCATTAAATTGTTTATGACGCGTAACATCTGCAATTATAATTACTAATTAATAAAATTACAATAATATCATTCAGGTGCGTCGACTTTTATCAAACTCCATGGGTGCTCTTTTGATCACTATTTACTAAAATTGATGAACTGCGAGAGTTCTGTACTACTTAAAATTTTCTTTGAAATCAGAAAGCTTTTAGTAGGAGAGCTATTAAGCGTTTTTGGGTAGGTATTTGAGGCACTGTGAAAATTTGTACTGCGATAACTCTTTAGTAATATCTGAATACAAAAACACAGACCTGGCTGGAGGGTAGCGGGGCTTAATCGACTTAACCGATTTTTACATTTTTGCGCAATAAAAAATCCTTGAGGCATTTTTAAATTTTAATATCCTGAAATTTAGTATTTAAAGAGTTATAAAATAAAAAAGCCAGATTTTTTTAATTGGATCTAAAACTGTTTGGAAAATTGTATTTTTTTAAGACTTAAAAAATATATTTGAGGCAAGTTGAAATTTAAGCAGAATAATATTGGTAACCAAAAATGGATATATTTAAAAAGACTGGTTGTTTCGGTGGGACCCTTTATCTGTCAGGCGATCAATATATGTTTGATGAATCAGTTAAGTCGATTAAGCCCCGCTAGCCTTCAGCCAGGCCTGTGATTTTGTGTTCGGATATTACTAAAGAGTTATTGTACAAATTTTCACAGTGCCTCAAATACCTACCCAAAAATGCTTCGTAGCTCTTGGGCTATTTGTAATCCTCACCCGCAAAAAATGATTAAGCTATTAAAAGTTAAATGTATTTTTTTTAAATGCAAAATCGATACGTATCGCTTGTAAATATCAAGTCTCAAGGCTGGTTGGGGGTGCTCCGCACCAACTATTTACTTTCTATGCAGGCTGTAGACCCTGAGCACCCATGGAATCAGCGCCCCTGATGTCTATTATTGTTTAAAATGAACTGGAGCTTATCAATGTCACTTTAAATAATATACGAAATGTGTTCTGTAGCAAGTTTTTTTTATTTATAATATTTTCATGTTACCATTTTGTTGTTGTTTTGTTTTAATGTTGTTTTAATTTAAAAATATCGAATTATAGGGATGTGTAAATTATTAGTTAATATTGCCTCACGCATTTTATGAAAAATTATATTACTATGAAATATGTGTAAAAATTTTGAAGTAAAAAGATTATTTGTGTTTTAAAACCAATTTAATTGTTTACAAAACTATTAATTGACATTATCCCCATCCCTACTTTGAACTCGTTCTATTCATGCAACATTATACTAATCAAATTGTATAATTGTATACAATACCTCATTTTGTTGTACTGGGTCTGGCAATAAAAACGGGCTCAGCATTTTTGGGTGATAAAAAAAATTACAATTCTTTTTTTTTTTATTTGTTTTAAGGCCACCATCAGTCATTGTTATTTGGACCTAGAATAAAAATGAAAAAAATTATTACCGATATTAAGCACCCCACGCTTTTTACAGTGAAGCTAATTTTGTTGTCAAATTGTTTTGCATTTTTTAGTTCATACAATCGTGTTGTTTTAGTTTTTTCAAACTTTTCTTTAATTATAAAACTAAAAAACAATCTTGCATTTGACCATGGGGTAGGCAACGTAACGTACGTCACTGTACAACATGTTAGCTTGCTTGCCGTAATTTTTCAAGTTTTTTTATTGTGAAGATTCTAGTCAGGATAATGGGACAAACTTATTAAATTATTGTATTGTCATCGGTTCTTGATAAGTGTGCAAAGTTTCAGTTTAATATGACGTTTTGAAGTAAATGAATTTCACGTTCAAACAAACAAACAAACATACAGGTGAAGCTTATAAAAGCGTGTTAATAAGTGAAAATGGCACGATGACAGTAAACAATATCAAATTATTATAACGGTAAAAAATCTCAAGGCGCCAGCTCTACGCGCGCTTGTTTGTCTTTTTTTATAATAAATTTCAAATTCAATCGATTTTTTTACACTGACAGACCGAAGGCAAGGTTCCTAGCAGAATTGTCATTAGGACAAATATTCTGTTCAGTTCTCTGAAATATTACTAAACAAGAGTTGAGTAATTGCTAGATCGCGCTTGACACTAGATTAAAGTCGACACATACTTTCTGCCGGGCCCTGTATATGTGCACTAAAAACATTTTATTTTCAATGACCGATTTTACCCACTTTCTAATTGTTTGAAATTGCGTTGTAGTGCAACATTTAATTGTGTGATAAATAGTTTTTAGGAAACATCTTTAAGTTCGTTTTTTAACCATGTTCTGATTTACAGCTGTTGAATTTAAATGTATTTTTATACTTTCTGGAGACCAGTTAACAAACATTGGTATTTTGATAATCTATATTAATAATTAATAAATGTATCAGGAATTGAGCGCATTTGTAAGAAAAAGATATGACTTTGATTGAGCTTTTTAACATTGAGGGAGGGCTCCATCCGATTAATTTGCCATGGGCCTCAAACGTTATAATTACTGTCTGTAAGGCTATATTCGGATACGACTTTAAATGCACACAGAACTGGACCCGAGCAAAACCGGGTTCGAAACTAGTGTAGGAAGCTTTGTTACAATAACCCTCTCTCTCTATAATGTAATATTTTCTAAATTGTTTTTCCTTAGCTACAAGGAAAATTGTTTTTAATAACATTATGAAAAATTTTAATCTCATAATTACATTTTGAGAAAACAATTCATTACGAATTATTTATAATTCAATTTTGTAGTTTTCTTGCAATTTTTTTTTGAATTATAAATAATTCGTAATGAATTGTTTTCTCAAAATGTAATTATGAGATTAAATTTTTTTATAATGTTATTAATAACAATTTTCCTTGTAGCTAAGGAAAAACAATTTAGAAAATATTACATTATAGAGAGAGAGAGGAGATTATTGTAACAAAGCTTGCTACACTAGTAATTATTAATCCAGTATTCTTTATACGAATTATTCACGTGAATCATGCATTAGTACATAGTTATCGTGTGGGTGGAATAACGGTGATAGCAGTGGAGACTCATTCGGATTCTCGGAATGTACTACTAATGTCCTTGATCGAGAAACGGTAATAGGGATGTTGACTATTTTTGGGAAAGTGTTTTAAATCGTGCATAAGTACCTAATATAGCCACAATTTTTATTTAAATACGACTCCAGCCTTAAAAAACATGTATTTTAAATTCCGTTTCGAATTTCGGTACAAAACGCCAATACTTGTCACGTGAGTGCCGTGACATCAGACGGTCACAAAGTAGGAGGCTGTGCTCATAAACGTTGATAAACTGATGAGGTGATGAAAGGTTGTTTCGTAGTTGTCGCTATAGTTACATGTAATTTGACGTTTCCTATAAACAAATAATAATAAATTACACACTAAAATATATTAACCAAACAATGAAGCCTTTTTACAGCGTCTGATGCTGTTCATGACCCTCTGACGTCATGCGTTCTGATTGGTGTTCGTTGTCAGGTGACTTGAGAGTGATTTAATTAGGTTTTATTTTTTAAATATTAATTAAATTCCTTAAAAATAAGGAAAATATTGTTTTTTAGTATTTCTATCATAGAGACTACCAATTAACGTTAAAATTATGTTTTTATTTGAATACAGTCAACATCCCTATTCCTGTTCGTTCCATATTGTTGAGATTTTCCATGGTTTCCTCAATAATTGCAGATAAATAATCCAAGTTCTGACCGCACAAAACAGATATGATGAAAAATATCAAATCGGTTGCAAATTATTTACATTTTGGAAGTGAAACTTCTTTAGCGACGTGTCAGTTTGAAATTTTCTGTATCGTAAACGGAAAATGATTCAATGGTGGGAAAATACAAAAGAAACCTTGGTGTAAGGCAAAATGGATAATGCATCAATGAATCGAGTTCACAAATAAAGAAGTTTCATTTCCCCCGTGAGCGTATGTGGGTGAGGAATACACGTTTTTTTATTATCCAATGATCTGTAAAATTGAGACCGAGCCACGAGTAAGATAATTATGGACATCTCTTTCTATCAGTGTCGCCAGATTTTTTTTTGCCAAGTCGGGATTTTGGATCTTTTTGAGTGAAAAAAGCGGGATTCTTTCGTCAAAAGCGGGACATAGTAAAAAAACGTATATAATCAGAAGTTTTTAAATATTTATCTTTTTATTTGAGTTTAAATTACGTTTACGTGACAATAGATAGCAAAAATAGCCATAGAAAATGTATTTTAATAAAAATATGATATTTTAAATCAGATTTACCCTATCGTTAAATAGTTGAGTCTTATTCGTCTTCTGAATAAAAAAAAATAAAAAAAACTGAAATCAAAATCAAAAAAGTTTTATTCATTAGAAAAATATGGCGTTTCAAACAATAGTCTGAGGAGTGAGTGTTACAAATTGCAACTTATAATAAGAGAATGATTATTTACGCACGGTCGAGTTATCCCCGAAAAGCGGGACTGAGCCTGTCCCGCGCGGGACATTTAATTTTGATTTAAAAATCGAGACGTCCCGCCAAAATCGGGACGTCTGGCAACGCTGCTTTCTATAGATAAAGAAATGATTATCTTCATTATAAGGCGGTTTAACTCAGTGTTTGAAATGAACGACAAAAATGATTTACATTATTTATTTATGTATGAGGGATAATATGGTATGCCCAAAATTATCAAACTTTGATACGCGGTTTGACCCTATTAGTGTACATTTATAAATATATAATTCTTATCGAACTCATCTGTAGGTAGTGCAGCAGGTCAGATTTATTATGATGACCTCAAAATTAAATCGGCTGTTTCATGTGCATTCTTAATAAATAAAAATTATAATTCCCTCTTTACATTAATTTATCGACTTTGTTTGGAATTTCGTTATGTTTGACTAACGGAAATATCCGCTCTTCGCTTGAAATTGATCACGACTCCTAATCTAAATGATCTGTAGCTTCAAAACTTTTCCTGAAAAATTATACATCATATACAAAACTCTGTAGCTTAAAGAACCATTTCACAAAATCATACTCTTTTGAACAAACAAACAAAAGAAAATACACTCAAATTGGTCATCCGTTTTGAAGCCACGGTTCCTCATTCGTGATGATGTCGTTTTTAGGGTACTGTGCAAAAACAAACCCTTATGGATCATTCTCGTGTCTGTCCGTCTGTCAAAACTTATTTTCTCCGAATCTACTGGACGAAAAAAGTTGAATTTTGGTACACATATAGACATTAGCGTAAAAACGAATTCCGATTTTGGCGGTTAATTTTATGAGGCAACTCAGTAAATAAAAAAAAGAATGTTTTTCAAGTGCATCGTGTGACGTTTCACAGGAAAGGGCTAGTTATGAGAAATACAAATATATTATCATCATCATCATATATTATATTAATACGCTAAGGTTAATATGTTTGCCTCCCTTTTTCGAAAAAACCGCACAATTGCTCCACATAAATTTTACATAATTTTATAGATAATTGCTTGCTCTACCGACATCAACAACTAAAAAATCTATTATTGCTTTTGTTTTTGCAAAATAATTAATTAAACATTTATTCAGTATATGCAGCAATGCTGCCATCTGACGGTTCTAACTTTGAAACAACGTCAACATGATTGACGGTCGGTAAATTTTTTTTGTTTAATTTTTAATCAAAATTCACGTATAAATACTTTTCGTATGGCGGCGCTTCAGCTCAACGTTTTCGATACTTGCGCCTCTATATGACAGTTTTAGAAAAATGTTTTCTTGAACCGTCACTGAGCTTTGTAATGTAATACAACAAAAAGAAGAAAGTTATAAAGAGTGTGAGAAATTAGAAACGAATTTTAGTGCGAATTATTCGCACAGGTACCGCTAGTTTTTATAATTTTCAAACGCATGGTTTAAAAGGTATTAAAGAAAATATACGAAAATCGAGTTTCCCCCCTATCACCGAAACTACCAATACTAAAATTTTGAAAAAAATTGTTAATATAGAACCTTACTCACAGTTCACAGGAAAACCTAAACGAAAATTCTAAGTCTTAAAGTTCTCCCGGAAAACGGAATGGTACGGAACCCTCTCCACACGAGTTATTCTCGCATTTGACCGGTTCTTTCACCAAATCTTTTTTCGTTACATAAACGAAATTACTCTCATCGCAACTAAAGAAATTTCACTTCAAAAACGTACTCTTAATATTAGATTTAATTCTGATTGAAGTGTAAATTAATGGAGTTTTAATTTTTTTTACAGAACCGAATACTCCGGGCAAATTTATTGTCTGGTTCCGCAATGAAACAACACTGCTCGTTCTATGGCAGCCGCCATATCCGGCTGGAATTTACACTCATTATAAAGTCAGCATCGAACCTCCGAACGCAGTTGAAAGCGTTCTGTACGTCGAGAAAGACAGCGAACCGCCTGGCCCGGCTCAAGCCGCCTTCAAGGGTTTGGTTCCCGGACGAGCTTACAACATATCGGTGCAAACGATGAGCGAAGATGAAATTTCTGCACCGACGACAGCTCAATACCGTACGGTGCCATTGAGGCCGCTCAACGTCACGTTCGAAGCAGTTACGTCGTCATCGGTTCGAGCCAATTGGGAACCGCCCAAAGGCGAAAGTGAATTCGATAAATATCAAGTTTCGCTAGCATCGGCGACACGGAAAATGGCACCCGTGACTAGGGCAAGAGATGAACATGAAACCTGGTGGGAGTTCAGAGACTTGGAACCGGGAAGAACGTATCAAGTTGTCGTGAAAACGGTATCGGGAAAAGTTACGTCATGGCCGTCTTCCGGAGAAGTTACACTGAGTGAGTATTTTATTATTATTTACAAATGTTTGTAAACTAGAAGTCAAATTCTTTTTAAATGTCTCTGTACTGATGGCGTTGCACAAAACGTTGTCAAAAAATTGGATTTGATAATGACCTTAGATTGTGATAACATAATTACAGTCTAATGTCGTGTTCAAATTCCCTGTCATGAAGCACATTAGATTGTATTAACACAAAAACAAATGATTGATCTTCACAGAAAAAGGATATTTTTTAAGTCAAATTTTGATTAAAATGCATAGAAAAATGTCGTTTCGAAGTAAAAATGATGCAAAAAACCATGTTAAATACACGTATACACAATTTAAAAAAAATATCATTTCAATCGATCAATTATTTTTCGAACAGAAACAAATTAAAATTCTACTATGCTTTTCTTATGGAGAAATATGTGCGTTCACAAATCTAAGGTCATTATCAAATTATTTGACAATCCATTCTGCAACCTAGCATTAATAAACAAAGGAGGCTGATGACAGTAGCCAATCATAAGAAGATACTGCAAAAGCGAATACTCCTTGTTTGCATACTTGATTTTTTTTCAGTGTGTAAACTATGTGCCCAGGGACACACTGGACACTGTAAAAAATGCCGCCCCATTACCGAAATTTTGAATAAAATGGATAAACTTCTGATATACAATTTTTAAATAAATAAATTTACTCATTTATAGCAGAAAATTTATTATAAATAGAAGGAACATAGACTCACGATTCAAACTGCAGGTGTCAGCATACAGGGTTGCAAGTTATTTAATTTTTCGCAACCCTGGGAGTATGCTGTTTGAAAGGATATGGGAAATAGTGATCTGTAAATTTTGCAGCGGACAATTTATAAAATTCCAGACACTGAACCTTTTTTCACAATTGTTTATAATTTTGAACATAAGTACTCTTAATAATGAAAAAAAGAATTTTACTTATTGTAATTTGAAGATGTTTTCAACATGATTACACTTTTTAAAGCGTTTTCGATAGCGCGAAGAAAATTTTTATTCTCAGCGTCCGAATTTGGCCGCCCCTGAAAATTTGCCGCCCTGGACACTAGCCCCGAGTGCCCCTAGTGTAAACCCAGGACTGTATGTACCTGTTATTATTGATTTCTTTTTTTTTTGTAGTGCCATTGCCAGTTACAAATCTGAACGCGATAACCGATGAAAAAACTGGTTCAGTTACCGTTTATTGGACTCCGGACAATTCCAGTTTCCAGCAGAAATACCGCGTCGCGTACCACGAGGTAGAAACATTAAATGGAGACAGTAATATGATCGATACAGAAAAAACATCACTCGAATTAGAAAATTTATTACCCGGTCGAAATTATACGGTAAGAGTAACAGCAATATCGGATGGCGTAGAGTCGAACGAAACATCGATCAATATTGCTACCAAACCGAGCTCACCGATAATTGAAGAACTTCGACCGATCATAAACGGTTTGAACATCAGCTGGAAATCGGATGTGAATTCGAAACAAGATAAGTACGAAATTAAATATGTAAGAAACGATACGGGTGAAGTCCAGAAAATAACCAGTCAAGATTCGCATATCGTGTTGATGAATTTATATCCGGGTGCTGGATATCAAGTCAAGGTCTTTGCCGTTAGTCACGAAGGTCTGTACAGCGAGCCGCACGACTATTTCCAAGCCGTGTTTCCGAAACCTCCTCGTAACCTCACAATCGAACGCGTCACCAGCACGTCGGTGCTCGTACATTGGGAGCCTCCGGACAATTCGTTATTTTCAGAATACGCTATCAGATACCGAACTGATTCTGATCGGATTTGGGTCAAGTTGCCTCCTGTGAAAAATAACGAAGCCGAAGTTGCCGATATGGCGCCAGGAGAACGGTATACCATACAAGTAAATACCGTTAGCTTCGGTATTGAAAGTAATGGACCGCAACAGGTTAACCAAACGGTACGACCGAATCCCGTGACCAAAATAGAATCCATCATCGATTCAAGTAATGTGACCTTGGAATGGCCTAAACCGGATGGCCGAGTCGAATTGTATATTGTCGATTGGTGGGAAACAGATAACGAAAATATGAGACAGACTCGAAACTTAACGCAGCCCGAACAGTGGGACGATGTGAGGGTTTTGGTCGGCGATTTAATGCCTGGTGTCGAATACACGTTTAATATCAGAACAATGTCTTATAATTTACTAAGTGACGTTACCACATTTATTACCAGAACAAGTAAGTAAACGTATAGTCAACTGTTTGTAAGTCAAAATGTCTTCCATCTTGAATTACTTAAATCACGCTCCTGTAGAAGATATTGAAGTTGGATTTGTATTTTGTTGCAAAGTCACTTTGTGGCGTTGCTGTCGGTAACGAAAATGTAAGACAAAGATAAAAAACGTGTGATAAAAAGGAATGAACAAGTTTTAAATTTGATCCTTTATTTCATATATACAGTAAGACCCCGTTTAACGCAGGAGATACATTCCAATAAGTTCCTGCGCTATACGAAACAGCGCTAAACAAGATCATCTTCATTCGTAGATAATAGGCATAAATGAAACAGAACCGAGAATAAGAAAATTTGTTAGTTTTTTTTTGGTTTATATTTGTAACATTTATTGTCAAATACTTTTTTTATCACGTTAATTATAGATTTATTAATTGGTAACATCGATTTTTGTTCATAGAACATTTATGAAAATCAAATAAAAGTTTGGGTATTGAAGATATGTTTGTGATGAGAAAGATTCCTTATTTTTGACATGTTTTGTTTTTTGTGAAGAAGTCATCTAATGTCGTTTGCCTTTTTCTGTTTCGTTCAGCAAGCTGTTGTCGATAGCAAGATATTGCATCAATGACACTTCGTATTGCTTTTGAACTTCAATTAACATTTGAATCATTTTGTATAAACTTATCCATAATTTACGTCACAGTAGCTAAACTTTTTTTTTAGGAACCGCGTAATACTGAAACAGTATTAAGCGAGTTCTTACTGTATTCTTTATCTTGATCTTTTATCTCTTTTCAGTGAAATTATTTCCTTGTCTTACTTTGCCTTCCTGATTGCAACGCCGCATATCATGAACTAAAATTTTGGCTTCGATAAACGATATACCACCACTAATGCTAACCATATTAATTAAACCAAGTAAAATTTTACAGTTATGAATCATAAGTATTTTCATAGTTTATGATTTGTATTTCAGTGCCTCTGATTCAGTCAGAAATGGTTGTTGTGAACGATCCGCAAAAAACTGATACTTTGAGTTTGCGCTATACACCGACACCTCAAGCTTCATCGCGTTTCGATTTGTATCGCTTCTCGATAAATGAACCGGATGTCCCCGTTCAAGAAAAGGCAGCTAACGATTCAGATAGAAGAATAACATTTAAAGGTTTGCAACCTGGCAAACTTTATAACATCACTGTTTGGACGGTATCGAAAAATGTTACAAGTCAACCTTTGCAAAGACAGGAACGTTTATGTAAGTTTTAACACAGACTTTTTTTACACGGGCGTTTTGGCATTCATGTAGTTTAGTGGACCCACGAAAAAAAGGCAATTTGTATGTTTGACACAAGATTACTAGAAAGTAAGATTGGGCAATAATTGAAAAACCAAGCCATGATCATCCGACATCCAGTGACGTAAGCAATCGATTCAACCAATCACAGACGTGATCATGTTTATAGCCTCTTGCGCCCAACCTTCTAGTATTCTAGTAATCTTGTGTTTGACATGCCTACAACGTAAAGCTCTGTTCACAATGATGTTTGATTCACAATCAAGCAACGTGTACGTTACCATTACGTTACGTGATTAGAACTTCTGATAACATTGATTGCCATAACTAGATATATAAAGTAATTAAGTGTTCTATTTTATATTTTATTTTATATTGACGTATTGTATCCCAAAATGGGCTCAACAATAAATGCTTATTCTATTCTATTCTATTCTACTCTACTCTATTCTATTCTATTCTATTCTATCGTTTGACAATTGTTTAATATTACCCTATGGTTTAATACAGTTTTCATATGCTTCAAACGAAGTTTGTCAATTTTATACAAAAAATTAATCAATGTGATACAATTTTTTTGATGAAATAGACATAGTTATGCTTCCATTTTTTGTTTGCTGTATAGCTGCATCAATAATAGCCTAAATACTATTGTACATAATTGACGAAAATTCGTGCCCTGTCGCTATTGTGAGCCACGCGCGACTGAAAGTTTACCAGAATAAACAAAGATATCGATATGATTTTTCAGACCCTGAACCTATTACCGGAATCAACGCAAGTCGCGTTGCAGATACAGAAATAACATTAAGTTGGGGAATTCCACGCGGAGAGTACAATGCGTTCGAAGTACAGTATTTACCTGAAAATATATTGATACAGAATCTAACCTTACATAATTACATTACGATAGTCGACCTGAAACCGCACAGAAATTACACATTTACAGTAGTTGTTCGATCGGGAACGGAATCGAGTGTTTTGAGGCAATCTTTGCCGGTTTCTGCCATTTTTACTACCAAAGAGTCAGTACCGGGTAAAGTCGACAGATTCCAACCGATCGATGTTCATCCTAGCGACATTGTACTGGAATGGTCATTACCGAGTACTGAACAAAATGGTATCATAAGAAAATTCAAAATTACTTATGGATTGGAAGGCTCTACTTACACACAGGTAAACATGAAATATTTAAGCTGTTAAATTACACTTATTCGAAATCATTCAAAGCTGAATACGGTATGTGGTACTCAATTCCTATATAATCTTTATAACGAAAGCATTAAATTGAAACTTTCACAGTAAATAAAACGTTTCAAATGCACTATCCGATGTCGGATTTATTCTAGTGCCTATGGGCAAAATTTTGTAGAGGCCTATATGTATAATATGTGCATAAAATTTTTTAAATTTAATTTGATTTTTTGAAAAATTTCAGAATATTGAAAAAATAAATCAAAATTTAAAAAAAAAATTCAAAATTTTAAAAAAATTAAATTTTCGACAAAAATCAATTTTTTGAAAAAAATCAAATTTTCGAAAAAATTCCAATTTTTGAAAAAAGTTTGAAATTTCAAACAAAAAAATCGAAATTCAAAATTTCCACTTTATTGAACATTTAAATTTTTTTTCGAAAATTCGAATATTTTATTTTTTGGTTAGATTTTGTGGGAACCTATGGTGCCCAGTGCTTAAATCCAGCATTTGCGCTATCGTTGCCTGAGCGCCAGAGACGTGATAAATTTACACCTTTTTTATATTTTTATTTTTAGACTCGAGAATTTTTACCGGACGAATTTAGTGGAACCATACGTCCGTTAATACCAGGAAAAACGTACGTGTTTCAAATTCAGGCCGAAACAAAAGTCGGGTTTGGTCCGGAGACGACATGGAAACAAAAAATGCCGATACTCGCTCCACCGAAACCAAATAATGGCGTCGTGCCCACAGAAGTGTATAAAACATCGGCAACTATTCAAATAAGATTCCGTAAAAACTATTTCTCGGAACAGAATGGTCAAATTATATCGTACGCGATAATAGTAGCGGAAGATGATTCCAAAAATGCTTCCGGTGTTGAAATGCCTTCGTGGCGCGATGTGCAAGCATATTCTTTATGGCCTCCATATCAAGTTATGGATCCGTATTATCCGTTCCAGAATAGTTCGATTGAAGATTTCACTATAGGAGCACAGACTTGCGATGTGAGACAAGCCGGATATTGTAACGGACCTTTAAAATCTGGTTCGACGTATCGGGTAAAAATACGAGCGTTCACGGCTCCAGATAAGTTTACCGACACATTCTACAGCTTTCCGATGCAGACAGGTATGTTTATAATATGTATTTTCAAGCCGCTCTTCTGAAGTGAACTTATTTATTTATTTATTTAATTTTTTGTGCTTACAAGGAATTTTAATGGCTGGTGAGTAAAATAGATAACTTGCACAATTTTTTTCGTTTATGGGACATACTCAGATTTGAGTAGAATAATTACAATCAGAATATTTGTCATTACGCTTAGAATTATTTCAGCCCTCTGACAATCTTGCAGTATTATGGACCCTACTTTAGATTTAAACCACATTAATGATAGCTCGGCTGTGTTATGTTTGGTTACAAAATATACTAATATGAAATCGAAAAGCATTACATTGAAGGTCGGGGATTATTTTTGTAGACATTTTATTAGAGGTGTGTGGGTACAGGAAAAAAAGGATTAACTGGTTTAAAATGCAAACCTTTAAAGCTGCAAAATTGTCGTGAAGAAAAAAATAATGAGTTATCGAAGAAATGCCTTAATACTGATAATAGTATGGTAACCAACATGAATTCATTGCATTACGCACTCAATGATGAATTTCATTAGCTATTCCTATCATGAATAATAATAGCATATTTTTTTGTCCGGTTTGTGAAACAGAATATATTATTTCTCCATGATTATTGGACTCGCAAATTTTTCGCTTTGCTTGACTATATTGAGTTTATGGATCCTCCATCAAAATAGGCTTTTCAGCTATCTGAATAAATAATATTACATGCATAAAAATCACCTGAAGGAGTTCTATATTTTGCAATAAGGATTAATTAAACTTTTTTCCCTATACACACCCTTTTCTGATACAATGTCTACAAAAATAGTCCAATGAAACTTCTTATTCCGTACAGTAGGCTAAGCATAGTTCGTAACCAGACAAATCGCACAACACAGTTGAGCAGCACCATCATCATTAATACGGCCAAAATCTGAAGTAGGGACCATGATATTGCAAGATTGCCAACTGATTTCATACCTTATATTTCTTTTTGTATAACTGCAACGCAAATTTTGTTTCAGACAAAGACAACACCGCTGTAATAATTGGAATAACAATTCCATTGTTTATAATAATGTTATTATTCATTGCCGTTATCTTGTTTAAAAGACGACGTTCAGCTGGCAGGAAAACAACTGAAACGAGAGCAAATGATAGTGTTTCATTACCGGATTCGGTTGTTGAACCTAATAGGCCGATACTGATTAAAAATTTCGGTGAACATTATCGGGTCATGTCGGCCGATTCAGATTTTCGATTCAGCGAAGAGTTTGAAGAATTAAAACACGTCGGAAAAGATCAGCCGTGCACTTTTGCGGATTTACCATGCAACAGGCCTAAAAATCGGTTCACAAACATTCTTCCGTATGATCATTCGAGATATAAATTGCAACCCGTCGACGATGAAGAAGGATCAGATTATATTAATGCTAACTATGTACCGGTAAGGATAGTTGCCAACTTTAGGGAAAAAATAACTAAAGTTTTCAGTACATTTCATATGTTTCATATCTATGATTGAAGGCACTAAAACGAACTTTAGGGAAAATAATAACTAAACGTTTCGTATGTGTAATAACACTAATATCACGTACCAACTTTAAAAAGAAAAATTACTAAAATCTCTAACGTTACCAACATAAAAAGTAAAAATTCGGATCATTTTAGGCGACTTAAAAAACTAAAAAAAATACTAGTTTTAATTGTTTTATCTGTAACTTTGTTTTCAGGGTCACAATTCGCCAAGAGAGTTTATTGTAACTCAGGGACCGTTACATTCCACTCGAGACGATTTCTGGAGAATGTGCTGGGAATCCAACTCTCGTGCCATTGTCATGTTGACGCGATGTATTGAAAAAGGTCGCGAGAAATGTGATCATTATTGGCCGTTCGACACAATGCCCGTATATTACGGCGACATTTCTGTACAAATTTTGAACGATAGTCATTATCCTGACTGGAGTATTACGGAGTTTATGATGTGCAGAGTAAGTATATTAAATACCATACCGTTGGCACACGCTATCCCAGACTAGTGAGTGAGCCGGTTTTAGAAAAACCTAAAATAAACCGCTTTTTGTAAAAACCGATAAATACCGGTTTTTGTTCACTTTTGGACTCACTTGTGTTTCATTATTCGTGTATCCGAACACCAAAGTTAGACTAATATGTGCCGTCACCCAGAAGAGCAGGTTGCAAGCCGATGCTGTCGATCACATCTGTTTTCTGAATCAAAATTATGACTTATGCGATTAGTTATTTTTAGGTACAAGTTGTTTTGATTTTAATTAAGTTAACTTAAAAAGTAACAAAAACACCTAGAAATACCGATGTTTTCCTCAAAATAATCGGTAAAAACCGGTTCTCAAATTTGTAATCGGTTCACATCACTATTTTAGACATGACTCCTGAGGTCTGTATCTCGGTTATTTTTTAGGATAACCCCGTCAAAGCCATCACTCGAATTAAAATCATGTATGCCATATGCGTGAAATAGATTTCACATTTTGAATTATTCAGCCATTTTATATACGTAATTCGTAATTATTTACTTTTTTTTAGGGAGACACACAAAGAGTTATCCGGCATTTCCATTTTACGACATGGCCAGATTTTGGTGTACCGAATCCACCACATACACTCGTTCGGTTTGTTCGTGCGTTTAGAGAACGAATAGGTGCAGATCAAAGACCTATCGTCGTTCACTGCAGGTATTTATTCATAGAAAATTAGAGTTTAAAAAAACTGGTCAAGTGCGAGTCGAACTCGCAAGATTAGGGTTTCGTCCTATTCCGTTTTCTGTGAGTACTTTAAGACTTAAGATTTTCGTTTAGGTTTTCCCGACATTCCCTAAATTTTTCAAAATTTTAGGCCCAGTAGTTTCGGTGATACGGGGGGGGGGGGGGTCAAATGTTCATTTATTTTTATAAATAACTTTAAAACTATTTATTTTAAAATTATTAAAAAAATATATATGAGACCCTTACTGCAAGTTCTTTCATTTGATATGTCACACTGTACAGTTTGCCAAATTTTTTTTTTTAATTTCCTAATTTTTTCCCCAAAAATGACCCCCATGTTTAAAATTCATTTATTTACGTTACATGTCCGTCATATGGTCACCGACTTACATATGTGTACTAAATTTCAATTCAATCGGTCCAGTAGTTCGGAGCAAATTGACTAAAACAGTAGGACGGACAGACACACGAGTGATCCTATAAGGGTTTCGTTTTTTACTTTTGAGGCACGAAACCCTAAAAAACTAAAACAACTAAAAAATTGGAAAATTTTAATTGATTTTTATGTATTTGAAATGATAGAATGAAATTTAATCACAAAAGTATCTAAAAGTGAAAATCTAACTTAGATTAATCTTTGGCGTACAAAGCATTGCTACTATATAACGTATAACTTGTCACCAAGAAACAAAGTGGCAATCGCAAAATACTATGGACGTACAGCATAAGCATAGCGGCTTCATCCGTTTTATCTAAGTTTTTCCGTATTATCCGAGCATACATCTCAATTAATGCGAAGTGGTCGAAACTGTCCGTTGTTTCGAATAACTGGAGACTGGGTTGATCGAGGGCCGGATAAATGAGGTTTTACTATATATCTTTAACTCATTTATAACCGTAATTGTATTATTGGTTTGTTAATCATAATTGTAAAAACAGAAATCGTTGCATCACTAGTTAAAAGGTACCAGAATCGCGTAAGAAATTCTCGTTATGAGTACAGGTTTCCGTAAATTATTTACAAAAAATTCAAGCCAATTGGACGACAGCACTATTCCAACTTAAAAAACTCCTGAGCAAAAGAAAAGCTGATTTTTGTTTCAAAATATTTCCGAAACTATAAAGTTTAGTTTTACAAAACTTTCTTAGAAAAATAAATAGAACATAAATCATTATATGAGAGAAAACAACGTTATAGCATATATTTCTTTCGCGCATGCGCCGGTTTTCCCCAAAAACAGTAGGCCTCTTCATATTTGCATACCAAACATCCTCCCAAAATTTGGTTTCAATCCGTTCATCCGTTTGACCTGTGTCGTACTCACAGACACACAGAATTTTTCCAAAAATATGTTTTTTGGATTCAGGAGACCTCAAAACGAAAAAAATATTGTAAAATTTTGAAAAGTGAATTTTAACCTAAATCGTTCCCCACTTGTGGAGTTAAAATGGTAAAATTAATAATTGATGTGTTATTTTTGTAAATAGCGCGGGTGTCGGCCGATCAGGTACATTCATAACCCTCGATAGAATCTTGCAACAGATTCATGTCTCCGACTACGTCGATATATTTGGCATAGTGTGGGCGATGCGGAAAGAACGCGTGTGGATGGTGCAGACCGAACAGCAATATATTTGTATACACCAGTGTCTTTTGGCCGTACTCGAAGGCAAAGAGCTAACGGGACCACTCAGAGAGGTACATGATAATCAAGGCTACGAAGGTAAGTCGCGCATTAAATGGTTTTTTATTCACTAAAATCAACTTGAGTTTGTCATGAACTTTTGCAAAATGTGAATTTTTTTGAAAACTTTTTGTTCTGATTTGAAATTTACTGACGCATAATATTGTTATGTTATAATTTACCTTTTATTAAAAATCTAGTGAGTGTTTTTACCGCCAGAGGCATGCAGCTCGTTTTCGGCAAGATTACTAAAATACTAGAAGGTAGGGCGTAAGAGGCTATAAACATGGTCACGTCTGTGATTGGTTGAGTCATTTGCTACGTCACTGGATGTCTGATGACCGTGGCTTTTTCACGTGAGACTGTTTGGAAGAAACCTTCAATCTTCAACAATGCTAACGTCCAACCTTAGTTTCTAGTAATCTTGCGTCATTAAGATGAAAAGATAAAAATGTTCAGAACTTGATTTCAGAGACTAAGTATGTGCCTCTGGCGGTGAGAATATTTACTAGGTTTTAGTCAATGTTCAAAAGTATTGTACCTTGTTGAAAAAAGACTGTACTTATAAGACTATATCATATTCTAATAGCGAGCAAATAAATTTCCATCTAAATTAGGTTACGGAAAAAAACTGTCACTTCAATTGTTTTAAGCTTTAATGACTGACCAAAAATCTAAATTTATTTGCTCGCATTGTTTTAATATTTTAAAATAGTTAAGAATTCTATTGATATTTATTGCTTTAAAACATGTAATTCGCAAGTAAGTGTTGGCATAAGCTTTCATCCACAGTACAATCATCATTTGTTTTGCTTTCATGTTTCATTCATAAGATAGGCACTGAGACTCAAAAAATTTAAGCGCGAAAGTGAAATTAATGTCATCTATAATTTTTTGTTCCGTTTTTCAAACAAGAACATCACTATCAATCGGTGTGATTTATAAAGATGTATAATAGCTTTGTTTGCACAACAACCCCGAACTGTCAGTAAACTGACGACGCATGCGCGTTGCTTAAAAACGTGAACCTCTTGTATGGTAAAATCGTTGGAATTTTGTCAAACATATTGTTCAAAATTTAGCCTGTCATCTTTAGGGCATTCTCGATGCCTATTGTTGGATTGCTTATCAAAGAAATTTATTAATTTTTTACTCTTCATTGAACAAAAAATTAAACTGTCGTTTAAAGTATTTCAGTCAAACCAGACAATATTTAGTTTTGTCATTTCTCTGTTAATTTTTTGCTTACGAAATGCATTGGTGTGACTTTAATCGGCTTATCCATTGCATGGTTGATTTATTAATGAAAATTTACACCAAAATAATTTTTTGTGTGTTCTCGTAGAAAAAAGTGCCATGCAGGCGGCTTAAAAATTTACATCGTTGGCAAGTATTGTACTAAATATGTGAAAAAGAATTGTCGACACTAACTTGTGACATAACCTTATGCTGTGATATTTTAATTTATGGTTCAGGCAAGGGAGGTGGTGGTGGTGGTAGGGGAGACGACTATGACCATTTGGGGGGAGAAAAAGAAAGATGAGAGCACTCCAGTTGTTGCGGTAACGCTATATTATAAATCCTAAGATTGTATTTATTAGAGCTTTTTTAAAGTTTACTTCTTATTAACATTTTTATATAATCGCAACTAAAACTTAGTGTTATAGGTTTTTGCTTGTGCATTTATTAATACAATCCTACTAAATAACATTTAAGTTTCATTTACTTAGTTGATAATAAAAAAAATCTAAATGGCGTGTCAGTAAAATGGCGACCAAAACTGGAACGTTAAATTGCAGTTTAGGACTGAAGCAGTTTTACAAGTTTAAAAATATGTGACAAACGCTTATAGATATAAGTTTATAGTTTATAATTATTATTTTTGATTTGAATTAAAAACTCCTATAACACGAAAATTGACAGCGGCCGCCATTTTGTCAGTATGGCAGTTAATTTGACTGATTTCAAAGATTCTCCAAATATTGGTGTTCAATTCAACTGTGGAAATATAAAGAGAAAAAAAAATACAAACTTTTCAATTGAAAATTATCCGATCATTTAATTTGACTGTGATTACAAAATAATATTTATTAGTAAAAAATTGTTTTATGACCAAATGTAAGAAATAAATACGTGCTGAGAACGTTTAAAAAAAAAACCCTTATTTTTTGTTTGCCTCGCGTGCCTTTATTTTCTAATCATGCCATTTTTCTGATTCACTTTTTATAATAATTTCATGGTATGCTTTTTTTAAACAGTTTTCCTAATCATATTTTAATAATTCATATCTGCAGACATTTCCGGCTTTATGAGAGTGTGCATTAGTGAGACGATCTCACTAGGACCGTGGGGGGTTGGGGGAACTAAGTTAATTCATTGCGAAATAAATTGCTAAAACCGGTTCGACAGATCTATGACGTGGTATTTTAGCTAAACGTGTAGTTTGAAATGCCATATTTATAAGTGCATTTACTGCAATCCGCTAACTACCTCAGTTATCGAGCGTCTATAATCTACAATCTGTCTCTTTACAATTCATTGCAATTAATATTTTCAAACTTGTTGATACTAAAGCAAAAAATCGCAAAGCAGGAACTGCTTGTGTTTCTTCAATCGCTAATTATTAACCAAAGAGATGGGCACTGCCAAACTTTACCGCTAGGGGCGCCAGCTATATAACGACCTCAGTCTATGAATAGTTCACAGTAATGTGTGCAAAATGATACATCATTGACAATGCCGATGTGCTGTGTTTACCAATTTTAAAACTATACAGGTAAGGTTTTCTATTTCCAACGGATAGGGAACTGAAAAATAAGTGGATGTATGCTAGCAGGACAGAAAAAAACTTTTACTCTAAAATGCTAGGACAGTAGTTTGTGAAGCCTACTTTACTAAAGAACATTTTGCCACAGAAGGAGAAATTGCAGATAGAAAAACTAATTATATTTATTTAAATGATGGCTGTAATATTAAAACATCACAGATTTATTTTGAATTATTCCTTATTATAATCACACAAAACTTCAGAAGCAAAACGTAGATTTGATTTTTACTATATTCCTTAGTGAAAACCAATCATAAACTGGGTCGTTATGTATCTGCTGTCATCTAGGTTATGCTTGTCGTGTGCCCATGCCCATTACTGCACGAATTAAAAAACATATGTACATGCTTAATTTTGGTGGAAGAAAAATGCAACATAAATATTGATGCGATTAAATGTGTAATAAAAGAAATATTATATAAACTTTTGCATTGTTACAGATGATGAAGGAATTGCTGAATCTGGTATATGATTTAAATATATCCGTCCGATGTATGATATTATTATAGCATAAGTGTATCAGCATAATTTGGTATCTGATGGAATCGGATACTGCGTAGCTTATTAATACCAACCGACTGTTGTACATTTTAAAGACAGAGACAAATCATCGTTACAGCTATTTGTTTAAGACGTATGCACAAATTCTATCATGTAATTTATTTTACTGAAATTTCGTCTGGATTTTGTAAGTTAAATGACTCGTTAAATGTGTGATTTTTATTTGAGCTGGAATTTATTTTGATATATATGGTGGGTGTATTTATGAAATTGCCTGTTCAGAATCTCACTTATTTTACGTAATTTTAGTGGTACGTTGATATTTTATATTAATAATTTATGAAATTGAACATAATTTTCAGTAGCTACTGTTTTTCTCAATCTCATGTACATTGAAATTTTAGTTATGAAAATTATGACATTCCATGTATAAAAACTAAATGCGTAAGGTACTTTTAAAAATAATTTGTCTTTCAAAGATATTAGAGTGTAATAATGCTATTTTTGATTATGGAAATAAAAGAAATGAGATTTTTGCCATACAAAACTTACCCGAGAAATAGCATATAGTAATTTAATATTGCAACCACTAATTTAGTATCTGCTTTTTTATTGATATCTGACTTCAAAGTCAAAAATGTATTATTTATTTTTAAACTGATGATGCCCTTGACGACATCTCGTGATATGTTCACAAATTACTATGTACACCAAGTTAATAGTTTCTCACTACCATAATATATTCTTCTTGAAACTATAGTGACTATTAAGTAAGAGTGTGGACAACAGATCACGTGACTTGGTCAGAACATCGATCGGCTGCGCCATATTGAACCATTTTATACGCAATGTACAGCTGTCCGTGTTTCTGTATAGTGACAGCGCAGGCGCTACATACGCAGTGTCCAACACTAGCGGCTCAATATGGCGGCGATTGGATGTATTGGCCACACTCTTACTATAGTCACTCTACTTGGAACATTTGAAGAACGACATCTTGCATATTGTTTTTTTTTTTATTTTTGAAGATATCTTAAGTTACACAATACTTCAATAATTGATGGATAACCTGCTACAAAAACTATTTTTTGTTATTAAAAATGTTTGATATACAGTAGCACTTGGACAGTGGGAAATTGAATCTCCTTAGAAAACTATTTTTTAACAAAAAATGTCTTCCGACAGAATATTCTACGTACGCCACTGTCTTATTTCATTTTCATTTCAAAAGCATCAAAATTCATAACACTGCAACTTGCATATTATGTTCTAAAAATAGACAACAGTAGAAAAATACTCTATAAATAAAAGTCGAAAAAAGATTTTAACGAATCTCTTGTTTCAATAACTCAATTTTAAGTATTTGTTTTAAAGAATTTAAATATATTCAGATCGTTTTTATTATTATTATTTATCTAGTATTGGGTCTCTTTAGTTATCGTCTTTAAAAACTTGTCGTCCATTGTGAGTGAAGCTGTACTCTGCCGACGTTAGTGGAGCCAACCATATATCATTCGTACATAATGGCAGAAGAGAATCTTTTTTCGCATTAATCTGGTGTTACGCGGTGGCGCAAACGTCCACTAATTGTGATTTTATACCCTCATTTATCAATCGCGTATTTGCAAATTCTCGTTAAACGGATCCGTGTAATACAAGCACGCGTTATAGCAGAAGAAAGTGTAGTTCGCCGATGATTCCGTTAACGGCGGCACAGTACAGCTTGTGATAGACGGCAGGTTCAATGCAACAGCAGCTTTTAGAATTGGATAGTGACCACGCTAATAATAATAATTAAGCTAGTAAACTTACAAATGCCTATTGGTAAAAAGGAAAGTTGATATTGAATTTTTGTAAGGTATCCTAAACAGTATTTTTTAAGAGAAATTTAACTATTGTCAAGAACATACTCTTTTCATAAAAAAGCATAATACAATTCGAATCAGAAACCTACAGTCTGATTTTTGAGAATCTCCAGTGATGGTGCTTATATTTTCTGTGATAAAAAAAAATAATTGAGCAACTATTAAAAATTAATATAACTTCCATTTACGAAATAAAAATAGAAATAAATGATGTAAAATTAATTATGTATATTTAATAGAAAAGTCGTGAAGACAAATGTGAAAAAGCGATAACACTTTATGCGAATTTTTTAATCAAAAGTTTACAACCAATCATTTGACTGGTACGTTTAATGTTAAAGTAATTGGATGCTCTATAATTATTAACTCTAAAATTTAATAAAACCTTTTAAAACGGGAACATTTTTGGTGTTCCATACCCAAAGGGTTCACACGAAGCTCTATTGTGAAGAAATTGAATTTACTTATGGTACATATTGTGTACACTGTTGTTGAACTTTTCTATCGACATAGATGAAATATTAATTTTGTACTATTACACTTCAATGTGCCTTTAAGTCTCAAATCTACTCTATAATCGGGGTCAGTTTTAAACCTATTTAGCCAAATCGGATCCCGCGTTCCTAGATAAGTCGCGAACGTTCGCAGTTTTTAAAAATGTATTTGTAAGTAATTTAGTTCAGAACTGGCTCATGAGATATTTAAAAAAAAACGAATTTAATCCTTCTTTATCAAAATGGCCGCACTTCCGTTCATCGGCAAGATTCTGATTGCAGATTTTTCGGAATAAATAAATCATCGGATTTATGTTTAAATAAATTATATATAAATTTAAGTGACGTCTGCCAAATTGATCCAATTTTGGTCTCGCGTTTGCTGGCTCTATCTAATAGGAATACGTAGTAATTGTTATTTTTCTCAGTTCAAATTTTTTTGTGAACGAAAAACGCCTTTATACGATTATAAAAAGAAGTTTAATTTCCGATCATCTGTACAAGAGTTAATTTAATAATTTATGTACGAATTTTTTACTGCCGTTACGTTTTATTCGAATAGTATTTATGAATTTGATAAAAAAACTTTATGTTTGTGATATTTTTTTTCGTTATTTTCACAAACCAGTTCCAATTGTATTATGAAATGCCTTATTATTAAAATTGTATTTAAATTTAGTAATGTTGCTATAAGCAAATATGTCGTAGGATAATTGAAAAAATCAGATTTCCTCGAAAATCGTAGGACTTTTGCAAAAAACGGGTGATTGGAATCCGGTTTTTTGCAATCGTCCTAGGGTTTTCGGGGAAATCTGATTTTTTCAATTATCCTACGACATATATAAATTACGTATTATGGCGCTATTCTGTATAGTCAATGTTACAATTTATACAGCTGTTAAATTTCCATCTCACTTTAAGATATGTGATTTTAAATTTGTTAGAAAGTGATAAAAAATTAACAGCATTGTAAATTCTTACATTGATCATACAGAATAACTCAATAATCTCTTACTATAAAGTATTTATTCAAATTTTAGTTTAGACAAAACATGCTTATAATTATTAAAACGGCAGCCAATATGTTCATGACAATATTTGAATTTTAGATTAAAAGTGTGCCCAATTTTTTGCAGTATTTTGATATATTTGAAACATATATTATATTATTTGTGTACAGACCTACTAAATTATTTTAAAGAAAATTATTTTAAACTTATTTTTGTATCGTTTTTCTTGAAACATATCCCAACAATAAAAATAAACTGTTTTTTAATACCTCCCTTCCTTTGGAACAAAAATTCATAAATCTCAGGGTATTTTGATGACTACTTTAAAAAACCCGACGACGGACTTGAAATCAGAAAGAGCTTTATGGCACTCACCTATCTTTAATAAGCCGCAATAAAGATCCAAGCTATTAAACGTCAAATGTATTTTTTCTTTAAACCCGGCCGAAAGTACAGATTATGTTCGGCGTCGATTTTAAGGCAGAAAGCCTAACATTTATGCACTGCTGGAATTACTCGCACGCTATCTATAACAGCGGGACAAAAAAGTTTTCTTTATACCCGGTAAGTATTCCGCATTCGCTATTTATTTTCTGTGAGCGCTGAAGACCTCAAGCAACCAGGAGGCGGTGTCATCGCCTTAATCACTATACTTCCTACAGTTAAAATAAACGAGAACTGTCCATGTAAATTTCCTATCAATCTAAAAGAATCAATTGAAATTATAACCAAAAAACATACCAAAGAATGGAAGCTTCACTGGATTGTATGGAATCGTTGCATTTTCAGTGTCGCCATCTTCCTCGAAATTTGTTTAAACTCACTAACTAAAAGTTTACTGGATTTTCGCAAAAACTTAAATTCAACCAGAAACGTTACAAACCTAGGTCCTAGGAACCGATATTATTTTGATTTCAATTTTACATTACCACAAATTTAAATTCTACTTTTTTTTGAAATGCATGTTTACAAATCACGTTAAAGACTACTATTAATTTTTATTTTATGCTATGAATGATTTTGAAATGACCTGTTTAGGCAAGTTGGTATTTATTACATAATAAATAAATTTTAAAGGATATCCCACACCTTCAAACATCACTGACAATGAATAGTATCTAAATAATTATTCTGTCATTATTTTAAAATATGTTATTTGGGTAAAAATATTTAAAATAAGTCTGCACTTTCTAATTTTTGAATCGAAAATTAAAATTTTTAATCATCCCCCACTGTTTCGTGAAAAACGTTTAAAGGATTAACAATATTATCCCTTAATTCTTTTTATGGTGTACGTTTTTTTGAAAAAAATCAATGAAAAAATACTTTTTTTCCCTGTAAAATGCGTTTTTGTTTAATTTCCATGTGATTTTGTTTTTATTGAATCAATTGTAAGCAACTTGTTCATTTTATCGAGTATTAGTATTAATAACAAAATTAGTTTCCAAAAAAATAAGCAATTTTTAAAATTAATGCCAAAAATCGGCTCTCAGCAGCATAAATATCTATTAATTTTATGGAATTTTTAAATACTTCAGGCACCGAAAGTCTATGACAGATAGAAGTGCCTTTAACAGACTAACAGCAATACTACGCAAGTATTAAATTGCTCGAGCCAGTGCTCGTCTCCTAAATTTGACCGAGTACTTGTTATTCGTGTTTTTGGAAATTGAAACCTATTAATGGAGTAATAATTTTAACACTCAAGTTTTCTACCAATTACATTTTATTCGTAGCTACAATAATAATATATTAACATAAAATCTATTTGTCGTTCTCGAATTCTTTAGGGTCTTTACGCAATAATTGTTTGTGTTTCTTTTCAGTCATATCATAGATCAAATAAGCACCAATGAAAGCTGCAAGAAATAAAGTTTTCATTGGTTTAATTAAATTCAATTATTAGATATAAACGTGTTCTTGAATATGTAACCAGTATGAATACTTACGGGGTACGACCCTGAAAACGCAGGCTCGAAAACGTCTAAAAACATTAGGGAGTCCATGAGAAATAGCTCCAGCGAATGCTCGCTGTTCGTACGGGGAAATTTTATAGGTGACAATTCCGCGAATTTTGGCTAATTCACCAAAATGTTGACCTCCCATTTTTAACAGACTGAAATTGAAAGATTTTTGTTGGTTACGTAACAAATTATTTGCAAAGTCGACAACACAAAATGATATCCCTATAATTATTAATAAATATTGGAGAAACTGTAAAAAATACATACCTATCATATACAATATCCTGGAATTTATAATTTTTAATAATATTTATATTTTATAACCAATATTTTGAAAGATCGATCGTATTTTCGACCTTTAGGTATGACTGCTCAATGTTGCCAACCAATAAAAACAAAGTCACCACTTCCAGATTGAATTCAGCAGGGACGTATTAAGCGCATTTGAAATTTTATAAGGATAATTTTGAAATTGAAAAACAACACACTTCACAATGAAAGCAAACTAAGTCACATAGCATAGAACCTAAATTGTACAAAACCACTAAGTCATTTTTGAAGCGAAGCTTTTTTTCGGATCTTGCGCGCTCGGCTGCTGAGGAGTAAAATGGGAATCATCTTTAATTGCGTCCTATCAATGCTTGCTTATGTTAGTCAGTGCCCTGTGCCTTCTATCTATGCTTGCTTAGCTAAGTGTGGCGCGTGCTCTATTCACGCATGCTTATAATAATAATAATAATAAAATAATAAAATAAATAATAAAATAAAGCTAGTGCGCTGATTCAAATCATTAAATGCGTAGATTACTCACTTTTGTTGGACGTCCCCCGACACCACTTTCGTTTTTAGTACAATGTAGCATTTTTTTGAGGCTTTAAGGTATGAGCAAACTGATGGACAAAAGAGGAGTCGGTATTTCCGAAAATTATTCCTTGCATTATTAAGCAACTTCGTTTATTGTAAAAATTTACATCATAATAAAGGACATCAAAATCTTTTTAATCCTACTTTACATTTTGTCTTTTATGTTATCAGTAATTACTAGGTAACTGATTGAAGTATTTTTGAGTCTGTTCTCTTCCTTTTGCTGGTCAACAGCTGATTCGAAACCGAAGTATATGTCTGTTCAAATGTTTTTTTAAGTTCTTCCAGATCTTGTTCAGCACATAAAGTTTTTTTATTTAGTTCTGCAATCTTCAGACATTTAAAAAAAACGTATAAATTTAATACGAGAAACCTTTCAATATTTAAAAATATATCAAATTTTACCTGTTCTTTATATTCTTCCTCTTTTTCATTCCATTTTTCTTTCAAATCTTTACGGTATCTGATTTCTTGCAGTAAATCTTCTTTCTGTTTTTTAAGCAAGTTTTCTAGAAACGATAATTTTTTTTGCAGTTCGAACGAAAGCTGCTTTTCTCTGTCAAGTTCTGCTTCATAATAAGTGCACACATAACAAGGTGTCGGTGATGCCGTCTCACGTTTAATTTCTGAAATTATCTTATCCTCTTGATTACTTTCAGGCATATCTGTAAAAATATCTTGACTAGGTGAAATAATATTTTTATGTGAAATCTTAAAAAATATGTATAAGCCATATACCCAAGTAGGTTTTTAGAATCTTGTAATTTGAAGATCCTGGAAGATTTAGTGGATCGTTTATTGGAGAAGCCTACAAATAAAAAATATATACTTTATGATTCAACTAGAGATTCGTAAAAAGTATGCTAAAAAAAAGAAAGGCTACTTTGTAACTTTGGGGTTGAAACTTAAAATGGCGACATTTATAATTTAGAATTAGTCCCTATTTTACGTTGCTGACATTTACATATTTCTATGTTTTGGCGTTGCATTTTTTTTTTACAAAAAAAGCGGTCACATCTACATACTGTCTTTCTTTCTGGCGACGATTGTAACAAAATATGTTCTGTCGGTGCAGAGTAATTACTTGACTGAATAATTTTGAAAGGAACTGGAACAGCGTTCCATCGTAATCTATCCTTCAAAGAGTTTTTAAATGCGTTGTCCTCAAAATGTGCGCTACAAATTCGTTTATTTCTCAACTGTTGTAATGATAAATCTGCTAAGCTTTCATTACCTATGGGTAAAAAAAACAATATGTAAAAATATACTTTCCCGTTTTTGATACAATTTCTCAAGGATGGCCCACTTCAGGTTTGACTCAGAGTTCGGACTGCGGGATACGCAATAATCCCTTTTTTTAAGGCAACAGCCAGGGCTATTTGGGTCTAGCACTAATTTATATTGTGAATTTTTTTTATAATAAATTTCAAGTCAAATTGATACTTTTATCAGTTTTTGTATTAAAACTTGGGAAGTTGAGGAACCATGGAAGTCAATTCTCCGGGTTGTTCTGATTTTATTTTTGTTACAATAATGAAAATACTTCTTTTGGTTCGCAATAAGTCAAAGATAGTCACCTCCATAGCCGCCACAAAGGATCGAAAGCTAACTAAAAGATGGACAGAAAACAAAAATCGAACCAGTAGATAAGGGAACTCGTCAAAGGTTCTCGCTGGGAACCCGGCGGTAGTGTCGCAGAGTTCCACTATCAGCTATATCACTGTATTATGACTATATTTCGCCCATTTTTTGAGGTTATAATCGTATTTTAAATGTTTACAAATCTTTTGAGAGTACTGGCTGCTTTCTGTTGTCATATTTTACAAATAATAAAATGCTTACCTGAATTATAAATCCATTCTTTACACCGTTTTTCGTCGGGTGGAAATCGGTGCATATGCAAGGAATCATTCTTTTTTCTGTAGTTATTACAGTTAAAATATTGACATTTATCTGACATTATTATTAAAATTATAACACAATTATTCTTGGTGATATTGTGAAGGAAAATTGCTTAACATAAATAGCTTTTAAGATCTATATTTTAATTAAAAGTAATGTTCTGAACTTCTAAAATACTGTTACGCCAAATGTTTTTACTTTTCTTTAACTACGCAGTGTTAATATAATACAGACATATATCGCCACGCACAATGGAACATGTCCAACGCCTAAAAATGGTCGCCTTGAGAATACCCCACTACCAACCCCGCTAATGAGCGGAACCATGCACCGAGCGTATACTTCTCGTTATCGCCACGAGAGTGACACTTCCGCCTTGTGTGTAGTTATTAACGCCTACGCCAGATGTCGCCAATGTGTAGTTATGGTGGCCAGACTGATAGCAGCGCCATGCCATTTTATTCGCGTAACAATCGGCCATCCTGCAACAATTAATGCCCACATTAATCTCACATCAGTAGATCACTAACCTTCGAGCAGATCAATTAAGTCCTGGTGACCCGATCGATCTCTTTCGCTATCATCAGAACTTCCACCGGACTCATCGCCTGCATTCACAGCACCACTTTGATATCGCCTCAAAGCATCAGCTGCTGCTACGGCTTTGAACCGTTTGTAACCACGAACGCCCTGTAATGAAGAAATTTCATAACGATCATTACCTAACACCTTTGTGATTTTGTACGGTCCATCGTACTTGTTCGCCACCTTGGTATTTATACCCTTTTCGCCCAGGGCTGTAGCCGCTTTGCGCCACAATACCAAATCGCCTATGGTGTATTCGGTTGCAACCTTTCGTCGTTTATCGTATCTCGCCTTCATTTGTGCTGCAGTTTTCTGCAGTCGTTCGCCCGCCTGACGCCGATTTGCTTGCAAGCATTCTCGCCCGTCTTTAGCAGTGTCGTCACCTGTTGACAAATCTGCCACTCGCCCGTCACGATAAGAGAACAACAATTCTGCAGGTGAGAACCTGGTGCTTGCGTTGATTGTGTAATTAATACCCCACAGAATTTCCGGAAGCTGTTCGTCCCATCGTGCCTCGCCACTCGCACTCGCCGTAATCGCCTCAACTATTGTGCGGTTCGGTCGCTCCACCTGACCGTTCGCCCTAGGGGTCGCCACAGCATTCACCACATGCTTAATCCCCTTGTCCGCCAGAAAACTAGTGAACGCCTTACTAGTAAACGCCAAGCCTTGATCAGAGACTATTCGCCGTGGGTACCCAAACTCGCCAAACACCCATCGTAGGTTCTCAATCGCTTCGGCTGAACTTAGCGTTCGAGTCGGTTTTGCAAGAGTGTACTTTGTGAACGCGTCTATCACTACTAATAAATAGCTATTTCTTTTCACACTTTTTACAAACGGCCCTACGTGATCAATGTGAATCGTATCAAAAGGTACCGCCCGTTTTTCGTATGGATGTAGAAACCCTTCACCACGCCCATAGTTGCCTTTAGCGTACGCACAATTCAAGCATGCCGCCGTGTATTTTCGCACAAACCGTGCCATCTTTGGAAACCAGTAGGTCTTCCGCAATATGTCTAAGCACCGTTCATAACCGGGATGACCAATGTCATCATGATGTTTGCGCAATAAACTGAACTTCGCCATTGCCGGAACGTACAGTCGATCGCCAGCGGTTGTTATACGCCATAACCGCCTGTCTTTCACCTTGAAGGTCGCCTTTATATCCTTCGTAGCACCGCCCTGCTCCAGCGCCGTAACTATCGCCTGTATTTTGTCGTCCTGTAATTGTACTGTCAGAAACCAATCAGTTTCAGAGCCGCCTATAAGATTTACTGCCACAGGATTACGACTTAGAGCGTCTACGTGTTGCATCTTACTGCCAGGTCGATATTCGATCTCCATGTCATACTCCTGAATTGTCAACCACCACCTCGCTATTCGTGGCACTAGGTCCTTCTTAAGCAGTGTCGCCCTCACTGCCGTACAGTCGGTAACCACCTTAAAGTGTATGCCTAACAAGTACACTCTGAATCGTTTTATGGATTCAACTACCGCCAACGCCTCCAGTTCATAGCTGTGGTACATTGACTCCGCCTGAGTTGTTGCTCTACTAAAATAAGAAATTACAATTAGTTCGCCGCTGGGTTGCTTTTGAAGCAAGATACCACCTAGACCTAGTTTACTTGCATCAGTATGCAACTCAGTGGGTAACTCGCTGCAATATAAACCTAAAATTGGCCGCGCTGCCAGACACGCTTTCAGCTGCTCGAACGCCTGCTGCTGTTCGTCGCCCCACTGCCACTCGGCACACTTCATCGTAAGCTGTGTCAATGGTCTCGCCACTGTCGCGAAATTTCTAATGAATTTTCGAAAATAACTCGCCAAACCGATAAATTGCCTCACTGTGTGTACATCAGTTGGGACTGGAAAATCAGCTACCGCTTTCACTTTTCGCTCACCCGGTCTGATACCATCGCCGCTTACCTCATGCCCTAAGTAATCTATAGAAGTTTTCAAAAATGAACATTTCGCCATATTCAGTTTGAACCCCGCCTGACCGATCAACGATAACACCTGTTCTAACAGAGACAAACCTTCCGAAACCGTCGCCGATGGAATCAGCAGGTCGTCCATGTACGCCAGAATCTGATTATGTTGCATACCGCCAAGCATTTTATTAATTATTCTTTGAAATACGGCCGGCGAATTTGCCAAACCAAACGGGACACGAGTGTACTCGTATTGACCATCTGGTGTTACGAACGCCGTTTTGTTGATCGAATCAGAGTGCATGGGTACCTGGTGGTACCCCTGCGCCATATCTAATGTAGTGAAATACCACTTACCCGCCAGACGGTCCAGCTGATCACTAATCAGAGGTAACGGATACCTATCCTTTACAGTAATCGCGTTTAGTGCCTTGTAGTCTACGCATAATCTGACGTCGCCATTCTTTTTCTTAATCAGAACAATGGGGCTCGCAAAATCTGAGTTTGACTCCCTGATTACGCCACTTTCTAACAGTGTATTCACCTTAGATCGTACCTTTTGCCTTTCTGGTATATAAAGTCTATACGGTCTATAATACACTGAAGCGTCCTTGGTAAGTTTGATTTCCATCTCACCCAAGTTTGTCAAACCCAAGTCGCTATCGCCTGACGAGAAACAATGTGTGTACCGTCCTAACAATTCCATCAGTTTCGCCTTTTGTTCAGACTCAATATCGCCAATCTCAACGTTAGATAATTGAAAAGAATTGATAGTACTCACCATAATTGTTGACGTGGATGTTGTCGACGCCTTTCTGGACGACGCTGTACACCTGACCGCCCTAGCCAACACTTGGCCCTTTTTCAAGTCAAGGTGTCCCGGTCCCATATTCGACAGCCACATCCAGTTGTCATTGCATTGACGCAAAACGCCGCTGGGTATTGCCACAGTGCATCGCCCGTTGTCATATCGCTTGCCATCTATGTACACTTCGTCGCCTAGTGAAGCGTCCTCAATAACAACACCTACCCGATGTTCCGAATTCTGCTCAAGAACAACATCCTGATTCAAAACAATGCGACGCCTCACATCATCGTCCTCAATGGTGATATTCTTGAGCAGATCGTCTACGTCGTCGCCCTTAACGAAGACCGCCTTGTCGCCCCTCACCACTAACGAGACGCCATCACTCGCTAACGCCGGTTGCCCTAAAATTAAGTCAACATTCGATATATCGCAATCAGTTACAAGCGCCGTGATTACCAATGTAAGGCCGTCAATAGTCATCTGACACTCGATGCGCCCATGTGCTTCACCGTGACCTCCGCCGAAGCCTTGTAATAGCACCCGACCTGAAGTCACCTTCAGGCCAAGCTGTTTTGTACAATCAGTCGCCATTAAGTTGTGCTGACAGCCAGTGTCTATGTACGCCCTGACTAGCACGTCATTGATTACCACGTCCTTTCTATAAACAGAATCAAGTAAGTTACTTACCAATCGAACCTTGACACTGCTCTCTTTGTCGCCACGTTGTTGTCGCCTATCGGGGCACTTGTCGAAGTAGTGTCCGTCACCGCCGCACCCACTACACCTTTCCTTACGTGGCTTCGGACAGTTCCTACTTACATGGGACCCCATCTCCTGGCAGTTATAGCACCGAATTCGCCCTGAAGCGCCTGTTGCCTGTCGTTTTGGTGCCGATGTTACCGAGTGCAATCGCCGCACCTTCGCTTCGGAGGAAGCCGCCTCATTCTTCCTAGCCACAATTGCCGCTGTGGGTGTCTTGTAGCTATCCAAACCCGCCAAAAATTTGGAGTATAACGCCTCGGGTGTGGTAGCGCCGCACGCCAGAGCATTCGCCCGTAGCTCCTCAGGCAGACCCCTTATAATACAGGACACCGCCTTCTTGCCCCTGACGTCTGCCCGGCCACACAACGCCAACTTTGCGTGGAAGTAGCTAGTCATGGTCTCGCCTGACCGCTTTCGCCGCTCGACTAGCTCTTCCAGACATATTGCGAAGTCGCACTGTCTGGGGAAGGCCCTCATCAAAGTGACCTTCCACTCCGCCCAGGTTAGTTGATAATTGTCGAGCCTGTTAAACCAGGCTCGCGCCGCGCCCCGTAACTTCAACTGCATAAAGTAGCTGCGCTCGCAAGTTGACCATCCATAAACATCGCCTAACTGGTCTATCATGGATAGCCATCTTTCGCCATTTGAGTGAGGGTCTTCTGGATCAAACACCTCAATCATTTCACTTGCCGCCTGCAAGTCGCCTGTTGTGGGTCGACCAACTCCCACAGCGCCCGTCGCACCTATAGTACCTTCGCCTGACAATACGCCACTGCCAGACGTCACGCCGCTGGTACTACTTGTTGACGCCACATACCGCTCTATCGCAAGAGCCGCCTGTCGCTCAAGTAACGCGTCCAGACGCGTCGCCAAATGCGTCTCAAGCACTTGGATGACCGCCGCCTTTGTTCGGTCATCCTGACTTACCTGATCCGCCTGTGCCGCCTGCTCTGCTTCCGCCACATCCGCCGTCTCCTCCTCTGCTTCCGCCCAATCCGCCGTCTCCTCAAAATCCATCTCGCCCTCCATTATAATTTCATCCCCTTGTGACGCCATTACACTTTGGGAACAAAGAACACAATATTCACTCACAGTTTCAAACTCTACCACGCACGTAGGTCTATCCGACTTCTGAACTGTTACGCCAAATGTTTTTACTTTTCTTTAACTACGCAGTGTTAATATAATACAGACATATATCGCCACGCACAATGGAACATGTCCAACGCCTAAAAATGGTCGCCTTGAGAATACCCCACTACCAACCCCGCTAATGAGCGGAACCATGCACCGAGCGTATACTTCTCGTTATCGCCACGAGAGTGACACTTCCGCCTTGTGTGTAGTTATTAACGCCTACGCCAGATGTCGCCAATGTGTAGTTATGGTGGCCAGACTGATAGCAGCGCCATGCCATTTTATTCGCGTAACAATACAGTAACTTCGCTCACTGCTGCCAAACAAGAAAAACTGCAACGCTGAAACGTTCGTTGTTGCAAAAAACACTATCAAATTTATTTTAACAGGGCCGCACTAGGATGAAGGAAAAATTTATAACGATAGGTGAAAGATTGTTTTGAGATTGGAAAAACAAAACAGTTTGTTAATAATTAATAATATTGACTCTACCAACAGTAATAAATTAACAAAATGGAATTACTTGCTATACTGTTCAATATATTTTTTTTATTGATATAAATTTACAACGAACGTTTCAACCAAACTTTGTGGTCCTTTTCAAATATTCAAATGTGTACATAAAATTTTAATTTTATGTACACATTTGAATACTTGAAATGGACCACAAAAATATATTGAACAGTATAGCCAGTAATTTCATTTTGTTAAAACAGTTTGTTGTTCAACGCTGAATGATCACATCAACTTGGCTTTACAATTTTAAAACTTCTTGTGATACGAACACGAAGTTTTTTAACTATCTGTGTGTAACTAAAAAGCCACTGACCCGAATTTCAATGAGTTTTCAAATTACGGAATCATCAAACTAGGTACATGTTTGGGGAATATCTCCGCGTAAAGGACGCTATTTCAGTTATATTATTTCATATATCATTATACTCGTAGTTTATTAAAGATTTTAAAAGAGGTTTTCGTAATTAGGAGAACATATTACTTGTAGTTCACTTCGCTTATTGTGAAAATTTATTGCACACCATCTTAAAAGACAATTGCACCTTTCAATAAATATTTAGTTTCTATTTTACATTTTACAATGCTGTCTGAAGGCCAAATTTATGTCAAAATTGCAATCCCAAAAATGATTCTTGCCCACTTTCCTCACTATCTTTGTTATGCGTAACTAAAAGATAAATCCCAACTTTGGATTTATTTACGTTAATCTTGTGAATATTATAATAAACTAGCAGATGAATTTATCTGGCAGATAGGAAACAAAAAATATTTTAAATACTTGATTCAAACTTTCAAGTACAACTATTACACAGCGTTTCAAACGAACGTATAAATTTAGCCTTTGAGACAATTTATATTATAACAAAGAAATTACAAAAAAAATGTGCTTAGCTATTACAGCAGGACATTTTTATATGTATAATATTTAACAACAAACTATACACTGTACATTTTTGATTATAAGCATAAAATATTATAAAAAATTACATTTTTTATCATATTTGTTTAACTCGGAATGAAATCGGAGCACAATAACGATCCATTTAGTTGAACAACCTTTAAAAAAATTTTAAAAATAGCCGAGGTGTCTAGTTATTTAAAATTTACGCTACAGTGGATTCATATATAAATAAAAATAGTGATTTTGCGATTCGAACATGTCCATAAATTGTGAATGTTTCATTCAAGAATCTTCATGGTAAGGTTTGTCATCATTTCATATAATTTGTCCGAGGTTAAACTTAGCTTGCTACAAAAATGACGACTGTTAGAAAACGATTCATATTTTGTACTCTACTTTTGACTGATTATAATCGAAGCTAACTAATTTCTTTAGTAGAAAACATTTGATTAATAAAATAATTTAATCATTTTTAGATTACCTAATAAAATTAACTAATCTTAAAAAATACACTACAATAATTAAAATCCTATTCTCAATTTTTGTACTATATTTGAAGAAACCAAGCTCTAAAACTAGACACCCCACTATCAAAAAAACAAAAACGAAAAAAATCTTGTTAATAAAATCAACTAGGTATATTATAATACAAATGTCTGTTTATAAGTTATTTTAAATATTAATATATTATTATACTTTAATCTGGAGAATGCGGAGCTTTCGTACTAAAATATGGGGCTGTGTCATGAACTAGAAGTGTGTGACACACACCACAAACCTTTGACTCCCTTTGGTTTGGACCACTTAACACTACGTGGCTCAAACACTGAATGCAGAAAATCTGACCACAATGGCGACAATGCAACTAAAACAACGCATAAAAAACTTTATAATAAACAGTTGAACAGCATAGATACATCTGTCCGATCCAAAAGTATCAAACTTAATTTATCACAGTTTTGGTTTTTAGTGTTCCGTACCTCACAAGGAAAAAACGGAACCCTTATATAGGATCACTCGCGTGTCTGTCTGTCCGTCTGTAAGCCAATTTGCTCCGAAACTACTGGACCGATTGAATTGAAATTTGGTACATATATGTAAGTCGGTGACCCAAAGAGAGACGTATAACGCAAATAAATTAATTTTAAACATGGGGGCCACTTTTGGGGGATAAATTAGAAAATAAAAAAAAAGTTTTGCAAACTATATCGTGTGACATATAATATGAAAGGACTTATAGTGAGGGTTTCAAATATATTATTTTTTATAATTTTAAAGTAAATTTTTAAAGTTATTTAAGAAAACAGATGAAAACAGACCATTCTCCCCCTTATCACCGAAACTACTGAGCCTAAAATTTTGAAAAAAATAGGGGATATAGGGCATCATCCATAGTTCACAGGAAAACCTAAACGAATATCCTAAGTATAAAGTTCTCACGGAAAACGGAATGGTACGGAACCCTCTCCTCACTAGTTTGACTTGACCGATTTTGTTCCTTTACATTTATTCCATTTCAAATGTGACCAAATTCACGCGTGTCCGGTATTCCCTTGCTTTTTCAAAAACTTGTGAAATACATAACCATACGACAATATTGAACACTAAACACTTTATGACTGTCCATTCGGTACTGTCCCATTTTTCACTAATTAATAACAAGGAAAAAATATTTTATACAATTATATTTTTAACAACATTATTACCTTTTTCTTTCCTGAACTGAATGGTGCTTTACATGATGAACAGTCATTGACGTCTTCTTCGTATTGCCACCTAACCTGCGTATCGGAATCACGTATTTTCTCCAATTCCACTTGCAACGACTGCGATAACCTAACAAAGTCCTGTTGGACATGTTCACTGTTATCTAATTCTTGTTGTAAGGACGTAACTCGTGATCGTAAATCATTATTAGTTAGTTCCATTTGTTTCTAAAAGTATAACAATACATTAATAGTGTTCCAAAAGCATACTTGTTTTAAATTAAATTATTACCTGAACGCGAATTGATTCTTTTAATTGTGCTTTTAATTCTCCAACAGCTTCTTTATGCGACGTTTCAATAGATTCTAATTTGTCTTTTAATGACATATAATATGGTCTTTCCTTTTCGTATTGATCTAAAATTGTTCTAAAATACACGTTTTTAATTAAAATTATATCACAATTCGGTTACTCTTAAGAAGAGTTTGTAATTTGTAATTCGCACTAGAGAAAATCATTTTTGATTGCATAACCTTACATTTTTCTGTCCATTAAATGCATAGACATAGGAATATAGAGACAGAACATGCACCAGGGTTTTAGACGAGGGGGGTAAAGTCAATTAAGAAACGTGATGAGGTGAGTGGTGCCTGATTTTCATTGGCTGGCGCACTGTGCATGTCTAGTGGCATGAAATTTATGTTGGTAGTATGGTGTAAAAAGAAGATATCTTTTGTCTGCAGCACAATGCGCCGGCCAATCAAAAAACGACACCATTCTTACTTTGTACCAATGATTTGTACCCGTCCCTCAATGGATTCCCTCCTGCAGTTGTATACTCCATCCCTATAATTACTAGATCCATGATTAAATGTTTTTAGAACAGTGCTTCTATCTATAGTTAATTTTAACTACTTACTTTAGTTCTTAAATATCAAAACATATGCACCAAACTCATAAAATTACTTTTGTTATAAAAATAAGAAAGAATAAAAGACTTCCTAATAAATAAAAAATAGTACATCTGTGGCCATTTTATACGGCTTACTTTAAAGCGGTGATATCTTGCTGGCCTTTCTGTTGTTCTGCTGCCATCTGATCACGTAACAGTTGAAGTTCACAACGCAAGATTTCTTCACGTTCCTGAGCTACTTCTTTGGCTATGGTTGCAGCTATCAAACTTTCATGGTTTTGTAGCAATTTTTCTTGCAGTTCCTTAAAAAAAAAATCAATTAGAAACAATTAAAAAAAAAAACACGATGAGCATCACCCTCATAAGTTCACATAAGAAGTTTAACTTCTTTAGTTTTTATGTACGTCAAATTACAGAAATTATTTTGTTCTTTAACTGTTCGTAATTTTAAACATCAGATTCCCAAGCACTAACTTTATATGCTCATCCTTGTCTTACTATTTTCCGAATCAAAATGCAACACACTATAAACTTCTGTCCTTGTCAGTTTCATGCAATTTAGGAGACAAACGAACTTCCCCTTAAGTTGTTTCATTCTACTTCCCCTCGATTTCTTACATTTTTCAAACAGATACGTCGCCAAAGAAGTTAAACTTCAAAAACTAACAGACGAACTAATAAAGCACATACTTCTACTTTGTCTGGCAGATTAATTATTTCACTTTGAAGACTTTGTGAATGAAGACTGTGTTTTCCTACTAAATTATCGTTTTCTTTTTGGATTCTAAAAAAATAAATATAAATAAAATAAATATAATGATATCAAAAATTATTGCAATCAATACATTTACTATGACTTACTGATCTAAGTGTTTCTGAACTAGTTCTCTCTCTCTTGTTAAAGTCATCAACTGATCCGAAACCGAAGCATATGTCTGTTCATATGTTTTTCTAAGTTCTTGCAGATCTTGTTCAGCACACAAAGTTTTTTTGTTCAGCTCTGCAACCTTCAAACAAAGCAAAAATTTCAAAAATCGTTCAAATTCCATACAGTCAACCTTTCAGCATTTAGAAATACCTGCTCTTTATATTCTTCTTTCTTTTCATTCCATTTTTCTTCCACATCCTTACGAAAACTGATTTCTTTCATTAAATCTTCTTTTTGTCTTTCAAGTAATTTCTCTACTGACGATAATTTATTTTGTAGTTCGGACGAACGCTGTTGTTCTCTGACAAGTTCCGCTTCATAATTATTACACATATCACAAGGTGTCGGTGATGCTTTTTCACGACTATGTTCTGAAATTTTCTCTTGATTACTTTCAGACCTATTTGTGACATCACCTTGACTAGCTGTAAGATTATTAATTTTATGTGAAACCATAAAAAATATAAGCATTATAATAGCTATCGTCTGCTATAATTGTTAATTTTTCAAACATGTCACCGTCGGGACTTAAACCCGAATCTTTCCACTTTCGCGGTGGAATGAGTTATCAATTACTCTATGGTGCACACAATTCCACATTTAATCCTTCATAATAAAGCAATTTGCAACACTAAATTCACTACATTCGAGAGCCAATTATCTTTGATTCACTACTGTGAGGGTTCATGTCTAACAATAGCTAAAATAATTGGCTCTCGCATGTAGTGAATTTAGTGTTGCAAATTGCTTTATTATGAAGGATTAAATGTTGAATTGTGTGCACCGTAGAGTAATTGATAACTCATTCCGGCGCGAAAGTGGAAAAATTCGGGTTTAAGTCCTGGCGGTGACGTGTTTGAAAAATATTTTTTTCTAATGTAGCATTGCAACAATGAATGTCTCTTAACAATTATTGCAGACGATAGCTATTATAACGTTTATGAAATTAGTCGAGTACGAAACTATAACGTATGTATATTTACTAACGTAAAAAAATATCTACATAATATACAGTCGAACCTGGATAAGCAAGAGTTCAAGGGACCGCGATCTTTTTTTCGCTTATGGAGGTTTTTCACTAATCCGAGTTTCTAGCTTATAGAGGTAGAGGAGTGGCCTTTCTCACTTATAGAGGTCTATAAAAATACAGCAAATATATAGTTTGTCACTTAAAGACAACACTTTAATTTTTCATTTTAACATTATGATTACGTGCAGAACCTTTCTTCGTAGTTGATACTTATCAACTGTGGTAAATTCAATAAAAATTTGGCCATTCGAATAGAATACGAAAAATAAAACCAATGATACAAGAACAATGTCAGTTTAGCTATTTATGACTCAGTCTTAAATTTCGTGGAACTATTAATACGTTCAATTATCGCTTATAAGGTACAGGCAAGTAGTAGTCCCAGTTATAGAGGTCCATGAGTGAAAAACGTTTTTCTCTTATAGAGGTTTTTGTTTCTCACTTATAGAGGTTTAAAAAAGACGGTACATGGCAATTACTCTCACTTAAGAGAGTCTTCTCACTCACTCAGGTTTGACTGTATGCTATATTGAGTCACCTACCTGAGCCTACATTTGGAATCTTATCACTTGGAGGTACAGGAAGTTTTAATGTATCGTTTATTGGAGAGGCCTACAAATAAAAATAAAATATATACTGACTGATTGAAGTCACAATGATTGAAAGGTATGTTAAAAAGCAAGGGTGGAGTTTGAGTTTACAGTCAAAATGGCAGATGCAATATCAAATCATCATATATATTAATACGCTAAGGTTAAGATATTTGCCTCCCTTTTTCGAAAAAATCACACAATTGCTCCACATAAATTTTATATCATTTTATAGATAATTGCTTGCAACTAAAAAATCAATTATTGCTTTTGCTTTTGCATAATAATTACTTATAACAATTATACATTTATTCAGTATATGCAGCAATGCTGCCATCTGACGGTTCTAACTTTGAAATTTTTTTGTTTAATTTTTAATCAAAATTCACGTATAAATACTCTTCGTATGGCGGCGCTTCAGCTCAACGTTTTCGATACTTGCGCCTCTATATGACAGTTTTAGAAAAATATTTTCTTGAACCGTCACTGAGCTTCGTAATGTAATACAACAAAAAGAAGAAAGTTATAAAGAGTGTGAGAAATTAGAAACGAATTTTTGTGCGAATTATTCGCACGGGTACCGCTAGTAGCGATATAATAAATTTGAGCTAAGTGTCAGAAATGAGTGTATTCATAAAAAAAACGAACCTCAGCACTAAGTCGGCTCATAACTTCCGCGTGCTCTAAATGGCCACACAGCCTGCACTTTTGCAATTGTTCATCAGTCGTCCGCAGTTTGTCTTTCAAAGCACTGATTTCTTCTTCTAATGGGACAACTAATGATCTCAGAACTTCAGCGTCTTCCTGAGCCTATCAAAACAACGCAATACAACAAACGAAAAAAATATCAAATAATTAAACTTGTTTGTTATTTGAGTACTCTTTTGTTTTGCTATAATTTTATTACTTTAAACGAACAATTCTGGTATACATACAGATTGTATCAACTCAAAGCTGTCCATAGGGCACTCTGTGTGTAAGACAGAGCACCATACACAAACGATAAGCAAGAGTGAGATAAATGATCGCTAATAGGTAGTAATCACTGTGGTTACTGTAAAATAAATTTAAATAAGCGTCTTTGTTTTCTAAGTAAAAATAGCCATTTAATCAATTAATTTATTACGTCGGCGGTTGAATTACTACTATAAAACCATTTAATTATTTGGATTTTTTCATGAACAGTATAAATAGCCATTTTATCCATAATTTCGGTAGTGACTACAGACTGTCATTAATTGATAAAATGGCTATTTTTACTTAGAAAACAAAGACGTTTATTTAAATTTATTTTACAGTAACCACAGTAATTACTACCTATTAGCGATCCTTTATCTCACTCTTGCTTATCGTTTGTGTATGGTGCTCTGTCTTACACACAGAGTGCCCTATGGACAGCTTTGAGTTGATACAATCTGTATATGTATATAAACAAATTAATTTCGCATATCTTGGAGACGGCTCTAATGATTTGGATGACATTTTGTATTTAGATAAGGTTTTGCTTTTTAAGTTAGTTGCCGTCAGAAAATTCTTAATTTTTGTATACTTATTAAGAACATGATAATACAATTACCCTGAAAATTTGAAGTCGATCGACCGTATATAATCCGAGATAAATTCAATTAAAAATTGGATGATTAACATTGATTGTATACGATCTCTATAGTTCTGAACCAGTTTCTTATTTATAAAAAAAGAACTAACTGTCAGAAACTTTCCAAAAACTGACAGTCTTTCAATGCATTTGTTGAGTTTAAAAAAAAATAAGAAATTTTTTTTGACCGTCTAATTATTTATAAATAACGGTTTTAAAGTTCCACAATTTATAGAAAAGTATACATGCATATGAATACTGTATGGGTTACGTTTCTACGGGTACAGTCTTGCGTACAAATTAGGGATCACTTAGCTACAAGCTAGTATACTTTTGTGGCGCGTATAATCTATAACTTTTTGACAATATTGTACCACGAGAACTACTTTAATTTTACACAAACAGCTCACTTTCAATTAAATTAAAAATGTAACTAAACTTTTGGTATTATAAACAGTGAAAAAGGTAGCTAGGCTAAAAAACATTCGATACTTATTATTAATTGTAAAACAAAAGTTTTTCATAAAATGTTGTTTTCATATAATGTTAAATTTGAAGATAAAATAAATATTATTATTATTGTTTTTGTTAATTAATCATAAACTTTAATTAATTATATGCGTGGTACAATAACACTCCACAGTTTTTTCTTATATAGCGCCATCTCGTAAATTTTTGTGGTACTTGTATTGTTGCCGACGGATGATAATCAACTGAACACCTCAAAATTTTGTGAGATGGCGCTATATTTGTATTCTTGAATTGTTTTTCTATAATGTTTCATAAACTTTCTTATATGCCAAAGCTCGGTGTTCCAGGTACTGTTATATTAGTTGAGAATTAGTACATAAAATTTTAAAAATAATATATATACAAAATTTAAAACATAATCACTTACCCTCCTCATGCTTTCTTCTAGATTATCCTGTGCTGAATATGAATCGGCACCTAGCTTACGAGCTAAAGTTTTGGTAACTGCGCTTAACATTACGCTCGGTGCTAAACTAGTCGATTCCTGCTAAAAATTAATACTTTCTTTACAAACCTGGACTAATAATACTAAGCACAGGACACGTTCACTAATCTGACAACAGAATTTTTCGCGTATGTCGGATTAGTGGAAATATCGAATTACCGAATGTAAGCACGGATCAAAACTTTTACTATTGAAAAAAAGTTCTTCTGACTTTTTTTTCTAAAGTCAATAACGACTTTATATAATACATAATGCATTATTGAAAGTTTTAGCAATAAAACAATCTTTAATTTCGAACTTTAATAACACAAATGTGACGTCTTCTCCTTCCAATGTCTATTGTCAGACTACAGAGCGAACGACTCCACGAAACGTCGGAGTATAGAGAAATATTTGTCAAGTAATAATAATAATAATAATAATAATAATAATAAAAATAATAATAATAATAACTCCCAGTTCAAAAATTACCTATCCTATCCTAATTTCCTATAATTCCTTCATTCGCCCATTGCTATTAGTTAAGTTGAAATTTTAGAAATGTAGAAAATAACGGGAAGTGGTAAAATGGAAAATAGTAATGGTGCGAATGGCGTCTGTTATGACATAAAAGTCGACAAACGGACGTTAAACGCATTATTATTATTACTTAAAAACAGCACAATACTGGACGTGTCGGATTAACGAGCAGAGGATTATCGATCGTGTCCTGTACTACTATAATATTGTCAGCAGAAAAAAAAATACATTTACCGATGTATGATGTGGAGAAGAATGCTGTGTCAACGAACGCAATTCTTCATTTTCATTTCGTAAATGTTCTGTCATTTCTTCTAATCTTTTCAGTTCAGAATCGCATAACGAACGAGATGACGATGACTCTTCGACAGTTTCTTTAAATTAAATAGAAAATTGAGAACACCATAGGCATTGTTGGAGATAATAAGAAATGTTATTATTTTAATGTAGTTTAGAAGTTGTGAGCAGTCAGAGGTTTCTTTGTGAACTTTGAGCAACTTTAAATAAGTACATCTAAATCAAATTAAAATTAAAGTTAAAAAAACTGAAACAACATGCTTTTATGAACTAAAAAATGTAAAATAATTTGACAACAAAATTAGCTTTACTGTAAAAAGCGTGAGCTGCTATCTACTTAAATTTTCATAATAGCTCTATGTCTACAATTAGCTAGTAGATGAAAAGTTTATTACCGATATTAAGCACTCCACGCTTTTTGCAGTAAAGCTAAATTTTGTTATCAAATTATTTTGCATTTTTTAGTTCATAAAAGAGTGATGTTTTAGTTTTTTAAACTCTAATTTTCATTATAAGACTAAAAACGATATGGTATTTGACTATGGTGTAGGCAACGCAACGTACGCCACTGTACAGCGTGTTAGCTTGCTTGCTACAATTTTTCGAGTTTTTTTATCCTGAAGGTCCTGGTCACGATAATGGGACAAACTTATTAAATTATTGTATTGTTATCAGTCTTTGATAAGTGTGCAAAGTTTCAGTTGAATCTGACGTTTTAAAGTGGGTGAATTTCACGTTCAAAGATTCCTTTACAAACAAATAAACATACAGGTGAAACTAATAAAAGCGCATTTAAAAGATACAGAACTGCGAGTTTTCTTTTTATAAGAATGATGATTTTGATAAATCTCTGTAATTTCGAATTTTATCAAAAATAACCTTTTTTCTAGGTTGTAGAACGCCGACACGAAATTTTGCTAATACAAGCAATTGCGCGGAATTGCAGTCAAGCTTTATACCTTGTAATAGCCGTTGTAATGTTGCAATTTCCTCTTGGGCCTTACGCTTTTCAATTTCTAAATTGGATTCTAATTGTAAATCGGCCACTACTAACTGACTACGGGCTTCATCAAGTTCCATTTTGACGGTTTTTATCTCTTCAGATAATTGTAGATGTTCATTTGTAGCTCGTTTCAATTCCTCTGCAAATTTCGCACAAATTACAAATTCAGAAAATGTAAAGAAGTTCTAGTGTTATCCGTTACATATTCGTGTTAGTACATTTTGAGTTTAAATATATTGACTATGATAATTATAAGTAACGAACGATATCTTTAATTGAACACACCTTCTTTTTGAAGAAACAATTCTTTCATTTTAGCTCGCTGAATGTTGAATTCGTCTTGCATATGTTTCTTTTCGTTTTCAAGTTTTTGTATTTGCTCTGATAATAATGCAATTTTTTGAACATTACCTAGAAATTGATTTAATTGCAATAGACCTTTATCAGATATCAATTTTTAAAGCACAAATCGGCCAACTTACCACTGTCAATTTGACAATTAATTTCTGAATTTGCCTCTACGTCCATTTTGACAGTTTCGATTACACTATTCTATAAAAATTTCGATTAAGGTTATGTTTAATGAAAATTTACGATTTTGTTTACATCATTCACGTTTATTTGAAACTTTCACAGCGATATTATATGTGTGTTCATTAAAAGATTCTCAGATATTTACATAAAGTGGATTCAATTTCAAAGTTTAAATCAACTAGTGACAGAATAGGATTGAAATCAGGAAATGTGAAACATCACGAATGGGATTTTAAAGCAGTGTTGCCAGCTGTCAAAACATAACACCCTAGAAAATGCACCATAGTGGCAATATTACAAGCTGTGCTCATTAGTATAGTGGAAATATTGCAGATTTCTCAACTTTATTTTACAATTGCATGCATTGCAGTCCTGGTGGTTTTATTGTCAAATAAAAGGTGGAATTTATTAGTTTTTGATTCGTAAAATGTAGAGGAATTAAAATTGCTTAATTTTCACTTATTTTATTTTAGATATTATCTTGTAAACGAATGTTTGACCCATAGTATTTAAACGAATGTTATTCAATATTGTTCAATGAATTGTGTAATGGTTTATGCTATGTAAGCTGCGTACATTGATATTGTAAAGATTGTAAGCGAATGCAGTAGCATTTCTGTGTTGACAGGATGGAGTTCACATTAATTGTATTGCTGAATTGAATATACTTTATTTAATAGTTGAATACATGTTTATTAATTGATTTCATCATTTTATTTCCTTCAATCTGGACAATGCAATATCGATGTTACAAAATGTTATAATTTAGTCAAAATCGTAACAATTCTATAATTTATGGCTTGGCTTGAACAATAGCTTTGCCAAGATTTCCACCACTCATCATATCTGCAAATGCATTAAACATGTTATCAAAACCGGTTGTAACCGTTTCTTGATATTTCAATTTTCCTTCTTGAATCCATTTCAAATTCTGCTGTATTCCTTCAAACCAACGATCGGCCCATTGAAGAACACCGAAACCTTGTATTTGCAGCCGTTTGGAAACAATTGCTGGCTGCAATACTGAAACTAAAAATTGAAACATATTTAATTTTAAATATTGCTGCATCAATTTCGAAAGTATTTCGGTTATGACAATGCACAAAAAAAATACCTTGCGGCATTTTTGATGGATCACAATTATAAGCTGAAATTGAACCGCACACCGCAACTCTTCCAAACTGATTCATTTGGTATATTACAGTACTGCTAATTTCCCCACCAACCTAGAAATTTTTATTAATGTGTTTTTAAAATAAAGTATTACTACCTATATAATTAATATTAGGAAAAATCAGGTCTTAAAAAATAAATTCATATGGCGTGCTTACGAGTATTCAGCCTACAAAATCTTTGTCTTAGCAAAAGATGACAAAACCAAAAACGTAGCTTACAAAAACGTGTTAAAATAGGATATTTTTTTCATTCGTATAGGTCCTTAAGTTTCAACGCGGACGATGTCGTGGGTAACAGCTAGTTAGTTATAAATAGAACTTACATTATCGAAGTAACAGTCTATTCCTTTTGGAGCAACTTCTTTCAAGGCTTTTGCAACATCCAGTTTTTTGTAATTGATAGCTGCATCAAAACCTAAATCTTTAGTAAGCCAAAGACATTTAGCGTCTGAGCCTGCGATTCCAATAACTTTACAGCCTTTTATTTTTGCAATTTGTCCAACTATATTTCCGACGGCACCCGCTGCTCCACTTACTACTACCGTTTCACCGGAACGCGGCTGACATATTTCTAACAAACCGAAATATGCTGTGTTTCTAGATAACAAAATATATGTAGGTAATTATTACAAATATTTAAAACTGTAAGCAAAAACGAGTTTCCACCATCATTCGAGTACGACTAGACTGATTTTAATAAAGCTTGTATTCCCGGCTACGAGATTAGGTTCAGATAAGACCAATCAAAACACGAGGTTCGTATAATGATATATGTAGCAATAGGGAATATGCATTTGGATTAAATTGAATTGATTTTTTTCCCCTGAATCCATATTGTCCTGAAATTATATCTGAACCATTATTTCCTTATTTAGTTTGTTTTTAATTGCATAAAATATTAATTAAAAAATGCAAAATATGCGAGGGAAATTCGAATTTGCGAAACGCATCACCATTGGTCGCACGTCAAATACCACGTTATCGGATTTACAGGCGTCGTTGTTTCTATGGTGTCTGAATATAATATAATATATAATAGCTTTAAAACTGAAAATTTCTATAAAAGAACCAAAAGTATCTGTCAAACTTATAGTCAACAAACACTGGTCGTGGCTTTTGACGTCACTCAAGGCCCGCGAAAAATGGCGGCGTTCAAACAGATCAAATTTAAGCGATGTTTTAAATATTATTTAAAAAAATTATTCGAGCATTTCCAACAGTATTTATATTTTTTACTATTTATATAACGATGTAAAAAGTGAATTAAAAATATAAAAAAATACGTGCATATTCCCTATTATATACAGGTCATTTAATCATCTGATGTCAGATCACAACTTTGATTATAAGAAGCCATTTTGTTTTTGAAAACTGAAAAGGATCGGCACAGTGCTGTTTTTTAAAAGTAATTTTTACCCTGTCATTCCCAAAATTCCTAGCCCAAGCGATAAGGGAAGGTCTCCAAAATCTGGCAACACATAAACATCATCCATTAAATCTTTTCCAGGCGATTTAGAAGAAATTGTGTGCGTCCGCCAACCGAAATTTCCATAGACGTGTTGGCCAACACGAAATTCACCATTCTTACTCTCAGTAATCCTAGAAAAAATGTCAGTGTTTCGCTTGTATAAAATTGACAACAAAAGCAAAACAGCAAACAAGGCCCTAGCCTTGGAACCCGGCGCGATGAGGTGAATTGGCTGAACACCCATAGAAAAAATTATAAATAAGTAAATAGGATTACAGTATAGAATTCTGTAGATAATTTTGCTGCCTTTAATTGCAAAGAAATAATTTCCTTGTTTCAATAATTCATCATGACATTATTCAAATAGAAGATTTTATAATCCAAATTTGATTTTGATGAAAACATTAATGTTTTTTCAACTAATAATTAATTAATTAGTTTAATAAAAAAGTCTTTGTAAATATTCAATGAAAAACTTCTTCCTTTCAACTGAATTTTGCTGGCAAATCAATCTTTTTTCTCAGTGTAGGCTATAGAAGAGTCCGCCAAAGTTCTTGGGCTGAGGTCTCAGAATATATAGGCAGGCTCGTCTTACGCCATGTGGGGACTTTTTACCAGAATTTTGAATTATCGACAGAAATAAACAAGATGCTAGTTACAATTGTTATTTTGTCACAGGAGTTAGGGGGCCCCATAGTCCAACAAGCCCATGCGGAAAGATGGACCTGAATATAGAAACTATTATAGAAAAAGGATAACGTATGAAAATGAAATACATTTCTCTTACTTGGCAATTTGTCCTCCAATCATAGTTGAACCAAGTTCTGACATATAAACTCTCATATATGGATCAACGCTTAAGTAAACGGCTTCGCAAAGATATTCTAAACAATAAAAAATGTTAACAATTTATTTTCTATGAGTTTGAAGATGTACGGAAGAGGTCAAGTTTGTGATTGACAAGAAACTGCCTCTTATTTCTTCGAGAAAAATCATAAAAAACCCTCAATCAAGGGACTATGGGACTAGAAAAACAGTTGCTCATGTGTCTTGTACAAAATTGTATTTAAGATTCCATAAATAATAAATACTAACCATAAACAAAACACCCATTGATTCAAGATTACAATGCAAAAGGACTTAAATGCTATAGTTTATAATTTATATAATATCTAATCTGGAAGTACGTCAATTAAATTTTCAGTAGCGATATTAATTAATTTACAATATCAATATTTAACGTATGGACTGGCATTAATCTCAAAAAGAGTGACCACCATCGACTCATTAATTTAGTTCTCTATATGAGTTTAATTTCATACAAAAACTGATCGAATTATTTACATTTTTGATAGACTTCATAAAACAAATATGAACTTACCTCCAATTTTCAAAGGTGGAAGTTCTTCCTCCACTATTTCAAAATCATTTCTTTTGGGGCTACCTTGAAATTTTCTAACATAAACAAATTTTTTAGCTTTGACCATTTTTATATTTCTTTATTTCCAGATTCTTCAAACGTGATTTTTCAAATAACATTCACTTAGTCAGAATACTTGCGTTTTAATTATAATAATCTAATCAACATATTGTCAAGTGCCTTTATCAATTATTAAAATGAAACAAGGATAAGATTTCTCTGATTTTTTGATGAACTGTTGATTTATTGTTGTCAAGTTTAATAAATAACATTTTTACAATAAATACAGCAGCGTGCTATTCTTTTTTTTAAATTTTCTTCAAAGTTTTCATGGGAAAAGGAAGTACCTACGAAAAACACTGGCAGAATTGTAGAAGGACCTGGTCAGCTTAGTCGTTTGATGCCATTTACTGTGAAGTTATTACAAAACACTTTCGTGGAAGCTCCCTTTTTATAGAGACCTTTGAACAGCTTTCACTGAGAAAAAAGAAAACTCCTACAGATTCAAAATTAAGACGCGGATTTTTTTTTCAATCATTGCAGATAATTTATTATATACACAAAATAAAAACATTCAGATAAAAATACCCGGAAAATTTCAGTCACTTAAGATAATCAGTATTAAAAATAAATCCTGGTAGCATTGTCGACGGTAATTTTGATACGAAATTGAAATCTGGTTTTTATCACGAGAATTTTAAAATACTTTTATTTTTTTCACACGATAGTTTATGAGCGAAATGAAGGCACAGTTCCAAAATATTTACTACAAGTATTGGAACGAGTTGTTGTAAGGGAAAGATTCACGGGGATTGCGTTTTGAAGTTGGAGACGAACTGGGCACTGTAAAAAATAAAATAAAAAACAAAGTAATGAAACAGACATAAGAACCATAGAACAGATAATTGCTGGGTTGCACAAAACATTGTCAAAAAATTGGATTTGACAATGACGTTAGATTGTGAGAATATAATTAGTTTTCATACGTGCAAGAGCAGTCTAATGTCGTATTCAAACTACCTGTCATGTACAACATTAGACTGTATTCACACAAAAACAACCCAGCAAAAGTATTCTTAATTTTATCGCTAATACCCGTTCATATGTTATACTCTGTTGAACTGAAATATAAAACATAAACAAATTTCAAGCCACGCAAAAACGGAAAAGGCTACATTAATAATAATAATGCGTTTAACGTCCGTTTCTCGATTTTATGTCATAACAGACGCCATTCGCACCATTACTATTTTTTTTATCTACCACTTCCCGTTATTTTCTACATTTTTTTACAACTTCAACTTATGTAATAGCAATGGGCGAATGAAGGAATTATAGGAAATTAGGATAAGGTAGGTAATTTTTGAACTAGGAATTTGATAGGTAATCGGCCATGGCCTCAAATAAGGAACCATCTCGATATTTATCTGGAATTAATTGAGGGAAACCATGGAAAACCTCAATCAAGATGGCCGGTACAGGAATTGCCGTTTCTCGGCGAGAGGCAGTAGGAAAAAGTCCCAGCCACATCTGCCTCCGCCGGGATTCGAACCCGGTACCTCCCGAATGCGAGTCTAGTACTGTCACCACTACTCTACCTTGATATGGTGATCGTTTATTTACCAACGGACATGGGCACATGCCAAGCGTAACATAGATGGCAGCAGGTACATAACGACCTAAGTTATGATTGGATTTCACTAAGAAGTATAGTAAAAACCAAATCTACGTGATTCGTCCTAAGTTGGTAAAGTTCTCATAGTATTTACTGTAAAAGTTTCTTTCCTTATAATAAGGAGTTGTATCCTTTATTTTTCATTTCCGGATTTTTCGAAAGTCCAAAACTTCTGTAATTTGAACATTGGTAAACACAGCACATCAGCATTGTCAATATTTTATTAAACTTATTTTGCACACATAGACTGAGGTCGTTATATAGTTGGTGCCCCTAGCGGTGAAGATTGGCAATGCCTATATCCATTGATTTACGCACGATCAATTTACAAAATCCATGTCGCGCCACTGGTTTCTATTAGAAAACAAATCAGAATTACAGCTGACAAGAGAACGTTAGAAAACATAAATTATCCCCATATAATTCCTTACACTTTGTTGTCACAAAACAAACTCAACGCATAACGCGTAATATTTCAAATGTTCTTTAAATTCAAGGTCGAACCCTATGTGTATACAGTAGATTCTTATTAAGTAATTTTCCCCTCTTGCGCTTTACTGTTTTCAACTGTTACTAATACTAATTTTCACTTTTGGCCGTCACAATAACTTTATCGTAACGCATAACTTGTGTTTAGCCTAAGCCAGCGGTTCGCAACCGGAAGGTAGGTGGGCCGCGACTTAATCCTAAAACTATCAGAAATCATCGAATAAACCATCAGAAAAGATAAGAAAAATCGAAACAAATCGAATTGTGTTTTGCTTGTTTTCTTGGTTCTTGATTTTGGCTACAAAGTGCTTATATTTTGTCAACCATTTTCAAATCAGAACACAAATTGTTTATCAATGATCAATCTGTATCTTCAAAAGAGCATATAATATATATTTGCAATATTTGATGGTAAATTTTCTATACATAAGGAAGGGATACGATACAAATATGGTTTTTTACTCCACCATGGACCAATGGACCGTGGAGGTATTTCGATAAGGAAAGGTGGGCGCCCGCTGAAAAAGGTTGAGAGCCACTGGCTTCAGCTATGCCTGCAAAGACTGTTACCAGAATGGGAATGGATTACTTCTAGAAACTAGATGACCCAGCATCTGTGTTATCCGTTTGATCTATTCCAAAAAACATACTAGACAGTAAACTGGTATACTCTTTCTTATACGAAAGGAATTTGAAAAGTCTTAATCTATCTATCTATAGAATCTTCTATCAGGATGACTTCTGTCGCTATTGGTAAATGATGGTTAGTCAGATATCACGGTATGTTTGGTTTGGGTTTCGCGTGAGCGCTGACTTAACTAAAGTCTACTGTATTGAATACAGAATAAGATAAGGTTATGATTGTGGTATCTTATCAATCCTATGTTAAATAAATGTACCGTATACGTAAGGGTGGTGCGCAAGGTATGGACATTACATTTCTATAGGCAGCGTGGTGATTGCCGCCACAGTGGCAGCAGATTGGGTCATTGCGTGGTCGGGGGCAAAGCTCCACACCGTGTGGTTCACCGCAACGCACGCACCGAGCAGGGTAACGACAAGTAGCCGCCAAGTGCCAAAAACCCTGCAAGAAAACAAAAAGTTGCTATCGTAAGTAGTACAGTTTAGATTCTTTCGCAGTCGAACTGATGGCAGACTCGGTTTAGAGATCATTTTGCTGTCGAAGAACATTTTTTAATTAGACAGTTAACTTCCAGCTTATTTTATTACAATGATGTGTATACATTAAAACCATTAACGTAATTTTTTTGCGACTTTTTAACCTCTTGGCACCGGTTTAGTGGATACTCAAATGACTGTCGTCGTCGAAAAAATGTAATTTTGAACAAAATTCGAAATCTCTCAAAACTCTTTCAAACTTATCTTGCTTGTAAAAGAAGACACTGCTTTCAATGCCACGCAAACACTCTTATATTTTTTTTTGTTTGAACGCTAGTTTCTTGTAACAAAGATGCAAACATTTTTTTTGAAGTAAAACTTCTTTAGGCGCAGTAAATTTTAAAGCAGCTGAGACAATTTTAATTTTGCCAGTAAACAAAACAAATTTAACTGTCCAGAGCTGTTTTTTTTGTCTTCTTTATCTACCACCATCATAAATTTAACGTTTATTTCTATTTTTAATTTTGGTAGTCCCGCTTTCATATCAGTAAAAAACCCGGGTCGCAGTGCCAAAACCCTGCCGACAATATAGTGTATTTGCTTGTATAGGGCCGTGTGGTTTTATACTTTTATTATGTAAAATTAAGTTTGTTTTTGTGCAAAATAAAAAATTTAACCCCTTAATATTATTATCAATCTTAAACGTCTACACCGAATTAAATACACCCTTCAATAAATAAGTCACTATCTGCAAACTAGTGTTTTCATAAAATTTGTAAATCCGGTCCTGTCGGGCCGATTTTATTAAAATTGTGGGGACACTTTTTAACCACTACCAAAGGGTTAAATTTCAATTTTGAAACGATTCGGAGAATTTTTTCGGTATTTTTGGGCCCAAAAACAGTTTTCAACCCCTAAAAACTACCCTTAAAATAGCCCGATTAGGCCCATTTTTAATAGGCTTCTTGCGGTGATGGATTTCAACACGTGGGCCAAATTTCGTTGAAATCAATTAACTCTTTCGAAAGTTATCGCGCGTACACATATATATATATATATATATATATATATATATATATATATATATATATATATATATATATATATATATATATATATATATATATATATATATATATATATATATATATATATATATACATATATATATAAACATTTTTAAAAATGGTGCCAAAGTGTTTAGGAGGTTATGAAACGTCGAGAAATTTTGGTCCGACCCCTAGATCCCGCCATCCGACCGACGCCAATAGTGTATGTTGCCATATGGCAAATACACTAATTAATAAATATGAATTAAGAACCTGACAACGGTAGCATTGGGTAACACCTTCCGATTCTGTGGACGAGTCGCTGTTCTGTCCTGAATTCTGTCCACATTTGTACCATCTATCCGGGATCGCTACAAATCTAGCAGCATCGAAAAAATTTAGTCCTTGACTTACTAAATTCTCATAATGATTTGCGTCTAGAACCTACCAAATACAAGAGAAACGGAAAACAATAACAGGCCAATTAGAACAGTTGAATTAAAAACAAAAAGGTGAGAAAAAAAGAACATTACTTCGACACGGACGTTGCTTCTAAAACGTTCCACGCTCTCAAACGAAATTCCTTGACGATTCAGGGCGCTGCAAATGTCTTGTACTGGGATGGACCAAGGCACATCTTTGAGAGTTACTATCTTTATAAATGTTTAATTAGTACTATTATAAATAAAGCATCGAATATCAGAATTATTAATACAATTTGTTATAGGTGTCGATTTTAAATCAGAATTAATACAATTTGTTATAGATGTTGATTTTAAAAGTTGTCGTCACCATTACTGTCTGATCCATTAGTGTTAATGAAAAAAAAAAGATTATGAAGTTTAATTTATTGTAATATGAACCACTCAATTAAAAAATCAAACGATATTTTATTTAAAAAAAAACTTTATGTTTCTTTGCCATATCTAGAGATTTGTTATATCCCTATGGGTATGAAGGAAAAATTTAGAGACTGCGTTCAATGTAGCACAAATTGGTACTATGAGAATATAGAGATTATGTCCTATTATTTATTTCAGTGGTTTTGCCCGAAATGTTTAACGTGTATATTGACTTATTTTTGGTTTACATCCGTCCAAATCAAATGAGAACCTAACATATTCAGCACATGTTTTGTCTCTTTTAGTTCCAAGCAAACAATTTGTCGCCTTTGAATTCCCTCAAGGTTTAAGAATTTAGAAATAGTGTAGCTCTATTGAGCTCATTTCAAAGTAACGTACATATCTACAAATTCGCTGGTGCTCAAAAGCAAATCTGTCTATATAAATACATTCAATGGGATACATTTTGATACTTTGGCTCATTTACTTAAATCTGTAATATCATCACCTGCCGATACCGTGTGTCTCGTTTTGAAAATCGCGCTACTTGAACGGGAGCGCTCAACATTTCGGCGAGATTGAAATTATGCAGCAGATTGTCAGCATCCAAGTCCATTGAAAAGGCCAATATTATGCCATAACCTGTTTCCGTGATCTAAATAAATAAAAAAATTGCTAATTGAAAATCGGCTTCATAACAAAGCTCTATAAATAAAACTTTCTTTTTTGTTTGAAGAGAGATTGTAGATTATAGACACTCAATATATTTTTTTTTGTTTAGACATTATCTATGAAAATACAATTGGATATCGATTTTCGCTACCTGCATGCAATGGCGTAGCTATGATCCCATATAAATTTTACTTAAATCGTTTTTTTATAATAATTAAAAAAAAAAAAACTACGAAATATTATTAATAAAAATGTGCGAAATCAAATCCACTAAAAAGTAAAAAATAAAATTACTTAAAAAAATATTAACCTTCTTCAAAAAAGTCACTAAAATGATGGAAATAATGTAATTTTGTAGTCGGTGACAATTTAATAAAAGTCGATATGTAATTAAAAGTTTTAATAATGAAATTGACTCCGACCTCAAAATTTCATTATTTTCATCTTTTTAGTGACTTTTTTGAAGGTGGTTAATATATATTTTTTAAAGTTTTCTGATATTTGATTTATTTAAGATAAGCTTCCTAAAAATATGAACGCAAAATAAATACTTAGTACCTTACATTTTCCGACAGGTTTTAATTTTAAAATGACATTTTCCAGTTTTTCTTTCGATATTTTTTTAGGTTCAGTATAATGTCCTGGTTGCAATGGCGGGCATGCAGTAATATACAGGGAGCACATAAAATCACCCGATAAATCATTTCGAACGCAAAGTGTATTAGTCATACATTTAGACTGACTCGTAGGATTAGTGTCAACATCTGGTATATTATTTTCAGTAAATATCTCAGTTTGAGAACTTTGTTCACTGTTGTCATCTCTTGGTGTATTTGTACCGACATCTTTCGGTTCTTGCCCTACAACATACAATTGTGGCAATTCACGTTTATCTGGTATCCGTTTTGGGTCTTCCTTTTTCGGACCATGTTCCTTATCGGTAACTTGTGAATCAGGAGGCGGAAATTTATTTTTAGTGGCCAATATCACTTTTGATTTTGGATTTTTCTGTTCTGATTCACAACCACTGAATTCGACTTTAGCAGGTGGCATTTCATTCTTAAGATCTGATTCTTGTTTTGGTTTTTTCTTTTTCGAATCAGATTTACCGCCCGTAATTTGTGAATCAACGGGCGACGATTCATTTTTTTTAGTATGCGATGTCCATTTTGGTTTTGTTTTTTTCTGGTCACGGTCACTACCAGTGACCGGAACTGGCGTTACGTAAATTTTGGTCGTTTTCTTCTCAACAGCGGCTGGAGTTTTACTTTGAAAAGACGAATCACTCGAAGCTCGGGTTACAGAAATTTCTTGACTATTTTCGTATTCGACTGAAGTTTCGTATTCAAGTTCACCGCAAGATTTCGCAAGTTTCAACGGAGGCACAAGCACTGGCTGTGTAACGGAACTATCGACAAAATCGCAGTGACAAAATAGTGCCGAAACATCGTTAAAATATACGTCTGATTGCTTGTTCCATTTCTTTCCTCCGGCCATTACACTTTAAGTCCCTGGAATTGACACAATAATATAATAATAACAGCAAGTTTTGTATATTGTCCATTGTGTGTTTTTTCTAAACAAGTTCTTTTTTTAAATTGAAATTTTAATTTTCATAGCAACAAAATAATAATAATAACAGTATTTATCTAGAACATAATTCTTGGTTTTCTTTTTACCGGTTTCATATAAAACTATAAACAAATCAATTTTTATTCTCGATTAACGGAGCGTTATCGGGTAATTAAAGGTGACAATAACATAATTTTGTGACAAACAGCTTAGGCGAAGAAATTTTAAAGTCCATGGTTTGAGTATAGATTTAAAGTAGCAATAAGAAATGTTAAGGCTGTCGGAACGCTCTGAATTAAAGCCACACTACGAGGCTAAAAAATGCTGTTGCAAGGGTGCTGCTGTCAGTTGATTACTCTAATTTTTAAAAATATTTTGAAGATTTAAAAAGCTTTTTCAAAAAAGGAAGAGTCACTTTAGGTTTGTGATGGAACAATTTTGTTAAATAAGTACGAATAAGGTCGTAGTGTGACATTGAAAACGAGTGTTTCTTGGTACAATTAATGCCAACTTTCTTCTAGAAAATCGTACATAAATTACAAAAGTAGTCCATTAGAGACCTAGATTTGTCCTTTCTTCCTTATAGAGAAAAAAATTTTGCAAAATGTTGACGAATAAGTCTACAATCAGCTATCACTCGAAACCCTATTTTTGGCTTAAATTCAGAGCGTTCCGACAGCCTTAAGAATAATAATTAACAATTTTTTGTCATTCTTTTGTTTGTCATATATTAATAATATTGCTGCATTTATATTCGGTCTTTTATTTGATCTATTTGGTACGGGGTCCCTCCCCAGTGCTGACCCCCTTACAGTTCTGACTTGTCTTTCCCCCTGTTTCCGACCTTGGTGGCACAATACAGTGTTTAAAGTCGATGTTAAATTCTTCATCAAAAAAAGGCGCACTTTTCTGGGAACTGGAACTTTTATAATTTTAATTTTTAATAGACGCGAAGCAACAAAGGCTACATGCGCCGAAGTGTAAATTTAACTTTGTTTAAATAGGTGTTAATAATTTACGAGCCATGATAACGCCAAATAGATAACGCTATTCTGTCATAATAAATTTCTAAGTTATGCCCAGACATAGTTTGGTAACCTGTACACTATTTTCATTAATATTTTAGTATGAAACAAGTACTTTGAAGTTTGAACTAATAATTAATCAAATTATATCCGAATAAGGTTGTATCGATTTCAGCGAGAATGTATTAAAAAATAATTACTGAAATAACTTCTCCATTTGTATTGTCAACACGAACAACGAACATAAAAAATGAATAGGCCAAAACATAAAACACAAAGTTTATAATTTTTATAATTTTAATAGCTTCTTAACGAACTGTTAACTGACATATAGAGTACGTTCTCAATAAAATATTAAATATTTGATTGCATTTTAATTTTTAAATAGTTCTTAATTACCCTTACAATTAAATTTAAATGCGGGAGTGACGCGGGTTCAAATTATATGGCGGGATATGTTACCGAGATATTTTTTGAGCGTAAATCCCAAAATATTCCGCCATATACAGTCGGATTCATGTATTTTCCACTTTATAGCTATTTTCAATTGATTTTACACATGTATTTTTAAGTTTTTGGTTCCTACTTTTCACGCAGTGTCTTCTCCTGCGCGGCTCAGCCAATGGTAAAAAGTGTAAATGTGTTAAAAATGTAAAAAAGAGTTCTGATTGGTCTATGACTGCCACGAAGTGACGATAAATATACGACTGGATTACCTCCCGACACGTTAAAAATACACAAGTTTTACTATAATTTTATCCTGCGCCGCGCTGGCAGTTCCGCGTTGGTCTGTAGGAACCTTTATGATAAAATATCGGATATTTGAGTCAAAAAACGTTAAAAACAGGCGTATGTGGTTTTATTTTTTTCTTTAAACAGCATTTGGGGACAAAAAATAGTATAAAAACGGCACAGTTTTCTAGGTCGCAAATTTATTTTGCAGATTGCAGGGGACCGTTCAAGTATTACGTAACGCAATTTTCTAGGTTTTTTGACCCCCCTCCCCTCATGTAACGCACCGTAACATTTTGCTTGACTCCCCTCTCAAACGTTACGTAACACCCAAATGATCTTTTTGTTTACTTAACAGAAATGTGTTAAGTAACACTTTACTTGGACCCCCCTCCCTCCTTGTTTTGCCAGATCCTCCCCCCCCCCTAAGTGCGTTACGTAATACTTGAACGGTCCCTTGGGATCGCATCTGCTGACAGCTCACTTTTTAGGCATACACGGTATATTTTTATTTTAAATTGGACGGATATTTCGTTGAATTGTGATGAAAATTCCAATTTAAATAGATATTATTTCTAATTGAATAGTTTTTCAAAGTCATTGTCATATTGAGAAATGTTTAGCACACAATTTAATTAGCATTCAAGTCAGTCGTTTTAACGTTTCTTAATCCGTATTGGTCGCATTATTAATAATTTAACCCAACAATACCACTAAATTGTTAAAACTTTTCATCATCGTCTGTCTGTTCGTCAAGACCATTTTTTAGAGGTGTCAAGTTGAAACTAATATCAAACACTAAGATCTACAACCCCACAATCTTGTAATAAATTCAAGTTTCTAACTCAATGAAATAAAAAGATACGACCTTTTAAAAACTCACTCATCAAAAGCTGTAGAATATTTCTCGTTGACCTATAATCTTGAAATTTGGCACGAAGGAAGATTATTAAGCACAAACAGAAATGGATAGATGTATATCAAGTTGAAATTAATATCAAATACTAATATGTATCACCCTAGTTTTGCACAAAATTCAAGCTTCTAACTCAATGAAATAAAAAGAAACGACCTTTTGTGTTGACTCACTCACTCATCAAAACCTAGAGGGTATTTAACGTTGACCTAGAATCTTCAAAGACATCAATGAAGGTCAAATATACTAGACACAAGGAAACCCCGACAATCAATAATTTCTAATTCTGTGGATTAACACGTAACAAACTTAATTTTTATACAGTTTGTCAATTGTCAACCTCAACAAAGTAATTGCCAAATTGTTATAACGATACGGAACCCTCATAAAGCGAGACCTACTCGCACTTGTCTGTTTTTTTTTTTGTGTAAATCATAATCAAATTAATTGACTGCTTTTCACTTTACACCGATGTAAACACCATTCCGTTCTTTTGTTTACAATTTTGTATAATCAAATAAATTTTACGCGATATGCACAAATAATTCTGTTCTTCGAATTCCATTTCGAATAGTAATTCTATTTTTCACATTACATCATGAATTTAATGTCCTCGACGTGTCCAATTTTATTTAGTGATAAAATCGTCGATGTACATTTGTGATAAAATTACGTCATGTATACTGTATACACTGCGGAATATCTTGTCATTAAATTTTAAATAAATTTTATATATACAAAACATTTGCACGGTGCTATCGTAGTTTTTAAAAACCAAGTAAAAAGTGATTCAGTGATTTATTGTAGATTATAGACGCTCGACTACTTATGTTATTAGCGTCTTTACATGAAATAACATATTCACTTAAAACTAAACGACATCACAAAACATCCATGAGCAAAGGTAGAATGCAAACCCATGACAAGCCGGTCAAGAAGCCAGCACGCTAACCACTGAGCGACATTGTCCTCTCATAATAGTATAGTTTATGTATCTAGAAAGTAAATGCAATTTTCAAGTCCGAGTTGTGACGTTACAATCACACGTCTCACATGACAATAGCATTGCGTTCGAGATACAGTCTACATTTATTGCATGTACCTTGTATAAAATGGCTACTTTTCGCTCAAAAAATACCTAAAATATTATTTGACAGTTGTGTTCGGCCATATTGGGATCTATTAGGTTTGTTTACGAAAACTACGCCTACTTTGCAACCTCTGTTGCTCATATGGTTTTAAAATATGGCAACTGACAGGCCGCTATTGGAATTACTATTGGATTGGTAAAATTACATTTCGTTTGTTCTATTTTATGCACTAGTGTGAAATGAGTCATTTTACTACCGTTAAACTGGCATAAAAAGTAGCTATTTTATAGGGGGTCGTGCGAAAAATATATTTACTTTAGAACGGAATATAAGGCAAAATAACAACAATATTAGCAAATAAGCTTCAAACGAGCTATTTTAAAAAAATTTTAAAAAAATGTATCCTGAAGTGAACCAGACAATTTTCACGGAAGTGTTTCGCGGAAGTTATGCTTGTGGCGGTCAGTTTAAACCGTCCTAAAAGCCTTGTCGTATTTGAAACTTATGCTATGTTCCGAGAATGATCATTTTTTGTCGAGATAACCCTCGATTGAGTATAAATTAGAGCTTAATTACTGCCATGCGCAGAACTATACGAAAAAAACTTTTCTGGGTGCGAATGCGTCTAACTAATTAATTTTCGCCACGGTATCTGCTATTTTTATACATATGTGGTACATTACACAATATGAATACAGGTGAAATGTGAAGGACAAATGGCACTCAACAACGTGACATATTTTATTCAAAGCAACGTTCTATTTGCAAAGTGGAATGCAGTAAGTATAATCAAAATCGGTTCAGCCATTCTCAGACAGACAGACGTGCCGTAACAATTTTATATAAATATTTGCACTGACTGAATTTCGAAGCGGTTTCGGATGTAGCTACGTCAACTCAAAATCGGGTTGCCATCTGTTCGGGTTTCCCCGCATTTGTCCTAGTTTAGAGGGCATCCGGGGAGCGTCCGGGCGGGACTTAATTTGTAGTCCGGGTTTAAAAATTTAAGAATAAAAAAATTCTAACCGATTATTAAAACAATTTGTAACAAACTGCAATAAGATTCTGTTTTGTTAGGTACATTTAAAATGATGATAAAAGATGACAATTTATTTTTAAGATCTGAAAATAAATAAAAAGGTGATTTATGACATTTTCAACTGTTTTTTATTACACTGACTATGTTTAAAAAAACCTGTTGACGTGTCCGGGTGCTGGGCTCTAAAAGCCGGGGTTTTCACGCGTCTTGTCCTGGTTGCGAAAATTTAAAGATGGTAACCCTATAACTCAAAACAACAACAGTTGGTCGTCCAGTTATCGTGGAATAAACAAAAACACTGGACCAGATAAAGAAGAATCTGTGAATTTGTTTAATTGTCGTTTGCAATGCAAGTTTAACCGCCATAGTAAACTAAATCACAAATGATTTTCATACAAACATGTTTTAATTCAACAATGTTTATATTTTATTTTGCAGTATGACGTTCTGCAACAATAAATGCTAAAACTAAATGTACACAATAAATAAAAAAAACCCGGGTCGCAGTGCCAAAACCCTGCCGACAATATAGTGTATTTGCTAATACAGGTATTGTGGCTTTATTAAATGAAATTAAGTTTGTTTTTGGACAAAATAAAAAAAAAATGAACCCCTTAATACACCCCTTTCAATAATAATTTTATTAGTTGAAATATTGTTATCAATCCAACATCTGCACCAAATTAAATACGACCTTCAGTAAGTAAATTCGTAAACACAAACTAGTGTTTTCATAAAATTTGTAAGTCCGGTCCTGTCGGGCCGATTTGCTTATAATTTTAGGAGCACTTTTTAATTGCTACTAAAGAGTTAAATTTCAATTTTGAAACGATTCTGAGAATTTTTTCGGTATTTTTGGGCCCAAAAACTTTTTTCAACCCCTAAAAACTACCCTTAAAATCACCCGATTGGGCCCATTTTAAATAGGCTTCGTGCGGTGATGGATTCCAACATGTATGCCAAATTTCGTTAAAATGAATTAACTCTTTCGAAAGTTATTGCCCGCACACATATATATATATATATATATATATATACGTATATATATATAAACATTTTTAAAAATGGTGCCAAAGTGTTTAGGAGGTTATGAAACGTCGAGAAATTTTGGTCCGACCCCTAGGTCCCGCCATCCGACCAACGCCAATAGTGTATGTTGCCATATGGCAAATACACTAATAAGCCATAATACAGTCACTATTTGCAATAATTGCATAATAACTGTTCAAGAAAACTGGGTCACATATTGATTAACGGAAATATTATTATCTGTGTGTACCTAAACAATATCGTCATAATATGTCATATACATACTGACTTTGTAACCGAATTCATTAAAAAATAATTGAATCAAGCCTGTAGAATATACATTTAATTCAATAATCTAACAAGCTTTAAAAAAAAAACTCAGTGGTTTCGAGAAAAACCGAACACAGATGTGTTTCGCAAACAGAGATAGGATTATGCAAAACATACAAATGTAAAGAGTCAATGACCAATGAATCGATTCGGTTCGGTCCGATATGACACGAAACAATCGGAACTTTAAGAAAACACAAGAATAAATGATGTTTTGAACACTGCGTCGTCTTAATCACGCACAGAACACAGAACCGATACCGTTCGGCGTTAAAGCCAATTCAGACTAGCCGTTCTCGATTACGATTCACCGGTCCGGTTGGGAGTTCGACCAATCAGGGCGTAGTTGTTCCCGATTGCGGTTCGGTTCGAGCGTTTAGGTTCAGCTCTAATTTCAACCGGACCGTTCGCAACCGTAGCCAATGAGAACGCTTGCTGGAGTCACGTGACTAGCCACTTGTTTTTGTTGACGTTAAACTACACATCAAACGTCAAATCATATTTCGAAATTGCGCATGCGTACCGAGAATAATCTTAGAACCGAATCGGGATAGTGTGAGCAGCCTAGATTAATCGAAAACCGAACCGGACCGGTGAATCGTAACCGAGAACGGCTAGTCTGAATTGGCTTTTAGGTGTTCATTCGTTTGTTCTTGTGGTTTCAAAAATTACTGATTCTATATGGTATCACCCCGAACCGAATCGATTGAACGCCCTGCTTAATTGCAATCTAACATATTTTCTCATTAAAGATTCGGCTAGTATCAGGAGCTCAGAAAAGTCAGGACACTGTACTTGGATAACAAACAAAATGATAAGTGTAGAGCTTCAATTAAGATATTGTATTCATTACGAATTGACAAGATTACCCTGAAATGGCTTATAGTTTTCTATGAAAGCACGGAACTGTTCAGAGACATACCTTAATCTTAATGAGGAACTACTTTAGTAGTTATCAGACATAAACCCTTAACTTCACGAGGACCAGTGACTCAGTTCACTGCTTTCTATTGTGATACGGGACTGTTTAGAAATCTAAAGAAGCTACTGTGGTAGCACAGTTGGTTGTTTTCACGCCTAAATGTAGCGGGATTTTTTTTGCATCTTATTTCTTATACAATATCGTCGTTTCGAAATATGTGTTTAGCATATATGCATAGCGGAGATACGTGCCAAAAGAAGTCGATTGTATATTTAAAAAACCCGGATCGCAGTGCCAAAACCCTGTCGACAATAGTGGTGTGCCTAATATATTCATAATAGGTACACGTAACCTAATATGAGCAAGTTTATTGGAATATGATTACCATGATATTGTGGATTAGGTTATCGGATATTCGTATTATTTTTCTACTCAACGTTTGAACGTACGCACTACCATGCAAGCAACGTTGTCATTTTACCGTCGCTTTGTATTAATATTTTAGTAATAATAGTTTAAGTTGCACTTTGCAACGTTGAACTCGCCGTGCTGTCGCAATCGCACTGCAAGGCGCAAGCGTGTAATACGTACTTGCCATGGCTCTATCTGTCCTGTTCTCTCACCTAGCTTCTTTACTGCAGTAATATGCACGTCTCCTTTTCTAAAGCTATCCTATTATTTAGACAAAAACAACACAAACCAATATCTTGGTATGCATAGCGTATTAGGTATAAACGAATATCGGATATTAATACTGAATACTGATAATATCACAATACTAATATCTGATATTCGTATTAACACGGTTACGCAGTAAAACAGTAGTAGTTAATTACATTTGTTTAATCTTTTTTTTTTACTTTTTATTATTTTTTGAGTATTTTTAAATACTTATTTAAAAATGAAAAGGGCGCGAACTAGTGAAGTCTGGGCTCATTTTACAATTTGTTCAGAGTCAGAGCATGATAAGACTGCTGTTTGCAATATTTGCAAACAAAAGTGTTCGTATAAAACAACTGTGTCAAATCTCAAAAAACATTTGAAAACTAAACATTTAGGAATAATTTCGTCAGAACCGAGACAAGTGTCGACCGTTTTACCATCTACAACTATCGCTGAGAATAAATATCGGTATTTAACTGGAGACGCATAAACTACAATGTTGATCGGCAACGCTATTATATTATATTAATACGATCTGATGAAACGGACGGTGAACTTCGTCACTATTACTTGACTAATACCAGGTAATAGGTAAGATACCTAATATCAGTAAACCGATATATTCAATATTAGGATTACTACGAAGTGATCATAATATAACATCTCTAGTCGACAATATAGTGTATTTGCTAATACAGGTATTGTGGCTTTATTAAATGAAATTAAGTTTGTTTTTGGACAAAATAAAAAAAAAATGAACCCCTTAATACACCCCTTACAATAATAATTTTATTAGTTGAAATATTGTTATCAATCCAACATCTGCACCAAATTAAATACGACCTTCAGTAAGTAAATTCGTATACGCAAACTAGTGTTTTCATAAAATTTGTAAGTCCGGTCCTGTCGGGCCGATTTGCTTATAATTTTAGGAGCACTTTTTAATTGCTACTAAAGGGTTAAATTTCAATTTTGAAACGATTCTGAGAATTTTTTCGGTATTTTTGGGCCCAAAAACTTTTTTCAACCCCTAAAAACTACCCTTAAAATGACCCGATTGGGCCCATTTTAAATAGGCTTCGTGCGGTGATGGATTCCAACATGTATGCCAAATTTCGTTAAAATGAATTAACTCCTTCGAAAGTTATTGCCCGCACATATAAATATATATATATATATATATATACACATATATATATAAACATTTTTAAAAATGGTGCCAAAGTGTTTAGGAGGTTATGAAACGTCGAGAAATTTTGGTCCGACCCCTAGGTCCCGCCATCCGACCGACGCCAATAGTGTATGTTGCCATATGGCAAATACACTAAAAATACAATCATTAATCAAAGAAGCAATAAATTCAAATTTAACGTTTCCGGATTTCACTGATCTATCAATTTGCAATAAAACATATCTACGTTTTCTGAATAGAATATTGTAAATTAGTTGATACGCAAGAAAAACGGTTTCACTTTTCATTCATTTAATTAATGGCAGTTTGTATTCGTTAGCTGGTCGGTGTTCTAATAAGACAAGGCTGTACCACAAGCCTTTCAAAGCCTAGAATGAGTTCTGGGAACCTAACGATGCTTTGCAAAAATAACGACCCGTTTTCCATCGATGTAAAATTTGAGTTTATGTTTTCTAAATTCGCTCATATCGCTGTGTTCAATGATCGGGAATGGTATCTCTAGTTTCGAAAATACCGGGACTAAAATATTGATCCCATATTTTGAAGTCTCATGCAGGGTTGCAGAAAGCATTGTCAAAAAATCTGATTTGACAAATGACCTTAGATTGTGACTACACATATTTCTTCATAAGAATAGCCTTGTAGAATTTTAAATCGTCCTTGCTCGAAAAATAATTGACGAACTGAAACGATATTTTTTTAAAACTGTATATATACCTGCATTTAATATAGTTTTTTTTGCACATTTTCCACCTCGAAATAACATTTTCCTACGCATATTGATCAAAATTTAGCTTCAAAAGCGATCTTTTTCAATGAAGATCAGTAATTAGTGTATTTGCCATAAGGCAACATACACTGTTGGCGTCAGTCGGATGGCGGGACCTAGAGGTCGGACCAAAATTTCTCGACGTTTCATAACCTCCTAAACACGTTGGCACCATTTTTAAAAATGTTTATATATATATATATATATATATATATATATATATATATATGTGTACGCGCGATAACTTTCGAAAGAGTTAATTGATTTCAACGAAATTTGGGCCACGGGTTGAAATCCATCACCGCAAGAAGCCTATTTAAAATGGGCCTAATCGGGCTATTTTAAGGGTAGTTTTTAGGGGTTGAAAACTGTTTTTGGGCCCCAAAATACCGAAAAAATTCTCCGAATCGTTTCAAAATTGAAATTTAACCCTCTGGTAGTGATTAAAAAGTGTCCCCACAATTTTAATAAAATCGGCCCGACAGGACCGGATTTACAAATTTTATGAAAACACTAGTTTGCAGATAGTGACTTATTTATTGAAGGGTGTATTTAATTCGGTGTAGACGTTAGATTGATAATAATATTACAATTAAGAAAAAAATGTTATTTTAGGGGGTGTATGAAGGGGTTAAATTTTTTATTTTGCCCAAAAACAAACTTAATTTCACATAATAAAAGTATAAAACCACACGGCCCTACACAAGCAAATACACTATATTGTCGGCAGGGTTTTGGCACTGCGACCCGGGTTTTTTGTTTTTCTGTGAGTACAATATAATGTTCTATATGACAGGGAGTTTCACAACGACTTTAGACAGGTTCCGCACGCATGAAGACTCTAATTAATATGATTACAATCTAAGGTCATTGTCAAATACAGTTGGGTAACTCAGATCTGAACCGGTTCAAAGAGCCGACTCCGATAGAAGATCCGTGAGAGCCGACTCAGTTTTTTTTGAGCCGACGGATCAACGGATCCGCATAACTTAGTGAAACACTTAACACACAGAAGCACATTTTACACTTACGTATCAGTTCTTGCTTTGATGCATCTGTCAGCTCAAATGAGTCATGCATCACATGTTTGGCTATGCATTCTTGATTCTATACAGGTCGTGATATGATTGACTGAACTAGATAAACTCAGTGACAGACTGCAGTAACATATTCAGAACTCGGCTCTTTTTGAACCGATTCAGTGAGCCGGCTCACATACGGGATCCAGATGCAAAGATCAGATCACTAAAAAGACCCGTTTTTCCCATCTCTATTGTCAAATCAGTTTTGACAATGCTTTCTGCAATCCAGCACTAGTCTTGTCGGACAGACCACTTGCGATTTTTGTCGAGCACAACTTTAATTCCTACTCAAATACATGTGCATGATGTTTATTGTGCGATTCTAATCGGACCGATTGCGGTCGGTCCAAAGTTTTACAGTTCTGTATAGTTGCGCACTTGAGTTGCTGTCTATAATTATAATGAATTTCTTTTTAATACTGCAAAAAATCGATATTCTATACTGGAAACTTTTACGGGGATCTTATGCATTATAAATAATTATGGCCATATTGTCGTTCACACGGTTCCAAGATGTACGTGCATATTATATTACGTATAACGAGGGTTCACTATCAGTGCCGGGTTTGATAATTCTAGGTCCATACCGAGCTGGCTAGAGTAGTGGTGACAGCACTAGACTCGCATTCGGGAGGTACGGTTTCGAATCCCGGCGGGGGCAGATGTGGCTGGGACTTTTTCCTACTGCCTGTCGCCGAGAAACGATAATTCCTGTACCGGCCATCTTGATTGAGGTTTCCCTCAATTAATTCCAGATAAATATCGAGATGGTTCCTTATTTGAGGCCATGGCCGATTACCTATCAAACTCCCAGTTCAAAAATTACCTATCCTATCCTAATTTCCTATAATTCCTTCATTCGCCCATTGCTATTAGTTAAGTTGAAGTTTCAAATGACGGGAATTGGTAAAAATGGAAAATAGTAATGGTGCAAATGGCGTCGGTTATGAAATAAAAGTCGACAAACGGACGTTAAACGCATTATTGTTATTATTATTATAATTCTAGGTCCATGTGCTCAAAGACTGTGGGGATCCCCTTGCAAGGAGATAAAAATTGGATGAATATTAAAACCCATGATAGAAATTAATTTTTTTTAATGTACCTACGTAAGTTTTTCAATAAAAAATAAATATTACTAATTTGCATATATTTTTAAAATTTTAGATTGAATAATTGACTGCAAATTGTCACTGAAAATTTATTAAAAGAATCGATGACCGACCACGGTGTCCCAAATTGCTTGATTTTGACAGTTTTTTCTATTTTTGCCGATTTTTTGAAGTCAAAGTCAACTATGGTTTCTATTTGAAATAACAAAGTTGACCTTGATATCAAACAATTGGTAAGCGATATTTTTTTTTGACAAATGTATCTTATTCTACGTCGAAAAGTGCCTGTAAAAAGTTTTTACCGTTTGAAAAAATATTCACAAATAAAAAAGTTATGACATTTTTTCGAAATCGGTCAAATGTCAATTTTTGCCGATATCTCGAAAACGGTTAGAGATATCGAAATGCGGTTTTCGTCAATCGACGTTTCAAAAAAATCGAGCTCTAGACAATTTTTCTCTATCTGGTCCGGAAATAGGGAAAACTGCCAAAATCAAGCAATGTGGGACACCTGTACATGTATAATTTTTATTATATATTTTTTTTTCAGAAACTACATTTTACATTAGGTTGTGGGCGCTCGTGGGCCTGGACACAAGTGCCCTTCTGTAAATTTGGCACTATGTTTTGTATATTAGTGTAGTGTAGATTAAACTCGGTGAAATCTGCAATGAAACGTGTACGTTAGGAATGTGGTCTGTGGTTTACCATAAGCGTAATTTGTTCTAGCAATAATTTGTCAAATTCAGACATACCTTGATAATTTAAAATTAAAATAACTTTTGATGTCAACTATGTATTTAGATAGAAAACACTGTTCACATATTTTTTTTGCATTATTGACAATCATTGTTATTGTTATTAATGGTATTGTTATTAATAATTAATAACAATATTAATGTAAAAGCCTGCAATTGTTGTTTTTTTAATGATAATGTAAATAACGTAATAATGGTTACATAGGTATGTCACAATAATGTAATAATAAATAATAATTATATAATCTGTCCCCGATTCACATCATACAAAGAAAGTTAATCAACCTTGAAGAAATCTCTACCGGAAAATTATTTTTCTATCTAACTCAAAAATTTCATTTGTTTGAAGTTTTTTTTAAATCAGTACGCAATATATTTAATACAACAGTCGGGGTTCCATTTATGCGGCGATGTTTTCAGTTGTCAAGCGTCCGTAATATACAATATCTGTTATATACACGGAGGATACATGTCATTACTTCCCGCTTTCATTTTCACCCAAATAGCTCTAAATTTTTCTAATAATTTATTTAAAAATATCGCAATAGCATTTACAATTAAGGGGAAATGTTTCAACTTTAAGGTAGTTCTAGCGTGGTATAATAAAGAAAAATCACTTTTTGACAGATTTTGCTCATTTTTAGTGTATTTGCCATATGGCAACATACACTATTGGCGTCGGTCGGATGGCGGGACCTAGGGGTCGGACCAAAATTTCTCGACGTTTCATAACCTCCTAAACACTTTGGCACCATTTTTAAAAATGTTTATATATATATGTATATATATATATATATATATATATATATATATATATATATATATATATATATAGGTATATATGTGTACGGGCAATAACTTTCGAAGGAGTTAATTTATTTTAACGAAATTTGGTACACATGTTGGAATCCATCACCGCACGAAGCCTATTTAAAATAGGCCCAATCGGATCATTTTAAGGGTGGTTTTTAGGGGTTGAAAAAAGTTTTTGGGCCCAAAAATACCTAAAAAATACTCAGAATCGTTTCAAAATTGAAATTTAACCCTTTAATAGCAATTAAAAAGTGCTCCAAAAATTTTAATAAAATCGGCCCGACAGGACCGTATTTACAAATTTTCTGAAAACACTAGTATGCAGATAGTGAGTTATTTTCTGAAAGGTGTTTTTAATTTTGGTGTAGACGTTCGATCGACAATAATAATGTAGTTATGAAAAAATGTAATTTTAAGGGGTGTATTAAGGAGTTAATTTTTTTTATTTTGCCCTACAATCACCTTAAGTTCACATAATAAAGCCACAAGGCCTGTATTAGCAAATACACTATATTGTCGGCAGGGTTTTGGCACTGCGACCCGGGTTTTTTTTTTCATAGGCTCAAAATAACGTTTTCTAATTAATCCCGAAGTTTCAGAATTTTTTACCATTTAGAACGCGAGATAAAATAACAAAGTTCGCAATTTTCACGGTCAGCATGCGAAAATTGCGAACTTTTAATTATCTCGCGTTCTAAAGTTCTAAACGGTCAAAAATTCTGAAACTTCGGAATTTATTAGAAAACGTTATTCTGAGCCTATGAAAAAAAATAAGCAAAATCTGTCGAAAAGTGGTTTCACTTTATTATACCACGTTGGAAGTACCTTAAAAGGTTTTGTCTTTTACAATAACCGAGTATAACATTTTAGACATATGCTTCTGAAAATACATTTGACGTGTATTACTTACAAAATCCACATTATTCTGTTCAAAGTTATTACTTTCTGAATCCTTTTAGGCTTCTGTCCGCCAACGCGAAGACACCGTTAAACTCTTATGTTAGTCGAGAGCTAGCAACTTTTTTGTCACTTAATTTTTGAAAAATTATTCTTTTATTTAATTAAGTATAAGTCGAAAAGTGGTTTCACTTTATTATACCACGTTGGAAGTACCTTAGAAGGTTTTGTCTTTTACAATAACCGAGTATAACATTTTAGACATATGCTTCTGAAAATACATTTGAAGTGTATTACTTACAAAATCCACATTATTCTGTTCAAAGTTATTACTTTCTGAATCCTTTTAGGCTTCTGTCCGTCAACGCGAAGACACCGTTAAACTCTTATGTTAGTCGAGAGCTAGCAACTTTTGTATCACTTGATTTTTGCAAAATTATTCTTTTATTTAATTAAGTATAAGAGTCGGGTACGTTGTTAAGAATGGGAAACCGTCTGGCAATAATGAATTAATATCAGTAATTATAGTTTAAAAAAAGATATAAACTAAAGTACTGCTATTATCATATATTTTGATAATTTTTTCATCTGTATAGCCGTCACTTTCAAAACCGTCAGCCAGCTCGTTAGCTCGTTCTACTATACCGGTTGTCTCAGAAATCACGCAACCAATTGTTGGGATCGAAAGAGAAAAATATTCTGAGCCCAAAAATCCATGTTTGGAATTTTTTGATAACGTAGTTAATTAGTAATTAATTAATGAAAGTGACCAATCAGAATTATCAAACATGGATTTTTGGGATCAGAACATTTTTTTCTTTCGATCCCAACAATTGGGTGCGCGATTTCTGAGACACCCGGTATATTTATATGCAATAAAAAATTATAGTTTAAAAAAACTTACAAAATGCAAAATAATTTGACAATAAAATTAGCTTAACTGTAAAAGGCGTGGAGTGCTTAATATCGATAATAAATTTTTCATTTACTAGCTAATTGTAAACATAGAGCTACTATGAAAATTTAAATAGATAGCACCTTACGCTTTTTACAGTAAAGCTAATTTTGTTGTCAAATTATTTTGCATTTTTAATTTATAAAAGCGTGCTGTTTTAGTTTTTTTAAACTCTAATTTCAATTATAAGACTAAAAGCAATATTAGATTTGACTATGAAGTAGGCAACTCAACGTACGGGACTGTACAGCGTATTAGCCTACCTGCTATAATTTTTCAAGTTTTTTGTATCCTGAAAGTCCTGGTCAGGATAATGGAACAAACTTATTAAATTATTGTATTGTCATCGATCCTTGATAAGTGTGCAAAGTTTCAGTTTAATCTGACGTTTTGAAGTGGGTGAATTTCCCGTTCTAAGATTCCGTCACAAACATACTTTCAAAGATTCTATTTTTTTTTATCCTGACGGTTCTGGTCAGGATAATGAGACAAACTTATTAAATTATTGTATTGTCATCGGTCCTTGATAAGTGTGCAAAGTTTCAGTTTAATCTGACGTTTTGAAGTGGGTGAATTTCACGTTCAAAGATTGCGTTACAAACATACAGGTGGAGCTAATAAAAGCATGTTAAAAAGGGAGAGGATATAAAAGAATGAGCCTTGCTAAAATCACTTGTTTTCCGATGTTGCTAGCTCTAACCCTATCTATCTCTAGCATGGACATTTTATATTGGAACGGAAATTATGTCACGCTAGAGCGAAAACATGTCACATTTTATTGATACCACTAAAAACTAATACTCTATACATAATATTGTGTGCTAGAAATTACAGGTGTGTTTTCGTATAAGTGGTAGTGCAAATCGCAGTCAGAAAGAGTAGGGAAAATGCAATGTTTAATTGCGCTTCGAACAGAAATAGCTTCAAATTAAGGATGAGAAAATATTAGATTTAAGGCTTATGTCATAGATTTCCAGCGGGGTTGGTACCGTCCCCCAGTGGGCCTAGCTTTTGATGGCCTAAAAAATAAATACAATAAATCAGCCTTTAAGTTCAGTTTAAAACCTTCCAAATATGTTGTTGGTTACCAATTATAAGATCTTCAGGGAAAGATATTCAAATTATATACTTTATGGCGAAAGGTAACCTAATCAAAATTCAGTTACAAATCATGCAAATAAAAGTGTATTAATTGCATTTCTGCGTTCATTCATTTTTTGCATAATTAATTCAAGGTTTACAGTAGTTCTGTATTAACTATGCTTTGGTTGTATGAAGCCATGGCTATGATATACATTCTACCATAACTTTAGTGACGTCATCGTGGTCAGTTGTTTGAACATCGTAATCCATACAGAATACACAAACAGAAAGTTGGATGGACAGATGACGTGGCTACGGAACCCCAAGAAGTCTTCTAGCTTAAGGAACCTTATTTTTTAATTGTTGGTCGTTTGGCGCATTTTTAATATCGTCTGGAAATATGTTTAAACACTTTGCTGCAGCAATAGGTAGGGAAAATTCAAATTTGGCTTATTAGTTATTAAGTATTGTGATTTTGTATATAAAATAAATTGTAATTAGTCATAATAGAAGATACTCTTAATGGTTTGTGAGCATTAAATACCGCGAAACAGGGTATTGAAAATTATGTCTAGCTTCAAATTCAGAACAGTGTTTTTCTGTAACATGTATATTATTCAAAGACAACAAACCGCAAGATTATTATATTATTACGTTCAGCGACTGACCTACTGTTAGTGGTCCGCAGCTCTTGACTGTCACACATCGAATTGACTGGATTTCGATATACACAACTGCCATGTGCTTCAATAGACGCGGACACACAATTTTATTGTGCGTTCAACACTCCGAGATTTAATTGGGCCGTTTTCTTTCGATCCACATAACGTTTGCACAAAATAAATAAAATATCATCCGCGAATTAACAAAATAAATTTGAAAAAAACTAGATACGTTCGTTTGTTCCGACGTAAATAAATTCTTTATCGTTACGCAAATTTTGAGGTGTCAGAAAATGAAAACAAAGCAAGCGTTGAAACAAAATTGACATGGAGAAATGCAATAAATAGGATAATGGAATTTGAAAAGAAATTCTCGTGTTTTTTTATAAAGTGGTTGTAATATAATTGTGCAGATAAAAGTTGTTTTTCAGTTATTTTAAATGTCGAATACACTGAAAAATGCAAAAGTTTAGAAATCGTTGTAATCATATATTGTTAAAAAAGTATTTATAAAAATACGTTTATATAGTTTAATAATTGTGTGATATTTATTAAAAATGAATTTACAAAAAATGGCCGCGTTAAATGTTTATTTTGTGACAGTGTTGGTATTAATTTTACATAATGTATTGTTGGAAACCGTTGTTGGCAAGCCGACATTCTCGTCGTTTTCGTCACGTTTTAGTAATTTTTTAAAACGAAAAGGTCCTGTAGGATTCAGTAAACCGGCTCGCAGTGCTGAACAAGAAAATCAAACTCAAGTGAAACCGTACAGTGGAATTCGAGTATCGAATAGGTCCATTGTTATGGTCTATTATTACGATCAGACAATTGCAGTTGCAGAAATCGGACCTGGAAAGTTATTGCTCAACTGCGAATTAATAGAAGTCATGTAAGTATGAGAATATCACACCATAAAAGTTATTTTCTTTTATTTAAAGCTTTTAACCGATTTCAGAAAAGAAAGAGGTTCCTAATTCGACCTGTATTTTTTTTTTGTATTTGTTGTGCGATATCTTTGCCAGCTGTCAATCGACTTTAATGATTTTTATTCTATTTAATCAAGTATACCTGCAGAGTGGTTTTACATAAATGTTACTTAAATCGGTTGAGTACTTTTTTATTTATAAAAAAGAAATTATTCTTTCTAAAATTTTTTAACACGTATTTCTTAGGGGCTACGCGAAGCACATTGTTATACATTTTATTTTTTAAGCCAATACCGAATAAATGTCAGATTTGTGTCAAAAAATATCAGTTGAGCGTATTGATATCTCATTAAGAAATTTATAGAACGAGACCTTTGAAGTGTAGCTTTAATCATTTAACGTATCAATTAAGCTGACAATGAGTATAGAACAAAAAAATATACCTGCATGGATTCATTGTTAGGAAATTGGTTTAAAACAATTGAATTAAAAAAAAATAAAAATATCAACCTCCTTCAAAAAAGTCACTAAAAAGATGAAAATAATAATGAAATTTTGAGGTCGGTGCCAATTTTATTACTGAAACTTAAAATTAATAGGCATCTACTTTTATTAAATTGGAACCGACCTCAAAATTTCATTATTATTTTTATCTTTTTAGTGACTTTTTTGAAGGAGGTTGATATTTTTATTTTAAAAAAGTTTATTTTATTTTTTACTTTTTAGTAGATTTTATTTCGCATATTTTTAAATACTACTGAACCGATTTAAGAAAAATTTATGTGGGATCTCCCTGAAGATGTGCCCTATTAAATAAGAAAAGAATCATCATAATCGCTTTACAAATGTTGGAGATAAGAGGTAGCATACATTAAAAAATATGTTTTTTTGATGACATTTAAAAACGGATGAACCGATTTTAATAAAAACTATATGGGACCACCTGGGATGTATACCCTTTTAAACAAAAAATAATTTTCCAAATCGGTTCAGGCGTCTTCGAGTAATCGGGGAACATACATAAAAAATAAAAGATTCCGACGAACTGAGAACCTCCTTTTTTTTGAAGTCGATTAAAAACATATAAGCAGTCAGGTTGTTCGGGCATTTTTCACAATAAAAAAATAAGTGCGAGCAGAACTCGGACTCTGAGGTTTTCGTACCAATACATAAGAATAACCCGTTGTAAACTTTTCCGAGACATTTTGTAAGGTCATTAATGACATCGATTTTTCAAATATGAACGAAACCCTATTCCAAGAAAATCTCAATTATCGATATTAGTTCATCAGTAAACTACCCTTATTTGAGGTAGAGGAACACTAAAAAAAACTAAGTTGAAAATTTCGTTTCAATCGAACGTGTCAGCTAAGTCTCTGCACAGACGGATGAAAAACAAGACGGATGAACATTTATAAAACTTGCATTTTCGGTTTGTAGGAACCAGGAAATGTCCAAATCTTGAATTTCGAAAGTACAAAGGAAATAGTTTCATTTACATTTTATTTTTGGGGATTTCAAAAAATTGACGCATCTATAATAATTTACTACACCCCAATTGGGAAACACATTCTTATTCTAACAGTGAATTCCATGACTAATCTATAACTTGCTTCGAATTAATGGAATATTTGAAGAGATCGGAAACTTTTTTTGCAACTACAAAAAATGAGAAGTCATTGACTCAAGTGGTTTTTTTAGGAAATAGTATAATACCAATTACGATACGAATTTTACCGGCCAATACGTTAAACCAAATTATATTAAAAAAGCTCTTTAATAAAAAAAAAAACTTCTTAGAATAGTCGGTCCTTTCCCGCATGTAATTAATTTTAGCCGTGGTTTTTTAATCTAAGATTTATAATCGGTAATTTTTATATATACTTTGTGATTCAATATTATTAGTGTATTTGCCATATGGCAACATACACTATTGGCATCGGTCGGATGGCGGGACCTAGGGGTCGGACCAAAATTTCTCGACGTTTCATAACCTCCTAAACACTTTGGCACCATTTTTAAAAATGTTTATATATATATGTATATATATATTTATATATATATATATACGCATATATATATATATATATACGCATATATATATATATATATATATATATATATATGTGTGTGCGGGCAATAACTTTCGAAGGAGTTAATTGATTTTAACGAAATTTGGCCCACGTGTTGAAATCCACCACCGCAAGAAGCCTATTTAAAATGGGCGTTATCGGGCCATTTTAAGGGTAGTTTTTAGGGGTTGAAAAATGTTTTTGGGCCCCAAAATACCGAAACAATTCTCAGAATCGTTTCAAAATTGACATTTAACCCGTTAGTAGCAATTAAAAAGTACCCCTAAAATTTTAATAAAATCGGCTTAACAGGACCGGACTTACACATTTATTGAAAACACTAATTTGCAGATATAGTGACTTATTTATTGAAGAGTGTATTTAATTCGGTGTAGACGTTAGATTGATAATAATATTACAATTAAGAAAAAAAATGTTATTTTAAGGGGTGTATTAAGGGGTTAAATTTTTTATTTTGCCCAAAAACAAACTTAATTTCACATAATAAAAGTATAAAACCTCACGGCCCTATACAAGCAAATACACTATATTGTCGGCAGGGTTTTGGCACTGCGACCCGGGTTTTTATATTATTAAATGTTGAAGATAAATAAATACTAGCCGTTTCTCACTTCGCTCGCATTAATATCATTTTTGAAAGGAACTCTAGCTATATTTTAAGACTACTATTAATAATGCCTTAATAAATTGTAAAAACTAAAACCTTTCAGTTTTCATATATTTTTCAAATTGAGTGTTTATAGAAAAAGTATGCTGTTTTCAATGGACCCTATCAAACGCCTGTATTTCTTTTGGTTTAAAAGTTATGGACAGTCAAATACTTTTTTGTGAATGTTGTGAAACTTTAAATGGGCACAACTTCTAAACCAAAAGAGGACACAGAAATGTGCTTGTGCTCATTGGAATCAGTTTTTTTCTGTAAGCATGATGATGAGTTTGACAAAGTTAATCGAATTTTCGATTTTCGCCAAAAATCGCATTTGCTAATGCATATTTTTTTTAGTAGATCTTCGAAACAAATCGAGTTAGCGGATTCATTTTCTTTGCAATTTTATTGAGAACAAAACTGTTCTATGATTTTGTTGAATTTCTTCGCAATATGATCGGAGTTAAAATGCAAAATGTGAAAAACAATTTTTCCACAGTCTTCAGCTTTGAATCAAAGCTTTAATTTCAAGTCGGTTTGGAGCCCATTTATCCAATAATTATCCAATAACGTCATTTAGCTCTGGGGGCTGGTCTATAAGGTCGGTATAAAAAAAAATAAAAACACGTTTTCCCGTTTAGGTATCACACAAAGTATGCAGAAAACCCACAAGTAAAGGAATTTACAGGTCCCGTTATTTTTTTAGTGTTGTAAATTCCGCTTTCGTATAAATCATAACGAACGTTGACCTTAGCAGATTTTAAGAAGAAAAAAGTTAGATAGCAAATGACCTTCAGTTTCATCCTTCTTATATTATAATTAATCTGCAGCTAACTTAATTAATAAACAAAGAGAAATCTACGATGAAGAACAATTAAAACATGGTATTACCTTCGAATTAAATTTCAAGGTTGTAGAATGGAAGAATATAATAATTGTAAGAAGCAACCGAAACAATATTCACTTTCTTTTTTTTTTTTGTTGTGATTAGTTTTACATTGATAAGTTTACATTCTGACAATGTTACAATTAAAAAAAATTAAAATTTTAAATTGCTCATTTAACTTAATGAGACAGTGTGTTACTGGTTTGTCCCATAGATTCCAAATGATTACCCTTACTTGAGACAGTTTAATATCTAAAATTTTATCACTTTGAAAAGATCTGGGAAAATCCTTAAGCGTATTGGTTTTTACCAACACAAGATCTCTGGGAAACTTAGGTGAGGAATCGTGTTTCCGTAATGTTTGTCCGTCCATTTAAGAACGACTGGATCGATTTCGATAAGACTGGTACATCATTAGTACTCAAGCTTAATGCATAGGATACTTTTTTTAAGGCCACCAACAGTCAAAATTTTTTGGGTCTAGCATTCTAGCACAAATTCAAAATTTCAATTTATTATAAATTAAAAATCAAATTGGCACTTTTACCAGTTCTCGGTTTAGAACCTGGGAAACGAGGGCTAATAATAGAGGAGTCACACCTTTTATCCAGCTCCGCTCGAGTTATAGGATTAGGTCTTATCAAAACCGACATTACCGCGAGCGAAACCGTGGGTAAGATAGTAACAGAAAAACGATTCGTGACAAACATCTAAATTCAGTACACTTTCATTAAAAATTTGGTGTAAGGTCAACTCGTATAGCGTGTTTGATCAGTTGTTTTTTTAATGTTGGAGAAGGAGTATTTAACGCGACAAATAAGTTTTTTTTGTAAAATTTAATGTAGCATTAAGAAATTATTGTTTATGATTACTATTTATTTAATAATGGAATATTATTTTATATGCTTGAACACAGACTACTTTGTATAAAATTTATATTAATGTTTTTTACGTCCACCGACCGACTGATAGGTCGGTTTTATCAAAATGGGATCTGTTTTTTCATAAATTATGTTCACTAAATTAAGGCTGTCGGAACGCTCTAAATTTTGTTTGTGCTGAGACCCAGCGGTAAGGGGTGAGGTAGGCAAAAGACATATTGTGGGTGTGACCTTCTTTAGCTCTGTCTCGCTCAAATCATCCGCACGTTTCAATTTTTGGCTGGTGCCAACTACGAGGCTAAAAAAATGTTTTGCAAGGGTGCCGCTGTCAATTGATTACTCTAATTTTTGGAAATATTTTGGAGATTTAAAAAACTTTTCCGTAAAAGGAAGAGTCACTTTAGGTTTGTGATGGAACAGTTTTGTGAAATAAGTACGAATAAGGTCATAGTGTAATATTGAAAACGTGTGTTTTTTAGTACAATTAATACCCAATTTTTTCTAGTAAATCGTGCATAAATTACAAAAGTATTCCATTAGAGACCTAGATTTGTCCTTTATCGTCCTTATAGAGAAAGAATTTTTGCAGAATGTTGACGAATAAGTCTACAATCAATTGACAGTCGAAGCTCTATTTTTGGCTTAAATTCAGAGCGTTCCCATAGCCTTAACCCTGTATCAAATTTCGGTTTTTACAAATCACTAGTTTTTTTACGCCTTTTAAAGCGATCCGATGCCAGGTGTCCCAAACCGCTGAGTTGCTGATTGTAGTAGGTATATTTAGTTAACTCTAAATAGTATATTAAGCTAATCGCAAAATATTAGCCTTTACAAAAATCTTGCAATTTGTAATCACGAGCTTTTGGACTTCCTTAGCTGTTGTATCAGATTAAAAAAATAATGTTTTTAATTTTTATAAAACTCTGGTGTAATTCTTGAACAAGGGATTTTCAAACATTTTATTGCTTAGGGCCCCACCAAGTCTAAATCCAGCACTGGCCATATTTGTTTGCTTTGAGTGATTAAAATAATTTATGTTAGTTAATTAATGTAAACACGTAGTGTGTGCAAATAGAAAACGTTTCGGTAGAGAACATGGTCTTCCTTGTGCATCTTACTTCACTATAGTACGGTATGTTTGACATAGTTTCATTGCTTTTTACGTCAGTTAATATTTATTTTAATTACTTTTATACACTCAAAGTACAATTAACATTATGTTAATTTTTATATTTATTCCTCGATTAATTGAAGGATATTGTAAACTTCAAGTTCATTAACAGTATAGAGCCACTTTAACTTTAGCATTTTCTTCGTCCTCACTACAAGCTAACAAATAAATTTCAAAGTTTTGTCTAATTTTTCGAAAATTTTCGGCTACATTGCCTTCAAAAGACAATGGCTAGCATAATCTTATATCCGTTTCTTGATGTTTGGTTTCGATATTACAATTTTTATCACAAAAAAGTTTTTTTTTTCTACAAAAAATATTATCTCTTATTTGAGCTTTCCCATTATTTTACCATAGATATTTACCACGTCGACTACGAGCTGTGGTTACAAAATTCATTTTTCTACTTTTTTTATTAGCTGTGATTAAGCACTAAGTTTCACAAAATGTAAAACACATTTTTTCCCTAAAATTTGAATAAAAAAAGTAATAATCGTCAATATTTCTTTTCAGCACGTCACGAGATTTCTAATTACAGAAAGACAGAGTACCTAACATTTTTTTCCTTTCCAAACTTATGTTAAAATTACTGATAAATTAGACTTATTCAATAATTTTTTTTGAAATTTAATTTTCTCTGTACAAAAATTTGAGTAAAATTTATGCTAATTTTCTCGTTTTTATCTGATTTTAAACCGTTTATTTAGATCAAATAAACTGTAAAAACTTCGCTAAAAGTTATATGGGAAGAATGGTACATATTTCTAGTTTATTTTGAAGCAATAACATCCAAGATTGAATAAGATTTTTGATAGAAATGAGAGATTTTCGAAACGTAAGTGCATGTTACATGTAAACACGCATCAACTGCTTGTAAGATACGGCTATGCGGCTTAATAATTATGTATGACACATTGACAATTATTTTTGTACCGTACTACAATACTGCTTGGAAACTTTAATATATTATACTAACTCGAAATAAGAATTTTTCAATCAACTCATCAAAGTGTAGATACTTTCGCTATAATATTGTGCAAATTAAGATAATTTTGCTGTGTGCAGATAAAATCTGTAGCCCAACGGCAAAACCATATATGTAATTTTTTGGGATTGAGCTCTATTACCGCTTTACGTTCATACTACTAGTTATATTTAGGTTAAGTTCGCAAGAAAATATTCAAATCGTAGTTTTTCAACAAGGAAAGATTCTTTTTTATAAAATGGAATAAAAAAATTCCAAAAATTGTCATTGAAAATCGCAGTTGTCGGCTGATCTGTACGTGCGAACATACGTCCGAGCTGTACAGGTCTCAACTTTTGTCGGATATATTTGGTATTATTGTCGTGATTTTATAAAAATGTGCATTACATCGGTATTTTCAGAGTTTTCAAATGTGAATTTACATTTTTTAACTCTACAGAATTAGTACAAGTAATGTTAACAATAGTTAGAAATCAGCTGATATTTTTATTTCTTATTCAACCCTATTGAAATTCATTGAATCGCATATAATGATTATGTTGTAAAAGCGTTATTTTTATTACGTAATGCGTGCAAACTTAGCGGGGTGTGCACCTTTGGTCGTGCCAACGATTTCTGCCATATTTCCAGATAGATTTTTTAAACTTTATTTTGTGTAACACGTTTCATTTCTACATAAATTTTAAACTGTGCATTTCAAGACGGCTTATTAACTATCCAACGGATCTGTGGGTCGCACCTGTAGTTTACTTTTCGCATCAATGAAAACAGACACGGCACTGTCGATCACGTGCCTCGAAGTACTTTCCTACTAATTGTAAATATCGCTAAAGACGAGTCGAATGAAATTAATTCACCGACATATATTTTTTAAATCTAAACGTATTTGCAAAAATGGCGAGGGTCGCAACGCTTCGTATTCAAACGAACGTTGATGAATAAATTTTGTTCGACTCGTCGTTCACGACGCCTGCGTTGTAGAAAAGTTCCTCAAATCAGGGGATCAGCAATGCTATTTTTTTCATTCTAAAAATGTTGAACTGGATGGAATAAACAATGCTGGGTTGCTGAAAGCGTTGTCAAAACACTGATTTGACAATGACGTTAGATTGTAATCATGAAATTACAGTGTTTATAACGAGTGATTCATTTAGAGGTACTTTTTTGTCTATGAATTTTTTGACAGATGAAGCGTGAGTCGTGATAACTTTTTATGGTATTTTTGTTCAGTATAGTTTGACATTTCATCATGGAAAGACTTAGCCCCGCACAGCGTCTACAAATTATTCAGCTGTATTACGAAAATCAGCGTTCTGCGAGGAAGAAAATCAACTGTTTTCGACAAAAATTTTGTTTAGTGATGAGGCACATTTCTGGCTTAACGGATATGTCAATAAACAAAATTGCCATATTTGGTCCGAAGAGCAACCTGAAGAGATTCAAGAGTTGCCATTACATCCAGACCAAACAACGGTTTGATGTGGTTTATGGGCCGGTGGAATCATCGGTCCATATTTCTTCAAAAACGAGGCCGACCAGAACGTAACTGTCAATGGTGGCCGTTATCGTGCCATGATAACAGACTATTTGTTTCCTGAAATTGAAGCCCGTGATCTCCAGGACATTTGGTACCAACAAGACGGCGCCACTTGCCACACAGCACGTGAAACCATGGCTTTATTGCGTGAACAATTTGGTGAACAGTTAATTTCGCGCTTCGGACCGGTGAGTTGGCCGCCTAGATCCTGTGATATCACACCCCTAGACTTTTTCCTTTGGGGCTATGTAAAGTCCAAAGTCTATATTGATAAGCCGGGTACGATTAAGCGACTGGAAGCCAACATTACTCGCGTTATTCGCCAAATACCAATCGAAATGTTCGGGCGCGTCATCAAAAATTGGAACGGCAGAATGGACTATGCTAACCGGAGTTACGGCCAACATTTGAAAGAAATAATCTTTAAAAAATAAATGTAAAGAATAGTTCTTTTGTATAATAATAAAAATTATCCGATAAATTTGTTTTTATTAAATTTTTTTTAGTTTTGAAAAAAGTACCTCCAAATGAATCACCCGTTACATGCAGGAGCAGTCTAATGTCGCTGTGAAACTTTCTGTCGTGTAGAACATTAGCTTATACTGATACAAAAACAAATGGTTGATTTAAATAGAAAAGAATCGCTTTTCAAGCTAATTTTTTATCAAAATCCATAGAATAATGCTGTTTCGAAGTTGAAATTGTACAAACAACAATGTTAAATACACGTATACACTGCAGTTTAGAAAAAATATCGTTTCAATCGATCGATTCCTTTTCAAGCAGGATCGATTTAACAAATCCCAGCATCAGTTTTCTAATTTTGTCAGAAATTCGACATAAGCGAGATTACCTTGTGACCACAGATAAAGTATATGGGTTCGTACTTCGTATTATGCAGGTTAGCTACTTTCTCTTGGTTAAATGAGAAGAACTACTTGTAGTGTGTTACTACATGAAGAATATTTATGAATGGTCATTAAGCATTGGCTACTGACCACAATACAAAAAAAAAACATGCAAGCATATCACGTCGTATTGATAACTTCTTCTTTTTAAGTCGGTTAAAAAGGAATACATGTTACAGCGACGACCTCGTAACAAACTGGAACATTTATTAGGTTATGTAGAGTATTGGTAGTCGATTGTTAACAAACGAATAACATATTATATTTAAACCAATCAAAATACCACTCGTAACACATATATAAGAGTGTTGACTGTATTTAAATAAAAACATAATTTTAACGTTAAGTGATAGTTTCTATGATAGAACTAGTAAAAAACACAATATTTTTCCTTATTTTTAAGGAATTTAATTGATATTTAATAAGTAAAACGTAATTAAATCACTCTCAAGTCATGTGACAACGATCACCAATCAGAGTGCATGACGTCACTGGCTCATCAACATCAGACGCTGTCATAGAGAAAGGCGCTGTTCACGCTGACAAAAGGCTTCATTGTTTGGTTAATAATCAGAGTATGTAATATATTCAAAAAAAAAAATGTATGACAACAATTACGAAAAAGCCTATCACTTCAATAGTTTAGTAGCGTTTATGAGCGTACGACGTCCCGGCAGTCAAGTATTGATGTTCCGGAGCAAAATTTGAAAAAATTATAATAAATATTTGTGCGTATATTAGGTACATATGCACGATTTAAAACACTTTTCCAAAAATAGAGTCAACATCCTTATTCTGTGTTTATACAGTTGTTTATTATTTGCATATATATGAGAAAATTTTACGTAGATTTGCACAATAAACTGTAAATAACTTAATTTTGATATTGCGTCTGTTGTATGACAGTAAAAAAGTCGCGTCAGTTCGTATTTTTTACATTTTAATCAACAGTCGTTAGTTTGTTAACATCATGCAGAATAAAATAACTGTCTTTGTTTAATTTGCAAGCATGAAAAAAGTACTTACGTGCTTGCGTATGTTATGCATACTGTTTTTAGTGATTATGTTGTTTAACATTCTTTGAAGAAATTATAAAATTAATTATGAAGATTAAATTGCCGAAAAGAAAAAAGGTAGCATAATAACAGAACCGCACAAAACACGCCATTGTTTTGTGAATATGTTAAAAATTACATAAAATAGTATAATTTAGGAAACGTGATACATTAACCAAATAAACGTAACATCAAAGCGCTTTATTGTATGTGTCTGGCGCAGGAATCAAGCGCTTAGTAAATTCGCTCGATTTGGGAAATAAAACGAGCGCGACGCACAGTTTTCTATTTAAACTTCTTTAGATGATTCTTTGAGGAAATACAAATATCAGTTTTTAATTATTTTGCTATCAACTATAGGAACATAACAATGTCGATAACAAACAGTTGCACGACTCTCACAAGCGGGACTAAATTTAGGGCCCCGACACCCGGTTGATTTTTCAGTGTTATACTTTTATAGGTTGTGGCCAGAGAATATGTCTCAGAAAGTAAGTCTCCTGAGACCTTTAGACAGTCGAGGTCACCAGTTTTAATGGCCGAGGGGCGTGCAGTTGTAAGAGTAAATAATAAAGTACTTACATTATGATTATTTTTTCTTAATTTACAGTGAACCAGAAGATGCAGTGAACACTCTTAAGGAATTGTCATCGATGTCCCGTCCACTAGAAATAACTTTGGAGGAAATGGTAAATTTGATGGGTCAGTGTCAGATGCTCGACGATCCGTCCAGACCCACTTCGCGTTCGGACAATTCTGTCGCACCACAAACCGCCTTAGCAAGCAGAGAAACCGCAAAACCGGGCCTGTTTGCCAACAGTCCGTTCACAATATTTAACGGAATAGTTCCTGGTAGGTATTCAAAAAAATATTTTTTAAATATAACATGCAGGAACAGTCTAAAGCTGCGAATGTTGTGTTGTGACGAAAATAATAGTAGGAGAGCTGTTAGACATTTTTGGGTAGATATTTGAGACACTGAAAATTTGTACAATACCTCTTTAGTAATATCCGAATGCAAAAACATAGACCTGGCTGAAGGGTAGCGGGGCTTAACCGACCCTGAAATTTTTAAAGTAGCAAATTTTTTTCGCAAGAAATAGCCTTGAGGCATTTTTGAAATTTTAATAACTGATTGTAGACTTATTCGTCAACATTCTCCAAAAATTCTTTCTCTGTAAGGAAGATAAAGGACAAATCTAGGTCTCTATTGGACTACTTTTGTAATTTATGTATACGATTTACTATAAAAAAGTTGGCAATAATTGTGCCAAAAAAACACACGTTTTCAATATCACACTACGACCTTATTCGTACTTATTTCACAAAACTGTTCCATCACAAACCTAAAGTGACTCTTCCTTTTTCGGAAAAGTTTTTTTAAATCTTCAAAATATTTCCAAAAATTAGAGTAATCAATTTTATTGACAGCGGCATTTTTTAGCCTCGTAGTTGGTACCAGCCAAAAATTGAAACGTGCGGATGATTTGATCGAGACAGAGCTAAAGAAAGTCACACCCACAATATGTCTTTTGCCAACCTCGCCTCTTACCGCTGGGTCTCAGCACAAACTGCGTGAAAGTGATCCAACACTGTTAAGGAGTTAATCGGGTCTAAAACTTAGCCAGGTGTTTGCAAAATGATATTTTTGAAAAACATTTTTTATTATTCGTACGAAGTTCCTTATCGCGGGTTGGCGAGGGGACCTAGCCGAGAAAAAATGTAACGTGTCACGAAAAACCGTAAGACAAAAAATGTAACGTGTCACGAAAAACCGTAAGACAAAAAATGTAACGTGTCACGAAAAACCGTAAGACAAAAAATGTAACGTGTCACGAAAAACCGTAAGATGTTTAATGTATACTGGGTGTTTTTAGATTATACCGGGTGTTTTTAGATTATAATGGTTGTTTTTAGATTATACCGGATGTTTTTAGATTATACCAGGTGTTGTGGAACGAAGTTCCTTATCGCGGGTTGGTGAGGGGACCTAGCCGAGAACAAATGTAACGCGTCACGAAAAAGCGTAAGACGTTTTTCGTAACGCGTTTTATATATGCGTGTGTGTATGTATATTATGTATGTGTATTAATTATGCTAACCCTGCATACGAAAGGGACTTCGTTCCAAACGCGTGTTCCAAGTTTTTTTATTATTAAATAACGATTGCATTTTTTCAGGTACGAAATGGTGCGGCACCGGAGACATTGCTAAAAATTTTCACGATTTAGGCGCTGATTCTCAGACTGATAAATGTTGCCGGACACATGATATTTGTCCTGTAAAAATCCACGCCTATACCACAAGATATAATATTACTAATCAATCACTTTATACTAAGTAAGTATAAAGATTAAAATGGCGATGATATCAAATTATCATCTTTATATAAAATATAAATGAACAAAACACTAAATTTAATTTAATCAAGCCAAGGCTTAAAATAAGTCTGAACAAAACCTGATTAAAATTTAACTGTTTTTTATCACGTTTTTATTAACTCGCTTACAATCGATTTTTCATTTACTTCCCGTTATCTGATTGACTTGAAATTTTACCCACTTGAGAAGCTTCGATGACAATACAATATTATGCTAACGAGAATACCGCCCCGGGGTCGTCCAGGCGCAAATCGGACTTTTGAATTTTTACCCACTTCCCGTTAACCGATTGAGTTATAATTTTGCATGCATGTGTAGTTTGATAAAACAGACACAAAACATTGAAATTAAGAAAAAAATATTATTTTAAGGTAGTTGTCGTGGTTAAGACACACCGTCTGAAAATTCTTAATTTTTGTATAGGTACTTATTAAGGACATGATAATACAATTACCATGAAAATTTGAAGTCGATCGACCGTATATAATCTGAGATAAATTCAATTAAAAATTGGTTAATTAATATTGATTGTATACAATCTCTGTAGTTCTGAACCAGTTTCTTATTTATAAAAAAAGAACTAACTATCAGAAACTTTCCAAAAACTGACAGTCTTTCAATTCATTTGTTATGAGTTTAAAAAAAAAATAAGAAAAATTTTTGACCGTCTAATTATTTATAAATAACGGTTTAAAGTTCAACAATTTATAGAAAAGTATACATGCATATGAATACTATATGGGTTACGTTTCCACGGGTACAGTCTTGCGTACAAATTATGGATCACTTAGCTACAAGCTAGTATACTTTTGTGGCGCGTATAATCTATAACTTTTTGACAATATTGTACCACGACAACTACCTTAAGCGGTGTATTGAGGGGTTTAATTTTTTATTTTGTCCAAAAACAAACATAAATTCACATAATAGTCACACTGCCTATATTAGCAAATACACTATATTGTCGCCAGGGTTTTAGAACTGCGACCCGGGTTTTTAAACGTTGCAGCGTTCTCCCTTTAGGTTAGGTTTCTTCGGTAGCCATTCAGCCGCACGAATTCAATTCACTCTGCCATGCGTAAAGAAGCTAAACTTCAAAAATAATTTCGATAAATGTTTTGTTTTTTCAGATCGCATTGCGCTTGTGACGATATGTTATACGACTGTTTAAAGAAGTCAAATTCGTCAACTGCCGATATTCTTGGTAATATCTACTTCAATATAGTTCAAATACCGTGCTTAGAAGACAAAGATAACACAAGACGGTTTCGTAAAGCAAAAAATAATTTTTAATTTCAACTTTGTAAACTTTTAATGTGATCTTTTGTTTGTAAATGTTTATTTATGTTAATTATATTTTTTACAAAATAATAAATATACATGTTTTGATTTCTGAGATATTTTAAAAATCTGTAATTATATACTGTCGATTAGGTATTAGAAATATATTGTTTAAGATTACAACTAGGTAAATCATTGTTTGCTTTTTTAAATTAACAATGAAAATCAACATTTTTCGGGAATTGAAACGTTAAAATGTAAATTTATGAAACCAAAAAGTTTTATAAACTTTTGTTTGTTATTCAATTTTTAATAACAATAAATGTGGTTAAGGTAATTTTTGAAGTTTATTTTTTATTGGTAAGTGAATTGGTCATGTTCATAAACTCAAATTATTAGAAGAATCCTAAGTACGTACTTGGACTAAAAAAATAAGATTTTTATTTTCTAATGTATCTACGATTCTTCTAAAAAAATATTTTTTATATTAATTCTTACCTGAATGCTCAATAATTCCATGAAAAATATAAAAACGCACTCAAAAGAAAACGTATCACCAACAATTTTAAAAGATTCAAAAATTTGATTGTCAACTTTATTGTTTTGGATGACCCATCAGCCATCGATATATTAGCCTTCATGGACCCAGCCCTGAAAATCGGCAGTTTTTACTAGTTAGCGATTGGTTCGACTGATGACAGCCATCGCTGATTGTTGCTCATATAAATTCCTGATTAAGATTTCCAAATTCCCATCAATTTTTTATTTTTCTCTAACAATTAACTATGTTTAAACTGTAAAGCTTTTGATTTAGCCAAAATTAGTAATAGTCTTTCGGAACTAATTGCCAATTCCTATATTATTTACGTAATACTTAAGTCTAAGATCCGGTATTAGAAATATATACCCTCATCTGTTGTTTGACGACGAAGCCATGTAAGATGAGTTGTCTAACTAAATTGCGTACCGATGCTGTTAAATCATATAAATTCTAATTAACTTTTTTTGATAAAATAAAAATCGAGCATTAGCTGAGAGAATATGACTCAAGGAATTGGAAAAATATAGTTTGTCTACTTTATCCTCAGTACAACTATGAAGTTGCTAGGTATAAACAGGTGAGCAAGCGTTGTTAATATACTCTCATCAGTTATCTAATGGATTTTTTTATGAAATGAAAGGTTATTTTATACTCTACCCAACAGTACTAGCCTAAACAAAAGTGTGTTACATCCATGGTTGCTCGATTTTTATGAATAACAAATCCTGGAAGTTGGTCAAAAACAGTTAATTAGAATTTATATTATTTAACAGCATCGGTACTCAATTTAGCTAGGCAACCCAATTGCAATTTATCAATGTATATACATATCTAACAAATAATCTTTGGCGTCAAATAACAGATGAGGGTGTATATTTCTAACGCCGGATCTCGCACTATTAAAATGTAATTTTTCTCTATGGAATCGACCATCGCGCAGCACAGCGCCTCCTAAGAGAAATAAATGAAACTAAAGAGTGAAATGCTACCATTTTCTGTATAGTTGTCAAAATTGTTGTAAATGGAATTTGACTTTAATAAACCGAAAATATTTAAACTGGGACATCAGTATTTGAAGAATGTAATTTTCTTCAGTTTTGTGAATTCGATTAACCTATATTTTTATAACAAACGTTGACAGTTGTGATTTTCTAAACATAACCTATAAAAATTGTATTTGTTACAATGACTTCAAATCAAGGATTTGGGTTTTCTGGTTTTCAATTTAATAAACCGAAAGTGCGAAATAATGCCGTCCCGCCTCCACCGTCGAGTGGGGTTAGTAAACAAGGCTATTCAACTATGAACGCTATAAGTCAAAATGCATTGGCAGCTTCATGGGGCATGCCTCGTAAACGGGCTAAGACTGAAGAAGAGTACGTTTTTTTATTTTTTTTAAATTACTACTAAGATAAACATTCTATTGAGTAGTATTTCAAAGTTTGTCAGTTTGTTTGGATTAAATAGGGAAGTTTTACATCATGTTGTATGCGTAGATATTTCGATGAAGAAGACACAAATGATATTAATTCAACACCAGAACTGGCATATATACCAGCACCTGGAAGTCCCACATTTGATCGAATGAAAGCTCCAGAACAGACTTCGGATGACGAAGAAGTGGATCCGTTGGATGCTTTCATGGCTGGAATAGAACAAGAGGTAACTCGTAACGCAGAAGCTTGCACTTCAGGGCAAGCAGAAAAGAATAAGGGAATCCGAGATGATATTGAAGGAGAGGATGACGAAGAATCGTATTACAGGTGAGATACTAATTGATCTCGATGATGATCCTGTTAAGATAATACAGTAAGATCCCGCTTAACGCGGGAGATACGTTCCAATAAGTTCCTGTGCTATACGAAACAGCGCTAAACGAGGTCATCTTAATTCATAGATAATAGGCATAAGTGAAACAGAACCGTGAATAAGAAAATTTGTTAGTTATTTTTCTGTTTAATTTTGTAACATTATTAAATACTATTTTGTCACATTAATTGCTAATATCGATTGTTGTTCATAAAACATTTATGAAAATCAAATAAAAGTTTGAGTAAGAAGTTATGTTTGTGATGAGGAAGGTTCCTCATTCGACGTATTTTGTTTTTTGTGAAGAAGTCATCTAATGCCGTTTGCTTTTTCTGTTTCGTTCAGCAAGCTGTTGTCGATAGCAAGATATTGCATCAATGACACTTCGTTTTACCTTTGAATTTCTATTAACATTTGAATTATTTTGTATAAACTGATTCATAATTTACGTTATAATGGCTAAACTTTTTTTTTAGAAACCGCATAATACCAAAACAGCGTTAAGCGAGGTCTTACTATATATATTTTCTTAATTTTAAGGTATATGGAAGAAAATCCAAATGCTGGGTTACAAAATGAAGACAGCGATCAAGAAATTGAATATGATGAAGATGGTAATCCAATACCACCAGCACGTAAGAAAGAAATAGATCCTTTGCCACCAGTTGATCACTCACAGATAAGTTATCAGCCGTTTGAAAAGAATTTTTATGCTGTACATGAAGAAATAGCTTCGTTGACTACTGAACAAATAAATGAATTGCGAAACGCACTTGGAATTAAAGTAACAGGACCATCACCACCGTATCCGGTTACCAGTTTTGCGCATTTCGGATTCGACGAGGCGTTGATGAAGGCTGTTATCCGAGCTGAGTACGTACAGCCCACACCTATCCAAGCACAAGCTATTCCGGCAGCGTTGAGCGGTAGAGATATTATCGGTATTGCCAAAACGGGTAGCGGTAAAACAGCTGCATTCATTTGGCCAATGCTAATACATATTATGGATCAGAAAGAATTGTCACCAGGGGATGGTCCTATCGGATTAATTTTAGCACCCACCCGAGAATTGTCGCATCAGGTATGTATTTAACCGACAAATTGTGTCGGTTAAGATTTATGTAGCCAATTCAAAAGATGGTTTGGGGCCAAAAAGCTCTTGAAAAGTCATAAGTCACAAAACTAGTATTCTGACAAACAGAAGTAATTTTTATAAAATGTCAAATTTTCGTTGTTTATATAGATTTATAATGAAGCACGAAAGTTTGGGAAAGTTTATAATATCCAAGTATGCTGTTGTTATGGTGGGGGTTCAAAATGGGAACAATCGAAAGCGCTGGAAGCTGGAGCAGAAATTGTAGTCGCAACTCCTGGACGTATGATCGATCTTGTAAAAATGAAAGCGACAAATTTACAGCGAGTTACTTATCTTGTACTAGATGAGGCTGACAGAATGTTTGATATGGGTTTTGGTGAGCAACACAAATTATACATTTTGAATAAGAAAAAGGGGTTGACGCGATTTCAAATTAATATATATTTATTTTTGTAGAGCCTCAAGTTCGATCTATTTGTAACCATATAAGACCTGATAGACAGACAATGATGTTTAGCGCAACGTTCAAAAAGAAAGTCGAGAAATTAGCAAGAGACGTTCTAACTGATCCTGTGAGAATTGTTCAGGTAGATTTTTTTTTCTACATAAATTTTGAACAGTTATCGAGATATAAAAGGTGATTTTTAAGTTGATTCTTTTTTTTTTAACCGCGTCCAGAAATCAAATAAACGAACAAATATTTCAAGTAACTTTTTTTACCAAAACTCAAAAATAAGAGAAACAGCCCTTCAAAGTTTAATTAAATTTTTTAAATTTTATTTAATTTTGAGGTCGGTTCTGGCGTTATATTATGTCATTATCAAGTATCTTTGTGCCTATTTGAAACAAAACGGGGACAACTTTGAATAATTTCTATGAATACTTGATAATGACAACATATTTCCATAGTAACATAACATAACGCCAGGACCGACCTCAAAATTTGATAAAATTTTGAAAGCCAGTTTCTTCCTTATTTTTGAGTTTTAATAAAAAAAGTTACCTGAAATATTTGTTCGTCTATTTGGTTCCTACACGCTGTTAGAAAAAAAGAATCAACTTAAACAGCATTCTGTATATTCGCCAATTGTTTTATCGGAAGGGTTTACAGTAGGGGTGTTTACTTTACTATGATTTTACTTATTAACTTATCAAATTTAAAGTTGCAAAGTTTTAATTTCCAGCTGTGTAGTTTTTAACTTTAGTTATTTCTACTTTGCTTCTTACCGTACTTGGCCTCTATTGGTACCGGTAACTTGATACGTCTACTATATTAAGTTTCATCAATATTTTTCATAAATATCAAACGTTAATGACATCAGTTGTCAAGCGTCTATAACTTATAAGTTGATCCATCTACAACATCCATTAATTTAGCATAGATTTATATTATTATGGTTTCTTTTAGGGAGACGTTGGAGAAGCAAACACAGACGTAACGCAAATTGTTTTAAAAATGAGAGACAACAATGACAAATGGAGCTGGTTATTAAGAATGATGGTTGAATTTTTATCCACAGGAAGCGTATTAATTTTCGTCACAAAAAAAGTAAGCATGTTTTTACTTTCAAATCAAATCAGTTTAATTTTTTCATTGAACTGTAGTATTAGAACGTAAATTAAGTTATGAATTTGAACAATTGGTTGCGCCATTTTAAGCGAGGATATGTCCGTGTACGTTAGCATTTTCCGTCCATTTTTATTTATTGCGCATGCGCAATAAATAAAAATGGACGCAAAAAATGTCAATGAACACGGTCTATGTGTATGCCACTGTTTATGAATGAAATCTTTAAAGCAGTACAAATATTGATTGCCCCCATATAAAATGGCGCTTCAATTTGTTCTTTAATTTACAGCACAATAGCGAAATGTGTGTTCTAGAAATATATAAAGTTCAATAAATTTTTAACCTATGTAAAAAAAGAGGTTATAAATTTGATGTGTATTTCGTTTTTTTTTTTTTTTTTGTATGTTCCGCGATAATTCCGTCAGTTGTGAACCGTTTTGAAAAATTTCAACGCCATTTTGTTCGGAATGTTATCGGATTAGTACTATATAGTTTTTCTTAAAATCGGTTCATCCGTTTTTTTTTTAAGTTTAAAAATCAAAAATGTAATCGTTTGATAACATGTTTTCAGATTGATGCGGAACAAGTATCAAACAGTTTGATTCTTAAAGAAATGGACGTTCTACTACTTCATGGCGATATGGATCAGATAGAAAGAAATAAAGTTATAACAAAATTCAAGAAAAAAGAAGTCAGTATCTTGGTAGCTACTGATGTGGCGGCACGTGGTTTGGATATACCTCACATAAAAACGGTGATTAATTATGATATCGCCAGAGACATCGATACTCACACTCATCGTGTTGGCAGAACGGGTCGCGCGGGTGAAAAAGGAACTGCCTATACGTTGGTGACCGATAAAGATAAGGAGTTCGCCGGGCATCTTGTTAGAAATTTGGAAGGCGCTAATCAGGTATGTCTCAAACTGACGGAGCGATTTTCGAGTAAGAATGGTAATAAATTTCTTGTCTGTTTTTAGGAAGTTCCGCAATATTTGCTCGATTTAGCGATGCAGAGTTCGTGGTTCCGTAAATCGCGTTTCAAAAGCGGCAAAGGAAAAAATTTGAATATCGGCGGAAGTGGTTTAGGTTTCAAAGAAAGGCCTGGTCGTAGTTTAGGCGAAAGTGGACAGGTTAGTATAAAATTTTGAAGTTATGCTTTGCTTTATAATGTTTTAACACTTTGTTTGTTTGTAGAGTGTTTCGGAAACTATAAATAAAGTCTTACCGAAATCGGGACCTGCTACAGATCGATTATCGGCTATGAAATCAGCTTTTAAAAATCAGTACCAGAGTCAGGTAAATCCGAAAAATGTTCTGTTCTTCCAAACTGGTGTTGTTTGTAGGAACTGTTTATGTCTGAAAATTTAGAATTTTTACAAAAAATGAACGGATTTGTTTTTAACAATTTCAGTTTACGGCATCGTCTGACCATACGTGGGAAAATACAATACCTGTGCCACGTCCTGGAATCAATGCTCCGCTAAATAAAAACGAAGAACCTCAAAAGAAGAGAAAGAAATCTCGATGGGAATAATATGTTCAATATTGCAACGAGGTCGTAGTGAATTGCAGTTTGGGTTACCGTGTTTTGAACCACTATCCGCGAAATAAAAAAATCGCCGACTACATAACCTCGAAATGTAATTTATTTAACGTGAGCAGCGGTATATAAAATAGGCCTTAGCACAGTGTTGCCATATATAATTAGTTTTCCCCAGTAGCTTAAATTCTAAAATATTTTAACGTTAGAAATCTAGTGAATTTTGTTCAAAAGCAACTTCCAGAGCAGATGACTTCTAGAAACTTCTACCGTTTCAATAAGAAAGACCAGTATATAATTTGATATGCTTGTTGGCGTTCAATATACATTATTTGATGTTACTGTGTCAACGTTTGTTGTTTTTGAGACAAACTATGGCCGTGTTTGTTGGCATTTTTTGAGTCCATTTTTATTTATTGCGCATGCACAAAAAAAAAACGGGAAATGTTTATTTATGTGCAAACTCGTAAACAACTAACCAAAAAAATAAAAAAACCCGGGTTGCAGTGCCAAAACCCTGCCGACAATATAGTGTATTTGCTGATACAGGCCTTGTGGCTTTATTATGTGAACTTAAGGTGATTGTTGGGCAAAATAAAAAAATTAACTCCTTAATACACCCTTTAAAATTACATTTTTTTCTTAACTACATTATTATTGTCGATCGAACGTCTACACCAAAATTAAAGACACCTTTCAGTAAATAACTCACTATCTGCAAACTAGTGTTTTCAGAAAATTTGTAAATCCGGTTCTGTCGGGCCGATTTTATTAAAATTTTAGGAGAACTTTTTAATTGCTATTAAAGGGTTAAATTTCAATTTTGAAACAATTCTGAGAATTTTTTAGATATTTTTGGGCCCAAAAACTTTTTTCAACCCCTAAAAACCATTCTTAAAATGACCCGATTGGGCCTATTTTAAATAGGCTTCGTGCGGTGATGGATTCCAACATGTGTGCCAAATTTCGTTAAAATGAATTAACTCCTTCGAAAGTTATTGCCCGCACACACACACACACACACACACACACATAACGCCAATCCGACCGATGCCAATAGTGTATGTTGCCATATGGCAAATACACTAATAATATTAATATTATTTATTGTTTTGGTTATCTGTCAGGTTGTTAACGAGTTTGCACATAAACAAATCCCGTTTTTTGCGCATGCGCAACAAATAAAAATGGACACAAAAAATGCCAACGAACACAGCCTATGGTAGAATGAAATCTATAGGTGGATTTCTCTGATGTAAGCTACCCTACAAATGTGCTCTCAACAGTTGAACATTATACTTCTTCAAATAATTGTATTAAAAACTTTTTTTGTGATTTGAGACAGAAATAATATTTTTTTTTAAATTTTAATCGCGATTACGGAAATTTCAAAACATGGTAACTTTATAATTACCCAAATAAGCTATGACTTAACGGTGGTCTTTATTGACTTTGGAACACGTGTGTTATAAAAGTACACGTCGCTTCTACTGTAATATTACAGGATGTTACAAAATTAAGGCCTGTCCTGTTAAGGGTCGGTTCACTAAGTTAGAAGTAATTGAAACTCCAGATTGACAAAGTTATCTTCAAGGTTGACTCTAAGGGATTAATTGAGCGATTGTGATCTTTGATGACTGTTGGAGAAAGTTTGGATAAAAAGCCGTGGCCAAGGATCAATTGAGAAGCAATACTGAGTTTAAAGTTGTATTTATTTACTAACTTTCTCCAAAATTACCTTCCTTTAGTGATATAAAAAAATAAATTGCAAATATTAACCGGTAAAATATCCGGTTAAATAACCGCGACTATTATTATTAGGAAAAATTGTACTTCTCAAATGTCTCGATGCTGGACTATGTTTTTGTAACACCCTATGTATTCTTATGGTAATTAAATGGATGGAATTTCAAAATCAAACATTTCATTGTTAGTATTTTAACAATACATATTTATTAGTAGGATACTAATCTGTAAATATTATTTTTATTGATTTGCTTTCGATTTTTTTTAAGTGTAATGATTTAGTGTAGACTCAGTGCCGTGTACTTGATTCAGGCTATTTCATTCGTTTTCGCAGGTCAGTAAAAAAATGAGGAGTGGGGAGCAACAAATTAACAAAACTTGAAATTTCATAGGTTTTTCGTATGGGCCCAAATCAAGTGCACGATCCTGTACAGAACTCAGTTGAAAAGTAATAATAAAAGAAATTTAAGAAATTATTAATTTTGTTTTTTTTCCTTTTCCATGTCCTAGATTTACGTGCAAAACAGTTAACGATTATGCTTAAAATATGCTATTGAATTTTTAAACGTTTTAAACTTAATTGTATAAACTAGCTGATGTTAGTAATGTTGGTATTGATAGGAACTTATCGCGACCTATTTAAATTTGGTTATCAGTCCAGCTGTTCTTGAGCAGGTAAGTAGGAAGTTCGGTAATAAGATCGGAAATCATGTCTCATGTCAGGTTCTGACTAGCGGTTGGCCTACCCTAAAACCGTAAAGAAAAGCGGCTTTTCGCGTAGTGGCTGTACATTTGATTTTTTTTTCATTTTACAGACGCTCACCAACGTAGGTCATAAGCGATCTCTGTATGGGCTCTGGACCTACTACTTTTATTCCAGTGGAAATAGTGATTTTCGTGTTTATTAATATTTTAAGGTAGTTGTCATGATTAAGGCACACCATCAGAAAATTCTTAATTTTTGTATACTTATTAAGGACATGATAATACAATTACCCTGAAAATTTGAAGTCGATCGACTGTATATAATCCGAGATAAATTCAATTGAAAATTGGATAATTAACATTGATTGTATACGATCTCTGTAGTTCTGAACCAGTTTCTTATTTATAAAAAAAGAACTAACTGTCAGAAACTTTCCAAAAACTGACAGTCTTTCAATGTATTTGTTATGAGTTTAAAAAAAATAAGAAGAAATTTTTGACCGTCTAATTATTTATAAATAACGGTTTAAAGTTCAACAATTTATAGAAAAGTATACATGCATATGAATACTGTATGGGTTACGTTTCCACGGGTACAGTCTTGCGTACAAATTATGGATCACTTAGCTACAAGCTAGTATACTTTTGAGGCACGTATAATCTATAACTTTTTGACAATATTGTACCACAACTACCTTAAGTATTTTAGAAGGGTTTTCTGGTAAATGTCAACATTAGAAACCAGTCGAACTCGCGTGGAGAGGGTTCCATACCATTCCGTTTTTCATAAGAACTTTAAGACTTGGGATTTTCGATTAAATTTTTCTCTAAGCTATGAGTGAGATCCTACATTCCCTATTTTTTCAAAATTAGAGGTTAAGTGCTTTCGGAGATAGGGAGGGGGTGTCCTCGATTTTCGTATATTTTCGGTAATATCTTTGAAGCTATACATATAAAAATTATGAAAAAAATATATTTGTATTTCTTATAACAAGCCCTTTCATTTGATATGTTACATGACGTACCTGAAAAATATTTTTTTTTAATAATTGGAATAATGAAAAATAAATCAATTTAAACACTCATTGATTACAACGTTTCGTCTTTTCTTTAATTAAGACTTTTTCAAGCTCTAAAAAATTTTTTAATTAAAGAAAAGACGAAACGTTACAATCAATGAGTGTTTAAATTGATTTATTTTTCATTATTCCAATTACCCGTGATACTGTTTTCTATTATAACATATATCTGGAATTGAACTTTAAAGATGATTTTTTTTTTATTTTCAAATTTGGCCTCCAAAATCGTAATTCGCTTTTTTACGCTATGCGTCATCTCTATATTATATGTACCATATTTCGATTTTTTTCGTCTCGTAGATTCTGAGAAACGGCCAGACAGACACGAGATTCCATAACTATAAGAGTTTTGTTTTTTCATCGGTTGTATGGAACCCTAAATGTGATATTGGTCTCACTAGTTCTTGCTGATTTTTTTGTGTAATATTAATTAGGTCGAAAGTGTATTAACCCTTCTTTTATAGATGATTTTTTTATCCCACATATAGCGCATCCCACTATCTGTTACGATTACTAGCAATTGTTATATTATTTCCGGTGTCACTGACCTCTGCTTTTTCACACACACACGATATCAATAATTATGAAAACATAAAAATACAAAACATGCTGATAGTACACAAAATTTGGGTTTGATGTAAACAGGATGACTCACAATGACCTGACCAGTATTCATAAATCAAAACTCCCATTAGACTTCAGTTGTCTAGCGTCTATTATCTATTATATCTATCACAAGTCTACAATAACTGCTACAAAATTAATAGTAAAAATATGAAATAATACAATCAGGTTTAATTCTATGTTTTTTTCAATGAGAATAATAGTTTGGTTTAAGCTTTCGTTTATACTGGAAGTTGACGGAATTATTATACTGTATTTTTAGATTTTACGTCAAATTCTAAATCCCATTCTGTAAAATTGACCGTTTTGAGTTATAATTTCGTCAAAAAGTTCAGATTTCGACTGCGCCTACCTATTTTTTATGCAGAAAAAAACGTATTACGTGGTCAAGAACATTTTTAATTGTAACCATTGTTTATTAATTAGAAAAAGATAAAAACATTAAATAATTAAATAACTTTCAAAATAAAACGTTAATTTATCGACTACTGGCGAGTAATACAAAAAAAATAATTATTAAAAAAAAGCAAAAAATCCGAATTTTTCATGACTTCGTACATCTAGTGCCATTTGTGAGATTATGATGAATCAATCAACACGTAATTTATCAAAATCCATCAGGCCGTTTAGATTCTACTTGAGAATAAAGGATATCATCCACATATAATACACATGAAAAATAGATGTTATCTTCTTTTGTTTTCGCGCAGTCGGGAAAAAAAGATCTAAAGATTACATAAGATATTTTCGTCAATATTTTTTTATGGATTTCAATAGTTCCCTCTCCATGCTGCTTCACAATTTTTTTTACATAAAATTATCTCCGCATGTACATGTCCGTGGCCAAAAAACAAAATTGTGTATGTCGCATTTTTTTTTAGATTTTACATCCTACAAAAAAGGGCATTGTCTGATTTTGGTCTAAATGTTACCCACAGTAAACATGAGTGGAAACTGGGAATTGAACGATGTTCACATAAATAACAACTTTTTCTAGTGCAGAATAATTATTTATTCCAGAGAAACACGAATATAATAATAATAATAATGCGTTTAACGTCCGTTTCTCGACTTTATGTCATAACAGACGCCATTCGCATCATTACTATTCCTATTGTCTCTCGCCGAGAAACGGTAATTCCCGTACCGGCCATCTTGATTGAGGTTTTCCATGGTTTCCCTCAATTAATTCCAGATAAATATCCAGATGGTTCCTTCTTTGAGGCCGTGGCTGATTACCTATCAAACTCCTAGTTCAAAAATTACGTACCTTATCCTAATTTCCTATGGTTTCTTCATTCGCCCATTGCTATTACGTAAGTTGAAGTAGTAAAAAATGTAGAAAATAACGGGACGTGGTAGATGAGAAACACAAATATGGCTTCGTTAATATCTACTGATATTAATAAGTAAAACTTAACCCATAGCTTAACCACTATTAGATAGATTGTAGATTAATTATAGACGCTTAACATCTGAAATCATTAGCGTCTGTGCCATTATTAAAATACGAAAATCAATCCCCGGGATGAATTTTTAAAGTAGCATAATCTATAAGCACCAGAAAACACTAGAAACATATTAAGGTAAAATTCATTTGAGGACAACATTGGATCAAATTTTCTAAGAAAATGCGCAACGTCCAACATAGTAGCAATAACCGAAAAATGCTATTTTTACTTACTTATTGACAATATTGACGAAACAGTATTTCTGCTCCTCTAGAATAAATAATTTAGGCGTACAATGGAAAACATTTGGACCAAAATCAGACACTGTCTTTTGTTTAATTAACTATTTTGCAAAACTGCCCACATCGTATTTGCATCGAATTTTCAAATTCCAATTTCATTTCCAAACGGTTTATTAATCCTTCTGTTTTAAAGCATACTGTCGACAATGTCCTGCAGTCTTTTTCCGTTGCAACAATGGACAATTAAGCCATTAAAAGAGCGCTGTGGACACATTAACTCTCTGTTGAGTTGTGTTGCATGGATCAGAGGATTTTTTTTTTGCATGTAATCAAACGGGCCGGTGCACATTGTGACATTTCTCTGTTATGTTGCGTCGCAACGCAACGCGAGCTGTTGTTCCCAGATTGTCGTCACAACACAGCACAGAAATGCCTTCGCGGCTTCAGACAATCGTGATTAATTTTATTTTATCACAAATTTGACATACATGGTTTTATCTTTTGGCCATAGATATAGCATGTAAATTGTATTTCCTTTTGCAATATTCATCTTACAATCTTAAAACAACCAACGACAGTCAGTGTAAAAATGCCTTTATTATGGTACTGGTTTTTATTATTATGGTTTGTTTTGTTGCGAAAAAGTCTTAGTGTACGAAATGCATTGTAATCAATTATTTTTTCCCAATAGGTTTTTATTATTTCTGTTTCAAATATGTGTATATACTTATGCAGTTCAAATGGACATCCCTTGGTTTTTGTTAAATAATAATAATAAAATAAATAATACGAGTACCGAATCAAACTATAAAACATGTGAAACCAAGATTTGTTATGAAAACGGTAAGTTCACAATACATAATTCTAATCTATCTTTCCATGTTCTCCAGAGAATCCCCGTTGACCTAGGAATCTGAAACTTTGCATACTTACAGAGGGCACTGGGCAGAACATTGTGGAGTCAGAATCTCGATTTTCTCCCTGGGGACAACTGTTTTTTTCGAAAATAAAAACAAGCTATAACTTCCATATATGTAAGAATGCATTTAGAAACAATTGATCTATTTGTCGTAATTGTAACATTAACAGTGTTGGATCACTTTCACACAGTTTGTGCTGAGATCCAGCGGTAAGAGGCGAGGTAGGCAAAAGACATATTGTGGGTGTGACTTTCTTTAGCTCTGTCTCGCTCAAATCATCCGCACGTTTCAATTTTTGGCTGGTGCCAACTACAACGCTAAAAAATGCTATTGCAAGGGTGCCGCTGTCAACTGATTACTCTAATTTTTGGAAATATTTTGAAGATTTAAAAAACTTTTCCGAAAAAGGAAGAGTCACTTTAGGTTTGTGATGGAACAGTTTTGTGAAATAAGTACGAATAAGGTCGTAGTGTGACATTGAAAACGTGTGTTTTTTTTTGGCACAATTAATGCCAACTTTTTTCTAGTAAATCGCACATAAATTACAAAAGTAGTCCATTAGAGACCTAGATTTGTCTTTTATCTTTCTTATAGAGAAAGAATTTTTGCAGAATGTTAACGAATATGTCTATAATCAGTTGACAGCCGAAGGTCTATTTTTGGCTTAAATTCAGAGCGTTCCGACAGCCTTATATATTGTTGTAATTATAATATTTCAAACAATCCCAGCTAGCTGGCGAAGACAGGTTTAAATACTATAAAATATTTTTACAATAAACTGCAGTGCTTATGCATGTGTTCTATATATTTTTTGCGACTGTTTCCAAATTGTACTCACATAAAGGAGGTTTGCGACCCTACGTACAAAAAATTGAACATCTCCGTTGTATTAAAAAATTTCAAATCATTTTTCCAGCATTTTTAAAGTCCTTATTATAATGATGCGAGTATCATCAGTAGTATTTTCGTCAAATGGAAACTTTCTAAATCGGTGTTAAAATAATAAAATTCGAATCAGAACTCCCGAATGATCTTAATTTCCCTTACAGCTAAATACGTAATGGAATCACTTAACAAGTCTGTGAATCCGTGTGATGACTTCTATGCATTTGCTTGTGGAGGCTGGCAAGTACATCATAAAATACCAATGTCTGAAGCAAGTTGGAGTCCTTTAAATATATTGGAAACCACAGTTAGCGAGCAAATAGAAAGGATGTTATCATACTCCGATCGGAAAAACGAACCGGATTTTATTAAATCATCCAAGAATTTCTTTCACGCGTGTACCAATATCGGTAATGTGTACAACGAAATATTGCTTTAGAATAATTATATATTTAATCAGTGGCGGATCCAGGGGGGGGGGCTATGGGGGTTAAAGCCCCCCCCTCCCCAGAACCACTTTATAAAAAATTCAATTCTAGAAATCCCAGGATAAATTTTTCCCCTAACAACACAAGAATACTTTTTCCCCGAAAGTTTTCCAGTCTTAAAGGCACATTCTTCCGTAATTTCGAAGAACTGATGTGCCTATTTCATATTTAAACAAAATATACGTCGATTATATCATGAAATTCATATGAATCAATTCAAATATCACTGTGTTTTTGTACTGCATTTATGAAATCAGAAACATGGACATACGAAACTTTTTCCCAAAAAATTTTGCACTGAAAACTTTCAATGAGTAGTTGCAATGAATCAACTCAACTGGACTTTCGAAGTTTTAACTGTCGAGCCTCCTCCAGACCTGGATCCTAGATCCGCCACTGTATTTAATTAATAATGGGATACCAAAGCTGAAGACTACCAATCAATTCTTTTTATGAAAATATACTCTAAAATATGAAAATTATAGCATAACTCTTAAGGACACTCAGCCAGCACAATCCAGCAAATTTTAGTGCAAGTTTCGTGATGTTTTCACGTAGTTTTATTAATGCAAATTAATTAATGAAAACGACACATCACTAGCACACTAGATCTGTCGAGCACAACTAGACAGAAATTGTAGGCGACCGACTGACGGTCGTTGCTGGCTGCTACCCTAATGTGCTCTACTCCGTTAAATAACGAACAGGCTTTTTTGCTCCGTGCTTGATAGATGTGCGCGGTCTTTTAGGTCTTATCTTCTCAGATATAAAATTTTGATGAAGCAATTATTGATGAAGCACACTGCAAGCACGCTAATAGTTATGCTACTTTGCCATTTAAATTGTTTACATTTTCAAAATTTAGTACCTCTGCTAAGATTCTACGAATGATGCAAAATTTTGGAGTCTAATTTCATCATTCAAAATAATTGTTGGCGATTCATCCTCGGTGGTCCTTCTTCTAAGACATCATTTTTTAACTACACGTTTTATTCAAACAGATGCTTTAGAAGATATTGGTGTAGAACCTATTTTAACATTACTAAATAAATTCGGTGGCTGGCCAATCGTTAATAAAAACTGGTCAAATAAAGAATTCAGTTTAAATGCAGTTTTAATAAAATTATCTAAATTTTATAATATCGAGCCACTGATAAAAATCTATATTAGTCCGGATATGAAAAAATCTTCACAGAATATATTATACGTAAGTTGTATTATGTTTTATTGGTAGATATAAATAATTGGGAGGAGTTAAGAAGGCATTCAGTTCATTCATAATAGCTTGAAAAATCTCTTAGTTTCTAAATTGTATCTGATTGCCAGACACTCGTTGTTTATTATTGTTAATGTCTCTAAAAAAGTCATAAACATTCATAGAAAGCAATCAGTCCTATCGACTTCACTACCCTACGATCATTTGTTCCCAGATTGTGGGAATTAAAGCAGTCTGGTGGAACGATTCACAAGGGTGCTTCATTTGATTACCGAGCCCGGTTCAATTGTTTTATAACAAATAATGAATACAAAACATTCGTTATTTTAATAGATATCTATAGCTTTTTTTACTTCCATAATCATAACAGTGATGAAAGTAATGATAAAAAATAAAACTCCAGTTTTTGATGGATATTTTCGATGAACCGTATGGCAACTGCTCACAAGACGTTTTAGATTTATTTGTTGCTAAGATAATTGGATCAGATTCAAACTTTGGGTTGGTCTTACATTTTGTTCTTCAAATGAATGTTTCCCAAGTTGCCTATCGGTTCAACCGAACTTTGGACATACTTGTATCCAGCATAATAAATACATTTTTCAGATCGATCAACCGGAAACAATTTTGCCCCAATCAATGCTTCGAGATCCTTTTACGTACATTACTCAAATACATGCATATGGTCAATGGATCGTCAAAACAGCTCTGGAATTAGTTCATAATAATAAAACAGACAGAACATTTGTATCAAATATAAAAACACAAGTAAACGAAATAGTTGGTTTTGAAATGAGACTTGCAACAATACTTACTCCAAGAAAATTGCACGAATCTTTAGATAGAAGTTACAACAAAATGACGCTGCAACAACTTCAAACACGAACAGATATGAGTATATCTGATAGTTGTAAACACAAAGTAAAAGTTTGTACTAGATGAACTTTTTGTTGACCACGAATAATGTCTGTTTTTCTTTCTAGTTTCTAGTATACCTATCCTGGTGCTAGAAAATTGAAATTCGGCATGGAGTTTACTGAGAACCCGAGAGTCATGCAAAAAATTGTGAACCAGATAAAATTTTAAAAGGAGCTCCAAAAATTCTTCATGTTCTTAAATGAGTCAAAAAATCATGTTTATTTGACCGTACTGAAATTTGATTTCATATTTACACGAAATTTCAGTCGGTATCTGAACGGTATTCGAAATTTCAAAAATCGTGTTTTTTCGTTAAAATTCAACTTTTTATATCAGATGTTTTACAACGCCCCTAAATTTCATCGTTGCTTTTCGAAATTCTGATAAATTTTCGAATGATAATGTTCTTTTTATTGTTTCAAATAAGCCATAGCTTCAAGACAGACTTACATACTAGTTAAAATATTATATATACCCGAAGTTTCGTGTTGTGTAAAAAAAGTTTTTCTGTTTAATAATTTCGACAGCATTGTCAAAAAATTTAGACTGCCGATGATTTTAAAATATCCGAATTATACAACCTCTTATTACTCGTAATTTGCAAAAAGTTCTGATTTATTATTTCGAATATAAACCTGTATTCCTTACATTTTGTATGTACATAATTAAAATGTGCTTTCAGATCAAATGGACCAATTTAATAAATGGAATTTTTGATGACATCAATGTTAAATTTAATGCTTCAAGTCACGTTGTTGTTACCGAAAGAGATTATTTGTATAAATTGAGTGAATTACTTGCGAAAACTCCTTCTAGAATTATCGGTATGTTTTTCGTATAAAAAAAACCGTTTCGCCATCCGTAATACTCGAATACCACCACCGCGATCCTATAGTAAGGTACCAAAATAGTAGTAATGCGTCGTCAGTATAGTACGGTTCACTTAGTGGAGCGGCAAATCAATGAAACAATGTAAAGAATACCAATCCCATGCATGAAAATGATGCTGCTTATATTACATTATTACTGACTTCTTTTTTTCAGCAAACTATTTAGGATGGCACGTTGTGCAAAAATTTGCAAGAGATACTTCAAAACAAATGAGACTACTTTCGTTTGAAATTGATAAAGTTTTATTTGGAGTCGGCGGTGATTTGTTAAGGTAAAACATCTTTTTGAAACTTGTTTTGTTAATTCTCAACTAAGAAAATGCGAATTTAGCAAAGGGTTAGACAGTTCACAGAACACGAAACATGAACACGAACATCTACTCGTATCGTGTTAGATTATTACAAAAGCGGTGTGAGTTTGTGTTATTTTCACAGAACACAAAAACTCTGTGTTTTGTGGTTATTTCGTGTTGTGTTCGCGTTTGTACCGCTCGGGAATTCACAGAACACGAGTGACGAGCACGAATAAAATACGAATATCTTCTTAATACGTTTGGATGAAATCAACTTGTTTATGATTTATGTCTCGTGCTCTTGTTCCAACAGGTTCAGGCATGGCGTATTTATTTTGAAAAATATTTTCATTGTAAACATTTTATTTGTTTTAACCGACATTTTTATGCTACAGCTCCATCTACGCCATCTAAATTCTCACGCATAACAATTTTCTTTCCACACATCAAATTAACGCATCATTAAACCGTTACCGTAAGCGTTAACATTAATGCAGGTGGAGCAGTAGCATTAGAAAAAAAACTCCCTTTTCTACATTGTTAAGTATTTGTTTATTAGATCACGCGAATGCATAAATCAAATGATGAAATATATGGATGATGCAGTCGGGTTTCTTTATGTTAAACATTTTTTTAAAGAACGTACGAAATATAAAGTAAGTTTTTTTTAATGTGATGTTCATTAAAAACTTCATATTTAAAATTTATCATTTTCAGGTTGAACATCTCTTTGAACTGATCAAAACTAGATTTATAAATGCCTTGAAGGATGCGAAATGGATGGACAATTCTACGAGATCGCATGCTATTGAAAAAGCAACAAATTTAAAAGACTTTACTGGATTTCCAGATTGGTATCGTAACAATTCAGTATTAGAACACAAATTAGAATATTTGAAAGGCATAAAATCCGATACTCATTTTCTAAATATATTATCACTGCTTGAATATTCTACCAAAAAATCTTTAATGAAGATAAATGAACCTAGCATGAAAAAAGAGTAAGTTTTTCACCTACATCAAGAAACCTGTCATTCATCATCAGTAAATACATTTCTTATATTATTATCTTTATCGGCGGCATTGTCTAGCTTTGCCTGCAGTGGGCGGTATACTTTATAGTTTGGAGAGACCATTTTGTAACGAAATATTTCGAAGGTTTTTAATATTATTTTACCGGTTATACAATCAATTGTTAAACAAAAGCACTACAATTTCATAGAAATCGATGTTTGAAAACCTATTCCGATTCAAAATGATTTCCACAATTTCGTTTTCGACGTTTTGAACTTTATATAATAAAATAAAGTCAATTTTAATTGCTTTTAGTTGGGGACTTGGACCAGCTACAATTAATGCTGGATATTCACCGCCTGGAAACTACATAGGTATAAACTAAAATACAGTAAAATCATTATATTTATTAAAAACTAATAAAAAAGATTTTTTTTTGTATATTCTAACAGTTTTGCCAGCAGGGATTTTGCAGTTTCCACTTTTTGTCTATAATAGACCTGAGTGAGTATTTGTCTTATTCATTACCACGAATTCTTTTTCAAAACAGAAAAAGATGTTATTCTGAAACTGAATAATTGAATATATTTTCGCTATTACTTTCCAGATCCTTAAATTTTGGCGCAATTGGCACAATGATCGGTCATGAAATAGCTCATTCCTTCGACAATATTGGTAAGTGCAAAACTTGGACATTAAACATGATCGCCGTGTGAGAGTAAGATGGGGTAATCGTCCGTCCCCGGAAAATGACCGAATAGTATTATGATAAATTTAACATCATGAAGTTCCATATCACTTACAAGATGTCGGAGACCAACTCTGCTTATAGCCAAAGATTTCAAGTCTTAAAGGTCCATATCCACTGGATCGGGTACAATTGGCTTGGATATTGCCGAGTCGACTAGTGCGTGGGAACTCATTTAACTTCATGTATCTCAAAACTGCCAATCAAGCCGAGCCGATTTGATTCAGTGGGTCTGGACCTTTATGATAAATTTCTGGAAACATTTTATTTGTGTTCCGTGCTAAACGGTACACTTGTGGAATAATTTCGATGCTCGTCCGTCCATCACAAGCGATTTGTTTTAATTAATAAGAACATTCATATCACGTTTACCCACTATTTCGAATTTTTTTCTACCAGCGTCTATGACAGTGACTTCATTTTGTTTTAATTTCAAATCCGTTTCTAAAAAATGTGAAAAATAAATGTAGCAATAATTTTCAGGTCGGGAAATCGATAAATTTGGAAATGTAGCTCAGTGGTGGTCAGACGTAACTTTAGAAAGTTATTTAGAAAAAGTTCAATGTTTTATCAATCAATATAATCAATTTCACTTCGTCGAGCTAGAAAAAATCGCAAACAGAAATATAACGGTACGTAAAACACTACAACCTACATTTATTTACTCAGGAAGAAATTGTAAACCGTGAAATATTTTTGAAGTTATACTTCTTTTGGCGCATTGAGGGTAAAATTTTCTGTTATGGAAGTTGCGCACGCAGCATGCAACGAAAATGAGACACTATGAAGTTAGTTGTTAATTTAATATGAATGTACTACGTGTATTGGCAAGGTTGAAATCGTCGATAAAACTGACTCCTTAATACAGTTTAGTTTTACTTTGTATTCATAGATGACACGTCTCATTTCTCCGTTACAATGTGCTCAGGTGCTAATGGAGTTGTCCACCTATTATCCAAAGTAAATAAGTACTACTCGAAGTAGACAGGCTAACGTTCAACTTATCGTCTCCCTTAGACATCCTATTTTATTTTATCAATGCACATCTTTAACGAAAATGTGAATATCAATTATCGCGATCACGCCAAAGAAGTATAACTTCTGGATCAGTTGCACTGAGTTATACATTCAAATGCTTTTATAACATGTCTTACACTAAGATTATTTTTAAGGTCGATGGAGTTTTGACTCAGAGTGAAAATATAGCAGATTCAATTGGCCTCCAGCAAGCGTACACTGCATACATAGAATACATGGGACAAAAAGAAGATGTGAGGTTACCCGGTTTAACAGAATTTTCACCAAAACAATTATTTTTCATTTCTTACGCTATGGTAATTTATTTTTGTAATCCACAAGATTGTCGTTTCTAGTTAATTCGTGAGAAATTCTATTTGAATGTTTAAAAGTGAAATCCACTAAAACACGCCGACTTTTAACACCGCGTTAACTGTTCCAAGTTGATTCTGGTTTCCAACCAAATTTGCGTCAGACAGGCGATTCGGCAGACCTCCGAAATTTTAATTGTGATATATATTAGAGGCAAGCAAGGGGGCGCCATAATTGAGTCTCGCTCCATCCTAAAATTTGCTTCGTACTGGCACTGAGACAGACGATCTACTAAAAGGCCTTATTGACAGGAATACAAATGCATTATTAAACAATCATAAATCCGTGATTGTATGGGTTCCAAACTAAGATAATATAAAAATAGACGTATTCCAATTACGCAATGTTCACGGGAATTGTGCGCTATCATTACTGGCCGTGTTCGTTGGCATTTTCTGCGTCCATTTTTATCGCATGCGCAAACAACCGTAAATGTTTATTTATGTGCAAAGTCGTAAACAAGTTGACAGAAAACTAAAAAATATTATTGGTTATCTGTCAAGTTGTTTAAGAGCTTGCACATAAATAAACACAGTTTTCTGTTTTTTGCGTATGCGCAATAAATAAAAATGAACGCAAAAAAATGCCAACGAACACGACCACTGTGTCAAGAAACTAAATATAGGCAATAATAGCATCGTCATTGTAAACATAATGTTCATTAGTTTAGTATGTCAACCATGCCGCGGCGCCACTATTGCCTATGTTTAGTTTTCTTGACATTTTAATGTTGGCACCACAACTTAAGACTATTCACCTGCTGCACTGCATGATTCAAATACATACTTGGTTATTTTAAACTTATCGTACTACTTTTTCAGACTTGGTGTGAATCAACAAAACCTGAAGAATTGTTGAGGATGATTTTGATAGACCCACACAGTCCAAATAAGGCTCGAGTGTGGGGAACATTGTCGAACTCAAAACATTTTGCCGAAGCGTTTCAGTGTTCAACTGAATCGCCAATGAATCCGTCTTCAAAATGTTCGCTGTGGTAGTAAAATCGAAGGGGTCGTTTAATTATAATTCAAGTTTCTGATATTTAACCCAGCCATTCTTACTTAAAATACAGTTTAACATACATGGTGCGGATTGTGCAAAAAAGAATCACAATTTTATATGAGATTAGAACGATGTTTATTTCAAAGATTCAAGCAGTCCAGTGAATAGCATGGTAAAACATGAACTGAAGAATGTCGTGTGAACTAGGTGCATATTTGTTCGTCAGATTACGTCTCTTTTAACGCGGGTCTTAATTGCATTATTATTATTGAAGCTTTAAATTCTTATAAAATAAGAGTTCCTCAGAAAATCAATGAAAAAAAAAGCATTCGACAAAACCAGATATATTGTACACATTCTTTACTTTACAACACAATTTTCAAGTACATTTTTTCTTTATCAGTATGAATTTATCATTTAGTAATTAAAATGATTTATATACATATAGTGTCCACGAAAATTCATTAAAAAAAAGTCAACCGTATTTCCAGCTGTCAGTAGATAATGATGCTGGTAAAAGCTACTATTTCTGATTTACAAGGGAGTATCAGAGCTGATTTTAACAAACTGAAATTAGACTTCAAAATAAATACAGTCGAACCTGGATAAACAAGAGTTCAAGGGACCGCGATCTTTTTTTCGTTTATGGAGGTTCTTCACTAATCTGAGTTTCTAGCTTATAGAGGTACACCAGTGGCCTTTCTCACTTACAGAGGTCTATAAAAATACAGCTTAATACGTAGTGATAAATTTTATCACTTAAAAACAACACTTTAATTTTTTGTTTTAACATTATGATTACGTGTAGAACCTTTCTTCGCCATTGATACTTATCAACTGTCGTAAGTTCGACAAATAAGGCAGTGCACATGCACATTTGGCCATTCGAACAGAATACGAAAAATAAAACAAATGATACAAAAACAAAGTTAGTTCAGCTATTTATGACTCATTGTTAAATTTCGTGGAACTATTAATACGTTCGATTATCGCTTATAGAGGTACAGGCAAGCCGTAGTCTCAGTTTACAGGCTCATAAGTGAAATACGTTTCCCATTTATAGAGGTTTTTGAGGGCTACAAAGACGGTACCTGGCAATTACTCTCGCTTAGAGAGTTTTCTTGCTTACCCAATTCTCACTCACTCAGGTTTGACTGTATATGTTTTGTGTCATTTGAATCCACGAACCTTATCTTCGGAGATATAAAATACCAAAAATTATTGACAATTTCAAATTTTTTTATATAACATTCTAGGTCGAGTACAAGCTTTTTGATGTTGCAATAAAAAAATGGGGGATGGTACATTAATTGCATACTAAATAATATCACTTTAGAAATCGGATAAATTCTCTAATGATTTGTCATGAATAAATCATAGTATGTACATTTATTATGGTTATAGTATTTTACAAAAGTACATTCTTAATATTAAGACATTAAAAATCTATAAATTTACATAATTGTACAATAATACCACGAGTTACGTTACCTCGAATTATGTAAATCAGTTACATTATTTTTGATTTCCTTCCTTGCTCAATTCTTCCCTCGGAAGAAATGATGTTGCCTGCGTGTCGAGCAAGTATAATTGTACGTGTACGTTGGTTTATAAAATGATTATATAAAGATAACTTTAAATTAACTACATGGTTAAATCATTATACCAAGGTGTTTTTACAATAGACCGTTATCAATGAACACAATATCTCATAATGTCTTGTACGAAAGTTCATACTCTAATTTATGTGATTTTTTAATTTGGTATCTCCCAACTATAACGCAACTTTTGGGTATTACTGTGTATAAAAAACATGTCGGCCCTAATCACCGCCTTATTGAGATCAACAATTTTGCTCTATTTATATGATTTAATAAAAGAATCCTTTTTTTTTTGAAACATTAAATGAAAAAGAACACAGCAGTGAGTTAAATTGATTATTTTATTGTGGATTGTAAAATTGTTATTAAAATATTTTTTTCAAAATATTTTTTCATTATTGGATTTTAAAAAGAAAGTTACCGCTTTGCAAATGTGAGCTTATTGTTAAAAGACAAGGTCGCGATTTTGAAATTAATACAATTTATACTAAAATGGTTTACAAAAAAATTGGGATAGTTTTTAAAAAATATTTCAATGAGCAAATTTTCTTTAGTATATTCACGATTTCTTTACCCAATTGTATATAGTTTATTAGACTTTAATAACACGATTTTTTAATTAATAATTTAAGCTCACTGAGTGATTTTGTAAGTGTATTCAGTTTTAAATTAATTTAAATACAAACAAATAAAAAAAAAATTTCGTCATTATGTAATATCATTTACAAAAGATAGACTGAGTTCAAAATATTGTAAGTATCAATAAATATTGCAAAAAAATATTACTTACCTTTGTCAAAAACAAAATACAAAAAAAATGTTCACATTACGAAAGGGTTTTTTCTAATTTTGCAATATCTTTAACAACTTCATCTCTTCGGGCAACTTTTTCTAATTGTTCTTTTTCCGGTTTTTTGATTTCACCACTTTTAATTCTCTCTTCGATCGTTTCAATTTCTCTAAGCTTCTTTTTAAGATTTTTTAGCCGTTTCGCTGGATCTTGTATAACTGAAGTAGTAGTTGCAGATTCTTTACTTGTTTTAGTATCTTTTATATTCACCTTTGACATTTTTACAGTCACTTTGCTAACAGAATCCTTTCCTGAGAAAAACAAATAAAACATAAGAAGTCGGAACTAAAATATTAAATAGGCTTTAGTCTAAAAAATTATAGAAATACAAAATATCCCAGAGCTTCAAAAGAAAATGAAATAACGAATGTTAATGAGACAAATTTAAGTAAATGCCGTTTTAACACAAAAAAAAACAGTTACGGTAAAACGTTTCTTTATGATATTAAGGAATGCGCCACAGTTAGTGCAAAATATTAATTTACAAAACTGCAATATTTGAAACAATGAACATTCTGATAACTTACCTTCTTGATTTGAATTCTTCTTTTTATTTTTAATTTTCTTTATGTAATCTTCTTCGATAACGAGACCAGGTATCGGTGAGCGTTTTGTAATTGGTAAATTTAATTGAGGTTTTGCTGAGATATTGCTTACAATGTCTGGAGTCATTCCAACTGGATATTGTGGTTTATTTTTTGCAAACTGTTTGCCTTTACTTTCGTATAGAGGAACTTCGTCCTGGGGCACATAGCCATCTTTCACTCGTCTTTGCTTTCTCCAAGTACCATCAGGCCGTTGACTTGCAGGTATAAACGAACTACCTATCATTATAGCAAATACGAAATTGAAACACTTTTATACTTAGTTATGTGAAAAAATTAAAAAAAAAAAACAAACACATTCTTTGACAATATTAAAGTAATCTTGAGAATTTCGAACATAACCAAAAAATTAGAAATACTTTACCATCTTCGTCCTTAGCAAATATGGCGTATGCTGACATTTTTATTAATATGATTAGCTATTAGTTATTAATACACTTTCGTTTTCAATTGCTTTCATTTAATGTATTTCCCACTTTTTACTTTCTCTAATTTCGTTCAGCAATTCACCTTACGGCTTGTTGACACTTCACTAGAAAGAAGCCAATTTCTGTTGATAAAACAGATATACGAAAATGTTTTCACTAACGACTTAAAGATGTCTCTAAAATACATTCGAAATAACGTCTGTGCTTTTATAAAAACATTTTAGGGTTGCGTTGACCGTTACCAAAATGGTAAAAAACTTTTAACATAGATAATAAGTTATAAATATTTTAGAGGAATTAGGATCAATGAAATTAAAAGACAAATTATTATTTCACAACGTTTCGTATCAAATTAATACTTCATCAGGTGATCTAAAATAAAATAACAAGACAGTTTAACAACCAATAATAAAACAAATAAATAAATATTGTTAAATTGTCTTGTTATTATTAACATCAAAAGGATCTGATATATACATTTTTCAATAGATAATAAGTATAGAGACTAACATTTTTTGGCGCAATTATTAAACTTTTTTTCAAATTAAAAAACAATATATTCGACAGTATATTCGCTATTGTGGGTTGATTATGTGAAGTGTTTGTTTTTGGACAAAATAAAATATTTTAACCTCTTTATCTCGCTTGTTATTCATAACTGACCGTTTATGGGGGATTTTATAGTCAAATACGTTCGATGTAATTAAAAAAATTTGAAAACTACATAATAATTTTTGTTAATATACAACTAGCGTTAGTCGCAATCACAACGAAAACTGGCATTGTTTGCTATTTATTATCAAAATGTAAAACTGCCAAAACCAAGTCACAAGCAGAAACAACCGCTGCCAAAAAAATTGTAGACATAATATTTGCAGCTCGAGATGCAATTGACAAAGGATATTAACAATAAATTTATTGATCCCTAAATCAAATAAGTATATGAGTTCAGCAAAAAAAATGTTGGTTTTCAACTCTTCCCACAACTCGGAAATAAGGGGGAAATTTTTCGCGAAAGCGTCAGTCTCACCATTTGTCAAAGTTTCAAAAATGCTAACTTACGAAAATTGTTGTGTCAAAATAAGCAGTTTGTAAGGTGATTTTGCAAAAGTATTTTTATTGGTCAACATAATTGTAACTTAATGAAATTATGGAATTGCTGTTTTTTTAAATGATAAAATGCAGTGGACGTTGAGGAATAAATCAATTATCATTTGATTAACTTATTTAATAGTACACGTTATTGGATGATAATTGTCATAAAAACAAACAAAGCATAAATTTAACTGGCATCGACTACAAGAAATAGGAGTAACGTTTGAGCAAGCATGAGGTTTTTTCAACTTGTCAAAGGAAAAACATACTTCATTTACATTTTTGGTCAGAAACTTTTGCTGCAAACCACGCGTATTTAATCATTCCCTTGAGGTAATGATTAACTAAATATTCGCTTGAGGGGGCAATGGACAACTTACCGCACTAGTTGCACAATATACGTTAATAGAAATTTTATTTTATTTGTTATGTGTCAAATGCGAATATTTTTACAGTTGGAATGGCTTTGCCGCCCAATTGGCTGGAATTTTATAAATAATATTATTAGGTAATATAAATCCTCCGAAATTATAACGTCTCAACTTGACATTATCAAAAACGTTTTCAGTGGGCGGAACATTCATAAATATTTTAAAGATTATTTTAGAACTTTTTTGTAATCAGAATGAAGTGATTTAGTTCTCATTGTGATTGGAATTTACTGCTTTGTTAACAAACATTTTCAATGCAATTCGCAAAACTTGTTCATACAATTAAAAAATGGAACATTTATAACAGTAACATAAATTTAAATAAAATTACTGAATTTGTGATAACTTGATTAATGTATTATGTATGACATTCATTGACTTTGCCTTTGTTTAGAAACAGAAAAAGTATTGAAACATTAATGCTGGGTTGCAGAAAGCATTGTCAAAAAATCTGATTTGACAATGATCTTAGATTGTGATCATGTAATCACATTTTATATTTATGCATAAACGGTCTAGTGTCGTTGTGAAATTCCCTGTCATGTAGAACATTAGATTGTACTCACACAAAAACAAATGCATGATACGCATACAAAATTATCCCTTTTCAAGCAAAATTTTGATCAAAATATGTAGAAAATTTTTGTTTCGAAGTGGAAATTGTACAACAAACTATGTCATATACATGAATATACAGTTTTAAAGAAATCGTATCAATAGGTCAATTATTTTTCGGGTAATATCGATTTAAATGCTTTTCTTATGGAGAAATATATGTAGTCACAATCTGAGGCCATTGTCAAATCAGATTTTCTGACAATGCTTTCTGCAGCCCCGCATAAATACACCTAATAGATAATAGAAAAAAACATGATGCTAATAGCAAAAGTTAATCTTTATCTCTCAAACTTCATGCTTTAATCGCGTGAAGCGTGAAAGATGCTTTATCTACTACTGACTGCTCTTAATTTATTGCATATAAAAAATTCGTATTAGTATTACTCTACATGTGTTATTTTTATTAAGTAAACATGTATGATAGGACGATAGTGTTCGTGATTATGGCTCTTTTCTACTTAAACTTGTTTCTGTAGAAATTCAACAGCGCATGATCAGCACGAGCGGTTTTAATTCAATTTAGGGGCCATATTCATAAATTACGTAAGGCGGTGGGGGGAGGGGGTTCTATAACCTAAACATTACTAATTCTTACTATAAGGGAGGGGGTAAAGAATTTGATCTTACGTAAGTTTTTGAATTTAAAATCTACTACTTTGGCGCTAAGAAATGGCGTCATTCGATAGCGCCATTCGTACTTAGTTCTCAGATTCAGTATTGAATCCTACAGAAATCATACTTCTCGACATTCTTTTATTCCATTGTCTCACTGACTGGGGATTTCCCTATTACTTCAATTCTGAAAAATAATTGTCATTTTAGTATCATTCATTTATTATGGAATTGTCTTTCATTTTATCAATATGATCATTTCTAAAATGGGTAGGGGGGTCGTTAAAATCTTACTATATCTTACAAAAGGGAGGGGGGAGGTTCAAATTGTTCAAAAACGTCGTACGTAATCTATGAATGGTCCTGTATTTCCTAAATAATTCACGCACTAGATATAATAAAACGTTATTTTATGATATATTTTGATTTTTTTAAATTTAAATATAGTAGAAATAATTGCGTTAATTTTACTTGGTGAACTTTAAATCCAGACTATATTGTTGAATTCTCTGATTCTTTCACAAGTTCTGACATTCCCTGCTGTCCTGACTTTTCAAGATTTTCCCGATTTTTCAGGTAAGTACCAGCCTCGTTAGTTGCTGTTGTTTTGTGGAGACAATTTTGACTAGAAAAACTGTTCTTTAAAGTTACTGGTTACCAACTGTTCAATATGCTACCTTTTTCATTCACATAGCAGTTCGATGTGTTTGTACATGTAAAATGCATTTACGTTTCGGAAAACTCTAATTTCGATGAAAAACCTCATTCAATTTTTAATGTTAATGATTCAAAGTAAACTAGAAATATGTACAATTCCTCCTATATGACAGTTTATTTTATCTAAATAAACGGTTTAAAAACATGTAAAAATGACAAAAAAAACAAAAGTTCAACACAAATTTATATACAGGAAAAATTTCAAAAAATAGTGAGCAAGCCAAACTTGTCAATATTTTTAGCATAAGTTGGTAACGAAAAAACTTCTCGTAATTCGAAATCTCGTGACGTCTTGTAAAGAAATATTGACAAATATCATGTTTGTTTATTCAATTTTTAGGGCAAAAATATCGGTTTTTTGAAATTTTTAAGCAGCAAGCCAAATTTTGTGAAGGCTGGTGCTAATAAAATGAATTTTGCGACCACAGTTCGAAATTTCCCGACAGTATATTTTACAATCTAACATAAAAGATCAGGCCAGTAATGTCAATTGTTACGAGACAATTAGTACATTGTTTACTGTGCTCGACAATCGACCCCCTCCAATCAACACAGAAATAACGCCATACTCACTGTAGTACGTACTGCATCGCGCCAGAATGATTCGTCGTTTATGAGATGTTGATTGTTAAATAAGAACATCAGAAGACTCGTACGCGATTGCGCATTACGATATTATTAGACAATATTTTAACCGGTTTGTGTTCCAATTGTTATCAATTATTAAACGCGTTTGACGCATTACAAACGAAAGATAAATTACCTACGTAGAGTATATAGCTGCATTTGTTTGTAGTTTCTTATAAAGTATTTGTTTAATATTATATTGTTGTAAATAGTGTCAAGATTTAAGCCTATAAAAACAGAAAGTACTCTCAGGAAACAAGAAAAATAAATTTCCATATTTATATAACAGGTAAGGCTTGCTTTATTTGTATGAGATGACATAATTTTAATTTTATTTATTACACTGCGGTATGCTTCTCACAGGTTAAATATCTGCATAAAACGGTTTGATGTTGTGTTTTAGAAAACAGTTGAAAATTTCATCGAAATGACGCTCCGACTTTACTACGATCTCATGTCACAGCCCTCCAGGGCTTTGGTGATGTTTTTGCAAGCTGCCAAAGTTCCGTTTGAACATCGACCCATCAGAATTGGCGCAGGTAATAACCATTTTTCGTTATTAATCCGATGACCCTTACGAAGAATAAATTATCGTAAACGTTTTTAATTTTAATTGATGGAAAAGTCTACAGTGTTTGCAAACATTTATTTATCAATAACTTTTAAGGTCACCTTTGTTTTGATTATTCATAAAAATGATGCCTTTTGGTACTTTATTTAACATCAAGGTCGGTTTACAAAAAAAGCTAATGATTCTGGAAAAAATGCTAACATTTTTTCGTTAATTACAACAATTAAATTTAATGTTTAAAAGACTGCGCACATCTATCAACCACGACCAGCACAGCACGGTTTGTTATTTAATCATGTTATTTAACGAAGTAGCGCACCTGCAACCGGTAGTCAGCAACGACCGATCTAGTGAGCTAGTGATGTGTCGTTTTTATTAATTAATTTGCGTTGATAAAATAACTTGAAAACTGCAAAATGTCTTTCATACATCACGAAACATACTATACACTAAAATTTGCTGGTTTATGCTGGTCTAGTATGAGACATAGTGCAGGTTGCAGGCTTGTGCTGTGCAGGTTTATGCTTGATAAGTATGCACGGTCTCTAACGCTGTTCTGAGTTAGCATTAAAAAAAATTCACGTGATATTCGTTAAAGAATATTGAAAAAATAAAATTAACAAATGTAAAATACAGATTTGACTTATCACTAGACAATAATTCTTTTGTTTCCATTATTTTTCTAAATATTAATTTCTTTTAAAATTCGACACCATTTTATTAGTGTTTAGCAGTTTATATTTATATTATTTTCTCTCTTACACAAGTTTCGATTTCTTTGTTTAACGATAAAAATTCCAAAAACCAGTTTAGAACTTATGTGCAAGTTAAGAATAGTTTTATCTTAAGGCGAAACACCGTTTTAAAAGCAAAAAAAAATTTATGAAAAACATTCGGGAAGTAAAACAATCCGGAAATTAATATACTCTACTTTTGTATACTATTGAAATCTTAGAACAACCGAAAATTCAAGGTTAAACTGAGGTATACAGTGTAGAAAGGACTGTTGTCTTGTTTTATTGGGTTTGCTTTTGTGGTACATCTTAAAATCAAGTGAACGAAAAAATAATCGCAAAATCATAAAATCTGGGATTTCTTCAAATTGCTGGAAGACGTCAAAAAAATCCGGATTATTATAACAGAACTATAGATATGAATGTTAAGTCAATTGGCCCATCGAAATGTTGGATAGTAATGATTAATGAAAAGTTCGTATGAACCGACACAAAATTGACCGTTTACATGCGAGCTTTTTCATATAAAACCGATCGTCCGATTGATATATTCTTCATGCGCTTCTAGCGAACGATTTTTTTTTAAATTAAAAATAAAGTCGATCGAATCACCACCTACATATTAATTGCGAATTGACATGTCGGCTATTCCGTATTTTGGGTAAACAAAATGTTAGTTGACCTTCAAATGCACTGAACAGAAGCGAAAGTATTAATGTGTGTGAAGGAATGTACATAAAAATACGCGAATCATGTGTGCATGTGTGTGTGAGTTGTTTACATTTTTTACACCTTTGGACTTTGTACCTGTAACTTGTCTGTATAATACATACCTTATTTAAATACATAAATATTACATTTTATGCAGGCATGGTTGCCGCGAAGAAATCGCGGCTCACCTTTATTTCTTATATAGGATTTATAATGTATATTATAATTAGATGACGAAAATCCTATGCAAATTTAAGTTTCGCAGAATTAAAAATCATATTTTTGATACATTCAATGCAAGATTTATAATTTGGTACAAGAAAATCGCAAATTATTTTTCAGACTAAGCTTATATTTTGGCATCCAACGTGACGCATTCTGACTCCAGACAATAGTGGTATTACGACGTCACACACTGTAAAACATGAAACAATGAACGACGTTGAGAAACAGGTGATTGAGGAGTTTGTTTGGCCTCGTTGGTTTTGTTTACACAATATCCTAGATGTACCAACCGATAATGGTGGGATTTGCATTACATCAGAGAATCGCGATTACACTAGTAATGTAGAAATATAAAATACCGGTTAAATAACGGCGGTAATTTATTACAAATCACCACGGCTATTTATGATTATTATACAATGCTGCGCACACCTTATAATTTCTGTTTTATCATGAATTTGCATACGAAATTTCACAAAAATCGTACTGCTTGTTCTAAATAAACATGTGTATAAGGATTCAAATGTATTATATGTAGATTCAATATTCAGATATTGCCTTAAACTTGTTTTTTAATTTTAAGAAATTGGGAAGCGGTTTTTAAATTGAGTTTCTATTAATAGTTTTAGGTAGTGCTTATTTTATAATTTAAGGAGTTTTTCGATTTGCTGGAGTGTTGAATAGTTTGTTAGTTGTAGCAATATTATCGCTGATCAGTGCTAATTATTATTTTTAGCATCAAGTAGGTATATACACGGTGTTGTTGATCAGTAGGAAAACAAAACGTAAACGGTCATTGACCATTATATTTCCTAGTTCCGTTTACATTTCATACTGCAACAGTTCTTTATTGCTTACTCCAGGCTAGATGCTTTTTGTGGAAATACTACCTACGTCTTTTTGTGTTAATTTAATTTACAAGTGAATTTCTCACAGAAACTGATAAAACATCTGACAGACGCGAAAAAATCGAATGAATATTACAGATCGAATCTCGGATTGATTGTCATTGATTGTAATGGCAATTTTTTTTTCTATAAAAGGACAAGGGATCCTCCCTTTACCTATATTTCTTAAAATTTATCGAGTACCCCACGCTTCTAAACATTATAGAAGAGAAGGCAATTCATTTTTTTTACTTTTGGCGTGTTTCTAAGATTTTTCAGAAGTTCTATTTTTCAATTTTTAGTCATTTCATATAACATTTTAAATTTTAAACGACTTGAGACACTTTTTCCGAGCATCAACACCGCCACTGTCAATAGCTATCATTGTTATTTTCGTTTTTTAAGCTGTTATATAAATATTATAGACAAAAAATTACAGTATTCTATTGTTGTCCACATTACGTGTGGCTGCGAAGTTTCAAGTCGGTTGGACATTTGGAATAGCGTGAACCCCGAGTCTTAAGAATCTTTTTCATACAATATGCACAAAAACAAAGCTAATATAAGCGTCTTAAAATCAAATTGTAATGGCTCCCATGATAAATAATTCATTTATCATGGTTAATTATCCAGTAATTTAAATATAAATTTATAAATAGCAATAAATAATTAATAAATATATTTGCACTGTCATTTCACTACACTGTTATAAGCAATAACAACTTTAATAAACAAAAAAAATGTGACCAATGAAATAACGTAATCATTTATAACTTCAAATCTTACAAAATGGATAAAATATATCAATATTCGTATTTTGAATATAAAGTTAATTAAGTATTTATTTAAAATATAATGATAAAATTCTCTTTCGAATTTTATTGGTAACCTAAATAGATAAAATAATATTATGATTTGGCGAAATTTTACTAGCTATTGGCAAAAACGAGAGTTTGCAAACAAATTATATGTAAACAAAATCTACCATAACATAAACATTCTGTTTACATAGCCTTGCCCACACGAATCTATTTTTAGACAAGATATAATTTTTTTGTTATGTGTTGATATAAATATGTATACAGTTTTGACCGCTCATCCGTATGCGCAGAGGTCTGGAAAACACGCCGCTCGACGCATGGAAACCTTTAAAACTGGTTTTTTGGGAGATTCCTCAGAGGAGTTTTTTTATTTCCCCTACTCGTTCAAAATCCAGCTAAATTCCACGGTCGATGAAATCAAAAGCCAAAAAGTCAGTGCTTATTAGCAGCGAATATTTTTTTCCACCCTTGATTAGACGCATGGGTTACTTATATACGTATTTTTGTATATCTATACAAAAACGATACAAAAATATAAAAAAACCCGGGTCGCAGTGCCAAAACCCTGCCGACAATATAGTGTATTTGCTGATACAGGCAGTGTGGCTTTATTATGCGAACTTAAGTTGTTTTTTGGGCAAAATAAAAAATTTTACTCCTTAATACAGCCCTTAATATAACATTTTTTTTCTTAATTGCAATATTATTATCAATGGAACCTCTATACCAAATTATAAGCAACTTTCTGTAAATAATTCACTATCTGCAAACTAGTGTTTTCATAAAATTTGTAAGTCCGGTCCTGTCGGGCCGATTTAATTAAAATTTTAGGGACACTTTTTAATTACTACTAAAGGGTTAAATTTCAATTTTGAAACGATTCGGAGAATTTTTTCGGTATTTTGGGCCCCAAAAACATTTTTCAACCCCTAAAAACTACCCTTAAAATGGCCCGATTGGGCCCATTTTAAATAGGCTTCGTGCGGTGATGGATTCCAGCATGTGTGCCAAATTTCGTTAAAATAAATTAACTTCTTCGAAAGTTATAGCCCGCACACATATATACCTATATATATATATATATATATATATATATATATATACATATATATATAAACATTTTTAAAAATGGTGCCAAAGTGTTTAGGAGGTTATGAAACGTCGAGAAATTTTGGTCCGACACCTAGGTCCCGCCATCTGACCGACGCCAATAGTGTATGTTGCCATATGGCAAATACACTAATTATAATAATGTTACTAATTTCATAGGATGGAATAAGGTTATACATATTATATGTCGTAGGAAAATCCTAGGGTGTTTGCAAAAAACCGGATTCCAATTACCCGGTTTTTTGCAAACTTCCTAGGATTTTCGTAAAGATCCAATTGTTTCAATTATCCTACGACATATCAGAGCTAGGCAAACTACTTGACAAAAGTAGTTGAGTATAACTACTAACTACTTAAGTAAGAAAGTAGTTAAATTACTAATCTCTTTATTTATGTCGTACATTCTGCACATATAATATATGAAAATTATTTTAAATAATAAAAACTGTGCAAATTAACAGACAAGATTTACTTTATTTAATAACAATACAACGTTTCGACCAAGATGTCAGTCTTTTTCAAATGAATATAAATAAAAAATTCTACAAAAAACAATTTACAACCTAGAATGTCCAAAAACGATATTTAAAAAAATATATAGGTATATTATTGTCAATAGCCATCAAGTTTTGTATATTTTAATCTTTTTTTGACAGTCTAGGCTGTTAATTGTTTCTTAACTTAATGCTATTTTTGTTTTCTTCAATGACTATTATTTTTTGTAGGATCTTTTATTTATATTCATTTGAAAAGGGCTGATATCATGACCGAAAAGTCGTGTTTTTCTTAAATTTTGCAAATAGCAACAATGCGACTACCAGTTCCACGTTGTATTTCAAACTAAAACTCAAGCAACTGATATTTCATTATTTAAAAAAAGTCTGATCGTGTTCCAGAATCCAGAAAAATGCATAACGAATAAGAACTTGTTCTAACACGTCGGTTAAATATAATACATTTAAATATTTTTAAAAGTAGTTAAAATTCAAAACAAGTAGTTAGATTACAAAAAAGTAGTTAAACTACCTAAAGTAGTTAGAACTAAGTAGTTAACTACATGTTTAACTACTTTTTGTGATTACCTGATAGATATTCAAAATAATAGAGTACGATTACTATGTGGAGAAAAGTAGTTAGAGTACAACTACTTTTACAAAAAAAGTAGTTAACTACGTAATTAACTACTTTTGTAGTTAACTACTGCCCAGCTCTGCGACATATATACAAATAGATAGTTATAACTTATAGTTTGCTATTATATTATGGAACAACCATTGTTGACATCACAATGCAATATTAGAGAAATGTGTTTTTCAAACAGTATCACTGTCGGAACCCAAACCCGAATCTTCCACTTTCGTGGCGGCTGAATTATTCTTTATTTTACAGTGACACTTCTTAACAATCAACTGTTTCTGTAGATTAAGTCTCGACAGAGAAATTGTAGAATTATACATTTTTCTAATATTGCATTGTAACGTCAACAATTGATGTTTCATAATATAATAGCAAATTATAGTTATTTATTTGTATACAAGTTATAATGTCGAAAAACAGAATACATGATTAGCAGACCAAAATTAAAAGATATCTATAATTCCGGTGGGCATCGCCACAATCTTTAGTACTCCTATTATGATCAGATCGTTTAGAATTGTTGTGTTTTCTACAACGGTTTTTAATTTGTTGATCCTGTATTCTGTTTTTAGATTGGTCAAAGAAATTGTTTATGTTTCATTGCCATGAAAACAGACATGTCATCTGCCTTAAGGCCCTTAAGGTACCTTTCTAATACACGGGCCTCGAAAACGACAAACTTATCCAAATTTACCTAATCATTTAAAAAAACAAACGCGCAAAAACGGGCCGTCACGTAGTTGGTGTGTGAAAGATTATATTGTGTAATTTAACGAAATTCGATTAAAAATATTATTATTATACTTTATTATAAAAACAATAATAATAATGAATGTGTTTATTTTTTACAGGACAACATTTGACTGAAGAGTTCAAGGAAATATCGCGATTTCAGAAACTGCCGGTTATTGATGATCGCGGGTTCAAACTTACTGAAAGGTCAGTTATTATTTTCAAACTTTTGACTGGAAGATGAAAGTACATGTTTATTTTGAATACTCGTTATGAGTGTTAAAGTTGATAACATTTTTTTTTTTGCATTGAGAGCATGAAAAAGCGAATTATAAATTATTATTAGAAGTTATCATTAAGTTCACTTTTATCTCAGAGATTTGAAGACAATGCTTTGATAATCAGATTAATTTAATGTTAAACTTCAAAGATTACAGTCCGTCCTCAAAAGACAGTACCGAAACTAGCTATAGGCGGAGTAGTCCCGAAAAGGGGCGCTAAAAATTACAAAAAAAAAAAAAAAAATAAAAATTTATAATGTAGATACAATATATCCATATATTTATTTTTTGGGTTCTGTGAATCCGATGAAAAAACGGCACCCTTATATAGGGATTACTCTTGTGTTTGTCTGTCACAACTAATTTTCTCTGAATCTACTGGTCTTCCTATCTCCGAAACTACTGAGCCAACATTTTGAAAAAAAAAAAACCGCAATATATGCATAGGGCCTCACCTATAGTTTACAGGAACAACTAAACGAAACTCCCAAGGAAAATGAACTCTCTTCTCGTTAGTTCGACTCGCACTTGACGTTTTTTTTAAATGTTCCGTACCAAAATTGGAAAAAACGGGACACTTATGGGTCTCACTCCAGTGTCTGTCCGTCCGTCTGTCATAAGCTCTCAGAGTCAAACTCTACAAGCTCGAGACTGAAATTTGACATACCTAGAAGTTTGCTATGATCCAATGCTATGGTTTAGATGTGGATAAATAATTCTGATAATTATGAGTGATAATGAGAGTTCAAACAGGGTATAAAAATGGTAAAAAATCAACCCTTCCAATGGGATATCTTATTTAACTTCTTGAGATATATATTTATTTATGAGTATCCGAAAAATGATATTACATTCGAGATATCGATCCACTCCTTAATTTGATTCTATCATTAATTGTTAAGTATAAAAATAGATATTTGATAGTACAGGCAACTCTCGATTAATGAGCGAATTCAATTTGAAATCTTGGAAATTCCAAACCTGTTCGTTGTCTGTAGGTATACAGAACGATAGAAATGTATGAATAATGTAATAAAAATATTTACAGTGGTAAAATTCAGAACAATAAAAGTTTTGCTATCACTGTTAAGAAACACACATTGTTAAAAAAAAATGTTTTCAAATACTGTCACCATTGGGACTTAAACCCGAAACTTTCCACTTTAGCGGCGGAATGAGTTATCACTTACTCTACTGTGCCATATCTCAACACTTAATTTTTCTTCTAATAAAACAGATTCCAACAGTAATTCTCATCATGCGAAAGCTAATTTTTATTTTAAGTAACGCTAGCCATGAACTTTCACAGTAGTGAGAGTTTATGGATGAATCAAAGATGAAATTATCAGGCCAAAGGCATAGAATAGTTTTTTATTTGATTAGGCCAGTTAAAGCAAAAAACTTTAATTTTTGATTGGTGAAATTAACAAACGACAATATCAGAATAGTTAAGTTTTAGCAACGGTATAGTTCGTAAGGCTAATCATAGTAGAATAGCTACAGTTTAGCTGCCATTGTTAAGAAACATTGTTTCAGTGCAATATTAGACAATTTTTATGTTCATGGTCGGAACTTAAACCCGAATCTTTCCACTATCGCGGCGGGATGAGTTATCAATACTGTAGCTATCCTAGTGTGATTAATTAGTCTTACGAACTATACCGTTACTAAACTTTACTAATTCACACCAATATTACTGTACCTATTTTTATTAGTGTATTTGCCATATGGCAACATACACTATTGGCGTCGGTCGGATGGCGGGACCTAGGGGTCGGACCAAAATTTCTCGACGTTTCATAACCTCCTAAACACTTTGGCACCATTTTTAAAAATGTTTATATATATATATATATATATATGTGTGTGTGTGTGCGGGCAAGAACTTTCGAAAGAGTTAATTGATTTCAACTAAATTTGGCCCACGTGTTGAAATCCATCACCGCAAGAAGCCTATTTAAAGTGGGCCTAATCGGGCCATCTTAAGGGTAGTTTTTAGGGGTTGAAAAATGTTTTTGGGCCCTAAAATACCGAAAAAATTCTCCGAATCGTTTCAAAATTGAAATTTAACCCTCTGGCAGTAATTAAAATGTGTCCCTAAAATTTTAATAAAATCGACCTTACAGGACCGGATTTAAAAATTTTAAGAAAGACTAGTTTGCAGATAGTGAATTATTTACTGAAAGGTGTATATAACTTGGTATAGAGGTTCGATTGATAATAATATTGCAATTAAGAAAAAAAAATGTTATTTTAAGGGGTGTATTAAGGAGTAAAATTTTTTATTTTGCCCAAAAACCAACTTAAGCTCGCAAAATAAAGCCACACTGCCTGTATAAGCAAATACACTATTTTGTCGGCAGAGTTTTGGCACTGCGACCCGGGTTTTTTCTTAATATAATGCAAAACTTAAATAATTTAAGATTTACATTTCTTTTTAACGAATGTTCATATATCGAGAGTTACCTGTAATGTTTTTTGAAAAAAAAAAAACACTTCTAATCGTGAATAATCAGAAGTCATTGAAACGTAGAATCATTTTTAATGACTTTAGTATTAATCAACGTTTTTTCAAAACAAACTATTAGAAGTGTTTGCTTTGTTATCTGAACTGATAATTCATTATTAGTTAGACCCTTGATGTCTTGTTGTTTTTTGAAGATATTGTTTACAAAATTTCAATAGCATTTATATTTTTTGAAATGTAAAAAATTAGAGATATGCCATTTTTTGTAACTAATTTTTGAACCGGATGCTATTTAAACGAACTTTATTGCTTAGTCAGAGTGTAATTATTTTACAGTTGCGATTTTGAAATAATTACGTGCTCTTTATTTTGTAGCTAAAAAAACCGAACACGTGATTTTTTAACGGTAACACGATTTACGAACAAAATTTACTTTCAAAGCGTTACCTAGTACCACCCTGAAAAGATTTAGTTGAAAACAAATGGTATTCTAAAATCTAGATTTAAAACTGACACCTAGCATATTTGGTTCGTCATCTGTGCACTTTTTAGTGTATTTGCCATATGGCAACATACACTATTGGCGTCGGTCGGATGGCGGGACCTAGGGGTCGGACCAAAATTTCTCGACGTTTCATAACCTCCTAAACACTTTGGCACCATTTCTAAAAATGTTTATATATATATGTATATATATATATATATATTTATATATATATATATATATATATAGGTATATATATATGTGTGCGGGCTATAACTTTCGAAGGACTTAATTAATTTTGACGAAATTTGGCACACATGTTGGAATCCATTACCGCACGAAGCCTATTTAAAATGGGCCCAATCGGATCACATTAAGGGTGAATTTTAGGGGTTGAAAAAAGTTTTTGGGCCCCAAAATACCGAAAAAAATCTCAGAATCGTTTCAAAATTGAAATTTAACCTTTTAATAGTAATTAAAAAGTGCCCCTAAAATTTTAATAAAATCGGCCCTACAGGACCGGACTTACAAATTTTTTGAAAACACTAATTTGCAGATAGTGACATTTATTTTATTGAAGGATCTATTTAATTCGGTGTATACGTTAGACTGATAATAATATTACAATTAAGAAAAAAATGTTATTTTAAGGGGTGTATTAAGGGGTTAAATTTTTTATTATGTCCAAAAACAAACTTAATTTCACATAATAACAGTATAAAACCACACGGCCCTATACAAGCAAATACACTATATTGTCGGCAGGGTTTTGGCACTGCGACCCGGGTTTTTTATTATGGCATGTATCAGGAACGTATTTCCGTAGCTAAACATCTCACGAGGAATATTTCTCTAAATGAAATAAAAAAAGTGCTCTGAACTGAATACGTAGAATAAAACTGTATTTAGATTTTTCGTTTCGTTTTAAAGACGTTTTGAAAAGACCTTGCGAATGACCCTTGTATAGCGCACATCAAATGTGAGGATGGTAAAGTAGACTAGAGAAACTTCCAAGAGTTAGATCATGGAGGATAGAGGAAAGTAGATTGATCTTGACAGGCCTATTGCGAAGCGCGTGTCCCGATAATTGATAAAAAGGCTTTGTAAAAGCTTTACGCGTGGTGTTGTAGTTATAAGTCCTGAGCTTCCTTAATTGTTGCACCCTTCTACATGGAGCCAGTCTCTAGGGTTCTTTGCCAACTCTACTTGAGTTTTTTTTTTTTTTTTATTAAAATAGTGCATTTTGACAACTGGGTTGAGGTTTTATGTTTCTCGACCGTCGGAATAGGAACTCTTTATTCCTCCACTTTTTAATTTTTAGACAAATGGAGAACGCACGAAGATTAGTCTCTTTAAAGCCAATTCAGACTAGCTCTTCTCGGTTACGATTCACCGGTCCGGTTGGGAACTCGACCAGTCAGGGCGTAGTCGTTCTCGATTGCGGTTCGGTTCGAGCGTTTAGGTTCAGCTCTAATTTCAACCGGACCGTTCGCAACCGTAGCCAATGAGAACGCTTGCTGGAGTCACGTGACTAGCCAGCTGTTTTTCGGACTGATCTTTTCTTCTCATTTTCTTCTTCCTCGTCCAACAAAATTGCCACAAGAGCCGTACACATTTTTCGGCGACGGATTTCATTTCTCCACATTTCACTATTGTAAACACAACTCCACTTGACGTTTAACTACACATCAAACGTCAAATCATATTTCGAAATTGCGCATGCGCACCGAGAATAATCGTAGAACCGAATCGGGATAGTGTGAGCAGCCTAGATTAATTGAAAACCGAACCGAACCGGACCGGTGAATCGTAACCGAGAACGGCTAGTCTGAATTGGCTTTTAGTCATGTCTTTTTAGCTTTCAAGAGGCAGGCACTGTATCGATAAATAAACAATCGTTTTATTTACAGTGTTGCCATATTCCGTTATTTAGCTCGAGAGAAACTGGTCCCCGATCACTGGTATCCTAGAGATAGTAAGAAACAAGCGCGAGTTGACGAATATTTAGAATGGCAACATAACAACACTCGAGCACACTGTGCCATGTATTTCATGGTAAAGGTAAGATATAAAGCTGTAAAACACTCATGTTGGATCGCAGAACGTCCTGTCAGAAAATTTGATTTGACAATGACCTTGTGGATTGTGATCACAATCACATATTATTTGCAGGAACAGTCTAATGTCGATGTCAAACTATTTGTTATGTAGAAGGACAAAGGGTCACTTTTTCTACAAAATGATCAATTGTTTAAACTTCTACATTGTTTTTTATATGGAGAAATATGTGTGATTGCAATCTAAGGTCGTCAAACTAGATTTTGTGACAAGGCGTTCTGCAATCTAGCACAAAAGTTTACTTTGTAAAAAATGTTTCAAAACATTAAATAATGAAATATTTTTTGTATCATAAAATTAAATACACGAGTAAATATAGTTAATTTGCCTTTGTTAATGGTAAAAGAATGTTAAATCTATTAGCAAACAGTAACTTAATTATTTTTTTAATTTCAGTGGTTACAGCCAATAATGACAGGCACCCCTGCTAGTCCAGAAAAAATAGAAGCGTACGAAAAGCGATTAAATAAATGCATGGATCAAATGGAAACATTGTGGCTTCATAATACACCGTATCTTTGTGGTGAACGAATTACTGTTGCCGATTTACTTGGAACCTGCGAGATTGAACAACCAAGTAAGTTGAAAATTTCAAAAAAGATGAAAACATTTCCTTTCAAAAATGTTGTCTTGGCGTGACAGAAGAGTGAGAGCGGGGGAAGTAGACTTGTGACGTTACACGAAACCCTTATTGCAACAGTCAAACGTTTATTATATGTAATTGAAAAATCAAGTCGATTCAACTAACTGAACTTTTGAAGCCTTTTATGCGTAGCCTCTAACAACATTGAGTCGCTTCGTCTTCAGCGATATTATGTCGCTTAAAGTCCAATTAAAATAGATCCATTAGTTTTAAAACACGAGTTGTGTTTTGTGTTGTTAAAGAGAATTGGGAAATGGCAGGAAATAAAAAAATAAAGGATATACTTTTGCGTTTATATAGAAAAACAGATTATGTTTATTTAATATTATTTTGTCAGTTGACATTATAGTCCTCCCTATGGTTTCAAAATGTTATAAAATCTGCATTGACAGTTGACTGATAAGTAACAATAGTAGATTGTATTCCTAGTGTTGTAATGGGTTATATGCAGATGATATTATGTATAAAACGAGAGTCAGCTTGTTTTAACAATTTCACGAGTCTTAATATCATTACGTACTTGGTATATTTGCTCGTACCCCCTATTAAACAACCGCTTTTCAATTCATTTTCACAATTTTTGACAGTTCACTTTTGAGTAATAATAGTAAGTTATATTTACTATGGAATTTTTATAGTGCGACCAGTTTTATTTTAGTTTACTGCAGTAGTGCAGTTAATTTATAGGGGGTAGTACAAAAAATATTAGTATAACATTCGTTGTCATGAACAGTTTTTTAGATTTAATAGAAGCTATTAACTGTCACAGATATATCCATATAGTAGCGTTTAGTCACTAGTTGTCATGCGTCTGTAATACAATTTATAAAATTACTATCTGGAGTATTCGTCAAATTGCGATATAGTATCGTACAAACCGAGCATTTTCGATACAAAAAAGTAGTGTGTGCGTTGACCATTAGTATGAATCTTGTAGTTTATACAAAATTAAAAAAAAAAATCACGAGGAAAAAGTTCTCGGTACTTATGCAATTGTAAAAAACCAAACTAAAATCACTGTAATTTAAAGGAATCGCCGGTTACGATGCCAGGATTGGTCGTCCCAGAATTGCTGCTTGGATGGACCGAGTTAGAACCGACATGAACCCATACTACGATGAAGCCCATTCAGTTATCTATAAAATTGCTGAACAGTTCAAAGAAGATTCTGGAAAGGTTAAAAAAGCGAAAATGTAAAAATATCATAGATTTATTACTCAGTTTTAAGTTACTTGGAAATGTTATCTTGTCAGCAAGTACGTTGATATTTTTAGAATAAGATGGATGTATCATGTAAAGTTGCAATCTGGGGACTTAGGAACATGTGCCTATATTAATTGTGCTATGTAAATATAGCAGTAAAATCTGAATAAATGACACCTGTCATTTTATTCTGATTTGAAATAAGTTCAAAAATAAATTTGAAAAGATTTATGGCAGTATTGAGAAAGTGGGTTATACCTATCTACTATACTGTCTAAAAATGATTCAGAGGACTGTTGAAAAAAGCTTTATTGTAGTGTCATATCGCAAAATCATTAAAAAATTACTAAGTTAGTTTATATAATCAAAAGAATAGTAGAGCTAAAGCTACGGGTAGTTTTTTCAACAAATTCCTTGTAACTTAAAAAGTATTTTTGACTACTAAGTAGTCAGATAAGGAAATATTTGAATATTGTATGAGTGGTGTGGAAGAAAACGGTGTTATGTTTTCTATTTAATTTGTCAATTTATATTTGCGACATTTTTTCTGCGTCATGATTTATTAAAACCAGGACTAACCCGGTTTAATTCCATAATTTTGTATTTGCGGTATTTGTTTAATATCGCATTTTATTTTTGTTATATTTTTTGGAAATTTTGTTAAAGTCTAATTTTAGTTGTAAGTTGCTATTAGTTGTTAAGAACATTTTGTATTATTTTTTTGTGAAAATATACATGAAAATATATTTGAAATCATTTTTATTAATACTGTCAAAAAAATCGGTAAGAACTGCAATATATTACACACACCGCTAGCGGTAGCGTCTTCTATTATTATGGTTTGCGCGGCATACAATTAGTTATATCTACGTTAATTTGGCACAAAATCGAATCAATTTGTAGCTTTTCGAAAAAGGGAGATTCTGTTCTATAAAAGGGAACCATTTTTAAATTGATTCGAGTTTATATTCAATCCTAAAATTGTAACTGAAAATCGTGAACAGCACTTGTCGGTTGGTCTGTATGTACGTACGTCCGAGCTCTACAGGTCACAATTTTTGACGGATAATTTTGATTCATATTTTCCATTCTTAGTAAAACAGACAATGTGTTGACATTATGCAAGCATGGTCGTAACTAAAAGGGGGGTCCGGTTTTGATATGCTCGCTCCCAGAGTGTCGTCTGTCTCTTTAGAAATAAGAATAAAAAAAATACATTTTTGAGTTGTTTTGTTTACCATGGCAAAAAGACGCCCCCCCTGTTTCAAATCTTAGTTATACCAGTGTACCCAAGAGTATTCCGTAAAATCGACTATTCGCAGAACTCAGAAGAACATTCGTTGTATGTGTTGTATTTCAAATACACCTCGCTTTACGGCCTAGATACGTTCCACGAAACTTGGCCGCAAAGCGAAAAGCCGTATAAGGAATCAATTATTCTAAACTGCAAGATGCAACATGTAGATATATCGATATCGAAAAAAAGCTTTTTTTGCCGTTATAGCGAAACATTTTAGGCCGTAAATCGAAAACGTGCCTTAATTGAATAGGGCCGTTATAGCGAAATGCCGTATAAAAAGCGGCCGTATAGCGAGGTATGAGTGTATACTTCTTTGGCGTGATCCCGATCCCCATCACGGCCTCTTTTCCTCGTATAACTGTGCATAGTTAAACACAGATTGGGTTATGTTTGTGGTCTTATAATTTACATACATTTTTTCAAAAGTAACATTTTTAGTGCCTGCATAAAGTAACTTTTTAACTATTAAAGGGTTTTCTACTGTTGAATCCATAATTTAAAAAAAAATACAAGTACTGACGTTCCGTCCGATGTCGCTAATATAAAGTACTTTGTTGTTTTATGAAATGACTATTTTGACATTATCAGAGACAACTTTTAGCCTTAGTGCGCCAAAAGAAGTATAACTTAAAAAAAAAGTCTGCCAGAAGAATTTCTGTTTATAGGAAATTTTTGTAAGGGGTCTGTACTTACAATTTGTAAGGTTTCTTTTCATATTAGTAAGTCCATTTCTGTGAGTTGTTTTCATTTTGAGTTGATGTACTCGGTTCAGGACTTGTTGACCTTTGTGGACGTAATGTTCCTTTTGGCTTTTGACTGGGTATTTTTAGTGTTTTAATTATTGAAATAGGTATTAATCCACTTTGAACCGCATCCTGAAAGAAAATCAAATTAATTTATGACACATACATTAAAATTATTATTTCAATCAATTAATCCAACTTCATGTGCTTTTATTATATGCTTTATACAGGTATTTCAACAATGGCGTGGCTATTAGCAATAAATAAATATATATATGTGATAAAAAAGTATTTAACAATAAATGTTACAAAATTAAAAAAAAAAAAAAAAAAACTAATAAATTTTCTTATTCTCGGTTCTGTTTCACTTATGCCTCTTATCTACGAATGAAGATGACTTCGTTTAGCGTTGTTTCGTATAGCGCAGAAACTCACTGGAACGTACCTCCCGCGTTAAGCGGAGTCTTACGATATCTATTCAAAAGAAACTAGGTATTTGACAAGCGTGCTTTGGTTAATTTTTACATGTGAAACTATATTATGTAACCCACACCAGTGGCGGATTCGGGGGGGGGGGGGGGGGGGCTATGGGGGCTAAAGCCCCCTCTCCCAGAGCCACAGTAAAAAAAATCATTTCTAGAAATCCCAGGATAAATTTTTCCCCAAACAAGACAAGAATACTTTATCCCCGAAAGAAGTTTTCCAGTCTCAAAGGCACATTTTTCCGTAATTTCGAAGAACCAACTCAACTGGACTTTCGAGGTTTTAACTCTCGAGCGCCCCCCAGACCTGGATCCTAGATCCGCCACTGACCCACACCAAAAGCAAATATAATACTTATTACTAGCCGTTACCTGTGACGTCGCACGCGTTAACAGTGATTTTATTTTATTTATTATATGTCAAATTTTATTATTTTTGAAGTTGGAATAATCGTCGCCCGATTGGCTGGAATTCTTTATTTCGTTTATTGGTGATGTTACTTTGAAAAAGTGGGAATAAATGGACGAAATCTTATTTGGCCCAATGTTCCCAATAACTCCATTATATTACTTACCGTATCTTTTGTGAACTGTTCCCATTTCACATTTTGATTTTGATTCGGGTTTGGTGAAATATGCAAATTAGCGAAGTGATTATTAAACTCAATATGATCTTGAAAAGCAATTTTGGAATTTTTGTAATTTTGATATCTATACATCAAAAATTGATTTTCATTTCTTTTGTTCATTTGTTGTAAATATTTCCGGAATTGTACATCATTTAATTGTTGTAGATTATAAAGACAAACTAAATCTTCTTCATTTGCAGATGTCGTTGGTTCATTTGGTTCTTTACTGTTCGAATTATTGTTATTGTGATTATCGTTATTTATCAATTCTGGCAAAATATCAGCGATTCTAAAGGATTTAGGTCTGCTTACACTGTTACCAGAACACGATGGCTTGTCTTTTTTAGGTTTTAACAATTTGATATTGTGCCGAGGAATGTACGATTTTCTGAAAGTTAAATAATTCAAAATTTGAAGCTATGAAATATTTTAGTTTGATCACGCTGTCTGATGGTTAGAATAAAATAACTTCGAAACACTTTTTCTGATTTGAATTAAAATTTTAAAAAATCATATGTTTTCATCCGTTTTAGAGTTTTTGAAGTTTTAAACGCTATCTAATGATAGAGTAAAAGCACCTATAACCGAGCCGACCAGATAGTTGGTGAATTATGACACGCGACGCCCAAGGTCATTAGCGTTTAAGATAGTCGATCATTACTATTACAGGAATAGAATAAATTGTAATTGCATAACATTTCTAATATACTAGCCGCTATGCGTGAGTCTGCATGCGATTGAGATGAAACACAACAGCTACAACAGTAGTGGAGTCTTCGGCTCCACCTGGCGCCATCTAGTAACGAGTTACAACAAAGCGGATAGCGCACCACACACATTTGTGCTTGACACGTCTAAAGGTCAATTAATCTCTGACCAAGGATCAAAGGACCGACACCGGCTGCGTTTACTCTATGCAGCGCGCAGCGGTGTGAATAGAATTTAATTTATAAGTGAGTTAGTACAGATCTGATGTTTCATGTATTGATGTATAACTCAATTGCAAATCAATATTTTCTAATATATATTCTTCTGTAGGAAAGAGATTTCGAAGTTATGGTATAAACACATTGGGCATCCTACCTTCTGTGTGTTGGAAGTGTAGTCGAAACTTTTGAAGCACCGTTTGCCCTAAAATTAAATTATTTCTTTTACTTTTAGAATGCGTTTACTGACTTATTGGATACTGGATGGTAAAATTAAAAGCTGCAAAATCAAGTAACATTTTTACGGATTAAATAATAAATAATAATAAAGATAAAGATAATAATTATAATAATAAAAAATAATAAATTAAAAAAAAAACCTTTCGTTTTCTGTTTCCAATAGTACAGATCTATCTTCTATAGAAGTTTCATCAATATGTTGATTTTCACCAATCTTATTTGCATCATCTTCGGAAAAATTAATACTGTCCTTCTTGAGAGGCTCTTTTGCAATTTTAGTATTTTGAGTTTCTTTTTTTAATTGAAAAATAAGTTTTAATTTGCCATTAGGAGACGGCGAAGCCGTCCAAATTTGTTCAGACACCTTAGTTAAAGATTTACTTCCCTTTATTTTTTGTTTTGTATTGAGAGGTTCTTTAAATTTGAAAATTATACAGTCGTTCAATTCCCTCAAAAGTAGTTCAAAAATTGATTTATAAAAATATTTTCTTTTTGAAAAAACTCTCATTAGGATTTTATACAACATTCTTCTTTTATTAACTTTTTCATATACGTTTATTCCGAACAATTTTCTTTTTAACTCATCGTACAATTGGACTTTCTTATTACTGGCAATTTTATACACTCGAAACTTTTGATTTTGGTTCCAAATAGTCTCTTGTCTTTTTATATTACTTACTATATACGTCCGATTTTTTCTTATTGCTATTTTATTACAGAAAAGTAGTTTTCTTTTACCCAATTTGTTACGTTTGAAAATTAACTTTACAAACCACATGTAGTTTTTATTATACATTGTTTTAACTTTTCTGTAAAGATTGTTTCTCCACGGATTTTCGCATCTCCCTATAGTTTTATCTCGTTCGCAACTCAAATAACAATTTTTGGTTTTTCGTAATGTTGATCCATCGTAATCATTCCTTCTAAATAATATTTTCATCGCCGTTTGTAGTGGTATTTTATCATTTAAAACGTCACATTCATTGCATTTTTTTTGTAAACTAGGATTTGACAATTCTAAATCATTTTTCTTAGCTTCTTTAGTATGACTTTTAATCGTTTCAGAATTACAGAGAGATTTTTTTAATTTAAAGACTATCGATTCTAAATTATTTACGCTATCATTTCGTTTGTTTTTTGTTACTTGCAAACTTGAATCTGATAATTCCAAATTAGTTTTCTTAACTTCTAAACTAAGACAGGTTTCTGTTTCACACAAATGTTTTATTGATGTACAATCAATTACAGATAATTCTTTTGATTTTTGATTAATGTTTCTTAGTAAATCATTTAATATGAACTCTGCGGTATCACTATCAGAATCTAAAATAATTTTTTCAGTCTCATTAGCCTTATTTTTATGTTCAATTGTTTGAGTATCATATGATCCAATAGATTCATCAGCTGTTAGTGTTTCAGAACCCGACGTGTCAATGTTGTTGATTCGCATGCCTTCAGTTTGATATGGCGTTTTTTCACGTATGCAATTATTTAAAGACGCGTTTGTTGTTTGAGCATTGAAATATCCGCTGAAAATTTGAGCAACTCGAACTCTTTGATTTGATGAAATGTAATTTTCATTAGAGTTCTTGTCATCAACATTTTCTAAAATATTTTTTTCAATCTCGTTAGTTTTATTTTTACAGGCGTCCGTCTTTTTTCGTGTGCAATTTGTTAAGGCAGCGAATTTCGTTGGTTCTTGACAACTGGATTCAATTGTTTGAGCATCATAATATGATCCAGTAGATTCATTAGCTGTTTTTGTTTCAGAACTCAGCGTGTCAATGTTCTTAATTCGCCCGATTTCAGTTTGACATGGCGTTTTTTCATTTATGCAATTATTTAAAGACGCGATGCTTCTTTGAGCATTAAAATCTCCGCTGTAAATTTGAACAACTCGAAGTCTTTGATCTGATGAAATGCAATTTTCATTAGAAGTTGTGCTATTTTTGCCATCTACATTTTTGTGAATATCTCGAGCTAATGAATCCTTAACACAAATGTCACTTGTTCGATCGATGATGCCACTGCTGTTTAAAATTGAAATTTGTGTTGACACCTGTTCATCAGGCTGATTTTTATCAACAATTTCAGTTGTATCACAATAATTGTGATCATTTAATATTCGAACGTTTAATATTTCTATTTCTAATTTATGTCTAGGAGACAGCATATTTTGATTCTGACGATTGTTTACAGATTCTGTCGCTACAACCTGACCTTTTGTAAAATCGGTTTTTATGCTATTGTCATATATTTCAGCGTTAATGATTTTTGGGACAACGCTGGATCCGTTACAATTTTCTTGTAGAGAGGAGTCTAACTCCTTGTTAAAGGATATATTATTTTTATTTTCATGCCGTTCAATTTCAATCTTTTGTTTGCCTAAAAATGCATTATTATCTTTAATATTTACGGCTTCTAAGACTTCACATTTAGATTCAACATCTAAGCTTTCGATTACTTCGATTAAATTAACGTTCACTTGATTCGAACCGCTAACGTCCAAGACTTGCTCACTATCGTTGAGCTTCTGCAATTCAGTTGGATTTTCACGATTCGTTGTAGAATTTGTAGAATTTTCACTGACGTTATTTATTATAGATGAATTATACTTGGAAAATTTATGAAAAATTTCAAATTGCTTTTTCAATTTCAAAATAATCTTATTATTATCTTTTGCAAATCGCCGAACAGATTCGACTGATCCTTCACCTGAATTATTGAATTGGTGGCACGTTGTACAGTTTTGACGAACGGTGTCCAAAAATTGAACGAAACTGTTTTGATAAGTGTCAATGGCGTCTTTTTCTACCGGTTTAACATTTAATCTTTCTTCGCTACAATTACTCAAAACTGTTGAGCTATTTAACAAAATTATTTTATTCGTGTTTAAATTGTTTTGCTCATCATTATTTTCTTCGCAATTTTCGCTGTTATCTTCAAACATCAAGTTGTTTTCATAACTTTTATCTTCGTGTTGTGTGTATATTTTCCTACTTTCAATTGGACTAAATTTTGCATTATAAGCACCTTCTGATTCGTTATCAGAATCATAATTTTTTTCCAATGTTTCGGAATCACTCTCAGACTTTATGCGATTCCTATTACTCCTGAACGCATTTTTCAAACGAAGTTCATTTGTCTGATAACTTGCCTTAAATTTCACTGGTTCAACAGAACTCAAGGAAGCACCTTCACTAGCGGGATTAATATCCTCATTGTCCACAACGACATTGTTCTCGTATACACGTTTTCCTTTCGTTGGCTGCTCGTTTATTTTCGTAGCTTTTATCAGCTGAATATCTGAAGATACTCTTTCACAATCAGAAAGATTTGTTGTATCGTTTCCTTTAATTTGTATCAGTTCTTCTGAAGATACTGTTTCATTATTGAGAAGATTCGTTATATCGTTTGCTTTAAATTTTATCTGTTGAATTTCTGATATTACTGTTTCATTATCGGGTAGACTCGTTGTACTGCTTCTTTTAGCTTTTACCAGCTGAATATTTGAAGACAATGTTTCATTATCGGGAAGGTTCGTTGTATCGTTTATATCTTGTACTTCAAATCTATTCCGAAAAGTGTCATCATCGTTGCCTTCTGCATTTGTTTCGTCAGCTTCCATATGTTGAACATCTGCATCATCAGAATATTCTGATTCGCTATCACTTTTGATGACACAATCATCTCTCTGAAGACGAGAAACTGAATTATTTTCTTCCATTCGTAGAATATCTGTGCTAGAAAGCTCTGAATCAACATAGCTCTGAGCGTGCCGATAAGAATCTGTATTGCTTTCCTCACGAACTGAAGCAGAAGAATGCTCAGAATCGCTATTAACATTAGTATTGTTGTCTTTTTTGAACGTTTCAAATTCACTGCAAGATGTTCCATCGTTTCCAGTATTCACGATTGCATTTGTTTTTCCAAGTTCCATTGATCGAAAATCTGATTCTGATTCGTTGTTTGATGTTAGATGGTCATCTTGAGATTTAGTAATGTCATCATTCGAACTATATTCTATCGTATCAACATAATTTTCTGAATAAGTCCCGTCAGTGTCTTGAAAATCGCTATCACTTCCATTAGTTCTATCTTCAATGACTCTTTTAAAAGTATTCTTGTGTTTTTTCTTCCAGTGCCGTTTTTTGAGTGAAAATGCCCCTGGGTTTGGTCTATAAGACGGATCATTAATTGGATCGTCATTGTCTGTGGTATCATCAGTGGACGTTCCAAAAATATCGAAATGATTGTTATTGGGGAAAAATTGTCCTAAATATATTTTATTGTCAATTGTTTGGAAAAAAAATTGATCAATATCGGACTCACAATTTTTAGCAATTACATTTTCTAACAAAAATATTTCAAAATATTTATCATGGACAACATTTTTGAAGATTCTATATTTTTTAGGAATATCTTTAACAATGAATATAAGTCTGTTCACTTTTTTTAGTATCTTTCTTTCTTTAACTGTTCTTTTTGTATTTATTTTAAATGGAGATAATTTATTGCGCACTACGAAAAAACTTATATTTACGTCACGTGATTTTCTACTTTTGCAATTATTATTATAAACAATCGTCACTTTTTTCATAGAATTAAACATTTTTTCTAAATAATCTATGTGACCGTTATTTCTTACTGCATAAATTCGCCTGATTGTATCCGAATGAAAAATTGCGTCATAATTTTGACTACAATGTGGACACATGTAATAAATAACTTCTTTATTGTGATTTTTCCAAAATGCGTATTCGGATCTAGATCGAGTAGAATTTTTGTCAATTTCTTCTTCTTCACTTGATTCATTATCACCATTTCTTGTTTCTGTACAAATTTGTTCGAAATTTATATCGTTTCCAACAACCTTTTTCAAAAATCGATCTATGAACCCTGATTTTACAACTTCATTGGAAATTTTCCATTGTTCCATTCCTTCAATGACATCAATGCAAGCATTGTGTTCTGACATTATTCCGTCTTCTTTTTTCCCCTTTTTTTGTCCATTACTGTCATTGGTTACACATGGATATAAATTTTCGTTCAATTCTGTATCACAATTTTCTAAAATAATCTCTTTACAACTATGACACAATGAATCCAAAATGGGGCTGTATATATTGCCATTGAAATTGTTTATGTTATCTATATCGTGGCAATCATTTGCCAATACCATATCGCTAGTGTTATTTACATTAATCGACGTCTCTGCAGAAAGTGTATTGTTTAAAGTTTTCGGAGTTCCATTTTCATTCCCCAAATTTTGCAATGGTACATCATTTTTTTGTTGTTTTGAAAATAACGAATCCTCGCGATTTTTATTTGAACACATCTCTAGTGTTACTTTTGTTTCTTTACAAACATTTTCTTTCGATAACGTTGTGCAGTCTGCTATTTCATTCTCGTGGTCTTTTTGATGATTTTCTTTTAGTTCATTATTTGGTTGCATAACGATATCTTTGTTTTTATCAGCAGATCCTATTTTAGCATTCTTTTTCTTACTCAAAATTTGTTTAGATGGTGTACTGTCTTCTTTCTCTTCATCAATAAATTCTTTTTGAAGATCTTTTTGATTTAGAGTTTCTTGGAGTTGTGTAATATTGTCCTCCATTTTATCGGCAGAATCTTTTTTAAGACTTTCATCAGATGGATAATCAGTTTTATGACTTTTACAATTATTTATTTCTAAATATTGATTATCACATGTTTTCTCTGAAATTACATCTTCAGACGTTTTATGATTTTCTTTTGCTAAATGACCAGTATTATCCCTTTTATAATAATTGTTTATTTCTTCACTTTGTTTCGTTGCAGTTATGGCTTTAGTACTTTTGGAGGTATCTTTATCAACATTTATCGCCGATGGTCCAAAAATTTTTGTAAGGTTGTCAAAAAAATTTTTATCTAATCTTTCTCTCTCGATTGACACAATAATAGATTTATAAAATTTCCTGCTTGGAAGTTTCAGTTTATTGATTTTCGATATGTTTTTATTTTGATTAGATTCAAGTATTGTTTTAGTTTTATCAACACCTGTTATATTTAAAACTTTGTTTGAAAAAGGCAACAATTTTAATATTTTTATAGGTCTTAGCGACGTTTCCGATACATTTTGTATAGTTTTTTTGTTAACATATTTATTATTACTCATTACTGGGCTGCATTTATCTCTAGTATCTTTATTTTCTTCGGCTTTAGGTTCACATTGAATTTTAGTTATCGTTTGTTTAGATTGAGAAGAACCTATAGGTTTATTTTTAAAGTTTATTTTAGTAATTAACTTTTCGTTCCCTTGCGATAATGCAACGTGAACCATTTCTTTCTTTTTGCTGGTTATCTTATTTTTTACGAACAATGACGATTTAATTTCTTGGGCACTCTTTATTTTGTTTTCACTTGGCATTTTAATTGTTTTTTTGAACAGGAGGATTGTTTAATTTAAACTTATTATTTTGTTTTGTGAAAGTGTCCATAAATTACTTACTTTTTAATACTTTATTATGTTGTGATTGAAAAAAAAAACTGAAAAAGAAAATAAACAACATAATTTTATAATACAAGATCTATATTATTAAAGGGATCATATAACAGTTATTTTTTCGTTGAAATGAAATATGATAAATTATTACGCATATATATTTTCTTGGTACTCAGATTGCCCAATTATTGTCAGAACTAAATATTCAATTGTTTTTTGCGCTAATGAAGAAAATGCATGCAATTTGTATTTTGCACCAAATAATACAAAGTTTTTTTTTTTTTTTTTTTTAAACCATAACCATTGGCTTCAGGGCTTGGCCCCAAAGTTTTAAATATGTGCAACTTTCTGGCTTTAACTTGGCAACAAGTAACCAAACCGCCGCGCGTGGCATGACTTGTTAAATTTTTTTTTGTCCGTAAGCTTTACGCGCGATTGAAGAAAAACTTCTTTGGCGTAGTGGCATATTTTACGATTGAATTAAAATAAAAAAAAAATAAGTCATGTTATTTAAGGTAGTTGTCGTGGTACAATATTGTCAAAAAGTTATAGATTATACGCACCACAAAAGTATACTAGCTTGTAGCTAAGTGATCCATAATTTGTACGCAAGACTGTACCCGTGGCAACGTCACCCATACAGTATTCATATGCATGTATACTTTTCTATAAATTGTTGAACTTTAAACCATTATTTATAAATAATTAGACGGTCAAAAAATCATAACAAATGCATTGAAAGACTGTCAGTTTTTGGAAAGTTTCTGACAGTTAGTTCTTTTTTTATAAATAAGAAACTGGTTCAGAACTACAGAGATCGTATACAATCAATGTTAATTATCCAATTTTTAATTGAATTTATCTCGGATTATATACGGTTGATCGATTTCAAATTTTCAGGGTAATTGCATTATCATGTCCTTAATAAGTATACAAAAATTAAGGATTTTCTGACGGTGTGCCTTAACCACGACAACTACCTTAAATTTTATATATAGTCGACTCTCGATTATTTGACACTCAAGGGATCAGAGAAAATTTTAAATTAACAAGAGTTCAAAATAACAGGAGTTTAAATAACCAAGAGAGAGGGAGGAAAAAAATCAAGTAAACAAGAGTTTGATCAAAATTCGTGATATATTATTTTAAACATTTGTAGAATTATTCACTTATTCATTTTGAAAAGAAGTCCGTAATTTCCTGTTGAGTGAGCGACTTCAGTCTATCATTGTCCAATGAATTTTCCAATTTCATATCTTAAATATTTTTAAAGCCATTGCTGTTTTATTGACCGAATATTTTTTTATCTATTTATAAATTAATTTACATTCTAATATAACACCGACAATACATCATAATTTGCTAAATTAAATTTAAGGTTAAATAGTACACGTGACAAAATGAATAAATGACAATTGGCACAATTTATGTCGGTAAGCTAGACATTTTATAACTGTGCTGCGATCTATTGACTAAAGGCTTCAACAGTTACCTTATAAAACTTCTAACTTCCGTGAGAAAAAGTTACTTCCGGTAGAAAAGATCTGAGTTAATCCTCATACTGCGCCTAAAGAAGTTTTACTTCAAAAGTAAAAATAAAACTCGTCTACGTAAAAGAAAACAAGCAAACAAAGCGTGGGACAGAATTCTTTTTGTTATCAGTAGTCGGAGACTCGATTACCGTGTTCCCATTATGTATACATTTTGTTACTACAGTCAAAGCCCTCTAAGTGCACGCTCTCTAAATGCACACGCTCTCTTACTGCACACGAACTCGCCCTCTAAGTGCACGTTCCCCAGCCCCCACTTCGAATAATCTGCGACCAATCACGTGCGACCGTAAGCGCGCTATTTTCAAACTTTCCATTTCCATCATATTCATAGAGTTTTAGAGATATTGTTTATAGCATCTGATTGAATAAAGATAGCTATAGGAGTTAGAAGAGTGGGGATGAAAAAGATCGTAGGGGAAGTGTGCACTTAAAGGATGGGCTCGGTTCCGAGCTGTGCACTTAGAGGGCTTTGACTGTATATTAATTTGCTCTGTTCTTCCGGGGATGAGGAAAACCGCGTCACATATGCTACAACCTTTATTCGCCGAAATACGCCTACATTACTTTCTTAGATATGCATAAACCATTATTATGTCTAAATAAAATTTTAAGCTGAGACAGATCATTTTTGAAATAAACGTCCATTAAGCAGGAAGAGCAAAGTCGGCAGAACCGAAATGAAATACATGCACAATTAAAGGCTAATTAAATGCCCTAATTAGAAATTTTCGGTTCTGCTCATTTTTGCAAAAATGATTGTTCTGCTAGCTTAAACTTAAGCCAGCAGAACATGAGCTAAAAAGTTGTTTAAACAACGGAAAAAGCAATTCCGATAGCGCAGTAATTAACGGCTCATTAAAGGCTTCCTAAATACAATAATCGCCGTTAATTACTGTGCTATCGGAATTGCTTTTTCCGTTGTTTAAACAACTTTTTAGCTCATGTTCTGCTGGCACAAGCGTGAGCTAGCAGCACAGTAATTTTTGTAAAAATTTGTAATTAGGGCATTTAATTAGCCTTTAATGAGCCTTTAAAGGCTACACGATTGGAACATCGATTTTCATAGGTTGAATGGTTTTCCCGCCATGCTCTGCTGACTCTCATCCCGCATCGCGACGTTTCGTAATTCCAAAAGAAAAGGAACTGAGCATTTAATCAGCGATTATTGTATTTAGGAAGCCTTTAATGAACCGTTAATTACTGTGCTATCGGAATTGCTTTTTCCGTTGTTTAAACAGCTTTTTAGCTCATGTTCTGCTGGCTTAAGTTTAAGCTAGCAGAACAGTTATTTTTGCAAAAATGCGCGGAGCCGAAAATTTCTAATTAGGGCATTGAATTAGCCTTTAATTGTGCATGTATTTAATTTCGGTTCTGCCGACTTTGCTCTTCCTGCCTAAGGGACGTTTGAAATAAAACTTTTTTGACACGGTAGGTTAAAATCGATTCATGAGATCGAAAGCGTAACGAAACGTTGCAATGCACGAAAACCGTATACCATAAAGACCGGCCACACATCGTTGTGCTGCAGTGAGTGAGAGGTTTAGTAGCTGCCTCGTAATCTAAAGGTCGTTATAGGTTCGATCCCGGCGGTCGGCGCCGTTCTTATTTTAGCATGCTTTTATTAGCTTCACCTGTATGTTGGTTTGTTTGTTTGTAAAGGAATCTTTGAACATGAAATTCACCCTCTTCAAAACGTCAGATTAAACTTAAATTTTGCATACTTATTACGAACCGATGACAATACAATAATTTAATAAATTTGTCTCATTATCCTGACCAGAACCTTCAGGATAAAAAAAACTTGAAAGTACAGTGACGTATGTTGCGTTGCCTATCCTATAGTCGTCAAATGCAATATTGTTTTTTAGTCTTATATAATTAAAATTAGATTTTAAAAAAACTAAAACAACAGGCTTTTAAGAAATAAAAAATGCAAAATAATTTGACAGGAGGGCTTAATATCGGTAATAATTTTTTTCATTTACTAGCTAATAGGGATGTTGACTATATTCAAATAGATAGATAGATAGATGTATATTTACAACATTTGGTACAGAATGTACAATAGTTGCAAGTCAAGACAAGATTAAAATACGTGAATTAAAAACATAATTTTAACGGAAAGTAGTAGTTTCTATGATAGAAATACTAAAAAACACTATATTTTTCCTTATTTTTAAGGAATTTAATTAATATTTAATAAATAAAACCTAATAAAATCACTCTCAAGTCACATGACAACAGACACCAATCAGAGCGCATGACGTCATATGTTCAGCCGCTGTCAAAAAACTTCAGTGTTTGGTTAATATTTAGTGTGTAATTTATTATTATTTATTTATAGGAAACGTCAAATTACATGTAACTATAGCAACGATTACGAAACAACTTTTCATCACCTCAATTTACTAACGTTTATGAGCACAGAATACGCATCTATAGGATGGTAGCTCCCGTGTAAACTTTTGAGTCTCCTTTGGTATGAACAGGTGACGTCCGCGACTAGTATTGGCGTTTTGGACCGAAATTTGAAACGGGATTTAAAATACATGATTTTTAAGGCTTGAGTTGCATTTAAATAAAAATAATAAATATTTGTAGCAATATTAGGTACTTATGCACGATTTAAAACACTTTCCCAAAAATAGTCAACCCCACGCACTTTTTCAGTAGAGCTAATTTTGTTGCCAAATTATTTTGCTTTTTTAGTTCATAAGAGTGTTTTGTTTTAGTTTTTTTAAACTCTAATTTTAATTTACAATTATACTAATTTTATTTTCGTAGTGTGTAGTGTAAAATACAAACTCTCTTTTTTATTAAATCTCCCTCGTGAAAGTAGCGGCAATTTCTCATCCTTGCCTTTTTGCGCATGCCTTATTATTAATCAGCACTATTTATTATCGCGATTACAGTTTTGTTTTTGTTATAAAATACACTGCTATTAAGATTATAATACGACACTGAGAATAGAGTTACCGACTAACAAAATAATGTTTGGCAGAGTCAAGTTACTTTGAAATGGTCTAGAGCAGTGTTTTTCAGCCTGTGGGTCGCGACCCCCACGGGGGTCGCAAAGCTTTACTCGGGGGCTTGCGGTAAAAGAAAAAGGTAATTGTTTGTAGGTTCTACACAACAATAGAAAAACCCCCGCGGCCAAATTTTGATCTAAATAAACGATTTAAAATCCGATAAAAATGAGAAAATTACACAATGTTTTCTACAGAAAAAATTATTCTCTTATTGTAAGTTGCAATTTGTAACACTCACTCCTCAGACTATTGTTTGAAACGCCACGTTTTTCTAATGAATAAAACTTTTTTGATTTTGATTTCTGTTTTTTTTATTCAGAAGACGAATACGACTCAACTATTTAACGATAGGGTAAATCTGATTTAAAATATCATATTTTTATTAAAATATATTTTCTATGGCTATTTTTGCTGTCTATTGTCACGTAAACGTAATTTGAACTCAATAAATATTAAAAACTTTTGATTATTTACGTTTTTTTACTATGTCCCGCTTCGACGAAAGAATCCCGCTTTTTTTACTCAAAAAGTTCCAAAATCCCGACTTGGCAAAAAAAAAATCTGGCAACACTGATCTAAGGGATCAGTTATCATAATATGCGAAAATTATTATAAAATTTATTATTTCGGGTTAGCCTCATTTCGATGTTGACATCTAATTGGTGCTGAACGTTTTTTGGTAAGCCCAAAATTAATTTAACGGAAAAAAATCGGCAATTGTTTACATTATAAATTATGATTAAACCATGCATAAAAATAAATTGTAAAAATACCTTAAGAACTGACAATGAGATTACCACTTCCAATAATTTGTAAACTGATTTCATACGAATGAAGAATGAAAATAAAAGAATTGTCAACAAACACTATGTATTAAGCGTTCCAAAAACTGTGCAAAAACTATTTTATTTACTTTTAGTTTATCGAGGATCGACAGAACCTCTTCGTCGTAAATAATTTCTACGTCTGTTGCCTTATAATAAATTAATTCTTCAGCATTTCAATACTGAAAGGCTTTTATCACATGTGCATACTACAGTATCCATTTTCAATTGCACGTTGATTGTTGAATTTTAACGTAGGGATGGGAAAACATATTTTCTTTATACCCGATTGAAAGTACGTACTTTCGGCTTCGATTTTATGGCAGAAAGTTTAACATTTATGCTCTGCTGGAATTACTCGCACGCCATCTATAATAGCGGGATGAAAGAAAGTAACAGCGGGACGAAATAGTTTTTTCGTGCACACTGATACGTGAGATTGCCGCCAGCCAGTAGTAGCTAACAGCTGTTATTGCGTATAACCTCAAAATTGTTCACTTGAAAGTTATTAGTCTTTTTATATAATGATAAAAGTACGTACTTTCGACCGGGTATAAAGTATACACCACAAAGGCAGAAAATTGAAACCCCCGCATTGCGCGACATGATGACCTTGGCTTCTCCTCGAGCATTATGTCGCGCAATGCAGGAGTTTCAATTTTCTGTCCTTGTGGTGTAAATACACTATTTTTAATGACTAAACCATCAGAGAATTCATAAATCATACCCAGCCTAGAACATAAGTAGATATTATATGGTTCTTCGAATTTTTATTTTGTATAAGAAAACGTAATATGAAGTCGTCAATAATAATAGTGCACTTAAAACGTGCGCTACAACTTGACTTGACAACCTTTCTAGTCAATAGACAAGGTCGGAAACGTAACCATAACTGTCTCCTTTTAAGGTAGTTGTCGTGGTTAAGGCACACCGTCAGAAAATTCTTAATTTTTGTATACTTATTAAGGACATGATAATACAATTACCCTGTAAATTTGAAGTCGATCGACCGTATATAATCCGAGATAAATTCAATTAAAATTGGATAATTAACATTGATTGTATACGATCTCTGTAGTTCTGAACCAGTTTCTGATTTATAAAAAAAGAACTAACTCAGATACTTTCCAAAAACTGACAGTCTTTCAATGCATTTGTTATGAGTTTAAAAAAATTAGAAAAATTTTTTGACAGTCTAATTATTTATAAATAACGGTTTTAAGTTCAACAATTTATAGAAAAGTATATACATGCATATGAATACTGTATGGGTTACGTTTCCACGGGTACAGTCTTTATCGGTGATTACTGATTAGTTTTGACCGGTTAATGCACGAAGTATAAAGTCTATGCAAACTTACTATAAAAGGGATTTATGAAAAGGATAAGGCAACAAAGGAGAATTATAAGATCAATAGTAAAAATACGTAAAAAAAAATAAATAATAATTAATGAATAATTTTATTATATTGAAATTGTCTAGGACTATTCAATATTGTGATGTTTCACACCAATAAAAAAAAGTTACATAAAAAGTGTTAAAATTTCCTTAACCATGTTTTTTTAAAAAATATTTTTCAAAATTAAAATCAATTTACATTTTCTTTACCCAGATTCGTCCAGTTCTTTTTTTAACATATTCCAAGCTTTTTCGACTTGACTTTGAGTGAAGTTAGGACACCATTGTGAGCAAAATACTACTGTTGCGGCTTTCACGTGACTTACATTACTTGGCTGAGAAGCAATTCTTGATCTGGCATCCTCTTCAGATAATCCGTTTCGGGATTTGAGTCTTTTAACAGCCTAAAATAAATACGTTACATTTAATTTTGACCCGAGATACAAGAGGGACTAGTTGAATAGCAAATATATTTATTACTAGTTGTTACCCGCATCACCAGACGCGTTAACAGAAATTTTATTTTATTTATTATAAGTAAATCAAAAAGTCATTATTTTTGAAGTTGGAATGGTCTTGTCGCCCAATCAGCTGGATTTTTTAAAATATATTTAAGAATAAGAGAATAGAATAAGAATAAATTTTATTAATATTATATAAATACATAAATTTATTAACGCTACTTAGGTAAGGTAATCCTGTGGCAGTAGCGAATTCATAAACATAAATGAACGTGTTTCATTACACATAAAACAAAAAAAACAGTATAGCTTACAGGCATTATATGACATTACATTGGGTTGTAAACATAATGATTATTCGGTTGTTACAATTATAATTTTAAACATCATTTTAAACATATCGCAAGTACCTTTATAACACGTTTTTTTTAAATCGTAAGAACCGTTTTCAACTTACAGTTAATTAAAATTAGAGTTTGAAAAAAATAAAACACGCTTTTATAAACTAAAAAATGTAAAATAGTTTGACAAGAAAATTGGCTTTATTGTAAAAAGCGTGGGGTGCCATCTACTTAAATTTTCATAATAGCTTTACGTTTACAATTAGTTATTACCGACATTAATCCACACTTTTGACAGTAAAGTTAATTTTATTGTTAAATTAATTTGCATTTTTTAGTTCATAAAAGCGTGTTGTTTTAGTTTTTTTAAACTTTAATTTTAATTATAAGACTAAAAAACAATATTTAAATTGACTATGGTGTAGGCAACGCAACGTATGTCACTGTACAGCGTGTTAGCTTGCTTGCTGCAAATTTTCAAGTTAATTCATTTAAATATAAATTATTTACAATATATATGTGAATATTTATATAAATTATTGTATTGTCATCGGTCCTTGATAAGTGTGCAAAGTTTCAGTTTAATCTGACGTTTTGAAGTGGGTGAGTTTCACGTTCTAAGATTCCGTCACATACAGGCAAATCTAATAAAAGCGTGTTAAAAATATGGCGTTTCTCAATTCTTAAGATACGAAATGCGTGTATAAAGTGTGACCGTTTTCTTTAAAAAATATTAGAATTTGATCAAATTCCTAAGAAAAGCGCTAAACGGATGAAATACCTTAAAAGTATATGCTGCCTACAAAAATATTCTGAGACTAGACCTCGAAAAAGTATTTTAATTAACTTATACCTCGTCTGGATGTATAATGCACGCCCATGTTTCGTGGCACAAATTGTCCCAACCAGCTTGTAATAATACCGCTGCTTCTATTACGACCACACTGCTACCGTTTTCATATAACTGCTTGACTTTTTCTCGACATGTTTCGCCAATTGCGGGCCACACAAGATTATTTAATTTTTGAAGTTGTGTCTACAAAAACAACACACTTTCATTCCTTTCGTCAAGTCTGACCTATTTTGTTTTAAAACAATTGCTACACATTATCACGCACTATCTATTATTTCAAACATTATGTCGTATCATCTTTTGTTTTAAACAACTGCGATACATTTCTTTCACAATAAATATGAAAAACCGTGAAAAAAATTGACTAAAATACATTTTCTAATTACCTTATCTTTAAATACTATAGAACCAAGTTCCTTTCTATTTATGTCACCATTTTCAGCAATGATCTTCGATCCAAAATTTTCCACAATAAGCTGATAACATTTCATGCCCGGTTTGTACAATTCATGAGCTATTTTATCACAATCAATTAATCCAGCTCCCAATTTTTGTAAACGTTGGCCAATCGATGATTTCCCACTAGCTATACCGCCAGTTAAACCTATAACGTACGGTTTTTGTGGAAAATTTGTATTTTCCATTGGGGGTTTCAAACGAGTGCCAAGCAATCTCATTCTAAAATTACTAGAACTAATTTTATCTTCTTCATTTTCTAACTTTGAACCGTTCGTAACTAGAGGTATTGCGTGTACATCAAGTGTCCGCAATCCATTTGAAGCTCTTAATTCATTCACTTTTTTACCACCAGATAGTGTTTCTGCACTTACTACTATCATCTGCAAAAATATTACTCATTTATAATATTAGTGTTATTATTAAGTCCTATAATTTGTAGAAACATTGATTTTAAACTATATTTGTTCAATTTTCAACTGGTAAATTGAAATGTTTTGTTATCAAACCTGAAATGATGGGTCATGTTTCGTAGGTCCAAACGGGTCCTGAATAGAAACAACATCATATTCTATGCTTGGATCAATATCCTGCAGATAATCTTTTAAATTCTTTATCCTTTCTTCACAAGGTTCAATTAACTCCCATAATGTTTTGGCTAAAATTACATTTGGATTTAATTTACAAATTAATGCGTTTAAAAATAACTCACATTGAGATTTTCAAAATTCTGGACCGGTAATTAGTATTTCGATTCGATTTTCATTTGAGGACAGGTCATTTCATCTGTTTAACATAGGTTGTGTTTAATAAAAATCCGTTTAGCGGTTTGTGTCTGACTGCAAGATTCCCGAAAACCATTCAACCGATTTGCATCCGTTTCCACGAATCGGTGGAGAAAATATTTGGGAAGGTTCGTGCCATATCCAAGGGCGTAGCTACCGCCGTATCAGTCATATCAATGATACGAGGCTTTAGAGTTACAGGGGCCCGATATGTGCAAGCAAAAATTCGTAAACTGTTATCCATAACTTAAAATTCTTATTAATAAAAGACTCATAATAAATGATTAATGAAAATAGAAAAATAATTAAAGTTTTTAGCCTATGACAACTTGAAAAAATTAATCATTTACGAGACGGGACTTCAGCCGACGGCGAACATCATTTGTAATGATGTCTCTGCAGTCAGGGAAAGTCCCGTTATTTGTTTAGGAAATTAGGTGAATGAGCGATCATCAAATAGCTAAAGATTGAAAAATAGTTAAAGAAACAATCTTTACACGTTTACTTATTTTATTAATGCGAGAGTTTTTAATTATTTTGTAAAAAAAACTTTATCTTCGCCGCAATCCAATAAAAGGGGGCCCCCAACAAATTCTGATACAGGGCCTTTTTAGGACTAGCTACGTCTCTGGCCATATCAGGGAGCAGTCATTTTCGAACAATGGATAACCAGTAAAAAAAATAAAAGGTCTCTATGCCTACCTATTGTTGGAAAAAATAACAATTCAATAGAATTTTGTACGTACAAAAAAGCATGTTTGTATCAGTTACACCGACTGTAAGTTTTTTGGAAGTTCGTAAAACAGCTTCATTCAGCAATATTTTATGACCGTCATGCAATCGATCAAATGTACCTCCTAAAACCACGTTCTCATACACTTTATTATTTGTGAGCGGATTGTTGAATTCTGTTTTTTCTTTGTGACTTTCATTCATCAGTGTTATTACTGGACATTCAGGGATTATATTTTGCGAAGCGTTTTTCAGGGCTTGGATTTCTCCATCATCATATTTCTTGTCTACAAGAAGTATTTCAATCTGTCGTTTGGGATTTATTTTAAGATGTGGATATTTTATTGTAGATAGCAGGACTCGAACGTCTAAGTTTTGGCAATGCACTGAAGCCTAAAAACAATACATAAAATGTAGACGTTTTTTTTTTGTAAAAAAATAATTTGTCAACATACCTGGAAATAGATACGCCCAATGGTTTGACTATGAAGCGGCCAATTCTGACTTCCATCGGGAATTTTTGGATTCCATTGAATATATAAAGTTTTATTTACATGTTGATGTACTAGGGGTAAAATGCCACCAATTCGAGTTGGATTAGAAAGAATTAATAATCCAGTTTTTGCCATGATTCGACACATAAACACTCAACTTAATTTTGGTACTATTATAGATTGACGATCTTGATAAAATTACAATTAATATTAGATATATTTTGATTCCAGTCTGGCCATAGGTTATATTCCAGAAGTACTAAAATTTTATCATTTTAATTTTGACACTTTGACAGTAAGAAAACAGCTGATTTTTGCGCAATCACTGGTAGGAATGTCAATGACGTCGAAAAGTGGTTAATAACGTGGATGTATCGTTCTTCATTATGCACAAATATTTTTAATTATTACATTGCTAATTAATGTAAGTAACACTATACACTACTTCATTTACACTCACTTTGATGTATTTTGTAATTTCCGACAGATGTTTTATTCAATTTTCGTTATTATTGTATGACGTGTCTTTAAAAGTAAGGTTATGTTTATTGTGTTTAGGTTTTTCCAAAAATATAATTAAATATTTTCAAAATGAATACGAGAAAAAGGAAAGTTCTCAACGATGTATCTTTGAGTATGGATCAACCGTTAATATCACCGACCGAGAATTCATCTTTGAAAGGAGACAGATTAAATATTGCGATTTTATTTTTTCTGTACATTCTGCAAGGAATTCCTCTCGGGTTGTCAGCAGCGATTCCTATGATCCTTCAGAATAGGGGGATCAGCTATCGGGAACAGGTAAAACACTTTACGTTTTTTTAATTTTTCGGTTTTACGTTTATTTAATATCACCTATACATATTTTCATTTGTTTTGTATATGAGACTAACGCTGTAATATTATTTTTAGGCGGAATTTAGTTTTGTCAACTGGCCGTTCAGTTTAAAGTTATTATGGGCTCCGATTGTGGATGCTGTATTTTGGCCCAAAATGGGACGCCGAAAAACATGGCTAATCCCAACTCAATACCTTATTGGATTACACATGTTTTTTATTTCAATCTACGTCAACAAATGGCTCGGAGATGAAGACAATACTCCAAATACTGGGATGCTGACGTTCGTTTTTACAGCTCTTAATTTCCTGGCTGCCACACAAGACATAGTCGTAGATGGATGGGCTTTAACAATGTTAAAAAAATGCAATGTGGGCCACGCTTCGACCTGCAACAGTGCAGGTCAAACCGCTGGATATTTCTTAGGCTATGTCCTTTTTATGGCTTTGGAATCAGCAGAGTTTTGTAATAATTATCTGAGAGCAGTTCCCGCAAAAGAAGGCATTGTGACGCTTCCAGGATTTTTATACTTCTGGAGTATAATATTCATTGTTGCCACGACGTTAGTAGCAATTTTCAAAAAAGAAAGGACGATAACGGTAAATGACGTTGATCATGAACAAGATGAGATCGAAACAAATATCTGGAAAGCTTACAGCACTTTATTAAAAATAATGAAATTACCATCGGTTCGAACCTTAGCGTTGATTTTATTGACGGCTAAAATTGGTTTCGCCGCTACCGATGCTGTGTCGAGTTTAAAATTAGTCGAAGGCGGCTTACCGAAAGAAAAATTGGCATTTATGGCTGTGCCACTTATACCGTTACAAATCGTTCTGGTTTTGATCATATCGAAATGGACATCTGGACCGAGACCTATGGATATTTTTTTGAAAGCATTGCCCTATAGACTTTTGTTCGGATTCGCAGCAGCTGCTTTAGTATGGATAACCCCGAAAATTGTTGTCGATGGAAACATTCCTCTCTATTATTATGTAATATTATTACTCAACTATGCTTTCCATCAAGTAAGTAAAGACTTCGTGATAATTAGTAGTTACACTTGTTGGCAAAAACTTGACGATTATTTTTACCATTAGAGGCATATGAATATGAATTTTATTGCCAATGGAGCTGTACAATATACAGTAATTTGACTAGTCACATTAAGGCACATACATATTATTGACAATAAAAATAAAATTCATCAAGCGAATAAAATGCATTATTAACAAGTAGCGTTTTAACTGTGGGCTTAAATTTTGTGAAAGAGGCTAAATTTCTGTATTGTGCACGTAATATATTGTATAAATAGTTGTGAACTGTTCTGCTTTCAAGTAAATTAAATTAGAAACGTGATCTATTCAGCTTATGTTAATTTCAATTCAGTAATTTTCAAGTGGAATAGGAATTGAGTCCAAGTGTAGGTTTTCACGGCTGGCGTTGTTGTAAAACTTCTTGGTTTTTGGGCTTGTACGCCATGGTCCATTAATACTTCTACCTAACGTTTCGTCTACAACTGCGCTTGACATTATCAAAGGCGATGTGATAGCGGACGAAGTGTTTTAAGTTGCTTACCTATGAGCAGCCTAACACTTCGCCCGCTACCACATCGCCTTTGATAATGTCCACCGCAGTTGTAGACGAAACGTTAGGTAGAAGTACTAATGGGCCATGGTGTACAAGCCAAGACGCCAAGAAGTTTTACAGAAATTGAGTCGTTTGTGTGTTGACGATATTCGCCAAGTTTTTAACGATGAAACTAAACAAAAACTTTGACGCTCTGTACGAGTATTGATTTACGAAATGATTTTTCATTTCAGATTTGCCTGAACAGCATGTTTGTAGCAATTATGGCATTTTTTGCTAAAATAAGCGATCCAGCCGTGGGCGGTACGTACATGACTTTACTCAACACGTTATGCAATTTGGGAGGTAATTGGCCGGCTACTTTGGCGTTGTGGCTAGTAGATGGCCTTACTTGGCAATTTTGTGCCGGAACTGGTCCAGCACTAACCGACAATATGTGTAGCACGATAGAAGAACAAAAACAGTGCAAAGCGGCCGGTGGCAAGTGTAATGTTATATTCGACGGCTTTTATGTCGAAACGGTCATTTGTATTGTAGCCGGATATATTTGGTTGTTGTTTGTCCGAGGCAAAATCAAGTATTTGCAGTCGTTAAGTAGTAACGCTTGGAAAATATCTAGTTCCAGAACGAGATAACGAAATGTTATATTTATGAAGTAAATTTATATATTTTGTGTAAGATGGCTGTGGACAGGATAAGGTTACGGAATCATTAGTGAGATTTCATATTATTAACAAACGATTTTTCTAAAAATTGTCTAGTTTTGGATGTTCTGTATTACTGCAAAAAAAATTGGAGCAATTTTCGTGTTTTCACTAATGATTCTGGACCCAAATGTAAATGTTTAAATTGTAGCCTAATTCCTTTATATTGTGTATATTCCGAGACAAGAATTAGAAATATAATTAAAGCTAGCTTTTAAAGGTCTCGTAAATTCTCTTAAAATATTACAGTATACTTGATGCAAAAGTTATTAAAATAAATTTTACATTTACCACATGTTGGTATATGGAATGGCATACTTATAAATTTATAAAGCTCAGTAATCTTCTTAGCACAAAGGCAATCATATTTTCAAAATAAGTTGCGGTTCACCTTTTTAATAAATCTACTTAACTATTTCTTAAACGAGAGAAAATTAACATTATTCTTGTGTCTTGGAATTTAGTAAGCTAATCTGCAGTAAACGTCAGATTTAAATTAAAAACAAATCAAACTGATCATATACTACTGTCGTCTCTTGATCGAGACCTTTAAAGCCTAGTTTTCGAATACCGTGGGGTTAGAAAAACAATCGAAGTGTAGTTAATTTTCAACCGAATTATCGATCCAAAAGTTTTAAATAGCGGAATGAGTTGACGCAGTTGAATCATTTGAAGTGTAAGATCAATTCACACATACGGATTAATGTTTCCAGATAAAGATCGGGATCGGATTTGGGGTTACTGGCGCTGTAGACGAGTTGGTTGTACATAACTTTAGAAATATATAGTAGAATAGTATCGTTTAGAGAAAATAGTAGTGTCATTTCAGCGTACAAACGAGTTTCGAGTCAGACAGGTTTGTTTCCTAACAAGGGACGGTCATTTAGTTGTTCGTTGCTAGTCGAGACACACCAGTAACAGTACAGATATCTTCTATGGTTGCGCCTGGAATGACAAATCACGCCTCTACTGATCGCTTTTCCTACTCTTCTTACATTCTCTACTTTGCTACATTATTCTCTAAGCTATGTACTCTACCGGATTTATACCATGACATCAAAATCGCTTAATGATTTTAGTTGAGATGTGATTAATACTTATTAATGTAATTGGTCCACCCTTCGGTTTCGCTCGCGATTGTGATCAGATCTTAATCCGAGCATAGCATACTAAAAAATATCTTTATTAGTGTATTTGCCATATGGCAACATACACTATTGGCGTCGGTCGGATGGCGGGACCTAGGGGTCGGACCAAAATTTCTCGACGTTTCATAACCTCCTAAACACTTTGGCACCATTTTTAAAAATGTTTATATATATATGTATATATATATATATATATATTTATATATATATATATATATATATATATATATATATATATATAGGTATATATATATGTGTGCGGGCTATAACTTTCGAAGGAGTTAATTCATTTTAACGAAATTTGGCACACATGTTGGAATCCATCACCGCACGAAGCCTATTTAAAATAGGCCTAATCGGATCAATTTAAGGGTGGCTTTTAGGGGTTGAAAAAAGTTTTTGGGCCCCAAAATACCGAAAAAAATCTCAGAATCGTTTCAAAATTGAAATTTAACCCTTTAATAGCAATTAAAAAGTGCCCCCAAAATTTTAATAAAATCGGCCCTGCAGGACCGGATTTAAAAAATTTACGAATGACTAGTTTGCAGATAGTGAATTATTTATTGAAAGTTGTATATAATTTGATATAAAGGTTCGATTGATAATAATATTGCAATTAAGAAAACAAAAAATGTTATTTTAAGGGGTGTATTAAGGAGTCAAATTTTTTAGCTTGCCCAAAAATCAACTTAAGTTCGCATAATAAAGCCACACTGCCTGTATTAGCAAATACACTATATTGTCGGCAGGGTTTTGGCACTGCGACCCGGGTTTTTTAAGTTTAGAGAGGGTACCAAGATTTATCAAAATCGGTTCTCAAGTGATGCTGTATAGATCCAAATTCTGAAATTACTCCATACAAAATGTTGAAAAAACCCGCTAGAAAACGAGACCGCAGACGAACGTCATGTTACTATTGTACATATCAGTATTGATAAAATAAGTTTTATGTGACGATTAGCTTAACACATAGATATCTGAATACAAAATTCACTTACCACTGATTTCTTCATCACCCAATTGACCGTTATAGCAAGCAGTAGGTATTTCATCGCTGTTTTATTTGGTTTCACATCACCAGAACGAATTTTTACACAACTAATCACTACACTTTTTTTGAAACCATTTTCATTGCTGTCACCACCGCTGTTTTATTCGATTTCACATCACCACAACTAATCACTACACTTTTTTAAAATCATTTCCATTGCTGTCAGCGCCATTGTTTTATACGGTTTCATTTCACTAGAAAACATTTTTATACAACTGATCACTACACTTTTTTACAATAATTTTCATTGCTGTCAGCATGATTGTTTTATGTGATTTCACATCACTAGAACGAATTTTTACAAAACTAATCACTAGGCTTGTTCAAAACTATTTTTCCAACCACTTACACTAACAATCAAATGCATGTGAAACAAAAGAAATACCGGTACGATTAATTGAGATTCGTTGTTTTTCGTTTATATACATAATACATTGCATAAACATCGCAAAATGTATTCGTTTTTGTAACCTAAACCATTAAAATTTTGTTATCGAACTGTTGTAAACTGCAGAACGTTGAAATTATTTTCAGTGTCGTGAATTATGTCCACAAAATTGATGTATTCTACGAATTTCGGTAAAGTGATATGTATTCAGCTTTTGAATTTCAAGTTGATTATTGCATGTCACATATTTATCACTTTATTTTATATGAAAAAGCTCTTTCTGAAGAAAATTTTAGTATAAATTTTAAATTGACGACTGAAATGAAAGTAGTAAAACCGACCGTTACACAATATCACCGTGACTTAACTTATAACCACAGATGTCCTCATCGCACGTTTTTGTTGGTACACATGCGCAACTAGCATAAAGGCATCAAGGCTTTTAAATCCAGCAAATTGCTAAGCGGCTACATTACCGTGGGATTGTAAACTATACATATGACATTTCTATGATTTTTTTTTTTATTATAACAAAACAAAGTGAATCGGCTTTACTTAAAAAAAGTTACAGTGGTGTAATAAGTTAAATAATTTACATCATAGCAGTATTATAGGTATAGTATTTTGTCTACTTCGACAAGTCTATTTAACATCAAATCCGTAAAAGTGGAAATTGGAATTTAGACATAATATTATAGATCTTGACACTTACCTATTTTCACTTGCCAGTTCAATTGCCTCTGTTTTTCTGACCGCCCGGTATTTTAAACTCAATGTAAATAGAGTGTGCTATTTCCGAAATTTAAAAGCTCTTTCAACATAAAGAGTCGATGTCCTTTTTATAGTATTTTGTTGTTATTGTTACATCATTATTTTGTAATAGACAGTTTATAAATCAAAATGGTTAATACTATAGTTGTTTTTTATACCTTTTTTGTATATTGTTTACATAAAATGTAAGACGTGCTTGAAATTTGTCAAAGTGACAGTTTAAATTTTTCAAAACTTTTTATTGAATTTTTTTAAATTTTAGATTATCGAGCCCATAATGATCAAGCCTATTTTTTAACAAAATAATTTTTGATACACTTTTTTTTGATGTACAAATTTCGAACACTATAAATTGTCCTTTTTATAGTTATGAGTGTTAATTGTCTATTAGATTTTTAAATTAAAAAAACGCATGATTAGAAGTTCGTTTGTTCATTCATAAGCAAATGAGAGATTAACAATGGTAATTCCAGTGAAGTTATCACGAAATAGGTACAGATTAGAGGGAAGCTGCGAACGACATAGATTTTTTCATGATTTTTGCGTCCACAAAAACGGATTCCACTACAGTTGGACACTAATAATACTGATGTTTAGGACGCATCGTTTACTCAATGGTTAATTCATTCATGATGGTTTACTCAATAATTATTGATTGAAACGAGTACTTTGTGCAAAGTAGCGTACTCTACCTACGAAAGATTTGTCCATCAAATCAAAGCAACTTCTTTATAATATTATGTTCGGACTCCTTTTCTCTATACTTTGTGGGAGTTATCATGGCGGATAGTCTTTAACGCATACACGCCATGAATGTGCACATAATCTCTCGTCGGGCCGTTGCGCAGGAGTAGGGTTGTCAGAAGGTCAGAATATTCAGGAAAGTTCCGGAATTCGAGTTTGTGCCCAGAAATGAAAGTTTTCTGTTCCGGAAATACACAATTTTATCGAAATCATAGGATTTGTGCTCTTTATCGCACTTCTATAAAATATTTCAAACTCGCATAATTACGGAATTTCTTGTTCTGACATGCACTTTGTTTATGCGAAGAGTTAAGCTAATCTTAGCATCGATTTTTTTGCGCATAAACACGCCTTAACTTTACTTAGCGTAGTGACGGTCGGTCGTTGCTGGTTGCAAGTAATGCGCGCTACTTCGTTGAACAACATGGATACCTTTATGAACACGCTTTTCTGCTCCGTGCTGGTCCATGCTTGACAGGTGTGCACGGTCTTTAACATCGACGATAGAACTCTTAATGCCTTCGCGTAAATATAGTTATTTTATTTCTTTGATGTTGATACTTTAGTAAAATTAAAAGTCTGAAGGCAAATACAAAAAGTAGTTAACAAAAGATTAAAGTTGGGTAACTTCTCTTTAACTTTTTCCCCGGCACTAAATTGGTTCCATGGTTTGATACAATATTTAAATTCAATTCTTTAATAATCCATCGCTTCAGGAATATTCTGAAAATCTCGGTTTTCGATCTGACAACCCTATGCAAGCTAGCGAATTTTTGACAGAACTCAAAAAATAATCTCTTTCACATCAACATATCGCTATATTCTTGGACGGAAAAAGGGATCATTGATATGTAAATAGATTTTGTGCAAGAATATAGCGATTATAGTGATTAGAATATTATATGTATACGTTGATGGGAAAGACTATTGACGCATAGCGAAACAAGTATGTTTTAATGGCGCATGCGCTTAAATCGTCTCTCGCATTTTGGGACGCGTTTTTGAAAATACAAGAGTATTTTAGATAAGTAACCAGATATTTTAATTTGATAATATGTTTATTATTGTGTGAAATTTATATGCATTGTAACAACATTTTTGTGAACTCACATTTGGTTAATTAGAATTAAGGCTATTTGACTTTGATTCAGAATAAGTTTTGTGACACGTCAGGGTAATGATTTATCTTGTTAAAAAAATTATAATGAGCCTCACCCTCATAAGCTCACATAAGAAGTTTAACTTCTTTAGTTTTTAATATTATTCCCAAGTTTAATTTTTGTATGCCAAACTAATTAATAATATTTACACATACTTAGCAACACACTATAACCTTCTGTCCTTGTCAGTTTCATGTAATTTAGGAGACAAACTAACTTCTCCTTTATTTGCCAGTTCTACTTCCCCTCGATTTCTCACTTTTTTCAAACAGATACGTCGCTAAAGAAGTTAAACTTCAAAAAAGATTAAACAATACCCATAACTGACTTTATAAATGTATAAACACGTGTTTAAAAAGTTTTGAAAATTGTTTGGTTTTGTGTTAAAACATGGAGCTTTGTTAACTTTTTAATTTGTTTCTAAAATTGTATTTGACCGTTTTAAAACTAGTTCGTTTGGTTTTTAAGTTTAGTTTATTTACTGCCAGAAAAGTATTGTGAATTACTAATAATTGAATTGTTAATTGTAAATAAATGAGGTGCAGGGCTTATGGGGAACATATAACGGAATTTATTCATTTTATACGATTACAAGAAATTAAATATGCAGCGCTATTGAAATGGGAAAAAGGTGATAGAAAATATAACTACACTGCATATTTCCTCATTTTCATATTAATTTGTTTTCCGACACAATTTGGTTCCTTAGGACTTCGAGTTATATTTTCTTCAGTCCGCCACAGAAACACGTAAGTGTGTCGCTCAAAACCCACGTCATTTATACTAATTTTTCTACTAACTTAATTGATGGACTCGTAGATAAAGAGGGAGGCGAATTTTATTGGCTGAATGCGGCGAAAGTTTTCCAACGCGGAGCCTCAAAATGTTGTAAAAGGTACTACAGACGGACTGAAGTATTTTCAACATCATCTATTTTCAACTGATTTTACTCACGTTTTTTCAAGTTTTAGTCCTTAAACTCCCGCAAAGTGTCTTCTCCTATGCTACTCGGACAGTGGAAAAATACTTTAGACGACGCTTAACCTCAAATTAAATAAACGTTTTTTTTTCTGATTGATCTAGAACTGCCACGAACAGAGAACAGAACTACGAAGTGAGGATGAAAGAGGTATTGAAAGTACATGAGTTACTGTAAGTACTGTGTTATTTGTGCTTGCGCTGGATGTTCGTATGAAGCACCGTAACTATCAAAATACGAATTTAATACTTTAACCGCCATTTCGACGTAGAAAAAAATAATATTATTTATTAAAAATAAATTAAAACTATTATTGATTGTAAATAATTCTTATATAACATTTAATTTAAGGGTTAATGGAAATAAATAAAAAGCACATTATCAAACTAAATGTTTATTATTTTGTTTAATCAAATACTAAGTTTTTAATATTTAAAAATGTTTTTTGTAGGACCCCCAATAAAATACTTGCTTTTCATTCCCTGTATAGCGGTGATAAAATGAGCCATTTCGCACCATATTTTAAATCCATATGAGCAACAGTGACAGCCAAGTAGGCGGTGTCATCGGAAACAATTCAAATCTCAATTGTCAGATACATTTTGTATTTATTATGAAGTGAAAATCAGCTATTTTATAGGAAGTACGTGCAAAAATACTATATATATCTCGTGCGTGATTATTTTATGGCTTGCGTGACTACTCGCTAGGTGCTCGTTTTACTATAATGCTACACCGCGTTATAAAATAGTAATTCACACACTTGATACATACTCTACTATTTTGAAATTTTATTTAACCATTTTATCTTAATGTTTTGGTTCACATATACAAAAACTAATTTTTAAATTAGTTTTCCCAATTAGTGAATATTGGGTTGGTCAAATGGTATGTAATGAATAGTAAATTACGTGTAATAGTTAATAAACAAAAAAGAAACTTTTTTAGCAGCAACCAATTCGGCTCGACTACCGACAGGATACTTTGAGGCTGAAAACGTATAGACGATATCCTTCGTTTATCCATTTGCAAAGATATACCAAATTATCCAAATATCCTCAAATATGCAATTTTTTACCGTTTTTTCATCCAAAATTTTCACGTCGAAATAATTTTTTTTTCGAAAGCCACTAATCACTTCTTAATGTAAGGAATATTTTGCAGTTTACAAAATCCTACTTTAATTTTCTGTACGATCATTATGTACCGAGTAATTAATTATCAAAGTCAAAAAAGACTTTTTTGCTTTGATCGACGATAACTCAGCGCCAAATCATCGTACAGAGCTTTCAAGAAGGTCAAATTAAAGCTAATTGAATTTTCTAAAAGAGTTTCATAGTGGCATGACCAATAAAAAATTACCAAAGTCCCTAGAACGTGTTAAACTCGAAAAAAAATTTGGAAAAATTTTTCTTCATTGGTTTTTGTACGATAACTCAAAAATCGCTTAGGTACGCTATAAAAAATTAAAAGTCCAGATTCGAAAACGAGACACTTTTAAGCTACAATTTGCCTTTTTTATTTCCTGTAGGACCATTTTTCTCCAATTTACAGCCTGTTAAAAATCACCGAAAAATTTGGATTTTTTTTTATATCCTTTGATTTCTGCGACTAATGTATATTATTAAGCTTCCAGTTATCAGGTTCTGGTCCGACAACTAATATCATTTGGATTTTCAATTCATTTTTAAAAATAATAATAAATTGAAAATGTGAATGTGCTGTTGATGGCCTTATAATTATTTAGTGTTAGTGTTATTTCGTTTTATTACTGCTCTGGTATTCAACAGGGATGTTGACTATGTTTGGAAAAGTGTTTTAAATCGTGCATAAGTACCTTATATAAGCACAAATACGACCCTCGCTTTAAAAATCATGTATTTTAAAATCCGTTTCAAATTTCGCTACAAAATGTCAATACTTGTCACGTGACTGCCGTGATGTCGTAGGCTCATAAACGCTGCTAAACTGATGAGATGATAGGTTTTTTCGTAATTGTTGTTATAGAAATTTTCGAATAAATTACACACTCTAAATATTAACCACCAATGAAGCCTTTTGACAGCATGAACAGCGTTCTTCTCTATGGCAGCGTCTGATGATGTTGATGAGCCAGTGACGTCATGTACTCTGATTGCTGTTCGTTATCACGTGACTTGAGAGTGATTTAATTACGTTTTACTTATTAAATACTAATTAAATTCTTTAAAAATTAAGAAAATATTGTGTTTTTTAATATTTCTATCATAGAAACTACCACTTAACGTTAAAATAATGTTTTTATTTAAATACAGTTAACATCCCTATTGCGTGACATTTTTGTGTGATGTGCAAACACTATTTCTGAAACAAAAGCAATAAAAGAGAGCGTCATTCCGAAAATGAAAGCGAAAAAGATACCTTCAAGGTGATCCAAAGTAAGAACGGCGAGGTTTTCGTCTGAATGTTTATTGTTTGGCTGTCTCTTATATTGGTCTCTCAGCCATTTTACATGCAGTCCAGATGACAGAATGTGATGAGTCCAAGTTCCAATAAAATGGCGCAGCGGATGGTACTTCTGCATGTGCATTAGATTCGTAAACAGATATATTTCCTCTTTGAGCCTATAAATACCAGGAGTTGCGGTTGTTTTATTATATGTAGCGTCCAGCAAAAGAGGTAACATCGTAAATGAAACTAGAGCCGCCATTCTTTTGTGTGATGATTGTTGCGTAATATAAATGGCGTCCCCAAGAAAACTTGAATTGTCAAGCACTCTGATGTTTCCCTCTGTGTTTAGTCTACTGTATTTTTTGACATTTTTGTAAATTAATGGGCTGATAATAATTTCAGTGTCTGATTCCAATAGGTCATCAATTGTAAACAATTCTTTTTCGTAGAGAGGTGTCGTCAGAAAACTGCAAAATTTTCCTTGGAAAAATTGATTCATGTACCATCCGTATATCAGGCACAGCAATAAATACATATTTAAGAATGATATATTGAATTTTTGTTGAATGCCGACGCTGAACATGAGTCCAATACTTTGTAAGAAACATGCTGATATGCTTTTGTAGTATGGTTCTTGTTTGTTGTAAGCTATCAACCAACAAACAACGGCAATAATAATAGTTAAAATTGTTGTTATTAACCATACGTGATTGTCGAATGTCAGTGTTAAAATCATCCAGCGAGGAAGAGGTTTTGGAAAAGGCACAATTGCAACGACGGCATTGTGAATTATAGCTGATGCAAGGTAAAAGACGGCGTCATCTAAAAAGTACGACAAAAGTCCTAAGTTTTCGAAACCAATCATGAATTTTTCTTGGGCTAATTGTTTTGTCTTTCCACTTGTAACCAGTTCTCTCATTGGTTTAAAATTGTTGCAATAAACGGTTTTAATGTTCAGGTGTAAACTATTTGCTAGAGTTGATAGATAAATAAAATATATTCCCGAGTCATTTTCTGAAGGTGTAGTTTCCATCAATGGTGGACTGCCAAGTAAATTAACAATGAATTCACAATTACGAAGATTTAAATCTTGAAGTTTTATTTCTCTTAGATTATTTGTAGTTCGAAAATCATCGAAGGTGTTGTTCAAGGTTATATTTACACTTTTACCGCAGTTATTAATTACTTCAAGCACACTTTGATGAAATTGATTCATAGATCCATTTGCGTTAAAGGTGATAATATGAGCATCATAAATAAAAAATGTTGAAAGAGTATTATAGACAGATCTTACATTGTCGTTATTGTTGTCCAATAGAATAAATAAAAGTGGCAAGTTCATTTTTAGAAACGTTTGATTTAATTTGTCGGCCAGTTCATGTTTTCCAATTAAAATATAACCTTCTGGATCTTCAGCGCTTTTGATATTTTCAATATTTATAAAATTTATCGACAAAGCAAATTTGAAGTTTGGAATAACATTAGCTATTATATCATCATTTTCTACATACATTTCAATGTACTTCGCGTTTCTAAAGAAGTTGTTTGTTAAGTTTGAAATTTGTGTAGTAATTTCAGTTGGGTTCTGGTTTTCAAAAAATAATTTTGCGGTTGTACATTTTATGATCCAGCTTAGCAAAAATATTTTTCGCATTTTATCCATTGTTCAAACTTGCTGTAAAATTGATTTTGTATCTAATAAAGGTGGTAGGTAAGTATCTATTATTGACAACTGCCTTCTAAATTACATTTTAATACCAAAGAGAATAGATAAATTATAATAATATTAAAAACGATATACTACTGAATGTGCCTAAAATTTGTTGTATTATAAAAAAACACGAAAATTATTAGTTATTTATTTAAAAACACAACTGCCAGTTGAAAATTCGACAATACCATTCAAATTCACATCTTGATTCTCCTAATTGATCTGTTTCTTATTTATTTCGTCATTCGTGGTAGATATGGTAGATATCCCGACCATCGGTAGCACGGGTGTAACTAGCTTTTAGTTACATGGGGGGGGGGGGTACCAAGAAAAGAAAACAACAAAAAGTGCATGAATTGTTTCCTTTAAAATTCTAAATTACATCCGCCAAAAAGGGACGGCTAATTGTTAAATATATTTCTATATATTTACTAAACGAATGACTGCAATAATAAAAACCCGGGTCGCAGTGCCAAAACCCTGCCGACAATATAGTGTATTTACTTATATAGGGCCGTGTGGTTTTAGACTTTTATGTGAAATTAAGTTTGTTTTTGGGCAAAATAAAAAATGTAACCCCTTAATACACCCCTTAAGATAACATTTTTTTCTTAATTGTAATATTATTACCAATCTAACGTCTACACCGAATTAAAGACACCCTTCAATAAATAAGTCACTATCTGCAAATTAGTGTTTTCAAAAAATGTGTAAGTCCGGTCCTGTTGGGCCGATTTTACTAAAATTTTAGAGGCACTTTTTAATTGCTATTAAAGGGTTAAATTTTAATTTTAAAACGATTCTGAGATTTTTTTCGGTATTTTGGGGCACAAAAACTTTTTTCAACCCCTAAAATTCACCCTTAAAATTATCCGATTGGGCCCATTTTAAATAGGCTTCGTGCGGTAATGGATTCCAACATGTGTGCCAAATTTCGTCAAAATTAATTAACTCCTTCGAAAGTTATAGCCCGCACACATATATATATACCTATATATATATATATATATATATATATATATATATATATATATATATATATATATATAAATATATATATATATATATATATATATATATACATATATATATAAACATTTTTAAAAATGGTGCCAAAGTGTTTAGGAGGTTATGAAACGTCGAGAAATTTTGGTCTGACCCCTAGGTCCCGCCATCCGACCAACGCCAATAGTGTATGTTGCCATATGGCAAATACACTAATAAGCTAAAGGTCTTTACAACTTAACTACTGAACTATTCACAAATTTAAAAACAGTTGTTGGAATTGGGACTAACTCGCCGTCCGTAACATCATTAATGTACCTAATATTTTAAACATTTCGGGGGGGGTTTGAACCCCCAAAACCCCTCCTCTGACTACGCCCGTGATCAGTAGACTCCTCGGCGCCAAGTCCATATTCAATTTTTTTCTCTTCCCTTCTCACTCGCGTGTCTACCGACTATTATAAAACACAAGAAAAATATCGTGTGACGTCATTAACGAATCTTTAAATGAAAATATCTCGATAATTACGGCATACTATATGAGTTTAAAAAAAGTTAATATAAATAATAAGCTTTTGATTGAGTGTAAAAAAAATTTTAATAACGAAATAGAAAAGTTACAGACAGTGACACGCCTTCGGAAGTGTATCTCGAGTATCGGTAGACTACTCGGCGTCAAGTCCACTTTCACCTTTTCTCTCTTTCCCTCTCACTCGCGTGTCTACCGACTACTCTATACAGGAAAAATATCGTGTGACGTCATCAACGAATTTTAAATGAAAATATCTCGATAATTAAGGCATGTCATCTCACTTTTACCACTTGGATTTCTCTATAACGCGTTTTCTCTTGTACGATGTATATATGTCACTCTCTTTCACTTTTAGTTTCGTATACTATTCGTTATCTTGTGGCGTAGATAGCTGTCAGTCTTTCACTTTAAGCATGTATATTGTCTCTTCTCTCTGACCTTATCAAAATTATATCAAAAATGATAGTTGAAATTTCTCTGGTTACGAACTATCCTTAGCCCACTGTACGGAATAAGATGTTTCATCGCATAAACGATGACAAGATTACATTTTTCATATAAAAACTGCGCTAGCAAGTGATTAACATGTGTAATATTGTTCTTACTTTTGAAAATAACAGATAATTATAGTACAAACGCAGTAATCAAAGCTCGTTTTTTATCAATTATACGTTGATATGTGACAAGGATAACAATTTTACGACTCTAATGACAACTAATAAATTTTTCCTAGTTTATAACAGTTATTATAAACTGTTATACCACATGAAACAAAATGTTATTAGTTGACAACAAATAAAATTTACTTACTTTATAACCGAATTTTAATTGTTGTAATTGTAAATGTCTACTTGTTTAATAATATCCAGTTTATTTTACCAAAGTTTCTAGCAATAATGATATAAGTTGCTACATTTTTGCTAGTAAATCCTGATCGTTAAATATTCGAATAGGTTTTGGAGTATCCACACCGGTGTTCCCGAAATGTTTGTGGCTGTACAAATTAAGAACAATTATATACAGGGTCAATATGTTTGGCGATGTCCGTCTCACAATGATTGTAAGAAATCAGCTAGTAGTAAATAAAGAAATTAATTGCATGTAGTACATTTTTAAACAATGTTTAATGATTCTTTTTGTGCACCTTGTACAATTGAGTTGTTTTATACATATTGAAGAATTATTTATTCGGATAGCTGAAGAGTGATAATATGTCTACGAAAATAACCTTCACAGTATTATTCAGTTATGTTTTTCGATTTTGCATTAGTATAGTTCGCAACCTGACACAAAAATATAGAGAAAAAAATTCGTTTTTTTTTGTACATATTTCTATCCTTACTATACACATGTGTGCGAAATAAGATATCCTTGTCACACCAAGCTGGTCAAGGTGCTGGCAGTGCTGAATTTTGATTGGTCGCTCAAATTTGTTTAAATGTCTGATGTGGAAAGCACAAAAAGGTATAAGTACAAATGAGCATGGCATCACGCCATATTGTTTGTTTTTGAGTCTGGATTTCTCTACAATATTATTTTGGGCATTTTCGACTGCGAATCAGTGGCGTAACAATAGGGTGGCAGGACGGGCAAAATGCCACGGGCCCCCGGTTGAAGGAGGCCCCCGGCCCAAGAGGGCTGTGAGTACAGCTGAATCGTAACTTTTATTATTACAATATTTAGTAAAATTTATTAGTTTTGTATTTAATTAATTTAAGATATTTACTAAAGGACATCCACAAATTAAACAAAAAAATGTATCAAGATTTGAACGTATTTGTAAGAAAAAGATATCACCCAGTTTTAGAAGGCATCCGATACGTAATAAAGTCCTCGCCACTTGTAAACGCAACGCTGTACCTGAAAGAAATGAAGTCTCAGTTTTCGATCGACTTTTAAGACACGAAATAGAAAAGTCATCTTCTATAGAGGAACTTGCTGGGTAGAGTAGTGGTGACAGCACTAGACTCGCATTCGGGAGGTCCGGGTTTGAATCCCGGCGGTGGGACTTTTTCCTACTGCCTCTCGCCGAGAAACGGTAATTCCTGTACTGCCCATCTTGATTGAGGTTTTCCATGGTTTCCCTCAATTAATTCCAGATAAATATCGAGATGGTTCCTTATTTGAGGCCATTGCCGATTACCTATCAAACTCCTAGTTCAAAAGTTGCCTACCTTATCCTAATTTCCCATAATTCCTTCATTCGCCCATTGCTATTACATAAGTTGAAGTTTTAAAAAAATGTAGAAAAATAACTGGAAATGTGGTAAATGGAAAATAGTAATGGTGCGAATGGCGTCTGTTATGACATAAAGTCGAGAAACGGACGTTAAACGCATTATTATTATTATTATATTACTTGCTGATTTATTAGTCATAAAGAATCATTTTGTTTCTTCAAGCTTTTCTAAAGTGTGCACTGCATTTGTAACCATCCCTGTGATTACCGCTAATGCCGAGCGATCGTTTCCAAAATTAAAATTGATAAAAACGTATATGGGACAATAAAGGTTATGCAACTTAGCTATTCTATCCATCGAACATTCCAAGGCTCAAAATTTTAACTTTTTTTTTTTTTTTAAAAAAAGCGATTCGGCTTTATTTTAACTATGATGATGTCATTAACACTTTTGCTGAAGAGAAAGCCCGAAAAAAGAAATTTTAGTAATTATAATTTTGTAATAAAATTTTAAAATAATTTGTGATGTCAGTCGAATATGTTCTTTAAATTTAAAGTTACTAGAAAATCAACTAATTATAATAGCGTTTGTACGTATTTCACGTGGTGATTTATAAAAAAATAACAAACTATAACGTTGGTTGAGCTTCTTTACGGAGACGGAGGGCCCCATCCGATGAATTTGCCACGGGCCTCAAACGATATAGTTACGCCACTGCTGTGAAGTATTTCATGCGTGTATTTAGAGACATGTTTATTGCGTGTCAACACGATGCCTCCTTTTATTATGTAGACGAAGTCGAAAAAATGTACCATTTTTCATCCAATGAGCAAAAGTAAGTTTTTATAAATTATCAACATTTTGAGGTCGAAATAGGCCTAATAGTTTTTAAAATGAGCAAAAATGTTTTTATTTTATGTAAATTTTGATACGACTCGAGACCGCTATTTTGAAATTACACACGTGTTTTCAGTTTTTTGAGATTATCGTAGAAAGTATTTAATTTATCGAAATGAAGACTAGATATACCTACTGTGAAAATTAAAGATTATTTTAGACTCTGAACAAGTGCTGTGGTTTCATAGAGTTTTTAATTAGTAATCGGACGTCTGAAGTTTTAGCCTATATTTTTGAAAATTCTTGAAGAATTATACTTTACAGAATTAAATAAAACGATCAAATACATATTTTCATAAATTTTGAAACTATCAGAACATAAATAAAGGTATTAAAATGAAACTATTGTTTTCAGATCCAAAATTTGGCAAGAAGAATTGGGAATGAAATATATGCTTGGGGTATCACTTCGAAATCATTTGATTTGTAGTCGACAGTTACACGAAGGCTTTGTCCTGATGCTGTGCCTTTATTGTTATCATGTCGAGTACAACGGGATGCACCGGAAGAAATGCTAATTGAAAAAAGTGTAGAAATTACAAATGTCCAAGAGATAAGAACCATCTCACACCAATGATTCTGAAAAATAGCCCCTGTGAGTAACGCGTTAACATCAATGTTGGCATATTGAAAGATCATCGATGTTTTGAAAACTAAACATCAATGTTTTTTGTGTATCATTAACTCAGATAACATGTTTTTACCTACATTTGAACACTAAAACATAGATATTGTATTGTAGGTGCAATTATAAGTGGAGAACCAATTTCCAGCAGTTCTGGTGTAAAAAAGAATTGCTCTGTGTCCCAAGGTATGTGTGGATGCTACACCTAGAAAGCGGCATTTAATACGTATGGTAGAAAACAAAGAAGCGCACATCAGAAAATTGAAGAATTTGTACACGACGAAGGGCAGTGACATCAAAGCCATTTCCAAGACTCGACTGTGGTGAGAAACTTATTCGGTGGCATGTCGAAGCCAACTAAAGATTTCCTCATCGCACAGTTACGGTGTGCTAAGCGGCGTCTACATGGGAGAAGATGGACCACCCAAGAGAAGGTGATGTCTCTGGTTCTATTAAAAACAAGCCCAAGATGTTACAATATAATTACCGATGATTTTCAAACTGATTTTAATTGTCCTTAAAATATATTTTTCCAGAAAAAAATTGATCAGACTTAGCCCAATTTTTGCAAATCTTTCCAAATAAATATCTCTAGAGTAATTTCCCAAAATGCGAACGATTAAAAATTGGCCATTAAGAAAGTTTGGTTCACTGTGTATATTTATTTTTTCAATAATATTTTTGACATATTTAATTTTGAGGAATTGATAGCAACACGTTAATATATATGCTGATAGCTATACTTTCTATGAAATAATTTGACATTTTACCAAATAATAAATAAGTAAAAACTTATATTATAATAACATAAAGTGCGCATTATTTTTATATAATAATATACTATAATCTGTCCCTATTCAATAGCTCGTTTAATACTCGTAAGTATAATAAAGAATAAAAAAAAGAATGGTTATTACAAAAGTTGATGACCAACCCAACATTATTAGTGTCATATGGCATATACACTATTGGCGACCATCGGATGGCGGGACCTAGGGGTCGGATCAAAATTTCTGGACGTTTCATAACCTGCTAAACACTTTGGCACAATTTTTAAAAATGTTTATATATATCTGTGTGTGTGTGCTATAACTTTCGAAAGAGTTAATTGATTTTAACGAAGTTTTGCCCGCATGTTAGAATCCACCACCGCAAGAACCCTATTTAAAATTGGCCTAATCGGGCTATTTTAAGTGTAGTTTTTAGGAGTTGAAAAAAGTTTTTAGGCCTAAAGATACGGAAAAAATTCTCAGAATCGTTTCAAAATTGAAATTTAACCTTCTAGTAAAGATTAAAATATGCCGTTAAAATTTTAATAAAATCGGCCCGACAGGACTGAATTTACGAATCTTATAAAAACGCCAGTGTGCGTATAATGATTTATTTACTGAAGAGTGTGTTTTATTTGGTTCAGAAGTTGAATTGATAACAATATTTTAACTAAGAAAAAAATTATTTTGAGGAGTGTATTAAGGGATTATTTTTTTATTTTGTTCAAAAACAAACTTAGGTTCATGTAATAAAGCCACACTACCTGTTTTAGCAAATATACTATATTGTCGGCAAGGTTTGGGCACTGCGACCCAAGTTTTTATTTATTGGTTTTATCATCTTATTTCCTACATTATCAATTTTTAAAACACAATAAAAATAAAATTCGTTATTTGTTTTATAAATATATTTTTTTAATATTTTACATTTATACACGTATATTATTCATATTTATTGACAGTATCATTAATTGAAGTAGGTTGTAATTAGATTAATGAATACGGAGTAGTTTTGTTCAGAAAAAAAATATAAACGAAAAAAGTAGCATCGATAAGCTTTCATATACTCATTATGGTTTGGAAGATAGTAATATACGAGTATAGCTGAAAAAATAGCTTTTCAAAATAAAACGCTTTAAAAAACCGCGCACATATATCGAGCACGGCCAGCACAGCACGGTTTGTGAAGTTATCCATGTTATTTAATGGACGAGTGCACATTAGACCATCAGTCATCAACGACCGTCAGTTGTCTAGCCGTGCTGGACCGATCTGCTGTGTTAGTGATGTGTCGTTTTCATTAATTAATTTGCATTGATTTAAACTGCAAAATGTCTCCCGCACATCACAAAACCTGCACGAAAATTTGTTGGGTTGTGCTGGTTTTTGCACGTCTACTGTGCGACTATGCTCTCTTTAACGGATTATTTAAACAATTAATTAATCTATTTCATTGTTTTTATGAGAATATATTTTTCCCAAATTAAACAGACTATAAATGTAAGATAGTATCAGTCCTTAATAATTATTATAATTTTTTGTTGTTGATAAAACAATAAAAAAGTGAATGAGGTCGTCCCGTTGTGTTAAAATTATAACGTTTCTGATATAACTCAGTCATTCGTACTTAAAACTAAGATGCAGTTTACGATTAGGCAGAAGAAAATTACAATTTTATGTCAGGTAAAATTAGATGTTTATTTCAAACAGTAATTTTTGACATCACGTCATTTCGTTAAAACGTGAATCAATGTACGTGTGACTAAAACGCGTTTTAAGTCCGTTATTATTATTGTCGACTCTAAATTACGTTCTCTCACAGATAAGAGACATCATTTTGTATGGTCAATGTTCAAATTAACAGCGTTGTTAAATTTCTGTCTCACTTTTACTTTTGTAATTCTATAAACAAATATGCTTTGATAATGCTTAACTTTTTAGAAATTGACAAACAATTAACAGCACTGTAATGCTTATATTGACTATACAGAATAGCACCATAAAAGTTCGAAAATACAGCTTTCACAATGTTCAAGGTTTAATATATGAACTCTCTGGTGATGCTATAAAAAATGCAGGACGACCCAGTTAAAAAAACTTTATTTATCAGAAGGTCATTTCATTTTCTTATTTTTGAATAATTATTCATAAAGCACTTTTTTGATAATTTTTTCATTCCTATTTAGTATACATCATAGCATTTTCGATGTATTTTATTACATACCTACATCATATAAGTTTTGTTTGTATAGATTACATCCAATGTCTTTTAAAAATATGCTTTGTTTTAAGAAAAAAAATGTTTGTCTTAAAACCATTCTTAAGTCTTGTTATAATTTAAATCAATTTACTATTGTCTTTTCAATTCTTAAATTTATAGAAGACATAATATTAGGCCAGTGGCGGAACTTCAACCTACCCCAAAATATATTTCGAACTACCACGATATGATATGTTTCTCATCGGCGATTCGAATGATTCTACTAGCTTGATTAGATAGGCGTTAATTTATGGTCTGGTTATTTTTAACATTCTATAAGTATAGTTTCATAGATGTACAATTTGGTTAAAATGATAGGTTAGAGTCATTCGGGTCAAGAGCTCGCACTTTGCCTTTTTCGAGCACACCAAAACAAAAATAATTTAATATTAGGAATGTGATAATGATTATTAGATAGAATATTTAATGCTTTAATAAATGCATACGTGTATGTATTAGCCAAGTATATAGTTTTCTTAGAATTAGACAAATAATGAGGCTCGGTCAGAGTTCGAACTCTTGACCCTTAATGCGGGTAACGGTATGCAGCCTGGTGGGTAAAAGTTCGCACATGAGGTAAATAAACGCTCTTTTGCTCCACGGGACTACTTTTTGAAGAGCTCGCCTCGCCTATGTAAACACTTGTTCTAGAGATAACCTAAAAATGTCACTTGATAGTGCATTAATAGTGTTACAACACTAAAAACCATTTCCATATTTATCGAGGTTATATATTTAGATTTAGAACAAAAAGCTATGTGATAAACAATGAAATCCAGTCTTTTTTGTTTTTTTTTTCACAACAACATAACGTCTCTATGGCTTCATAGACGCACTCCTGATCCCTTCATTCCCCGCGGAGATCTTAGCCCTGCGATCTCTTACCCGATATGTGCTCTTACCCCGAATGACTCTATGTTTCCTAATTTCGCAAGGGTCAATGAAATTCACTGCATGAAGTGTTTCCATCGCGATATTTCTTTTCCGCCACTGTAATAGGCCATCCGACCAACATAATCTAATTGATTACACTTTTAAAAAGATAACGTAATATAGGACTCAATTTTAAGCTAATTCCAATTAGGCTTACAGTACCTTCCCCATTTGTAGCTCTTACGGACAGAATTCAGAGGAACATCGTTCTTTGCGAACGTGTATTTAGGGGCAGTTCACTGTATATGTAGATAGTATATTTTCTATATTATATAATATGCAGTTATGTACAAAAAGATGTTACATAAAAGCGTCAAAAAATACGTAGGTATCGATAATTTAAAAAATTGCACTTTTGATAACCCTGGTCATCCACAATTGATAGTCCAAGCTCTGACCGTAAAAAAGTCTACTGGACAGTGCTACTAAAATTTTATTATTGAATTTAACAGTAGGTAATAATATGATGGAAAATATCAGATCGGTTGCTAATTCAAATTTTTTTATCATTTTTTATTGTCAGTATTTAGTTGATGAAATTTATAAAGATATAGAAAAGTATGAATTATTTATGATTACTATCGTTGTCTGTCTTGCGAACTTCATTTGCATAAAGTAAGTAAATATCTGGCAGACTTTACGATTCATATAAAATCTTTTTGAACGATACTGTATATTTTGGGCTCAGTACACATTTTTTTGTATCACTTTACCAAACAAACAGTAAATAACGAGATATAAATCTTTTTTAAAAATATAACATTATTATATTATAAAACCTTACATTTATTTATGTTCTGAAAAATATTTTTTTCTTCAGAAAATTCAAATAGGTATTCACAAATATTATTATACCCATATTTTTATGCATAACTTTTTCCGTCCACTGTTTTTTTATAGGAAAACATTTATTTGTAGAATACGGTACTATATATAGTGTTTTCATTTTTAAGATATTTATCAATATAAATTCAGATTTAAAATGTATTAGAATATTGACTTTAGTTTCTCTACTTTTTTTTTGTCGATCAAAATCTATTTCCTGTGGTCTACTCTCAGTGGCGTAGTTACAAGGTGATAGAGGTGACAAAATTTCAACGTAAGAAAACCTATTTCAGCTAGCTACAATATTGTTGTCGGGCTATCCTTTGTTAAAAATGTTTGTAATTTCATGTCGATTATTTTAACCAAATTAAACTTGTTTTAGATGGCCCACCTAAAAAATGCGCTAAGCCCGAAAGTGTAGTTACGACTCTTTTTAGAATACCTGACTTTGTGCTCTGCTAACTTATATAGAATTAGGTACTCTTTATTAATTATTTCTATACAAGACCAGCTACTGATGTTTCGTTACGCAATTGGGATTTGACATATGGGCGGAGTTTAGGCTAAATGTAATGTCGAATCCGACATTTTACATATACCTATATAGTATGTAAAATGTAATGTGTTTATGTTTTAAATTTCTGCCACCAGATGTCGTATAGTTTAACGTCAATTTCCAATACGTTGTATTATTCTATTTTATTTATTTCTCCTGTTGTTACCACAGACGATAGAGAGAAACGAGATTAATCTCTTGTAAAACTTTGCCGTTGTTTAAAAAGTGAGGAAAATAAGGGTTCCTATTCCGACGGTAGAGGCGCTGAAGCTATAAGACCTCAAAGTAAACTGAGTAATATACATTTTTTTGCAAAATAGATATAAACTGAATCGATCAGTTCCGTGTTGTGATTTTTATATATTTTTATTTAAATTCAAAATATGAGATATATCAAGGCCCATTGATTTATCCATATCGATTACCAGTTAAAGGGTGTCACTATTTTTCTGAAATAAACACACTTCGAGATATAGATATTGCAGATTATAGACGCTTGACAACATATATCATAAGCCTCTATTATTTGGGCTTGATAATAACCGAGACCGTATGGATGTCTTTATTCAAATGACGGTTAGATAGATCATCTATTTCAATTTTTAAAAACTGGCGAAAGTATCAGGTGGATTTTCAGTTTATTATTAAAAACAAGAATAGCATGTAAATATCACGCGTTTGAAATGAAATTTCATGGATGAACATTTGTAGCCAAGTAAACACTGAACAGAAAGGGGCATGTCGATTGAGCCCCTCCCCCTCCAATGCATTCGAATCTACCCGCCAGCCAATTGGATCCGATTCTCCTTGTTAGCAGTTCATTTCCTCCACTCCTGATCGTTTTCGTTACGCTATTGAACAAAATTACTTTCATCGCGGTTAAAGAAGTTTCACTTAAAAAAGGCAATTTGTTGCATGTCAAAGACAGCGTGAAAGCGGAGCTGTACTATGCTACCGTTTGATGAGCCAACAAAAAAAACAGCTTGGCTTTTAATTTAAACTATTAGATAAATAAGTACAAAAAATGTTGGTTTATTTTGGTGGTGGGGTCCAATTATTAAGACATGTAAGGTTTGTTCGATGTCTAAATAATTGTATAACATTTTTTTTAATTTTATGTTTGATGTCTGCCATGAAATATCTGTGAATAAATCTGATCAGAAATTGCTTTATTATCAATAATTAATTAATATTGACTGAAATTTCCTTTCCCAGTGCGTTTTTCACAAATGCACATTTGCAGTATACAGATTCACTGAATTATATGGTCACAAGCCAAAGTGGTGTATGTCTGATTTGTAGTTAAATAAGCACAATTATTTCAGGCTCCGTAACAATGATCCAGTTGTTCATTTTTTTCAGCAATGAAAATTGGAAAAAATATTCCGAAAATACATTTTTTTTCTTTTTAAATTGGAAAAAGTCCAGAGTCGTTAATTTTATTTACTGTTATCAACGTTTTGATTTATAAAGGACCATCCTTAGAGTAGCTATTGCAAAAATATACGTACTATGACTCTTTAAGGACCAAAACGTTGACCACAAAAAATTTAATTAAGAGTACATTATTTTAAAGTACATGAGCCCATGCTCTTTTTCAAATTAAATAAGTACTTACACTATTTCTTAAGGCAGTGATTCCCAAATTGTGCGCCGCGGTTCCTCGGGGCGCCGCGGTGTCGTTATAAGGGCGCCGCGAAATATTGGCGCTCAGGGCGCAGCGGCTGTTTTACTGGGGCGGCGTGAAAAGTTTTGATTATTTATTAAACAAAATTGCAGATAACATTGGAGGTATAGGATATATCAATGAGTTTCTGAATTAAAAACGAAGAAAAACTATTAGTAATATAAGGTTTACCATGAGATAACCGATGTTTTGATTTGGGGAGCCGCGGAAAAATGCTGATATATTAAGGGCGCCGGAAACCCAAAAAGTTTGGGAACCCCTGTCTTAAGGTATGAAAAATATCGATATAAACCACTTTGCTTTGAAGTCTTATAATTTGAGTTTCATAAAACAAATAACTTTTGCCATTACAAATTTATGGAGTCATCTCTTCCTCGTCGATAATTGGTTTCTTGTCAGTTGGTTCTACAATTTTACGACTGGTCAGAGCTCCTTTAACGGTCGTAGTTCGAGTCGTTGCACCCCATTTGTTTTTACCTGCTTCCGATGACGTCATCAGTATAGAATAAGAGGATGACGGATCAGACTCCTTACTGTGATGTATTCCGTACAGGAAATAGACTAACATTCCTGTGAAAAATGAAAAAAAAAAAATTAAGTGTAAGCAAATGTTTAATCTACCGTATTTAAATTAATGTTATTCGGTGTGATACTGTTCTATGAATTGTGTAATGTATGTTATGTAAAATGCGTAAACTGATGTTATGGAGATTGTAAACAGATTCTGTGTTAAGACAGACTAGATTGCTGAATTGAAATATATATTTCGTTTATTAAAGGTGATATCAGACGGTTCACTCGGGTGAATGTTCATTTTTTTTTCATTCCGCCTTTACCCGACACCAGATTTTTTTTTGCCAAGTCGGGATTTTGGAACTTTTTGAGTGAAAAAAGCGGGATTCTTTCGTCGAAAGCGGGACACAGTCAAAAAACGTATATAATCAGAAGTTTTTAAATATTTATCTTTTCATTTGAGTTCAAATTACGTTGACGTGACAATAGATAGCAAAAATAGCCATAGAAAATGTATTTGATTAAAAATATGATATTTTAAATCAGATAGTTGAGTCTTCGGAATAAAAAAAAAAAAATAAATAAAAAAAAACAGAAATCAAAATCAAAAAAACACGGGTCGCAGTGCCAAAACCCTGCCGACAATATAATGTATTTGCTGATACAGGCCTTGTGGCTTTACTATGTGAATTTAAGGTGATTGTTGGGCAAAATACACCCCTTAAAATTACATTTTTTTCTTAACTACATTATTATTGTCGATCGAACGTCTACACCAAAATTAAAAACACCTTTCAGTAAATAACTCACTATCTGCAAACTAGTGTTTTCAGAAAATTTGAAAACCCGGTCCTGTCGGGCCGATTTTATTAAAATTTTAGGAGCACTTTTTAATTGCTATTAAAGGGTTAAATTTCAATTTTGAAACGATTCTGAGAATTTTTTAGGTATTTTTGGGCCCAAAAACTTTTTGCAACCCCTAAAAACCACCCTTAAGATGACCCGATTGGACCTATTTAAATAGGCTTCGTGCGGTGATGGATTCCAACATGTGCGCCAAATTTCGTTAAAATGAATTAACTCCTTCGAAAGTTATTGCCCGTACACATATATCCTATATATATATATACCTATATAATATACCTATATATATATATATATATATATATATATATATATATATATATACATATACATATACATATAGATATAAACATTTTCAAAAATGGTGCCAAAGTGTTTAGGAGGTTATGAAACGTCGAGAAATTTTGGTCCGACCCTTAGGTCCCGCCATCCGACCGATGCCAATAGTGTATGTTGCCATATGGCAAATACACTAAAAAGTTTTATTCATTAGAAAAATATGGCGTTTTAAACAATAGTCTGAAGTGTGAGTGTTACAAATTGCAATATACAATAAGAGAATAATTATTTACGCACGGTCGAGTTATCTCCGAAAAGCGGGACTGAGCCTGTCCCGCGCGGGACATTTAATTTTGATTTAAAAATCGGGACGTCTGGCAACGCTGCCCGACACAGACAGAATGACAGAAATGAAAGTTCATTCAGTCTTTTCCTTAAAGATGTCGTCGAATAAAGTTATGTGCCTTATAATTCGTTTGATTTGTGATCATTTGATCGAAGAATTGACAAAAAAAAGCAAACTTGAAGTGTGCAGCTTTATATATGTCGTAGGATAATTAAAAAAAATCGAATTTTCGCGAAAATCCTAGGAAGACTGCAAAAAACCGGGTAATTGGAACCAGGTTTTTTGCAGGTTTCTTAGGATTTTCGCGAAAATTCGAATGTTTTAATTATCCTGCGATATATATAATGATAACAAACCGCGGCTATATAAAATAAATTACCGCGCGTTAATTAACCGGTTATTTACCCTTTTACTTCCCTAGTAATTTCTAATTTATAAAAAAAAATTACTCCTTTTAAATTATTTACTCGAAATTGTTAGTTTGTACGTAATTTAAGAGATACGTAACATGTCCAAACGTAATCTGACAAATCAAATATCAATCATCTGTTCTACCATAGCAGTATAAAATAAGAATTACTACAAAACATGTATTTTATATTTTTTTATGGAATGGCAATAATTTGTTGACGTGTTTTTTGCAAGGTTTGTTTCGTGTGTGCGAGTTCAGTGGATCTCTAGTATATTTTCAGATTTTTTAACCCTTCGTTGCATTTTGTAGCAAATATGCAACAGTTTTTAAAAAGTGTATTTTATTAATGGAATATTGGTTTTAACTCTCCGTATCATAATGTAAATTTGCAACGTTTTTTCTACGTGGTAAGTTTCGTATTTGTCCACTAAATCTCAGCATAGTAGTCATATTCATTATTTATAACGTGGTATAACAGGTTGCACATAACCCTCTTTGTTGTCTGATGTTATTTTTTGTGTTTGAAAGTGAAAAATATGCTATTTTTGATTTGTGTTTTGTATAAGTTTACCGGAAAAATGAGTACTAGTGTATAGTTAAGTGCGATATGGTAAATAATTTTATACGAAAATTAATTTTACCCCGATAATTCGTGATATTGTTGCTAAAATGCAACAAATTATTTTTTGTTTAAATAAAGTTTAATTTTTGCAATAGAATTTTTTTAATATTTTTCTAGAATTCTGTATCATAATATAATATAGAAAATATTTTTTTCGTTAATTTTTAAAAAATCATGCAACGAAGGGTTAAATGTATTTTTAACAGAGACAGCTGTTTAAAATCACATGGTAATTTTGAAACCATAAATGTGGTGTTCGCGAGTGCGTGATTATGTTCTTTTTCGAATTTTTGTTGAAGCCAGAGTCGCCAAATCCACCCGCTAAAATATGTTTCTTGTGTTTAAATGACTGGATCAGTGATTACGATTAGTGAACTAATATTATGCAGTATTTAAGCCAGATCTACATTCAACGTCTGTTCCTATAAGGTAATGTTGATATTTTTTCTTCAATTTATTGTTTTTGTCTTTTTAAAGACCGCTCACATCTATCAAGTACCACCAGCACAGCACGGAACAGAAATGCGTGTTCGTGAAGGAACACTCGTATTATTTAATGGGGTAGAGCACATTAGATTAGCACCGCCAGTAGGTCGCTTGCAATTTTTGTCAACCCGTACTGGACCGATCTAATGTACTAGTGATGTGTCATTTTCATTAATTAATTTGCATAGATAGAACTATTTGAAAACTGCACTAAAATTTGCAGGTTTGTGAGCTGGCGCTGGCCTAGTGTATGACACCGCGTAGGTTTATGCTGTGCTGGTCGTGCTGTTCCATGCTTGACAAGTGAGCGCGATCTTAAATCGATTGGAATAGATTAGTTGATTCATATTTGCTTACCTAGAACCATCCACACCATGAAACGTACCCATGTCAAAGGATTTAAATGGATCATTAGTCCTACATTGAAAAATATGCTTAGAACTGGTACATATGGTACCATTGGTACTTGGAAGCGGAGACCTGTTGTATTTTGTTGATGGGCAACCATTACTATTATGCCTGTAATAAAAATAATATAGTTTTAATTATCATATATCATATATATTAATACGCTAAGGTTAAGATGTTTGCCTCCTTTTTTCGAAAAAACCTCACAATTACTCCACATAAATTTTATATCATTTTATAGATAATTACTTGCTCTATGTGTATCAACATTAAAAAATCTATTGCTTTTATTTTTGCAAAATAATTAATTATAACAATTATACATTTATTCAGTATATGCAGCAATGCTGCCATCTGACGGTTCTAACTTTGAAGCGACGTCAACATGATTGATGGTCGGTAAATTTTTTTTTGTTTAATTTTTAATCAAAATTCACGTATACTTTTCGTATGGCGGCGCTTCAGCTCAACGTTTTCGATACTTGCGCCTCTATATAACAGTTTTAGAAAAATATTTTCTTGAACCGTCAATGAGCTTCGTAATGTAATACAACAAAAAGAAGAAAGTTATAAAGAGTGAGAAATTAGAAACGAATTTTAGTGCGAATTATTCGCACAGGTACCGCTAGTTATAATTAAATGTGAATTGGTCATGTCCTTAATTTCAAATTATTAGAGGAACCGTACAAAAATAATAAGATTTTTATTTTCTAATGTACAATGTTTCGTCGTTTTATTGTGACTTTTTCAAGGTACAGTGTAAACTCCATGTAACGTCACCCGATTTAAAGTCAAACTCCCTAATACGTCGAAATTTCGCGACTTTGGTTGGTTTGCCTTGTTGTCCATAAAATTATACACTCTATGTAGCATCACACCCACTCTAAATAACGACCATATGTCATTATAAAGCAAATAATTTCGGCAACTTATAAAGCACCTACTGTTTGTAGGTACTTTCTAAGTTGTCAAAATTGATAAGAACTACAGCTTTATTGTCTACCCCGTTTTTGCCCCGACTGCTGGCATCATACGTACCGAATGTTTGTAAATTTTATGCGTTATATATAGGTATTATTATAGTATTAAAATAAATTTTAAAGATATGACTAAAATTAAATTTTCCATAAATATTACTTAATAAAAATCGAAATTTAATTTTTAATAATTAAATCGAATTAATTAAACAAATGTAAGGTTGGAACTTCTAATTATTTAACATATTTCTAACGGACTCCTTATAAAATGAGCCCTTTTCACACTAGTGCTTAAAGTAAAATGTTATACATATAGTACTATTACCCAATCGCGACTGAGGAATGTTTTTGTCCGATTAATAATTAAGCAGTGTTGAATGTGACCGCCGAAGCTATTTGTTGAAAGATAAGTTAAAGCTAAAATAATTAAAAAAACAAAGGCGGGGATGAATTTGATTAAAAATAAATTAAAATGAGAGAAAAAACTGTTTACGGTTTTAAAAAAACAGAATAAATTTGTTTTAATTAAAACTTCTTCTTATTAAATTTACGTGATAATTAAATTATAATAATTTAAATATTTTTAATTTTAAAATAGCTAAGAGTCATCTATAGGTCGTAACTATCAAAAATGGGTCTTAAATTGTTCAAAGATCAAAAATAAATTTAGTATTTCTTTTGTTTGTTATGTGTTTATAAAAGTAACTATAATTAATTTTGCACTTCCGCATTATGAAATTAAATTAAGTATAAACTTTATCTTCAGTAATAAAATTTTTAATTAGAAATTAAAATTTTCACTTGCTCTTACGTTGCTTTGATTCCATTGTGTAGGTAAGTTCTAGTTTTTCTTAAAAGATTTTCGCATTTTATATTTAAATTTAATTTTAACCACTTTCTTATTTTAGTTCAATTAACATTTTTTCTAAAAGCCACATAAAATAGAATTGGAATCTCAGATTGAATGGAACTTTTTTCTCTTTTAGTAGCTTCGTAAAATTTTATTGCTCATTAAAATGAAACAAAATCGAATCAGCTCTCATGTAATAAAGACATTTTTATTTGCATTAAACATTTTACCTGTTTTTATTTTATTTAATAATTATAATCATTTTAACGCACTCAAGTTTCAATATAATTTAAATATCGTATACTAACATTTAGCCTGTACAATATATTTTTATTTTTAAAATGAAATTTATTGTATTTTTAAGCCCTGAAGAAATCTACAAAAAAAAATAACAACGTTTTTTCATAACTTTTTTTCTTTGTTTAATGTATTACTAACACAATACATTAAAGAACAAAAAAGTTAGAAGTTTCTGAGTCAAGAAATAACATTGTTAATTTTTTGATAGGCTTTTACATTTAAGCTAATATAAGTTATAATTAATAGAATTTTTTTTTGGAATCCAGCTAAACATATGTTATTTTATTCAAACACTAAACTAGTTTTTGAATTAATTGTCGTATATAGTAACAAATATTGTTAATAAGAACCTGTTCAAAGGTAAATTCTATTAAATATATCCAACCAGCTGTAAATAAAATCAAATATAAATAAGTTATAATGATTTTTTTTAATTAGTGTCTAAACACGTAGATTGGGAGTTATGCGAAAACATGTTACTTTTATTTGAATAACTTTGAAATTACTTGATCGATTGACACCAAACACAAAGTCTTAATAAACATTTTCGACTGCCGCAATCCCGATCTCAATCGGGTGATTCGCTCTGAAGAGACCGTACGACAAAATATATTCAAAAATAGTCGCAATATAGCTTTTTAGGACCCAAAAAAACGTCGAGATCTGATGAAAACTCTATTTTCGAAAATTGAGCCGAACCAATAACTTCCTTTTTTTTTGAAAATTTTCAATAGCGGGAAATCAAAAAAGTGATCGAATAATTTTACCCAACTTTATCTTTTTTAACTTACATCCTATAATGATGACAAGAAGAAGCGCGGCCAGCGAAATGTTCCACCAGATTCCATCCGTGAACTGAGGCTTAGTAAAATGTACTAGAACGCAGAACGCAGCGCTGGCAAATGTGAAAACGATTACAGCGCCGGTTACGGCTGCACCGGGTTCACAGTTTCCAAATAATGGCGATAACCAACTGTAAGAAGCCTTCAAATGGCCGGCCAATGGAGGCATGTCTTGTTTCTCGGAAATAGGACTAGCTGATTCGGTTTCCGGTGAACTTTCCTCAGTTCCTGGTGTTAACGGAATACTGGGGGGGTTCGTTGGGCGATATCTATAAAGATAAACGTTATATATTTTTTATGCGTAGTTAGTAGTAGTTATTATTATCTCACAAACTTTGTTTCCCTCAATTCACTTTTTAGTGTATTTGCCATATGGCAACATACACTATTGGCGTTGGTCGGATGGCGGGACCTAGGGGTCGGACCAAAATTTCTCGACGTTTCATAACCTCCTAAACACTTTGGCACCATTTTTGAAAATGTTTATATATATATGTATATATATATGTATATATATATGTATATATATATATATATATATGTATATATATATATATATATATTTATATACGTATATATATATATATATATATATATATATATATATATATACATATATATATATATATATATATGTGTGTGTGTGTGTGGGCAATAACTTTCGAAAGAGTTAATTGATTTTAACGAAATTTGGCCCACGTCTTGAAATCCATCACCGCAAGAAGCCTATTTAAAATGGGCGTAATCGGGGTTTTTTAAGGGTAGTTTTTAGGGGTTGAAAAATGTTTTTGGGACCCAAAATACCGAAAAAATTCTCAGAATCGTTTCAAAATTGACATTTAACCCTTTAGTAGTAATTAAAAAGTGTCCCTAAAATTTTAATAAAATCGGCCCGACAGGACCGGACTTACAAATTTTTTGAAAACACTAATTTGCAGATAGTGACTTATTTATTGAAGGGTGTCTTTAATTCGGTGTAGACGTTAGATTGATAATAATATTACAATTAAGAAAAAAAATGTTATTTTAAGGGGTGTATTAAGGGGTTAAATTTTTTATTTTGCCCAAAAACAAACTTAATTTCACATAATAAAAGTATAAAACCACACGGCCCTATACAAGCAAATACACTATATTGTCGGCAGGGTTTTGGCACTGCGAACCGGGTTTTTTTTCTTTATGATCTGTTTGTGAGAAAGTGTATAGTATTACTTTAATAATATTTACCTTAATATGATAACAGAAGCACTAACAATCGTGTAGGCCAGCAAGGTTCCAATGGACATAAATTCGACTAACTTTTCTAAATCAAATAGCAAAGCAATTAAAGCTGAACAAAATCCAGCAATTGCTAAATTCGTTAAAGGTACTTGTGTTTTTCTATTGACATTTCCTAGGAAACTGAATAACAATCCATCACTAGCCATTGCATACATGCATCTCGGTAACGAAAACAACGATCCAAATAAAGTAGTGGTCATGCCACAAAGCGCTCCAATCGACACTGTATATTTGAGCCAATGTAATCCGGCTCCTGCAAAAGCAGCCGGTAATGCAGCAGACGGATTAATCTCTCCATATGGTACCATTAGCGTTAAAGCAGCGCTAACTAAAATGTAACCAATCGTGACAACACCCATCGATAAAATGGTTGCCGTTGGTATTGAAACCGATGGTTCTTTAGCTTCTTCTCCAGAAGTAGCGATGCTATCAAATCCGACGAATGCATAGAAACATGTAGCGGCTCCAGCGACGACTCCGCCCCAACCAAACGGAATGAAGTTATCTGACCAGTTTTCAGGGTGTGCGTAATAGAATCCAACTGAAATGACCAAGAGCATCACTGCAAGATTGATCAGTGTGAGTAGGCTGTTGATGATTGTTGACCCTTTGACACCAACGCCGAGCAATAGAGCGTAGGTGAGACAAACTGCGAACGCTAAGAAGTCCGGATAACGTCCTAAAAGTTTTTCGTGAAGTTCGCCGGTGAAAGCTACTGTGGTGTTGCTAATTGCACCTCCTAGAAGTGAATCTACGTAGCCGGACCAAGCCCTAGCTACTGATGCAGCACCTGTCGAAACAAAAAAAATTGCTTTGAGGCTGATATTAGTATCTAAAATCTAAACAATCACAATGTTGTCCGTAATTAGATTTGTTCCATTAAAATATTAACGTTGACGGAAAGTTTGGTAGAAGAACAATTTAAAAAGAAGCTTTATCGATGTTTCACTTATTTATATCTTTCGGTTTGTCGAAAAATATCAACTTTGACAATCAGTTTTATTATTTTAGAAATAGAGTAAAGTTTCGATTTTGATATATTGAAATTTGTAATTAATTCCAGAGTTATCTTTTATTATATTACCTGCTTGTTATAAAAACAGTATAACGGAATTTCTATCTTATTTTTTTGCAAGTTTAAGAGTATTTTGTTTGATAGATGGGAAAACGCGTTTCCAAAATGTATCTGTTTGTCTTTTATATCAGCGTCATTCGAAACTATTGAATTTTACTTTAGCCCTCGACGGGCGGTAAAGTTACTTTACCACCCGACTCGTCATCGGCCTTAATTTATGCCTGTATACATGCATGAAAAGCAGCTATTTTATAGGAAGTAGGATAAAAAATATAGGTTTGAGATACTTTTGGCGTTACTTACCAATCATGTGTTCGAGGATAATATTCCAACCGATGACGAAAGCCCAGAATTCCCCAATGCTTACGTAAGTATAAACGTAAGCGGATCCAGCTTTGGGGACGCGAGTTCCAAATTCCGCGTAACACAAAGCCGCTAGCAGAGACGTAAGACCTGCTAGAAGGAATGACAGGACAATAGCAGGACCGGCAATATCCTTGGCTACTGTTCCTGTTAGGACATAGATTCCCGCTCCTATCATGTGACCAATTCCTGTAATAAAGATTCAAATTTTATAAGTTCTATAGTAAGCTATCAAAATTTCATTAGTCTTTATTATAGAACGGTTTGCTTAACGGAGCGGCAAAACAAGGAAACAATATACAGCATATCCGTCTCATGTATAAATAGTATGCCGCTTATATTACATTGTGAAGTATTTATTATGTATGAATCACCTTTTAAGATTTTGAATATCTATTGGGATTTGACATGGACGGAAATGTAATATCAAATATGTCTTTTTCATATATTATCGTAACACTAACAACATGTAAAATGTTATGTGATTATGTTTTAAACTTCTGTCATTAGATGTCCTATCGTTTATGTCGAATTCCACTGGCATAAGTGCTGGGTTATTTAATTTGCGATACTACGTGAGAAATTGCAAAAAATTAACAATGCTACGAAGGAAAGTTGGCTCTAAACTGAAGCTGATCCTGTGCTGAAATATTATTTCTTTAAGAAAAATTGTATATTCTTCTAGCATTAAATGAATATAAACAATACATTTAATAGTTAATTGGTAAACTATTTGATGCCGTTCTTACTCTCTGCCGGATGAATCCGGGTGAGGAATCGAGTTATTATGATGAAACTGTCATACCTAGGAGCGTCATGTCGAAGGTATTTAAACATCTTTTTAATGGCGTCTCCATAATATCGCCATCAAGTTGTTTTGTGCGGTTCATTTTTGTGCAAAGTCCGGACATCACGTGCCGTAAAATCATTTTTCGGGCGCCTGGCATTTTGGAAAGTCAAGTTTGTGCTCTGCGAACAAAAAAATAAAACATAAAGAATATAATGTTATAATTTGCACTGATTTTTCACTCGACACTTGGTAGAACATAATTATTAATAACAGATAAATAAAAATGCTTGAAAATTCTACAAAATTGTTTATAGAATTTTCAAGTGTTTTATTTATCTGTTAAAATAATGTTAGTCCAATGGAAGTTTCGATTTCGAACACATTCGGTCACAAATGAAACATTCGGCAAAATAGTCGGCTAAAACCAGACCGATATTTTTGCTTTTTATTAGTGTATTTGTCATAAGGCAACATACACTATTGGCGTCGGTCGGATGGCGGGACCTAGGGGTCGGACCAAAATTTCTCGACGTTTCATAACCTCCTAAACACTTTGGCACCATTTTAAAAAATGTTTATATATATATATGTATATATATATATATATATATATATATATATATATATATATATATATATATATATATATATATGTGTACGCGCGATAACTTTCGAAAGAGTTAATTGATTTCAACGAAATTTGGGCCACGTGTTGAAATCCATCACCGCAAGGAGCCTATTTTAAATGGGCCTAATCGGGCCATTTTAAGGGTAGTTTTTAGTTTTTAGGGGTTGAAAACTGTTTTTGGGCCCCAAAATACCGAAAAAATTCTCCGAATCGTTTCAAAATTGACATTTAACCCTTTAGTAGTAATTAAAAGGTGTCCCTAAAATTTAAATAAAATCGGCCCGACAGGACCGGACTTACAAATTTTATGAAAACACTAGTTTACAAATAGTGAATTATTTACTGAAAGTTGTATATAATTTGGTATAGAGGTTCGATTTATAATAATATTGCAATTAAGAAAAAAAATGTTATTTTAAGGGGTGTATTAAGGAGTACAATTTTTTATTTTGCCCAAAAACCAACTTAAGCTCGCAAAATAAAGCCACCCTGCCTGTATAAGCAAATACACTATATTGTCGGCAGGGTTTTGGCACTGCGACCCGGGTTTTTTAATAATTATTAAAGATAATATAAATTATATATATAAATATGATTTGCCACAACCAAAACCCCTAAAACTTCAAATAGATAAAAAGCAAAATATTTATTAGCTTAAAACAGTAAAACCTGTTAAACGATTAGAATATCTGCAACAAGTTGTTTTCTCAATGGTCATTACAAAAATAAAAATTGAAATTTTAGCGTTATCCATACACTTTTTAAGCAAGCAATACCCAAATAAACATAACAACCACTATTTTTTAAATTTATTTATTATAATCAAACAAAAACAAAAGTAGAAATAAAATATTCAGTTGAATACAAGAAACATATGTTACACATGCTAAAGGGTTTCAAATGTCAAATAGGACATGCAATCTTTGGAAAATCAATATAAAGCGTCCTTACATAAATATTGCATACTAATATCATATTATGCAAGGATTATGAAGCATAATTGGTAAAACACAAACATGTAATTAATATCAATTAGTTTGATAATACGTACCTGAGGTATGTGTTATCTGTTCCTTTATGAACCTACACACTTTTCACCTTTTCCGACTCTCAATAGCGCATGCGTGAAGTAAATAAAATACGATCGATTTTAACATACCCGCCATAGGGACAATGTTTTCTTTTACGATTTGCAATTATATCTGTTTGATATACGTGATATAATAATGTTTAACACAATGAATTAGAAAAGTTGCAGTAGCGTACCTGTTGGGGTAATAGTTGAGGATATGGGGTATATCGTCGGCTGAGACCATCACCAATCTTAATGCACCTCCGTTTTTGAGGTCGCTGAATATGTTAAAACTAAAAAAAAACTCTTTTTAAGGTGTGCGTGACACTTTTACGGGGTGAAAACCATCCTAAAAGGGGCGAAAATGAGCGGTTTCCTAAACACGGGGCAGAATCAACTTTTCCCCCTTTTTCGAGGGCGCTTATCATGGGAAAAATAATTTTGCGCCCGTCTGACCATTTTCTCGACCCTTGAACGGGGAAAAAATAAAATCAACACATGGTACCATCCAAGGGGTGCAGACATGTGATTCACATGCAGGTTCTTACGATAAAGTGTCTGCAATGGTACTAAGTGTGGTGACATTGGTCCCACTAAAAAATGGAAAAATAGGGTCGGTCCCGCCTTTCGTTTGAGGAGGAAGGAAGGGTCGGACAAGCGCGAAATTATTTTTCCCGTTATCAGCGCCTCCGAAAACGGGATAAAGTTGGTTCTGCCCCGTCTCTAGGAAACCGTCCATTTTCGCCCTTTTAGGGTGGTTTTCACCCCGTAAAAGGGTTTTAATTTTGACATGTTCAGCGACCTCAAAAACAGAGGTACAACAAGATTGGTGATGGTCTCAGCCGATGGCCATTTTTGAGAGAATCCGCGATTACTGTCCTGGATTATAAGGTGATGTGTATCTGGATATCTTTGGACAACCCTGAAACTCGAAGTAGTTCTATAGAAAATTATATTAAAAAAAGTATAAATGTGATGAATAATACTCAATAATTGTCAAAAAACGAGCTATATATTGTACATTTCATTTAATACAAATAATAATATTTAGAGTCTTACGTTATTCTGCACCAGCGTTCAATACTTAGTTACGCCACTGAGAACGTGGTTATGATTTGAATCCAGTTTGGATAATAAAGCAGAGAATCTCTAAATGTATGCGCAACATTTTTCTTGAGGGCTTTTTCGAATTTTCAAAAGTGCTAAATTTGAGCAGCATCGATATTATAAACAAACTTTAGAATGTTGAAATATTTGTAAACGCATTAACTTTTTAAAATGGTTTTAATCATACGAAAAAAATGTGTATCACTTCTCAACTTAATTTGTTTATGTGCCTACGCGAAATCAGGTTCGAATCTCGGCTTTATTTTACGTGTTAGAAAGTTCCAGCTGCAGTTCATAATATGGTAGTAATTTATCATCTATATTAATAATAGCTGACATACTGTTCTTTGCACGAGGTGCCTCTACTACCAGTTGAAATTCAAATTTGACATGTCTTACATTAGTTTCAAGTTGAATCAATCTAAGTTAGGCCTTCCGTTCCTTATTATTCGCACATCGTTTCTATACTTTCAGAATCTAATAAACAATTACCGAATTCTTCATGGTAGCCAAGCATTAATACACGATCTCGTCTACCGACCGATTTTTACCTACCAGAGCCGGCTTCAAATTCCAACATTTATGCAGCATTTTTTGGTATACTAATCTTGGATTGCAGAAAGCATTGTCAAAAAATTGTATTTGATAACGATCTTAGATTGTGATCATACAATTACACTTTTTTACACGCAATAGTCGTCTAGTGACGTTGTGAAACTTCTTATCATGTAGAACATTAGATTGTTCTCACACAAAAACAAATTATTTATCTACACAGAAAAAGTCTGGTTTTCAAGCTAACTTTTGATCTAAATGCGTAGAAAAATGTTGTTCAGAAGTTGAATTTGTACAAAAAACTATGTTAAGAGTTGAGCTTGCAGCACCGAGCATCGGGCGCTTTCATAAATGCTCAATTTATTCAAGCCACAAGCATTTTCAAAAATGCTTAAAAGCATCGAGCACTTAGTAAAATACTTAAAAAAATTAAGCATTTTAAAGTAATTTCTTACATTTCCAATATTAAAGTCTGATTTAAATTTTGGACATGAACAATATTTCTGTTTGTTTGGACTTAATCAGGAAGAAATTGATCTCTAGTGAATTGTCCAGTTTTAATTAATTAATGAAACATTTGTACAACTGTGTGAACATAGTTGAATGAACCTACGTAATTTGATTTAGTGCTGCAAGATATTTTGGATGCATGAATGGAATCAAGGTATTCTGAAGTGTCAAGTTCTCTTACGTTGTGAATACGAAAAAAAAACAGTCAAGCATGAATGTATTTCATACGCTGAAGATTCCGGACAGCATTCGCTCTAGTTTCCGTCTAATGTTTCTTCATATATGCATTAATAGTCAAGAGATTGTGGTCAAAAATTGTAAGAATTTTGTAGAATTTTTTGAGATTAGCTATTATTTAGAATGTAAACAAATATATACTACGGACAGCAAGTCAGTTATTGGGACACTCTGAGTTCTTTAAAAGGCGTATCAAAAATTAGTGTTTTGTTAATATTGAAATTTGGTAGTGTTAAATAATTAAACATATATTTTATTCAAAAAAATCTGACCTTGTTTTGATACAACCGACTTAGTCATTAATCGGCAGAAGTTTAACTTCCATTGACTGCTGACTAGGTCGGTTTTGAATATTAGAAGCAGAGTGTCGAGGTTTTTTCTAGTTGAAGTGTTGTATTCGAAACATTTTGACGATTTTTAGTGTTCTGTACATCCGATGAAAACACACAGCTTATTTTCACTGAGTCTACTAAGTTTATACATAGAGTTAGATGACCAAGTCACGGACGTATTATCGTAAATGAACGAATTCCGATTTTGGGAGTTAATTTTGGGGACCAAAGTCAAGTGCATCATATGACGTATTAATGAAAGGACTCGTTATGAGACATACAACTATATCTTTTTATTATTTAAAAAATGCATAGTTAATTTAAAAAAACATATGTAAGTCGAGCATTCTCCCCCCTATCACCGAAACTACTGAGATTAAAGATAGAGAATATAGGATCTCGTTAGAGAAAAAATTAAACGAAAATCCTATGTCTTAAAGTTCTCACAGAAAATGGAATGGTACGGAATCCTCTCCACGCAAGTTGGGCTTGCACTGGATCGATTTTTTTCTCTCAAAGTTACATAAGTGATTGATGATTTTTGACTTCGAAAAAGTTGATTTCTTAAGGGGGTATTCTCATGTGACCATTTCGAAAAATCGATTTTTTTTTCATATTTCAATAGTAAAACTTATCGAAAATACGCTGTGAAAAATAGAGATCGAAATTCCTAGTTTTAAATAAATTACAACTCATAGTCGCCGACGAGCCGTATAAGCGACTTGTTGGCTCTTGAAACTTTAAACGCATTTATCTGGAAACATTATTTTCTAAAACTGTCATGGTCCTAAAAAAAAAGTATTCAACCGATTGCTTTGAAATTTATATATGTTCTTCTACTCATTAATGGTTATCGTCCGTACCAAAATTGCTTATTTTCGAAAATATTTTCTTATTTTTTTAAACGATTTTTAACAAAAAAATTAACAAAAAACAAACTTTTTTCTACAGTCCGCCATTTTTTTTTTAATGAAATTGATTAATTTTGGTAGGGACGATAGCGACATCCCTACTGAACAATGATCCATTCGATTTTTTTATTTCAGACAACATGAACAGCCGCTATTACCATGACAAGTGACCCGCTTTTCTTTTTAATGTCTAATTTAATTAAAAATATATATATATATATAAATTTTTTAAAATAAGAGGAAAACATTTTTTTTATACAGTTAAAGATACAAACAAAAACATATAAAAAAATTAAAATGATTGAATGTTATTGTCGTCTAAAAAAAATTCCCTAAAAAGAGGTAAAATTTATGCGTTCACATGAGAATACCCCCTTAAGTAATTTCCCAGTTGTTCATTTACCTTTAGGATACTTTTAAATAGATAATCCAAGCAGGGAATGAGAAAGTAATAATAGATTGTGTACCTAATATCGTAATGGATTTACGACGAGGCGTGACATCAGTATGTTCAAAACGAGCGCTCGCGAGTTTTAACAGACACATGAGTCGAAATAGCATTTCGCACTAGGTATATATGCTATAAAAAAGCTAGTTTTCACTACATTTTTAAAGATTTGGCATTTCACCTTTGAACAATTTTCTATTAGTAGGTTATAAAAAAACCAACTACCAGACAAACAATGACTTACTATGAAATTAGTGTAGCGTGACCAGTTTCATTTTATTTTACTAGTGCGTAACGAGTCACTTTAAACACCTGTATAAGTATATGTATATATTCTATTTTATAGAGGATTGTGCAAAGTTCAAGGTTCGGTGATAATTAATTGAAGATAATAATAAATTTCACAAATTTACTTAGATAAATTGGGGTATTGGACGTTATGTAAAACTTATCTACTATACGCCTTTGAATAAAAACCTGTGGATTTAACACCAATTACATATGATTCTTCAACATACAACAACTGATAGTGCTATTTCACTTGATCGTATTGAATTATATATATTTCTGTCTCGTTCTAGTCGAGGACACGTGCACTTTTCGTATAACGAAACACGTCGTCGCCAGGACACAGAGCATTGTTGCATAGTGGGGCAAAACATGGGAAAATGGGCTAAAAGTGGTAATTTTTAAGTCTCAGAAATGTTTCCAATACTATCTTCATTTAAATAAATATAATAATACAGTGTGTTCATTTCAAAAGTATCCACCCTTAATAACTCCTGACCTGATTTGATTATTGTTTTGAGTGAAAACACGTCGATTTAGATATCGAGGGGGAAGTTCAAAAATGGAACCTAGAGAATTTTAGGTTTCATCCCCTAGCCCCCAGCCACACCCCACTTTGAAATTTCAAATGGCACCCCCTACCTTGTGATACATCATTTGAAAGGGCATAAAATTCTCTATTCAACCATGATAAAAAAAATGAAATCTATCGATTGGTTCTTAAGATAGACTACACAGAAGATGGAAGGTATGAAATCAATTATTATTAGCAAAACATTGCGGATTGGATACACTGTTGAATTCAACAAACATTTTGAAACACTTATTATTATTTATTTTAAATTACAGTCATAAGAAATAAAAATACGAAATAAAAATCACTCTTCTTGGATACAGTCATAAGAAATTATTTTATGACATGTTCGAAATGGCCACCATTATTTTCTAGACAAAAATACATTCTGTTTTGGAACTCTTCACGAACTTTGACGAATGTGTTTCAAAATGTTTGTTGAATTCAACAGTGTATCCAGTGTAAACAATAATGACATCAGGTCAGGAGCTATTAAGGGTGGATACTTTTGAAATGAACACACTGTATAATAATAATGCGTTTAAAGTCCGTTTGTCGACTTTTATGTCATAACAGACGCCATTCGCACCATTACTATTTTCCATTTTACCATTACCTCTTTTGTTCTACATTTCTAAAACTTCAACTTAACTAATAGCAATGAGCGAATGAAGGAATTATAGGCAATTAAGATAGGATAGGTAATTTTTGAACTGGAAGTTCGATAGGTAATCGGCCATGGCCTGAGTAAGGAACCATCTCGATATTTATCTGGAATTAATTGAGGGAAACCATGGAAAACCTCAATCAAGATGGCCGGTACAGGAATTATCGTTTCTCGGCGAGAGGCAGTAGGAAAAAGTCCCAGCCACATTTGCTACCGCCGGGATTCGAACCCGGTCCTCCCGAATGCGAGTCTAGTGCTGTCACCACTACTCTACCCAGCTCGGTCATTTAAATAAATATGTGTGTGCTTTAGGCCACGTGGTAGAAATAAAACTCTCTCATAGACGATGATGAGGTCAGCTGTTGTCGAGCGTCTATAATTTACAATTTATCTAGAACTCTTATTCCCACTCACTTACATCCGTGTTCCATTTTGCTGTATAAATTTATTATTTTTATTTATTATTAATTGGTGACTATGGTTACACTAGCGGTACCGTAGCAAAGTACATCCTATCTGTTCTTTCAGAATCCTGGCATTAAATTCATGTAAACATGTTATTTTTGATAGTTTAATAATAATAATAATAATGTGTTTCTCGACTTTGTAATAACAGACGCCATTCGCACCACTACCATTTTTCCAATTACCACTTCCCGTTATTTTCTACATTTTTAAAACTTCAACTTAAGTAATGGGCGAATGAAAGAATTATAATAAATTAGGATAGGATAGGTAATTTTTGAACTAGGAGTTTGATAGGTAATCGGCCATGGCTTCAAACAAGGAACCATCTCGGTATTTATCTGGAATTAATTGAGGGAAATCATGGAAAACCTCACCAAGATGGTCGGTACAGGAATTACCGTTTCTCGGCGAGAGGCAGTAGCAAAAAGGCCCAGCTACACCTGCCCCCGCCAGGATTAGAACCCGGTACCTCCTGAAGGCAAATCTAGTGTTCTCACCACTACTTTACCCCTCTCGGTTTTTTGTTAGTTTATTAAGCCTTTACTTTTTATTAGAATATAATATATGTATATCGTTGCACATAATTGTTGAATAGGTTATACAGTGTCACGTCAGAAAGAACAATTAAAAATGTATTTAAGAAATTCATTGGTAGGTATCCTATAAGTAATTGCAAGTAAATACAGTTTCAATTCTTTTTTAAATATCTTCGCAGGCAGGCTTAGCATACGACCAGGAGTATTATTAAAAAAATTAAGTGCTAAATATTCATAATAACCTCTTCTGTATTGTATTTAATTTGTGCAGCGGCAAGGTTAATTATTGTAAGCGCTTGTTTACCAGCTGTTCAGTGGGCTCCTTTTTTCATACGCATAGCTCTATTTTGTTAACAGTTTGATGTGTGTGTGTGTAAAATGCACTTAATCACGTTTCGGAAAACTCTAATTTCTATGGAAAATCTTATTCAATCGTTGATGTTAAAGCTTCCAAATAAACTAAAAAATGTATCATTCTTTTCTTATGAATTTTAGCCAAGTTTTGACAGTTTATTTGATCTAAATAAATGATTCATAATCGTATAAAAACGAGAAAAATAGTGTTTTTCACAAATTTTTGTGCAGAAAATTTTTTTTGTGAAAATATTATTGAGCGAGCCAAAGTTGTCAATATTTTTAACTTGTAAAAAAAAAACTTTGAAATGTAAATTTGCCTTCCCGTAGTTCGAAACTCGTGAACTGCTGTAAAGAAATATTGACGTATATGTCACCTTTTTTTAAATCAATTTTGAAGAGCAAAAATATATGTTTTTTGAAATTTTTAAGCAGCAAGCCAAATTTTGTGACGCTCAATGCTTAATCACAGCTAATCAAAACAGCAAAAAATGATTTTTGATGGCCGCAGTTCGAAATTTTTCGAGAGCATATATTTTAGGATCTTGGAGACCAGTCATCTTAAACAATTTCTTATTCCCGTTATTATGGAATAGAAAGGTGGAATTGGGTTTCAACACTTGTAATTTTCAAATTTTATGAAATAATTTTGTTCATATTTTCGGCCCACAAGCCCCACTGTGCGTTTGTGTATTAGGAGAACAGAGAAGAAACTGCGAACCAATAAACTGTCAGACTAACAGACGGGCGCGGCGACGTTACCAAGGTAACCGGTGACTGGAGGACGCTGAGGACGTATTCGCGACGAAACGATACGCGATATATCTGTCACTGTCTAGTTCTATTGCTGTATTCATGCGTATGACGAAGAGAGTGAGTGATGTCGGTCTACTGTCTATAGAATTCCTTTTGGTTCCTATCTTGTCGTTTCCTATAACTATTGATCTATAGTATAACTATTTGAATAGGGAATTCAAAAGGTCGTTTAGAATTTTTTTAATAGAACTTATTGATGTGTAAATATCTTAGCTCTCGCCTGCGGTGCGGGTTTCATGGGAGTTAGAGCGTCAGACATGAGTCTAGAGTTGGGTAACTCAGATCTGAACCGGTTCAAAGAGCCGACTCCGACAGAAGATCCGAGAGAGCCGACTCACTTTTTTTTTGAGCCGACGGATCAACGGATCCGCATACTTCAGTGAAACACTTAACACACAGAAGCACATTTTACACTTACGTATCAGTTCTTGCTTTGATGCATCTGTCAGCTCAAATGACTCATGCATTACATGTTTGGCTATGCATTCTTGATTCTACACAGGTCGTGATATGATTGACTGAACTAGGTAACTCAGTGGCAGACTGCAGTAACATATTCAGAACTCGGCTCTTTTTGAACCGGTTCAGTGAGCCGGCTCACATACGGGATCCAGATGCAAAGATGCAGATCACTAAAAAGACCCGTTTTTCCCATCTCTACCTAGAAACCTTAAAGGTCCACACCCACTGAACTGGATCGGATCGGTTCGAGACCGGATGTTGCCGAGTCGACACGAGCCAACTAGTCGGAACTCATTTAACTTCATATATCCCAAAACTAGCGATTGTGTCTAGCCGGCCCATTTCGATTCAGTGGTTGGGGACTTTTGGTTTAAAATTTGGTTCCAGCTGGGCCTCTTTACTGTTGAATTAAATCAAACTTTCCCTCCTCGTATACAAGAAAATCTTTCGATTCTAATTTGATCATTTTAGGTTTTAGATCATACACAAATTTTTATCAAGTTGTATCAGTTCTGTAAGATAATGAGTTAAAAAGTGATTTAGAAAGTGATCGAACATGTCTCGAAATTATTCGTGTTAAAATAGTACACCGTGCTTTGCGAGAACTTTCTTTTCAAAATGAATAGAAGTTGTCGAGATAATGATCTCGTGTTATCTGCTTTAAGCTCTTAGAAAATAACTACCGCGTAACAGCAGGATACTGTCATATAAAATCCATTTTTTAGACAGGATATAATTGAGCTCATTGTTTCAGTGGATTCAGGCACCAGTTATATAACCGTTATAGAGAGAGAGAGAGAGCGAGAGACGGGCGTGCGCGTTCAGCAACGTTGATCGGTCTGCAAGACTCGTCGTTAGACACATTCACTGCGAGAACGTTGCGACCAACGCCACGGCGCCGTCTCTCTTCACCAATCAAAACACCACACTGTACCTCAAACACCACCGACCCATCTTACCGGCACCACAACACCAAAACTTATATACGCGAGTTGTTAACAATCAACACTCGCGACAACATCTCCTCTATCCAGAAAACACACCCCTTTCTATCCAAAAAATAAAAACAAATTCCTATCGGTTTTACAGATACTAGTTAGTTTCTTTTTTTCGAAACGTGAACAGTGTTTTGTTTTTCTTTAATGTCGTGTTGATTTTCTATATAATTCTTATAGATGCTGTTGTAGAACTGTCTTTTGTTTTTAGGACGCTTTTCATATGTTTGTGGTTGGATTTTGTTTTCAGGTTTAGAAAGTAATTTTTGAAGTAGTGTAACTGATAAGATTTTCAGTTGTTATCTTTTTATAAGTGTATGCGTTTAGTTTTTTTAATTGTCTTCAATCGGGTCCGCACCCATCTTCTATGGTGATTGTTTCGTTTGACAATAACGTCGGGTAACAATTAAAACAACGAACTTTGGTACAATATAACGACCAAAATGAAGACGTCTTCTTTTTCACTACGGGTTATGCGACGGGTGAGTTTACTGTTGTATGTCGATGTCGTGTTTTGCAATTGTTGTTTTTGAAAGAAAAAAAAACTGAAATAAGTTACATTGTCGAACGCCTGTTTGTGACGATTTCAAAGCCATCAATTAATACACACTCAGTTTTTGCTCACTTTTAAAATAAAACAATGTGAGTGAAATGTTGTCACGTCACACAGAGTAAATAGGTGACATTTTTGCTTCTTTTATTAAATAAAATTAAACGTACATACTTCGATGCACCTAAACCAATCAATTTTCAATCACTTGCAAATAAAACGAAATATACTCACTTGTTTGCTATAATCGAGTTTATTTTAGCAGTTAATTAAAACATTCTTCACTAAATTAATTTTATTAAACATCAAGATTCGGGGTCTCTTTCATAGCCGTTAATTAAATGTTGCTCATTCTAAACTCAATTAGTTTTTATTCACTTGTAAAATAAAACAACGTGACAGAAATATTATCAGTTCTTCAGCATTGTCAGACATTTCGATTTTTTTAGCAAAAATATAATCTCTTATGCGGGACAGCTAAAAAAATTTAGATAGCGGTAAAATCATCAGTCATGTACAAAAATGTAGATTAGTTCCTTATAAAAAAAAAATCAAAATTGTATACCGGTGATTTTTAAATTGATTCCTTTTTTTAACGACGTGTAGAAATCAATTAGACGAACAAATATTTTAAATAACTTTTTTATCAAAATTCAAAAATAAGAGAGAAAAAGATTTTCAAAGTTTAAATTAATTTTTTTAATTTAATTTTATTTTGAGGTCGGTCCTGTCGTTATGTTATGTCATTATGGAAATATGTTATGGCATTGTATTTTGGTGCTAATTTGAAACTATTTGAAACAATTTCTGTGAATACTTGATAATGACTTAACATATTTCGATAGTGACGTAACATAACGACAGGACCGACCTCAAAATTTAATAAAATTTTGAAAATTTAATAAAATTTTGAGGGCCTGCTTCTCTTTTATTTTTGAGTTTTGATAAAAAAGTCACTTGAAATATTTGTTCGTCTACAGTCTACACGCTGTTAAAAAAAGAATCAACTTAAAAATCGCCTGTAGGTATATCCAAATGATTTCTTAATGTAAATAAAATCTAATTATCCAATTTTTTGAGGCTAAGTTCATTTTTTTTTTAATATAAATACTAAATTTCCGGACTTTATAAAATAATTATCCGGCAACGCTGTAGCTCACTTAAGATGTGGAATTTTTGATGCCATTTTGTTTTTTTTTTTTAGTAAATATTTTAAGTTTTTAGGCTGATCAATTTCCATACACTTTTAAACCAAACAAATACACACGTCTTTTTTATCTTACAAAAAAGGGAAGAATAGAAATAGCGAATTTAGACGATTTTTACGAAGGTCAATAAAAACGCTACCAACATTAGAATGAGTAAATATCCTATTCACGAACATGTTCTAACATCCTTATGTTTAACATTCAGGTAGCATTTCTACAGAAACTCATTATAAGTTTTAGTATTTGTTTATCTATTTCTGTGAACTTCATTTTCTTTGTTTATAACAAAAGTTGGATCGTCTTTGATATGCTTTGAGATTTGAAATCTTATGACTCTATTCGAAAAATGCCACTTCAATTTGATTCAAGACATATAACCGCCAAGATTTGCTTTAAATTTTTACGATAAGGATTGCTTGTCTGTTGGAATTTTCTGATTTTTTTCTCGGTTACCGGCTATGAAAAATAAAAACCCGGGTCGCAGTGCCAAAACTCTGCCGACAATATAGTGTATTTGCTTGTATAGGGCCGTGAGGTTTTATACTTTTGTTATGTAAAATTAAGTTTGTTTTTGGGCAAAATAACAAATTTAACCCCTTAATACACCCCTTAAAATAACATTTTTTTTCTTAATTGTTATATTATTATCAATCTAACGTCTACACCGAATTAAATACACCCTTCAATAAATAAGTCATTATCTGCAAATTAGTGTTTTCAAAATATGTGTAAGTCCGGTCCTGTTAAGCCGATTTTATTAAAATTCTAGGGGCACTTTTTAATTGCTACTAACGGGTTAAATGTCAATTTTGAAACGATTCTGAGAATTTTTTCGGTATTTTGGGGCTCAAAAACATTTTTCAACCCCTAAAAACTACCCTTAAAATGGCCCGATTACGCCCATTTTAAATAGGCTTCTTGCGGTGATGGATTTCAACACGTGGGCCAAATTTCGTTAAAATCAATTAACTCTTTCGGAAGTTATTGCACGTACACATATATATATATATATATATACGTATATAAATATATATATATATATATATATATACATATATATATATATATAAACATTTTTAAAAATGGTGCCAATGTGTTTAGGAGGTTATGAAACGTCGAGAAATTTTGGTCCGACCCCTAGGTCCCGCCATCCGACCGACGCCAATAGTGTATGTTGCCTTATGGCAAATACACTAATAACCAGTAACCGGCTTTTACATATTCATAACCGCGGTTTCCATATCAAATTTTAACGGATGATCGGTTAACCGATTTCTGTGCCCTGCTTTATTTTAAATTATTATTAATTTTTTATACGTTTTAAACCGTCATAACATCTAAACTAAAGAAGATATGAACCTCCGCTTTAACCTATTTTTTTTATTAGACACGTTATTGTTAAACATGTCTTTGATATTTTTATGTTTTTCCAAATATCGCAAAACATTTCATGTTTTCATCTGCTTTGCAAATCTGCACCTTTTTTGGCACTAAGTGTTTTTTGGTTTGTTTGGTATTAACCGAACTTATAGAAAAAGTTACACTGAACCGATTTCGACTATTTGAAACATTGTGTTCTTTTAGTTTTAAAGGTATATTTTTTTTAGAAAAACTTTACGCTATAACTTCTAAACGAATAAAATCCAGAATCGATTGAGTTTGATTTTTCTATAAAAATGACAGCTGTAAATCATATACGTAAACAATATCTAGCAGATATTTGTTTTTTTTTAATAAAAAAAATAAGAAGGGCCTCCCTTCTTAAAAAATTGGGTAATTTTTGAAAAATATTTTGCTATGTTTCACTTACTTCCAGTTTCTAGTCAGCTGAATCAAGCTCACTCTACTGTATGTAAAGTAATTTCAACTTAGAAACATATTCTTTATTTAAATTATTGGGGATTCACGACAATTTTGCTCATGTCTAAGAAATTTGTAGGCGAAACAGTTTAAGAAATGCTGATTTATGCAAATAGTTTATTATAGTTGAACTAGCTATTTTATTAAAAGTTAAAATAACATATAGGACACATTTTGTAATCCTTGACACGTTCTGTTTGATTCCCTAACGTACTAAGACAAAATAAACAGATTGTACACATAAATTGCGAACACAAAATTGAAGCTTGCAGCAATTTAATAACTTTCCATGTTCTAGTTTTTCTGAAGATATTTCATGACTTAATTGTTATTTTAAATTACATTGTTTTCATCATGTTATTATTTTGCTTTATCGAAATTGAAGAAAATCAGAATTTCTTCCTCCGATAAATAAGTAATGTCTGCATATTTATTTTATTTTAACAAACATTGTGTATAGAATTTTTCTCTATAATCTGCTACTATCAAAAAATATATTATAATAATACATTTTTTGCTTCTATTCCCTATAAATAGCTGTTTTCCATATCTATATAGCGACAGTAAAATGACCTATGTCGCACTAGTGAGTAAAGCAAAACAAAAAACCAACAGTAATTCCCAAAAGCAACCTGTCAGTTATCATTCGATTTTATAAGACGAACAGACATAACGTAAAATACAAAACAGGCGCAGTTTTCGTACACAAATCAAATGAAATGCATTATGGTTGCACATACACAGATTATGACAGCTGTCAGATATGGTTATAACTAGCTGCGAACCCGGCTTCGCTTGGGTCAATTTCTGTGTGGCTAGTATTAATATTAATACAGAAAAAGTATTTTATGATAAAAAGAAAAGTAATTTAAGCATTCCATGACAAAGATACCCTGTGATAGTTTTTCATCCAGTCTACCGTACCGAAGCGTCATCTATGAACCACTTTATCAACGATAAAACAACATTCGTCAGTGACAGAAATGGGCAAGCTGTCATGTCGTGTATATAATATGAAATGTCATTCGTTGTTATTTGTTTTGTTGTAATGTGAGTTTTCCAATTTTGCAGAAATTAATATTTTTTTCATGCTTGATAATTTTTAATAGTTTTCAGTCAAGTGTGCCGTACCCCTCGAAGAAATTATTAATATAAGTAAAGTGAATTTATAGGAGGTACGTTCAAAAAATGAAGTATGTATCTCGAACGTAAAGCTTTTATGGCTCTTGTGCTCTAATAATCTTCGTTTTTCCATAATTAAGGCCACAGCTCGCACATAAATTAATGGATTACATTCTAAATACATAAACTACTATTTTTATACTTGACAGATTTACATAATTTTTAAAAACACTGAAATATATATATTTTATAATTATTATATAAATGCTTAAAGAAGCTACTGCTTTGGGTTTATTCTAGCAGTTTTACCGAAAAGCCCAAAGGAGCAGAAGACCGCCTTAAATATATTAGGATCCCATGGGAACATTCGAGAAAAACTTTAGATAAATGTCTGAAAACTTGTCTTAGGGATTTTGTCAGGGGAATTTCAGTTTACGAGGATGGGTAAACCCATGAGTTTACGAAAATTACAGAAATTCCATTGAATACAATATTCTTAATTTGTAACGTTATCATTTTACTTATGACGTTTTTATAATCTTAATTTGAGTCAAAAATAAATTCATACGTATCTATCAATGCACTTTCTGCCATCTGGAAACTATAGAATAGTATACTAGACGATTATAACCTTTAATTACAACCAATGTTCTTTTTAAGTGTTATCTAGCGGAAAAAAGTAAAAACTAAAATAAAATTTTGAAAGCGTTTCCTTTTCACGTTAATTTTTTGTAAGTATTATTTATAAATTTCTTATTTTATTTCACTGAATTATATTTGCATGAAAATAAAAAATTAGTTTTTAATCACACCAAAGAAGTATAACTTCAAACGCACCTACTTTAGTTTGCCTTTTAAGTTAGAAGTTGAAAACTTTGGAAGGTTGGATTTTCTACACTTTGTGAGTAGAGCTTGGCAGGTGGTAATAGTAAAGTTACTAGATTTACTAAGTACCGCAATCTATTGTACTTATGCTACATAGAGACAACAATGAAATCGATGGCTGACTGATAGAAATTAAAAAAATCATAGCTTTACATTAATATTTACATAATTTTAAATTTGTATTATTTATGGAATTTATGTATTTTCTAAAAATTATTATCCGTCAATGATATTTATTAGTGTATTTGCCATATGGCAACATACACTATTGGCGTTGGTCGGATGGCGGGACCTAGGGGTCGGACCAAAATTTCTCGACGTTTCATAACCTCCTAAACACTTTGGCACCATTTTTAAAAATGTTTATATATATATGCATATATATATATTCATATGTGCGGGCAATAACTTTCGAAGGAGCTAATTCATTTTAACGAAATTTGGCATACATGTTGGAATCCATCACCGCACGAAGCCTATTTAAAATGGGCCCAATCGGGTCATTTTAAGGGTAGTTTTTAGGGGTTGAAAAAAGTTTTTGGGCCCAAAAATACCGAAAAAATTCTCAGAATCGTTTCAAAATTGAAATTTAACCCTTTAGTGGCAATTAAAAAGTGCTCCTAAAATTATAAGCAAATCGGCCCGACAGGACCGGACTTACAAATTTTATGAAAACACTAGTTTGCGTATACGAATTTACTTACTGAAGGTCGTATTTAATTTGGTGCAGATGTTGGATTGATAACAATATTTCAACTAATAAAATTATTACTGTAAGGGGTGTATTAAGGGGTTCAATTTTTTTTTATTTTGTCCAAAAACAAACTTAATTTCATTTAATAAAGCCACAATACCTGTATTAGCAAATACACTATATTGTCGGCAGGGTTTTGGCACTGCGACCCGGGTTTTTATTTTTTCCTTATTAGTTACGAGAACTTTAATTCAATAGTATCTCCCAAAATGCCAATCTAGATATTTTAGATAATAGATCATAGCCCTGTACAAACAACTATCTCGATACTTATCTAGAATAATTGAGACAGGATACAGGAACAACCGTTTCTCGCCGGAAGGCAGTAGGAAAAAGTCCTAGCCATGTCGGTCCCCGCCAGGAGAATTTCGAGTCTAGTAATTTTTGAATTTTTTTTTTGTATTTCTGTGTCACATTTTTTATAGTTTCTGTTACTTTAAAACAAATAAAGTTTTGGACCGTAAAAGCTTTTAATAAAACATGACAAAAAGCAAATACCATTTCTGTTTTTCACATTCATCAGTGAGCTAACGCACAACGGAAAGTAAACATTAGTAAACAACAAATAAAAAAAAAAACCTGACAGGTAGGTAAATTTGTGTTCTGTTTAGTTTGTGTCCCATGACAGATGAAAATATACATACAACGTTTTTAAAGTGTCCAATGCTGTTTTAAGAACATTTTATTGATATAAAAATGATTTTTCGGGAAAAAGGACTTTATTTATAAGTAAAACACTTAGTATTTTATTTTCAGCGACGTTTCGTTCCTTGTTTGGAACTTTATCAAGCTTTAATAACTATTAAATGTTGTGATTAAATAGATATAAAAGATAATATATACATGTGAATATAAATTTGAGTTTAACAATATTAATACAAAGTTTATAATAATTTAGTTTTTTTGAAATTATTATAAACTTTGTATTAATATTGTTAAACTCAAATTTATATTCACATGTATATATTATCTTTTATATCTATTTAATCACAACATTTAATAGTTATTAAAGCTTGATAAAGTTCCAAACAAGGAACAAAACGTCGCTGAAAATAAAATATTAAGTGTTTTACTTATAAATAAAGTCTTTTTTCCCGATAAATCATTTTTATATTAATTACCAAGGACAAAAAAGAAATAAAGTCAATTTTATTGATATGTTTTGTGGTATTTTTTTTCTCGGCTATTTTATGTTTCTAGCTTTTGCCTTTACCAAATGCGATCGACTCTGTGGTCGCTTACGTTAATGTCCATTTTGATAGAAACGTTAATATAAGAAACTGAGTTAAGGTTACTGAGTACCAGCTATTCAATATGCTCCATTTTTCACCCGCATAGCTGGCTATGTGCATGTAAAATGGTTACAAAATAAACTAGAAAAATGTACCATTGTTCCCATTTGACATTTAACCAAGTTAGTGCAGTTTATTTGATCAAAATAAACGATTTAAAATCAGATTAAAACGAGAAAATTAGCATAAGTTTGACACAAATTTTTGAACAGAATAAAATTAAATTAAAAAAAAATTAAAGTAACACAAATTTGTCAGTATTTTTAACATCAGTTCGTAAAGAAAAAACTTCGAAAAGTTAATTTGCCTTCCCGTAATTCGAAATCTCGTGACGTTCTGTAAAGCAATATTGACGAATATCACGTTTTATAGTTCAATTTTTAGGGCAAAAATATGTGTTTTTTGAAAGCCAAATTTTGTGAGGCTTAAAATTTAACCGCAGTCAATTAAAAAGTAATAAAAAGAATAATCTGCGATATAAAAGTTTCCGTAACTATAAGGAGAAAATAATAGCAAGTTTTCAAATTTTGGGCTTCGATATTGCGCCTAGCGAAGACGTGTTTTAGTACTTGTATTGTTATAAATTGTAATAAATAGAACAGTCTTAAAGTATTGGTGATTAAGTTTTTACCTTCATTTAAAAATGATTTAAAAGAAATTATAGAAATATCTTTTCTATGGCGCCACTGGAATGTGTCAAAATCCTTAAACCAAAATTATTTACTACTCTATACTACTTTTGGGAAAAAAGTAATCATAATATTTTTTGTCGGCGGGGTTTAGTACTGCGACCCGACTATTTTTTAATTAACACGTACCAACCAATTTCTATCTTAAAGAAGTCCTAAGATGTGTTTAAGAGGACAATTGATTTGTCCAGATCCATAGGAAAAGTCAATTTTTTATACCGTAAGTACAAAGTTAAGTAGTTTCGGAATTTGCTTTCTACGTAATTTATTTTCAAAGTTCTCTGCGTTTTTGGCACGGGTTAAACTATATTAATTGAGCTGAAATTTTGAGCCAATCATTTTTTCCATATATAGAACCATTTCAGGGGGTAGCAACTCAAAAAATTTGAACAAAATAATTGGCTTATATAAGTAAGGGCCAGTCAAATAGACTGGCCCTAATTTTGACAAAAGTTGGAAATTGTCACATGATAACCTTTAAAATGGTTTTTTACATTGAAAAAATGATTCGCTGAAAATTTCAGCTCGAATGATTAATATTAACCCTTGCCGAAAACGCTGTAAGGTTATAGTTTATTATTACGTTCCGTAGTCCATGTGCTTAATTTAATATAGATTATGTTCCCATAAACGCTGTTACTAAGATACGTTCGTCCAAAGACCATATAAAGTTGCTTGAGATTTGTGTTTAGCTGGCACTATTTTCAGTTCGATATTAGCCATAAAATTTTACGACTATATATTATCGCGAATATAGCGTCTAGTGACTGCTGTTGATCACATTATATTATATTCAAAGTCATTATAATATTTTCAAGACTGAATTTATCATCTTTGAAACGAGAAAGCGAATAATAATATCGCTCTTTGATATGAGAAAGCGAATAATAATATCGCCTTGAAATCAACTCTAATTAAATTACGGATTAAATGTCTTTTTATATTAATAAAATTACCTATAATGTTTTCTTATAAATAAACATAGTACAATGGGGTCGCGGTAGTCAAATTTTTGTTTTGGATCCTATTGTGCAATCATCGAAGCTGCTGTGATTAAATCTTTTATAGCTGGGTTATAGTGGACTATTCAGTAATTGGACTTAACACTTAGCAAAAAATGAAAAGTCGACATTTTATATTTCGTTGCATATTTTAAATATTTGAATTCTTCCGTGGAACTGATCAAAACAGCACTTATGAGAATAATAAACCAAGTCATAAATATTTATTAGTTTTGACATCATTGTTGACTACTGTTTAGAAGATACGTCAGTTTTGTTGACTTAATAATTATAATTATTAAGTCCAAAATAATTATTTCTTTTTGTTACATAATTTTATTTTGAAAACTGACATTATTGTTAATTTTACACGGCATTTTTTGAACTTAAGTTGAGTCTTAAAATATATAGTTTTATTAAAAACACCTCTTGTTTTTTCAAACGCACTATTAATTTATTATCAATCCAATCCTAACAACTACCTTCAAAATAAAAATCAGCGTTTGCATTTCAAAAGTTTAAAAACGTTAAAAGTACCTGTGTACTTAATGGATATTGAAGTATTTTTTTATAATTAATTTTAGTGCAATCTCTTTTTAACGCAGTACTTAATCAGTTTTTAACGTGAAGTTTTTTTTTAAGTTAAATCCGATTAAATTTTTTGTGTATTACAAAAAAGTTTGGCCACAGTCACAAACAGAGCTCACATTATATGGAAATCTAATTAATGAACAGATGGTAGCTACGCATGAAACGAAAAGTCGTTCGTTTTTGTTTCATTAGATTTGCAGTTTTGCGTTTTAAAACCATTGTAACTCAGCTGTTTAACATCTTTCAGTAACTGAAAGTTTTCCTTTGTTTTTACAGTAGAGATATCATATGACAAAAGATTCATGATAGAATAATTTAATGTTGGAATAATATTTTTTTCTAATATAGTGCTACAACAATGAATGTTTCTTAACAATTAGAGCAGACATAAGCTATTATACTAAATTAATTCAGCTGGTACGTAGCTACAAGCGTATGTAAAATATCTACTAATACATAACATTAATAAAATTTAGATATTTAATAATACATATATTTACTTATTAATTATAATGGACGTGAACAATATTGAGAATTATAACATATACTAGTGGGTTAAGCCTGTCTCCGTCAGGCGCAATTGAAGTTCAAAGATTCAAAATGGCATTTTTCTTTTACATAAATTTTACATATATTTTAGAAGATCCCCTTAAGTTATGTCCCGTTGACCTAGGAAGTCTAAATGTATGAGTCAAATTCAAATCTGCAGCGCCCTGAGTTGAAGTCCCACGCTGGGCGAAAAATCATTTTTTTAATGGTTTTATAATTACCTATACATGTCAAAAAACTTACATGAATTAATTAATTAGTACCTGGGAGACCGAGCTGTGCTCGGAGAGCTCAATAAACATGGTGTTAATTTGCTGTATTTTTAAAATAGTATACAAAAATCTATACATTTTTTAATTAATTATATTATTAATAAGCTGTGAACTGTGAATATGTTTAAAACATATTGGACCATAATTATTTCTGACAACACTGTGACTCCTGAACATATTTTAGACGGCAAAATGCGGTTTTCATATTTTGAATACAGAAGTATGACGCTTGCACTAAATTGTAATATTCACATTTTCAATGTTTCCATTAATTCACATTTTTTACTACTATAAGACGAAAAATAATCTGTAAACTAATAACTCATTGCGCACACAATTATTCTACACTTTTTTCAACTGATTATTAACTCAATTAAAAAATTTGTAATTATTTGCAAACTTATTTGACATTTGATATTAGAATGTTTCTGAGTTTGTTATTGGTAACCAAGGCAACTAAATATCCATCCATGGCCTATTGTGTTCTATGAAGTTTTTTTCTAAAAAACCCCCTATTTTGACCCCCGGGGAGAAAATCGAAAATCCGGCTACGTAAGGATCTGTCCCGTGTTTCGTACTATAAGTGTGCCAAATTTCAACTTCCTAAGTCTGCTGGGGCCTTCTGGAGGGTCTGGAAAGACAGACGGACATCCGGACACACAATTGGAAATTATATATGTAGATTATTTGTTCTCTTTTTGTTTCAAATTATCCGTAGCTCTCTTTTTCTTGCTGTTAACGGTGGAGAAGTAGGCATTTTTCGCTATAAACGGAATTTACGGCTTATGTTTGCGAACATTCGTTATTTTACGTTAAGTGGATGTGAATGAGCTTTTATTACAGTTAAAGAATGAACAGCTGGAATTTTTAAAATTGCCAAAGGATTGTTCATAAACCTGGAAAAAAATATAACGCACATAATCGAGAAACATGTAATGCTAAGTTTGCGTAAACAAAATTTGAATTTTAAAAAATATCGTGTTGTCTAAAGTCAGTATAATATGATAGGAATATGATTTATTATCATTTTTACATGCATTACAGATATATCTACTTTAAGGTGTCTGATCCCTCAGATCGTAAAATATGCTCTCGGGAAATTTCGAACTGTTGTCACAAAATTCATTTTATTAGTGTATTTGCCATATGGTAACATACACTATTGGCGTCGGTCGGATGGCGGGACCTAGGGGTCGGACCAAAATTTCTCGACGTTTCATAACCTCCTAAACACTTTGGCACCATTTGTGTGTGTGTGTGCGGGCAATAACTTTCTTTTAATTGATTTTAACTAGATTTAGTCCACGCGTTGAAATCCATCTCCGCAAGAAGCCTATTTAAAATGGGCCTAATCGGGCCATTTTAAGGGTTGACAAATGTTTTTGGGCCCCAAAATACCGAAAAAATTCTCCGATTCGTTTTAAAATTGAAATTTAACCCTCTGGCAGTAATTAAAATGTGTTCCTAAAATTTTAACAAAATCGGCCCGACAGGACCGGATTTACAAATTTTATGAAAAAACTAGTTTGATAGTTCGATTGATAATAATATTGCAATTGAGAAAAAAATCTTCTTTTAAGGGGTGTATTAACGAGTCAATTTTTTATTTTGTCCAAAAACCAAGTTAAGTTCGCATAATAAAGCCACACTGCCTATATTAGCAAATACACTATATTGTCGGCAGGGTTTTGGCACTGCAACCCGGGTTTTTTTTATTGTTTTTATTAGCTGTGATTAAGCTTTAAGTTCCAAAAAAATTTGGTTTGTTGCTTAAATAATTCAAAAAAACGTATATTTTTGCCCTAAAAATTGAATAAAAAAACGTAATATCGGCAGAAAATGGACCATTTTTTCGAATTTAATGATTATACGATATATGAAATGAATGATGTGCGTGATTTTTTTTAACTTGGGGTGGAACACCTCAATTTTTCACATTCTTTTCAAAATATTTTACATCTATATCAGTATTATGGTTTATTCATTACAAATTTATTTGTTTATGAAAATTGTTAAAAAATGCCAAACGATTTAACATTTTGAGTCTGGTTTAAACCAAAAAGTAGGTATTTGCATGCAGATTTATTATTGTGAAAAATTTTTTACAGTAAAACTTTTCTAGCACTCGCACAAAAAGGTGATTATAATGCTTTTCCCATGAGCGCAACACTTTTAAGCAGCTTACACAACCGTAATTTTAATGAATTTTAAAATCAATGAGACATATGGCCTTACCGCGATCTGTAAAATTTTTCTTTTTAGTGTATTTGCCATATGGCAACATACACTATTGGCATCGGTCGGATGGTGGGACCTAGGGGTCGGACCAAAATTTCTCGACGTTTCATAACCTCCTAAACACTTTGGCACCATTTTTAAAAATGTTTATATATATATGTATATATATATTTATATATATATATATATATATATATATATATATATATATATATATATATATATACGTATATATATATGTGTGCGGGCAATAACTTTCGAAAGAGTTAATTGATTTCAACTAAATTTGGCCCACGTGTTGAAATCCATCGCCGCAAGAAGCCTATTTAAAATGGGCCTAATCGGGCCATTTTAAGGGTAGTTTTTAGGGGTTGAAAAATGTTTTTGGGCCCTAAAATACCGAAAAAATTCTCCGAATCGTTTCAAAATTGAAATTTAACCCTCTGGCAGTAATTAAAATAAAATCGACCTTACAGGACCGGATTTAAAAATTTTAAGAAAGACTAGTTTGTAGATAGTGAATTATTTACTGAAAGGTGTATATAACTTGGTATAGAGGTTCGATTGATAATAATATTGCAATTAAGAAAAAAAATGTTATTTTAAGGGCTGTATTAAGGAGTAAAATTTTTTATTTTGCCCAAAAACCAACTTAAGTTCGCATAATAAAGCCACACTGCCTGTATAAGCAAATACACTACATTGTCGGCAGGGTTTTGGCACTGCGACCCGGGTTTTTTATATTTCACATAGTTTTTGGCAAAACTGTCACGCAGAAAAATAATACTTTGCAATAATCGTAGGAATTTTGAGTGTTATTTTTCAAAAAAATTGCCATATCCTTGTGATTTTTTGTGTAAACTTCTTCATCTAAAATATGTTATTTATTCTGACCTTGGATTGCTTTTGGTTGTTGTTTAGTCTGGGTCTTGTCTTAGAGATAACTATCACCGTCGTAGTAACAATCAGCGTTGGCAGATTTTTTTTGCCAAGTCGGGATTTTGGAACTTTTTGCCTGAAAAAAGCGGGATTCTTTCGTCGAAAGCGGGACATAGTAAAAAAAGTTTTTAAATATTTCTCTTTTTATTTGAGTTCAAATTACGTTTACGTGACAATAGATAGTAAAAATAGCCATAGAAAATGTATTTTAATAAAAATATGATATTTTAAATCATATTTACCCTATCGTTAAATTTTTGAGTCTTTATTCGTCTTCTGAATAAAAAAAAAAAATAAAAAAAAAACAGAAATTAAAATCAAAAAAATTTTATTCATTAGAAAAATATGGCGTTTCAAACAATAGTCTGAGGAGTGAGTGTTACAAATTGCAACTTACAATAAGAGAATAATTATTTACGCACGGTCGAGTTATCCCCGAAAAGCTGGACTGAGCCTGTCCCGCGCGGGACATTTAATTTTGATTTAAAAATCGGGACGTCCCACCAAAATCGCGACGTCTGGCAACGCTGATGGCTATACTCTTGGTGTCTCGTCTCTTAGATTCACCTCAGTCTGAGAGTCTTTGAAGAAGAGGGCGCTCGTGCACATTGAAAAAAAAAACCCGGGTCGCAGTGCCAAAACCCTGCCGACAATATAGTGTATTTGCTTATACAGGCAGGGTGGCTTTATTACGCGAACTTAAGTTGGTTTTTGGGCAAAATTAAAAATTTGACTCCTTAATACACCCCTTAAAATAACATTTTTTTTCTTAACTGCAATATTATTATCAATCTAACGTCTACACCGAATTAAACACACCGTTCAATAAATAAGTCACTATCTACAAATTAGTGTTTTCAAAAAATTTATAAGTGCGGTCCTGTTGGGCCGATTTTATTGAAATTTTAGGGACACTTTTTAATTACTACTAAAGGGTTAAATGTCAATTTTGAAACGATTCTGAGAATTTTTTCGGTATTTTGGGGCCCAAAAACATGTTTCAACCCCTAAAAACTACCCTTAAAATGGCCCGATTACGCCCATTTTAAATAGGCTTCTTGCGGTGATGGATTGAAACACGTGTACCAAATTTCGTTAAAATCAATTAACTCCTTCGAAAGTTATTGCCCGCACACATATATATATATATATATATATACGTATATAAATATATATATATATATATATATATATATATATATATATATATATATATATATATATATACATATATATATATAATCATTTTTAAAAATGGTGCCAATGTGTTTAGGAGGTTATGAAACGTCGAGAAATTTTGGTCCGACCCCTAGGTCCCGCCATCCGACCGATGCCAATAGTGTGTGTTGCCATATGGCAAATACACTAATAAAACATTTAAATAGAGAAGAAAAAATATTTTTGGACCACTGTGTTGTGTTAATGTGTACACATGCAGGAATAAAATTATTCGTATATTATGTAACATTGTTACTTGAATAAACACCGGCGCTAATTAAATCAGTGTTGCCATTATTACAGAAATAACTTGATTAAAATTACGTTATGGCTGACAATATTTGGCTAAACTATTACGCGTTATTCGGTTGGAGAAGGGTTGATTTTAATTTAGAAATGTATATTTATTACGATAGAATCAAAATTAAATTGCCCAAAATAAGAAACGAAGTTTTCGCATCATTGTTGACATCTGCATCCGCAACAGTCGGTGAGAAGCTTTTGCGGATGTGATGTAACAAAATTATCAGATAAAATAGTTGTGCTATAAAATTTGTATGATCTTTCAATTTGTCAAGGAAAAATTCCATTTAAAATCCAGTTTTCTAGATCTAGGGAAATTTTCTTAGACTTGGCAACACTGTAGCAGGCAGTTTTAGTAAGTGTCTTGACGTAATGGTTAATCATGTTGCGTTTGATTATAATGAGAAATTAACCATACAAGGCATCGAAAACAAATGATTACTCTCAATGGAAGTTACTGTGTGTTTACGATGTCAAACTTTAAACTTCTACGCTTGCGTTATATAGTTAACATGTAAACAATATTTGTTAATTAAATTTTAACAAAGATATGACCGTTTATTAATTGAATTTAACAATATAAATTTCAACTTTATGCATATAACTTCAATTTATTAAGTTAGACGAAAGTTTCCGTCTTTTCTTCTTATTAATTCGTCAGTTCAATTTTTTATATTCTATATTGTTTACATAAACGACACTGACTTTAAATCGGCTTAAAAATTTATAAGACTTTGGCGGGAAGGTTTTCTGAACCGAAACTTAATTGTTTTTAAAATTAGTTTAACGTTTTTTAAGTAATCATTTTAGAAAAATCGATTTTTCACAAAGCAAAAGTATAATATGTAAAGCAGGTTAATGTTTCAGCTATGCTGGGCGCGCCAAAAAATTAAGAAAAATTAAAATAAAAAACTTAATTTTATACAATGCAATGTTAATAATTTTCATTCAATGTAGACCTTATTACCAATTTATTTGAACTTTTCTGAGTCATATTTTTACGAGATAGGATGCGGAATAGCAATTTTTAAGAGATTTTTTGAAAAAGTATACATTAAAAAACCATTTGAGACTTCTCAAGAGGACCTTGGAAAAATATAGTTTTCGCGTCTCTGACCATTCCGCAAATTTGACCCTTAAAGTTAAAAATTAACTTTTCGTACGACTTCACGTCTCTAATAGGGATGTTGACTACTCAAATAATCTATGATAGTAATAGTAAAAAAAACCCGGGTCGCAGTGCCAAAACCCTGCCGACAATATAGTGTATTTGCTAATACAGGCAGTGTGGCTTTATTATGTGAAGTTGGTTTTTGGGAAAAATAAAAAATTTTACTCCTTAATACACCCCTTAAAATAACATGTTTTTTTCTTAATTGCAATATTATTATCCATCGAACCTCTATACCAAGTTATATACACCTTTCAGTAAATAATTCACTATCTGCAAACTAGTCTTTCTTAAAATTTTTAAATCCGGTCCTGTCAGGCCGATTTTATTAAAATTTTAGGGACACATTTTAATTACTATTAGAGGGTTAAATTTCAATTTTGAAACGATTTGAAGAATTTTTTCGGTATTTTAGGGCCCAAAAACTTTTTTCAACCCCTAAAAACTACCCTTAAAGTGGCCCGATTAGGCCCATTTTAAATAGGCTTCTTGCGGTGATGGATTTCAACGCGTGTGCCAAATTTAGTTGAAATCAATTAACTCTTTCGAAAGTTATTGCCCGCACACATATATATATATATATATATATATATATATATATATACGTATATATATAAATATATATATATATATATACATATATATATAAACATTTTTAAAAATGGTGGCAAAGTGTTTAGGAGGTTATGAAACGTCGAGAAATTTTGGTCCGACCCCTAGGTCCCGCCATCCGACCGACGCCAATAGTGTATGTTGCCTTATGGCAAATACACTAAAAACAATATTTGTCCTCATTTTTAAGGAATTTAATTAATATTTAATAAATAAAACGTAATTAAATCACTCTCAAGTCACATGACAACGAACATCAATCATAAACATTATCAGACGCTGTCAGAGAGAAGAACGCTGTTCACGCTGTCAAAAGGCTTCATTGTTTGGTTAATATTTAGAGTGTGTAATTTATTATTATTTATTTATAAGAAACGTCAAATTACATATAACTATAGCAACAGTTACGGAAAAACCTTTCATCACCTCATCAGTTTACCAACGTTTATGAGTGTATGACGTCACGGCGGTCACGTGGCAAGTATTGGCGTTTTGGAGCAAAATTTGAAACAGAATTTAAAATACATGATTTTTAAACCTTGTGTCGGCTTAAAAAAAAAATATTTGTGGCTATATTAGGTACTTACGCATAATTTAAAACACTTTCCCAAAAATAGTCAACAGCCCTATTGGATACTCACTTTCTACAACTAATCAAATTTTAACGTTTATCTATCAAACGGCCTCAGAAAACAAATGCTTGTGACACACAAAACAGACAGACACCGAGATGATTGCATTTTACCAATTTTGTTACAGAACACTAAAAAACAAGAAAATCTTTTCTTCAATTCTGGGATAAAATATATGTGTTTAAATTGGCCATGGTGGGTATTCTGTAATATGCTATTTTCGTAAAGTCAAAATGGCAGAAGCAGTTGTTCAGATCTACCGGTTACACAGTAGTAGTGAAGTAATCGTTTCCTGTCTCTTTCTTTCTTTTCTTTTAACTCCAACGGTATACACGAAATTGTTTTCTGTGCCATTGTATGTACATGGCGAGATAACGGGTCTGCATGTGGTGGAAAGACGGGTAGGAATGGGCAATAGTTGATAGAAATTTATTTGTACTGTTTTTGGCACAATCTACAATTTCGTTCACATATACGAATAAAAAAATCATAAATTAAATTTACTTTATTTTAGAAAGCATTTTAAAGTGAAAGTAGATATCTGTGGTCAAAATGCAAAACTACTTATGCCAAATATAATTTCAGATATTAAAATTTGAACCCTATTTGTCTTATTGATAATGAAAACAATATCTATATTCATAACTTTTTCATTAGAAAACGACGTTCTAGGCTGCTTAAGCAGTCATCTTCAGTTCAATTAATTAATTACGAAATTAGTGACAAAAAATAAGTTTTCATTAAAAAATTACAGTTTTCAAATTTTAACAATTTCATTACAAAAAAAAAACGACTGTCGTCATCTCGTGGTAATGTGTTTATTTTAACAGATAAAGATAAAATTTATTGTTATAAATATAAAATTTTACAATAAGAATGTTACAATAGTTTGATTCTGGTTCCTACTATTTACCCAGTGCAATAAGTTTTATGTTAAAGTTACTTTTGTATATGGTTACATGTGTTACCATATTTTTACTTGAAATGTAGGGAAAAACTCTACTCCGCTACTTTTTAATATTTGTCGGTAATATTAAGTGACGAGTAGTGGCGCCGAAGTCTCTGAATAGAATAGAATAAAATATATTTTCACCCTATTATAATACGTAACTGACCGCTAACGGTGCGAAATTTTCGCACGAGTCGGCTAGTTGAAAATAAGTCGTAAATTACCGTCGACTCCAAAATAATGACCTAAGCGATGTTTAGTTAGAGCCGCAGATGTAATCTGACGATGTGTAAACTCAAAACTTTAGATATTGGCGTTGTATTTGTGGTCGTTCCAGAAAGTAAGTCGTGCGTCTAATGAAATCTCTTTGCACGATTCAGCCGTGTGAATTTGACTTGGTAAATTCTGTGAACGCGTCTACTGAGTTTTCGATAACAGCTTTGACCTGTTTTATTGCCTGTGAAATCTGAATGCTTGTCAACTCACTGATGTTATTACGTCATACGTTCGAAAGTTTCCTGCTGGGATTCACAACACATTGTCAGAAAATTGAAGTTGACAATGTCCACAGATTCTGATCAGAGCCGTATTTAAGTTCAATGCCACTCCGGGCTATTTGAAAGCGTCCTTTCCCCTTCTGCCTTTGACATTAAATTTTGACTATGTAAAAATAACATGATTCTAAAAAAATGCTTTCGTATAATGCGCGGTTTTTCTTCAAAATGTAGACGCTTAAGCCTTTAGTTGTCAACCGTCTATAATCTGTGATGATTACCAGGAATTCACTGTTTAAAAAGATCTTAAATAGTATGTCCATACATTTATCGTTTAAAAAAAGATAAACCAACATTAAACAAAGGCAACTTAATCTAATAACGTAGAGGAAAAAACATCCTTACGTACGGTTATTAGCCTACTACCATATGCAACTGAGTAACCGAGCTGGGTAGAGTAGTGGTACAGCACTAGACTCGCATTCGGGAGGTGCGGGTTCGATTCCCGGCAGGGGCAGATGTGGCTGGGACATTTTCCTACTGCCTCTCGCCGAGAAACGGTAATTCCTGTACCGGCCATCTTGATTGAGGTTTTCCATGGTTTCCCTCAATTAATTCCAGATAAATATCGAGATGGTTCCTTATTTGAGGCCATGGCCGATTACCTATCAAACTCCTAGTTCAAAAATTACCTACCTAATCATAATTTCCTATAATTCCTTCATTCGCCCATTGCTGTTATAAAAGTTGAAGTTTTAAAAAATGTAGAAAATAACGGGAGGTGGTAAATGGAAAATAGTAATGGTGCGAATGGCGTCTGTTATGACATAAAGTCGAGAAACGGACGTTAAACGCATTATTATTATTATTATTATATGCAACTGAGTACATATTTTCTTGTAATAAAAAAAATGTTGTATGCCTTTATAAATTATTATTTCTTATTCAAATATTATATTCTATAAATCATAATTTAATTTTTTTGTATTTAAAAGAACAATAATAAGAAATTAAACATAATTTGACTACAGCAGTATATTTCGTATCTAACAGAGACAGATATAGTCCAAACATGGCTGACAGGCACTTTGACAGTTCTTTCGACAATTTTTGAGTACTAGTTATCCTAAACTACACGCGAACGTTTAGTTTTTTTTAACTTTTACGTTATCTAAAAGAGTTAAATTTTTGAATTAGGTCTTCAAAATTTTGTCTAGGGTCAATTGAATTGAATTTTAATGATAATGTGCATTTTTGGTGAGTCTCTCATAATTTAATGAAAACCACATTAATATAATTAATGACCAAGTTGAGACATCCAGAGCTAACAATTAAAATTGCAGATTTTTATCTGCATATTGTTTTAATAAAAACAAAATGGTTCCTTAAATACTAGGTACTAGTATAGAAAGGTTTTCTTATGAATCATTAAAAATTTCGGTTACACTACGAAACGCACAGATAAGCTAAAATTACGCACTAAAAGCTTTAGTAGGCTGGGGATAATGTTATTACGTGGATCTAACCAACTGGACCTAGCTATAGTACTATGACCACTATTATCGCAACTATGTAAAAGTCGCAGAGAAAGCTAGACCTTATATATAGAATGATTATTTTCATTATAGAATTTTTTAAAATAGTTATGATTTTAAGGGTTCCGTATCTTAAACTGAATAATGAAACCCTTATATATAAATGTATATATTGTATTTTCCTAATTAGTGTATTTGCCATATGGCAACATACACTATTGGCGTCGGTCGGATGGCGGGACCTAGGGGTCGGACCAAAATTTCTCGACGTTTCATAACCTTCTAAACACTTTGGCACCATTTTTAAAAATGTTTATATATATATGTATATATATATTTATATATATATTTATATATATATATATTTATATATATATATATATATATTTATATATATATATATGTGTACGCGCGATAACTTTCGAAAGAGTTAATTGATTTCAACGAAATTTGGCCCACGTGTTGAAATCCATCACTGCAAGAAGCCTATTTAAAATGGGCCTAATCGGGCTATTTTAAGGGTAGTTTTTAGGGGTTGAAAAATGTTTTTGGGCCCCAAAATACCGAAAAAATTCTCCGAATCGTTTCAAAATTGAAATTTAATCCTTTGGTAGTAATTAAAAAGTGTCCCCAAAATTTTAATAAAATAGGCTCGACAGGACCGGATTTACAAATTTTATGAAAACACTAGTTTGCAGATAGTGACTTATTTATTGAAGGGTGTATTTAATTCAATGTAGACGTTAAATTGATAATAATATTACAATTAAGAAAAAAAATGTTATTTTAAGGGGTTAAATTTTTTATTTTGCCCAAAAACAAACTTAATTTCACATAATAAAAGTATAAAACCACACGGCCCTATACAAACAAATACACTATATTGTCGGCAGGGTTTTGGCACTGCGACCCGGGTTTTTACTATTTATTCTTTTTTATTAAAATCAATTAAAAAGATTAAATGTCAGTATTTTACCACAATTGTTCATTTGTAATTCCAAAGTTTACTTACAGATATTACAGTATTTTGAAACGTCAAACAATTTATTTTTAAATGATTAAATCTGTGTGAAAACTAATCTTTCCAAGAATAAGACCTAGCTAGATCGATTTTTTGTTTTCCAATACCCCTTTTCATTGAATTTCATCCAAATCGTTAGGGTCGTTTGAGAACGCAAAATTTATAAATATATAAAATAATATATAAGGGGGTCCCACGACATGACTGCCATAGCCTGGGACTGTGTTGCTGAGGTGATTTCAAGTAAAAAATGTCTAATGAACATATACCCGGAACGCTATCTTAACTGAGCTAGAAGCATTTGAAATTTTAGATAGGTAGTAGTAGGAATTCCCTACTAATTTAAAAACCATTTAAAAAGAAATTTCTTTATTTAATTAGTTGCTCAAAATGTCCACCCAGTTGCTTCTGAGAATTGAAGTGGTAGCTCTGCGAAGAGTCTCAGGTTCAGCACGAATAGTTCGTGCGGCCCCATGATTCTAGCTACTAGTTGTTCTCTGTTTTCAATATTTCCTGCATAAACTAAACTTTTCAGTCTTCCCCATAAAAAGTAATCTAGGGGATTAAAGTCTGATGACCTTGCTGGCCAAGGAACTGCAGAACCTCTTCCAATCCACCGGTTTGTATAATTTTGATTATTATCCGTCTGTGTGTATGTCATAATCGAATTTCTTTGAATTAATGAAATATATCAAACTGATTTTTTTCACAGTTATGGCACTTACAAAGCTACATATATTCCAATAGACAGATCTTCAATAATATATTCTTGTAAATTTAGGGGGACGAAAGTTTGATATCCAAAATAACAAACTTCTTTGTATTCAGTCCTGTGAGATATAATTTGAAAATCATTTTCTTCACGATTCTTTTAAAAAACCTATCTTTTCATTTCGTGTTATGTATTTTTCGACAGTTTTGCCCTGCGAGTTTATACTTACACTTGACCGTTTTTTACAGAATTTAACACTTAAAGGCTAGAGACTTCAATACAGGACTAGTTGCCTCAAGAAACTAAAAATCTGCTAGTCACAAAATTGAAACAGAAATTAAAATTTATATTATTACAGGAAAAGTTTTACTCGGTCGAGGAATTTTTTTTAATTGTATATTTTTATACTGACGCATTCTACTCTGTTTTTATATATAGATAGATAGATTGATATATAGTAAAATTTATTCTGTTAATACTGTATAAAACGGTGTAGAATATGTTAGCTATAAAATATACAATTAAAACTTATTATTAAAATATTCCTCGACTGAGTAAACATTTTTCTGTATTAATGTAGATTTTAAATTTTGCGTATAGTATGAACAGAATTAAGTTTCATATCTATCTGTCTATGCTTGATATTTTTAATAGACTTAAAAAAGAGATTATTAAATAAACCAAGAAATCTTGAGATCAGGAGAAGAAACTTGCCATTCCGAGCTAGGCGGTTCTGTCAACGACATAACGTCGGGTCTTTTCGCCGTATTTCGTGTGAACCGAAGTAAAAATAAACGTCGGAATTAGTTAGGTTATATTTTCTAAAACAGAGACAGAGAAATCTAGACAACAGATGCATACGCGTGCTATCGGAGGACATTATAATACGATGAATTTCGTGCAACCATAGACATAGGAATATAGAGACAGAGCATGGACTAGGGTTTTTTGACGAAGGGGGTAAAGTCGCTAAAGGGACGCAACGAGGTGAGTGATGTCCGCTTGTCATTGGTCGGCGCGCTGCGCATGTCTAGTGACATGAAATTTATGTTGGTAGTGTCAACCACAACATTGTTTTGTTTGAAGTTTCTATTAGCAGCGCTTTAGAAACAAGTATAATATAATTTTCAATCTAGTTGTGATCAGACGCATAGACTTCGTCTTGATTAATTTTATTGTGTTTTATTTATTTATTTTTTATTTTATATAATAGATCTAATACGATCATTATAGTGGTATCGTGTAAAAAGAAAATTTCTTTTCTATGCAGCACAATGCGCCAGCCAATCAAAAATCGACACCATTCTTACTTTGTACCAATGCTCTGTACCCAGTCCTCAATGGATTCCCCCCGACAGCTGCATACTCCATCCCTATAATTGGGTTTTTGAATGATTTTTTTTTTACATAAATGGAAAGATCACATACAAGTTTTATAGCGAAACTACTTTTATTATTTTGTTTAATTTCTTAATGAAAAAGTTATATTTGTTTAAAAAAAAATGTTTAAGCTAAGATCCGATAACTCGCCAAAAACCTCTGTGACGTCCAAATGTTTTTATTGTCCTGGTTGCCATGGTTACTTTGATAGTATGTATTATAAAGCCATACACAAATGCACAACTTTTGTCATTTTGACGTCACAGACATTCCTGGTACGTTTTGTAATCAAGTGATATCTTATGAAGTTTTATACATTTTAATTAATTTGTTATTAATTACCTATGGTTTAATTTTTTTTTCTTTTCGTTCTTTAATATTATTTACGATATATTATTTAAAAAATAAAAAAAATGAGCAGTTTTTTTTAAATTCAAATACTCAATTACAAGATCCATGCGTCCAACTCACTTTGGTTCATCCCCTATAAATGACATAATTTGTGTGCTGGTATCTAAAAACCCCAACAAAGTCAAGGCGTTTTTATTGTGAACGTGAATTCAATTTTGAAATATCTTCGTCGTCTCTCATACAATTTGTTACACGAAGTTTAGAGTTAGAACTTAAAGATAAAAAACGCTACTCTAGTCGTAAAACGTTTAGTATACGTACGCGCACAAACACACAGTTTTTTTTTATTTGCAGACAAATTTTCAGTAGCTATATAAACATCGCACATTCGTGCTACACATTTTATATGGCCAAAAGGCGGAATGATTTATGTCGCATTTTTCATAATTTGTACATTGCGTACGTAAGTTTAGTATTCTCTTCATAATAATGATAATAATAATACAGTAGAACCTTGATAAGCTAAGAACCTCTGTAAGTTAAAATTTTTTTGAATTCTGTCCCCCTGAAAGCATAAAACCTCCATTACTTAAATCACAAAACCTCGGTAACTTAAACAAATATTCTGAACATCGTCCTCGATAACTTAAAATGATATTTTGGTGACCTCCATAAGTTAAAGTATTATCAATGTCATCATGAGTATTTAATTTATGTCACCTCTATTGAACTAAATACATCCTCTATAAAATCCACAAACCTTGATAAGTTAAAAATTTTACTCAGACAACCTCTCTAACTTCAACTCTCGATAAGTAAAAAACTCGATAACTTAAATTTTTCAATGTTTCCCTTGGATTTTAGCTTATCGAGGTTCTACTGTAATACAAAAACTCGGGTCGCAGTGCCAAAAACATGCCGACAATATAGTGTATTTGCTAATACAGGCAGCGTGGTATGAACTTAAGTTCGTTTTTGGACAAAATAAAAAATTAAACTCTTAATACACCCCTTAAAATAACAATTTTTTCTTAATTGTAATATTATTACCAGTCGAACATCTACACCTAATTAATTACACATTTCAAAAAATAACTCATTATCTGCAAACTAGTGTTTTTAGAAAATTTGTAAATCCGGTTCTGTAAAACCAATATTTTTAATATTTTAGAGGAACTTTTTAATTGTTATTAAAGAGTCAAATTTCAATTTTGGAGCGATTCCGAGAATTTTTTTCAGCCTTTTATCGAGACTCGTCAAATTTTATTATTTTTTTTTATTAAAATGGGTTCTGCTTATCTCAGCGTTCTTGATGCTTGAAGGAAGGAAAGTGTAATCTGATCGGTAGTGTCGTTGCTTTTCAATGCAATGATTCACTCGTCATGAATTTTTTAACCACAAATTGGACATATATGGTTTCGCCTTTCAACAACATTCAGTTTATGAAAACGCTTAATTTTTTTGTTCAACCATTATAATTGATGAGCTGTAGAGAACTTTTTTATCATTCGAATTAAAACTACATGGTGTTTTATTTTAAGTGAAATTATATTATGCTTTTACACTATATCACCCTCCATCTTTCTTACACTTCTACTCGATGAAATGTTGTAATGTTATGGAAATAATACAAGACTTATTTCTTATTGATAAGTAAAAATTAAAATAAATAATTCTGTTTTTTTAAATTACTTATTAAAAAATAAAATGTTTGAAATGTAATAATTTTCCTGTTTTTTTGTGTATAAACATTAATATAAAATGCATAAAAAGCATAACTTCTATTATGCGTCCACGAACCGACACACATCTTTTTTTAAGTTAAAATTTATTTGTTGGGAAAAAAGACTTCTTTAAGTGAACACTTATTTGTTATATACTGAAAAAATGTGGAACGCTTCACGATTTATATAACAAATAAGTGTTCACTTAAAGAAGTCCTTTTTCCCAACAAATAAATTTTATATTATTACCAAGGACAAAAAAGAAAAAAGTCAATCTTTTTTAAGGTTAAGTATATGTAGCTGTCAGCATATTCGAATTTGAATGTATACCCATTTTTTGAGATCCGTATTTCAAATAATTGTGACCAATGTGTTACGCTTAGCATGCTCTAATATTACACTTCCGGTCACGACTCCGTGTAATCTGATAGTATTTGGCTAAGTTGAGAACCGTGAGGCGTCAGGACGCTGACTTCGACGTCTTACAGATGATTAACACAAACTTGACGTATGTCTAGATAGGTCACGTTTCGCGAACGTTTTATTGCTTTCAATCCGCTGCGATCGTACATCGTCAGGCAATGTCTGTACACTCGTACCTTCTTTCTTGGGGCTTCGATTCTTAAATGTATAAGAAATCGTTCCAAATAGAACACTTTCTCATGTCAAATTTCTGATGGAAATGTACTTTAAGTATTTAAGTTTTTTAGTATCATTTGCAGCAGTGGCGGCTTGTGGGTTCCAAGATTGGAAAAGTGCTAACAGCTTTGTTCTTAAAACTATGCTCTCGGAAAATTTCGAATTGTGATCGCAGAATTCATTTTATTACTGTTGTTATTAACTGTGATTAAGGCTGTCGGAACGCTCTGAATTTAAAGCCAAAAATAGAGTTTCGGCAGTCGACTGATTGTAGACTTATTCGTCAACATTCTGCAAAAATTATTTCTCTATAAGGAAGATAAGGGACAAATCTAGGTCTCTAAGAGACTACGTTTGTAATTTATATACGATTTACTAGAAATTTGGCATTAATTGTGCCAAAAAAACACACGTTTTCAATGTCACACTACGACCTTATTCATACTTATTTCACAAAACTGTTCTATCACAAACCTAAAGTGACTCTTCCTTTTTCGGAAAAGTTTTTTAAATCTTCAATATATGTCCAAAAATTAGAGTAATCAATTGACAGCGGCACCCTTGCAATGGCATCTTTTAGCCTTCTAGTTGGCACCAGCCAAAAATCGAAACGTGTGAATGATTTGAGCGAGACAGAGCTAAAGAAGGTCACACCCACAATATGTCTTTTGCCTACCTCGACTCTTACCGCTGGGTCTCAGCACAAACTGTGTGAAAGTGATCCAACACTGTTAAGCATTAAGCGACACAAAATTTAGCTTGCTGCTTAAAAATTTCAAAAAACATATATTTTTAAGTGTCAACCAGCGAAATTTATAATATCGTATTTTTGATTACTGAATGGGTTGATTATAAAATTAAAAACTAAAATAAAATTTTGAAAGTATTTTCAAATATTTGAGTTTAGTTTTTTGTAATTATTATTCTTAAACTTTTCGAAGATTTTATTTCAATAAATGCATGTAGATTGAAAATTAGTTTTAAAGTTCAAAACTTCGCGTGAGTATTAAAATATTTCTGTTAACACAATTTCGCGCTGAAGATTTCCCCTGAAATATTTTGTACGTGTTTGTATGAAATCTGTTTCCATTACTTCGAGAATTGTCTACCAGAAGATGTTCACTACTGCTGATGGGTGAAATGGAAGTCGCTCGCACGTTTTATCAATGTTATTAACTCTGCGCTTGATGATTGTGTCGAACGATTCGTCGACAAAACGGTTGCATCATTTTCAGTTAAAATTCAAATCACTCTTGAATTTTATATTAATCAATCAGATTTGTAGCAAAGTAGAATTGGAAATTTAAATAACAGCGCAGAAATTGAACCTCGGTATGGTTTGAATTTTAAACAAAAAATTAGCCGATTTCAAATAAGTAAAAAAAGAGTCATCAAAATCGATTCACAAATGCGGTTACATACATAAAAATCCTCTTTTTTTGAAGTCAGTTATTAAGCAGCTAGGTCAGTTGACAAGCCGTTTAAATGGGTACCAGCGGGATCAATTCGAGATAAGGTGAAATTAATGTTTATCTGTTTTATTGGTGTTAAGAAATACTTCTTAAAATTGGATCTACTAAAAAGCTCGGATTTCGTTGCTATCTTGAAAAAAGGGCAACAAAATTTAATTTTAACCGTTATTTGTAAATATCTTGGTTAGTACCAACTTTACAGTAAAATATATGGTTACCAAAATTGAAGGATAGTAAATCATACCAAAAACTTTCTACACATTTTTCTCGTGCGATTACCTGTTTCGAGGTTATAAGTTTTGGAAGTTTGGTATTCTAAGAATATTTGATAATTTTCTTATTCTAGGCATTCCTGAAAAGATGTAAAGGTTTTTAATATTTTGTCAGTGTAGTTCTTATATGGCAAGTAAACATAACCTGTTATTTTCTCGCGTCAAACATTAATAATAATAATAATAATAAAAAAGTAAATACTGGAAAGAAAACATTTCGACGCCTATAGATTCAAAACAAGCGAATGTATGACAAAAATGTATGGAACATTTTTTGTAGAGACTTTACTCTTCTTTAATTTTGATAACTACATATTTTGCGCAAAAGTTGATATTAATGGGGAAATTGATTAATATTAGGGAAAAATTAAATTATTGACCATTTTCTAAACATTGTGGTCAAATCCAGGTCTGTTAAGAGGTATAAAATTAGTGTATATCTTCTGAGTATTAACAAAACAAATTAGAATTTATTTCAGTTCGTCTGGAATTGTCCCCCTATTCATCTATCTGTAATATTCTCTAGCACTCGTACATACCAAGTTGATATGTGATCTCCCCGAAACATTCACCAAAGGCTTGAAAGGAATCTTATGTTCATTTTTAACGAATCAGACAGTTTCTTAAAAGAAACAGAATCGTTGAGACGTCTTTCTGGTTGCTTAATATCGAGATTCGCCACTTCATTTGTAATTTGTGGCCGACTTACTGTAAATGTTCGATGCTATAAAAAACTTAGTGCATCAATTCATTTCCGTAAGACATATAAAAACTCAAATAGACGGTGTTCTTTTATACACCAAAAAGAAATTAGATATCATATCTTTTTTAAGGTGACACTGATCCCTCAGATCGTAAAATGCGTTCTTGGAAAATTTCGAATTGTGGTCGCAAAATTCATTTTATTACCTACTGTTTTTATTAGCTATGATTAAACATTAAACTTCACAAAATTTAGCTTGCTGCTTAAAAATTTCAAAAAACATATATTTTTGCACTAAAAATTGAAAAAAAAAATGTGATATTCGTCAAATTTTCATTACAGCACGTCACAAGATTTCGAATTACGGGAAGGCATATTATTTTGAAGTTTTTGCTTTACAAACTTATGTTAACAATACTGACAAATTTGGCTTGCTCAATAATTTTTTACGAATTTATTTATTTCTGTACAACAATTTGTGTGAATTTATTGCTTTTGTTTTGCGTTTTGTGTTAAATATATATATAGCTCCAAAAAACCTTTTAAAGACAAGCTTGCATTAAATCTATAGCGTTACCAAGTACTTGTTATTTTTATCTTTTATATATTATAATATTTCAACGTAAATGAAATATTTAAGTTCGGCTCTGTTGTTTTGGTTATGTTTCTTTTATTTGCGTAATAGTCGTCTATACCTTTTTGTCACTGTTTAAATTTTTAGTTAATTTTTAGTAGCTGTGAACAAAAGTAAAATACCGTTTTTATAATAAATAGTCCTACAAAAAAAATGTATAAGTGTTTCAAGTAAAATATTAAAAGAAATTGTTTTAAATAAATTTTTAGTGTAGTTAAAACTGTTCGAATTATTGGGCCCAGCACCTTTTATATTTCCTTAATTCATCCCGAGCAGTTTCGGCTCAAATCAAAACCAGATTCATATTGAAGATGCAAAATCTGAAATGAAAACCGTTTTTACTCTCTCTTGTAGAATTTGGTAAAATGAAGTTGAGCACTTCGCGAAATACGTCGACGATATATATAAGCTAAAAGTAAACAATGTAACGAGGCGCTCTGCGATATTATCGTTTTTCATTACTCATTGTTGGTTGTTCTATCTGTTTGCTTCCTTTCTGTTCACCTCGTTAGCTATGATTTCCAATAAAATATGATACATCGACACAAAATAACGAAGTTTGATGTTTATTTAATTGCTTTTTTCAGCGTTTATTATTCAAAGTTTTAATAACTAAAGTACGCGGATTTTCTCAACTTTAGAAGTTTAATGTTGTAAAAAAAAGTCTGAAATACGCGAACTTTATTTTTCAATGTTGATTAATTATTAGTGAGGCATATTTAATACGTATAAATTTAATTGATTACTGACTTTTTTTTTATTTTTTGTCCTTGGTAATTAATATAAAAATGATTTGTCGGGAAAAAGGACTTTTTAAGTAAACACTTATTTGTTATTTATAGCGACGTTTCGTCGTCCCTTGCTTGGGACTTTTTTAAGCTTTATAACTATTAAATGTTTTGATCAAGTAGATATAAAAGTTAAAATACACATGTAAATATAAATTTTAGTTAAACAATTGTTGATTAAAAAGTTTGTAATAATTCCGTTTTTAAAAAATAGTTTGAACATGAACCGTAAAAATATTTTTTAAAAACGGAATTATTACAAACTTTTTAATGAACAATTGCTTAACTAAAATTTATATTTACATGTGTATTTTAACTTTTATGTCTACTTGATCAAAACATTTAATAGTTATAAAGCTTGAAAAAGTCCCAAGCAAGGGACGAAACGTCGCTATAAATAACAAATAAGTGTTTATCTAAAAAGTCCTTTTTCCCGACAAATCATTTTTATTTTAATTGATTACGTTTCGATAAAAAATGGTGTAAACTTTTATGGTATATATTTGACCTGATTGCCATATTTCTTGAACTTTGAATTATAAATGTACTTAATTTAAATATATGCTAATCTACCGTACTTAAGATTTCTGTTTACCAGCTGTTCTCTATACCCCATTTTTCACCCGAGTACTTCTATTTTACGAGCAGCTGTATGTAAAATACACTTTATCACGTTTCGAAAATCTCTAATTTCTTTGAAAGAGGCCCAATTTTTTGAAATCCAATGCTTCGTCACGGCTAATAAAAACAATAATAAAATGAATTTTGCGATCACAGTTTGACATTTTCCGAGAGCATATTTTACAATCTGATGGATCTGTCACTTTAAATTAAATCTCAATATAGTTACATAGAAGTAATGCTCTCTTAAATCTAATTCTAATAAATAAAATTGTAATGGGGCGGTTGTCCCCATATTTTATTGGATAAGGATAAGCTCAAAATAGCTTCGCAAATAACTCAATATTATTGATCAAATTTTTACTATCTCAGTCAAAATAGCTTCACATGTCGAGCCGAGCAAGTTTATCATAATTAATCCAAAATTATTTTGTTGCGAGTAATTTTTAAATCGAGATTACTATCTTTATGTTTATAATACATTATTATATTAATTTTTAAGATAGTAGAGTAATCTTAATTCTTCTAAGCTACAAAAAGGAATTTCGTGCGGTTTTAACCATCGTTTAAAGAATTTCATCCAGAAGGTTAAAATTAATATAAATGTATTATAAACATAACCTTCTGGATGAAATTCTTTAAACGATGGTGAAAACCGCACGAAATTCAATTTTGTAGTCTTTAATATTTTTTGTTCCAATATATATTTTTAACGTGGAAGGCAAGTTTTGTAGTTTAGAAGAATTAAGTGAACAGACAAAATGCGGATACCGACTATTTAGATATTATTAGTGTATTTGCCATATGGCAACATACACTATTGGCGTTGGCCGGATGGCGAGACCTAGGGGTCGGACCAAAATTTCTCGACGTTTCATAACCTCCTAAACACTTTGGCACCATTTTTGAAAATGTTTATATATATATGTATATATATATATATATATATATATATATATATATATATATATATATATATATATATATATATATGTGTGTGTGTGTGTGTGGGCAATAACTTTCGAAAGAGTTAATTGATTTTAACGAAATTTGGCCCACGTGTTGAAATCCATCACCGCAAGAAGCCTATTTAAAATAGGCGTAATCGGGGCATTTTAAGGGTAGTTTTTAGGGGTTGAAAAATGTTTTTGGGCCCCAAAATACCGAAAAAATTCTCAGAATCGTTTCAAAATTGACATTTAACCCTTTAGTAGTAATTAAAAAGTGTCCCTAAAATTTTAATAAAATCGGCCCGACAGGACCGGACTTACAAATTTTTTGAAAACACTAATTTGCAGATAGTGAGTTATTTATTGAAGGGTGTCTTTAATTCGGTGTAGACGTTAGATTGATAATAATATTACAATTAAGTAAAAAATGTTATTTTAAGGGGTGTAGTAAGGGGCTAAATTTTTTATTTTGCCCAAAAACAAACTTAATTTCACATAATAAAAGTATAAAACCACACGCAAGCACTACAAGCAAATACACTACATTGTCGGCAGGGTTTTGGCACTGCGACCCGGATTTTTTTGAATTTTAGCGTCTAAAATTTCCCCAAATTACATGTATGGACTATCGCTGGTGATCCAAGTTAACGCTTAGTACCTTATTTTAATAAGTTCTCTTTCTTGCCTCCTTGAACAAAAGTTTGCCAGCGACCTTGTACATATACAATTAAGTGGGTAATGTAGGTTGCTGTAATATAATCGTCTTATATTATGTCACATGCCGCAGGATCTCAGGTTCAGCTGTTCGTCTCCTATAACGTTATAATGATGTTCAATCGACCTACGGAATTCAATATGTGCGGTGATAATAGCCTTCTAATACATAAATTGACATAGTGAATTGACTACGCATGTTCTGAAAGCCATGGCGGACTCCTTTGTAGGAAATTTTATACTCACACAAACTGGGGAACGATTCTAATTACCCCAGAAATGCTATAGGCTACATTTTATTTCACTATTTTATCGTAAAGTTAATGAATTTAATATCTTTTTTACCATACACAGCGTCGGACTGGCCATATAGTCGAGGTGGCGATTGCCAGTCGGGCCCCAGCCTGCGCGGGCCCCCCACGCAGCATTACGTTCCGTAGTGCGAGTACATAACTTTGTCTATGACTTAACACCAACCAATTTATATCTTAAAGATGTCCTAAGATGTGTTTAAGAGGAGAATTGATTTGTCCAGATCCATACGAAAAGTTAATTTTTTTATACCGTAACACAAAGTTAAGTATTTTCGGAATTTGCTTTCAAAGCTCTCTGAGTTTTCGGCACGGGTTAAATTGTGTAATTTGAGCTGAAATTTTAAGCTAATCATTTTTTCCATATATAGAACCATTTCATCGAGCAGCAACTCAAAAAATTTGAAAAAAAAATTGGCTTATACAAATAAGGGCTAGTCTAATAGATTGCCCTTTATTTTGACAAGTTGGAAATTGTCACATGCTAACCTTTAAAATGGTTCTTCATATTGAAAATATGATTCTCTGAAAATTTCAGCTCGAATGATTAAAATTAAACCGTGCCGAAAACGCTGTAACGGTTATAGGTTTGCGGGGCTTCCGCAAGCCAGGCGGTAGGTAGGATAGGGGTCCCACGCAAGCTAGGTCCCATCTTTTGCGACCTAAATGTAAACTAGATCAGATAGTTCGTTCATACATTAGAGAAAAATGAAATAGAAAAATATCCCATCTACCATTATCCAGTCTCGTGCCTCGGGCTTGTGTGGAGCCACCCGGGTCTTTCCGACCCAGTCCGACCCTGTCTGTACAAATATAAAGTTGTAACGTGGTGTATGCAATCTATTTACAGTAGACTTCTTCAACTATACCATTGCAGTCAAGACGACCGGTATCCCCTCTTCTCACGCGACAGTATTATATGATTATAAACCGGAAAATAGTCAGTGCAGTGACCTAGCTTCTCGACAATCGGCTTCTTATTTTCTTACAACTCCCTTGATATGGGTATCAAATGGGAGGAAATGACACGTAGAATACAGTAAACCATATGACGTTGTTTAAAATCCAATATGGCGACCAGGGGAGCAACTAAAAATTTGGAAATAGAATATTAGATAACAAACTTTTACAAATACAAGCTTTTATTGTAGTGCACTAAAAAGGATAAAAATTATTTTTAATAATTTAAGTTCACAATTAAGAAAGCATGGGCTCTGACTATCATAGAGCTTACAACCCACGCTTTTATAATTATGAACTTAAATTATTAAAAATTATTTTTATCCTGTTTAGTAAACTGCAGTAAAAGCTTGTCTTAATAAAAGTTCTTTTTTATAAAATTTTAATAGTGGTGTTCGGTAGACTTTTGTACGGTCAGAGAGCTTGGACTATTATGCAACATGGAGTGGAAAAGAATCAATGTCGTGAGTTTTAACTAGAACTAATGATTTTCTCTTTTATTTTCCAAATGGCATTCGAAATCTTAGAGTGTCACGTATTATCGTGCAAAATAATTGAGTTCGTCAAGGATATACATTGTTTGAAATGAATGCGAAGCCTTTTCGCTGTAAGTTCGTAGAAGGTACGGGTTGTATTATAGTCAGATATAGTCTATTCACGGAGCGTCTAATTGTTGAGACGGTTTGATGAATGCTTTTACTTCCTTTCAGCTCCCTATGTATATAGTAATGTGTGATGGAATTAGCCAGTTGCCATCCCCGTATCTCGCCTACGGTAGAATCAGTGCCGGATTAGCCACGTAGCAAGAGTAGCAAATGCTACGGGCCCCGCGAATTTGGGGACCCCGCGTTCCAACGCCTGTCTGACCGTAATAAAAAAATATTAATTTAGATAGGAGCGTAAAATATCTTGCAGGCCTTAAACGCGAAGCGCTTAGGCTGTGCCTCACTTCCACTTGAAAATCTAAAACTCGATTTCGTCACGTTAAATAGTAAAAATAAGTAGGTATTTTACGAACTTTTTAACGTTAATGTTCTAATGTTTAATTATAATCGATATATTTAGACTAGCATCTACACCACATTTCTACCCTTCAAGCGGCCAGATTTTTATTTTTTATATAGGTATACATTTATTTTGCGAGTTTACGTAGCCGAGATTGTACTTTTTTAATCGATATTAATATAATATCGATTATAAGTATTTCGAGAACTTTTATTAAATAATTCTTTAGAATCGTGTTTCCCAAACTTAGAAATTGCCTTGCGCATTTACTTGTCTCTCATGATCACTAACTGCAGTGGCGAACGTTTTTTTTCAACATTAAAACGTATTAAAAATGAATTAAGGAACACGATGGGTCAAGAACGTCTTAATCATCTCACTTTGTTGAATATAGAGCATGATTTGCTTAAAGAAGTCGATATTGAAAGTGTTATCTCTAAATTTGCCCATATTAAATCCAGAAAAGTTTATTTGTAACAGTTTTGTTTTATTTAATACCCTAAACTTGAGAACCTAAAGCAAACCAAGGGCCCCTTGACAGAATTTGCTACAGGCCCCGCGCTGGCTTAATCTGGCACTGGGTAGAATACATGTATTCTGTTATAGGTAAAGCTAGCCAATATTTTCATAATACATTCTGTTTAACATTGGAATTTGTCAATTTCCTTACATGAAGGCAAGTATCGTTAGGTGTCTGTATGTATGTACCGACTAATATCGAAAACTACTGAATGGATTTTTTTTTAATTTAAATATTTGGAGGTGTTTCAACCTTTCTGTCATTAACACCCACAAGCAGATATTTTACAGTAAATTATACAGATATTTATATGAATGGATTTGAATGCGATTTTCAGCAATCAGTAGTTTATTGAAATTTAACTTCTTTAGCGACGTATCTGTTTGAAAAATGTAAGAAATCAAGGGGAAATAGAATAAACAAATAAAGGGGAAGTTAGTTTGCCCCCTAAATTACATGGAACTGACAAAGACACAAGTTTATAGGTTGCATTTTGATTCGCAAAATAGTAAGACAAGGATGAACGGCTTTCAACTTTCTGTCCTTGTGCTGTATACTATTTTTCTTTATACCCGGTTGTAAGTACGTACTTTCAGCATTATATAAAAAGACTGATGCCTTTCAAGTGAGCAATTTTGAGTTTAAAAGCAACTAGCGGCCCGGTTCGGCTTCGCCTGAATTAAGACATATTATGCTGCAGTGGTTTTTCTTATAGAATAATAAACAAATTTGCCCGGTGTTGCTTTCTATTTATTATTAATAGCCGCACGCGACTGAGATACAACACGGCAGCGACAACAGTAGTGGAGTCTTCGTCTCCACCGTATTATTATCTTACCTCGCCGCGCTGCGCCCCACTTCTATCATCAATAGTTTCCACAGCGCATGCGACGAAAGATGTTTTATTGCATTTTTTTACACCTTGGGTTACGTTACCAAAGCTTTAGTAAGGATCCCTAATATTTTCTAGCAATAAATATAGCCTATATTACTCAGGGTAAATGTAGCTTTCTAATGGTGAGAGAATTTTTTAAATCGGCACAGTAGTTTTTGAGTTTATTCATTACAAACATACAAAAATACAAATCTTTCCTCTTTATAATATTAGTGTAGATAACAGCCGTTAGCTATTAATGGATGGCGGCAGTCTTACGTATCAGTGTGCACGAGAAAACTCTTTCCTCCCACTGTAACTTTCTTTCGGCCCGCTGTTATAGATGGAGTAATTCTAGCAGAGTATAAATGTTAGGCTTTCTGCCTTAAAATTGAAGACGAAAGTACGTACTTTAGACAGATATAGGTAAAACATCGGTGACAAGTAATTTGATAGTTGTTTCGACAATTTTTAAGTAATATTTCCTGTAAAGTACACATGAAAGCACCTTCATTATAATTTTTATATTTTCTAAAATCATCAAACTTTCGAATAGTCAGTTTTTCAAAATCTTGTTTTGGGCCAATTTGATTTAATATCAATCGACGAACATTTTTAATATTCAATTACTCGAAAACTAGGCGTCCAAAATTAAAAAAAAGTAGTATGTATGAGATATCTATAAATAACATTTTAAAATTTCCGATTTTCGTCTGGAAACTGCTGTATTCATCGAATAGCCTTAAGTATTTATTATTTTAAACTGATCATTATTTCGGTAGAGTGAGTTTAAATTAAAGGAAAATCTAAAATATGTTTAATTTTAGGAATTCTTGCGGTTGAGAAAACCACCGTTGTTTTGTTTCGTGTAGTAGAAGAAGTGAATTCGATCAATTTACGGTAAATTTGTTTGTTTTATATAAATTCCATTCTCACAAAAGAATGCTTTTGCTTGATACATCAAAAATGAAACAAAATTGAATCAGTGACCTCAGAGAGAACTGAAACTTTTTCTTTTATACTAGTCTATGTGGTTTTCTAGTTTTTAGTTTGCGCCGCAAATATTTTACGGGTGCATCATTTTTATGTGTTTTATTGTGATTTCTTTTCTTTGAACTGATAAAAATAATACGGTGTGATCATGTGATGCTTCGAATTTACTTTTACAAAGCCCTGTCTACATTTGCATGCAGTGCATTTTTAAACTGTTTTATTTAACTTGACCCTGTATATTTGTTTATAACTAAATACCTTTGTTTCAAATCTTACGACAGCTTTTTTAACTACTTCCCGTTGACCGATTGAGGAGAAATTTTGCACACATGCGTAGTTCCGATGACAATACAATATTAAGGTAACAAACTGATCGGTGCGGCTTCGTCCGGGTGCAAATAGAACTTTTGAATTCCCGTTAACCGATTTAGTTGAAATTGTGCACATTACAATATTATGGTAACTAACTGATCGGTCTGGCTACTTGCGTTCTTTTCCATACTACTCATAGTATGTTGACAAATGTTGATTCTTTGACACTCAACAATATCGATATTCCTTACTCGACTAATACTTCTTTTTTAGGTATAATACTCGATGAAAACATCTCGTGGGCAAAACATATAGATAAATTAGTAAAAAAATTAAATGCTGTCTGTTATGCTTTGAGACGTGTTGTGTGTCTTGCCAACAGAAACGCTGCTTGTGCACTTTATTATTCTAATTTTTATTCTCTAGTGGCATATGGTATTATTATGTGCGGCTGTTCAGCGCAAGTAGATAGGGTTTTTTTAATCCAGAAGAGAGCCATTAGGATACTTTGTGGCATAAATGATTCCAGACACTCATGTAAGCAATTATTCCGGAATCTAAAAATCATGACCATACCGTGTGTATTTATATATAAAATATCTATTTTTGTGTTCAATAATCGCTCACTGTTTGATTTTAACACCCAACACAATTATAGTACTCACAAAAATTGCCTAATGATTCCTGCTCATAAACTCTCTTTCTTCAAAAAGAGCAGTGTGAAAATTTTTAATAGTCTACCTCGTGAAATAGTTGCCATTGAGAGGCTCTCTCTATTTAAAAAAGAATTTAAAAAAATCCTTATCGACAATGTTTTTTATACTGTGAATGATTTATTCAACATGTAATTTTTAATGTAAATTTTATGTATTTGACGACACACACATCACTGTCACACTGTTACTGTGAAATAAATTTATTATTATTATTATTAATAGCGCTTTTGAATTTTCACACACTTACCATTAGCCGATTGAGTTGAAATTTTGCAGACATGTGTAGTTCTGATGATAATATGATATTATGATAACTAGCTGACCAACCTGGCTTACTTCAGGCTGTAAATCGCGTTTATAATAAAATACACTAAAAACTTGAAATAGGTAAAAAACTTTTTGCTCCTTATTTATTTATAAATAATTTATGATTGTTAAAAAATTTTGTACGCCGGGGTGCTTGCTCTTAAATATCGTTTTAAAAAATCGAACAATGGCAGTAACCCAGATTTTGCTCCATTAACAGTTTTCTATTTTAGTGTTTTATTTTTCTCTATACCTGAAAAGTCAATATTGATAAAATATTTAGGAATACACAATTAAGTTAGCATGAAAGTCGATGAATAGATGTTAATTAATAAACCAATTATTAATTAAGTGACTTTTCGGTCATATATGTGACCTTCATCAGGCATCTATAAAGTACAGCACATGTTAAAATTAAGTACACAACCAAATATATGATGAAGGTCAAATATATGACCGAAACGTCGCTTAATTAATAATTGGTTTATTGATTAACATCTATTCGTCCACTTTCCTGCTAACTTAATTGTGTATGTTTAAAAAAAAATATGGACGCAACAATTTCCAATATATTTAGGAATATTTCAACTAGCTATCCATTGAACAATTTACAGGACACAAATCTTAATGAGTCGATAATTATATATTTGAAAATTCTACTTCATGACTACCAACTTTCATTATTGGTTCGATAACAGTTAACGAGTCAATAACTATCGTGAGATAACAGATCTTTATGAATATCGCCCTAAATGTATAAAAGTTATTGTTTTGTTTTTTCTTCATTTAATATTTTTTGCTTTGTTTTTAGGACATAATATCATCTACACTAATTTTTGTCCGTCTTTTTGTTCGGCCATTTGTCTGTATTTCAGTCAAAAATGGCTTACATAGTGCAAATAAAACAGAACTCCAACGTCTTTTTGCCACGAGCGTCTTTTCATTAAAGTCTTACTGCATTAAAATATCTTTCAAATAACTTGAAGCCACAAATTTAATTTAACAAGAATTTAAAGCACAAATAATTATGTACTTTTTTAAGACAAAACTAAATTTTATCCATAAAAATTGGAACTATTATACATTTTTTAAAATTTGTTTTATCTTAAAGTTCTTCGTTTGTGACCGCAAAGCTAATTTAAAAGTCAGGCTTGGTATTTTGTGGTCACAATCCGTGTTGAATATATAAATAGAAAAATGTTAGTCGGTGTATCTAGATTGTATGCATCATTTTATGTACCACGTGTGCTAAAACGAGCGACTAGTGAGTTTTAACGGTCATACGAGTCATAAAAGCATTACAATCGAGATACATGCCTACTACATTTTTGCAAGTATCTCCTTCAAAATTGGTGATTTTTACTTTATAATATATTGTATAATATATTTATATATCCGACAGCTCAGGAATTCGGCTATATTGAAATTGATTTGGATTGTTTACTACTACACCTGTTAGCAGTCTCTGTTGCTCATATAGCAACTGACAAAATTTACTATTGGATTGATGAAGTCGCTTTTCTTTTGTTTTACTTTACGTATTAGTGCCAAACGTGCCATAAAAATATACATATATAAAAAAAAATTAAAATAAAACTATTAACCCCCTTCAAAAAGTCACTAAAAAGATGAAAATAATGAAATTTTGAGGTCGGTTCCAATTTAATAAAAGTAGATGCCTATGTAATTAAAAGTTTTAGTTAAGAAATTGTCAAAATTTCACTACTTTCATCTTTTTAGTGACTTTTTTGAAGGAAGTTAATGTTTTTATTTTAAAATAGTGTTTTTTTATTTTTTACTTTATATTGGGTTTGATTTCATACATTTATCAAAAACTACTGAACCGATTTAAGTAAAATTTATGTGGGATCACCCTGAAGGTTTGCCCTATAAAATAAGAAAAGAATCGGTTCACAAATGCTGGCGATATAAGGTAGCATTCATATAAAAATATGTTTTTTTAATGTCATTTAAAAACGGACGAACTTATTTTAATAAAAACTATATGGTACCAATCCGGTAATATTCTGAACAAAATGGCGTTGAAATTTTTCAAATCGCTTAACAATTGATGAAAATATCGATAAACAAACATACTAAAAAAAACATACAGATGGTTATAGAACCTCCTCCTTTTTTGAAATCAGTTAAAAAGAGACGATTTTGTAGGAAGTTACGAAAAAAATATTATCAGTAGGTGCAACGTAACGTTAGTAGAATGGAAACTGAAAATACATGAAGGAAATAAATGTGGGACAAAGTTTAAATTAGGATATATATTCGTGTGTGTTGGCTTTTATTGAGGGTCCTTGGTCAGGCTCAGAATTCGTGCGTCGAGTGAGACTTAGATTAACGGTCAGACAGAAAGGCGTCGCCACGCGTCGTTGTATAATGCTCTTTCCTTCTTTACGCCAGCTTCTGGTTCAGTCTCGTACAATATTACAACTGATTAACTGCACTTTATCTGTTATGAAACTGTTATATGTTCCGGGGCAACTTTGTTCAAATCTAGTCTTTACCCACAGTGTCGTCACCGGGTAAAATGTTTTTTTTATTAGTGTATTTGCCGTAATGCACAGACACTATTGACGTCGGTCGGACCAAAATTAACATTTGGGCACCATTTTTTTTTGGATGTTTGAATAACTCTCGACACACCTAATTGATTTAACCGACATTTGGTCCATCGCTGCACGAAGTCTATTTAAAATAGGCCCACTTTAAGGGTAGTTTTTAGGGGTTGGAAAATGTTGTTGAAACAAAATACTGAAGAATTCTCAGAATCCTTTCAAAATTGAAATTTAACCATTTAGTGAAGATTAAAATGTGCTGTTAAAATTTTAATAAAACCGGCCTTACAGGATCAAACTTAAAAATTTTATGGAAACACTAGTTTGCGGATATGAATTTATTTACTGAAGGGTGTATTTATTTGGTGCAGATACTGAATTGATAATAAAATTGAAAATATGAAAAAGAAATATTTTAAGTAGTGTATTAAGGGACTGATGTTAGCAAATACATTACATTGTCGACAGGATTTGGCACTGCAACCCGAGTTTTTGCATTTTTAATTTTTGAACACACGTCACTTCTAAATAGTAGGTTATAAAAAACAACAACTAGCAAACAAGCAGTGATTTACTATAAATTGATATAACGCGACCATTTTTGTCTTCCATTACTGTAGTAGTGCGTAATGGGTCACTTTACATGCCTGTATGTAAAGGAGCTAGTTTATAGAAGGTAGTGCGAAAACTAAATTAATAATAATAATAATAGAAATTAGTTTCATGGGTAATTGGAATAAAAAATCAATTTAAACACTTATTGATTGCAACGTTTCGTCTTTATTAAATTAAGACTTTATCAAGCTCTCAGCATGTTTAAATTATAATAAAACTTTGATATAAAAGGCAATTTTGCATTACAAAGATCAATTAAATTGATTTTTTATTCCAATTACCCATGAAACTAATTTCTATTATTACATATTTTGGAATTGAACTTTAAAGATGAATAATAATAATAATAAATAATAATGCGTTTAACGTCCGTTTCTCGACTTTATGTCATAACAGACGCCATTCGCACCATTACTATTTTTTCATCTACCACTTTCCGTTATTTTCTACATTTTTTACAACTTTAACTTATGTAATAGCAATGGGCCAATGAAGGAATTATAGGAAATTAGTATAAGGTAGGTAATTTTTGAACTAGGAATTTGATAGGTAATCGGCCATGGCCTCAAATAAGGAACCATCTCGATATTTATCTGGAATTAATTGAGGGAAACCATGGAAAACCTCAATCAAGATGGCCGGTACAGGAATTACCGTTTCTCGGCGAGAGGCAGTAGGAAAAAGTCCCAGTCACATCTGCCCCCGCCGAATGCGAGTCCAGTGCTGTCACCACTACTCTACCCAGCTCCGTTTGCGAAAATTATGCGCAGGGATTTCGTTTCGATTTTATATATTAGTTCTGGCGTTGGTGACAAAGTAAAGGCTGATATCGGCTAAGACTTGCGGAGAGAATTACCTTAATAAACTTTTAATTGTGTAAAAACTTTCAGTAAAAAGCTTCGTTTACTAAATAACTTTCGTAGCTTGTATTGCGCTAACGGTGTGTTATACTTTATAAAACTTTTCTTCTTACTTACCTGGAGAGCAATCTTTAAAATGACATTACTGTGAGATTGTCTGACCTTGACCTATAAAGTTCTTTGAAAAGAACGGAACGAGCGGAACAGAAAATTATCTTTTTATGAATTTATTTAATAATTAATAATAAAAACTGGGGTTGCAGTGCCAAAACCCTGCCGACAATATAGAGTATTTGCTAATAAAGGCAGTGTGGCTTTATTATGTTAACTAAAATTTGTCTTTACACAAAATAAAAAATTTAACACCGTTTAAAAAAACCCGGGTCGCAGTGCCAAAACCCTGCCGACAATATAGTGTATTTGCTTATACAGGCAGGGTGGCATTATTATGCGAACTTAAGTTGGTTTTTGGCAAAAATAAAAAATTTGACTCCTTAATACACCCCTTAAAATAACATTTTTTTAACTGCAATATTATTATCAATCTAACGTCTACACCGAATTAAATACACCCTTCAATAAATAAGTCACTATCTGCAAACTAGTGTTTTCATAAAATTTGTAAATCCGGTCCTGTCGGGCCGATTTTATTAAAATTGTGGGGACACTTTTTAATCACTATCAGAGGGTTAAATTTCAATTTTAAAATGATTCGGAGAATTTTTTCGGTATTTTGGGGCCCAAAAACAGTTTTCAACCCCTAAAAACTACCCTTAAAACAGCCCGATTAGGCCCATTTTAAATAGGCTTCTTGCGGTGATGGATTTCAACACGTGGGCCAAATTTCGTTAAAATCAATTAACTCCTTCGAAAGTTATTGCCCGCACACACATATATATATATATATATATATATACGTATATATATATATATACGTATATATATATATACGTATAGTATATATATATAAATATATATATATATATACATATATATATAAACATTTTTAAAAATGGTGCCAAAGTGTTTAGGAGGTTATGAAACGTCGAGAAATTTTGGTCCGACTCCTAGGTCCCGCCATCCGACCGATGCCAATAGTGTATGTTGCCATATGGCAAATACACTAATAATATTTTATTCTTGTTTCCAATATTATTGTCAATACGATACCTGCACCAAATTAAATACACTTTTCAGTAAGCAAAATCGTACTTGAAAACTAGTCTTTTCATAAAAGTTGTAAATCCGGTTCTGTTGGACCGAATTTTTAAAAATCTTAGCAGCACATTTTGATCTTTACTAAAGGGCTTAATTTTAATTTTGAAACGGCTCTGAGAGAGCTTTTTCGATATTTTAGACCTTAAACATTTTTCTTTCATAGCTACCATATCAACCAAACTCATGTTTGTTGCGCCTTAAATGTAATTTACTGTATGCACCGATAACATACCTGTATAATACAAGCGGCGGAGAAGAGGGAATACCGGTCTGCCTTGACAACACGACGATTTTATATAGGAATTTGTATAGTATTATATGCAAAAAAAAAGTTGAATTTGTGATAAAATAATTGAATGTACTCCAAGGCAATTCATCAACCATTGCGATCTGTAGAGCTCGGACGTACATGCATACGTGCAGACCAACCGACAACTGCTGTTCGCGATTTTCAATTACAATTTTCGAAGCAATTAAAACTCGAATCCATCTATAACAGAATCTCCTCTTTTCAGAAAACAACAATTTGAATGGATTTCGTGCGAAATTAAGCTAGATATAACTTCTAATATGCGATAATAGCGCGTATTCGCTAGTCTTGCTAGGGGATGTGCAATAAACATATTCTACAGTTCTTTTGGAATCAAAAGAAATGTTTAAAAAAGTTTGATTTAAATTTGTCAATTTTTTTTTAGTTAAACGCGTTTAAACAGAAATACATACATACAAAGAATTTTATATATTAAAAGAGACAATATGCTGCTATAGTGCGTTGGTATAGTTTATGAATTTGGCCGTCGTTCATTCTGGAATTTGTCGAGTTCCGCACACAACGGAAGTTTGCTTATTACGGTTGATAATGTTTCTACTTTAATATGGCTCCATTATATTAGAGAATTTCACTGAGAGATTATGTGCACGAAGATAATCTCAGTGTCGTCTTCTATATGATTCTATTATGAGGTCGTCTCCGTTAACTTTGTACAAAGGATTAACTATGAATATTTTATAAGAATATTTTTTATCCACTTGCTGCTTATTATCGGAAATAATAGGAAATCAGCTTTACATGGTAAACTTTACTGATCAAATTTAAAACTTGGTTCACACTGATACCCAATTTTGTAGCAGACTGATTGCGTATAATTGGATTTATTAGATCCATATGAAACATTTTGTTAAACACGAGGTTCAGCGAGTTTTAACAGTCACACGAGTTGTGACACCATGACACACGAGGTATATGAAATTTTTTGCGCGTTTCTTCTGTAAAAAGCTGGTCGCTACTTCATATTAAATATATTTTCAACGTTTTTGACAGTTTGAGAATTTTCTATTAGTTGTTTCTAAATGGTAACGGGTACAAAGTTTATGAAAATTACTGTGTAATTGATAAAATTGCCCATTTTTTAAATTATACTTCTTTTGCAGCATTGAGGGTAAAATTTTCTTTGTTACGGAAGTTTTTTTCGTACTATTTTATTTTCTGTTTCGTTTCGGTTTTCTTGTAAACTATGAGTGATGTTCTATATTCACTATTTTTTTTCCAAAATTTTAGGCTTAGTAATTTCGGGGTAGGGGGTTCTTTTCGTATATTTTCTTTAATATTTGGGGCATTCCACGTGAAGCGTACATACGAAAAAAAAGTGATATCTTGAATTTCACTCATATTCAGGTTAATTATAGTCCTTGAGGACATGAATGTACACATTCATTTTTTTTCTTGTATGAGACTCGATTGTGAAGTTATGAACTATGAAAGATTGTACCAACTATGAAGTAGACGTTTTTTGGATAGTGCTGCTGGGATTACTAAGTAAATGAAAAAATATTTTTTGTAGTGATTTATCGAGAAAAAATACGTGGTTTTTATATTATGGAACAATAATAAGAAAAAAAAATTTTTTTTGATAGAAAACCGAAAGTGAACTTTTTAACACAATTCTTTTTTAACTTCGACCATTTTTTTAAATTTTTATTTACTCAAAATAAAGCTAAAACTATGTAGGTGTTACACCAAAAGTTTCAAAATGGGATCTGCATTCGTTTCTGAGATAGAGAACGTTATGTGCAACAGCGCACGCTGCACCGTACTTAGCGAATGCGTAAGCCGGCTGATCATAAACGCTAGTAAACTAATGAGGTTATGAAAAAATATTTCGTAATTCTTGTTATAAAACATGAATTCTAAGTTTTCGAGCTATTAGCCTTAATAAATACACTTTCCATGACGTTAAAACTCCTTGCAGTCTTTTTTTAAAGGAATTTTCGAATAAATTACACACTAAATATTAACCAAACAATTAAGTTTTTTGACAGCGGCGGAACCTATGACGTCATGCGCTGTGATTGGTGTGTGTTGTCACGTGACTTGAGAGTGATTTTATTAGGTTTTATTTATTAAATATTAATTAAATTGGAAAAATATAGTGTTTTTTAGTATTTCTATCATAGAAACTACCACTTTTCGTTAAAATTATGTTTTTATTTGAACACAGTCAACATCTCTATTGCAGCTTGTCACAACAACAAATCAGAAATGTCACACTTTCTGATCTAAAATCTAATCAGAAAGTACGTACTTTTGGCATAGTATGAAGAAAAAAGTTTTACTTGAAAAAACTTTTATTGGCACAGAGCTACTAATTAGGAAAGGGTTTAATTTAAAATAGTAACGCAGCAAAGTTAGTTTTGCTGACTTAATGGATAGGTTGGTCTAATGTCTATACTAATTTATACGCGTTTGCAAGCATGGTGCGTGTGTGTACACGGTGCAGGTTGGATATCGAATAAGATTAGAGGCAAAGTAAACTTTGTCTCTTTACTAAAGTCCTGGAAACATTACAGGATGCGGTGCACTGCAAAGCTGGCTTGTTTTTTAGGGTTGCGTACCTCAAAAAGAAATAAAAACCCGGGTCGCAGTGCCAAAACCCTGCCGACAATATAGTGTATTTGCTTGTGTAGGGCCGTGTGGTTTTATACTTTTATTATGTGAAATTAAGTTTGTTTTTGGGCAAAATAAAAAATTTAACCCCTTAATACACCCCCTAAAATAACATTTTTTTCTTAATTGTAATATTATTATCAATCTAACGTCTACACCGAATTAAATACACCCTTCAATAAATAAGTCACTATCTGCAAACTAGTGTTTTCATAAAATTTGTAAATCCGGTCCTGTCGGACCGATTTTATTAAAATTGTGGGGACACTTTTTAATCACTACCAGAGGGTTAAATTTCAATTTTGAAACGATTCGGAGAATTTTTTCGGTATTTTGGGGCCCAAAAACAGTTTTCAACCCTTAAAAACTACCCTTAAAATAGCCCGATTAGGCCCATTTTAAATAGGCTTCTTGCGGTGATGGGTTTCAACCCGTGGCCCAAATTTCGTTGAAATCAATTAACTCTTTCGAAAGTTATCGCGCGTACACATATATATATATATAAATATATATATATATATATATATATATATATATATATATATATATATATATATATATATATATACATATATATATAAATATTTTTAAAAATGGTGCCAACGTGTTTAGGAGGTTATGAAACGTCGAGAAATTTTGGTCCGACCCCTAGGTCCCGCCATCCGACCGACGCCAATAGTGTATGTTGCCTTATGGCAAATACACTAAAAACGGAACCCTTATAGGATCACTCGAGTGTCTGTCCGTCCCACTGTCGAAGCCAATTTGCGCCGAACTACTGAAGCGATTGAGTTGAAATTTGGTACACATATGTAAGTCGGTGACCATAAGACGGACGTGTAACGTAAATAAATGAATTTTGAACATGGGGCTCATTTTTTGTGGGTAAATTAGAAAATTAAAAAAAAATATTTGGTGACCTGTACCGTGTGACATATCAAATGAAAGGGCTTGTAGTAAGGGTCTCAAATATATATTTTTTATTTTTTTTTTTAATAAATAGTTTTCAAGTTATTTAGGAAAATAGATGAAAATTTGCCATTTACCCCTCCTGATCTCCTACTGGACCGATTGAGTTGAAATTTGGTACACATATGTAAGTCGGTATCCTAAAGACGGACGTGTAATGTAAATAAATAAATTGTGAACATGGGGTCATTTTTGAGGGACAAATTAGAAAATTAAAAAAAAAGTTTTGCAAACTGTACCGTGTGATATATCAAATGAAAGAGCTTACTGTAAGGGTCTCAAATATATTTCTTTTATAATTTTAAAATTAATAGCTTTAAAGTTATTTAAGAAAATAGATGAACAATTGACCATCCCCCTTTCTATCGCCGAAACTACTGTGCCTAAAATTTTGAAAAAAATAGGGAATGTCGGATCTCATCTATAGTTTACAGGAAAATTGAAACGAAAATCGTAAGTCTTAAAGTACTCACGGAAAACGGAATAGTACGGAACCATCTTCTCGCGAGTTCGACTCGCACTTGACCGTTTTTTAAGCTTTAAACACGGTTTAGTTATAATATTTAATCATTCTTTGATAAAAAAATGGGGGTGTGGCTGTGTCGTGGACACGGCCATGTATTTTACGTGAATACGTAGGTATACTATATGTATATATCATAATCATTTTTGAACACTATGAAATCCTTCAGATTTTACGTTTTATTTGTGATGGCAACATTTTTCTTTCAATACGCGCAAGACGTGCGACATATGCAATATCTGCAATCTTAAACGAATTAACTCCTACTTAAGCGCGCTAATAGATGTTTCACATCAATAAGTGTATTTTACTAAATAAATAATTAATAATTAGCATGTGGCATAATGAAATCTTCATGCATTTTATGCATTAGATTTCTAATGGGGAAGGTACTGCCCCCAGTGGGCACTGGAGCCTTCCATGGGGGCGGTTGTGGATTCAGAGGCAAATGGGAGACGTTGAAGCAGTCAAGAAGTATGTCCGTGGCCTACTTATCTATTTAGGAAATGAATATAACGGAATACTTTGAAAATACATTGAAAATGAGACAGAACGGGTTACCCAAAAAATTTGGTGAATTTTTTTTCTAAAGTGTTCTAAAACAGTCATTAATGATCCTTAACATTTAAATTAAAAGAAAATTTTACCGTTATTAATCACTTTTATTATTATTTTTAGTATTAATATTATCACTTATATGAAATTAGAAATGCCGAAAATTTTACATCAATTTTTTTTTGTAATTTTTTTCCAATTTCTTTTTTACTTTTTGGAAAAAAATAGTTTTTGAGCAAATATTTCATATAAAATTAACTAGTATGACCCACGCATCGTTGAAATTTTTTTCTTCTATAGGCACGCTAATTTAGAAAAGGGTGGAAATTTCTGTCCTAAAGTTTTCGAAAACATCTTGTATATTCATTCATGGCCGTGTGTACGACATGGAGGTCATATTGTGTCGGGCAAACTTAAGTCCGTAGAGACTTTAATGCTGGAGCCTGGAACTGTTTGCTTCGTTTTGTTTATGCGCACTTGAACTTATTACAACTGGAGACACTTGACAGAAAGAGCGATGCAAATTGTTTCACTTGAAGTTTCCGGCTCAAGGATGCATTAAGTGCGATTTATTATTTGTTATTACATTGAACGATGACTACATTTGTACAACCCTCTCTCTATATACGGAGTACTCAACGAGTTGCGTCAACATTTGAATGATGTATTTCTAGAATTGGAATAAATGGCTCGACATAAATTGGAAGTGGTCCTACTAGCGTCGTAGCTAGGGGTTAGTCGCGGGGGCGACTGCTAGGGTGTAAACCGCAAGAGTACGCACTTTAAGGTTATTGCATTGTTTTTTTTTTTCTACAAAATAAGTTTTGGGGGACGCAAAATTCAAATCTTGTCCTGGGCTCTCATGACCTTCGGTGCGACCCTGGGTCCTACACAGTATAATCGTCCTTACTTTCATAATGTGTTCCCTAAATTTTCTAAGACGAGACATTTCAACGAATCCTGGAATTAAGAGAAAATTTAATTTCAACCTTCTAGCTTATCTTAAATTATGAAAAAAACGTAAGAGCCTCACCAGCATGAGCTCACGGGAGCAGTGAAACTTCTTTAATTTGTTTAGTTTTTTCCCTATTTTTATGACATGAAATCTTAAATTTATTGTGAACTAGTTTCATTGATGCGTTATCGCAACGATAATAGAATACTATAGGTTGAGTGTTAACATTTTTGAAAGTGTGACTAGGCGAGACGGGAGAAAGAGTGGTGGTATTAGGCATTGAGATCTTTTTCCCAACTGTCAAACATTCATTATAATTGAAAAATCAAGTCAAGGGTTTCGAATAACGTAAGCAATCGATTCAACCAATCACAGACGTGACCAATTTGATAGTCTCTTACGCCCAATTATGCGAATTTTCTTCTGTGAACGATTTTTTAAGTGTGATATCTAAATATAATGTCTACCGTCTGAACAATGTAATGTAATATCTAAATTGACAAGGCAACCTTGTTTTTTACATTTCACAAATAAAATTATTATTATTATTATTGATACTCTACTAACCTTGGCGTTATTCATTTTGCGTTACTAAGGTTCCTCTTATATTTTCCCGCAGAAAATTTCAAACGGATACGTTGCTAAAGAAATTTCATTTTAAAAAACCTCTAGAACAGCGTTTCCTGCGGATCTGTTAGAAAAATTATTGTTGCGGGCAAACTATTCATTTAATTATTAATTTCATTAAAATTTACGGTTGCAACGTTGAGTTACGATTTTATTTATTTATATAGATATATTGATTTGTTCTAAGAAAACATGGTCAAAACATTTTCGTTGTTTGTTATTGGTAGCTGCGGTACTGGAAAATTCAGACATTCCTGTCTTGCAGTAATCCAGATAAGCTCTAAGAAACCAAGAAATACTTTCTCTGTGAATTTTATATCGAAAAAGTTATAAAACTTCATAAGATTTCTCCGGGAATTATAAGGCTTATGTTCGATTATACTTCCTTTTCAAAATTAAATTAAATTTGTTGTAGTAACGTTATCTAAAAAGGAATTAGTCGTATTTTATCTTTAAATTTGATTTATAGATTTTTTTGTAAATACGTATTTCGTTAATTTTGTGTATGAGCTTTCAAACTAATCTCATTTTTTATTAATATTTCTGTTTGTTTGTTGTTGCCTTCAGGGGGACATGTGTTTCAGAAGAGCCTGTTTCGCTAATCTAAATTCAGCTTTGTAATGCCAGTTTTTTTTAAATTTATGCGTTAGGATTATCGTTGTTTATACATTTATGAACTGCACGTTAAACGTTTAACGCGTTCATACGAAACTGGCGACAGAGAATAATGAACTAAATCCTGAAGAGGACCGGAATTGTTAATCGTAAATCAGAACTAGCCCTTGTTTGCACACAAATACAAATTCACTTAAAATAATGAATTATTGTAACAACACTCATGTTACAGAGCTATTTAGGAAAAAAATTATTAAACAAAAGTCAATACTCCCAATTTCGCGTTGGTTGAGTTCTCAATTAATGTAGAGTAACCATCAGTTGAACTCTGAATATCTAAATATATATATAGAAATTGCAACTGTTAAATTCACTGCATGCGAGAGCCAAATTCAACCAATGGTCAGGGAAAGATTAAAGAAACTTTTTCTAGGTTTTCAGATGATTTCAGACAACTTTCAGAAATTTTTGCTTGATTGAAAAAAATTTTGCCGGATTTTCGAAAGATTTAAAAATCTTTTAATCTTCTTGGTTTTCGGGCTTGTAGGTAATTTCTATCTCACGTTTCGTTTACAACTGTGGTAAATATTTTCAAAGGCGGTGTGTAGAAACACCAATGGAGCAGAGCCTACAAGTTCAGAAACCAAGAAGATTTGGAAGAACGCTAGTCATGAAAGCCTGCACACTTGTATCTCAGATGTTTTTGGAGAATTTTAGAAATCTTGGTTAATTTGATTTGATGACTTCAACATGCAATTATAAATCAACAACATACGTTGATTTAAGGTAGTTGTCGTGGTTAAGGCACACCGTCAGAAAATTCTTATTTTTTGTATACTTAAGGACATGATAATACAATTACCCTGAAAATTTGAAGTCGATCGACCGTATATAATCCGAGATAAATTCAATTAAAAATTGGATAATTAACATTGATTGTATATACGATCTCTGTAGTTCTGAACCAGTTTCTTATTTATAAAAAACTGTCAGAAACTTTCCAAAAACTGAGAGTCTTTCAATGTATTTGTTATGAGTTTAAAAAAAAATAAGAAGACATTTTTGACCGTCTAATTATTTATAAATAACGGTTTAAAGTTGAACAATTTATAGAAAAGTATACATGCATATGAATACTGTATGGGTACAGTCTTGCGTACAAATTATGGATCACTTAGCTACAAGCTAGTATACTTTTGAGGCGCGTATAATCTATAACTTTTTGACAATATTGTACCACGACAACTACCTTAATGTCGTTTGTGATGTACGTGTGGTAGGAAAAACAAGCAGTGTAGCTTCTGTTCATTTCCGTGTGGAGTACCTAGTTATAGTCGTATGAATAATAATGTTTAGGCGTTAATAAACCGTTGTCGAATAGTAAGGTACTATTTCACCAAGGCCATTAGATACACAGGTCATCTCGTTAATGGATGACATCAGCTAGAAAACCGTTTAATATTCAACCACGCAATAGCATGTCAGAAATAAAATGATAAAACCAATAAATAAGCATGAATTCAGTTATTGAATGAAATATATTTCAATTCAGCAATACAATCGATGTGAACTCTATTTTGTTTCATCCCTGCATCCGCTTACATTCGTCACAATGTCAGTATACCCAGTTTACATAACATAAAGCATTACACAATTCATAGAACAATATAAAGCCGACGCCAGACACAGCAATAATATTTGAACACTTATTTGAACACTTGTTTTAACACTTGTGAGGTACGGGTATTTGGGTATTTGTTCAAAGTTTGATCACACATTTGCACTTTGTCATTCGGTGTCGGTTTTTCGAGCGCACATCAAAGCGTTCAAAATTCAAATGTTTGCGTAGCCTGGTACACTTGCGCAAAGTTCAGTTACTCGTAAATCACTAAGTAGAACGGTCACTTTGTTCAGTTGCAAGATGGACTGGAGCAACGAAAGTGTCCTTGAATTTATTGAGTTACTTGAAGAAGAACCATGTATATGAAACCCAAAAAGTAAAGACCATAAAAATGGAAATTTAGTTCACAAAATCGTCGTCCGTCTTGTTTGTTATCTATTTGAATACTTTGCAGACACGTTTGCTAAATGTGTCTGCAAAGCATGTCTGGCTGGTGCAGCAAACATGTGTTTAAATGTGTGAGCAAAGTCTTTGTTCAAATATTTGTCTGTGTCTGGCGCTGCAACGTCTCAGGGTTCGTTACAAAATAAGAAAACACAAAACTCAAATTTAACAAACACTTTTTATTATTTCATTGAATACTTTGCAGTCAGTACCAGCCTCTACTATGGTTGCTGGCCTACTGACCTCTCGCCGATTCTAACAAGTCACACACTGCCTAGTGGAGTGGGGGGGTAAGCCACTTGGTATGTTACAGCGCTCACATTACAGTATCAATATACGCAACTTACATAACATAAACCATTACACAATTCATAGAACAACACTGATTAACATTCGTTTAAATACACAATTTAAAACTACATTAAAACATTTTCTTATTTAGCAATGTTTTTACTCAATTGATGATTATTTTATATGAAATGTTTTATACTATAATTTTTGATTCAGATTTTTATAATAACACTTTCTTGCCTTTTTGGCTATATGAAAATAAATCATATTATTAGTGTATTTGCCATAAGGCAACATACACTATTGGCGTCGGTCGGATGGCGGGACCTAGGGGTCGGACCAAAATTTCTCGACGTTTCATAACCTCCTAAACACTTTGGCACTATTTTTAAAAATGTTTATATATATATATATATATATATATATTTATATATATACGTATATATATATATATATATACATATATATATATATATATATATATATATATATATATATATATATATATATATATATATATATATATATATATGTGTGCGGGCAATAACTTTCGTAAGAGTTAATTGATTTCAACGAAATTTGGCCCACGTGTTGAAATCCATCACCCCAAGAAGCCTATTTAAAATGGGCCTTATCTGGCCATTTTAAGGGTAGTTTTTAGGGGTTGCAAAATGTTTTTGGGCCCCAAAATACCGAAAAAATTCTCCAAATCGTTTCAAAATTGAAATTTAACCCTCTGGTAGTAATTAAAAAGTGTCCCTAAAATTTTAATAAAATCGGCCCGACAGGACCGGACTTACAAATTTTATGAAAACACTAGTTTGCAGATAGTGAATTATTTACTGAAAGTTGTATACACTGTAAAAAATGGGTGTAAAATTACATTGAAAGTTAATGTAAAATTCCCTCAATTTTCTAGGTAATTTTACAACTTGGACTCTCTGTGTAAAATTAAACAAATTTGGTGTTTATACATAAAGTAAAGTAAACTTACATAGACTTATGTAGTTTTAAAGTAATTTATTGTGCAATATTCCACTGAAGTTTGCAAAAATTACATAGTACAATGTGTAATTACATAACAAAATGTAAAACTTAAGTGATTTAAAATTACCGGTCATTTATGATAGTAACCATATTGACCGGATAATTTAGCGGTTATTTAACCGGCTATCTATAAAACAAAAGGCTGCTTTAGGTTTTTCTATCTCAGAAGAACAAAAAAAAAAATAGTTAACGAAATAGGTAATTACAGTTTTTTTTTTTTGTTCTTCTGAGATAGAAAAACCTAAAGCAGCCTTTTGTTTTATAGATAGCCGGTTAATTAACCAATTTGTATTTTTAATCATTTCAGTTTTGCCCGAAGAAGTTAAAACGAATTAACGAAACATCGCAAATTTTTTAATTTAGTTTACTATATTAAAATTGAATTGTCCAATTTCCTGTTAAATAATAAAGAAAAACTTATTAATTATAATGGACGTGAACAATATTGAGAACTATATTGAATGTTCAGTCCATTCCTTATATGGTCTAAGGTGCCGTCGTCATTCCTTTGAGTGTACGCATGCGTACCTCTACTATTCTAAGCGTGCACAGGCGCACTGGTAAATCCACGGTAAATCCCCAAGCAGTGTTTCTTTTGCGAATTATGTATTATAACTGTTGTAAGCTAATTCTGATCATCAATTAATTGTTATCAACAGGTAAGTTGCTTTTATTTAATACTTGTTTTAAGGTGCTAGCTGGGGTAATAATTAATAATGTCATTTCAATGTAATTCCTGTAGTCAAAGTTTTTCCTGTGTGAAAAATATAATTTACGTCAATATTTCCACAGAAATTAAAAGGGGAAGTTATATGTATGTTTAATCAATGCTATCAAATATTTAAAATGTATGTTTTTTTAGGTTACATCAAGAATATATTCAGTTTCATCATTTTTTAGTACTGCCAAGATAGAAACATATCCAGTGCACCTGAACTGGGTGTCAATATTTCGGCCTTGCCAATGGTTATTGCGGGTTACAATTCCAAAATATGCTGGCAACAATTCGACACCTGGTTAAATTTAACTCCAAAAATTATTGCCGACTTGTAAAAAGGTAAGAAAACATTCTTCCAGTTATTATTGTTTGTTATATTTTGTAACAGAAGTATAATTTTTGTTTTTTTTTTTCAGGTTACATCAAGAATATATTAAGTTTAATCATTTTTTAGTACCGCCAAGACAAACATATCCAGTGCACCTAAACTGGGTGTCGATATTTCGGCCCTGCCAATGGTTATTGCAGGTTACAATTCTAAAATATGCTGGCAACAATTCGACATCTGCAGGTTAAATTTAAAACCAAAACTTATTGCGGACTTGAAAAAACGTAAAAAAACATTCTTCCAGTTATTATTATTTGTTATATTTTGTAACAGAAGTATCGTTTTTGTTTTTTTTTTTAGGTTACATCAAGAATATATTCAGTTTCATCATTTTTTAGTACCGTCAAGACAAACATATCCAGTGTACCTAAACTGGGTGTCGATATTTCGGCCATGCCAATGGCTATTGCAGGTTACAATTCTAAAATATGCTGGCAACAATTCGACACCTGGTTAAATTTAACTCCAAAAATTATTGCCGACTTGTAAAAAGGTAAGAAAACATTCTTCCAGTTATTATTGCTTGTTATATTTTGTAACAGAAGTATAATTTTTGTTTTTTTTTTCAGGTTACATCAAGAATATATTCAGTTTCATCATTTTTTAGTACCGCCAAGACAAACATATCCAGTGCACCTAAACTGGGTGTCGATATTTCGGCCATGCCAATGGTTATGCAGGTTACAATTCTAAAATATGCTGGCAACAATTCGACATCTGCAGGTTAAATTTAACTCCAAAACTTATTGCGGACTTGAAAAAAGGTAAAAAAACATTCTTCCAGTTATTATTATTTCTTATATTTTGTAACAGAAGTATCATTTTTGTTTTTTTAATAAATAAATACATTGTTTAAGCAGTACCGTCTTTTTTATTTTCCTTTCCCATTCAAAAATCTTGTGTGTAATTTTACATTTAAATATGTATTATTTTACATAAATATTACATAAACGTATGCAAAATTGTAGGGTATGGGTTAGGGAATTTTACACATTTTTTGGGAAATTACATTTTTTTTGTTTAAAATATTACATATTTGTATGTAATGAGGGTTACACAACTATATGTAAATTTACAGGAAAACATGTAGCATTCCATATGGTGTGTAAAATTACCAGAATAATCTAGGGCATTATTTGGACCCTAGATTATCTGTGTAATCGGCCTTCTCAGTTTTTACAGTGTATAATTTGGTATAGAGATTCGATTGATTATATTATTGCAATTAAGAAAAATAAATATTTTAAGGGGTGTATTAAGGAGTCAGATTTTTTATTTTGCCCAAAAACCAACTTAAGTTCGCTTAATAGAGCCACACTGCCTGTATAAGCAAATACACTATATTGTCGGCAGGGTTTTGGCACTGCGACCCGGGTTTTTTTATTATTACTATAGGTCAAACATTCGTTCACAGTCTACTGGATGGCATTATTCCCCGACTTACTATTTAACGCAACGAGGACACCTCTGTATTTAATAACCTTGATATTTCTTACAGTGAAAAGTGGACAACTGTGCTACTGTAACAGTAATCTGAGCGTTCACCGAACGGTTACGTAAAAGAAAGTGCGAGAGCTCGAAAATGGCATGTTTTTTTGATTGTAGCGTTGAGAGAAGCAGCAGCTGTGAAGTGGAAGTAAGGCATGATGCTTGTATATCATTTCCGGTTTTATCTTCGCGGTTACAGTTTTCAATCGGCGGATATTCAACCAAAAGTTCAGTCGCTCGATCGATGAGACGACTCATTGCTTCCTGAATTCTGAAGTGGTTATTTACGACCTAAAAGAGAATTGCAATTTTTTAGTGATCTCGTCTCGTCAAGAAATGTCTAGACATTTTACAATATTCGTCTTGATATTTTTGTCGAGTGTGTCTCGAAATTTCGACAGTTTAATCTCGATCTCTCTTCCATTACGAGACGAGAATAGTACCTAGCGTATGAGTATTTAATAGGAGAGCTATTAATCATTTTTGTGTAGGTATTTGAGGCACTGTGAAAATTTATACAATAACTCCGAATACAAAAACACAGGCCTGACTGAAGGGTAGCGGGCTTTAACCGACCCAACCGATTAATTTTTGCACAATAAAAAATTCTTGAGGCATTTTGAAATTTTAATACCTTGAAATTTAGTATTTAAGGAGTTGAAAAACAAAAACGTCAGCTTTTTTAATCGGGTTCAAAACTTTGCCAGGTGTTTGCAAAATTATATTTTTGAAAACTTTAAAAAATATAATAGAAACTGAACTTTGAAGATAAATATAAAAAATATATTTGAGGTAGGGCTGGGTAACTCAGATCTGAACCGGTTCAAAGAGCCGACTCCGACAGAAGATTCGTGAGAGCCGACTCACTTTTTTTGAGCCGACGAATCCGCATAACTCAGTGAAACACTTAACACACAAAAGCACATTTTGCACTTACGTATCAGTTCTTGCTTTGATGCATCTGTCAGCTCAAATGACTCATGTATCACATGTTTGGCTATGCATTCTTGATTCTATACAGGTCGTGATATGATTGACTGAACTAGGTAACTCAGTGGCAGACTGCAGTAACATATTCAGAACTCGGCTCTTTTTGAACCGGTTCAATGATCCGGCTCACATACGGGATCCAGATGCAAAGATGCAGATCACTAAAAAGACCCGTTTTTCCCATCTCTAATTTGAGACACGTTGAAATTTAAACAGAATAATATTGGTAACTAAAAATAGATATATTCAAAAAGACAGGTCGTTTTGGTGGCACATTTTACCTGCCAGGCGATCAATATGTTTATTAAATCGGTTAAGTCCCGCTACCCTTCAGCCAGGTCTGTGTTTTTGTATTCGGATATTACTAAAGAGTTATTGTACAAATTTTCACAGTGCCTCAAATACCTACCCAAAAATGCTCTTGGCCTGTGTATTTTGATGTTACACTCGGCAACTTCATTCCGTCGATTTTGATCTTGAATCCACTACTCAATTTTTCACAATGTCCCAAAAGAAGTATAACTTCAAATAATAAAGAAGCCGTCTTAAGAGTATCGGATCTCACTGTTTTTTATCTTTCATTTTAAATCGGTATAGCCACTATGTAGCAAGTTGCTATATACGTGTGGAATCGTTAAATTCATTTATGTGGAAAAATGGTTGCTGGCTTTTCCAGATCAACGAATATATGAAAGTCTTCACGTTATAGGAATTATTCATATAATACTGGTCGAATATATAATGTATTTGAATTTACAAATCGTAATTTCTGTTCTTAAGAAATTACAATGGATTTCCAATTAAATTTGCATAAATAATATCAATCAAATATTTTATAACAGTCTTTTTTTTGCATGCCGTATGCTTTTTTTTTGTAATGCTGTTTTGTGCGGATTATATCTAGTCGATTTTTAAATTCAATTTACTCAACCCAGGCTTCAAAAATCAATTTCGTGTAAAATTGCAATTTTATATTTTTTTACTCTTCGCATATTTCAGTGGAAATGAAGTTTAGTTTTGAAATATGATGCATACCTTTGTACATACGTTGAAAGCCTACATAAAAAAGTACACACTTTGTCTAAAAAATACGTGTAGACTATTACCCCGAAAAATGATATAGTCATTACTCTCAAGAGATTCAAATATAATAAAATATTAGTAAATAAACTTTTTAAAGACAAGCTTTTATTGAATTGTACTTAAAAGTAAAAAATAACTCTTAATACTTTAGATTCATAATTATAAAAACGTGGGTTGGAACCTCTATGATAGTAACGACCCACGCTTTTATAATTATGAATCTAAAGTATTAAGAGTTATTTTTTACTTTTTAGTACAATTCAATAAAAGCTTGTCTTTAAAAAGTTTATTTACTAATATTTTATTTTGTTCTTTTTAATCTTTCAAAAATTTTTCGAGTTACTCTTAGCAAGCCCTTTTATTTGAGACCCATATTACATTAAAAATAATTAGTCCGCCATCTTGCATGTGCCGCCATGTTGGATTTAGAATGACGTCACACAGTTAACAATGCATTGTCATCCAAACTTAACGTGTATACAAAATTTCAACTCAATCGGTTGAGGATGTCTGCTTCAAAATTGAGTTGCAAGATTCCACCCGTACATATTACATACATTGCAAGTTAAATAAAAGCTTGTAAAAATGGTGGCAGCTTCATATAACCCACAAAAAACTTATAGGTGAACGAGGAGGGTATAATTTAGCTGCCAGTGGACACATTACTTTTTTAACTTCTCAGCATATTGGGAAGCTATTATGGCGCAATTTAACAAATTTTTATGTTTCAAGGTCACTACATTATTTCCCCACTATTTTTGAAAAATGTCTGTGTATGTATGTAGTAAATAATCTGTTCTTTCTAAGACGAAATCTCCAGAATACAAATTATGTCGACTACGTTAGGGTGCCATCGACGTGTATTAACGTAAATATGATCTGAAAAAAGTTTTAATATCATAATCGTTTCACCTGTTTTTTCTTTAAACAAAAATACTGCAAAAATGTGAATCTTACACTAAATCTCTCGAATAAAAAATATTATTAACTTTGTTAGGGTGTTTTTCAAAGCATATTAACGTCAGTTGATCCGAATTTTTTTTAATCAAAATCGGTCTATTCGTTTTTTTTAAAGACTGCTAAAAGCGTATATATAATTGCATTTTTTGAAAAAGATTTCTCGGGTCTAGTAATTTAGTTGTGTGGACCTCAAGGGTCTTGAAAAGTCCTAATATATACGATACACTTTACGGCTTGTTTTTTGCTTTTTAGTTGTACTTTCTGACGTCACACTGTATTCTCAACGAAGAGACAAAAAAATTTACGCATACCATCAAAACAAGAGTGTGTTTTTCTTTTCATTAATCGTGTTAGAATAGAATAGAATGGAATGTATTTGCACATAAGTATTGGATACAGTGTGACGTCAGAAAGTACAATTATAAAACAAATTAAATTAAAAAAACTAAAACAACATGCTTTTATGAACTAAAAAATGCAAAATAATTTGACAACAAAATTAGCTTTACTGTAAAAAGCGTGGAGTGCTTAACATCGGTAATACATTTTTCATTACATTTTTTGCGTAGATGAGTTTTGTAAATGACATGGAAACTAATTAAAAATTTTCAGTGCTTAATAATAATAGCTATTCTGTGAAGCGACAAGGCTAAGCATTCTTTGTCGCTATTATTATAAGAATGAAAAGTGGAATTAGTTTTAAGATGTTAAAAAAAACCAAGTTATCGATAAAAAAAATTATGAACATTTTAATCAACAAACATTCAAAAATATAATGCAAAATAACCGAACAACCCGCAAGAAAATGAAACTAGAAATTTATTTATAAAAATTTGAATAATAATCTTCCTGGACAAGATGAAATTTATTTTATTTAAAAACAATTCTTGCTACATGTTTCGATAGCATAGGCTACCATCATCAGGCAACATGAGAAATTAATTAAATAAAAAGATCAGGTGAAAAGACCAATTTTTAAGTACTTTTTTATTCAATGTACATTGAATAAAAAATTGGTCTTTTCACCTGATCTTTTTATTTAACCGACGAAACGTCGTACATTGAATAAAAAAGTACTTAAAAATTGGTCTTTTCACCTGATCTTTTTATTTAATTTATTTCAAGATCTGATTTTTCCTAATATGAGAAATTAATTTACAAAAATTTTTGGGTTGTTTTACAAATCAACATAAAGTCACAAGATTAAAAAACTAGGTAATTAAGTTCGCATATTACCTAGTTTTTTAATCTTGTGACTTTATGTTTAAGATTTGTAAAACAACCCAAAATTTTTTGTAAATTAATTCCTCATGTTGCCTGATGATGATAGCCTATGCTATCGAAACATGTAGCAAGCATTGTTTTTAAATAAAATAAATTTCATCTTGTCCAGGAAGATTATTAATCAAATTTCTATACATAATTACGGCAAGAGGTTAAGAAGGAGTCCACTATCAATATAGAAATTTATTATTGATACGATTAAAGTAATGAATTAAGTCGGTACTTATATACTTTTCCCTGTTTTCAAATTCGAACGAGGCAGCTGTGAGCTTGTAATGAAAGTGCTACAGTAAATTCATATTAAACAACGTCCCAATGATCTCGGCTTTTGATATTAATTAATTAAAACACTGGTTTTTAATACGAATGTACGTTGCAAAGTAAAATTTATCGACACAGTTTTTAGACGCAATTTATGCGTAACCACGATAAATACACATAGAGTATATGCTTTCCTGAATTTATTTTGCAAAATATTCGGGTATACTTCATATATTCTATGATATGCATAATGCATGCATGCTATAGATGACATTATTTGAGTAGGGAACGATCACTTCGTTTCTTTTTTATCCAAATTTAAGCATTTTAAGATATGTCACATTTTCTTCTCTTTGATTTATAACAGGAAAACAAACTTGTTCCGAATATTTGGAGACCTAATTTCCAGGCAGTGATCTAAAATTATGATAATAACATTTTGGCGAGATAATTTACCGATTAATTAACCGGATATTTATAAAAGAAAATGGCGACTTCTGACTTCTGTTTTTTAGAACAACAGAAAACAAAACAATAGAGCAGTTTTCAACAGTAGAATCGAAAGAACTAATTAAATGTATTTATATTTATGTAGGAATTGATTATAAAATTAAAATACCGGAAGTTACAGCCTTCAATAATAATAATAAATAGCTGCGCCTATTTATAATAAATTATCGCGGATATTTAACCGGTTAAATAATCGGAAAGTTATTTTTATACATCACTATTTTTAGGTAATTTACTTTTTTTTCGACCTGCTTTAAAACTTCAAAAACACACGCAAAGTTAGGTTAAATTTTCCAATTTTCCCTAATTTAAAATTAGCAATGCAAATCCATAACACGAACATAACCTATAATTTATCAATGTTGCTGATTGGAGTTAAGGATTTTTCAAATTGTTTATAATTACAAGTTAGGTACCGTGTTGTTTGTTTATCTATTAGTATTGGTAGTAGTTATACGGCTGTGAATGAATTTTAAACAAATAATCAATTTTGCCACCATTTATTTTATACAAAGATAACATTGCAAAAGTACGCCGAATGAACAGAACCACTGAACACTAAACTATCTGTTTTGATTACTAAGCGGGAGGTGAATAATAATTTTCAAACCCCTTTAATTGCATTTCTTTATCATAATAACACCGATGCAAAAACACCAACATAGCGCAATCATCAGTTTTGATAAAAGCAATATTGAAAGTTATATTATGCAACATATGTCATGTTTTATTATAAGGCATACCATTAAAAAAATAGAGTTTAAAAAACTATAACAACACGCTTTTATAAACTAAACAATGCAAAATAATTTGACAACAAAATTAGCTTTACTGTCATCGCCGGAACTCAAACCCGAATCTTTCTATTTTCGCGGCGGAATGAGTTTTCAGATACTCTACGGTGCGTTATCTCAACAGTTAATTCCTCATAATGAAGCAAATGACAACATTAAATTCACATCATGCGAGAGCAGATTCTAGCTAGGTAGCACAAATAAATACTGTTTATAACTTGTACCTACGTATTCACGTTCTTATATAAAAAACTAGCGGCCCAGTCCGGCTTTGCCGGGGTGTAAATGTAATATATAGGATATAAAAGATGAGAATCATTATCATTAAATTCTCAACGTGTATTGAATTTGCGCGAATTCAATCGTTAAAAATCTTATTTCCCAAAAAGAAATTTAAAAAATTCTGTTGATCCGATCGCTACCAAACTTCAGAAGATCACCCGCTGTGCTAATCTAAAGATTGTCTGAAAATTTCATCAAAAATGGTCTACCCGTTTGGAGTCCATAGATTACATATACATCGTCTTTTATCTATATAGATTATTAAAATGTAAAAAGTGGGTATTGTGACATAACGATAATAGTTGGACATATAGTATCGCGAAGTTTTTTGTAGTTATTGATATGTTCTTTAATATTGTAGAACATACTTTTGTTATATCATCAATAGTTTCCGCAGCGTATGCGACGAAAGATGTTTTATGGCATTTTTTTTACACCTTGGGTTACGTTACTAAAGTTTTAGTAAGGATCCCTAATATTTTCTAGCAATAAATATAGCCTATGTTACTCAGAGTGAATGGAGCTTTCTAATGGTGAAAGAATTTTTTAAATCGGCACGGTAGTTTTTGAGTTTATTCATTACAAACATACACATAAAAATACAAATCTTTCCTCTTGTAATATTAGTGTAAATATATTAACGAGATTTGTGTGATTTATTTCTCTTGTGGGGGTTTTGGGTATTTTGCGTGATGCCTAGAAAATGCGTTTTCAGAACTTTTGCTTGTCTGTCGTTGTACATTGTATATTATAGACGCTCAACAACTGAGTCTATGTTTCCATATGTGCCATAGGTTAAGAACTAGTGCTTTTACCCTATAATGTGATGTTAAATTAAACTGTCAAAAAATGTCTCGGTTTTCTATTCTCTTTGACTACGCCGAGAAGAAAATAGAAATTGCTGATTAAATTAAAAATGTCATTGAAGCACTTTTATGTAAATTTAAATTCATTTTATTCTAAGAAAGCGTGGCGCGTCAGTGGGCCGGACAGCAGACACTTGAAATAGCACTTGGAAAGATAACAATTGTTATTTTTTTCAAGTGACATGCAGTTTGGTTGTTCTGGCAGTTCCTACACAATTACCTCTATCCTTATGTTTAAAGATGACGTAACCCGTCTGTTTTGGAACCCAGTATCCGAGACGATTACCCCAGTTAGTAATAACTTAAAAAATATATTATAGCGTAAGGGTAGAAAGATGAAATTCCTGCACTGCGCGTAACATGATGTCCGAGGCGTATGGCGTATACTATTTTAAGATGCTAGCATGAACATTGTATACTTTCATTTTACCATTTTACTTTTAAAAAAACCCGGGTCGCAGTGCCAAAACCCTGCCGACAATATAGTGTATATGCTTGTATAGGGCCGTGTGGTTTTATACTTTTATTATGTGAAATTAAGTTTGTTTTTGGGCAAAATAAAAAATTTAACCCCTTAATACACCCCTTAAAATAACATTTTTTTCTTAATTGTAATATTATTATCAATCTAACGTCTACACCAAATTAAATACACCCTTCAATAAATAAGTCACTATCTGCAAACTAGTGTTTTCATAAAATTTGTAAATCCGTTCCTGTCGGGCCGATTTTATTAAAATTGTGGGGAAACTTTTTAATCACTACCAAAGGGTTAAATTTCAATTTTGAAACGATTCGGAGAATTTTTTCGGTATTTTGGGGCCCAAAAACAGTTTTCAACCCCTAAAAACTACCCTTAAAATAGCCCGATTAGGCCCATTTTAAATAGGCTTCTTGCGGTGATGGATTTCAACATGTGGCCCAAATTTTGTTGAAATCAATTAACTCTTTCGAAAGTTATCGCGCGTACACATATATATATATATATATATATATATATATATATATACGTATATAAATATATATATATATATATATATATATATATATATATATATATATATATATATATATATATATATACATATATATATAAACATTTTTAAAAATGGTGCCAAAGTGTTTAGGAGGTTATGAAACGTCGAGAAATTTTGGTCCGACCCCTAGGTCCCGCCATCCGACCGACGCCAATAGTGTATGTTGCCATATGGCAAATACACTAATTATACTGTAGATCCTGAGGAAGATATTATAAAGTAATGCCGAAACGTTAAATAAAGTAAGCAAATAAAAATTGTCATCTTATTGCCTCAAGTCCTGTGGTAATCTAAATTAAATAATTATTCTCAAAATTCTTTTAAAAAATATGCATCTAATTATGATTTTCTATATTTTAGACTGGCTGTAACGTGCGGCGTTGCCTCCCATTTAAAAATGATCAATGCCAAAATAAAGTGATGTAATAAAATAAGAGTATATCTCCTTGGGGAAGCATTAGAAGCGGTTGAATGCTAAGCTAAGAGCTTATAATAAATTCTGTCTAATGTCGTGTCGCTAGTCTGTAGTTTGCAGATAATGCCCGACGTTGCCCCCCATGACTTAGCGTGAATGTGTATAACCCATGGATATATAACACTGGATTGCGGACGACCCTGGTGCTTCCTATGTCCATCAGAAGCCATGTTAAGGAAAGCAAACGCCGTGAAAAGCGCTCGAGATTTCAAAAGATTTTATTTTCGGAATAATTAACAGTCAAAATAGCTATGCATCCCAAATTTCATTGATTATTGCAAGTTTTGTTGATGTTTCCAATGAAATAATATCATAGAATTTAAAATCTTTTGCAATCTCGCGCGCTTCTTACGGCGTTTGCTTCTCTCAAAATGGCTTCTAATTGGTACATTCAGCACAATGTTCGAGAGATAGGCGTCAGCGATCTAGTATTATATATCTATGATATAGCTTAAGTCCGTTAGTAAACCAAGGTTTGATATAACGTTTGGCGAACAGGATAGAAATAAGAACATGAATATTAATTTCAGTTAAAAAAATTTCAATTATCTCCTGGATGCATGGTTAGCGAAACGTGAACCGATAAAAACATGTTTTTGTGTTTTTTAAGGTTCCGCACTTCAAAAGGAAAAAGGAACCTTTCGTTGCCTGTGGAGGTATCAATTAATTAATATCAAATTCTCAGGTGTACAGCACCTTGGAACTATGAGAAAATTAAACTTCTGAGTCAACGGAATAAAAAAATGCGGCCGTTTATGCTGCATATTTTGACACTCACAAGACAATCCAAACCTATATGGTACTTCCCGTTGACCTATGAATCATGTAATTTGGCAAGAAGCAATATCTTATAGCACAAGCAAGGAGAAATATCCGAAAACCGTAAATTTGTAGTTCCATCACAAAAAAATAACTTTTTTCTACAAACATCAAAATAGTGCATACTAGCGACACCAGACGGAATATCTTAAAAGCTATTAGTTCCGGTATTTATGCGCTTTAATGTATATATACCAACAAATAAAAACTCGGGTCGCAGTGCCAAAACCCTGCCGACAATATAGTGTATTTGCTTATACAGGCAGGGTGGCTTTATTATGCGAACTTTAGTTGGTTTCTGGGCAAAATAAAAAATTAGACTCCTTAATATACCCCTTAAATAACATTTTTTTCTTAATTGCAGTATTATTATCAATCGAATCTCTATACTAAATTATATGCACCTTTCAGTAAATAATTCATTATCTGCAAACTAGTTTTTTCATAAAATTTGTAAATCCGGTCCTGTCAGACCGATTTTATCAAAATTTTAGGGACACTTTTTAATTACTACCAGAGGGTTAAATTTCAATTTTGAAACGATTCGGAGAGTTTTTTCGGTATTTTGGGGCCCAAAAACATTTTTCAACTCCTAAAAAATACCCTTAAAATAGCCCGATTAGGCCCATTTTAAATAGGCTTCTTGCGGTGATGGATTTCAACACGTGGGCCAAATTTCGTTAAAATCAATTAACTCCTTCGAAAGTTATTGCCCGCACACACATATATATATATATATATGTATATATGTATATATATATACGTATATATATATATATATATATATATATATATATATATATATATATATACATATATACATATATATATATATATATAAACATTTTTAAAAATGGTGCCAAAGTGTTTAGGAGGTTATGAAACGTCGAGAAATTTTGGTCCGACCCCTAGGTCCCGCCATCCGACCGATGCCAATAGTGTATGTTGCCATATGGCAAATACACTAAAAAAATAATAGGTATAAAGTTAATAAATATTGTATGGTGGCACGGAACCCTTCGTATGCGAGTCCGACTCGCAGTTGGCCGGGTTTTTGAATACTTATCTGATTAAAGTGTAATTTTCTGCAGGCGGGTAATTGACGAGTAACGAGTAATTATCGTTCAAAAACGAGTACCTGACTGTTCGTTTTTACAGGTAGCCGTCGTTGTTTCTGATGTCTACTATAAACAGTAACTTAAAGATACGTTATATTGGTACCTACATTTTATAAGAATATGAATGGACATTGTTAAAAGAAGTGTCATTTTCGTATGACCTGGTTTTAGGAAATAAATATTATATATTCCTTATCTCAAAGAAAATGTTGCATCTAAAAAAAAATAGTGCTTATATTTAAAGAGAAAGATAATCTTCGCAAAACAAGTTTACGTTTTATAAGGGAACTGTTTTATTTTTGAATTAAGGCTGTCGAAACGCTCTGAATTTAAACCAAAAGCTGATTGTAGACTTATTCGTCATCATTTTGCAAAAATTCTTTCTCTATAAGGAAAATAAAGGACAAATCTAGGTCTCTAATGGACTACTTTTGTAATTAATGTACGATTTACTAGAAAAAAGTTGGCATTAATTGTGCCAAAAAACACACTTTTTCAATGTCACACCTTATTCGCACTTATTTCACAAAATTGTTCTATCACAAACCTAAAGTGACTTTTCCTTTTTCGGAAAAGTTTTTAAAATCTTCAAAATATTTCCAAAATTTAGAGTAATCAATTGACAGCGACACTCTTGCAACAACATTTTTAACCTCGTAGTGTGGCTTAAATTCAGAGCGTTCCGACAGCTTTAAATTAATCTCCGAGTTGCCTCTTCGCAAAATTCACAAAATGCTCCTAAAAAAGTTTCACTTAAAAACGGTACATCTAATTATTTAGTGTTTTATTAATAATTATAGGTTTTCAGAAACGTTATAGTGAGATAAATCTAGTCGAGAGCAGTAGCTATTTTCCACGCTTCAGAATTTAGATGTAATTAGTGTATTTGCCATATGGCAACATACACTATTGGCGTCGGTCGGATGGCGGGACCTAGGGGTCGGACCAAAACCTCCTAAACACTTTGGCACCATTTTTAAAAATGTTTATATATATATGTATATGTATATATATATATATATATATATATATATATATATATATATATTTATATATATATATATATATATATATAGGTATATATGTGTACGGGCAATAACTTTCGAAGGAGTTAATTTATTTTAACGAAATTTGGCACACATGTTGGAATCCGTCACCGCACGAAGCCTATTTAAAATGGGCCCAATCGGGTCATTTTAAGGGTGGTTTTTAGGGGATGAAAAAAGTTTTTGGGCCCAAAAATACCTAAAAAATTCTCAGAATCGTTTCAAAATTGAAATTTAACCCTTTAATAGCAATTAAAAAGTGTTCCTAAAATTTCAATAAAATCGGCCCGACAGGACCGGATTTAAAAATTTTCTGAAAACACTAGTTTGCAGATAGTGAGTTATTTCCTGAAAGGTGTTTTTAATTTTGGTGTAGACGTTTGATCGACAATAATGATGTAGTTAAAAAAAATGTAATTTAAAGGGGTGTATTAAGGAGTTAATTTTTTTATTTTGCCCAATAATCACCTTAAGTTCACATAATAAAGCCACAAGGCCTGATGTATTAGCAAATACACTATATTGTCGGCAGGGTTTTGGCACTGCGACCCGGGTTTTTATTTAACTTAGTATGCAATTAGATACTAGGGAAAAGTCTGACGTCTATATCTACTGATAACAAAAGCATTTTGATGATATGAATGAACAAGTAGATGCATTTCCTTTCCGTTTTTATTCTGGCGTGCAAAGAATTTTTATTTTAAATATATTGCCGTCATTTCTTTAAGCGCTTTGCATTTAAATTGTCAGCTTAATAACACGCTCTTAAAATGAGAAATGTTTGTTTGTGTGAGTTGAAGACATGAACCAAGAAATATATCAACAGAGTAAACGCAGCTGGTGAACGAGGAGAGTGGAAAGTCTAACGCGGAAGAGGAATTTGGTGCCTAGATTTTATTGGTTGAATTGCGCGCACGCTCGGTGCCCCCGTTTTTGAAACGTACAGCTGTTAGATTGGCATTTCACAACTACAATCACGTGATGTTTCACAACACAACACAGGTGCCAAGTCCAAACAGTAACCAATCAAAAGTAGGCATCATCCTCCCAAAAGTAGTTCGCCCCCCTAACGTCTCTATATTTCTTAGTCCATAGTTGAAGATATTGCATTTTTCATCCAAATTCAATATTATTCGAAATCATAGATAGCGCCTATATTTTAGACTCAGTATAATTCAAAATGGGAGTAAAACTAAAAAAATATATAGTACTTATGTTCAACAACGAAACAATAAAAGTTGTCGATCTCTCTCAGTCGTGCCCTTAACTACCGGTAGGTGGAATTCTCTGCATTCGATCGATTCGTATCTACCGGTGGTCATACGAATTATTGCTATTTACGATGGCCGGGTCATAGCTTACAATGGCAGTTACAAACAGTTTGTAAGTAATTTCGTGTCAATATTCAGGCATAGTGTTTAGTTTTTTAGTGTTGTTGTCCCGTTAGAAACGTATGACTAGTCCAGCTATTTCTGAGTTTAACTGCGTTTATGATGTCAGCTCTCAAGCGTCTATAATTTACTCTCTCTCTCTCTCTCTCTCTCTCTGGGCTTAGGAAATATCTAGGTACTTTCGGCTTAATTCGTAAAGTGAAAAATCGTAAAATGTTTGTTTAACATCAATTAATAACAGTTTTTATTTCGGCTTATCATTACGTGGGTACTTTTTTTTAAATTCAATTAGGCATCTCTGGTTATTATTGTTACAAAAATGTATCTATATTGACAATACGCAGAAACATGGAATTATTGAAATCGCAAAAATATAGATTAAAAAAGAGTATTATAGTAATCACTCTAATCACCAGGAATTATTAGTGAATTACGTACTATTTGTAATTCATTACAAAGGAGTTTAAAAACGCGTAAACATCTACAGGTGGTAAATTTCCTGTTAATTATAACAACATTTCCAGAAGCTTACAGTTCGTATCAGTAGGCTTTCAAAGTAATTATATCAAGTTTTATCGCTGCCGATGTCATATATTTTGTATTGTGTATTATTATATATTATGTAATACGTAGTGTTATTGAAACATTATTTTCTCGTATCTATATTATCTATAGTCTACTTTAATAGTCCCGTTGAACGTCCTTTTTAATTAATTCAAGTGTAATGGCGAATATTTCGCAACGAACAATCATCGTCCATAGCTCTGTTTGTTTAATAGTCGTCACTGTTCTCGCATGCCTGTCGATAAAACTAAGGACACAAGGCAATATTGGAACGAAGTTCCTTATCGCGGGTTAGCGAGGGCACCTAGCCGAGAAAAAATGTAACGTGTCACGAAAAACCGTAAGACAAAAAATGTAACGTGTCACGGAAAACCGTAAGACGCATAAAGTATACTGGTATACGGTGATACCGGGTGTTTTTAGATTATACCGAGTGTTTTTAGATTATATCGGGTGTTTTATATTATACCGGGTGTTTTTAGATTATACCGAGTGTTTTTAGATTATACCGGGTGTTTTTAGATTATACCGGTGTTTTCAGATTAGGTATACCGGGTGTTTTTAGATTATACCGGTTCTTTTTAGATTATCCGGGTGTTTTTAGATTATACCGGGTGTTTTTAGATTATACCGGGTGTTTTTAGATTATACCGGGCATTTTTAGATTATACAGGGTGTTTTCAGATTATACCGGGTCTTTTTGGAACGAAGTTCCTTATCGCGGGTTGGCGAGGGAACCTAGTCGAGAAAAAATGTAACGCGTCACGAAAAAGGGTCACGAAAAAGCGTCACGATAAAGCGTTTTATATATGTGTGTGTGTATGTGTGTATGTATATTATGTATGTGTATTAATTTTGCCAACCCTGCAGACGAAAGGGACTTCGTTACAAACGCGTGTCCCGCGACACGTTCCAATTTTTTTTATAATAGTTTTATACCGATCACATTTCTCGAGGTACTCTTTGAAACTGGGTAAAATACAGAACCTGGGTGCTTGAAGCACCGGACCTTTTCATAAGTGCTCGATTTCGAAAATGTTTAAAAGTATCGAGCACTTACTAAAGTGTCTAAAAAAGTTAAGCATTAAGCGTCAAACATTAAGCATTTTAATGTAACTTCATGTTATTATATAAATGAAAGTTTCAGCTTAAACAAACAATAAAATATGACCTTGACGAAAGACAACGATGGAGGACAGGTTTCAAAAGCGTTGATTGAATGTGAAATTCTGTTCGAGATGAGTAATCATGCCGAACGACGTTTTGGCGTCTGCGCATTTGCAGAATGTGATGCGAGATACTGTAGTGTTTTGTAGCGATCGCAAGTTTAATCAATTTGTATTAAGATTTGAACTTCTAACCGATAGTGTATCCGTTCATCAGCAATTCATTAATATAATTGCAGTCTGTTGTAACAAAGCACACAAAGTATGAAGCTTCGTAATAACTAATACAGTAATGGTAGTCAGTACTTAGTAGTACATCCATAGATACTAAAGCAGTGGTTCTCAATATTGTGCTCCAGGATCCCTTAAACTATATGGAAGTCGACAGGTTCCGTCCTTTTACAACAAGTGAGGAATGGTATGAATTTAGGTCAAAATTCACTTTTCAAAATTTTTAAGCGTTCTTTCGTTTTGAATTGTCCCGAATTCAAAAGAACATGTTTTTGAAAAATGTCTGTTCCTCTGTTAGTGTTTGTCTGTGAGCATGATACAAGTCAAACGACTGAGTGAATCAAAGTTAAATTTCGGTATGATTAGACATTATATCGCATCCAAAATCATTACTTTAATTCAATAATAAATCTCAGGTATTTGGATTAATAATACAAAACAATCGTGTTTTGTTATCTTGCTATGTTTCGACTACTTTACCAATCTTTTTGAACATTATTTAATTAATTTTAAATACAATGTGTGTTCAATATTATAAATTTTAAACATAAATCATTTGATTGATTATTTCATTTATTAGTTATGAGCCTGACGAAGACTAAATAAATTAGTCGAAACGTAGCAAGATTAACAATAACACGATTGTTTTGTATTATTAATCCAAATACCTGAGATTTATTATTGAATTTCGGTATGATGTTCGACATGTACATAACTATAAAGATCCTTATTGCTTTTGGGTAAAATCGGCGCATGCGCAGAAAAGATATGATGAAAAGATATGCGCTAAGACGTTTTTTTCTGTTATACTGTTCGTCATATTTTATTATTTTATTTATTTTTCCAAGAACGTTTTGTAAAAAAAATTGTTTCTTAGTGTTTATAGTTTCGGAAATATTTTGAAAATAAAAAAATCAGATGTTGTTTTGATCTGAAGATCTGTCAAAAAGAAATTATTTGGGCAGCTGATAAGCATGCTTTCATTAATTTTTATATCTGAAACCATATTACATATCCATGTGAACGAAAAACAAACAAAATATTTATTACTAGTCGTTACCAGCCTTACCGTGCGCGTAAGTGATTTTTGAAGTTATACTTCTTTTGGCGCATTGAGGGTAAAATTCTCGCTGTTATGGAAGTTGCGCACGCAGCATGCAATGAACCTGAGACACCATGAAGTGAGGTAAAATTTTCTCTGTTACGGAAGTTGCGCGCACAGCATGCAACGAACATGAGACACCATGTACTACGTCAACGTTGCCAGATTTTTTTTTGCTAAGTCGGGATTTTGGAACTTTTTGAGTGAAAAAAGCGGGATTCTTTCGTCAAAAGCGGGACATAGTAAAAAAACGTATATAATCAGAAGTTTTTAAATATTTATCTTTTTATTTGAGTTCAAATTACGTTTACGTGACAATAGATAGCAAAAATAGCCATAAAAAATGTATTTTAATATAAATATGATATTTTAAATCAGATTTACCCTATCGTTAAATAGTTGAGTCTTATTCGTCTTCTGAATAAAAAAAATAAAAAAAAAAACAGAAACCAAAATCAAAAAAGTTTTATTCATTAGAAAAATATGGCGTTTCAAACAATAGTCTGAGGAGTGAGTGTTACAAATTGCAACTTATAATAAAAGAATAATTATTTACGCAAGGTCGAGTTATCCCCGAAAAGCGGGACTGTGCCTGTACCGCGCGGGACATTTAATTTTGATTTAAAAATCGGGACGTCCCGCCAAAATCGGGACGTCTGGCAACACTGTACTACGTGTATCGGCACGGTTGAAATCGTCGATAAAGTTGACTCTTTGATGCAGTATAGTTTTACTTTGTATTCATAGATGACACGTCTCATTTCTCCGTTACAATGTATTGATGAAGCTGTCCACCTTTTACCGAAAGTATATAACTACTATTCGAAGTGAACAGGCTAACTTTTAACTATATTTATCATCTCCCTAGACATCCTATTTTATTTTATCAATGTACATCTATAACGAAAATGTGAATATTAATTATCGCGATCACGCCAAAGAAGTATAACTTCTGCCGCGAGTACACGCACCACTTTTTTAATTCCATTTTTAGAATACGTCAAATCTACATACGTATTTTTAAAGTTCATCTAGCCCATTGACTGGAATTTTTTAAATGGTATAATTTAATATTCTCCCTAAGGAAGCTATAAAGAAATTGCTTTAAAATAAATTATTCCCTTGAAAATCAGAGCTTAGAGCAATTTTAAAACACAAAAATAAATAACATTGCAGACTTTTAGCTAGAGTTTGAAGCCCCCCCGGGGAAACGGCGGATTTCACTTTTTGAAATGTTCTGTAGTAACTGGTTACGCAGTCGATAAAAGCTCTATTATGTTTCTTCTCCTGTAACTGCTGTAAAAAGCTTTCTGCAAATAATGTCCGCTTTTTCTATTGTTACTTTACGCTGCTTTGCCATGTTAACACAATGTGTTCAGTGTTTACATGTATTTTTTAAAAAATAAACCGTAATATTATTAAAAAAAACTTGTATTAGGACATGTGTATACCTGTTAAGGATAGTGTTTTTCAAACTGTGGCATTCATAGGGTTTGAGGTGGTATTTAGCGGAAAGAGGTTTTTAAAGAAATGGTTTTTATATTTGAATTATTATAAAACGTCGGTGATTATCGAAATTAGTAAAAATGTATACGCCGTAGTGAATTTTTTAGTACGTATTTTGTGTCATCAAAAATAATTTTGTACTCCGTGACAGTTAAGAAAAAATCTCGACGCTGCTAACATGAAGTTAGTAGGACAAAAAATAAATAAATGTTTTTGAAATGGGACGTTTATGATGGGGATAATAATAATAATGCTTTTAACGTCCGTTTGTCGACATTGTGTGTTAATAGACGTCATTCGCACCATTACTATTTTCCGTTTACCAGATTTCCCGTTATTTTGCTAAGTTTTTAGAGTTATTTAATAGGAATGGCGAATGAAGGAATTATAGGAAATAAGGATAAGGTAGGCTATTTTTGAACTAGGAGTTTGATAGGCCATGGCCTCAAATACAGAACCATTTCGATATTAATCTGGAATTAATTGAGGGAAACCATGGGACACCTCAACAAGATGGTTGGTAGAGGAAGCAGTAGGAAAAAGTCTTCAGTTACATTTTCCCTCACCGGGATTTGAACTGAGTACCTCTCTAATCCTCTAACACCGCTCGGTTATGATTGAAATAATTTATCAAGCTTTTTTATGCTGAGATTTTATTTAACGGGATTTTATCATTGGTATGACGTATCGATAATATCGTATCCGCCAATGAAAGAACAGTTGCTATAGTGACGTGTCAACAAAAAAAAATAGTTTGACATCAATATATATTTTATCTCGTGTACAAAGGACTGATAAATGGAAAACTGTAAAAAGCGGCGAACAACTTGACACAAAAGTGGTTGATAGATAGAACTGTTTTCTATGACTTTTTATGTCTGGTCGATTTATGTTTGATTAAGCCAAAATAGTGTCTAAAGAAACGATTTGCTTCATAGTATATTTATAAAGTTGACATTAAATCAGGGATGGTTCGCTATTATTATTACTGACGTCTCAAAACATTGTTACTATAGAGTGATTCGTTGAAATGCTACGAAATTCTTTCGCGTGTCGCCGAAGTGGCGCAAAGCTGGAATATCTGCAGACCGCAATATTCTAGCTATATCTACCAAACTTCTGTGGCAGACAAACAAACAAATGAATAACGAAATCTTTCTATAATGTTTCGTTTTTTAGCCATTTTGGGACCCTAATAAATTTGAGAATAGCAAATAGACTCAAACACTTCTGCATGGTATTTACTAAATAAAAATATACGAGGTGTCTCATAACAATTTATTCTAAATTTTCTTACAAGGGATGAGGTATAGAAAAAAAATTCTTAAATTAAAGTTGTTTAGTATCAAGGGGATTCAAAAGTGAATTTTCCGGTGAGTTAAAAAAAACATGGGTTTTCATTTAAATAAAATGAAATTGTCATTTGTATCTTGAAGGTGGCGCCGTCTATCGAAAATTCATTAAGGTAACTTTTCGATCCCTTTGATAATAAACAACTTTTATTTAAGAAACTTTTTCTATACCTAATCTCCTGTGAGAAAAATTAAAATAAAGTTTAAAATGGGACACCTGTTATATATGTTCAGCTACCGTAACTATGAGCTTTTTCCGATTCCTTTAACTTTAACTTTTATAACAAAATCGAAGTGAACTTTTATTGTCGATAGAGGTTTTGAATGTATTCCATAACCTTAACAAACTCTTGCGCTGGTAACAATGTTATAAACCAGTATCTATCGTTCACAGAAAAGCTCAGCACTAAGTGTTTAATACAGAGGTGATTATTAAATATTTAAGATACTGCTGACATATTTGTTATATTGTTTGTCTGTTAATTTGTTTTCTTCATACCATGCCGAAAATACGTACTGTCTGATTCGATTTTGAAGTCGAAAGTATAACATTTATGCACTGTTGTAGTCACATCTGGAATTACTCGCATATTGTCTGTATAGGCAGGTCTAAACAGTTTTGTCATGCGCACGGATACGTGAGACTGCCGTTTGTCAGGTCACATGTTCGCCAGTAGGTAGCCATCTGCTGTTATTACATGGACATTATTAGATACATGTGTCATTGAAGTGAGCAACGTTGAGGTTATATGACCTCAACGTTGCTCACTTCAAATTAATTAGTCTTTTTATATATTGGTGAAAGTGCGCACTTTCGGCATGGTATGAAGAAAAATAGTATACCCCACACGAGCAGAAAGCTGGAAGTCCTGCACTGCGCGACATATGATGTACTCGACTTCGCCTCGAGCATCATGTGGCGCAGTACAGGAAATTCAACTTTCTGCTCTTGTGATATAATATACTATTTCTTCAAACGTACACTTTTCAGTGTAAATTTCACTGAGTTCCTTATTTACATTCTTACCACACTGATATACTATGTGAAATTAAGTTTGTTTTTGGGCAAAATAAAAAATTTAACCCCTTATTACACCCCTTAAAATAACATTTCTTTTCTTAATTGTAATATTATTATCAATCTAACGTCTACACCGAATTAAATACACCCTTCAATAAATAAGTCACTATCTGCAAATTAGTGTTTTCAAAAAATGTGTAAGTCCGGTCCTGTTAAGCCGATTTTATTAAAATTTTAGGGGCACTTTTTAATTGCTACTAACGGGTTAAATGTCAATTTTGAAGCGATTCTGACAATTTTTTCGGTATTTTGGGGCCTAAAAACATTTTTCAACCCCTAAAAACTACCCTTAAAATGGCCCGATTACGCCCATTTTAAATAGGCTTCTTGCGGTGATGTATTTCAACACGTGGGCCAAATTTAGTTGAAATCAATTAACTCTTTCGAAAGTTATTGCCCGCACACATATATATATACGTATATATATAAATATATATATATATATATATATATATATATATATATATATATACATATATATAAACATTTTCAAAAATGGTGCCAAAGTGTTTAGGAGGTTATGAAACGTCGAGAAATTTTGGTCCGACCCCTAGGTCCCGCCATCCGACCAACGCCAATAGTGTATGTTGCCATATGGCAAATACACTAATAATGAAAAATCAATTTAAACACTCATTGATTGCAACGTTTCGTCTTTTTTTTAACTAAGACTTTTTCAAGCTCTTTAAAGATGAAGTAAAAAATAATTTTTTTTAACATTTCTCTCCACGTCGAAGGTGTACGTATATGTTGTTAGTTACTTTAAAATCGACCGTATACACAAGATATAACGCCTGAAGAAGTAATGCTTCAAAATGGAAGATGTATCTTAAAGACCCTAATTCATCCTCAGTTACTACGTAACTTCAGCCATTTTATTCTATTTGTGTTTAGACATAATTATTGCTGTTTCACTACGATTTCTAATATAGATAATTTTTTATTATCGAAGTTTATAAAGAATAAGTAAAAGGAAAAAAGTAATTATTGTAACGTATTAAGAGTTTATACAAAGAATTAGCCTTCGCTCGCGTGAATGTCGGTTCTGATAGGAACTCGAGCGTAACCGGATAGAATGGAATAGAATTTATTGATTGATTTATTATTATTTATTGATAAAATGGCTTATGTTTAATTCAAAGTTTGGATAGTAATTTATATAGTGCACCTATGTTTATTATTAGCGGTGCAGTCGCTATCTAGTGATACCGGTATAAATCGACGGGAAAAAATTCGGAGAAAACATTTTTTCATTTCCTACACGCATGGACTGGAAAATCGCTCAAAAAATGTGTCCGCTTCAAAAAAGAGACTGCGCAAACGTGCGGCCTGTAGAGAGAGAGAGATGCTAGATTATAGACGTTCAACCTACAATCTCTCTCTGCCTCGTCACTTTTTTTATAAAACTATTGCCAACTGTAGTTATTTACCAGACAAAGACAGAGATTCGCCGTGGTTACGTTCTATCTCTCTCACTATGTGTGACTACTTTCAGCATATTGGCTTAGTTCAGTGAGATACAACACGGCAGCGACAACGGTAGTGGAGTCTTCGTCTCCACCGTATTATTATCTTACCTCGCCGCGCTACGCCCCACTTCTATCATCAATAGTTTCCGCAGCGCATGCGACGAAAGATGTTTTATGGCATTTTTTTTACACCTTGGGTTACGTTACTAAAGTTTTAGTAAGGATCCCTAATATTTTCTAGCAATAAATATAACCTATGTTACTCAGGGTGAATGTAGCTTTCTAATGGTGAAAGAATTTTTTAAATCGGCACAGTAGTTTTTGAGTTTATTCATCACAAACATACAGGAATACAAATCTTTCCTCTTTATAATATTAGTGTAGATTAGCATTTTTAATAAAACTGTAATAAGTTATTGCGAGAATCAAGTTTATATAAGAATTTTTTATTTACATATTTTTCTTTGTGGAACAAGTACCCAAAATTGTCACATGTGTATTTCAGCTACACTAAAATGTTTATACTGTAATATTCATAAATTCGTCTTTATGACATATCGTACTACGTAGTGAGCTCATTACACTGTGTCCAGATATAGCTAAAATTGTAACATATCACTGTTTGTAATTTCGATATAATAAGGGTACTCAGTATACTACATCCAGACAGGGTCATAGGAAAATATCTCAATCGATTGTATTTGAACTTGATACACTCTTTATTCTGTACAAACTTAAAGTATAAAGAATTTTTTGCCCGGCTACACTCGAATTATTTAAAATGCGTATTAATTAACTCAATGAGGAAAGTGCGTTAACCTTTTAAGCTATAGCTAAAACCTGTATTGCATCTTAATTTAAAGATATTTGAAACCTATATTAATATCGTTGGTGAAATTTGTCTATACCTACTAATATTATAAAGATTTTATTGTTTGTTTGATCCGGATAAACACAAAAACTACTGAGCCGATTTTCAAAGTTCTTTCGCCAATAGAACGCTCTATTATCAGCGAGTAGCATAGGCTATATTTTAGGATAGTTTTGGACTCCACTATAGTTGTCGTTGTCGAGTTCAACATCAAGTAGGGCGCAGCTTCATATGGTAAGATAGTAATACAGTGGAGTCTTCAACTCCACTACATTATTGCTGCCGAGTTAAACACAGTGGAGCCTAAGACTAAGCTAAGGAAAATAATTTCCAGCCTGATGTGCCGCTTGACTGAATAGTCGTACAATAAATTATGAATATGACGTCACTATTTTTCGATACACTTGTTACGAAATTGCGTATCTGTTGATTGAGTGAGCCAATTGCGATGAACTAAAAACTGAATGCTATAACATTCGCCACGGTTCTAAAAGGTTCTGAAGTTAGTCACAAACAGCGTCGCAAATGCATATTTTAGAGCCGTCCTGGTTGTTTTGTGGGACAGGAAGACTCCCATCACCTCCCAGTTACCGGCACAGAACGTGCGCTCGTCGGTGATTGGTTATCGCTTGTTATCGCATCACTTGTCGCTTTCCTGCTATAAAGTACAGTCCAGCACGCTATTGTTGTTTCATTGATTGTTAATTGATCAAGATGCCTAACACAGTTTTGCATAGACAAGCACGAAAAATAATTTGTTGGATGATTTTATGCAAGGAATTAGACCTTTAGATTAAAAAAAAAATTAAAAATAATAATATAGCGCAAGTTTGTAGTTTTTTAACCCACTGTACCTGCGCAAGCATCTAACTTCCGAGTCTTTTAGATCCATGGCACGTACTATACTTCAAGTTGAGCGCTATGTTTTTCTAAAAACTCCATCCGAATCGGGTCAGTAGTAATGTGATGTGTGCACAAACTACAGTTTCATTATTTGTAGATTACTATAATGTAACATAAGTTTTCACGGACACAGCGTACTTAAACATAATACATACATATATTATTATGTTCTCTTTGTTCAACTATATGCGTTGTTCATAAATCTATCTCTTTTATTAAACCCGTCATATAATGTACCATCTAACTATTTGCATTTAATATACACCCATTCATGTGAGACGCCGTACCGCACCGCGGCGCCCCGTGCCGCCAAGTTAAGTAGACATTCTCATTTTCATGTAAATTCGTTCTGCTATCAGAATATATTGTATATTCACAGGAGCAAGGAATATATTTGAATACCTTGTTTTGAATATATCTTATATTCACAAAAAAAACGCTTAATCACATGCTGAACAATTTATATAGGTATTTAAAAAACCTCCGATACTAAAAAACCTATAAAAAGTTAAAACATAAAATTGCTGGGCCTTGTCCTTCAACTTTAATATTTAAATACTTAATTAGCAATATTTTGTGATTCAAATGTCGTTGCGTCGGGGGACCGCGAAATAAATTAGCGATTCCCCGACACGACGACGCTTGAATCATAAAATAATACTAATTTAATATTTAAATATCAAAGTTAAAGGACCAGGCCCAGAAATTGTATTTTTTAACTTTTTATAGGTTTTTTGTGTCGGGGGTTGTTAAAATTTTTAATTTAATTTTTTGATGTTACACTCGGCAACTTCATTGTGTTAATTTTGATCTTACGTCGTAAAAATTTACTCTATCACTGTTTCATAACGTGCCAAAAGAAGTATAACGTCAAAAATAAACAAGCTGTCAATTGAAGATTATAGTAATGGTACGAGTGACGTTTGTAATTTTTTTCCGCGCAGATAAAAGTCGGTTGGTTTGTAATAATTTGTCGAGCGTCTATAATTTACAATATTTATCTATCTTCTATAATATATGGCTTTGGTGTGTATTATAACTTAACCTTAATCTAAGGGATCGTAGGCAGTCATGTCGTCTGCGACACGACTTGGACGAGCTGGTCGGCGGCGTCTGGAACCCGCAGGGAATTCTCGGTGTTCACAGGGAGACGAAGAGCTACAGCGGTCGCGGTACTTGCATATTTGCATACACGCTGTAAAGAACATACAAATTGTATACAGGTTGAATCACAAAACAAAACCAGGAAATTAGTTTTACTGTAAAAAGCGTGGGGTGCCATCTACATAAATTTTCATAATACAGGAAGCTCAACGTTTACAAATGAAAAATGTATTACCGATATTAAGCACTCCACGCTTGTTACACTAAAGCTAATGTTGTTGTCAAATTATTTAGCATTTTTTGGTTCATAAAAGCGTGTTTTAGTTTTTTTAAACTATAATTTTAATTATAAGACTAAAAAACTATATTGGATTTGATTATGGGGTAGGCAAGTTTTTTTATCTTGAAGGTCCTGGTCAGGAAATGGGACAAACTTATTAAATTATTGTATTGTCATCGGTCCTTGATAAGTGTGCAAAGTTTCAGTTTAATCTGACTTTTTAAAGTAAGTGAATTTCACGTTCAAAGATTCCTTTACAAACAAACACAGGTAAAACTAATAAAAGCGTGTTAAAAAGCGAGTGTTATGATACCAAAACAAAGTTGTCGAACAAACGAACATACATTTTATTAAAATAAGTTTCGATTGTGAACGAGCGATGCTTGTCGTCATGCCACGGTCTTGTGAGCATTGAGTGCATTTAAAACTTGAAGTTAAACTTCTTATGCGGCGCCACTACATCGACTATTTGAAGCGAAAATTGTTAGCTCGATAAAACGAAGAATGTGTTTACAAAATTGTGTAACGAGAAAGAATGTTTGAAATGTGACCTCCCTTGTCGCAAGGTGTGATATTATGTGCCATAGATGCATTTTGTCTCCTCTCGCAGGATCTGCGTTATAAATAGCCAAAAGCTAGTCATTCGACTTCTGACTTCGCTTTGCAGGCGTACAGTGTACCTTCTTCTTATATTATAATTTGCACTGATTTTTCACTCGGCACGTGGTAGAACATGATTGATAATAACAAGTAATTAAAAAACAGTTGAAAATTCTACAAATAATTCTTTATTTCTCGACGATCGTTTCGGACAATAAGTCCATCCTCAGGAGTATAAAAACTTATACTAAGTATAAGAGTAGATATAAGAGTATAAGTTTTTGTACTCCTGAGGATGGACTTATTGTCCGAAACGATCGTCGAGAAATAAAGAATTATTTGTAGAATTTTCAACTGTTTTTTAATTACTTGTTATTATTCTTCTTATATGTTATAAATAGCCCAGAAGTCATCCGTCTTCAGATTTCGCACGACGTACAGTGACCAAGTGCTCTTAGCTCTAATTGGTTTTTATGTTATTCATACATAAGAAGTTTCGATTCGGTCGTGCGTGTCGCGACACACGTTTTTTTTAAATGTTGATTCTGTCATCGGAACGACTGCAGATACTTTAAACTAGATCGAAATGCTTCCGATCTGTTTGTAGAAGATTAAAAATTTCTACCGACTGCTGACTAGGTCAGTTCTATCAAAATGGGGTCTGTTTTATTTTCTTAAATTATATTCTCTAAATTAAGCCTGTTTCTATTTACAGTTTTTCCAGATCAGTAGTTTATTATGACACCTTTTAAAGCGCCCGACGCCACAAGTTCCGACTGCTGATTGATTGACTGTTGTATATTAATTACAATAAGACCCGCTTAACGCGGAGATACGTTCCAATAAGTTGCTGTGCTACACGAAACAGCGCTAAACGAGCCCATCTTAATACGTAGATAATAGGCATGAGTGAAACAGAACCGAGAATAAGAAAATTTGTTAGTTTTTTTTTATTAAATTTTGTAACATTTATACTTTTTTATCACATTAATTATAGATTTTATTTATTGTAAATACCGATTTTTTGTTCATATAACATTTATGAAAATCAAATAAAAGTTCGAGTAAGAAGTTACGTTTGTGATGAGGAAGGTTCCAGATTTGACATATTTTGTTTTTTGTGAAGAAGTCATCTAATGTGGCTTGCCTTTTTCAGTTCAGTTCAGCAAGCTGTTGTCGAAAGCAAGATATTGCATCAATGACACTTCGTCTTGCCTTTGAACTTCTATCAACATTTGAATCATTTTGGTTAAACTGATTCATAATTTACATTTTATGTTATAGTGGATAACCTTTTTTTTAGTGTAACGATGCCGGTCCTGTGCAATTTCATAACGTCATTTTTGATAGTCATAAAAATTATAAAACTGATTATGCAAAACCGTCGTCGTTACTCACAAATGCTATCAAACTATTTTTGTAAATTTTATTTTAAAACAGTTCAGTTAAAATATTCTTACTAATAACATGTTAATATTAAAATTATTAAAAAACATCTTGTAGTTAAAATTGATTATTATCTACGTTTATATATATTTATTTTAAATAAAATACATTTATTTTGTTAATAATTCTAAGTACTCATCATTTTTTTTTAAACCAACACCATCATCAAACATTCCACTGCGCTACATTAGAAACAGCATTAAGTGGAGCAGCGTTAAGCGAGGTCTTACTGGATTTACACCCTAAATATTAGCTTATCTCAAAATAATTGCAATTTTTGACCACGAGCTGTAGGAAACGTTGTATATGCGTGTCTTTACTCTTCAGTTATATTATGCAAATGTAAAATGCCATGATATAGCTGTTACTATAGTTACTGTACGTGACTTCATTTATTCCTTCTACCGATGACTAGATCTCTGTATGACTAATGTACTTTGTATATCGTTACATGCTTTAGCCGTGCAGTTTGTCTCTGTGTACATTTTGTCGTAAATTGAGAATAAATTAACCGTATTTTGATTACAGTTCAATTTATCGTATACCCTTCGTTGATCGTGTTATCGATACTAACACCGAACAAAATATTCCTTTAGGGCATAGATTCCCAACGGAGGCGGTACCACCCCCCAGTGGGCGATGAAGCTTATCATGGCGATAGCAAATGGGGGACTCCGAGACAGTCAAGAGAAGCGGCCGTGGCGTACTTATCTAAGTAGGAAACACTTTCAAATCGGGAAGGGGGCAGAACTGGATACCCAAAAAATTTGGTGAAAATTTTTTTCGAAAATGTTTCTAAAAGGGCCCTTTATCTTTATTTGTTTGGTACAAATGTACATAAATAGCGTCGACAAAAGAATTTTACAAGAATTATAAAGAGTTATAAAAAGAATTATTAAAACTCGTTCAACTTATAGTGAGCCTTTGCTAACAAGAATTTTTTTAATGTTTTTCTGAAATGTTTAGGGTTTACAGCCTTAATTTCAGTTGGTATATTATTGTGTATTCCTAACATTATTTTGGACCATTTAAACTTTCTAAAACTTTTTGGTTACGAAATGTTTTTTTATAAAATTAAAAAATAAGTTAATTATCACTTTTATGAAGTATTATTATTACCTATCGGTATTAACATTATTACTAAAATGAAATCTGAAGTACCGAAAGGGTTTTTTTTTAATTTTTCAACAATTTTTTTGTTTTTTTTTATTTCTGGAAAAATTATTATGGACTATGGTGCGTTGGAATTTTTCATTCTTCGAAAGGGGGAGATGGTCTAGAAAAGATTGAGAATCTCTGCTTTAGAACCAGCGCACCCATATGTTACTTTATGTATCACGATTGTGCGAGTGAGTTGTTTGTATACCGTTATATGCAGTTATTAGTAGTGTAAATATTCGATAAAAGAACCCAATTGATGTATCGCGACTTAGTCATTTAGTCACAGGTTCGCGCGACGCCATGCCGTGGATTCTGATGGACCTGCACCCTTTACACGCAGGCGCGCGAATATGAATAAACGTATCCTAGCGATCGATGCATTTACTTTCCATTCGGGCAAAACAAACAAAATTTTTAATCGCTCAATTTAAAAAAATGTTAACTTATACTTACATCCTTACATGTTGTGTATCGCTACGAAACTGCACTGAATCAGGTCCTGTTCTTTAAATATTCAGCCATTTAACAACTCGCATCTGATTGGCTGCGCAAACTCAAGTTGTCTTTGCGGAAAAACAGTACTTCGTGACAAGATATTAAAGACGCCGAGACAAAGTGCAATTACTGTAACACTAATGCATTAGACTGTGTTTATATCATATCATAAATAAAATATTGACTCATATAAAATAGTTGGCCAATTAAATCAAAGAAAGTAGAACAACGATGCTAGTTGCCTACGCTATCAACAGGTGGACACAGCACTGTGAACCCCTATTAGGCCATCGCTCACACGAATACACACACATAATGGGCGTGGTTTTACACTAAAGCTATGTTGACACTCGATCTTTTTCGTTCGAGTTAGGTCTTAAGGATGATTTGTCGGTACAATCGGAAACAAAAGTTAATGACATTTGCACCAAATTCATATCTTTTAATATCTGTTGAAATAAATGATTTAAAACAACCATTTTTTTTTATAATTTAAATTTTGATATTAAGTTTCTAAAAGAATAAAATTTAGTGGTCATTTTAATAATATTAACATAAAAATCTCAATATAAGTGAAAATTGTAAAATAACTATTGTTTGTGACTGTACCTTGAATTTAACTTTAAAAAAATAAAAACTTAATTTTTTTTTGTCAGTGATCATCGTCACAAATTATCCCAAAAATTAAAGTAAAAAATTAGGAGACAAATACATACGCTCGTAAATTTCCAATTTAATTTTATTTTATTTAATTAAATAAAATAATTCTTGTTTTTATTCAGGAAAGTTTGACAACACCGCACTATTTTAATAGTTGGTATTATCCAATTTTAGAAAAACCTGACAGACAATATCGATGGAAAGGAAAAATTGTCAGCAAGAAAATTTATTTACAATAACGTAAACAAATTTAATTACCACAGAAACGTAAACTTTATGTTTGCGACGTTGCCACGTTTTCTTGTAATTCATACTACTTATTCAAAAATACGGCAAATATCACTCATTTTTATTATTTTTCTCTGCAAATAATATTGAAACTACCAATTATTAATCGCTTTTATGTTTCTTGGATATTTAATCTATTGATCTGAAATTTTTGGAATTTTTCTCATCACAATTTCATTATTTTTTTTTCATTTAAATAGGTCTGATAGCATGTTTTCCATTTAACTACGTGTTAATTTGTTGCAACTAATAAATGTTATAACTTTTCAACGGGCTTGTAAAAAAATCCCAATTTTTTTGAGGAGCTTTAGTAGACTTGCCAGAATAGTATATTTTTTTTCAGTCGATTTTCATCATTTTCAGTATACCGACAAATCATCCTTAAGAATAGCTAAGCGAATAGCGATGCCGCTGTTTATATGGTGTTTCCATGGCTACTCTATTACAAGACCCCAGTTCCCTGGTTCCAACCCAAGATCTGGTAAAAGTGTCAATTAGATTTTCAATATCCAGTACAATCTCAGTAACATGAACACAAAAAAATCCTGAGGAGTTCATACTAGCGGTATGTTTATATTCTCGAGGTGCGCAAGAAACATGTACATTAGGGTGGTCCTTAATAAGGGTATTGTCGAATTTCTATGCTCCCAGGGGGTCAGACGTTTCCAAATTGATAATAAAAATTCTCTAAAAATATGAGCTCTTAATATGAACTCTAAGATAGTCCACATTCCAACCAAAGTTTCTTATGGAAAATAACATGTGGAAAACTCCTTTTGTTCTTCGAAATTTTAAGAGTTGGGGATAAATGAATCTACGAAAATGAGACATACTTATCTTTGTAGAGAATTTAACGCTGCACAAAAAAGGTATCTTGTGATTTTTCGCTAATTTTACTGGTTCAAAAGTTTTCCGATGATAAAGTTTAAATTTTAATTTCGAAAAACTTTTGAACCAGTAAATTTAGCGAAAAAACACAAGAAACCTTTTTTGTAGAGCGTTAAATTCTCTACGAAAATTATGTTCATACTACTGTTCATAAGAGTGCATATTCATATTATCGCGATTGATTAAAATAGTAAATAGAAAATTGAATTGGTGCTAATGACTTTTGCTTTTGGTGGCCTTAATATTTTGTAGATTTAATTTTAATGTAACTGAATTTCGCAAATAGTTGTCCAATAAACTGGCGCCACATAAATAAATAAATATTGAAATAGTTGACCCAAAATTTTAATACGGTTATTTGTTTTTCTCATTTTCTATGATATTTAAGAAACATCTATTTCAGCTCAATCGGTCCAGTACGAGATAAGGTACGGAACCCTAAAATGGTGCCAAGTAGCTTAGAATGGCCCCTAGATCCCGCTATTCGCCCGACGCCAATAGTGTACGTGCAATACAGCAAATACACTAATATAAAAAACCCGGGTCGCAGTGCCAAAACCCTGCCGACAATATAGTGTATTTGCTTCTATAGGGCCGTGTGGTTTTATACTTTTATTATGTGAAATTAAGTTTGTTTTTGACCAAAATAAAAAATTTAACCCCTTAATACACCCCTTAAAATAACATTTTTTTCTTAATTGTAATATTATTATCAATCTAACGTCTACACCGAATTAAATACACCCTTCAATAAATAAGTCACTATCTGCAAACTAGTGTTTTCATAAAATTTGTAAATCCGGTCCTGTCGGGCCGATTTTATTAAAATTGTGGGGACACTTTTTAATCACTACCAGAGGGTTAAATTTCAATTTTGAAACGATTCGGAGAATTTTTTCGGTATTTTGGGGCCCAAAAACAGTTTTCAACCCCTAAAAACTACCCTTAAAATAGCCCGATTAGGCCCATTTTAAATTGACTTCTTGCGGTGATGGGTTTCAACACGTGGCCCAAATTTCGTTGAAATCAATTAACTCTTTCGAAAGTTATCGCGCGTACACATATATATATATATATACATATATATATATATATATATATATATATATATATATATATATATATATATATATACGTATATAAATATATATATATATATATATATATATATATATATATATATACGTATATAAATATATATATATATACATATATATATAAACATTTTTAAAAATGGTGCCAAAGTGTTTAGGAGGTTATGAAACGTCGAGAAATTTTGGTCCGACCCCTAGGTCCCGCCATCCGACCGACGCCAATAGTGTATGTTGCCATATGGCAAATACACTAATTATTGCTGTTTGATATAAACCAACATGCACTGTTATTGTGTTCAATTAGATTAATACGTGTGCACGTAGCTTAACGTGTTAAAGTGGCATCAGGAGATCAACTCGCCTTGTGTTTACTCCTATGTGAAATTCAGGATCAGTCTGCGCGTGGGTGGTAGATTATAAGCGTCGGCGCGATTCAGTGATTCCCAGAAGTGCTGCAGTTACGCTGGGCATACAGTATTATCGGGCAACTTTATATTGCATTTCAGGGATTATGGCACTTAACGTATATGCCATCAACTAAAACTCCCTGAAAATTATTATGATTCTTACTTTATATTCCACATAATTTTATGACTTTTTGTTTCTTACTTTTTTTTATTCGGTATATTTGAGAATAAAATGGTATATACAATTTGTCTTCTGTAAAAATGAGAATCAATGAAATGTGGCCATTCGTTTTTGAGTTAATAATAATTAGTTTTATTTTGTGGAGACACGCTAGTCTGTCACAAAGTCATAAAATTACAGTTACATAAATAATGAATTTTATTTTTACGAAAAGTTTAGCTCCTTGTTTTTAAATATCACAAATAATTCAAAGGATAGTTGTTGGAGCAGATAAATTAGTTAATATTTTTTTGTTTAACACGACGTTTCGTAATTGTTTATTACTTCTTCAGGCGCTCTATAAACAATAATATAGAGCGCCTGAAGAAGTAATAAATAATTACGAAACGTCGTGTTAAACAAAAAAATATTAACTAATTTATCTGCTCCAACAACTATCCTTTGAATTATTTGTTATAAATAAATTTTATCATATTGTATTCATATACTTTTGATTATTAAAATTTTTTTTTTTTTAAATGGTTAATGTGTATCCCGATACTGTTTTGTATTATAACTGTCGATGTTTTCAACAAAGGTGAACATTTTTGGATGAGTCTTGACTAGTAAGGCACACTCAAATATACTATGTATAGACGATAACTCTAAAAGTGATCTAATTTTTTCCGTAACACTTTCACGAATCTTTAACATGCTTATCGAAACGTGTGTAGGAAAGAACAGCTATTGCTTCGATTTTTTATGAACATTGTTTTAGTATTCCGTAACATTTGTACTTTTTAGTGACAAAGCTTTGAACTTTTGAGGAAATAAATATCCCAATTGTTACAATAATTTTAGTTTTAATGTTGTTATGTCCCCGGTTTAGTAAAACGGTTCTTGGAATATCTGGGAATTGCAATGCTTCAACCTATAAACAAATTTCAAATTTATAAGTTCAACTATTCAGCATTATTCAACTATTTAACACACAATGATTTTTGAAATACGATTTAATTGAAAAAAAGATATATTGTGTCGTGGCACACACGACCGAAGTGAAACTTCTTAATATTGAATAATATAAACTTATATATGCGATTAATTTTATTTTATTTTTATTGTTTTTCGTTTCATTCATTTTATGAAGTTTTACTTTAAAACTTTTCAACATAATCTCTCACGCGCTTAGCGCACTTAAAGTTATAGAAGAACTGTCATTTCTTGCAAACAAAGTTACAGGCGTCGTTGAAGAGACTTGTGAACTTTATTTTCGGTAACTTAATTTTTCAGTTGTTATGGCAAGCGCATTTTGATTTTTGGTATTTTTGACACGACAGGACAGTTTTTTTTCCGATATTTGATTTTGTTAGATTTATTTAAATTAGATATATAATTCGAAAATCTACTATAAGGCATATTGGAGCGCCGGTTGGATAGGACATAGGGGTCTGCCCAAAGTTTCTCGACGTTTTCTATTCTTCTGGACAATTTGGAGAAAAATATATAAATATAATCGATTCAAACGAAATTTAGTCCACATATTGGAATTCACAACTGCATGAAGCCTATTTAAAATGGTCCTAATGGAACAAAATTAAGGTTGGTTGTTAAGTAGGTAGAAATATTTTTTGACCCAAAAATACCGAAAAAAATTCTTAGAATTGACTCAACATTGAAGTAATAATAATAATAATGCTTTTAACGTTCGTTTCTCGACTTTATGTCATAACAGACGCCATTCGCACCATTACTATTTTCCATTTACCACACTTCCCGTTATTTTTCTACATTTTTAAAACTTCAGCTTATGTAATAGCAATGGGCGAATGAAGGAATTATAGGAAATTAGGATAAGGTAGGCAATTTTTGAACTAGAAGTTTGATAGGTAATCGGCATGGCCTCAAATAAGGAACCATCTCGATATTTATCTGGAATTAATTGAGGGAAACCATGGAAAACCTCAATCAAGATGGCCGGTACAGGAATTACCGTTTCTCGGCGAGAGGCAGTAGGAAAAAGTCCCAGCTACATCTGCCCCCGCCGGGATTCGAAACCGGACCTCCCGAATGCGAGTCTAGTGCTGTCACCACTACTCTACCCAGCTCGGTCAAAATTGAAGTATAATCCTTTAGTATAAGATTCAAAATGCTACTAAAATTTTAGTAAAATCGGCCTGACAGGACCAGACAAATTTTATGGAAACACCAGTTTGCGGATGTGGATTTACTTACTAAAGAGTTTTTAAAGTTCAATTCCAGATATATGTTATAATAGAAAACAGTAAAACGTTGCAATCAATGAATGTTTAAATTGATTTATTTTCATTATTCCAATTACACGTGATACTGTTTTCTATTAGTCTATTTAATTTGGTGCAGATGTTAGATTGACAATAATGCTGCAATTAGGAAAAAAATATATTAAGGGGTATATTAAGGGATGACATTTTTTAGTTTGTCTAAAAAAAAATTTAAGTAAACATAATAAAGGTGCAATACCATAGTTATAACACAAGAACAAAAAATTCAATTTGCTTACCTCGAAGAAGACTATATGTCCCAAGCGCCCCTGATTACATGGCTAAAAATTATTTAACACGCTAACAGAGCCATTATATGTTTTACCCCTCAAAAAATTCAAAAATAAGCTCAACGTTTTCTTTAAAAGAAACTGTTTTTATAATATAAAAAAAGTTCTCAGTTTTCATTTGACGTTTTGTAATCAACCACATGATTTTCAAATAAATTCTATTATATTGTTGGCAAGGTTTTGGCACTGAGAACCGGTTTTTTTTTTGTTAATATGACCATTTTTTAATATCTGAGTGTTGAATGTATTTTATTATAAACACGGAAAATATAAAATACATTTTATTTATTTGGGATTCGAGATAAAAGTTTCAGTACTAAATCAATATCAAAACAGACAATATGTTAGTTTGGTTTTTACTCTGACCGTGTAGAGAGCGCGAAGAATGAATGGACGTCAACGAAAGAGTAGATTTATTAAATTGGATTGGTTTGCGGATTAACGAAATTGACTCACCACGAAAAATACATGAGACATGAGAAATGGACACACATGAATGCACACACATGACTGGGTTATATGCGAGATATGGTGGAAGCGCAGAGAAAACCGATTTTAAAGGGATTTTCGCAAACTGTTTTAAGTAGTGATGGGTTGTTATTTTTGAACCTGTTACTTTGTACCTGTTATTCATTTGTAACAGATACAATCTGTTATTTGATTTAAAAAGTAACAGGTACTTTAAGTAACAGGTACTCTACGCTGCTTCACTTTTTTGCAACAAAACAGTTAACAAATGAATAATTGAATAACCAACTACAAAGTAACAGGTTTAATCCGAATACGTAGTTTCTAGTGTTACAAAAAACTAGTAATAGAGTGGTATGGTAATAAAATATAATTAAACAATAGGTATAGTAAGCTATGTATTTTCATTAAGTACAGTTACACATATATATCTAATGTTCAAAACATTATTTTAATAAAAAAATCCAATACTTTAAAATGAATACGTACCTAACTTAAATATAATTATTGTAACAATAAAAAAGGGAGTGTCTGCAATCTGCTGACATTCTCATAAAAAAAACCGGGCAAGTGCGAGTTAGGCTCGCGCGGCGAGGGTTCCGTACCATCAAATATATGAGTCTCGATTCACGATTGTCGACGCGGAAGTACATCTCGATTGTCGAAATTGTGTGATTAGAATTATTAGGGATGTGGAGGGAAGGGCGATATTTTTATTGTATTAAGGTATTCAATAATCAGCATTGTTCCTTTTTCTTATTAAAACTAAAGTACCTATATACCAAACTGCGTAGTGCGTATTGTGCTAAAGCAGCAAAGTAACAGTTACTTTTGTACCTGTTATTATAAACTGATATTTAAAAGTAACAGGAACAGGTCGTACCTGTTACTTGAAAATAACAGGTTTTCCCATCTCTAGTTTTAAGTTGAAAACATATATTTTTTTGGTAAATTGCTTTTCATAAGTAGGTTTCCCAGGTTGTAATTCTGATGAAAGTGTCAATAGCATTTTCAATTTAATATTATATAAATATTTTTTAACGTGGAAGGAAAGTTTGGTTGAGGAACAGTTGAAAAAAAGAAGCTTTACCGATGTTTCGCTTGTGGCCTACGTTTCGGAAAATATATTTCCATCTTCATTATATAAATATACGAATTACTGGCTGCGTTATAATATAAAACAGAGTTTACCAACTTTTTTTGGACGACCGCCCCCTTTAGAAGAAAAAATATGTCAACGCCTCGTGGTCTACAATAGTTAATTTTATACGAAATATCTTTTCAGAAACTAAATTATTCCATAAAATTTGGAGGAAAATTAAAAAAAAAAATTCGGCACTTGAAATAATGATATAGTTTTTTTTTTAATTTTCAAATGGTGCAAAATGGTCATCAATGATCGTGTAAAAACCGATTTTTTCGGATAATCCGTGTTTACCCATCACCGTATTTTCAAAGTATTTTATTATATTAATTTCTTAAATAGATAGGAACTCCACGGTCGCTCCCCTTGACTGCTTCAAGGCCCCCCATTTGCCTGTGGATGCGCTACCGCCGCCATGGAAATCTCTAGTGCCCAATGGGGGGCTGTCTCGCCTCCGTTGAGAATATACCTAGTTGAATTGTATTTAAAAAATTTTTGGCCTCAATATTCTGTTTGAAAAATTAAAATCCGAAAGGAACCTTTCCCACGGTCTCTTTCAGCTCTTAAATTTGCTATTTTTGTTATTATTACGAAATTGACATATTATGATATATGTCATCACCGAAATGATGTGTTTTTTATGCTTATTTAAAGGCTGCTGGGTAGTGACAAAGGGGTGAAAATTTGAAATTTTAAGAAATATGGTGGTTTTGAATGCGTTTAATCGAGTAAAAAAACTTTTTTTCAAATATTTTTTAAAATTTATTTCAAAATGTTGATTTAGAGCACCCCCTCCGTGATGTGGCTAATTTTGTTACGAATGCGTCTCCTGATCTCATTTGGAAACTATTTAACTGACATTTTTTTTTAAATTATGATACATTCGCTTTATCGGCAACTTAAATTTTTCGTTACGCTGAAATGCGGGGAGCATGAGTTGTTCTAAAGAACTAAAAGTTTCTTTTAGTGTAGAGCAAAGACAAAATAAAAAAAAGAAACGAATTTTTATTGTTTTTCGTTTTCCTCTATAAATGGAATTATTATCCTCGCTTCTTATCGTTTTGTTTTGTTTTTATCCTGAAACATTTAAGAATCAATGAACGAGCCGTAGTTTCATTGATTGTGGTGGTAGGAATCGAATACCTATAGTAAAAGTAAAGTAACCTTTGACCTTTTCCTTCATACTGTGAGCACATCCTGTCTTTAGAGCTGGATACAGGATAACTGTATATCCCCAGAGTTCACATTTACGGAACGTTAGCAGTTTGACCGATTAAAAAAACAATATATATATATATATATATATATATATATATATATATATATATATATATATATATATATATATATATATATATATATTAAGGCTGTCGGGACGCTCTGAATTTTGTTTGTGCTGAGACCCAGCGGTAAGGGGCGAAGTAAGCAAAAGACATATTGTGGGTGTGACCTTCTTTAGCTCTGTCTCGCTCAAATCATCCGCACGTTTCAATTTTTGGCTGGTGGCAACTACGAGGCTAAAAATGCAGTTGTTGCAAGGGTGCCGCTGTCAATTGATTACTCTAAGTTTGGGAAATATTTTGGAGATTTAAAAAACTTTTCCGAAAAAGGAAGAGTCACTTTAGGTTTGTGATGGAACAGTTTTGTGAAATAAGTACGAATAAGGTCGTAGTATGACATTGAAAACGTGTATTTTTTTGGCACAATTAATGCCAACTTTTTTCTAGTAAATCGTACATAAATTACAAAAGTAGTCCATTAGAGACCTAGATTTGTCCTTTATCTTCCTTATAGTGAAATAATGTTTGCAGAATGTTGACGAATAAGTCTACAATCAGTTGACAGCCGAATCTCTATTTTGGGCATTCCGCGGACAGCCTTAAACACGGTCGAATAAACAAAGCGTAAATACACAGAGCACATTCAGAGAATTAGAAGCTTGTAAACATCAATACTAATACTAATTTCGTGTTCTGCAGGTGTGTGTTAGCTCATTTTGTTCAGTACACTTTGAGAATGTCTGCGTGATTTTTAAAATAATTGCTATTTTTTTCTATAAATATTTTTTCTAATAATTATTGCATTAAAAAAAACGTTTTTTCATTTTTCAATACTTACCTACACATTTCTTTTACAAAATATTAGGTTATGTTTCTAATGGCGAATGTGACATTATGTTAAAAATGAGTGACAGCGAGTTTCAACAATTATATGAGCCAGCACGTAAATGATAGTATTTTTTGCACGTGCACACCTTCTATAAAATGGCACTTTTCACTTATTTTCAGTTTTTGACAGTTCAATTTTGAGCAAGTTTACTTTCAATTTTAAGTTGCGGTGCATTTTCATACATTTACTATGGAAATGGTTGTATGACCATTGAATTTCATCTTTTTGCTCTTTGTATTTAACACAGCAAGCAATGCTGCTGAGCTCGCAGCGCTTCTTCGCGGGCTCTCCGTATACTAGCCCAATAAGAGACTCGCTTTTTTATGTGGGAGATATACTACCATTCTTTCTTAATCCGTGATTGTAACGTTACGCCGTTGTGAACGAGTCACACATTTTCTCAGCGAAACCGTCAGCTGGCGGCGAGACAGAGTAGAAAGAGAGAAATAGTAGATACCAGAAACAGCTGAAGCATCAGATGAAAACAATTTGTGTATTGAGACAAGTGCTATATAAATATCAGATAAAACAAATTGTTCAATGAGAGGAACAGAAACGAATTTGTTATCTTCCAAGTCTGTTGGACAACACTACCAAAATTTTATTATTGCATTTGACAAATAAGTCATCAAATCGGTGGCAGACTAATTCATTTTTTTTGGTGCGAAACATCTAATTGCGCGCTTGGATGGGAGTGAAAACGTTTAGATTGCACGTTGCGACGTTCCTTCTCGGCTAGCTTCGCGTCTCGTCAGTTCTTTCCGTTTTGGCGCTTCTCTCTCAATACCACTAAGCGCTTCCCTCTTTACAGCTCTATACACTCGCTACTTAACGTTTGTGTTAGTGTGTTGACAGTTACTCGTGGAAATCTGTGTAATGTTTCACATCTGCCAGGCATCCCACGAGGGCTCACATTTTTTTAATTAATTTTTGTTGTTAGTATCTCGAATATGGGTCAACACTTGATGACGTTTCAACGGATTATAGAAAGGTATCTATCGTTTGTCTTTTTTTTTTGCATAACATTAGATCTTTTTCCAAATAGATAAATGTTCAATATGAGATCTACCAGGATGCAAAAATTTTGCAAGGCAGATGTTGATAATTGCAAATAATTGGTACTTCCCAATAATCTGTATAAATTTCTTGAAAAGAGTAGAGTCGGATTAAAGACAATGATAACAAAAAAACCGGTCAAGTGCGAGCCGAACTCGCGTGGAGAGGATTCCGTACCGCTCCGTTTTCCGCGAAAACTTTGAGACTTAGAATTTTCGTTGAGATTTTCCTGTAAACTACGATTGAGGCTCTATATTTCCTATTTTTTTTCAAAATTTTAGTGTCAATAGTTTCGGAAATAAAATGCTTGATGTTCGTATATCTTTAATATTTTTTAAAATACACATTTTAAAATTATAAAAAAATATATTTGTATATAGGGTGATCCTATAGGGGTTCCGTTTTTTCGTCGAATGTACGAAACCTTAAAAATTAATTAATCTGCCATCGATTTGATGCTTTTCATCGTATCATTCGTTAAATTGAATAATAAAGTTTTAGTACTGCTGTACTATAGATTTTTGTACGTTCAGAGCTTGGACTATAAATGTGAGACAACGATCAATTAAATAAAGACAATTTGAATATTGAAATCAGACAAATATCTCTCAGAGATAAAAAAGAAGACAAAACTTGTTTCCTTTTGAGAATGATTTGTTATACACAAAATCCAATTTGTATATTGAAAACAGTAGACTTATGGCAACATTCCAGGGACGGATTATGTTCGAAAAAGCGTGATATTCATTTTTTTGCTGAGACAAATAAACTTGATACTTTACTTGAACGTAGAACACCAGTGTTCCGCGGAACATAGATTGGGAACAGTTGTTTGTCGCGAAAACACATCCCATTATTGACTTTATTTCTTTTTTGTCCTTGGTAATTAATATAAAAATGATTTTTCGGGAAAAAGGACTTTATTTATAAGTAAAACACTTAATATTTTATTTTCAGCGACGTTTCGTTCCTTGTTTGGAATTTTATCAAGCTTTAATAACTATTAAATGTTATGATTAAATAGATATAAAAGATAATATGTACATGTGAATATAAATTTGAGTTTAACAATATTAATACAAAGTTTATAATAATTTCGTTTTTTTTTTGAAAAATCTTTTTTTAGTTGATGTTCAAATTTAATAGTTATTAAAGCTTGATAAAGTTCCAAACAAGGAACGAAACGTCGCTGAAAATAAAATATTAAGTGTTTTACTTATAAATAAAGTCCTTTTTCCCGAAAAAACACATCCCATTATTTTCGAATCGGCTGTATATAGTTACCAAACATTTCAAGAAGTTATTAATATTCAGAATATGTATGCAGTGGCGTATTAATATAGTCAAAGTTCTCTCTGTAGAAATATCTCCAGAAATTGTCCCCCAACTGTGGGTTTGCCGATCGTATTTCGACACACGCCATGTTTAATATTTTGCACTCACCCTGCAAAATATCGTACGTATTATGCGCTGTTCCTAACTTCAAAATTAATTCACATCGGAAAGTAATTTTTGTAAATAAATTTCAGTGTTATGAGTGATAGCTTTAATGAAATTTCGTTCGTCAGTAATTTGTATCAGAAAAAATAATTTTTATTTTTATTAGAGTTTGTTTTCCACTTGGATATGATGAATTCCAAATTTTAAAAGAATTTGTTTGACTTTTAGTAGTGATGGGATATTTCGAGTGAAAATTGTCGAACTATTCGATTATTAAAATATCTCGAGATGTCTCTAGAGGTCATTCAAAATCATTCGAATGTTATAAACATTCATTGTTAGAATGCTAAATTAGAAAAATTTATTTTTTATCCACCAACACCGTCGGGACTTAAACCCCTATCTTTCCACTTTCGCGGCGGAATGAGTTATCAATTACTCTAAACAATAAAACAATAAACCAAATTTGTTACAATTTGCTTTATTATGATGAATTGATTGTTTAGATATCGCACCGTAGAGTAATTGATAACTCATTCCGCCGCGAAAGTGGTAAGATTCGGGTTAAAGTCCCGACGGTGTTGGTGGATAAAAAATAATTTTTTCTAATTTAGCTTTCTAACAATGAATGTTTATAGCAATTATATAGCGTTCAGCAGCTTTGTAGAAATAAAATATATCTTATATCATTCGAATGCTTTTTATACGTACGAGTTACCACTTATAATTATAGATTGGCTATTTCGAGTGAAAATTGTTTAACTATTATTAAAATATCTCGAGAGCGCTCGAGAGGTTATTCAAAATCATTGGTATGATTTTTATACTTACAAGTTACGACTTATAATACAATCTCTATAGTAATAATGTATTATACTACACTCTTTCTTTTTTCTTTGAAACGCCGCATTATTTTCGTCTTTTAACTGCCTCTGTTCTATGAAGCCCTCCATGCATGTGTCTCTCTCAGCTCTCAATCGAAAACGAGACCTAAATTCATTCGTTCATTTGCGTTTGTTCTTTGAAGCACTGTGTGCATGTGTGTGTTTTATGTATTGCAATGAATTGCAAATAAGATAGATAAGAAAATAAGAAATAGTAGAAATACGCAGTGAAGCAAAGAACGCCTCAACATATTATCAGGTGCTGCTTGCTTCATCGGCTACTAGCCATTTGATCAAATGCCTATTAAAACTTTTTATTTGTTCGAGTTGTTATCGTCCATCTTGTTATATATTTATGGATAGTGGGTAATTGGACTCAAATAAATGAAAATTCTAAGTTTTCTAAATTTGCTACGTTTCGTAGGTTAGTTTCTTACTTCTTCAGGCAAATAGGATACAATTAGTATGTATAATTAGGTTTTTAATTTACAATATATAATAAAATTTATTAAGCTACTTACTTTATAGTTTAGAATCTTTGTTGGTATGTTTGCAGTGATATCATCTTGTCATTCATTTAAAAAATAATTTAAAAATATATAAAAATATATAAAAATTATGTTAATTTATATTTTCCAAATTTCATTTTGACCCGAACTTGTACGAAACTTTGCGGTCCGTAAGTGTTAAAACAAAATTGGTTCCACGACGCAAACTTCGAGAATGATAATAATTATTGAGTCGCATCTACATTCTGAGCTTCGGCTGCATCCTTCGTGAATACAAAGCAGGGCTTTCAGTGTATTGAATAATACTTGTTTATTATCAGTCACTGGGCACAAATATACGGTGTTACTGAAATTATAGCTGGTATTTTGATATGGGTATGAAATAATCAAAACCGACAAATTTGACAAATGTATAACAATTTACTGTATTTCACAGTTTAACCTACATCGCAATGGGCTCGTTTTTACGTTTGGAATATACGTTACAAATAATTAAAAACAAATTGGGAATTTTTGGGAAGCTTTTTCTATAAGAAAACAATTCCGAAAAATGGGTATTTTTTGAACGCAGAAAAATCCCATTACGGAGATGTCTTCGCAAGACAACTTCAGCTGATTGAAGGCCTAGCTCTTTAGACTTGAATCATACGGTAGTCGTATAGAAAAATTTTCAAAATATTTTGAAAATTAATTATCCGAAAACCAGCTTCGTTATAGAGTGTACGTGTAAAAAATATAGTATACATATTTCAAGCAGAATGATATTATAACTTTGTGACTGTGAAAACTCGCTGGCTATCTTTTTCACTTAATGTCACATCCGTCAGTAATAATAAGCATCATTCCGCCCTAGATATATAAACTATTCATGTGTGTTTGTCTGTTTTCGCTGTAGAACGCAGGCAATTTTAAAAATGATTTCGCTGTTTAAAGTTTTTTGACTTAAATTTATTTTTATTATTACGCTACGACTAAAGGGTAAACATTTGACGTAGAACTGTCAAAACATTCGTGATAAGAAAATCTGCCTAAAATATATATTGATTTTAGAAATTCTTAGTTTATATTATTTGTTTACGAACGGAGAATAATGTGCATTGTTCGAAGAAGTATCAAATTCTGACATGTGAGACGATCCCATTGCACATTAAGACGAGAAACTTCGATAGCATAGAATACTTTTTTTTCTAATTTTAATAATTACCTTTCAGGCTGGTTAAGTTTCACTGAGAACAAAGGCTAATTAAAAATAAAAAACAGTGTTTAACATAAATTATGTATTTATTTTAATGTCTTTCAACGGAAGTGTCACTATTTTTTTTTAATAACGCCAGTATTTTGACAGATGTTACGTAGGCAGATATTTTGCATAAGTAGTTAAATTTATGCAGACACTTTCATACACTTTATAATTGGCCTTTTTAGTATAAAGGACAGAAAATACTTTACTTTTAAACAGCGTAAAATGTAAAAAAAAAATCACGGAGGTGCAAAAGCTCTGACACTAATTGCGTTTACTTTGGAAGTAAATTGGTCTTTAAATTGGTAGAGATTAGGGCGTGGCTTAGTGTGAACAAAAAAGCGAATGTGAATTTTAACATTATCCTTCCAAAATATTTGATTTAAAGAAGTTGAAGAGAGAACAGGAAATTTTATAAAATTTTAAGAAAGTTTTTTTTCTCTATGATTTGTTATAAACTTTTCTGTTATTATAAACATTAAGAGCACTGTAGTTGGAACAATAAAATAAAACAAAAAAATCGTTACTTCTTACCACGACAGATTTATTCAGTGGATGTACATCCACTGAATGAATCTGTTGTGGTAAGAAGTGACTATTCTTTTGTTTTATTTTATTTTTCTGTTATTGTTACTTTGCCATCTATCTATCTATCTATTTGAAGTATTGTTATTATGATAAGCTATCATCGCGTTTTTATTAAGGTAGTTGTCGTGGTTAAGGCACATCGTCAGAAAATTCTTAATTTTTGTATACTTATTAAGGACATGATAATACAATTATCCTGAAAATTTGAATTCGATCGACCGTATATAATCCGAGATAAATTCAATTAAAAATTGAATAATTAACATTGATTGTATACGATCTCTGTAGTTCTGAACCAGTTTCTTATTTATAAAAAAAAGAACTAACTGTCAGACACTTTCCAAAAACTGACAGTCTTTTCAATGCATTTATTATGAGTTTAAAAAAAATAAGAAAACATTTTTGACCGTCTAATTATTTATAAATAACGGTTTAAAGAGCAACAATTTATAGAAAAGTATACCTGCATATGAATACTGTATGGGTTACGTTTCCACGGGTACAGTCTTGCGTACAAATTATGGATCACTTAGCTACAAGCTAGTATACTTTTGTGGCGCGTATAATCTATAACTTTTTAGCAATATTGTACCACGACAACGACCTTAAAAGGAGCTGGGTATATTAGTAAAAAATCAAAATGCCTGGCCTCTTCCGATTTGAAAACTGCGTGTAGTGGTACAGTAGTTTCAAAGTTTTTCTTTTTATTTCATATTATTATTTTTATGCAGAGGCATAGCAAAAAGAACACCTTAGGGTCACGTATTTCACATACCTAGATAGTAGATAGTTTGCTATACGCGTGTTTGTGTGTTACAGTCAGATAACAAGGGGTGTACAAGTACTTACTGCTTGTTTCGTAATCTATAGGATTGTCTTTTAAAAAAAATATTACATTGTTCGACGTTGCATGGATAGCACTAATTATATCTATAGCCATAAAAGATGAAAACCACTATCATAAAATATTGAGTTTGCGCGAATCTGATCGCTTTTAACTGTGAGTGTTCAAAAATCGAAGAAAAATCAAAATTGCCAAAAACCAAAAAAAATTCTGTTGTGAAAATTTTATCAAAATCGGTCCAGCCGTTTTGGAGTCCATAGATAACATATGTAACAATGTATGATTATAATCTAAGGTTGTTGTCAAATACAATTTTCTGAGAATGCTTTCTGCAATTCAGCATCAGTATTAATTTAAAAAGCGGATGTCAAAATACGACTTTTTAAAATTCGAGTTAAAACGGCAAGTTACGTGACATGAAGTCATTACGACGAATTTTCATGTCAGATCACAAAACCGGTTGCATCACTATCCTGGCTGTAAAAAGTTAAAACATTGTAAAAATGATTTTTATATTAAAGTCCTTTTTCCCGACAAATCATTTTTATATTAATTACCAAGGACAAAAAAGAAAAAAAAGTTAAGACATTGTTGGAAACAATTTACAAGAAAATAAGCAGCTTTTAAACAATTTCGATGGAGTGACGTCACTTTTCACTGGTTGGTGTTTCCATTTCTTATAATTTGTACCTAATAAGATTTTTTGTAAAAGGCGACGGTTTTTAAATAAACTTTTCAGTATTATACTTACCAATCCTTTGCTATTTAAATATTAAATAACTAGCGGTACCTGTGCGAATAATTCGCACTAAAATTCGTTTCTAATTTCTCACACTCTTTATAACATTCTTCTTTTTGTTGTATTACATTACGAAGCTCAGTGACGGTTCAAGAAAATATTTTTTCTAAAACTGTCATATAGAGGCGCAAGGATCGAAAACGTTGAGCTGAAGCGCTGCCATACGAAAAGTATTTATACGTGATTGTTGATTAAAAATTAAACAAAAAAAATTTATCGACCGTCAATCATGTTGACGTTGTGTCAAAGTTAGAACCGTCAGATGGCAGCATTGCTGCATATACTGAATAAATGTATAATTGTTATAACTAATTATTTTGCAAAAACGAAAGCAATAATAGATTTTTTAGTTGTTGATGTCCGTAGAGCAAGTAATTATCTATAAAATGATATAAAATTTATGTAGAGGAATTGTGTGTTTTTTTCGAAAAAGGGAGGCAAACATCTTAACCTATATATGATATCGATTGATATAACTAGACGCTGTTGAGCGTCTATAATCTACAATGTCTCTCTCTCTCTCTCGATTTATAGGTTTTATTCTGTATTGAACTGGAAATAAGAAACAGCTCGACAAAATTAGAAAATCATGTAAGCATTTATATTAAAAACTTGACTTGCCCTGGAAAGTGAAATACACTGTTCGCACACCCCTAAAGATAACACATGTATTACAGAGTGAAACTCGCATATTTAAAATTCACATGGCTGGTTTTCGTATAAAATCTGCCTTTTCGTGTTATGCGTTGCCACTAGCAATTTTCAAATATCACTGTGCAACTACCTTGAACAAAATATTGCACACACTGCTACACCGACAGCGGCAGTGGGCTCTGTTATCGCTTTTTTCGTTCATACAAATAGTTATATCGAGGTTAATTTCGCACTAAAATCAAATAGAATAGGAATGTTAACTATTTTTGGGAAAGTGTTTTAAATCGTGCATAAGTACCTAATATTGCCACAAGTATTTATTATTTTTATTTAAATATATCTCAAGCCTTAAAAATCATGTATTTTAAATCCCGTTTCAAATTTCGGTCCAAAACGCCAATACTAGTCGATGGCGTCACCTGTTCATACCAAAGGAGGCTCAAAAGTTTACACGTGAGCTACCATCCTATAGATGCGTATTCTGTGCTCATAAACGTTAGTAAACTGAGGTGATGAAAAGTTGTTTCGTAGTCGTTGCTATAGTTACATGTAATTTGACGTTTCCTATAAACAAATAATAATAAATTACACACTAAATATTAAGCAAAGAATGAAGTTTTTTGACAGCGGCTGAACATATGACGTCATGCGCTCTGATTGGTGTCTGTTGTCTCGTGACTTGAGAGTGATTTTATTAGGTTTTATTTTTTAAATATTAATTATATTCCTTAAAAATAAGAAAAAATATAGTGTTTTTTAGTATTTCTATCATAGAAACTACTACTTTTCGTTAAAATTATGTTTTTATTTGAATACAGTCAACATCCCTATTGTAACTTTTTGAAAAGGAGAGATTCTGTTTTATAAAACGCACCTATTTTTAGATTGATTCGAGTTCATAGTTACTCCTGAAATTGTAATTGAAAATCGTGAGGAGCGGTTGTTGTTGCGTGCATCTGAGCTGTACAGGTCGCAATTTTTGACGGATCGCTTTGGTTTACTATATAGCAGTGCTAAGCTGTACTCGAGATACTGTCAACAAAAAATGATTTAAAAAAATATTACTCAGGGATATATATAATTTAGTTCAGATGTTGGATTGATAAAATTCATCCCGAATATTTAACTGGGAGAAATTTAATCATTCTGAGGGACTTACTAAGGTATTTTTGTTAATTTATGGCACTCAATGTTAAAATAAACAGCCGTGTAAATTTCTCTCCCACTTTAACATATGTGATCTTATATTTGTTAGAAAATGACAAAAAATTAACAGCGCTGTAAATTCGACTATAAACAAAAGGAAATACTAAACTATTTTGTTGGCAGGGTTGGAAGCTGCGATCGTTGTTTTCATTATTAAGGTTTAATAAATATTTATCATAGGTCGATAAAAAGATCTATTTTCTTACGATAAACTTCTACTTACGGTAACGAAAAATACGTTTTCAGAAAAAAACTGACCTTCGTCAAACATATCGACGTTCAATTTATGCATAGATTATTCAATGTCAAGAAAATTTTGTAGACGCCGTATGGTTCTACCGGGTGTTGTCTACAAAGTGATCAAACAAAAAATGCGAGAAAATCAGGTTATAATAACTGGGTTATTAATTTCACTTGTGCAGTACCCCCTATAAAATTTTTGATTTATATATAGGCATGAAAAGTGATCCGTTACACACTAGTGCAGTAAAGTAAAACAAAAGTGATCCCGCTATAACAATTTCATAGTAAATCACTGTTTGCCTGTCAGTTATTTTTTATAACCTGCTATTAGAAGTGACGTTGTTCAAAAGTGAACTGTCAAAAATTTAGAAAATGAAGTGAAAAGCAGCTATTTTATAGGAGGTGCGTCCAAAAAATACCATATATACTTCGTGCATAATGTTATTATGGCTCGTAAACTCACTGGTGTTCATTTTAAACATAATGTCACAACTCGTCGTAATACAAGTCATTGCGACACTAGGCATATAATCAACTGTTGTATATCCTAGACGTTTCGATTACAAACATTTTGCACTACTGGCCCAGAATAGACAAACATTGTTTTATAGCGGGCTTGTGGTTGGTTAACATTTAATGTTGTGTGGTACCATATTATAGATGCAGATTGTTTGTAGTAAACATGAAACATTATTTTTACATCTTTAAAGTTCGTTTCCAGATATATGTTATAATAGAAAACAGTATCACGGGTAATTGGAATAATGAAAATAAATCAATTTAAACACTCATTGATTGCAACGTTTAAGCATATTGAGGTTAGTTTCTTTTTAGTAAATTATTTAATCCATAATGTTTAATATTTTTATTATATGAATGTTAATTTTTGTAAGAAATTTTTTTAGAGCTTGAAAAAGTCTTAATAAAAAAAAGACGAAACGTTACAATCAATGAGTATTTAAATTGATTTATTTTCATTATTCCAATTACCCGTGATATTGTTTTCTATTATTTTTACATTTTCTTTTGTCTAATCTTTACAGGGTATGCAGTTAAAATCAGCTAGAAACTAGAAACTAGGGACGGATTTGTTTTTCTGGACCTAGTGATCATTTTAGTTTAATGAAGTTCTATTTTTTTGTTAGATTAAGAATATTTAAATTGGAGTTTAAAATTCATTTTTAATAAAAAATCAAGGTTGATCTGACCAAACAAATAATACTCTAAATTCCCCAAAAAAATGTCAAAATTCATCCAAAATAATTGTCAAACTTCACCCAAAAAAAGTCAAAACTCACCCAAAGAAAAGTCTAAATTCATTCAAAAAATTGTCAAAATCCTCAAAAAAATTGTAAATATTCATCCAAAAAAACTGCCAATATTTCCTATGTGAATCCGCCCCTGAATATAACACAGTTAAAAGTTAGGTTTTATTGACTTTTTTTCTTTTTTGTCCTTGATAATTAATATAAAAATAATTTGTCGGGAAAAAGAACTTTTTAAGTAAACACTTATTTGTTATTTAGAGCGACGTTTCGTCCCTTGCTTGGGACTTTTTCAAGCTTTATAACGGTAATTGAATTTTTAAAATATTTTAATAATTCAATTACAGTTATAAAGCTTGAAAAAGTCCCAAGCAAGGGACGAAACGTCGCTATAAATAACAAATAAGTGTTTACTTAAAAAGTCCTTTTTCCCGACAAATCATTTTTGTTAGGTTTTATGGATTGGAATTGATTCGTTTTCTATTCAACACCATGTATATAAACACTAGTTTATGTCGGGTATTATGTAAAACCATCTCATCTTGCGTGAATAATTGGGTCATAGTATTAGTTACAATAAAGACTTGAGGGTTCGACGGTGTGTCAATAAGACAAATTATAATCGTTTCTTCACCGTTGTTGAACTAATATTATGTTCTCAATGAATCTTAGCCATTGAGACATTAGTTTCAACATTTATTTCAAGCATTCATATAAGCTCGACTTTCGTAACATATTCGAACCCAAAGTAGTGATTTGAAAAAAGACTGACTATCGTGTATTTTTATATAAGTGTCCGACCTTTAGAGTCAAGTGTCGGGAAGCATTACTCGTCCGGGTTAGCGTGTGTCAAGGTTTGTAAAGCTGTACTGTATACTGTTTGAGTACTTCTGTAGTATCGGGTCATTTATTATTAATTTATTCTATAAGGACCGATGCTGATATTTTAACCGGTTCTTGTATAATATAATATATTATTTGGTAAGAAGTATTTGTTAACGAAACATCCGGAGATTAGTATTTCTAAGGGGGAAGTTTTACCGTTCAAAAGCTATTTTCGGTTTGTGAGAACAATTTACATAAATTTTGTGAAGTGACAATTAAAATACGGGCACTAAGCTGTAATCTGTAGCCGGTGTTTACAGAATAAATGAGATCTAAATTATGCAACTTTAACGAAATCTCAAACGGAAAACGTTCCTTTTGTGTGATTAATATTAATACAACTTATTTGTATTTTATCATACCAAACCTGAGCTCTAAGTTTCATATATGGAGGATATATGTAAGGAAAACCATCTCTTATATACAGGGTGCCCCACGACATGACTGCCATAGCCTGGAACTGTGTTGCTGGGGTGATTTCAAGTCAAAAATGTCTAATGAACATGTGCGCGGAACGGCTATCTTAACTGAGCTAGAAGCATTTGAAATTTTAGATAAGTAGTAGTAGGAATTCCCTATTAATTTAAAAACCATTTAAAAAGCAATCGCTTTATTGAATTAGTTGCTCAAAACGTCCACCCAGTTGCTGTATACATAGTCTAGCTCTTCTTAGAATTGAAGTGGTAGCTCTGCGAAGAGTCTCAGAATCAGCACGAATAGCCACCTGGTCTATAATAACAAAACCAACAGCCGAGCCTAATACCTGCATTAGTGAGCTTACTTATTTAAAATTTCAAATGCTTCTAGCTAAGTTAGGATAGCGTTCCGGGTATATGTTCATTAGACATTTTTGACTTGAAATCACCCCAGCAACACAGTTCCAGGCAATGGCAGTCATGTCGTGGGACACATGTTATACTGAAAAAGCAGTCACTTGAAAGTAGCAATCATACTATCAGGCCACACGAGATACATATAGAATTTTTTGAGCGCACTCCGTATAAAAGAGCAGATTTACACATAATTTTCAAAATTTTTGACAGTTCAATTCTGAGCACGTTCACTTCCAATTCTAAGCTGCGTTTGATGTTTAAATATTGGAAATAGTAGTACGATTACGTTTCGCATTTCTTTTAGTTTAGTTTATGCACTAGTGCGAAACGAGTAATTTTCCTCTTTCTATCCAGGCATGACAAGCAGCTATTTTATAGGGGATCGTGCAAAAATTAATTTATTTCATAGTTACGTAGTTTTGATAACAACCATTTTATTATTAATAATAATAATTTACAGTTTGACGCGTCTCTCAAAAATTTATAAAATAATATTTACTTGGTGAGAAATATTTGCAACATATGCAATTAAAAATATGTCTCATGAAACGCTGCCAGATTGTCTAACTCAAATACCAGGATATAGATTAAGCTTTATAAAATTAAAGAAGCTGAACAGTAGCAAAAAAGCGACATTGACGCAAGCGAAGCCATGGTAAAGTCCGGTGGGAAATAAACTTAGTCTGTTTTTTTTGCTTTAATTTTATTCACGTTGCCTGCGAGACTAATTAATTTAAATTGCTAATACGTCACTAAATTGAGCGCCTTTATAAATTTCATGACACCCTTGAGGCCTAATAGCTTGTTTTATTTTTTCACTAAATGGTGTGTCCTATTAAATTAATAGAAACAAATTAATTAATGATATTTTTCATTGAAACGTTTTTTATCTGAAACATCTGTCATATTTAATTAAATGCGAGATATTAGACCAATTAAAAATTTTAAAGCGTAGACAATATTAATTCAAACAATAATAATTTCGGTCATATCTGATCTGTAACGGTCTGTCGTAGGCCGTACTTACTCTTCCGTGAAAATGAAAAACACAGCTAAAGAAGTTCCTTTCATAATATATTGCCAAAATACCAACATATTATAGCACTAGACTCACATTCGGGAGGCACCAGGTTCGAATTCCGACGGAGGAAGATGTGGCTGGAACTTTTTCCTACTGCCTCTCGCCGAGAAACGGTAATTCCTGTACCGGACATCTTGTTGAGGTTGTCCATGGTTTCCCTCAATTTATTTCATATAAATATCGAGATTGTTCCTTATTCAAGGCCATGGCCGATTTACTTTCAAAATCCTATGTGTACAAAATTGCCTATATTATCCTAATTTCCTGTAATCCTACATGTATAATACTCGCCACGGTTCTAAAAGGTTCTGAAGCTAGTCACAAACAGCGTAGCAAATGTATATTTTAGAGCTATCCTGGTTGTTTTGTGGAAAAGGAAGACTCCCACCACCTTCCAGGTACCGGCACAGAGCGTGCGCTCGTCGGTGATTGGTTATCGCTTGTTGTCGTGTCACTTGTCGCTTTCCTGCTATAAAGTACAGTCCAGTACGCTATTGTTAAGTTGTTTCTTTGATTGTTAATTGATCAAGATGCCTAATACAGTTTTGCATAGACAAGCACGAAAAATAATTTTTTGGATGACTTTATGCAAGGAATTAGACGTTTAAATTAAAGAAAAATTAAAAAATTAAAAATAATAATATAGCGCGAGTTTGTAGTTTTTCAACCGACTGTATCTGCGCAAGCCTCCATTTGCATCTAACTTCCGAGCCTTTTAGATCCATGGCACGTACTATAATTAGGTCTTGAGTTGTTTGTAGGATATAAATAAATAAATAAAAATTAATTCGAACCCTCTGTGCCTCATTTCGTTGCCTTATGATTTTTTCGAAAATGTTGAGCGAATAATGCTTTAAAATTACATTTTTTTCCGTATGTTTCTCAAGAGCGGTTGAATCGATGTTCACACTTGGAGCTACAGGGTTCATAGAAATTGGCAACGACTTAATTTGATATGTTTACCAAACAGTGGACATTTTCAATACTTTGCTGATGTAGGGATAAGGGAAAGAGCGGTCTATACTCTATGTTAGTGATTCGAGACGGTATTATTTGATGTGATATTTATTCTGCCGCCGAGGTTCTCTTCTGTTCTGTTCCGACGAACCGCGATACTTCTCCATCTGCCGTTTCTAGGTTAATTGGATTAATTCTCTTCGTTCCGGGTTTTTCAACTCGACTCTGTAATTTAAATTTTATATAACCTCGGGTTGTAATTCTGATTATCTATAACAATATATATATCCAATGAAATAGTAGTTTATGTATATCTAGTTTGTAATGCATTATTTTATGACGAGTTGTGACATTGTGTTAAAATCCCTCAGATGTGATAACGGAAAGAGGGTCAAAACTGAATAAGAAAATTTGACTTACGAACAAAACAAGTGAATTTAAGGTGACATAGTTGTTACACTTCAAAACTTATTTTTTAGGAAGAAATGCAATAAAATAACTTTAAACTGCTCGCTCTTGAGGTTTATGCTCCGCAATCTATCCCTAGCTACGACACTGGATATTGTTTATAAACTTTATTAGTAGTATTTAACAATTATCAAATAAATCAAAAGACAGAATAATAATATTATTTGTATTAAATTGAATCTTTAAGGTACAAGATTTACGTATCAATGACATTTTTGATATTGTTATAATGATCGTTTTGATCATTATATATAAAATAAAAAATAAATAAATAAAAAACAATAAAATTATATTTAATCAAGACGAAGTCTAAATGCGTCTGATCACAACGAGATTTAAAATTATAATCCTTATTTGTTTCTCAAGCGTTGCTAATAGAAACTTCAAACAAAACAATGTTGTGGTCGACAATGCAGAGTATTAATGTTGTCACTAGGAGACCCAACATTGTCATTATAAGTTGATAAAAATATGATTAGTCGGATGGAATGAGGCAACCTCTGTGACCTTAGCTTTGGTTTGAAATCACTGCGACTAAAGAATTTTTACATAAAAAATCGTGTGGCTCGGAAGTTTCGTGGGCTTTAGACACTGTACTTAATGTGCCTAGGGGAGAGAGAGATTATAGATTATAGACGCTAAACATCTGAAGTCATCAGTGCCTAGTGAATAAGTCGGTTCTTTGAATGCCACCAAATGTATCTGTTTTCCATGGTTGGAATCATTATGATGAATCCAGGACAATACAATCCTGCTCGAAGTGTTTCCGTATGTTTTTCATTTGTGAAGAACTTTCCTGCACATAAGGTTAGGTGAAAGACGACCACCAGAAACATTTTCCAAGTCGTTAAGCTTGTGAAAGCACATGACTCGCTCGACAAGAAAAAGCTCTTTCAGTGAATAAAACAGGACGGATCTTTTAACGTTGATTCATATTTACTATGAGTATATACACAGAGGCCTGAAATGGCGAAAGTCAGAAATTATAACTCATGAATTGATAGCATTTGCTATTTAGTGAAAACTCGATTCGTAGTTCCAAAACCTTGCTGATAAAATAATGTAGAAGCCGATATATTTGAAAAAGTTTAAGATGATGGTGAACGTTGAGGCGAATTTTGCTAAAGACTCGTTAGAATACTCAAGAATGACCCCGGCCATCAAACCCCAAACGATCGTTGACATCACGCGATTTTCCACCTCAAAGCATTTATGCATAAAACTGATTGTATACATATATAAAACATATAAATTGCTAAATTCTCATTTGCATAGCTACGAAGCACGAACCAATAATAATTTACATATCGAAAAATACAAATCAGCAAAATAGTTCGACATGAAAGTCAAGTAAATTATGTAATACTAGTCGTTACCTGGGGCTCCGCGCGCGGTTGAGTTGAATCAATGTTTTTACTGGACTCTCGAGGGTTTAAATCCTGCCTCTGCCTATGGATGTTTTCTAATGTCGTTTATTTTTAAGTAACTACTATATTCATATTCATTTTTTCTGCGAAAAATAATGTACAGTCGTCAATGGAAAGAAAAAATTATAAAATATTTTCATATTAAAATTAGTATAATCACTTATCGAATAAAAACTGTTTGATATTAGAAACTGCTTCAGAACTCTTTTAAATGTCAGCATTAGGGATACATTTTTTATTTCATTTGGCAAGTTATTGTACAAAGTAACGGCATTAAAATAAGGACTTTTGTTATAGATATTTAAGTTAACTTTAGGGACAATTAGTAGATTTTTACTCCTTGTAAGTTGTTTATGTGCATGAGTGCTAAATAGGTGCAGATTCCTACGCGCAAAGATGATAGTATTATAAATATAAATAGATGACAAATTCATATTTGATGTAAAGACGCTAATGACCTAAGTTATCGAGCGTCTATAATCTAAAATCTATACAATAATTATAAACAGAAATATTTGATTGTGAGTTTGTTCCGGATAAACTCAAAAACTATTGAATCGATTTTAAAAATTCTTCCACCAATGAAAGCTGTATTATCAGCGAGTAACATAGGCTATATTATAGTGTAGTTTTGGACTCTACTACAGTTGTTGTTGCCGAGTTCAACTCACTACTGTTGTTGATACTGAGTGGGGCGCAGTTCCACGAGTTAAGTTAGTAATACGACCGAAGCCACCACTATTGTTGTTGCTACCAAATTTCGTTTCAGTCGCGTGCGAAGCCGTGGATAGCGGTTAGTTTACAAGAAATAAATAAATTACATGCTTGTATAAAAGAACATTTCAAAGTCACTGTTCTTTCTGTGCCATCCTTTATGCAGAACGGCGGTCAGAGGTCTAATGTAATGTTAGAGTAGATGAAGAATTTGCGGTTCTTCTGAAACGTCAATAAAATGCCCATTTTTCTATATTATTCGTGCATTGTACCATCTGTGCAAAAGTTTCAAGAGTTCTTTTTCATTAAGTCTTCTGTGCAATAAATCGTACAGATGTGGTTTATAGGTTAGAAAGAATAAATTAAACTTTCAATAGTGGTCACAAATGTGACATATTATCTGTCTTTAAACTTACATTGATGGAGAATATCTGAGCTCTCAGGATCGTCTTTTTTGATGTGTTTGATGGGAAACATCTATTAGTGCGCTTGGGATTGAATTCGTTTAAGAATGCACTTGTTGCACGTAGCCTATTCGGTCAGCCTCAAATCTCTTCGGCTCTTTCCGCCTCATCTTTCAATACCTATACTGAGCGCTTTCCTCTCTACTACACAGTAGCTACGTTACGTATATGTTCGTGTTTTTGTGTAATGGAACGAATTTAAACAAGCGGAGCGTCGCTGCAGTGTTTATTAATTTTAAAAAAATAATATGCTTAAATAACTGTTTCTTCTCTAACAATAAGTGCGTTCGTGGACAAGCGGACTATAGTGTCTACATTTAAAGCTAGTTGATTCCCGGACAACGCTAGTATAGTTTTTACCTTTTTATACAACTATTTCATATTCCATTTGATTTCATTGATTAATATATATTTTATTTTATTTAAATATATTTTTCATTAATATGTATATCTGTGTAATGTTTCATATATGCGAGGAGTCCCACGATGACTTACATTTTTTACATTGCGTTTCTTGGCTCGCTTACTAAAAACTCAGTTCCCAGATCTGAGAACTAGTGAAATATCTTCTATTGAATGTTCACTTTATTAAAAAAGTAATAATAAAATAAGAAAATTTGTTGCTATAAACCCGACAGCGAGGCGATGCTAATATACTTCCTACTATACGAGTATGGCAAAAGATAATAGAAAATGAATTTATCAACTAACATATATTTTAAAATGTAAGTGATCTTGTAAGAATGGCGAGGTCACATCATTTTGAATTTATCTTGTAAAATATAGTAAAGTACCAAAATTTAAAGAGTTGGTCTATATTACGAGTAACTCTTTAAATTTTGGTTCGCGTAGTCGAGTAGCAAAGCAATGTCCCTCCCAAGTCTAAAAACTATGCCGCTTGTAGTGCATTGTAAAATATAATAAATAATAATAATATTTATTGAATCCAATTGACATACAAAGATGTATGGATAACGTCGATATATAAAAATAACATTAAATAAAAAATTCATTTAAAGAATAGTGACAAGCATTTCCTAGTCTGTTAAACACTTTCTTTTTGAATTGTTTCGTAGGAAGAAGGCAGCAGGAATACGATTATACATTTTTATAAGGAAATTAACAACACCTTTATTAACAGCTGTTAAATTCGATAGCATTGTTCGTTAGCATAGTAGAGCATAGCATAAGTGTTATGACTCACTCCTTAAATTTTGAATTATAGTATGATATGTAAAGGCGTGCCTTAGTTTGCTGTGAAATGTGCAATATTGTATGTCCGTGTTTATATTTTATATAGTAGTAGTATGCTAATAATATGGTGGAATGAAGTAATTACCGCAATATAAGTAATTAAAAAAAATACTGGTCGCAGTGCCAAAACCCTGCCGACAATATAGTGTATTTGCTTATACAGGCAGTGTGGCTCTATTAAGCGAACTTAAGTTGGTTTTTGGGCAAAATAAAAAATCTGACTCCTTAATACACCCCTTAAAATATTTATTTTTCTTAATTGCAATAATATAATCAATCGAATCTCTATACCAAATTATATACAACTTTCAGTAAATAATTCACTATCTGCAAACTAGTGTTTTCATAAAATTTGTAAGTCCGGTCCTGTCGGGCCGATTTTATTAAAATTTTATGGACACTTTTTAATTACTACCAGAGGGTTAAATTTCAATTTTGAAACGATTTGGAGAATTTTTTCGGTATTTTGGGGCCCAAAAACATTTTGCAACCCCTAAAACTACCCTTAAAATGGCCAGATTGGGCCCATTTTAAATAGGATTCTTGGGGTGGTGGATTTCAACACGTGGACCAAATTTATTTGAAATCAATTAACTCCTTCGAAAGTTATTGCCCACACACACACATATATATATATATATATATATATATATATATATATATATATATATATATATATATAAATATATATATATACATATATATATAAACATTTTTAAAAATGGCGCCAAAGTGTTTAGGAGGTTATGAAACGTCGAGAAATTTTTGTCCGACCCCTAGGGTCCGCCATCCGACCGACGCCAATAGTGTATGTTGCCATATGGCAAATAGACTAAAAATACTGGTCGCAGTTCCAACAAATCATGGTATCTGCTAGTACTTGCATTGTTTTTTTTAAACACGTGGGCATACGCAAGATAGCAGATCTTCCCTGGGGTTCTGGAAGAATGAAATAAAGTGTGAGAATTCATGAAGCTTACTTCATATCAATCTCTTTTTCCCGTTATTTAACTTCGTCGCCTGAACATTTCGAGAAGTACACTCAAAACATTTGCACTATCTTTTGTGACTTAAACGCAGTAATATTGATGATCGGTTATTCAAATTCGCTTTCAGAAATCTTTCTCCCCTGAAGAAAATTCAACGTAGTTCTTTGTTTAAATATATTAATACAAAACTAAATGAAATTATAATGGGAAAATAAAATAAAATATTTTTTTGATAACTGCATCTCTTAAAATGCGCGTACGCTTGTCTAGCAAACCTGTACGACCTGTACAACACAAATGTGCGCAGCACGGTTCGTGAAGTTACCCATGTTATTTAATGGAGTAGCGCACATTAGACCAGCACCTGCAACTAGCAGCCAGCAATGACCGTCAGCCGGTCATCCACGATTTCTACCTAGTCTTGCTGGACCGTTCTAGTGTGTTAGTGACGTGTCGTTTTCATTAATTAATTTGCATTGGTATAAAACTATATGGAAATTTCAAAATGTCTGCCAAACCAGCACTAAAATTTGGTGCTTTGTGCAGGTTTGTGCTGGTTTATGTTAGTCTAGTCTGCGACATCGTACGGGTTTATACTTGACAAATGTGTGCGGTTTTTTAAAATGATATCTTTTACATCTGCACCAAATTTTGTTAAAATTTAAGGGACATATTTTTTTCGAAAAAAAAATGAATAAAATTTCGGTTTCTAAACAAATCCTTTAAATTTTTTGTTGATTATAAACCCAAAATATAACCCTTAAATAGTCCTATTACTCCCATTTTAAGCATAGTTTGGACAAGGAGGATATTTCCAGTGTGTGTATCAAATTTTGTTTAAATTAAGTAAATGTCTTTTGAGAGCTACCGTACTAACAACCACACAAAGTTATTTCTAAATATGGGACAAAATTGTTCAAAATTATGAGAAAAGCCGAGATTTTATAGTCCAATTCCAAAGTTCCGCTATTCGTCCAACGTCAATAGTGTATGTGTTTATGTACTATGTGTAAGCAAATGCATAAAAAATGCACCAACTAAAATATGTTGCTATGCGTGATTTGGAATAATTTTTTTTATTACAGCAAAAATTTTTTATCTGCATTAATGTAAATAGCACGTATGTTTAATTTTTCATCAAAATTTAGGTAAAGCTTGGACGCAAAAAATGTTGTTACACGTGGTTTCAACTGTAAAAAGATTTTTATTAACAAAATGATATTATGAGTTTATTGTTAAAAAAAAAAAATAAAAAAATATGCATTTTTCCTAGACCCAGATAACTGTGAAACTTAATGACCCTAAATTAAAAAATATATAATATGGCTACTTAATTTAATTCTGTTTTTAATTTAATTTCTTTTGTTTCAGGTAAGTTTTGCAAGTCTTAAGTTATTTTGATTCTATCCGTTTCATTGTGGTAAGTAAAATTGAAATATCTACATTTTTTAAAATTTAGTTTTTGCTTAAGCTTTGAAAGTTTGTTTTTATTTTGTCAAGCTTAAAGCGATTCGAATTTTAAAAAAAGCTGTTGACGTAACCAAACGTAACTAAAGCTTTACAATGAAGTGCGAGAAAGCAAACCTCTAGTGAGAGAAACTTGAAGCTCATTAAAAGCTTTATTGAACTTACCGCGCCAAGCATCTCTCGGCGAAATGTTGAAACTGGAAAACGAACGGCTAATGTGAAAAGTTTCGTTTCTATCGATTTTACATTTAGTTCTAAGCTTCGCCGTAACGTGTCTCTAGGTATATATAACTTAAAAGCTTTGAAATCGAGGTCGACGCTTGATAATGAATTTCTTCGCAAGGTCGACGATCGTTGCTTTGTTTTTTCTTAAGGACGTATTCTATTTTACGAGATAATAAAATTTTAAATCAGATGAGCTCCCAAATTCGTTTATTTCAAAACAGAGCTGTCGACGTGTTATTTCATATGAAAATTATTTTTGGTAAAATCCCACAAATATATTATAGTGTACTTCAATTTTTTTTAAAAATAAATTCTGTTTTATAATTTGGTAAAATGATTCGTGTAGAATGTCAATTAATTTAGAAATTAATTATGATTTTCTTCAGCAAAAATTTTTTTGACAATACATTTTATAAAAATAGATATTTATTATGCAAATATTAGGCGTCAAAAAATCGAATGTGATTTTGATTTTTGTTGACATTCAGTCCGACAAAACTACAGATGTGTCAACTGTGATGGAAATGGTAATTGTAATTCGGTATGAATACAAAGGTTAGTTGTATGAACGATTTTGGGAATATTTGAGACCTAAATCGCATTGTATTGATGAAATTTCTCCAGTAATTTTAGAATTTAGAAGAATTAAAATGTTTAAGTATAAACTTCTTGGTTTCCGGGCTTGTACGCCGTGGTCCATTGGTATTTCTACCTGACGTTTCGTCTACAACTGCGGTAGACATTATCAAAGGCGGTGTGGTAGCGGGCGAAGTGTCCTTCTCGGCTGCTCACAAGCAAGTAAGTTTTGCAACAACGACAGCCGTGAAAGCCTATACAATTGTTTCAGTTTTACAATGGTCTTTTGATAATGAGTGGAAACAAAAATTAAACAGTGACTTATTTAATTCAATTATTCAATGCTGGATTTTTATCAACAAGGGATAGAGCTTTTATCTCATTAAAGGCAACGTAGAATAGATCTTCTTTATAAATGAGGTTAATTTTTTTCTTATTATATACAGGGTGAGTCCGTTTTCGAATTTAGAAGCTTTCGACATGTTAATGGTATTGGGCGAAAGTGGACAAAATTACAGAGCTTCTGAACGACTTAATTTTATTTACAATATAAACAGAAACACTGAACAATAAACTGATATTTTGCTCAATGTGTGATTTTACGACAAAAAAAGCAATTGCAATTATTGATAATTTATTCTGACTTTGTCTAATTAGGTAACTAGATTTTAAATGCCGACTTAAAATTAAGTTCGTTATTATCACATTTCAATTTAATAATTTCAAACGAATATTATTTAAAAGGGGTGACAACAAGAAAAAAAAATTTCCTATAAAACTTGCTTATTTTTTAAAATTCTTTTTAATAATACCACTTTCGACCTATCGTGCCATTTAAAATTCCGGAGTTCTGCACATTCTGGAGCAAACTAATAGGGAAGCCAACCTTTCCGGGGGAAAAAAATATTACCATTTGATTCTTCAGTAGGGCTTTTATAGTACATATTTTTGACACAACTCTCTACGACTAACCGTTTTCGAAAAAAACGACTGATACGGGTGGTCTGACTCACCCTGTATATTTATATAAAAAATTTGACCACCGGCTTCCACTGCAAACAGATAGAAAATATCATAATATTTATTACTAGCCTTTACCCGCGTTATCGCATGCGTTAAAAGAAGTTGTATTTATTAAAATAAGTCAAATTGTCAATATTTTTTACACTGGACCACGTTACCAAACACATAACAAAGGACTTGTGAATTATTACGTTTTCAATTTTAGTTACACAAGGTGATGTAATTGACTATTTCGAAATAATCAATACCAATGAAATCAAATTGTACCCTCGTTAGCTAGTTTTTTTAATCGATAATGGCTGTAGAATAAACTTTATCAGCAAAGGCCTGAACGTGTAGACTGGACTTAGTTTGTGTTCGTCTATTATGTCGGTAGAGGCGTTGTGACGTAACTGTGGTTAGATAAAAGCAGATCTACAGTAAAGCATAAGCCATGACAGGTCTTAAGGGGGTATTCTTATGTGAACGCATAAATTTTACCTCTTTTTAGGGAATTTTTTTTTAGACGACAATAACATTCAATCATTTTAATTTTTTTATATGTTTTTGCTTGTATCTTAAACTGTATAAAAAATTTTTTTTTCTCTTATTTTATATTTTTTTAATATATCTTTTTTTTAAATTAAATTAGACACTAAAAAAGAGCAGGTCACTGGTCATGGTAATAGCGGCTGTTCATGTTGTCTGAAATAAAAAAATCGAATGAATCATTGTTCAGTAGGGATGTCGCTATCGTCCCTACTAAAATTAATCAATTTCATTAAAAAAAATGGCGGATTGTAGAGAAAAAGTTTGTGTTTTTTGTTAATTTTTTTGTTAAAAATCGTTTAAAAAAATAAGAAAATATTTTCGAAAATAAGCAATTTTAGTACGGACGATAACCATTAATGAGTAGAAGAACATATATAAATTTCAAAGCAATCGGTTGAATACTTTTTTTTTAGGACCATGACAGTTTTAGCAAATAATGTTTCCAGATAAATGCGTTTAAAGTTTCAAGAGCCAACAAGTCGCTTATACGGCTCGTCAGCGACTATGAATTGTAATTTATTTAAAACTAGGAATTTCGGTCTCTATTTTTCACAGCATATTTTCGAAAGGTTTTACTATTGAAATATGAAAAAAAAATCGATTTTTCGAAGTGGTCACATAAGAATACCCCCGTAAGGATGCTATGGAGATATAACATTATAAAAAGTTTGGTAAAATTGTTTTTACAGATTTTGTTTGTATAATTGAATCGTGCAAAAAAACATCAAACATATTTTTTAAGCTATATTTTTTTGAGAAAATCAATAAATTATTCATTTCTTAAAATACTTTTCAACGTGTCTATATGTTTAAGATAAGTTTTTCTTGACACCATGCACTCCTCGGTACGTGCCTAGTTAGCCTATAAAACATAAACATAAAACCCGTGCAAGGGACTGCATATTTTTAAGAGTACCTAAAGTGAAAAAATCTATAGGACAAAAGAATTATACATATATAGGTCCAAAACTTTTTAATATTTTGCCCAATAACCGCAAACAGACCTTTAATAGGACAAATTTAAAAAATTGGGTAAAATTAAACAACATTTGTATAAAAAACATAATTGAAAGTCTGTAATTTGTGTAATGCATGTACTTACTGTGTAAAATAATTGTTTTTTTGTTTCACACTTTATATAATGTATCACTTTTTCGCAGACAAGTTGATATATCAACTTAAGCGAGAATATTATTTTATGTTATTAATGTGTCATTTTAAATAAACTTATTATTATTATATTAAAAAAAATAAACTTATTATTATATGGCAATTCGTCACTGTGTAACGGTTGTTCTCTGTTTTACACTAGTGGTGTAGGCGTCGGGTATTATATGGTGGGAGAATTGGGTCTTAAATTATTTTTGTCTTTTCAAGGTTATTAAATACAAAAATGATCCCATTCCGTTGGATAGTAATAAGGGGTGACGTCATCTGGACTGTCAAAAAATATTGCGTGGTTGACAAAAATATCAACGATCCGTCAAATGACGACATTCATAGAACGAGGTATCCAGTGTTCGTCTAATAACCTTGAGTTCTATGGTGCGCCATGTCAAAAGTTTTAACGTTATTTAAGGCTATTAGATACAGATGAGACCTCGCTCCGTTGAATAGTAGCGAGGGAATGACGTCATTCAGCGGACTGTCAATTGATATTGCGTGTTTGATAAAAATATGAACGGTATGCCAGCTGAGGTCATTTATGGAACAAGATAACCTGTGCTCTTCTAATACCATTGGTTAGTAGCATAATAATATTTTTAGGTTAAGTTCTGAAAATATTTGACGGAACCACAGTTAGAAGCGAATATATATTTGAATGGATATTGATGTTAAGAACTTGAAGATATTCAGGTCACGTTTTCCTCATGAAATGAACTATTCTTGCCGTCTCCTAGTTCACCCTCTAGCTTTTTTATCTTCATTTCAACAATAATGACACGATTTTACGCTACTTTGACATTTTTCTAGCATTAAGGTACAATAATTTACTGTTAGCCTATTAAATATTACATGTTATTAAATACAGTTTAACATAGCTGCATGATAAGGCTTAGTCAGAAGAAAATCACAATTTTATGAGAGATTTATATTACATATTTATTTCAAACAGTAAATTTTTTATATTTGTTATGCCGTAATCCGATTCGAGCAGTTCATCTAATAGCGATATTAATACTTTAAAAATTTTAAACAGCAGAATAGATGTACTGTTTTGCTATAATTGTTAAGAAACATCAATTGTTACAATGCTATTTTAGAAAAATATATTTTCAAATGACTCTTACCGTCGGAACTTAAATTCGAATATTTCCATTTCCGCGGTGGAATGTGTTATCAGTGCCATATCTTAACAGTTTCTTCCTCGTAATAAAGCAAATTGCAACAGTAAATTCACGTCATTCGAGAGCTAATTGGGTTTTTGAATTATTTATTTTTTTACATAAATGGAAAGATTACATACAAGTTTTATAGCGAAACTACTTTTATTATTTTGTTTAATTTCATAATGAAAGAGTTATATTTGTTTTAAAAATAATGTTTAAGCTAAGATCCGATAACGCGCCAAAAACCTCTGTGACGTCAAAATGTTTTTATGGTCCTGTTTGCCATGGTTACTTTGATAGTATGTATTATAAAGCCATACACAAATACACAACTTTGATCATTTTGACGTCACAAACATTCCTGGTACGTTTTGTAATCAAGTTATATCTTATGAAGTTTTATACATTTAATTAATTTGTTATTAATTACCTATGGCTTAAATTTTTTTTTCTTTTCGTTCTTCAATATTATTTACGATATATTATTTAAAAAATAGTTTTTTTTTAATTCAAATACTCAATTGTTAGCTTCGGTAACGCTAGACATGAATTTTCACAGTAGTGAGAGTTTTTGAGTGAATCTAAGATAAAAAATTCCATTTATTAAATTAAACCTAAGTCACATATATTATAGCTATTTCATTAAGTCAGTTAATAGCGAAAGACACGTTAATATCAAATTGGTAAATTAACCACCTAATCGTAAGGTTGATGCACATCTATGTTCTTTTTTTTTGTATCTATTAACCCATTAAGGGCCAGATTATTATTTTTTTGAAACAATATTTCATATTTATACTAAACGTTAAATAAACCATACGAAATAGGATTATATTAAAAAAAAATCTACTAACGTTTCCCAGAAAAGCAACATAATGCGACATTGATGACAGATTGTAAAAAAATTGTCAGGCTTAAATAAAAAAAAAACCCGGGTCGCAGTGCCAAAACCCTGCCGACAATATAGTGTATTTGCTTATATAGGGCCGTGTGGTTTTATACTTTTATTATGTGAAATTAAGTTTGTTTTTGGGCAAAATAAAAAATTTAACCCCTTAATACACCCCTTAAAATAACATCTTTTTCTTAATTGTAATATTATTATCAATCTAACGTCTACACCAGGGGTGGGCAAATATTTTGATAGTCGGGCCACATTGCAGATCAAAATTTGACCTCGGGTCAAATTATAATTATATTTTCGAATAGGAGGCGCTGAAAAGAGCGGGTGTCCGGGAGAAAATTTTGGCTCCCACCGGCCCTGATAATGTGTATAAGTATTGCTTAATATTTTATCTAAAATTTTTTATGCACCAATTTATGTTAGACAACAACTAATATTTGTCTTTTTAATAATAATATATACAATGCTTCACGGCCAGACAAAATTCTACCGCGGGCCGGATTCGGCCCGCGGGCCGCCATTTGCCCAGGCCTGGTCTACACCGAATTAAATACACCCTTCAATAAATAAGTCACTATCTGCAAACTAGTGTTTTCATAAAATTTGTAAATCCGGTCCTGTCGGGCCGATTTTATTAAAATTGTGGGGACACTTTTTAATCACTACCAAAGGGTTAAATTTCAATTTTGAAACGATTCGGGGAATTTTTTCGGTATTTTTGGGCCCAAAAACAGTTTTCAACCCCTAAAAACTACCCTTTAAATAGCCCGATTAGGCCCATTTTAAATAGACTTCTTGCGGTGATGGATTTCAACACGTGGCCCAAATTTCGTTAAAATCAATTAACTCTTTCGAAAGTTATCGCGCGTACACATATATATATATATATATATATACGTATATAAATATATATATATATATATATACATATATATATAAACATTTTTAAAAATGGTGCCAAAGTGTTTAGGAGGTTATGAAACGTCGAGAAATTTTGGTCCGACCCCTAGGTCCCGCCATCCGACCGACGCCAATAGTGTATGTTGCCATATGGCAAATACACTAAAAAAAAAGAACAAGTGTCCTCACATGATGACACGAGCCTTTAATGGGTTAATAAAAAAAATACATATCCACCATAATATCATATTAGTACACACACAAAGACACATACGGACTTCCATCTAAAAATATTTAGAATAGCTTCCTAGGACCCCAAAAACTCCGAGATCCAATGAAAACTCGATTTTCTATCATTGGACCAAAACCAATAAATTACCCTTTTTTTACAGTTTTAAACAGTATTAAACATATTTTTAAGTAGACGTTCATGTCAAGTATAAAAATTGAAACCGTTCTTGAATGTGTCAACACGGAAATTCACGAACGTGTGAAATGAAAGTGGTTTAAAGATGCATGTCGTGAACCATCGGTGACACGTGACAGATGTGAGATTGGCAAACCCTTGGTTGTATAAACTGTGTCTAAAATGAAGTGTAGTATATTCGAAATCAATTTTATTTCTTCTAAAGCTACAACTATTAATATTAGGAGTAACTAAGTTTGAGGTTATGGATTTTGAAAATTTATTCATTTACGTTAATTATATATATTTTTTTAAATTGAATTAAATGCGCTTGAGATCGTTGGAATGTCACCATGATTTGTGTACTAAAAGTATAGGAATCTAAATATTAATTAAAACTACATTGGAAATTGTTGCGTCCATATTTTTTTTCAAACATACACAATTAAGTTAGCAGGAAAGTGGACAATTGATGTAAATTATTAAACCAATTATTAATTTGTATATTTAGTTGAGTACTTAATTTTAACATGTGCTGTACTTTAAATGATGAAGGTCAAATTATTGACCGAAACGTCGCTAAATTAATAATTGGTTTAATAATTAACATCAATTGTCCACTTTCCTGCTAACTTAATTGTGTATTAATTAAAACTTTTATAATATGGACGAATTTTTCTTTGTACATTTCTAATTGTGTAATTGTATTGACATTTTCCACACTACACATGAAGTATTTTGCGGAAATAAAGAAATTATTATTATTATTATTAATAGGACATAGGTATAGATTTTGTTTTGTTTTTATTCTTACGTCATACTTCTATTGACGCTTCCATCATTTTCGACCCGCACCTCCTCCACACGTAACCCGTACTCCCACCGTATTAAAGATTATTTTTGACGAAGAGAAATGTAATCCGGCCGCGTTTAGCTGCTGTTTTATACTACGTCCTTACCAGCTATATCTCGAATTTTGGTATCATCAATAATATTAATAGATAATTGTTAATTGGCTCGATTGATAGCTGTAGTTACTAATAGTAATAAAACAAACGATTGGTTTCACTATTCATTTATTAAAAAACAGTACTTCACGTCGTTTCGGTCATTATATATTGTTTATAAATTATTGTTTTAATTGTGCACCTGAAGAGGGCCATGGTTTAAACTGAAATTGCCGAAACGCCGTAAAGTTTTGTTTTTTAATAAATGGATAGTGAAACCAATCGTTTGCTTTATTATTAGTGTATTTGCCATAAGGCAACATACACTATTGGCGTTGGTCGGATGGCGGGACCTAGGGGTCGGACCAAAATTTCTCGACGTTTCATAACCTCCTAAACACTTTGGCACCATTTTTGAAAATGTTTATATATATATGTATATATATATATATATATATATATATATATATATGTATATATATATATATATATATATATATATATATATATATATATATATATATATATATATATATATATACGTATATATATATGTGTGCGGGCAATAACTTTCGAAAGAGTTAATTGATTTTAACGAAATTTGGTCCACGTGTTGAAATCCATCACCGCAAGAAGCCTAATTAAAATGGGCGTAATCGGGGCATTTTAAGGGTAGTTTTTAGGGGTTGAAAAATGTTTTTGGGCCCCAAAATACCGAAAAAATTCTCAGAATCGTTTAAAAATTGACATTTAACCCTTTAGTAGTAATTAAAAGGTGTCCCTAAAATTTAAATAAAATCGGCCCGACAGGACCGGACTTACAAATTTTATGAAAACACTAGTTTACAAATAGTGAATTATTTACTGAAAGTTGTATATAATTTGGTATAGAGGTTCGATTTATAATAATATTGCAATTAAGAAAAAAAAATTTATTTTAAGGGGTGTATTAAGGAGTAAAATTTTTTATTTTGCCCAAAAACCAACTTAAGCTCGCAAAATAAAGCCACACTGCCTGTATAAGCAAATACACTATATTGTCGGCAGGGTTTTCGCACTGCGACCCGGATTTTTTTACTTATTAATATCTAGGGAAATAGCAATCCAAATCAGAATTTGATTGTCTATCCAAATATGCAAAAAAATGGGAAGTAATTTCACTAAAAAAAAAGACAATGGAGACGTTCTGCAAAGGGAGAGGGGAAATATATAATATGTAATGTAAAAAAACTAAAAAATACGCTTTTATGACGCTCTAAAACTTATAAAATAAAGACTATTAAAAAAGTGAGGAGCGCCTTGTCTAAATTAAGTACACATCACCAAAAAGAGCTTCATGATTTTTGAATTAGTCATTATTTTATAATTTTTAGTGCGTGATAAAAGCGTGCTTTTATTTTTTTTAAACTACATATTCTTTACTTTTAAGTCTTAATTCCTTTTCTAACCGATTTTTTCTTTGCGTTATTGTCTCCAATGGTTTCAATTTCTTTGTTTTTTATGTATTCATTTAAAAAGAAAATAAAGGAATTCCTTCTTTTTGAAGGTTTCTATTCAATTAATGAATTTTTAAATTATACATTTTAATGTATTACATACTTGTTCAGTTTTCGACATGTCAGATGAAATGTAATTTTCCAATTGACAATAAATAATCTAATCTAGTCTATTCGCACGAGTAGCGGACAATCATCAGATCAGCTCAATGGAATCAAATTAATGTATTGTCATCGGTACTTCATACATTTGCAAAGTTTCAAATCGATCCGACAATTAGCTGTTGGTTAAATTTATTTACATACATAATTAGTTCGTTACAGGTGAAGCTAATAAAAGCGTGTTATAAAGAGATGACTATAAAAAAAGTGGTGCGTGTACTTATGTACGTGCGGCAAAAGTTATACTTCTTTGGCGATAATTGATGTTTACATTTTTATTAAAGATATACATTGATAAAATATAATAGGATGTCTAGGGAGATGATAAATCTAGTTGTAAAAACACTTTTAAACACAGGTTTGGTTATGTTATAATTTATATACATTTTACCTTTGTTCTAGTTTCAAAGGTAATATTTTTAAGGCCTGAATAAAGTCACTTTTTAACTATTAAATGGTTCTCTACTGTTGAATAAAAAAATAAAAAAAAGTATTGAGGTTATTTAACTGTCAAAAGTTGTTATTAATTCAGGACATGTCTCTGAAAAACGATGCTTTTAAGAAGTTCCATCCGATGTCGCCAGTATAACCTACTTTGTTGCTTTATGAAATAACTATTTTGACGTTATCAAAAACAACTTCCGCAACATAACTATCGTATCAGATAAAATTTATCTTCAATGCGCCAAAAAGAAGTATAACTTCAAAAAGATGGACATTAAAATGCAAAATCGACGTGTCGACAGATTTTGGTCGCAAATAATCTGGGATTTTTTATTTGGTATACTTTAGACAAAACTTACGCATTGTATTAAAAAATTTGCAAAATTAAAAAAATGCTTTTCTACATTTGATTGTATATTCAGTGGATCGAAATACCAGCGATTATATAAGACATTTTTGTATTTAAATATTTAAAAACATTTTTTTTTGAAGAAGTGATTTATGAATTTCGTATATTTCGCTTCATTTAAGACACATTGTGTATGGATAGCGACCTTTCTACCAATGTACGTCTGACAACAGCTTTATCCTGCGCATATTCTACCATTAGGTACCTTACTCTACCTTCCATCCGTCTTTTGTGCGTAAAATGGGTTTAAAAATGCATTAATAGCGTATGACTCAGCTCTTTGAACTACGTTGTATTCTTAATAATCTTTTTACGATTTAAGCCGAAACAACCTTTTTTTAAACCAGCTACAAAAAGTCAGCATACTACATATCTAATTGATCTTTATATAAAATTAAAAGTAAATAAATAAAATCAATAAAAATTTGATTTAATCGAGACGATATCTAAATACGTTTGATCACAAAGACAGTGAGAATTTAATTAAACTTGTTTCTTAAGCGTTGCTCCTAGAAACTCAAAACAAAAGATTGTTGTATTCGACAGGTCAGGGTACATTGCTGATAAAAATAAACACAATATTAGAATACAATTTGATTTGAATCAATTTTTTCGGGTTCCGTATCAAAACGAGAACAGAAATCTTACGATGACATTTTGCAGTTCGTCCAAACATCTATCTTTTATTGTAGTGTAGGTTAATAAAACTAAACAAATATTTTTTGATAATTTATGCTCATAATTGTAAAAGCATGAGTCATAAGCTTTATGATAGCACATTAGTCACTGCTCACGCTTTATAATCATGAACGTAATTTTTTAAAAATTATTTTTTACTTTTTAGTATATTGCATTACAGGCTCTCTAAAAATTTGTTTTTCTAATATTTTAAATTTCTACAGTACATATTGATAAGTTAATTGGGAACTTGGATATAAATAAATTGATGCTAAATTTTCAAAATTTGCAACGTTTCGCTGGTTTATTTTCAATTTCTTCAGGCAAGTTTTGAGGTTAGCATCTTCGTTGAAATATTGTAATGCATATAACAAGTCGATTGAAATTATATATAAATAAAAGCTTCACATCAATTTGACAAATATTTTACTAATAATGATTATTGACAACACGAATATGCTAACCATAGAAATAATGTCTGTAAATAACGGATTCATAATAATTATGAATTCGTTATTCACAGACATATCACTAGTTGCCAATAAGTACGCTATTAATTATTAGTAGCGCTCTTATTGGCAACCAATATGAATGAATTTAAAATTGAAATTAAAATAACAATTATACATTAATACTATTATTAAATTCAGCAAGAGAAGATTTAACCACATTGATCAGGTCACTATACACCGAATTTAAACCTTGTGTGTCAGACCTAAAGTTCACACATTCTAACGCTTTTATGAAAATTATTTTCTTTACATATATGTTTATCTGGTCTTATAATTATAATCGACTTGTTATATGCATTACAATATTTCAACGAAGATGCTAACCTCAAAACTTGCCTGAAGAAGTTGAAAATAAATCAACGAAACGTTGTAAATTTTGAAAATTTAGCATCAATTTATTTATATCCAAGTTCTCAATTAACTTATCAATATAAATAAACATGGATGAGAATCAACACACTAATTTCTACAGTACTTTTGTAACGAAGCTCTATGTGCGGTCACAATTTGAGGTTATTGGCAAACCAGCTTTTCTTATAATGCGTTCTGAAACCCGACATTAAAGCTTTTAACGCTTCTCCTGAAAATGCAAGTATAAACATTATAATGTGTTATCTCCATCTATTTTAGGTGCAAATGTAAGTAAGTGTAAAAGGTATTCAGACGTGTAAAAGTCTTTGAAAGCTTTCAACTGTAGATAAATACATTTGTATTGTCTGCATGCATTCAAATCCAACAATATTTAACACGAGCCATTTGTTAACAAAAAAATCTGAAAAACATTTTATATCCCCGTAGTAACATTTTCCTTACTTTAGAAACTTTACCTCAAGGTTTTATCGACGACTCTCTTCATAAACGTGTGAAATATATACAGGATGAAACCGAGCTGGGTAGAGTAGTGGTGACAGCACTAGACTCGCATTCGGGAGGTATCGGGTTCGAATCCCAGCAGGGGCAGATGTGGCTGGGACTTTTTCCTACTGCCTCTCACCGAGAAACGGTAATTCCTGTACCGGCCATCTTGATTGAGGTTTCCCTCAATTAATTCCAGATAAATATCGAGATGGTTCCTTATTTGAGGCCATGGCTGATTATTATTATCATTTGATTTTGTTTCCATCTTTTCTGCTCTCTTTTTACGCAGCCGGGTTTTTAGTGTATTTGCCATATGGCTACATACACTATTGGCATCGGTCTGATGGTGGGACCTAGGGGTCGGACCAAAATTTCTCGACGTTTCATAACCTCCTAAACACTTTGGCACCATTTTTAAAAATGTTTATATATATATATATATATATATATATATATATATATATATATATATTTTTTTTTATATATATATATTTATATATATATACGTATATATATAAATACGTATATATATACATATATATATATACGTATATATATACGTATATATATATATATATGTGTGCGGGCAATAACTTTCGAAAGAGTTAATTGATTTCAACTGAAGTTGGCCCACGTGTTGAAATCCATCGCCGCAAGAAGCCTATTTAAAATGGGCCTAATCGGGCCATTTTAAGGGTAGTTTTTAGGGGTTGAAAAAGGTTTTTGGACCCTAAAATACCGAAAAAATTCTCCGAATCGTTTCAAAATTGAAATTTAACCCTCTGACAGTAATTAAAATGTGTTCTTAAAATTTTAATAAAATCGACCTTACAGGACCGGATTTAAAAATTTTAAGAAGGACTAGTTTGCAGATAGTGAATTATTTACTGAAAGGTGTATATAACTTGGTATAGAGGTTCGATTGATAATAATATTGCAATTAAGAAAAAAAAATGGTATTTTAAGGGGTGTATTAAGGAGTAAAATTTTTTATTTTGCCCAAAAACCAACTTAAGTTCGCATAATAAAACCACACTGCCTGTATAAGCAAATACACTATATTGTCGGCAGGGTTTTGGCACTGCGACCCGGGTTTTTTAATTTTTTTTATACTTTTTTTACAAAGTTACAGCGATTTTCACGTTTTATAAAATCTTCGTAGAAGAATATCGAAGTGATTGGCCGTCCCTAGAAAATCCAATGTCCACACATTCTTTTTATAACCTTTCTGATAACCTTTTTATACTTGCATATTAAAAAGTTCACTCGACAGTAATCCGATTATCCTCCTTCGAACTTGACAGAGTATGGTGTAATTATTTAGCTTAGTAAAATCAGTTCCAAAGGTCGTTATACCGTAATGGAATAAAACCTAAGTAGTGTTTCCTACCGTGTGAGTAAGTACACACGCCAGATCGCTTAATTGGTACCATACGTCTATCTCTGTCTTATTCTTCGCGTTATCTCTTTCTATGCATCTCTCAGAATACTTAGTATAGTCTTGTTATCCGTTTCAACATAATACTGTTAGCTCAAAGCCTCTTCAAGCAGCCTGTCTCTTGTTTGTTCTTGATATAAAATGTAACAAAATGTTCGTTTCATAGTTCATAATTGAAGTACACCAACATGTCTGTTCTTCACACGAAGTAGTTGATGTACAAGGTCATCGTATAGTACATCGCAAGACAACATTTAAGTGTGCTGATGCGGATGCGTGCGACTTTAATCGTACGATATCATGCGACTGATAGTCGTACGATTACGTGGGTATATAATTTGTTGCGCGTGTTGTCAATGCCTTAGCATTGAAAATGAATGACGAAAACGATTTGTATTTTGTTGAAAATCCGTTTTTGAAATGTTTATTAAAAAGAAAAAGTATTATTGGGTTAACGATATTTATTTAAAAAGGGACAAGAAAGGAGAACATGCGACTCTCTTTAAAAAAGCTATCTGAAACATTTTTCTTATACTTTAAAATGTCGCCTTCAACATTTGAATATACCGGGTGTCTCAGAAATCGCGCACCCAATTATTGGGATCGAAAGAGAAAAATATTCTGAGCCCAAAAATCCATGTTTGGAATTTTTTAATAACGTAGTTAATTAGTAATTAATTAATGAAAGTGACCAATCAGGAGTGCGCTACAGAAGAGAGTGTCGTCGGCTGATTTATTTCGGTTAATTAGTAAAATAATAATGATTATTATTAAAATATTTTTTTTATAACTACACTAATCATTTTTAATGAATAAAATAACTTAATTAACGCTCGCCAGTGATTTCCACTTTTCGCATCTGTCTTGTCAAGGCCCTCGGTTTTTTTTAAATAAACTTTTTTTTTAATTCATTTAAATTTTTTCCCACTTCATTTTAAATTGAAAAAAAATTTTCTCTGATCAATTTTTCATTTACTTAGTTAAAATTTTATAAATTAATTTAATAAATAAATCAGCCGACGACACTCTCTTCTGTAGCGCGTTCCTGATTGATCACTTTCATTAATTAATTACTAATCAACTACCCTATCAAAAAAATTCCAAACATGGATTTTTGGGCTCAGAATATTTTTCTCTTTCGATCCCAATTGGCTGCGCGATTTCTGAGACACCCGGTATACTAAATAGAATTCATGAAAGAACAGAAACACATTCAAATTTTCGAAAGTGCATTAAAAAATATCGTTTAAAGTCACTAATCACACGCCAAAAAATATTGTCCTTGAACTAAAACTCGTCCGATGAGAAATTTGTTTCTCTGCAATAATCGGCCAATATTCAACCATCACGCCCGCACTATACCCAATCACACTCAAATAAGTCAGTTTGTTGCCAAATGTGATGTTGTACAATATCGTACGATTAAAAAAAATCGCACACTTGAGTTCCTTGCGGACGAAAAGTTTCATTGCAACGTATTTTTATTCATGTGATAAAACATCAGAGCGAGTCGCATTGATAAGTCCAACTGATTTACTAAGTCATCACATAATACACCGGATGGTAATTGATCTCCATATTCCCAAGTTGTTTACCAAATTCAAACTTCTTGCGGACGGAACTAACCTAGTTTTATTATAACTTTATTTCCATTGATGTGATAAATCTTCACAAGGTACACGGGAGCTGTGAAAATGAAAGTAACAAAAGCAAGGAAAAGATGAAAACGGTGGAAGATCCTTTCTACAGAGTGGGTCGTTGTTGATCCCAATCATTTCTTGTTGTTCTTCTAGCGACGACGGGAGAGTGAGTCAGCAGATGGACTCTATAGGAAACTCTACAATACAGAAAATTTAAACGTACTGCTACAAGGACGGGAAGAATTGCAAATCAATGTATTTCCAGCAGAACCGACTCGCATGTACAAATATCCTGCTAGAATCAAATACTTAGACGTTCTGTACAGTCCACGTTCAATTTTTACTGACAGAGTATTGTAATAATAATAATAATAATAATAATAATAATGCGTTTAACGTCCGTTTCTCGACTTTATGTCATAACAGACGCCATTCGCACCATTACTATTTTTTCATCTACCACTTCCCGTTATTTTCTACATTTTTTACAACTTCAACTTATGTAATAGCAATGGGCGAATGAAGGAATTATAGGAAATTAGGATAAGGTAGGTAATTTTTGAATTAGGAGTTTGATAGGTAATCGGCCATGGCCTCAAATAAGGAACCATCTCGATATTTATCTGGAATTAATTGAGGAAAACCATGGAAAACCTCAATCAAGATGGCCGGTACAAGAATTACCGTTTCTCGGCGAGAGGCAGTAGGAAAAAGTTCCAGCCACACTGACAGAGTATTTTGGAACATCTTAATAGCGTGCGTAGAATGTTCTCGTATCATATGTCAAGACGACGTATCGGTGGACTTGAAAATAATCCGTTCTTAGCCGCTTCTTAACACTTAGGATTATTAAAGTTACACGTGCGTAGATACTTATCGAATGTTATAACTCCAGGCAATAGCTAATCCCTCACACAGGCGGCTCAAGCGAAAACCAGTTATTGTTAACCTCCCAGGACATTGGGAAGTTATTATAATAGGATCGACAGTCGAAATCAATATTTTAAACAAATTTTTAAATATCGAGGTCACTACACTACTTTTTAAAAGATGTATGTGTGTGCGTCGTAGGTACGTAATCATTTCGTTCTAAGACGAACTCTCGAGAAAAAAAAAGTGACATAGATATGTTAGGCATCCTAATATATCGATAGCATTTTTTATTTTATAAATCGACGCGTGTTAAACGTAAACTTGATTTGAAAGGATTTTTTTCAAAATCGGTCCGTCTCTTTTTTTATAAAATAGTCTTCAAAAAAGTAGATTTTATACTCGCAAATAAAAAATTATATCGACTTCGTAAAGATGTTGATGGAAACGTGTTAACATCATTTTTATCCTAAATAAACTTTTATCTAATCGGTTTTGACGTTTTTAGTGTATTTGCCATATGGCAACATGCACTATTGGCGTCGGTCGGATGGCGGGACCTAGGGGTCGGACCAAAATTTCTCGACGTTTCATAACCTCCTAAACACTTTGGCACCATTTTTAAAAATGTTTATATATATATATGTATATATATATATATATATATATATATATATATATATATATATATATATATATATATATATACGTATATATATATATGTGTGCGGGCAATAACTTTCGAAAGAGTTAATTGATTTCAACTAAATTTGGCCCACGCGTTGAAATCCTATTTAAAATGGGCCTAATCGAAGCATTTTTAGGGGTTGAAAATTGTTTTTGGACCCCAAAACACCGAAAAAATTCTCCGAATCGTTTCAAAATTGAAATTTAATCCTCTGGTAGCAATCAAAATGTGTCCCTAGAATTTTAATAAAATCGGCCCGACAGGACCGGATTTACAAATTTTATGAAAACACTATTTTGCAGATAGGGAATTTTTTACTGAAAGGTGTATATAATTTGGTATATAGGTTCGATTGATAATAATATTGCAATTAAGAAAAAAAAATGTTATTTTAAGGGGTGTATTAAGGAGTAAAATTTTTTATTTTGCCCAAAAACCAACTTAAGTTCGCATAATAAAGCCATGTCTGTATAGCAAATACACTATATTGTCGGCAGAGTTTTGGCACTGCGACCCGGGTTTTTTTTTTTTTTTGTTTAAACAGATATGGATTTTACACAAAATGTCGCGTTTAAAAATGATATCAACTTTTAACGTCAGTAGATCCGACCGAAATTTTAGAAAATCGGTCTAGTCATTTTTTGTTTAAATGAGTTCTACTATATTTTCAAATCAAAAGAGATAACCGCGTGTTCTCTTTGGAATCAGCGTGTATTTATCTACAAATACGATTGATTTGAAAAGGATATAAAAGAGTTAATATTTTGTCAAAAATCGCATTTTTTCAAATGCCTTAAAAAGTTACAAAAACGGATAATCTCAGTTTTCTTTGCCGAAAATACTTTCTGTTAAACAAAAATGTTATTTTTAATCGTTTCGAGAGAACGGAGTACAGGCGAATAGAATCTACGGACGTTTACAGGGATTCAAGATTTTAAAGGAAAATTTCATTTGGATATATTTGTAAGACTAAAGTTAGGTTAGAGGAACATATTTAAGCATGCGCGCAATGCGTATGCGAATGTGTATTACCCACTAATAAATAATTCACAATTTGTTAAGATTAGATTAATTATATGATGGCAGGGTCTAAATTAGAACACTGTTTGTATATACAGGATGTATATAAAAAACCAGGACATGAGTTATAAGATAAGGAAACACGTCGAATGTACCCAAAACTTTTACCCCGGTACAGCTACTTATGCACCAACACACATATACAAACATATACATATGAGAGCATACTAACATAGAAAATACTGTGGCACCAACGCGGAAGATACGTTCCAATAAGTTCCTGCGCTATGCGAAACAGCGCTAAACGAATCTTAATCCTAATCTTAACCTTAATATGGAGTAATAGACAGAAGTGAAACAGAATTGAGAATACGAAAATTTGTTAGTTATTTTTTTGTTGTTTAATATTGTAACATTTATTGTTAAATACTTTTTATCGCATTAATTATAGATTTATTTATTGCTTATATCGATTTTTGTTCATAAAAAATTTATGAAAATCAAATAAAAGTTTGAGAGTTATGTGTATGACGAAGTAGGTTCCTGATTTGACATATTTTGTTTTTTGTGAAGAAGTCATCTAATGTCGTTTGCCTTTTCCTGTTTCGTCCAGCATGCTGTTGTCGCTAGCAAGACATTGTATCAATAATATTTCGTCTTACCTTTGAACTTCTATCAACATTTGAATCATTGTGTATAAACTGATCCATAATTTACGTTATACTGATTAAACTTTTTTTTTAATACTGAAACAGCGTTAAGCGTTAGCGTTATAGCACTTAACTTATTACACCATACTACTATTGCGGTTATATTCCTTTCATCTTATCGTTCCTGCGTGCTTTCTTTATATCTGATCGGAATCGATTCTACGTACCACGCCTAAAGAAGCTTCACTTCAATAAAGATGTCGTTTAGAAACCACGTTTGCCATTCTTCATGTAACATCATTCAGTTTGACCTCAAAGGTTATGTAACTTTTTACGTGTTCATTTTCACAATAAATACGAATTAAATTTTGGAGATTTCAGAGAATTTTTTTAAAACATATTAATTTTTAATAATTACTTTGGTAATGTGGCGTCGATAGCAATAATAATTAATTAAAATTTTGATTTGGAGTAACAGCTACATACTTGTAATTTTTCAAAATAATAATTTATTAATTACAAAATAAACTTTATTGTAAGCATCAAAGCCGACCTGCTGTCTGTATTAACATTATTTATGTCATCCACAAATATGCAGCTGTATTAGAATCAACTATTATTATAATAATTAATCCTCAAAAGCATTAAACGGTTTTTTAGCGACCCGAAAATTATGGTTTGGAGTTAATTTTGCGTTTACACCCCGTATGCAAGGACGAGTGCAAAATCCAGCTTATGGTTTCGTCGTAGTGTGTTCTTAGTACACGCAGATTATCATGTAGAATATTATGATGGTTAGTAAACAAGTCTTAGTATCACTCAGAAATTTGGTTTTATAAAAGACATTTGTCGTTAAGCAAAACACTACAGATAGGGGATTTTAGTAACGGAATATATACAATTAAATCTGTTCTTGTATAACAATGATATTTTGTATACCATTATTGTTTGGATTCAAAGGCTTAATAAATGTAGATTTAGAGAAAAAAAAATTTAAAAAAAATTATAATGAGCCTCACATAAGAAGTTTAACTCCTTTAGTCTTTAATATTATTCCCAAGTTTAATTTTTTGTTATGTCAAACTAATTAATAATATTTACATGATGTACTTACTTAGCAACACGCTATAAACTTCTGTTTTTGTCAGTTTCATGTAATTTGGGAGACAAACTAATTTCCGCTTTCGGGGACAATTCTACTTCCCCTCGATTTTTACTTTTTTCGAACAGATACGTCGCTAAAGAAGTTAAACTTCAAAAAAATGCGCGGAAATCATTTTTTTTCTACCTGTCATGATTGCTGGTGGCTAGTGCTGGGTTACAGAAAGTATTGTTAAAAAATTAATTTGATAATGACCTTAGATTGTCATCATATTAATTGGAGTCTTTATACATGCCTCATGTCGCTGCGAAATTCCTTGTCATGTAAAACATTAGATTGTACTCACATAAAAACAAGTGACTGATCTTCATTGAAAGCAGTGGCGGATTTAAAAAAGTTGCCGCCAGTAGGCTATTAAATTTTTGCCGACCCTACTGACCTCTGAAATTCAATACCCTAGTTCGCAATCTCATGTCTTGTCATCCTTGCTATCAATATAACACATTTCTCTTTAAAAATGGCATTTTGATAACATTTTAACATAGTGGGCAAAGAAAAAAAAACCCGGGTCGCAGTGCCAAAACCCTGCCGACAATATAGTGTATTTGCTTATACAGGCAGTATGGCTTTATTATGCGAACTTAACTTGGTTTTTGGGCACAATTAAAAATTTGACTCCTTAATACACCCCTTAAAATAACATTTTTTTTCTTAATTGCAATATTATTATCAATCTAACGTCTACACCGAGTTAAATACACCATTCAATAAATAAGTCACTATCTACAAATTAGTGTTTTCAAAAAATGTGCAAGTCCGGTCCTGTTGGGCCAATTTTATTAAAATTTTAGGGACACTTTTTAATTGCTACTAAGGGGTTAAATGTCAATTTTGAAACGATTCTGAGAATTTTTTCGGTATTTTGGGACCCAAAAACACTTTTCAACCCCTAAAAACTACCCTTAAAATGGCCCGATTACGCCCATTTTAAATAGGCTTCTGGGAAGGATGGATTTCAATACATGGGCCAAATTTCGTTAAAATCAATTAACTCTTTCGAAAGTTATTGCCCGTACACACACACACATATATATATATATATATATATATATATATATATATATATACATATATATACATATATATATATATACATATATATACATATATATATATATATATATATATACATATATATATATATATATATACATATATATATATATATATATATATATATAAACATTTTTAAAAATGGTGCCAAAGTGTTTAGGAGGTTATGAAACGTCGAGAAATTTTGGTCCGACCCTTAGGTCCCGCCATCCGACCAACGCCAATAGTGTATGTTGCCATATGGCAAATAGGTACACTAAAAAGAGAGTTTTGCCGTAGATGAATTGTCCATGTAGTCGTTTGTCCCATTATTCCAAGCCAAACTGATCTGAATTGACTTTTAAGTAATAATAGAGACGAACATCTTATGTCATTAAATGTTTTTGATATAATATCAAGTTGCTTTGCCGACTGTGTTAAAATGTTACCAAAATGCCATTTTTAAAGAGAAGTGTGTTATATTGACAGCAAGAATGACAAGACATGACTTAACATACATATTTTCGGAAAGCCTATTTTTTTTTTAAATACCTATTGAAATTTTCGTTAAATTTTCGAAACTCGTTTTCTCTATGAATATGTTTTTTTTTCTGTAAGACAAACATTTTTGGGCCGCCCCCTAAAATCTGCCGCCCTAGGCTTCAGCCTGCTGGTAAATCCGCTACTGATTGAAACCTTTTGAAGCTAAATTTTGCTCAAAATGCGTAAGAAAATGTTGTTTCGAGATGAAAATTGCGCAAAAAAACTGTATTAAATACATGTAAACACAGTTCTAAAAATATATCGTTTCAATTAATCGATTATTTTTCGATCAGGGTTATTTTAAAATTTTACAATGCTGAATTTTTTCTTTTTTGTCCTTGGTAATTAATATAAAATTTTATAGAAATTAGTTTCACAGGTATTTGGAATAAAAATCAATTTAAACACTTATTTCTATTATTACATATTTTGGAATTGAACTTTAAAGATGAATAAAATTTTATATTTTACAATGCTATTCTTACGAAGAAATATCAAATCAGATTTTCTGACAATGCTTTCTGCAACCCTGCATAAGTTCAATAAGCCAGTATGGCTATCTTTTTACATTAAAAATATAAAGAGAGAATTGTTTTGTCGGAAAAATTTTTAATCACTTACTAGCGATTGTTTAGGTTCCTCAGTCGAATAATTTTCCTTTATGTTGATATTTCATGCATGCGGTAGATCTTTTTATTAATGAAACATTTACCCCAACATTTTTTATCAAGATTTATGTAAAGATGTTTTTCACATTCACTTTTTTTTTGGTAAAAAGAAATAAGTGATGTAAATTTTGTGCGCTTGACATGAATGCATAACATAAACTTAGATACTTTTTTTCTTCACCAAGTGAGTAACTTCCAGATTTCACATGGAGCTGTTTTCTCAACTTTCAATATACACCTGCTGTGTGTATCATCAGTACGAATCTAAAGCACATCCGACTTCTTTAAAAATACCTAACGAGTTTTTGATCACTTACTGGTTTGATATTTAGTTGGGATCAAACTGTGCTTAGTTCTAAAGCCATGTTCACATGTCGCAACCCACAGTCATCTGATGTAGAGTTGGGTAACTCAGATCTGAACCGGTTCAAAGAGCCGACTCCGACAGAAGATCCGTGAGAGCCGACTCACTTTTTTTTGAGCCGACGGATCAACGGATCTGCATGACTCAGTGAAACACTTAACACACAGAAGCACATTTTACACTTACGTATCAATTCTTGCTTTGATGCATCTGTCAGCTCAAATGACTCATGCATCACATGTTTGGCTATGCATTCTTGATTCTATACAGGTCGTGATATGATTGACTGAACTAGGTAACTCAGTGGCAGACTGCAGTAACATATTCAGAACTCGGCTCTTTTTGAACCGGTTCAGTGAGCCGGCTCACATACGGGATCCAGATGCAAAAATGCAGATCACTAAAAAGACCCGTTTTTCCCATCTCTAATCTGATGCCACTGACCATTTGATGAAAATATATACAGTATGTAAACAGGTAAGGCGTAGATAGAATATTTAGGCATTGGGATAAAATGAATGAATAATAAATATGTCATGATAAAAAATATCTAATGTGTGAGAAAAAAATATTAGTAAAAAGATTTTTGTAAGGTTATTCGCCTAGCACCGTATTAATAGTAAATACGTCCGTATTTTTTGTAATAAAAAACTGTTATACGACATTATATATTGGAACGAAGTTTCTTATCGCGGGCTGGCGAGGGGACCTAGCCAAGAAAAAATGTAACCTGTCACGAAAAACCGTAAGACAAAAAATGTCACGAAAAACCGTAAGACGTATAATGTATACTGGTATACGGTGATACCGGGTGTTTTATATTATACCGGGTGTAACGAAAAAGCGTTTTATATGTGTGTGTGTGTGCGTGTATGTATATTATGTATGTGTATTAATTATGCCAACCGTGCATACGAAAGGGACTTCGTTCCAAACGCGTGTCCCGCGACACGTTCCAATTTTTTATTTATTACTTAAATATTCTACCCTATAACCAAAAATTCCGTTCAGGTGTTTTGTTTAAAAGACCATCGAACATGTTTTTCTTTATTTTCAAAATTTTTCCGAGTTTCATGCCGTAGGTTTGAATCTCACCTCCACTCTAGTAATGTTCAATTTCAAGGTTAATAGATTATTATAGATCATTGAAATGATCACGTCTGTGATTGGTTGACTCTATTGGTTATGTCATTCGAAACTCTTAGCTTAATTTTTTAATTAATGAATGTTTGACAGTTGGGGAAAAGGTCTCCCGTCCTTTCTCCCGTGTCACTTATAGTCACACTTTCAACAATGTTTACGTTCTGCCTATTCTAGATATTAAACTTGATTCATGTTTAATTTGATCCAATTAGGAGTTAGTGATCTTTGTTGTCGAGCAACTATAATCTACAGTAAATAAACGTAAGGACTTTTGTGTAAATGTATTTATTTTGTTCTATCTAATTACATTTTGGTTACGATAAGAATATCTACGTTGGAGAATCGACGGGCTTAAGCTAAAGCGAAAGTGATGTCAGTGGATTAATTTTAGTCCACGTGTGAACACGTCTTAATATGTCTTCAGAGATTAAAGTTCGTCGCGACGCTATGTCACGGCGTGCTGCGATCAGCAAACATAGCGTCGACAACACATGTTGACGCGGTGTTCGGGTTGTCTCAGGGGCGCGCTAAAACAACTCTCAATGGGATTTAGACACAATGATTGTTAGGTTCATTTACATATTAAAAGAAACGTAAATATAGATTAATGTTGATAGCTTTTGTTCGTGGCTTCGCTCGCGTGGATGTCAATTTTTGGAGAACTTTTCCTTAACTCAAGCATATAACCTGTTCATTTTAATTGTGTCACAAATTTGATAAAAAATCGGTTTAACCATTCTCGAAAGATACCGGTATAAAAGGCCTGACGAATAAATTGGAAACAAATCGTAGGCTGGGTCTACAAGTGCAAACTTTGAGGCCCAGTATGATCATTATTGAATATTAAAAACGCATTTAATTAATAAGATTAACTTATATAAATGGTCTGGGTGAAATTATATTGATTTTGTTGTTAAGCTCTATGAAAATATCTGATATTTAAAAGTATTCATTGCCACCAGAAAAAATTAAACCCGAGAAATCTTTTTCAATAATCGTAACATGCACTTTTAGCATTATTTATTACTAGCCGTTACTCAGTTCCCGTGCGTGCAAACAGAAGTTTTATTTTATTTATTAAAATTAAAATGTCAGTGCTTTTGAAGTTGCCTGAATTTTTTTTTATTGAATACATTTTGAGATACTATTTTAACCCTGCAATCTCACCAGAAATGAGACACACTGTAGAGATATTTATATGGATTTTTCTTGTATTACACGTTCTATCACTCTAAAAGATTCTTTATATATAGAATAAAAAATAGAAGTTTTCTAATTAGATTGGGGGAAAAGTGGCAAAAGTTTTTTGTTGATTGAGGGTTACAGTATAGTATTTCAGTTTGACATGTTTTATTTATTAATTAAATGCCCCGAATCCAATTCAAACAATAAAAGTTTCAATAATATATACAAAGTTTTCTGACAATAAAACTGCATTGGAAAACTTTATAATATTTATTTATTTCATTTTATCCATTTGCCCGCGCACAGAAAACTTCTCAAAAGTTTAATTTAAGAACTGCACTCACAACAAAATTTAACTTCCCATTAAAAGTTGCTCAAAGCAATTTTTGATAAAGTATAACAGTCGCTAAACATATCTAAACTGTTTACTAGCCATAAAATAAAAACGAAATTCTTGAAAAAAAATTTAATTTTGAAACAATTTATTACAAAAAGCGTTTTCTGCCTTTTGGCACTTTTAACGAAAATCGTAGTTCGTGTTCTTTTTTCTTTTGCTGTGTAAACACCAACTCAAATTTTTATAAAATAACTGGAATTTCACAAAAGCAGTGCCCGGAGGCAGCGTTGCCAGATTTTTTTTTGCCAAGTCGGGATTTTGGAACTTTTTGAGTGAAAAAAGCGGGATTCGTTCGTCAAAAGCGGGACATAGTAAAAACAGTTTTTAAATATTTATCTTTTTATTTGAGTTCAAATTACGTTTACGTGACAATAGATAGCAAAAATAGCCATAGAAAATGTATTTTAATAAAAATATGATATTTAAATAGTTCAGTCTTATTCATCTTCTGAATAAAAAAAATAAAAAAAACAGAAATCAAAATCAAAAAAGTTTTATTCATTAGTAAAATATGGCGTTGCAAACAATAGTCTGAGGAGTGAGTGTTACAAATTGCAACTTACAATAAGAGAATAATTATTTACGCGCGGTTGAGTAGTTTTTGAGTTTATTCATTACAAACATACAAAAATACAAATCTTTCCTCTTTATAATATTAGTATGACTACAATATCACAGTGTGTTTTTGCGGTGCGTCTGGAATCCAAAGTGTGGCTTTTGTGTGTATCCGGAGTCCAATTTCAGCATAAGAATCGCTGAGGTGATTTATAGGCGTGTTAACCTTGTGGAATGTCGGCTACTGAACAGTAAGAATTTTCTGGAATCCTGGTCTTAAGTTGTTATATACTTATTGATGTGAACGAACTGGGATTTCAGTTTGTGTGATTATGTTGATAAGTAAGTTTAACAAATTCCGTTACGAGAACGTTCTTAACTTGAAAACAGGGAGGGTACTATGTTTACTGGTCACAGAATATAATCTTTTAAATCCCGATTTGCTGATGATATTTTCTGTCGAGAGTCTATAATCTACAATCTTTCTCTTGAATCTCCATTATTCAAATAGTTGAACAGAAAAAACTTTTTTTTAGTGTATTTGCCATATGGCAACATACGCTATTGGCATCGGTCGGATGGCGGGACCTAGGGGTCGGACCAAAATTTCTCGACGTTTCATAACCTCCTAAACACTTTGGCACCATTTTTAAAAATGTTTAGATATATATGTATATATATATTTATATATATATATGTATATATATATATACGTATATATATGTGTGTGTGGGCAATAACTTTCGAAAGAGTTAATTGATTTTAACGAAATTTGGTCCAAGTTTTGAAATCCATCACCGCAAGAAGCCTATTTAAAATGGGCGTAATCGGGGCAATTTAAGGGTAGTTTTTAGGCGTTGAAAAATGTTTTTGGGCCCCAAAATACCGAAAAAATTCTCAGAATCGTTTCAAAATTGACATTTAACCCTTTAGTAGTAATTAAAAAGTGTCCCTAAAATTTTAATAAAATCGACCCGACAGGACCGGACTTACAAATTTATGAAAACACTAGTTTGCAGATAGTGAATTATTTACTGAAAGTTGTATATAATTTGGTATAGAGGTTCGATTGATAATAGTATTGCCATTAAGAAAAAAATGTTAATTTAAGGGGTGCATTAAGGAGTCAAATTTTTTATTTTGCCCAAAAACCAACTTAAGTTTGCATAATAAAGCCACACTGCCTGTATAAGCAAATACACTATATTGTCGGCAGGGTTTTGGCACTGCGACCCGGGTTTTTTTCAAATATTCATCGTAAATTATACGACAATTCATCATTAATTTTTTATAAGCTTGTTATAACAATTTCAGATACAAAATATAAGTTAAAACTTTAAGTAAGAATATTTAATATTTAAGCTTATTAACAGAAAACAAAGCTTCTTATATTTAATTATCTTGAAACTTTTATGTATTTGGAATTATCAAGAAATTACATACTTCTGAAATATTAATTTTAGCACAAAAGGCATTATTTTGCAGCTTTTATTTGCAAGACATTCTATTTTATTGAAGTGTGTGTAGGTTTTCACGACCGATGTTGTTCTAAGTCGGTATGGTTTCCGGGCTTGTAGACCGTGGTTCATTTCTACCTGACGTTTCGTCAATCTGCCACCCTGCCTCTGATAATGTCTACCGCAGTTGTAGACAAAACGTCAAGCCCAGAAATGAAGAAAATTCTATTTTATTCATAAATGTCAAAGCAGTGTTTCTAAAAGTTTTTAAGCGATCGATATGCGTTTCACAAAAAAGTATCTAAATGAAATTTTTACTTGAAAATACCACAACCTTAAAAATTCTCTGTATTTGAATTTTCTGAGTCTAGTTCCATGAATCTTTGAATAATGTTTTGGAATAGTGGGATTATGTAATTAAACTCAAAATGTATAATAATTTAGACATAAGCTACTTTGTCTCGTGACCACAAATATATCGGAAAACTGGGTAATATCAGCAAGTTTCCTTTGTGTTATCGGCTGATGTTTCCAAGTGATTTCAATGTACGCTTTTTCTTATACACTGTGGAATTCTTCAGATAAATGTCTAGTAGCTATTGAAAGTTATTCCTTCGGCAAAAGTATTTTGTATCAAAAAGTTTTAAGCTTATACCAAAGCACATTTATTAGAAATAGTAAAACTGCATCACAAATTTTAAATACACTAACTAAATTGTGAAACAACAGTACCTAATAGGGATGTTGACTATTTTTGGGAAAGTGTTTTAAATCGTGCATAAGTACCTAATATTGCTACAAATATTTATTATTTTTATTTTAATACAATTCAAGCCTTAAAAATCATGTATTTTAAATCCCGTTTCAAATTTCAGTCCAAAACGCTTATACTAGTCGCGTGACGTCACCTGTTCATACCAAAGGAGGCTCAAAAGTTTACACGGGAGCTACCATCCTATAGATGCGTATTCTGTGCTCATTAACGTTAGTAAGCTGAGATGATGAAAAGTTGTTTCGTAGTTGTTGCTATAGTTACATGTAATTTGACGTTTCCTATAAACAAATAATAATAAATTACACATTAAATATTAACCAAACAGTGAAGTTTTTTGACAGCGGCTGAACATATGACGTCATGCGCTCTGATTGATGTCTGTTGTCATGTGACTTGAGTGTAATTTTATTAGGTTTTATTTATTAAATATTAATTAAATTCCTTAAAAATAAGGAAAAATATAGTGTTTTGTAGTATTTCTATCATAGAAACTACTACTTTTCGTTAAAATTATGTTTTTATTTGAATACAGTCAACATCCCTATTGTAACTTTTTGAAAAGGAGAGATTCTGTTTTATAAAACGCACCTATTTTTAGATTGATTCAAGTTCATAGTTACTCCTGAAATTGTAATTGAAAATCGTGAGGAGCAGTTGTTGTTGCGTACATCTGAGCTGTACAGGTCGCAATTTTTGACGGATCGCTTTGGTTTACTATATAGCAGTGCTAAGCTGTACTCGAGATACTGTCAACAAAAAATGATTTAAAAAAATATTACTGAGGGATATATATAATTTAGTTCAGATGAATACAGTCAACATCCCTATTGTCTCACGACATATTTTTTTAATTAAAATTGTAATTTCATTCGGCGTTTGCATTTAGAAACCCGACTGCGTAAAAAGAGAAAAAAAAGACAGAAATAAGATCAAATGACAATATACAGTAACTGCAAAAATAAAATTAACAGAAATATCTGATGCATCCGACTGCATATTATCAATTGTTCTTGCAGTCGGGTTTTTGATTTTTTTAATTTACTTTTTTTACATGTAGCAATTTTGCCTGTTTCATAAAAGGCGTTACATAAGTATGTCAAAGTGAGTGGCGCATCCGAGAACGTAGATGCAGTACATTGCTTGGAGATCGACAAATTTAATTTTATGTTTTTGTGAAACTTCTTCTGTCAATTTATATCTATGCAGAAGAGATATAGTAAATAATAATAATAATACTCTTATTGTTGTAATAAAGTATGTATTTATGGCTGCCGATTCACCAATTCGGGTTCTAGATATATCACAGTAAAAAATAAATGAAATGGAAAACTTGGGTACATCTTTTCTGTGTCCAGTCCACTGGCTTGTAAAAAGAAGTATTATATAAATTTATTTATACATTTTTCTGTAGGTACTGGAGAATATTGGGTTAAGAATTTCTAGTGCAGAAAATTATATTACATCATAGCGTAATTTGAAATAGAATACAATAGAGAAAAAAACACTGACCGCAATGCCTAACTGCGTCGCCAAAATTGCGAATTTATTTATAGACAGATACACCACGAGAATAAATAAATAACCAGAAGTATAACTTTGTATTTTTGTGACCTCAGTGCTTGGTTAATCTGAGATTCTATCCTGAAATGGCTAGTACTGTACCATCGCGAATGTTGGAAGGCTTACAGCGCATTGTTTTTACGCATCGGGTTTAATGAGACAATTTACGATAGTTGCTTCATCTAGGTATTTGTTTTATGTCATTTTTATGTCATTTTAAGATTGTGCTTAGTTTGATAGTAAAACAGATTTTTTTTTCAAACAAAACCGTAAATACATATATAAATTAATTAGGTACGCCTATGAAAAAGCAATAAAATTTCATCTTGTACTTGGAACTATGGTTACGAATCTGTCGGTAGACACATCGATATACAGCACATTTTAGATATACATACAGTATATAATATTGATATTAATAATTCAATAATAAATCTCAGGTATATAATGAGATTTATTATTGAATTATTATAATAATTTTGGGTGCGATATAATGTCTAATTGATATTAATTACAAATATTCATAAATTAATTATTAATAACTGATATATGCAAGTCTTTTTTTGAAACATAAACTAATCTGTGTCACTCTTCACAATGCAATCTATTTCCTTGCCAAATTTTATCGAAATCTGTTCAGCGGCTTAGGCGTGAAAAAGTACCAGGTAGACAGACTTTCGCATTTATAATATTAGTATGGATATGAGCGTGGGTTATTAAGCGTCTATAATCTACAATAAATAAATAAAAACTTAAAGTAAAGGATACCTTTTATCCGACTGAATGAATGTTCTTATAAAAACCGACAATATAATGTTAAAGAATCTGCGAGAAGAATTTTTTCACGCGAGCAAAGCCGTGTGAAGAAGCTAGTTGTAACATACGACAAAAACAATGCATTACTTATAGAAGTAACACAACACATTGGTTGGGACAAAATCTTCTCGTTATCGTTTTCTAGAAGCTTTTGGTCAGTTGCAAAGTTTAAGCTTTGTGTTATAATACCGCCACGTATGTTCGACGCCTCATAAATTACGATTTAAAGAAGCTTTCACACCATTTTTCAAAATTGAAATGGTACGTTTTTAAGATGACTGATACAAAATATTACATTTAATATATGAATGACACTATTCTATATCGTCAATATTAAAACTAAAATTTTTTGTCTCACTTTAATTATGGGATGTTAAATTTGTTAGAAAGTGACAAAAAGTTAGCAGTACTGTAAATAGGCATGTTGACTATTTTTGGGAAAGTGTTTTAAATTGTGAATAAGTACCTAGTATAGCCACAAATATTTATAATTTTTATTTAAATACGACTCAAGCCTTAAAAATCATGTATTCTAAATTCCGTTTCAAATTTCGGTTCAAAGTGCCAATACTTGTCACGTGACTTCCGTGACGTCAGACGGTCACAAAGTAGGAGGGTGTGCTCATAAACGCTGGCAAACTGATGAGGTGATGAAAGGTTTTTCGTAATTGTAGCTATAGTTACATGTATTTGACGTTTCCTATAAACAAACAATAATAAATTACACACTAAATATTTACCAAACAATGAAGTCTTTTTACAGTGTCTGATGCCGTTTATGATCCTCTGACGTCATGCGCACTTAGTTGTCACGTGACTTGACAGTGAATTAATTAGGTTTTATTTATTAAATATTAATTAAATTCCTTAAAAATAACGAAAAATATTGTGTTTTTTAGTATTTCTATCATAGAAATTGCCTATTAACATTAAAATTATGTTTTTATTTGAATGCAGTCAACATCCCTATTCTTACTTTGACCATGAGTTAAAATTTCAGATTTTAACATAATGCTTACAAAACTACTATTTTGTGTTTAATATTTTTAACCAACATTTTTTGTTTTTGAAGTTATACTTCTTTTGGCGCGTTGAGAGAATACTTTTAACAGGTAACGGACGTTGTGGGCACACAGCTAACGAAAAATCGACAGTATGAAATCGACCGCGTTTACGATAATTCGACAGTTGGTCAAGAAACCCTGACTGAAATGACAGATGAACGAAATCAAGACACTTTCTGTCATCTGGAAACTATAACCTTTGTTATCCAGCGAAATTTATAATATTGTGTTTTTGATTAGGTACTCAATGGATTGATTATAAAAGTGGAAACCAAAATAAAATTTTTAAAGCGTTTTCAAATATTTGAATTTAATCGGAAATTGTTACGTCCATATTTTTTTCAAACATACACAATTAAGTTAGCAGGAAAGTGGACAATTGATGTAAATTATTAAACCAATTATTAATTTAGCGACGTTTCGGTCATTTATTTGATCTTCATATATGTGCTGTACTTTATAGATGCCTGATGAAGATCAAATAAATGACCGAAACGTCGCTAAATTAATAATTGGTTTAATAATTTACATCAATTGTCCAGTTTCCTGCTAACTTAATTGTGTATGTTTGAATTTAATTTTTGTATTATTCCTAAACTTTCTGAAAATTTTATTTCAATAAATTTTATGGATATATATGTATTAAAAATAGTTTTTAATCACGCGAAAAAAGTATAACTGCAAACGCGCGGACGCTCCCACTTTTTTTGAAGTCTGTAAAAAATATCGAATACCATTTCGAAGTGTAAAAACTGATTAACATTTTCTCGGGGATTAAAAATCTCATTTCTGGAATAAATGTTTATTCATGAAGATATGCCAAAGATTTTTTGACTACTGAGCAGAGACGGTCGTGAGCCGCAATCATAAAAATGCGATGGGGAGTCTGTAAATATTTGCATGAAGGAAATATTCAAATATGAATCTCTGAGCATGATATTCAACGATAGTTGTTGATACTGGAAACTTAATATGAGTTTATAAAATGAGCAATAAGAAATAAAGACAAGAAAACTTCATCTTTCTGAACCTTCTTTTCGCTGCGTCATCACTTCTCTGTCGTCGTACCTTACAATATAATATTATGTCGGTCTATTTCATTTACTTTTCGGCTTATTTCCCAACCGCTGAAACGCGTTCCATCTATTTTCTGTACATTCAACTTCAACTTTGAATATTCAAAATTTATGCTTGCATTATTATAACAAGGCAGAGTTATGTTTGCTTTGGAAAGTTCGTAAAAATTCGACCGTTCTTAAACGTAGTCCAAGCACTGACTACAAAAGTCTACTGGACAACAATACAAAAATTTTGTTAGTGTATTTGCCATATGGCAACATACACTATTGGCGTCGGTCGGATGGCGGGACCTAGGGGTCGGACCAAAATTTCTCGACGTTTCATAACCTCCTAAACACTTTGGCACCATTTTTAAAAATGTTTATATATATATATATGTATATATATATATATATATATATATATATATTTATATATATATATAGGTATATATATATATGTGTGCGGGCTATAACTTTCGAAGGAGTTAATTAATTTTAACGAAATTTGGCACACACGTTGAAATCCATCACCGCACGAAGCCTATTTAAAATGGGCCCAATCGGATAATTTTAAGGGTGGCTTTTAGGGGTTGAAAAAAGTTTTTGGGCCCCAAAATACCGAAAAACATCTCAGAATCTTTTCAAAATTGAAATTTAACCTTCTAATAGCAATTAAAAAGTGCCCCCAAAATTTTAATAAAATCGGCCCAACAGGACCGGACTTACAATTTTTTTTGAAAACACTAATTTGCGGATAATGATTTATTTACTGAAGGGTGTTTTTAATACAGTGTTGACGTTAAATTGATAATAATATTGCAATTAAGAAAAAAAAACAATATTTTATGGAGTGTATCAAGGGGTTATATTTTTTATTTTGCTCAAAACCACATTTAAGTTCACATAATAACACCACACTGCCTGTATTAGCAAATACACTATATTGTCGGCAGGGTTTGGGCACTGCGACCCGGGTTTTTTTTTAATGTAACAGGCAGGATAATGGGACCCCTATTACTATTACGGAAGACTGTTTTTTCTTTAAAAAAAAGATTAATTACTAAACAAACCAATAATTAACAAATATGTTATTAAAAAATATATTGATATATGATATTTGTCGGCAGTATCGATTATCGAATACGGGTCTGGCAAGAACTAGGGGGACCCATCGATCCCGGGGCACTGGGCACTTGCCCAGAGTGCCCAGCGGAAAAAAGAGCCCTAGTAACAGATAATAAGATGCCGACTATTTCAATTATCTTTAAGTTTACTTCTTTTGGCGCATTAAGGGTAAAATTTTCTTTGTTACGGGAGTTGCGTATGCAGCATGCAACGAAAATGAGACACCATGAAGTTAGTTGTTAAAGTAAACAAGCTAACTTTTAACTATATTTATCATCTCCCTAGATATCCTATTTTATTTTATCAATGTACTCGAAAATATGAATAGCATGGCGGTCACGCCATAGAAGTATAACTTCTGCCGCACGTACATAAATATACGCACCATTTTTTTGTCAGTATCTCGACTTCAACTCAATACTATCATTGATTTTTAAAAAGTTTAAGAATTAAATAGATCAACTTATCCTCCAAAATTTTACACTCAATAGTTTTTACTTTTATAATCAATCCATTGAGTAATAAAAAATACGATATTATAAATTCAGTTGAATGAACTTAAAACGACTATTGACAGAAATAAGAACTTATAGTTGTCTAGTATACTGTTATATAGTTTCCAGATGGTAGAGTGTTTGATTTCGTTCATCTGTCAGATCAATCTAAGCCTCTTATAGCCAACTTCATACTGTTGAATTTTCGTTAGCGCGGTCAACTTCATACTGTCAAATTTTCGATAAAATTGTACTCTCAACGCGCTAAAAGAAGTATATCTTCAAAAGAGTTTGCAAGGCAGAAAAAAAACCCGGGTCGCAGTGCCAAAACCCTGCCGACAATATAGTGTATTTGCTAATACAGGCATGTAGCTTTATTACGCAAACTTAAGTTGGTTTTTGAGCAAAATCAAAAATTTAACCCCTTAATACACCCCTTAAATCAACAGTTTGTTTCTTAATTGCAACATTACTATCATCGAATATCTACACCAAATTAAATATACTTTTCAGTAAATAACTCACTATCTGCAAACTAGTGTTTTCATAAAATTTGTAAGTCCGGTCCTGTCGGGCCGATTTTATTGAAATTTTAGGGCCACTTTTTAATTGCAACTAAAGGGTTAAATTTCAGTTTTCAAACGATTCTGAGAAGTTTTTCGGTATTTTGGGGCCCAAAAACATTTTTCAACCCCTAAAAACTACCCTTAAAATGGTCCGATTGGGCCCATTTTAAATAGGGTTCTTGCGGTGGTGGATCACAACATGTGGACAAAATTTCGTTAAAATCAATTAACTCTTTCGAAAGTTATAGCGCACACACATATATATATATATACATATATATATATATATATATATATATATATATAGGTATATATATATATATATATATATATATAAATATATATATATAAACATATATATATAAACATTTTTAAAAATGGTGCCAAAGTGTTTAGGAGGTTATGAAACGTCGAGAAATTTTGGTCCGACCCCTAGGTCCCGCCATCCGACCGACGCCAATAGTGTATGTTGCCATATGGCAAATACACTAATAATTATTGTAAATAATTGACAATTCTCTATAATCTGTATACGTGACGGTGTTCATAAAAAATAAATACATAATGAATGGTTATGGATAATAAGATGAATGAAAAAAGATAATAGAAAGTAAAAACGATCTCGTGCAGGCACAAAAACTTTGTTCTGTTTGCTGCAGACAAACTGCCGGACAATTGCAAGATTACAAACTGAGTTTTGAAACTTTTGTTACTCCACAAACTATATAATTGATTTATTGATATTGTTCGAAAACGTTCTTTGAAAAGTCCTAAGGATTTATTTAAATTATAGATTTCTGTTTATGGATTTCAAAGTCATTACAGATAAGACTTTTTAGTTTGAAAACTGTTTCTTTAAATTATATAGGTTTTACAAACCCCCAGTTCCCGGATTCTAAGCTGAGAACTGGCGAACATGTCAATTATGTTTATAATAAATTGAAAGTTAGAATTTTTATTAGGCTTATTTATAGCCGTAGCATTGGGATATATTAAAATGAGAATTGACTTGAAATGCTGATTGAAGTTGAAAACGTACAAGATCATGTGCTTTTTTACTTCGAGCTGCGCCTGCGCCACTCACAAGGTGCAGCACTTCTGGTTAGAGATGGGAAAAACGGGTCTTTTTAGTGATCTGCATCTTTGCATCTGGATCCCGTATGTGAGCCGGCTCACTGAACCGGTTCAAAAAGAGCTGAGGTCTAAATATGTTACTGCAGTCTGCCACTGAGCTACCTAGTTCAGTCAATCATATCACGACCTGTATAGCCAAACATGTGATGCATGAGTCATTTGAGCTGACAGATGCATCAAAGCAAGAACTGATACGTAAGTGTAAAATGTGCTTCTGTGTGTTAAGTGTTTCACTGAGTTATGCGGATCCGTTGATCCGTCGGCTCAAAAAAAAGTGAGTCGGCTCTCACGGATCTTCTGTCGGAGTCGGCTCTTTGAACCGGTTCAGATCTGAGTTATCCAACACCACTTCTAGTAGGAACAAGCATTACTTACTCCCCATTTAACAGCGGGTTATTTCAGTGAGAAAAATGTATTATTATAAATTATTAGTGACCAAAAATAGTGATAATGTTAACAAAACAATGTAGTTTCGCATATTTCACTTCGGATAATTGAAATATCGGAGGAATATGTATTTTTATACCATTTGTGAACGTGAATTTATGAGGTTCGGTGTAATAAGGGGAGTCACGTATCGAGAAAAAATTACATCTAATTGAGCGACAGGACCATTCCAACCTTAAAAGTATTTACATATTATAACCACTAAAATAAACTTTCTCTTAATACGTGCGATGACGTAAGTAACGGTTAGTGACAAATAATACAATATTTGCTATTCGTTTCCATGGCTACGTAATATGATTTCACATGTAAAAATTAACCAAAACACGCTTGTCAGCTACCTAATTTCTTTTTGACAGATCTTCAGAACAAAAGAACCGTTATAAAAAATATACCATCATAACAGAAAAAAAAAACCCGGGTCGCAGTGCCAAAACCCTGCCGACAATATAGTGTATTTGCTTGTATAGGACCGTGTGGTTTTAGACTTTTATTATGTGAAATTAAGTTTGTTTTTGGGCAAAATAAAAAATTTAACCCCTTAATACACCCCTTAAGATAACATTTTTTTCTTAATTGTAATATTATTATCAATCTAACGTCTACACCGAATTAAAGACACCCTTCAATAAATAAGGCACTATCTGCAAATTAGTGTTTTCAAAAAATGTGTAAGTCCGGTCCTGTTGGGCCGATTTTACTAAAATTTTAGAGGCACTTTTTAATTGCTATTAAAGGGTTAAATTTCAATTTTGAAACGATTCTGAGATATTTTTCGGTATTTTGGGGCCCAAAAACTTTTTTCAACCCCTAAAAGCCACCCTTAAATTGATCCGATTAGGCCCATTTTAAATAGGCTTCGTGCGGTCATGGATCCCAACATGTGTGCCAAATTTCGTTAAAATGAATTAACTCCTTCGAAAGTTATAGCCCGCACACATATATATATACCTATATATATAAATATATATATATATATATACATATATATATAAACATTTTTAAAAATGGTGCCAAAGTGTTTAGGAGGTTATGAAACGTCGAGAAATTTTGGTCCGACCCCTAGGTCCCGCCATCCGACCGACGCCAATAGTGTATGTTGCCATATGGCAAATACACTAAAAAACCCGGGTCGCAGTGCCATAACCCTGCCGACAATATAGTGTATTTGATAATATAGGCAGTGTGGCTTTATTATGCATACTTAAGTTGGTTTTTGGGCAAAATAAAAAAATTGACTCCTTAATACACCCCTTAAAATAACATTTTTTTTCTTAACTGCAATATTATTATCAATCTAACGTCTACACCGAATTAAATACACCCTTCAATAAATAAGTCACAATCTACAAATTAGTGTTTTCAAAAAAATTGTAAGTCCGGTCCTGTCGGGCCGATTTTATTAAAATTTTAGGGACACTTTTTAATTACTACTAAAGGGTTAAATGCCAATTTTGAAATGATTCTGAGAATTTTTTCGGTATTTTGGGGCCCAAAAACATTTTTCAACCCCTAAAAACTACCCTTAAAATGCCCCGATTACGCCCATTTTAAATAGGCTTCTTGCGGTGATGGATTTCAACACGCGGGCCAAATTTCGTTAAAATCAATTAACTCTTTCGAAAGTTATTGCCCGCACACACACACACACAGATATATATATATATATATATATATATATATATATTGAAAAATGTATAATCAGATCCTTTTGATGTTAATTCCTCGAAAATATTTATAATTTATATATATATATATATATATATACGTATATATATAAATATAAATATATATATATATATATATATATATATATATATATATATATATATATATATATATATATATAAACATTTTCAAAAATGGTGCCAAAGTGTTTAGGAGGTTATGAAACGTCGAGAAATTTTGGTCCGACCCCTAGGTCCCGCCATCCGACCGATGCCAATAGTGTATGTTGCCATATGGTAAATACACTAATAACATATCAGTAAATGTTCATACGTTAAAAATACGTTATAGATAGATAAATAGCTATCGTTTGCTATCATTGTTAAGAAACATCCATTGTTACAATACTATATTAGATTTTTTTTTCTAATATAGTATTGTAACAATGGATGTTTCTTAACAATTATAGCTACTATTACTGTATAAGAAAAAATAACGTTATAACTAGGGATGCAATCCGTCCCGCTATACGCGGGACGTCCCGTTTCTGATACCCTTAACGAGCCGTCCCGCTCAGGGTGTGTGCAGGACGCTAAATATCCCGCTTTTCGGTGGACGCAAATACATTGCATCTATTCCGTGTTCTAATGAAGCAGCAGAGAGAGTCTTCTCACTTTGTAATAATGCCTGGACCGACGCGCGAAATCGTCTTCATGTGGATTCTGTAAAGTCAGAGCTACAAGTAAATTTTTCTTATCCATGGAAAAAATTTTACAATTTTGTACTTAAAAATAAAAAAACCTTAAAAGTGTCAAATGTCAAGAAAAATACTCATTTTAAAAGTAATTTATAGTTTTCATAATAAAGTCTACATTACACTATAACAGTTGTTTTAGTAAATATTGACTATTATTAATCTAACAAGGTGTTTTATTTTACTTCTCATCCTGATTTGCAAAGAAAATTTCACGTTTTTTTGTATTCTAAATAAAATTAGTTGTATCCCGCTTTTTAAACCCTTGTCCCGCATTTGAAATCATTATTTCCCGCAAATTTGTATTTTAAAGTTGGCAAGCCTAGTTATAACGCTGATTTTTCTCAAAAACAATAGGGTTCTTCATATTTATATGTCAAACATCTTACCACAATTTGAATGCGATGCGCTCTTCTGTTTGAACTGTCGTGCTCATAGACAAACAGACTAACAGGCGAACAGTTTTTTTTAATTGTTTTTTGAACTCGGAAGACTAAAATGAAAAAATATTTTAGAAATCTGAAAAATTAATTTTGACCTAAATTAGTACCATTTACTTGTGAAGTTTGAATGGTAATATACACATATTTGCTCAAAACTATTAATTATAAAATAATAAAATAAAATATCACAAACAATGTTTAATTAATTATAGATCATAATTGGTGTTGGTAGTAAACTAATTTGATAAATGCATATTAACTGAAAAATATAATTCGAAGCATAAATGGTGAAAGCCTCCCTTAAACTTACAACAATCAAATTGAAAACGTGCATTGGCACTAGACGTAGATAACTGTGGCAGTCGGTATAAATTTAAATTCCCAAGAAATTGATTTACAGTATGTGATGTTTGAGTGAATGTTTTGAATATTATGTATATACGCCGGGAATTTTTGTAGTTTTCCGAACCGTCAGCAAGTTCAGATGGGTGGAGGTAGAGGCCATAGTAAATAGTAAAAACGGGTGGATATCGCTAGCAATGGCATAAGTCCAAAAGACCGCAATGCAGTTCGCCGTAACCGTCATCGCCGTCATAGTTGCCGCCTCCAACCGCCGCCGTCGCCACCATAGTAGTCGTCTCTTGACACACACACAACAAGACTGACTTCACAAGTTCACTCTTACAAACATTCGAGCATCATCGCGACTCCCATCCCAGTCCCATTTCTGCCGCCCACTCTATACGAGTTAAAAACACACTCGATGAATTGCATATCTATAATAATAGATAAAAGGCGATTCGGAATTATTACTTTCTTACGGTTTCAAATACAGGTGAACATGCACCTTTAAAAAAATCAACAAATATTATAGACGCTCGATAACTTTTAGCTAGTCTGTATCAAGGACATGCAGGATAGAGACATGTCGGCTGGTCGTAATGCGAAACGCGTGTTCCGAAAGCCGATGACAGTAAAGGTTCGTAAAAACTTTACGCGCGGCGTTGCAGTTATAAGGTCACGAGTTACGTGCACTGTTGCAGGCGCCTGTATGGAACCAGTCTCCATGATTCTATGATTGAATCCACGGTAGCGTGGTATTGTTTATTGTCAATTAACCAGTTTGATTTTTTTAAAGGAGGAGATGGAGGATAGAGGGAAGGGAGATTGATGTCGGCTTATACGAATACGAAACGCATGTTCCGAAAACCGATGACAGTAAAGGTTCGAAAAACGTTACGCGTGGCGCTGTAGTTATAAGACCCCGGTCATGTGCATTGTTGCAGTTTACTATATGGAATCAGGCTCGATGATTCTATGATTGAATCCACGGTAACGTGGTATTGTTTATTGTCAGTTAACCGGTTTGATTTTTTAAAGATTATTAGCCTACTACCGTACTAGTAGGAATTACGTTCATATCTTGTTGTAATAAAAAACGTCGTATGAGATAATTTTAATTTTTTTAATATTTAAGAAAATAATAATTAAACATTAGATATAATTTGACGACGACAATATATTGCTTATAACGTGTTTGACAGAGGAAGATATAGTTCAAACATGGCTGATAAGTAATTTAGTAGTTGCTTCGACAAGTTTTAAAGCATTTTTTCTAAAACTATACACATAAGTTTTTTCATTGTAATTTTTGCATTATCTAAGAGAGTGAATCAGTTCTCCAAATTTTGTCTGGGGTCAATTTGGGTTAATTTAAATTTTTATGTGCATTTTAGGAGAATCTCTCATTTAAAAATAACATTTTTAATAGTTAATTAATTGAAGGCATAAATTACATAATTTGAGATTTTTGTCCGGAAACTGCTCTGTTTATTGAATGACCTTAATTTGATTTTCCTCATTTTTTACACAATGGCGAATTCATTTCTTTTCTTGCTATCAATCATGATCAATGGGGTTGGAGGAGTCGTTAACGAAATACTATGGTGATTTCTAGACCAGAGATTGAAAAACTCTCTGAAGGGGTGTATTTAAGATCTAAGTGTAGTTTCAATACACGACTGTGACTATAAAGGATTGAATGATAAAGGTATTCACAAATATACAATCGTAAATTTTATAGTCTAGTATGAACGTTCTCGAAAATAAACGCGGCATTTTGCCAAATCAACTTCTTTTTTATTCATTTTTTAGTGTATTTGCCATATGGCAACATACACTATTGGCGTCGGTCGGATGGCGGGACCTAGGGGTCGGACCAAAATTTCTCGACGTTTCATAACCTTCTAAACACTTTGGCACCATTTTTGAAAATGTTTATATATATATGTATATATATATTTATATATATATATATATATATATATATACGTATATATATATATATACGTATATATATATATATACGTATATATATATATATATATATATACGTATATATATGTGTGCGGGCAATAACTTTCGAAAGAGTTAATTGATTTTAACGAAATTTGGCCCACGTGTTGAAATCCATCACCGCAAGAAGCCTATTGAAAATGGGCGTAATCGGGCCATTTTAAGGGTAGTTTTTAGGGGTTGAAAAATGTTTTTGGGACCTAAAATACCGAAAAAATTATCAGAATCGTTTCAAAATTGACATTTAACCCTTTAGTAGTATTTAAAAAGTGTCCCTAAAATTTTAATAAAATCGGTCTAACAGGACCGGACTTACAAATTTTTTGAAAACACTAATTTGTAGATAGTAACTTATTTATTGAAGGGTGTATTTAATTCGGTGTAAACGTTAGATTGATAATAATATTGCAGTTAAGAAAAAAAATGTTATTTTAAGGGGTGTAATAAGGAGTCACACTGCCTATATTATCAAATACACTATATTGTCGGCAGGGTTTTGGCACTGCGACCCGGGTTTTTTTTATTTTATAGGTTCAATAGGAATGTAACCAATGCACATGCGTGTATGGTTGGTATATTTTTACGACTTCAGAATATGCGCTATATTTCTTTAGAAACAATCGAACTGGATTTATGTTTTCATGGATTGCTTGATATAATTTGTTTTTTTGTTATTGCCAGATGTTTTTGTTTTAATCTGTGAAATATGTATATTAAAAAGAAAAATGCGATCAAAATATTTCTGGTGGAATTAAAAAGTATGAATTATATCAATGCATTGCGCTTTCTTAGATTAGTTTTGATGGAATTGATGCTATAAATTTAAGATTTTCAATTAATTTACTAGCTTTTTTCCATGGATTTGTCCGCGTGACAGTCATGCTTTTGTTCACAGGTTTGCTTTTGCTAATGGAGGCTTAAATATGGTAAAACGCATTGGATGATTAATAATAATAATAAGATATAAGTTTTAATTTTTACAAGCTGCAGATGATTCATGTCTAGCGTTACCTAGTTAAAAAAAACCCGGGTCGCAGTGCCAAAACCCTGTCGACAATATAGTGTTTTTGCTTATACAGGCAGTGTGTCTTCATTATGCGAACTTTAGTTGGTTTCTGGGCAAAATAAAAAATTAGATTCCTTAATACACCCCTTAAATAACAATTTTTTTTCTTAATTGCAATATTATTATCAATCGAATCTCTATACTAAATTATATACACCTTTCAGTAAATAATTCATAATCTGCAAACTAGTTTTTTCATAAAATTTGTAAATCCGGTCCTGTCGGGCCGATTTTATCAAAATTTTAGGGACACTTTTTAATTACTACCAGAGGGTTAAATTTAAATTTTGAAACGATTCGGAGAATTTTTTCGGTATTTTGGGGCCCAAAAACATTTTTCAACCCCTAAAAACTACCCTTTAAAATAGCCCGATTAGGCCCATTTTAAATAGGCTTCTTGCGGTAATGGATTTAAACACGTGGGCCAAATTTCGTTAAAATCAATTAACTCCTTCGAAAGTTATTGCCCGCACACATATATATATATATATATATATATATATATATATATATATATATATATATATATATATATATAAATATATATATATATACATATATATATAAACATTTTTAAAAATGGTGCCAAAGTGTTTAGGAGGTTATGAAACGTCGAGAAATTTTGGTCCGACCCCTAGGTCCCGCCATCCGACCGACGCCAATAGTGTATGTTGCCATATGGCAAATACACTAATAATCAGCTCTCGTATGTAGTGAATTTAATGCTACAATTTGCTTTATTATGAAGAATTGACTGTTTAGATATCGCACCGTAGAGTAACTGATAACTCATTCCGCCGCGAAAGTGGAAAGATTCGGGTTTGAGTCCCGACGGTGTTGGTGAACAAAAATAATTTTTTCTGATTTAGCATGGTAACAATGAATGTTTAACATAATAATAATAATTGTATTAATTTTTTTGTGCCAGCAGGCGTAAAAAACGTTTAAGTTTGGATACCAATTGAGCGTAGTGTTGCCAAGTGTCCGGATAAAGCCGGACATGGTTAGGTTTTTTAATTGTTTGTTTGACCAAATTAAATGGTGTCCGTCTTGTCCGGTTTTTGTTAGGCTTTTATCTTTGTGACTCAAATCGTAAAGATAGTGTTTTTATTACTTAGTTAAGCAAATATTTAATTTTGAATTTTTTTTTTTATATAAATTAAAGACTGGTTGAAGTTGCAAATAATTATATGATTTTTGTTTTTTATATTAAATTATAGTTAACAAATCTTTAGTTTTTCTGACTTTGTTACACAAATATTCTGCTAAACCGGCTTTCTGATTTTTACACGTAACAATCCTGAGTATAACTAGCCCTGGCTAATTACTTATTAGCGTAAAGGCCATTCTATTAATTAAAAAAAAAACTGTATCCCATATTTCATAAAAATCGATATAGCTGTTTTCGAGTGATGCTACTGCAATCAAAGATACAGACATACTGACAGATTAAAATTTGTGAAACATATCTGGTTTCATTTGATGTCACACAAAATCATCGAAGAATAGTAAAAAAAATAAAATTACAGACTGAGATCCTGTTACTGTTTTTCATATGAATATTGATTTATCTTTACTTAAAATAGTATCGATACATTTTTGCCTGTAAATTTATATGATACATTGCATTTTCAGAAGAAAGATATGTTGAAATAAAATATTCAAAATAGGTTTTCAATTTTTTGCTCAAAGTTTCACTATGTTTAGAAATGTAACTGATGATGTTAGAGATGACCACATAGATTGGGTTATTATTTATTGACGCTATCGCAAGAATACGTGTAACAGAGTAAAAGCAAAACATTGTGTCACAAACTTTATATTGTAAAACTTCTTGGTTTTCGGGCTTATACGCCGTGATCCATTGGTATTTCTATCTGACGTTTCGTCTACGACTGCGGTAGACACCATCAAAGGCGATGTGGTAGCGGGTGAAGAGTTCTTCTAGGCTGCTCACAACTAAAGCGTGTCGACGATGCTGCTCCTTCTTATTTTATGCAAAGTGGGTTCATGTTCTCTACTCGGTCGTAGTTCGTTCTTTTCTGATTTGTCGTTGGCCTCAGTAGTTTAGTATGCCTCAGTGCTCGTGTCCAAGTTTTACTTAGATACAGGCCTTCTTCTTTTTGATTGAATTAAATTTATCATAGACTCTTAAATATAACGTCTTGTTTGATATTCGTGAGGTACATAGCCTATACCAAAAAGATGATCAGTGTCTTATTTAGGACATGAAAGTAATCTGTCAAGTTTCAAAGTTCGTTTCAAGTGAGTTCTATTCAAGCTTACTAGAATATTAGAAGATTGGGCGTAAGAGGCTATAAACATGGTCGCGTCTGTGATTGGTTGAGTCGATTGCTTACGTCACCGATGTCCATGGCTCAGTTTTTCAATTATTGTTATCCCAACTGTTTGGAAAAATACTCCACAAGCCTACTTCTCTCGCCCTCCTTCGCGTTTTGCCTTGTCACACCTTCAACAATGCTAACGTTCAACCTTAGTTTCTAGTAACTATTGTTTAGTGCAACCTTTTTCAGCTGGCGACCCACTTTTCCTTATCGGAATACCTCCACGGTCAGTGCATGGCGGAGAAAAAAAATTGGGAGGGATGTAATGGTTCTGTTGTCTGTACCAGATACCAAAAATCAAGAACCAAGAAAACAATCAAAACACAATTCGATTTGTTTCTTATATTTTCTGATGGTTTATTCGAAGGTTTCTGATAGTTTTAGAATCGAGTCGCGATCTACCTGTAACCCTTCCACAATCCACTAGTGGATAGTGACCCACCGGTTGAGAGCCGCTGGTCTAGTGTAAAAAACGCTACTTCAATGAAAAAATATGCAATTTTTATTTTAATATAGAACTGAAAACTTTTATCAGCATTGTTGCAGCTTGGCAGTTTAGCCTTACTCATTGTCAATAGAAACGGTGGAGCAGAACGTTAAAGTAAGTATCACCAATTCCTGCAGGAGAACGAGGATGACCTTCCATTTATCTTGTCTGTACAGAGATATCTCAAACGATCCATTCCGTTCATCTTCCTTGTTGTTAGAGGTCGTTGACACATTATACGTAGGCGTTCCATTATACGGTTGATTCATAATGAATTAAAAAAAAAACTACGTGTAAATCGCACGCGTCTGAACTGGGACATCGCGGGTAAACATTTGTATTATGTAGTGATGAGCGATATTTCACATACCTGTGATTAAATCACTGATACTAAAAAATCGCAGGTTTTTACTGCTACTCGTTGATACAAATATCTGTGATTACTACTTCTTAAAGGTGTTTTTTGTGCGTAGGAAATACTTATCTCCATTAATACTGTATCAAAATTGTTGTTTGATAGACCATTTTGGAGACTATTTTTCATTCTAATGATGGAAAATAAGTTAATATCTTAAAATTAATGTTTTCATTAAAAATTATTACAGTTTAAAATTTAGCCATCTGGTGGGAATCTGTTTATTTTAACAGTTGTCGATAATATTAAGGACGTAACTGACCACTAACGGTGCGAAGTATTCGCATGGGTTCGTTAGTATTTAATATAAGTTATAAATGAAACAAAAAATTAGAGCTTCAAAAGTTAAGGGGTGGTGGGTTTGAAAATTTCAAAAAATCGATTTATTTTTTTTTTGTCTTATTAAATAGTACAATATGTTTAAAATATTCTCCTAAAATTTCAAATCGATCCGAGTAAAATTCCAAGAGATAGACCCTTTGGAAGTTCCGCCCATCAGGCCACGTCAGTGCAGCGCTTCACAGGTTAAACGCGTTCATCTCAAAACAATTTTTTAAGTCGGTGGACACGATTTCTCGAAAAGGTATGAAGCGATTTTGTTCAAATTTTGCACACATCTTTAAAATAACATTATCTAGGCACTGAACGAAGGATTTTTTTTTTTATTACAATTAATTTTTTCGAGCCAATACATGGCGAAAATTTGACCAAAAAATGTGTTTTTTTGTTCAAAGTCTGTCAAAAATTCAAATTTTAATTTTTTTTTCCTTCGTCCAATACCTAGATTTATCCATGTACTAACGAAATATTTTTTTTTTTTATTTTGGAGGAACCAATAATGAGTTATTCTGTCCACGGCAAGAGCATTTTTTTTTGAGACGTCAAGGGAGATGAGGTACCAACGGCTGAGTTTTCGGAAGTTTTAAATAAAAATTTCACAAAATACTGTTTAAATATGTATCTTTGATATGCTAAATTGCTTAAATAAAATACATAATTGTATATATTAAAAAAAAATAGTAAACATACCCTTTTTTTGAACCTCTGAAACCCACCTAACCCCTTAAGACTCTTTGTCAAGTGGCATTTTAATACATATGAAATGATCTTTTCTTAGTTTATTTTTTAGACATTTTTTACGTTCGTTATGAATTACCCTGTATAGTATGTTGGAGGATAGACGATTTATTATCATTAACGTGTCACAAGACGAAAACGGGGAAGAACCGTTGCGTTTCTTGAGAGAATGAGGCTGGAAATTTATTTGCATAGCTAAGCATTATTCTATAGCGCTTGTTCATATAATATTATTAAAATACGCGAGGTTGTGTTTTCTTAGTAAGTATAATTTTAAAAACGTGAGAAAAAATCTATAAGAAACGAACGTTATGTTCAGGAACGAACAAAATTATATCTGTCCGATTTAGTAGAAAGGAAACATTTTGACATTTACTGGAAAACAAAATGATAAAAATGTGTTTAATATCTGCTGATCAAATAATTATGAAAAATAAATCAGCAGCGGTTTCGCTCGAGTTACGGTCATTTTGGTTAAATGATAAATTGTTTCCAATTAGTGATGTAAAAGGATAAATTATCGGCTAAATAACCGCGGTAATTTATTTCAAATAGCTGCAGCTCTTTATTATTATTATATAAAACTGCGCAGAAAGTTATGCGCACGATTGTAATTTCCGGTTGAAATTTTAATTTAATTACCAATATCTATTGTTATGTTTTTTGTTGTTCTGAGAAACAGAAACTGAAAACCGCCTTGTTGATTTCTAGATAGCCGGTTAAATTACCAGTCAATTATCCTGCCAACATGGCTATTATCATAAATAACCGGTAATTTTACATCATTGTTTCCAATACAATGAAATTCACTGATGTGTTTCCATGCAATATTTTCCATGCAATATTTAACATCGTTATGTTTTTTGCAGAAACAAATTAATCCTGTTTTTGGATTAGGTTCGTATAGAAAATTATGGAATAGACATATTTTATTGCGTCAAAAGTCTAGCATAATCTGTTTTGTCTTGTGACCAGATATTTCTATTATGGTTTCAATGGAAAAACGTTAAAACCGAGTAGTTTTTTTTTCTGCTTAAGATCATCACTCAAGAACTGTAATATTTTAACCCAGATGTTTTGGGACAATAAATTGCTAGAACAGTGCGCAGTTTTTATATTGCAGAAGGGTTGAAATGGATGTATAGCTGTGTTTGAATGTTGGAATGAAACTTGAAAGGGGATATCTTTATCTTGACAGTTAATATTTGTACGAAAAATAAGAAAATGAAATTTCTTTGCTGTGACCTATATAATATCATTTTAAATCTGTCTCATTGAAAATATAGTTTGAATTATTTATGAATTAACATCCTTTAAATTTAAAAAAACCCGGGTCGCAGTGCCAAAACCCTGCCGACAATATAGTGTATTTGCTAATAAAGGCAGTGTTGTGGCTTTATTATGCGAACTTAAGTTGGTTTTTGGGCAAAATAAAAAATTTTACTCCTTAATACACCCCTTAAAATAACATTTTTTTTTCTTAATTGCAATATTATTATCAATCAAACCTATATACCAAATTATATGCACCTTTCAGTCAAAAATTCCCTATCTGAAATATAGTGTTTTCACAAAATTTGTAAATCCGGTCCTATCGGGCCGATTTTATTAAAATTTTAGGGACACATTTTAATTACTACCAGAGGGTATTTTGGGGCCCAAAAACATTTTTCAACCCCTAAAAACTACCCTTAAAATGCCCCGATTAGGCCCATTTTAAATAGGCTTCTTGCGGTGATGGATTTCAACGCGTGGGCCAAATTTAGTTGAAATCAATTAACTCTTTCGAAAGTTATTGCCCGCACACATATATATATATATATATATATATATATACGTATATATGTATATATATATATATATATATATATATATATATATATATATATATATATATATATATATACGTATATATATATATATATATTATAAACATTTTTAAAAATGGTGCCAAAGTGTTTAGGAGGTTATGAAACGTCGAGAAATTTTGGTCCGACCCCTAGATCCCGCCATCCGACCGACGCCAATAGTGTATGTTGCCATATGGCAAATACACTAATAAATAAAGAATATGTTTCAGACTATAAAAATATTCTTCTATTTATGTCATTCAGAAGATCTTATTAAGACGTAGTACTTATTACAATAAACATGCGCTAGACAACTAATCGAATTAAAAAATTAATATTACCAGCTTTTCAGTATGCTTTGTTTTTTATCCACATAGCTTATTAAAATGCACTTATTTGGAAATCTCTAATTTCAATGACAAATTAATCTTATTCAATCTTTGATCTCAATAAAATAGACTAGAAATCTGTACCAACCTTCCAATATGACTTTTAGCCAAGTTTTACAGTTTATTTGATCCAAATAAACGATTTAAAATCACAAGAAAACGAGAAAATTTGCGTAAATTTTACACAAATTTTTGTACAGAAAGAATTAAATTTGAAAAACAAATATTAAGCAAGCTAAATTTGTCAGTATTTTTAACATAAGTTTGTAAAGAAAAAATGTCAAAAAGCTGATTTGCCTTCCCGTAATGTACTGTAAAATATTGACGAATATCACGTTTTTCTAATTCAATTTTTAGGACCAAAATAAATGTTTTTTGAAAATTTTAAGCAGAATGCCTAATTTTGTGAAGCTTAATAATTATTTACAGAATCACAGGTAATAAAAACAGAAATAAAATGAATTTTGCGACCATAGTTCGAAATTTCCCGAGAGCATATTTTATAATCTGAGAGATCTTGAGATGAATTCTATCGAATTGCATGAACAAAATTAATATAGTAGTTGCGCAACTACGACATTATCGCTGGTAGAGAATAAAAGTGTCTATTCACGTTAAACTTGGAATAAAAAGGCACGAAAAAAATAAAACAAATGTAATTTGTAATTTACATATTAAATGGATATTACGACAGCTCGTTATATGATATTTGTCTTCAACGATATAACACTATCTTAAAACTAACCCGCAATACGTTACTTTGCTCAGATATTTCAAATCTATCTAAACGGAAAGCTTGAGCTTATGGATCGTTTTTATGGCTTTCACTAAACTAAGGTTTAGAGATAGCTTGAAATATCGGGTAAATATATGAACTGTTAACCTTTGCAGTTTTATCAATATGTTCGCTTTAGCGATCTTTTAGTTTATATGAACTTTTTGATCTAATAGATTAGGTAAATCTGAATAATTTCGAATTACTTTGTCCTTAATTTCGAAATGCACCGAGCTGTGTAGAGTAGTGGTGACAGCACTAGACCAGCATTCGGGAGGTACCGGGTTCGAATCCCGGCGGGGGACGATGTAGCTGGGACTTTTTCGTACTGACTCTCGCCGAGAAACGGTAATTCCTGTACCGGCCATCTTGATTGAGGTTTTCCATGGTTTCCCTCAATTAATTCCAGATAAATATTGAGATGGTTCCTTATTTGAGGCCATGGCCGATTACCTATCAAACTCCTAGTTCAAAAATTACCTACCTTATCCTAATTTCCTATAATTCCTTCATTCGCCCATTGCTATTACATAAGTTGAAATTGTAAAAAATGTAGAAAATAACGGGAAGTGGTAGATGAAAAAATAGTAATGGTACGAATGGCGTATGTTATGACATAAAGTCGAGAAATGGACGTTAAACGCATTATTATTAGTGTATTTGTCATATGGCAACATACACTATTGGCGTCGGTCGGATGGCGGGACCTAGGGGTCGGACCAAAATTTCCCGACGTTTCATAACCTCCTAAACACATTGGCACCATTTTTAAAAATGTTTATATATATATATATATATATAGGTATATATGTGTGTGTGCGGGCAATAACTTTCGAAAGAGTTAATTGATTTTAACTAAATTTGGCCCGCATGTTGGAATCCACCACCGCACGAACCCAATCGGGCCATTTTAAGGGTAGTTTTTAGGGGTTGAAAAATGTTTTTGGGCCCCAAAATACCGAAAAAATTCTCCGAATCGTTTCAAAATTGAAATTTAACCCTCTGGTAATAATTAAAAAGTGTCCCTAAACTTTTAATAAAATCGGCCCGACAGGACCGGACTTACAAATTTTATGAAAACACTAGTTTGCAGATAGTAAATTATTTACTGAAAGTTGTATATAATTTGCTGTAAAGGTTCGATTGATAATAATATTGCAATTAAGAACAAAAAAGTTATTTTAAGGGGTGTATTAAGGAGTCAAATTTTTTATTTTGCCCAAAAACCAACTTAAGTTCGCATAATAAAGCCACACTGCCTGTATAAGCAAATACACTATATTGTCGGCAGGGTTTTGGCACTGCGACCCGGGTTTTTATTATTATTAATTTCGAAATGCATGGCAAATATCCAACAGGTATACCAATAAATGTATGAAAAGAATTTGACATGTTCGTGTATCTTATTACGCTAAAAATGTTTATGTCATTATAGGTGTGTTTGGTGTATTAGAGTGGAGTAGATAACATAAAATAAATTTACACTGAAACGTGTGTGCTTTAAAAAACGGACTAGTGACAGATTTCACAACAAGGTTAGATATAGGTTAGAGTTAGACCGAAAAGACATATTGTTTTTGAATTTTATATTTTTATTTTGTTAGTGTATTGGGGACCTAAGTCTCGGACCAAAATTTCTCAACGTTTTACATCATTCAAAGCAATATAAAGTTCTCGGAATTGATTCCAAGTTGAAATTTAACCCGTTAGCATGAATTAAAATTTTAATAAAATGGCTCGACAGGGCCGAACTTATAAATTTTATGAAAACACTTGTTTGCGGATAGATTTGCGGATATGATTTTGAGCAGATGATGAATTGATAAAACAAAGACGAAATATTGAAATTAAGAAAAAAATATTATTTTAAGGCTGTCGGAATGCTCTGAATTTAAGCCAAAAATAGAGCTTCGGCTGTCAACTGATTGTTGACTTATTCGTCAACATTCTGCAAAAATTCTTTCTCTATAAGGAAGATAAATGACAAATCTAGGTCTCTAATGGACTACTTTTGTGATTTATGTACGATTTACTAGAAAAAAATTGTCATTAATTGTGCTAAAAAAATACACGTTTTCAATGTCACACTATGACCTTATTCGTACTTATTTCACAAAACTGTTCCATCAGAAACCTAAAGTGACTCTTCCTTTTTCGGAAAAGTTTTTTGAATCTTCAAAATATTTCCAAAAATTAGAGTAATTAATTGACAGCGGCACCCTTGCAATAAAATTTTTTAGCCTCGTAGTTGGCACCAGCCAAAAATTGAAAAGTACGGATGATTTGAGCGAGACAGAGCTAAAGAAGGTCACACCCACAATATGTCTTTTGCCTACCTCGCCCCTTACCGCTGGGTCTCAGCTCAAACAAAATTCAGAGCGTTCCGATAGCCTTAAGGGGTGTATTAAGGAATTAAATTTTTTATTTAGTCTAAAAACAAATATAAATTCACACTGCCTGTATTAGCAAATGCACTCTATTGTCGGCAGGGTTTTGACACTCCGACCCGGATTTTTTGAATTCAGGAAACATAAAAACGCCTTTATTCACTTAAAATAGGTTATTTACACGATTATAATAATAATAATAATAATAAAAAACCCGGGTCGCAGTGCCAAAACCCTGCCGACAATATAGTGTATTTGCTTGTACCTATAGGGCCGTGTGGTTTTATACTGTTATTATGTGAAATTAAGTTTGTTTTTGGGCATAATAAAAAATTTAACCCCTTAATACACCCCTTAAAATAACATTTTTTTCTTAATTGTAATATTATTATCAGTCTAACGTCTACACCGAATTAAATAGATCCTTCAATAAAATAAATGTCACTATCTGCAAATTAGTGTTTTCAAAAAATTTGTAAGTCCGGTCCTGTTGGGCCGATTTTGTTAAAATTTTAGGGGCACTTTTTAATTGCTATTAAAAGGTTAAATTTCAATTTTGAAACGATTCTGAGATTTTTTTCGGTATTTTGGGGCCCAAAAACTTTTTTCAACCCCTAAAATTCACCCTTAATGTGATCCGATTAGGCCCATTTTAAATAGGCTTCGTGCGGTAATGGATTCCAACATGTGTGCCAAATTTCGTCAAAATTAATTAAGTCCTTCGAAAGTTATAGCCCGCACACATATATATATACCTATATATATATATATATATATATATATATATATATATATATATATATATATATATATATAAATATATATATATATATATATATAAATATATATATATATATATATATACATATATATATAAACATTTTCAAAAATGGTGCCAAAGTGTTTAGGAGGTTATGAAACGTCGAGAAATTTTGGTCCGACCCCTAGGTCCCGCCATCCGACCGACGCCAATAGTGTATGTTGCCATATGGCAAATACACTAATAATAATGATACTTTATTAAAGACTGCATACGCAGTATAAATAGCGTATCGTATATATTTGGTATATGGAAAAGCAAAAATAGATAACTGGATTATAATTTGTGTTCCGCACATCCTAAAATGATGCGATTAACCCTTCTGTACAATTACGGACGTAGCATTATTCGAAAGATGACCTTGTCCGACGACGATATTCACATTGAATTAATTATGACGTATGCCTGCTCGGTAATTAATTCACGGCCTACTAAATTATGTATTGTAAAGTCACGCAGATGCCAGACAGTGTCTGCCAAATTATTTGTTTAAATTTTAAACACCTAACTATAAAGTTCATGCTGTTAATTCATTTTTTTATACTAACACTTATAAAATAGCTTCTGTACAGACATGTAAAGTGATTCATTATGCACTAGTGCGTTAAAGTAGAATTCAATTATTTTTATTAACAGAGAACAACTCAATAAATTTAATAGAAAACAGTATTACGGGTAATTGGAATAATGAAAATAAATCAATTTAAACACTCATTGATTGCAACGTTTCGTCTTTTCTTTAATTAAGACTTTTTCAAGCTCTCAATATGCTTAAATGGTAGTAAAACTATGATATAATATGCAATTTGAAAAAGTCTTTATTAAAGAAAAGACGAAACGTTGCAATCAATGAGTGTTTAAATTGATTTATTTTCATTATTCCAATTACCCGTGATACTGTTTTTATAACATATATCTGGAATTGAACTTTAAAGATGAATAAATTTCATATTTCTCTAAACTGGACGTAAACTTTCGAAAGTTTTTTTTTTCTAATATTTTAAACACGATGTAGATAGGTCACCAGAGCTCCTGATGGTTTGCTTATTATAGAGTATAGATTGAAAAACTGGTAAGAGGATCTTGTATAATATTAATCGTATGGTATGGTGCAACTACAATACAATACGCTATTGAAAGGAAGAAAATATGTTTATTTGTGTTTGATTAATAAAGGCGGACGTTTATTTGTGCTTTCTTTTATACAGCTACCACAAAGTTCCAAGCACAATCTCAAATATTAATGATCGCAAAGCACACGAAGGTCAAGGCTAGACTTCCACTCATTGCGTGACAAAATATAGTACAAGGAAATTGTTTTTGCTGCAATGTATTAAGTAATTGCTTACTATTTTTCAGCCACAGTTTTTTTATCAATCATGAAGTGGTATATAGTATATTATAGAAGTTGATTTTATTTGATCTGCCATTTGTAAATGCTCCAGGGAAATATCTCAAAATTTAAGTAATGGAAGATATAAATATTGGAGGACAAAACGACAAACCGGTTCTGTGAAACGTATTCTAATAGCGAACTCACATGTTTTTTTCAGTAGACTATAACCAAAATTTATCTGTTACTAATATTTCTTTTAGATTTGAAGTCTGAGGTGAAAAAGGTACTTATGTTTTAAATAGGGTTTCTTTCGCCTGCTTTTTGGCACTCCAAAAAAAGTGTCTTAAGGCTGTCGGAACGCTCTGAATTTTGTTTGTGCTGAGACCTAGCGGTAAGGGGCGAGGTAGGCAAAAGACATATTGTGGGTGTGACCTTCTTTAGCTCTGTCTCACTCAAATCATCCGCCCGTTTCAATTTTTGGTTGATGTCAACTACGAGGCTAAAAAATGTTGTTGCAAGGGTGCCGCTGTCAATTGATTACTCGAAATTTGGGAAATATTTTGAAGATTTAAAAAACTTTTCCGAAAAAGGAAGAGTCACTTTAGGTTTGTGATGGAACAGTTTTGTGAAATAAGTACGAATAAGGTCGTAGTATGACATTGAAAACGTGTGTTTTTTTGGCACAATTAATGCCAACTTTTTTCTAATAAATGGTGCATAAATAACAAAAGTAGTCCATTAGAGACCTAGATTTGTCCTTTATCTTCTTTATAGAGAAAGAATTTTTGCAGAATGTGGACGAATAAGTCTACAATCAGTTGACAGCCGAAGCTCTATTTTTGGCTTAAATTTAGAGCGTTCCGACAGCCTTAATAGGTAGGCATATCGCGAGATACTCCCTATAAATACAATGAAAGTAGGACATACAGTCTTAATAACAAAAATGAAAAGAAAAACATCATACATTTTGCATGGATTTGATACTCTACAATCTAGATGGTGCCCTTGGAAAAATGCTTTATATCATTTCCCAATGTGCTATCTAAAATTAACACGCAGAATCAGAATTCAACTTTTATACTTCATGTCTGTATTTGGGACAACGCACTTTACCACTGTGCCAAACTGACGGGCGTACGAACCCCGAGGTGATTCGATATTTTGTGTTCCGTTTTGCTCGGAACACTAAAAATGGAAAAAAGAACATCGTATAATATATATTATTGAATTCGTGCATCAATACGCTTTCATTTGACATCCAACACTACGCTCGTTAAGACATTTTTTTGTCTTGCTTGAAATTAACCCTCATAATTAAAATTCAACTTTTTATACTTCACGTTTTATTTGGGCCACCGCACTCTATTTTCGTGCCAAATTTCAAAATTTTACGTCAACTTGTTTCAGAGAAAATCGCCTGCAATAGACGGACAAACGACACCGATGTGATTCCCATAAGTGTTCCGTTTTATACAGACCACAAAAAACTAATCTAAATATGATAACTCTAGACTTTAGAACTCTAATAGGGGTTATTGGTGGTTACGTTAGTTTCTATAGATAATGTGAACAGTAGAGGTTATTCGCACCGTTTGCTTGAACGCTGTTACATAATGTATTACAAATCTGTATTGTCGTGTTAGGAGAGTTGATATACCATGGAAGAGATGATAAATTGCTTTGTTTTGTGTGTTGTTGGTACATGGATATACGTATCTCAAAGCACGTGGTGTGATGATGTCCGCTTCCTCGTGGCGAAGAGCTGTCGTCAACCATCAATTTTCTTATCACTTTACTACAGTAAAGTCTCGTTAATCTGGATTAACAAAAGCGGAGACCTAAGCCGAACTATAGATAGTCACCACGCACAGCAAACAAGGCACAGCAACAATGGTGTATCCATAGTGTAGACCAGAAGCGTCACGTGCCTTGGCGGAGCCCCGTATAAAAATTTGTTTGGGGGCCCTTCCCCCGTTGAAGTAAATGACTTAAACGGGGAAATCCCGCAGCCAGCGATAACCGATTTAGGGTGTTGCCAACTTTTGAACGCACGCTTTACGCGGGAAAAAAAGAAATTGCTTTTTTTGACTTTTGTCATTTCTGAAATAAAAAAAAAAGGGAAGTTTTTATTAATTTTTGCTTACGCACGTTGGGAGCCCCCGTGGCCCGGGAGCCCCGTATAATTGATACGGCAGATACGGCGGTAGCTACGCTATCAATGAACAAAACAGGAAGTTAAAGAAGAAGGCAAAGTTGAAGGTGTCTGTTTATCAGAATAATCCTTAAATGAATCACCCCGCCGGAATACACAACAAACTGGAGCGAGTTCGAGTTTTTGGAAGCGCTAGTTCCCACAGAACATTGGAATCCAACGGCAACTGCAATATTCCCCCTGAGGGTACTGCTTCTTGATCCGATATTTTCCGGGTTACGGTTTAGCCCCCTCCACCGGTATAGCTCATCGTGTCGCGAAGACACATACAAGTCCTCCCACCGCGTCAAGGTCTAACAGTCCTAGGGAAGGAAGATATTGTATATTATAGATCATGAGGGATAGAGAGAAAAGAGACTGATCTCGACAGGTCGCAATGCGAAAGGAGTGTCCCAAAAAACGACGACGGTAAGGGTTCGTAAAAGCTTTACGTGCTCTTCTATAGCGATAAGACTCCGAGTTTCCAGTATTTCTGGCACCTTCTGTACGGAGACAGTCTCTCTATGGACGAATTCAACGGAAATGTGGTATTGTTTGGTGTCAGTTTAACCTGATTGATGTTTTTTAAATTTTAGTTTATTTCTATTTTGCAAAAGACAGCATTCAAATGCGCGGTTATTTAGTCTGCTTGGAGTCTTATAGCTTTAGCGTCTCTACCGCCGCAATAGGAATCTTTGTTTACCTCACTTTTTAGATAATAGCGAATGCAAAGAGGATAGTTTTTTTCTATCTTTCCTCTGTGCTATTGACTCTCGATAACAGATGTCATAAGCGTTTTTTATTCTACATTTTTTTTGTTCTGCTTGCTATTTTTTGCTGTAAACATTTTTCCGGATAATTAGCCAGTTAATTAACTGGCTATCAGAACAATAAAAAAACAAAACGACCAGTTTTTGACAGTAGGATCGCAAAGATTAATTGAAAAAATGTATTTATATTTTTGTTATAAAATGAAAATCTCGACCGGAATTTACAATCATGTGCAAAACGTTCTGCGCAGTTTTTTATAATAATAAATAGCTTCAAATATTTAACCGGCTAATTAGCCTGTTATTTACACCTGTACATCACTAATTATCAATAAAAAAATATAATTTTTGGCAAAATGTACCTACTTCCAAATAACCACGTTGATTCCAAGGGGCACAAGCGATCTTTTTTAGTTTGGAAATTACTATGGTCGTTCACGGTTATCAAAGCCTACCTGTTTTTTTTCGAAAATTACCCCTTGTCATTTTTCAATATCTACTTATATTATGTACTATTATAAAGATGGTGTGAATATTGGAACGCTGATCGATATAAAGGTTCAACGTATGTCCTTGAGTATTGTGTGGTATTGGGTTGCCCCAATATTGACCCTTCCATTGTGTCTTCTTGTGTACAATGCGTATTATTGTGTAAAGGCACTCTTTTAACCACAGTGTATCTGCCATCAAGTATTAGATTACTTGAACAATCTCCTTTTATGTGTCAACGTACTGTCGAGACGAAAGGACGATTTACATCTCTATTATCGGTACCCAAAATGCAAATATACTTATGTAAAATTTTGGTATTTTACCATTCCAACTACACAAATGGGGAATGGTAGCATGGATCTAGTAATTATAGGGATGGAGTCTACAGCTGCAGGGGGGAATCCATTGACGGACGGGTACAAAGCATTGGTACAAAGTAAAAATAGTGTCGATTTTTGATTGGCCGGCGTATTGTGCTGCATACAAAAGAAATTTTCTTTTTACACCATACTACCAACATAAATTTCATGCCACTAGACATGCGTAGTGCGCCGTCCAATTACAAGCGGACACCACTTACCTCTTCGCGTCCCTTAATCGGCTTTACCCCCTCTCGTCTAAAACCCTAGTACATGCTCTGTCTCTATATTCCTATGTCTTTTGAATGGTAGGTACTAATTTAGGTAAAAATTCATTTTTCAAAAATTTAATAGTATTTCATTGGTTTTAAGGTCCCCGAGTCCAAAAAATATATTTTTGGACGTAGCTTGCTTGTCAGTCTTTGAGCACGATACAGGTCAAACGGCCAGCGGGTCGAAAATAAATTCTGATAGAATGTTTAACATGTAAATGGGAAGAGTCCTGCTGGTTTTAGGGAATATCGGTGCATGCTCATAAGAGACATGGGCTATAACGTTGTGTTTTATATTATGCTAATATACTTTTCATAACAGTCTTTTCTTCTATTAATTTTTTTACAGAAAGTTTTGTTAAACATGTTTTTGCGAACTTCATAGTTTTGTAAATATTTAAAAAAATATTTTAAATATACAAATATATAAAATGTTTGACTGTTTTGTGGCTTTGAAAAGCAAAATATGCGTTCTGAAAACTTTTAGTAGAAGAAAGAAATTAAATTGTTTTCCCGTTATATCTTGTTTACGGATATCGAGAAAAATCCCCGAACACTCACAAAGAAAACTCTTATCTTCGCATCACGTCTCGTTGGAATTGGAAAATCAAAACGTCAACATGAAAAGGAAAAGTCGGTCAAGTCATGTAATGAAGTCTTGGGAAACTTTTTAATCTGAAATATTATTAATATTGTGTTTAACCGAAGCGAAATTGTAATCTGTAATTTTAATAAAAAACTTTAATATTTTCATTGTTCTTCTTTTTCCGTAATAAAGAAACTTTTAAATTAAACTTTTTTTTTAATTTCAACGCTTGTATTGTTTTTGTTAAATTAAAAATTACAATGAAACTGACATTCAAACACAAGTCTAATGCTGGGTTGCAAAAATCATTGTCAAACATTTTGATTTGAAAATGACCTTAGATTGTCATAATATCTTTACAGTTTTTATACATTACGCAGCAGTCTTATGTCGTTGTGAAACTCTCTGTCATGTAGAACACAAAAACAATTGATTTATATACAGGCATGGAAAATTTCAAACTAAAATTTTATCAGAATGCGTAAAAGAGGTTGTTTCGAAGTGGAAATCGTACAAAAAAAGATGTTAAATACACGTATACACGGTTTAAAAAAATATGGTTTCAATCCTTTAATTATTTTTCAAGGAGGATTGATTTAAAATCCTAAGATACTTTTCTTATGGAGAAATATGTGTGCTTTCATTCTAATATCATTGTCAAATCATTTTTTCTGACAATGCTTTCTGCAACCAAGCATTACATCATTTATTTGTATGAAAATAATTTTAGGCTATTCAAATTCAATTAACCTAGTTCTAGTAAATATTGTTTGTACTTTATACTATGATTACCTTATATATGCTATATAAGGTATGTTTGGTATCGTGCTATAGTGTAAAAAGTATCTATTAACACTTAACACTATTGTTTTTGTTATACAAAATTGTAAGAAAAACTGACCTGTTTAGTACAGTCAAAGCCCTCTAAGTGCACGCTCTCTAAATGCACACGCTCTCTTACTGCACACGAACTCGCCCTCTAAGTGCACGTTCCCCAGCCCCCACTTCGAATAATCTGCGACCAATCACGTGCGACCGTAAGCGCGCTATTTTCAAACTTTCCATTTCCATCATATTCATAGAGTTTTAGAGATATTGTTTATAGCATCTGATTGAATAAAGATAGCTATAGGAGTTAGAAGAGTGGAGATGAAAAAGATCGTAGGGGAAGTGTGCACTTAAAGGATGGGCTCGGTTCCGAGCTGTGCACTTAGAGGGCTTTGACTGTATTTCAGTGTCAGACTAAAAGTGAAAACACTAATAATTGTCCCGACGCTCGTGCAGGAGTACGTAGAGTAGAGTAGATCACGTGATACATGTCTGAATTTGACAATTGGGGCATCTTGAATTTCGCTCATATTCAGGTTGGTTATAGTCCTTGAGGACATGAATGTACACATTCATTTTTTTTTCTTGTATGAGACTCGGTTGTGAAATTATGAACTACGAAAGATTGAACCAACTATGAAGACATTTTTTGGATAGTGCTGCTGGGATTACTGAGTAAATGAAAAAATATTTTATGTAGTGATTTATCGAGAAAAAATAAATGGTTTTTATATTGTGGAGCAATAATAAGAAAAAAAAACCCGGGTCGCAGTGCCAAAACCCTGCCGACAATATAGTGTATTTGCTTGTATAGGGCCGTGTGGTTTTATACTGTTATTATGTGAAATTAAGTTTGTTTTTGGGCATAATAAAAAATTTAACCCCTTAATACACCCCTTAAAATAACATTTTTTCTTAATTGTAATATTATTATCAATCTAACGTCTACACCGAATTAAATACACCCTTCAATAAAATAAATGTCACTATCTGCAAATTAGTGTTTTCAAAAAATTTGTAAGTCCGGTCCTGTTGGGCCGATTTTATTAAAATTTTAGGGGCACTTTTTAATTGCTATTAAAGGGTTAAATTTCAATTTTGAAACGATTCTGAGATTTTTTCGGTATTTTGGGGCCCAAAAACTTTTTTCAACCCCTAAAATTCACCCTTAATGTGATCCGATTGGGCCCATTTTAAATAGGCTTCGTGCGGTAATGGATTCCAACATGTGTGCCAAATTTTGTCAAAATTAATTAAGTCCTTCGAAAGTTATAGCCCGCACACATATATATATACCTATATATATATATATATAAATATATATATATATATATATATATACATATATATATAAACATTTTTAAAAATGGTGCCAAAGTGCTTATGAGGTTATGAAACGTCGAGAAATTTTGGTCCGACCCCTAGGTCCCGCCATCCGACCGACGCCAATAGTGTATGTTGCCATATGGCAAATACACTAAAAAACACTGGTATTTTAATACTAATACGTTCTCTATCTCAGAAACGAATGCAGATCCCATTTTGAAACTTTTACTGTAACATCTACATAGTTTTAGCTTTATTTTGAGTGAATAAAAATTAAAAAAAAAAATGGTCGAAGTTAAAAAAAAGTTGTGTTAAAAAGTTCACTTCCGAATTTCTATCAAAAAATTTTTTTTCTTCTTATTATTGTTCCATAATATAAAAACCATTTATTTTTTCTTATGTCTGCTTCACGTGGAATGCCCCAATTGCTAAAACAAATTCATACTTTTGGAAAACCTACTGTACACTTTTCAGTGTAAATTTCACTGAGTTGTCTACACTACACTAATGTACCAAACGCACGTCCTATAGTTAACGTCTCTTTAATAACTAATGAGCTCAGTTCACAAGCGTCTATGATCTACACTCTCTTTCTTTAGTTACTATAGAAAAATTAGAACCAAACTAGTAGACGTCTATATAAGAAAATTGTTTAGTTTTATTCACAAACATTTTTCTTCTTTTTAGTAGAGTAAAGCCTATGCGTATTTTAAAATGATACTAACAGGGGTTTTAACACTTAAACAAATGTGAACGGCTATAAACTAGTCCTTAAATAGCCGCTCAGGCTCCAGAGTTTGTGATGGGAAACGACACTATCTCGTAAACAAGTTTTTAAGGCCTTTAAATAGCATTGTAGTGTGTGTATTCTATCTCAACAATATACAACAAAGTTTAGGCTTGTACAACATTTTGTTTGAATTTCTGACCCTAATTTTAATTGCATTATTAGAAACGCTTATTATTTTCTATAAATCGATAGGTACTTGTTTCAGCGAGAAAATTATCTTTTAAACTATGGGCACTATTTTTAAAGTTATAGTTATTTTGGCACGCTCAGAGTAAAATGATAGCAGACAATGGAAATTCGACAGCATGAAGTTAGTTGCGCTAACGAAAATTCTACAGTGCGAAGTTGATCGAGCTAACGAAGCGTCGACAGTATGAATTTGGTCATAAGAAGCTCAGACTGAAATGACATGTGGACGAAATCCATGCACTTTTTGTCATCTAGAAACTATATCATATTATACTAGACGACTATAACTTTTGATTACAAGTAGAATTTATAATATCGTATTTTTTATTACATAATTGTTTGAATATAAAAATAAAAAGCAAAATAAATTTTGAAAGTGTTTTCAAAGAGGTTAATTTTTGGAACGAAGTTCCTTATCGCGGGTTGGCGAGGGGACCTAGCCGAGAAAAAATGTAACGTGTCACGAAAAACCGTAAGACAAAAAATGTCACGAAAAACCGTAAGACGTATAATGTATACTAGTATACGGTGACACCGTGTGTTTTATATTATACCGGGTGTTTTGGAACAAAGTTCCTTATCACAGGTTGGCGAGGCGACCTAGCCGAGAAAAAATGTAACGCGTCACGAAAAAACGTCACAAAAAAGCGTTTTATATATATGTGTGTGTATGTATATTATGTATGTGTATTAATTATGCCAACCCTGCATACGAAAGGGACTTCGTTCCAAACGCGTGTCCCGCGACACGTTCTAATTTTTTGTAAGTATTATTTTTAAAGTTTTCGAAGATTCGATTTCAATAAATTGTTTGCTAAGGTCATGAGCGCTCAGGACAAGATGTGAATTTTAGATCTCCAAAACTTATTTTGTGAGAAGAAAAACATTACAAGAACATTAAAGTGCGTTCTCTAAAGGGTTGCGCCCCTATAAGTCGCCCCTAGCTACGTAGCTGGTAGAAGCTTTACTTACTTTTATCCATTCTGTAAATAAATTATGATTGTGACGTCAAATCTTCAACTTTAGTTTACTATGGCGGACAAATAAGCCCGCATTTGCTACACCTTAGCCAAGCCTAGCTTTTAGCTAAACCTATATAAACATATTATATATAAGGTACAATACAAATGGCTTTATAGGTTGGTGAACTCAAAGGGACTATGTAGTGAAATGACCCGCAGTTTGTCCGAATCCATAAACACCGGGAAACAACTGCATTTAAACTCGCCATAGGTAAATCATAATACAATATTGATGAATCGATTCAACATTTTTACTGATGCATTTTACGTAAGCAAATGTACTATGAACGAATCAATGAATAATTTAGACTGTCAATATTTAATCATGTAATTATGTAATCGGAGAAAGTGAGAAGCATAGGCGGCTCTTGGAGGAAACAAAGGGAACGTTTAAGGCTGTCGGAACGCTCTGAATTTAAGCTAAAAATAGAGTTTCGGCTGTCAACTGATTGTAGACTTATTCGTCAACATTCTGAAAAAATTCTTTTTCTATAAGGAAGATAAAGAAATCTAGGTCTCTATTGGACTACTTTTGTAATTTATGTACGATTTACAAGAAAAAAGTTGACTTTAAAAACACACGTTTTCAATGTCACACTACGACCTTATTCGTACTTTTTTCACAAAATTGTTCCCTCACAAACCTAAAGTCTCTTCCTTTTTCGGAAAAGTTTTTTAAATCTTCAAAATATTCCCAAAAATTAGAGCAATCAATTGATAGCGGCACCCTTGCAATATCATCTTTTAGCCTCGTAGTGTGGTACCAGCCAAAAATTGAAACGTGCGGATGATTAGAGCGAGACAGAGCTAAAGAAGGTCACACCCACAATATGTCTTTTGCCTACCTCGCCTCTTACCGCTGGGTCCCAGCACTAACTGTGTGAAAGTGATCCAATACTGTTAACCTTTAAAATACGAGAAAAATTTATATATTTTGGACACTCGTATCTTAGTGACTATAATTTGGAATATGCTTCTTTTCGATAAATCTGTCCTGTTTTGTAGATATAGAGGGAAGGTTGCGAGAACTTGGCCGACTAGCTCCGTCGCTTAGATAGACACCTGTGTATCTAAAATAAGTATTTATAGAACACAAATATTATAAAATCGATTTATGTTCTTATGCTAATTAATTTTGTTTTGTTTTTTTTCAGGTGAGTGTTTTTTGAAATTATTCGTACGCTGAAAGATTATCTACATCAAATAGTAAGTTGCTTTTTAAAAATATATTTTTTCATAGCATCTCATGATTTTTTTTAAATATCATTTTCTGAAACTAAAGAAATTAGAATGAACTAGTTAAAATTATTGAACTATTCGTTCTTCAAATTATGATAATTTACACACAGATCTTGTTCGTGCTTTTATCTCAATGGTGTATCGTATCACGATTATTTTTATTGGTGATAATATGTTATTAGAATTAAAATTAAAGGGAGGAGTCAAACGGTAGACACTGTGACCTTTAAGATCTATTGTGCTCTCCTATAATATGTCATTAAATGTTCGTTTTTTATATTCGGGAATTTCGATTATCATTTACAATCATTAAATTTTTTATTAAACAAACTCTCTTTATAAATTTCTGAAGAACTTTTTTTGGTTTATATTAAATCAAACCATCCGATAATTTTTAGTCTTTAACCTCTATTCCGAAAAAAAAAATATTGAACATCTATTTATAAAAATAAAAATTCAGCTAATTTGAAATATAATATTTGTAACCAACTGCAGAGGAATCTAAATTCTGATAGCTGTAAAAATAAAACTCAAAATAGCACGTGAAAAGTGACTGATATAGGTATCACCAATGTAGGAAGTTGAAACATAATAATAATATATTGTAACAAAACTGTTCTTTGTGGTAGATTAAAATCGATTTATTTACAACAATGAAATAAATACAAAACAAATAAACTAAAAAGTATTTCTCTAATAACAATTATAAAAAGAAACTGACAATGAAAAATAAACGAATTCTTATAAATAATAACACAACAATATTTACACAATACACTGCTATAACACACACTATTTACAACACACTACTCTACACACGCACCGAGATTTATGTAAGAATGTACTACTATTTATGTGACGATCTATTTATTTCTGAGCTCAATGATTGACTGTAGCAATTGACCTTGAAGCACACACTGTCACTCTCTCCGACTGACTGCTTCGGACTGAATGAATCCTCGCGCCCCAACTCGCGCCTATTTATAGGCGCATGGGCGTGGCTTCTCGATGTTTCGAGAAAGATCTACCACTCCCGGTGGCATAACAATTGGGAGCGCGCTACAATATTGTAATATCTATGGTGGGTAGTTATACTAGAAAGGGAAACATGGTTCTTTACTTTTTATCAATGATTTTTTTGTCAGTAACAGATGGTTTGTTACTTATGACGCTTTAATACTCTTAATTTGAGTCAAAATAAACATATCTGTCGTATCTATAATACCTCCATTCACGAACAATATACATACAAGTACATACACCAGTTTTGCTAACTCGCAATTTAAATATAGTTGCTGAATGTATGGTTAAATATGGCTAGTTATTTAAAATCCGAAAAAAGGGGTATAGAACACATAGAAATCATTTTCTCAATTTTTATTATCAAGAAAGAGTCGAACGGTATTTCGTCTTCATCGTCAGCCTGTGTTTTTTTGGCGTATACTTCTTTGGGGTTTCATTTACGGGTTCGTCACAAGTTGTACAATTTTTTATCACTTTTCGTAATTCTGCCTCAATACTTATAATAGAGTTTAGAGTTGGATCTAGCACTGAGTTATGTTTTTCACATGAGTGAGAATGAGAAGAGTATGGTTGTTGCCTATCTCTATCTTTCTGTATAACTTTTCGATAATACTTTGAGAGAGATAGGGATTGACCAAATTCATTTTATCCGTTAGGACTAACTTATAAGTGGATGGATTCCTAGATAGTAGGAACTTTGCCTTACTAACCGCGCAGCATTAAAATACTAATACAGAAATCGGCCAGTAATACTTCATTTAAAAAAATAAAAGGTTTCAACCTAGCTGAATATTAGCTAAATCTAGCTAAAAAGCATCTTAAAAATGGCCAATATTCCGTGATCTTGAAATTTCTTAAAATATAACTGAACGTTTAGTGTAAAAGGCCAGATTTAGTCATAATTGGCTAGCGTTGCCAACAATGACATAAACTACTATAGGTAACGTTGTACCTTTTGTTTGCAGATCTGTTATCAATTTTTCAGGGACTCTTTTTAACGCCGACATTAATGGAATTACAAGCTATAAGATAAGAAAAACCCGGGTCGCAGTGCCAAAACCCTGCCGACAATATAGTGTATTTGCTTGTATAGGGCCGTGTGGTTTTATACTTTTATTATGTGAAATAAGTTAGTTTTTGGGCAAAATTAAAAATTTTACCCCTTAATACACCCCTTAAAATAACATTTTTTTCTTAATTGTAATATTATTATCAATCTAACGTCTACACCGAATTAAATACACCCTTCAATAAATAAGTCACTATCTGCAAACTAGTGTTTTCATAAAATTTGTAAATCCGGTCCTGTCGGGCCGATTTTATTAAAATTGTGGAGAAACTTTTTAATCACTACCAAAGGGTTAAATTTCAATTTTGAAACGATTCGGAGAATTTTTTCGGTATTTTGGGGCCCAAAAACAGTTTTCAACCCCTAAAAACTACCCTTAAAATAGCCCGATTAGGCCCATTTTAAATAGGCTTCTTGCGGTGATGGATTTCAACATGTGGCCCGAATTTCGTTGAAATCAATTAACTCTTTCGAAAGTTATCGCGCGTACACATATATATATATATATATATATATATATATACGTATATAAATATATATATATATATATATATATATACATATATATATAAACATTTTTAAAAATGGTGCCAAAGTGTTTAGGAGGTTATGAAACGTCGAGAAATTTTGGTCCGACCCCTAGGTCCCGCCATCCGACCGACGCCAATAGTGTATGTTGCCATATGGCAAATACACTAATAAGATAGTCACATGATATTGTGATTTCTTCTGCCTAATCATTATCATGTATATTAAACTGTCACAAGAATAAATTAAAACCCAGACGCGTAACACGGAGGCGATATCTTTGATGTGTATACCAACGACCTCGTGACCCTGGTTCCAAATAAAAGATGAACTTTTATTGATTTTTCGTAGGCGTACCTAATTCATTTATATATTTACTGTTTTGTTTGAAAAAAAACTGCTTTACATAGCAAGCACAATTTTAAAATGAAATAAAACAAGTACTTAGATAAAGTAAGTAACTAAATAAAATGTGTTTTAAGTAAATGCGATGCGTAAGAAATAATTCGCTGTAAGCCTTCGAGACAGTGCAGTGCTGACCATTTCAGGATAGCCTCATGTTAACCGAGAAGCGAGGTTACAAAAATGAATAAAGTTCGTAATACTTCTGGCTATATATTTATTCTTCTTACTTTAAGCCATGCACGAATAGCTGAGTTTTAATCGATACAGAAATTTACATAAATTTAGCGGATCGGTTCCATTATCTAGACCTAAATAACTGAAAGCTTTATGTCATCGTTATATGCTCATAATTATGGACAATGCAGAGGTGACGTAAAATAATAAATTACCGGTTAAATAGCCACTGTAATATATTTAAATCACCGTGGTTATCTATTATAATTTTACAGGATTGCGCAAAAAGTTTTGCGCCCGATTGTTATTTCCGGTGTAAATAAATATATTATTTAATTAATGCTTTCGATTCTACTGCTGACTAACTAACCGGCTAATTATCCAGTTAAAATGGTTACTATCATAAAGTACCGGTAATTTAACATCACTACAATGCACACATCGTTAAGTGTAGACCTAGTAATTTCTTCAATCCTTTGGCGCAGTTTTAAGCGCGCGATTTTCACCTTTAAACCGCGGTAATATTAAGGACGCACGCAGTGCAAACAGTGAATGGGACGTTCACGTTCGAATGTAGGTTGGGTTTTGGAGGTTAGGTGTGGTGCGCATTACGTTGCGCGCCGTTAGGGTAGGCAACCGGCAGGACCATAGTCGCTTGGTAGTAGTTCAGTGGCACTCGAACTTGTGTACGTACCGGCAGTTGTTTTAACCTTTAAAATAATATTATTGTTGTTGTGTAATTGTTGACACGTTCTTCTGTTTTCCGGTCTGACACGAAAAAAAAAACGCTAATTGATTATTAAAAACGTAAAAATCGTTTTTCGTACTTGAATCGTTTATCTTTCGTTTTTTATTTGTGGTGCGTGTCGTTGTCGCGTGCAATTGTTTTGAATTTGTTTTTGGAATGCTTGTTTTGTTTTTTTTTGTGTGTGTATATTTTGAATTTGTTTATGAATGAATTGAAGCGTGTTTCTAGATTTTGAAGCCCTCTTTCTGATTTACGGTTTGAATGCAAAAGTATTGAGTTTTTTTATTTAAAACTCCTCGGCATGGATCAGAAACGGTGTATACTTTTTGCTGAATAAACGAAAATTAAATTGGTGGAAATATTTTTTTTATATTATTGCAACAAAATCTAGTTGTTTGCTCAATATAAATTATAAAATAATTTAAACAATACTATAAGAAAAAAAAACTTGGTTTTTAAATTATTAATCATTTTATTTAAAGCTATGCACGACTACTTAGCTCTAAGCAAATAGTATTTTTTTTAATTCTCTCAGTTGTATAATTTTTTAGATACCTATACCTATTTAATTTAAATTCAATTTTTTTTAGATTTTCAAATCTTTGATATTTAAGTAAACGTTTAGGTATATGTACTGCTAGGATTATATTTTATATTGCTTTTAAAAATAAATTGATTACAATACATACTTTCACTAGTTCTTATATTTGAGCCTGGGAACTGGGAGCTTGTAATATTTTTAAAAAAATAATATTGTGATCAGTGGATTCTACATATTCGTGTTTATATGTAAATATTGTTCCTTATTTATCCAACAACTTTATTCAGAAAGAATTTTCGGAATTTCAGGCAATTTTGTGAGCCTTATAGCATATAGAAAATAAACAGCGTTGAAGGAAAATACTTGCAAATATTTCTCAGAAAAAGATACAAAGTGAACCATTTTAGATAAACATTTTTTGAGAGCTCGTGCTAGATTTTAATATAAGGTTGGTTTATTTACTTAAGGAGACTATATGAAAAGTAAAAGACAAACATAATTTACCAAATTCTTTAATGACTAACGTTTTATGACTATATTTTTGTCTTCTTTAGGAGCTTCAGAATTAGCAATTAATTCTTTTCTATCCGTTCTCTAAACTCTAAACAATTTCAGAAGTATGTAATACTAGCCGTTACTCGCGGATCACGCGCGGTTAAGATAAACAATGTTTCATAGCTTGCCCGGCAACAACAACAGTAGTGAAGCCGTCGGTCTGCTGTTTTATAATCTTGCATGGCGAGGCTGCGCCCCGCTCGATAGTAAAAACAGTTTTTTCGTTGACTTAAGTTGTAAAATAAGTCTCCACGAAAAGCGCTTTTATTTTAACGCGATAATATATAGTCTATGTTCATTCTGAAGGTCCATTCTAAATATTGGTGAAAAAAATTTGAAATCGGATGAGCAGTTTCGGAGATTACCTTTTTTACACCCAAACTTACAAACTTTAGCTTTTTATAATATTATATATTATTAATACAGTTTATTGATGTAACCTATGGTTGCAATATAGATTGTGTTTGATATCGTGCTCTAGTGTGAAAAGTGTTAACACTAATGACACTATTGCGTTTGTTATATGTAAAATTGTTGGTGTGCCATCAAGTTTGACGTCAAGCTGGAGGGGACATCAGTAACCCTTTATATTTTCCGGCACTAACGCTGAAATTTTAACGCAGCACTAATTAATTATTGACGTAAAAATTGCTTCTTGATTTTCCTTCTGCCTTGATGCACATCAGAATATATTATCGGCAAAAAAGGAATCTAGGAATTACAATTATAATTTTCTTTATTGCATATCATATTTTATGTTCTATTCTGTCTAGTTTTCACGCGGCGAAGTAAAAAGCGATCAACTGTAAAAACGCGCACACTTGTCGAATACGGACCAGCACAGCACAAACTTGTAATCTGCACGATGTCGCACACTAGACCAGAACAAACCAGCACAAATCAGTAAATTTTAGTGCAGGCTTCGTGATATGCGACAGACACTTTGCAGTTTTCAAGTAATTTTATCAATGTAAATTAATTAATGAAAACGACACATCACTAACACATTAGGTCGGTCCAGCACGGCTAGACAACAATTGCAGGCGACTGACGGTCGTTGCTGACTGCTGATTGCAGGTGCCAGTCTAATGTGCGCTACTTCGTGAACTAACATGGGTACCTTCACGAACCGTGTTGTACTGGTTGTGCTTGATAGATGTGCGCGATTTTTAGAAGATGAGAAACCAGTGCATTTAGCGTCTTTTGTTCTTCGTGAGAATGGCGGTGCATCCAAAAAGATGCTGGTTAAAAAGTTTCGTTGAAAGATAGTACTTTTTTAAAATAATTTTTGAGCGTTATTTTCCAAGACAATGATAAAAAGGGATATGCAAATATTTTTCTTTTTTGAATTTAAAAAAAGTATAGCATTATCTAGGTGCAGAACATTACAGCTTATCTCTCAAATAGTATTTTAAAAGAAGTAAGACAAATCCTTATTCCCCGATGAAAAGGCAGGCTCTTCTGCTACAAAACGAATATCTATAACCTTGAACTGTATAAGCAGTAAGCATTGTCCCTATATATATTGGGGGTAAATCCTTTTGTAGCTTTATTCGTATGTATAACCAGTGTCGGCTCACTGTTGATTTGTACGGGTCGCCGTTTAGAACTATTTCACGTACAAAAGTTTCGTCGCAAGGCAAATTGGCTTACGTTGAATTTATTGCATATTGTTTAGAGTCGTTTAGAACTATTTCACGAACAAAAGTTTTCGTTCCCTCCGACACATTGCAGTTTTCAGTAGTTCTCGCATGTAGTGGCAAATAGAGTGCCTATATTATGTAAATAATCTGGTATTTAGTGTAGTGTAAAAATTTACACGGCAAAGTGTACGTTAAGGCTGTCGGAACGCTGTGAATTTTGTTTGTGCTGAGACCCAACGGTAAGGGGCGAGGTAGGCAAAAGACATATTGTGGGTGTGACCTTCTTTAGCTCTGTCTCGCTCAAATCATCCGCACGTTTCAATTTTTGGCTGGTGTCAACTACGAGGCTAAAAAATGTTGTTGCAAGGGTGCCGCTGTCAATTGATTACTCTAAGTTTGGGAAACATTTTGAAGATTAAAAAAACTTTTCCGAAAAAGGAAGAGTCACTTTAGGTTTGTGATGGAACAGTTTTGTGAAATAAGTAGGTACGAATAAGGTCGTAGTATGACATTGAAAACGTGTATTTTTTTGGCACAATTAATGCCAACTTTTTTCTAGTAAATCGTACATAAATAACAAAAGTAGTCCATTAGAGATCTAGATTTGTCCTTTATCTTCCTTCTAGAGAAAGAATTTTTGCAGAATGTTGACGAATAAGTCTACAATCAGTTGACAGCCGAAGCTCTTTTTTTGGCTTAAATTCAGAGCGTTCCGACAGCCTTAAGGTTACCAAAAATCTTAATTTGTTTTAGCAATTGTCAAATTCTCACATCTATCACGTGATCTACACTACACGACATTTTCGTGTTCAAGATAGATAGATAGATATTTATTTCATGTGAATAAAATATCCTAAATAAGTCGGGAAAAAACAGCACTAAAATTTTAAACATTCCTCAATACTCTTAAAAGCCTTTTTAATTAAGTATTTTTTATTGCATTTTGATACAATCATGCATTTAAGTTTGGATTGAAAATAATTAATAGCGAATGCTGATTTTTAGAGTTTTAAATCAATTATTAAGAGGTGCTTGTTTCTTGTTACAAGGTCATGGAAATTTGAGTGAACATTATAATTTTTACTGTTTGTCTTTGTATATAATAAGCATTCGAAGAACATATCTATAAGAGAGAATATAATAAATTTAATTCTTACGTAGTCTCTGTATTTTATGTCAGACAGACATGGCTCTTCTTGATATTGAGCTTGTGACGTATGGTCTTTTATAAATATGCCATACATAAGAGTTTCTGAAATAAGAGTCCGGACTACTATTTAGTCCGATGCCAAACAGGTCAGTGCATCTTACACTTTTGTATAAAAAATGTGATAGGTGTTAAAACTATTTATACTGGAGTACTATACCAAACACACCTATATAAAAAAAACCCGGGTCGCAGTGCCAAAACCCTGCCGACAATATAGTGTATTTGCTAATATAGGTATTATGGCTTTATTATGCGAACTTAAGTTTGTTTTTGGACAAAATAAAAAAAAATTGAACCCCTTAATACACCCCTTACAATAATAATTTTATTAGTTGAAATATTGTTATCAATCCAACATCTGCACCAAATTAAATTCGACCTTCAGTAAGTAAATTCGTATACGCACACTAGTGCTTTCATAAAATTTGTAAGTCCGGTCCTGTCGGGCCGATTTGCTTATAATTTTAGGAGCACTTTTTAATTGCTACTAAAGGGTTAAATTTAAATTTTGAAACGATTCTGAGAATTTTTTCGGTATTTTTGGGCCCAAAAACTTTTTTCAACCCCTAAAAACTACCCTTAAAATGACCCGATTGAGCCCATTTTAAATAGGCTTCGTGCGGTGATAGATTCCAACATGTATACCAAATTTCGTTAAAATTAATTAACTCCTTCGAAAGTTATTGCCCGCACATATATATATATATATATATATATATATATATATATATATATATATATATATATATATATATATATATACGTATATAAATATATATATACATATACATATATATAAAGTGTTTAGAAGGTTATGAAACGGCGGGAAATTTTGGTCCGACACCTAGGTCCCGCCATCCGACCAACGCCATATATATGGCAAATACACTAAAAACTATAGATTCCATCTATAATTTTATATATTACATCTGGGGCTAGAGGGTTCGAGTACCGCTATAGGCAATTTGTTTTCTTTGTAACATAATTGATTGGAAATTAACATTTATTGTTTACACGTTTCTAAATTTTGTTATTTGAATTTATTCTACATTTTTTAAATTGTTTAGGACTAAAGCGAAGTGGCTTAGGATAATACATTTTTCACTCAGTTAGTCGTTTTGTGTGATCCTATATTTTTCTACAAACACCCCATGTAGCTTGCGTATTCTGATGTTTTCAATCTAGTTCAAGATTAAGTTTCTTCTCGAGAATTCGTTGCGAAATTATTTTTCTTCGAGTGTTCTTTGAAATTATCACAAACTTTTTTATTTCTATTTATTTTCCATATTGCTTTATCTTTCCAAATTTATTTTGTATTTTATTTACATTACATTTTCAAAATAACTTTTCTAAAAACTAGACACACGTTATTATTTTTTAATAAAACAATGTAGCTAAAAAAATGCTACTAGAATTTAATAAAGTTTGGAAGACTTTATATATAAATATGGGTTAGAATTAATTTCAGATATTTATTAAAAATTTTCCACAAGTTAAAACAATCTTTTAAGCTAAAAAGATAGATACATTTTCTTTTGTTTATAAAAATTATCTAAATTTATTTTAGATATTATGTTAAATTGAAAAAAGTTCTCAAACATTTCGTTTTTTACGATTTGTTAGCGCCACATAAAAATATAATTGTTGACAAAACATTTTCAAATGTACTCTTCTGCGCATGCGTCGATTTTAAATATCCTCTCAAAATTTGATTTCAATCCGCTTATTCGTTTGATCTATATCATGTTCACAGATAAACAGATAAACAGACTTTTTCTAAAAATAGGTTTTTTTGGATTCAGGGGAGCTCAAAACGAAAAAAATATTGTAAAAATTTGAAAAGTATATTTTGACCTAAACTAGCATTATTCTCCGTGGGCTGGAATGATAAAAGACGCGGACTTTCCTACTTGTTTTAAATAAGGATCAATTAAAAAAAAATCATGGATTCATATTCGAAACCAAGTGAGGCACAATAGTAAAATATTTTAAAGTTTTTGTGAAAATTTAACTTTGCTTGTGAAAAATACGACCACCTATTCCTATAAAATGTTATAGAAGAACGAGACTTTTACGGGTCAATTTGAGACTTAAAAAAATTGTTTGTTTTTTTTATTCATTGCGAGACATAAAACCTTGATTGTATTTTTTTGATTAGGTAAATATGAGTCATTTATGACACATGCTATCTAAAAATCGAATAATCAATTGACAGTTTCACAGAAATAATTGAATTAGTCTAGTTATGACTGTTTATACAAAAATAGAAAATCCAATTGTACTATACATCTATATAATATAGATTATAGAACATATATTATGTGAACATAATATACTATAGGATTATCCTTTAACATGGCCTGAACACAATAAAAAGTTATCAAATGACAGCTAGATCATAACGACAATACACAGTATTCATGAGCGGAGGTCGGATTCGAACCCAGAACCGTTTGGTTCCGAGATTTGCACTATAAGTACTAAACAAGCAGTTCTCTCAGGCTAAAAATAAAATAGTTTAATACTTTTGCATTTAACATTAAAAATTTTGCACAAATTACGCCAAGCTAAACTCGATATTTCTTGTTTAAAATTTCGTAGTTTAGTAAAAGTTGTTTTGTCCTTACTGCATTTAAAGCTGGATTCATACTAATCGGATTGTTATGTCACGAAATAAATGTTTGTTTTTTTGGTGATAAAAGCTTAACTTGTAAATAATGCGTAGTGTATAAAATAATTAAATTTTTTCACGGAAGATGTATGCTTTTCTAGAAATATTATTAATAAAGTACATTCGTTACGTATATAGCGAATATTTATAATTTAGCGTATTTTTGTACTTAATGGTAATAGTATATTACACCGCAAGGGCAGGAATTTCAACTTTCTGCCCGTGTGATGTATACTGTTTTTCTTTATACTCGATTGAAAGTACGGACTTTCGTATCAGTGTGCACGAGAAAACTGTTTTGCGAGTAATTCCAGCAGTGCATAAATATTAGGCTTTCTGCCTTAAAATGGAAGTTGAAAGTATGTATTTTCGACCGGATATAAAAAAAAAAAATGTTTTTCAACTTTATGTAAAATACTGGAAAACTACAGAGAGATGACTCGTTGATATTTTATTTAAATTTTATTGTAAGAAAATTTCTATTAAGATACAATTGTATTCTGTAGTAAATAAAGATTTAATTTATTTTCAAAAACAAAAAAAACAAAAAAAAAAAACAGTAGGTTTATGGTAGTCTCCAGAGATGTCCAAAAAGTTGATCGCTGACCAATAAGGGTTGAATAATAAAGTTTTGCGCTACTTCCATTACATTGTCACTTCCGTTACCCTATTAGAATTTTTGGAGACAGACGACACGTCAATTAGCATGAGATTATAAAAAAAAATTCAATAAATATGAGTTTTTATGAATTAATAAATATAGGTACCTACTTTGTTTTCGATCAAATTGACAATTTTTTTTAAATAAATCTCGTGAACAAAATTAACATATTTGGTTTTATTTTATTTTAAAAATTAAGACTTGTATTTTAAACACATCTGAATTCATTTACAACTTAGCGTTATGAAGTGTGAATCAGGCTTTAAAGTACATTCAAGGTTATAAGGTTATTCTTTTTACGTCGCGTCATACTTATCAATCGATGTATTGCTTTGAAATTTATTAGAATTTTATTTCAGTATAAATTCTATTAGTCTGTAGTAAAAACAGTACCTATATATTTTTTTAAATAGAACATTTTTTGTTATTTTATTGTAGTGATAGACATTATAAACATTTTTATTTGTGTTAGCAGGTTGAAGTGCAGTTTGTGAAATTAACATTAAAATTAATTTATAACGGTACAATGTGCGGTAGTAAATTTGTTTCTTAAATTTCTAATTTCAAGAGCAAGCGTCAAAAATATAAGGTAGGTAAAATAATTCTAAAATAATTAATTAAGCATTGCTTACTTAAGAATAGTTTGGTCATGTATTTTACATTTAATTAAATGTCGAAATTGAAAATTTGATTGTGGATGATACTAAAAAATTGTATTTACTAACATATTCAAGTTTACTTTGACATTTGTGAGTACACTGCCCTTCTTGTTCTGAGGTATATTATTTGTACTTGTTGATTTTAATTTTATAACTTGTAAAAACATATTTAATTTTCACTTAAAATAAATTAATGGTCTTTTTTAAGTGTAATCACGTTTAATTGTAACATTACTGTTAATGGAAAGTGTTTTTCATTGTTTATTTGTGTAAACTTATAGTTAGAAGATAATACTAACGTAGCGATGGAAATGACAACCTTTTACGTTAATGTCTGTTATAAATGATATTGGTCAATTTATTTCAAATTGCCAATTACTTCTTTCGTAATACAGAAAATATTGACTGGACTTTTCTTCTGTAAGTTATTATTGTGGATAGATAACTGATCTCTAATGTATGGAATGTGAATGGCTGCCATTGTGTGTCGCCATATTGATACGGGATTTTAAGCGCGGTCTTTTGAAACGTTGCAATTGGCTGACATTTTAATTTGTGTGTCGCCACATTGATATTGGAATTTAAGTACGGTCTGTTGAAATGTCGAGATTAACTGGCATCTTAATTTGTGTGTCGCCATATTGATGCGGGATTTTAAGCACTGTTTGGTGGAAGGTTGAAATTGGCTGACATTTTAATTCGTGTGTCGCCATATTAATGTGAAAATTTAAGCACGTTCTGTTGGAACGTTAAGATTTGTCTAATGTTCTAAGCTTGGGTTCGACATATTGATGCGGTACTTTAAGCGCGGTTTATTGAGAAGCTGGGATTGGCTGACAGTTTTACATCCTTATTTACTAACATATCTATATAGCGTACGTTTGCTGTACTGATAATTCAAATTTTCGAAAATTCCCGTTTCCCCTCAATAAGTCCTGCTGCTTTAATGAGATTTCAGGCGTTGTACATATTATACTAGCCAAGTATCCACAATCCATTAATTAGAGATCAGTTTCATAGAATCACACTTTTTTTTAAATAAGTTGAATTTGATGTAATGTCAGTTTTTTTGTACAATCAAATTTTTATGAATTTATAGTCAATTTATTTTTCGACCATCTTGAGAAATGAAATAAAACCACATACATGGGTTGTAATTACTTAAAAGCTTTTGACATTATTTATCGAGCATCTATAACTTATAAACATTCTTTTAAAACTCTCTTGTATAATGCTGTAAGAGGTTTCGAATGATTATTTGAGACAACTATGCAATTTTTTCCAAAAAATATTTATTGATGTTTATTAATTTGTGTTTATAAACAATCGATTAATTTTATTGTTTCTCCTTTATTTTTTATTCACAAAATAAAAAAAAGCATTATTATTTTTAGTAATAACTTTATAAATTTTTGATAATTTTTCAAAACCCATTTCGTCGAGTATTTATAGAACTTCAGAAATGAAGCGTTGTATTTTGCTGGAATTATTTGAAATAGGTTAGAGTAGAGTACATAACTCAGTGAAATTTATTCTGGAAAGTGTACGTTAGGTTTACTATATGTGTACACTTATAACAAACGGGCCAGTGACAGATTAGAGCTAGTACACACAGGAAAGTTGTTTTTATATTATATTTTTTTTATATTGTTTTCATTTTAGGACCTAAATAATGTAAAAAAAAACGGATATAAAAAAACAGTTGTCAAATTCAGACATATGTCACGTGATCTACTCTACTCTACGTACTCCTACTCAAGACTCGAGACTGTTAGTCTTTACTCCTTTAGCCCGAAACTGAGATACCAAACAGATCAGTTTATCTGATCCTTTATAACAAACGCAATAGTGTAAAAAGTGTTGATATCAAACACATCTTATATTTATACCATGACAGCACAATACATATTTTGTCCATTATTAAAAACAGAAATACAATTCAAAGCTATTTTTTGCCGTCCATCAAACACTTTTTTGCTGTTTTACAATACGAAAATATTGAATGTATACTTTCTTGTTTTCAAATAAATATCAAAGTGAAATACCGTTGGTTTACAATGCAGCAGTAAAAATGTGTCAGTTGATATCAGTTGATTGGATCGAAAAATTTATTGACTATAATTCCATTTATTCCTTTGTTATGTGTCTACATGAGAATCGATTTCAACAGCGTAGTTATTAATTTATATATATGTATTGATTGACAGCCATATTTGACTGTTTTCAAGAGATAAAACACTTTTTGTTTTTATTTAATTTCCACATCCTGTCTGGATTATGCAAATACAAAGGTTACACGTGACGCATTTTAGGCTTGGCTACTTATTTTCAAGTTTTGATTAACGATTTTACATGAGATATTTACAGTTAAACCTGTCGGATTACGCGAAGCTGACACTGGATTACTTAGGTCATATAATAATGAAACATCAAGTTATATATTTTAGAAAATCAAAGCTCACTTATGTAGGCTTACAGCTTTGACTGTAGGGTAGATACACTAGGGATAGGAAAGTCGACTCTGAGTTTAGTCAAGAATCGATCTTTTGATAAAGATAATCGACTTTTTAGGGTCGAGTTGTGTCTATCTCGAATCGATTAGAATCGATTCTTTGCACTCGATGACTTTTTTAAATTTTTATACATTACTTAGTATAATACTCGCCGCGGTTCTAAAAGGTTCTGAAGTTAGTCACAAACAGCGTCGCAAATGCATATTTTTGTTGTTTTGTGAGAAAGGAAGATTCCTACCACCTCCCAGTTACCGGCACAGTATGTGTACTCGTCGGCGATTGGTTAACGTTCGTTTTCTTGTCAATTGTCGCTTTTCCGCTATAAAGTACAGTCTAGTACGCCATTATTGTTTCTTTGATTGTTCAAGATGTCTAATACGGTGATTTAGATGGTAATTTGTCTGCTGAGAACCCCCAAAGTCCCACACTCAAGTTCGATCAGGATGGATGATTTTAGTGCAAGGAATTAGATCTTTAGATTAAAGAAAAATTAAAAATAATAATATAGCTAGCTATGTTTGTAAGTTCATAATTTAATAAAATATTAAAATATCTAAGTTTGTATACACGAATTACTAAATTTCTAAAAAGTCGACTTAAGTCACAAAAGTCGACTATCAGAGATGATTAATCGACTTCAAGAGTCAAAGAATTTGAAGTCGATTCCAAAGTCAAAAACCGATTTATCGCGCGCTTTTTCCATCCCTAAGATACACTGGTTCAGTGCTGGATTAGTAGTTTTTAGTGTATTTGCCATATGGCAACATACACTATTGGCATCGGTCGGATGGCGGGACCTAGGGGTCGGACCAAAATTTCTCAATTTCTCGACGTTTCATAACCTCCTAAACACTTTGGCACCATTTTTAAAAATGTTTATATATATATATATATGTATGTGTGTGTGTACGGGCAATAACTTTCGAAAGAGTTAATTGATTTTAACGAAATTTGGCTCACGTATTGAAATCCATCCCCGACAGAAGCCTATTTAAAATGGGCGTTATCGGGTCATTTTAAGGGTAGTTTTTAGGGGTTGAAAAATGTTTTTGGGCCCCAAAATACCGAAAAAATTCTCAGAATCGTTTCAAAATTGACATTTAACCCATTAGTAGTAATAAAAAAGTGTCCCTAAAATTTTAATAAATTCGGCCCAACAGGACCGGACTTACACATTTTTTGAAAACACTAATTTGTAGATAGTGACTTATTTATTGAAGGGTGTATTTAATTCGGTGTAGACGTTAGATTGAAAATAATATTGCAATTAAGAAAAAAAATGTTATTTTAAGGGGTGTATTAAGGAGTCAAATTTTTAATGTTGTCCAAAAACCAACTTAAGTTCGCTTAATAAAGCCACACTGCCTGTATAAGCAAATACACTATATTGTCGGCAGGATTTTGGCACTGCGACCCGGGTTTTTTTATTAATGAGGAACGTAGATTTACGTTTATTTCATCGAGCTGTGTTGATTTAAACCAAAACTAACGTAGATCTGATTCTAGAGAAAATAGGATTTCAGAAAGAGATAGTTCTACACTTAAATCTTAAATTAAAATTAACTTTAACAGAGCTCAAATAGTCTCAAACCTGTTTCATTGTACGGAAACAAAAAATTGTGTAGGTTAATGAGGCGTTATCACTAAAAATTCACGTTTCAGATATAATTCAGCTATTCGTATTTAAAACTAAGACACCTACTTTTTAACATACATGATAAAGATCCACGCCCACTGAATCGAATCGGATTGGTTCGGCAGTATATACGCACAGTAGACGTTGTCGAGTCGATCCTAGCCGACTAGTGCGTGGAAACTCAAATTAACTTCGTGTATCCCAAAACGGCCGATCTTGCCAAGTCGATCTAATCCGATTCGTCAGGGCAGAAGAAAATCACAATTTTATGTGAGATTTATTCTAGATGTTTATTTTAAACAGTGACATTTGTTGTGAAGTAGTCTGATTCGAGCAGTCCAACCAATGGCGATGTTATTACGTCATCGCTGTAAATCATGAATCTTTCAGCGACGTCCGTTAAGTTCGCTATTATTATTAACGATTTTAAATTGCGTTTCCTCGCAATAGAAGAGCTCAACGAGCAGCTTTTACAATATTTTTGGTTCAGTGTGGGCTCTGTGATGATGTTATAAAAAACGCGAGACGATTTTACGTTATAAAGAATCGACATGAAATTAGCAGAGTTCTGTATATAATTTCCCAATTGATTTATTTATTCGTTAATTGATAGTCTTGCCACCCTCGTGTTAACATGCTCTCTAAACCAATTAAAATTGTTTTTTTGTATGCTTAGGGAAAACAGTTAATTGAATTGGGACTTGAAATTTATTCATTAATATTTTTGTAGTTTCAAATCAACGTTAATCAAAGGGAAATTGTGCTAAATATTATTATTAATTAAAACGCAAATTGATAATTAAAACACTTATACTCTGTTTTCATTACGAAATTATTAATTACAGATGCATTTAATTTAATTTAATATTAAATAGATATGCATATTCAATAACTAGCTTTTGTCCCGCGAAATCACTCGCGTTACTGTCGACTTTGTAGTTAGAGTACAGTCAAAGCCCTCTAAGTGCACAGCTCGGAACCGAGCCCATCCTTTAAGTGCACACTTCCCCTACGATCTTTTTCATCCCCACTCTTCTAACTCCTATAGCTATCTTTATTCAATCAGATGCTATAAACAATATCTCTAAAACTCTATGAATATGATGGAAATGGAAAGTTTGAAAATAGCGCGCTTATACGGTCGCACGTGATTGGTCGCAGATTATTCGAAGTGGGGGCTGGGGAACGTGCACTTAGAGGGCGAGTTCGTGTGCAGTAAGAGAGCGTGTGCATTTAGAGAGCGTGCACTTAGAGGGCTTTGACTGTAGTATAAAGTATTGTTTAGAGAAGATAGTAGCACAGGAGGGAATTTGCGAAGAGTGGGAAAAATGATCAGGGGCAATCGTGGGCGTTATCTGTACTCTCAATGGTGCGTCTCGACTAGTGAGGGGCAGCTAAATGATCGTATTTGTAGGACGACCTCATGTTAGAAAATAAAAATCCGTCCGATTTTGTGAGCAAAAATGCCGCTACCGTCTTCTCTAAGCGATACTACTTTAACGTTCATCTCCTTTTTTGCGCTTAAGGCTGTCGGAACGCTCTGAATTTAAGCCAAAAATAGAGCTTCGGCTGTCAACTGATTGTAGACTTATTCGTCAACATTCTGCAAAAATTCTTTCTCTATAAGGAATATAAAGGACAAATCTAGGTCTCTAATGGACTACTTTTGTAATATATGTACGATTTACTAGAAACAAGTTGGCATTAATTGTGCTAAAAAAACACACGTTTTCAATGTCACACTATGACCTTATTCGTACTTATTTCACAAAACTGTTCCATCACAAACCTAAAGTAACTCTTCCTTTTTTGGAAAAGTTTTTTAAATCTTCAAAATATTTCCCAAACTTAGAGTAATCAATTGACAGCGGCACCCTTGCAATAAAATTTTTTAGCCTCGTAGTTGGCACCAGCCAAAAATTGAAACGTGCAGATGATTTGAGCGAGACAGAGCTAAAGAAGGTCACACCCACAATATGTCTTTTACCTACCTTGCACTTTGCCGCTGGGTCTCAGCATAAACAAAATTTAGAGCGTTCCGCCAGCCTTAAGTCGTTTTTTATAGACATGTCCTGAGATTTGAATGAATAACAACTTTTGACAAGTTAAATAACCCCAATACTTGTATTTTCCTATTTTATTTTATTAATGTACGTCTTTAACGAAAATGTGATTATCAATTATCGCGATTACGCCAAAGAAGTATAACTTCTTCTGCGCGTACTAAGTAACCACTCTTTTTTTACTAATCCACAATGGGGTTTTATTTACTGTTTCCGAAATGTCAACATAACTTTTGGATCACTTTATTAATGTGCTAATTACAATAAATTTAAAACTTGGTTTTCGGGGCGCGATTCGTTGTTTCGACACGCAAAACAACTATTACAATGCCACGACTGCGTTCTGTACCGCTTGATGAATGCCCAGGCTACGTAGATTTATTATTGTTTATTATTTTAAAAGGCAGCCGCGCATTATTTTTTTAAATTGCGGTCAGGATATATTTTCGGTGTGTTGTTGATATTCTTACATAACATATATAAAAAGCAATAGAAATTTTTTTTTTGGAAAACTCAGCTAAACACATTTTATTCAAACACTAAATTAGTCTTTTGAATTAAATGTCGTATATATTAACAAATATTGTTAATAAGTACCAGTATATTATACCAAGGTACATTTTACGAGAAGAAGAAATATTCAATTTTATCTACAAATGCAGAACGTCAGTTTGATTGTTAAATAATCAATTGTTACAATGCTAAATCAGAAAAATTTATTTTTTATCCACCATACACCGTCTGGACTCAAACCAGAATCTTTCCACATTCGCGGCAGAATGAGTTATCAATTACTCTACGGTGCGATATCTAAACTTTAAATTTCTTCTTCTCGTAAAATGTACCTTGGTATAATATACTGGTACTTATTAACAATATTTGTTAATATATACGACATTTAATTCAAAAGACTAATTTAGTGTTTGAATAAAATGTGTTTAGCTGAGTTTTCCAAAAAAAAAAATTTCTATTATATATATCCTACCAGCTGTAAATAAAATCAAATATAATTATAAAAAGCAATGTTTGTCTGTTCGTTGTTTTGTGAATGCAATAAACTCGTAAGATATTCAATCAATTTTCATACGGTTTTCATAAAAATGTTTGCGAATGTTTGTAGACTAGGATTTAATTACGCTGTAATAACAAGGGAGTTAGTTATGAACGAAATAGCGAAGCTGGCCAACACCTGGTAAATACATCTAATGATTCGACCTGCGGAGGATAATGTGTTCTTCAAATTTGTGGGCATGTAAATAAATAGAATACTTGAAATAAAAACGTTGAAACTGTGTTTTTTCGCACTTGACGTATTGCAGAATTCTTTTCTGAGAAAGACATTACAGTAGAATCCGTTTATAATGACATCGAAGGGAATTGACAAACACGTCATACTAAACGGACGTCATACAAAGCATTTTTGTGAAAAAAAGCAACCTTCTTTTTTTAGGTAGCATGACGGGTATTCCTTTGTTTCTCGTGATTTTAAACCACTGAATTAACGCTTTATCAACATTTTCTTGTCGCGATTTTCGAAGCCTCTCCGGTTTCAAAACATTTGAATTGAACGATCGCTTAATCTGGTTCTTGTTTTTGAAAATCATTGAGATTGTCGAATGACCCACGCCCAATTTCTTTGAGAGAGATGAGTTTGATTCTCCATTTCCTAATCTGCATATTATTGCACCTTTCTCCTCAATCTTAAATGCTTTACGACGTTGAGATGACATTTTTTTTCCATAGGATATCACAAAAAACAATGCGTGACGTTCAACTATCAGTACTCACTGAGATTCAGAACAAAAACAAGCCACGTGCCGAACGTCGTCGGGAATCAACGAACATTGCCGAAGGTGTAAAGAATCATGTAGGTCACTATAAACGGACAAAATTTATTAAAAATGGGTCATAATAAGCGACATGTCACTGTAAGCGAAGTCATTATATCCGATTTTGTTACAAAGAATTTTATATGAAAACCAAACTTCGTTCTGTAATTACGTCATAATAGGCGGTTGGTCAATATAGGCGGAGTCATAATAAACGGATTCTACTGTAATTTAAATATTTTATTTTGTTTTGAATTTCTCTAACAGAACAACGGTGCTTTTTTTGGAAGTCCGTAGTGGTTATTTTACAAAAAGTGCTTTGCGAACTATTTTATAGCGTCATAAAACTTTGAATCAAATATAGAACTATATTTAATTTTATGCTACATAAATTTGAATTCAAATGCAATGATAACTTCATATATTTTCAAGCATTGACAGTGAAGTTTTTGTCATTTCCGCGACATGCAACCAAGTTACTCTTGCAGACATTTTTGAGGAAGACTTCCAAAGATGTGTTTGCACACTGCCCTATAAAATAGTTGCTATTGCCTGATAGCGGTCGTGAATTGACACATTTAACACTAGTCCTGTAAATTAGTGCAAAGTAAAATAAACGGTGTGCCATTTCCATAGTAAATCATTGTCTTACCGTATGAGTATTGAACGCAGCTTACAATCAGAAGTGATCTTGCTCAAAATTGAATAGGGATGTTGACTATTTTTGAGAAAGTGTTTTAAATCGTGCATAAGTACCTAATATAGCCACAAATATTTATTATTTTTATTTAAATGCAACTCAAGCCTTAAAAATCATGTATTTTAAATCCCGTTTCAAATTTCGGTCGAAAACGCCAATACTAGTCGCGTGACGTCACCTGTTCATACCAAAGGAGGTTCAAAAGTTTACACAGGAGCTACCATTCTATAGATGCGGTCACAAAGTAGGAGGCTGTGCTCATAAGTGCTAGTAAATTAATGAGGTTATGAAAAGTGTTTTCGTAATTCTTGCTATAAACGATGAATTCTAAGTTTTCGAACTATTAGCCTTAATAAATACAGTTTCCATGACGTTAAAACTCCTTGCAGTGTTTTTTTAAAGAAATTTTCGAATAAATTACACACTAAATATTAACCAAACAATGAAGTTTTTTGACAGCGGCTGAACATATGACGTCATGCTCTCTGATTGGTGTCTGTTGTCACGTGACTTGAGAGCGATTTTATTAGGTTTTATGAATTAAATATTAATTAAATTCCTTAAAAATAAGGAAAAATATAGTGTTTTTTAGTATTACTATCATAGAAACTACCACTTAACGTTAAAATTATGTTTTTATTTGAGCACAATCAACATCCATATTGTAAAAAATTTTGAAAATTACGTGAAAATCAACTATTTTATAGGAAGTACCTATAAAAAATATTATATAAATATTGTATTAGATATCTGGTTCTTGATTATTTTATGACTTGTGTGTCTATCAAATATCAAGGGCGCTCGTTTTATCATAATGTCACAATAATAATTCACACACTATACATGAAAAATACGTTTTTTTATTTTTACTCTTTTTTTACACAACGCTCTTTTTCATATATTTGGAATACAATTCCGGTTCGGTCCTGTTTTATGCGTGGCGTGTCCTTTCAGCAGGTGCAGATCTAGTAATAAGCGAAATGAGTTCTTTTGTTCTTAAAATACGTCAAGAAATAATTGCGCAGTATGCGTTCAACTTTTTCTAGGAAAAAGTCTTTCTTTTGTTCGAACCTGTCGTAGCGTGAGATCTGCAGATACTCTTTTATGTCAGTTTCTAATGAAAGCATAATTATGACATATTTCTCAAAAAAAACTTGGTGCGTGTTAAATTCTATATAGACATGTATGGATGGGAAAAATATTTAAATTTTAAAATAAATATAGCGCCGACTCCGTTTGAACATGGCGCATACCGAACTTGCGGCCGTCATATATTACGAGTTTCAGAGGTGCTTATTTTAGAAATCATAGACTCTATAATGACCTCAGTTTTCGAGCGTTTTTTATCCACAATCTGTCTCTGTATTGATGAACCGATTTTGATGAAATTATTTTTTTTCCTTGTAATAGGGATGTTGACTATTTTTGGGAAAGTGTTTTTAATCGTGCATAAGTACCTAATATTGCCACAAATATTTATTATTTTTATTTAAATACAACTCAAGCCTTAAAAATCATGTATTTTAAATCCCGTTTCAAATTTCGGTCCAAAACGCCAATACTAGTCGCGTGACGTCACCTGTTCATACCAAAGGAGGCTCAAAAGTTTACACGGGAGCTACCATCCTATAGATGCGTATTCTGTGCTCATAAACGTTAATAAACTGAGGTGATGAAAAGTTGTTTCATAGTCGTTGCTATAGTTACATGTAATTTGACGTTTCCTATGAACAAATAATAATAAATTACACACTAAATATTAACCAAACAATGAAGTTTTTTGACATCGGCTGAACATATGACGTCATGCGCTCTGATTGGTGTCTGTTGTCACGTGACTTGAGAGTGATTTTATTAGGTTTTATTTATTAAATATTAATGAAATTCCTTAAAAATAAGGAAAAATATAGAAACTACTACTTTTCGTTAAAATTATGTTTTTATTTGAATACAGTCAACATCCCTATTACCATGAATATAACTTATCTAGTGAATTTCATCTTTCTAGAATAATTAAAATTAAACGACTCTAAACAGATAAATGTTAGAATTATATATGATCGACGTTTCAGTTCGGATTTGGGCCTTATTCAGGTTCGTATGAAAACATATGCTATAGATATGTATTGTGACATATGTGAATTGAATTTAAAAATTAGTGAAAATTAACATACTGCCGAAGCACGGCAAACTTCATACTGTCGAATTTTCGTTAATCTGCTAAAATTGTACCTCAATACGCCAAAAGAAGTATAGCTTCAAAAACATTCTTAATCAGAACAAAAAATTTCAGAGATTTTTGAATTTTACCAAAAAATATTCTCCGGTCTTTTTCGTCACGAAACTAACACGTAATTTTATATAACACGTCTGGTTTCGAAGAAACTTAATATTAAGTAATGTCATCAAGTCGCACAATGGAATCTTTCTGACGATGTAGTCGCCATTTTATGTTATGGCGCCATATGCGATAGTTTTATGTTTTATTACTTTTCTTAATTATTAGCGTCAATGTCTTCGACGCGATTTTTATGTTTGTGGCTTTAATAGCTATGCAGTTTTAATAGTAAAACTAATAAAAATCTGCTATTTTCGTGCTGATTGTTTAATAAAGAATAATTGTTTAAATGACCTGAAAAGTGAATGTTCGTGTTTTCTCGTGATAATTACCTCCCTTTAATATAGCCGTATTTCTTTTATCATGGTCGATATTAAAGAAATAGTTGGTAATAAACTTAGTAGGTGTATTTGGTATATTAGAGTAGAGATGGGAAAAACGGGTCTTTTTAGTGATCTCTATCTTTGCATCTGGATCCCGTATGTGAGCCGGCTCACTGAACTAGTTCAAAAAGAGCTGAGTTCTGAATATGTTACTGCAGTCTGCCACTGAGTTACCTAGTTCAGTCAATCATATCACGACCTGTATAGAATCAAGAATGCATAGCCAAACATGTGATGCATGAGTCATCTGAGCTGACAGATGCATCAAAGCAAGAACTGATACGTAAGTATAAAATGTGCTTCTGTGTGTTGTGTTTCACTGAGTTATGCGGATCCGTTGATCCATCGGCTGAAAAAAAAGTGAGTCGGCTCTCACGGATCTTCTGTCGGAGTCGGCTCTTTGAACCGGTTCAGATCTGAGTTACCCAACTCTATATTAGAGTAGAGTAAATAACCCAGTGAAAACTTTGAAAAGTTTACGTTATGTTTACCATACATGTTTAAAACTTATAACAAACGAACTAGTGACAGCTATTTCACAAGGTTAGATTTAGGTTAAAGCTAGAACAGAAATATTTAATATTGTTACTAGTCGCTATCCGCAGCTTCGCACGCGATTGAAACGAAACAGTAGTGGACCGATAATAATTGTAGTTTACGTATGTATAGATTGTAATGAATTATTTTATGGCGAGTTTTGACATTGTGTTAATAACGAGCGATTAGCCTCATAAGATCATTAAGAACAAGATACATACCTCCTATAAAATTTCCGATTTTCATGTCATAATAAATATATTTGCAATATTTTTGACAGTTTATGTATCATCGGCTATATCTATGTGAACTGTTCAGCGCCTACTTTGCTTCTCAGTCACTCATATGGATTTAAATGGCAACTGACTATCCTATTGAATTAGTAAAATCGCATTACTTTTTATCTATGTGAACTGTTCAGCGCCTACTTTGCTTCTCAGTCACTCATATGGATTTAAATGGCAACTGACTATCACTATTGAATTAGTAAAATCGCATTACTTTTGTTTTACTTTATGCACTAGTGCAAAAAAGGTCGTTTTACCGCTATACAGGCATGAAAAACAGCTATTTTATAGGAGAGCGTTTAAAAATATAATTTTGGGTAGGTCCTGTCTTTAAAAGTTAATTCATTTCTATGACAAATGGTTAATAATGTTCATATTTCCAATTTCGAGAGAATATATAAATTATAAATTTTTAAGAACAGCGATTTTAAAAATATTTTTAATTTTGTTTCTGACGAATTTCGTTTTTTATCATTTTTTTGTTTCTTGCACGTAAGTGGAACGCATTTAAAATGTAAATAGCGTTGTTGGTATATCCGCAGACGAAAGCTCTGTGAGGTCAAATTAAGCTTATTAGATATGTATTCGAACGCAAGCTTTCGTACAGTAGACTGTCAATTATCCGCATGTCGATTTTTTTTAATAGTAACAGATTCTATAACCGACCTCTATTTTTGATTATAGTTTTCCATTAAAGTAAAAAAATAGGATATTTAAAAGGGTTGATCAGCAATAAAAAAACCGATATTAAGACAAGTGAAGCCGCAGATAAAAACTAGCAAATATATGACAGCGCTTCCATTTTGTTAATTTAACTGATTTGTCTTTCTAACCTACTTCATAGCATCTTAACTTTTAAACAAATTATAATTTGTTTACCATAATCAAAAATATTTTTGATTATGTTTGTGAAAATTCAAAGATGCCGCCAAGGGCACTGTCAACTCGAAAATTGTTATTAGCAAGTGGACTGTGTTGCACTTTCTTTGAAAAGTATTTCAATTCTCAGAACACTCGTTTAAAAAATCCGATTATTCATTCTTTAGTTACACTGTTACATTTTTTTTTAATTCTGAAAAATAGTTATGAAACATTTTAACTACAGCTTTGTTCTAAAAATCAAGAATCGGTAGTTCTGAAAATTGTATACTTTTATGAATTTTCTACCATTTTCTGAAAATTTTATTCTTAAATCATTTTCAGTAAGTTGATTTTAAAATTTCAGAAGCGTCAACAGAATATTTTTAACAGTGTATGAATACGTTTGAAACCGAATGAAAAGTACCTAAGTCGCATATTTTAAAGAAATAATTAAAGAAAAAAAACCGTATTTCGGAAAATAGAAGTTCTTCTGTAGGTAATATGTATACCTACAGCGTCTAAGAATGAACGTGTTTAAAATTTTATTTAATTATTAATTAAGAGCTTTCATGTCATCCCCAATTCGTCAAGCTTTTCAACTTGACTCGTTTTCAACTTAAATGTTACGGTGCTGTTTTTTTCAGCCCTACGCTAATTTTTTATTCATGTTAAAAAGGAAATGTTTTTCTTTATATTATTCATTTATACTTGAGAATATTTTTTCAACAAAAAATGTAACTCAAAACATTTTTTTATGGTAATTTCAATTATATATAAATTTGCAAATGATATATCACTCATTTTTTCCTGAATATTACATACGATGAAAAATTTGTGGAGAAAATTTAAAAAGTTTTTTTTTCCAATATTTTCGACTTTTTTTAAGTGTCTTTTTTTTTAAGTGCGTATTATGACACAATAAGGGCTTTGCTTGCGTCATCGACGACTTTTTGATTACTGCTCTGTCTTTTTTTTATTTCGTTGCCAAACGAAAAACTATCCGGGTGATGCCTGGTCTACTCTGGCGATGTTGGGTCTACTCAGACGATGCCGGACTGGAAAGCAGGTTAAATTATAATGCCCAACGTATTCCTATCCTTCGTATTTTGTAATAATTACGCATGAAATATTTATAAAATTGCATGTAGGTACTCTGAAAAAAACCTTTTATAAAAAAATTATACCTTCAAAAAGAGCCCCTAAAAAGGAACAAATAATTAAATTTTAATGTCGGCGTTACTTTAAATACAGAAGCGTAGCGTGCCTTGGCGGGGCCCCGTATAAGAATTTGTTTGGGGCCCTTCCCCCGTTGAAGTAAATGACTTAAACGGGGAAATCCCGCAGCGCGCGATAACCGATGTGGGGTGTTACCAACTTTTGAACGCACGCTTTACGCGGGAAAAATAGAAATGGCTTTTTTTGACTTTTGTCATTTCTGAATAAAAAAAAAATTGGAAAGTTTTTATTAATTTTTGCTTACGCACGTTGGGGGCCCCCGTGGCCCGGAGGGCCCCGTATAATTGATACGGCAGATACGGCGGTAGCTACGCCCCTGTTTAAATACTAAAACTTTCTGTGAACTTTTATTATTAACGCCGACTTGATAATATATTTTTTTTTCAATGACTTGTTTCAATTTTTTTATGGAAAGTACTAATTTTCACTTTTTAGTGGCTTTACATAGTTTTCGCGTTTTGAACCAATTTTTATTTTGATATTTGAATACTAAACTAAAAAAAGAGTGCTGAACTGATTTACGAATAAAATATAATGAACCATATCGGCGTTTTCCTGAACACATCGAGAACGAAATCATTCAAGTCGACTAGTCTCTTGAGAAGTTAAAACGTACATAAAAATTATATTTCATTAATAGATTTACTAAACCGATTTAAGACGAGTGTTTAGTTGCTGTTCAATAGACCCCCTTTTTTAGTGTATTTGCCATATGGCAACATACACTATTGGCGTCGGTCGGATGGCGGGACTTAGGGGTCGGACCAAAATTTCTCGACGTTTCATAACCTCCTAAACACTTTGGCACCATTTTTAAAAATGTTTATATATATATGTATATATATATATATATATATATATATATATATATATATATATATATGTGTGTGTGTGTGTACGCGCGATAACTTTCGAAACAGTTAATTGATTTCAAAGAAATTTGGGCCACATGTTGAAATCCATCACCGCAAGAAGTCTATTTAAAATGGGCCTAATCGGGCTATTTTAAGGGTAGTTTTTAGGGGTTGAAAACTGTTTTTGGGCCCCAAAATACCGAAAAAATTCTCCGAATCGTTTCAAAATTGAAATTTAACCCTTTGGTAGTGATTAAAAAGTTTCCCCACAATTTTAATAAAATCGACCCGACAGGACCGGATTTACAAATTTTATGAAAACACTAGTTTGCAGATAGTGACTTATTTATTGAAGGGTGTATTTAATTTGGTGTAGACGTTAGATTGATAATAATATTACAATTAAGAAAAAAATGTTATTTTAAGGGGTGTATTAAGGGGTTAAATTTTTTATTTTTCCCAAAAACAAACTTAATTTCACATAATAAAAGTATAAAACCACACGGCCCTATACAAGCAATTAATACACTATATTGTCGGCAGGGTTTTGGCACTGCGACCCGGGTTTTTTTATTCTATTTTTAGGGGAAAAATATATATTTTTTTTTAGTTTGTAAACAGCAAGCCACATATTGTGAAGCTTAATGCATAATCACAGCTAATAAAAATAATAAATAAATTTTGTGACCACAGTTCAAAATTTCCCGAGAGCATATTTTACAATCTGAAGAATTAGTAACATCGGTTGTCCCCTTGAGAAGTAGAGATGGGAAAAACGGGTCTTTTTAGTGATCTGCATTTTTGCATCTGGATCCCGTATGTGAGCCGGGTCACTGAACCGGTTCAAAAAGAGCCGAGTTCTGAATATGTTACTGCAGTCTGCCACTGAGTTACCTAGTTCAGTCAATCATATCACGACCTGTATAGAATCAAGAATGCATAGCCAAACATGTGATGCATGAGTCATTTAAGCTGACAGATGCATAAAAGCAAGAACTGTGATACGTAAGTGTAAAATGTGCTTCTGTGTGTTAAGTGTTTCACTAAGTTATGCGGATCCGTTGATCCGTCGACTCAAAAAAAAGTGAGTCGGCTCTCACGGATCTTCTGTCGGAGTCGGCTCTTTGAACCGGTTCAGATCTGAGTTACCCAACTCTATTCAGAAGTTACGACAATAAACATTAAAAAATATATGGGAATAAACACGTCGAGTTGATAACCTCTTTTTTTAAGTCCGCTAAAAATAAAAATTGCATACAGTTTGTATGTGCCGCTACATTGTAGTTTTATTTATAGTTGCATAAAAATGATATATTGAATTTTAGAATATTTTAAATTGTTTCCAAGAGAATAATATTTCGATTTCAAGATGGTTTTACATTACAATATTCAATAGCAAAAACATTTGCCATAAAATATATGCCGTTAACTGTTTGTTTTGAAAGCTAGTCGAGTTTTGTGTGATAAATTGGAGTATGATCCTTCACACTTAATCATAAAGCCACTCATCCACTGACGAGACAGCATTGTTCTACATTCGGTGAGTTCAGACATAAAATTGCCTTTGAACATATACATTTGCAATCTTTGATTAATAGTTTTTAAAGCGCTACTTCTTTTGGCCCGTTGAGGGTAAAATTTTCTCTGTTACGGAAGTTGCGCACGCAGCATGCAACGAACAAGAGACACCATGAAGTGAGGCAAAATTTTCTTTGTTACGGAAGCTGCACACGTAGCATGATCATCTGTTACGGAAGTTGCGCACGCAGCATGCAGCGAACATGAGACACCATGTACTACGTGTATCGGTAATGTTGAAATCGTCAATAAAGTTGACTCTTCGATGTAGTATAGTTTTACTTTGTATTCATAAAGTAGGTTATACTAGCGACACGCACGGAACTTCTTAAACAACCTTTGACCGTTAAATAACCTCAATACTACATGTATTTTTTTTAAATTATGGATTCAACAGGGTTTTATTTTATCGATGTACATTCTACTGTTGAAAACTGCTCCACTATTTTGTTGTTCAGAAAAATAGAAATCGGAAACCGCCATGTTATTTTATAGAAAACTGGTTCATTCAGCGTCTAAAATTGTTATTATCATAAATTAATGGTAATTTTACATCACTAGTTAACACTTTTGGTAAGATTAGATTAGATAAGAAAAGAGGGCGAGAGGATTTTATTCCTCGTCAACACCGCGACCTTGATAAATCTATTGTGTAGCCCTGACTCGTTTATATCTCTATGAGATTAAGGCTTTTAATAAAGCCCAGAATTGCTTTAAGATCTGTGTCCCATACCTGATCAGGTGTTGGGAAGGGATTATTGAGGTGACAGAGTCTTCGCTTCATGACTGCTTCACATTTACAAAGCAGATGCTCCGATGTTTCAGGAGCCTCCAGACAGAAGCGACATGACTCGATGTCTATTACGTCAATTTTTTTGCAAAGGGCAGTGACCTGAAATGAGCCCTGCAATTATTCTGAACTCAGATTTTTTAAAGCGTAGAATTTTATCCGCTTTGTCATTATAACACTTTTGGTAATCTTAACGAACACTTTTCTGTGTTCTCATTCTACAGTAATATACCAAACACACCTATTATGTTTAAATGCTCTAATGATTCAGTTTCCGAAATAATCGTAAAACAGTCTGAACCACTCTTTATATAAAATTTTGATATATCAAATAGAGCTGTAAAAGTAACGAGAAATTGTGTACCCGCATGTATTCGTTACTAAAACAATCAGCACCCGTTACTTTCGTATCGTTACGTTACTCGTTACTTTATAGCGTCCAGCTGCTAATACAATGACACGAGTGCGACTCGATGCGATACTTCATGCGAGACTCGAACATGGAGTATCGCATCGAGTCGCATTCGCGTCATTGTTAAAATGGTTTTAAGAAGAGGTTTATCACAAACAAGTAACAACATACGACAACAATATAATATGGAAAATTCTTTATTGAGACAACATTAACAATTAAAAACTCTGAAACAAAATAAAACATTCGTTAGTAAAATAAATAATAATGAAAAGAAACATTTGTAAAAAAAATAACTATCTCAAATTATTTATCCAAATTTTCAATTTACAAATTATGCACTGTAAGTGTTAATGTTAAAAATATGCAAAAATACAAAATAGGCATTTATGTTGTGAAAATTATTACTTACCTCATAAAAAATAGCAACACAACACTTTACACTACTCACTAAATATTATCTCTTCTAAAATAATGTTACAATGTACGGCGGTATGCGCAGCAATAACGTAATATTATATTTGTATTGTAATGTACCGAACGAATTCAAAATACATCAAAAATGAACGTACACATTACACATACACACGCATACGTACGACGCACGATGTATTCCAGTTCACGTTCACGTATGATTCGTATTCGTTCGTATAACTATAACGAATCAAACCTGGCTCTGTGTCTGTGACCAGCTCTGTGAATCAAACACTGACATACGACAAATGCGAGTAACGAAATTAATTTGTGAGTAACGATTCGGTACTTCGAGTCAGGCGATGTACTCGTTACTCGGTAACGAATACATACGGTTTGCTACAGCTCTAATATCAAAGGAACGAACACAGTGAGTGAATACATGAAATATTCACAAGGAGGTTAAATAAATAAATAAATACTAATTGTGTCTTACGCGTTGCCCTTTGATGACATATCGAGCCGTGATTTTATACAAACTGACACCTTTACAGTTTGGAAACCATCAGAAATGAAATTTTCATTTTGCCTAGTCACACAAAACGTACCGATATCACAGAACGTACTTAACATGTCACGTTTAAAGGTTATGTATAAATTATAAATGACTTAAAGTGGAAATTTAAATCCCCGAATTATCTAGAATTTCAAATGAATAAATTTACGCTATGAATCAATTTAACCCTGTTGATGGTTTTCAGAAATTTTGCTCACCCCGACTCAACTCCAAATGACATCTAGTACACCTGATTTGTAGTTTCCAATTCATTGTATCAAAGCAGAACCCCTGATGTACCAATTTTCCTCGCAGCTCCTCTAATTTTTAAACGGTTAAATTTGAAATTTGGTGTTAGCTTGTGTTGTAATATTAGCATGTAACCAAGGGGTAGTAGATTACAGAGGCTGCCTCTTTCCATCTGACAAATCAGCGCAAGCGCAGGAAGGACGTATGCTGACAGACCTTTTATATTTTTATCAATCTATATAATCTATATAAACAATCGATATAGGAACTCCAAAACGGCTGGATCGATTTTAATGAAATTTTCAGGCAATCTTCAGATTAGCCCAGCGGCTGATCCTGTGAAGTTTGGCAGTGATCGAATCAACAGAATTATTTTTTCTTTTTTGGCAATTTTGATTTTTCTTTGATTTATTACATTCACAATTGAAGGCGATTGGATTCGCGCAAATTGAATACACGTTGAGAATTTTATGATGATGGTTATTCTCATCTTTTATGGTTACAGATAATTAGATACCCGTGCGAGTGGCAATATGAAAACTGTCATTTATATTTAAATTAATATCATGTTTTGTCTTCTGATTTCCTTGACATTTGTTAAATATTTTCATTAAAATTTATAAATGGACACCGTTGCCACGCAATCAATCGACAGGTCCATCGGATGACGACATCGCCCCACTACTACCCAACGGAATGAGGCAACCTCTGTAATCTACTGACCTTGCATTTTTAACCTAAATTTTAAGTGTTATAGACGTTAGAAAGCCGTAAGTTCCGTTGAATTTCAATACCGGGATCCGAACCCGAAAATCTCAGATAATAATTATGTCATCCGACATTGTGGGTTGTTTCGTTACACGTGCCCAGGGCCTCGCTTTCGATGGGACCCCCTAGTTCCAGATCAGCATTCGATAACCGATACTTCCGACAAATATATCGATATATTTTTTAATAATATATTTGTTAATTATTGATTTGCTTAGTAATTACGCTCTTTTTTTAAGAAAAAATAGTCCTCTTTAATAGTCATAGGGGTCCCATTATCCGAAAGTGGCCAGGGCCTCCAACAGATTAATAATAATAATAATAATGCGTTTAACGTCCGTTTCTCGACTTTATGTCATAACAGACGCCATTCGCACCATTACTATTTTTCATTTTACCACTTCCCGTTTTTTCTACATTTCTTAAACTTCAACTTATATAATAGCAATGGGCGAATGAAGGAATTACAGGAAATTAGGATAAGGTAGGTAATTTTTGAACTAGGAGTTTGATAGGTAATCGGCCATGACCTCAAATAAGGAACCACCTCGATATTTATCTGGAATTAATTGAGGGAAACCATGGAAAACCTCAATCAAGATGGCCGGTACAGGAATTACCGTTTCTCGGCGAAAGGCAGTAGGAAAATGTCCCAGCCACATCTGCCCCCGCCGGGAATCGAACCCGGACCTCCCGAATGCGAGTCTAGTGCTGTACCACTACTCTACCCAGCTCGGTGCCTCCAACAGATTAAAGACGGATCTGTATACGCTCAGTTGCATGAATTCAAATCACTCTACCGTGCGTAAAGAAAGTAAATTGGTACAATTCACACGTCTCAGCTTGTATTCTGTTTAATGGCACTTATGTCATAAAATAAATCACTTCGTTTTTATATAGCTGTTTAAGTACTTTCAACAATTTTTATTTGTGGTATACAACAAAGATAAGCACTGGTCGATTGTAAACGATTTTAACGACATGAGTCAAACTCGTTAAATATGTAATGCCAGAGAAAATATTTGAATAAATGACGACGGACGAAATAAAATGCTCCTTGCCAGTGGATTCTTAACTAGAACAAAAATAAGAACTGCTGAGTTCTGTTTTCACTTGGTCCATTTGCTCATACATATTGAATGAGTTTCACAAATGTTTGATAGGATGGTAAACAAACCAGTAAAATGATCCCTTTATAAAACTTTCATATTTTATTATATATTATGCATTGTGTTGTGCGTTTTTTAAGAGTAAAGAACAAAATGGCCTCTCTGATATTCATGACCAATGTTTCTGTTCTTCTATTTTTATAAGCTTTTATTTAATTTTTCTCAATGACAATACACGAGTCAGTCGTTTTTAGAAATTAATAATAAATTAATTTTGGAAAATTAACGTTTTAATAGTATAATTTTTTAGAGACTAAAAAGATTAAAAATAAATAAACATGAAAAATATAAAATCATCTACACTAATATTCTAAAGAGGAAATATTTGTCTTTTTGTGTGTGTGTATGTTTGTAATGAATAAACTCAAAAACTACTGTGCCGATTTAAAATTCTTTCACCATTAGAAAGCTACATTCACCCTGAGTAACATAGGCTATATTTATTGCTAGAAAATATTAGGGATCCTTTCTAAAACTTTAGTAACGTAACCCAAGGTGTAAAAAAATGCCATAAAACATCTTTCGTCGCATGCGCTGCGGAAACTATTGATGATAGAACAAAAGTATGTTCTACAATATTAAAGAACATATCAATAACTACAAAAAAACGTCGCGATACTATATGTCCAACTATTATCGTTATGTCACAATAACCACTTTTTACATTTTAATAATCTGTATAGATAAAAGACGATGTATATGTAATCTATGGACTCCAAACGGGTAGACCATTTTTGATGAAATTTTCAGACAATCTTTAGATTAGCCCAGAGGGTGATCTTCTGAAGTTTGGTAGCGATCGGAACAACAGAATTTTTTAACTTTCTTTTTTGGAAATAGGATTTTTCTTCGATTTTTGAACATTCACAAATAAAAGCGATTGAATTCGCGCAAATTCAATACACGTTGAGAATTTAATGATAATGATTCTCATCTTTTATATCCTATATATTACATTTACACCCGGGCGCAGCCGGACTGGGCCGCTAGTTTTTAATAATTTAGGTGCTGATCGTTAAACTATTGCATAGTTTATAACCCATACTTTGATAATTATGAACCTAAATTATTAAAATTATTTTTTTCTAAATTATTGTAGTAAAAATTGCAAACAATTCGCGATTATCGAAAAATTATATATTGAATTGTTATTGACTACTAACGACATTTGGTAATAGTTAATATTTTTATTCTTTTAATTTTTTCAAAACTGTTTCAATAAAATTATATTGTTTTCACAGAGGCTATTGTTTCCACCTTAGTTAATAAATAATAAATTCGTTTCGGTTCAATAATAAATGGTTATGTGAGTCCTCCAGCTAAGGAAGTTTCACTTCAAAACTAAATTTTAACATAATCGGGATCACCTCATATACTGTACTAGAACATTTTAAAAATATTTCACAGTTAAAAAAATGTGAACAATTTGCATTTGGTGGGAGTTCTGGTGCTGGTGGTGGGAGAATCGTGTCTCCAGTCGTTTTTACAGACTTGTTATTATATTGACTAAACATTTAAAAATTTAGTCGACATTTAAAAAAGTTTTAATTAAAATACATAAATGACCATAATAATATATAAATAATAATATAGAAAGAAAACAGTTATATTTAATTTTAATTCACAATTATTATAAAAGCATAATAAAATTTCATAAAGTTTACGACCCACGGTTTTGTAATTATAAACTTAAAATTGAACATGTCAAATTGTTTGACAGTATAATTTTCGTAAATGCCAATTGTCATTATATTACTGAGTCTATAATAATCTATAACAAGCGACAAGTTAAATAACCCGGGTCGCAGTGCCAAAACCCTGCCGACAATATAGTGTATTTGCTAATACAGGCAGTGTGGCTTTATGATGTGAACTTAAGTCGGTTTTTGGGCAAACTAAAAAATTTGACTCCTTAATACACCCCTTAAAATAACATTTTTTTTCTTAATTGCAATATTATTATCAATCGAACCTCTATACTAAATTATATATACACTTCAGTTAATAAATTCACTGTCTGCAAACTAGTTTTTTCATAAAATTTGTAAATCCGGTCCTGTCGGGCCGATTTTATTAAAATTTTTGGGACACTTTTTAATTACTATCAGAGGGTTAAATGTCAATTTTGAAACGATTCTGAGAATTTTTTCGGTATTTTGGGGCCCAAAAACATTTTTCAACCCCTAAAAACTACCCTTAAAATGGCTCGATTAGGCCCATTTTAAATAGGCTTCTTCCGGTGTTGGATTTCAACACGTGGGCCAAATTTAGTAGAAATCAATTAACTCTTTCGAAAGTTATACATATATATATATATATACGTGTATATATATATATATATATATATATATATATATATATATATATATATAACATTTTTAAAAATGGTGCCAAAGTATTTAGGAGGTTATGAAACGTCGAGAAATTTTGGTCCGACACCTAGGTCCCGCCATCCGACCGATGCCAATAGTGTATGTTGCCATATGGCAAATACACTAACAAGGATGCAAACTGAAAACTTTAACGGTTAAGAAACAAACAAGAAGGAATAATTAATATATAGCTTTACATATCTACAACAGACTAAGCCCTAAGGTGTTGTATTTTTATCAGGCAACCAGAAAAGTACAGGTAAATTATTATAATTATTACGTTGTTACATAATATTTCTGCAGATACAAACAGCAATTTGGAAACAAAAGTTTGTTTTTGCTTTTTTTAACAACATGCATTAGACAAACAAAAGTAATTCAGATGAGACAATGAGGAAGGTTAGAAACTGGTGCTGTGGTTGGTTGACTATTCCACACCAAATTAATGCATCCACTTTAAAACTTTTGTACGAGCTGTGATTTGCACAGAAAGGAATCTTTACAGCCACAAACTTCTTCTTTGATGTTCTAGTTAGTGACATATTGTGTTGATGCAACCAGCACTTAACATTTTACTCGCTCAAACCTGCAAATAAAAAAAAAATAGAGTTTGAAAAAAACTAAAACAAGACGCTTTTATGAATTAAAAATGCAAAATAATTTGACAACAAAATTAACTTTACTGTAACAAGTGTGGAGTGCTATCTACTTAAATTTTCATAATAGATCTATGTTTACAATTAACTAGCTAATTAACTAGCTAATTACCGGTATTAAGCACTCCACGCTTTTTACAATAAAGCTAATTTTGTTGTCAAATTATTTTGTATTTTTTAGTTGTTGGAACGAAGTTCCTTATCGCGGGTTAGCGAGGGGACCTAGTCGAGAAAAAATGTAACATGTCACGAAAAACCGTAAGACAAAAAATGTAATGTGTCACGAAAAACCGTAAGACGTATAATGTATACTGGTATACGGTGATACCGGGTGTTTTTAGATTATACCGGGTGTGTTTAGATTATACCGGATGTTTTTAGATTATACCGGGTGTTTTTATATTATACCGGGTGTTTTTAGATTATACCGGGTGTTTTTAGATTATATTAAACGCGTTACGAAAAACGTCTTATACGAAAGGGACTTCGTTCCAAACGCGTGTCCCGCGACACGTTCTAATTTTTTTAGTTTTTTTAAGCTCGAATTTTAATTATAAGACTAAAAAACAATATTAAATTTGACTATGAGGTAGGCAACGCAACGTACATCACTGTCCAGCGTGTTAGCTTGCTTGCTGTAATTTTTATCCTGATGGTCCTGGTCAGGATAATGAGATAAACTTATTAAATTATTGTATTGTCATCGATCCTATATCAGATATATTTTATAATAATTTTCGTAAAAAAATAACCCTCTACATATGAATAAACTTTAAATTATTTAAAGCTCTTACTAGGATGGAATAATGATAATCTTTTGTAAATATGCCTACATGTTCCCAAACTAGTCCTTTATTTATTCAAATATTCACATATGTAAATTCTCGTAATCGCTTTAGGTATTATAGTATTTGAAGTACCCTGTACTAAATTTCCTGCAGTGATCGATAAACAAAACTTGTGTTTTCTCGTTTTATTATTTATGGCTGAAATTCAGATAAAAAATTTTGATGTTATACTGCGGAAAGCATTGCTGACAATGACTTTAGATTGTGATCAAATAATTATAATTTTCATACATGTGTAAGCAGTCTAATGTCGCTGTGAAACTCCCGGTCATGCCTAACGTTAGATTGTACTCACAGAAAAACAAATAGATATTCTACATAGGAGAAGATCGCCTTTCAACCTAAATTTTGATCAATATCCGTAGAAAAATTTTATTTCGAAGTTGAAATTGTACAAAAAAGCATGTTAAATACATGTATGAACACGGCTTAACAAAATATGGTTTGAGTCGTTCAATTATTTTTCGAGGAGAATCGGTTTAAAATTCTACAATGCTTTTTTTATGGAGAAATATGTGTCGTTACAATCTATGGACATTGTCAAATCACATTTTCTGACAATATAATGGCAGATATTTCAGCTGAGGAGTATATTTAAATTAATATTTATAGTACATTTTACTCAGGCAGATTTGTAGCATGAAAAAATATGACTAATCAATAAATAAATTTAAAATTTCGGAACCAAAAGCTGTATTTATGTTTTGACATCGAATAACTGAGTTTAATTACATTTTTCAAGAGCGGTTGAACTTTTTCTACTTTTTAAAACATACATATTTTATGTATTTTTACATTGTATACAATTTAACATATTTACAATAGTTGTCTTCCAATTTATTTTTATGCACAACTTATTTTTATGCATAAAACGACTACATAAATGGTGTATTTACAGCAACCACTTCAATAAAATGCACATTAAACTTGGATAACATTGTGTATTTCTTGTTAAGTTAAAGTCATACCTACTCCCCGAGGTTCCTCGTTGCGTTATTTGTCAAGTGTTACGTTACGCAGTCAAACACAACTGGAATTAACACTTCTATATTGTAAATCTATACCGTGCAATAATCGTCACCTCATAACTCCCATACCTCCATTTTTTACGGGGAACTCGTAATATACCAGACTAATAGTAAAATTGACTCAAAATCGTTTGATCCGTTTGCGAGACAAACATACTTCTGGTTTTAGCCGGCTTTTAGGGGTCTAGAATCGATTTTGCGATTTCGTCTCGAGATGTGACCGTCCCGAACGTGCATAAAAAAATTGAGTAAAATCAACTCAATGGTTTGGGCTCTAGATTCGATTACAGACAGATGGTTCTTTCGAGTTCAGGGTATCAGAAACTCAAACAAAACTTCCCGCTGTATTGGAAAATAATAAGTGTGCCGATGAATTTGATTTGCGCTGCAATGCTTGTAGTGTGAACGGGTCTCTATGCATGTTACATATTTGAATGGGATGCTGTTTAACACATTCTAGTGTGTGTATTTGGCGTGTGTGTATAGTGCCGTCGAATCGTTTATATTGTTGGGGTGCAGGTATTAACACTATATAGTCAGCCGCAAGCCAATGCTATATGAATATTCATTATCATGCCATGATCTATTCTGTGCTCCTGGTACTTTTGCATGCACAGTATATGATATACGATTTTTATACAGGGAATTTATTTTCAAATGCACCTGCCTGAAAATGTTTCAATTCAACACTTTATTCATTTTATTAATAATAACAGAAATCAGTTTCACGGGTAATTGGAATAAAAATAAATCAATTTAAACACTCATTGATTGCAACGTTTCGTCTTATTCAATCAAGACTTTTTCAAGCTCTCAATATGTTTAAATTATAATAAAACTATGATATAATAAGCAATTTCGCATTACAAAAATCAATTAAAAATTGAAAATTGTAAAAAATAAAAACCCGGGTCGCAGTGCCAAAACCCTGCCGACAATATAGTGTATTTACTTGTATAGGGCCGTGTGGTTTTATACTTTTATTATGTGAAATTAAGTTTGTTTTTGGGCAAAATAAAAAATTTAACCTCTTAATACACCCCTTAAAATAACATTTTTTTCTTAATTGTAATATTATTATCAATGTAACGTCTACACCGAATTAAATACACTAGTGTTTTCATAAAATTTGTAAATCCGGTCCTGTCGGGCCGATTTTATTAAAATTGTGGGGACACTTTTTAATCACTACCAAAGGGTTAAATTTCAATTTTGAAACGATTCGGAGAATTTTTTCGGTATTTTTGGGCCCAAAAACAGTCTTCAACCCCTAAAAACTACCCTTAAAATAGCCCGATTAGGCCCATTTTAAATAGGCTTCTTGCGGTGATGGATTTCAATACGTGGCCCAAATTTCGTTGAAATCAATTCACTCTTTCGAAAGTTATCGCGCGTACACATATATATATATATATATATATATATATATATATATATATATATATATATATATATATACGTATATAAATATATATATATATATATATACATATATATATAAACATTTTTAAAAATGGTGCCAAAGTGTTTAGGAGGTTATGAAACGTCGAGAAATTTTGGTCCGACCCCTAGGTCCCGCCATCCGACCGACGCCAATAGTGTATGTTGCCATATGGCAAATACACTAATAAGACGAAACGTTGCAATCAATGAGTGTTTAAATTAATTTATTTTTATTCCAATTACCCGTGAAACTGATTTCTATTATACATATTCTGGAATTGAACTTTAAAGATGAATTAATAATAACGTCCCTTTTCTCGACTCTATGTCAAAGCAGACGCCATTACTATTTTTTCATGTACCACTTCTTATTTTCTACGTTTTTACAATTTCAATTTAATTAATAGCAATGGGCGAATGAAGGAACTATAGGAAATTAGGATAAGATAAGCAATTTTTGAATTAGGAGTTTGATCGGTAATCGGCCATTTAAAATTATAAAACTTCCGCATTTATTCCGATTAAAACTCCCAACATTATGTTATTTCGAATGAACAATATATCTAGATATTTACATTAAAAAACATTGAGGACTTCTGGAGTTTGATATAAACTGATGTAAATTGCTTTGGGACACATCACATACAAACGAATTGTTTTCTTGCCTCTTTTGTTAATGTTAATTGAACTTCACTTTAGAATTTAGATCAAAGAACACGATATTGCGAGGAACAATAATTACATAATAGTTTATGAGTTCGCTGATGATGTTTTCTTTACCAAATGTCATTCGTGACACGCACTTATTGTTCATTGTCTAATGGGCTTTGAACGTGGAAAATGTTATAATCAGTTTGCTACGTTTTGTTTACTTATGAATGACTTTTGAAAACGCTGTATTTTCCGTTGTCGTTTTTTTAAAATGACCTTTGATCTCAGTGCACAGATAAATTATAAAAAGAGAGTACAGTAGTCACCAATGATGTGTAACATATTTCGCACTGTATTTATAAAAGCACGGTTCGCAGCTGTATCTTAGCCTCAAATTTTGAAAGAATACGATATCATATAGATGTATATTATAATGTATATTAAGGTAAGGTTACATATATGATTTAAATTATTTCCAGTATTAAAAGTAATATAGACACCATAAAACAAAAAAAAACCCGGGTCGCAGTGCCAAAACCCTGCCGACAATATAGTGTATTTGCTTGTATAGGGCCGTGTCGTTTTATACTTTTATTATGTGAAATTAAGTTTGTTTTTGGGCAAAATAAAAAATTTAACCCCTTAATACACCCCTTAAAATAACATTTTTTTCTTAATTGTAATATTATTATCAATCTAACGTCTCCACCGAATTAAATACACCCTTCAATAAATAAGTCACTATCTGCAAACTACTGTTTTCATAAAATTTGTAAATCCGGTCCTGTCAGGCTGATTTTATTAAAATTGTGGGGAAACTTTTTAATCACTACCAGAGGGTTAAATTTCAATTTTGAAACGATTTGGAGAATTTTTTCGGTATTTTGGGGCCCATAAACAGTTTTCAACCCCTAAAAACTACCCTTAAAATAGCCCGATTAGGCCCATTTTAAATAGGCTTCTTGCGGTGATGGGTTTCAACACGTGGCCCAAATTTCGTTGAAATCAATTAACTCTTTCGAAAGTTATCGCGCGTACACATATATATATATATATATAAATACGTATATAAATATATATATATATATATTTATATATATATATATAAACATTTTTAAAAATGGTGCCAAAGTGTTTAGGAGGTTATGAAACGTCGAGAAATTTTGGTCCGACCCCTAGGTCCCGCCATCCGACCGACGCCAATAGTGTATGTTGCCATATGGCAAATACACTAATAATGAATTTTTAAGTTAAAATTTGACCTTCTGTTACGTAAGCCTTTAAATGGATTCGTATAATGACCGATATATGCTATTATTAATTTTTGATACATTTTTTAAAATTTTATTTCAATGCATAACAAACCTAAATTTACTTTTTTTTTCTTTTTAGTACATTTTATCAAACGTTTTTTTAAAAGTTCTGATTTTGTCGCTGCACTAATCATATCGTTGTGTCGCAACGGAGCAAGCGCCATAATTGAAAATCATTTCAGCTTTTAAAGTACACAAGACTTTTCCTCTAACTTTTCTATTAAAAAACCCATTAAAAAAAGGACAGGATTTTACCGTTTAAATATAAGTTATTCATAATAGTAAATTCTCGTTCAATATGTCGTTCAATATGTCTTTGTAGAATTGATGGATAAAGACATATTAAAAAAGAAAAAAAAATGGAGACTTTTAGTATTTTAGTTTTGTTGCTTATAATTATTTCGAAAATAAAATTTTAAAGTGAAGTTTACTCATCCTTAAACATACATAAATGTTTGTGTTTCATATTCGGTAACATGCAATACCTTATCTTGTTATTAACTTCTTTTATTTACAAACTCATATATCTGAAGGTAATTAACTTTTTTGTATATAGCTAATGATATTTTTTTTTCTAAGTTTGTTATATCATTTCCTAAATCTAAAAATATGTGACGTTATACGTTGTATTAATTACGTTTTTTGTGTTTTCGATATTTCATTTCGATATGACAATTAATATTCTTGTAAGTTTTTTTGTCGATCCTACTAAGGGTCTACAGTCATTGCAACATTAAAATACTGTCATCTGAAAGTTTATTCAGGGAAAAATATAGTATTAGTATTAGTATTACTTTATTGATGTAGATCATACAAAGTATGTTACATAAGTCAGGAAAAACAATAAATTTACTAAGAGTTTAAAAATTCCTCAATGCTGTAGTACGCGTTTTTACATAAGAGTTTTTTGAATTTTTAAAAGCTTTTGTTTCCATACATTTAAAATGATCAGAAATTTTATTATACAGCTTGGATGCAAAAAAGTTTATAGAAAATTCTGATTTTTTTAGACTTAGATAATTAATTATTAAGTGATGCCTATTCCTTGTTGTATAATTGTGCAAATTCGAGTGGACATCGTAGTTTTTACTATTTTACTTGGCATATAATATACATTCGTAAACATACTTACAGGGAAGAGTCATGATGTCGTATTCAATGAACTCAGATATCATCAGAATTAATAGAAATATAATTAATAAATGATTGCGTGGGATTTTTACAAGCAGTTGAAATAAAATTTCATTGACGTTGTGGCAAATGTTACAATTAAATAAAAAAAATAAATATTTTTTACTAGAAGTTTTACTTGAAAAAAAACGTTTGAAAAAATAAAAAATAAAATTTTTAAAATATAAATATTTAGTTATCAATAAATTTGCTTGTTTTTATTAATATCAAGTGAAATAATATGGACTACATAAAAATTGATGATATATATTTTTCACTTGATATTTATAAAAACAAGCAAAATTGTTGATGGCCTGGATCGAACCGGCGACCTTGTCCCTAGTAAGCATACGCTTTATTCATTACTCCACAGAACTCAGTTGGTTATTTATATGGCTGTTTATAGCTGTTTTATTATAAAACACTGTACAAAACAATGAACAATGCCGTCCGATTGATTTCCGTTTAAAATGTATTACTATTTAAGCAAAACTTTGAAAGGCTTATATTTATATAATTAAAATAAAAATTTGTAATTATTAATAAATGGTATATTTTTATAACGAAAATAATTATGAATTTAACTAGTTATTTATATTAGATATTTTTGAGTTTCAGGTAATATTTCCGTGTTATAGTTTATTTATAGCTACTGTCATTTTTGGGAACATTAACTGTAGTTACGTTTTACAACATTTATATCTTTCGTCATAAAGCTCTTAGCACATAAGTTTTAATTTACTTACGTATGACATTTGCAGTCATTTTATAGTCGGAGGTAAATAATGCCTTACAGTATTATTTTATAATACAATCCACATGCAGTAAAATAATAATTCCGTTTTACGACTCTTTCATACGAATATAACGTCATAAAGATTATCATTTTAGAAGTACCGCTCGCTACATGTAATGGTTTGAATATTGCAATAAAATTCACCTTAAAAATTGTGGGAAGCAGAAATAAAATAATAAGCGGTTATAAGGGCGTTCTCTTTCTCTAATTTAAATATACTAATAACTTTAATTTTTATTCATACTGTCGTTATATCGTAAAATTCATTGGCTGAAGAAAGGAAATAAGTGTTATTTTTACGATAAACTATTACATTTTAGCTTTTCGTAAATCGAACTGCCTTTTTCTATTTCGAATTGTTTTGTTTACAGCTACATGAACCAATTTCGATGAACACAGAGAGAGGTGAAAGGAAAACATCAAAGAGGGAGAGAAAGATTGTAGATTTCAGACGTCATCAGAGCCTATTGTAGATTAACAAGTTAAACTCACAAAATCAATTTTGGTTCAAATGTGAGAGAAATGCTTTTTCAACGACTCTAACTATTTTAATTAATTTTAGAAATAGCTAGTCTCTTTATACCAGTATGAGATTGTTCCTGTGGTATAGATAAAAAAGTAATGTTCTACCTTAAAATACTTCGCTTTTTAGTGTATTTGCCATATGGCAACATACACTATTGGCGTCGGTCGGATGGCGGGACCTAGGGGTCGGACCAAAATTTCTCGACGTTTCATAACCTCCTAAACACTTTGGCACCATTTTAAAAAATGTTTATATATATGTGTATATATATATATATATACGTATATATATATATATATATATATATATATATATATATATATATATATGTGTGTGTGTGTGTGCGGGCAATAACTTTCGAAAGAGTTAATTGATTTTAACGAAATTTGGCCCACGTGTTGAAATCCGTCACCGCAAGAAGCCTATTTAAAATGGGCGTAATCGGGCCATTTTAAGGGTAGTTTTTAGGGGTTGAAAAATGTTTTTGGGCCTCAAAATACCGAAAAAATTCTCAGAATTGTTTCAAAATTGACATTTAACCCGTTAGTAGCATTTAAAAAGTGCCCCTAAAATTTTAATAAAATCGGCTCAACAGGACCGGACTTACACATTTTTTGAAAACACTAATTTGCAGATAGTGACTTATTTATTGAAGGGTGTATTTAATTCGGTGTAGACGTTAGATTGATAATAATATTACAATTAAGAAAAAAATGTTATTTTAAGGGGTGTATAAAGGGGTTAAATTTTTTATTTTGCCCAAAAACAAACTTAATTTCACATAATAAAAGTATAAAACCACACGGCCCTATACAAATACACTATATTGTTGGCAGGGTTTTGGCACTGCGACTCGTGTTTTTGTAAATTTGCGCCCTACTTAATATTTCGAGTGTAGGCCTAGCTCTATTATGGAAAAGTTACTGCGAGTGGTGTCGATCTATTTATTTTAAATACCACCCATCCTTACTACAGACAGTGCTTGTACTCAACAAGGTACCGTCGCAGTTTGTAGTTTGACGTTATGATTAAAGGACATTGCCTTGTTTATAAATTAGCGTGATGCACGAAATGCTAAAGTAAAAGTTTCGGCTTTTTCGTACACCGTCCGAATTGTACATTAGTGCATTTACATAAATACATATTTTGTTACGGCGTAACTAATTAGTTACCGTTAAAAACAGTTGAATTAAACTTATAGTGACATATTCGTACCGTTACCTCCACCATGTTCGGACCAACGCTTCCACCATTTGTATTTTGTAGTGTTTTTGTTTGATGCTTTTTAGGCATTATTTCTTTCACGGTTTATGTTCAAGATTTTTCTCAACAAAAAATTAATTATTTATTATATTTACTGTTCTTATTTTAGTGGGGAAATGTGAATTTTTCATTTTTATAATATTTTCTTTATAAGGAAATATATATACTGGGTTGCAGAAAGGATTGTCAAACAATTTGATTTGACAATGACCTTGGATTGTGATAATATAATTACAGTTTTCATATATGCAAGAGCAGTCTAATGTCGTATTCAAACTCCCTGTCATGTACAACATTAGGTTGTATTCACTCAAAAACAAATGTTTGATCTACACAGAGAAAGGTCGTTTTTCAAGTCAAATTTTGATTAAAATGTGTAGAAAAATGTCGTTTCGAAGTAAAAATTATGCAAAAAACTATGTTAAATACACGTATCCACAATATAGACAAAATATCATTTCAATCGATCAAATATTTTTTGAACAGAATCGAATTAAAACTCCACAATGCTTTTCTTATGGAGAAATGTGTGTTCACAATCTAAGGTCATTGTCAAATCAAATTATTTGACAATCCTTTCTGCAACCCAGCATTAGACTTTCATGCTATTCTTCGAAAATAATCGAGACACGGGTTCGAGGCGCCACGTCTGGGACATCATATATATTTTTCTGAAAAATTGTATTAAATTCTAAAGGCCAACCAGTAGTACATAAATAAGCTTGAAAAATACGGAAGCATAATCATATTTTTTATAATATAGTCTGGTTGAAGCTGTTGACGACTTGTATAGCAATTTATCAACTTCAATTAATATACTGCCATAGAAATATTTGCAATTTAAATAACAAAATACGGAAACAGCGCACAGCGTAAACAATCGTCTTCTGTTTTTAAGCCGTGGGAGATCGAGTTTGTTTTGTGTTGATAGATAAGTTCAGAGGATAAAAAATAAAATAAAATAAAACAGTGAATTCTCCGTACTCCTAGGGGGTTTGTTAACATTTATTTTTTAATACGATGACAGTTAAATATCACCTTAAAAATTCTCATGAGAGGTCGTATGTTGATGAAAATGGAGTCTTATATCACTTCCTGGACCTACGAGTTCTGTTGCTTTAGTAATGGCCGACAGTAAATAGTTTACACATCAAAAAATTTCTTTCTGATTGAGATTAGTTTAATGCGAAAAGGCAAGGGCATTCGTGATCGCAGGTGTCAAAAAGGTTTTTTTAAAAACTACTCTTTTCAAAAATTCCGCCTTAAATTTTATTTTGTTTTTAGTGTATTGTGTTTTTAGTGTGCGGGCAATAACTTTCGAAAGAGTTAATTGATTTTAATGAAATTTGGTCCACGTGTTGAAATCCATCACCGCAAGAAGCCTATTAAAAATGGGCTTGATCGGGGCATTTTAAGGGTAGTTTTTAGGGGTTGAAAAATGTTTTTGGGCCCCAAAATACCGAAAAAATTCTCAGAATCGTTTCAAAATTGACATTTAACCCTTTAGTAGTAATTAAAAAGTGTCCCTAAAATTTTAATAAAATCAGCCAGACAGGACCGGACTTACAAATTTTTTGAAAACACTAATTTGCAGATAGTGAGTTATTTATTGAAGGGTGTCTTTAATTCGGTGTAGACGTTAGATTGATAATAATATTACAATTAAGAAAAAAAATGTTATTTTAAGGGGTGTATTAAGGGGTAAAATTTTTTATTTTGCCCAAAAACAAACTTAATTTCACATAATAAAAGTATAAAACCACACTCCCCTATACAAACAAATACACTATATTGTCGGCAGGGTTTTGGCACTGCGACCCGGGTTTTTTATTTTATGATCTATAAAAGACAATTTTTTTTTACTTCAGTGGATCTGCACAAAAAAGTAGGTGCGTTTGAAATTGTACTTCTTTGGAGCGATTAAAAACTAATTTTGAATATACCTACTTTGAAAATAATTTATTAAAATAAAATCTTCATAAAGCTCAAGGATAATACTTACGAAAAATTAACCTCAAATGTTTGAAAAGATTTTCAAAAATTTTTACTTTTTTCCGCTTGATGACACTCAAAACAACTATTGGCTGTACTCATAATAACTATGATTACAACCAATAGTTATTTTTAATAATATATTAGACGACTATAATTATTATAGTCGTGTAATATATTGTTATCATATATAGTTCCTAGGTGGCAGAAAGTGTATTGATTTGGTCCATCTATCATTTCAGTCTGAATCTCTTATAACTAACATCATACTGTCGAATTTTAGTTAGCTGTACGCGTGGAACTTCCGTTGCCGGCTAAAATTCTACTCTCAGCGCACCAAAAAAAGTATAACTTTAATCAATCCTGATTTCATATTTTTTTTGTTGTATCTTTTTTAAATTTTGTAACTTTAAATTGTAATTCATATACACTTTTATTTTTCGAGTACAGCAGTTGGTATTATGTAAATTGTCAATATTCGCGCGCGACTTGAAATTTTATAACTTTTAAGAATTTCCGTTTTTTAATTTTGTTCTTTCTTGGAATATGTTTCTTTGTTAATAACGATTATTTAACACGTTCTACGGGTAATAAAAGTGGAAAATAAGACATTTGAATACAGACATTATACGACACAGTGGTAAATACTGAACAAAATAAGTTTACTTGCGTGGGTGTAAAAAATAACGTGAGCGAAAATGAGAAATAAAAATGTGTCGTACAGTTTCTTGTTTTCTCAGCGACTATTTGAGATAACAAAACCCATTAAAATATGTTACAAAATGTTCTTTTTTAATAATATTATGATATATCTTTTCTTCTATGCTTTCGGTGTTGCCTAGCACTCTAAATTGAAGAGGCATATTGTGACGAAGTACCATAAAATTTTACAACCTTGCATTAAACATTTATTTGAAATTTAAAGAAAATTATATATTATATATACTTAATAATAATAATTTCTTTATTAGGGACTCGGACAAGCCAATGTGACTGTCCAGTCCGCCCTCTACTGAAAGCGATACATATAGTACATTTAAAACAGTTTAAAATTCAATATAATACACATTAAAATTAACATTTTTATTATTATATTGCTAACCTTTACCCGCCGATTTTTAAAATTTTTTTTATTTTTATTTATTTTTTTTATTGAAGTTATAGTTGTTTTGGCACGTTGAGGGTATAATTTAGGCAAGCAATAACAATAATAATTAAATTGTGTTCAGGTGAAATGACCATAGAATTTGTTCACCTGAACATTAAAGTATTATAACAAGATCTAAATAAAAAAAAACAACCCGGGTCGCAGTGCCAAAACCCTGCCGACAATATAGTGTATTTGCTAATACAGGCCTTGTGGCTTTATTATGCGAACTTAAGTTGGATTTTGGGCAAAATAAAAAATTTAACTCCTTAATACACCCCTTAAAATTACATGTTTTTCTTAATTGCAATATTATTGTCGATAGAAGGTCTACACCAAATTAAATACACCCTTCAGTAAATAAGTCACTATCTGCTGCTAACCAGTATTTTCAAAAAATTTGTAAATCCGGTCTTGTCGGGCCGATTTTATTAAAATTTTAGGAACACTTTTTAATTGCTATTAAAGGGTAAATTTCAATTTTGAAACGATTCTGAGAATTTTTTAGGTATTTTTGGGCCCAAAAACTTTTTTCAACCCCTAAAAACTACCCTTAAAATGGTCCGATTGGGCCCATTTTAAATAGGGTTCTTGCGGTGGTGGATTCCAACATGTGGGCAAAATTTCGTAAAAATCAATTAACTCTTTCGAAAGTTATAGCGCACACACACACACACATATATATATATATATATATATATATATATATATATATATATATATATATATATATATATATAAATATATATATAAATATATATATATATAAACATTTTTAAAAATGGTGCCAAAGTGTTTAGGAGGTTATGAAACGTCGAGAAATTTTGGTCCGACCCCTAGGTCCCGCCATCCGACCAACGCCAATAGTGTATGTTGCCATATATAATAATAACAATAGAAAACAGTATCACGGGTAATTGGAATAATCATCTTTAAAGTTCAATTCCAGATTTTCTATTATAACATATATCTGGAATTGAACTTTAAAGATGAACAATAATAATATTTATTTATTCAGTAGATAATGTTAATATAGGACACGTTATATGTAATATAATAATAATTCATTAAATATCAACAAAAAATAATACGAAAATAATGATTAGTAAACAATAATAAATAAATAACAAATACAACCAGATAAAATGAAGAATTAAAGTCATCAAAAAAAGTTGTTAAAACAATCATATGCCTTTCTTATCAATATTTTTTTAATTGTGTTTAAAAAATCTTTAAAATTTAATAGCTTTATATACCTCGGCAGATTATTAAAAGCTTTTACAGTAGAGTATTTTACGCTTTTTTCATAAAAAGAGGACTTATACCTTGGATAAAATAACATTGTATCATTTCTAGTAGATATAATATGTATTTGTGAAATTGTTGCACTGTAGAAAATGCATTCAAACTTTTGTGTGCAACTGAAAGATATGCAAACTAGGAACGGTCATAATTTCTATTTTTTTAAAAAGATCTTTGCAGCTTGTTCTCTTACTACCAAACATGGCACGGATGGCTCTTTTTTGTAATTTAAAAACCCCGCTCACTACAGAAGCATTCCTCGAAGCAATTAAGTTGCAATGTAAGTGGCGCGCGCATAGCTAACGAAAATTTGAAATTATACAGTTGGCCACATTAATGAGAATTCGAATGTATGAAGTTAGATCCAGACTGAAATGACAGATAGACGAAATCAACGCATCTTCTGTTATCTGGAAACTATACAAAAATATACTAGGCGACTAGAACTTTAAAAACTCGGATATTAACGAAAATCGACATCTTTCAAAAATTTTACAAACTTGTCTGTTTTTCCAAAGTGAATTTAGTGAGCACAAGCCAACGTCTGTATTTTTTCTGGTTTAGAATTTTAATGCGTTTAAAGAATTAAATAATGAAGTAATTTTAATCAATAAAATTGCATAAATAGTTACACATAATATAAACATAGGATCCAAACACACAATATCCCTCGTTTTGAAAAGGGGTTGAGTCAAGTAGTTGGTCGCGAATCGGCATCTTTACCCTTAATTATAATTGTTGGTTGTGTCACAGACTTTCAAACTTATTAAACTTTCCGGTTATTTAAATAATGCAGAATTTATTCTGAACAATTTGAGCGCTCAATTTAAAATAATGTTTGTTGTGATCATGTCATTTAAATGCAAGATTGCCAACCTACACGGTGTATTTTTAAGATAAACATGTTAGATGTGTCATAATAAATAAACGTTTGGCCTAAGTTAGAGATAGGGGACTTATATGAATGGGGCGCCATGCAGAGCGACGCAGTGAGCGGTCCTAAGTCTGTGTACAGAATACCGTTGTTGTCTGCTATGCATGTGCTTTTGACTTTGTGTTAGAAGCCAACTACATAATAATTTAACAAAATTTACTAATACTTTTTTTAATGTCATTAACTGTTGTGTGAGCTAGGCGTCAATTCATACTTTCCGTTTGATACAATTTTGAATAATAAATTAAATATTTACTAGCGGTACCTGTGCGAATAATTCGCACTAAAATTCATTTCTAATTTCTCACACTCTTTATAACTTTCTTCTTTTTATTGTATTACATTACGAAGCTCAGTGACGGTTCAAGAAAATATTTTTCTAAAACAGTCATATAGAGGCGCAAGTATCGAAAACGTTGAGCTGAAGCACCGCCATACGAAAAGTATTTATACGTGAATTTTGATTAAAAATTAAACAAAAAAAATTTACCGACCGTCAATCATGTAGACGTTGTCGCAAAGTTAGAACCGTCAGATGGCAGCATTGCTGCATATACTGAATAAATGTATAATTGTTATAATTAATAATTTTGCAAAAACAAAAGCAAAAATAGATTTTTTAGTTGTTGATGTCGGTAGAGCAAGCAATTATCTATAAAATGATATAAAATTTATGTGGAGCAATTGTGTGGTTTTTTCGAAAAAGGGAGGCAAACATCTTAACCTTAGCGTATTAATATACATATATGATTTGCTGCTTCCACTAGTTCTAAGATTTGTTTCTGGGAACGTTTACAAAAGCAACGGCATAGCTATAATTCTTAAACCAAATTGTGTAATATAAACTAAAATTTATTATAGATTAGTCTTGAAAACATTTTAAATTATCTATTTAAATTCTATTTTTTGTTTATTAGTGTATTTGCCATAAGGCAACATACACTATTGGCGTCGGTCGGATGGCGGGACCTAGGGGTCGGACCAAAATTTCTCGACGTTTCATAACCTCCTAAACACGTTGGCACCATTTTTAAAAATGTTTATATATATATGTATATATATATATATATATATATATATATATATATATATATATATATATATACGTATATATATAGATATATATATATATATGTGTACGCGCGATAACTTTCGAAAGAGTTAATTGATTTGAACGAAATTTGGGCCACGTGTTGAAACCCATCACCGCAAGAAGCCTATTTAAAATGGGCCTAATCGGGCTATTTTAAGGGTAGTTTTTAGTGGTTGAAAACTGTTTTTGGGCCCCAAAATACCGAAAAAATTCTCCGAATCGTTTCAAAATTGAAATTTAACCCTCTGGTAGTGATTAAAAAGTGTCCCCACAATTTTAATAAAATCGGCCCGACAGGACCGGATTTACAAATTTTATGAAAACACTAGTTTGCAGATAGTGACTTATTTATTGAAGGGTGTATTTAATTCGGTGTAGACGTTAGATTGATAATAATATTACAATTAAGAAAAAAATGTTATTTTAGGGGGTGTATTAAGGGGTTAAATTTTTTATTTTGCCCAAAAACAAACTTAATTTCACATAATAAAAGTATAAAACCACACGGCTCTACACAAGCAAATACACTATATTGTCGGCAGGGTTTTGGCACTGCGACCCGGGTTTTTAAACTTACGCAAAACAATTCGTACCGTTACTCCCACCATTTTTGAATCATAACTTCCACCATATTTAATAGTTAACATTAATTGATTTCAGTCGTTCAATTTGTTATAACAATATATAAAATTTCAAATATTTAACAAAAAGATCGATTTAGTTGTCTTATCCCAGGAAAAAAATTGCCTATGTTTCGATTGTCAATTTTTAACCGACGTGAAAAAAGGAATTCGATGTCTATATTTTTTGTTTGTTAAGCCATAACATCTCGACGGGCTAATTGAGTTGATTAAAATCAACGCCGCTGAGTTCAGGACGTTCACGGAATGGTGTCATGTAATTTTTATTTATTTAGTTTTTTTAAGTTTACGAATCAAATATCACGAAAGAAGTCTGTTAATAACGTACAAACTACGTATCGAAAAGTCACAAAAAATATTTAATAAAAAATTCTAAAATCAGGCGACGTTAGGCTCAAATAGACCCCAAGACGAATTGAATACAAAAACATTTTTTCAAACGGTTAAGCCGTTTGGGTTCTACGCGTGACACAAAAAAACGTGACAGACTCACAGATTCACAGACAAAGCGAGAGTATATAGGCGCTTCCAGTTATTGCTTAGGTCGTGTCTAAAAACTGTTTATAAAAAATGAATCTCCTTAAAAAAGGAAAATAAAAAAATAATTGAATAGGAACCGACTTCAAAATTTCACTATTTTCCCTTTTTCATTACTTTTTTGATGGAGGTAATTTTTTTTATAAAGTTTTTAGTAAGCGATTAAATTATTAGTGCAGTGACATGTCCACAGATAGCGCTATATACGCTTAAGGTAGTTGTCGTGGTTAACGCACACCGTCAGAAAATTCTTAATTTTTGTATACTTATTAACGACATGATAATACAATTACCGTGAAAATTTGAAGTCCATCGACCGTATGTAATCCGAGATAAATTCAATCAAAAATTGGATAATTAACATTGATTGTATACGATCTCTGTAGTTCTGAACCAGTTTCTTATTTATAAAAAAAGAACTAACTGTCAGAAACTTTCCAAAAACTGACAGTCTTTCAATGCATTTGTTATGAGTTTAAAAAAAAAATAAGAACATTTTTTTGACTTTCTAATTATTTATAAATAACGGTTTAAAGTTCAACAATTTATAGAAAAGTATACATGCATATGAATACTGTATGGGTTACGTTTCCACGGGTACAGTCTTGCGTACAAATTATGGATCACTTAGCTACAAGCTAGTATACTTTTGTGGCGCGTATAATCTATAACTTTTTGACAATATTGTACCACGACAACTACCTTAAAACATTTTTTTTAATATTGCTATACTTCATTTTTAAACGCATACGTTTTTTATTTAACTCTAATATGAGCAAAACTTATAATTCAATCTTCATCGTAACGTAACGCAAACCGTCTGCATTACCATTATTGTGAAGCAATGTTAAAGGAGAAGCTTTATGAAGTTGGCTGTATGGAGATTTGGGGACGGATAAGAACCCTCTGATAACGCGTATAGCTACTGATTTATGTCGTTATACCGTCGTTGTTGTTGTTAAAGCACAACAAACGGCTCACGCACTTATTGAAAACATTCTTTCAACGTTTCATTGTTGAAGAGTTTACACTAACATTTGCCTTTAACGAAGTTTAAATTACGATTTTACAGCTGGAAATTATTAATCGGAAAATTAAATGGTCATTGTATTAAAAATGGAAAGTTTAGAAACGGATATTTTGTTGACAAAATAAAAATAAATTAGTTCATGACAATTTTTTTTTGTTCTTCCGTTTAACTTACGTGTCAGATATCTCTTAACCACGTTGGCCATGAAAATGTCAGATAAACTTGATTCACTATAGTAAACACTATTATATACTCGCAATATTTTCTTGGACATATGTATACCGGGTGTCTCACAATATGAATATTACATTATTCATATTTGCGTATTTCAAAGAAACAATGAGAGATACCTAGTTGTAAAAAATTAAACTACAAATCCCATACCTACTTATAGAATAAAATCAGTTTGACACCCGAAATTTTTCAAATCGGTTCATAATTGGCGGAGTAATCGCGTTACCATCATATAAAAAAAAACATACAACCGAATTGAGAGCCTCTCCGCCTTTTTTTTTTGATGTCAGTTAAAAATCAGTTTTTTTTCTGAGTGATGGAGCTACAGACAAGCAGACGAAAATTTTAAAAATGCGTTTTTTGTGTAGGTACTGTCACAAAAAATTGTAAACGAAAATTAAAAGAAAAACAACAGGTCTCGTTAATATCTTTTTTACTGATTTCGTATCTTATTTGTTGAGCATCTATAACCTAGAATCTCTCTCTCTCTCTCCCGCTCTCCCCCCTCTCTCTCTTTCTGTATATCGCTAATCACAGTATTATGATTTGCGAGCAGGGAAATATTAAACTTACACGAAAATTAAAAATTGTAGTTAATTTAATTGTTGAAAATGTTACAACATATATTTTTCGGATACACTTGGTAAGTTAATTTCAGTTTCTGTTATCTCTATTTATTTAGGTTATATATATAACCGATTACAAGGTGCAGTTTGGTGTTATTTCTGTATTGCGTGTAAAAGAAAATTCCCTTGTGACTTTCTGGCTAAGAATTAATCGAGTTTATTTTTAGACAGAGATTAAAGATTAGTATTAAAATTAGAAACGCTTGAAGTTTGTTTTTGTTTGGAAAGTAGTTTCTGAAAATGTGTTTTCCTTTCGATTGCTGCCATTCTATAAGATCAAATAATATAAATAAAATCATAACTTTGTCTGGAATTGTAACTTTTTAACTGTCTGTATTTCAGTTTCTTTAATGGTGGGGTGTATTCAGTTCTTTTCCTCTTGTCAAAAATAGTTGCAGCTCTCCTGACGCAATTTTAAAAGGTTTCGAATAAATGCCAAATGAAGGATTAAGGATCACACTGCATATCCTACAATTGAAAAATATTTTCTTGGAAACAGTTTTTTTTAGTGTATTTGCCATATGGCAACATACACTATTGGCGTCGGTCGGATGGCGGGACCTAGGGGTCGGACCAAAATTTCTCGACGTTTCGTAACCTCCTAAACACATTGGCACCATTTTTAAAAATGTTTATATATATATGTATATATATATATATATATATATATATATATATATATATATATATATGTGTGTGTGTGTGTACGGGCAATAACTTTCGAAAGAGTTCATCGATTTTAACGAAATTTGGCCCACGTGTTGAAATCCATCACCGCAAGAACCCTATTTAAAATGGGCATAATCGGGCCATTTTAAGGGTAGTTTTTAGGGGTTGAAAAATGTTTTTGGGCCCCAAAATACCGAAAAAATTCTCAGAATCGTTTCAAAATTGACATTTAACCCGTTAGTAGCAATTAAAAAGTGTCCTTAAAATTTTAATAAAATCGGCTCAACAGGACCGGACTTACAAATTTTTTGAAAACACTAATTTGCAGATAGTGACTTATTTATTGAAAGGTGTATTTAATTCGGTGTAGACGTCAGATTGGTAATAATATTACAATTAAGAAAAAAATGTTATTTTAAGCGGTGTATTAAGGGGTTAAATTTTTTATTTTGCCCAAAAACAAACAAATAAACAAATAAAAGTATAAAACCACACGGCCCTATACAAGCAAATACACTATATTGTCGGCAGGGTTTTGGCACTGCGACCCGGGTTTTTTTTAGTTATGAATTATGTAATATTTCACAAGTAACCAATACTTTTTTAAAAGTTCTTAAGTAGGATCTGTAGGGTAATTCTTGGTCCTTCAGTTGGCGTTTACTCGAACCCCTTAATTTTGAAAATAGCGCCAGGAGAGCTGTAAGCATTTTTAGGCGAGGGAAAAAGGATTTGAGATGATGAGTGCCGTTGGTATTTGTAGATAGCATATACTCTTAACCTCTGGTAAGTTTATTATCGACTACATTTCTCGTGGAATCGACACAAATCCTACAAGTGTTATTAAGAAAAAAAGAAACAGCAGTAGGATTCTCTTTATCGATTAGGAAATCATGACGAACCTAGCGGAGATTAAGTGTACTTCGAGCGGAGTTTTCAAAACTGAGAACTACCAAACCCGACTAGTTTTCTGACCTATATATGTTGTTTCAAGTTAACTCAAAAACTACTGAACCGATTGCTATGTTTGCTATTCACCAGATAAAAGAATAGACTACACCACGGTATAAGAAAGAATGGTAGTGTACCTTATATTCTTTTATACATAAAAGGGGAGAAGCTTTTATTAGTCGAGTACACGGAGAGCCCGCGGAGTGGCGCTGCGAGCACACCAGCAATGCTTTCTGTGTTAAAAGAGATGCGTAACGGGTTTGCCTACGCGTTGGCGTTGTGTAATATGCTTTGAAAATTGAATTTAATCTTTTCATTTAACACAGCAAGCATTGCTGTTGAACTGGCAGCGCTACTCCGCGAGCTCTGCGTATACTAGCACAATAAGAGACTCACTTTTTTATATGGGAGTTATACTATCATTCTTTCTTATACCGTGCACTACACTAACGGAGGATAAACAGTATTTTATAAAAGCGATTTTTACGTGAGCAAAGTCATGGCAAAACATATTTCTTCTGAGCATATTTACGCTATTATTTCAAAGATTTATATTCCAGATAACAAAAGAATTAAGATGTAAAAAATACATAAACAGTTATCAAAGAAAAATTCTAAAAGAAGCTAGAGCACTTCACGTCCTGAATGCGTCCATCTAAGTATATCTGAAATAAAATGAAAAAAAATTCTGTTTCAATTTATTGTCGATGTAATCAAGTCTTCTTCTTTCGAATCGGTTTTTATCCAAGTAATCGATAAAGAGAACGTCGCAATGTTTACGTCTCGTAAGTTTTAATTCTACAGCATCATCTCTAACAAATAAAAACTTCTACAGTTCTGCTACATTCCCAAATAAATGGAGTTATAACAAACAAACTACCCTACCATAATAAAAAGAGTTGGTTTGTGCAGTTATCAACGGCGTTTGAAGTTATACTTTTTTGTCATAATTAAAAACTAATTTCTAATATTCATGCAAACCATTTATTAAAATTTAAATCTTCAAAAACGTTGAAGAATAATGCTTACAAAGATTAACCTCAAAATTTTATTTTGGTTTTTACTTTTATGATCATTCCATTGAGGAATCAAAAATACAATTATATAATTTCCGCTGGATGACACTTAAAACGACTAGTTTTAAACAAAGCTTACAGTCGTCTAGTATATTACATAGTTTCCAGATGACGGAAAGTGCATTGATTTAGTCCATCTGTCATTTCAGTCTGAGTCTCTAGTCAACTTCATGCTATCGAATTTTTGTTAGAGTGGCCAAATTCATACTGTCGAATTTTCGTTAGCGCGACCAACTTCATACCGTCGAATTTTCGTTAGCTGTGCCCACGCAGCTTCCGTTGCCTGCTAAAGTTTTACTCTCAGTGCGCCGAAAGAAGTATAACTTCAATAAAAACACTTTCGAGCAGATAATTTATTTTTCAACAGGCATACTTTCGTGGTCACAGAATACGTAGGCAACAGTCGAAAACTCCCCCTCCCCCACTTAGATCAGAGTAGTCCTAAAATGCAGTTTTTAGAAGTAATATTGGTGGATAATAAAATGAACATCGAGAGTAGGGTGTATTATTGTTCTTTTGGTGCGTTAAAATAAATTGGAATCAGGTATAGAACAGTGTTTGGAAGATTATGGCACGTTTGTGTATATATTATACAAAGCCGTTACAACCCGGCGCCTCTACCAAGGTTAAGGAAATATAAAAACTATATAATTTTCTTTGCTTATGTGTTTGTATTCATCGTCGACACATATGTACATCGGAAAATACCACTTTTTCCAACGGGAAAATCTTAGCTAATGTATTCGTTCGCCTATTTGTTTTTATTACATGAAGTTAGTTCCACCAAGGTCATTTCGATGATGTAAGAAAAACACGTGGCTTCGTTTTATTTTCGTTATTTTTTTTCCAATATTTCCCACGAGAAAAATTGTAATATCGTGTCCATTCCGACGTTGATTAAGTTTTAAGTGAACGCTTATCATCTCAACTGTCGGGCGTTTATAATTTATAATGTTGGTAAATTCGTGTCCATAATTTTAATGAAGTTGAAATCGTAGGGAATTGGACAGTTTATGAAAATAATTAACTTTGATTAAGTTGAACGTTTCGTTGCTAATTGCAACTTCCTCAGCAATTATATATAAGAACAAACAACAAAATACAAAATAGTAAATATTACAATGACAGTTTTATATAGGTTATAAAGAATGTTTTTTAAAAAATGATGTCATATATAAAACTGTCATTGTAATATTTACTATTTTGCATTTTGTTGTTTGTTCTTAAATATAGTTGCAATTAGCAACGAAACGTTCAACTTAATCAAAGTTAATTCTTTTCATAAACTGTCCAATTCCTTACGATTCCAACTTCATAATTTATAATCTTCTTAACCCAAAAAACTGATAGACAAGTAATCGTTATTAAATAAAAAATCAGAAATAATGGACACATTTCTGAATTAAGAAAATCTTTCTTTCGACTTTCTTAGGATAAAAATTAGGAGAAATAGTTACAGAATACAGTTAGGCCATGAAAAGTAGGCGATGCATCTTTTATTTTAAAACACGTTTAAAATAATGGTCTACTAAAATCATAATCCTTCCTGTTGGCTTTGCCGGAGTCGGGTAAAAAATGGTGTGAAAATGCGGTAAGAATAGTCGAGATCCTATTTGTATGGTATTTTGATGAAGTTTTGAGAAGTGGTGAAAGTATCAAATGGATTTTCAATTTATTAATAATAAATTAAAAATATGAAATACCCTGCCCCGGATCTTCGATTTTTTCGAACCGGACCAGAAACTTGATAGTAGCATCCCCTCTCTTCAGCATTCGAGATAAATTGTTTAAGAAAACTCAAAAATATATACAATTGGTAGCATTTTTTGTGACCGTGGGGGAGGGGAGAAAAGAATCGTAAATTTTTTTTTTAATAATTTGTTATCAATTTTCAAACATATATGTTGATTTTGGCGCCTCCTGAAATTTTCGCCCGGAGCAGATGCCCTGGTTTGCCTCCCCTCTCCTAGATCTGGGGCTAGAACTACCTACTTCGTTTAATAAACAGTCTAGACAGGTGTCGACTTAAAAAAACGCAACTTTGCTCCTGCTCTGCCCATAAGTTAACATTTCTACAGACAAACCCCAATTTTTTAAATACTCACATTAAAAATACAACTTTTGAGAGGTAGAGCAAACGAAGGTATAATTTGTGCAAGGTTTGACTGTATTTTGTAAATGTAATAACCAGGACGGTTTGGCAACACTGTGAAGTTAACACGCCGTGCATTACGGATGTTCGTAAAGTATAGTCTAGGTTACTAGGTACCTACATTAACTGGTATGCGGAATCCATTACGTTATTAATTTCGCGGTAGCTTAATCATTCAGAGAGAGAGAGAGAAAATAGTGTGGAGAATGAAGAACGGTTTGAATGTTTCCGAACAATGCACATTATACACGAACCAATATTATCGCTGATCTCTATATAATGGATTGAGAAACCACCACGTGCCACTTAGAGGTGGATCTACATAGGAACTAATAGAGCTTAAGAAATTTGCCCATAAGTGTCAAAGGTCCAAAAAATTTAAATTATAATGAAACATTTTTGATATTTTTTCATTAACATTAAACCCTTATACCATAATATTATAGTAAAAAATAGTTTATATGAATGATTACAAAATTGAAAAAAAAATTTAGTGCCTAAGATTTTAGGATTGATTTTAACTATATTTGGGGCGCTGAATCCAAATATGCAATCAGTTTTTCTCCATCAGCTCTACTTTAGTCAAAATTCACACTATAACTGTCAAAATTCATTAAAAAATTGTTAAAATTCATCCAAAACATTGTCAAAATACATCCATGATAATGATAAATTGTCAAAATACATCGATAATAACGATATATCGTTATTATCGATGTATTTTGACAATTTTTTGGTTGAATTTTAACAATTTTTGAATGAATTTTGATAGTTATTGTGTCAATTTTGACTAATTTTTGATAATTTTTTGGATGAATTTTGATAATTTTTGTATTGAATTTTGACAATTTTGAAGCGAATATTAACAATTTTTCGAATAATTTTTGAATATTTATTTGGTAGTTTTGATAGTTTTTTGGCTGCCAAAATTGTCCCTAAAAATCCCTTTTCCACGCTTCTTAAGATGTTTAGGCTTTCCATTAATTAAAGCTCAGTGAATATTACACTTCCGTGCTGCCATCTATACATACGTACATAGTACTACATCTCGCCGGCACCATTAAACGGGAACACATTATATTATTATGCTTTGGTTAATTGATCGGTCCTCTGCAACGTTACATTACTTAATATACCAGTGGCTCTCAACTTCCAGATAAATTGATTGTAGTGGGTAGTAGGTACTTAGTATTTAAGCGGCGCGGAATACGCCGTCCACTAAGTGGGTGCTTTGGTGCTCGAGCACCTGTGAAACTTTTTAGAGGGTTTGTTTTTTTAACTCGGATTAACACTAAATATACACACTTATTTTCAGTGGTTCACGGTAAAAAACCTGTGTGTGTGTCGTTGAAGTGAATACTTCTTATACAATTAAAAAAAATACGTCGTAAAAAAATCAAAACTATTAAACGTTCCTGGGGGGATTGAACCCGCGACCTTTCGTCTAAGCAACTGAGCTAATAAGCCAGTTGATTAGCAATGCCTTACAGCGGTAAAGAAGTAAGTGTAAACTGTATAACGCGTTATATTTAACGATTTGCGCAAAGTGTTAAACTCGTGCAGAGTCGCATGAGAAGTTATTCATTTCCATAAAATATTTAGGTATAATAAAGAAATATTTTTGGGTTAAAATATGGTTTCTGTCGTAATCGACATTAATACGGAAAATCTATGTTTACGCTAGTTCAACCGAGCGTTGAAATCTAATTTTAAACAGTTCAAGATTTGACCTTGATGAACTAACAAGTAAAGTTAAAAAAAAATAGGACGACGATTTTAAAATTTATTATTTTATTTTAATAGAATTTTAGTCAAATGGACGACAGGACCATTCCAACATCAAAAATATTGAAATTTGATATATTCCAATAAATAAAATGAAATCTCTATTAACGTGTGCGGTGACGCGCGTAACGGCTAGTAATAAATATTACGCTACTTGCTATTGGTTTGCACGGTTATATAATATGGTTTTACTTGAAAAAATTAATCAAAGCATGTTTGTCAGATACATAATTCAAAAAAAAGAACAGCTGATTTTTTTTATTTTCAAAATATTTCCGAAACTGTAAACTTTAAGAAATTTTTTGTAACAAAACTTTCCTTGAAAAATAAATATAATAATGAACCGTTTTAAAAAATGTACCATTATAACAGGGAATATAACGTTATAGCGCATATCTTCTCTGCGCTTGTGCCGAGTTTTCTCAAAAACAATAGGGCTTTTCATATATATGTCAAACATTTTACCAATATAATTATTAGTAAATATTCATATGTATAGTTCCTTAGACTAAATTCATAAACAGTATAATAGCGATCGTTTGCTATAATCATTAAGGAAGATTCATTATTACAATTTTAGAAAACAATATTTTCAAACAACTGTCATCGTCGAGACCCAAACCCGAATTCGGGTTTGAGTCCCGATGGCGACGGTTGTTTTAAAATATTTTTTTCAAATATAGCATTTTAACAATGGATGTTTCTTAACGATTATAGTAGACGATCGCTATTACACTGTTTACATTATTATCAATTTAATAAACAGATAATAGCTATGGTTTGCTATAAAGTGGAAAGATTCGGGTTTGAGTCCCGACGGTGTCAACTGTTTGAAAGTAAATTTTTCTAATATAGCATTGCAACAATGGATGTTTCTTAACAATTATAGCAAACGATAGCTATTATCTGTTTATTAATTTAGTCTTATGAACTATACCGTAATTAACCTTTACTAATATTATTATCAATGTTTGGTTTCAATCCGCTCATCTGTTTGACCTGTGTCGTGGTCACAGACAAAGAGACGAACAGACTTTTTCCAAAAACACGTTTTTTAGGCTCGGGTGAGTGCAAAACTAAAAAAACCCGGGTCGCAGTGCCAAAACCCTGCCGACAATATAGTGTATTTGCTTGTATAGGGCCGTGTGGTTTTATACTTTTATTATGTGAAAGTAAGTTTGTTTTTGGGCAAAATAAAAAATATAACCCCTTAATACACCCCTTAAAATAACATTTTTTTCTTAATTGTAATATTATTATCAATCTAACGTCTACACCGAATTAAATACACTCTTCAATAAATAAGTCACTATCTGCAAACTAGTGTTTTCATAAAATTTGTAAATCCGGTCCTGTCGGGCCGATTTTATTAAAATTGTGGGGACACTTTTTAATCACTACCGGAGGGTTAAATTTCAATTTTGAAACGATTCGGAGAATTTTTTCGGTATTTTGGGGCCCAAAAACAGTTTTCAACCCCTAAAAACTACCCTTAAAATAGCCCGATTAGGCCCATTTTAAATAGGCTTCTTGCGGTGATGGGTTTCAACACGTGGTCCAAATTTCGTTGAAATCAATTAACTCTTTCGAAAGTTATCGCGCGTACACATATGTATATATATATATATATATATATATATATATATAAACATTTTTAAAAATGGTGTCAATGTGTTTAGGAGGTTATGAAACGTCGAGAAATTTTGGTCCGACCCCTAGGTCCCGCCATCCGACCGACGCCAATAGTGTATGTTGCCATATGGCAAATACACTAAAAACTATTGTAAAATTTTAAAAAGAGATGGCTGACTTAAATTAGTACCATTCCTCACTTGAATTGGAATGGTTAAACGGCTGATGCTTCTGCGGTAGAACTAGCAGTCTTGGGAAAATATCGCAGCTGTACATTTTCCAATTTACTAATGTTCAGAAAAAGTAGAAATGTATTCAGCCTTTTCTTTCACTTCTATTTCTCATCAAATGTTTTTAAAACAATTGAATTTATTTAAATGGACGTAGACTGAAAAAGGTAAATGTAATGGATGTGCAGTTTTGTTTGCATTACGATATATTGGTTAGAAAATAGTAATTGGAAAGCAGAGTTGCTTTTCTGCGTGCCGTTTCTCTCGCTGGTAGGTTTTCCGCGGCCATTTACATATCTAACGTTCCGGAACTACAGAATGAGTCAGAATGAGCATAGTCTATATTCAAAATTTAAGGAGTGAGTCATAAACTCATACTTCACAATGTAATGTAAGCAGCTCAGACGCTCCATTAAACGAATCGTCCTATAATGATGAGTCAGTTCTACTATTTTGGTACTTAATTATAGGTGAAAGTGGAAGCGACTGGATTAAAACAGAAAATAAACAATATACTATGAATAAAAATGTGCAGACGCCCTTGATTTTGGCAGTTTATTAGTGTGTTTGCTGTATGGCACATATACTATTGGCGTCGGTCGGATGGCGGGACCTAGGGTCGGACCAAAATTTCTCAACGTTTCATAGTTTTCATAGCCTTTGTGCGAGTGTATATACAATAAAATAAATTTGTAATTCCGGTTCTATCGAACCGATTTTATTAAAATTCTTAATGGCTACCAAAGGATAAAATTTCAATTTTGAAACAATTCTGGGAATTTTTTCGGCATTTTTAGGCTCAATATACAGGATGGTCCATTTTAATCTCTATGGGACATTCTTGAGACATAGCAACAATTTCGGAAAAAAAGTTTCAGACAAAAGTTGTTCAGTTTGAAGGGGGACATCGTTTGGAGACAAAAACTACCTCCCATCCTCAACCCCTGCGCAGGGATGATGGTGACTTTGAGATTTGTCTGTAACAGTTTTTAGGGTTCCGTACCTCAAAAGGGAAAAACGGAACCCTTTAAAAAAATATTAAAAATCGATTTCCAAAAACTCCATTAAATTTTTATACCTAAACAACGACTTTGCGCGGAAAACTACAAGAAGCAAAGTTGTTTGGTTTGTAAGGGTCATAAGGGATACGGATTTTCTCACTATAGGGTGTATTTAATTTGGTGCAGATTAAGAAAAAATATTATTTTAAGGGGCGTATTAAGAGGTTAAATTTTTTATTTCGTCTAAAAACAAATTTAAGTTAACATAATAAAACTACAATATCTGTATTAGCAATCGACAGAGTTTTGGCGCTGCGAATCCAATTTTTTATTATTGACTGTGAATTTTGTTGTGAGAACAATAATTTATTTCTAAATATTTTATATAATTTTTTAGCCACATCGTATACGTTTATAGGTTTGTTTAAAAAAAACGAGAGGAAATTAAAGTCTGCAAGCGTTATTATTATTATTCTCTACTGGCTCGTATCGGTTTCCGATAAATTAACATGTTACGATTACGTTTATATAATGTGTCTGTACGTGTTTATGTCGGACATAAGGCTTGTCCACACCCGGTCTGTTTTCAGTTAGTTCCAGTTAGTATAAAACAGAACTGTGCCATATTGGCCCAGTAGAAAAATCGATCGTCAAGTCAAATTGAAAACTTTCAGCCAATTAGGCGACAGAATCATTCCACCTTTAAAAATATATTTGATACATTAGAATAAATAAAATAACATTTCTGTTGAAGCGTGCGATGCCGCGGATAACTACTAGTAATAAATTTTAAATTTGCTATTCATTTGCATGACTACATAATATGGTTTTACATGTAAAAATGAACTAAAGTATGTTTGCCAGCTACTGATTTTTTTTTTGATAGATCTTCAGAACTAAAGAACAGAATTTTTTTAAAAATATTTTCGAAACCAATTTTTTTTTAGAAAACAAAAATAAATAGAATATATAAATCGTTATAAAAAGTATACCATCATTATACAAAAAACCTTACAGCATATATATTTTCTGCGCATGCGTCGATTTTGCCCGAAAACAATAAGGTTCTTCATATTTGTATATGTATATCTAAAATTTGGATTCAATCCGCTCATTCGTTTGATCTGTATCGTGTATAGGCAGACGAATCGACAATCAGACAAACAGACATATGACTTTTCCAGACAGATGTTTTTTGGATTTATGGGATCTCAAAGTAAAATGCAAAATTTTTAAAAGTAAATTTTGACCTAAATGAGTACCATTCCCTATGGAATGGTGAAAATACTCGAAAAATTCGAGTGGATTAGTAGAAAAGCTGGACGTTTTCATTGGCTCTCGATTTGTAAGATTAGAGAGTATTTTGATCCAAAACGGAATCGTGCAATATTGTGAGATGTGATTTAAAAAATCGAAAACTGGTCAAGTAGGAAAAGTACTCGCTCGTCGAATAGAAAAATTACTTATTTAAATATTTTTGATATTTTTTGTTGTGAGTTTAGTGTAATACCGTTGTTTTTTTGGGCAGCTCGATTTGTAAAAATATCGTATCGAGAAAAATACTTGTTTAATTGAAGTAAAAGATTTTCCTTTTTGAATCGATTTTCTAAAACGCTCGACATCTAAGGTCTTTAGCTTATTAAAAACCATGCCTAAACTTGTAATACCTACGCTACTTACTTCAAAATTGTTGATATTCGAGAGGTCATCAGCGTTTATGATATCCGATTATTATGACTGAAAAAAAAACGAAATGTGGACGCAGTTTAATAAATGTAATTGGAAAACATTTTAACAAAAGCATACCATCGCTTGACCACTAAAAACAGACCGTTAAAATTGTAATTGTTTTTCGGATAAATCTAGGTTTGTACGTCTGCATGGCAATAGCGCGAATAAAATAGCAAATCGATTTTCCTACTGCCTCAAAATATTTTTATACAAGTCAGTTGTAATTTTTAAATTCCAATACTAGTCCAAGCGGCTGACGTAAAAAATGATTTCAATTTTATAGAGCATAAAACTTTCGGAAAAGATAGTACATATTATAGTGAGTTCAATCACTTGGTTAGACAGCCATGCGAGAACCTGATCCGACAACGGGAAACACCACTTCCGGTTTTCATTTTGATGTAGTTACTAATCTCATAGATTTTCAGCCAGTCATTTTTATGAATTTACTGGTCGCTAAGAGCTTTTAAGCTTTCACTGTAAGATCTGCCAAGTATGTAAAAAAGACAATGGTGATAATAATATTGTAAATAATTATAATTTCATCAAGTATTGTTGAACAGTATTTATGCGATACGAAATCATAAAAAATCGATTTTTTCTGTTGCCGATTTCTATCTGTTCACTTAAAAAAAATTGTAGTATACTGACCCGCAGTCGACCTTTGTACCGTGGGATCTTAGCCAATTGAGTGTAAGATATTACAAAAGAAATAAAAATATCCTCTAAAAAATCTTCCTTTAATTTGTTGTAAAAATAAATTGGTATAAGGTTCCACTACTGTCACTAACAATGCAATATGAGGAAGGCTCAACAATCACAGTGCAGGAACAATGCTTAATACATAAAAACCCGGGTCGCAGTGCCAAAACCCTGCCGACAATATAGTGTATTTGCTTGTATAGGGCCGTGTGGTTTTATACTTTTATTATGTGAAATTAAGTTTGTTTTTGGGCAAAATGAAAAATTTAACCCCTTAATACACCCCTTAAAATAACATTTTTTTCTTAATTGTAATATTATTATCAATCTAACGTCTACACCGAATTAAATACACCCTTCAATAAATAAGTCACTATCTGCAAACTAATGTTTTCATAAAATTTGTAAATCCGGTCCTGTCGGGCCGATTTTATTAAAATTGTGGGGAAACTTTTTAATCACTACCAAAAGGTTAAATTTCAATTTTGAAACGATTCGGAGAATTTTTTCGGTATTTTGGGGCCCAAAAACAGTTTTCAACCCCTAAAAACTACCCTTAAAATAGCCCGATTAGGCCCATTTTAAATAGGCTTCTTGCGGTGATGGATTTCAACATGTGGCCCAAATTTCGTTGAAATCAATTAACTCTTTCGAAAGTTATCGCGCGTACACATATATATATATATATATATATATATATATATATATATATATATATATATATATATATATACATATATATATAAACATTTTTAAAAATGGCGCCAAAGAGTTTTGAAGGTTATGAAACGTCGAGAAATTTTAGTCCGACCCCTAGGTCCCGCCATCCGACCAACGCCAATAGTGTATGTTGCCATATGGCAAATACACTAATAACAATCTTCTTGGAAAATCTATATGATAATATGAAATAGGAAAACGTAATCGGATTAACAACGACATTACGGTATAAGTACGAAATATGTAGGTCAGCTAAGTTGCTTTGACATTTAAGTCTTGGAAATATGAAGTCTGATGGCGCTGCTGTCATTATGAATACATTTTTAATAGATCAATCTTTCGTGTCTTTCCGTATATACTTGACTGTAATTTGTAATTGCCATTCGATTCACGTCACTCGTGTGATTGGTTATTTATATCCGCGACCGTAAGCCAAAACCGCTTATGTCAAATTTCGGGAAGAACATTTGGAAGTTACAACAAGCAGAATATATATCATAGTCACCACTCACCATAATAGCCTATTCCGTAGAACATTTGTCTATGGAAAGTGACTGCAGTTAATATTTATTTGTAATATTTACAATTGAATTAGCTGACACATAACTAACCCAAGCATTCCGGAATAAGGTAGTTGTCGTGGTTAAGGCACACCGTCAGAAAATTCTTAATTTTTGTATACTTATTAAGGACATGATAATACAATTACCCTGAAAATTTGAAGTCGATCGACCGTTTATAATCCGAGATAAATTCAATTAAAAATTGGATAATTAACATTGATTGTATACGATCTCTGTAGTTTTGAACCAGTTTCTTATTTATAAAAAAAGAACTAACTGTCAGAAACTTTCCAAAAACTGAGTCTTTCAATGCATTTGTTATGAGTTTAAAAAAAATAAGAAACATTTTTTGACCGTCTAATTATTTATAAATAACGGTTTAAAGTTCAACAATTTATAGAAAAGTATACATGCATATGAATACTGTATGGTTTACGTTTCCACGGGTACAATCTTGCGTACAAATTATGGATCACTTAGCTACAAGCTGGTATACTTTTGTGGCGCGTATAATCTATAACTTTTTGACAATATTGTACCACGACAATTACCTTAAGTAACTTACAAAACATGCTTTACTTAACTTTTTTAGGAAATCATAAAACTACGACCGATTTTCACGGTTTAAATAAGTCAGTCCGTCACGGGTCACGTAACCGGGTTACAGCTACACAAACTCATTTTTTTTTTCAACTTTCGATCGCTGGAGTACATTTTATTGAATTTACGTTTTTGTAATTTAGTAAATTAAAACTGTAATTGATGGATGTAAATGAATTACATTTCACATATACACAATAATTAAAAAAAAAATTGGAACAGCAAAAACATATTATTTTAGATAATTCGCTTCGTCAGTATATAATTACTGTTTTGTTTTTTCTATGAAATAATACAATAATATTTCATGTGGATTGTGTACCACCCTACAAAGTGGAAAAACATCTCGTTAACGAAATGTTTTCGGTTTAAACCAGCCATTTATTATTATGTTTTATGTTTACTAAGTTTCAATGCTACTTTGGGGCGTAAACGTTATATCACTTTTTGGAATGTTATTTGTACTGAATGATAGATTATTTTGTACTGTACTTGTTCTATGTTGTCGCAACTTACACAATAAAAATTCTATTCTATTCTATTCTAACTGTTGTAATACCAGACAGAGTCCAGTCAGCGAAAATGAAAATGTTATTTAAAAAAAATAATAATAAAAAACTACACTTATATTAACGCACTAAAGAGTAGCAAAAACATTTCTTTCTTTTCTATAACATTTAAACTCGTAGGGCACGCAATGAACTAAATGTATTATACGTGCAGTGACTGTCCTTTTAAACCTTATAGAAGATAAAGGAACTTATTTTTTTAGTTTCTTGATATAAGCATTTTCGTTTTTTTTTTTAAATATATATTTTTATAACATATACAATTAAGTTAGCGGGAAAGTGGACAAATTGATGTAAATCAATAAACCAATTATTAATTTAGCGACGTTTCGGTCATTTATTTGATCTTCATCAGGCATCTATAAAGTACAGCACATGTTATAATTAAGTACACAACCAAATATACAAAAGTTTACAAACACAGCATATTTACTTTTGTATATTTGGTTGTGTACTTAATTTTAACATCTGCTGTACTTTATAGATGCCTGATGAAGATCAAATAAATGACCGAAACGTCGCTAAATTAATAATTGGTTTATTGATTTACATCAATTTGTCCACTTTCCTGCTAACTTAATTGTATATGTTTGAAAAAAATATGGACGCAACAATTTCCAATATATTTTTATTTTAAAATGTCATATTTTTTTACCACCAACACCGTCACTTTCACTACTTGCTTTTTTCTATTTTTAATTTGTTATATAAATGTTATTATTTGGAAGAGTTTGAAAATCGTGCTCTACGATTTTTTGCATACGTACAACATACATGCGAAGCTAATATAACCACTCCCTAAAATACAATATATATTTCTGAAATATATTTCAGTATATAGGTACGGAAATAAGTACTGAATAAAACTTTTGACAAGTTGATAGTTGACATTGAGAAATATGAACAATATATATGTATATTTGAGGGGATTGAAGTTTTGCAAGAATGAAGATTTTAGATAATGTTATTTATTACTTTCCTATATTTTTACTGCAGGCAAAATTGTACATATGTAGTTAATAATTGCAGCGGAAAAATATGGAAATGCTGCGATGTTTATCTAGTTTTCTAATGAAAAATTCATTTCTATTTTCCTATTATTCTATCGCATCGTTATTTAATGTTGTATATGAAATATTAATGAATTTAAACTAAATGCTTGATTTTTGTTCTACGCGAATAGTTTCTAACTTCACATGTTAAATCGTTTGAATACTAGCACGTAAAGCGCAAAGTTGTATTGCGAATTTGAAACAAAGCTTTTTAGTGTATTTTCCATATCGCACATATACTATTGGCGTCAGTCGGATAGCGGGATCTAGAGGTCGGACTAAAATTTCTCGACGTTTCATAGCCTTTTGAAGATTTGGGCACTATTTTTTGGAAATGTTTATATGAACCATAATAATTGCAATATGTATGCATGTATATAAAAATGTTTAAATTATAAGTGTAGGCACTATAATTCCAGAAAAACTTGATCGATTGAAATAAAATTTGGCCCGCACACAGGAATCCATCACCGCACGAACCCTATTTAATTCAGACCGGGGCCGGTTTTACCCTAAGTGCCGCCCTGGGGCACCGTGTAAAATGCCGCCCCATTATCTAAAGCATTATGAAGTTTTGAAATAAATAAAATATTTCATTTATAGTTGAAAATCTTTTTATTATAAACGGGATATTACACAAAAAACATTATTTTTCGTATCAAAAATCATAAATTGACAAACCGATTGCTCATAAGTTGCAAAACATTATACATCTTTTAGAGGCAAATGCATTTGACTTTTTGATTTGAAAACTGGACGATTTGTAAATTTTGCAGCGCGCAATTTAAACTAAAAACACCCGGTTCGCAGTGCCAAAACCCTGCCGACAATATAGTGTATTTGCTAATACAGGTATTGAGGCTTTATCACATGAACTTAAGTTTGTTTTTGGACAAAATAAAAAAAAATTGAACCCCTTAATACACCCCTTACAATAATAATTTTATTAGTTGAAATATTGTTATCAATCCAACATTTGCACCAAATTAAATACGACCTTCAGTAAGTAAATTCGTATACGCAAACTAGTGTTTTTATAAAATTTGTAAGTCCGGTCCTGTCAGGCCGATTTGCTTATAATTTTAGGAGCACTTTTTAATTGCTACTAAAGGGTTAAATTTCAATTTTGAAACGATTCTGAGAATTTTTTCGGTATTTTTAGGCCCAAAAACTTTTTTCAACCCCTAAAAACCACCCTTAAAATGACTCGATTGGGCCCATTTTAAATAGGCCTCGTGCGGTGATGGATTCCAACATGTATGCCAAATTTCGTTAAAATTAATTAACTCCTTCGAAAGTTATTGCCCGCACATATATATATATATATATATACGTATATAAATATATATATATATATATATATATATATATATATATATATATATATATATATACGTATATAAATATATATATATATATATATATCTATATATATATACGTATATAAATATATATATATATATATAAACATTTTTAAAAATGGTGCCAAAGTGTTTAAGAGGTTATGAAACGGCGAGAAATTTTGATCCGACCCCTAGGTCCCGCCATCCGACCAACGCCAATAGTGTATGTTGCCATATGGCAAATACACTAATAATGATCATATCAAACAAATGTTGTGATCGAGCCAAAAACTTTCAAAAATTTCGAATAACAATATACTTCTTCTGTATGTAAAGTTCTAGACACTAAATTCTTTTTCACAATTTTGTAAATTAAACTTCACTGTTTATAATTTTACACACATTCTTAATAAAGAGTAAATTATTTTATTTGTGAATGTTCCAAATTTTGCCGCCCTGGGCACTAGCCCCTAGTCTAAATCCAGCGTTAATTCAGACTATTTTAAGGGTGGAGTTGAAAAATTTTGAACTATATTTGCTTATTTTTTCTTTAAGACGCCTTTTAAAAAACTGCGATTTTTGACATTAAATTTTCTCAATTTTTTAAATTAATCATACTTATAGAAAAATATATCTCTTGTGGTTTAAAAGCTATGGGTGTTTGAAATTTCGTACAAATTAAAAAAAAATGAACACCTATAATTTCTAAACTAAAAGAGATAACAGAAGTTTGTTTGAATCAGCACGTTTTTTCGTATAAGTACCTACTTGAAAAAATCCGAAAGATTTTCAAGTCGACTTACAAAGTTTTACTCTTTCCCAAGCGATGTGCTTCTTCGTTTTCAATACGTTTTCGTTCTTTTTTTGCAAAGTGCATGCACATTGTTAGAACACATTACTTGTTGTTTTAAAAAAATTTAATATAACATTATAAAGAAATAACTTTACGTTTAAATTTAAAACTGGGTCACGTTAGTTATTTTTTACTAGATGTACACATTTCAAATTTCTTCTTCTTTTAAGATGCTCAAAAATGTAATTATATTGACAAAGTATCCTAATCTATTATAGCTACTTAAAGCGTAATCGCTAGTTTTAGAAATGTAAAAAAAAATCAAATTTACAAAATAAACTACAAAACAATTATCGAGCTTATTAACAAAATTAAATTACTTGCAATACTGTTCAATTGGTTTTTATTTATATAAAGGACGTTTCAACCAACAGTTTTGGTCCTTTTCAATTTTCAAATATAAAATTAAATTACAATTGTTTAAATAAAATTAAAACAAAATATTAAAAAAGGTTACTAAATTTTTATTAAAATTATATAATCTATGGTAATGAGACGTCTTTTATATAAATAAAAACCAGTTGAACAGTATTGCAAGTAATTTTATTTTGTTAATATATTTATTACTGTTGGTAGAGTCAATATTATTAATTATCAAGCTTTTTGAAGTTATACTTCTCTTGGCGAACTGAGGGTAACATTTTCTCTGTTACGGAAGTTACACACGCATCCAGCGCATATGTTGCGGAAGTTACGTACGCAGCATGCAACGAACATGTTGCGAAAGTTGTTTGTGATAACGTCAAAATAGTTATTTCATAAAACAAAGTAGGGTATACTAGCGACATCGGACGGAACTTCTTAAAAGCTATTAGTTTAACTTTTTTTACGCTTTAGTCATTTTTCATAGATGTGTCCTGAATTACTTTGGACAGTTAAATAACCTTATTACTTGTATTTTTTAAAATTATGGATTTAACAGTAGAAAACACTTTAACAGCTAAAAAGTTGTTTTATGCAGGCACTAAAAATGTTACTTTTGAAAATGGAACACAGGTAAAATGTATATAAATTATAAGACCACAAACATAATCCAACCTGTGTTTAAAAATGTTTTTCCAACTATATTTATCATCTCCCTAGACATCCTATTTAATTTTATCAGTGTACATTTTTAACGAAAATGTAAATATATCAATTATGACGCCAAAGAAATATAACTTCTGCGCGTGTACATAAGTATACACACCACTTTTTTTTGTTAATTTGATAATTTAATTATGAATAACTTTTTAAAATTTTGGTACCGTTACTACAACATTCGTTTAGTAGGACTCAATTGGCATTTCTCTTGAATATAGTTTTAAACCGACTATTTGGACTAAACGGGATTATTCTTAATTAAATTTCGGAAATAGCTATGTCGTACATATTTTATATGTTACATAATTCAGTTGACCACCGAAAGAGTACCTATTTAACAATTTTACCGCTCATAAACCACGGTTTAATAATTAAACAAAAAAAAATGAATAAACTGGAACGGAATTTCTGTTATACTGCACTACCACAATTTACATATATGTATACAGACTGTGTTATAAGTTAAAACGCAAATATACAGGGTTTATCAAATAGTTGTCAGCATTGTTAGTATTTGCATTGTTGTTATAACAATATAACAAATTTGGGATAAGGCAAGCGGCTTTGACAGATAATTAGCTATGACCTTGAATAAGGAACCGTCTCAATAACATACGAACATTTTTGTTTTTTTAAATTTTTTTTTATACTACTCTATATGAGCGATGCTAAAATTTCAGTGCTGTTAAATTTATGTTTTACGTTAACGTACGTAATGTTAAATTTATTAGAAAGTAAAGCTTTGGTTTACTAAAATACCTGTACCGTAATATAGCGGCCGTCATATGATTGTAATAAAAAACGTGTGTATAGAAATAAATGGATGCCGCTTACGTTATGGTGGTGCCGCCGCTACCGAGAAAATCACATCCATTTATTACTATGCGCACGTTTTTTGATACGTCATTCACCGTCACATTACGGCCGCTATATTACGGTACTGCTATCTTTGGAAATCAAGACTTAAAGCTAGCGGTGTGAATTCTAAAATTGACCAAACAGAATAGCACCGGAGCTAGAAACCGCTGCAGCTGCACATGATATATATTTTTTTGGTACAGATTTTATGCACCGTGACAGGTGTACGGTTGGCAACTACATGTATACTCGTATAACAATGTCCGGTATATGTACAACGAGAATACCTTTGAGTAATGTACTTGTACTAACATATTACGTAACTTCTGCATACACACATACAATCGCTCCTACATATGTATGAGTCACATGAAGATCGTGAATACAAAACATGTACATGACGTGTACGCCACTGGAACGATTTTGTCCCGCCTAATATTTTAATTTTTTGATAGATACACTTTTTATCATACACGAATAATTAATTGAAAAGAGTGCAAAATCTTGTCGACAAAACAGCGTATTTACCAATACATTGCATTATCGTATCTAATTAAAAACATTTTTTTTGGCTAAAAAGTTATTTAAGTTCACGTTGATGTTTGTGGGCAAAATCAAAAATGTTATACCTTCTAATACATCCTAAGAAATTACATTTTTCGCAATTTTTGTGTTCGTCAAAAATTTCATCAATCTAAGCATCTACATCATAAGAGTCAGCTTTCAGTTTTTTACGAGATGAACTAGCTTATTATATACTTATTCGCATGCGAGATTCTTTTATTAAAACACTAGTTGTTACCCGCGACTTCGTACGTGCGAATTTAACAAAAAATGTTCGCAGAATTTACGAAAAGTTAATAATTCTGTATTCCTCGCTAAGTTTAATCTCATTCTTCTTCTTTGCGAGTCGTTATTAGTGTATTTGCCATAAGGCAACATACACTCATGGCGTTGGTCGGATGGCGGGACCTAGGGGTCGGACCAAAATTTCTCGACGTTTCATAACCTCCTAAACACTTTGGCACCATTTTTGAAAATGTTTATATATATATGTATATATATATATATATATATATATATATATATATATATATATATATATATATATATACGTATATATATATATATGTGTGCGGGCAATAACTTTCGAAAGAGTTAATTGATTTTAACGAAATTTGGTCCACGTGTTGAAATTCATCACCGCAAGAAGCCTATTTAAAATGGGCGTGATCGGAGCATTTTAAGGGTAGTTTTTAGGGGTTGAAAAATGTTTTTGGGCCCGAAAATACCAAAAAAATTCTCAGAATCGTTTCAAAATTGACATTTAACCCTTTAGTAGTAATTAAAAGGTGTCCCTAAAATTTAAATAAAATCGGCCCGACAGGACCGGACTTACAAATTTTATGAAAACACTAGTTTACAAATAGTGAATTATTTACTGAAAGTTGTATATAATTTGGTATAGAGGTTCGATTTATAATAATATTGCAATTAAGAAAAAAAATGTTATTTTAAGGGGTGTATTAAGGAGTAAAATTTTTTATTTTGCCCAAAAACCAACTTAAGCTGGCAAAATAAAGCCACACTGCCTGTATAAGCAAATACACTATATTGTCGGCAGGGTTTTGGCACTGCGACCCGGGTTTTTTATTATTGTTATTATTATTAATAATAATATATTATTATTTATATTTGATGTATATTACATCCCTATTTGAATCGGATTTTGTTTACAATTTCATGGGTTTTATTTTTTTTGCGCGGAAGCCTGATTCTTTTTCCAAAATAAAAGTAGCCCAAGTTACTCCTTATAACATCAGCTTTTTGTCAGTGAAAGTCCTGTCAAAATCGGTCCAGCCGTTTCGGAACAAACAGACAGTCAAAATTTTTAAAAACTGTTTTTTTTTATATATAAGTTCCGTACATACTTTCATATGCAGTTAGTAAAAAGCTGTTATTTTGTCATTACAACACAACACTTCAATTTTATATATTTGTATAGATTTAAATTATTTCTTGAATGCTAGATACAAGTATTATATTTACTAGCGGTACCCGTGCGAATAATTCGCACTAAAATTCGTTTCTAATTTCTCACACTCTTTATAACTTTCTTTTTTTTTTTGTTGTATTACATTACGATTTACGAAGCTCAGTGACAGTTGAAGAAAATATTTTTCTAAAACTGTCATATAGAAGCGCAAGTATCGAAAACGTTGAGCTAAAGCGCCACTATATGAAAAGTATTTGATTTGAAATTGAACAAAAGAGTTACCGACCGTCAAACATATTGACGTTGTTTCAAAGCTAGAACCGTCAGATGGCAGCATTGCTGTATTGTCTCTTAATGTAAATCTATATATATAATTTTAATAATTAATAAATTTACAAAAACAAAAGCAATAATAAATTTTTTAGTTGTTGATGTCGGTAGAGCAAGCAATTATCTATAAAATGATATAAAATTTATGTGGAGCAATTGTGTGGTTTTTTCGAAAAAGGGAGGCAAACATCTTAACCTTAACGTATTAATATATATGATGTTGTCTTAATACGTGCCGCAATTCAGAACATAAAAATCACAAATAAACTGGATAAATTTCAGAGCATGGTGGAAGTACAGTATTTTTTATGGTGGAAGTACGGGTATATAAAAAAAACTTGTTCAAAACTGTACAGTGTACACATATATAATATTTATGTTATACGTATTGTACGTGAGGTTAACTTTTTTTATTTTTTTGATTTATGGACTTTTAAAATTTATGAATTTAGTCAAGGTGTGTAAATAATAGTGTAGCAGTATTGCTTTGAGTTTTATATAGGCTATAACAGTATAGCTTTATAAAACTTTATTCGAAGCGACAATTGTCGTCTAATTATCTTTAATTAGGAGTTTCGTTGAAAAGGATTTATTATTATGTACTTTGAATGAATTGATTATTTCATAATAGTTTTAGCTACAGCGTATAATTAACAACTTGATATCTTTCACATAATAATAATAATAATTAATTGACTTTTATCTTTTTTGTCCTTGGTAATTAATATAAAAATGATTTGTCGGGAAAAAGGACTTTTAAGTAAACACTTATTTGTTATAAATAACAAATAAATGTTTACTTAAAACGTCCTTTTTCCCGACAAATCATTTTTATAATAATAATTAATAATTACAATTTTATTACACAAAATGTATAGTATATATGTGACGTCACAAAGTGCTATTTGAAAACTACAATTTAAAAACTCACATGAATTTTAAAAACAATGGTTAATTTGAAGCGATTTTATTCATAAAATCAGGTAACTTATTAAAAAACTAGAATGATAAATAATGAAAACTTTTTTGACTAGCACTGTATATAAAGATATCATGGCTTCGGGATTTTAAACCTGAGTTAACATTGAGTTAACAATATCAAACCGGCATTTTTCATTTTACCAGGGGTGTTAATATTTGAAATAATCTGTTAATTTGCTTTGAAAGTTAATTTTTGCGTCAAAAATAAATTGATTAGGTAGCTGACAAGCAAGCTATGATTAACTATTACAAGTCAAACCATATTTTGTAACCATGGAAACGAGTTTGCAAATATCATGTTTGTTACTAGCCGTTACCCGCGTCGCCGCGCGCGTAAATAGATATTTTATTTTGTTTATTATAATATGTTAAATGTGGATATTTTTAAATTTGGACTGGCTCTGTCGCTCAATTGGCTGGAATTTTTTTTTGTGCCAAAAACATTAAAAGTAATTTTTTTTTATTTTTAACTATATTTGAATTGTCCAATTTCCCGTTAAAAACAATATTGAGAATTAAAAGTAAACTTTCAATGTCGTGGGAAACTCTCTAGATATTATATTATCGTTAATAACTAGCGGTTATCTGCTACTCGGTTGCGTTAATGCCGATTGACTACTGCTGAGTACAAGCACGACGATATACAGTACCTCACCTATTCCTCGATGTAACATTGTAGAAATTTGTTCATCCCTTATTAATAGTGAATTGAACGGGTACGCTATTCTACCCGGTTACAATGCAATTAAACCGATACCTGGAATTCTCTATTTGCAGAATCTGTTCTCTCCTGCGATTACTGGAAACGTATTATATTCTGCGTATTATATTGAGATAACAATTCTCGGGAGAAATTATATCATGTTCAAACGAGACATAATATAACAAGTAGAAGATTTCTCGGATTAAGATAATAGTCGTTCCATTAGTTGGGTGATAAACGCTTTAATAATGCGTAAAATATTCAATTGTCTAGACTCTAGAACAGAAATTCTTAAGCTTATTCGATCTATTTTCGAAAAAAAAAACAAAAACCTAATCCCCCTTAGAAATCTCCTTCGTTAAAAAGAACAAACAGTGACGATGTAAAGTTATTTTTGGCGCTGCACCCGATAAAATAACTGTTTCAGATGTATGTGAAGTGTTCCATTACGCACGTGCGCTGTAAATTCACTACGCACTAGTGTTGTAATGAAAAAAATGTATACTTATTTAACACTAGTAACTATAGTAACCTATTGTGACAGTGTATTTACCGGGGATATGTATTTCATTTAGTAGATATTTAGAAATGAAGTTTGTCACGCAAGCGAACTGTCAGCATTTTTCAAAAAGTACTGAAAATTAGGTGGAAACCAGCCATTTTATATCGGGTCCGTGCAAAAAATATTGTATATATTTAGGACGGAATGCGATATTATGGCTCATGTGACTGTTAAAACTCATTTTCACATAATGCCACAGCTTCAATTCACCCTAGATAGAGCTGGGTAGAGTAGTGGTGACAGCACTAGACTCGCATTCGGGAGGTACCGGGTTCGAATCCCGACGGGGGCAGATGTGACTGGGACGTTTTCCTGCTGCCTCTCGCCGAGAAACGGTAATCTTGATTGAGGTTTTCCATGGTTTCCCTCAATTAATTCCAGATAAATATCGAGATGGTTCTTTACTCAAGGCCATGGACGATTACCTATCAAACTCCCATTTCAAAAATTACCTATCCTATCCTAATTTCCTATAATTCCTTCATTCGCCCATTGCTATTAGTTAAGTTGAAGTTTGGAAATGTAGAAAATAACGGGAAGTGGTAAAAAATGGAAAACAGTAATGGTGCGAATGGCGTCTGTTATGACATAAAAATGTCGACAAATGGACGTTAAACGCATTATTATTATTACTATTATTATTATTATTATTATTATTATTATTATTAATTCACCCTAGATATATAAATTATTGGTTTAAAAGATTGGTTATGACTTGCATTTTATGGGTTCATTTTACTAATGCAACAGTAATTTTCAAAAGCAATCTGGCGGTTACCGTTTAATTCTATAAGATGACCAGACACAAAGCAGGCAACGTTTTTGTAAGCAAGTGAAATGCAATATGTCGCACATTCAGAATATATGATAGCTTTCAGATATATTATTTTGAAGCGAAAAAGTTCTAGGAGGTACGTGTAGGGACTTGATTGCAATGCTTTTATAGGTTATGTGACTATTAAAATTCGCTGACTCTCGATTCACAATTCGCACGTAAAATATAATCTAGATACATAAACTACTATTTCAATCATGTTTAGCTTTCTGTATAAACATTTAACAAATATTTTAGAGTGAAACAAGAATACAAACGTTAACAAAAGTAAAAAGACCGCTCGAGAAAACCTTTTAAATTTATAATTCTTCTAGGAATTGAGTGATAGACGATTTTATAAAATTGTCCGTATGTTTCTTTTTCGTTTCATTCGTGCTTCCTTTTTCTCACTTTTTAAACAAGGTTTATTTTGTTCATTTATAAAATTTATATTCTTTCACTCGTTTTTATCTGATTGAAAAGGGATAAAATACTAGACTTTACCCGTAGATTCGCTCGCGTTAATGTTGGGTTAACCTTATTCTTATCTTTTCGTAGCGATACGGACGAATTTAGAAAATAATAAATGAACAACGTAATATTATCTCAGACATCTTCAGAGGACGCGCTGGCTTCTCGACCGGACTGGCGTGGATTCGAATCCTGCCACTGCTTATGGATGTTTTACAATGTCGTTTAGTTTTAAATATAAATATTAAGAGCACTGTGGTTGGAACAATAAAAATAAAAGAATAGTTACTTCTTACCACAACAGATTTATTCAGTGGATGTACATTTCGAGAGCTAAGCTCCCATCTTCAGCAAGTTTTGTGTTTTGCTGAAGATGGAAGCTTTGCTCTCGAAATGTACATCCACTGAATAAATCTGTTGTGGTAAGAAGTAACTATTCTTTTATTTTTATTTTTTTAGTTTTAAATGATTATATTATTTTACGTTATTAAGACGCTAATGACCTAAGTTGTCGAGCGTCTATAATCTACAATATATAAACTGACATCCTCCAGCCACTGACTGAAATACCATGTTATTATTTTTGTCAGTGACTGCTAGATATAACTCGACTGTAGTTAAGTAGATACAATATAGACCGAGGTTAATAAAAATTCGATCAGTGATTTTATTGTTGATCGTTACTTCTGAAATTTCTTTAGCAACGTATCCGTTCGAAATTTTCTGTAACGTTAACCTCAGGGAAGTAACAGAGAAACCTTGATAACGCATAATTAAGGGGGAATACACAAGAAACGTTGGTATCAATGAAACGGGTTCATAAAACTAAAGAAGTTTCATTTTCCTCGTGATCTTAGTCAAGCGAACACTTTTTTTTTTAATTTTAGGCGTTTTTGCCAGCTTCGGTGTGTGGATGTAATTTTCTGTTACACACGGTATAATATACCGATTTTCACATTAACAGTTTTCCCTTTAACTCCTTTTGTTAAGATTTTCGCATTCGAAGTATTTCTTTTGTTAGTTTAATGGTTATAGATGTGCTGTCAGTTAGACTGCCAAACGTTTTTTTTTGCGTCTAAAGAATAGTTCAAGTTTGAGGTTAGGAAAATAAAGACGATTCATAATAAAGTGAATAATGGGTGTCGGAAATAGTTTATAATACTACAATAATTTTACTGTCATCAACATGACCTTGATAAATATTACAATTTGTATTACGGAACTTAGCTCATTTAATGTTTACTTAATTGTGAACGTTGCGTTCATCAATGCCAACATCATCGTCGTTGAAACATTCGTGATTTATTGTTTATAATTTAAAAAAAATAAAGTAAAGGAGAGACGTTTTTTTTTCGTACGTCACGTTCCACGTTCTGGAGTCTAGACCTTCGCCGAGCTACATTAAGGAACGGGAACGTTATAAAACTATTCATTCTCTACCGTTGCGTCCATTCTAATGATTAATTGTAAGTCTTAGCAGGAAAGTGGATCAAGGAAGTAGATCAAAATATCGATTATTACATTGTAATAATCGATATTTTGATCTACTTTTGATCCACTTTCCTGCTAAAACTTACAATTAAGTTATAAAACTATGTTCCAGACGTCTGAATCCGCAAACGCAGAGCTTTCGCGGAGCTTTTGTGGATGCGACAAGATTATCGGATGCGGCTTCGTAATTGACTCGTGGTTGAAATTTTTGACTACATGGTCAATAAGAATTAATAAATTATGAGCCTTTGCGAAAAGACTCTAATGTTATTATTCTTCAAATATATTTAGCCAGTTTTCAAATCTGATTATTACGCGTAATGAAAATAATGACTTTCCTTAGTTTCACGAAAATTTAATATTTACTCATCACACGTCACATTTACTTTTAAAAGAATTATTATTGTTTTCACATCCACATTCACATCCGCAGATGTAACCGTTAAAAAATCCGAATCGGCAGATGTCAGTACAACCCACATCTGCATACCAATCCTAAGTCTGTACTAATACTGACTTTGAGATCCAGAACTGTGATCAGTACCCAACATAACCAGTGGTTCTTTATGTAACTAAAACACGCACATTGTTTCCCTTCGACGCGTTTTGTTTTGTGAGTGCCGAAGGACGCCAGTTTTTGTTTCGTGGCAAGTTTTTGTTTTCATGTAAAATAGACTCGAATTACTAACACGTTTATTTTATATTACATTTTAATGTGTTCTCGATTTTTTTTGGGAATTATAATAGCAGATTGTATATCTAGTTGCGTATTGGGGTTTATTACGCACAAGTCGGGTCGTTATGTTAAAAACGAGTGCTAGCGAGTTTTGCCAGTAACATAAGCGAGAACATCATTACGCACGAGATATTATGTTTATTTATTTTTCATATATAGGTACCCCCTATAAAAAACTGCTTTTTATTTCATTTTTAGTATTTAAAATTTTGGATAGTCTATTTGTGTCTAGCCAGTCAGCATCACAAATAACCATTGTCTTAGGGTTGGGTAACTCAGATCTGAACCGATTCAAAGAGCCGACTCCGACAGAAGATCCGTGAGAGCCGACTCACTTTTTTTTGAGCCGACGGATCAACGGATCCGCATAGCTCAGTGAAACACTTAACACACAGAAGCACATTTTACACTTACGTATCAGTTTTTGCTTTGATGCATCTGTCAGCTCAAATGACTCATGCATCACACGTTTGGCTATGCATTCTTGATTCCATACAGGCCGTGATATGATTGACTGAACTAGGTAACTCAGTGGCAGACTGCAGTAACATATTCAGAACTCGGCTCTTTTTTAATCAGTTCAGTGAGCCGGCTCACATACGGGATCCCGATGCAAAGATGCAGATCACTAAAAAGACCCGTTTTCCCCATCTCTATACATTGTCTAACTAGTAAGCTTACATTCGCTAAGCCGGAGCACTGCTTGCGTAGTCTATCGTGTACAAGATCTAAGGTTTTGCGTTCGGCTCGTGGTAATATGAAATGTATTAAATACGTCTATAAGTATTTATTATCAAAAATAAGTGCATTTTTTACCGAACTAGTGCGTAATGAGTTTCTTTACTTTGATAGTTATGGAGAATATTAATGCAACATCTTTTGGAACAAAAACACATGACCGGTAAAAGTTTTCTTAAAAAAAAAGCAATTACAACAATTAAAATATTGTTATTGACGTATGTTTTTGTTGAGTGAATGTTACATTTTAAATAAGCCGATTTTCTATAAAGCATTAATGTTTGTTACATAACTACTTTGTAAACAAAACTCGCCTACGTTGTGTCTTGAGAGCGAAACTCACTGTATAATAATTTGACGTAACACAAAAAAGAGAATAGATTTTGTATCACATTGTTTTAAAAACCTTTTACTTTACAGTATTTGAAAAATATAAAAAAGCACGAACTGAATAAAATTACGTAATATAACTTTTTTCATATTTACGTCATAAAAAAATCTGCATTCTTCGCAGGTTCTGTGTTCTTTTTTATTTTCACATTTCGGAATAAAATAGCGTATCCACAGTTTTACGTTCTTTATATACCGGGTGTCTCAGAAATCGCGCACCCAGTTGTTGGGATCGAAAAAGAAAAATATTCTGAGCCCAAATATCCATGTTTGGAATTTTTTGATAACGTAGTTAATTAGTAATTAATTAATGAAAGTGACCAATCAGAAGCGCGCTACAGAAGAGAGTGTCGTCAGTTGATTTATTGATTAAATTCATTTATAAAATTTTAACTAAATGAAAAGTTGATCAGAGAATTTTTTTTCCATTTAAAATGAAGTGGGAAAAAATTTAACTGATGAATTTTTTAAATGAATTCGAAAAAAAAGTTTATTTAAAAAAAACCGAGGGCCTTGACAAGACAGATGCGAAAAGTGGAAATCACTGGCGAGCGTTAACTAAGTTATTTCAGTAATTAAAAATTATTAGTGTAGTTTAAAAAAAAAATTCGAAACTGGACTCAGACAAAAACTCTGGAATTAACCGAAATAAATCAGCCGACGACACTCTTTTCTGTAGCAGGCTCCTGATTGATCACTTTCATTAATTAATTACTAATTAACTACGTTATCAAAAAATTCCAAACATGGATTTTTGGGCTCAGAATATTTTTCTCTTTCGATCCCAACAATTGGGTGCGCGATTTCTGAAACACCCGGTATATCTAGGCATATTGAATATTGCTTTCCAGCTTTCACACAAACAGGCAAGCTGTTTTCTGTACTCCACGTGTCTCTTCTTATGTTATTGTAGTTGCTTTTGTTACCCGGCGTCGATTTTAAAAGTGTGAGGGCATCTATTCGACACACAATTGGAAACCCCTGAAAAAATGTATTGTTTCTTTAAAATCTATGAAATAGTAGGTTATGGTTTTAGTACGTGATGACATATATTTGACGAATGTGACAGTATATTAAAAGAGGGCTAACGAGTTTGAACAGTCACACGAATCGTAATATCAATACACACGAGCTATTTGTAGTATTTTTTGCACGTTACTCTTATAATATAATAGCTGTTTTTGACTTTTTTGACTTTTTTTTAACAGTTTTGACAGTTCCCTTTTGAACGCACGTTTGAAGTTATACTTAATTGTTAACCGACTTCAAAAAAAAGGAGGAGGTTCTCAATTCGTCGGAATCTTTTTTATTTTTTATGTATGTTCCCCGATTAATCGAAGACGCCTGAACCGATTTGGAAAATTCTTTTTTTGTTTGAAAGGGTATACATCCCAGGTGGTGCCATGGTCATCAGGTCAGGATCTGATGACGGAACCCTGGAGAAATCGAGGGAAGTCTTCAAAGAAATGTGCGAAATCAAATCCAACACTAAAAAGTAAAAAATGAAAAAACTTAAAAAAAAAATATTAACCTCCTTCAAAAAAATCACTAAAAAGATGAAAATAATGAAATTTTGAGGTCGGCGCCTATTTAATAAAAGTAGATATGTAATTAAAAGTTTTTGTAATGAAATTAGCTCCGACCTCAAAATTTCATTACTTTCATCTTTTTAGTGATTTTTAATATTTAATATTAATTTAATATTTTTTTGAAAACTTTTTTTATTAATAGTACAAAAATAAATTAGCAGGAACTTGGATGAAAAAGTTTATTATATTTAATACACTATAATTACTTCTGCGACGTTTCGATAAAACATTAGATCTTTATCAAGCATCATAATAGGTAGGTACTTCATAATAAACATAATAATGTTATAATACAATATTTATGACATTAATAAATCAAATTTGGCAAACTATTAAACATAAATGTTTTTTTTTCTTATTAACAGTAATTATATAAATCATGGGTGCTAATATCAATTTGGCTAATTTTTAATATACGTGCAAATAATTTAATGAAATGAAATCTTCATAAAGTTTAAGAATAATACTTACAAATATTAACCTTGAATATTTGAAAACACTTTCAAAATTTTATTTTGGTTTTTACTTTTATAATCAAAAACACGATAGTATAAATTCCGCTGGATGATAATAATAATAGTAATAATAATAATAATATATTTATTTCATAAATAGCCAGCAGCTATGAAATATGTCACATGTACATCATAAAATTCTACATAAAAAATTCATTAAGTCAGTACAAACATTTTAAAATTAAATAGCCTTTGAGCTGTATTTTAAATTTGTGAGGTGGCATATTTCTTATGTGAGATGGGACATGATTATAAATTTGAATAAGTCTATAATTAATATTTTTTTTAAACATAGCGCTTTTGGCTTAAGCTGGTGAAGATCCTTGGAGTGTCGAGTGTTGTAATCGTGGATAGCGTTGTTACTATCGAAGAACTGTAGATTGTTTCGAACAAATACTGCTGCTTCAAGTACATAAATTCCATATATAGTTAATAGTTTTAGATCCCTGAAGTATGGTCACTTAAAACGACTATTATAGTTGAAATCAAAGGTTATAGTCGTCTGGTATATTATATAATTTGGCATAAAGTGCATTGTTTTCGTCCATTTGTCATTTTATGGCCAACTTCATACTGTCGAATTTTTGTTAGCACGGTCAACTTAATACTGTCGAATTTTCGTTAGCTGTGCGCTCGCAACTTTTGTTGCCTGTTAAAATTTTACTCTCACCCTGCCAAAAAAAGTATAACTTCAAAACGACAAACAATGATTTACCATGGACCAGTTTTTTTTTTACTTTGCTGCACTCGTGGGTAATTGGTCACTTTAGATACCTTGATACATGTGTGTAAGGTAGCTATTTTATAGGAGGTAGGACAAAAAATGTATTACTAAAGTAATTATATTTTAAGGTTATGTTTTAAATGAATATTAAATTAAATATTTTAACAGGTAAATAGGTACTTATATAGATTTAATTCTTTAACATTTACAAACGTCTATATTACGTTTACATTGTTTTTTCAAGTGAAGTCGCTATGAGACTGAGGCACAAAGATCAAAAGGCCTCTTGTAAAAATAATGAAAACTCTCTCCGCTTGCTTTTACATTTCTCTTTTAATAAACAGTTTGCTGTAGGGCGTTTCTCTACGTATGTTATGTTTCAGTGTTAAGCTCATACATTATATATCTGTTAATGCCTGTTGTATACGGGTTATGTTTATAATTGTATTTCAAAATAAGTCTTTCATAAAGTTTTCAACGAGCTTTTTTCGTAGACGTGGATACTCTATTTATTTATATACCCATTCAACAGACCTGAGGTTCACTACAAAGAGTCAGTAATGGTATGGACTCACATAATATATGATATATAAAAAAAAGTGACCAAGTGCGAGTCGGACTCGCACACGAGGGGTTCCGTACCATCGTATAGTAATTGTTAATTTTATTTTATTTTTATTATTTGTTGTTATAGCGATCACAGTAATACACACAATGTATATAATACTAGCGGCCCAGTCCGACTTCCGGGTGTAAATGTAATATATAGGATATAAAAGATGAGAATTATTATCATTAAATTCTCAACGTGTATTGAATTTGCGCGAATTCAATCGCTTTTATTTGTGAATGTTAAAAAATCGAAGAAAGATCTTATTTCCCAAAAAGAAATTTAAAAAATTCTGTTGATCCGATGGCTACCAAACTTCAGAAGATCACCCGCTGGGCTAATCTAAAGATTGTCTGAAAATTTCATCAAAAATGGTCTACCCGTTTGGAGTCCATAGATTACATATTCATCGTCTTTTATCTATATAGATTATTAAAATGTAAAAAGTGGTTATCGTGACATAACGATAATAGTTGGACATATAGTATCGTGAAGTTTTTTGTAGTTATTGATATGTTCTTTAATATTGTAGAACACACTTTTGTTCTATCATCAATAGTTTCCGCAGCGCATGTGACGAAAGATGTTTTATGGCATTTTTTTTACACCTTGGGTTACCTTTCTAAAGTTTTAGTAAAGATCCCTAATATTCTCTAGCAATAAATATAGCTTATGTTACTCAGGGTGAATGTAGCTTTCTAATGGGTGAAAGAATTTTTTAAATCGGCACAGTAGTTTTTGAATTTATTCATTACAAACATACACACACACAAAAATACAAATCTTTCCTCTTTATAATATTAGTGTGGATAAAAACAACAGACAACCTGTTCTCCCACCACCAACACCGGCACTTCCACCACACATTGTAGTTTATTTAAATTTTTAGTGATTTACTATATGGCACATAAGCTATTGGCGTCGGTCGGATGGCAAAACCTAGGATCGGACCAAAATTTCTGGGCGTTTCAATTTGGCATCATTTTATTCAAATGTTGCCAAATTGTTTAGAATGCTATGAAACTTCGAGAAATTTTCGTCCGAACGACTTTAAATGAACTTTTATCAACATGTTTGTATCTATCCTAGCACGAAGCATATTTAAAATGGATCCTATCTAACTATTTTAAGGGTGATTTTTCGGGATCAAAAATCTATCTTCACACAGAATATAGTGTAAAAATTCGATACGCTTTAACGACTTGCAAGCTTTTACATTTTACATTAAGAGAACATGCAACAGAAAATTTATGTTTCAACGAAACGAGAAACGAGTAAAAATTTTCTTGGAAAGTGGGTTAAATACGTAATGTTAACGTTATGGTTTCGATGAATACCTAGAGGAAACGGTATGCCTTGCTTGACAGGAAGCACCCAGCCACTGTATGGAATGACACTAGGTATCACAATAATGTATGGATGGGGGAATTTTACGAATAAAAGGAAACGTCCAAATGAAAGAATCATAATGGCATCTCTCTGCATTTTTAAAGAGTTTTATAGACACTGTCTGCGGCTTCGCACGCGATTGAGATGAAACTCGGTAGCTCGGGAGCTTTCGGATTCACTGTATTGCCACCTCGTGGGGTTGTGTCCCACTCGCTATTAAGTACAGTAGTGAAGCCTTAGGCTCTACTGTGTTTAACTCCGCAGCGTCAACAGTAGTTGAGCCTTCGACTCCACCGTATCTTACCTCGTGTAGCTGCGTCACAAACGGTATCGACTATAGTAGTGGAGCCGTTCGAAATAAGAAACATGAGAATATTTCTCATAAGTTTTGGCTATTATGCATTAATTCGTAGTTACCAACTAAAAAATAGTAATATGAGTAATAAATATTATAACCATATATATATATATATATGTCGTAGGATAATTGAAATAATCGGATCTTCGCGAAAATTCTAGGACGATTGCAAAAAACAGGGCAATTTGAATCCGGTTTTTTGCAAACGTTCTAGGATTTTCGCGAAAATCCGAATTTTTTAATTATCCTACGACATATAAGTAAATCATTAGATAACGTTTTTTTTTTTGGATTTTTTTTATTGTAGCGAAATAAAATTTATTTATTTAATTAATTATTTATTGTAATTAAATACTTTTTAAGAAATACAAATCCAAATGTTGCATGAAATTACACGTTTATAATAAAATTGTCATTTTTTCTCTTTATTTCTTAACGTATTGGTACGTAAGCTGAACGATATAAAAATAACAATAAAAATGGGAATTTTAATTTAATACATTAAAAGGAAGAAAATATAATATAATATAATTGGTGCTGGAACATAGCAACTCGAGACCCTAAAAAAAAGATACTGGGGTAGTGAGAATTTTCACAGCGTATTTATTGTGTGTCGAAATAAGAATTCATTAAAGAAACTCAAAAAAAAGTCTTGAAGAAATGAGATGAAAATTGCGCTGTTTATCGCACAGTCAGGTGGCCTTACAGCACAATACAGATTAATCCACTTTTCGACCAATCCTTACGCCGCCAGGCGCCGGCTCCTTGCTCTTCTCTTTCTCTCTCACTCACTCCTTTACGCGCGAAACTATCACTATCTTCGTTTCTCTGGGGAACAATCAATACGCGCGTTTCAACTTGTGTCGGGGCATAGAGAAAGCGTCTGTATAAATCGGTGGACACGTGGCAAAATCGCTTGCGTTAAGTTTTTTAACTAGTTTAATGCAAAATGGTTGTGGTCGGTACGGTTAACTTCAGCGAAATATTTGACCAAAATAAGGTCGAACGTTTTGCCAAAGATAAATGTTTTATTTACTGAATACTCGAATGAGGATTATTTTATTTAAATCACACACATGCTAGGGATGTCGGAAGTGCCAAAAAGTATCGATATATATCGTATCGATATTTTTTTAAGTATCGATATCGGTACCGATATATTTAAAAAAAAAATCGATATATCGGTCCAATTTGAAAGAGAACACTGGCATTCGAAGAAATTTAGTATACATATTGGCTAGCTTAATATAATCTCAAATAGCAATTAACGGACATTATATTTCTAATAAATCAACTAATAAATATTTATCTGAAATCAAAAACAACGATGATTTTTTTTTGTTTATTAATTAAATGTCTAATACATTTAGGAGCAGATAATTTTAGAGATTAATCTAACAATACAATTAATAAAGTCAGGGATGGCGAACCTATGGCACTCGTGCCAGAGGTGACATTCGATAGAAAATTGTTGGTACAGCATAAGGTATAAATCGAAATAATTAAAAATATTCTATAGATGTTGTAGAAATGAAATGAAATATTGCATGAATAGTTATTTTGACTGTTTATTATTCCGAAAATATCGAAAAATCCGGTGAAAAAGAAACGTGTTTTACATGTGCTTTATTCACAGTTGTTGTTTTTGGAACGCATTTAAAAGTATGTTCCAAAAACATTGTTTCTTTTTCAGTTCGACATTTTCGGAAAAATTAAACGGCCATAGTAAGTCGCGGTAGTACCATACTACTGCTACTACTTGCTACTGGAAAAAAATATCGGTTTCGATACTCGGAATTTTATATCGATATATCGAAATATTAAAAATCGTCCAAAAATATCGATATATCAAATAAAAAATATCGATATATCGATATTTTTTCGACATCCCTAACACATGCAATTAATGTTGCAAACAAACGATATTAACCACAAAAAAACCAGAAACGTTAAACACAGTGTTATATTACCATGGGCAGATTTAAAGTTATGGTACCGTATAGTCTATAAAAACCATTCCGCTTTTTCTTTTAGAAGTAACATTAAAGATTCACCTCAAAATACAAAAATGTCGTGCAATTAGGCCAATTTGTTTTATGTCAATAATTTATTTAGGTAAGTTGATGAACATAGAAAAGTAATAAATTATTAGAGTACATTGATTTTTTTTACATTTTTCAAATGTGAGTTTCCCAAATCTGCCACTCAAGGTCATTGATTAATTATAATTATTAAATTCTACACGATCCCTGAAGAATTAAATCGTCATGACTGTTAGTTAACCAATACAGTGACTTGAACCAGTTTATCTTGTGACCGTAGATGAGTACTCCGTTTTTGGGTTGACGTCCATATGCTCCCCGGTCACATATCGAGTGATAGTTTACGGTACGTCTCAGTTCGGTTACCTAATGTTCGATTGTCTATTTCGAATTATACATACAGAAGAACTAAAAACAATTTTCTTGCAAAATGAGAAATTGAGAGTACTTGTAGATAACGATAAATGGTAGTTTGTAATAACACATGTTTTATTTTGCACAAGAGTTTTGGGTAGGTGTTTGAGGCACTGTGAAAATTTGTACAATAATAATAATAATGATGATAATAATGCGTTTAACGTCCGTTTCTCGACTTTATGTCATAACAGACGCCATTCGCACCATTACTATTTTCCATTTACCACCTCCCGTTATTTTCTACAATTTAAACTTCAACTTATATAATAGCAATGGGCGAATGAAGGAATTATAGGAAATTAGGATAAGGCAGGTAATTTTTGAACTAGGAGTTTGATAGGTAATCGGCCATGGCCTCAAATAAGGAACCATCTCGATATTTATCTGGAATTAATTGAGGGAAACCACGGAAAACCTCAATCAAGATGGCTGGTACAGGAATTACCGTTTCTCGGCGAGAAAGGAAAAAACTTTTACTGCAAATGCTTGCGACAATAGTTTGTGAAGGAGAAATTACAGATAGAAAAACTAGTTACAAGATGGTTATAACATTAAAACATCACAGATTTAGGTACTTTAAATTATCCCTTTTATAAATAACGGAACTTATAGGAAGTATCACATAGTTTAGGATTTTACTATACCTACTCCATAGTGCAAAAAAAGTCATAACTTAGGTCGTTATGTACCTGCTGCCATCTATGTTACGCTTGATGTGTATCCATGTCTATTACTAAATTTTAATTCGAGAACTGTTGAAAGTAAGGTGAGATGGGGCAAGTGCGACTCAAAAAATGACAAGTATGAATTAGCTGGAGCAGTATAGTAGCATGGAGCATACTTTGGATTACCCAATATATTTGCTTCCATTAAGTTCTGTTGAATTAAAGAGTATTTACTGAAAGTTGAATTTAATTTGGTGTAGAAGTTCGATTGATAATAATATTGCAATTAAGAAAAAAAATATTTTAAGGGGTGTATTAAGAGGTTTATTTTCTTATTTTGCCCAAAAACAAACTTAAGTTCACTAATAAAACCACACTGCCTATATTAGCAAATACACTATATTGTCGGCACAGCTACGACCTGAGATTTTATTAGTTACAATGAATAGAACATTTTTTTTGAAGTTGTTGTTCTTAAAAATTAAAAGCAAAACTTAAAGAAGCGTACATAATTGATGAGCCTGTATGGACGTACAATGTATAACTCCGCTATTATAATCTACACTACCAAAGCATTGCCTTGAATGAATCTGACCTTGTCTGACCTTGAGCAAACAAGTCTAGTGACCTCATGGCGAATATTACACGCCTACCTTGAAGTCATAATTCACTATCACATCGTAGGAAATTAGTTTTAAGATTGGTATTTTTTGTAACATTTTCGTTTACTTTCAGTAATGTTTAAAAAATAGATAAAATAAGAAAACAAAATTCGACCGGGGACCCAGTTTCTGCTTCCCATACAATCGATCGTACATAAATTAATAGATAGTCGTTTTATTTGTAAAGCTATATACAATTTAGATACAAAACGTCTGCTTACATGACATGAATAAAATATGTAAACTATTAAAATAAATATGTATAAATAATTAAAACTCACTAAAATATATAGATATTTGGAGCTTATACACCGGCTTTTTAACGAGCATGTTTTTTAATTATCTTTTGAATGCTTTTCATTCGATTATATTTTTAAGGTGACTATTTATCAGTTGTTCAATGTGCCCCGTTTTTCAACTGCAAAGTTTTAATTTTCAAGCAGTTGGATGTAAAATGCGCTTACTCACGTTCCGAAACTAATTTCTATTTAAAAAAATCTTATTCAACCTCTGATGTGAATGTTTTAAAATAAACTAGAAGTATATATTATATGACTTCTAGGTAAGTTTTTACAGTTTATTTGATCTAAATAAACGATTTGAAGTCAGACAATTAGCTTAAGTTTTACACAATTTTTTACAGAAAAAACTAAATTTGAAAAAAGTATTAGACAAGACAAATTTGTTAGTGTTTTTAACATGCGTCTATAAAAAAAAATTTCTACATATAAATTTGCCTTTTTGTAATTCGAAATCTCTGACGTGCTAAAGAACTATTGACGAATATCACGTTTTTTTATTCAATTCTTAAGGAAAAAAAATATGTTTCTTAAAATTTTTTAAGTAGCAAGTCAAATTTTGTGAAATTTAAAGTCTAATCACAGCTATTAAAATCAGTAATAGAATGAATTTTGCAACTACAATTCGAAATTTTCAGAAAGCATATTTTACGATCTGAAGAATCAGTCAACTTAACTTTCTGGCAATATGTAGGACTTATAACAAAGCGTTTTGAGAAATGTCTGTTTATATTTCAATTTGCTTTAGTGTCTAACATAAGTCTTTGTGACTCTGTTTCATATTTGTTATATTTGTTTTAATGTATGAGAACAATTTGTATCACCACAAAACTGAAATTATAATCGCTACAGTTTTGCTAATTCATTTTGTTTGATTTATTCTCTAAGATGGCTCAAGCATTCTCAAGTTTGGAGAAACAGGCTATTTTTGCGCACACATTCAGCGTAACAAAAATACCTTGTGGACTCAAGCAGAATAGAATTAGCAAAACTGTAGCGATCGCTCGACAGATTGTTAACCTGTCGATATGTATTTGTTTCAACAAATTTCGTTTTACACGGCACACTTTGATAACGCCAAAAAGCTATTTTTGTCAGTTTTGTAGCTTCTGATTGGTTTAGATATAGGATATGCTATGTCAAATTATTCAGAAAAATAAGTAGAATTCGAATATCTGAAAATCAAAAATGCCGTCCATAAGAAAAACCAAAGTTCATGTCAATATCTCATTATGTAGTGGAAATAAAAAAATTAAACCTACGCCACTGAAAAGACCTTAAAAAGTTATCAAAAAATGGTTAATGAAATTTTCAAATATCTTCATAAATAAAAAAGTTCTGGCCAGTTTTCATAAATGGCAATTTTAACTATTTTCTGAATAAATTCATAGGGTGTCAAAATTCAATTGTTTTTTCGACGGGATGTTAATGAGCCCAATTTTCTGCACTACTTTGCCCATTTAACCGACTTTCTATCTCCACTAATAACAAAGTTACCCATGTTAGCCAACGTTCGGTGAGACACCCTGTATATATATATATATATAAATATATATATACATATATATATATATATATATATATAAACATTTTTAAAAATGGTGCCAAAGTGATTAGGAGGCTATGAAACGTCGAGAATTTTTGGTCCGACCCCTAGGTCCCGCCATCCGACCGACGCCAATAGTGTATGTTGCCATATGGCAAATACACTAATAAATATAAAATATAAATGCGTGCGGTGGTTCAGTTTCACACAAACTAAGAAATGCTTCCATATTTTTTTTTCCTTAAAAACTAATAGTCAGGGAGCTAGTGACGATTTTACTCATAGTATTTCCTCAAATCTGAGTTTTTGTGAGCTCATTACGGCCACTATCTTGAACATAAAAAACACAGTCTGACAGCTGAGACCGGGGATAATGCGTGGGTGGACGCGATCAAAGATACCAAACTGGCTGTCACTTAATATATTTTCTCATATTAGAAATTTTGTGAGCGATAAGTTCAGGTGCCCTTGAGCACAAAAACTCGTCCGGCATTTCGTATCCGGAACAACTCCCGTCTGGCAAAAGGTTGAATATGCCGAAATCCATAATACAGGGTGTCCGAGAATTGTCTTTACAACTTTGAAATTTAATAACTTTTGAAATAAAAAAGATATTCACATTCTGTGTTCTGCAGTTATAAAAAGTTTTTTTTCTCTGGGGTTATTTGAAGGATATTGTTTATCGGAGAAAGGTTACTGACATTGCTGACTTAAAAACCGGCATTACAGAGGCTTTTGCCACTGTCACAGACGTTATGTTACAGCGTACCTGGCAAGATATCGATTACCGACTGGATGTGCTCCGGGCCACACGTGGTGCACATGTGGAGGTGCTAACCTAAACAGAACAAAACTTTATGAGTTGCGCTAATAACTGCAGAAAACAGAATGTGAATATCTTTTTTATTTCAAAAGTTATTAAATTTCATAGTTGGAAAGATAATTCTCGGATACCCTGTATTTGTTTTAAACTATTCCCTGTATTGATATAACAACCTTAAACACGTTACCATGGTTTTGATAGACATTTATCATTACACATTTTTCGTTTCATAACACGTTCGTCGGCTAGACTTGAATTTTTGTGCTTAAGAACACATGAACTCATCACTCAGAAAATTTCAAACATGAGGAAATAAGCCGAAATATATATTTAATGACACCTCCAGTTTGACATCTTTGACCACATCCACCCACGTGTTATCCCTGGTCTCAGCTACCAAGTTGCGGTTTTTATATTCAAGATAGCGCCCTTAATGAACTCACAAAAACTCAGGTATGAAGAAATACTATAAGTAAAATCGTCACTAGCTCCTTACCTATAAGATGTGAAAGCTAATACATATAAAACATAAATCTTAATAAAATATCTTTATTATTCTTCCTACACAACCTGCCAGACTCAAAACTATTGCATTTACTAATAATACGAGATCGAATAACAACATTGAGAAGAATCGTGTGAGCCCTTCAATTATAGATCTCATAGAAACAGGTTTAAAAATATTTTCATCTGGAATAGTATGCAGAAACGTCGAGAATTGATGGTCCGATTCCTGAAAATTTGTGAATTTATTAATTATTTATTGAAGTTATACTTTGTTTCATGCGTTGACAGTAAAATTTGAATAGGCAACGTAAGCTATGCGCGCCCAGCTAACGAAAATTCAATAGCATGAACTTAGACTAAAATGACTGACGGATGAAATTAATACACTTTCTGTCATCTGGAAACTATACAATAATATACTAGACGACTATAACCTTTGATTATATTATAACCAATAGTTGTTTTAAGTGTCATTCAGTGGTATTTATATTCAATATCATATTTTTGATTATTGAAAAGATTGAATATTAATGTAAAAACCAAAATACAATTTTGAAATTGTTTTAAATTATTTACGGTTAATTTTTTCTTAGTATTGTTTTTGAAGATTTTATTTCAATAAATTATTTGTATGTATATTAAAAGTTAGTCTCACGCCAAAGAAGTATAACGTCAAACGCGCGTAAAAAAAGTACATGCTCCTATTTTTTTAAATTTATAATCTGATTGACGCCAATAGTTTATATATTTGTCGGAGCAGGGGCCAAATAAGTGGTTTTATTCGTTTGGTCATCGTTCCAATTACACTAACAATAGCCAGTATAGTACGCTAGCAATAGATACTACACTGCCAAGCTTCACTAGAAACCAACTACCGTACGCTATGACAATAATCCGTGGGTGCGATAACGAGTCCACAGTCAGTAGGACAGCAGCTCCCAAAAGAATGTCTTGTCTCTACCGATGCTCACGTCGAACTCCTCTAGGTACTTTGTACCCTGGTGTCACCTTTTCGAAATCTGCCTTTTGAGGATCGACTTGCTACCTTTCTTAGAAATGCGTACTTTCCGGCCTGTGACCGTGACCACGTTTGGAGACCAGATGTCAGCCCGAACCCCAGATTTTCCAGTCACAAAACTATCTAAGAACTATTCGTAACTAACAGTATTTATAGGTAACGAATATTTGTTGTAAGTAACAAATGTTTATAACTAACAGATGATGTGGAATTTTCAAAATCTTGAATAAGAAATGAGTTGTTCTTTAATATCCGACATATTTATATATTGATTATTTAGATCCAAGGAGCTAGGAATTCAAAAATCCAAACAGAGTAAAATATTTATTCTTCTGATTATTTGGTAGAGCACCCAGTTATAAATATCGTATGGAAATCGTCTTAAAAATATTTGAGTTAGAGAAATCATTACCCTTTCCAGTTCATGTTCCGATGAAAGAACTTCTTTCCTTGCAAATTGAGTGTCCGTGAAACCCGCAACAGAAGGACGAGCAAACGCTGCAATCACTCCATGTACGTCTTTATCTTGAACTACATCCACTTTCCGAGAAGTCCTTGGATGAACGCTGGTTGTTACTGCGTCTTTATTGTTTGTTACACCAATTTTGGGAAAATAAAATGACGGATACACACCGGAAGACAGACCCCCCGTGACTTTATGTTTCGAATTATCAACTTTTGGAGACGAAATAGATGGATCGATACTCAAAAATTCATTTTCCGTTATACCAAATTTCAAGGACGAAATTTGTGGATTCACGGTGACAGCGTCTTCATTATCTGCAACTTTCACAGACGACGTGACGACTATGTTCGAGTTATTCACTAAAAGAATTAGCACTGTAGTTAAAACAACTGAATCACTGTACCCCGTCATTGTAACTTTTGGTATAATCAGAGTGAAAAAGTAAGATGCCTTCTTTTTATTTTGTTTTAAACGCGGTGGTGGAATTTTTGGAATGCACTTGTTTTAGTGTCAATTACTAGAAAAACAGATATGAAATTGTATTATTGTGATAACAATTAACAGTAAAAAAATTTCAGCCAATTGGCCGACATCACCATTTCAATTTTTAAAACTTAAACATTTCACACAATATAAAAATCGGGTTGTAGTGCAGAACCCTGCCGACAATATAGTGTATTTGCTAAGGAACTGTGCATTTATTGTGTGCACTTTAGTTTGCTTTTGAACTCTGTGAACCTTACTCACATAAGCTCATGGAGAAGTGAAACTTCTTTAGAGTTGTATGAACTTCTTTAACAAGGTTTCTTTTATACTATATTAAAAGATTAAAATAGAATGGTCAAGTCTCTTGGCCTAAATGCACCACATCCTGATTTTCGCTTTTTACTTGATCTAGTCAGCAAATAATCTGAATCTTCTTAAGAGCTCCAGAAGATTGGCTACTAGATTATCCTGTGGGATTATCCTGTGGATCTATCCCGATCAATGTAGTCAAGTGTGGTTATTCTCCAGTACGTTAGAGCTTCACATTCGAACACGATATGGGTGGCTGTTTCATCCTCCATCTCTCAAAATCTACATAGTGTTGATTCCTGCCGTATCCCCATCACATGTAGGTGTTTCTTCAGGAAAGCATGACCGATTAGAAGCCCAATCACCTTTCTGAGTATCGGCCTGTTGAGTTATTAAATCCTCAGTTAGCTTTGAGAAAGGACCTACAATCATTTTCTTCCCACGTTTGTTACCTGAAACCAGGTTCCAATCTGAGAGATGCTGTTCGTAGGTCCATCTCCTGACAGTTTGCTGGACATTTCTGTAGGAAATTCCGCAGACTGATTCAGGTCCAATGAATTTTTCAGGAGCTCCTTGTCTTATACTATATTTCCCCGCTGTTGAATTTCAAACAGATACGTCGGTAAAGAAGTTACACTTCAAAAATATAATAATCTCTAACCTTAAAACAATTTTTTGCTTAGTTGCAATATTACTACTAATTCAACGTCAGCTCCGAGTTTAGTATACATTCTTCAGTTAATAAATCCGTATTCGCAAATTAGTGTTTTCATTTAAAAGTCCCGTTCTATCGGGCCGATAAAACTTTAGTAGTACATTCTGATAATTTTTCTGATATTTAAATATGCTAGTGGCCGTAGGTACCGAGACTTTTGTTTAAATGAAAATTTAAAAAAATTAAAATCGCTTGATCTTTTGTTGTTTACTAAAGTAGAACTACTTTTGAACGTCGACTGTAAAAGGTAAAATGCAAATGTACTAAAATACTATTGTACTAATAGATATATCTTGTGTTTGCTTAATCTAATCTCTGATTTGTTTTCTTTAATGGATAGGTATTAAAAAAACAAAAACAAAATGTACTTCAATATTTATAAAATTATACAAGAAAATTATCTTAAAATTTCTAAAGCAAACACATACAAATAATTTTTCAAAACTGATATTAGATTGTTACGAAGCACAGACTATATTTTCGCTCCTTATAATATCATGCACATGAGTTCATACGGTTTATAAGCAAATTAGCCAACCTTACCGACTTATTTTACTTGCAAGTTTTATTTGAAAATTATATTTTCAAACTTCCGTATTGGATTCTGAAACCATGTATTAAATTTTAAAACGTGTTACAGAAAATGAACAAAGGAATTTACTTTATCAAACTGTACTTAGTTTCAAATCTTTTATTTGTAATTTTCATTTTTATTTGTGTATTCGACGCTATCTGGTCGATTCTTATGAAGTTTTAAAAGCTCATTTTAATCTTTACTGAAGCGCTATATTACGCCAATGCTTTTGTTTTTGGACCGAAAACATTTTTCAATCCCTAAATACATCCCTTAAAGTAGGTAGTCAGATTGCACCCGTTTTTATTATTTGATATAATGCACATTTTGACGGTGCGCATTACATTTTTACAAGAAATTATGCAAATTTTAAAGAACATTTTTATCTTTAGATGTATGGTTTAGAGAAAGTTTTCTTAAATAATATGCTAGTATTCCATGCTCAAATTAATTTTGGTCGTTTTGTGATGTTATAACACTCTGGAAAGCGATTCTTAGTACTGCTATTAATTATATCTAAATATAAATAAATCCAGCCAACTGGGCGACACGCTTATTCCAATTCGTTTAAATACCATGGGTCAAACATTCGTTACACTTATCTCCGTAAAAAGGAAAATATTTTTTTTTCATTAGCTAAGTCAAAATTAGTTTCATCAATATTAAATCGACACTGGAAAGACATTCGTACAAAGTTGGTAGCTATAGCTGTTCAAAAAGAGAGGATGATGTTTGGACATTGTATAAATATTTTAACGGGCTTTTTATAAAGTAAATATCAACATTTTCAATTTTAATTTGTGCTCTGATGCATAATTCTTGTGTTATTTATTCAAAGTTTAAACGAACATTTTAATATGTTAAAGGGTTCGTAATTTATAATTTACAGAGCAGAACTGTTTAACAAGATGTAATAACATGCAAGACTGCATAATTGTGTTAAAATTCCCCTTGTGAAAAACGACGCATTGAAAGCAACCTTACGTTTTTTGTTTATTATATAATTACTCGAAGTCTTAAGGTGGCTTCCCACGGTCTGTGATATCACAGACGGGCGCGGACCAGCACGTACCAACGCACCGTGGAAAGGGCTTCGTCTGTGGTAGCACAGACATATCTGTGGCGGTGCGCGCAATCCGTCGTGAGTGGGTAACTTCAAAGGTGCGGTGCGAGCTTGTGCGTTGCAGTCCGAGCTCGTCCGTAGAAACACAGACGAGCGTATCAGAATTTTATAGTTACATGCCTTGAACGACTTTTGTTGTATGCCGACATCCACTAGCGGCGTGGTTTTTTTTTTGTCTTTCATTTTCCTAGAGCGCATATAATTATTATTAAATAATACAACAGCCGCGGCTGCAGCGACAATACGTTCTCTTTCTCTTTGCATCTTCGTACTGAACGAAACCGGAGTCAGTTCCAAGACCTACACAGACCGACACGCACCGTTGAAACAGCCTTGTCTGCGGTGCGTTGGGGTCTGTGCTAGTCGGCTGTGCGTAGATGATCTGTGGGAAGCCACCTTTAGGCATGTACAAGCAAACATGAAATAATTATAATTATTATAATACTACTCATTTATTTACTTTTTTCATGTACTGAAATTAGTATATACTGTATCGTAAAAGTTTTCCCTCCCAGTTGCATCTCTTTGTAGGTATATCTCCACTAGGGATGTCAGAAGTGCCAAAAAGTATCTATATTTTTTTCAAGTATCGATATCGATTCCGATATATTTAAAAAAAAATATCGATATATCAATATATCGCTGCAGTCTTAAAGAAAACTTTGGCACTCGAAGAAATTTAGTATACATAGTGGTTAGCTTAATATAATCTCAAGTAACAATTAACGGATATTATTTCTAATAAATCAAATAATAAATAATTATCTGAAATCAAAAACAACGATAAGATTTTTTTTTTGTTTATTAATTAAACGTCTAATACATTTAGGAGCACATAATTTTAGAGATTAATCGAACAATACAATCAATAAAGCCAGGGATGGCGAACCTATGGCATGCGTGTCAGAGGTGACATTCGACAGAAAATTTTTGGTACAGCATGAATTCAGGTGTAAATCGAAATAATTAAAAATATTCTAGATGTTGTAGAAATGAAATGAAATATTGCATGAAAAGCTATTTGGGCTGTTTATTATTCTGAAAACATCAATCCGCTGAAAAAGAAACGTGTTTTACATGTGCTTTATTCACTGTTGTTGTTTTTGGAACGCACTTATTAGTTGGTTCCAGAAACATAAGTAAATATATTTCAGTGGAGTTTTTGATATTTTTGGAATAATTAAACGGCCATAGCTAGTCGCGTTAGTACATGCAAGTGTTGCTACTGGAAAAAAATATCGGTTTCCGATACTCGGAATTTTATATCGATATATCGAAATATTAAATAAGTATCGTCCAAAAATATCGATACATCAAATTAAAAATATCGATATTTTTTCGACATCCCTAATCTATACCAGATGTGATGGAGTAGGTACTGCATAAGCGCAAAAATTAGATTCCCAAAAGTCAAATATAAAATTGGATTTTTTGACCCGTCCTCACTTTCGTTTGATCAACGTTCTTTGAAGTAGAAATGGGAAAAACGGGTCTTTTTAGTGATCTGCATCTTTGCATCTGGATCCCGTATATGAGCCGGCTCACTGAACCGGTTCAAAAAGAGCCGAGTTCTGAATATGTTACTGCAGTCTGCCACTGAGTTACCTAGTTCAGTCAATCATATCACGACCTGTATAGAATCAAGAATGCATAGCCAAACATGTGATGCATGAGTCATTTGAGCTGACAAATGCATCAAAGCAAGAATTGATACGTAAGTGTAAAATGTGCTTCTGTGTGTTAAGTGTTTCACTGAGTTATGCGGATCCGTCGGCTCAAAAAAAAAGTGAGTCGGCTCTCACGGATCTTCTGTCGGAGTCGGCTCTTTGAACCGGTTCAGATCTGAGTTACCCAACTCTAGTTGGCATGTCATTTGGTACGAATTCGTCAATTGGCACGTGCCAACGGTTACATCTACACCGTTTTTAGCCAATTCGCATAATATGGACGCATATTGTGAGAGGTTATATATGAACGGCCATGTTGAAAACAAGTATGGCTCAGAGCATGAACTATATAACTTAAGTTTTAGAGATTATTAATGTATCTAGTAAAAAATTCTGTACATAGTTTACGTAATGCATATTTTCCATAAAATGACAGGTTGTCGTGTTAGATTGTATTTCACAACAAAGCGAGTTTATAATATAAAATATATTCACTTTTAGACCTAACGCCTTGTCGACGGTTTATTGGTAAAACTGACCAGCTGGAAAATAATTAATAAGTACGATAGCTCTTCTACTTGTTTCTACTAGCGTAGTCATTGTACAAAATACCCGAAAAAAAAGAATTAAAACACAGATGGGTGCAGTGACAATTTTATATACTCGGTAACTTATTAACATTGTTAATTTTTTGAAGACACTGCATACCAAGGTCATTTGAGTTCAGTATTTATTTTTGTAGATTAATCTCAACAAATCATTTCCAGCTTTTTGAAGAGGTTTTATTGTTTGTTATTCGCCTAGCACCGTATTAGTAGTAATTACGTCTGTATTTTTTATAATAAAAACTGTTATATGACTATAAATTATTGTATATTATTATTTAGATATTATACTCTTTATTTCAAAATTTAATATTTAAGAAAATAATAACTAAACATTTCACATAATTTGACTACAGCAGCATATTGCGTATAATGTGTTTGACAAAGACAAATTTCACTGACAAGTAATTGGACAGTTGTTTCGACAATTTTATATATTTCTTCAAAACTACACGTGAAATTTTTCTCATTATAATTTTGACGTTATCGAAAAGAGTTAAACTTTCAAATGATCAGTTTTTGAAAATTTTATCCGGAACCAATTTGGTTTAATTTTATTTTTATGTACACTTCCGGTGAGGCTTCTCATTTATCATTGCGTTAAAAATCACATTTTAATTAATTAATTACTTGAAAACTAGACGTGCAAAAATTGAAAAAAAAATACGAATATAATATGATATATCCATAAATAACATACTAAAATTTCAGCTTTAAGCCACTTTACGTTGTGACCATCACATACTTAAGAATATTTTTAGACCTGTGCATTAAAAATTAGAAAAAACGGGATTTTCGGCTTTCGATGGGCTATCAAATAGTTTTATTTTGTACGCCAAATAAATACAAAAAGGACCGGTTCGATAAGGGGTGCGACAAGGTAGGAGCGAGTTGTGCTGAACAAAGAAGAGAATAAGCAATGGCACGAGACAGTAAATCGATAATTTTGTGCTAGGTAAGGGAACGACAGTTGGCTCGGAGCGGTGCTTCACTTTTCCATTCCTAGTCCTGTGTATTATAAGTCTGTATGTGTGTGTGTGTGTGTACTTTTAAAGCTCCACTTGCTACTGTCAAGTGTATGTGTTAAAGCTTTTGTTAAGTGCTTGTTTAGAAAAGCTAAAAAACAAACATACGATATACGATTACTTATTATGTCTACACTGAAACGAACAGGCACTGATTTACTACCAATATAGTCCAAACGCTGCAAGTTAAATACTGCTGTAGTATGACACCCGTTTTATGAAGTGTTTGATTCAGGTAGAAATTTTATACAATAGTATATATAGGTAAGATATATAGGTAAATGAGTGTTTGCTTATCCTACCTGGGTACGACAGGTACTGCGCATACAGGAAAGGAGTAAAAAAAAATTTGCCAAAAAAGTGTTTGATTTAAAAGTCAACAAGTACTATTCGAAAGTTAAGTTGATTTTAAATAAATAAAAAAACCCGGGTCGCAGTGCCAAGACCCTGCCGACAATATAGTGTATTTGCTTATACAGGCAGTGTGGCTTTATTTTGCGAGCTTAAGTTGGTTTTTGGGCAAAATAAAAAAATTTACTCCTTAATACACCCCTTAAAATAACATTTTTTTTTCTTAATTGCAATATTATTATAAATCGAACCTCTATACCAAATTATATACAACTTTCAGTAAATAGTTCACTATTTGTAAACTAGTGTTTTCATAAAATTTTGTAAGTCCGGTCCTGTCAGGCCGATTTTATTTAAATTTTAGGGACACCTTTTAATTACTACTAAAGGGTTAAATATCAATTTTGAAACGATTCTGAGAATTTTTTCGGTATTTTGGGGCCCAAAAACATTTTTCAACCCCTAAAAGCTACCCTTAAAATAGGCTTCTTGCAGTGATGGATTTCAACACGTGGACCAAATTTCGTTAAAATCAATTAACTGTTTCGAAAGTTATTGCCCGCACACACATATATATATATATATATATATATATATATATATATATATATATATATATATATATATATATATATATATATATATATATATACATATATATATATAAACATTTTCAAAAATGGTGCCAAAGTGTTTAGGAGGTTATGAAACGTCGAGAAATTTTGGTCCGACCCCTAGGTCCCGCCATCCGACCAACGCCAATAGTGTATGTTGCCTTATGGCAAATACACTAATAAATGAGGCAGGCACTTTTGGAGGGGTTAACATTAAACCAAAATACATCTATTTTTGGGAAAGTGTTTTAAATCGTGCATAAGTACCCATAAATAAGTTCCCAAAAATAGTCTTAAATCCCGGAAAAAGTGTCTAGCTTTTTGCAAATGTTTTTTAAATATATCTAATGAAATTGCTATAAAAATTTCAGCGTGAATCAATCACTTATTTTTTAATTTTTTAAAATTCAAATTTGGGGTATTTTGGGTTAATGACAACCCCTCCAGAAGTGTCTGCCTCATTTATTTATTTATTTAAAATCAACTTAACTTTCAAATAGGACTTGTTGGCTTTTGAATCAAACACTTTTTTGACGCATATTTTTTTACACCTTTCCTGTATGCGCAGTATCTGGTGTACCCAGGTAGGACAAACAAACACTCATCTTACCTATATATACTATTATATAAAATTTCTACCTGAATCAAATACTTTATGAAACGGGTGTTATCAGCTCTTGGACACTACGTCACCGATCGACAACGGTTGTTGTTCTCGGCCTCCGCTAGTTAATATTATTTATCTGTGCTCTGGACGGTGCCAGGGCGGTCTCAGATAATTTTTTTCTTAAATCGACTCAGTTTTTTTTCTAGTAATCAAATATGACGTCGTTCATTAGACCGATGACGTAGTGGTGTTTAACTTACAGTGTTTGGACTATACTAATAGGCTAGTCTCAGCTCACTGTGTTAGTCCTCAGCTGTTGAGCGTCTATAATCTACTCTCTCTCTCTCTTAGTGTGTTCGTTTTATTATAGTCTAATATAATGAGGCCTATGGGTTTTCCTCGTCGTTGTTAAAAAAAGCATTAAATACAAAGAAAATGCATTTTTTGGTGATCTTCAAGCATTTTTATGCTAAACTTTGATACATCTGTGACGTGATCTTTGAAACAAAGTTATTATTTTTTAATTTTTAGGGCAAAAATGTGTGTTCTATTAAATTTTTGAACATAGCAAACCAAATTTTGTGAAACTTAATGTTTAATTACAATAATAAAACGAATTTTCCGACCACAGTTCGAAATTTTCCGAGAGCGTATTTTACAATCTGAGGGGTCTATAATCATATTATATCCGTAATATTCTCTATTCACTGACATGTTTGTCGTAAAATACGAACGTCTGTGGTCAGCTTTATATAAAACAGGATACACCGACGTCCTAAAGACCTTGAAATTTAGAAACAGTAAAAAAACAGCTTCATTGAACTTGATTTTTCAATAAGGTAAACGAGACAAAAGAGTTTGTTAACAAAATGATTGACTTTTTTCAAGAGCTTTCTCAATGAAAAGCTGCTTTATGGATCATTGAGTTGTAACGTTTGAGTCATTAATTTTAAGTGTTTTTTGTCACAAAATTTATTTTCACAATAAAGCCACTCTCACTTGACAGTTTACATAATCTGAAACACAAATAGGACGATCCCGCAGCTCTCTCTCTCTGAATAATGTACTGCCTATGCAAGATCAAATTTCTATTCAATTATCTCAGAAGTTTTTATTAAACTTGTATCACAAAGACTCGTTTTACGTATCGTTAAACTTTGATTAAATGCCTGACGTTTGGGTTTTATTACCTCATTTTTGTGTACAGTTGAGAAAAACGTATTTTGTTCAATTTTTGTTTTCAATTGAAACATTACAGATAGGCATAAACAGAACTGGAAACAACAGCAATCCTGTCTAACTGGAGCTCAGAAAGGGACCATAAATTTGATAATAAAATTTTATAATAACCTTTCGCTAGAAATAAAAAACCTACCGCTACAAATTTTCAAAAAAAGATTAAAAACACGCTGTGTTATAACAGCAGGTTATGTTTCTAGTGCGTAATGCCATAATATCATTACGCACGAGAGACATATATAGTGTTTTTTGCGCGTACTTCCTTTAAGGGGGGAGCCTGCTTTAGAGGCTTCAAAAAATCTATTTTTTTGAGGAATTTTTAGGGAAGGACATAAATATTTAATTGAAACGAAACTTTCAGGTTTTATTGTTATATATTTCAACATTTTTCTCAAATTTTTTCATTAAAATATATGTCATAATATGCCGGGTACAAGCATTTCGCCGAGGCGCCTCGAGCGTGCATGTGTCGTGTGGCGGGAAAGATGCAGGTCACAATTTCCATCTGAAACAAAAAACCAAAACAAATTTATATTTTCAATAGTATAGATTCTAGTTAAACCTAAAAAATCTAAAAAAAAGTGAGAAATTCAACAATTTTTCGCAACTTAAAAAAAAATTATTTTTTTGGAAAAAAAATTTCACCTTAGATTGTTTAAAAAGTGGGTTAATTATAACTTTTTTTAAGGTTTTTTAGGTTCAACTAGAAGAGAATTTAATCCTGAATACAATCAATTTTGTCTCGTTTCGATAGGACGTTAAATTTTTTTCCTATCTTTCCCGCCAATTAGGAAAAATCGAAAAAATGAAAAACCGAGAAATTGCGCGTCGAAGTTTTCGTTTATAAAAAATCGTACTTACCGCAATAATGTGCTAATCAGCGATTCCTGGTCCATAGAGTTGCCCTTCAGTCTCGAAAGACTATTAGTCCCTTTGGATACGTACAATAGTTACAATGGGTATCTACAATACATACAATAGATTTAGGGACTGAGCGCAGGCACTCCGAGCGATCCGGCCGCTCGACCTGCTCGACGCTTGCTCACTATTTCTTCTGTAACTCCGAAAATAATTTGAATTTGTTTCTGAAATTTTAGGGATATATTCTTGGATAGTTTGGGAAGACATTTATGCAAAAAAAAATAATCGATTTTTTGAAGCCTCTAAAGCAGGCTCCCCCCTTAAAATAACCGATTTACACATAATTAAAAAAAACATTTTAATTTTAAACAAGTTCACTTCAATTTGAAAGCTGCGTTGATTTTCGTGTTTTTATTATGGATATGGTAGTACGATTGCGGTCCGTATATCTTTGTGTTTTACTTTACGCACTAGTGCGAAATGCATCATTATTCTACAGCTTTACAGACATGAAAAGTAATTTTTATATACTTGTACTTGTAAATATTTTATTTCATTTTATTCGATTCTTAGGACTGCAACTTATTGTTTTGTTTTGAAATAGTAAGTTGCAGAAAAAAAGACGAGAAAATTTCTATTACGTATCGGACAAAAATATTCATCCATTCTTGGTGAGGGGTTCTTCATAGTTTTATGTCCTATTAGTGGTAGTGTTCTCTTCTTATGCCTGAACTTTGTTGGGAAACAAACTTGAGAATATTTGCATTGTCAGAAAATAAACCTAGAGCTATTCAACAAACAAAACACTGATTGTTGCTATACAAAACAAAATATGAAAATGGCAGGTAAAAAGATCGAAATTTATTTGTACTATGGTAGTGAAAACTGGTTTAGTAGTTTTTTATTTTTAAAAAGACAGTAATTTATAACGACAGTTCCATACTCGATAATATTTCTTATTTATATTTGAAAAGATTTACAATATTACATCATCGGAACACATTTTCTCTTTCCTGAATGTAATTTTCAACATTTCAATTCGACGCTATATGATTAATTAAACGTTTGCTTTGAATTCAGATTGTTCGAAACTATTGAAAACATGCCAAAAGTTGAACAATACGTCAATAGATATCTTCTCTATAGTCGTTTACTTTTAGTGTAAGAATTTCTTATGTAGTCTACCTTAGATTTACTCTGGCGTTGTTGTTGAAAAGAAGTAATAAATCAGTTTATTTTTTATGAGTTCGTTAACATTGCAGCATCATCAGTCATTGATTTTTTACATCAGTGCAAAATACAAGGGCTGTTCAAATTACTGACGAACAGTTCTTACTTTTTTTACCTATAGTACTAACATTTTTTATGGTACTGACAGAATCGCTATAGCTTTGTAAAAAAAAGATTTGATTATCTTTGAGAAGACCTGGTTCAATTACGGTTTCATAAACCACCCCACCCCCCACTTCTAGGTAATAACTTTTTTTTAATAAATAAAACGTGCTAGGTGATAATTAATTAATGACAATCTCATTAACGGTACATCGCATCAGAATTCACTGTAACTTTGTGGGCGGTCGATTTAACACAACCTACATGCAATAATTACAATTTTTGTTAATCAGCTATTTTATTTTGAAAATTTAATTTATTTTATTACATTTTTATCTTCCTAGTACATTGCGAAGATAGTGTAATCGAAATTAAAAATTTTAACGATCTTTTTGTCTCAAGGTCGCAACACTATTTTTAAACTATTTTTGAAAATATGTCTTTGTGTGCGTACGTGGTCATTTCTTTCTAAGACGAACTCCCGAGAATAGAAATGATATCGACTACGTTAAGGTGCCAAACGACGCGTATTAACGTAATTATGGTCTGAAATAATTTTTTTCAAAATCTGGTCAGCCATTCTTTTTGTAATCATATAGATTGCAAAGAAGTAGATTTTACACAAAATCTCGCAATAAAAAAATTATATAGACTTGTATGTCAATCGTATGTTAATGTCATTTTGATCCGAAAGACTGAAAACAAGTGTAGGTATTTTAGAACTTTTGGAAATATGTTTTGGGTCTAATTTGTTAAAATTTAATATTCAATACTGACGATACTGGGAAGTTGGACCTCAAGGGTAGAGTTCCCATAAACGACCCACCTCACTGCTTGTTTTTTTTTTTTTTTAATTTTTGGAAAATCATTTAATTTTGTAACCCATTTTTCTTGGTTTATAGCGCTTTCAGGCTTTTATAAACAGCGGGAATAATACTTCATTTTTCTAAACACTGATATGAAGATTTATTCGTACTTATTGTAGATATTTTGCGAAGCTTTTTCAAAACTTCTATAAGTTCCTACTTTCTTGATTTTGTCCATACTAAGTAATCCGGGAATTTATGGCGATCTTGAGTTATAGTTTTTGAAGTAGATCTGCACTGGCAAGTGTAATTTTGTAAGTAGGTTACGAACTCAGTAAGAAACTTTTGCAATTAATGTACATAAAGTCGTGTTTACACTGTAAACTTTCAAAGTAAAATCGCGTTTAGATAGCTATTATAATCACAAATATGCCATAGCAAAAATTAAACTTTACAATTGTATATTATTTTTATACTTTTGGACTCTGTCAAAGCATTTGTTATTAAAATAAAAAAAAAAACTTTGTCCAATAGACTGATTTAATTCAAATAACCTAAAAAAATATGCGTTTGATTTAAACCAACATATTGATTCTACATGTTAAATTTCTCCATTTAAGTTTATATTGGATTCAAGTAGTAGACTAATGCTGGGTTGCAGAAAGCATTGTCAAAAAAATTGATTTGACAATGACCTTAGATTGTGATGATATACTTAGCTTTTTTATATGCAAGAGCAGTCTAATGTCGTTGTGAAACTCGCTATTATGCAAAGTCAATATGTTTTCTGAAAGCAAACGCACTATATAACTAATATTTATTTTATCTATTCTCTTTTATAATCGACGATCTACTTAAAGATTAATTAATTATTTAAACGACCGATTTTAATAATTACTTCCTACAAGCTTTCTAAATAAATAATGCATGTTTTTTTACACGTAGTCCACGAACGGGTTTTTAATTTTAATGATATTTTTGCAGTGTAGGTGTGTGTGCATTGATTCTCTTCATCCAATATTTGTGTTTTTAAAACGTGTACTTTTCCCATCCTTTGCAGTTACATAATACATAAGATACACTTAACTTTATGTCTGCATTTAGTCCGGTTCTCGTTTCTGTGAATATAACCCCTAAACTAGAGGTTCTTTCGAGGATTAATAATTTAATCTCATAAGTGGCTTCATTCATGATTTATATATAAGAACGCGTAGTGTTTTGTTTTCTCACACAGTCAAATGTTTTTATATCCCGGCGGATGAAAGATATATATAGGTTCCAACACCTATTAAACGAAATTACCGACTTTTATTTTAATATTCGGACGGTTTTCACTTTTCAGAAGAGATTTGGATAATGCTCTGCTACAATTTTTGCTGATACATATCCACGTAAAAAAAATGAGAAATAAGAGAAGATTACATTTTTTGTGTGTTGTTTCAAAAATTTGTAATATTGGAATTATTGTTCCGAAACAAATGCACGCTAACAACTTCCACTGAAATCGTGTTGAGGATTTTAATTACTGTTGACTTTTCTCCTTCTATCAACTTCAGCAGAAGGCTCTGTTTAATTAGTTATAGATGCTTCAAAATAATTTCAGTTTGCTTAGATAGATGCAAACTGCACACCGTTTAACAGAGGTTCAACATTCAACGTAGTCTCCTTTCAGGTCTACACACTTTCCCCAACGTTCGTGCCATTTGTTTAACCCGTTGAAAAAATATGATTCTTCAAAACCTGCAAAATACGCTTCTGTCTCGGCGATTACCGCTTCATTTGAGCCGAATTTTTTTCCTCCGAGCCATGTCTTCAAGTTAGGGAAGAGAAAAAAAGTTGCTGGGTACCAAGTCGGGCGAGTAAGGTGTGGGCGGAAGCAATTCGTAATGCAGTTCGTGGAATTTGGTCGCGACAATTTGGTGCGTTATCGTGATGAAAGAGCACTTTTTTCTTCGTCATATGGGGTCGTGTCTGGGGTTGCCAACCGTCCCGCTATACGCGGGACGTCCCGTTTCTGATACCCTTAACGAGACGTCCCGCTCAGGGTGTGTGCGGGACGCTAAATATCCCGCTTTTCGGAGGACGCTAATTACATTGCATCAATTCCGTGTTCTAATGCAGCAGTAGAGAGTCTTCTCACTTTGTAATAATGCCTGGACCGACGCGCGAAATCGTCTTCATTTGGATTCTGTAAAGTTAGAGCTACAAGTTAAAGTAAATTTTTCTTATCCATGCAAAGATTTTTACAATTTTGTACTTAAAAATAAAAAATCCTTAAAAGTGCCAAATGTCAAGAAAAATACTCATTTAAAAGTAATTTATAGTTTTCATAATAAAGTCTATATTACACTATAACTGTTTTTTTTTTTTTTAGTAAATATGGACTATTATTAATCTAACAAGGTGTTTTATTTTACTTCTCATCCTGATTTGTAAAGAAAATTTCACGTTTTTTTGTATTCAAAATAAAATTAGTTGGATCCTGCTTTTTAAACCCTTGTCCCGCATTTGAAATCATTATTTCCCGCAAATTTGTATTTTAAAGTTGGAAAGCCTAGTCGTGTCTCCTTCAATTTCTCATTGAATCTGTCCAACAACTGACTGTGGTACTGCCCGGTGATTGTTTTTCCTTTCTGCAGAAAGTCGATGAGGATGATTCCTTTGAAATCCCAATAAATCGTGGCCGAACATGGGAACTTATTGATCTCCCCACGTATATTTACATATATAGATTTTAAAATAATATTCATTGGATACCCACACGTGTGTGTTTCTCTGAAATTAATTTGTTACTTCGTGGGGGATTTTCAGGATGTGTAACGGACTGAAAATCGCTGGTCGTATCATCAATCAACATGAAATTGACACTGAATTTCACGTGCCGTTGATTATTGAAGCGATAACCGATAAATATGAGTTTATAATTACGGATAAAGTAATCAGTTTTACTATTATTCAGAAATGGGAACAACAAAGGCAAACAATTCTGCTTGTTGTTTACTGATGTTATTTATATGAAGCTTAATGTCGCTTGCTTTTATGTCTACAGAGTGTTTGCCACAATAAGGGGTGTCCCACACGTTGAACTTTGAAAATTTTGATTATTTCTCATTCGTAAACAATAGGGATGTTGACTATTTTTGGGAAAGTGCTTTAAATCGTGCATAAGTACCTAATATAGCCACAAATATTTATTATTTTTATTTAAATACAACTCAAGCCTTAAAAATCATGTATTTTAAATCCCGTTTCAAATTTCGGTCCCAAACGCTTATACTAGTCGCGTGACGTCACCTGTTCATACCAAAGGAGGCTCAAAAGTTTACACGGGAGCTACCATCCTATAGATGCGTATTCTGTGCTCATAAACGTTAGTAAACTGAGGTGATGAAAAGTTGTTTCGTAGTCGTTGCTATAGTTACATGTAATTTGACGTTTCCTATAAACAAATAATAATAAATTACACACTAAATATTAATCAAACAATGAAGTTTTTTGACAGCGGATGAACATATGACGTCATGCGCTCTGATTGGTGTCTATTGTCAAGTGACTTGAGAGTGATTTTATTAGGTTTTATTTATTAAATATTAATTAAATTCCTTAAAAATATAGTGTTTTTTAGTATTTCTATCATAGAAACTACTACTTTTCGTTAAAATTATGTTTTTATTTGAATACAGTCAACATTCCTATTCTATCTAGCTTAGTGTAACGGTTAATGTGCTGACCTTTGGTTTAAACTTTAATTTAATTTGACTCCTGAGCAGTCGAACATGTAACGAGGCTAATAAAGTTTCGCTCCAAAAACCCATTAGAAAACTACATTATAGACAAAGCTCACATTAAAATTTTTCATATTAAGTACTATTGATATTGATTAATTAACGGCGACAGAGATCTTTATAACATTACCTTAGGAGATAATGCGTGTGATTTATTTAATTAAATTCTATAGCGTATTATGAAAGGACTATAATATTCAAATTAGGCGAACAGTATAGTGGTAATAAAGCTATTTAATGTAGCTAATTATATCTAAATGTGGAATTGTGTTCTAACCAACTATGTATAAATGTATTATTCCATGATTCATTATGAGATTATTTCGTATGCAATTATATTGTACTGGTGTAGAAACGATTCGGAATTTAGAACATATAAAAATAAAAGGTCCGATAATAGAGGCAGACCGTTATTTTATTTGTGAGAATCACAAACAGATGCTATCTTTTTTATTTAACTTATATTTAAGGGGCTTTCGAAAAAGTGACATTCAAATTTGAATTTTAAAACATAGCCATACACTGAAAATGAACAGCTTTCATCGTGTAAGAACATTTTTTTAAATCATTTTTACTTCAAAATGGTAACAAGGAGGTCCATAAAGTGGTCTGTATTCTGTTCATCAGTTGCATTTGGCATAGCTATTTGGTCCAGAAATTTTAAACTTGGTAGATAACTATTAATCTTTTCGGGAACAACTAAAATGTGCAAATTTTTTTAATAGAATATGTGCAGGAGACTCATTTCATTCAACCACCACACATTCGTGTCGTGATGAGAACTAACGACAAATACGTTTCATCAAAATCGGTTCAGCGGTTGGTGAAATAAACGCTTCAGAAACTCGTGAGATATAACAGCTACAAGTGCGAAACTCTCTATGTACAAACGGGGTTGGTACTTGACCGATTTTTAATGTAAGCCCTTTGATTATTTAAAACATTACTGGATTTACCGGTGACATGCATGCATATTCAAACTTCGAGGCATAAATGCATTTTGTGTCCATTAAGCTCTCGTGTAACAACTGTCAACTAAATTATCGTGTTTATATTGTGCCGTCATTTTTACAGAGTGGCGCAAAAGTTTATTGAGTTTGACAAATTTTCAAGATAGTATAATCTATAGCTATACCAAGGGTGGGTAACATTTTTTACAACATGGGCCAGAATAAATTATACGTTTTTTCGCGGATCGTAGTCGATCAGAGAGTTTTAACAGTCACAACCATATGATACCATTATGTTCGAGATGCATACTCATTTTGGCAAATATCTCGTACAAAATAGCTGATTTTTACTTCATAATAAGTATATCTTTAATTAAATTGTATGCTTTTACTGAAATTACTAAACGATCCAGATGTTTGTTAAATATATATTTGAAATAATCGTCTTTGACTAAAGAATCGATATTAATTAATTAATGTTAAACAATATCCATTTACTAACTGACTAGTCGACCAGCCTGTCTCCGTCAGAAAGACTCGAATTTCAAATATTCAAAACAGCGTCTTTCTTTTACGTATAATATAGAAGTTAACATATATTTTAGAAGATTTTCCCCCTGTCTCTGCCCTTGGGGAGACAATCTATATTCCAGCTTCGTTAGGTTCTAACTCACTGCGCATACACTTATTCTACACTTTTTTTTTCTATTGAATATTACATTTATTGAAAAAAATGTAAATATTTGAAAACGTATTTGATATTTGATATACACATCAGAGTGTTTCAGAGTTTGTTGTTCGTAACCAAGGCAACCAACCATCCATTCATTCATGGCCAATTATGTTCTGTGAAGTTTTTTAAAAAAAAACCTCGAATTCGATTCCCGGGGAGAAAATAAAAAATCCGACGACGATAGGTTCTGTCGCGTATCTTACACTATATTAAGTACATGCCAAATTTCAACTTCCTATTATGTTTTTTAACTGATTAAAGTGACAGCACTAGACTCGCATTCGAGAGGTACCGGGTTCGAATCCCGGCGGGGGCAAATATGGCTGGGATTTTTTCCTACTGCCTCTCGCCGAGAAACGGTTATTCCTGTACCGGCCATCTTGATTGAGGTTTTCCATGGTTTCCCTCAATTAATTCCAGATAAATATCGAGATGGTTCCTTATTTGAGGCCATGGCCGATTACCTATCAAACTGCTAGTTCAAAAACTACCTACCTTATCCTAATTTCCTATAATTCCTTCATTCGCCCATTGCTATTACATAAGTTGAAGTTGTAAAAAATGTAGAAAATAACGGGAAGTGGTAGATGAAAAATAGTAATGGTGCGAATGGCGTCTGTTATGACATAAAGTCGAAAAACGGACGTTAAACGCATTATTATTATGATTAATTTCAACTTCCTAAGTCTATTGGGACCTTCTGGAGGGTCTGGAAAGACAAACATGTGGACACAATAGGAAATTATATGCGTACATTATCAAAGCTTAAATACTTTCACTATTAACTAACAATAATACGTCAAATTTGTAATTATTTAAAGACCATGTTTTTTTATAAATTACAAATTTGACGTATTATATTGTTAATTAATAGTGACAGCATTTAAGGCTGTCGGAACGCTCTGAATTTAAGTCAAAAATAGAGCTTCGGCTGTCAACTGATTGTAGACTTATTTGTCAACATTCTGCAAAAATTCTTTCTCTATATGGAAGATAAAGGACAAATCTAGGTCTCTAATGGACTACTTTTGTAATTTATGTACGATTTACTAAAAAAAAGTTGGCATTACTTGTGCTAAAAAAACACACGTTTTCTATGTTACACTACGACCTTATTCGTATACTTATTTCACAAAACTGTTCCATCACAAACCTAAAGTGTCTTTTCCTTTTTCGGAAAAGCTTTTTTAAATCTTCAAAATATTTCCAAAAATTAGAGTAATCAATTGACAGCGGCACCCTTGCAATAACATTTTTTAGCCTCGTAGTTGGCACCAGCCAAAAATTGAAACGTGCGGATGATTTGAGCGAGACAGAGCTAAAGAAGGTCACACCCGCAATATGTCTTTTGCCTACCTCGCCCCTTACCGCTGGGTCTCAGCACAAACAACATTCAGAGCGTTCCGACAGCCTTAGATAATGTTCGCATATCGGCTAATAAATGGATATTGTTTAACATTAATTAATTAATATTGATCCTAAACCCAAAGACGATTATTTCAAATATATAATTTCAGTAAATGCATAGAAATTAATTACAGATATACTTACTATGAAGTAAAAAATCAGCTATTTTACAGAACGTACGTGTCAAAATGAGTACGCATCTCGAACGTAATGGTATTATGATTCGTGTTACTGTTAAAACTCTCTGATCGCGCTTTCTCCATGGTGTCACAACTCGCTGTTGTTTATATCAATAGAGATAAATAAAGAAGTAATGGTTATTTTTGTGAATCAAAATTATTTTCACTATATTTTTTGCCAAATAGTTTACCTCGCCGAAAAAACGACACAGAATGTATATAAAATTAATTTAGTCAAGCGTGTATTCCCTCCATGTCGCTATTTCGCAGCACTAAAAACAACAAACATTTTAGTAACATAATGAATAGAGAACTAATTTCAACAAAACCATTCATTTGAAAACAGTTTTAATGAATATATGCTTGGTATATAAATCAAATGAATTGATTTTGTGCACTGTGACTAGGGTGTCCAATATCGTTTCATCCTGAAGTCCAGAACTGGTTTCTCAGTTTCGAAATTCCGGAACTAATTTTCAAACTAAAAGAAATCAACATTATCTACTATTATCTATTTAATTATTTAATAATAAACGGTGGCACGTTTTTATAGCCTAGGGCGCCATCATTTAAAATCCGCAGGTGCCTGCAAAAATGTGACTATAATTGTTTGTGAAATAAAAAGACAGATTGTGTTAAATTTTGTGAAAGGTGTGAAATACCTGTTCGAATTAGTTACAGACTATTTATTGGGAGTACCTGTTTCAAATACCAATTTCGAATTACGTATTCACGTCATTTGTTTAATGGTCTGTCGTCTGTCTCGCGTCGAGTCGATGATGTTAACGAAACAAATGTCGATAAACGATATGTAACAAAGTCGAGAATCCATTAGTGGCAGTTTTATCTATACAAAGTGTCCTGCAATTCCACAATGTTCTTAATAAAAAAAGTCTTCAATATGGGTTGGATTCGTCTGTAATAAATAATCGGATCAGATATTTTTATATCAAAATTACTGCAGGGTTATCAAAAATCATGGTCTGGGGATCATATTTTGAGTTTAATCCTGAAGAAGCAAAAAATACGTATTGATTGATATAATTTTATTTGTGTGGCCAAAAAAAATTGGATACAAAAAGTCAGAACAAACATATGAAGTAACATGTTAAAATTAACATTAAAATAAATCATTGAAACTATAAGGCACAGATTGTGTGAGATGTTTTTTCAAGCTTTTTTTAAAATTCAACAACTTGTATGATTATTTGTCATCTGGCAAGTTTGAAAAAATCTTGTAACCTACGTATATAGACTTTTTTCAAAAAAAGTGGTTTTGTGCTTAATGCAATTGTCTTTATTAGGTTTTGTGTTGTGCACGTTTGGTTTATCGTTTATTGCACTGAAATAATTTAGCCTATGCATCGAAGTAAGCAATTCAAGAGTGTAAACCCCGTAATATGTTAATATTTTATTTTCTTTAAATATCATACGACATGATTCTGTATTCTTTTTGTTAAAAATTATTCTCAAAATTTTCTTTTGTATTTTAAATACTCTGTCTCGCTCTACGGAAGTGCCCCATACAACTATGGCGAAACTCACACAGGAAGCGACAAAAGCATGATAGAAATTTAATAACGTGTTTTGATCATATATTTTTTTCATTTGTCGTATTTGATAACAATAGAAATTCAATTTCTTACAGATATTATTAATTTGTAGAGTCCATTTAAAATTTTCATCTATTAGAACTCCTAGAAATTTTGTAAATTTACTAATTGTTAAGTCACATTTAAGATTGTTTTTATTAACATTTACGGGATTTCTAATAATTGGAATCAAAATAGCGTTTGGGTTTCGGTTTTAGTTTTTAAATATATATTTTTGAAAATTAATAAAGTGCCAAATCTCAAGCTTAGTGGAATACTATATAGGTTGAACATTAACATTATTGAAAATGTGACTAGATGAGACGGAAGTGGGGGCGAGGATAGTAAGCCTTGAAACCTTTTCTCTCACTGTCAAATGCTCATTATAACTAAAAAGCCACGCCAAGGAATTCGAATGCAATCACAGACGTGAGCACTTTTATAGCCTCTTACTAATATTGCCAAAAACTCAGTTATAAATGACAATTTTATATTTTTAATTATTAACGGGAAAAATTCAAACTGAATAATAATACAAAAATATTAATTGAAAAGAACTCAAAAATATACTTTTAAGTTCTAAAGCCTTAACGCTTATTTCCTTTTATTTCCCAGTTAGAAGTCTTAGTAATTAAAGACTCGGGACTTGTCCATTGTAAAAACGAAAAATTAAAATTTTCTTGAAAACAGTTTTTAACCGAGAATAAAATGGTCTAATATACTCGAAAGTCTAATATTGTCGCAATTAATTCGTACTGTATAAAATTTGTGCTTTTAATTACATCATGTAGTAGATGACTATAGTATATTCAGTCCTGCTTTACATACATGACAAAAATGTTTAAACAAGTTCATTTAACGGAATTTTCGTCTATTTAAATTATATGCATTAATTCGGAATTTGCATTATACTTCCAAAATATGTAGAAACTTCTTTTCAGTAGGTACAGACAACGTAAGAAATAAAATAATGAAACCGATAAAAAAACAACAATTCAGTTATTAAATAAAATATATTTCAATTCAGCACTACAATCGGTGTGAACTGTATCCTGTCTCAACACAGAATGTCTCTGCATCCGTTTACAATCTCCACAATATCAGTCCACACAGTTTACATAGCATAAAGCGTTACACAATTCATAGAACAATATAACACACTGAATAAGATTCGTTTAAATTTAAAAATTATAGGTTAAACATATGATATAGATTATATTTGCATTTATTGTTAGAGACATTCATTGTTACTATGCTATATTAGAACAATTTATTTTTGAACAACTGTCACCGTCGGGACTCAAACCCGAATCTTTCCACTGTCGCGGCGGAATGAGTTTTCAGTTACTCTACGGTGCGATATCTCATCAGCCAATCCTTCATAATAAAGCAATTGTAATATCAATAATAATTAGATAAATGGAAATTTTCATCTGATTTATTCGTAACTCTCGCTTCTGAGAGGGTTCATGTCTAGCGTTAAACAATAAAATCTGCTCTCGCATGATGTGAATTCAATGTTGCTTTATTATGAAGGATTGACTGATGAGATATCGCGCCGTAGAATAGCTGAAAACTCATTCCGCCGCGAAAGTGAAAAGATTCGAGTTTGAGTCCCGACGGTGACTGGTTTGAAAAATAAATTTTTCTAATATAGCATTGTAACAATGAATGTTTCTAACAATCATTGCAAAAATCGACGACTACTGGTTCATGTAGAGAAGTCTTACGGACTATAAACGTATGAAAAACCCAATAGATTTATTTGTTTAGGATTGTATTTTTGAAGACAAAAATATTAAACGACAGTGCCGGAACCTTGAAGAATCGATGTTATCACTTTCATTTAATATTGCTTTTTTAAATTTCGTGTTTAGTGCTCATATTAAAATGCCAAAGTCGATTTTCTATTCTATAATTCAAAACAAACAAGGATACAATTCTGTCACGCATGCTAATACGAAATTTATTGCTTGAGTGACCCATAATAACATTTCTATAAAACACGAAATATTATTTTATCGAATCATAAAATATTATATAATCTATATAAAATATAAATACATATAATAATAACGTTGTTCTGTTTGCCTGTATGAAATTGAACAAAAATGATTTGAAATAAACTTACATACTTTTGCAGTAAGAACTCTTAGAAGTGATGCCTAACTGGACCATTTTTCAATTTTTTTACAAGCTTTTATTTAGTTTCGCCTGCCCCGGTGTTTGTCTGCAATCAAATCTTGCAAGTTAAGGTAGTTGTCGTGGTTAAGGCACACCGTCAGAAAATTCTTAATTTTTGTATACTTATTAAGGATATGATAATACAATTACCCTGAAAATTTGAAGTCGATCGATCGTATATAATCCGAAATAAATTCAATTAAAAATTGGATAATAAACATTGATTGTATACGATCTCTGTAGTTCTGAACCAGTTTCTTATTTATAAAAAAAGAACTAACTGTCAGAAACTTTCCAAAAACTGACAGTCTTTCAATGCATTTGTTCTGAGTTTAAAAAAAATAAGAAAAATTATTTATAATAATAAAAAATATAATTATTTATAAATAACGGTTTAATTTATAGAAAAGTATGCATGCATATGAATACTGAATAAGGTCATAGTGTGACATTTAAAACGTGTGTTTTTTAGCACAATTAATGCCAAATTTTTTCCAGTAAATCGTACATAAATTACAAAAGTAGTCCATTAGAGACCTAGATTTGTCCTTTATCTTCCTTATAGCGAAAGAATTTTTGCAGAATGTTGACGAATAAGTCTACAATCAGTTGACAGCCGAAGCTCTATTTTTGGCTTAAATTCAGAGCGTTCCGACAGCCTTAAGCGCTTAACTAACCGCTGCAGTGCTTCGGCAGTTGTACATCCTACGTATAAAATTATGCAGTGCTAGAGTCGTTAAGTTAATGTATACGATACGGTGTATTTGGAGTCATGTGTTGTTAATATTTTTTAATAGCGATAATTACGCCTCAAAGGGTTACAGAATTGCGTGAACAGAATGTTCATTGCATTGAATGACGCCATTTTAACATAGCGACTCTCATTTTTTTCCAACAGTAGCAATTTGTCTGTCGGAACACGTAACGAAACACGCGGCATGAAAACCTGTTCATTTTTCAGACGGGTCATTAGTTTTGACATTTGCTGAAAATGAGTTGTATAAACTGTGATAATATGTCACGTTAGATAAAATAGTGCAGCTGTGTGTTCTAATTTATTGATGTATAAAAATTGACTAATATGGAAAGTATGATAACAGATGACCTATTTACAGGTAGTTCCCTAACAAGCTAATTTTGCAACAATATTTCTTTCTCTTATTAGTATATTTGCCATATGGCAACATACACTACTGGCGTCGATCGGATGGCGGGACCTAGAGGTCGGACTAAAATTTCTCGACGTTTCATAACCTCCTAAATACATGGGCACCATTTTTAAAAATGTGTACGGGCAATAACTTTCGAAAGAGTTAATTGATTTTAACGAAATTCCGCCCACGTGTTGAAATCCATCACCGCAAGAAGCCTGTTTAAAATGGGTGTAATCGGGCCATTAGAAGGGTAGTTTTTAGGGGTTGAAAAATGTTTTTGGGCCCCAAAATACCGAAAAAATTCTCAGAATCGTTTCAAAATTGATATTTAACCCGTTAGTAGCAATTAAAAAGTGTCCCTAAAATTTTAATAAAATCGGCCCAACAGGACCGGACTTACAAATTTTTTGAAAACACTAATTTGCAGATACCTAGTGACTTATTTATTGAAGGGTGTCTTTAATTCGGTGTAGACGTCAGATTGATAATAATATTACAATTAAGAAAAAAAATGTTATTTTAAGGGGTGTATTAAGGGGTAACATTTTTCATTTTGCCCAAAAACAAACTTAATTTCACATAATAAAAGTATAAAACCATACGGCCCTATACAAGCAAATAGGTACACTATATTGTCGGCAGGGTTTTGGCACTGCGACCCGGGTTTTTTTCTATTTTTATCATCTATCTTATTTACTTAAAAATAAATTCTCGATCGTGGGAAGGTATTTATTATGTGCAATATATTTGCTTTTATTGCTTAAACGCCGTTAACTTCTTCAGGGCTGAAAGCTAATAATTGCACACTAATTTCATTATTATATACTAAGTTACCTTTATATACTTACATTCAGTCATGGTTTGGTTTTATACCATAATAACAAAAAAAAACCCGGGTCGCAGTGCCCAAACCGTGCCGATAATATAGTGTATTTGCTAATACAGGCAGTCTGGTTTTATTACATGAACTTAAGTTTGTTTTTGGTCAAAATCAAAAATTTAACCCTTTAATACACCCCTTAAATTAACAGTTTGTTTCTTAATTGCAACATTACTATCATCGAACATCTACACCAAATTAAATACACCATTCAGTAAATAACTCACTATCTGCAAACTAGTGTTTTCATAAAATTTGTAAGTCCGGTCCTCTCGGGCCGATTTTATTGAAATTTTAGGGTCACTTTTTAATTGCTACTAAAGGGTTAAATTTCAATTTTCAAACGATTCTGAGAATTTTTTCGGTATTTTGGAGCCCAAAAACATTTTTCAACCCCTAAAAACTACCCTTAAAATAGCCCGATTAGGCCCATTTTAAATAGGCTTCTTGCGGTGATGGGTTTCAACACGTGGCCCAAATTTCGTTGAAATCAATTAACTCTTTCGAAGGTTATTGCCCGCACACATATATATATATATATATATACGTATATATATAAATATATATATATATATATATATATATATATATATACATATATATATAAACATTTTTAAAAATGAGTTCCCACGCACTAATCGATTCGGATCAACTCGGCAACATTCAGTGTGTATATAGATTACCGTGTAGAGTCGATCCGAGCCAATTCAGAAGGTGTGAACCTTAAGGCTGTCGGAACGCTCTGACTTTTGTTTGTGCTGAGACCCAGCGGTAAGGGGCGAGGTAGGCAAAAGACATATTGTGGGTGTGACCTTCTTTAGCTCTGTCTCGCTCAAATCATCCGCACGTTTCAATTTTTGACTGGTGCCAACTACGAGGAAAAAAAATGCTATTGCAAGGGTGCCGCTGTCAATTGATTACTCTAAATTTTGGAAATATTTTGAAGATTTAAAAAACTTTTCCGAAAAAAGAAGAGTCACTTTAGGTTTGTGATGGAGCAGTTTTGTGAAATAAGTACGAATAAGGTCATAGTGTGACATTGAAAACGTGTAATTTTTTAGCACAATTAATGCCAAATTTTTTCTAGTAAATCGTACATAAATTACAAAAGTAGTCCATTAGAGACCTAGATTTGTCCTTTATCTTCCTTATAGCGAAAGAATTTTTGCAGAATGTTGACTTATAAGTCTACAATCAGTTGACAGCCGAAGCTCTATTTTTAGCTTAAATTCAGAGCGTTCCGACAGCCTTAAGAGGGTAATTTTTGAAATAAAACTATTTAGGTCGCAATGAGTTTAATCGAATATAAATAAAAGGTACTTAATGGAAAATAGCAAACGTTTAATATTACACAAAATGTAGACACAGAAATTCCAAAAAGTATTTTAAATATTCAACATACACGCTATTGATTTTTGACTACAGATTGGCAGATAAAACAAATAATAAATAAATCATTCTATATATAATTTTCATATGCAGAAAAATATATTGTCTTTTTTACCAGTGCTAGATAATCGGTGTCACTAGATTTTAGAGGTTTGAAAATTATCGTCAGCTTTTCTGTCGGAACTCTGGAAATAAATACCGCAGCTCAAAGGCTTAATGAAAGTTTTGAAATCATTTCCATGTTTGTGACTGCGAAAATAAAATATGAGTATATAGCTTAAATTGGATAATAAGCTGATGTTTATTTATGTAACGTTAATGCTTTTGCAAAAAACATGAACGTATACTAAAAGGACGTTAATTTTTTAAATGAAGTCGTTTAGCAAAATGGAAGTTCACGTTCTTGATATAACCCGCCGCTCGTACTTTGGTTAGGATATAATTTAAGAATTAAGTAACTAAAAATATGAGATTATAGTTATAATTATTTGAAACAATCACTAGTAGGGTTTCCAACCGTCCCGCTATACGCAGGACGTCCCGTTTCTGATACCCTTAATGAGACGTCCCGCTCAGGCTGTGTGCGGGACGCTAAATATCCCGCTTTTCGGAGGACGCTAAATACATTGCATCTATTCCATGTTCTAATGCAGCAGTAATAATGTCTGGACCTACGCGCGAAATCGGCTTCATGCGGATTCCGTAAGGTCAGAGCTACAAGTTAAAGTAAATTTTTCGTATCCATGCAAAGATTTTTACAATTTTGTACTTAAAAATAAAAAAATCCTTAAAAGTGCCAAATGTCAAGAAAAATACTCATTTAAAAAGTTATTTATAGTTTTCATAATAAAGTCTAAATTACACTATAACTGTTTTTTTTTTAGTAAATATTGACTATTATTAATCTAACAAGGTGTTTTATTTTACTTCTTATCCTGATTTGTGAAGAAAATTTCACGTTTTTTTTGTATTCTAAATAAAATTAGTTGGATCCCGCTTTTTAAACCCTTGTCCCGCATTTGAAATCATTATTTCCCGCAAATTTGTATTTTAAAGTTGGAAAGCCTAGTCACTAGTGAAACCAGCGCGGATTTTAACATTTTGGAGCCCTAGATTTTGATAGTGAACGAGACTGGCATTCGGGGATGACCTCGAATAAAGAACCATCTCGATATTCATCTGGAATTAATTGAAGGAAACCATGGGAAACCTCAACAAGGAATTACCGTTTCTCAGCGAGACGCAGTAGGAAAACGCCTGCCGCCGCCGAAATTTGTACCCAATACCTCCTGAATGCGAGTATAGTGCTCTCACCACTATTCTACATGGCTCGGTTACATAAATTACTATGAAATTATAACAAATAGTTTTGCTATAGTATTAAGAAACACTCATTGTTGCAAATTAATGTGATATTAGAAAAATTTACAATTCAAACAATGTTACTGTCAGGATAAGAACCCAAATCTTCTACTATCGCGGCGACTGAATTACCAATTGTTGAAAAATGTGTCACTGTAGAATACTACAGTGACACATTTCTCAACAATCAATCTAATAAAGCACATTTGCGACGGTATTATATGTCCTCCGAGAGCTAATTTTACATTAGACACTATTAGAATATGAACTACTATTATATTGATATTTAACCTTGAATATAAAAAACCCGGGTCGCAGTGCCAAAACCCTGCCGACAATATAGTGTATTTGCTTATACAGGCAGAGTGGCTTTATTATACGAACTTAAGTTGATTTTTAATCAAAATAAAAAATTTGACTCCTTAATACACCCCTTAAAATAACATTTTTTTTCTTAATTGCAATATTATTATCAATCGAACTTTTATACCTAATTATATACAACTTTCAGTAAATAATTCACTATCTGCAAATTAGTGTTTTCATAAAATTTGTAAGTCCGGTCCTGTCGTGCCGATTTTATTAAAAATTTAGGGACACTTTTTAATTATTACCAGAGGGTAAAATTTCAATTTTGAAACGATTCGGAGAATTTTTTCAGTATTTTAGGGCCCAAAAACATTTTTCAACACCTAAAAACTACCCTTAAAATGGCCCAATTACGCCCATTTTAAATAGGCTTCTTGCGGTGATGGATTTCAACACGTGGGCCAAATTTCGTTAAAATCAATTAACTCTTTCGAAAGTTATTGCCCGCACACACACACACACACATATATATATATATATAAACATTTTCAAAAATAGTGCCAAAGTGTTTAGGAGGTTATGAAACGTCGAGAAATTTTGGTCCGACTCCTAGGTCCCGTCATCCGACCGACGCCAATAGTGTATGTTGCCACATGGCAAATACACTAAAAATCTCTCTTTTTCGGTATCGCCGCCACTGCACCATTGGGCACGTTTCCAAGTGTACAAATGTGTTTTTATTTTGTATCCTCCATGTCTTGTTTTGGTGATGTGCGTTGCACATAAAATATGTAAAACAAAACACATGAGTAAAACTAAAATATTGTCGTGAAAAAGGATGTACTCCATTTTGTTGTCATCGTAAACTCGACTGTTTTATAAAGAAACTATCTTAAGCATGTACACTTGTGGTTTTTCACGGGAAATATACATCTTACAATATTATTGATGTCGTTACATCAAGCATAATGATAGCGCGCTACACACCTCTTGTTGGAAATTACGTTATTTGTAAGGTTTCTAAATCTTTTGACTTCGGTAATATTTATCGTTATCATCACTCATCACGCGTTATTATTTTTAACCCTTTCAGTCTGAAGAATTTGATTGCAGTAAGAAACAAAATAGCGTTTGGATTTCGGGACCGGTTTTGGTTTGAGAAATTTAGTTGAGTTTTTTTCAATTTTGGTTTTTAAGATTATTTAGAGGCGAATCAAAATAAAGTTTCGATTATGATTTTGTTGGATATTTTGGTTTCGGCCCATTAAGGCTGTCGGAACGCTCTACGAGGCTAAAAAATACTGTTGCAAGAATGCCGCTGTCAGTTGTTTACTCTAATTTTTGGAAATATTTTGAAGATTTAAAAAACTTTTCCGAAAAAGGAACAGTCACTTGAGGTTTGTAATCGAACAATTTTGTGAAATAAGTACGAATAAGCTCGTATAGTGTGACATTGAAAACGTGTGTTTTTTGGCACAATTAATGCCAACTTTTTTCTAGAAATTCGCGCATAAATTACAAAAGTAGTCCATTAGAGACCTAGATTTGTCCTTTATTTTCATTATAGAGAAAGAATTTTTGCAAAATGTTGACGAATAAGTCTACAATCAGCTGTCAGCTCAAGTCACATTTTTGGCTTAAATTCAGAGCGTTCCGACAGCCGTAACGTTTTAATTCTTGCTGATTCTCAAGATCTTTATTATAATAGAAAACAGGCGGTGACAGTTTTTGAATTTAACATGAGTGCGCTGTGCAGATTTTGATAAATAATACCTCAAATATTAGAAATTCAAAATTGCAGGAGTGAGTCATTAGTTCATAATGTAATGCAAACGGTATATTTTTTATGCATAGTGCTTTACGTCATTGATTCATTGCTTAGGCGCTCCATTAAGTAACCCTTACTATAATGATGACTTACTCCTGAAATTTTGATACCTACAATAATTGTATTCAATACGGCTGTCAACAAGGTCAAAACCTTTTTTTATAAAATGGATCGTGAAAACAAACTGCGTAATTTTCAATTTAATCTTTTTGATATTAATTTGGGAATTGTTTCGACATATTTTAAAACTTTTAGGAAAGTTCGTGTAATAAGTTTACATACGGTGTGGATAAACCGACGTCTACTCGCAGCTACATTCTCTCTGGACTGAACGTGTTATATGCTGCTACATTCTCATTATAGTAGCTTTACAGTGTGTCAGAAAATCAACAAATGGAAAACAGATCGCGTTAAAAAAATTTCAAAAACTATAAAGAAACATTTTTAACAATTCTAAATCAAAAAAGATATAACGGTGACCACGTTCTTATTGAAATCTGCAATGTCACTATCGGAACTCAAACTCGAATTTTGTACTATCGCGGCGGGTGGGTTACCATTTACTCTACAGTGACATATATCTAAATAATCAGCTTTCCCATAATATTTGTTACGAGAATTCATATCCTCCGAGAGCTAATTGTTTGAAAAATAAATTTTTCCAATATTGCATTGTAACGTCAACAAATGACTATTTTTATAATATAATAGCTATTTATTTGAATATCTAGTAGTCTTGGGAATAATCGAATGCTTTTAATAATCGAAAGGTTGCTATTCAAATGCGTTTTATAATCAAATGATACATTCGAAATGATTCCTTCAGTTGATATATCATCATAATGGGGTGTGGTACTGTACGTGAATGAATGAATGCTTAAACTCTCGAATAAATTTTGTACTCGGTTTCGATTGTGAGTCTTGAGAGAGTCACCTACATACAGTGCTTCAGTGTACAGACGCAGATAAAAGACATTAGTAATCGTATTCAGTACTGTGTAATGCATATAAACATCTCGAGTTGTTAGGATTCGAGTGAAAACACACATTCTATCTGTCTACGCGTTCGATATGGTTATTATAATGAATGAATTTTCGATTATGAGACTGCATGCAGTGCTTCATAGAACAGTGGTAGATAAAAGACTAAATAATCGCATATTAAATACTGTGAAATGCAAGCTAGGAGAGACAATTGTATGCTGTGTTTTAAGCGGTAAAAAAAAGAGCGAAGTATAATAATTTTAAGACTGGAGATTTTGGTATAAGTCGGAACTCGTATAAAAATCATTCGAATAATTGTGAATAACCTCTTGAGACATCTCGAGATATTTTAATATTCTAATAGTTCGACAATTTTCACTCGAAATATTTCATCTTTAATATTTAGTATGTCCTACGGCCTATTTGTAAGGAAAAGTATTAATATTATTCATAATGTTCGTTAAAGTGTAAAAAATATATAATTTTTATATTAAAAAGTCAGCAACAAAAATGTACAAAACAAGTTCTATGCCATCCATTTATGATAACAACATTTTTCTGATAAACAAAACATTCAGTATAACATTACATGTCGGAGCAGAAAACCGGATCATCCAGAGTACGCTCGCTTTTGAGATAAGGCACACCGGAACAGGAAACTCTACGACGGAACATCAGCTGGAGAAATCGCTCTCGTAAAATTGTGTTTAACCTAAATACAACGGCCCAAGTTTATAGATTAAGTTTTAGTTCTACAAATGAACTCTGTATTTGTTGTTAATTTAAACGCCTATTAAAACCTACAATTAAAAACCTTAGACCAATAAAAAGTAATATTTTTGAAGCGAAACTTTTTCAGGGTGTGGTAGGTAAGAGCGATTCGGATTGGATATGGAAAAAGCGTGACGGTGGGGTCAGGAGAAAGGAGTACAACCTCGGTACTAGCCAGCGTTGCCAGATGTCCCGATTTTTAAATCAAAATTAAATGTCCCGCGCGGGACAGGCCCAGTCCCGCTTTTCGGGGATAACTCGACCGTGCGTAAATAATTATTCTGTTATTGTAAGTTGCAATTTGTAACACTCACTCCTCAGACTATTGTTTGAAACGCCATATTTTTCTAATGAAAAAAACTTTTTTGATTTTGATTTCTGTTTTTTTATTTTTTTTTATTCAGAAGACGAATAAGACTCAACTATTTAACGATAGGGTAAATCTGATTTAAAATATCATATTTTTATTAAAATACATTTTCTATGGCTATTTTTGCTATCTATTGTCACGTAAACGTAATTTGAACTCAAATAAAAAGATAAATATTTAAAAACTTCTGATTATATACGTTTTTTTTACTATATCCCGCTTTCGACGAAAGAATCCCGCTTTTTTCATTCAAAAACTTCCAAAATCCCGACTTGGCAAAAAAAAATCTGGCAACGCTGGTACTAGCATATATTTTTTTATGAACGTATATCCAATCGTATATTAGCATAGATGAATTAATTAATTCTGTAACAGACCGTAAAAAATACTTTAAAAGGCGTTTTTATCTGATGGCGTTTACTTAAATGTTAGCGTTTTTTTTTTGTGTGTATGATTTGAATATTATGCTGTCTCGTATGTTACGCTTCATTTTTGACACATTGTGTTTCAGAGTTTAAAGTCCATCTACACTTCCTTTGTGTATAGTCCTGTGCTTCTATTATACATGCAAATCCCTCACTACGAAACCCGCACCTTCACCACAAACATCCGTTCTTCCACCATGATTTTTCTGTGTAGAGTATTATGCTTTAAAGTTCCGTCTCTCTTACAGATTATTAATAAACATATTATATAATTATACAACTTTTTTTTGGGTAACTTTCTTGACAGCATCGCGACGTAGGTCGATGCCAAAAATATAGGGTAGCATTATGAATTTAGCAGTCTATGCAAGGGCGTACCCAGGATCAAAACTAGGGGGGGGGGAAGCCATGGTCGTTCAGGTTGTAACATTTTATCACGAAAAAGGTGAATGAAACCAAAATATTAAGAAAATTATGTATAATTATAGCAGTGCATCAACTAAGTTATTACAATTATTTGCTTCAAAAAAAAAATTAATCTAGTTACATGTCTATACTATAGTATCATTTTTCTGGGATTTGTAGAAGGAAAGTTATTTCAAGAATTGTAAAAATTCCAGCAACAAAATTTAATAACGACTTATTTTTTGATTCCAGCGGGGGCAGCTGACCCCCCCTGCCCCTCGCTGGGTACGCCCTTGAGTCTATGTATGTTTCCCCGCAACGCTCAAACTAGTGGACCGGTTTTAATCATTTTAGTGACTATCGATTCATATTAATAACGTGAGTGGTAAACGACTATTAAATAAGAAACAAAATGGTAATCGTAATAAAAAAAATCTCATTTATTTTTACCCAACTACTTTTGATATTCTCTTCGTGACGACTGTTCACTCAGATTGTAAAAATTCTCTCTAGCTGTGATTAAGTATTATGCTTTACATATTTTGACATTTTGCTTTAAAATTTCAAAATACATATTTTTTGTCGTGAAAATGCTATCATAAAACATGAAATTTGTCAATATTTTTTTATAGCACGACATGAGTTCTTTTCTTTAATTAAAATTAATAGCTAAAAAAAAGCTAAAACCAGACTATGTAAAAAAAGAAAACAAACGTGTTATTTACCAATAAATTAGATATTTACAAATCGAAACACATTTAGTCGCGGCAATTTAAAATAAATTAATGCGGTTATTTAGCCGGATATTTAATCGGTTAATTAGCCAGTAAATTTTCTTTTACATCATTATTAATATGATATTTTAAAATAAAAATCACTTCACGAATTATAGATGCAAAAGTTTTTATATAAAGGCGCGGTTTACCCTGTATATAATAATTCAACGTTAACTAATGAATAGCGTATTAATTTAAAAGAGAAATAGCGCTGAGGTTTAAGTTTAGTTGGTTTAATTTGTAACACAAGTTTATTGTACAATACACCACAAGCTTAAATGTCTTGTACTTTAAACTTCAAAACTTCTCCAAGATGGAAAACAATAAGCTTTTGCAGTACAAAGAGCAAATTTGTACTTCATAGTATAACGTCCAGTTTCCAGTAAATTAGTTAAATATTTAAAATATAACATTACTGTAAATCTATGGATGCTTAAAGACTTTTATCTACTGTTGATAGGCTTCTATTTTTGGATCCGATTTAACAATTTTGAAATATCAAAAAATAAACGAAAATCCAGATCTTACGTGACGTAACATTGGCGTTACGTTAAGTCGTAACGTAGATTTAATATTATAAAATTTATATAAATATACATAAAAATATTCAAAGGGCAATATTACGTAGTAAAGTTAATGGAGCATTATTTTATTATTTTAGTTACGACCGTTCTTAAAAATATTTTTGTTGTAAAGTGATTTTTTTAGACGCGGTAGTTAGTGATGCCGATCGACAGTAATTAAATCTTGAGAAAAGTAGAGGTATGGAGAAAGGAATACAACCGCGGTACTGGCATAAAGGAGTTAGTTAACTTGCTAATAGATGGCAGCAAAAAATAAATGAAAACGTATGTCGTCTTGTTCACAACTAAAATTCATATTATTGTTTAGATTGGGACGCCTCTGTCTGACAGTTATAACACAATAATTGAGCTGATTACGTGACTAATGTTTTACATTTTTAAAAATCTCGATTACGTGGAGATTTTAATATGTTAACGTCTATATTGATTGTATACATTTAATATTAATAAATTAAATACTTATAAAACTTCCTGGCTTCAGGGCTTGTACGCCGTGGTCCATTGGTATTTCTATCTGACGTTTCGTAAAAGCCCGGAAGCCAAAAAGTTTTACAACAATGCCGGTCGTGAAAGCCTACAGAATTGAATAATTTTAAATACTCTTTGGGGATTGGGAAATCTCGATTGATCCCAATTTGTTCACAACGGCGCTAAATTGTCGTAGATAGTGCTTCCTTTCAAAATTTGCAGTGTTTTAGTACATGTGACTGAAAGTATTTTGGTAAGTGATTGAGAGAACTTCATTTCTATCGAGTGGCCACACACTGTATTTTTTAAAAATTGTTTTTAAATAAGTTTTTGAAATCGATTCTCATGAAGGTTGTGATGAAAATGTATTAAAAATTCGCTACAATCAGTGTATTTTTTTCATTTATAGGTTCGTCTTAGCTCAAAATTTGGTTTTGAAAGAAAAATATTCATCAACAATAACAAAACATAAAGCAATACAAATGAGTAACAATAATTATTGTTGTAACAATAATATAAACAAAGCAATAAGTGAAGCAACAGTGTGTGATATAATATTAAATAATTAAAGTGATAATTCCATCAAAACAACAAAATGGCTTTCGCTGCAGCGCGCATGATCCTCAAGGACAAACGTCGTAAAACATCGAAAGAAGATTTCACACCTAGAAACAGAAGCAAGGTAATGACTTTGTGTTTTTTTATTCAAAAATGAAATTTTCAAATTTTGTAGTCCGTTATGTACATGTTTTTATTGAATGTTATTTTGTTTAAACAGATAATAGCTATCGTTTGCTATAATTGTTAAGAAACATTCATTGTTGCAATGCTATATTAGAAAAATTTACTTTCAAACAATCGTCACCGTCGGGACTTAAACCCGAATCTTTCCATTTTTGCGGCGGAATGAGTTATCAATTACTCTACGGTGCACACAATTCAACAGTCAATTCCTCATAATAAAGCAATTTGCAACACGATTGTTTGAAAGTAAATTTTTCTAATATAGCATTGCAACAATGAATGTTTCTTAACAATTATAACAAACGATAGCTATTCTCTGTTTATTAATTCAGTCTTGCGAACTATACCGTGATTAACCTTTCCTAATGTTATTTTGTTTTTTCTATAACGCCATTGCGGTCTCTAAGAGATAATAAACGAATTGCAATATAAATCTTAAATAAAAAGCTATCTTAATGTATCGATTACTTTTTCAAAATTATCTTATGTAGCTTACAAACAAAAATTTTCATTGATAAAAAACAATACAAATTTAGGAGACTAAAGTGGTAGTATTAATAATAAACAAAAGTGCGTTTAAGAAGTTATAAATGAGGATAATATGACATTGAATAAAAGACATGTGCTTAATGGATCTTTTTTATGACTGTAAATTCAATAAAATAAATTTCATGCTTTCTAATTTAACAAAAAAGGATGGTAAAGGTCTTACAAAGGTAACAGTTTTCTATTACAGTACACTTTAGCGCCCCATTAGCGCACAATTTCAAAATATACCCAAGCAATTCAATTGTTATAGACATCGGTTCCCGATCATTTCTTGATGGTCGAGAATCATCGCTTTAGCCATCGTAGAAATGAATTCTAAAATGTTTTTCAGTACAAAAAAAGATGGGTGCCCGTTTGACGTTATACTTCTTTGGCGTGATTAAAAACTAATTTTTGATATATACATGCAAATCATTTATTGAAAGAAAATCTTCAAAATTGGGAATTGGACAGTTTATGAAAAGAATTAACTTTGATTAAGTTGAACGTTTCGTTGCTAATTGCAACTTCCTCAACAACTATATTTAAAAACAAACAACAAAATACAAAATAGTAAATATCACAATGACAGTTTTATATTTTGTTGTTTGTTTTTAAATATAGTTGCTGAGGAAGTGCAATTAGCAACGAAACGTTCAACTTAATCAAAGTTAATTCTTTTCATCAACTGTTCAATTCCCTACGATTCCAACTTCATTAAAATTATGGACACGAATTTAACAACATTTAAGAATAACCTTAAATATTCTTAATTGAAAACACTTTCAAAATTTTATTTTGATTTTTACTTTTATAATCAATCCACTGAGTACTCAAAAATATGACATTATAAATTCCATTGGCAAATACTTAAAACAACTTTTGGTTGTAGTCAAAGGTTATAGTGTCTAGTATAAGATTTCAGATGACAGAAAATAAATTGATTTCGTCCATCTGTCACTTCAGTCTGAATCTCTTATGGCCAACTACAGACTGTCGAATTTTCGTTAGCGTGGCCAAATTCATATTGTCGAATTTTCGTTAGTGCGGCCAACTTCGTACTGTCGAATTTTCGTTAGCTTTGCGCGCGCAACTTCTGTTGCCTGCTAACAATTTTCTCCCAACGCGTTGAAAGAAGTATAACTTCAAAAAACACATATCTACTAAAAAGTTTCCAAATTTTCTTGGGTGTATATATTTACATACTTCATGTCACTCGCTAATCATCGATAAAACAATATTTTTGAACGTTTAGTGGGCCTAACAGTCGAAAGGCACACAAATGTGTAAATTGTAGAAAATAAGTAAATGACGTTTTTTGAATATAAAATATACCTACGTTGGTGAATCAACTCAGTTTGTCATGTCGTTCATACAGTTAGGCAATTGATTACCAATGTTGTTTCTTTCTAATTAATTTAAAAACGGACAACTTGATCCACGCGCCAAAGAAATAACAAATACTATAAATGATAATTTTAAAAATGCCCAAATCTAATTTTTTTGTTCGTTTTCTTATGGGTTTTTCTAGGTTTTCGTTTCAAGGGCGTACCCAGCGAGGGACAGAGGGGGGCAGTTGCCCCCCCCCCTGGAAGCAAAAAATAAGTCGTTATTAAATTTTGTTGCTGGAATTTTTACAATTCTTGAAATAACTTTACTTCTACAAATCCAAGAAAAATGATACTAGTATAAGACATGTAATATTTTGGTTTCAATCACCTTTTCCGTGATAAAATGTTACAACCTGAACGACCATGGCTTGCCCCCCCCCCCTAGTTTTGATCCTGAGTACGTCATTGTTTCGTTTGATAACTATAAACAGAGGAACACTTTTTGTCTGTTTGTACGAAAAAGTTTAGTAAAATCGATGTTCATACTGTTAAAACCGCGACCGCGAAAAGAAACAAAATTTTAATAACAAATTGAAAGTCCAACTGATTTAGAATATCTGGATTTTATTTAAAAAGACATGTGTCATGACCAGTGGCACACACGACCGAAGGGAAACTGTTTATGTAAAAATAATTTAATAATCTAGGCAATACTATAAAGTATAAAGCTTTATTTACAGGGATACAACAACATTTTGACTTTTCATTTTTCCACTGAGGGATAACGTATCTCTCAAAGGAAAAATTACATATTATCATCAGAGTATTAAACCTCTCTTCGATGTAGTTTCTCTTACAAAAATTTTAAATACGACACTTTTTATTTAAATTTACCGACAAAGTAATAACTAATATTGAAATATTATTTTTGTGCGAAATAACATCCTTTGATTCGTGTTAAACCAGTGAATTGGTGCTTTCATGCCAAGAAACACACAAAGGATTTTGTTTGTGTTTTTAATTAGGTTAATGTAAAATATTTTCCATTAAAATGTAAAGTAGGCTACACAGGTTATGTACTTTTCAAGATATAATTCGACAAATATGTGCTTAATGTCAGCCTCTAGTGATTTATAGCAACAAATCGGCGTCAAAAGTTTATTTTAGAAATAAACATAAATCTTTTAGCGGCCATAAATTTCAAAAATATTAAAGTCCATTATTCTACGCCCCGTTTATAGACAGAAAGTATTTTAAAGCTTGCCATCCACTGTAAACGAATTTTTACTAGTGGAGTCTTGAATTGTCAGCAAACAATATTAATAAATCGGAACCGACCTTCTATAAAGAACATATTTTGTAAACTTTAAGGGCAGAGATCAGCATGCAGTGTTGTCCTTAATATTTGAATTTATAGAACAGTATGTTTTCTTTAAAGTTGTATTTTCAGGGTTTCAGTGTTTTTCAATTACTCAGTTTCTCAGGTTTACACGGATAATCAAAGTTCTAAAGTAGATAATTATTGCTATCATTAATTTGCGTAAATGTGGTCGTCTGGTAAAAGTTCATCTGTATATTATAGGTATGCATATTAATAAACAAATGCAATATCGTACTGAACACCTGCTTTTGTCAGTTAAACAAATGAGCGTAAGTTTATAATAGCCAGCAGGTACAGACTTTGTAGTTTGTACCCATTTATGACTTATATACTGAAATTACTAATAACAGTGTGGTCGTGCTAATCAAGTCCCCGTCTAGCTGGACGCTTCTTATAATTGGACATCGACAAATGTATGAGAGAGAAAAATTCGTTTGTGTTTTTGCATTGAAGGTAATCGACTAATATTAAAACAAATAAATATTCATAACTTGGGTTATTATTCTCACTGTAATAGTGCACATGTTGTTTTGATTAGTTCTATGAGAAAATTCAAAGATTGAGGAAACTATTCAGCGAAAAACTTATAAATATAAATTTCTTAGTTTTATTGCTGCTCAGTATTGTACCGATAATTCCTACTTTGATTATTGAATACTACCATCCAAAACAAATACCAGATCTGTTAGCTCGCACTAGATAATTCAAAATTCAAAAATGTCTCCTATTTTAATTGAGTTGCTTATAATAGCATCCATCAACGTATTTCAATAGTCGTGTGCCTTCGTAGGAAGCGATGAAATTCAATATAATCGTGTTTTACAAAATTCCTAAAAAGGTTACATTTAAAACACTGTTAACGAGATGCAATCGCATTATTTTTACACGCGTTGACAATTCAATATTTCAGGAACTGACAGAAAAATTGTCATTGTTCGTAGACTATGTGACTGACAAATGTCAGCGCTTCTGACACAGTACTGACAGTTTTAGTCATGATTGAACAGCTGTAAAACGAGTTGACAGATTTCATTAGTGGGTGCTGTTTCGAATCCCGAGGCTGCAATACTTTTCAAACATTAACATAAAGAATAGACCAATCACACAAACGTGGGAATATGTCGTTCTTAGAAGAAGACAAACTGCTGTAGTGGCTTCTTCGCGTCTTTGTCAAATCAGACTTGAACCAAGCTTTTACATATTTTATTCCAACCATTCGACACGCAGCCTGTACCATAATAAGGGGAAGCATTCTTTGGTTTGACCTTGAATGACCTTAACCCTTCCACCCAAAGTAAAAGTGAACTGCTGCATTCAATTATACAACTTTTGTTTGAAACATTTTTTCGTAGAGAGCTTATTACTCGATATACTTGAGTTTCAAGTTAAAAAAAAACCCGGGTCGCAGTGCCAAAACCCTGCCGACAATATAGTGTGGTTTAATTTAATTTAAAATTTATATATCTGCCTGACCAAGTGTCTTTCCTAAACCAATCAAGTTTTATGTAATTGTCTACTCTCTTCATTTTAGATTCTAAGAAGGATAATTCATGTGCATTATTTTCTAATTCCATCGTAAATTGAACTCGATCATGAAAACCATTAAATATAGTTAACAATTCATCAGTTTTGTTGACAGGAACACAAGTAACACAATCGTCGACATATCATTTGAAAAAGGGCAAGGAATAGTTCAATTTGCTTAGTCTATCTTTAATCACATAGTCCATTAGGAATTCGGCTAAAATAGGTGAAATAGGTGAACCCATAGGAGTGCCAAACTTTTGTCTATAAACTATATTATTAAATGTAAAAATCATGTAATTTAAACAGAAGTTTAATGCTGCAAAGAAATCTGTACTTTCTATAGTCGTGTGTTTTTTTATTTCATTCCAATTTTGTTTTATGATTATTTACATAATTTAATAATTTATTTATAGTGTCAAATACCCAATTAGGTAAGAGCGAAATTACAAAAAATAGGGAAAAAGTTTATTTTCACTTTCCCTTTTCCCGGCTCTACTTTATACCAGTAAAAACTGCTATTTTTTTCATTATATCTGACCATTTGTAAATTTATTTAATAACAAACCTTTCGATTTATACTTGGATTTAAATATTAACCGTTCCATTGCAAAAACTGGCACCTTTATCAACCTGTTATTAGTGTATTTGCCATATGGCAACATACACTATTGGCGTCGGTCGGATGGCGGGACCTAGGGGTCGAACCAAAATTTCTCGACGTTTCATAACCTCCTAAACACTTTGGCACCATTTTTGAAAATGTTTATATATATATGTATATATATATATATATATATATATATATGTGTGTGTGTGTGTGTGTGTGTACGGGCAATAACTTTCGAAAGACTTAATTGATTTTAACGAAATTTGGTCCACGTATTGAAATCCATCATCGCCAGAAGCCTATTTAAAATGGGCGTAATCGGGCCATTTTAAGGGTAGTTTTTAGGGGTTGAATAATGTTTTTGGCCCCAAAATACCGAAAAAATTCTCAGAATCGTTTCAAAATTGACATTTAACCCGTTAGTAGTAATTAAAAAGTTTCCCTAAAATTTTAATAAAATCGGCCCAACAGGACCGGACTTACAAATTTTTTGAAAACACTAATTTGTAGAAAGTGACTTATTTATTCAAGGGTGTATTTAATTCGGTGTAGACGTTAGATTGATAATAATATTGCAGTTAAGAAAAAAAATGTTATTTGAAGGGGTGCATTAAGGAGTCAAATTTTTTATTTTGCCCAAAAACCAACTTAAGTTTGCATAATAAAGCCACACTGCCTGTATAAGCAAATACACTATATTGTCGGCAGGGTTTTGGCACTGCGACCCGGGTTTTTTTTATTATATCTGACCATTTGTAAATTTATTTAATAACAAACCTTTCGATTTATACTTGGATTTAAATATTAACCGTTCCATTGCAAAAACTAGCACCTTTATCAACCTGTTATTAAGTTAATGAACATGGGTCCATGATTAACGTAACGTAGATTAAATTATGATTGGTTTTCACTAAGGAGTATTGTAAAAACTAAATCTACGTGTTCTATTCTAAGTGGCGTGATTTAGATAAAGAAAAATTCAATGTAAATCTGCAATTACAACCATCATTTAAATAAATATAATTACTTTTTCTATCTATGGCAAAATCTTCTTTAGTAAAGTGTGCTTAACAAACTATTGTACCAGCATTTAGAGTACATTTTTTCCCTTCTGATCGCATCACTTATTTTTCAGCTCCCGATCCATTCCAAACACAAAACCTCTATAATTTGAACTTTGATAAACACAGCACAGCGGCATTGCTAATGCTTTATTATTTGAAATAAACTTATTTTGCACAATTCAATTTAGCGTCCCTAGCAGTAGCCTTTGGTAGTGTCCATCTCCATTGATTATAATTTTGGAAAGGTTATTAACATGACTATAGATTTCAAGGTTACGTATTATTACTTTGTTTGGAAAGATCAAAGGTACCGGTTGTCAATGTCATCTTCTGTGACATAAGGCATACCCGCTGTGACACTCCATTCATTATATCAATGATCAGAAAGGATCTGTTTATTCTATGTCACGGTCGAACCCTTCTCCATATTCCAACAAACACACAAACTATGTACATAATATTCAAATACGTTCGCACGTCTGGTTAGGTTCGAAACGTCGAAACTCGGTCATTCTTACTATTTACTGCAAATTCTCGCGCTGTCTAAATACCGAAGTTTAGAAAGACCGTTAATTACGATGTTTGTATAGTCGTAACTTTAATAGTAAACTCTGATTTATCCGTTGCCTCTCATCTCGAACATGCATACAGGAAATTGGGTACCAGGCTAGCAGAATTTATAACTTATAGTGACATATATTTAATACCAAACTAATATATGTATAAATTTTAATGAGTTATGTTCTGTAATTACATTTTTGCCGGATAAAGTGTATATATTTACATTTAGTTTGGGTGCAAAGTTTAATCAAAATCCGTTTAGCCTTTGTTAATTATTTCGGTATGAATGCAGATATACAAAAATTGTGGAAACATGTTCTCCGGTCTATGTATACTCGAAGCTTCTGCCATAATACGAAATTATAGACAGATCCCTTACTATTTGATATTGTAGAATTGATTGACTGACTTTTTTTAAAGGGATATCCATTAGGGATGTTGACTGTATTCAAATAAAACATAATTTAAATTGAAATGGAAAGTTCATCTTTGATTCATTCAAGACCCCTCGCTACTGTGAGAGTTAATGTCTAGCTACAGCTAAAACCGTCATGTCGGGTAATATTTTTTGACATGTTAAAAAATTGCAATTTTAAAATTCAATAAAATAATCAACCTCGTGTTTTCGTGATTACACACACATAGTTTCTGATTGCGTATTCGATAAATTGTATTATTTACATAATTTAACAATTTATTTATAGTGTCAAATACTTAATTAGGTAAGAGCGAAATACATTCAAGACCCCTCGCTACTGTGAGAGTTAATGTCTAGCTACAGCTAAAAATAATTGGCTCTCGCATGTAGTGAATTTGAGTGTTGTTATCGCTATATTATGAGGGATTAAAATATTGAATTGTGTGCACCGTAGAGTAACTGATTAACTCATTCCACCGCGAAAGTGGAAAGATTCTGGTTTAAATCCAGACGGTGACGTGTTGGAATAATAAATTTTTCTAATATAGTGTTACAACAATGTATGTTTCTTAACAATTATAGCAGACTTAAGCTATTATACTAAAAAAACATAATTTTAATGTCAAGTGGCAGTTTCTATGATAGAAATGCTAAAAAACACTATATTTTCCTTACTTTTAAGGAATTTAATTAATATTTAATAAATAAAACCTAATAAAATCACTCTCAAGTCACGTGACAACGTACACCAATCAGAGCGCATGACTTCACGGAGTCAGGTATACCTACGCATCAGACGCTGTCAAAGGCTTCCTTGTTTGGTTAATATTTAGTGTGTAATTTATCATTATTTGTTTATAGGAAACGTCAAATTACATGTAACTAAAGCAACAGCTACGAAACTATAGAATGGTAGCTCCCATCTAAACTTTTGAGCCTCCTTTGGTATGACCGGATGACGTCACGGCAGTCACATGACATTGGCGTTTTGGGCCGAAACTTGAAACGGAATTTAAAATACATGATTTTTAGGCTTGAGTCATATTTAAATAAAAATAATAAATATTTGTGGCTATATTAGGTTCTTATGCACGATTTAAAACACTTTCCCAAAAATAGTCAACATCCCTATTGCATTATATATATATGCACATATATAGGGCATATGCACATATATACAAGAAAATATCCCTTAGTGGTCAGTATCATTAAATATCAAAGTTGGGTCACTAAACTACATCACAAAACATCCATGACCAGAGATTAGAACCCACGAGAGTACGATCCAAAGGCCAGCATGCTGACCACTATACCACACTGTCCTCTATTGGTTGACGTTCTTTCATTACTACTAATTTTCGTGTCTTTGAGTACAAAATTGATATAAATCATTCCATAATACCAATACAGGTTCCGCAATGTAGCGACATACTTGAAACTTAGGCTGCACCTACGTTGGATCCGGATTCTACCGATTATGCGATCCGATGGCATCTGTTGTGATATACACTGACCTCAGTTACACTGTTATAACCGATCGGGAAACAGTTTCAGTTGTGTTTTGGGGGTACCGTGATTGACTTTGAGGATACTTTTTTGTGGTGGCTTCTGCTATAGAAGAATAAGAGGCGTAGAAAAAGTTATGGGTGCAATAAATTCAAGGATGACTATTCCTCACAAGGTCAATAAACAACTGTTTGTCAATTTTCCCCACTTGGTTTAAGATGGTCCTGGCTTCACTCACATAATCTCATGGGGAAAGTGAAACTTCTTTAAAGTTATGAACTCATTTCATTAATGCGTTATTCATTCTGCGTTACCAGGGTTTCTCTTATATTTCATCTTTGTTGAATCATTTTCGCTTTAATTTTGCGTTACCGAGGTTTCTTTTATTTTTTCCTGGCGTTAAATCATTTCCCGCTTTAACGTTACAAAAAATTTCAAACAGATACGTCGCTGAAGAAATTTCATTTAAAGAATCACACATTTAATAGTTGTGCCGGCGATTGTATTTTTTCCGAACACATCTACATTATGGAACCTGTACATATTTTACTGTTCTACACATCTTGGTTTTAGCGTGCTCACTGTTTACAACAGTATTTAGTGGTATTGCATTGCATGGTTGAGTTTGATGTAAAGTTGACGAGGATTTCCCGTTTGTGTTTAAATGCAGAGTCGTATCCTAGAAAATCTTTTGAACGATTTTGATAGATCCTTTGCACTCGACTTCGCAGCAAAAGAACCTGATCATTTTTTTCGAAAGTACAGGGCTGTGTCAACGTTAATGTGCATTATTTTAATAGGTAATCGTAAGCTTGAGAACAACCGACTGTGTATAGCAATGGCGTTTCCATGACTGCTGTGTTACAAGCCCCCAATTCCCATGTTCTAATTCGAGAACTGATAAATGAATCAATTCTGTACCCCATATTTTATACCAACTATGTTAACTTGAAATTTGCTATGATATAATTTATAAGTAGAAAATACATTTGTAATTAAAAAAAATATCGCCTAACATCTGTCATGTTTACTATTTTACATTTTCGATTGCTGCGCCATTAGTCGAATTTTCAAACGTGCTAAAAATTAAAATATTTAACAGAATGTTCAAGACGTATAATTTAGTGATATATAATTTTTAATCGTATTGAAATAAAACATTACCTGACATCTGTCATATTCACTATATTACATTTTTGATTGCTGCGCCATTAGTCGAATTTTTAAACGTGCTAAAAATCAAAATATTTAACAGAATGTTAATTTAGTGATATATAATTTGTATTCGTATTGAAATAAAACATTCACCTGACATCTGTCATATTCACTATATTACATTTTTGATTGCTGCGCCATTAGTCGAATTTTTAAACGTGCTAAAAATTAAAATATTTAACAGAATGTTCAAGACGTATAATTTAGTGATATATATTTTTTATTCGTATTGAAATAAAACATTACCTGACATCTGTCATATTCACTATATTACATTTTCGATTGCTGCGCCATTAGTCGAATTTTCAAACGTGCTAAAAATCAAAATATTTAACAGAATGTTCCAGGTGTATAATTTAGTGATATATAATTTTTAATCGTATTGAAATAAAACATCACCTGATATCTGTCATATTCACTATATTACATTTTCGATTGCTGCGCCATTAGTCGAATTTTTAAACGTGCTAAAAATCAAAATATTTAACAGAATGTTCAAGACGTATAATTTAGTGATATATAATTTTTAATCGTATTGAAATAAAACATTACCTGACATCTGTCATATTCACTATATTACATTTTTGATTGCTGCGCCATTAGTCGAATTTTTAAACGTGCTAAAAATCAAAATATTTAACAGAATGTTAATTTAGTGATATATAATTTGTATTCGTATTGAAATAAAACATTACCTGACATCTGTCATATTCACTATATTACATTTTCGATTGCTGCGCCATTAGTAAAATTTTTAAACGTGCTTAAAATCAAAATATTTAGTAAAGCGCATGGTTTAACGAACGACTTCATCCTGTTAATTTTAATGTTACAGTCGGCAACTTCATTCTGTTAATTTTGATCTAACATCGTAAAAATTTACTGTCATAATTTTTTCATACCGCGCCCAAAAAGATTAAATGAAGACAAATATATTTGGTGGCTTTTTCATCGAATATCCGATTCCCATTTACTGATATACTGATATAAGGACAAACAAACAAAAAAATCTCCGTCAACCACTTAAGGGCCAGTACTGACCTTTAAAGGAAAACAAATGGCTGTTATATAGACACACACTTCTAGAAGTATCGTATATACAGGGTGTACTCTTGTGATTTTACAGAAAAAATATATATTTTTTATTTAATTTTTCCAATTAAAGGGCGTTGAATGGTCGCTAATTTCGGCTGTTTCTGTACAATATTCTGTTCCGCGGTCGCAACATAAGAAAATACTAGATCATACAAGACACGCAGTGTGAAATCAGAAGTTCTCAACAGTTAAGTATAACCTGCAACTGATTATTATTGACGTATTACTAACTGGTTAATAACTAGTAACGTCGTATGCAGTATCCTATTCAATTACAAACGTTTGACTTATCGGGGACTGGTAAAGTGATTTGCGTCATTTATCAGTTGCGACTGAAAGCGGCTTAAACATAACTGATATTTGACCGATTTTGTATGTTTAAATGTTTTTCCACATCGATGTTCTAAAAATCATTAGTAGACGTAACATCCTGTATTGAGTGTAGTGCACATTGAGTGGTTCTTAACAATGGAGGGATCACAGAATGAAACCGAGCAGAAGGCAACTAACCTCCCGTAAAGCTCATGGTGTTGGAATGTTGTGGGCGGGAGCGTTACAGAATGCCAACTTAAATGACAATTTGATGCTCTATAAATAATAGACAACTTAAACACACAGACATACATTGTTTACAGGATGATTCACGAAAATTATCAAGTGCTGATAAACTTGTTCTAGAAATGCAGTCTCATACCTCAAAAAGTATTTACAATATCGGTCTCATTATTCATTATCTTTTTTTACATAGCTAGGTATATATATGTCGTAGGGTAATTAAAAAAAGCGGATTTTTGCGAAAATCCTAGGATGTTTGTAAAAAATTGGATTCCAATTACCCGGTTTTTTGCAGTCGTCCAAAGATTTTCGCGAAGATTCGATTATTTCAATTGTCCTACGACATAATAATAACATTGCGTTTAACGTCCGTTTCTCGACTTTATGTCATAACAGACGCCATTCGCACGATTACTATTTTCCATTTACCACTTCCCGTTATTTTCTACATTTTTTAAAACTTCAACTTATGTAATTGCAATGGGCCAATGAAGGAATTATAGGAAATAAGGATAGGATAGGTAATTTTTGAACAAGGAGTTTGATAAGTAATCGGCCATGGCCTTAAATAAGGAACCATCTCGATATTTATCTGGCAAACCATGGAACACCTTAATCAAGATGGTCGATACAGGGATTACCGTTTTTCGGCGAGGAGCAGTAGAAAAAGGCCCTAGTCACCTCTGCCCCCGCCGGGATTCGAACCCGTACCTCCCGAATGCGTTATCCTACGACATATATGAATTTAAAAAAACCCGGGTCGCAGTGCCAAAACCCTGCCGACAATATAGTGTATTTGCTGATACAGGCAGTGTGGCTTTATTATGCGAACTTAAGTTGGTTTTTCGGTAAAAAAAAAATTTTACTCCTTAATACAGCCCTTCAAATAACATTTTTTTTCTTAATTGCAATATTATTATCAATCGAACCTCTATACCAAATTATATGCAACTTTCAGTAAATAATTCACTATCTGCAAACTAGTGTTTTCATAAAATTTGTAAGTCCGGTCCTGTCGGGCCGATTTTATTAAAATTTTAGGAACACTTTTTAATTACTACCGGAGGGTTAAATTTCAATTTTGAAACGATTCGGAGAATTTTTTCGGTATTTTGGGCCCCAAAAACATTTTTTTACCCCTAAAAACTACCCTTAAAATGGCCCGATTGGGCCCATTTTAAATAGGCTTCGTGCGGTGATAGATTCCAACATGTGTGCCAAATTTCGTTAAAATAAATTAACTTCTTCGAAAGTTATAGCCCGCACACATATATACCTATATATATAAATATATATAAGTATATATATATATATATATATATATATATATATATAAACATTTTTAAAAATGGTGGCAAAGTGTTTAGGAGGTTATGAAACGTCGAGAAATTTTGGTCCGACCTCTAGGTCCCGCCATCCGACCGACGCCAATAGTGTATGTTGCCATATGGCAAATACACTAAAAAGGAATAATAGTAAAGTTTTAAAATTAATTAGTCTTACCAACTATAGTAAGAAAAATTACTCACAGTAGAGTAGTAGTTAAAGTTTTGCTACCATTGTTAAGAAACCTCCATTGTTACAATGCCATATTAGAAATAGTATATTACTCCGCGAGGGCGGGAATTTCAATTTTCCGGCCGTGCATACTATTTTTCTTCATACCCGGTCTAAAGTACGTACTTTCATATCAGTGTGCAGGAGAAAACTGTTTCGGCCTGCTGTTACAGATGGCGTGTGAGTAATTCCAGCAGTGCATAAATGTTAGGCGTTCTGCCTTAAAATCGAAGCCGAAAGTACGTATTTTCGACCGGGTATAAAGAAAAATATATTTTCAAACACTGTCATTGCCGAGATTTATTCCCGAAACTTTCTACTATCCCGGCGGAATGAGTTATCAATTACTTTACAGTGACACATTCAAAGTATTTCTCATATTTAAAGCATATTTGTAACAGTTTTGCACATCATGCCAGAGCTAATTTTTATCTTAGGTGAAGCTAGACACGAACCTTCACAGTAGTGAGAAAAAAAAGAATTTTCCTTGTATCGAGTATTTAATAAATATATGTAAAATTGATTCTTGGGAACAATAGACGAAATAATTAAAGTGTATATTTTTTATATCATTTATTTGCCGACGTTTCGGCTATTATCTAGTCTTTTTCAAGGCAATAAATGTTAATTTTCACAATAAGTCGATTGAGTAAAAATCACCATAAATATACATGACATACAAATATAATAAGTATAATTTAATTTTAAGGAATGTTAATTTTTTTATTTTAAATTATATATTATGCTGTCCTTAGCAAATGCGGAGTGTGGTTCGAATTATTTGATCGAATATCTTCGGATTTACATACAGTTTATTACGGCGTAAATAGATTTATCAGTCAGACTTACGTATTTTCAGTTTTCGACTGATATTATTCACGTATTTTCAAGTCTTTAGTCTCTACGCAAAATGTCTTCTTACACTGCTCAGCGTGACTGAAACACGGCGGACACTTCAATATGGTGACGTAAAAATTAAAACGAAACCTTTATCTCATTTTTATGTATGTTTTATCTATGGATGCGTTGAATTTTACAAAAATTATCAGCAATTATCAGCTCCAAAGGATTTTGTAAAAAGGATAAGAGCCCTAAATTTTAAAAACCCGGGTCGCAGTGCCAAAACCCTGCCGACAATATAGTGTATTTGCTTGTGTAGGGCCGTGTGGTTTTATACTTTTATTATGTGAAATTAAGTTTGTTTTTGGGCAAAATTAAAAATTTGACTCCTTAATACACCCCTTAAAATAACATTTTTTTTCTTAATTGCAATATTATTATCAATCTAACGTCTACACCGAATTAAATACACCCTTCAATAAATAATCCACTATCTACAAATTAGTGTTTTCAAAAAATGTGCAAGTCCGGTCCTGTTGGGCCAATTTTATTAAAATTTTAGGGACACTTTTTAATTGCTACTAACAGGTTAAATGTCAATTTTGAAACGATTCTGAGAATTTTTTCGGTATTTTGGGGCCCAAAAACATTTTTCAACTCCTAAAAACTACCCTTAAAATGGCCCGATTACGCCCATTTTAAATAGGCTTCTGGGAGGGATGGATTTCAATACGTGGGCCGAATTTCGTTAAAATCAATTAACTCTTTCGAAAGTTATTGCCCGTACACATATATATATATATATATATATATATATATATATATATATATATATATATATATATATATACATATATATACATATATATATATAAACATTTTTAAAGATGGTGCCAAAGTGTTTAGGAGGTTAGAAACGTCGAGAAATTTTGGTCCGACCCCTAGGTCCCGCCATCCGACCAACGCCAATAGTGTATGTTGCCATATGGCAAATACACTAATTAGGGGCATTGAGTAAGTCTATAACTTCGTCATCCGGTGATGTGTGGCTGCTAGACATGAAAATGTATAGTATTCGTAGAGGAAATTGGTCCGGGACAACATTTTTCATTTCTAGTCCTTTGAGTTTTCATATACACACAAAAGATAGCGTTTTCATCAAAGCAATTTTGTCAACTAACCAAAGAGACAACAGTGGACCCAAAGACATAATCAACTAGGGGACTAGATTTCGTTTTGTTTACACATTGAAGGCTTTGTGACACTGGGGTAGGCGCCTATGTATATAGTATGAACTAGTCTATTGCTTTTTCCTGATTTCTAAAGCTTGCCTACCACTAGAATATTTTATAGTCTAAGCACTGACCATACCAAAGTATCCTGACTATCACTGCTAAAATTGTATTATTGAATTTAACAGCTGATCTGATGAATATCAAATCGGTTGCAAGCTAATATTTTATCATTAATTGATGTTTATATGAAAGGAGCAATTAATTAGAATAATTATTATCATCGGTTCTGTAGATATATTCTGTTGATGAGAAAGACTATAATCTTGATTTTATTATTTCTCGTTTCGTCGACAAATTTGGTTTCCATCAATACCGATATTAAGGCTGTCGGAACGCTCTGAATTTTGTTTGTGGTGAGACCCAGCGATAAAGGGCGAGGTAGGCAAAAGACATATTGTGGGTGTGATCTTCTTTAGCTCTGTCTCGCTCAAATCACCCGCACGTTTCAATTTTTGGCTGGTGCCAACTACGAGGCTAAAAAATTTTATTGCGAGGGTGCCGCTGTCAATTGATTACTCTAATTTTTGGAAATATTTTGAAGATTTAAAAAACTTTTCCGAAAAAGGAAGAGTCACTTTAGGTTTGTGATGGAACAGTTTTGTGAAATAAGTACGAATAAGGTCATAGTGTGACATTGAAAACATGTGTTTTTTTTTGCACATTTAATGCCAAATTTTTTCCAGTAAATCGTACATAAATTACAAAAGTAGTCCATTAGAGACCTAGATTTGTCCTTTATCTTCCTTATAGAAAAAGAATTTTTGCAGAATGTTGATGAATAAGTCTACAATCAGTTGACAGCCGAAGCTCTATTTTTGGCTTAAATTCAGAGCGTTCCGACAGCCTTAACGGGAGCGAAATTGTGAAATAGTCTATGCTCACGCAAAACTATAAAATATAAATTTACATTTTTTATCCAGTGCACGACACGCTATTAGAAAGACCGCTGGCTCTCGTGCCGCACATAGATGAATGTGTGTGTGTGTGTGTTTTGTTGCAGAATGCATGTTACGTGACAGCACACTCCGGGGGCTGATTCCTGAATATTTCACACTAGACATTACCTCGTCACGCGCTCTCACTTTATCCACTGCAATACTTATTAACCCCCTCCATCCACATTTATTTTTTTCTCGCTGTTTATCGTTTATTTGTAAACGTAGTTACAGATTTTATTTCAGATGCACGTAAAGGTTAATAGATTAAAAATGACTCAAGAGTGCTATGTACCATACATATAGGTAGGGTTGCCATCCGTCCGGGTTTCTCCGGATTTGTCCTAGTTTAGAGGGCATCCAGGGAACGTCCGGGCGGGGCTTCATTTGTAGTCCGGGTTTAAAAATACTAAGATGGTCTCAGTACTTCAAAGATTTTTGTTTAAAAATTTAATTGAATTTTGTTAGGTTTAATATTTTAATAAGGTTTTGTTTTCATAACAGAGTATATTAATGATTTGTGTTTTATTTTAAGAATAAAAAAATTCTAGCTGATTATTAAAACAATTTGTAACAAACTGTAATAAGATTCTGTTTTGTTAGGTAAGTACATTTAAAATGATGATAAAAGATGACTAAATTTAATTTTAAGCTCTGAAAATAAATAAAAAGGTGATTTTTCAACTCTTTTTTATAACACTGACTATGTTTAAAAAAACCTGTTGACATGTCCGGGTTCTGCGCTCTAAAATCCGGGGTTTCACGCGTCTTGTCCTGGTTGCCAAATTTTAGAGATGGCAACCCTACATATAGGTAACCTCAAAAGCTGACCAAGAAGGTTAAAATATAGCTGACAATAGAGTTTGCAATACTTCGAAGACACAATTTTTGTGGAATTTCACGCCAGTAGAGATTTTTATACATCAAAAAAATTGAAACTAAGGCCAGTATTTAAAACTCAAAAGTATAAGAACGACCGAAATCGATTGAGAGTTGTTCGCTATACGACTTTTTGTAGAAAGATAGATAGATTATATAGAGGCTCGACAAGTAAGGTCTTTAGCGTCTATACAGCGTATCGTGCTACTGGTATCGTTTCTTTATTCTCTTTTTTTTTAAATAACGTATATATTCTTTAGCGAAACTAAACTGTTTTGTTGTCTTATCGCTATTTTGCCGAGAATTTTCTTTTAATCTTGCAATAATGGCGTTCAGTAGTCTTGTGTTTTTATCCAATAATTTAGGAGTGGCTGAATAGAAGACGTGACCTGAATAATTATTGCAGGCTATTTTGATGCAAGAAATCGGTTTTCTTTTTTTATTCTTTACAAAATAATGTATAGTCTCAAAGCATAGTCAATTCTGCAATGGCGTGTATGTTGAAAAATGCAAACTGGTTGTTCCTTTAGCATTCTATAAGTGATTTTTGGTGTCGAAATTTTAATAAAAAATTTTTAACGTATGTTTTTAACAAAAAAAGAATTGGGATCTACGTTACAAATAGATAATAAAACAATTTTTTTGAGAATTTTTCGGAAACGTTTTCTACAAGAAAAAAATTCCCAAAAGTGCTTATTTTCAATGTAGCTTTAAACATAGAATAATCCCGCTTGTAGTTGAATCGCATTCTTTGGTTCCTTAAACTCTAGCCCTGCGGTATATATGTCGTAGGATAATTAAAGAAATCGGATTTTCGCGAAAACCTAGGACGTTTGCAAAAAATCGGATTTTCGCGAAAACCTAGGACGTTTGCAAAAAAACGGATCCCAATTACCCGTTTTTTTGCAATCTTCGTAGGATTTTCGCGAAGATCTGATTTTTTTAATTATCCTACGACATATACATCTCTTTCGTAGACATACCTCTCTTTCATCTATGCTAGAAAGTAGCTAGCTTTACTTTGATGTAATCATAATATGGTGCCTTAGCCTTTTGAAATGAATACATTTTTTAAATTCCTGTTTGCAATTACGAGGAAAGATATAAGATCGAAATATTTGGTTTACATTATTTTTTGTTTATGTATACGAAATAATGTGCAGTGTACAAAATCATCAAATTTTGTTTATGTCCTGGACTTTTTAGTTCTCGTATAAGATAACTGATTAGTCGATCAAATTAATCTAATACTAGCGGTACCTGTGCCAATAATTCGCACTAAAATTCGTTTCTAATTTTTCACACTCTTTATAACTTTCTTCTTTTTGTTGTATTACATTACAAAGCTCAGTGACGGTTCAGGAAAATATTTTTCTAAAACTGTCATATAGAGACGCAAGTATCGAAAACGTTGAGTTGAAGCGCCGCCATACGAAAAGCATTTATACGTGAATTTTGTTTAAAAATTAAACGAAAAAAATTTACCGACCGGCAATCATGTTGACGTTGTTTCAAAGTTAGAACCGTCAGATGGCAGCATTGCTGCATATACTGAATAAATGTTTAATTGTTATAATTAATTATTTTGCAAAAACAAAAGCAATAATAGATTTTTTAGTTGTTGATATCGGTAGAGCAAGCAATTATCTATAAAATGATATAAAATTTATGTGGAGCAATTGTGTGGTTTTTTCGAAAAAGGGAGGCAAACATCCTAACCTTAGCGTATTAATATATATGATAGAAAACCTAAACTTATGGTATATTCCATAATAAACAGAAAAGAGAAAGAATGCGTTATTTAAAAAAAGATGAATTTTTCATTCATCATTTCGTGCCTTATTTTTATAAAAGAAGACAAACAGTCGAACAAATAAACTGACTTATAATAAAGAAAACAAAACTATACAAGGTAGAGGATATACATTGCAATATTCTTTCAGTTCTGTTTACACGTCATGACAATGTCTGTCTGTCTGTCGTCACATGAGAATAACATTAGATATATAGAAAGGTATGTGTCTACGCTGTCTCCAAAAGAGAGTCAAGGGTGCCCCGGGGATCGGAGACTGTTTATCATCGCCGTAGGCTTTGTAAAAATTATGCTAACAAAAACTACTCTTCGTACATATTGTATCAGACATAGAATTGACACGGCGACTGAATGATCGACTTACTCGTCACTTTTTTATAACCGACTAGCGGCCCAGTCCGGCTTCGCCCGGGTGTAAATGTAATATATAGGATATAAAAGATGAGAATCATTATCATTAAATTCTCAACGTGTATTGAATTTGCACGAATTCAATCGCTTTTATTTGTGAATGTTCAAAAATCGAAGAAAAATCTTATTTCCCAAAGAGAAATTTAAAAAATTCTGTTGATCCGATCGCTACCAAACTTCAGAAGATCACCCGCTAGGCTAATCTAAAGATTGTCTGAAAATTTCATCAAAAATGGTCTACCCGTTTGGGGTCCATAGAAATGTAAAAAGTGGTTATTGTGACATAACGATAATAGTTGGACATATAGTATGGCGAAGTTTTTTGTAGTTATTGATGTGTTCTTTAATATTGTAGAACATACTTTTGTTCTATCATCAATAGTTTCCGCAGCGCATGCAACGAAAGATGTTTTATGGCATTTTTTTTACACCTTAAGTTACGTTACTAAAGTTTTAGTAAGAATCCCTAATATTTTCTAGCAATAAATATAGCCTATGTTACTCAGGGTAAATGTAGCTTTCTAACGGTGAAAGAATTTTTTAAATCGGCACAGTAGTTTTTGAGTTTATTCATTACAAACATACACACAAAAATACAAATCTTTCCTCTTTGTAATATTAGTGTGCAATTAAAAAAATGTAAAGTGTTTAATTTACAATCGCTAAAAACGTCAATATTTACTGAAAAAGTTTTTGTCTTGGCAGTATACTAGCTTGGGGAGTATCTAATTTGTACAACACACTATATTTGCTTTGATAAAGTTTTGTTAGATTAATGATTTTATTGTTATAATTTCGATTTATCATGGACGTAGTGCTTGTTCCTTTAAAACGAGACAAAAGCGAACCAAGACTATTACTCTGAACTTGTGATGTAAAATTACCCGTTATTTATGATAGTAACCCTTTTGACCGGATAATTTACCAGTTAATTAAGCGACTATCTATAAAACTAAATGGTGGCTTCCTAAACCGGAAGCCGTCATTTTGTTGAAGTGAAACCACTTTCTCAGAACAACAATAAATAAAACAATAGAGCAATTTTCAACAGTAGAATCTAAGGAATTAATTAAATAAAGTATTTAAATATTTATAGTCCTGTATATTATCTATAAAATTTAAATTAAAATCTCGAGCGGAAATTACAATCATGCGCAAAACTTTCTACGCAGCCTCGTATAATAATAATAAATAAGCCGCGGCAATTTAAAATAAATTATCGCGTTTATCTGATTAGTTATTTAACTGGTTATTTTCCTGCACTACCCGCTAGCCAATCAGGTCTCTACTTTTGACGTTATCGAATTTTTTCACATCTTTAGAAAATGTCAGTTCGGTTCATCCCTGTAGCTATGTAACGTTGGCCCGAGAAAAAAAACAGTGAATATAATATTATGAAAATGTTGCGGAGATAAAAGAGCTTTGTCCAGGTTTAAAACTATGTTATAAAACAGCTCGGGGAAATACATATGAATTATTTAACTTTTATTAAATACGAGAAATACGAGTTCTTGAAAATGTTTGTAGTATTTCATGTTTCACATATTTTTCTTATATCTATTCCAAATAAAATATTGAATCATAAAATATTATATCATACACAAATGTTTGTCAGTCAATCAAAATTTCAATTTTGCACACGTGAATAATATATTATTATCTAATATCGTTCTAAATCCAATATGGCGGACTCCCTAAAATGGCGGATTACCTGTTTCTTCACAACTTCCCTGACATGAATATCAAAAGAAATGGCTTGACGAGTAGAATACGATACAACCCACTCTTTTATAACTATAAGAAATTAATGAAAACTAGTTTTTCCTTTTTAGTTCACTGCAATAAAAGTTTGTCTTTAGGATTTTTTTCTAAATTTTTTTCATAATCGATCGAAATCTGTGAATAAAACGAATCTAACATCAAATAAAACGCGCCACGAATGAAATATTTGATTAAATTATAAACGCTCGACAATAAATGTTATAAGCGTTGGTTAAAAAATCGTATGCGGGATAAACTCTTAATCAATGATCACAAACCAATCGAAACATGACATTTCTATTGTTCGCGATCCTGGGGAATTTTCTTTTAGTGTAAAAAATAAAAACCACCATAAAGGGAATAATTAAATCCATACGTCCGGAATTAAGTATCCACCCCGTAATCCAGTAATACCAACTTAATAACTTTCCCGTTTGTACACACACAATGTGTTTTAAGTTGGTATATCTATGGTGACAAGACTAAATTTCTCATAACAGCTTTTAGATGAAATAATATTAATAGCGATGAGGTAGTTCAGACTCAATATTTCATTTTTCAATGTTGAAAATGTTTATTTTCATGAAATAACATGACATTGAAACTGAGTTACCATTTTTTTGATCATTATTTAAAACGACAACGAATATATAGTATTCGTAAAAAGCTATGATCGATCAACAAATTCATGAAAATTAAAAGCTCTAGCTCTAGGAGCTTGTAACTACTTCTAGCTGTTGGATCAGGCCCTCGCAAGGTTGCCTAGACAAGTGATTGAAGTCACTATATGTACTGTCTCTTGTAAAAGTTTCATCCTCTATAAAATCGGAACCATTTTTTACATCCGCCGCTTGGACTATTCTGTTTTATAACAGGAACGATTATCTGCTTGATGACAACTATTGGACTGGCTCCCCACTCCTCAGTCGAAATTTTTTAGTCTTATTAACAGAACAGAGCTCAAGAAAATATTCTTAGAGACAGAAAAATTATCAAACAGTTTTACATAAGCGATTTTGTCTCGTGGCTGTTGATATATTCCTGTGGGCCAAGGTTAATTCCCTAAAGCTCGACCCATATATACATTTGAAACGTATATATCAGACTGTGAGTGTTTCGCAAGTCGCTTTGGAAGAGTTCTGTCACCGTCTAAGTAAATGCAGCTGTCGTAGCCTACTTCGAGAATCAACGTTTGATGTATATCTCCCTGTGGATCATTTTTGCATCAACATCTCACTTCTAGTTTTCGCAAACACCTATATCTAAATTAAACGCACGAATTTCATTTATATTCTTTCATGTAGCTTTAAGTTTATGCGTGTTGAAATTATACTAGCTTACTAGCTGTTCAAGCCAGTTAGCGCTAGTTGACTAGCATAATTCATTACTAGCGCTAGTAAAATTGAAAGCATTTAGTTTATATCAATTCATCATGTATATTTTTTTATGTTTGTTTAGCCATGACTTTTCGAAGGGGTTAATTGATTTGAAAAAATATCGACGCCATTTTGTTCAGAATATCGACAGACTGATACCCTACAATTTTTTTAAACGATTCAGTCGTTATTTATTGACTTTCAAAAATTGTTTTTTATATATGTTGCCTCATAGCTTTAGCATTTGTGAACCGATTTTAACGATTTTTTTTCTATTTAACAGGGCATACCTTCATGTAAAATACCCAGAATCTTTTTTGTAAAAATTCCTTTTTGATCCATAAAACAACGTGCCTTGTTGTAGGGATGTAACTTTAGTAGGTGACATTAAAATAAACGTGAAGTAAATGAAATAAAAAGATAAAAAAGTATTATTCTTCAGTAAAATTTCCTTTGGCACGGTAGGATAAAATCGATTCATGAGACTGAATGTGTAACGAATCGTTGCAATACACGTACAGTAGAACCTCGATAAGTTAAAAACCTCTGAAAGCATAAAAACTCAATTACTTAAATCACAAAACCTCGGTAACTTAAACAAATATTCTGAACATCGCCCTCCAAACAAAAGGTTTTGCCAAGAACTTAATTGATTTTCACTTCAGTCTTCCACTAAATCGCTTTACTGATTTCTTTGTTTAAATAATTTATTGTTTAAATAAATAAAAAATTGATTCTAAATGAATAAATGAATAAATAAACAAATTATGTAACCTCTATTAAACTAAATACATCCTCTATAAAATCCACAAACCTCGGTAAGTTAAAAATTTTACTCTGACAACCTCGCTAACTTCAAATCACGATAAGTATAAAACTCGATAACTTAAATTTTTTAACGTTTCCCTTGGATTTTAACTTATCGAGGTTCTACTATATCTCGTATACTATAAAAACCATCGTACAGCCTTATGCTATAGTGGGCTCGTGCCTCGTAACCTAAAGATCATAGATTCGATTCCGGCTATCGGTGCCATATTACTACTTTTTTTACAATTATACCAGTTTTACTTCTATAATAGTGTGTATAATAATAATGCGTTTAACGTCCGTTTCTCGACTTTGTCATAACAGACGCCATTCGCACCATTACTATTTTTCATTTTACCACTTCCCGTTTTTTCTACATTTCTTAAACTTCAACTTATATAATAGCAATGGGCGAATGAAGAAATTACAGGAAATTAGGATAAGGTAGGTAATTTTTGAACTAGGAGTTTGATAGGTAATGGCCATGGCCTCAAATAAGGAACCACCTCGATATTTATCTGGAATTAATTGAGGGAAACCATGGAAAACCTCAATCAAGATGGCCGGTACAGGAATTACCGTTTCTCGGCGAAAGGCAGTAGGAAAAAGTCCCAGCCACCTCTGCCCCCGTCGGGAATCGAACCCGGACCTCCCGAATGCGAGTCTAGTGCTGTACCACTACTCTACCCAGCTCGGTAATAGTGTGTATAAAATACACAGTCTCTTTTTATAGTTTGTTCATTCTCATTTTTATTACAAAATACCGATCATAATAACCAGCTGCTTCAACGTCTACTATTTCTCACTTCGCGCCAGCACAAATAATTATTTCTCTGAACTGCCCGTGTAATTGCCACCCTCTTTGTCACGGGTCAGCGACTATGATTCAGAGACCTATATATTGTCAACTCTGTCTTACATAAACGACATGCCGTATAAATGACAGAGACGAAAAAACAACTGATGAGAAAATAACGGTTTCGCAATGAAATGTATTTGTTCGTTACTGATTATAAAATCGAACAGATTTTCTTCTTTCCCTCTTTTTCGTGTGTCCTTGACTGAATAACACGGTTCAATTATAGAATATAAAATTAGGTCGTACAAATTAAGATCGATTGAGGTTAAATATGGCTGTCGCACCTGCGGTTTCCGATTTAACCTTCGAACTGAAATATCTCGGCCTGAATGGAACCTTTTTGTATTTTCCTACAGTTTTAATATGTTATTAGTTGTTTTTTTATTATTTTAGGATTTATTATCTAATGATTTTATTGTAAATTTGAAAAAAAAATCTTTATGTTATTATTGTTTTATTTTAAAAACATATTTCATTTTAAAACTTCATATTTTTGTATTGGCAACCATAACAAAACTGAAAATTCATCTGATACGTCATAGAATATTGTTAACGGTGATATTCTTTGATGTTTGTTAATTGGATTGAGCTCTAATTAAATTTTGAAGATAAAAGGACTTTTTTTTGTTTTTAATCCAATTTCACAAACGACCATCCAAAAGTATTATATCTATAACCGTACAAAAATGATAAAAGTTGTTTAGTTCAGTTCTCAGAATGAGACGGGAGCTTAATTTATATATAAAAAGAATAATTAAATAAACATTTTAATTGGACAAATTTATTTCGTATCATTAACTTGCTTTTGTAGTATTCGGAAATTATAGTGAAATTATCTTTTTAGATCCAACGTTAGTAATCTAGTAATCATAGGAATTTACATGCTATAAACTTTATCTCGTGTTCATTTCATTTGCAAATTTTAAAAATATTATTAGCACACTTTAGCTTAGAAGGGTCTCATTTGACAAAAAACTTTTCTTACGGATCTCAAAACTAGTTCAATGTGTAAACATCTTAGCTCTCGCATCGTGGTGTGAATTAAATGGGAATTCGACCATCACGCATCTGTACGTCAGACGTAGTTAACTATTCACTAGACACGTGAGGTGTCTAAGATACCAGGCAACCTATATTCAATCATATTTTGCATATAAAACCGCACCTTACTAAGAGTTAAGTCGTGTAAATATTACCTGGTAATTGACTTTATTTCTTTTTTGTCCTTGGTAATTAATATAAAAATGATTTTTCGGGAAAAAGGACTTTATTTATAAGTGAAACACTTAATATTTTATTTTTAGCGACGTTTCGTTCCTTTATATCTATTTAATCACAACATTTAATAGGTATGTATTATTATTATTTGTTATTTCAATTGTAAATTTTATAAATTGTATTTTAAACAAAATGTATTTACAGTTATTAAAGCTTGATAAAGTTCCAAACAAGGAACGAAACGTCGCTGAAAATAAAATATTAAGTGTTTTACTTATAAATAAAGTCCTTTTTCCCGAAAAATCATTTTTATATTACATGGTAATTTTGTAAAAATTGATATAGATAAAATTTCGAATAAAATTATACTATACATTTAAATTTTAAGGAGTGAGTCATACGTCTATACTGCACAATGTAATATAAGCGGTTATACCTACGTATACTTTATACGAAAACTAATTACGATGTTTCAATAGCTATAGTTTCCCAAATTCAGAAACAATTATTATGATTGATAGTATGAAACTCGTGACGCGTGAATCTAAGGCCGTTCGCACACGATGCAACATGAAAGCAATTCAAGTCACCAAGTGATGTTGGCTAAATCGGTAACAGGACATTCGCAGGCAACACACGAGGCAACATTTTAGACCATCGACTTGTGAATTTCAAAACGAAGGTGTAACTACATGCATTTTCGATTCATCACTTTTGAGTGAATTTTTATGGTGAATTTAAACAAATATGTGTTTATATTTGGCGGACAGGCCAGCTCTGCAAGAACAATTTGAATTTATTAGCAACCGTAATTTTCAATTTATAAAGATTCCCGAAAATTATTCCAATATTTATTTATTTATCTGTTACGTCTTTTTGGGAATACTTCTCAAGAGTGAAATCGTATAAAATACAGTAACCACGGATTTGACATTAAACGTTTCTTTATTTACAAGCGATATTAGTAACATGTTGCTCAAATAACGTTTCCTTGCAGGTCGGTCGCCTGGATCGTTCAGGTCACGCAAATCGAGTATTTCGCCGATAAATTGCTTTCAAATTGCCCTTTTGGTGAGTCTCCATTCCTTTAGCTAGGAAGTGACAGAGAAGGGATATCGAATAGATGTTGAATTGCTTTCGTGTTGCCTTGTGTGCGGACGGCTTAACTCTCCTTTATTCGGGTGTTTTTAGAAATAAAATAAATAAGACTGCAAAGGTAGTTTCAAAGTGGTTCTACTGTATTTACCCGCACAGCTTCAACTGCCTCACAATAGCATAAAGTTAAATTTGATTTGAAATGAGACTATTCTGAATTTCACATTATAACTAAATTAAAGGATGGGTAAAATTTTATTTTCCATTAAAATATGATTTTTATATTTTGAAATTGTGACATTAAGTGATTTCTCTTTGTCATTTATTACTTCTTGTTTGATTTTTGTTTGAAACACGAAAATGTGCTTTGAATTTAAAAGCACTAACTTTTTTATAAAACTGCCAAATTACGAAGCAAAAAAGTATGTTTGCTTGAATCATTGTAGACACAAAACTTGAATGGAGCAGAAGTTGACTAATTCGTTATTTTTCAAAATAATTAGATTAAATAGCAGAATATTGCAAAATCCTCTTTGTTACTTGTTCCATAACTCAATCAGGAAAAATTGAATATTTTTGTTGTGTCGTTATGGTATTTTTAGTCAAAGCTTTAGCCGTACAAAAATCTACTGAAATAACACTACTAGTATATTATTGAATTTAACAGATAATATGATGAAAAACATCAAATCAATGGCAGACTAATTTTTTTCATGCCTAGCAGCCCTTATAATGAACACTTATCCATTTGGAGAAATGATAATTAAAGCTGTTACGTTGTCACCTATAAACATTTGTCGTATAGTGATTGTTCCACCCCTATTTTGAAACATATCTGGCAAACGAATTATCGAGCATTTGCGAGAAAGCAGAGAGAGATTTGAAATCGTTGGGACGTTGTTTTAATTGCGTTAACAGTTACTGGCTAAACTGTACTGTTGTCGCTGATGCGCATTTTAAGGCTGCATAACCAAAAAAAGAATAGTTTTTACAAAATTAAACGAATGAACGCTGTTGACCATGCGTCAAAACAACCCTTTTTCACATTAGTGTATGAAGTAAAAGTAAAGTAAAGCGATTTTACCAATCCAATAATAATTGCCAGAAACGACCTGTTAGTTGCCATTTAATACTATATGAGCAACAGAGCCAAGCATACTTTGTCTTCCCAAACAGTCCACATATGATACCAATTTGGCCGAACGCGAACTGTCAAAAGTAAGTATTACATATATAGATACTTATTATGATGTGGAAATCAGCTATTGTATAGGTTGTACTTAAAAAAAAAGTAGTATGTAATAATGTATATGATATCGTAAATGTTAAAAGTAGTTAGTCGCTCGTTTTAACATAATGCTCCTTCTCGTATAATACCTTCATTTACAAACGAGATACATAAACTACTATTATTACACAAAATGTCATTACAGACGTAGTTTCGTGAACGACCCAAATAGATTCCAATATAACCGAACACTGAACTGTCATATATATAAATATATACTTGTTATGAAGTGAAAATCAGATATTTTAGGAGGTCCATGCGAAAAATGTGGTATGTATCTCGATTGTAATGGTTTTATGTCTCGAGTTAAAACTCGCTAGTTGTTTGTTTTAACATAATGTCACACTCGGGCATAAAATAATGCATTACAATCGTAAACTATACTATTCCAGTTAGTATTTATTTTCTTCATGAATAAATGCTATAAAAATTTGAAAGACATAGGGAATAGAAGAATTTAGATTTAGCACAGAATATATAAAAAACATTTCCCACAGAAAAACGAAATAAAACTGTATAGCTTCTCTATTCAGCCTTAATTTCTTAAAGCGTATATTTTAATATTTTATCAACAGAATTCAATATAGAATGCCAAGCGTTATTAAGGGAGTTCACCCGTTAATAATTTTTCCTAGAACTTTGATCAAATTTAAATATTTTATAGAAAACAAAAATATCTAATTACTAATAGCTGTTGAACTTTTAAAGTGATTTCACGTACTAAATTTCAGCTATTTCCTATTAACGCTCATACTTTTTACACCCATTGCATATCAAGCACCAGCTGTAACTTAAATACGGTTCTTAAGAATTTTTTAAAAACTCGCTCGTCCGAGCCGAACTCGCGTGGGGGGGCTTCGTATCATTCCGTTTTCCGTAAGAACTTTAAGACTTATATTTTTCCTGTAAATTACCTATTTTTTTCCAAAATTTTTGGCTTGGTTGTTTCGGACATAAGAGGAGGGGAATGGTCGATTTTTTTTTATTTTCTTTAATATCTTTTAAGGGACGCATTTTAAAATTATAAAAAACTATATTTTTATTTCTCATAACGAGCCCTCTGGTACTGCACTTGACATTTTTTTTTTAATTTGCCCCTTAAAATTCACTTTCAAAATCGTTTATTTACGCTATAGGTACGTCTGTGATTGGGTCATCTAACTATATAATATGTACCAAATTTCGACTTTTTCGTCTAGTAGATTCGGAGAAAATAATCTGTGACAGACGGATAGATAGACAGACACGAGTGACGAGAGTAATATAATAGGGTGGAAATAAATTTTATTCTATTCTATTCGGAGACTTCAGTGCCACTACACGTCATACTATCCACAACTGTTAAAATAAACAGATTGCCAGCAGAAACCGACATTTGTTTTTTCTGAATGTTAGTTTCTGTAATGAAATTGTTAAAATTTTTAAGCTGTAGTTTTTAATGACAACATTAATTTTAAAGATATTAACTTAGGTTTCGTCATTAGAGAGAAAAACAATCTACAAAATGGCGTATCAGACATTAATTTTGATACAGTATATTAAGGAAGATATTTCATATCGATAAAAAAGAAAATACTTTTGAGAAATAATATACAGATTGTATCAACTCAAAGCTGTCCATAGGGCACTCTGTGTGTAAGACAGAGCTCTATATACAAACGATAAGTAAAAGTGAGATAAATGATCGCTAATAGGTAGTAATTACTGTGGTTACTGTAAAATAAATTTAAATAAACGTCTTTGTTTTCTAAGTAAAAATAGCCATTTTATCAATTAATGACAGTCTGAAGTCACTACCGAAATTATTGATAAAATGGCTATTTATACTGTTCACGAAAAAATCCAAATAATTAAATGGTTTTATGGTGGTAATTCAACCGCCGACGTAATAAATTTATTTGTAGCTGCCTTTGAAAACAGACCGACTTCTTCTAATAATTTAAAGGAACTAAAAATACAAATTTCTAATGCATGTCAGTCCGTTGACCATGAGATGTTAGCCAATGTGAGGAAAAGTATTTATAATCGATTAGGTTATTGTTTGGCAGAACGTGGAGGTCTTTTCGAACACTTAATAAATTAATTATTAAAATTATTGTTCAAACTGTTGTACCAGATATAATAATAATACGAATTAATATTACGGTTTAGTTGTTTTAGTTTGTAAACTGGTAAAAAGATTTACAGTAACCACGGTAACTATGAGCGATCATTTATCTCACTCTTACTTATCGTTTGTACATAGTGCTCTGTCTTACACACAGAGTGGCCTATGGACAGCTTTGAGTTGATACAATCTGTATATACCGATAATTGTCCTACAGCTACGGTTAGGTATTCATATTTCATGCAATGTGGTAAAACTATTGGACTGTACGGCTCGTGTTTCTCTATGTTTGGTATATGCGGACGCTGGACTTTACTTTTAGTGCTGATTGTATCGAATCTACTACCTTAAGCGCCTTAAGAAATTTATTCCCGTTTATTGTAGCAGTTCGATAACGCAAATATTTCATAGTATGATCACATTTCTCTTTAATAACTTTTCTCTACTTTAAGTAATTTGTTTTGTGAACCTTTTAATTTTATGAAACCTTTCTTTTCGTTCTATAATCCGGTTATGATTTGTTCAGTGTCGTCTAATATTAAATATTCTTTTACTTGGTTTTTTAATTAGTAGTTTTGATAAACTGGAAAAAAATAATGAAAGAGCTACTAAAGAAGATAATATGTTCCCTCTATAATTAATTTATAAACTGAAATCACAGGCAAATGAACAAAAAAATATATAGAGTATTAATAAAAAAAATGTTTATAGACAAGCTTTTATTTAAATTCACTGAAAAGAAAAAACAATTTTTTTACAATTTAAGTTCATAATTTTTTTTCTTTTTTGTAGATTTTAATAAATTGAGAAATTTCTTAGGAAAAACCTAGGTGGTACAGGATTGAAAAAAGCAAATACTGAATGTAAATTGCATTTATTCTAACGTTTCGGCAATCTTTTTGTAATCTTCCTAAGAAATTTCTCAATTCTACTTTCAAGGATCATCATCACTCTAAGTTTTTAGAGTTATTTTTGCATTTTAATAAATTGTCTTCAAAAAAGTTTTTTTTTAATATTTTATTTTGTTCTTTTAAAATTTTTACTAATAAATCATAAATTTACTAAAACTAAGTGGTTATTTTTTACTTCTAAAAACGACTGAATCATGTACTCTCATTGGGAATACATGTGCGTATAAAAATTCAAATCGGTTTTGAGGAGTCCGCCATTTTGGGTTTACAATAGAGCTAGTCGAAATTTTGATTCCAAAATCTGACACAACAGACACACTGACTGACAAAATAAGCAAGCTTGCCGTAATTTCTTTCTTTAAATTACTTGTTAATACTTTTATGTATTTATTTTTTTATTAAATTTTGGAAACTAATATTTGCTATCAAAAAATATTGCATTACAAAGATATTCGTAAATATATTTCAAGGACATGCTATTTTTTTAAAAATATTACACAATAGGTCGACACTAGACTTTCAATATTTTTTTCTTGTTAGGTCAGTGACATGCCGAATTTGTTTCAAGAAGGGATATACAATGACCGAACCCCAAATTTTAATAATACATTGCAATTTTAAAGTGCAACTTCTTTAGCCGCAATGAGAGTAATTTCATTCAACGTCGTAGCGAAAACTAACAAAAATTGACATCGTCAAGAGTGGGGGAAATGTTTAATGCGGAAAACCGATTGACCTTCACATACGAATGCGTTAAGGAAGAAACTCGCTCGTCAAGCCCTTACCTGTTTGGTGTTTTAGTGTTCATCTTTGAAGTCTCACTTCAGATGCATAAGATATACACGCATTCAGTTTTTATTTGAATTTATAATTATTTAAAAATACTGATGGTTTCACAGTTTTTACTAAATTTTGTTGCTGTGTATCGTTTAGCTCGATTTATTAATTGTACTTCAACTTTAATTATTTCTGTAATGAGCCCCAGCTTTGGGAACTTAATTATATCAGTTTTTTATCTCTTTGGACTTTACGAATAAGATGTATGACGTTCTCTCTCTCTTTTTTTGTAAAATAATGTTTTGTGTTGCGAATAAGGTCATAGTGTGACATTGAATACGTGTGTTTTTTTAGCACAATTAATGCCAAATTTTTTCTAGTAAATCGTACATAAATTACAAAAGTAGTCCATTAGAGACCTACATTTGTCCTTTATCTTCCTTATAGAGATAGAATTTTTGCAGAATGTTAACGAATAAGTCTACAATCAGTTGACAGCCGAAGCTCTATTTTTGGCTTAAATTCAAAGCGTTCCGACAGCCTTAATAGAATTTTTTTTTGGAATCCAGCTTGCCAATGTTATTTTATTCAAACACTAAACTAGTTTTTGAATTAATTGTCGTATATATAGTAACAATTATTGTTAAATGTGTAGGTGGATAAAAAATAAATTTTTCTGATTTAGCAATGTAACAATTGGAAATTTAACAATTAAACTGACGTTCTGCAGTTGTAGATAAAATTTAATATTTCATCTTCTCTAATATTTACCTTTGATAATATACAGGTACTATTTAACAATAATTGTTACTATATATACGACAATTAATTCAAAAACTAGTTTAGTGTTTGAATAAAATAACATTGGTAAGCTGGATTCCAAAAAAAAAATTCTATTAAATTAAAATATATCCAAACAGCTGTAAATAAAATCAAAATATTATTAATAATAATGTTCAAATGTAGGTACTCGATTAATTGGAATAGTTTTTAAACAGTTGGTAGCTGTTCAGTTTTCACTGTTAACAACAGATACGTGTATCAAATCTGAAGCGTGTCAAACTTTAGTTTTGTTTCATTTCAAAAATTACATTTATGAACTTATTTCACGACTAGAAAAGATCATAGTTAAAGCAAAACCACGCACATATGAATATGTAAACGAATAGCTTAAAGAATCGAAACTTAAACTTAAAAGCTTGATGGGCTAAACAGTAATGAAGTAATTGATAGAAAACATTCATTGTTACAATGCTAAATCAGAAAAATTTATTTTAATCCACCAACATCGTCGGGATTCAAACCCGAATCTTTCCACTTTCGCGGCGGAATGAGTTCTCAATTACTAAAGTGGAAAGATTCGGGTTTGAATCCCGACGGTGTTGGTGGATTAAAATAATTTTTTCTGATTTAGCATTGTAACAATGAATGTTTTCTATAAATTATCATTAGGCATCTACGCCATATGTAGAGATCTTACGTACTATAAACGTAAAGAAATATATTTATCAAAATAGTAATGAAGTAGTTGTGACATATCATAGAAATAAATTTTGCCAACATAGTACAGACTTTATGAATCAAAAGTCTTATGAACTTTTACCTGATAAAGTCAATCTTATAATTATTTTAAATAATTTTTAATATTAGAACCATTTTGCAGTTTGGAGGAATACTACAACTGTAACATGAAAAATTAATCGAAATTTGTTGTGAATCATTGTTATTTTGTGAACCTTTTTTATGTATCTTGGTTTTTGGCAAATAAATACTAGTACTAATAGTTAATATAGCAATGGATGAAGGAATAATGCGAAATTAGGATAAGGTACGCAATTTTTGCACTAGGAGTTTGATAGGTAATTGGCCATGGCCTCGAATGAGGAACCATCTAGATATTTATCTGGAAGTAATTGACGGAAACCATGGAAAACCTCAACAAGATGGCCGGTACAGGAATGACCGTTTCTCGGCGAAAGGCAATAAGAAAAAGTTCCAACCACATCTGCCCCTCGAATGTGAGTCTAGTGCTCTTACCACTGCTCTACCTCGCTCGGTTATCTTTTTAAGATATATGTATGCATATTGTGTTTATTTCATTCAGATTTGTTAATTAGAAATAATACGCCAACGTCTCCGCCACTGCTGTTATCGAACGACTCATATAATATTAAATCAAAACTTACGTAATTACTAGTCATTACTTTTAAAAAGGTCATACACTCTGCTGTAGTATTTGATGGACTTTTGTACTAACACGTTGTGATTTAGTGATATGATTAATTATTTTCTTATATGAATAATGTGTGATACGATTTCGCTCTTTCTACAGAGCTTACTAGCGTCACGACGCGGTGAAAAAATATATTATTCAATGGACTCTGTCTATATAGTTTATTTCCGTTATAAACAAAATAGTGGACTTAGTTAGTGATGGTTAATTTTCATGAACTTAAACATCATTTGTTATTATACGTATTTTGGACAGTATTTTTAATTCCGGATATGAACGTTGTAAACCGGTGTTGATGAAATGAGGTTGCAAAAAACAGCTGGCTGTCATTTCCAAACGCACAGAAATTCTTCTTCTCACACACATTCTTTATCAGCACTACGCAATGTTGTTGAGCGTCTATAAGTAAGTTTGTCTTTCACTTAATTAAACATTCATTGAATCGCTTCCTAACAAGTTTGTAAGTAACTTACGAACAACTGTTGGTTTATACAGGATGGTAAAAAAGGGTTCAAGTAGTTAACGGACTCTCTAAAATAAATCTAGTAAATATACTCGTAACTAGTCACGAGCAAAGCAAGACCAAAACTAAGACTGAAATAGTCTTGGTCTTGCTTATTAGCCTATTGCTTACCCCTTTTGAAAACTTTTCCTATAGTATATGTAAAAACTTATCAAAATTTGTTTATGTCATGAAAAGAGCTCAATCTTTATCCAGTATGGATGTCTTAAAAGCGATTTATTATGGCCATGTCTATCCTGTGTTAAGGTATGGTATTGTGGCCTGGGGTCATAGTGTTTCTTTTCAAAGTGTTTTCATCAAGCAAAAATCTATAATACGCGCCATGTTCAATTTGAATAGAAAACAATCATGTAGGGACATCTTTCCTCGAGAAAAGATTATGACAGCTCCATGCATTTTTCTCTTTTGCTTATTGCTTTTCGCCCATGGAAATAAGGCAAGCTATGCCTTAGCAGAGGATGGACATGGTCATGATACTCGCAATAAAACTACCGTTGGCAAAAATAGACATTTATAAGTATTGCCCAGAAAATTTTTCAGCCTACATTTATAACCAATTACCTGAAAGGTTAAAAAATAATACTTGCTCAATTTTTAAGACAAATATTAAAAACTTCTTATTAGAACGGGCCTTTTATTCCGTTGATGAATATTTATGTTGCCGATAACTCTATAATTTCATTTTTGTATTTCTCGTTGACGTGTCAAATAGATATAATGTCTCAACTGATTAAATAAATATCATTATCATTATCATCATCGTCAAGGTTTTTTAGAGGTATAAACTATAAATTATAAAGTTATGAGAAATATTCTCACGTTTCTTATTTCGAACGGAAGTTGTAATTTTTAGTTTTGTCTTGCACATTTGGTATTGGTCTTGTATATTCGGTTTTGGTTTTGGTTTTTGTCTTGTTCATTCGGTCTTGACCTTGATCTTGTAGAATCGCAAGACCAGGACTGCAAGTCAAGACAGATTTTGCTCATCACTACTCGTAACGTTATGATCGCTTAAAAGAGCCTCGCACTTTTATAGAAACTACTACATTTCTATCAAAGCTGGATAATGCTGAGAACTTAGAGCTTTAAGCATTTTGTAAAACAGATGCTCGATTCTTGGTGCTTAGAACACTTGCAAGCCTTGTTACTTATTAAGCACATTTATAAATCGCTTAACAAGTATTCAAGCTTATTAAGCATTAGGAATGCTTAATAAGCACTTTCAAAGTTTAATAAAACATATTTCGTCTACCTTTTATAATTCTTATTTCTATATTAGAGTTCAACGTTTTGTTTGTTTAAATTCAAATTTCCCCATCAATTAGAAATACTGTTCTGTCGAAAATTTATATCATGTTGAAAGTTAAGATTTAATAAGTCGCTTTAAAATGCTTTAAAGCACTTTAGTAATTGCTCGATACTATTAAATATTTTTCAGAATGAAAGTGCTTGTTGCTTGATGTACTTTAGTAAGTGCTAGTTGCTCGGTGCTTCAAGCACTCAGGTTCTGTGCTTTGACCAACTCTAATTTTTATAATGGCGCGTTGCAATTCTGAAACATCTTGTAATTCTATTGTCGCGTCTAAAAACGATTCTCTTCTTTACTTATTTTGTAACTGTCAGAGCGTTTGAAAACCGATATAAATGCGCTTTTAATATATGCAATGCATAATATGAAGTAACTCCAAACTATGTTTTAACTGGCATGCGGAAATAGTTTCCGGCAGACGTAGTACTTCCGGTACAGGATATTAAATATGTCGACATGTTCACCCATGCCGGTGAGATGTTCTGTTTCCAATTGCCACATTCCTTTGCGCTAAACTGATACGTGTTATTAGTGTATTTGCCATATGGCAACATACACTATTGGCGTTGGTCGGATGACGGGACCTAGGGGTCGGATCAAAATTTCTCGACGTTTCATAACCTCCTAAACACATTGGCACCATTTTTAAAAATGTTTATATATATATGTATATATATATATATATATATATATATTTATATACGTATATATATATATATATATATATATATATATATATATATATATATATATATATATATATATATATATATGTGTGTGTGTGTGCGGGCAATAACTTTCGAAGGAGTTAATTGATTTTAACGAAATTTGGCCCACGTGTTGAAATCCATCACCGGAAGAAGCCTATTTAAAATGGGCCTAATCGGGCTATTTTAAGGGTAGTTTTTAGGGGTTGAAAAAAGTTTTTGGGCCCAAAAATACCGAAAAAATTCTCAGAATCGTTTCAAAATTGAAATTTAACCCTTTAGTAGCAATTAAAAAGTGCTCCTAAAAATATAAGCAAATCGGCCCGACAGGACCGGACTTACAAATTTTATGAAAACACTAGTTTTGCGTATACGAATTTACTTACTGAAGGTCGTATTTAATTTGGTGCAGATGTTGGATTGATAACAATATTTCAACTAATGAAATTAATATTGTAAGGGGTGTATTAAGGGGTTCAATTTTTTTTTTATTTTGTCCAAAAACAAACTTAAGTTCATTTAATAAAGCCACAATACCTGTATTAGCAAATACACTATATTGTCGGCAGGGTTTTGGCACTGCGACCCGGGTTTTTAATATTATTTATCGGTAAAATTAATATACGATCTCTGATCACGTTATTAACCTCAAATGAGAATATCTAAAATCAGCACGATATTGTTCTTATTACGATACCATCCCGCAAGCAATCTAATTTGAAATCGGTACAGCGTTTTTCAAGTTAAGCGCGAATATATAAGCAGTCGCGAAATAGTAATAGTAATAATAATGATAATAATATTAATAGTAAAAATAATAATGTAAGGTTCTACTGTATAAATCAAAAGACTCGTAGTCTACTACAGTTGCGTAAACCGAACGTACTTTTCAGAACTCGACTGGTAAAATAAGGAATTTTTAATTATTATTTGCCAAAGAAAGAGAAGAGATTAAAAAACTATTTTGTATAAGAACGATTTGTTATAATTTTCATTAATTTTTTTCTGTTGAATAAAATTTTGTTTGAAAGTTATAAAAAAATTGTCATGATTTATTTACTAAAACTTTTACAATAATTTACATATAGTGCTATAGTCGATACAAAATTGTTAGTTAAACGTTCATCAAGGACACAGTCATATTATGCAATTTGGGCGAAAAGATAGCGATTGCAAACGAGCGTGACGTAAAGTAAAATAATCGTAATCGTACTTTCATTTTCATACGAAATCCAAGGTTATTAGATACACAGGTTACCTCGTTAATGAATGGCGTCAACTAGAAGACCATTCAATATTTTTATCAACCACGCAAATTCCGTTGGATATTAAATTCATAAACAGATCATCCTCCCCACTATACCAGCCAACGGAAGGAGGTCACCTCTGTATCTAATAACCTCGACTAAAAATAGTATAACCACATTAGAATTGAACGCGACCTACAATCAGACACGAACTTGCTTAAAATTGAACTGTCAAAAATTTTGAAAATAAGTGAAAACCAGCTATTTTAATATATGGTATATATACATACGTCGTGCGTAATGGTATAACGACCCTAGGTATACAATCTACCATTACATAATAGAAGTGGAACTATATGCTTGCACTGAAGGATTTAACACCTATTCCATCCTTCAGCAGGATCGGTAATTAATATGTTAATACTAACTTTATAGTCCTAGATCAACAAAAGCGGCAATTAGCTTATCTTAATTACTCAAGTGTATCTCATCTACGTTATTTCATCACATACTACGCTTTACGGCGTCTCTCACAGATGTGCTTCCTTGTCTTCTGTCTTTCTCTTGTAATTAGCATTCTTTGTCTTTGAGTTTGGTCGATGTTCGGACATGTCGACTTGTTTATTTAAAGCTTACATAAATGTTTGACACATGATTAACTGATACAGGATTTACCTTGCATTCACGGAATCTGTTGCGAAACAAAACTTCTTTAGGTGCGTTTTGTGCATTTCGCGAACAGGCAACTCGGTGACGTTTTTTCGTAGCCTTCTAAGTCCTAAGTACCTCTCCAAAAGTGTCTGCCTCATTTATTTATTTATTTAAAATCAACTTAACTTTCGAATACTACTTATTGGCTTTTCAATCAAACACTTTTTTTGGCACATATTTTCCTGTATGCACAGTACCTGGCGTACCCAGGTAGGACAGGCAAATACACATATTCCTATGCATCTTACCTATATATACTATTGTATAAAATTTCTATCTGAATCAAACACTTCATGAAACGGGTGTCATCAGCTCTTGGCCTATAAACCGTGTTATATAAGTATCGTGTTATATGGAGATGGTATATTATGTGTATAGCTTTGAGCAGAGCTGTATTCATTGTTTGTCAAACGTGCCTTGGTTATTCAGTAAACAGACGACCTTGCATCTAATTATTTCGACCCTTCGACCATTTTGGCGTACGTGTGTCCAGGACTCAAACCGCATTTAAATTGCTGTTAAAATGTCTTCATCACACGCAGTCATGTGTATCTTTCACCGTGTTGTGCCGTGCCTTTGATGGTTTTATTTTATCCACATACTTCACTGCATTCTCCATTAACACGTTTATTTTGCCACATATATTGCGTGCCAAAATAAACAAACTCGAATCGATCCCAATGACATTTCCATATTGAATCATTTAGGGTTGATTAGGGCTGTGCAAGCAGGGTGAATTAAATACTAGATTTTCAAACCGAGTCGCGTTCTACGTCGAAAAAACATCACGATAGTGACAACTAATGTTTTTAACGTATTTCTAATGATTTGTGATTTTTTCTAAGAACTGCGGTTTTTTTTCACCTTCGACCGAAGGAATAGGGATGTTGACTATTTTTGGGAAAGTGTTTTAAATCGTGCATAAGTACCTAATATAGCCACAAATATTTATTATTTTTATTTAAATACAACTCAAGCCTTAAAAATCATGTATTTTAAATACCGTTTCAAATTTCGGTCCGAAACGCCAATACTAGTCGCGTGACGTCACCTGTTCATACCAAAGGAGGCTCAAAAGTTTACACAGGAGCTACCAGTCTATAGATGCGGTCACAAAGTAGGAGGTTGTGCTCATAAGCGCTAGTAAATTAATGAGGTTATGAAAAGTGTTTTCGTAATTCTTGCTATAAAAGATGAATTCTAAGTTTTCGAACTATTAGCCTTAATAAATACACTTTTCGTAACGTTAAAACTCCTTGCAGTGTTTTTTTAAAGAAATTTTCGAATAAATTACACACCAAATATTAACCAAACAATGAAGTTTTTTGACAGCGGCTGAACATATGACGTCATGCGCTCTGATTGGTGTCTGTTGTCACGTGACTTGAGAGTGATTTTATTAGGTTTTATTTATTAAATATTAATTAAATTTCTTAAAAATAAGGAAAAATATAGTGTTTTTTAGTATTTCTATCATAGAAATTACCACTTAACGTTAAAATTGTAATTTTATTTAAATACAGTCAACATCCCTATTGTATTAGACAAAAAAAAACTTGTTTATTTCTAACAATTTTAATTTTAATTTTGACGTCACAAACAGACATTTTTGCAAGTTAAAGACTTAAAAATAAAAAAAAAAATATATTCGTGTTCTTTTGTACGCGCGTTTGAAGTTATACATTTTTAGCGTGATTAAAAACCAATATTTAATTTTCACGCAAAAAAATTATTGAAATAAAAATAAAAAGTAAATGCATAAATAGATGCTACGCGCATACGATGACGATCACTATCTCTATTCCGTTGGTAGCCTTATCTTCATTTTGATGTAACATTGTACGTGCGCATCGTAAAAATATTTAAAATATTTTAAATGCTCAAAAAGACTACAAATGTTTGCGTGTGTCCATTGGAATAAGCGTGTTCTTAAATTTAAGAGAACAATGGTTCAAAATACATGAAAGTCTTCGAAAGAAGGTAAATGCTTTGTATATATAGGAAATTCGCTAAATGAAAAAATACTAACTTTCGGCACAGGAAAATCTTTTGTAATATACAGTGACTGGCTCTCTTTGGAAGCAATATCACGCAAGCCTTGTCAGCATAGAACAGGTAATATAAGTAGATTTCATATAATGGTCTACCACGTTATTTTTCAATTTCCTTCACAGATGATGGAAAAGTATGCGTGCTGCGTGGTTTCCACATGTCGCATATACGAGTAGAAAGAAAGAAAAATGTAACTATGGTAAAAGGCTGTTTTTCATTCTTACTATAGCAGAGCAATGAACTCTATTATGTTTTACAGAACGTAACCAGATCGTAGATAGGCTGCATTGAAGTGCAATATACGAAAATGCTCAAATAAGTCAAGAGTTGCGTAAGTCTTTCAGTAATGCTCGATTGGAGAAAGCATTGTCAGAAAATCTAGTTTGACAATGAATTTGGATTGTCACTGTATATATTTCTCCATTAGAAAAGAATTGTTGGATTTTAAATCGATCCGGCTCGAAAAATAATTGGTCGTTTGAAACAATTTTTTTTTAATTGTGTAAACATCTTTTTAACATATTTTTTTGCCCAATTTTTATTTTGAAACAATATTTTTTCACGCATTTTACTCAAAAAACTAAACTATTATTATATAAAAAACAATATTATAGCATTTATTTCTTCTACGCATGTCCCAATTTTCCCCAAAAACAATAGTGCTCTTCTTATTAGTATAGATAACATTTTCCCAAAATTTGACTTCAGTCCTCTTGTTCATTTGACTTGTATCGTGTTTTTCTAAACATATGTTTTTTAAATTCAGCGAAGCTTAAAACGAAAAAAAGTTTTGAAATGTAAATTTTGACCTAAATTAGTACCATTCCCGTGATGTTGAAATGGTAATTTAGCTTGAAAAGCTACGTTTTTCTATGTAGATCAATCATTTGTTTTTGCACAATCGCAATCGTGATCTACATCGCAGAGAATTTCAAAATGACAACTGTAAATAAATTATCACAATTTAAGGTCATTGATAAATCAGATTTTTTTTTACAATGCTTTCTGCAACCCAGCATATGTCAGTATACTGATCTTTCTACATATAAAAAGCAAAGTTTCTCGTGTGTGTCCACAATCGACATAGAATGAAAAAGCCTGTACTCGTACACCCCTAAATGTTTCCTTTGAGAAAAAATAATATTTATTTTGAAAGCGTTTTCCCATGTTCCTTTTCACTTTGGCCAAACTGTAGATTCCTAAACTAAGTTTCCTGTAAAATAATTTCCGGTTTCCAAATGAAGAAAAGGATTTTCTTTTTTCTTTATTCGTAGCTTGAAAATATAGAATATATAATTTATGTAGGTAAGAAAAAACTAATTTACATTTTTTGAAAAATCATATGTCTTTTATTATATAAAACGGATAATTTCTGGTTGCGACTACTTTTGATATTAGAATTTGGTTTTCTACTGTTTTCTAGTCGGGTTTTTCTTTTTCAACTTAAAATTTTTCTATATATAGAAAATTCACTATTTTACTCAAATCCTAATCTCAATATTAACTTCGATTTTTACGATACTTTAATAATCTCACCATCCGCCTTCTGGTGATTTAAAAAAAAGAGCAAAGCGATTTTGCCAGTATTATTAACATAAAGGAAAGACTTCAAAATGATACTTTAGCTTCCTGTCGTTTAAAATCTCTTGACGTGGTATAAAAAAATATCACGTTTTTTATTCAATTTTTAAGGCTAACATATGTATGTTTTAAAATGTTTAAACAGTGAGCCAAATTTTGTAAAGCTTAGTGCTTAATCACAGCTAGTGAAAACAGTTATAAAATGAATTTTGCGACCATAGTTCGAAATTTCCCAAGAGCATATTATACAATCTGAGGGATTAATCATCTTAAATAAAATGTTTTATAATTTATATTGACGTATATATCCAACGATATCTTCGCAAATGCGTCTTTAAACCCATCAAAGCTTCTCAAATTATCAGCGCCATTTAATACAGACCGCCATATTTCATCACGTGATATAATTATGACAGCTTTCAAAGCCAGCGGTTTGCATCAGTCCTTCGTTGGAAGTCAGTGGATCAGCAGGTTTAACGAAATTCAATATATACCAGGCGAGTTACCCTACGAATAACCTCTGTAAGCTAAAAGCTAAATGTGGTTTCCTATTACTATAGTATATACAGCGGCACATAATGTATCGCATGATCAAAAATATTGAGGTCATTTTAATTCTGATTAATTAAAACATCAGTAATCTTGAGTGTAATTACTAAAGTCAAAGAAAAACTTTGAATGATACTTTCGAATTCGAATTCTATTCTTCCGGTTTCATTAATTAATTAATTATACTGCGACTTCATTCTAATTCTAAACATTTAAATAAAACGTTTTATATATAAAAAAGCTCAAGTTTTCAGTTCAAAACAACATTTCGTTTAACGAGTTTATAATAATAATAAATATATAATTTATCTTAATAAAGAAGGAATGGTTTTAATTAAACTTTTCTCGAACCGAACTCGCGTGGGAGATTTCCGTACCATTTCGTTTTCCGTGAAAATGTTTCGTTTTTTTTAACATTTTAGCCTCAGTTGTTTCGGAGATAGGCGGAAGGAATGCCCGATTTTCAATAATTAATATCTTTTAAACTATGCATTTTAAAATTTCGAAAAAATATATATTTGCATTTCTCATAATGATTCCTTTCAGTTGATAATTACGTCACATGATACACTTGAAACGTTTTTTTTTTGTTTAATTTGTCCCTCAAAATTAACTCGCAAAATCGAAACTCGTTTATTTATTTTATTTCTTTTTTGTCCTTGGTAATTAATACAAAAATGATTTGTCGGAAAAAAGGACTTTTTAAGTAAATACTTATTTGTTATTTACAGCGACGTTTCGTCCCTTACATGGGACTTTTTCAAGCTTTATAACTATTAAATGTTTTGATTAAGTAGATATAAAAGTTAAAATACACCTGTAAATATAAACTTGAGTTAAACAATTATTAATAAAAAGTTTATAATAATTCCGTTTTTTTAAAAAATGTTTTTACGGTTAATGTTCAAATTAATAATTTTATTTACTATTAGTAAATAATAAATAGTAAATAAAATTATTAATTTGAACATCAACCGTAAAAACATTTTTTAAAAAAACGGATTTATTATAACCTTTTTATTAATAATTGTTTAACTCAAGTTTATATTTACAGGTGTATTTTAACTTTTATATCTACTTAATCAAAACATTTAATAGTTATTAAAGCTTGAAAAAGTTCCAAACAAGAAACGAAACGTCGCTGTAAATAACAAATAAGTATTTACTTAAAAAGTCCTTTTTCCCGACAAATCATTTTTATCTCGTTTATTTATGTTATACGTCCGTGATTGGGTCATATAACTCTACATATATACCAAATTTCAACTTTTTTCGTCCAATAGATTCGGAGGAAATAAACTCTAACAGACAGACAGACACGATCCAATTGGGGTCCGTTTTTTCATCGGATGTGTGGAGCCCTAAAAATTGCACCGACTTCAAAAAAGACCACTTAAAACAGAAAAATAAATACATTTTGAGGTCAACCTTTGTTGCACCATGAATTAGTATTGATTATGGTTGGCGAGTTTTGCCAATAGACCGACGACTTCCACCGCAGCACGTGTGGCACTGTGTTGGTAGGAAGTAAGGAAGGACCACGACCGGTGAACCTGTGCAGCGGGCCGGGAGGATTTATGGCTTTCTGATAATAATTAATTGGACGGCCAATGTTATATTGCTTTATTATTATTGTTGCAAACGTGTCTGGGGGTTCGCTTGGAATGAAGTTAACAAGCATTTGAAAAGTCGTCTCTTGAGGACTGACGTTCATTGATGCAATCTTTTTCAAATTACAGTCGATTTTATGAGTTTAACAAATCGTCAGATTACCTATAATGATCAGTGCACATATCCTCATTGACTGCAGAGTTATGATTTCTTATTAAATTGTAAAGGATATTTGATATGCCAGTTAATAAGTTGAGGACGGGCTATATACAATTTAGAGTTCTGAACCGGGTCAAAGAGCCGACTCTGACAGAAGATCCGTGAGAGCCGACTCACTTTTTTTTGAGCCGACGGATCCACGAAACCGCATAACTCAGTGAAACACTTAACACACAGAAGCACATTTTACACTTACGTATCAGTTCTTGCTTTGATGCATTTGTCAGCTCAAATGACTCATGCATCACATGTTTGGCTATGCATTCTTGATTCTATACAGATCGTGATATGATTGACTGAGCTAGGTAACTCAGTGGCAGACTGCAGTAACATATTCAGAACTCGGCTCTGTTTTTGAACCGGTTCAGTGAGCCGGCTCACATACGGGATCCAGATGCAAAGGTGCAGATCACTAAAAAGAGGTGGAAAGCTTCCCGAAGAAAATCTTCGAAATGACTAATGGTACTTCACAGACAGGAGTAATCTAGGCTGCACTTTATCCCAAAAATTTCAACCCCCAAGGGGATGAACAGGGGGAAAGAAACGCACTATCTTTGAAATTGCTTAAGCTGAAGTCCGAACGCGGTAGGAGGGGATTTTATATATCAAGAATTTACCTGGGTACAAATCTATATCAAGAGGACGAAATTAAGTCTTTACTACTGTTGTCGCTGCCGTGTTTCATTACAATCACGAGCGGAGCCGCGGGTAGCAGCTAGTCATTAAATAATTTTCTTTTGAACTGCTGTATTTCAGTTTTGTCCTATGTCAAATGACTCCCGACCACACAGGCGCCATTACGCAAAGCCATATCGGTCATCCCTACCATTCTCGTTGGTGACCTTAATTTTAACAATAATGAATTTGAATTATTCTAAATGTTTGCCGGAACTTAGTTCGGTTTGTCGGTGTGTTGGTAGTACCTACTTAGGTACATGCGACAGGTGAAATGAAATACGAGAACAATTAGTCACAGAAATTAAACTGTCCTAAAATTAAACTACTGCAACAGCAGAGCGTAGTTGAACCGACTCAATTAAAATGGGATGAATCTCCCTGCGGTTTAGCCTTTCATTTACACTAACGTAAAACGGCTTGCTACAAACTTCACAGCGTTGTAATTCCTGCTCAGCTACGTTGTAAAATTACATAACGTGTCTCGTCTGACTGCTGTCTACCATTTTATTATTGTCTACAAACAGTGGCGTACATTTCTAAGTTGTTCCAGGGTTCAAGCAAAATTTTTATATTTTTTTTTCAAATTTTTTTAAAATGTATTTTGGCTTGAGTGTAGTTCAGCGTGTATCTATGTAGTTGATGATATGACGTTGTCATGTTACAAGCCTGTTACAAACCTCCAGTTTAAACTCGAAAAATGATAATACATAGTCCAAGCGGCGACCGTTGGGAATGGGTGGTGATCTGGTATAAGGTTAAAAATATACTTTTTAATTTTTTGGATATTGGTTAAATAATAAACCATCGGTCTGACGGGTTGTAACTTCACCATTTTTTTTATCTTTTCAATTAAAAAAAACCCGGGTCGCAGTGCCAAAACCGTGCCGACAATATAGTGTATTTGCTTATACAGGCAGTGTGGCTTTATTATGCGAACTTAAGTTGGTTTTTGGGCAAAATAAAAAATTTTACTCCTTAATACACCCCTTAAAATAACATTTTTTTTCTTAATTGCAATATTATTATCAATCGAACCTCTATACCAAATTATATACACCTTTCAGTAAATAATTCACTATCTGCAAAATAACGTTTTCATAAAATTTGTAAGTCCGGTCCTGTCAGGCCGATTTTATTAAAATTTTAGGGACACATTTTAATTACTATTAGAGGGTCAAATTTCAATTTTGAAACGATTTGAAGAATTTTTTCGGTATTTTGGGGCCCAAAAACATTTTTCAACCCCTAAAAACTACCCTTAAAGTGGCCCGATTAAGCCCATTTTAAATAGGCTTCTTGCGGTGATGGATTTCAACACGTGGGCCAAATTTCGTTAAAATCAATTAACTCTTTCGAAAGTTATTGCCCGCACACATATATATATATATATATATATATATATATATATATATATATATATATATATACATATATATATAAACATTTTTAAAAATGGTGCCAAAGTGTTTAGGAGGTTATGAAACGTCGAGAAATTTTGGTCCGACCCCTAGGTCCCGCCATCCGACCGACGCCAATAGTGTATGTTGCCATATGGCAAATACACTAAAAAATTGACGTTTGATTTTTTCTTACAGATACCTAAATATAATGTAGAAGAAAAAATCAACCGTCAAAACTTTTTTTACCAAAACCATGGTAAAGTTTTTAAGGTTGTCGTATCAAAGAAGTAAATTATTTAAAATAACATAAAAATAATGGAAGTTTCACTTTGGTCATAATATGTTCCACGAAAATGCCTTTTCTCATTTTTGTTAATATCAGAAATAATATCAGAAAAAAATAAAGTTTTTAAATTCAATTAAACTATCAAAACAAATATTGAAATTAATAATTTTCCATTGCTGCGCCATCAATCGAATTTTTGGTAATCAAAATAATTAACAAAATGTTCAAGGCGTACAATTTGGTGAGCAACTTCATCCTGTTAATTTTTACAGTCGGCAAATTCATGCTGTTAATTTTGATCTAAATGCGCGCAAATTGTAAACATTCATTTGTCGTCTTTTTTTCATAACGCACCTTCAAAAACCTAAATTGTTGGTGGCTTTAAAAATGTTTATATTTAAAGCAGCTAATAAGAATTTCTGAGTCTAGTACTAATTTATATTAGTTCGATAAGACACTCTTCAATCTTCGGGACAGTTGTAAAAAATTTGTACTAAAAAGTTGAAAATTAATTTTAACTATTTACCTCCTTTTTGTAGATTAATTTTAACTCTCGAACCTCCTTCAAAGCAATGCAAATTTAGTGCTATCACAGTGTAAGCTCAAATTACTGCCTGGGAGTATATTCTTACTTCAGTCATCCAGCTGACACTCAAAAGACAATTTATACTGTTTCATCACCGACAGCTATTTGTTTTATTCTAATAATAATTTTCCTGCATCTGTGACATTTGATGCCACGAAATTCTCCTTGGAATGTGTCTGGGGACAGTATATTTGATTAATAATTGCTCCTTTCAGAATGTAATTAAACATTTTAAGACAATGAGGGCCATTTTCTGCTACCATAGATACCTATGCAATGTGCATTGTACACGATGTTTAAAAATGTTACAGTGGTTTCGGGAAGTAAATTTTTAGTTGATTTTATGAAAAAAAGTTCCTATGGATGGGGTCCCAAAAACTATTTGCTACTGAGTTACATACCAGGGAATTTTACATATAGATTGCTCCTGCATGAATAAAAACCGTAACTATAATTATATGATCACAATCTAAAGTCATTGTCAAATTAAATTTTTTACAATTTTTTGTGCAATAAAGCACTTGTGTTTTGTTTCTATGGTTTAATTACTTACATTTTACTTAAAAAAATCTACATTTTAAAAATCGCACACACATCAAAACTGAATTGATTACAGAGGTGACAATCATGAAAATCGTAACATTCAGAGGGCTGTAACTCTGCATTAAACCTTTTTCAGACCCCCGTTCCGAGAAACTTTTTTCTTAAATCAACTAAGATATAACTTTCCGTCGGTTTTATTTTTAAACAGCGGTAGGTACTTAAAATTCAATACAGATCTGAAATAAAAAACAACGTATTTTTGACACAACCGGAGAGTTCAAGATAACTAAAGACAGTGCTCTCATTAGACCAGCAGCCAGCAACGACCGTCGGTCGGTCGCCTGATGCAATTTCTGTCTAGCCGTGCTGGACCGATCTAGTGTGATGTGTCGTTTTTATTAATTAATTTGTCTTGATAAAACTATTTGAAAACTGCAAAAGTGTCTACCGCACATCACGAAATCTGCACTAAAATTTGCTGGTCCGTGCTGTTTGTGTTGATCTAGTGTGCGACATTGCGCGTTCAAGTTTGTGTTGTGCTGATCGTGCAGTTCTATGCTTGACAAGTGTGCGCGGTCTTTTAACGTAAAACAAATTCCGTCGCAAACTTTTTACCCGACCACGACAAAAAAAAAACCCGGGTCGCAGTGCCAAAACCCTGCCGACAATATAGTGTATTTGCTTGTATAGGGCCGTGTGGTTTTATACTTTTATTATATGAAATTAAGTTTGTTTTTGGGCAAAATAAAAAATTTAACCCCTTAAGACACCCCTTAAAATAACATTTTTTTCTTAATTGTAATATTATTATCAATCTAACGTCTACACCAAATTAAATACACACTTCAATAAATAAGTCACTATCTGCAAACTAGTGTTTTCATAAAATTTGTAAATCCGGTCCTGTCGGGCCGATTTTATTAAAATTGTGGGGAAACTTTTTAATCACTACCAAAGGGTTAAATTTCAATTTTGAAACGATTCGGAGAATTTTTTCGGTATTTTGGGGCCCAAAAACAGTTTTCAACCCCTAAAAACTACCCTTAAAATAGCCCGATTAGGCCCATTTTAAATAGGCTTCTTGCGGTGATGGATTTCAACATGTGGCCTAAATTTCGTTGAAATCAATTAACTCTTTCGAAAGTTATCGCGCGTATACATATATATATATATATATATATATATTTATATATATAAATATATATATATACATATATATATAAACATTTTTAAAAATGGTGCCAAAGTGTTTAGGAGGTTATGAAACGTCGAGAAATTTTGGTCCGACCCCTAGGTCCCGCCATCCGACCGACGCCAATAGTGTATGTTGCCATATGGCAAATACACTAACAAAAAACTGCAAAATATTTATCTTTTAATAAATTTGATTGAGTAGGATTCTTATCTGATATATTGTATTTTTCGGGTTTTGTCGCAGACTTATTATTGCATATAACTTGTCTCTAGATGTAACGTACAGGTACCGATAGTAGCAGGAAATGGCGAGTGAAGAAGTTTTTATTTCCAAGTATTGCGACGCTATGACGGGGATAAATTTTATCTCGACATTAAGTGTGAAGAAAAACGGAGACGCAAAAAATTGTGAGATATAGTTCTTTAATTTTTACAAATTGAGTTTTAATTTAACTTCTGTTAGCGTCTTTCTGCTGGTAAAATTAATCTTTAAAAAAGTTACATGGTTGAGTTATTATTACGCCAGGACTTAATGTCATTTTTACGCAATTTAATTTAGATTAAACCGTTTTTTTTTTAATATCTTAACTAATTAAATGAAGCCGTTACCAAAACTTTCTTGCTACAAGTCTAGCTTCAGTAACACAAAACAATTATTTTCTGTAATTTTTCTAAAATACGATTTCCAATCCTGTCCGTTTTAGAATATAAAATTAACGCTGGGCTGATTTTAAGGACATTTGCGCTGTAAATTGTTACTCGAACGTAAACTATGAGTATCTATTTTTTAATTGGCTAAACTCCAGTTAAGATAAAGTTTCTGTCAGAAGTAGCAATTAAGAATTCCATTTTTTTGCTACCAATCGTAGTCATAAAAATTACACAATTAATGGAGAAATAATTTTTGACAATATCCTTAAAAATAACAAATTTTAAGTTTGACAGTTCTCCGCACTATGCCGTTCTTAGTGCAGGTGGAGTCATGCGGCACGAGTGTCATATTTAAAAGTAATAATGTAGCAAATCATGAACCTAACAGAGATTTAACAGTTGAATAGATTTAAAAATCAATGTAATATCAATTACGAAGGGTGTCATATAGGCAAGGTCATTAGATATACAAGTCATCTCGTTAATGAATGACGTCAGCTGGAAGAATTTTCAATATTTTGATCAACCACGCAATATCAGTTGACAGACACAACACTGGCTTTACAGTTGATTGCATAGATAAGATTAAGATTTTAAAACTTTACACATTAAATGTAATAAATGTTGAGATCCAAAAAGCTATTAGAAAAAATAAAAATATAACAAATGACCAGCTAGAATTTAAGTTATCACCCCTCCTACAAGTAGTTTTTAGATAGATTTATGGTTAACCTAAATTATTTCAGATCCAGTTTCCGTTTATATTGCCAATTTCTAATTCCATATATATTAATTATATTCATGAAAATGGACCTATTGTTCGAAACGATCGTCGAGAAATAACTTAAAAAATTGACTTTTTTTTCTTTTTGTCCTTGGTAATTAATATAAAAATGATTTGTCGGGAAAAAGGACTTGCGTTAGTATTTTAATAATTTAATTACAGTTAATAAAGCTTGAAATAGTCCCAAGAAGGGGACGAAAAATCGCTATAAATAACAAAAAACCCGGGTCGCAGTGCCAAAACCCTGTCGACAATATAGTGTATTTGCTAGTATAGGGCCGTGTGGTTTTATACTTTTATTATGTGAAATTAAGTTTGTTTTTGGGCAAAATAAAAAATTTAACCCCTTAATACACCCCTTAAAATAACATTTTTTTTCTTAATTGTAATATTATTATCAATCTAACGTCTACACCGAATTAAATACACCCTTCAATAAATAAGTCACTATCTACAAATCAGTGTTTTCAAAAAATGTGCAAGTCCGGTCCTGTTGGGCCGATTTTATTAAAATTTTAGGGACACTTTTTAATTGCTACTAACGGGTTAAATGTCAATTTTGAAACGATTCTGAGAATTTTTTCGGTATTTTGGGGCCCAAAAACATTTTTCAACCCCTAAAAACCACCCTTAAAAAGATCCTATTGAGCCTATTTTAAATAGGCTTCGTGCGGTGATGGATTCCAACATGTGTGCCAAATTTCGTTAAAATAAATTAACTCCTTCGAAAGTTATTGCCCGTACACATATATACCTATATATATATATATATATATATATATATATATATATATATATATACATATATATATAAACATTTTTAAAAATGGTGCCAAAGTGTTTAGGAGGTTATGAAACGTCGAGAAATTTTGGTCCGACCCCTAGGTCCCGCCATCCGACCGACGCCAATAGTGTATGTTGCCATATGGCAAATACACTAATAAGTGTTTACTAACGCAAGTCCTCTTCCCCGACAAATCATTTTTATAATTTAATAAAATTTTTTTTGTGGAATTTTAAAATGTTTTTATTTATCTGTTATATGGTATATAGAATTGTTTATTAATTTGGTGAATTGAATATTTGTTCTTTGATTCTAATTGTTACAATTATGTTTCGTTAAAATCAGTCACAATTAATACCGCAACTGTCTTGTCGGGATCATCTACTCACGCATCAGAAGACACAGTTGTTCTGTTATTCCCCAGTAGGCTATGCTTTGTGTACTATCAATTTAAACTTGTGGCAGTCGTTATACTACGTTATAATTTATAGCTAATGAGGAATGACTTTATCAAATATATACGAAATGTTTCAACAGCAACGCCATATTTATTTGTGAAGAAGGTCTTCATCCTTGTCCATGTTGTCGTCATCGACATACTCTTCTAAATCCATCCATCATTTCAACTTGGATGCTTAGCCAACTTGGATGCGCTACACTCTTGCTTGAATAGCAGAATAGAGACGGACATTGCCAAACTTTATCGCTAGTGGCGCCAACTATAGAATGACCTCAGTCTATGAATAGTTCATAGCAGTGTGTCCAAAATAAGTTTCTTTCATATAATAAATCATAGACAACGCCGATCTGCTGTGTTTACCAATTTTCAAATTATACAGGTTTTCTATTTCCAAAGGATTTGGAACTGAAAGGCTATCAGAGGGGTAAAAACTTTTAGCGTAAATGCTGCGACAGTAGTTTGTGAAGCATACTTTACTAAAGAAGATTTTGTCACAGAAGGAAAAATTACAGATAGAAAAACTAATTATATTTATATAAATGATGGCTATATTAGTAAAATATCGCTTTGAAATATAAATCATGCAACTTAGGAAGGAACCCGTAGATTTGGTTTTTACTATACTTCAGAGTGAAAACTAATAAAAACTTAGGTCGTTAGGTACTTGCTGCCATCTACATTAGGCTTGTCATGTGCCCATGTACATTGCGCTTGCGTCTTAACATTTCTTCGTCAGTAGGCAACTTGGTCTGGTCCTAACGAAGACACTGATATTAAGACAGCAATCGCGACGAAGATGAACTTGAACAAGTAATAACTAACTAGTAATATTTCGAAGTTTCAATTCAAAATTCTTCAAGAAATATGTCCTCAAAGATGTAGATGTCATTTTTGGGTCATCCTGTGTAGCTAAATTAATTATTACGAGTTTATTCACTTTCAAAACACTTTAAACTTAAATAGACGTGCAAGCCTAGCAAGTTTAGTAAACTTGGGGCTTTAATTTGACGTTAGAGAAATAAATGATTATTGGGCTTAAATTCGTATTTCCTTTCTCCAGCAGTTGGGAAAATACAAGTGTTTCAAAACGTTAAAACTTCAGTAGATGCGGCTCATCTATATTTTAACTTAAGCTTAAATAGCTTTCTCATTTCTACGCTGAATTTTTTATATCTACTTGAATAATGTTAAAGCTATTTGTTACCTGATAAATGGAAGAATATATACTTAAATACAAAACAGCTAAATATCGTATGAAAAATTACAAGATATATTTTACCTAATTTACATAATGCTTTAAGTTTTAAAGGTTAATCTCTTTACAATTTTTTTTTATTTTTTCCACGAATAATTTCGCGAATGCATGTTTTTATCTAAATGGAATAAAAGAACGAATAATTAAAATTTGATATTAACTTAGTGGACATGCATACGTTAAGGCCCCAGTACACAGTGGTTTGTAGTGGGCCATTGTAGACCATCGCCATTGTGTACAGGGGGTAATTGTCTGTAGTGGCGGACAATTGTGAATCGTGGTTCGCAATCCATTTGTTGTCGGTTTTTTTGACACACTTCAAAGGAATCGTGGTGTAGCGTGGCCTGTGGTGTTCACACAGTGGCCCATTGTTTAGACAGGTACCTACTTTTTATGTTGCGTGCTATACTATTTAAATTTCTAATCGCCCAAAATGTCAGTATCCTGGAGCAATAAAGACACTTTTAGGTTCCACCTTGAATCAATTCCAGCTATTTTGTAAAATTCATAATCCCATTGGGATTTCTCATTATTTTAGATGGAGTCCCTCCGTACTGGGTCATAAAGTTCGAATGAGTGTCGTTAGTAAACTTTTAGGTATTCACAGTAGGCCGGTTATTTAATTAATAATTTGAAATAAAATATACTTACGAATGATGCATAACAAATAAATTTGTAGAAAATACGAGAAAACGTACCTACTATAACTGGTTTTGCGTAGTGTTAAAGTGAACTAGATCAATATCATCCAGTTCAGTTTAATCCAGCGCTTACAGGGACAGTTCCAGCTAGGCGATTAACAGTATAATTTTCTTTACTTTGCGTAATCCGTGAACCTTAAGAACTATACTTTATCCCATTAACTGATATAGCAGTAAAACTACGTGATCAGCTTTTGATTAGTTGCTCGCAAACAGTCGTATTCTTTGTGTATGCTTACCAAGCACGTGATAACTATATCTGTTGGTGGGAATTCAGACATCGCACTTTGGTAAACGCGCACTAGCCTATAGTAACCATAGGCTTATAGAAACTGACGTCTCCTAGGTGTGTAAAAAGTGGCTTCCCAAGTTCCCTCTAAACAAAAAAGATAGACAGATGGTGGTGTCATCTCTATTTCTCTCAAAATAGTACCTTAACCTCAATCGTGAATTTGAATTAAATTAAGTAGCTTTAATTATTCTCCTTCTTTAACATTAAGAAAGTTTCTGCCACTATATAATTAAATTAGTTTTGGTGTTAATTTTAATCAAAGTTTTTTTTTGCGCTGGAAATTATTTTTTGCATTTGGCTTTTTGGTGCCCCTTGCCACCTGGTGCCTAGAGCGACCGCTTCTCTCGCTCTACACAGGACCGGCGCTGATTCTATTACGGGTCTTTTGAAACTTATAATATCGTTTTTGATAAATAATCAAATAATAATTTACAAAAGCTGGTTTTTAATACAATAATCGTGCGTACAGAAAAAAACAGAATTTAGTTCGTAAACATTAAACAAACTAAAAAATGCTACGTTGAGCAAAACCAATATGCTCTATTCTCGTGCATATTTAAAATTGAGTTGTAATTACAATTTGGATAAAAAAACTTTTATTACACAATAATTTATTTGCCGGAAGGGTTTTATGAATTATTTGAAGTTCGATACTAAATTGTTTTCAACATTCTATACTAGGCGTGTCAAACATCATTCTACAGAATTTATTAGAATAATAATTCTATAACAAACTTGAAATTTTTTTCACATTTTACATATTTTTTACATCACATTAAATCATTTAAAAGCAGTTCTATTTCTTTATCGAACAAATAACATTTAACTTTAAAATTTCAATAACCGAAAAAACTCAGGTGATGCAAGCATTTTTTGCGGAATTTTATACCGACTACTAATTTGATTGGCGATTCAGAGAAACGCCAATATGGTGACCTTAGAGTGCATCCATAGCCTCGAAATAGGGTCAAATAGGTGCTAAATATTATAATTCACATTAAAATTTCCGTTAATAATACCTTCTACACCGTGTTTAGGTGCTGGATTAGTCTTCAATTCTCAATTCTTCAGTCCACAAGGACCGTCAATCTAGTTAATATAGAAAATAACGGTATTGATACTTCATTTTAAGTGCACCAGTTTATTGAATAAAATTAGAACCCAACTCATACCTTATGTATGTCTAAAAATTAGTTACTCTGTGTTTTAATCATTTGCTAATTTCTTTAGCAAAATGTCCATTGAGTCAATTTTCGTACATTTTATATACATTTTCATATTTTTACCATTTGAATTACATGTGTTTTTTTATTCATTACTATTTTGTTTAAAGAAATGAACTGCTTAACATTCAGCTTAACATCACTAGTAACATCAATTAGTGGATAGACAAGTAGACAACTACAGAAGGGCGTAGCCATAATTAACCGCATCCTTTTAGAAATTTTCATTTAAGTGTAAATATTTTTAAAAAAATAAGTGTTTTAATGTTTTAGAATTTTCGTTCCCATGATTTAATTATTAATTTTCAGCACTCACGCTAGAAACTAATACAGACTTAAAAAAAAAACAAAATTTGGTTTGGTGCTTAAAAATTTCAAAAAAAATATTTTTCTCATTTCGTGCTGTAAAAAAGGTTTTGACAAACATCACGTTTTTTGATACAACTTTTAGGACAAAAAAAAATGAAAATTTTAAACAAGCATTACAAATTTTGTGAAGCTAATAAAACAGTAGTAAAATGCCTTTTGCGGCCACAGTTTGAAATTTGCCGAGAGCATTTTTTTACAATCTGAATAGTCAAAACGTGTATTTGCTCGTCTTTTTCCATTATAATGGAAAATCATCACTACTACGATGTGTGCATCTATTAGAAGATGAAATTACCATTAATATTTTGATAAAATAATTTAAGGACATGATTTTGATCATAGTCGCTTCATAAAGCTCTTGAACAGAAACATTACTGCAAAAGTTGTCTCAATGCAAAGGAAACGCCTGTTGAAGAAACTACATTGCGCTGTTCTCAGCAGGTCCTCAGAAAAGATAATTAAAATGGCTACGCCTTAATAATACGTCTTTTAGAATTTAGAACCATAGAGCTAGCTAGTTAGACTAAGGCACTATAGAGCTCTAGTTAGACGAGTCATGTCTATTGAGTTGTAAACATTTGTTGATATATTTGATGTATTTGTTTTACAGGCGCGGAGCGCTAGTACAAGTAGCTTTAGGAGCCTGAGTCAGGTAAACACACCAATATACAATCAGTGCTAATTTAACAATAACGTAATGTTCCACGCCTGATAGAGGCTGCAATAGATATGTCATGCAGCGAAAACTGGTAGTCTAACCCAATCTACATTTTTAGTTATAGCACGGCACTGCGACACACGTTATTGCAACTTATTCACTAAAACTCAAAAAAATCAATACAACACATCATCACATTTGCTTATTAAATAATTTATACCTTTGTTGTCGAGCGTCTATCTACAACAATTTTATTGATTAGTTTCTAGACATCGGGTATTTAATTTATAAAAAGTGTGTGCGTGTACTGATGTACGCGCGTTTGAAGTTATACTTCTTTGGCGTGATTAAAAACGATTTTTTAATATACACGCAAATAATTGATCGAAATAAAATCTTCAAAAGTTTAAGAATAATAGGTACAAAAAATTAACCTCATATATTTGAAAACATTCAAAATTGTATTTTGATTTTTACTTTTATAATCATTCCATTAAGGTAGTTGTCGTGGTACACTATTGTCAAAAAGTTATAGATTATACGCGCCACAAAAGTATACTAGCTTGTAGCTAAGTGATCCATAGTTTGCACGCAAGACTGTATACTTTTCTATAAATTGTTGAACTTTAAACCGTTATTTATAAATAATTAGACGGTCAAAAATGTTTTCTTATTTTTTTTAAACTCATAACAAATGCATTGAAAGACTGACCGTTTTTGGAAAGTTTCTGACAGTTAGTTCTTTTTTTATAAATAAGTAACTGGTTCAGAATTACAGAGATCGTATACAATCAATGTTAATTATCCAATTTTTAATTGAATTTATCTCGGATTATATACGGTCGATCGACTTCAAATTTTCAGGGTAATTGTATTATCATGTCCTTAATAAGTATACAAAAATTAAGAATTTTCTGACGGTGTGCCTTAACCACGACAACTACCTTAAGTAATAAAAAATACAACATTATAAATTCCACTGGATGGCACTTAACATGACTATTGGTTGTAAACAGAGGTCTAGTATATTATAAAGTTTCCAGATGACAGAAAGTGCATTGATTTCATTTCTCTCTGGATCTCTTATTCCCAGCTTTATACTATCGAATTTTCGTTAGCGCGGCCAACTTCATACTGTTGAGTTTTCGTTAGTTGTGCGAGTGTAACTTCCGTTGCCTGCTAACATTTTTCTCTCAACGCGCCAAAAGAAGTATAACTTCAAAAAATGTAGACATATGCGGACTAATTTAAACCTATAATTTGTCAACAATTACCGATTGTTTTAAGGTCATCAGCCAATGACCTTAAAACAGATATACAAAATGCACCCCTTCATATGTAGAATAAATCAGTCTGAATACAAATTCAACGACGTACCTTATCTAAGCTATGATCTGAACACAAATACGTATGTACTCTTTTGTTTTTTGTCTCGAGGCCTACGTTATGTAGCATAGCTTCAAAAAAGAACTTTTAAGGGAAACGAAAAAAGACATGTATATAGATGTCTTTTTACTAGAACATAGCCATCTTTAGGCTACAATATAAAAATTAAAAAAAAACATCTGCAAAAAAACAATTGTTCTATCATTAAAAAGGACATTATTATTTAAGACAACGATAATAATTAATACATAATGGGAAAGTTCTAGATTTGATCTTCAGTGATTAACTGTAAGTATCTTAAAAAATATAGTTAGTTAACACAAATTCTGGCAAAAATGGCGGCATTGATATTTTTCCAAGCATGCTATCGTATTAAAATCATGCTAAACTTTAAAAAAGTTTAATAATATTGTCTCTATTATAATTTCCGCCATTTTTAAAAACAAATGCTGTGTACGCTGTACTGGCGACTTGACACAGTTTCCGAGGAGCACGAAGTGCTGAATCCAACACGTTTCGGCAGATGAGCGGAATTTAAATGGCGTATCGAGAAAACAGATTTTTTTGCTTGCTGATACGTGGTAAGTATATATTTGTAAACTAAATCGAAGCTATTTGGTTTCAGCATTGAAGATAAGATTTTATATTATAATCATATTTTTGATAAAACAAATCTAAAATTACGTAAAATATAGTGGGAGAGCTGTTAGACATTTTTGGGTAGGTATTTGAAGTACTGTGAAAATTTGTACAAGACCTCTTTAGTAATATCCGAACACAAAAACGCAGACCTGGCTGAAGGGTGGCGGCGCTTAACCGACCCTCAAATTTTAATTTAGCAAAAAAAAAAATATTTCGCAATAAAAAACCCTTCAGGCATTGTGAAATTTTAATACTTTGAACTTTACTGTTTAAGGAGCTGAAAAATAAAAACCCGGGTCGCAGTGCCAAAACCCTGCCGAAAATATAGTGTATTTGTTTATACAGACAGTGTGGCTCTATTATGCGAATTTAAGTTGGTTTTTGAGCAAAATAAAAAATTTGACCCCTTAATATAGGTACCCTTAAAATAACATCTGTTTTCTTAATTGCAATATTATTATCAATCGAACCTCTATAACAAATTATATACAACTTTCAGTAAATAAGTCACTATCTGTAAACTAGTATTTTCATAAAATTTGTAAGTCCGGTCCTGTCGGACCGATTTTATTAAAATTTTAGGGACACTTTTTAATTACTACTAAAGGGTTAAATGTCAATTTTGAAACAATTCTGAGAATTATTTCGGTATTTTGGGACTCAAAAACATTTTTCAACCCCTAAAAACTATCCTTAAAGTGACCCGATTACGCCCATTTTAAATAGGCTTCTTCCGGTGATGGATTTTAACACGTGGGCCAAATTTCGTTAAAATCAATTAACTCTTTCGAAAGTTAAACCCGCACATGTATATATATATATAAACATTTTTAAAAATGGTGCCAAAGTGTTTAGGAGGTTATGAAACGTCAAGAAATATTGGTCCGATCCCTAGGTCCCGCCATCCGACCGACGCCAATAGTGTATGTTGCCATATGGCAAATACACTAAAAAGCCAGATTTCTTAATTAGGTCTAAAACTTAGCCAGGTGTTTGCAAAATTATATTTTTGAAAAGTTTAAAAAATATATTTGAGGTACGTTGAAATTTAAACAGAAAATATTGGTAACTAAAAATAGATATATATTAAAAAAAACGGGTAGTTTCGGTGTGACATTTTACCTGTCAGGTGATGAAAACCAGCCAGGTCTGTGTTTTTGTATTCAAATATTACTAAAGAGGTATTGCACAAATTTTCACAGTGCCTCAAATACCTACCTAAAAATGTCTAACTGCTCTCGCCCTAGTTTGACGAAAAGATTGTGTTCGAATATTAACTTTAAATTAGAGCACATCACGTAAAAGTATAGTTTTATGGAAGCTAACTTTGATAGCGGTAATTTTCATCTGCTATAAAATTTCATAATAAGTTACTGTCGCCAGCAATAATTTTACTTTTCATTCTAGGTTATTATATTCTGGGCGAAGGACGGTTGACCCGCTATCTATACTTTATCCATATAAATAAAATCGACAATTCCAAATTTTGTACAATACAGCACTCTTTACAGAAGTAATCATTGATGTGTTAGTATATGTCGCAGGAAGATGATAAAAAAGAAGATTTGGCCAAATCCCTAAGTTAGATGATCAATAATTGACGGAAGGTGATCTGGCGTGAATTGATCATCTTAGGGATTTGATCAAATATCCGTTTTGATCATCTCCCTGCGACTATATATAGCCAATGGATTACAAAGTCCACATACTGCGAGAGCTGCTTTTTTATTGAATTTTATTGAAGTTAGTTCAATTAATACAAATACATAAAATCGTAACGTAGTCTGTAATCGTATAGTTTAAAAGATTCCTGGAGCGAATTTTCAGTTTTCAATCAGTTTGACCGGGCTAATCTTTGAAACGACTGAGCCGATTGTGATGGCACTTCACAGACAGGTAAAGAATTATGCCAGGAGTGATCGCTACATTTTATCCCAAAAATAACAGGGTGATGGAATCTTTTATAAAGGATACGCGGTATCTCTGAAATTACTTAAGTTAAAAAAGAAATACATGTTCGACGGTCTTTTGAACACACTACCCGAACGGAGTGGGGGTTAATTGGAACGAAGTTCCTTATCGCGGGTTAGCGAGGGGACCTAGCCGAGAAAAAATGTAACATGTCACGAAAAATCGTAAGACAAAAAATGTAATATTCATGTCACAAAAAACCGTAAGACAAAAAATGTAATGTGTTTTTAGATTATACCGGGTGTTTTTAGATTATACCGGGTGTTTTTAGATTACACCGGGCGTTTTCAGATTATACCGGGTGTTTTTAGATTAAACCGGGTGTTTTTAGATTGTAACGGGAGTTTTTAAATTATACCGGGTGTTTTTAGATTATACCGGGGGTTTTTATATTATACCGGGTGTTTTTAGATTATATAAAACGCGTCACGAAAAACGTCTTATACGAAAGGGACTTCGTTCCAAACGCGTGTCCCGCGACACGTCCAAATTTTTTTATATAAAAGATGGTACAATATAATATCTACTATATCACGCGGACGAAGTTCCGGGAAAACCGCTAGTTATTCATATGACTTAAGTAGTAGCTTGATCCGGCTTCGACCGGATTTGTAGATTATCTATTAATAATAGACATATTTAGCATATTTTATAGAATATAGCCGTATTTGCCCGACGTTGCTCAGGAATAACAGTCAGCTGTTTTGATAGCATTATGAGATATAGCCTAAACTAGGAGTGCTCAAACGGCCGATCGCGAGATTTGTTGGAGTCGGTGCGGTAATTAATGTTTATCATCAATCAAAGTATATATCTAATAGGGATGTTGACTATTTTTAGTAAAATGTTTTAAATCGTGCATAAGTACCTAATATTGCCACAAATATTTATTATTTTTATTTAAAAAAATTTTTATTTAAAAATCATGTATTTTAAATCCCGTTTTAAATTTCGGTCCAAAACGCCAATACTAGTCGCGTGACGTCACCTGTTCATACCAAAGGAGGCTCAAAAGTTTACACGGGAGCTACCATCCGATAGATGCGTATTCTGTGCTCATAAACGTTAGTAAACTGAGGTGATGAAAAGTTGTTTCGTAGTCGTTGCTATAGTTACATGTAATTTGACGTTTCCTATAAACAAATAATAATAAATTACACACTAAATATTAACCAAACGATGAAGTTTTTTGACAGCAGCTGAACATATGACGTTATGCGCTCTGATTGGTGTCTGTTGTCACGTGACTTGAGAGTGATTTTATTAGGTTTTATTTATTAAATATTAATTAAATTCCTTAAAAATAAGGAAAAATATAGTGTTTTTTAATATTTCTATCATAGAAACTACTACTTTTCGTCAAAATTATGTTCTTATTTGAATACAGTCAACATCCCTATTCTAATGCATATTTTTCTTTCGTAAATATGTTTTCGTCGTAGTTAGGTCGATTGCTGGCCGCTCGAATTTGTGTGGTAGATCTTCTGAGCACCCCTAGCCTAAACCATCCCATATATTAGGAGCTTGTATACTGTTTGTCGTGCGAAATCAGAAGTCGAATGACAGGATATTTTACGGTTTATAATCATATAACACGAGAAAACAGGAGATACGGGTTGACCTTGACTGCAGTGAGAAAAGTCTACTGTGAACATACTACTCCAGATTACGATTTTATATATTTGTATGGAAGTATGCCAAAAAAGATATTAAATTAATTAATTTGCAATATAATAGTGAAATAAAACGTAGCCTATCGCATTTCTAGAATCATAAGAAACATTTATAAAAAAAATTTCAATGAAGTTCGTCAAATAGTTTTTAAGTTTCTGTTCAAGCGTATACGAAGAATTTTATATGAGTATTTAGAAGTGGATCGAAATATGAATTTTCAATTACATAATTCTGTAGTTGTTTATCTGCAAACCCGGAAATCAAAACCTGCAACAAATACTTAGTGAATTAATATTTGAACATAATCTTAAAGCTGAAAAAAATGTATTTTGGAACGGGCATATTTTTTGAAATAAATATCGCCACGTTCTGCAAACTAGAGTTGGGTAACTCAGATCTGAACCGGTTCAAGCCGACTCCGACAGAAGATCCGTGAGAGCCGACTCACTTTTTTTTGAGCCGACGGATCAACGGATCCGCATAACTCAGTGAAACACTTAACACACAAAAGTACATTTTACACTTACGTATCAGTTCTTGCTTTGATGCATCTGTCAGCTCAAATGATTCATGCATCACATGTTTGGCTATGCATTTTTGATTCTATACAGGTCGTGATATGATTGACTGAACTAGGTAACTCAGTGGCAGACTGCAGTAACACTCGGCTCTTTTTTAACCGGTTCAGTGAGCCGGCTCACGGGATCCAGATGCAAAGATGCAGATCACTAAAAAGACCCGTTTTTCCCATCTCTACAGCAAACTTAGTTTATTAATCACGACAATACCACTACACATGCGCACAATATATTAAATACTTCGTTTTCTTACAGTTAAATGTGGCACGTTTTAATAAATTGTTAAACTGCGTTCCCCATTACATTATGATTCGCTAAGTAAAAAAAATAAGTTTTTTATTATGTTTCGCCTTTATTTGTCATTTCAATAGAATGTACTGATACAGTTGCAGTTACATGTACAAATATTCTTACTCTGTTATCGGGGAACACAATATAATTAGGTAGGTAAAATTAAATTGAATATGAAATTTTAAACGTTAGAAAAATGATAACGAATTTTACATATTACAATTGAAATCACTAAAATTTAGAAATATTTTTGTTTTTTAATTTTATGATCCGTACACACTAAAATAATATTTTTGCACAGCCCACTATAAAATAACTGTTTTTCATGCCTGTTTAGCGGTAGTAAAATGACCCTTTTTCGCACTACTGTGTTAAGTAAAACAAAAGTAATGCAATTTTACCAATCCAGTAGTTATATCTCTGTCAGTTGCCATTTAAATCAATATGAACGACAGAGAAGCAAAGTAGGTATTGTCTTATCCAAATTTTCAATATGGCGTGTCAGATATATAATTATATACTTATTATGAAGTGAAAATCAGCAATTTTGTTGGAGGTGCGTGCCTAAAATGCGGTATGTATCTTCTTCGTAATGATACTATCACTCGAGCTAACACTATGCCAACGCTCGTGAAAATATCTTTCATTACAAACGAGATACATAAACTTCTGTTTTGTTCTCATTCTGCGAATACACAATACGGCTAAATAAAAAATCTCTGTTTTTTTAATTTTATCCGAAAGTGCACTGAGACGTATTTTAAATTCAGTTACGACTGAAATTTGATTTATATACTAAATTTTCCTTTTATAATAATATATTATAGATACAAAGAGTGAATAAGTTGCAATCAACTAAAAAAAAAATGTAGTCAAAATAGTGAAGTGATTTTTTTCAGTTAGAGAATAGATTTAGAGAATGTAAATGCATAATTATGGAATATCAATGCATTTTTGATGATTTTTAAAAATAATATAAATTATCAAAATGTGAATTTTGCAACCTGCATGGCGTTTGAGTTTTTGCGTAGAAATAGTTAAAATATATTATCATATATTATCTGAATGCACATTGTTTTTGATTGTGTGTGGTGTGTTATACAGATTTGAATTTTTGCATAATATTTTGTTTTTGAATTTTTTATTGTTTTAGTGTGAAAAATTCAACTGTATTTTCAGGAATACCAACATATCGAAGATACAGACAGAAATACTATATTATTTACATATTTTAAAATTTCATTTTTACGTAAAAATACTTTTTCTAGTACGAGCATAAATTAGGATTTTTCATGCCATTGAAGTAAAATAAAAGTGTTTTCGTCTCTTGGGAATTTCTTTTCGTGTCAAAAGTATAAGCAAAAGTGACGCCATCCTGCGCAGTGATTGTGAAGTACTGAAACGTATTTTTTTGCTAAATAATTTCATTTCAATATTTTACCTCTCGGTTTTGTGAATAAAGCGGAAATGCTTTAAATGAGTGAGAAAACCGCGCGCTATTCAAATTATTCAATTTATTATAATACGATTTTTTGGTGCGGCCTACAGTTGGCGCATGTGCTGAAGCGTATTAGAGAGAGAAAAGGTCAACTGTGCTTTTATAAATACAGTGTGAAATAAATATGTTACACATCATTGGCGACTACTGTAAGGCTCGGTTATTTTTTTTAAATTTGTACTAAACAATTCAACAATATTATTATTCCCAGATATCTGAGAGCTGATCAAAATTTCGGTTGGATTTTTAATTCAGAAATTGAAAGTATAACTTGACACTAACCCTATTTAAACGTAGTGGATGATGTTCTTTATAAAAAGACAAAAAGAAATTAAAAATGTTTTTTTATTATAAATTACTTGTATAGAGTACATTTTTTGTTGTGAGAAATAATTATTGATTACATTTTTCTTTCTAATGTAATTCCTATAGGATGTTTTCCTTTAACAATACCGGCTCATCCTACAACAAAAATGAATATAAATCAGTTAAGTAAAAACCGATTGTGGACTATCGAAAGGAAGCGGCTTGTGTTTTAAATATATAGATACATATTTTTTACATGCTGTTCTAAAGTATCGAGTCATTAAAAACTTTATCCGTGGCAGTATACCAAAACTCAAAAACGCTTAAATTAGTCAGACAATGGGGTTGTAGTTCCACATTTTTTTTAATCTACATTAGGTGCAAATATGCGAAACTTTAGAAGCTCTTTCTAAAATAAAAAAAAAATCCCACAAGCGTGTATTCTCAACATTTTAAACACAGCCGTTACTGAAATGATGTAGATAATATGGAGACTGCAATTGGCTGACTAGATCTACTAGTGTCATGTCCATTGATCTGTCAAATTGCAAACAAACCACTAGATAGATAATTTATATACATCTCTTTCTATATAAAGAAGTGTGACTGTTTTCCACGTGTTCGTCTGACGGTTTATGCTCAGCATTGACATATTTCTTTAATTCTTGTTTGCAATTAAGAGGAAGGACATAAATATACGTTGGTTAACGTTATTTGTAACGCACTGATCAAAATTATCAAACTTTGATTCCCGTCCCATGTGGGATTTGCCTCAATTTGATGTGTTCTTTATATGGGCAACCTTGATTAAATAGATAATTATTACAATGTGTAGTCGGCTACGTACTGCAAATTTGCTGAAATGGGTCGTATAGTTTACGCTATACTGGAAAAAACTAAAGTTGTTTTGAAAAAATGCTCCTCAAAATATTTTGAACGGAATGTACCTACCTGAAAGACAAACACTATATAGGGGATAAAAGGGACATCTACGTATTATATGAATAAAAAATAGACACACCTGAAAAGCTTAGTCTCCTGTCATCATTTCCATAAATTCTGCGAACAAAAAAATGCTTTTAAACTGAAATTTATCGTCAATACTTATTCAATGTCTATACACATTATATTTATTTCACTGGATATTTCGTTGTTACTGAGAATATTGAAAACTGTACTAAAAAGCAGATAGTCATATTTCATTAAAATTGAACTTTTCGTTTAGTAACTTACTCTAGGCTACATTCTTAAAGTCAAAATATTTTTAATATTATTTTCTAAATATCAATAATGACAAATAGTTTTTCTTGTTTATCATTTCAATCAAATTTATAATTTACATTTCAATTAACAGATATTCACGTTTCAGGATTTGAGCATTGTATAAATTGAAAAAAAAAATTCAAAATTAACTAAATTTTTAATATTTTTACAAAATAATAAACATTTTTACCATCAAAGTCAACAGTTCCAGAATCGTCCGTATCGATTTCGGCAATCATTTCATTAAGTTGATCAGGCGTGAGTTGATCATCAAGTGCCATTAAAATTTCTCGAAGACTAGATGTTGGAATATAACCATTACCTGTGTTAATAAAAATAATTAATTATTATAATTATAAAGATGATTAGAGGATTTAGGATCAATGAATTAGCCAACGTTTCGTATTCTTTATTAATATTTCATCAGACGCTCATAATTAACTCTCTTAACATTCAGATTAAATTTAATTATCTTGTTAGATTATTGTCTAATGTTATTATAATAAATCAAATCTTCATTTTCAGTAATTAAATAAATAATATACCACAAATTCATACAAACTAAAATTCACCAGAATTCAAATTATTATATACTGTTCAAATAACTAATCTAAATCTGTTATATTTCGACACAAATATAAAAGGCTTCGTGATTTCATAGAATTGTATCCTGAAAAATAAATCCAGTGTTTTATTTTCCAACACATATAATGCTTCCATGGATTTTTTTAAATAAAAGGTTTTTGAGGCGCACCGTAATTCGTCGGATTTCAATGTGAGGCGTATAATAAAATCATTGAACAAACTGTAGATCAACTGCCATCTTCCAGCGTCCGCCATATTGAATTTAGAACGGTTTTAGATATATCGTATTATATTGTTATCAGAACCCAAGCTGTGTGCAAAAGTTCAGCTCGATTGGATAACGGGAAGTGAATCAAATTTCAATCACTAAATTTGACCCATACAACCGACAAGGTGTCCGCCATATTGGATTTAGAACGACATACTGTATTATATTGTCATCAAAATCAAAGTTGTTAGGAAAATATCAGCTCGACTGGGTCAAATTTCAACCACTAATGCAGGAAGCATTGTCAAAAAATTTTGATTTGAGAATGACCTTAGGTTGTGCTAATATAATTACAATTTTTATACATGCAGAGTCAATTTAATGTTGCTGTGAAACTTCGCATTCACACAAAAACAAATCAATGATCTACATAGAAGAAGATCGCTTTTCAAGTTAAATTTTTGATCAAATGCATAGAAAAATGTTGTTTCGAAGTGGAAATTTTATAAAAAAGTATATTAAATATATGTGTAGACAGTTTAAAACAAGTATCGTTTCAACCGTTATTTTTGGAGCAGGGTAGATTTAAAATCTATACAATCCTTTTCTTACTGAGAAACAAGTGTGGCCACTATCGAAGGTCATTTTCAAATCAAATTTGTTTGACAACGCTTTTTGCAGCTACGCATAAATATGATCTATGCAAACAAGTTGATCTAAACAGATAACCGACGGAATTTCGGTTGAAAAAGATTTGGTTTTATTCTAAATATATAAGTACGTATATATAATAAAACAAATTCATGTTTACTATATTATATAAGTTTACCTTCTTTGTCATAAAGCCTAAAAGCCTCTTTGAGTTCCTTTTGAAGTGCTTCTCCATCATCATCCAAGAAGTGGATTGCCACTCGACAAAAAGAATCGAAATTCAATTTTCCGGTACCTTTTCAATGAAATAAAAGTTACATTAAACAAGATCCATTTTTGTTATTTGCTAGGATAGGTATTCTTTCAATATTACATTAAAAAAAAAACTGGCCAAGTGCGAGTCGGCATCGCATACGAAGGGTTCCGTACCACCACACAATAGTTTTTAACTTTATTAGTGTATTTGCCATATGGCAACATACACTATTGGCGTCGGTCGGATGGCGGGACCTAGGGGTCGGACCAAAATTTCTCGACGTTTCATAACCTCCTAAACACTTTGGCACCATTTTTAAAAATGTTTATATATATATGTATATATATATGTGTGTGTGTGCGCTATAACTTTCGAAAGAGTTAATTGATTTTTACGAAATTTTGCCCACATGTTGGAATCCACTACCGCAAGAATCCTATTTAAAATGGGCCCAATCGGACCATTTTAAGGGCAGTTTTTAGGGGTTGAAAAAAGTTTTTGGGCCCAAAAATACCTAAAAATTTCTCAGAATCGTTTCAAAATTGAAATTTAACCCTTTAATAGCAATTAAAAAGTGCTCCTAAAATTTTAAATAAATCGGCCCGACAGGACCGGATTTACAAATTTTATGAAAACACTAGTTTGCAGATAGTGAGTTATTTGCTGAAAGGTGTATATAATTTAGTTTAGAGGTTCGATTGATAATAATTGCAACTGAGAAAAAAATGTTCTTGTAAGAGGTGTATTAAGGAGTCAAATTTTTTATTTTGCCCAAAAAACCAACTTAAGTTCGCATAATAAAGCCACACTGCCTATATTAGCAAATACACTATATTGTCGGCAGGGTTTTGGCACTGCGACCCGGGTTTTTTTTATTTTTATTATTTGTTGGCCATAGTAATATATAAGAAGGCGCAGAAATGCCTGAACTAACAGCTTTTACAATATTCCGCCCAATGTCGCTAGTATGCACTATTCCGATGTATGTAGAAAAAAAAAATTTTTTCTCTTGTGATGTAACTATAAATTTTCGGTTTTCGAATTTTTGCCTTTACTTTTGCTATAAAACATTACGTCTTGCCAAATTTCATGACTCTAGGTTTTGATCCCTTTGCGAGTGTCAAAATATTTGGCATAAACGACCGTATCTTTTAATTGCGTTGACTTAGAAGTAGGATTTTTTCAAAACTCCAAGGGATTGCAGACTTAAATAATTGATATTAATTTCAACTTGGTACCTCCAAGCGTTCCTGAGAAAAAGGGTATTGACAGACAGACAGATGTACAACGAAAGTGATCTTGAAAAACTTGAAAAAAGTTATGTAAACTAAAAGTGATTCGAAACATGGATAGTCTTAGTCAAAAATTGCAAAAAAACAGTCAGACCTCTTTTTGATAGAATCGATCTAATCAACCAATGCTGACTAGAGCCATTGAACCAAACTCCCTAATAAAATGGGTACCTGGTGTCATATTTGATAACGAAAAATCTACTAACACAAGATAAAGATTTTAACATGTAAATCCCTATGGCAATGATAAAAAGTGCATTGTATATAGAAAGTACGGATCATTAGAATCATGTTTCATTGTGCCAATTAAAAATGACAAGAGAAATTTCGAATTCACATTATTTTGACATTATGATCGTGCGTAATAAACAAAAAAAAAATATTTCCCGCATAATCGAAATTTTATGAACCAGAAAAAATGTATCCGTTTCCATTACGGCAGGCTGACGAATGCAATATTTCAAACCGATTTTAGCGGTAAAATGGCACGTACACGATTATCGATGTGTACAGTCAATTCCGATAAACACAACCAATGCACAATATATATACATCGCTGGTTTGAAAGAAGACCGGCTCATCTAAAAAAAATCCAAAATTGAACTTAAGTATACAGAATGACTGCAAATGAGTTATATTTTATCATGAATAAAGACGATGTATGTATTTTCCACAAACTTTCGCTAGAGGGCAGAAGTGTCACTATGTCTTTGAGTTAGAATCGGCGCCAGTGAGTCACGAACAACGACGTGTTTTAGTTGCCTCTCTGACTTAAGAGCGAACGCACGCACGAATATAGGCGCATTTGGAGTTACGTTCACATAATTAGTGCAAGAATTTCCGGAATATCGGCTCATTTATGTGATCCGTCGCTCTTCCTGATAAAACTGTTTTCTATGATTTATATTGTTTTCGATATTGTTTTATGTAACAACCATAATAGTCAGTACTGACATAAATTAAAACTTAATGATACATCTTTAAATATTAATACTTTTTGAAATATATGCATAAAAAATATTGTACGTATTTTAATGCTAGTCAATAACCCCTTTCATTTATAAAATTTAATCGTTGATATATATATAATACCTAAGCTTTCAGAACTATTTAATTTCTACAAATTATTTCAAACCGCCGTACTGTAAAATCGTCATTTTTGAGATGCGTCGGCCTTCTTTCAAACCAGCGACGTCGGTCACAAGAATAAAAAAACCCGGGTCGCAGTGCCAAAACCCTGCCGACAATATAGTGTATTTGCTTGTATAGGGTCGTGTGGTTTTATACTTTTATTATGTGAAATTAAGTTTGTTTTTGGGCCAAATAAAAAATTTAACCCCTTAATACACCCCTTAAAATAACATTTTTTTCTTAATTGTAATATTATTATCAATCTAACGTCTGCACCGAATTAAATACACCCTTCAATAAATAAGTCACTATCTGCAAACTAGTGTTTTTATAAAATTTGTAAATCCGGTCCTGTCGGGCCGATTTTATTAAAATTGTGGGGACACTTTTTAATCACTACCAAAGGGTTAAATTTCAATTTTGAAACGATTCGGAGAATTTTTTCGGTATTTTGGGGCCCAAAAACAGTTTTCAACCCCTAAAAACTACCCTTAAAATAGCCCGATTAGGCCCATTTTAAATAGGCTTCTTGCGGTGATGGATTTCAACATGTGGCCCAAATTTCGTTGAAATCAATTAACTCTTTCGAAAGTTATCGCGCGTACACACATATATATATATATATATATATACATATATATATATACATATATATATAAACATTTTCAAAAATTTTGCCAAAGTGTTTAGGAGGTTATGAAACGTCGAGAAATTTTGGTCCGACCCCTAGGTCCCGCCATCCGACCGACGCCAATAGTGTATGTTGCCATATGGCAAATACACTAATAAAAAACCCGGGTCGCAGTGCCGAAACCCTGCCGACAATATAGTGTATTTGCTTGTATAGGGCCGTGTGGTTTTATACTTTTATTATGTGAAATTAAGTTTGTTTTTGGGCAAAATAAAAAATTTAACCCCTTAATACACCCCTTAAAATAACATTTTTTTCTTAATTGTAATATTATTATCAATCTAACGTCTACACCGAATTAAATACACCCTTCAATAAATAAGTCACTATCTGCAAACTAGTGTTTTCATAAAATTTGTAAATCCGGTCCTGTCGGGCCGATTTTATTAAAATTGTGGGGATACTTTTTAATCACTACCAGAGGGTTAAATTTCAATTTTGAAACGATTCGGAGAATTTTTTCGGTATTTTGGGGCCCAAAAACAGTTTTCAACCCCTAAAAACTACCCTTAAAATAGCCCGATTAGGCCCATTTTAAATAGGCTTCTTGCGGTGATGGGTTTCAACACGTGGCCCCAATTTCATTGAAATCAATTAACTCTTTCGAAAGTTATCGCGCGTACACATATATATATATATATATATATATATATATACGTATATAAATATATATATATATATATATATATATACATATATATATAAACATTTTTAAAAATGGTGCCAAAGTGTTTAGGAGGTTATGAAACGTCGAGAAATTTTGGTCCGACCCCTAGGTCCCGCCATCCGACCGACGCCAATAGTGTATGTTGCCTTATGGCAAATACACTAATTATAAGTGAAACGAAGCGTAATTTGAAACACCAGTCAGCGAGTAATGACGTTATACTCCATCGAAATGGGTGAATTCGTCGTTATGAATTTGAGAAAACAAATTTGAAATTCGTGTTAAGCGCTCCTTACACGATCACTAATATTGATCGCGAAAGTATTATCAGTATATAGTCAAGATCCGGCATTACAATTAATATATACTCCCATCTGTTATTTAATTTTTTTTAATGAAAGGTCATTTTATTATCTATCCAACAGTACTAAGTTGCCTAAACAAAAGTGAGTCCCATCCATGGTTGCCTAGATTTTAGATGTTAAGTTTTTTGAAAAAAATTTTTTTCAAATCATGTATGCGCGCTCCATTGGTCACTCCCCATAAAAAATGCTTTTTTTTCTTAATTGCAATATTATTATCAATCTAACGTCTACACCGAATTAAATACACTCTTCAGTAAATAAGTCACTATCTGTAAATTAGTGTTTTCAAAAAAATTGTAAGTCTGATCCTGTTGGGCCGATTTTATTAAAATTTTAAGGACACTTTTTAATTGCTGCTAGAGGGTTAAATTTCAATTTTGAAGCGATTCGGATAAGTATTTTGGTATTTTGGGGCCCAAAAACATTTTTCAACTTCTAAAAACCTAGTACAGTTAGGTAATAATATAACCTTTCATTAAAAAAAATGCTCGTAATCATGGCATCCATAGAAATATTAATGTTTTTACTTTTTTCGCCTAGAATAGCAACGGCATCAACCATTCGCAATATGTTTATATGTTACATTCGTTGCTGACATGAAAATTCGAGGTACTGACGTCAGGTCACGTGACATTTGGCGCTAGTTTTAAAAGTCATATTTTAACATGTGTTTCTTAAATGTATGCTGCATATTTTTTTCTGTATGTTTTAAATATATTGATGTGAGGTTTAGATCTTTCTTTAAGCTGAAAAAATCACCACGTGCAAGTTCTTTAATACAATACAAGAAGAATAGTTTCAGAAGTATGAATACTTTAACGACAAAAAAATCTGTCAAAATATTTAAAACACCTGTTTTAAGTGATTACCGCAGACAAATATAACCCATTAAAGAACATAAACTATAAAAGTTTTACAATGAAAAGTAATGTATTTCGGTGGTTTTACCTTCTTGATCCTCTCCCTCAAGTAAAGCTTCCAGCTCCTGGTCATCGTAAGTATGCCCGAGGGTGTTCAAAATCATTCGTACTTTTTCTTTTTCAATGCGACCTACTTTTCCCGAGTCGAACATTGAAAATGCTCGCCGGAGCACTAAAAAAATAAATGATAATGATTTTTTTTTACGTACCTATGTTTTCGTCGAATGTAAAGCGGGACACCCACTGACTCGTTTGATTTTACTCGAAACGGAAAGTAATAATCAAAACTTTATGAATAAAGAAAAACCGAGCCTCGTTTACTTAGCCAGTTCGTATTAACAAGTTTCGGATTAGCTAACGTGTACTGTATATCGTATTTTTATGAATCTGAATAAAACTGTTTCCTATATAATTTGTTTTATACTACGAATTTAAATTTGATAATCTGGAAAGGATGGCAACAATTTATTTTACATTATTTTAAAATGTGTACTAGACATACTTCATAATTCAAATATTACATTGAGTTGGTTGTAAACATTTTAAATTAACTTTTCATAAATTTAAATTGGATTTTTCTCGTATGAAATAATTAATGCAGGAAAATTTCATCGTTTATTACATTCTGAAAACTAATATCTTCTGAAGCAATGAAATGAAAGGTATTTGTATACTTTTAGTATTATTTTCAAAACTTACTTGCGACTTGTTCTACGTCCAACGACTCAGTCTGAAAAGTAATTACAAAATTTATGAAATTATATTTTATAAACTAGAAGAGATCTTTTAAAGAGGAATTTAATTTGCACAAAGCGTTGTGCAAATCATAAAAGTTGGAAAAGCAAACGTTCTGTTTCAAGTCAAAGTATGTCGCTATAGCAGAAGACTATTAATTAATCTTCATACCATATAATTATTATAGTTTATTTATTGTATATCATAGACGCTCGACAACATAGGTCATTGGCGTCTTAATTACATCAAATAACATAATGAATAATCACTTAAGACTAAACGACATCACAAAACATCCATGAGCAGAGGCAGGATTCAAAGCCACGACAGTCAGGTCAAGAAGCTAGCACGCTAACTACTGGACCACATTGGCATCTATGTAATTATTATATCGGGTGTTTTTTTCAAAACTTTGAATGGATTTTTTGGTTGATACACCGGTTGAATCAAAAAAAGTTTTAGGCAAAAGTTGTTGGGTTTTGAGGGGGAAATAATTTGCACGTAATACCAACACACTCCCTCCCCCCCCTCGGCAGGGGGAGGGGGTAACTTTTGTTTTTTAAATGAAAACCCCCGATTTTTATGATTAATTTTTTTTTTGTGTAAAAATGAACAACTTTAGAATTTAATTTAATCATAAAAATCGGAGGTTTCCATTTAAAAAACAAAAGTTACCCCCCCCCTGCCGAGGGGAGGGAGGGAGTGGGTTGGTATTATGTGTAAATTATTTCCCAACACCTTTTGCTTAAAACTTTTTTTGATTCAACCGGTGTATCAACAAAAAAATCCATTCAAAGTTTTGAAAAAAAACACCCGGTATAGGAAGTGTACGTAAGGGAAAGTCTTGTGATCGTATAAATATTTGATTTTAAGTTTTGATGATTTAACACGTTTTCATATCCCCTAACCCAAAAAATGTCTGTTTGTCGTCTCTGTATCCGTCTGTTGGCATCTATAGAGCAGACTAAAGCATTAAAGTGGCGGTTCGCGCCGCGACAGAGACTGGAGACCGAGACAAATGTCTCCATCTCCGGTGGTCTGTTGTGTACCGAGACCAAAGACCTCTGTTCATTCAGTTTTGTTGAGTCGTTAGAGTCAATCGTGTCGTGTTCTGGAAAATTATTAATCCACAGCGTAATGGAAAGCCATTCAGTTATGAAGTTACTATTGGAAGAAGAAGAAGCTATGCTTTTCCAAATATTATCCTTCAAATTTTCATCTCTGTATGCGTCAAGTTGAGAACTAAATAGCGCAGGATGTTGTCTAATCATTTCAATCAATTTATCGGTGTCTTCATCAGAAAACGACGTCATTTTTCACAATTTTGCACATGCGTCTCGAGCGAGACACGAGACAGTACTAGTCCGGGGTAGAGACCGTTTCGCGGTCTCCTGTCTCGGTTTCGCTCGCGAACTGACACACATAGAAAACCTAAGGTCAAGTAACGGTCTCAGTCACCAGTCTCTGTCTCCGGTCTTCTGTCTGTCGCGGCGCGAACCGCCACCTTTAGATCGATTATATGATAATTTGTAGTAGCGAGAAATAAGGATAGCTCACTCGTAGAATGTCTTAACTTATTGCCAACGTTTCTTCAAATTTTTTTCAAGTTAAACTTTTTTAGGCACGACCTGGAGGTAAATTAGATATTTTCAAATGGAAATTATTCGAACTGATAGTCCAGGAGTTCCCAAACTTTTTCAGTTCGCGGAGCGCTTACAGGTTTAGTATTTTGTCTCGGCACCCTAGCTAGTCGAAATGATACTACATGAAGCTGAGTTTTTATAAGAATACGTGTATTATTTAAGAAAACTTGTTTATTTTGTAGCCTCAAATACCTAAGTTTAGTTTCCGGAGAATGGTAAACAGGAGTGCCTCACGGCACCCCTCTTTACTTTCTACGGCGCACCAGGGCGCCGCGGCGCATACTTTGGGAACCCCTGGGATAATCTAATATTTCAAACTGAAAATCTTTTCAAACGGAAATCAATCAGAACCCTTTTTATATTTTTTACACTTTATTTATTTGTTTCACTGGCTGAGCAGCGTAAGAGGAGACACTTTGCGTGAAAAGCAGAGACTAAAAACTTGAGAATATCTGAGTAAAATCAATTGAAAATACATGAGTCTGACTGTAGTTCGCTTCTATAACGCTATACTTGTACATCAAATTGCATCTTTAAATTTTCTAGGAAAACTTTTTGCCTGTAGGTTTATGTAACTGAAAGAATTTGTGCCAACGTCATATGTTAAAAGAATATCGTTGAGGAAAGTGTGAAAATTATGAGTGAGCGAAAGACAGAGAATTTGCAATGTAGTCTCCAGGGCGTTTGCAGGAAGAAAACGTACAGCGCGGTGTACTTATATACTACAATAATACACTGTAGTCATAGAATATGCTGCTCGCTTCGCCCTAATATACGCTATGTTCGCGTTTGATTGTTAATTATTATTTTTTTTGTTATTCTATTTTAAAATATCTTACCATTATTAATTGTTGACTTGCTCAAACAATAAAGTAGCGTTTCCTTTTCTTGCTATACGCTCTGTGCAAAATAATAGTTAAATTAGTTTTTTTTTATTTTGTCAGCTATTAAAGTTAAAAAGTGAATAGATTCCTAAAATTAAATATTTCTGGGCTAGGTACCTGAAAATTTGATTGTGCTTGTTTCAATGAACACACTCACACTGTTTCATTTTTTGTTTTTTGTTTTAAAGTTGTAGGGTGTCTAAAAGTATCTGACAGATCAGGTTAAAAAATATCGGTTCGTCCATATTTTCTAAACTAAAAGCGTATGCCCATTGAAATCAGCGTTCTTTTTCTATAGGTACCTACTTAAGTATGAAAAATTTTAAAAAGGTCTAGGAGTATTCGGTTTTTGTTTTTAAAAAAGACGCAATTTTTGACGAAAATCGAAATCTCTCAGAACATTTTCAAACTTGTCATACTTGTAGAGAAAGACGGGTTGATTTCAATGGGCACACGAGTAGTTTTATCTTTTTTGGTTTAAAGCTATGCGTGTTTAAAGTTTCTTAAAATCTTCGGAAGCTACGTCAATCTAAAAAATTCTAAGCGATTTTAGTGTTTTGAAATAAAATTACAAGTTTAAAATTAAAATTTTTATTTGATTTTTTTGTATAAAAAGCACATATTGTTTTTATAGCTATTTTAAAAACACATATATACTTGTTTTGTAAAGTTTATTTTATAAAGAAATGAATAATTAGGTATTATATTAATTATTTATGAATATAGGTATTTAAAAGTAATTCTGTTTCAAGGGCTTAAATATCAACAATAATTTTATGTGAAATTACTAACTTTTTTAAAGACAATTTCGTGTCTCAAATTTTCTTCAATAAAAACTGATTCTTCAGCTGTAGAAAGTGGTTAATTTTCAACTGATGCAAATTCGTTTAATAAAATTTTTAACGAAGGTTAGTTCAGTTATAAAAAATAAATGATAATTTTCATAACTATATGATATATAAAGAAGTTTCTCAAATATTCAGAGTTGAGAAGAGAGGAGTTATTATAATGTATGATAATTTTCATACGATAATCTGAAAGCTGGAATACAAAAATCGGTAATTTCCAGTTCACTAATTGATTCATAAATGCAAGTATTTATTAAAATTACAAACAATACAAGTTGTGTATAGTATATTTTACTCAAGGCGACTAGTGCTGGGTTGCAGAACACATTGTCAGAAAATTTGATTTGACAATGACCTTAGGTTGTGATCGTACAATTCCATATATATATTTTAGAACAATCTAATGTTGTTGTAATCACGTATGACAGACCTATTCAAAACATGGTAAGTTTTGATAAAGAATGTTGCAAAATGAAAAATGTACACAAGACTATAATAAATGCATCGATTGCACGTTTCAATCAATCAATTATTTAACGAGCAGGATCGATTCAAAATAAAAGGTTATTGTCAAACTAGATTTTCGCAATCCAGCACAGGCTTTCATGATTTTACCATTTCCTAAACGGTAAAAATTTTCCATCAACAGTAACGACAACTCTCTTTTGATCATTTTCAATCCGTTCGTCGACTTTCACAATACAATCAATGGCACTAATGATTCCATCACCAAATTTCTCATTAACGACAGCTTTGATTGGTAAACCATACACTCTAAACGCTTCCAACAACCTGTGAACAAACGGATCTCTTTCGGCCATTGCATCCGTCCCTCTCAACGGATACTTTTTCAAAGACTTCAACAATGTTGTCGTCAGCTGAATATCTTCAATTTTCAAAACGTCCAGGAGTTTTGTAGCTTCCTCCATCGAAGCTGTTGCCTGACAATAAAATAAAGCGGCAACCCAGACTTCCGACCGTCCAATCGCATCACCGATTTCTTTGAAGGTTAAGTTACGTTTGTGTTTTGCTTCTAGCAACAATTCGGTAACTTTGCTGTCACTCAGAGATGGCGTTGAATTTGATGACGGTGAATTGGTTAGTTCGTGTTCCATGTTTACAAATGCGCTGCCAAAATTTTCGTACGACTATTATATATTCTTCTACACCACTTTTAATTAAAAACTAAATGCTGTTTTATCCAATTTGTATAATCACAATTTTTACAATTATTTCTCTCCAGTTAAATATCTATTTACCCACGTTGATTAAATGATTATAAAATACAGGTTAGGTATCACTTTTTCTAAACGCTTTTCCAAATTGGTAATCGTTTATTTTGATCAATTTCTTTTGAAAAATAACAACTGTGATTTATACGAGATAAAAACTCTTGCAACACAAAACGTTCACAGCTAGATAAAGATTCTAGTTTACTGTTAACTGAATATTTTATGTAATTGAATCAATTATTCAATTAAGTTCACGTCACGTTTATTAATCAGTATAACTATTTTTTAATATCACCGTTTATTTGATTGATATTATTGTTTACGACAATTTCTGAGCATTTGTAGTCTGAATACGTTGTTCAAAACTAGTTGTTGGTTTGAAGACTCGAAATAAATAACATTTTATAATTGGAATCAACAAACACGACACTTGCTCGTTGAGTTAATAATACACTTAGCATTATTAACACAAATACCACACTGTATCATTGAATGTTAGTCGATAGACTGTCTATATCTATACATTACTATAGCGTTTCCTAAACTTTTTCACCTGCGAACCCTAGAGATTAGTAAAATAGTAGCGAACTCCTCTTAATATAAATCAAGAGTAATTTACAATAGTAAATTGATTGTTTACGGTATAGTTTCTAAGACTAAATTAATAATTAAAACAGTAGGATAGCTATAGTTCGCTACAATTATTAAAAATTAGTACAATACTATACACATTAGAAAAAAATATTTTCAAACACTCTCACTGTAGTTTACATGTATTTTTAGTCTGTGGAAACTATGTATTTTCAACTCCTCTTTCATCCCCACTTCAGGATAGTCATAGAGTATAGATCAATCAGAACTCGATTTATATTTTTAATACTTTATCAGTGTTTTTTTCTCAGAAACTATTGAACCGACTAATAATTATATATTGCGTTGTTTAAGACTGTCAGAACGCTCTGAATTTAAGCCAAAAATAGAGCTTCGACTGTCAACTGATTGTAGAATTATTCGTCAACATTCTGCAAAAATTCTTGCTCTATAAGGAAGATAAAGGACAAATCTAGGTCTCTAACTACTTTTGTAATTTATGTACGATTTACTAGAAAAAATTTGGCATTAATTGTGCTAAAAAAACACAAGTTTTCAGTGTCACACTATGACGTTATTCGTACTTATTTCACAAAACTGTTCCATCACAAACCTAAAGTGACTCTTCCTTTTTCGGAAAAGTTTTTTAAATCTATAAAATATTTCCAAAAATTAGAGTAATCAATTGACAGCGGCACCCTTGCAAAAAAAATTTTTAGCCTCGTAGTTGGCACCAGCCAAAAATTGAAACGTGCAGATGATTTGAGCGAGACAGAGCTAAAGAAGATCACACCCACAATATGTCTTTTGCCTACCTCGCCCCTTACCGCTGGGTCTCAGCACAAACAAAATTCAGAGCGTTCCGCCAGCCTTAAAATCCGATTCTTTCCCAAGTGACATAGGCAAAAATGGGTCGAGCAGTGAGCGAAAGTGTAAAGCAAGTTCGTTTTTTTGGAGGAGGAGTATTTCGTATTATGCCTGGACAAAAGGACGTCTGACCTTAACAAATTAAACATTCTATTTTTTTGAAACTTAACAAAACGATATCAAAATAGATTGAACTAAAAAACTACATAGCAAACTAACTGCAAAATTAAATGAAGAGTTTTTTTTGACAGTTTTTAGTTTAAATTTTTTAAAAACATTTTCCTTTACTCTTAAATATGTTGACGATCTTAAGTATTTTAAAACTTGATAAATTTTATTAACGCATTTAGAACGTTTATTTTTTAATAAAGTAGGTATATCTTTATGATAAGTTCTAACTAAAATAGTTATTATTTTTTAATGGATATGTAAATAAATTATATAGATTTGAAAACGCAAATAAAAAGATTATCATTATTATGCTACTTACGCCCTTGAAATGAGATAATATAATCATTGGATTAGTATCATCGCGAGTCTTATTGACGAAAAGGAATATATTTTTTTAATAATATTATAGTAGATTGTGTATCGAGGACGTAATGACATATATTTTCGATAAATTCAATTAAGGGAAGAGGGAAAAGTCATCCGTCTTACAGAAATCTTTTTAGTTTCTGTTAAACGGTTAAAAAAATCGGTCCTCAAATTTGCCGCCCGTAAAATATGCCGTCTTAGGCTCAAGCCTACCCAGCCAACTGGTAAATCCGCCCCTGGACCCGGGCCGCTAATATACAATATTACTCATACTGTGAAGTCGGTTGTGTGGATCTTTAGGGTCGCAATTGTAGAGTTACAAAATTTTGAAAATTAAGAATAAATCCACTATTTTATAGGAAGTACGTGAAAAAAATACTAGGTTTTTAATATATTGTCACGTTCATAAAATATCGCGTACTACTGCTATATTATTAACTATATTAAATAACTAAGAAACAATATGTTTTACACATATTTCTTTGTTAGTATTTGTTTTGTTGCAATAATGTAATCGTTGAAAGGAAGTTTGGACGAGGAACTATCAAAAGAAAAAAGTGTTTCGCTTGTGGCCAACGGTATTAAAAAAAATCCACACAGTATAAATAAAAAACCGGCCATTGAAGGGTTAAATAACATATGCGGTACTATAATTAACAAAATCTAACAAATTGTAACCCGAAACAATTGATTGTTTGTACATTAAATTTCTTATACATAATATCAGTCCGATTTGAAATTTTATTCTAAACACAACAAATTTTAAATAAAATTATTTGATGTTAATTTTAATCAAAATATAAATTATTGTAAAAAATATTTCGAAACGTTAGTTACAGCGAAACACCAACAAAGCTTTTTTCTTTTGATTGTTCTTCACCCAAACTTCCTTTCAACGAACATATTTCTTTGCATTTTTAATAAAATAAACACTTTCTCAAAATCCACGACTTAAAAGTTCTCATCACAAAACTCAAGCACTATAGATACATGATATAAAATTAAGTACACGAACTGTGAAATAAATATACCTGTTATACAGTTAAGACGATGTGTTGGTATAATCTAGTTAACACATTAACTCCAGAACTGGAAACGTTACTAAACTCTAGGGACTTGCTTCTGGAACGCTTTATATATAAAGCTTTTCGTTTAAGAAGACATCACGCTGTGTGGAGGTGGGAGATCTTTCGTATAGCTGATTCACTTCACTTTCTCCAATCGATGGATTTCTTGCAAACCCTTCCTTGAATTCCTCAAATTCTATTATTAAATGTATCCAAACCTGTAGACAAATTTTTAAACGTTTTCACTCATCAAGGAATCTATGACTGCGAGACAAATTGGCCAGCGTCGAATATTCATGTTATTTCCAGACGGAATTTTGTGCCTGTGCACTGATAGAAAAAATAAGCTAATATTTGATTGTTATTGAATCATATAATCAAATAATATTTTTTGGCCACAAACAAATTTTGTTTGATCGAATATTTTGTTATACGATTTAATAGGCACAAATAAATATTTGTTCGCCTCAAACTCCCTTTTTCTTAAACCTATAATTTTACAACCAGGACATAACATCAACGATAAAAATAACCTCGTGTCATAACAATCCCTTAAAAAACGAGCACGTCAAAAACAACTATAGGACATAATAACCATGGGACAGAACAAACATAATCCTTGCAAAAACAATTAAAACAAATTAACCACGAAAAAATGTCCAGGATTAAAATGTATAAAAATAATAAGAAAAAAAATTATATAGTGCCCTTTCATCAGACAATTTATATAATGGAAATAGTAACATAAAAACTCATTTTAATATAAGCATATTATAAATAGATTTTTGAAAATAAAAAAATAAAAAAAATATAACAAAGTAATTAAGTACAAAAATTTATTGATCAACAATATTTATTAAGCATTAAACAAAACATTATTTTTAACAAAATTTATATAATTTAAATAATAACCTTAGGGAATTGGACAGTAATAAAAAGAATTATTTTTGAATTAGTTGAACGTTTCGTTGTTTATTACACTTCTTCAGCAACTGCAATTGAAAAAACAAACAACAACATATAAAATAGTAAATATTACAATGACATTGACAGTTTTATATAGGGTGATAGGGACACGAATTTACCAATATTAAATAATAACACAACACAAAAAAAATGTATACGCTCCTAAAATACTAGATGACACTACTAAATAAAAATAATGATATTCAAAAGTTTTTACATGAAAATACATTAGCCAAAGATTAATAAGAGAAAAGAAAATAATTCCACCAAAACCCCATACCCTTAACCAACTTGTCATAATAATAAAAAATAATATAAATAAAATCTATAAAGAATAAAATTTTGTTATAGTTGTTATGTCATGTGTTTGTTTTTGACGTGGTCGTTTTTGAAGACCCGAGGTTGTTATGTCCTGGTTATTTTGTCTTGGTTGTTTAGTCTGGACACTGTTTAGTTTTCTTTTTATTTTTCACCCGGCGTGTTCGAGTGAAAATCAGACACACGTACCAATCCCGACTGTACTAATACGTATTTATCGAAAGATAAAACGAATGTTGACGATATAGTTATAGTTATTATTTTGAGTTTTATATAGTCGAAGACATTTGAACCAAACTATGTATATTTTGTGATTGCCTTTAAAGCCAATTCAGACTAGCCGTTCTCGGTTACGATTCACCGGTCCGGTTGGGAGCTCGACCAATCAGCGCGTAGTCGTTCCCGATTGCGGTTCGGTTCGAGCGTTTAGGTTCAGCTCTAATTTCAACCGGGCCGTTCGCAACCGTAGCCAATGAGAACACTTGCTGGAGTCACGTGACTAGCCACTTGTTTTTGTTGACGTTTAACTACACATCAAACGTCAAATCATATTTCGAAATTGCGCATGCACACCGAGAGTAATCGTAGAACCGAATCGGGATAGTGTGAGCAGCCTAGATTAATCAAAAACCGAACCGGACCGGTGAATCGTAACCGAGAACGGCTAGTCTGAATTGGCTTTTATAAAATGTGCAATCATCTATTTTTCTACAATATTTATGCACCGTAAAAAGGGTGCAGGTGCTCCGTTCCACGTTTGACTTTAATTTGTGCACTGCTCCAGGTTTCTGCACTTGGTACTTTTTGCATCGTACAACAGCTTATTTTATATAGATATGAACTCGTATTCTACATACAAAATACGGAAACGTTCCTGTTCTATTTCTCTATATAACGCCGTAGCAATCTAATAAATGAAATGCATTCAAAGAACCCAATTATTATGCATTTTGCATTCAAGGCTCGCAAATTTCAATTAAAAAAAATTCCTTAATGTTTAGTGCAGATATTCAATGACCTAAAAGCGTTCAGTCCTTTGGAATGGGCAGTGCATAAAAAATATTATTTATTTGTTCCAAACTCAATTTTGTGATCTAAAAATTTCAAGATATTTACATTGTAAAAATAAAAAACCAATTTACGTGTGAGCCAACCCTAAAACTTCCCGCATGTGTTAAGTTCGTTACAATAAATTGACACTAGAAATAGAGTCCTTACCGTTAAATAAATTTAAAAAAAGTTTAAAGTTATTACTGTTAAATCATAACTTTTATTTTTTAGAAGAATTTTATTCAATTGTATTTTAAATCTTGTATCTGACGTTAAGGAAGGTTATAAAAAAAAACTCGGATCGTAGTGCTAAACCCTGTCGACATTTGCTAATACAGGCAGGGTAGCTCTCTTATGTGTTTTCTTGCATTTGTTTTTAAACAAAATAAAAAAATTAACCTCTTAATACACCCCTTAAAACAATAATTTTTTCTTAAACGCATTATTATTGTCATTCCAACATCTGCACCAGTTAAATACACTTTTCAATAAGTAAATTCCTATCAGGCTATCAGCAAACTAGTGTTTTCATAAAATGTGTAAGTCTGGTCTTGTCGGGCCGATTTTGTTAAGTTTAGCAGCACATTTTTATCTTTAAAAACCACTATTAACATGATCCGAGTGACTCCAAAATCTGATCAAATCTAAGTCTCAATAAACCTTTCGAAAGTCGCAAACCTGAACTTAACCGGTTGATTCATACATACACAGATAATAATAATAATAATATATATTTGTTCCATTAAAACCTACATAGGTTATAGGAAAGGTCAAATTACATAGATATAATTACAAAGATACTATGTTAAAAAATTCATCTCGTGAATAAAAACATCCATCGTGTAAAAACTTTTTTAATGTTCTTTGGAACTTAACAATGTTATTAATATTTTTTATACGATTTGGCAGATGATTGTAGATCCTTGCACAATTGCAAGAGGCGCCTTTAATGAACATAGTCAAGTTCGGTTTAGGTAACAGAAGTAAATCTTTATGCCGTGTACTATACTCGTGAGTTCTCAAGCCATAACTTTCCAAATAAGGACATCCATAAAATATAGTTAGAACAGTCTCCTAGTACCCCAAAATGTCGAAATCTGATGAAAACTCGATTTTTGGAAAACGAATCGAAAACAATAATTTTGAAAATTTTCATTAGCGGGAAGTCAAAAAACGTAGTATTGGGTCCGAAGCTTGCAAGCCTGGTAACTTATCAGTTAGCCCGCAAACAGTTCTTGGGCAGTGCCCGTCCCGCGGGCCAACTGCGGTCCGCGAAAAGTTTCTGTCCGACCCGCGAGATCTTTGGCAGAAATTATAAATAAATATTTTTTGGTGTAATTAGTCTAGTTTAAGGCTGTCGGGAGGCTCTGAATTTAAGCAAAAAATAGAGCTTCGGCTGTCAACTGATTGTAGACTTATTCGTCAACATTCTGCAAAAATTCTTTCTCTGTAAGGAAGATAAAAGACAAATCTAGGGCTCTAATAAACTACTTTTGTAATGTATGTACGATTTACTAGAAAAAAGTTGGCATTAATTGTGCCAAAAAACACACGTTTTCAATGTCACACTATGACCTTATTCGTACTTATTTCACAAACTGTTCCATCACAAACCAAAAGTGACTCTTCCTTTTTTGGAAAAGTTTTTTAAATCATCAAAATATTTCCAAAAATTAGAGTAATCAGTTGACAGCGGCACCCTTGCAATAGCATCTTTTAGCCTCGTAGTTGGCGTAGCAATTGAAACGTGCGGATGATTTGAGCGAGACAGAGCTAAAGAAAGTCACACCCACAATATGTCTTTTGCTACCTCGTCTCTTACCGCTGGGTCTCAGCACAAACTGTGTGAAAGTAAACGCGAGTGTAGGATAATAGATCATACCTAACTTAAAACTGTTTTTGTCGCATTGTTTTTCATCAGGTAAATTTTCTAAGATTACTGCCGTATAAGTTTTTATTTTTTAGGCGCGAGTATAAAAATAATTTTACTTTGTCATATAACACCAAAAAATGTTTTAACTTTCACCTTTCAAGGTTGAAAAGTGGATATAAATACTCATTTTAGTGACTGGTAAAGATGTGAAATGAAGTTCAGTGACGCTTCTTTTTTACAATTATCGGCATGTGTTTACAGTTACTGTCAAAATACATCCGTTTTCATATTTTTAGTACTGTTTCTACTCTACTTATTATATTACAGAGGCAGTAAAATTAACAGACTCGTGCATTCCATATGCCTCAGCCACACACTCGACGAGTGGCATGGGAAGTAGCGAGGAAAGGAGGTAGAGACGTTGTTTGGCCGCGTTACTCGTCATGCCGCACGTCATGTTCCTCGTCATGCCCAGTACTCCCTCGATTGTCGGTTTTTTGTGCGCGAGTCAAAGGACCGGCAATAAAAGCACGAGTAAGCTGGCCACATACTCCCGCGCCACTCAGTACGCATCAAGCGGTCTAAGTGTAAAGGCATAGTGCGCACGCTGCCACAGTATCGACCTCCATTGGCGAAAGGCGAAAGCCGAGTGCGGAGCGTCGCGAGTACAGCAGTGTCTGGCCGCTTAGGGCAACATCGCGACAGCGCGATGAGCATAGTCTGGCAGTAGGAATATATTTTATGGATTGTGCGCCATTTTAACTAGAAAATATGTCAATTTTTTTAAAACTTGTAGTTATCGTAAATTAACATAGAAATCGAATTGATTTAAGAAGTATTATGAAACAAACTAAATAATAATATGTATCTGATATTATTGATATGTTGACCTCAGTTGACGAGCGTCTATAAACTACAATTACAAATAGCATCTAATATTTTAAAATAAACTGACAGTTCGTGTCAGAAGTGTCAACAGCGTTCCAAGAAAAACATGTTTTGGTGGTTTTTTTTAACGAAATGGTTGAGAGCCACTGACATGTTACGTGTAGCATAAAAAATAACAAGCACTTTAACCGTCAGTCAAAATAATTGATTACTTTTTTGGATTATTCGTTTATTTTAGTATATGTCACGGTATTTTTAAAGACCAAATATTTTTCAAAATAAGTTTTCAGTAATATTGCTTTAAGAGTTACATACAGGCAGTACGGGGGAGTATCTATGGTAATTTTTGTATGTTAGATACTTGTACCTTAGATACTTGTACCTTAGATACTTGTAGTATTTTAGGTACTTGTATTTTGCATAGTTCTACATTTGATGGAAAGAATCTGTATAAGAAAATAAAGTATCTAAAACACATTTAAAAGGTTCTAAATATCTATGATACTCATTTTTTACCGAACACCATTAGACTCCCCCGGCGGGGACAGATGTGGCTGGGACTTTTTCCTAGTGCCTCTCGCCAAGAAACGGTAATTCCTATACCGGTCATCTTATTGAGATTTTCTGGAATTAATTGAGAGAAAATTAATTCCAGTTAAATGTCGAGATGGTTCCTTATTCGAGGCCATAATTGATTCCTAGTTCAAAAATTACGTATTTTGTTCTAATTTCCTATAATTCCTTCAAACGTCTATTGCTCTTATTTAAGTTGAAGTTTTAAAAATGTAGAATATAGCAGGAAGTGTTAAATGAAAAATAGTAATGGTGCGAATGGCGAGAAACGGACGTTAAACGCATTACTATTATTGGATACTCACTTTTTGTTTTTAGATATTGTCATACAAGCTACGATATCTTGATACTGGTATCTTTCGAAAGATTAACTGATTAGTATCTTATATCTGCTATCTAGATTTTTTAAAAATATCTTTTGCAGTTCTGGACACAGGTGACATTTATACCGTTTGAATACTATTTGTTTGAACTCATGTATAATAAATGTTATAAAACGCACCGTCTAATTCGAAAACAACTTTTGATTACTTTTTGATAAATCTGACCTTACTGTCACAACTCTTTATTCGTGAATTTTTCATTTCCTAGAAACATTTAACTGAACTTTTTCCACTATTGTAACCGGAAATGTCATTTTGAAATAGCTGCCTTAACTTCAGCTTTAAAGTTTTGTTATATTCACATTTGGTTTTAATACAAAACAAGATGATAAAAAGTTCTTTTCATATTCGAAAACTTTTAGTAGGAACAGTGGAACCGCATATATTTGAAAATAAAGTGATTCAAATTCCGTTTACTTAGAATTCGTTGCTTCAAAAATACAGGACCGAATTTTACTTTTTTACGACTGTACCTAGGCTAGCGTAAAAACTAGTGATAAAGTAATTTTTTATAATTCAATTCTCGTTGATCTTCGGTTAACGTTCATTATTAAACGAAAACAAACGAAGATATTGGTATGGTCAGCTCTAGTGTGCAAAGTACGGACTATATGTCGTTGGCGGAGACTATTAGGAACAAATTGCTAAATGTGAAAAACGAATTCAATTCTCAACTATCTTCGTTTAACAACCCTTCTTAAACGAAAATAAACGAGGATTCACTTCTACTATTAAGAACAAAATGGCGAAGGTGACGTTTGGAACGATTCGTGTAGAAACAACTAACGTTTTTATAATCTTTATCTCAGTTATATTTTATTGCCGAGTTTGTCCTTTCAAAGATAACGAAATAATTTCCTTACAATTTGTAATAAAAGGATGTTTCCATTCGCAATGAAAGACGAAAGTAACTACAGTTGTTGGCGTGCCAAAAAAAAGTCCATTTCTCTCTAACTGATGATCGCCTGAAATCAGGGACGGACGTTAAGGATGTAATCCTTAAGAAGGGATACCACTTATAATTGTAAATGTCTGCAATACATTTTTACTAATTATGTCAATGATTGAATAATTTAGTATGATATCTATCTTATTCAGTATTTACCGATGTAAATACTAAATAATAAAGAGATTATGATTTTTCAATCATTACTCGTGTATAAAAAACTCTTTCCACGATACGAATTCACACTTAGAATAGTGAATATAGGGATGTTGACTGTATAAAAACATAATTTTAACGAAAAGTAGTAGTTTCTATGATAGAAATACTAAAAAACACTATATTTTTCCTTATTTTTAAGGAATTTAATTAATATTTAATAAATAAAACCTAATAAAATCACTCTCAAGTCACGTGACAACAGACACCAATCAGAGCGCATGATGTCATATGTTCAGCCGCTGTCAAAAAACTTAATTGCTTGGTTAATATTTAGTGGGTAATTTATTATTATTTGTTTATAAGAAACGTCAAATTACATGTAACTATAGCAACGACTACGAAACAACTTTTCATCACCTTAGTTTACTAACGTTTATGAGCACAGAATACGCATCTATAGGATGGTGGTGGCTCCCGTGTAAACTTTTGAGCCTCCTTTGGTATGAACAGGTGACGTCACGCGACTAGTATTGGCGTTTTGGACCGAAATTTGAAACTGGATTTAAAATACATGATTTTTAAGGCTTGCATGAGTTGTATTTAAATAAAAATAATAAATATTTGTGGCAATATTAGGTACTTATGCACGATTTAAAACACTTTCCCAAAAATAGTCAACATCCCTATTACCGTTTTCAAGCCACAGTGTTACCAATAATTCTCAAACCTCGACTGTGCAATAATTAATTAATTTTTATACCATAATACGATTTCAATGAGGTAAGTGAATTTTTGTTACAAACACAAACTTTATAATATTGTGGTATCAGTAATGTGTTGCAAGACTATTTAAAAAAAAATTTGAAATAAAAAAATCTTTTGGCACGGTACGTTAAAATTGATTCATGAGATTGAAAGTGTAACGAAATGTTGCAATTTACTATAAAGATCGGCTTCAGAATATTAAACAAAGGTAGCGGCGTGGCTGAGCAGTTGCCTTGTAACCTAAAGGTCGTAGGTTTGATCCCGGTGTTCAGTCCGCTTATTTCTTTTTGTTTTTTTCGACCATTATACCAGTTTCACTTCTATAGTGGAGATGTCAAATTATCAATCTTTTTTTTAATGTTTGAGTTATCTGTCGAAAAAAATGTAATGTCTTACATCGCGCCCGGCGAAATTTGAATCCGAATATCTAGTGTTTTCATGCCACTAAACCACTCACTTAGCAACAACTAGTGCGATTTGGTGTTAGTATCAATTTTTTATTGATTATTTTAGATAATAAATAGCAGCTGCTTCAATTGATACTTTTGCTAGTTTTCGAATTAGAATTAGAATCTGTGCTATTTAATTATATTAAATTAAGAACAGGCTGTTCATGTTGACGTGTAAATTAAGTCAATTTTTACAGGGTAAAAATTACGAAAAATAATGCGGTCCTGTGTTAGATAAAATATTATAGCATTTACTATAACACTGCGTGAATATCTTATGTGTCTGTCCTACTGACCCAAAGAAAGCGATTCGAAACGTGATCCCCATTAATTCCTTTTATTGTTTGTTTTTAACAGTTTTTTTTCTGTTTTTATATATACGTGCAGCATACAAACATGCGCATATTGATTTTATACTTTATATACCAGAAAAATATGACAATAAGCTGTGTATACCATCTTTCGAGGCTAATAGGGATGTTGATTACTTTGGGAAAGTGTTTTAAATCATGCATAAAGTACCTAATATTGCTACAAATATTTATTATTTTTATTTAAATACAACTCAAGCCTTAAAAATCATGTATTTTAAATCCCGTTTCAAATTTCGGTCCAAAACGCCAATACTAGTCACGTGACGTCACCTGTTCATACCAAAGGAGGCTCAAAAATTTACACGGGAGCAACCATCTTATAGATGCGTATTATGTGCTCATAAACGTTAGTAAACTGAGGTGATGAAAAGTTGTTTCGTAGTCGTTGCTATAGTTACATGTAATTTGACGTTTCCTATAAACAAATAATAATAAATTGCACACTAAATATTAACCAAACAATGAAGTTTTTTGACAGCGGCTGAACATATGACGTCATGCGCTTTGATTGGTGTTTGTTGTCACGTGACTTGAGAGTGATTTTATTAGGTTTTATTTATTAAATATTAATTAAATTCCTTAAAAATAAGGAAAAATATAGTACTTTTTAGTATTTCTATCACAGAAACTACTACTTTTCGTTAAAATTATGTTTTTATTTGAATACAGTCAACATCCCTATTATACTGGTACTAAAAGTACATAAAAATCATTTTCTTTATACCCGGAAAGTACGTACTTTCGGCTTCGGTTTTAAGGCAGAAAGCCTAACATTTATGCACTGCTGGAATTATTCGCACGCTATCTATAACAGCGAGCCGAAAGAAAGGAACAGCGGAACAAAAGAGTTTTTATCGTGCACACTGATACGTGGGACTGTCGCTAGGGATGTCGAAAAAATATCGATATTATTTTATTTGACATATCGATAGTTTTGAGCGATATTTAATATTTCGATATAAGATTCCGAGTATCGAAAACCGATATTTTGTTCCAGTAGCAACACTTGTATGTAGTAGCCGTTTAATTATTCCGAAAATATCGAAAACTCCACTGAAAAAGTAACATGTGTTTTTACATGTTTTTGGAACATACTTTAAGTGCGTTCCAAAAACAACATCAGTGAATAAAGCACATGTAAAACACGTTTTTTTCATCGAATTTTTCCATATTTTCGGAATAATAAACAGTCAAAACAGCTATTCATGCAACATTTCATTTCATTTCTACATCTACCTATAATATTTTTAATTATTTCAATTTATACCTCAATTCATGCTTTACCAACAATTTTCTGTCGAATGTCACCTCTGGCACGCATGCCATAGATTCGCTATCCCTGGCTTTATTAATTATTCGGTTAACCTCTAAAATTATCTGCTCCTAAATGTATTAGACGTTTGATTAATAAACAAAAAAAACTTCTTATCGTTCTCTACAGCTAAAACTCACAATTCTTATCGTTGTTTTTGATTTCAGATAATTATTTATTACTTGATTTATTAGAAATAATGTCCGTTAATTGCTCTTTGAGATTAAATGTACACTAAATTTCTATATATATCGATATTTTTTAAAAAATATATCGGTACCGATATCGATACTTGAAAAAAATATCGATACGATATATATTGATACTGTTTTGCACTCCTGACATCCCTAACTGTCGCCAGTCAGTAGTAATTAACAGCTGTTCTTGCGTATAACCTCAAAATTGCTTGGAAGTTATCAGTCTTTTTATATAATGGTGAAAGCACGTACTTTCGACCGGGTATAAAGAAAAATAGTATACACCACACGGGCAGAAAGTTGAAAGCCCTGAACTGCGCAACATGATTCCCTCGGTTTCGCCTCGGGCATCATGGCGCGCAGTGCAGGTATTTCAACTTTCTGCCCGTGTGAGGGTATTTTATTTAACAAAAAATTGACCTGCGAAGTTTTGCTTTGCGGTCAAACATATGTTTTATTGGTAACAAATTCGATATTATATTTTTACGTATTGCATTTGGAACGTCAGTATTGCTCCGAGTAAAAATAGAACGTTAGGTACACGAAATATATAAAAAAAATAATAAATTGTTTACACTATAAATGTCAGCACACGGGCATTACATAAATCTTGATATAAATAGACAGTTTCTCAAAGTTATTTTTTCCAATAAAACTGACAAAAAGAAATGTAGTGCTTATGCTCTCACTTCTGTTCTAATGCATTCTCGTCATTAATAAGAAATATTATTAGTCTGGACTCGAAATAAGTGAAAACAAAACTGATTTTGTTCAAAAACATTACGAACAATGGCAGGGTCGACTTTAGGGTTAATGTCACCTCGAAAAAGAAGCTTCGGTTTCGATTTTTCACCGACATAGTTCAATAGTTTGTGTCTCGTTCGTAAATGAAAGTATTACCTATACAAGTAAGTGACATTATGTTAAAACGAGAAACCAGCAAGTTTTAAGTCATCCGAGTCATAATGCAATTAGGAGCAAGATACATACTACATTTTTTGCACGTACCTGCTATAAAATAGTTGATTTTCATTTCATAGTATATCTGACAATTCAGGGTTCGACTATATTGGAATCTATTTGGATTTCTTACGAAAACTATACCTAATTTATTTTTTCTGTTGCTCACATAGTTTTAAATGGCAACTGACATGTCGCCTTTAGAAATTACTATTAGATTGGTAAAATCGCTTTATTTTGCTTTACTTCACGCACTAGTGCGAAATGGGTCATTTCACAACTGCTATGCAGGCATTAAAAGCAGTTATTTTATAGGGGGTTGTGTCAAAAAACTCAAAGTTGGTCCCTTTCGAAACCAAAGGTTAAGCTCAAAAAGGTACAAAATGACTCATGCTGGGTTGCAGAAAGGATTGTCAAGTAATTTGATTTGACCATGACGCTTAGATTCTGAACACACATTTTACGCTATAAGAAAAGCATTGTAGGTTCTGTTAGAAAAATAGCTGATCTACTGAAAACGTATTTTTTCCTAAACTGTGTATAATGTGTATTTAATATATTTTTTTGCATAATTTTTACTTCGAAACGACATTTTTCGACCCAACAATTTAAAATTTGACTTGAAAAACGAACTTTTTCTGTGTAGATCAAGCATTTGTTTTTGTGTGAATACATGACAGGGAGTTTGAATACGACATTAGACTGCTCTTGCGTGTATGAAAACTGTAATTGAGTCATTGAAAACCAGAATGGTCGAAGCCATAAAATTAAGTTTCTTTATATTATGACATAAAGTACAAGTAATATGGTTAAATCTGGTTATAAAATATTGAAATGTTTTTGATGTACCTACATACCTTTATGCAAGATTAACTTAAATATTAATTTTTGAAATGTATAGTACAGATAAATAACGCCCGAGGAAATGTTTTCCCAATCATAGTATCAAAATCCGATTTTTGACTTAGACCATTCTGATTTTCAATGACTCAATTATACTATCACAATCTAAGATCATTGTCAGATCAAGTAATTTGACAATCAGTTCTGCAACCCGGCATCAACCTTAAATAGCTATCTTTCAGTTTTAGTTTTGAATTTGCTAATCCTTAACGTAATCGACGAGAGATAATATTTTCCAGCGCATTTGAACTATTCGCAGATAATGCACATAAAATGTTTTCCAAAGTTATTTTCACATACTAAACTTAACTTTGTAGAATCTAAAAATCGATTAAAATTTTCTTAACGATTGAACGGATTTATGACTGGCAGTCATCTTGCTGTCGGTGTGTTCTAAAATGAACCGTCCATAATAGTTATATGACAGTAAAACTCCACTTTATTGAACGATTTCTTTTCGTTCCGATTGTCCGGTTAAGCTACGGTCTATCAAGAGCGGTGTCCATGCGCTGAGAATGCTCATTAGAGATGGGAAAAACAGGTCTTTTTAGTGATCTGCATCTTTGCATCTGGATCCCGTATGTGAGCCGGCTCACTGAACCGGTTCAAAAAGAGCCGAGTTCTGAATATGTTACTGCAGTCTGCCACTGAGTTACCTAGTTCAGTCAATCATATCACGACCTGTATAGACTCAAGATTGCACAGCCAAACATGTGATGCATGAGTCATTTGAGCTGACAGATGCATCAAAGCAAGAACTGACACGTAAGTGTAAAATGTGCTTCTGTGTGTTAAGTGTTTCACTGAGTTATGCGGATCCGTTGATCCGTCGGCTCAAAAAAAAGTGAGTCGGCTCTCACGGATCTTCTGTCGGAGTCGGCTCTTTGAACCGGTTCAGATCTGAGTTACCCAACACTAGTGTTAAGGTTTACATCGCAAACTTTCCTTAACTTTACGTCGACAGACAAATGTTGTATTAGACTGTAATACAACACTTTGCTCTCATATTTAGAGCAAAATTATAGAACAGATCTCCTTTAGTTTATCGGAATCTCGTAAAAACTAGCACTATTGTAGTGCTGGTGTTGATGATGTTAGAAGGATGAGCGACAAAAACAGTTTTATGTTTTTGCGGCAATGTATATTATTACAGTAATAAAATTTTACAGCTAGTTGCTAACATTCAATATTATTCAGAAAGTACTACATAATCTTAAAATTTGTGTGATTACATTGACTGCAGAATGCGTAGTACCGGATATCCTCCTAATTCATTGTATTTAATTTCTACTCACTTATGTTTTCATCAAAAAAATCAAAGAATATAAAAAAAAAGGTGCGTCAGTTACCAATTTCATAACACTTCGATTGTGGAAAACTGTTGTGAAGATACATTCAAAAAAGTTTTGCGTATGCTAATAATGATAAATGACGCTGCAGGCGTGATTCAAAATACATCGATCTTGGAAAACTATTGTAAAGACATTATAAAAAGTTTAGCATACGTCAGTAATGGCAATTGGCGCCACAGGCGTGGTTCAAAACACAGCGATCTTTAAAAACTATGGCAAAAATCGTGCAAAAAAGTTTTGTGTTTGCAAAATAGCCGCAGGTCCGTACCGAAAACAGTGATCTTTGAAAACGGTGTAAAGTCGCCTGCCTAAGGGTTTTGCACAGGTAATTTAGATTCTGTTTTGAAAAACTTAGGCAACTGTAGCCGACGACCGTAATGTTATTAGTGTATTTGCCATATGGCAACATACACTATTGGCGTCGGTCGGATGGCGGGACCTAGGGGTCGGACCAAAATTTCTCGACGTTTCATAACCTCCTAAACACTTTGGCACCATTTTTAAAAATGTTTATATATATATGTATATATATATATATATATTTATATATATATATATATATATATATATATATATATATATATATATATATATGTGTGTACGCGCGATAACTTTCGAAAGAGTTAATTGATTTCAACGAAATTTGGGCCACATGTTGAAATCCATCACCGCAAGAAGCCTATTTAAAATGGGCCTAATCGGGCTATTTTAAGGGTAGTTTTTAGGGGTTGAAAACTGTTTTTGGGCCCCAAAATATAGAAAAAATTCTCCGAATCGTTTCAAAATTGAAATTTAACCCTTTGGTAGTGATTAAAAAGTTTCCCCACAATTTTAATAAAATCGGCCCGACAGGACCGGATTTACAAATTTTATGAAAACACTAGTTTGCAGATAGTGACTTATTTATTGTAGGGTGTATTTAATTTGGTGTAGACGTTAGATTGATAATAATATTACAATTAAGAAAAAAATGTTATTTTAAGGGGTGTATTAAGGGGTTAAATTTTTTATTTTGCCCAAAAACAAACTTAATTTCACATAATAACAGTATAAAACCACACGGCCCTATACAAGCAAATACACTATATTGTCGGCAGGGTTTTGGCACTGCGACCCGGGTTTTTAATATATGTTATTAATGTTTTGACGTATGTATATCTATATAAAAGAAAAAACGGTTAGATGCGAGCCGAACTCGCCTGGTGAAGGTTCCGGTCCATTTCGTTTTCCGTAAGAACTTTAAGACTTACGTTAAGTTTGCCTTTAAACTATGAGTGACGCCCTATATAATCTCTATTTTTTTTTCAACATTTTAAGCTCTGTAGTTTCGGAGATAAGTTGGATGATGCTCGATTTTCATATAATTTTTTTAATATTTTTTAAATTATGCATCTTAACATTATAAAAAAATAGATTTGTATTTCTCAAAATGAACCCTTTCATTTGATACGCCATATTAGGTACTTGAAAAATATATTTTTTATTTAATTTATCCCCCAAAATTAACACTTAAAATCGGAATTCATTTATTTAATCTGCCAAAACTCACCCAAAAATTTGTTAAAATTAAACGAAAAATTGTCAAAATTCACCAAAAAATTATAAACATTCATCAAAAAGAAAATTCAAAATTCACCCAAAAATTATCAAAATTGATCCAAAAAATTGTCAAAATTCCCCCATGATAATGCTAATATTTAATGATTATTTTTACTATACCTACGATAAGTGTTCATTGTTAATGAAAAAGTATCAAAAACTTACGGTAATTATTCTTTTTTTTGTGGATCCTTGACATTTAAGGGCCCGGAAATTAAGCCCTATTAGTCCCCATGCAGATCCGTCTCTGCATACGTAGCTTGTGTTTGTCGTCTGCGTTAAGAAGCAAAGCTTCAACAATTATTTTTTATTCCCAAAAACAAAAAACCGGACAATTTTTTTTATAAATATATGAAATAAGACATTACAAGTGTAGATATTATGTTTATTTTACTACAAAAATAGGTTTATGATTTCCAGTTGCATTTTTAGTAACTGGAGCAGGGCTGCTATAATTCATCAGAATAAACATTCAAGGCTATTTTATTAATAATTAATTGATTGATTATACTTACTAATTAAAATAGACAACATTAAATTTACATTAATTGTTTTTTTTATCTTAGCAAGCTATTAGCTAACTAATAAGTTTCTTTATTTCAATTGTTTATTACGTTTACAGTATCAAATTCATACTAGCTTCTAAAACAGAAAAAAATCAGTAAAAAAATTGCATTTCGGTTTTTTAATCAAGGCGCCCCATTACTCTCCTCCCCATATTCATGTGAATCGAAAAATATTGCAAACGTTGTCACAGATATTTTAGAAATCATTTATTCTTTACACACAGTAAATTTTAAAAATGGGGTACTCTTCATGAATGTATCGAAAAATATATAAGGCTCTATTTAAAATATTAAAATTTTATTCGCCGGGGACGGTTGGAAGAGGCACAACAATTCGACGTCTATATGTCCGATCGTTTCTCTTTATCAATTTATGTAAATTTATCAAAAATAAAAAAAAAAATAAAAACCGGGTCGCAGTGCTAAAACCCTGCCGACAATATAGTGTATTTGCTTATATAGGCTGTGTGGCTTTATTATGCGAACTTAAGTTGGTTTTCGGGCAAAATAAAAAATTTGACTCCTTAATACACCCCTTAAAATAACATTTTTTTTCTTAATTGCAATATTATTATCAATCGAACCTCTATACCAAATTATATACAACTTTCAGTAAATAATTCACTATCTGCAAACTAGTGTTTTCATAAAATTTGTAAGTCCGGTCCTGTCGGGCCGATTTTATTAAAATTTTAGAGATACTTTTTAATTACTACTAAAGGGTTAAATATCAATTTTGAAACGATTTTGAGAATTTTTTCGGTATTTTGGGGCCCAAAAACCTTTTTCAACCCCTAAAAACTACCCTTAAAATGGCCCGTTTACACCCATTTTAAATAGGCTTCTTGCGGTGATGGATTTCAACACCTGGGCCAAATTTCGTTAAAATCAATTAACTCTTTCGAAAGTTATTGCCCGTACACACACACACACACACACACACATATATATATATATATATATATATATATATATATATATATATATATATATATACATTTTTAAAAATGGTGCCAAAGTGTCGAGAGAAATTTTGGTCCAACCTCTAGGTCCCGCCATCCGACCGATGCCAATAGTGTATGTACACTAATAATTGCTGTATGCGCCTAGTCGCTGAACGCCCTAGATATTAAAAAACCAAGTTGTAAACAAACAAATAAATAAATATACGGAGTCAAGCTAAATAAAACCGTTTAAAAAAAACTAATTTATACTCTAATTTATTAAATTGACAATCTTGGTCGTTTGATTGATTCATATAATAACCTACCTCTAGGGCTTTCTCCAGCAATAGCAAAAGTAATTTGTTTTAAATATACCGGTTTTAGCACAGATCTATGGTAAATTAATCAACGACCGATTAAATAGAAATTAACTTACATCATTAGTAGAAATTATAATACTTATTATACGTTCTACAGAATGTAACAATCAAATTTTGAGAAAAGAATATGTTATTGGTAATTAATGTTTAGCTTATTACATGGCTTTAAGGCGATTGTAAAATATGCTTTTGGAATTTTTTTTTCAAATTTAATTTTTTTTTTTCGTACAAAAAATTTGTGCAAAACGTATGCTTATTTTTTCGTTTTTATCTGATTACCGTTTTGTTGAATACTATCGAAGTCTTGTATAAAAGTTTGTGTCCACCATTTCAAGAACTTTGTTATGAATGTTAGGTTTGCTGCCGTATTGCAGCCTTTTTTTCCAGAGTTTTTTGTCCTTACTTTTAAACACGTGCCTTAAGGGTAGTCCGATAAAATACCTAAATGACTGCGCGTTGCAATTTAGAAGAACAGAGGTGCATAAATTGGGGGGTGCATTTAAAAAACAAGGAGAAATATAAAACGCTTCGAAGCTCACCGTTCTCATAAAAAATATCCACATTTTATAGTTTATCGCTTTACTTTGTTTTAAAATAATTATTTTATTAATCGATTATATTTTTAATTTGAATATATATTTGTCATTTTTTTCCTGCAATCATTCAAATATTTTCCTTTCTCATACGAAATATTCTCGCAGAGGCGCGAATTTTACAGGTTAGATTTTCGTAGATAATAGATACTCGATAACTGTATCATTAGCGTCATCACGAATTTTAAAGTAGATCTGAGAGAGAAAGAGAATAATTTTAAATGAGATGACGACTGAAAAAGTATGAGCGGCACTAAGATAAGTATAAATAGCAGATTTCATTTTGAGAAGCACTGCTTAAAAAACAATGATTTAGAACAATGAATGCACACTTATTACAAAATGCAAGTTGAATTAAACCACTGAAGTTTGAATCTGAAAACAATGTTCTGTTAGCTGATTAAATCTATTGTCTTTAGTGTTCTCGAGCGTATAACTGAAATCAAAGCTGTATCTCTACTAAATAAGTGGTTCGTCTTTTATCTATACATTTAACTCGTTCGTCTTTCCTTCTGATTGAAAAAGCATAATATATAATATGTTTAGCAAAGACATATTGTCTCAAAAGTAACGCCGAAGAATTTGGAAACATCCTTGTAAAAATTTAAATCGAAATACCATGCTCAAGTTTTGTGTCTGATGTTGTAACTATCAAATTTTCGAATATGATACCTACTTGAACGGCGAGATTGCCTCCAATATCAGCCAAAATGGAAGCACGATGAACGAGCAATATTTACCCAGGAGCAGTTTTCTTTTCTATAATATCTGAACAATTAATAACTGATATGGTATTTTTTCTTTTATTAAAAGAGTAGTATATTGTAAACAAAATGACACCTCAATTACTTCATTTTTTTAAATAAACTCGAAAATATTTTTTTAAATATTTATGTAACGACCCTTTAGTCCGCTAAGTTTGCTCGTTCTGTAGAAACGGACATTCGAATCAAGTTTTATTCATATTTCACTTAAAAAATTATTCAATGTTTCTCAGATTTTACAGTTTTGTTTGAATTGACGAATAGTTTGGTTTTACGTAATAAAAATAAGATAAAAATTTCATGCAACTTTCTTATACTTCGTACACATAAAACAACAAAAGACTTTTCGATTTAAAATCTTCCACTTCACTTCGGAGACATCTTGTATAAAACAATGCAAAGTAAGGAGCTTCGCATTGTTTAGCCCAGTTAAACTCTCTTTTGTTTCATTTCGAAAACAAAAGAAAATCATCCCATTGTTACGTAAGGTAACTAAAATAATATAATGGGGATCCATTCCTGTCAGAACGAATTCTTAGACATTTTATGACTTCCCGTAATCCCTTAATATGCCGAATAATCATCTTCATAATATATGTATGTGCATCATGCACCAACAATAGATTCAGCTAATAACTACGAACTATTATTTTCTAGACGTACAAAACTATAATATATAGCTTAGTAACTTCAGTCGCGTGCTATTTCTCTCTTAATTTTTTGTCGTACAAAGTACGCTCGACAACATTTTTTAAAATCTTAAGGCCCCAGTACACAGTGGTCTGTAGTGGGCCATGCTTTGCAATGTGCAACTGTAGGACACTATCAGTTGGTGTTCACACAATGGCACATGGCTCATTTCTGCCTGGCGAAGCACTTGCGATGGACGTGGAAGTAATTACGGCCGCGGCTACTTATTTATATGCTGTTTACAAGTATTATAGTATTATAAACCTAAAAGTCTCTTCATTGCTCCAGGATACTGACATTTTGGGCGATTAAAAATTTAAATAGTATAGCACGCTACAAAAAAAGTAGGTACCTGTCTAAACAATGGGCGACTGTGTGAACACCACAGGCGACGCCACGCCATGATTCCTTTGAAGTGTGTCAAAAAAACCGACAACAAATGGATTGCGCACCACGATTCACAATTGTCCGCCACTACAGACCATTACCCCCTGTACACAATGGCGATGGTCTACAATGACCCACTACAGACCACTGTGTACTGGGGCCTTACAAACAGATAGTGTCGCAATATTGGTTTCATGAGCTACATCACATAACTAAATATTAAATTAAAATTGTCTTCAAAATTTAGAAACCACTATTCTAACCAATCTTATCGATTACACTACTTGTACAATTTAAGATTTTGTTTGTACAAGCTCATTTACAAACAAATGAAAGGTCATTGTAAGAAAAAAAATGTTTTACCATTCCAACAAATGAATGGTATTAATTTAGGTAAAGATTAAGGTCCACCAAGTTCAAAAAACCTATTTTTGGAATGTCTAACAAGCATGCTGTAATAATTAATTAACAGACATTGTATTTTATTTATCATATAACCTATCAAATGTAAATGTTTGACATTGGAATAGTCCTGTCGTTCAATTAGCTAGAATTTTTTTTTAAATGCTTTTTAATGCAAGCCTCGGGGCAGGTAGTGATTTGCGAAAAAAAATAAAAGATTTTAAAACTAATAATTTTAGTTTTCTCTTCCATACTTAAAAAGTTAAAAAAAAAAACAAATTTTATAATACCTATTGTTTTTTTTTATTTCTTGTTTATAAATGTCAGATATTAAAGAACAATTCATTTCTTATTCAAGATTTTAGAAATTCCACATCATTTGTTAGTTATAAACATTTGTGACTTACAACAAATATTCGTTACCTATAAATACTGTTAGTTACAAATAGTACTTAGATAGTTTTATGACTGGAAAATCTGGGGTTCGGGCTGACATCTGGTCTCCAAACGTCGCCACGGTCACAGGACGGAAAGTTCGCATTTCTAAGAAAGGTACCAAGTCGACCCTCAAACGGCAGACATTGAAAATAGGACACGAGGGTAGAAGGTACCTAGAGGAGTTCAATTTGAGCATCGGTTGAGACAAGACATTCTTTTAGGAGCTGCCGTCCTGCTGACTGTGGACTCGTTATCGCACCCACGGATTATTGTCATAGTGTACTGTAGTTGTTTTAATATTGTGTGTCTATTGATTGTGAATTACCGATACCGTGAATAAATGATGACGAAAACAAATAAGACTACTTCCTCGGCATTCTGCTCCGACAAATAAAAAAAATTTTTAGTAATTTTTTTTTTGTATATACGTACATTTTAAACATAAATATGAAATGAGTAAGGATCATATGGCTTCCGTCGTGTATCCACGAACCGAGACACCTCTTTTTTCAGATGAGTAATAAATGAGTTTGTCGGTGATGTAAATAGAGAGAGATTGTAGATTATAGACGCTCAACATCTGAGGTCATCAGCCTCTAGTGAGGTAAATAAGTAACGCTGAGTGATTCAGCATAATTTTGTCACCAGTAATCCTAGCGATTGGCTTGCTATAGCTCGCACTCGTGAGACTTCCTGTTAGTATGCTATTATGAACAAATATTTCTCTTTGTTTTTAGGCGCGTAACAAACCTGCTGATGGAGGCGGCCACGTCAACGTACAAAAAGGAACATCTGGTCAAAAAACACCGGTTCCCGGCCAGAAGGGTGGCACGCCGAAGGCTGCCCAGAAACCGGCACAGAAGCCGAGTGCGCAGAAAGGTCAAGTTAAAACTGCTCCGCCGAAGGCCGCTGCACCCGCGGCGGCAGCCAAGACCGGCAAGAAACCTAAGAAGGGACATAAGCATCAGCAACACGACTTGATTGTCACAATCAATCTGGTGAGTCATTTAGATCAGTGTTTACATTTTTTATATGTTCTCTTAACCACCTTATTCCCGTAGTTATTTGTAAGTTCTGGAACACCCGAAAATATTGTGTTGTGCGTTTGACCATTTAAATTCTTTTCGGTCAATGGATCCGTGAATTGGTAATTTTGACCGAATTTGACTAGTCAAAATCTTGATTTCTTCCATTATAGAAAAACGCATTTCATGTTAATATTATCTCTTATTTATCATGGATATTGACTGTTTTACACCCGAACATAATAAACATTTATTTCGATAAAAACAACTTAGCAAAGTATGGCAGATAAATAAAAAGTCAAAAAAAGTCAAAAAAAAAGACAGTTTAAGATAGACGTGGCAAAGGATTTGTGCAAACTAAGTGCTTACCAAAACATCCATGCAATTGATAATATACTACCAACAAATCTGATTCGATATTCGGCGAATTCGGTCGAATAATATACGGTGCTCGGCCGTTTTCTAAATTCTTGCATCTATATATTTGATCTAAAACATTCTGAGATATATCTTTGTTAATTTGCTTAAAAATAGCATTTTTTTAGAGTTCCGGACATCCGATGAAAAAACGGAACCTTATATAGGACCACTCTCATGTATGTCTGTCTGTCCGTCTGTCACAGCTAATTTCTCCGAATCTACTAGGCGAAAAAAGTTGAAAAGTACATATAAAGGGTTAGATGACTCAATCACAGTTGTATAACGTAAAGAAACGAATTCCAATAACGGGAAATAATTTTGGAAGCCAAACTAGAAAAATAAAAAAAAAAAATTCAAGCGCTTAGCGCATTATGTAAAGTATCAAATAAAAGGTCTCATTAAAAAATACATTTCTTTCATAATTTAAAAATACATAGCTATAAAGATATTAAAGACAATTACATTGGAAATTGTTGCGTCCATATTTTTTTTCAAACATACACAATTAAGTTAGCAGGAAAGTGGACAAATTGATGTAAATCAACAAACCAATTATTAATTTAGCGACGTTTCGGTCATTTATTTGATCTACATCAGGCATCTATAAAGTACAGCACATGTTGAAATTAAGTACACAACCAAATATACAAATGTTTACAAACACAGCATATTTACCTTAATACACGGTATATAATAAACATTTGTATATTTGGTTGTGTACTTAATTTTAACATGTGCTGTACTTTATAGATGCCTGATGAAGATCAAATAAATGACCGAAACGTCGCTAAATTAATAATTGGTTTATTGATTTACATCAATTTGTCCACTTTCCTGCTAACTTAAATGTGTATTGGAGAAAATATACGAAAATTGACCGTCTCCCCCCACTTTTATCTCCGAAACTACTGGGCTTAAAATTTTCAAACGTTAATCTTAACTCACGGAAAACGGAATGGTATATAGAACTCTCTCCTCGCAAGTTCGACTCGTACGTGACCGGTGTTTTTATTTCGGGGATGCTCAACCTGCAACATATAAATACTTCCGTCGTTAATAGACAAATATAATTACAAAGTCTATTTGCATTGAAATCGTGGTTTAAACTTTGATGAAAGAAAGGTATCAATGCAAGGGACAATAAAATGTTGTGTCAGTGTCCAGTATATTCGAACTATGGCAGACATAATATTCCATACAAGTACTTATTATTTGTACATAGCATTCTCCTTTGCATGAATCATTCTACTTGACCATGAAGCAATGAAATACAAGTCTACGGTGTATTGTTTCAAATAAGTATAAGCCACAGGTAGTCCGTCATAACTTGATTATATCATTGACTAGCTGTTGCCCGCGACTTCGTTCACACAAATTTAAAAAAAAATGTTTGTTCAGTTCGCAAAATTTACGAAAAGTTAATAATTCTGCATTCCTCGTAAAGAAATACCCATGCTAAGTTTAATCACATTCTTCTTTGCGAGTCGATGTTTCGTGTTTCGTAATGTTTTTTGAAGATTATTACTCGAAGCAAGTATAAAAATACTCGGGAGATTTACGTTAATAATTAATTATTTACTAGTGTTTATATTGGATTATATTATTATATTGGATTCCCTATATTTGAATCGGTTCACAATTTCATGGGTTGTAATTTTTTTGCGCAGAGCCCTAATTATTTTTTAAAATACTCCTTATAACATCAGTTATCTGTCAGTGAAAGTCCCGTCAAAATGGATCCAGTCGTTTTGGAGATTAGACGGAACAAGCAGACAAAAATGTTCAAAAATTTGTACCGATATACTTTCATATGCATTTAGTAAAAAGCTGCTATTTTGACAGTACAAACAGATGCTTCATTTTTATTTATTTGTATAGATTAATTTGAAAATTAATCAATGATTATAGACTCAAAGAAATATGCTATTTGCTCGTGGTCGTCAGATTTAGTGTGTTTTTTTCTGTTAACATTGTCAAATTTCAAAAATATATTAAGAATTTCGTTTCATGCTGTTTTTGGTGCATATATGCCACCTTAAAAAATGCTATGTTTGATGAAAATCGAAATCTCTCAGAACTTTTACAAAATCGCCATGCTTGTAAAATGAGACACGCTGATTCCAATGAGTACAGACGAACGCTTGACTCTTTTGGCTTAGAAGTTGTGTATGTTTAAGTTTTTTAAGAAAATCACAAACAAAACCGTAGCTTCTAAACACGAGTATTTGCTTATATTCATTGAATTCAGCGTGTTCTTTTCCTATAAGCATACTCAATTTCAAATACATATATATAACGAAATATTTTGACTTTTACAACTTTTTAATACCCTATTTTATCAATCGACTCGAGTTATTATTATTATTTTGTAAAACATTTAACGAGTGAATGAATCACCATGTGTATTTAATTTTATAAATAGCCTATACTTATTTTCTAGACTATATAGTGAGAAAAAAGAATAAATATTAGGAATGATAATTTCTTAATCTGTCTAAATTTACTTCGTATTAATTAAAAGCGATTATAAGTTAATTAAAGAAGCATTTATCAATGCCAGCCATGACAGCTAAAATTTTATACTCGGTTTCTCTATAAAGTTTTCATTAGAAGTTTAACGTGTTGATAAACATAATCTTTCTCAAAGAGTTTGACAGAGATGAAAGTGAAATAGCCTTTTAATCTACAAAATGAGTATATAGAAAGTTTGAAGTTATTTAGACTGGGCGTTATTTGAAGACTTGGAAAACATTTTCTTACAGAATTCTCTCTTCAACTGTTTTATTTATTATTAGCCTTTACTGGCGATTTCGTTCGCGTTATTTTTTTAGATCTGAAGATAAATTGTTTTACGTCAATTTAGAACTTAGACGTATCCTTAAAATAAAAATATCGTTGTGATATATATCCAGAAAATGGCACCTCTTCTTCTAAACTTTACAATTAATTTGTATCTTATGCTTCGCTTATAATTACAGTGCTCAATTAATAGGAGAATAACACTGACCTTCACATAAGAAAGGCTTCCACAAATCATTTACGAAAATATATATATATATTTTCGTAAATTATTTCTATCATGACAGTACAAAATTTTGTGCAAACAATAGATAGAAAGTTTTAAGCTTATTTTGAGTCGCGTTTTTTTTAAATCATAAACAATACTTTTTTACATAACAGTCTGCGCCGTTATGTCAGCGTTTTTCCCCCCGACAGATCTGTAGGACTTACGAAAATCACTATAATTATTTTCTTAGGAAACCAAACTTCGAACCAAACATTTTACAACACGTGTTGACCATTAGCTTGAAAAGCAATCTTTTTTTTGTAGATCAGTCGTTCGTTTTCTCCATGACAACGAGTTTCACGACATTATACTGCTTCTGCGTGTCTAAAAACTGTAGTTGTATGATCACAATCTAAGGTCACTGTCAAATCAATTATTTTGACAATGCTTTCTGCAACCCAGCATAAATCGGGCACTGGATGCTTATTAAGAATTCTGTTCACAGCAGATACTAATTTTGGATGCAGAGTCCATACTGTTTAGTGTAAAGGTTTTACACAAACATATATGTCTACGTCACAGTGTGTGCACGTTTCTTAAGAAACAAGTGAACGACTGCAACACAGTGACCGTCACTGACCACTGCAACATATCGTGTGGTACATGGCCCTGTGTCAACTATGATGTCATGTAATCTTGTACGAGAACAGTTCAATGTTTTTCTTTATACCCGATCGAAAGTATGTAAGTACTTTCGGCTTAGACTATAAGGCAGAAAGTCTAACATTTATGCACTGCTGGAATTTCAACTTTCTGCCCTTGCGAAGTAATATACTATAGTGTTGGGTAACTTAGATCTGAACCGGTTCAAAGAGCCGACTCCGACAGAAGATCCGTGAGAGCCGACTCACTTTTTTTTGAGCCGACGGATCAACGGATCCGCATAACTCAGTGAAACACTTAACACACAGAAGCACATTTTACACTTACGTATCAGTTCTTGCTTTGATGCATCTGTCAGCTCAAATGGCTCATGCATGACATGTTTGGCTATGCGTTCTTGATTCTATATAGGTCGTGATATGATTGACTGAACTAGGTAACTCAGTGGCAGACTGCAGTAACATATTCAGAACTCGGCTCTTTTTGAACCGGTTCAGTGAGCCGGCTCACGTACGGGATCCAGATGCAAAGATGCAGATCACTAAAAAGACCCGTTTTTCCTATCTCTATAATATACCACTTCTTTATACCCGATCGATAGTACATGTGTACTTTCGGCTTCGAATTTAGAAAGCCTAACTTTTAAGTACTGCTGGAATTACTCGCACGCCATCTGTAACAGCGGGCCGAAACAGTTTTCTCGTGCACACTGATACGAAAGTACGTACTTTCGAAAGGGTATAAAGAAAAATAATATACACCATACGACCAGAAAGTTGAAAGTCCTGCGCTTGCGATGTAATATACTATTTTTACTAGCTCGCACAGTAATTCCTATTTCACAATTTGTGACCAAAATTCTGGAACTTTCGGAATCAACCGATAATAGAGTCCCAAGTAATGGACTCTTCAGGGGAAACATTGGAATGTAGATTGCATTCCAATATTTTTTTTGGGAAATAACGCTCCTAGGAACCTGAGATCTTACCAGTCGGTCTGTGTATGCCAACTGGCAGATTTTCTATTACACATATAGACGCCGGTGAAGAAGAAGAATTGCATCCGGGTAAAGCCGCACCGGCTTTACCCGGATGCAATTCGTTACTTTGGCTCATTGCTCATCTTAGTTTCATCGCCCTGTACTATAGAAGTTTCACTTCAAAAATGAAAATTATTTGCTCCACCTAGTAGACATGTCTATTAATAGTGCAATAATAATTCCATGTATTGCTTTGTGTTTTCACTGTACTATAATACTTTCTCTTCTCTTGGCAAGATGACGGTATTATTCTTTGTTCGTGTCAGTGTAACTTAACCAATAATTTGTTACGAGCGTTTGATATGATTCGGTTTTACTTTAGTGTTATCATAGTGCTATCAACACATATGCTCAGTGATTGTGATTTAACTGTGGTGTGTTTTAAATAATTATAAATAATGTATATATTAAATACAGATTGTTGGCAAAAACAAACGGTGATTGGTTTTTGAAAATTTAATCTCATTCCGGTAATAATTTACTTAGTGGTGATTATATTTAAACTTGAGCATTTATCCGCATGACTTTGCCGGCGTTTATGCCGTTGTTAACAGAAATAGTGTACTAAAAAGTGCGTAGTCGGGTAAAAAGTGCTTTATAATTAAAGTTTGGTTCCGGTAATTATTTACATAACTAGCGCTAATTTAAGCTAGTCCTTATCCGCGCCTTCGATTGCGTAGAAATGGAATTAAAGAATGTTTGGTTGTGAATTTAAAATAAAAGTTTTTTTTTATTAAAAGTGATGAAATGTGTATTTAAATTTCACGTGCGTATGTACATAAAAATTTTACGAGATATCAAAAGGCGATTTAATTTAGATGATTAAAAAATTTTTACTATTCCAACTCCATAAGTGGGAAATTTCGGTAAAAATTTTACGAAATAATTCGTTTCGAGGTCCCCCGCGTCTAAAAAAGAACATATTGCTGGAAAAAATCTGATCGTCTGTTTGTAATAATACGATACAGTTTTTTTGAAGCTAGAATGACCCTGTAATCCAATTGACTAGAATTTAAATTTATAACAGACTTTAAATATCGATATCTTTTAAACTAAAAGCCCTTGTACTGAGCGTGTTTTTTCTGCAGACATGATTAATTTGAAAAATGTAGGTGGTAGATCCTATTCTAAACGGGTTGATAATCAAAGTAAAAATTGAACGAACGAAGCCGGGACGAAAAGCTAGTTCTAAGTAAAACAAAAGTGCTGCAACTGCAGTATACGTATAGAGTGTAACTAATATAGCAATGCATATATTGCGTAATAAAACAATTAGAGTAATACATATATAGGTTACCTATTAATCATTATTATGGCTGTCGCATTAGCAAAGCTAAAATCACGCAAATGATAACTTTGCGTGTTATTTAAATATAATTTGCGATGAATATAAAGCCAATTCCGGCATTTAAATGTGTAATTTAGTAATGTATGATTTATAATATATTTTGATGTCGTGTTATAATTATATGAACTATTAAATTTCAACTGAATTTCGTCGTGTCAAAAGAAACGTTTTAACCTCAAAAATAAGGCCACCATATTGCAGAATAAATGTTTTTAACCTCAAATAAAACCATGTTAGGTAATGTTTTAAAAATATTTGCGAACAAGAAATGTAATCCATTAAGATTTAATCATTAGTTTAATTTTATGTACTAGAAATTCGTGACAGTTTTAAAGTAACATTAAATGCTGGATTGCAGAAAATCTTACTTAACAATGACTTCAGATTGTGACTACAGATATTTCTTCATAAGAAAAGCATTGTAGATATCGATCTTGCTCGAAAAATAATTGATCGAATTAAACGATAGTTTTTTAAACTGTGCATGCATGTATTTAACATAATTTTTTTTAAATTTCTACTTCAAAACAACATTTATCAACGCATTTTGGTCAAAATTTAGCTTGAAAAGCGATTTTTTATTTTTAGTGTATTTGCCATATGGCAACATACACTATTGGCGTCGGTCGGATGGCGGGACCTAGGGGTCGGACCAAAATTTCTCGACGTTTCGTAGCCTCCTAAACACTTTGGCATCATTTTTGGAAAAATTATATATATATATGTATATATATATATTTATATATATATATATATATATATATATATATATATATATATATATATACGTGCGGGCTATAACTTTCGAAAGAGTTAATTGATTTCAACGAAATTTGGCCCACATGCTGAAATCCATCACCGCAAGAAGCCTATTTAAAATGGGCCCAATCGGACTATTTTAAGGGTAGTTTTTAGGGGTTGAAAAAAGTTTTTGGGCCCAAAAATACCTAAAAAATTCTCAGAATCGTTTCAAAATTGAAATTTAACCCTTTAATAGCAATTAAAAAGTGCTTCTAAAATTTTAATAAAATCGGCCCGACAGGACCGGATTTACAAATTTTATGAAAACACTAGTTTGCAGATAGTGAATTATTTACTTTAAGGTGTATATAATTCGGTATAGAGGTTCGATTGATAATAATATTGCAACTGAGAAAAAAATGTTCTTTTAAGGGGTGTATTAAGGAGTCAAAATTTTTATTTTGCCCAAAAAAACAACTTAAGTTCGCATAATAAAGCGACAATACCTGTATTAGCAAATACACTATATTGTCGGCAGGGTTTTGGCACTGCGACCCGGGTTTTTTTTTCTATGAGTACAACCTAATGTTTCACAAGACAGGGAGTTTCACAACGACATTAGACTGTTCCTGCATGTATAAAAACTATAATTATATGATCACATTCTAAGGTCATTGTCAAACTAATTTTTGTATCAATACTTTCTGTAAGCCGGTTTTAGAGCGTGTAATTTTTATTCGGATATAAAAGACAACGTCTGTCTGTCTGTCTATACGTGGTACACTCTGAATCTGTTCAACCGATTTTCAGGCGGTTTTCACGAATATGTGTAGAGAAAATATGGTATTTGGGATTGGTTTGGATTAAATCTCATTACGTCTTAGTCAACTCTGTCACGCACACATATCACAGAGGTTACCCCACATGCTGTGTTTACGAATCATTGAAATGTTAAAAGAATTAAAAAAACTGGCCAACTGCGCAGGCCCGGCAGGTCATGTCCGGCCCGAGTGGGTAGTTGATTAATTATTAGCGGAAACCGGGGGGGGGGGCGGCTGGATAATAAAAAATAAATTGCTACAATTGTTTTTGTTGTGATCTTTATTCAAATTTATAATAATGACATAAAAAACATGTCATTTTGCCAAAAGAAACTCATTTTCGCAAAGCAAAAACACTAGCACGTTTCGAATTTCGCGAAATAAACTCATTTATCAGTTTCTCCAGATCGAGCTCGTCGGTCATATCCGAATAAATATCTGTAAGAGAGCGACGTTGTTGAGACGATTTTGCAACATTGTTGATCTTAAATACGTTTTCAGTCAACGAAGGACAGAAAAACTTCGCTCATTTGAACAGGATGACTCTGGAATCGTGATTAGTAGACGAACAAAGCGCACGAACTCTGGAACCCATTCGTATTTTTGAAAATTATAAATGGACATAGTTAATGATATATTATGATGTTTTTCTACTCGGGATTTCTCGAGTGGGTCTTTTCCTACTCGGGATTTTTCGAGTGGGTCAAGCTACCCACTCAACCCACTATACCTGCCGGGCCTGCAACTGCGAGTCGGACTGACACACGAAGGGTTCATTACACTATTGTTATTTTTTTACACTATTTGTTAACATTAACTTGACTTATATTTCAAGCTACTGATTACGTACGAAAACGTGTGAATCATTTCCGCAAGCTTATGTGTGTATTGTATTTATGAAAACGAGATGCAAGATTCCGCGAGCTTATAAATTGGTTTTACTATTTTGTTTACAAAAATATATTTAGCTGATATGCATTACAAACGTTTTATGCTTTTAGACGAGTATTTCTCAGTAAAAATTTCCAGTTTAGATTAAATATGGACGCAGTTTTGTAATAAAAGCCTTTATTGAGTTTTTCCAAGCTCGTTGTCATTTCTTGATACTAGTATATGAAATTGATGTTATGGTGTGACAATGCCGGTCCTGTTCATAATTATTTTATAATATTCTTTACTTATTTTATAATTTATCGATAATTATGTAATGGCCGACTGGCATTGTCACAAAATCTTATTAAAAATGTACAAAAAGAAATTCATTCAGTGTTCAACTACGAAATAGTTAGCTTTATAAATTAAATAAATATTTGAACCGAGCAAGATAACCTAACATCAGAATATACAGTTTATTTGCGTAGATTAGTCTTGAAATTCGTAAAATAAAATAAAATAGAAAATTATAATATTGTTTTTAAAATCACAATAAAATTTATTATCTTATTAAAATTCTATAAAATAAAACGCTGAATCTTTTAAAACATTTGTAAATTACTTATTTGCAACAACTGAAGTTCCTCGTGCGCTTCCACAAAACAAAGAGCTTAAAAAAAATCAAAACGTTGCAATGGCATAGTGAACAGATTAATTAATACTTGTTTACAACCTAGAGTCATATTCGATGCGCGACAGTGGATTCAAATCCACATGCCACAAAATTTTCAGATGTTTTTAGTGTATTTGCCATATGGCAACATACACTATTGGCGTCGGTCGGATGGCGGGACCTAGGGGTCGGACCAAAATTTCTCGACGTTTCATAACCTCCTAAACACTTTGGCACCATTTTTAAAAATGTTTATATATATATGTATATATATATATATATATATATATATATATATATATATATATATATACATGTGCGGGCAATAACTTTCGAAAGAGTTAATTGATTTCAACGAAATTTGGACCACGTGTTGAAATCCATCACCGCAAGAAGCCTATTTAAAATGGGCCTAATCGGGCTATTTTAAGGGTAGTTTTTAGGGGTTGAAAACTGTTTTTGGGCCCCAAAATACCGAAAAAATTCTCCGAATCGTTTCAAAATTGAAATTTAACCTTTTGGTAGTAATTAAAAAGTGTCCCCAAAATTTTAATAAAATCGGCCCGACAGGACCGGATTTACAAATTTTATGAAAACACTAGTTTGCAGATAGTGACTTATTTATTGAAGGGTGTATTTAATTCAATGTAGACGTTAGATTGATAATAATATTACAATTAAGAAAAAAAATGTTATTTTAAGGGGTGTATTAAGGGGTTAAATTTTTTATTTTGCCCAAAAACAAACTTAATTTCACATAATAAAAGTATAAAACCGCACGGCCCTATACAAGCAAATACACTATATTGTCGGCAGGGTTTTGGCACTGCGACCCGGGTTTTTTTTTTAATGATAATAACGTATTGTTGATTGATAATATGATACAATAATAGTTTAAAAAAATGTTGATATTGCCAATAATAACCTTAGCTGTTTATCGTCTATAATGTACATTTTATTTTTTTTTATGAGATTTTTCAAGCTACATGACACTTAACATAAAACTAATTGATTTCATTTTTAGATTTAAATACTTGACTTGACCTTGAGCTGTTTTCAAGTATAGTCATGTACCTTAAAAATCAAGTCAAGCCGCGAATCCCTAGTCGATATTATTGTTAATATATTCAAACCCAATTCATCTTTGTCAGGAAAACACAAAATGCAAATTATGTAACATTACAAATTTACAACTGAATAATTTTATTGTTGAAATGTTTGTACACAAATTGAACAATCTCGCATATTCATTCGGTTTGCTGTAAACATGTTCATTTTGAAACCGTCTGGGATTTTGAGCATAGAAAAATGTTGTGTTAGAAAGGCACGAGCTCATTTAAAAGCCAGCGTACACTAAAGTAAGATATGACGAAGAGGTTGTTGAAAATTTTCATAGTGCGTTTCATGCTACATACATAAACAAACGATTAAAGCCACTAAAAAATAGTTGTTACGTAAGTGTTCTGTATATTATTGCATTTTTCGATTATATCTCACGTGGGATCATTTAATCATTATTCCTTTTATGGTAAACACGAAATTGTGATTAATTTTCATCCGTATGGACTGTGGGTGTATTTATAACTGGCAATTGCGGACTTTTATAGGTTATATAATTTATAAAAGTGCACGTTTGACATCAACTTGAAACAAGAGACGCCCGGCGTTCAACTATTTACAAATCACATGTGAGCCATTTAATATTGAGTTCACCCAATTTTTTTTCTGTTTTTTCGCGAAAAAGTTCTGGATTTAGTGGTGATATGCACAGAAATAAACAATAATATTTCACACAATCAATTTTAAAACGTTAGACGCGTTTCTCTAACAAAGTTAGCGTCATGTGGACATACGGGTAGAATAGGTTTATGTTGTGTTGTAAAAGTACATATAATTTCCTACTGACTTTTCATTCGCTGTATTGATACAGAACGTCGAAAAAGGGCAATTTTCATTAAAACTTTATAATCTGTTCAATTTTCATTGTTTATAACTTAAGTTTTCAAGATATTAATATTAGATACAATGCGCGGTTCATTAATAAAACCTGTAACTACTTTCAATTTGAAATACATAGAAAGTATATAATAATATAATGGCTAGCCAAGTTGGGCAGGAATCCTTTTTATTTTATAGTTTATATTAGTTATTTAATTATTAATTAAATAAATAATAAATAAATTTAAGTTCAAACAATAAAAAAAATGCAGGGTTCGTACAATATTATGCATTTTAACCGTGAGTTTCCAAGGTAACGCCGCGAGATGATGTTTTACCGCGCTCTGCTTCAGAAACAATGATCGATGTTTAAAGAAAAAATACCTTATTGCGTTTTGAATTTCATTAGCTTTCAGATTGATAATGATCTTTTTAATCTTTTATCCAACCATATTCAAGTTATTTCCAGGCTAACGTTTTTTAGACTCTTCGCAATCTTTAGAAGTCTCATATATCCTCCTTCAAAGCAAATTAGAGTTGTGTTACTTAAAAATCAAGCTGCAGCTTCAACAAAAAAATATAGTTCAACTTTTTTAGTTAGAAATAGTGTTGGCTAACTCAGATCTGAACCGGTTCAAAGTGCCGACTTCGACAGAAGATCCGTGAGAGTTGACTCACTTTTTTTGAGCCGCGGATCAACGGATCCACATAACTCAGTGAAACATTTAACACACAGAAGCACATTTTACACTTACGTATCAGTTCTTGCTTTGATTGTCAGCTCAAATGACTCATGCATCACAAGTTTGGCTATGCATTCTTGATTCTATACAGGTCGTGATATGATTGACTGAACTAGGTAACTCAGTGGCAGACTGCAGTAGCATATTCAGAACTCGGCTCTTTTTGAACCGGTTCAGTGAGCCGGCTCACATACGGGATCCAGTTGCAAAGATTCAGATCACTAAAAAGACCCGTTTTTCCCATCTCTAGTTAGAAATGACCCCCTGGCGACTGAAAAATAATGATGTTGTCGGAGACCAACAAAGTTATTCGATTTTCGGCTCACCTGTTAATGAATAACTAACATAATACTTACTTTTGCACATAGTAACCATAAAAGCTAGACAAGTACTTCGTTGTTTTTGTTTTTTGTTTTTTAACGTACCTATATTTCAGAGACAGTGCCAACTTTGCCGGCTCCAATAACTGTATACGTTCTAGTTTGTGACATATCAGCAGATTTATGTATTGGAGTCCGTTTGTATCTCTATGTATCTCTGTCTCTCTTTATATACAGGCTGTAACAATACTCGTCCAAAAAATAATGTTTAAGGTAGTTGTCGTGGTTAAGGCACACCGTCAGAAAATTCTTAATTTTTGTATACTTATTAAGGACATGATAATACAATTACCCTGGAAATTTGAAGTCGATCGACCGTATATATAATCCGAGATAAATTCAATTAAAAATTGGATAATTAACATTGATTGTATACGATCTCTGTAGTTCTGAACCAGTTTATTATTTATAAAAAAAGAACTAACTGTCAGAAACTTTCCAAAAACTGACAGTCTTTCAATGCATTTGTTATGAGTTTAAAAAAAAATAAGAAACATTTTTTGACCGTCTAATTATTTATAAATAACCGTTTAAAGTTCAACAATTTATAGAAAAGTATACATGCATATGAATACTGCATGGGTTACGTTTCCAATCGTACAGTCTTGCGTACAAATTATGAATCACTTAGCTACAAGCTAGTATACTTTTGTGGCGCGTATAATCTATAACTTTTTGACAATATTGTACCACGACAACTACCTTAAGGTGATTTTTTTTTCAAAGATTGTTCCGATTCTGTCTAATTAAATAGATGAAAAATTGTCTGAGGACTTAGGATCAATTTTTTAGTCAATACTAAATTTTTATTTTTTTTTAAATAAAATAAATAAAAATAAAAATTTAGTATTGACTTAAAAATTGATCCTAAGTCCTCAGACAATTTTGCATCTGTTTAAGGTGATTGTTCAGCAGCTGTCCAAAATGACTCTTTATTAACTTGCACAGTTCTGTAAGTACTTGAATGTATGGGTGCATGCAAAATTCAATAACTCACTTGAAAAACAGTTCCGGAAATCTCTAATTTCTATGAAAAATCTGATTCAATATTTCATGGTGATGCATTCAAAATAAACATAAAGGGTGTATCATTCTTTCCATATTGTTTTCAGCCAATTTTTTACAGTTTATTTGATCTAAATAAACGATATGAAATCAGATAGAAACGAAAAAATTAGCATAAGTTTTACACCAATTTTCGTACAGAAAAAAATAAATTTGGAAAAAATCATTGAGCAAGCCTTTGTCACTATTTTTAACATAAGTTTGTAAAGAAAAAACATCAAAATGTTAATTTGCCTTCCCGTAATTCGCAATCTCATGACGTGCCGTAAAGAAATATTGACGAATATCACGTTTTTTATTCAATTTTCAGTATAAAATTTTGTGAAGCTTAATGTTTAATTATAGCCTAAAAATGAATTTTGCGATTACAGTTCGACATTTTGCAATCTGAAAGATCATAAGCTTTAATGTAAACTTTCTGATTTAGTAAATGACTGTTAATATTCATGGGTATTTGGATTGACAAGATTGTTATTATTCAAAAATAATTCTTTAATATCAATCCAAATACCCATGAATATTAATCATTTAGTAATATGGATATGAATAGAGTAAATCATTTCTGATTTAGTTTTATATTTATTTCGTTACACCCTGTATATTTCATGATTACATTAATATGTGTGATCTAAGTTTACTGCGGTGTCCTTACTATGTTCTAAACTTAACTATGTCCATTGCGAAATCCATTCAAAATTATCTTTTTTGCGTTCGTCATGTTTTTATATTGTTCTCCGCTATTTCAGTTTTACGCGTGATGTTTTTCTGTTCGGTTACCGGTTTTATTTTTTTTTATTTTTATTTTTCATGAGTTAAAACATACGTTCATATCAAGTGAATTAATCTAATGTGTTTAATATCGCATTTATGTGTAAATTTTTAATGTTCTTTATTTTGTGACGTGAAACGTGAAAAAAAAGAAATTCCAGTTATTAGCTTAGCACAGGTTACATTTGTTGATCTTAGAAATAATTTATAATAATAATTCACACAAAGTTTTAAATGAGAGACGAAGACAAATGCTGTTTTAAAAGCATATATCTACTCTTTTTTAAAGTTCTGTCATAAATATCGAGATGGTTCCTTATTTGAGGCCATGGCCGATTACCTATCAAACTCCTAGTTCAAAAATTACCTACCTTATCCTAATTTCCTATAATTCCTTCATTCGCCCATTGCTATTACATAAGTTGAAGTTTTAAAATGTAGAAAAATAACTGGAAGCGTGGTAGATGGAAATAGTAATGGTGCGAATGGCGTCTGTTATGACATAAAGTCGAGAAACGGACGTTAAACGCATTATTATTATTATTTTTAAAGTTCTGTCCATCCGACGAAAAAACGGAACCCTTGTAGGATCACTCTAGAGTCTAGACTCTTGCTGTCTGCCTGCCTGTCACAGCTTATTTTCTCCGAATGTACTGGTCGAAAAAGTTGATATTTGATTTAGCTAGATGACCCAATCACGGACGTATATTGTAAATAAACGAATTCCGATGTGGGGGGTTAATTTTGGGGGTCAAATTAAAAATCAAAATAGAAAATTCTAATGCATCATATGCGGTGTATTAAATAAAAGGGGGCTCATTATGAGAAATGCAAATATTTTTTTATAATTTTAAAAGGTCTAATTTAAAAGATATTAAAGAAAAGATACGAAAATCAAGCATTGGCTCCCCCCGTTATCTCCGAAACAACTCATAGTTTACAGGAACATCTAAACAAAAATCCTAAATCTTAAAGATCTCACGGAAAACGGAAACAAACCTCTCTTCGCGCAAGTTTGACTGGCACTTCATCGATTTTTTATGTCAAATAACAAATAAGTTTTTACTCATGATGATGCTATACTCGTGAAGGAGTTTAATTGATAAATATTTCCATTGTAAATTTTCAGTAATGTTCGGTTTTCTTCCTTGGGCTAAAATTGTTTGTTTTTTTCGAAACTCTCTTTTAAAATTGCAGATTGATATTTTTTTCGATTTTCTGCCTGCAACCCGAACAGAGGTTTGAACCTTACAATTACAATTCAGGTTTAAGGGGTAACACCACTGTAACAGCCTAAAAAAACGTGTTTTTTGTCATTTTTTTCTGGGTGGAAGGAAAGGTAATAAAATTATAATATTGGAGGAAGTTATTTAGCGTATATTTAAGTAACAAAATAGAAAATTATTATAAAAAAATATTCAGAAATGACGGCACCACAGCCATTTTCGCGAGGCACGTAGAATTTGAGGCGCTCTGCGGGACGCAGTGTAGCTGCTGCAAATTTGGATTTAGAAAAAAAAAAACACACTTATTGTACATGCTTATAGCTAGAGAAATACGTAGGGGATTTTAAAAATATTGATTTTTGTGTGATTGGCGAGTATTTGAATTATCGTTAAATTTTCAACAAAAAAAAAGATAATCATTTGTTAATAAATAATGATTAAATTAACTTATCGAAAATCCCCTACGTATTTCTCTTCAAAATCTTCTTTTAAAGATATTGTAACAAATTCGAATGAAAAGAATGAAAATTGTTGGAGTTATGCTGCGTGCCGTTTTGAAAAATCGTGTTTCGAGAAAAACGCATTTAAAGTTTTGAAATGCATTATAGACATTATAGACGCGCTTGGGGAAGAGCTCGAAATTACAAGAAAAAAAAATACTTTGAGGTATGAAATATTTTTCCCCATATTCTAAAAGGTTCAAAGTATTTTTTAAGCCTAAAAAAAAAATCGATTTTTTGAAAAATTTACAGTGGTGTTACCCCTTAACAGTATGAACTACATTTGGATTTACAAATGTAAACACAAAATATCAAATACTGTTTGAGTTCAAGGACTTGGAAAAGACCAGCTTCAATAGCTTTTATAAAAAAAAACGTCAAACTGAAAACTGATTTTCAAAATAAAATGTACCTATACGTACTCTATTTTTTATAAGGAATTTTTTATAATGATAGTAAATTAGATCGTTGCTTTACATTTTCATAAAATCAATAATATAAACAAACGTTGAAACTGTCAATAACATCTGTGTTAAGTAAACATTGCAATTATATATTTATACCGAAGGCATGACGAACACTCTACCGACTGTTCGAAAATACGTGACATATGTTTGTAGTTTTTATATAATTTATAGCAGCACTTCTTCGGTCACCCAGAAAAAGTAATGTCCAGTTGCAGAAAACATTTCAAGACAATTTGATTTAACAGTGATCTTAGGTTGTCGCCATATATTATACATTTTAAATTGATCCTGCTCAAAAAATAATTAATCGATTAAAATAGTTTTCTTGATCTGTATATTTAACATCATTTTTTGAACAATTTTCACTTCGAGACAGCTTTTTTGTACGCATTTTGATCAAAATTTATCTTCAAAAGCTATCTCTCTTTAGATCAATCATTATATTAGTGTATTTGCCATATGGCAACATACACTATTGGCGTCGGTCGGATGGCGGGACCTAGAGGTCGGACCAAAATTTCTCGACGTTTCATAACCTCCTAAACACTTTGGCTCCATTTTTAAAAATGTTTATTTATATATATATATATGTATATATATGTGAATGCGCTGTAACTTTCGAAAGAGTTAATTGATTTTAACTAAATTTTGCCCACATGTTGGAATCCACCACCGCAAGGACCCTATTTAAAATGGGCCCAATCGGACAATTTTAAGGGTAGTTTTTGGGGGTTGAAAAATGTTTTTGGGCCCCAAAATACCGAAAAAATTCTCCGAATCGTTTCAAAATTGAAATTTAACCCTCTGGTAGTAAGCAAAAAGTGTCCCTAAAATTTTAATAAAATCGGCCCGACAGGACCGGATTTACAATTTTTCTGAAAACACTAGTATGCAGATAGTGAGTTATTTACTGAAAGGTGTTTCTAATTTTGGTGTGACGTTCGATCGACAATAATAATGTAGTTAAAAAAATATGTAATTTTAAGGGGTTTATTAAGGAGTTATTTTTTTTATTTTGCTCTACAGTCACCTTAAGTTCACATAATAAAGCCACACTGCCTGTATTAGCAAATACACTATATTGTCGGCAGGGTTTTGGCACTGCGACCCGGGTTTTTTTGTTTTTGTGTGAGGATACCATCTATTGTTCAGCATGCCAGGGAGTTTTACAACGACATTAGATTGCTGCTGAATGTATAAAAACCGTTATTATATGGTCACAGTCTAAGGTCAAATCAAAACTTGGCAACCCAGTATTATTAGTACAAGAACTCGTTGTCAAAAGTTGCAACTTTTGTAAAGACTGATATTCAGAGATTAGCTAATATTTAGGGTGTAAATAAATATCCCGACGTGAATTTTTTCGATTATTTTTTCTATTCGACTTGAGGGTCGAGTACTTTCCTACTTGAGCAGTACATGATTTTTCAAGTGCTCGCATATCCCTAAATCTAGACATAGTTGATACAATTTTTTCCAAACACTTGATTAATTTTGTATTCCACAAAATACTATAATATTCGTTGAGATATCATTTAATTCGTGTCATCACTCTCAACTTAAACTTCTTACGTGCAAAATTTAAAGTTAAAATAATATAAACAATTTTTTTTTAATTAGCTAATCAATTCTAATAAAGTGCACGTCGGAGTGAATTTAATTAGATAAATAAAATGAATAGTTTTTAAAGAATTCTAAAAATAGAGACGTATTTAAATATACGAAAACCAATTTGTGGACAGTGTTTTGTTTTGATTTGTGGTTATAATCACGGATGGTGCTAAAAATGGCCACAGCAGATGATTCGTGCAATGAACGTTACGGAAAAGAATATTCTAGGTTAAGACGTCTCACATCGGATTTAGAAACAAGAATACAATCTGTAAGTTGATGTTATGTAATGGATTTATAGCCATGGTTTGAACGCAATTAATACAGATTCCTACGTAGTGGACCAATGTTTTTGACTTGAAGTTTTTGAGTATTTCGGTTGTAAAAAAATTAATCATAAAAGTAATTTTCTGGTAAAATACATAGTTATTTGTTTACTAATTAGATTCAGTATTGCTTTTTTGTCTATTTTGTGGCACTCCTTAGAAAACTGAAATGTCAAACTATTTATTTAATTTAAAAACAACACAATCTAAATTTAGATGTAAATGCTTTAATCTTTTCCAAAAAAGGATACTTATTCAAACAAACTTTAAAAAAACATTGCAAAAATGTATAGTCTTAAAAAAGTCGAATACCAGAGACTATGTTAGATTTTAAGAACTGATAATATTTAAATTTGCCTTTCAAATTCTGAAGTCCTTAAGAGCAAACAATGAAGATGTTTTTATGTTTTGGACGGAGGGCCACTGCATTTTTTTTTAATTGGTGACGCACAATATAATAATTTCTAAATCGAATCTGCCGAACAGTCTAGAAACTCGACATCAGATGGCCGATTATTTCGTATATACAAAGTGTATCACAGAATTGATAACAAAGGACTGTAGTGAAAATTTGTTCGCGTAAAAATCATGATAGGTAATTTATTTAATTCAGATAACCATAATTGCATTCTATCTTTCTCGTACTACTCATTTTTTTTTATTTCTTTCCTGCTACACTCATTAATTTTCTGCGCTCTCGTTTCTGTATTTGTGAGTTGTGTGATGTAGCAAGTTATTTAGTAACTGTTACCAGAAAATAACTGGCTCCACAGAAATGTTACCAAAATAATAGTATCTGAAAAATCTAAAAAAACGCTTGTATTAACACACGAAAAAGGAGAAAATAGATTTATTTCTCTTCTGTAACATTTAGAAGCGTGAGGCACTCACTTTACCTATATTTCACTTAATTCATCGAGTGTCCCACGCTTCTAGTAGAAGAGAAAGACTTTATACTTCTTCATGCATTAATATAAACGGGTTTTTTAGATTTCTTTGATTCTGAAAATTTTATTTTCAAGTTTTTTGTCCTTATATATTACATTACTTAAAAACTTAAACATCTGGAGACACGCTTTCCCACCATCAAAACCTTAACTCCCACCACTTTTTCTAATTTTTATCTTCCACCTTATATATATATATATATATTAATAAAGTCGAAATCTCAAAAGATCGTACTGTTATCAAAACTGGATACGACTGCAAAGTTTCTTGTCGATTGGACGTTTGGAAGAAGGTGAAAATCGAGTTTCAAGATTTTTTTACATACAACATACGACAAAATACAAGTCCCGTGTACTGTAGTATAAGTTCTTTCTTTTGGACTATCTAGTCTGTGAGATGCAATTTGAAATAAATAAATAATAACAAAGTTTTAAAGACCGCCTAGTATATCATAACTGTCAAACCTGTCAGTTTTATCACAGCGATCAATCGACGTACTTTGTTTTATTAATATTTGTGTTTCTTTGTTTGTTACAGTCTGAATACGGACTGACAGAAGACCAGGTGGCAGAATTCAAAGAAGCTTTTATGCTGTTTGACAAAGATGAAGATGGGACCATCACAATGGCCGAACTTGGCGTTGTTATGCGCTCGCTGGGACAAAGACCTACAGGTATATAAAATATTTTCAAAGGACAAAATATGTCCTTGATATTCTAGGTTTATTCAAACAGACAATACGGATTTGTTTTTGACACGCACGGTCGTATGTACAGGTCGGCATACTAGTCGGATTTTTTAGTAGTGGGGTCGTGGAGCTCATTTTACATCCGTTAGGTTCGTTTTGGTCTACGTGTTTCGTGGAACCGACATAGATGATTCTACTGTAGACTTTTTTTATCTTTACAATATTTCAAAATTTCACAACACAATACAATAGACATTTCTTCAGCTGGTTTGTAGCTTATTCAACTTTTCTCAGAACATAATTGTTCACTGTAGAAGCGACCTTCTTTCTGGCCATTTTGTTTGTTTAGGACCTGTCGAGAATGGCCCAATCACGGACGTATAGCATAAATAAACGAATTCGAGATTTTGGAGGTTAATATATTAATGTTAACGAATCAGGTTACAGCATTAAACACCGCGTTGTGATGGCGTCGAAAAAGAATAAGAAATAATTAAGTTACAACGAAGGATTGTCTTTTTTAACCATATACATATTATATTTAATGTATTTGTGGATCTTTACGTGGTGCAGCTGTTGTTGGGGTTTTCATTAATGTTTTGAAGCTCCGTTGGGCATCTGCGTTCGCTGCTCACCTGTTTAATTCAAATACGGTGAATTACTGTGTCATAGGTGGATTTGTTTTGTTTACTCGGAGAAAATAAACATTTTTGTATGAAAACAATAAATAATTTATATTCCGGAGTACTTAATCCAACTTCAACGAATATAATACTCGTTGTTTTTAATAATAAATTTCTCCAAGCGGATAGCTATCATCTGTTATGATTAATTCATTTTTTATTAACTTGCTTTTTTGAGTGTATTATTTGAGTGTAAAACTGTGTAGTATTGAATCAAAAACTCAAGTTATTTAGTAAATGTAGACGCTTATGATCTCAGTTGTCGAACGTCTGTAATCCACAACTCCTCTTATAGCTCTATTTATTGTAACATAATGCCGGCTAACTCTATAGCAAATTATTTACTACTGAATGTAAATATATGTAAGTTAAGAATTGTAAGTCAACTAAGAGTAGCAGGAAAAGAATACATTCGCTTGTACTATAAAGGGAGTAGCTACCAATTTGAAACCAATTCTATATGCACAGTGTGCAATATGAATAAACACGAAAGTATGTTTCACTTCCTAATGGAATGTCCTCATTATAATAGTTGCAGATCAGCATTTCTAAACAAATATATAACGGGTCAGTGCTCCATTCACAACTACCATACGTTTCTACTAAACATTGATACAGTGCAAAAAATAAATGATATATATAACTATACAATTAATGCCCTTAAAATTAGATCATTTATGTTATTTGAATAGAATCATACTAATTTACACTTCAAATTGTGCTTTAGTTCTATTATCTACCTTTTTATTTTTTTTATTTTTATTGTTTCTGTGATCCATAAACACTAGGAAACAAAGTGCATATTATTTTTGTGAATAGTAATTATGTATATTATTATAAATGATGTAACTATTACTGTATATATGTCCAACCCTCCTGTAATAACAGTCTTTGTTAAATACAGTACTATTATTATTATTATTATTATAATTCCAAGCCTTTCTTTCAGCATGGACCCGCTGGACTTTAACCCATCAGGGCCCTTTCAATCCAAAAGGTTTCCTAGCCCTTAGACAAATTAGCAATTATAACTAGAATGTTGTTTATTTCTGGTAAAAAGAATCAGGTTAAACACTTTGAGCTATTCTATATCGGTTGATCTAATAATTTTTGGACTTATGCATTATTGTACTTCATTATTTATTGTAAAAAATGTTGGTATAACTATGTTTTAACAGAATTTTCGAGATACCTGAGGAAGTCGGAATGATACCGACGAAACGTCGTATAACGAATAAATGTGTTGAAACGTACAAATTGGTCTCTTCACCTGATTCTTTTTACCTGATTTATTTCAAGACCTGATTTATCCTAATAAGTATGTTGTTTATTTCTGTTATTAACTCAAATTTCTGTCAAAGATACCTCATGTGTCTTAATGTGCCATAAGCCTCCACTTGCCTTAAGACGGCCCTGAATAATTCATACAGTAAAAATACTCATTTGAGAGAATAATTTTTTGTATAGTGAAAATGATTAATTTTTGAAGAATCTCTTTTAATGACATAATAATTGAGTTTGAAATTTCCGCGGATTTCGACTTTTCACGATCCTAACTCAAACGTGAGAGAAGGAACCCAGTAAAAATACGTAAAAAGAATTTAAAAAACGGGAAAATATTGTTTTTCGAAAACGGCTCAAACGATTTTGAGTTAATTTTATATGCGTGGATAATTTTAATACCAGGTAGGCTGGCATTTCCTCTAAAAATGCGAGGTATACTGTACAGGCCTAATTAGGAAAATTAATTTATGTTGTGACGGATTGTTTCTTTTGTCAATAAAAATTTTGTTCATATTTTATATTGTTTGTTGCAGAAACCGAATTGAGAGATATGGTAAATGAAGTAGACCAAGATGGTAATGGAACCATCGAGTTTAATGAATTTCTGCAAATGATGTCAAAGAAGATGAAAGGTGCAGATGGAGAAGATGAGCTTAGAGAAGCTTTTAGGTATGTATTTTATTTTGTCTAGCTTCAAAATATTTGCAATAGTAAGGCGTGTGTGAAGGGTGCGCTTGTTTTCTGTATTTATTAAGAACAAAATATTCATTCAAATTCTTCGCGATTCATAACAATTTAACTTGTGTCACTTAAGAATTTCTTATAAAGTTTTATTGAACACGATGTTAATGAGTATAAAATGTTTTGGAAGTAAAGTATAAAAAAAACCCGGGTCGCAGTGCCAAAACCCTGCCGACAATATAGTGTATTTGCTAATACAGGCCTTGTGGCTTTATTATGTGAACTTAAGGTGATTGTTGGGCAAAATAAAAAAATTAACTCCTTAATACACCCCTTAAAATTACATTTTTCTTAACTACATCATTATTGTCGATCGAACGTCTGCACCAAAATTAAAAACACCTTTCAGGAAATAACTCACTATTATCTGCAAACTAGTGTTTTCAGAAAATTTGTAAATCCGGTCCTGTCGGGCCGATTTTATTGAAATTTTAGGAACACTTTTTAATTGCTATTAAAGTGTTAAATTTCAATTTTGGAACGATTCTGAGAATTTTTTAGGTACTTTTGGGCCCAAAAACTTTTTTCATCCCCTAAAAACCACCCTTAAAATGACCTGATTGGGCCCATTTTAAATAGGCTTCGTGCGATGATGGATTCCAACATGTGTGCCAAATTTCGTTAAAATGAATTAACTCCTTCGAAAGTTATTGCCCGTACACATATATACCTATATATATATACGTATATATATATATATATATATATATATATATATATATATATATATATATATATATATATATATATATATATATATATAAACATTTTTAAAAATGGTGCCAAAGTGTTTAGGAGGTTATGAAACGTCGAGAAATTTTGGTCCGACCTCTAGGTCCCGCCATCCGACCGACGCCAATAGTGTATGTTGCCATATGGCAAATACACTAATAATAAACTTCAGTTATAATGAAAAGTTTTCCGTTTTTATATATTCGTAGTCATTAACGCAATGAAAAATTCGAACTGGCGAATAAATGGGCGTAAAGAATATAATTTTCACATGAGTAAGTTTGATAATTGAGTAAAATCGTGTCTGTTCCAGAGTATTTGACAAAAATAATGATGGTATGATATCGTCGAATGAACTCCGTCACGTTATGACTAACCTTGGGGAGAAGCTTTCTGATGAAGAGGTCGACGACATGATTCGAGAGGCGGACTTGGATGGTGATGGTATGGTCAACTATGAAGGTAAGATCAAATGAATTTTTTTTATGCGTCCGTTATCCACTACCAGTAAAGCTGTACCACTGAAAAAGTGAGTGCATTATTCACATTAGTTCATATTTGAAACCTTTCTCGTCACAAACAAAACTTAGTACTCGAACTTTTATATGATTTTCCTACATGTTTTATGAACAAAAATCAATAATAAATCTATAATTAATGTGATAAACAAGTATTTAACAACAAATGGTACAAAATTAGACAACAACCAAAAAACTAACAAAATTTCTTATTCTCGTTTCTGTTTCACTTATGCCTATTATCTAAGATGATTAAGATGCTCTCGTTTATCGCTGTTTCGTATAGCGCAGGAACTTATTGGAACGTATCTCCCGCGTTAAGCGAGGTCTTACTGTAATGTGAATCTCTGACAATTATTTTTAAACCGCACTATAAACATTAGTAATCAGTGTTGTGTGAAAGCGTTAAATGGTGTATTCTTGTATGCGTCTTTTTTAAATATCATTTTCAAAGGCGGTACCAATTTCCGTACGCACGCATGCGTACCTCTTACTTAGATCTGACAGCCATCATCGCAAGTGTGACAGTTTTCATCTGTACTCATTTTCCCATTTTCCTTTATACATTTTTAAATTGAATTCGTTTTGTTTCACACACACCTGCTATGACTTGTCACAATTCTCTACAACCTTTTCCCTTTTTCCCCACCCTACTCTATATAACAGTTTCATACTCACCTCGAAATTGTATTATTTCTTCCTTAAATAATACACTCGCATTATTTTACCGACATAAAACCCTGGAATGCTTTCTTTTTACTTGAATTATACATTACAAATGCTCGATAACTACGTTCTCATATACATATAAAGTATATAAGCGAAATTTTGCAATTGCAAAAAAATGTGTGAGCCTCATTCACATAAGCTCGCGGGGAAGTAAAACTTCTTTAGCCGTAGATGTTATTTATATATTCAATTTTTTTTTGTCGAATTTTACTCCCTCTAATTTTTGGAAAAACGGTTTAGGAGTTCCCCCTCAATTTTTTTGACAGGACGGTTCGGGAGTCCCCTCCGTATAATTTTTGGACAAAACGGTTTAGGAGTTCTCCTTCTAATTTTTGGAAAAACGGTTTAGGAGTTCCCCCTCAATTATTTTGACAGGACGGTTCGGGAGTCCCCTCCGTATAATTTTTGGACAAAACGGTTTAGGAGTTCTCCTTCTAATTGTTGGAAAACGGTTTAGGAGTTCCCCCTCAATTTTTTTGACAGGACGGTTCGGGAGTCCCCTCCGTATAATTTTTGGACAGAACGGTTTAGGAGTTCCCCTTCTAATTTTTGGAAAAACGGTTTACGAGTTCCCCCTCAATTTTTTTGACAGGACGGTTCGGGAGTCCCCTCCGTATAATTTTTGGACCGAACGGTTCGAGAATTTCCTCCTTGTCTACGTAAAATAAAACAAAAATTTTGGAAAATAATTTTTGGACAGAACGGTTGGGGAGTACCCCATTCTCGTCTACGTGATATAAAACACGACATTCTTTCTTTCCCTTCATTTTCATAACAGTTCTTTTTCGTAACCGTAACGCATCACAAGAAATTTCAAACAGGTACCCTCGCTGAGGAAGTTTTATTTCAAAAATATTATTTATATTCTAAATTTACGCGTTTTCATGGATCTAAAAAGCAAATTTGTCGGGACAGTCAAACCGGGTGACAAAAACTCGTCCCTAGCTCAAATTCGGGAGAAAAATCGGTAACATGGGCTAACAAACTAAAAAAATTTGAAGTTATACTTCTTTTGGCGCAATGAAGACAAATTTTTCTCTGGTACGGAAGTTGCGTACGCAGCATGCAATAAATATGTTGCGGAAGTTGTTTCTGATAACGTCAAAATAGCTATTTCATAAAACAACAAAGTAGATTATACTAGCGATATCAGACGGAACTTTATGAAAGTTATCAGTTTATACTTTTTTGCGCCTTAGTCGTTTTTCATAGGCAACTTCTGATAGTTAAATAACCTCAGTACTTGTATTTTTCTATTTTATTTAATTAATGTATTAACGAAAATGTGAATATCAATTATTGCGATCACGCCAAAGAAGTATAACTTCTGCCGCGCGTACATGAGTACACGCACCACTTTTTTTGTCTTGAAAACTGAAGCTATATGGGGGTGACAATATACCTACTTTATAATTACCTCGATTTTTGTCGGACCATTTATTTTTATCGTTACGTCGACTAAGAACAAAACTATTTCACGGGATACATCTGCCGTTTAATCGTTTATTGAATCACTCTGCATATTCATCAATTGGATTATCGACAGTTAATGAATCTTCTGACATTATATTACAGACAAAAATGATTCTACTATTGTTTCAATATTCTTCTAGTCTTATTTTGAATCGTTATATTTCTTCTTTTTTTCGTTTCTTTTGGCTTTCAAAAATCACTTCTATTTTTTGAAATCTATCCTTTATCGCTTTTTTACAGGCAACAATCCTTTTTTAAAAATCTTCTTTCAAAACTATTACGCCATTTTGAATTGTACTTCGATCCGTTTTTGTTTCGTTTTCATTGCATTCCTTCATGATCATCATTTCTTCATTTCATCATCACATTTAATATAACTCTTCTATATTATTGATGATAATATTGTGACTTTGATTTCAGAATTTGTGACCATTTTAACGGCAAAGAATTAAACAAAATATTCAATTGTCTTCTGAAGTTTTGATCCACACTCTAGTCGTTTATGGTTTGACCTCACTATTTGAAGTTAACAGGTTGGTTAAATGGAAATTGTTGCGTAAGAATATATGAGTTTAAATTTAAAAAAAAACACCCTTACAAAGTTGAGAATCGGGTCACGAGGTTGTCCAAGAATGCCATTATAATAAACGTATTTTATATGTTAATATTTTTAATTGACATTTGATGTTTCTCTTTCACCAAAAAATGTGTGATTGATTTCTGAAATTTTTAAAAGTTGGCACTACATTAATATTTTATTGTATAAACATATAAAATACGAAAAAATCACAAAAATGTTTTTAAATTGATGTTAAATAATAGTGTATTTATTATTTTATTGAAAAAGACAACACAGCGTTTTAAAAATAATACCTTAATGCAATCAAAATTTTAATATTAAGTAATACAGGAAGATTTTTAACTATGTTTTAAAAAAATTGTACCTGTATGAAGTCACAGGAAAGTTATTTGTTATAATTAATTTGGACGGCAAATTATCGATGAAATTAATTATTGTTTGGTACTCAATTAAAACGTGATAAAATTTTAATTCTAATATATTTAGTATAAAAAAATATGTGTATTGACTTTCCGAAAAATATTTGCTTTAATTTTCTGCTAACATTAAAATAAGGCCGTTCAAATTAAATAAAACTTTTTTAATTATTATGTACGTTGCATAGATAAAAAAAGACATTTTTTGTTATATGTTCAAAGAATGTAGTTTTGAAATAATACATATGTCGCAATCATCTAGTTTAACTAGACATTTCATGAAATGTCTAAACAATTAATGAAACGCTGATAGACCATGTGACTCAAATATATATCTTATCAAAAGTCAGCCATTTCAAATCAGTTTATGAATCACCTAGTGATTATAAAAAGCTAGTCCTGTTTTTTAAAGGACCTACCTATAATATTATGTTTGAGTTAAATAATTTGTTAGCATTTCATGAACTGTCCATATGTATTATGAAATGTCTCATTACGCTAGTTGGTTGCGAAATATACGTAAATAAATGTATAAATAAAAGTAGACAAAGATTTTACTAGCGTTTTAATAATTATTTTTGTTTCGAGATTTTAACGGCCATGCAAATATTAATACTGGTTTTAAAAATGGCCTAGACGTTTATAGTAAATTACTATTTACATTTAGCTAGACAATAAAACAGAATAATTTTTTTATTGAATAATTTTTATTCTGAACAAGAAATTTAGAATAAATCAACAATTATTTTCATACAACTCTTGTTGAAATAATAATCAGTTTTCCTGCATTTTTGCTTAAACTTTTTCGTTAATTATTATTATTAATTTTTTAATTAATTATTTTGTTATTTATTAAAAGACATTCAGGGTAACTTTTCGGTCCAAATAAAAATATTGTACGAAATGATGTTTTAAAATGAATGATACTAAAGCAAATTTCAGTCTTTCTTGTTATTAAACAAATTTTAAACCCTTTTCTAGTTCTGTTTATCCTCCAAAATCTCTTTACAATAACCAAATTTAGGTTTTTAATCTCTTATTTTGTCCGTAACACCATCTTACTGCGTAAACTTACACAAGCCATATTTCCATCGGCGTCGAATTTGTGTTAATTTATGACAATTTTGAGATGGAAAACAGTATGACTTACGTTGACGATCGGTCGGTGGTGACGTGGCTATCAAAGATAGGAGGTATGGATCGACCATCGTGTTAGCCGCGAGTTTGTGGGGTGACACCTACAACCTATTGTTGAAGGCGGCCGACGTTGGTATTAACCGTCAGTGTAACACTATTTTTGGCCTAAATTAACTCAAGTTTAGTGATCTATAGCGTAAACAACAACGAATAAGTGCAGAGCTATGAAACATAACTTTCCAGACCCTCCAGAAGGCCCCACTAGACTTAGGAAGTTGAAATTCGGCACACTTATAGTGTAAGCTACGGGACAGGACTTATCATCACCGAATTTTCGATTTTCTCCCCGGGGATCGAATTAGGGGATTTTTTCGAAATAAACTTCATAGAACATAATAGGCCATGCATGAATGGATGGTTGGTTGCCTTGGTTACGAACAACAAACTCTGAAACACTGATATATCAAGTGTCTACGTTTTCAAATAAATACAGTTGTTTCAATTAATGTAATATTATGGATTATCTCCCCAGGGACAGAAGCAAGGGGAAAGCCTTCTAAAATATATGTTAACTTCTATATTATATGTAAAAGAAAGATGCTATTTTGAATATTTGAACTTCGATTGCGCCTGACGGAGGCAGGCTGAACAACTAGTGACTTTATAAATTATAGAGCATCAAAAATTGGTACACAATCACAACATTGAATTGTGAACATTTTCTTGAATTTCTGTTACGTTTTTTCTGATGGTGTCAATCTTTGTTATAGTGAATAGACTTCGCGTCCCTTATCTCAGCAATGTGTGGAAAGTGACTCATATTGTATGAGTGAAATAAAATAAATATGATTTGTAAACGTTATTAGTTCAAGCCTGAATCTTTAAAAAGAATGTAAAAGGGTGGAGCTGCGTTCTATTGGTTGAAATATACTCTCTATACCAGTGGTATCAACTAAGAAAACTGTATAATTCCAAAATAAATACTTTAAATTTACATTACCATGGAATATGAAATGAAAACGTTGACCGAATTGTTAAGAAAAGGGTTTAAAATGTACGAAAATGGAAGTAGGTACCTAAATTTTTAATGGCATAATAATATGTTTCGCATAAATTATTAGAAAAAAATTCTATTGATATTTAAAATAGAAATTTAGATAGGCTATGTTAGAAAGATTTCATATTAGGCAAATATATATAATTTGACGACTACATTTTATTCTTTTTAATTATTAAACGACTTGTGCATTTTTTAAATCTAATTTTTAAACAAACAGATTGTGTCGTATTTAAACCTGTTTTCGAAATTTTTAGTTTTATATATTTTTTAGCATAGACCTTAGAGAATATTTTTAAAGCGTGCTGTCCACTACAAGCATACAAACAAAACAGTAGATTCGGATGTTTATGAGCTAATGTTTGAATTACGCTATTGGTACAGCTGCACTATGCGGGTTCATATGTGCCTGCTTGAAATCGTCAAATCATGTCACATTTCGAATGATTCTGCAGGTTGTTTTTTATGCTATGCACTAGCAATATATCGTTTAAAAAAATTCCTATATATTAAACAATGTCTTATTGAGCTGAAAAAAACGCATGTCTTTAATAGTGGACAACAAACTTTATCCGTTGATAACTGATAGTGAAAATTATATATATTTTATAAATTTTAATCAAAAGAAAACATGTAAATATTACTTTTTCATTTTTTTTTTTGTGAAATATGCATGCACAATATTTTTTTGCACAATCCCCTATAAAATAGCTGCTTTTTACGCCTGTCTAACAGTTGTAAAATGTTCTTTTTTGCACTAATTCATAAAGTAACGCAAAAGTAATGCATATCTCTGTGGAGTTATGGATAATTTAAAAAATCGGATTTTTGCGAAAACCCTAGGAAGATTGTAAAAAAACGGGTAGTTGGAATCCGGCCTTTTGCAAACGTCCTAGGATTTTAGCAAAATCCTACGACATATATAAATCCATATGAACGACAGAGACCAGAGTAGACATTGGACAGTACCAATATATGACCGAACGTGAACTATCAAAAATATTACAGATATATTTGTTATGATGTGAAAATCAGCTATTTTACGTATAAAAAATGTAATATGTATCTTGTACGTAAATTTTATTATGATTCGTTTAATTGTTAAACTCGCTGAAGGTCGTATAACATGTCACAGCTCGTAACATAATAACTGCATTTAAGTACGAGATACATAAACTATTATTTTAATCTCTAGTTTAAAGATTAGTTACTTTGAATGTCCAGTTCAAATATTTATTAAGATGGACAAAGACCTACTAGATATTAATTTTATATTTTTCATTATAAAAATATATTTTGAATACCAAGAAGGCCGGGTACGAAGTGCGTCTTCCTTTTTTATACAGTAGCTGATTGCGCCTGTTTTAAAATTACACTGAAATGGCAGCTTTCTTTATTTTCAGTTACTCTTACAAATAACAAAAATTTAGAAAAATCGTACAATACAAACGCTTAAAAATATGGATCTAAAAGACAAGGTCGAACTATGATTTTACAAATATTTACACCGAACTTATTTCTGCGAAATAATTGCACAAAATGTGTTCATTTGTTAATAATTGGAAACATTATTTTTCCAAGTGAAATTCCGTTTATATATTAATTTTTTTTTTGTAAATACTTTAAATGTTTACTGAGAAATTAAGTCGCTATTTTCTTTTTCACAATCACCGCAAATTTTAATCCTAACCAACAAACATAGCTTAATAATCGAAAACCCCGACTCTGATTTTTTCGTTGTTTATTGATCAATTACGTCACTATCCTAGCTTCCATAAGGCGCGCGAAATTTGAATCATAAATAATATTCAAAATGGTTGCCGTTAAATTGTGATTTATGCAGTTGCAAGATGTTACTGATTTTGTACTATATCATTATAGTAATTATAAATCGAGATTTTTTATTAAAGTTAATTTAGTATTTTTAGTTTTGTACCACTATAAATTGTAAGTAATTATATCGCATATGCCGTTCTGTCTAGTCATGAATAAAAGGAAGTTGATAAAAGTTTTATATTATTTCAAAAATATCTTATCTACTACTTATATTTTACGATGATCTTGTTACTAATGATAACGAGTTAATAAAATGGGTCGTCCGACACTTTTTTGAAAATTTAGACCTAGGTGCAACCACAGCTGATAATATCACACTGAAAGCAATCGGTCAATGATGACTGTTCTGCTTTTTTGCCATTTTGCATAGCCGAAACGGAATGCACAGTGACTCCAGTTTAGAGCTAGCGTCTCGATAATGACAGTTGAGAGATCAGTCGTGGATTTGATTAAACACTGATCTGATGACCTGATGAGATCAACCGGTAAATCAGATACGCGTCCCCCCGGTGTCTGATAATCAGTCTGCCTTCAGTTCGAATTTGGGCGGTCAGCAAAAAAACAAAACGTTTCTGCTGCTTTGGTACTATCTGTCAACGTACGAATTACAAAGATGTGTACTAAAAAATTGCTTATTAAAATAAATAATTCTGGGCGTATCGCAAACTGTTTTGAAATTTGAGCTTCAAACTGGTTCAGGATGAGATCGTTCTGTGACATTTCGTACGTCAGAGAATGGTCACTTTTTTAAACTGGTCATGTGCGACTATGTCTGCAGATCGAGAAGCAATTTCAGTTGCATGGTTGCATTCTTCTGTAAGATAGGAGCAACCATCTTTACCAATTCTATGAATGAATCTTTAGACGTTTTGTAAAATGTTTTAAGTGATTTATGATTCAATTACTTTGCTGCATGTGCTTGTTATTTCTCTCGATACAAGGATGGCCCAATATTTTCTTTATATTCTTCTTGGCAATTTTCGGTATTGATAATAATAATCGACCATATTTTCTTCTACTTGACATCTTGCCACGACTAAAAGAACACCTACGTGTGGGTTCGCGACTTTATGGAACACTGCTGATTCAAATTCAGTCGCGCTCGTGTTTTGACTAAAAATGTAAATCAGTTGCACAAGTGTTGCATCCTGAACTGATTTTAAACTCAGATTGCGAAACAGTCGATCCGTGTGCGGAGGACCTTTGTCACACATTACTCAAAGAATTAGATCAAACTGACTTTGGAACCTATTTAAGAATGATTTCTGAGAGTTTCAATGGATTACTAGGCACTGAGCATGTAAATCAGGTCGAAATTTTTCGCATATAATTTAGTCAGGCACGACAGATCAGTCGCATGACCTTCGACAAGAGTTTATTAGATGTCAACTCTCCAGACGACCTGATCAAATCAGATCAAGCCGAGTTTAAAGGGTTTATTAAAGTAAGCGGAACGACCATCATAAGCGGATTGGACGAATGTGTTAAAAATGTCACGTTTTTTAAAATCTTATTTGCAATTGAGGAGTGTAAGAATGAATAAGTTGGTTTACATTATTTGTTGACGAATGAGATATAATGTGCACTGTTAAAATTAATGAAATTTTATCATGTAGGACGACCTCATTCTTTTGTTGTCGATAACACGGAATAAATCACGCTTAATTTTTTACATATTTGTAATTTTACAAATGTGTGTCGTTATTTTTGAAAAAAACTCACAAATTTTAAAACACTTTTGATTAAACTTTTTATACATTCAAATGGGAATATTTTACCAAGTAAAACTGGCTTTGTGCTGCGAAAATTAATAAACAAATAGAAAAATATAGTTGATTTATATTAAGAAATGACATTTCTCAAAGCAATAAGTAATTATAAACAAAAAAAAAAACATGTGACGTTGAAGTTTTGTTTTGTTTTTTTTTAAAGATATTTATAACTAACACACTCCAAAAATTAACAAACACATTAAAATAGACGCCTGTTTCTCAATATTTGTTTACGGGCATTTTTAGACATTTTTGATAATATATACCTACTTTAAGTCCCCTGCCATAACTCAAAATCCATGGATTGTTGTCGGTAACTCAGGATATCTTCTAATTATTTAAAATTTTATTTGAACGTTATGTCCAAAAAACATACGTTGTATAGCAAACGATTAAATTCTTGAAGAATGTAGAAATTCCAAGGCTAGATATTTCGAAAATGAATGACGATATCAAAGATTAAATTCGAGAATTTTGAACTTATAGCATAATTTATTAGTAGTATAATAGTATAATTCTTTTACCGGCCGAGTATTTGATGAAGTTTATATCTTCATCAAATACTCGGCCGGTAAAAGATTTGCATCGTAGCCACTCGTAGCACTCTGTTTTTTATTTCCTATTCTGATTATAATGTTATAACAGATTCATATATATTTGTCCCAAGTATGGTTTCGATTTTCTAATATATAATTGCTTCAAATCAGTTGAAATATTATTCAGTATATTTTGACATATTTATCAAAATAAATAAGGATTTGAGGTTTTCTTTAAAAAAATGCGTAACAAAGCTAAATTTTGTTCACGTCATTGCAGTGTTTTTGAGTAAATTGCTTTTGAAAACTGTCATTTCGATAATATATAGTTTAAATGTATGTGATGAAAACTCCCTGATTTATTTTTTGTTTTAATACAGTCAGATGTAAAAATTTAAAACAATGTAACAACTGAAAAAAATAACATTAAATAAACTACTACTTATAGGGTTGTATATGTATACTTGATGTCAAAAAAGTCAGTAAAAAATATTAAATATCTTCACAGAAAATTGAAAGCAATAATTTGTTACAGTTTAATATATTTTTGATATCAATTTTCTGTGTAACATAAAATAAAATAAAAAAATTAAAATAAAATGACTTAATTATTATACATTTAAAAAGTACCCATCTTAAGTATATTTTTTGTTACTTCCCATTCAAAATATTTATTGTATTTGTGAAAATGTATAAAAAAATAACCGATATTAAAGCTATTTAACCATTTTTAATGGCATACCAGAAAATTGCGACTTTTATTACCGATTCTTTTCATTCACAGGTTTTTTTTCAACCTTCTGAATTTTTCACCAGTCAGAAAAAATACATTATTAACTGGAACTTAGTTATACAGCACCATTTATACATTTTGTTTCTACTTCAAATTTAAGAAAAAGTTCTCTAACTTCGGGGATTTTGAGTGTCTAATTTTCCAAGCCTTCCAGAAACTTCTCGTTGACCTTGGAAACTGAAACTATGCATACTTTTAGTAAGTATAAGTCTAATGGACCCGGATATTCGATTTTCTTCCCCCGAGGGGGGACAGAAAAAACGATAGGGTACCTATGTGATTTTAACTGGTGTGTACAGGGGCGGATACAGAATTTTTCTGGGTGGAGGCGGTAACAGAAAAATTTTATAATAATAATTCGAACAATGTGTATTAACAAAATTTAATGCATTAATATAGCAGAGTATGGCATAAAATTCATAAAATTCATTCAAAACTCCGACATTGAGGGGGGGGGGCGATCGCCCCATCGCCCCCCCCCCCCCCTGTATCCGCCCTTGGGTGTGTATGTATGTTCATCTGTTCCTCTATATCTTCTAAACAACCAATAATAATTTGAGAAATGAGGTATCGTTAGAAGCGTCTTAATCGTCCACTGGTTATAGGTTATATATCGCCCTCTAGAGGACATCAAGTTTTGTATTATTAGTGTATTTGCCATATGGCAACATACACTATTGGCGTCGGTCGGATGGCGGGACCTAGGGGTCGGACCAAAATTTCTCGACGTTTCATAACCTCCTAAACACTTTGCCACCATTTTTAAAAATGTTTATATATATATGTATATATATATATATATATTTATATATATATATAGGTATATATATATGTGTGCGGGCTATAACTTTCGAAGGACTTAATTAATTTTGACGAAATTTGGCACACATGTTGGAATCCATTATCGCACGAAGCCTATTTAAAATGGGCCCAATCGGATTATATTAAGGGTGAATTTTAGGGGTTGAAAAAAGTTTTTGGGCCCCAAAATACCGAAAAAAATCTCAGAATCGTTTCAAAATTGAAATTTAACCCTTTAATAGCAATTAAAAAGTGGCCCTAAAATTTTAATAAAATCGTCCCAACAAGACCGGACTTACAAATTTTTTGAAAACACTAATTTGCAGATAGTGACATTTATTTTATTGAAGGGTGTATTTAATTCGGTGTAGACGTTAGATTGATAATAATATTACAATTAAGAAAAAAATGTTATTTTAAGGGGTGTATTAAGGGGTTAAATTTTTTATTATGCCCAAAAACAAACTTAATTTCATATAATAACAGTATAAAACCACACGGCCCTATACAAGCAAATACACTATATTGTCGGCAGGGTTTTGGCACTGCGACCCGGGTTTTTTTTTAATGTCCTGTGTTCTGTATCAAATGAAAGGTCTTAATCTACACATTTCAAATACTGTATGTAGATTCGGCCACTTTTCGAATGTTTGAAATAAAAGATTGTTTACGTAATTTTTGGATTCTCAGAAAAACCTATCCTAAATTTCATCCTTCTAGGTCACCCGGACTACAAAATAAGCTCTAGAAAAAATAGATTGAGATTTGACACACCCGCAGCTATATTTTGGTAGATACCGATTTTGAACTTATAAATCAAACATCAAAAAGAGGAAATTCGATTGCTTGAATATTTAGTTTACAATCCGAATATTTTTCGAACAATAAAGTTTTAAAAATAGAAAATCTAATGGATTAAAATAAAATATTTCGAGTTTCCTTTTCTTACCCATCGTTGAAGTTTCCACTTTACGTATTACAACACTTTGCGCACCAGAGTTGAGTTTCACTTGTACAGATAGTATTTCTAGGTTAATTTTGCAAGAAATTGATTCAAATTGACGCGCTCTGAAAAGGGAAGATTCTATTCTATAAAATGAAATCATTTTTAGAATGATCATAATCACTCCTTGTAACTAAAAATTGCTAACAGAAGTCTTCAATTTATCAGTATGTACGTCCGAGCTGTACAGGACCACATTTTAGACGGATCACCTTGGTCTATTTGTTTTTGCTTTGTTTACTATCAAAGCAACCCTATTAAAATTCATTAAAACACGTTTTATATCGGTTTTTTTCACGACTTATTACAATTTATTATTATAATTTTAGATAATTATTTCGTTTTAATTTTTTTGATTATGTGGGTAATACTACATATTTTTTAAGTAGACTATACAAGGTTCGTAGACCCTAGCTACTGGTTTATAAAATGGAACCATTTTTAGTTTGATTCGAGTTCATAATAACAAGTGAAAATTGGGAGCTGTGTCGGTGCGCCCGAACTGTGCGCGTCGCAACTCAAATGAATCGCCTTAGATTTATTATGTATTTGAGTATTCTTTTTAACTTTTTTATTACATTAAAAATTGATATATTAGGTAATAAGATTACAATGTTTATCAGTGTAATACAGAGTTGAAGCGTTCAGGGCAAGATTTAAATTATGATCCTCGCAAAATTTATTTTATAGGAAGAAAAACAATACAATAACTCCTACTTTAGTACTGGCTTGCCAAGTCAGGTGGAAAAATTCAGACTAAATTATCATATATCAATAAAATGTATAATAGATGGATAATTGTTCCAGGACTTAGGATCAATAAGTCAATACTAAATTTTTATTTATTGCGACGTTTCAGAATTTATTATTCTTTCTTCAGGCATCATAAATTATTTATGTATTAACTATTTTATAATTAGTTGCTTTGTCGTTTTCATTTTAGTCTACGATTTTTAGTCAAATAGTTTTTGGAGATAATTTTTGACATTCAACTGGATAGAGATTATATTTTTTAATTAGTTTTAAATAAAAAAAATTTTTTATAAACTATTTGACCAAAAATCGTAGACTAAAATGAAAACGACAAAGCAACTAATTATAAAACAGTTAATACATAAATAATTTATGATGCCTGAAGAAAGAATAATAAATTCTGGAATGTCTCAATAAATAAAAATTTAGTATTGACTTATTGATCCTAAGTCCTCGAACAATTATCCATCTATTTAACTCATAGCCAGGATCGGAACAAGCTTTGAAATAAAATGTATATTAAATAAAGTTTACAGTTCGCCCCCTTGAGATTTGCGTCTAACAGCCACCCCGTGGCCAACCCTAGCTACGACGCCGGTGGTGTATTAACTAAATTTGATATCAATTGACCTCCTTAAAATGTTACATTCCCAATTTTGATAATAATTAATACTAGAGTTAATTATAGTGTACACGGTTCGAAACTAATTGTCAATGATTCATACACTTATAATTAACAATACAAAATAAACGGCACAGTTTTTATGCATGGGACGGGTAAGATTGACATTGTTTCATTGCTGCGTCACTCCAAAAAGCTTATTGGTAACTATATTTTGTGACTCACTGACAGTTATTTTCGTATCGACTATAGTTACTAGCAGCTAGACTTTTTTTGACATGGAAGCCGGTCTATCGCCAAAAGCACTGCAGCCTCTAGGGCTTATTGTGCTATCTCCCAATTTCTTTATATCACCCGATCCAGTGCCCTCGTTCCTTGTACTAACTTGCACAGTCCGTGGATTGTATGGAACAGCTAAATTAGATGGAGCGGCAAATCAATGAAATAAATAAAACCATACCCGACCCGTGCATAAAAACTGTGCCGTCTATATTATGTTGTTATAGTGTATACTTCACTGACATTTATTTTCGAAACGTGCTACTAACAATTATTAGGTTCCTACTGAGTATTTGAAATAAACTGAAATGTAGGCAACCGTTTTAACACTATAATAATAAGACGTTTGTTTGGTATCGTGCTCAAGTTAAAAAAGTGTTGACACTTTTAACACTGTTTTGTTTGTTATACAAAAGTGTAACCATGGATTATATACCTAACATTTTAGTGTAAATTTCACTGATGTTAGGTTTCAGAAAGGGGTGTCAAAAAATGTGACTTGTCAATGACCTTAGGTTGGACTACACATATTTCTTCATAAAAAAAGCACAGTAGAATTTTAAATCTATGAGGCATGAAAAATAATTGATCGATTGAAACGTTTTTTTTATTATTGTGTCTACATGTATTTAATATATTTTTTGTACAATTTTCACCTCGAAACAACATTTTTCTAAGCTCCTTAATCAAAATTTAGAAAAACGATTTTTTTTTATATAATAGAAGTAGTCGTGATCCCGAAATACTCACCTTGGAAGATTGATTGAAAGCGCAGTAGAATTTTAAATCTATGAGGCATGAAAAATAATCGATCTATTGAAACGTTTTTTTTTTATTATTGTGTCTACATGTATTTAATATATTTTTTGTACAATTTTCACCTCGAAACAACATTTTTCTAAGCTCCTTAATCAAAATTTAGAAAAACGATTTTTTTTTTGTATAATAGAAGAAGTAGTGATCCCGAAATACTCACCTTGGAAGATTGATTTTTTTTCTGTGCGATTTAAAGAGCTTCGAAACCTTTTTGTTCAGAAATCAGAAGGTTGACGGAACGGTCTCGTTTTTCTTTTAACTCAGTTCAGTCGTTTTTAACTCACTTTTAAAAGTAGTTTTTTATATAATATATCCCTTTCCACCTGAGATTATACAATCGTGACTTTTGAGTTTGAAAAATTCTACACCATACCCGAAACTAGTTTTGTGAACGCAACCGACATCGATCGGTCGTGAGTCTATCTGAGAGTGCACCAGAATATAATTTTATTAACATAGAAACAAGCGTCTAAAATGATGTACTAAGAAAATCACGTAGCGACATTTTAACAGTATTTAAAAGAATTTCATCTTTGGGTGTAAAGAGATATTACCTCATCTCCAACATTTCTATTTAATATAATAATAATAATAATAATAATAATAATAATAAGTTTATTGATGCTAAGACTTACAAGAAGTATGCATAAGTCAAAATACATGAGATAGTACAATTACAATTCTGGTTCGTACAAACATTTCTTAATAAGATTAATTTTCAGGGCTGATTTAATAGTAGGTTATAAAAAATAGTTAAGAATTTCTGAGTCATAAAAAAACATGTTATAGCTTAGCTGAATTCCAAATTTTGACATTTTTGTTAAAAAAAATAAACTTTGTTAGAATATCAAATCATAAATACGTAATTCAGGCAAAAAAACATAGAATAGAATATTTTTTATTTGGATATCATATTGATTATAAGTCAAAATTGTGATTACAAAACGTCAGAAATTCACCTATGCTATAAAAACAGTTTTTTTAAAAGAAACTGTTAAGCTTATTTTTAAAATTTTTTATAGGTAAAACCTGTATTGACTGGCAGCCTGTTAAATAGCTTTTTCGCCATGTAGTCTGGGGCAGTTTGGGATATATGTAGTCTTCTTCGTGGCAGGCAAATTGCATTTTTTGTTCTAGTGTTATAACTATGATAGTCTGAATGGTTTTCGAAACGGTCCATGTTTGTTTTTACATATATCAAACTTGGATACATGTACACAGAAGGCAATGACATAATGCCATGTTTTATAAATAGGGGAGCGCAATGTTCAGTATATTTGACTTTGCTTATTATTCTTATCACTTTTTTTTGAAGTTTAAAGATTTTGCATGCGTGAGGAGAATTACCCCATAATATAATTCCGTACATCATTACGCTATGAAACATACCATAGTATGCCGAGATCACAGCTTCAGTTGCCGCTACCTCTACGATCTGCCTAATAGCAAAAATTATGCACGATAATTTATCACAAACCCACTGGATGTGAAACGACCAGTTGATAGTGTTATTAAGATATATCCCTAGAAATTTTATGTTTTTTGTATGAATTATCGTGCCTTTCTCTAATGAAAACTTGACATGCTTTGTTTTGTCTTTGTTGAGTTTTAAGTCGTTGAGATAAAACCATTTTTCTGCCTTCAGGCTGCTCCACATAAATTTTACTTAAATCGGTTCAGTAATTTTTGTCCCAGTTTAGTAATCAAATGTTAAAGAAGAATAATATGCAAACAACCAGTAAAAATTAAAAACACTTTAAAAAATTTAATCTCCTTCAAACCAGCCCCTAAAAAGCGTAAAATAATAAAGTTTTGAGTTCGGTACCAATTTAACAAAGGGCACAGATACATACAGAAAAAGTTATAGAACTTATAAATTGACGCCGACCTCAAAACATTATTATTTTACGCTTTTTAATAGTTACTTCAGATAATGTATTGGTATTGGCATTCAGTCAGACAGAGTTTTAGTCAAAATCGCCGTTTACGCAATCGAAAACAAATGAAGAGAATGGATTTGAGGTTAGGGTTTAGAGAAAGTCTTAAGTAATGTTATTCATAAAACAAAGGTTAATAGGTTAATACAGGTTCAATTGTTTTCAGTGACCTCAAAATGAACTTGCCACACATTTACACCTTCAGGTGATTTTAACACAACATTATTGTGCATTTCGTACATTATCTGCATGCATGCAATGTTTGTATTTGTTACATGTTTAAGCCAGGGACGTATTTAAAAGCCGTTTTTAGTGTATTTGCCATATGGCAACATACACTATTGGCGTCAGTCGGATGGCGGGACCTAGGGGTCGGACCAAAATTTCTCGACGTTTCATAACCTCCTAAACACTTTGCCACCATTTTTAAAAATGTTTATATATATATGTATATATATATATATATATATATATATATATATATATATATATTTATATATATATATAAATATATATATATATATATATATATATATATATATATATATATATATATATATATATATATATATATATATATATAGGTATATATGTGTGCGGGCTATAACTTTCGAAGAAGTTAATTTATTTTAACGAAATTTGGCACACATGTTGGAATCCATCATCGCACGAAGCCTATTTAAAATGGGCCCAATCGGGCCATTTTAAGGGTAGTTTTTAGGGGTTGAAAAATGTTTTTGGGGCCCAAAATACCGAAAAAATTCTCCGAATCGTTTCAAAATTGAAATTTAACCCTCTGGTAGTAATTTAAAAGTGTCCCTAAAATTTTAATAAAATCGGCCCGACAGGACCGGACTTACAAATTTTATGAAAACACTAGTTTGCAGAAAGTGAATTATTTACTGGAAGTTGCATATAATTTGGTATAGAGGTTCGATTGATAATAATATTGCAATTAAGAAAAAAAAATGTTATTTTAAGGGCTGTATTAAGGAGTAAAATTTTTTTTTTACTCAAAAACCAACTTAAGTTCGCATAATAAAGCCACACTGCCTGTATCAGCAAATACAGGGTTTTGGCACTGCGACCCGGTTTTTTTTTTAAATTTATATTTTTTAATCAAAATGGAGACAAAAGTGTACTTTACTGGAATGAACAAAGTAATAATCGAAATAGTAGTTTATGTATATTTACGATGTAGTGACTTATATTACGTACGAGCTGTGACAATATGTAAAAACGAGGTCACCGAGTTTTAACAGTCACTCGCGTTATAATATCATTCCATCTTAAATATAGGTATACTTTACTTTTTACACGTATCCTGAATAAAATAGCCGATTTTCACTTATAAAATTTAATATATTTTTAACATTTTTTATAGTTCAATTGTGTAACAAACTTTATTTCTATTAAAACATCACATGCTTATGAATTTCATGTCAAAATCTCATTATATTCTCGTTAGAAACTTTTATTGTTACAATGCTAAATTAGAAAAAAATATTTTTTATCCACTGTCATCGTCGGGACTCAAACCCGAATCTTTCCACTTTCGCGGCGCAATGAGTTTTCAATTACTCTACGGTGCGTTTTCATCATAATAAAGCCATTGCAACATTAAATTCGCAACATGCGAGAACTGATTTTAGCTAGGTAACGCTAGACATGAACCCTCTCGTGTCAGTAGTTATTTTCCTATATTCGGTATTATCTTTTACACCCTGTATAATGAGTAAGTTCTTCTTTCATGTTTAAAAACGTGTTAAAAGAAATTCACATTTTCTGATATTTGATCTTTAGACTCTTTACATAATATATAATTTGTTTCTTATCTAAGTGAACATATCCGTCGTATTCTTGTATTTTTTCAATTGAATTAAATTTAAAAATATTTAAACTTTTTTAAAATTAATTAATAATTAGTATTTCTAGTTTATTATCTTATTTTCTTCTTTTCTTGTAAACAAAACACAGGTTAACCTTAATATAATTTTTTTTAAATATTCAAACTTACGTCAACTATTACTTATAAATACTTGACCCAGCGCGTTTTTATATTTAAAAATAAATAATTGACATCTCATTAACACTTAGTTTCCGCTCTATATTTAGGAATTATTACGATTGCGGAAATATTTTTAACTCCAAAATAGGTTTACGGAAAATAAATGTACAGTAATAAACTTTATTCCGTGTTTTTTTTAACGTCTATACTCGCGGGTGTACGTCGCCATTAATTCATGCAAGGGTTTTTATGAAACATAAAAAGTCGCTATAACTTTGTAAAAAATCACGATAAATCTTTAAAGTGTCATTTTAAAACCAAAGACAATTATAATTTCATATGTTTAATGTGTGTTTATTAATTTGTCTATACTAATATATAATTTTTTTTTTTTTTTTTTATGGTCGTGCGCAGCGACTTAGGCTATAATATATAAAATTAATTGTATGCGTGTGTGTTTGAACTGACTTAACTTAAAAACCATTTCACGAATTTTGATGAAACTGATAAGCCATAAAAAAACGGTATTCGACTTCTGACTTCACACGACGTGCAGTGTACCTACATGTGCTCCTGGCTGGAGACTTTTTTTTGATTTACACGACCACCGTGATAAAATATGTGAAATGCTTTTAGACTACACGTCATTATGCTCTCATAAGAAGGGGTTGTAATTATCGGGCAGCTCCTGGTAAATATGGGGCCATAATAATAGGCAATCTACAAATACGGGTTGCCAGTTTAGTATATAAAAAAAACAGGTACAGGTAGGTGTACATTGAGATATTTTTCAAAAAACATAACCTTACGGTCAACAGCTTAAATAATAAAACTTTTGAGTTCAGCCCACACAACGTTTACTGAAAACGTTTTCGATTAAAAGTGCTCTATTGGGCACCTGAACATATCTTTTATTTTTAATTTGTGACTAAAACGAAATCTCTAAATTCTAAAATAAGATCGGGGAGTGTAAACGGTGTTCCTCTGTTTTTTACTTTTTTGAGTGACAAATGACGCACGTACAGCATTATTTTTAGGAGTGTTTTTTTTTAAGTTGACAGGAAAACCTCGTGGCACAGGATCGATAATAAAAAGCAAAGTTAAAACTGCATTTACCTACTTGCTAACGTTTCAGTATACCTAGTAGTTAAATGCGATTAGTAATTTTCAGTATTGCTTTTTGATCGAATTTGTGCTACAAGTATTTCTTTCAACTTCTGCTTATGTCTACTGAAGGTGGGTATATGCATAGCAGTCCGTCAACAGTTGGTCAACTGTTGACGAGCTTGTTGAGAGAAATTGGAAGCTGGCAAACAGTTCGGGAACTTCCAAGTGCCCATGTCCTATTAAATCGAAGCAGAAAGTACGTACTTTCGACCGGGTATAAAGAAAAATATTTATTTAACATTTCTTCTAAAGATCGCAGTTGGGCCGCAGGCCGTGGGTTGCCCAACGTTGAATTAGTTTATACGAACGTTAATATAATCTGTTAAAGAACTATTATATAAGAGTATTCTATTTTGTAAATAATGTGAGACTATTAAATATTGTATACATATTTAATAGACCATCAATCACAGAATATACGATCTTGACATTGAAAATTAACAATGATTGTATTGCAAAAACTCGATTCTAAAGTATCTAAGACAAATCGCTTTGAAACGCGGTTTCTCTGCAATTCTGTATTTTAATTAGCGAATACGTAATTATCATCAAGAATCCAGTTAAAACCGGTGTTAAACCTTTATAAACATTTAAATCGTTTGACATATAATCTTAATCTTAGCTTTACAAAACTAATATATCTATAACGGGATCTCTGCTTGTTGTTTCTGTATGACAAAGAAAAGCGTCTTCAGATTTTTTTCTCTCTGTTTGTATTAGTACAGCTCGAGAGAATTTCGAACGGTTTTGATTTCCTGTTTTTAGTGACTTTTTGAAGGAGGGTAAATTTTTTTATATACATATTCAAGAAAGTGATACCTTGATACGCTTTGATGTCAATTATGTTTTATGGGTTTTATCATAGTTTACAAATTTCGTAACTTGAGTTTTACTTAGATTATTGAATAATATTATTCTGTAGGGAGGTGAAACTATGATGCATATATGTTATTGACGTATCATAGGTTCGTGAATGTTATTGGGGATATCGTTTATATAAATTATGAGGTGCGATGGACCTAATATTGAACCCTGAAGCACACCTTTACTTTGCAGTTTCCACGAGGAAGTTGCAATTTCTTTGTTAATCTTGAAATTAATACACAGGTAACGTTGCAACATATAAGAATTTATTTGTTCAAGAGGATGCCCTCTATAGCTCCGTAATGATTAATCTTGCAACAAAGGATGTCAGTATCGATACAGTCAAAAGCCTCTGGGCAGATCGAACAACATACCGATGACTGAGTTTTCACTTGTCTAATGTCATGGACAATAATTTGAAAAGAGGTTGATTTTTTCTACCTTTTACAAAACCATGATACTCATTTGCAATAATATAGTGAATTTTCAAATATTATATACTCGTAGTCTGTGAGCTGTCACACTTTCTATAACTAATATAGAAAATAAAGAGCTTGTAAAAAATAAATAATCACTTTAGGTAGTGCTTTTTTTGCGCCGCCAACTGAGCTGTTTTTTATTATCAGTAATTCTTAAACTTAATGCGTAATTAGCTACGCTACTGTATATTTCTTTTTTGTTGTTAATCATAACTGGACCATTAGTTCTTCGCGTGGTGGAACAATAGACTTTGGAATTTAAACAGTCACGATTTTATCGTCTGACTAAAATATAAAATTGTAATAATAAATTTATCTTATTTATGTACAAAATATTAAGAAAATTATTATCTCCGCAATTAATTTAGATTAGATATCATACTTATTCTTTTTCATAAAAAAAAAATAGTTGACGTTTTGAAAGCTAAATAATATTTTCCAGATCCTATTTTTTTGATAATTATTAGTAGTTTCAACTACTAGATTTCAATTTATTAATAAACCTAAAGTGCAGAGTCTAAATAATCAATGAAGGGCTCCTCAAAGGGGTTTTACCTTGGTTTGGGAATTAGGGGAACTGTTAGAAAGATTTGACAAAAATGAAAAATACTAAAAACACTGTGTTTTGTGATCATTGCATTAGAAAAACTAAACCGCTTGATGTTTTGCTGATGGTCCAATGCTCTCGAAATCCAATATTACTCAATTATTATTACTTTTTTGCTGACTATATATATTTTACATTTTCAGTTAGTTTTTGTTTCCCTTTTTTAGGTATCAATTTATCAACTTTTTATATACTTTGATATTACTATATCGTTTAGGAAAAAAAATTCTATTAGCTATTCATTTGAAAAGTCAAGCAAATGCGGGTTTTTATCGATCCTTAATTATTCACATTCCAAGTTTTGCAATTTCTTAGAAAAATGCATAATAATGAGGTCATAATTTGTAAAAATAGATGTTATATTGTCTTAAAATGTTTTAATGTTTTAATAAAACATGTTCAGTCAACCAAACTCATATCTGAAGTTGCATTTAAACGTGCAAGGAGCATTTATTATGAAAATGTCAAGAAATGATTACCTACTCGATGTTTAATATTAAAAAATCTTTACCGGCGGGTTTTCTCGCGGTAAATTCCGTTTTTTTTTGCACATCATCGAAGTCGTTTTTGAGTTAACCCAAGACATACAAACTGACAGACAAACAAATATTTTGAAAATGGTTAAATCTGTCTAGACATTCAATAAACTGTACCTTCATCTAAATAGATTACAATTACAAAGATACAATTGTATTTACGTCTTTACGTGGATAGATTAGAGCTTTTTGTTGTATGAGATAGTAAAATATATACCTATTTTTATTAACGTTCAAATTAAAATGACAAATAATAAGTTCAATGATTCTTATATTTCTCAACGTCTAAATATACTATTTATGACACGATTGTGACAAATATTGATTTATTATTTGACTTGTGGCATTAACCGGATAAAAATCATTATTCTTAACGTATTTAGACGGAACGTGTTATAATTTAATATTTTCAGATAGTTTTTTATACGAAAAAATTGAATTAATAATTTATTAATACCGAACTTACAAATGAACTTCGCATTTAAAATTCGCAAATTGAAATAAATATATTCTTTCTGCGTTATACTGATATCTATAAATTTTAATGAATGCAATTTGAACAAAATTTGAAGAATACTCAAAGTCGAAACGAGAAAGATCAGAATTATTTTTGAAATAGGTGAATAGTTTCTACGTAAAATTCTCCTCTAATGAGCCGTCTAAATTAAATTCAAATAAATGACGCAACGTAAAAATACATATTGCACGCAGACAACTTTCTGTTAATTTTTTTAATTCCGAACACGTTCTTGTTAACTGATCGCTAATACTAATTTTAACAGTACAGCATTACTATTAACTAAATGAGTTAGTAACAGTGCAAGTAGCTAACCGCATTATTATTATTATTATTATTACTTTTAACCGTACCGACGAACATCAAAGACATTATAACCGAACTATTTTTTAATTGACTAATCGGTACAGTGGTTCAAAGTTTTTTTTAATATGACTAAAACAAAACTTGAATGCTGCCGACATCGTTGAGACGTCGTGATTTATACGTTATAAAGTCATAGTTCCCAAATTTTGGTCATAGAACTTATGAAAGTATCAATTAAAGTACAAAATAATAACAAACCAAAAATCGCACTTTCAGTTTATTATTATTTTTAGTTTTTTCTGCTAGGTTAAAAAAGCACCCAAGCAGCTTGTAACTTGAAATATATTGAGTCACGTTTTGTGGCTATAATAATTTAAATTTGAAACCAGTTTACTGTTAAAAAAAGATTATTTAACCTTTTAAAAATGTTTCTTTAATAAAGAATACTGATTTTAAAAATTTCTCGGCTAATTTACGAATAATTTATGACGCAAAATGTGCTATATTTCATAATGCAACGAAAACTCTGAAAAATAAATAAAAAATTAAGATTAGTATTATTTTATTGACGACATGTATTGATTTTATAAAAAAATATGATCAATTATTCAGTTTTTTTACTTGTATTTTATATTTCCAAAAAACAGCTATTTTAAACTTAAAAATCTTAATTGTCCAAATTTAGTAAAAACTGAATAATCGAATACTATCAATTTTTAAATTAAAAATCGATAGTATTTGTGTCTTACGATTTTAGACGAAGTACGTCGAGATCTGTTTAGTACAACATATGTTCGATAATAAAACCTGATCAACGCTAAAACACTTTCTTTTATACTGAAAATGATGTTCAAAGGTTGCTTTGATAAGACTGCGTTATTTTTATAAATGCATCGTCACATAATATGATTCGGTGAATATAAAGTAGTCTACATGACTTCCAAGTTCAAAAATCAGTTTGAAAAATCATGTTTTGATATGAATTTAATCAGCGGAATTTTTCCGAACGGTTTTATACGATTATTAGACGATATTAATATGGGTTTAAAATATGGACACAATTTCGTGTATTTTCAAAAACACTGCCTCGATATAAAAAACAGAACTGGAGTATTCACAGACAAGCTTGAAAACTCATTCAAATCGACGCATTTTTACAGAAGTTACTGTGAATGAAAAAACATTCCAGGGCTGTACTGTACATGTATGTAATTTGTGAAAAAAACTTAAAAAAATTACCCTCCTTCACAAAACGCCACTAAAAAGGCGTAAAATTACAAAGTTTTGAGGTCGCCGCCAATTTAATTATTGGAACTGCCTTTGTAGATGCTTCATTAAATTGGCGCCGACATCAAAACTTTGCTATTAGCCGCCTTATTCCATAATATTTTATTGCCATACTGCTGAACCCATTTAACTAAAAATTATGTAACATCCCCGTGAAGCAGTGCTGCCAGATTTTTTTTTGCCAGGTCGGGATTTTGGAACTTTTTGAGTGAAAAAAGCGGGATTCTTTTGTCGAAAGCGGGACATAGTAAAAAAACGTATATAATAATTAAATATTTATCTTTTTATTTGAGTTCAAATTACGTTTACGTGACAATAGATAGCAAAAATAGCCATAGAAAATGTATTTTATAATAAAAATATGATATTTTAAATCAGATTTACCCTATTGTTAAATAGTTGAGTCTTATTCGTCTTCTCAATAAAAACAGAAATAAAAATCAAAAAAGTTTTATTCATTAGAAAAATATGGCATTTCAAACAATAATCTAAGGAGTGAGTGTTACAAATTGCAACTTACAATAAGAGAATAATTATTTACGCACGGTCGAGTTATCCCCGAAAAGCAGGACTGAACCTGTCCCGCGCGGGACATTTAATTTTGATTTAAAAATCGAGACGTCCCACCAAAATCGGGACTTGAAGGTAAGCCCTATTAAATAAAGAAATTATCGTCAAAATCGGTATACAAATGTTAAAACCACTTTTTTACGTTTTTAGGGTTATACATTCAAAATCTGATATTGCGGCACGATTTTTCGACCCTGTCGCCACACTTTTTGATTTTGGAAATTTCATATAATTTTATGACACAAATAATAGTAGGAAAAGGCATTCCAAAAAGTACATTCATTTTTCATTTTAATTTAAGAATCTGTTAAAAGTAATCGTTGCAATAATTTTAAGAAATAATAATAAATAATACAATTGTTACCTTTAATCTATAAACAGATCTATTTTTGAGTATAAAAACAATTATTGTTTTGCATATATAATTATCGTGTTAACTATATATAATTATAGATACAATCAAAAGTTTTGTGAAGTAAACATTAGTTGAACTTGGTTGGTTTTCTATAAGAACGGATACACTTACTCTTTATAATGAAAACTTTAACGAAAGAAATTGCCCAGTTCTTTGAGTTCGTTAAAGAGACACACGGCTTCTCTCGCGCTAGTATCTATTTTTTTACTTCTGCTGAGCTCCCAGTATTGATATTATAGTGTATTTCTATTCCTTGATATATAACAAACACTCTAGTGAAAGTTAGATCAAAATCGGTCCACTAGTTAGTGTATTTGCCATATGGCATCATACACTATTGGCGTCGGTCGAATGGCGGGACCTAGGGGTCGGACCAAAATTTCTCGACGTTTCATAACCTCCTAAACACTTTGCCACCATTTTTAAAAATGTTTATATATATATGTATATATATATATATATATATATATATATATATATATATATATATATATATATATTTATATATATAGGTATATATGTGTGCGGGCTATAACTTTCGAAGAAGTTAATTTATTTAAACGAAATTTGGCACACATGTTGGAATCCATCACCGCACGAAGCCTATTTAAAATGGACCCAATCGGGCCATTTTAAGGGTAGTTTTTAGGGGTTGAAAAAAGTTTTTGGGGCCCAAAATACCGAAAAAATTCTCCGAATCGTTTCAAAATTGAAATTTAACCCTCCGGTAGTAATTAAAAAGTGTCCCTAAAATTTTAATAAAATCGGCCCGACAGGACCGAACTTACAAATTTTATGAAAACACTAGTTTGCAGACAGTGACTTATTTATTGAAGGATGTATTTAATTCGGTGTAGACGTTAGATAGATAATAATATTACAATTAAGAAAAAAAATGTTATTTTAAGGGGTGTATTAAGGGGTTAAATTTTTTATTTTGCTCAAAAACAAACTTAATGTCACATAATAAAAGTATAAAACCACACGGCCCTATACAAGTAAATACACTATATTGTCGACAGGGTTTTGGCACTGCGACCCGGGTTTTTTTTGACTTGCTCCCTTTTTCACCGGCATAGTTCTATGTTACGAGCAGTGACATGTAAAATGCACTTAGAAACGTTTCGGAATTCTCTAATTTCTATGAAAAATCTTATTCAATTTTTGATGATAATGCTTACAAAATAAACTAGAAATATGTACCATTCTTCCTCTATGACTTTTAGCCAAGTTTTTACAGTTTGTTTTATCTAAATAAACGATTTATAATCAGATAACAATGAGAAAATTAGCATAACTTTTACATAAATTTTTGTACAGAAAAAAATGAATTCGAAAAAAATTATTGAGCGAGCCAAATTTGTCAGTATTGTTACCATTAGTTTGTAAAGAAAAAATAATAATAATAATAATGCGTTTAACGTCCGTTTCTCGACTCTATGTCATAACAGACGCCATTCGCACCATTACTATTTTTTCATCTACCACTTCCCGTTATTTTCTACATTTTTTACAACTTCAACTTATGTAATAGCAATGGGCGAATGAAGGAATTATAGGAAATTAGGATAAGGTAGGTAATTTTTGAACTAGGAGTTTGATAGGCCTCAAATAAGGAACCATATCGATATTTATCTGGAATTAATCGAGGGAAACCATGGAAAACCTCAATCAAGATGGCCGGTACAGGAATTACCGTTTCTCGGCGAGAGGCAGTAGGAAAAAGTCCCAGCCACATCTGCCCCCGCCGGGATTCAAACCCGTACCTCCCGAATGCGAGTCTAGTGCTGTCACCACTACTTTACCCAGCTCGATGTAAAGATAAAACTTCATATGAAATATGCTTTCCCGTAATTCGAAACGTCATGACGTGCTGTAAAGAAATATTGACAAATATCACGTTTTTTATTCAATTTTTAGGGCAAAAATATGTGTTTATTAAAATTTTTAAGCAACAGGCCAAATTTTATGAAGCTTAATGCTTAATCACAGCTAATTAATACAGTAATAAAATAACCACAATTCGGAATTTCCCGAGAGCATTTTTTACGATCTAAGAGATCAAAATCAAACTGAGAAGTGACAGACGGATAAATATAATAATAATAATAATAATAATATAATAATAATGCGTTTAACGTCCGTTTCTCGACTTTATGTCATAACAGACGTCATTCGCACCATTACTATTTCCATCTACCACGCTTCCCGTTATTTTTCTACATTTTTAAAACTTCAACTTTTGTAATAGCAATGGGCGAATGAAGGAATTATAGGAAATTAGGATAAGATAGGTAATTTTTGAACTAGGAGTTTGGTAGGTAATCGGCCATGGCCTCAAATAAGGAACCATCTCGATATTTATCTGGAATTAATTGAGGGAAACCATGGAAAACCTCAATCAAGATGGCCGGTACAGGAATTTCCGTTTCTCGGCGAGAGGCAGTAGGAAAAAGTCCCAGTCACATCTGCCCCCGCCGAGTTTCGAACCCAGACCTCCCGAATGCAAGTCTAGTGCTGTCACCACTAGTCTACCCAGCTCGGTAGACGGATAAATATAGAAAGACAGACTGACAAAAATTGTGAAAATTTAATTCGTACATCTAACCGATGAATTTCATCAAAAACATTTGCAAAGTTGCAATTTTATTCCTTAGTATTTCTAAATTGTATAATTAACAAACTGTATAATTAATTTGAATAAAGGAAGAGAGTACAATATTACTAAAATTAAGTATCATTTAAAAAGTGACAAATACTCCAGAGAGACATCTCAAAGCAGTTTGATTCATCTAAAAGAAACATTACGATTTTGAGGAATATGTCTCTTTCTATGTTCTTATTGGCTCTTTGCTATCAGCAGATCTACGTGTTGTTGTCGAATGAAGATGAAATAAGTTCCAACAATAGACATAGTCTCATTTAGCTTTTAAATTCCCTGGATGAAGATAAAATGATTAATAATAATAATAATAATAAACCATCTTTATTTCATGTAGAACACATAAATGTGTATGAAACATGTCAAAAGGTTACATTTAAAATACAATTACTTAAAAAATTACATTAAAAAAAAGCTTGAACATTTAAAAGTCTTTAATAAAATCATTCACTCTATACGGAGCCTTATCAATAAGATTTTTTATTAATTCTTTTTTAAATTTTGGTGTCGGTAGTTCTCTTATATTTTTTGGTATATTATTTATTATAGATTTTTGTTACCATGCTGTAGATACTTTTATTTATGAAGGTTTTTTTTGAGAATGGTTGCTGAGTATCTCGATATTGTCTTGTATTATAGCTGTGCGTATTTTCAATAAAAATGAATAGTTCTGGATGGGTTTTAACTAGTAAGGCGGATTCCAATATGTAGATAGCGGCTAGCGTTAAGATACCATGACTTCTGAAATATTCTACACACGAGTCTCTTTTTTTCAAATTAAAGATTGCTCTGATTATACTACGTAAGTGAAATAGTAGAGAGTGACTCATCATTATAGTACGACTCGTTTAATGGAGCAACTAATGGATCAAAGTAAAACATAATATCCGTTGTTCCACGCATGTAAATTGCGTCGCTTTGTGAAGTCATTATCTAGAATAAGCGAATCGTATTATGTTATGTATAAAAATTTATGAGATTTTTTATTTCATTGCTTCATAATCTGCCACTTGACTATGCTAAAAAAAGAGTTTTCGTAATTTGAAAAATTCTGCAACCGATCCTGTACATCTGGTAAAAGTGAATTCCCCTACAATGTTGCACCTGTCAGATAGTACGCATTACTTAATTGTTATAAGGCTATTTATAGAGGACACTTGTGGTAATAACTCTTTTATTTATATAGAGAGTCAAAGACTTGTCTGGGAATTTTGAGTGAAATAAGTTAAGTATAGGTTATGTTACTATACTTATGCAGTAATCGTATGAGGAAAGTGCATAAATCTTTAATCACCATTACTTGCGTTCTCTATAATGTCTTAAGGGGGTATTCTCATGTGACCACTTCGAAAAATCGATTTTTTTTTCATATTTCAGTAGTAAAACCTATCGAAAATATGCTGTGAAAAATAGAGACCGAAATTCCTAGTTTTAAATAAAATACAACTCATAGTCGCCGACGCGCCATAAGCGACTTGTCGGCCTCTTGAAACTTTAAACGCATTTTTCTGGAAATATTATTTTCTAAAACTCTCATGGTCCTAAAAAAAAAGTATTCAACAGATTGCTTTGAAATTTATATATGTTCTTCTACTCATTAATGGTTATTGGCCGTACCAAAATTGCTTATTTTCGAAAATATTTTCTTATTTTTTTTAAACGATTTTTAACAAAAAACAAAATTTTTTTCTACAGTCCGCCATTTTTTTTTAATGAAATTGATTAATTTTGGTAGGGCCGATAGCGACATACCTACTGAACAATGATCCATTCGATTTTTTTATTTCAGACAACATGACCAGTGACCTGCTTTTTTCTTAGTGTCTAATTTAATTAAAAAAAATATATATAAAAACTGTAAAATAAGAGGAAAAAAAATTTTTTATACAGTTTAAGATACAAACAAAAACATATAAAAAAATTAAAATGATTGAATGTTATTGTCGTCTAAAAAAAATTCCCTGAAAAGAGGTAAAATTTATGCGTTCACATGAGAATACCCCCTTAAGAAATCCCAACTAATATGTAAAAAAGTGTATGTTTGTGGCTTAATTACGGCCTAACTACTGAACTGGTTTATTAACTTCCCAATTTATTGGGAAGTTAATGTAATGAGCCCGAAAATTTACGTTAAAATGTTTAACAAATTTTTGTTTCCAGTTCACTACATTATTTTTAAAGAAACTATATTTGAAACGATGTCTCTGCGTATACGTGGCCATTTTTTTTTCAGATGAAACCTCGAGAATAAAAAATGATATCGTCATTATAGGAGCGCTATTCCAAGCTTATTAATGCTTTTTTTTAGACAAAAGGACTGTAAAAAGTGTATTTTTGAATTTCTCGGGTCTAATTTGTTAAATATCTACATATTTAATATTCAATATCGATCATACTGCAAAGTAGGTCGTGTGGACTTTAAGAATTGCACTGGAATATTCCAATAAACGACCCACCTTACGATTTGTTTAAAATTTTCTTTATGATAATATAAACTGTTACAATTACTTCTTTTTTTATAAACTTTTTTGTCTTCACTCTGTTGAAATTTGGCTGACTGAGTTAGTTTACTAAATACTAATTTGAGACCTATATTGAAATCAGTTTTGATATTTTTGATGCGTGTAAGGAAATAGCTGTGAAATATAAATAAAAATTTAAAAGAAATCGTTTATTCACAAACAGCGTGTGACGTCACATGCCATTTTGAGTATCGTTTCCATAAGTACTTAGTTTAATACCTGCAGGTGCGACAGAGTATTTTCAAATCTTTTCCTTGTTGAGACGTGAATCGCGTTAGCTAAAGCGCTTATACACGTTCCTTGTTTTTGTTTGTTTTTTAGATAATTCCACTTTTGCAATACACGCAGTTTCCTTTCTTTAATGCAGTAAAAATAATGATAATTATATATATAAACATTTTGTAGCGACTATAATGCATTTTGTGTAAACACGTAATTATTTGACAAAATAAGAAGCTAAATGTGCGTGCATTTAAAGGGGCTATGACGGCAGAGATTTTTGTTATTTAATTTGAAAGTGACATTCAAAATTCGTCACTTAAACCTCGAAATCAAATTAATTTTAATTTTCATCAAAATAAAATTAATTTCAAAATCTGTTTATTCCACCACTTTTTTCTCCATAATTAAACCCATATCATGTTGTAAAAAAAACTTTAAAAAATTGAACTTCTGTCAAAAAGGTGACTAAAAAGTGCTTCATTAAATTGGCACCGACTTCAAAACTTTATTACTTTACGCTTTTTAGTGATCTGTTTTGAAGGAGGTTAAGTTTTTTTGAAAGTTTTTTATTTTTTACTTTTTCGTGGCTTTGCAATACGTATAATTTTTACGTCATTGACCGCTTTCTTCCTTAACAATTTATTATTAAACTGCTGAAGCGATTTAAATAAAATTTATGTTGGATCACTCTGAATCGTCAAAATCAGTTCACAAATGCTGGAGATATGAGGTAAAATATATAAGACACCCTCTTTTTGTGAAGTCTGTTAAAAACACTGAACCGGTTTTTAAAAAATGTACATAGTACCAATCCGAAAATATTCTGAACAAAATAGTGTCGAAATTTTTCAAATTGGCTAACACTGAACAAACATAAAAAATATACATAACGAATTGATAACTTATTTTTTTAAAATCAAGGCCGTTTATTTACAATGACGAAATACCTGAGATTATGGTCTATAGAATTTTGCTCGCCCCCATATTAATGTAGTTTGTGACAAATTTTGATACAATTTTGTGCTCTAGTCGCATTTGGAAACTATTTTACCTAGTAACATAAAATTTGGTAGGTATGTCATATTAACTGTTCCAATTAACGAAAATAAGTTTCATCGAAAATCGGCACAGCGGTTTCTAAAATAGGCGCTTTAGAAGTATAGCTGTAAGTATGGAAATCTGCAGTGTATAAGAAAAGTTGGTACTTCTTGACTGATTTTTTTTTTCATAAATTTAACATATAAAATAAAAAAAAACCCGGGTCGCAGTGCCAAAACCCTGCCGACAATATAGTGTATTTGCTAATACAGTTATTGTGGCTTTATTAAATGAACTTAAGTTTGTTTTTGGACAAAATAAAAAAAAATTGAACCCCTTACAATAATAATTTTATTAGTTGAAATATTGTTATCAATCCAACATCTGCACCAAATTAAATACGACCTTCAGTAAGTAAATTCGTATACGCAAACTAGTGTTTTCATAAAATTTGTAAGTTCGGTCCTGTCGGGCCGATTTGCTTATAATTTTAGGAGCACTTTTTAATTGCTACTAAAGGGTTAAATTTCAATTTTGAAACGATTCTGAGAATTTTTTCGGTATTTTTGGGCCCAAAAACTTTTTTCAACCCCTAAAAACTACCCTTAAAATGACCCGATTGGGCCCATTTTAAATAAGCTTCGTGCGGTGATGGATTCCAACATGTATGCCAAATTTCGTTAAAATGAATTAGCTCCTTCGAAAGTTATTGCGCGCTCATATAAATATATATATATATATATATATATATATATATATATATACGTATATAAATATATATATATATATATATACATATATATATAAACATTTTTAAAAATGGTGCCAAAGTGTTTAGGAGGTTATGAAACGGCAAGAAATTTTGGTCCGACACCTAGGTCCCGCCATCCGACCAACGCCAATAGTGTATGTTGCCATATGGCAAATACACTAATTACAGAAAGTTCAGCTTCTTATTTTTAATTAAAATAAATAATTCAAAGGATATTTTATGGAGCAGATAAATTAGTCAATATTACGAAACGTTGTGTTAAACAAAATAAATATTGACTAATTTATCTGCTCCATAAAATATCCTTTGAACTATTTATTTTAAATAAAATAAAAATATTTAAATGACAATAAAAAGTAGTTTTTTGTATGATTTACACATGAAGCTAAATTGAATTGAATGTATTAAGAAGCAACGCATTTTAGTAATATTGACGTAGGTAATACAACTTTATTGTTGGGATTCTCTTAAAAAAAATGTGATGATTTTTCCTCGATTTTATTCTTAATAAAAAAAAATGTTCAATGCAAGCGATGTCCATAGCCATGATTTAGTGCATACTAAAAATCGCCTGTGACATAGAAACACACGACAACGAAGTTGAAGTTAAAGTTATGGGATCCACTTTCGGATTGGTTGAGAATTAATTTTATTTTTAACCCCGACTAAAAAGAAGGGGTTCTGTGTTTGACCTGCACACAAAACTACATAAATCGCAAATACCATGGAAGTTCGTTAATTTGAAGTCGAAGGGATCGAATTACCAAGACTTCGAATTACCAAATTTTTGAAGTTGATGTTGTTTCTTTCTGTAAAGTTTTCTACGCTCGGGACTTCGGGCGTACTATCTTTTTAAATAATTGTTGTGCTCAATCAAAATCTTATTTTTATTCTTTAAATAGCTGGGTAGAGTAGTGGTGACAGCACTAGACTCGCATTCGTGAAGTACCGGGTTCGAAACCCGGCGGGGGCAGATGTGGCTGGGACATTTTCCTACTGCCTCTCGCCGAGAAACGGTAATTCCTGTACCGGCCATCTTGATTGAGGTTTTCCATGGTTTCCCTCAATTAATTCCAGATAAATATCGAGATGGTTCCTTATTTGAGGCCATGGCCGATTACCTATCAAACTCCTAGTTCAAAAATTACCTACCTTATCCTAATTTCCTATAATTCCTTCATTCGCCCATTGCTATTACATAAGTTGAAGTTGTAAAAAATGTAGAAAATAACGGGAAGTGGTAGATGAAAAAATAGTAATCGTGCGAATGGCGTCTGTTATGACATAAAGTCGAGAAACGGACGTTAAATGCATTATTATTATTATTATTATTAAGTTGATCGAGTGGTCGCTGGTATGCTAAACACCTTTATAATTTTAAGTAGGGTTCCGTACCTCAAAAGGAAGAAAGGAGCTCTTATAGGATCACTTCGTTGTCCGTCTGTTTGTCTGTCAAGACCCTTTTTCTCAGAAACGCGTGGAGGTATCAAGTTGAAATTAATATCACATAGTCAGGTCTGCGATCCCTTGTGACTGTGAAAAAATCAAAGTTCTAAGTCAACGCACTTAAAAGATAAGGTCGTTTATGCCGCATATTTTGATATTCACAAGGGAATCTAAACTTCCCGTTGACCTAGAATCAAAAAATTTGGCTAAAAGCAAGTAAACGGAAAAATCCTAAAACCGAAAATTTGTAGTTACATCACAAAAAAAAACTTTTTTCCAATTGACACGTAACGAACTTTCAGTCCTCTTCCATTATGTTATACATACTTTGCTAATTTTATCGCACAAGTAATTAATAATAATTAATCAGTAGAACAATAATGATATTAGTGTTTCTTTATACTGAAAAATAACAATATTTATTATTTAGAGGGTAATATCAATTTGTTAGAAAAAATAGTTGATAGGTAATGTTAAATGTCAAAAAATTTCCGTTATAAAGCAGTTTCAGCACGATTAGACTACAACAGAAATCATTGATAAAATTCGCAGTCAATTTTAGAACACATTCTTGTAAATTCAAAATAATATTTTAAAAATAAATGCGCTTGTTTAAATTAAAAAGAAAAGCATTTTGGCCTGGAATAGTCGAATTTTCTATCATTTTGTGAAACGTTATCCTTTTTGATGTAAAAATCAATCTTAAAAGTTTTGTGAGAAAAGTGTATTTTATTTTTTATTGCTTTATATTTTTTTAATAACAAGTAATTAAAAAAACACTTGAAAATTCTACAAATAATTCTTTATTTCTCGACGATCGTTTCGGACAATATGTCCATCCTCAGAAGTACAACTGAATTATAAGTTTTTGTACTCCTGAGGATGGACTTATTGTCCGAAACGATCGTCAAGAAATAAAGAATTATTTGTAGAATTTTCAAGTGTTTTTTAATTACTTGTTATTATTAATCATGTTCTACCACGTGCCGAGTGAAAAATCAGTGCAAATTATTATATTTTTTTTATCATATACTAGTAATTGTAGTTTTTACACATCCGTGTATAAAAGAGTTGCTTTTCATGTCTGTACAGCGGTAGTTAAATGACTTATTTCACATTAGTGCGTAAAGTAAAAAAAAGAAATATGAAACGTTGTCGTGCTACCATTTTTCATAATAAAAGTATGAAAATTCAACGCAGCTTAAAAATTATAAGTGAACGCACTTTCTATTGTTATATGTCTGTATTCCAAAATAAAGCTACGGTTCAAAAGATATTGAAGATATCTTTACAAAGTAACTTGAAATCGTATATTATCTTCACAAAGAATAGTATTTTTTATCATTTGGGATATTGCATGTTTGCAATCTCTTATCTGGATACTTTTTTCAAATCTTTTCTGCGGACTTAACCGCGGTCGTAGTTGGGTAAAAATCGACATTCTGAACTGTTTTTTATGCATTTTATATTCATAATTCGTCATTATAAATGACGATCTATTTTAATTCACGTATTAATTCGTTTTAAAATACTTCCAGCACGTGCAACTGACAGTTCTCTAACTGATAACCGCGCAAAGCTAAATGAACTTACGTAAAATACATATCGTAGGCTTATGCGCTTGTGTCTGTTAGCACACACATCTATAAAGAACACTTATAGTGGGGACTAACACACATATAAAACACACACACAAAGAAATGAGTTTACAACGGTCATAGAAAAAATTGTTCCTCAATTCATTTTTTAGAGTTCCTAAATCAATAATGGAACTCTGTATTTTCATTGTTTTAGTGACCACGCCCTATTACAAATTCATGTCAACCTGTCGTAACTATTCAACTTCTTCTTAATCTCCATTTCGTGGCAATTATAAATCAATCAGTTTTCTTTTATATACTTTATTAGTGTATTTGCCATATGGCAACATACACTATTGGCATCGGTCGGATGGCGGGACCTAGGGGTCGGACCAAAATTTCTCGACGTTTCATAACCTCCTAAACACTTTGGCACCATTTTTAAAAATGTTTATATATATATGTATATGTATATATATATATGTGTGTACGGGCAATAACTTTCGAAAGAGTTAATTGATTTTAACGAAATTTGGGCCACGTATTGAAATCCATCTCCGCCAGAAGCCTATTTAAAATGGGCGTAATCGGGCCATTTTAAGGGTAGTTTTTAGGGGTTGAAAAATGTTTTTGGGCCCCAAAATACCGAAAAAATTCTCAGAATCGTTTCAAAATTGACATTTAACCCGTTAGCAGCAATTAAAAAGTGTCCCTAAAATTTTAATAAAATCGGCCCAACAGGACCGGACTTACAAATTTTTTGAAAACACTAATTTGTAGATAGTGACTTATTTATTGAAGGGTGTATTTAATTCGGTGTAGACGTTAGATTGATAATAATATTGCAATTAAGAAAAAAAATGTTATTTTAAGGGGTGTATTAAGGGGTTAAATTTTGTATTTTGCCCAAAAACAAACTTAATTTCACATAATAAAAGTATAAAACCACACGGCCCTGTACAAGCAAATACACTATATTGTCGGCAGGGTTTTGGCACTGCGACCCGGGTTGTTATCTTTTCGGATTAGCTGAGTAGAGACTCAGCGGCGGCTTTACCCATTGCGAGGCTCCGGGCGGCAGGTCTTTGCGAGGCCCTTTGTCCTTCGTGAAAAGTATGTGATGCGAAAGTAGATCTGGTAGTTTGGTTTAGGTATTTGTCATGTTTGACGAAAAATGCTAAAGCTATACAAATAAATAAAATTTTAGTTTTATAAATATTTTACATGGAAATTAATTCGAGGCGCGATATTCAAGTACTACATAATTATGTTTTCAATGAATGAATTAGTTAACTAACTTTATTTTAATTTACCGCTATGTTGTAACCTGAATAAATAATTAAGGATCAAAATCAAAAGTTTTAAATAAAAAAAATATAAGTAGTTAAAAAAATCTATATTTTTTTAATTTGCTTGGGTTGTTGCGCGAGGCCCCGGGCGATTGCCCTTTTCGCCACCCCCTAAGGCCGCCGCTGAGTAGAGTGAGAAGTCGGGAATAAAAACTTGAAAATACATGAGTAAGATCAGTTGAAAATACATTATTCCGACAGAATGACTTAAATATAAATCAGATCGAGACGACCTGCCTTGTCGCGTGATACACCGACATCTGCGCATGTGTCGAATGCAACGCGAGACATTAAATGAAGACAAGAATAGAAAAAAGTGTGCAGTACATTGAGTTTGCAGGTTTTATTGATAGCTGGAGTAGGTATTGATAGCTGGGTAGGTATTTGAGGCACTGCGTAATATCCGAACCTGGCTGAAGGATAGCAGGGCTTAACCGAGCGTCAAAATTTTTAAATTAATAATAATAATAATAAATTCTTTATTTGTATACAGATATGCAGCAACAGCTGATTTCTACTCTGCCCCATCAAAATAAAAATACAGACATATACATAATATTATGTTGGATAAGTTTGGATAAAATATATTTTTTTAGTCTTAAGACATACAATTTTGCAAACGCACCTGGCTAAGTTTTAGACCCGATTAAAAGATCTGGCTTTTTTTATTTTTCAACTCTTTAAATACTAAATTTCAAAGTAGGTACTAAAAACTTCAAAATGCCTCAAGGATTTTTTTTTTGGCCAAAACATTTTATTAATTTAAAAACTTGAGGCTAGGTTAAGCTTCGCTACTCTTCAGCCAGGTTTTTGTATTCGGATATTATTAAAAAGGGATTGTACACATTTTCACAGTGGCTCAAATACCTACCTAAAAATGCATAACAACAGCTCTTGCACTATTATCTTTGTGTTCCAAGCTAACTCGTGTCGATTTAGTGGGTGTCTTGCGTTAACGGGACGATAAAATCGGACATATTTTTCGTCCGTTGGGTGTAGCAAGAGGGGGACGCTCCAAAGATACAACAATCATGAGGTGAAGGTGGGTATGTCCCAATCTACTACATATTAACACACAACTACATACAAACAATTTGCGGGGGTCGATCTGTATATAATAATATTGTACAAGCACATGTACTATCATTATTTTTATTCATACCGCTGTTCTTCTTCTAAGTCTTTTTTTTTCAATCGTTATTTACGTTTTGAAAAAAAAAATCAAAATGAAATATTTTAAAGTTGGTGCGTTAATCTTCGCGTTGTTTTTATTTGTCAATGGTTTTGACGCCAAACCGGACATCCAAGATCTGGATGACAGTAAGTAGTTTTGTTTTATTTAGACGCTAATGATAACCTCAGCTGTTAAGCGTCTATAATCAACAGTGTAATTTCGATTTTAAGAACTTTTGAATAATTTGTATGACATCTATATAGACAGTAAAATTTTTGACTGCCTGTTTTTGTATCTTTCTGTGTAAATTGTAGTCAAAGAGTTATCGAAATATTTTCATAATCTTTATGGAAGTAATGAACAATTCAAAAAGACTTCGAGTAGGAAATTGGATTTTTTTTAATAGTTAGAGAACAATTATATTGAATTTTAGCGGTTTTAAAGTTAATTTTATCAGAAAAAACAGTATGTACTGTGATTAAAAAAACATAATATAAAAATTTAGGTACTAAAAAGTCACATATTGCCAAGTTTTAGAAAAAATTACTTAGGTAATTACAATTCCATATTATAGAAGAGGCTTCAGGTTGATTACATAATTTTCTAAGTGTGTTGGTTCAAAAAATAGGTGTTTTGCTAACTTTCAGTAGATATTAATCATGTTTTATTTTTGTTAAAGAACACTTCTAGCAATATATTAAATTTTAATTAAGAAACAGGTTTTTGACAGATTCAAAAACTTTTATTGAAAACTATAGAATTGTGTCAAAGTGATGAAGAAGATAGAACAAATAAATTTCAGAATTGTGACAACTTTTATTTTGTTGTTAGAGCGTAAACCTGTACATTTCTAACAATAAAATAAAATTCATCTTTAAAGTTCAATTCCAGATATATGTTATAATAGAAAACAATATCACGGGTAATTGGAATAAAAATAAATCAATTTAAACACTCATTGATTGCAACGTTTCGTCTTTATTTAATTAAGACTTTTTCAAGCTTCTCAATATGTTTAAATGATAATTAAACTATTATATAATAAGCAATTTCGCATTGAAAAAGTCTTAATTAAATAAAGACGAAACGTTGCAATCAATGAGTGTTTAAATTGATTTATTTTTATTCCAATTACCCGTGATATTGTTTTCTATAATAAAATAAGAGTTGCCCAAATTTTGAAATTTATTTATTTAACATGCCGGTCTGGGATATATTTTTCTTATACGTGCATATTTACAGTGTGTACGAAAAATAGGGAAACACTATTAAATTTTTTTTAACGGCTCAATTCGATCTGTGAGACTGAAAAGGCAAGCTTTTCTCTATTCTGTATCGCGTTGCTTAGTTAATTTTGCGAACTGAAAGATATTATTGGTTCAGTACAAGAAATCCCATGAATGTTCCGTTTTACCATTTACACATGGTATATTCAGTTCCGGTAATAACCCTCGGCTCATTTTCGCAAATTTCGTCAGTCCCTCAGAAAAATAGTTAATTTTTGATAACTTAACCATACAATTTATTTTCCTGTATAATAATCAGCATAATCACTGTTTTATTACGAAACATTTGTGTGTTATCAAATAATTAATATCTCAATCAAAGCTTTCAATAAAGATTTAATTTTTCAGCGTCATATATTTCTTTTGAATCTAGATAATACATTTTATTATAAATATATCATTAAACAGTTCAAGAGAAAAACATGTTTTTTTTATATACCCGGTCGAAATTTTCAGTTTTGATTTTAAAGCAGAAAGCCTGACATTTACACGCACTGCTGAAATTACTCGCACGCCCTATGTAACAGCGGGCCGATACAGTACTTTCGACCGGGTATAAAGAAAAATGTTCTGCCCTTGCGGTGTAATATACTATTTCGAAATTGTTTAGTAAACGCATCGTCAAGAATCTGTAATTTAATAATAATTTAATCTCGCTCCCACAGTCCCACGTTGTTCTGTAGGAGCCTTGTATCAAAAATAGTTAGGGCCAGATTGATCAGATACAGTCGCTAGGGTCTACGAACACTGAATTGCACTTAAAAATATGTAGTACCCACATAATCAAAAAAATTAAACGCATTATCAAAAATTATAATAATAAATTGTAATAAGTCGTGAAAATACGATATAAAACGTGTTTTAATGAATTTCAATAGAGTTGCAGTGACAGAAAACAGCAAAAAAAAAATAGACCAAGGTGATCCGTCTAAAATGTCGTCCTGTACAGCTCGGACGTACGTACCGTACGTAAAGATGAATCGTCGACTCTTGTTAGCAATTTTCATTTACAGCTTTAGGAGTGATTATGATCATTCTATAAATGGTTCCATTTTATAGAACAAAATCTTCCCTTTTCAAAAAGGTGCCATTTTAATTAATTTCTTACGAAATTAACCAAGATATAACTATTTTGTGAGCGAAATTCAGATCGTTTGCAGTATTATTCAATTGCCATAAAAATAAGTAAAAATTTCTCTAGAAATAAAAGTGCTTGGGGTTTACAAAGACTTTAAAACGCTTCTGGGCAGAAGTTTAACACCGTAGAAATCGCAATTAAAGTAATTCCGCTGGTATTCAAACTTGTCCAAAATTTCGCAAACCCCGTTCATTAGAAATTGTCATATTTAAATTTTGGGTTTTTAACAACTTTCTTATGAACATATTTTTAAATATGCTGCACAAAACATAATATCCTAGAAGGGATTTCTTTTGTTTCAACTTTTTAGGGTTATCTTCCTCTTTTTTTTTCAAATGGTTCCCGTGACTGTAAAATTGAAGTAGTCAAATCTACTATTAAGATAAACTTGAAAATAACTCGACAAATTTGAAATATCCTTTCGTTATTTGAACGCCAACATCTTGGCAAGTTACAGAGGCTATAAGTATATGTTAATACATTGAAAAGTTGAGCAAAAATAGAAATTTACACCCAGACGAAGCCAAACTGGAATTATAGCCTTATAGTAAATACATGTCGATTATGGGATGCGGAAAAACAACTGATAAACGTGTAAAAACATTTTAGAATTGTCAATAATTTATTGTAAAAACTAGGTTAAGCAACAAGGAAAACGGATCAATTAATTGCTTAACAATATTACATGGAAGTATTTTTTAATTCAGAGCATCAACTTTATTGAATTCTTATTAATAGAACATAATTGACTTTCAAATAGTACACGTTTTTTTACATAAAAAGTAAATAAATGTTTTTACAACGCAAAAGACAGTAAAATATTTGTTAATCGTTCATATTTTGTATTTCTTAAATTTCGAAATGCGGATGAAGATAAATCATATTAAACCTGTCAGACTTTCGATAAATTCTTAATCCCGTAATCGCTCAGATTAAATTCAATGCTGCATTATCAAAAGTCAGATATATCTATTATAGGGTAAAAGCACTAATTCCCAACTACTCACTTGTAATTTTTATATTACTCTGGCGAAGATAAATTATCAAATATTAACTTGCGTGTAAATTAAAGATTTGTTTGAGGCGCAAATTACTTGCAAATTAATAATTTATAATTCTTCACACTGATATTACCGGCAAAACACGATAGTAGATATATTAAGTAATGAAGCTATAAAAATAATTAAACTATTAATATTTCCTATCATTTAATAAAAAAATAATTATTATTAATATTATTTAATAATTAGAAATCATTGCTGCAAACACAATGGCGTTTATTTCATTTCAATGTGTTAAGTATTTACGGTGACACGTGATTCTTACATTTTAATATACCTGCCTACGTCATAATGGTCAAAGCGCGTTCGCTGCAACATTATGTTCCCCGTAAATTAATTATTGATCTGGCATGGCCAGAACGAGATAGATAATCTATTAAATATATGGGCTGTAATTAGTGAACCGTGATGTTTGGTGCTAATGATATAAGCCTCTTGAAGGGAAAACTTTATTGTAAAAAAAATCCCGACGAAAATAATTAAGTTAGAAGGAGTTTATTAAAAAAATCTATTCTTTCAGTTATAAACTTGACCACATGTAGCTGGCAATCATTATCTTCGTCTTGTGTTTAGCTGTTTATCATTATTTATTCTTTTATTTATGTATTTATTTATTATAATAAAGTAAAAAAAAACAAATACACATCATGTGACCTTACAATATTCAAACTTTTCATTAGAAACTTCATAAAATAAAATTATTTTTCTTGCTACGAATTTTGTGCAGCATTTAGTATTTTGTTTAAAACAAAATTATTACAGTAGCTTTGTTATTTATTATTACAATTAGTACATGTTTTAAACAAGGTTTTGAATATTTAAACAAAAATCTCATGTTATCAAAATATTGTCTTTAACAATAAAAAAATTAGCCAAGCAAAGAAAAAAATGGATGAATATTTTTAGGGTTCCGAACATCCAATGAAAAAACGGAGCCCTTATAGGATCACTCTCGGGTCTGTTTGTCCGTCTGCTTATTTTCTCCGAATCTACTGGACGAAAAAAGTCGAAATTTAGTACATATATCGGGTGAGATGACTCAATCTCGGGCGTATAGCGAAAAAGAATTCCGATTTTGGAGATTTTTTTGGGGCACAAACTAGAAAATTAAAAAAATATTTTTCAAGTGCATCACGTGACGTAGTAAATGAAAGGGCTCGTTATGAGAAATACAAATATACTTTTTTTAGTGTATTTGCCATATGGCAACATACACTATTGGCGTCGGTCGGATGGCGGGACCTAGGGGTCGGACCAAAATTTCTCGACGTTTCATAACTTCCTTAACACTTTGGCACCATTTTTAAAAATGTTTATATATATATGTATATATATATATATGTATATATATATATGTATATATATATTTATATATATATATATATACGTATATATATACGTATATATATATATGTGTGCGGGCAATAACTTTCGAAAGAGTTAATTGATTTCAACTAAATTTGGCCCACGCGTTGATATCCATCACCGCAAGAAGCCTATTTAAAATGGGCCTAATCGGGTCATTTTAAGGGTAGTTTTTAGGGGTTGAAAATTGTTTTTGGGCCCCAAAACACCGAAAAAATTCTGCGAATCGTTTCAAAATTGAAATTTAACCTTCTGGTAGTAATTAAAATGTGTCTCTAGATTTTTAATAAAATCGGCCCGACAGGACCGGATTTACAAATTTTATGAAAACACTATTTTGCAGATAGGGAATTTTTTACTGAAAGGTGTATATAATTTGGTATATATGTTCGATTGATAATAATATTGCAATTAAGAGAAAAAATGTTATTTTAAGGGGTGTATTAAGGAGTAAAATTTTTTATTTTGCCCAAAAACCAACTTAAGTTCGCATAATAAAGCCATACTGTCTGTATAGCAAATACACTATATTGTCGGCAGGGTTTTGGCACTGCGACCCGGGTTTTTTTAATTTAAAAGATGTTAAAAAAATATACGAAAACCGAGCACCGCCCCCTTATCTTTAAAACTACCGAGCCTAAAATTTTGAAAAAAATAGGGAATATAGAGCCTATACTCAGAGTTTACGGGAAAATCTAAACGAAGATGCTACGCCTTAAACTTCTCACGGAAAACTGAATGGCACAGAACCCTCTCCATGCGTGTGTTCGGCTTGCACGTGATCAGTTTTTTTTTTCTGTAAGCACATTTCTTGTTAAATTAATTTCAGTTTTCTTAAATAATTTGACCATAATTTAAATAAATTAGCAAAACTACCCATTTATCGTTCGGCCCGTGCTTCTCCTTTCAAATTCCTACTTAAATGAACCATTACTTAAAACATCGGAAAATTCTGAAAATTGATTCACTGGTTTTCTAATTACAAACACCGAACACAATATTAATAAGCTACAATTTCTATAATAATTATATATGTCAACCAAGGTTAGAGTCCTGAATTTGTTTATAGGATCGGGGGATCCTAATGCTGTGAAAACTGTGAAAAGGTATTAATCTATAAATCTGCGTCATTCGTTAAAAAGTAGTTTTCTCTATAGTCATTTGATTATTGCGGTAAATAAAAGCAGTCAAAACTTGAGCCCAGACAGTGTAACTTCAATTGTAATATAAAAGTTTAGTTTACTTATGAGATCGTGCAATTTACGCTACAGTATAAACTTACGTAAAATCTACATACGTCCATAATAATGATTTTAGTTAATGATCTGGAACTCCACTTTGTAAGTGGGCAAAGCTACATATTTCAGCCGGCGTCCGCCGAATTGTATAAATGCCGCCCATGGTTTTTAACCTAAACGTTTAAAAAAACGCTTTGACAAGACGAATGTACTGTAAATAAAATTATATAAAAAATTACAATTTGAAATGTTTTTATAAATATATGTGAGAAATTGTTTTTAAACAATAATTTCAGTTGTTTTTTTTTTCAATTGTTTTGATATTTATTTTGTACATTGAAATAAATTTTTTCGTTCACATAAAATTTAATATCGTAAAATTAATTTATCTATGAAATTAATGGACCAATTATTATTACTTATTGTTTTTTCTTGTTTAATCGATTAATAAAAGTTTGTTTTAATTTTTTTTATGCAAAATACCTAATGGATTTTCATACTGTGTTTTGAATATTTAATTGTTGCTTTGACATGTGTGCGATTTTATTTATTGTTTAATATTGGAGAACTACCCTCTTTCCGCGAGTTCCTCACTCTACTTTCAATGGTGACAAAAACCTTATTTTAACTCGAACGTAACCTACTAATTGATGGTACATCAAATTCCATCAACATCGGTTCAGTCAAAACAGACAATAAATCGGGAAACCCGAAACTACGCTTTAATATTTCATGAAAAATATTCAAAAATTCTGAACAACTGCACGAGCTTGCAGACAGATGTTCCCTTGCTATTTTATATGTTTTATACAGTCGTGAATCTTGATTGTAGTATCCGCATGATTGCTGTTATAAATTTGAAAGCCAGTTTTTGATAACAGAAGTTTAAACCACAATAGAAATGAATTCATTTCTTTTTTTGCACAATCCTCTTTAAAATAACTGCTTTTCATGTTTGTATGGCGGTAGGAAAATGACTCATTTCGCATAAAGTAAAACAAAATAAATTCAATCTAATAGTTGTCATTTAAAATCGTATGAGCAACAGAGACAGTAAAGTAGGCGCAATCTTCGTATATGAAGGATACTATGAAAATCAATTTCGACTATGATTTTTACATTTCTCTTTTGGTAGATTTTCGGAAGAAATTTTTGACTATAAAGAAATCTAACAAAACGTATACCAACAAAAGATTGGTGAAAGTAAAGGGTTCAATAACAACTTAAGAATTTAAATGTAGCTTTTTTGCAAATTTTGTTATTATAAAAATTATAACTTGCACCTAATCTATACTAATATTATAAAGAGGAAAGATTTTTTTTTGGTATGTATATAATGAATAAACTCAAAAACTACTGTGCCGATTTAAAAAATTCTTTCACCATTAGAAAGCTACATTCACCCTGAGTAACATAGGCTACTCAAAAACTACTGTACCGATTTAAAAAATTCTTTCACCATTGGAAAGCTACATTCACCCTGAGTAACATAGGCTATTATATTTATTATAGAAATCAGTTTCACGGGTAATTGGAATAAAAATTAAATCAATTTAAACACTCATTGATTGCAACGTTTCGCCTTTATTCAATGAAGACTTTTTCAAGCTCTCAATATGTTTAAATTATAATAAAACTATGATATAAAAAGCAATTTTGCATTACAATTTTTAATTGATTTTTGTAAAGCAAAATTGCTTTTTATATCATAGTTTTATTATAATTTAAACATATTGAGAGCTTGAATAAAGACGAAACGTTGCAATCAATGAGTGTTTAAATTGATTTAATTTTTATTCCAATTATCCGTGAAACTGAGTTCTATTATAACATATTTTGGAATTGTACTTTAAAAATGAATTATATTTATTGCTAGAAAATATTGGGTGTTTTTAGATTATACCGGGTGTTATTAGATTATAACGGGTGTTTTTAGATTATATAAAACGCGTTACGAAAAACGTCTTATACGAAAGGGACTTCGTTCCAAACGCGTGTCGCGCGACACGTTCCAAATTTTTTTTTTAAATTTCTTTTTGGGAAATAAGATTTTTCTTCGATTTTTGAACATTCACAAATAAAAGCAATTGCATTCGCGCAAATTCAATACACGTTGAGAATTTGATGATAATGATTCTCATCTTTTATATCTTATATATTTCATTTACACCCGGGCGAAGCCGGACTGGGCCGCTAGTTATCTATAAAGAAAACACAATAACTAATCATTTTGCTGAGTTATGCAAATTTCGATGCAATTTTGTATATTAAAAGCACACGTTAAAAGTATACCGGTTTTAAATTATTTTAATATGCATGAAAAAATTATCACTTTTTTATCTTGCATAAATTGTTGAGTAATTGCTGCAATTTATCATGATTTTATTCGACTTTTCCTTGTTTTATTTCTCAATCGCTACTTCAAAAAAGAGGTTATCAATTCGACATGTATACCTACATATTAATGTTTGTTCAATCATACTTTTTCGAGGAGTTAACCGGTTTTAAAATGTCGCACCATTTTACTGCGACTGTTTACGGAATGGTTCATTGTATCTTTTTTTAAATCGGTTCAAGTGTAGATACAGATTGTCTACTTGCAGTATTGGTACTCCTTCTAACTAACCTGTTTGATATAATGGCTGCATAGAGGAAACATACAATACAAAAACAATATAATTGTCAAATGCGAATTAAAAGTATAATTAATTAACGTTGAAAATAATATATATGTTTGAATGACCTTTGAATTAACTATTTTTGATATTGAAATAATTATTTCTAATGTGAGCACACTAATCACACTTACTAATTACTCGAACCCTTTCAAATACTCATTTTCAACATAAAAATTTTAATTACAATTCCAATTTAACAAGTTATTTTTATACGCAGTATTTTTTAATATTCCAACTCAATTATTTTTTTTATAACTCACTGAGTGCTTTAAAATATGCTTAGAATTAAGTGTATGACTTTGCATATCATCAAATTACAGGTATATCTACATTCTACACTAATTTGATTTGTGTATTTTTGTGCGCCAGTATTGTACACATCTACACTAATATTATAAAGAGGAAAGATTTGTATTTTTGTGTGTATGTTTGTAATGAATAAACTCAAAAACTACTGTGCCGATTTAAAACATTCTTTCACCATTAGAAAACTACATTCACCCTGAGTAACATAGGCTATATTTATTGCTAGAAAATATAAGGGATCCTTACTAAAACTTTAGTAACGTAACCCAAGGTGTAAAAAAAAATCCCATAAAACATCTTTCGTTGCATGCGCTGCGGAAACTATTGATGATAGAACAAAAGTATGTTCTACAATATTAAAGAACATATCAATAACTACAAAAAACTTCGCGATACTATATGTCCAACTATTATCGTTATATCACAATAACCACTTTTTACATTTTAATAATCTATATAGATAAAAGACGATGTATATGTAATCTATGGACTCCAAACGGGTAGACCATTTTTGATGAAACTTTCAGACAATCTTTAGATTATCCCAGCGGGTGATCTTCTGAAGTTTGGTAGCGATCGGATCAACAGAATTTTTTAAATTTCTTTTTGGGAAATAAGATTTTTCTTCGATTTTTGAACATTCACAAATAAAGGCGATTGAATTCGCGCAAATTCAATACACGTTGAGAATTTAATGATAATGATTCTCATCTTTTATATCCTATATATTACATTTACACCCGGACGAAGCCGGAAAGGCCGCTAGTTTTATTATATAGTAAGATGCGCTTTAAATGTGACCATATTTGACCAAAACGAATTAAAAAAATATTTTTTTAAAAATTCCATGTGGACCTTAGTTTACAAAATTCTAAATTTTTTCCCGATTTCTTTAAATTCAACGAGGTGTTCAATTTTCTGTACGTAGGGTCCCTAACGAGATTAATCGATGTCTGGTCTGCTATTATAACGTACCGCGGCACAATGTGTTATATTAATAGTTATAATTACTAATAAGTAATATTATAGTAAGTCATTGAATTAAAGTATATTTAGATATGTCAATCTTCCTAATTATTGTCAATACATTAATTTTTACATCTGTTTAACTGTTAATTTTCAGTTGCTTTCATGACTTGATATATTTTTAGGTATACTATTAAATACACGGCTCTAAGATTAAATATGACACTTGTGCCGCATGACGGCGTAGCGCGGAGAATTGTCAAACTTGAACTTTAAAGTACCAGAACTTTGCGATTTTTAAAGGAATTACAAAAAAAATTTTCGGCAATAATTTTGTAATTTTGTGGAATAGCCCTCAGTAGCAACGGACAGTGCCGATCTAGCTAAAGTAATTGTGTACCAAGATAACTGCATAAAATAATAAATCGCATTATTGAGAATTGATTTAGGTGTCAGATCTTTAAGATCGAAAGTCTGCTTTGATTTATTTGTCACTTGATGCTTTATCTTATTTTATAATCAAACAATGGAAAATGATACCTTTTATAATGTCTGCGACATTCTTATTTTATTGATTGTCAAGAATATTAATTACATCAGATATACATAAATATCTATATTTTTTCTCTAAAAAATAATGCTTAATTTTTTACTTCTTTTTTACAACAGAAGAGCTGTCAGCTGATAAATAATAATGCATCAAACACTCTGGATTAATTGTCTACAATAATCTTTTATCAATCTCAAACCGTTTTAAATATAAATAAATATGTTTTTTATATAATATCATTATATTATATGAGTAGCTATTGATAACAGATTTTTTATTTCAAAAACAAAATTTTTAATAATAGGATATCATATTTGATGCTGCAATAGTTAGATATTTGGTCCGCTGTTGATAGATCAAGTTCCGAAAGAGTACCTTTATTCTTGTTTTTAAAATTACAAACCATTGCACGATATTGTACACTGACAGCTCTGCAACTTTGTGGTGTTATCATAAAACCAGCTACAAAATCTTTTAATAGCTGTCAAGAGCAACAAATCTCTCAGCTATACAAATATTCCTTCTTCTCTCACACCTATCTTACCGGTCATATAAGCCGTAAAACAGCCAGTTTCAAGTCTTTCGACTTCTGACTTCACACGACGTGCAATGTACTTCTACATGTACCGTGTTAAAAATATTTCCGGAAATAACAGCCCCCTGTTATGATAGCATAATGAGATATAGCCCAAAAACCATTCCAAATATTGTATCTAGGTAATCGTAAAAGTTGAAAAAAGTATTCGGCCAGGAGCAATTCTACGCTGCACGTCGTGTAAAGTCAGAAGTCGAATGACTTGAAGGTTGTTTCACGGATAAAATAAACCGGTAACATCTAACACAAGGGTGGGAGAAGAGGAAATATCAATCTGCCTTGACAACATGTTACTGAAGTATATGCGAAGAATAAATTAAATTAATTAACTTTGCGATAAAATTGTGAAATGAAACTTTTCTGGAATCAAGAAATATTTCAAAAAAATGTTCATCAAAATTCGTCAAATAGTTTTTAAGTTCAATCGCTTCAAACATACAACATACATGGTACTACGAATTTTATACAATATATTAGTAGGTATAAGATATAGAATATTGATTAATTATTAAAAGTTTGGGGAAATTTTCTTTCGAAATGCTGTGTCCTTGAATTTTTGCAAATATCTATATGACATTGGTCATGGTAATTATTCTGAGATCCAGTAACAGATCAAAGAACATTCACCTCAGAAGCAGCATTGAAGTTCTTAGCGGAATAAGCAATAAACTGGGTCATACAATGAATAATAATTAAACGGTGCGAGTACACTTCAAGGTATTTAAAAAATTAATCACCTCACGTATGAATTGTTTATATTTTGTTTCCACTTCAACGGAGTCTTCAGATTGGATGAATTGTTTCATTTGTCATTCCTCGTTTCAGCTTCAACGATTAAGAATGAATTTTCGATGTACGTTTTTAAAACTAGTTTTTGATGTATGCACATTTATTTTGAGAAATTTTAGAAACATGATATTAAAGAATCTACATTAGGGTTTCCCAAAGTACAAATCTTTACTCACGAGAATTTTAGGCATAATATATAAACAAATATGCGAAATTGTATTTTTCCTTTGCAAGATGGTCTCCAAATCTACTAATCATCGGTTTGTAAGTCGCTATTTACGATATGTTGAAAAATCTTATTCTACTCTATTTAATTTTCTTGCACGTCAGTACATGATAAATACAAAAAACTGGCTAAATGCGATTCGGATTCGCACACGAGGGGTTCCGTACCACCGTACAATATTTATTAACTTTAATTTATTTTTAGTGTATTTGCCATATGGCATACACTATTAGCATCGGTCGGATGGCGGGACCTAGGGATCGGACCAAAATTTCTCGACGTTTCATAACCTCCTAAACACTTTGGCACCATTTTTGAAAATGTTTATATATATGTATATATATATATATATATATATATATATATATATACATATATATATATATGTGTGTGTGGGCAATAACTTTCGAAAGAGTTAATTGATTTTAACGAAATTTGGCCCACGTGTTGAAATCCATCACCGCACGATGCCTATTTAAAATGGGCGTAATCGGGGCATTTTAAGGGTAGTTTTTATAGTTTTTAGGGGTTGAAAAATGTTTTTGGGCCCCAAAATACCGAAAAAATTCTCAGAATCGTATCAAAATTGACATTTAACCTTCTACTAGTAATTAAAAAGTGTCCCTAACATTTTAATAAAATCGACCCGACAGGACCGAACTTACAAATTTTATGAAAACACTAGTTTGCAGATAGTGAACTATTTACTGAAAGTTGTATATAATTTGGTATAGAGGTTCGATTGATAATAGTATTGCCATTAAGAAAAAAAATGTTATTTTAAGGGGCCTATTAAGGAGTCAAATTTTTTATTTTGCCCAAAAACCAACTTAGGTCTGCATAATAAAGCTATACTGCCTGTATAAGCAAATAGACTATATTGTCGGCAGGGTTTTGGCACTGCAACCCGGGTTTTTTTAATATTTGTTGTTATAGCGGCCACAGTAATACTCACTCTGTGAAAGTTTCAAGTGTCTACCTATTGCGGCTCAAATGATACAGCCCTGTGAAGGACGAACAGACAGACAGACAACAGAAGAGCCTTAGTAATATGGTTTTCGTTGGCACCCTTTGGGTACGGAACCCTAAAAACGAGAAAGTCTGCATAAAATAACTTTCTATTTTTTAAATACCACAAAATTTCAAAAAATATATCAGTTTACTGCTACACAAGTCCACAAAACATTAGCTAAATTTTCTTTAACACATTCGACGTCATTGAATTGGTTTTTAGAGGATATCTCAATCCGCTTTTTAAACAAAAATTTAGTTTTCTATTTCTATTAAGATTGTAAACAATAATTATTCTTCAATTGTTTGCAAACAATTTGTTGATATGTAGTTCGTAACTTCATGTAAGGTATTATCATGTACAGGAGTCTCCCCAACAGCGTGGTTGAAGTAGCTCATTCAAACCATGAATTCCAGATTATAAAATAATAGCATTTACTCGCGATTTTGTTCGAGTTAATCGTTTTGACAGACACTTTATTTCAAGTTAAATAAATGGAATACTATGCACCTTAAAGTTTTGGGTTACTGTTAAAAATTTCAGAAATAAGTTTTTTTGAAACTTCTAAGTAGTGCGAAATGATGTTATGGGTCATTAATGACCGTTTAAAAATATTTTCGAAAAAAAATCACCTAATTTTTTAATTTCCTAAATAGATAGATACGCCACCGCCGCCATTCTTGACTGCCTATTTGTTTCTGAATCCGATATCGCTCCCATGGAAGGCTCCAGCGTCCACTGGGGGACGGTATCGCCCCCGCTAGAAATTAATGGCCCACATATTACACAATGTCAAAAAAAAACAACTCAGGTCGCAGTTTCAAAACTCTGCCGACAATATAGTGTATACAGGCAGTGTGGCTATGTATTATATGAATTTGTTGGTTTTTGGAGAAAATAAAAAATTCAACCTCTTATATATATATCAAACATTATTAGGCATAAAAAATATTAATTTTGAATCGACATCATATATCCGCAGCATTCGAATACTCACGTTATTACAATAATTCATAAACACACGTCATGATAGTTTGTCCGCCTGTGTCAAGAAAACAGTTTACTGTCGAATGCTGTTTTATCCCCGTAAGACATTGATAGTGTAGGCTTGATTGACACGTCATGACAGTTTAATTGCCATGCAGAATCATCACTATTTATATGGCTATTTCTGACACAACATGTGACCCGAGCGAAGCCAGGTTCGCAGCTAGTAAGGTATTATAATGGGTACATTGTAGTTGTTTACTTAATTTTTCTGGTTCGTCGACACCAGCTAACAGAGAGCTAAACGGGGTTCCCCTGTTATAATAATTATGTATACAGACTGATAACAATATTTTAACAACTGAATTTATTTGTTATGATAAAAACTATTCATATTATTAATATCCTGTGAAAGATACGTTTGACTGATTTCAACAAACTTGAAAAATAACCTTTACACTGAACCATGCATTCTATTATTATTAATTAACTTATAAAATCAAAAGAACCATATGTACAATTAATACACTATTTACTTTAAAAAGCTACATTTTTATGCTGTTCGTAATAAATTTTGCTTTGATATTAAGGTCAGTGTCGGCCTGAATTACTCGAAATTGTCTGCTCCCCAGCGCTAGCATTTTGTGAATAGTCGATCAAAGATTGAAAAACAATTTATATTAGCATAAACGCCAATAAATCATGATTCGAACTACAAAAATGTTCCCTTATGACGCGTGGTATTTTGTCGCTGTTTATTTATTTATTGTTTTCTATTATTGGCAATATTGTTTCTAAAATTCGGGTGGATAAAAATCGTCCCTGAATTTTACCGCCCAATTAGTTCTTACGTCCTTCTACAGCTATAGCAGAAGAAGAATAATATTTAACATTTCGACACAAAATTTGTTTTCTTCAAAACAATTTTGTAATTACTACAGTAAATCTACTAGTAAATCAAGCAAACTTGATACCAGCTGACTTAAAAAAAAAATTACTATAATTTTTAAAAACTATGACGGCTTTGACTTAAAAATGTCAGATTAATTTAGTTTTCAAAATTTACAAGAGAATGTAGAATCTATATAAGAAAATTTTAGGCATCTAAATTCAATACTTTTCGTATAACCGATATCAAATCTTTAAATTATTTTTAAAATGCTAAATATTTGTCACATAGCTATGATTGCGTTAATAGCGATTATAATATCTTACGTTATGCAAAAGAAAACACCGACTACTGTTGGATTTTTTTTTTCTGGTAAATACTATATAATTCTTTAACAATTAAACCAAACTATGTTTTGCAAAGTGAGTGAAGTGAAGAAAAATTATGGTAGGTGATATGTTCGTAAGCGAGATATTGAAACGTTTTTTAATACCTACTATGCGCTCTGGAGAGAGAGAGATTGTAGATTATAGACGCTCATCATCTGAGGTCATCAGCGTCTATGGCTCTGGAGAACGTTTGCCTATCGCTTAAAATAATCTTAACTTAAATGATACATTGCATATGAAGGCTTTTATAAACGCAGATAAAAATTAGATTATGTTTACTTTTGCATTAATAGATTTGATAAAATGCATATCAAACAGGAAAAAGTAATTAGTTGAACCCATCATAAACTGCAGTGCAGTGTTGAATTTTGTCATTTTTATGCAAATTTACAATTCGAAATCTTCGATTAAAACGCCTGTTGTTTTCTGATGCCGTCAGGAAGTCGTCTATATCAGTGGTTTCACTCGCGTGTATGCCGATTTTAATCAAACTCTTACCTTAACCGGTTAATAGATTACCAAGTGTTATCACAATCGGTTTCGACATTCTTGTGGACGGACAGAGACAAATTTCTGGAGATTGGTTTTCTCGTTACAAAAACAGCAAAAAATGAAATTATCCCATCACTATTTTATTATTAATATCGATTTCAGCAAACTATATCTAAATTGGCATAATTCTATAAACTTAAATCATTAAGAAATCTACAAATGCAATTGTAAATTCTTAATTAATATTTTTCTTTTAATAGGTGAAGGTCGAATGCATCCTCGTATAAAACGATCATTCAGCGGTTTGTTCAAGCGCCCCCCAAAACTGACACAACAAAAACCAGTCGTAGAAAATCAAGATGAATTAACAGCTGCATATTGGAGATACGAGGCACAATTACGACTCAAAGAACAACTACAAAAACGGGTCATCACAAACCGTGCCAAAAATGTTATTATGTTTTTGGGTGATGGTATGTCGATTCCAACCGTATCGGCTGCACGCGTATATTTGGGTCAGTTGCAAGGTCACAGCGGTGAAGAAGCGCGAATATCCTTTGAAGAATTTCCTTACATTGGCTTGAGTAAGACTTACTGCGTTGACAGCCAAGTTGCCGATTCAGCCTGTTCAGCAACGGCTTACTTATGTGGAGTTAAAGCCAATACCGCAACTCTTGGTGTCACAGCCGCTGTGCCTTGTGAAGACTGTAAAGCAATGCAAAATGTAAGCAACCATGTTAACTCAATCGCTGATTGGGCCCAAAAAGCCGGTAAAGATACGGGAATCGTTACAACTACCAGAGTTACGCATGCTTCTCCAGCTGGTACCTACGCCCATACTGCAGACAGGAACTGGGAGGCTGATAAAGATGTCCTCAAGAGTGGTAATGATCCAAAGAAATGTCCCGATATTGCTCAACAGCTCATCACTGGTGAGCCTGGAAAGAAATTTAAGGTATTAATATTATTAACCAAATAATATGTGGCGTTCAACGAAATTGTTAATAAAATAACGACTCGTTTTAGGTAATTCTTGGTGGCGGCAGAAAAGTGTTTCTTCCAAAAACAGAAATTGATGAGGAAGGTGGAAGAGGTGAACGTGAAGATGGAGTAAATCTAATAAAAGTATGGCAAGATATGAGGAAACAAGATGGCGTCTCTTATAAATACGTCTGGAACAAAAAAGATTTGTTGAAAATCGACTCAAATAAAACTGATTACTTATTAGGTCTTTTCGAAAGCGATCATTGTCAATACAACTTAGATGCTAACCCTGCATTGGAACCAACACTCTCTGAAATGACTAAAAAAGCAATTGAGATCGTATCCAAAAACAAGAACGGTTACTTTTTGTTTGTTGAGGGTGGTAGAATTGACCATGCTCACCATGATACGTTGGCGCGTAAATCGTTGGATGAAACAGTTCAGTTTGCTGATGCGATACGTTTGGCTACCCAAATGACTAAGGTAGAAGATACGTTGATTGTTGTCACATCAGACCATGCTCACACTATGACTTTTAACGGATATCCGGACAGAGGAAATAATATCCTTGGTCTCAGTGGAATGTCTGATATTGATGCCTTGCCATATTCGACACTTAGTTACGCTAACGGACCAGGATACCAGAAACCCAATCCTGACGGATCAAGACATGATATCAGAGAAGACAATATGGGTTAGTATTTAATATATCATATTACCTCTTACGAAAACATTAGATCCTATCTATATTTATCATTTTCGTTTCCCAAACTCACTAAAGACAGGTGAGCAATGTGCAAAGAAATCATGTTTTGTGTACAAATTATTAAAGTGGTCTATGTTATAGTATATATATGATATCATGTGTTTGGTTATTTGCAATTCCACATTTAAATTATATGATTGATACTTTGCGATCTTATACGAAAGCAATAACTTTGTGTACGTAAATTTCTAAAACCTGAATAACAAATGCAATATTTTTTTCTTTTCCAGGAGAAAAATCATATATGTTTCCAGCACTGGTGCCTCTGAAAAGCGAGACCCATGGAGGTGATGATGTTGGTATCTTCGCGCGTGGACCGTGGGCTCATTTGCTCACCGGTGTTATTGAACAAAACGTAATACCTCACGTAATGGCGTTCGCTGCATGTTTAGGCGATGGTCTCACTGTATGTGACCTTCATAAAGGTATCTAATTACACGTGCTACTGACATGTGAGTTACTATGTTATGACTGACGGTCATCGATGCAACTATAAATATTATGTTTTTCTAATCCATCAGTGGATCATTGGATTCAAATAATGATTCAATAGTTTTATTTTTTGCTGCTGGTCATAATTTAAAGGCTCGATAAATTTTCGAATAACGCGTCCGGCGAAATTTATTCCTTAATGTACATTTTAAATCCAAATAAACCGAAAACGAGGTACATGATCATAGCACTGATCTATGCTCTACTACTGGATTGACTTGTGAAACGTCATTGTGGTAAATTGAACGTTAATCCTGCGCCTCGAAATGGTGTATAACATAATTTTAAGACGCAGGATGAGTTTTCAATTCAGAATACTACCGTCAATCCAATAACTTAGACATCAGTGATTTCTTTTAACAATTGCATATTGAGTTGTACATATGGAATGATAATGTACTACTGCGCATACAAATCGACAGAAAAGAGAAGGCAATAAACACGGTATATGTATGTCTCTTTCTGGTCTGTCTTTAGTATGTTATTATACAAAGACGAAATAGCAACCGCAATTATCGCTTATCTCTTTCTGTCCTAGACTAGCACTCCATATCTACACCTTATTGGTATATTGACGAGTGTTGTGCACCATGCATCACCCAAATTAACGAAAAATGCATTACGAGTGTATTTTTCGTCAATTTTGGTGACTTCCAGTGCACTATAATCGTGAATAGATTTTACATATTAGAAAAACTAAGAAATGCTTATTCATGAGTTTAAGTTACTATTATTTTTTAAGAACGCGTAAATGCGGTCGTCAGCTACCACAGAAGCTGTGCTATGTCATCGCTAACGAAGCTAATCTATCTGTTATCAGTACCCGTAATTTCGCATTCTTGGCATTTTTTTTTTTTGACGGAAGAATGTGTTTCTATGTTTTTACCCGAAAACAAGTAAGCCGATTTTTTACAGTATCAATTTCCAATATCCAAAAGTACTTTTTATACCAGACTACCCTTTTGGCTAAGATTGTGTTCTTAGCGAATATGGGGACGTAATCGACGTTCATGTGAGACGAAAACTAACTAAGAAACGATTAATTATTTATTTTTTTCAAAAAGCTATTAGCTCCAGATTAGTTTGATACAACACAGCTTCGATCTTAGTATGGACTGCGTACTTTAGACTGCATTGCACAGAGCTCTTTCAAGAATATAAGTTTTAATAATTTCATAATATGCCAAGAAATTAATTAAAGTAAGCTGTTTTTTTAAATAAATTATAGCTCTTGCAAAAAGTAAAATCAGTATTACATCACATTAAATTAATATGTGTTTTTTACAATATATTTGATAGATATATAATACTTGCATATATCACAGATAGTGCTTAACAAATTGGTTGTATTAGTTATTTATGTATTTTATAAATAATACTGTTTTTGTCCTTGACTAATTGACAGTACATTATACAGTTAATTTATTTTATTACAAAAGAAATTTGTTACCGACTCTAGTGGAAATAATTGATAGCTTGAGCAAATTTAAATACTAAACTCGTAGCAAAATGTTTAACGTCGAAGCAAAAGACGGGAAAATCAATTTGATAACACACAGTCGACTAGGAGCTAAGGATATGCTATGCTGTCGACTCATACAATTACGGCCTGTGGAAAGTTTTACAATGGAGCGACATCCAATTATGGCGCCTTCCTTGCTTGCCCCTAATATATACCACAATGAAAATATCAAAAAGCGAAAAAAATATTTTTTCCTTTATTTTTCTTTGCGCCCCCTGGGACTTGGCGCCTGAAGCAGCTGATCCGTTTGCCCTATGGTAGGGCCGACCCTGAACTGATACAATGTGTAGCAGATGGTTTGTTGGTTTGGCTAACGACAGCATAGCACTGCTTCGCTCGTAATGGACTATTGGTTTTAGTACAACAAGTGGATCCTATTTCTGGATCTTTAAATTATTTTACTAGTGTAATTTAAAAGGGAAACAAAAACATAATTGTCATTCCACTTTGTTTATATGAAAAATTAACACGTTTGCAGCTATTTCTTTTCCCTAGTTTCGTATTTTTGTTTATTTTAACACCATTTAAACAAAAATGGAATCTTATTGCAAAAGTCGATTATAAGAAATGTATGTTCTCAATTTTTTCTAAATGGTACTGTTTTAAAAGCTGCGTAAGAAATGGCTGCAAATATACTAATTGTATTTATTTATTTATTATATTGATTAACAATCTTCGATTTGATTAATTTTTATTTATTTTACAGCTTTTTATAAATATGTTGATGACATTGTTCTATGATTGAAGAGTATGGTTTTTCACTGCATTGTTTTGTTTTTTATCAAGCTGAAATGAAACTACATTCGTACTTTATGACGTCATCGTGGTTAACAGTTTTCATGTCCACCTTTTTAGATCGTATTTTGAACTAACCTTTATTTGTATATGAAAAATATGTATCTTGATGAAATTAATTACTTTTGAAAACATAACAATAGACACGACACTCTGTAAACATTGATATTGACAAATATATTGTTTCAAAGAGTCAGAAAACTTACATTTGTGGCAAAAAGGTCACGCGTAGTGCATATAGAACGACGGTTTGATTATATTCATTCACACCTTGCGGTGCTTTCTCTAATATTTTTTGTGACCGTATTAATAATTACGTATTAAAGCATTTTAAATACTAATCATTCACGCTAAATTAATCCATATGGTATCAAAAAAAAACAAACATTTTTTTATTTAACGCGTGTGCATAGAACGTGATTAAATAAGTAGACTTGCAATAATTATTGTGAAAATTGAAGGACCTTTAAAATTACTACACCACTTTGAAATAATGGACATGAAATCATGTAAATAATAATTAATAACAAACCTTGTATGACTCTAAAATCAAATAATATTTTTAATTTTTCTTTTTCAGTATATTTGTTTTCATACTCTAAACGTAAATATTAACTTCAGAAATTGACACATTGTTTTTCAATTCATTGTATTTGTCATTTAAAACAAATGCATTTCATGCGTATTTGTACAGATGTTCTTTTGTTAATACGTTTAGTATTTGGTTAGTTGATAATTTTTTTTCAGAATGCATGAAATGGTATTTGAAAATGTAATCTAATTTAAATTGTGTTGGTAAAAATGGTATGATTAGAATGTATGAAGCTTAAACTATTTCAATCTTCATCTTTGGTTAGCTTTTAATCGTAGGATACTGTTGGGAAATAACCACGGTTTTAAAGTTAATAAAAAATATTAAGAGCAACTCAATAAAAACTTGCAATTTTACCTGTGATAAATTGATAAACGTTTCTCTATTCTTGAGCGCTCATTTTTTATTCTAATTGAGACATCACTAAACGTCGAGGCCGAACGAAACGGCCTCGACTAAACGTTATGTGACGTCAGTGTCACTAAACAGTTGGTTCAAACATAAATCTCAAGAATAGCCCAAATAAGTATATTCCAATTTCTAGGTATAGAAGCTAGAACTAACTATAGGTAATTTAAAATTGCTAAAACAGCGAACATTGTATATAGAAAAAAACATATTTTAAAAATGTGTATAGTATTTATTGTATAGAATAATATAGAAAAATTGTTACTAAAAAAAATTTAAAGGTAATTTTATTTGTATAATACGTAGGTATTGTATATATTATTTACTTGTAAAATAAAGCTATTCAAGTAAAACTCGTTATGTCTTTTACTTATAAAAGAAACAAACGGAACATTTAAGCTACTTATCTTTTTCAAATATCAAAAAGCTGGACATTGCTAAATGGTGAATGGCGTTATACTTGTATTATTATTTATAGTACGATTACTAAACATGTACTTGAAATAATCGTTTAGAACACGAATTAGTACTTACAAAACACGCCTCTGGTTTCAATATTCAAAAAAGATAAAATACCAAAAAAACATTTTTCTATATTTCTTTTCTCATGAGCTTGATCTCTGTGTACATGTTGACGTCACAAAGGCTGAACAAAATATCCCCTCTCTATGGGCTGAACGGACGCTCAAAAAACGATGATGCAATGCAATTAGCCAAGCTCAAAACCAGGGGCGTAGCTACCGCCGTATCTGCCGTATCAATTATACGGGGCCCCCGGGCCACGGGGGCCCCCAACGTGCGTAAGCAAAAATTAATAAAAACTTCCCAATTTTTTTTTAATTTCAGAAATGACAAAAGTCAAAAAAAACAATTTCTTTTTTTCCCGCGTAAAACGTGCGTTCAAAAGCTGGCAACACCCTACATCGGTTATCGCGGGCTGCGGGATTTCCCCGTTTAAATCATTTACTTCAACGGGGAAGGGGCCCCTAAACTAATTTTTATACGGGGCCCCGCCAAGGCACGCTACGCTTCTGCTCAAAACCCAAAGATTCTGTGGTAATTTTCTTAAATTTCAATTGTATTGTAGTTTCGACGTATTTTTTTTATAGAAGCAATATTTAGTAAATATTTTTGAACCGATAATGCCGTCAAATTCGATTTTTATTAAGCTTATCCGGGAAAAGTACCTATCATATTGACTTCACAATTTTTACACTTGACCCATAGATGACTATACTGTCGATGTAAATTCATCATTTGCTTCATTTTGACATTCGCATTTACGTGATCTTGGCTGGGTATGTGTTACTTTTCCATTTGTTATATAAGTCGTTTCATAAAAATACGAGTAGTGGACATTGCACAGTTTTTCTTGTAATCGTTACAAAAATCAAAGATGATTTTTTAATGTAATAATAAATCTTATGGAAAAAACTAACCTGTATTTTTTGTAGGATTTACTTATTGAATAATTATGGCTTCGGGAGCCGTTAAAAGAGGAACAGGGCTAACAGGCCTAGCAGTAGCTACAAATCCTCACCATACGCTTGGTGTTTTGTACGGAAAAATAATGAGAACTTTACAAAAAATGCCCGAAACTTCTGTATATAGGAAACATACTCAACAGATAGTATGTGAAAGAGATGCTATAGTAAAATCAACACAAGACATTGGGGAGATTGAAAAGAAAATCAATTGTGGCCAGATTGAAGAAGTGATTGTACAAGCCGAGAAAGAATTGATATTGGCTCGTAAAATGCTTGGATGGAAGCCTTGGGAACCACTAATTCGAAAAGCTCCTGCCGATCAATGGGCTTGGCCTCCAGCTCAACAAGTGCAACAAAAATGAAAAATGTATATTTGACCCATAGTTAATGTAAATAATCTTTAAATATGTAGTTTTGTTTTTTTATGTCGAATCAACATGTATTTCGACTGGCATCTGAACATAATAAAATTATGCAAAACGAAAAAAAGTGTCTTAAAAATTATAAAGTAATATTTGTAAATTAATTGCATAGGCATTTTTTGACTTAGTACATAAAGGTTTTTCATCCAGTTATTGATTTTATCGAGTATGTGTATAACAATCGATTCGTGAAAGAATCGATTGCAATATAACGTTGTTGTCTATACTCCTTTTTAAACTTCAAACAAAAACAAATCAAATCATCGTCCCCCTCTACTTTGTCCAAACAACAGCCATATGGTTGGAAATAAATAAACGTAAAATCGAAAAATGTCCCAACCAACGTAAGAACATATTGGGAAAGAAATTAAAATTGATACCTTTAGAATACTCACTATGGGCACTATTCTTTAGTATTTAATTTCAAGTAAGTACTCAATTAAAAATATTTTCGTTTCTCTGAAAATGTTAAAAGTTCAGTTGACGTTATTTTTGTGCAAGTTGGTACGCCATTGATAATTGAATACACAAAATATAGGTCGCAAAATATTAACAAATTATTCTGTATATTTTGTAAATTGAATTATTAAAATTAGCACGTATGGTGCAATAAGTGTTCATTATTTCATGGGAAATAGTAATCGTAAAAGGGGATCAACCAATTTATATAACAGCAGTAATCATGTAACTAGAGACAGGCAAAATTATTTTAGCCAGGTAAAACTATTAATTTATTAACCTAAAGATTTTTTAATGCAGTGTTTTTGTGCGTCATCACCTTTAGTCTATATCAACATCATTTCAGCACGTGCCATAATATTTATAGCTGTTTCTTTGTTTTACAGTTCAGCTTGGCTAACATAGCAAGCAATTTAAGTGGAAGATCATTTGCAAGTGTTGCAAGTCAGCAATCAACTTCAAGTGTGTCAAGACCCTGGTCTCGAGTGTCTCGTCGAAGGTATGCATGTTTTCTATCGAATCTTGAGGCTCGCGTATTATGTTAGTTTTCACCGTATGGAGCACCTTAATAATACCTTGTAGAGCTGTTTAAAAAGAAAAATACTGAAATTCTAGGTCCTATAAAAATGCAATGTTTAACTGCAAATTTAGCCTGTCAAAATGTATATTAGGTTCAATCGACTCTCATATTTTGAGACTATCCTATTTTTTTTTAGTTTTCACCATACGAAGCATCTCGATAAACCTTTTTAGACCTTAAGTTTAAAACGAAAAGTACTAAAGGCTTACTATCAAAATATTATGTAATGTTTCGATTTTGAATTTAGCTATGTATCAAAATTGACTTGTTAAGTAGGCAGCCGATGAAATTTCAATTCAAATGCAAAAACAAATTTTTTTCAAATACTTTTTTTTGTTAATTATAACTAAAGCATAGAAATAATTAAGAAATTGATAAAACTAAATTTTGTATAGATTGTTAGATTTGTTAACACAATATGAACAAAACGTTCATAGTCAGAATAATGAGTTTTCAAAAAGAAAATAACAGCTTATTCAGATTCTTCAATACTGTAAATCTAACTTCAGAGAACTAAAACGTGTATTCACACTAACTTCAGCTCAGTGCACACTCAGTACAGTGGCCTTGAATGAACTATTCTATAAAATAATTAATCCAAGATAATTACCTCAATTGTATTTTCATATTTCATTATTTTTCATAAATTGAATCATGGTTTTTTTTCAATTGTTTGACATCTACAAATCAATCGTTTAACTAACTTATTTTTAAAAAACAAATGTATCAATCATTTTTACACAGTTGAAATTGATACTCCATTTTTATTATATTTATATTGATTGCTTTCATCATGAACAAAAATGAATATGTATGTATCCTGTTTAGTGATACAATGATTACAATTACGATTAATTCACGATTATTGCAATTATACGATTAATGACAGTCTACGATTATTGTCAGTTGCGCAACAGACACGTATTTGTGCGACTACAACTGATAGGTATGTGAGTGTTTATGAATCGGTACTAGTCTGTTACTTGTTAGCACACGTTTAGTTGTTAAAGTTTTAACGTTGCTTTGTTACAAGAGCGGCTCGGGTGTTTTAGTGCACTTTTTTAATTGTTCATCTCTTTGTTGAATTAACACATTTTGGAAAAAAATTCGCATACTGGAAGGAGAGAAATTAGAGGTATTTGGAAATATTTTAGAAGGCATCAACCAATAAATTTTAATTGACAATTATATATTTAATTCATCTATAATCGTAATCGTACGTTTATTGGTTTGTTAATCGCAATCGTAAAAATAAGAATCGTTGCATCACTAAAACGTCCGTCCTTTTCCATCTTTTGCACTCGGCTTAGTTTTTTTTTTAGTCTTTACGATACATTTTCTTCCTTAGAACAATCGATTTATTTCATTGGTAGCCATAATGATCTAAAAATATAAAATTTCTCGTAGGTGGAAACAGTCAACATTGACAGAACCTTTTGAAGCAAGCAAAACAGCTTGGCCAGTTGCACATATTGAATCTGCCTTTTTGCCAGAGTTTCCTTTGAACTCTGAACTTACTGAAAACAGCTTTTGCATACTTGATTTTATTTCGTATGGCGCTTATGGCAAAGTTTACAAAGTACAAAAGCTAGATAATCGTCAAATATACGCGTTGAAAATATTATCGAAAGCTCAGATAATCAGTGAGAACGCTGTGCGACAAGTTAAAGAAGAAGTCTCGATTCAAAGTCTTTGTGGACACAATCCCTTTATAGTCAACTGTCCATTTTATTGGCAGAGTCGTCGGAAATTATATATCGGTATGTAATGTTATGTAAAATTCCAAGGAGGTAATTTCCCGAGAAAAATAATTTTCGGACCAGAGCTGGGCAAAGCATTGAACCTAAGCGCTTGAAGCACCAAGCATCGAGCACTTATTACAGTGTTTAAAACATCAAACAAGCACTTCCGTTTTGAAAAATGCTTAAAAGCATCGAGCACTTATTAAAATGTTTTAAATCTTAACTTCCAATTAGTGTTGGGTAACTCAGATCTGAACCGGTTCAAAGAGCCGACTCCGACACAAGATCCGTGAGAGCCGACTCACTTTTTTTTGAGCCGACGGATCAACGGATCCGCATAACTCAGTGAAACACTTAACACCCAGAAGCACATTTTTACACTTACGTATCAGTTCTTGCTTTAATGCATCTGTCAGCTCAAATGACTCATGCATCACATGCTTGGCTATGCATTCTTGATTCTATATAGGTCGTGATATGATTGACTGAACTAGGTAACCCAGTGGCAGACTGCAGTGACATACTCAGAACTCGGCTCTTTTTGAACCGGTTCAGTGAGCCGGCTCACATACGGGATCCAGATGCAAAGATGCAGATCACTAAAAAGACCCGTTTTTCCCATCTCTACTTCCAATCAGTGGCGTAATTATACCGTTTGAGACCTGTGGCAAATTCATCGGATGGGGCCCTCCCTCAATGTAAAGAAGCTCAACCAACATTTTATCTCTTTCTTACAAATGCGTTCAAATCTTGATATTAATTTGTGTATATACTTTAATATATAACTAAAATTAATTGAATACAAAACTAATAAACTTTACTAAATGTTGAAATAATAAATGCTAGCATCATCCTGCCACCCTATTGTTACGCCACTGCTTTCAACATTAAGTTATGGTCTAAATTTTGGACATGAACAATATTTCTAATTGCAATAATTGTTAGAAACATTCATTTTTACAATGCTATATTAGAAAAATTTTATTTTTGAACTGTCACCGTCGGGACTCAAACCCAAATCTTTCCACTTTCGCGGCGGAATGAGTTCTCAGTTACTCTACAGTGCGATATCTCATCAGTCAATCCTTCATAATAAAGCAGATTTTACTATGTAACGCTAGACATGAACCCTCTCAGTAGCGAGAGCTACGAATGAAAGATGAAAATTTTCATTTAACTAATTATTAATATTTCTAATTGATGGGGAAGTTTGAACTTAAAGAAATATGAATTAGAAAAAATAGACTAAATATGTTTTATTAAACTTTGAAAGTGCTTATTAAGCATTCAAAATGCTTAAGCTTGTTGAATACTTATTAAGCAATTGATATTGCTTACGTGCTTAATAAGTAGCAAGTTTTTATTTAAGTACTCTAAGCTTCGAGTATTGGTTTTACAAAATGCTTTAAGCGTTAATACATGCAATAAGTTTTCAGCATTGTCCAGCTCTGTATAAAAAGCATAGTCCTCGTAAAATTTTTAGTGAAGGAACAACCCACAGCATTTCTTAAATGTACATTATTATAAATGTTCAAACCTGACCTAACTCAATCATAAGTGCGTTTGTAGACAATATAAGGGAAATATGGGTCACATAGTAGTGTTAGAACTTTTGTTTTTAAAAATTGATGGCTACCAGAAAATTGCCATTCGTGAAATAAAAATTGTTGATAGTATTATTGATGACATAGTGATAAAAACACAATGTTGTGACAAAAATTATTGTGAATAATTATAATTAAATAACCCGAATAAGCTAGATTAGATAAGAGAAACTACTGAAATTATTTAAGATATCAGTTGAACTTAATGCCCCAGAAATATTTTTATTTTTAGAATGTAACGTTTGTTTTTGTTTTATCCTTTTTTTTTTTGCAAAGTGTGAATGAAATTATTTACAAGTAATTCTTTTGTTATTGACATTTAATATATTTAAATAGATATTGTAAATAATTCTTTAAATAGAATTTAAAATAATGTCAGTTTTCAATATATTGGTGAGTTTTTTTTTAAATTAAGTAAATTTTTGGTACTGCCTCTGAAAATAATGGATGTAGATTTTTTAAAAGATTCTTTGTAATAATTAGTGCATTAGCGACTTTGTTTCTTTAATAATGATGATTTGGCGCTATCAGCAACCAAATTCAATTTTTGTTTATGGAAAAATCAGATCAGCTGTTTGAAGGTGCCATCTTACGCGCTTTTTTGTTTTCATTTTTCCAGTCAGTGATTTTGTCGAAGGGGGAGAATTACATACTTTGTGCGAAAGCTACGATACGTTGCCTGAAGAACTCGTGAAGATTTATGTAGCCGAAATTGCACTGGCGCTCGGTAAGTCATACATTTAATAATATATTTAATTTTTGTTTTCTGAACTTAATTAAACGGTTGCAGTCAGCTGTCTTTAACACGTTGACTGCCACGCAATTTTTCAGGATTCCGGTCTAAAGAGCCAATTTGATTTAATCATGTTATATTATTAAAAGCTTTAATAATTAATCCAAAGGCTTAAGAAATGTTTTTTTTTAATGTTTAAGTGTTTTTTCTGTTCATTTAAGCCAAACTTAATTTTTTTATTCTCTTTCCTGAGGTCATCTATTCGTAATTACAGTGTTATGCTACGAGTTTTCTCATAGCTCTATAAATATGGCAAGTAATGAAGGGACGAGATAAGTCGTAGTAGGCGTCCTGGGCAAGTAAACAACCTATGAGATATCTCGTAGTTGGCAGTCAACATGTTAAGAACCACAGTTTGGGATCGAAATAACCGTTACCAAGCTAAGGCCCGTTTTCAGATTCAAGGCCCTAATACGTTAGATTTGTCATTCTGTGATAATTTAACAGTTTGTTGCGTCATACAGCATGTCGCCATTGACTCAGATATCACAAAAAAAATTCAGTGATGCAACAATTTCTGTTTTTACGATTACGATTAACAAACCGATAAACATATTTGTATTGGTTTGATTACAGATTTCTTGCACAATGCCGGAATAATATATCGAGATCTGAAAGCTGAAAACGTATTGTTAGATAAGGACGGTCACATCCGATTGATCGATTTCGGTCTTTCAAAGTGGCTAAATTACGGTGCGAGAACATCGACACTTTGCGGCACCTTTAGATACATGGGTATGCGTCATTTGTTACTCATTTTGTTCTTGTCCTCTATTTGTTTCACTCTATCTTCACTTCAAAATATTTCCATAGCTACCTCATCGATCGTTATTTAATATTTAAATATTTTTTTTACGAAGTATATTGTTTGTTATAGTTTAGTTGTTATTAACGTAACTGATATGCAATTGTTTTATTATTATTTTTTCGTTATTCACTAAATTCTCAGGCGTCATTTTGTGATTATTGTTTAATGTTAACGAATATTTATATCGCGATCATAGCTAGGTATTTATTTAATTTTCTTTATTAGAAAGAAATCCTTGTTTAAAATGAATGCTCGAACGAACATTTTCGATTTAAAAACTGAGGGACGGCAAGTCGAAGAAGCTGTTTTAAGTCTTTTTCATACTGTCCTGTTCCACCGTACTTTAGGTAAATTCAATTATCACAATGAAAACAGTTATTCGGTCGGAAGTATCGGTTATACCGACGTGGATTGCGATTTTATCGATTTCACGTACGTGAGTTGTACTTCGGACGCGCTCGGAAATAATTTGAGGAAGGATGTTTTAGATTTTACGAATTCACTTCGTGAGAATGAAGGTAACGGCGTAGGTACAATTAGTTTAGAGTTTTATCAGAAAAAGAAGGGTCGCTGGGCCTGGTACGAATCTTTGCCATGGGAAGTATGGACGATACGAATATCGTTAATTAATATAACGAAAGAGGAGGAACGAAGACAGTTCAAAGAAAAAGTAGGGGAAATGTTAACCGAAAAGGTTTTTTATATAACGCAACTAATGAACAGGCACGATTATATACCTAAAATGCCGAATAGATCTGACATAGATTGCATTTTCGATACGTCTTATCCGGACGTACAACCTTACTTGTTTAGAGTACATACCGTAGATCCCGCTTGTGCGTCTGTTACATCAAATTTGAAGAAAATTTTGAAAGAAACTTTAAAAATGTAAAGTTTCACTTACTCACTGTAGCATGTTTTTCGGCTTGAGTTTTGTGACTGTACAAAACAATTACTGTATTTTTGTAATAAGAAATTGATTATTTTAGTACAATATAAAATTGCCTGACGCTGTTTTAAGTAATTTTGAGATCTATTTCTGATGATCTTATTTCAAACTGTGAATTTGAATAAATGCTACTTTTTTCTGTGGAAATCCCAAAGTATAAGTATATAATAGTATGTCTACTGCCTTTTAATTAATATTTATTACAAGAGAGTCCGCGATAAAAAATGGTCGTATGAGCGCGACGATCCATTAATACGTTCAGTGCGCAAGACGCATATGGTGCGTCTGTGCTATAGTTACTCCTGTGCGCACGACGCACATGCTGCGTCCGGGGAAGTTTAGTCTTCAATGAAGAATAGTACTGACAGCATCGATACTATGTACCGGGTATAATCTCAAAACACCCGATATAATCTAAAAACATCCGGTATAATCTAAAAACACCCGACGACTGCCGGTTTTTCGTGACATTTTCGTTCCAAAAATAATCAGCACCTGTGGTGACCCATTTACGTCAGAGTGGCAGTGAACGTGTTAAGCGTCTGCAGGTAGTTCAAGTCTCCCTCCCCAACTTTTTCCTCTCGCATTATTGTCTGCCGTTTGTAATGAAGATCTGTATTGATAATCAACACTAGTGGTCTCGATGCCTGACAATGCTTTTTTTAGCATTTGGGGGGCCTAAAAATCATAGAAAATACATTTTCTAACAAATTGCCCATCGCAGTACCTTTTTGTATTTTTTTTTTTTTAATTTTTTGATGATCTCGGAAAAGTTCTCGCTCAGCGGAATTTGTCAGAAAATGTGTTTTCTATGATTTAGCCCCCCTAAATGCTAAAAAAAGCATTGTCCGGCATCGCGACCACTAATGTTAAATATCAGTACAGATCTCCATTACAAAGCGCTCTAGCGCGCTCCGACCTAACGACAGAGAATATTGTGAGGGGAAAAAGTTGGAGAGGGGGACTCAAACTACCTACAGACGCTTATTGGATCGTCGCGCTCACACGACCATTTTTTGTCGCGGGCTCTCTTTATACTAGTAATTATTCCATATTTAACAGTTACTTAAAAATTCGATACAGCGAATTTATTTATTACTAACATTACTAAACATGTCACGTTATAACTCCGAAGTGCTGAAAGTGATAACAATGCATTAAACTGTATTAAATCAAGTCGATCGGTAGATCGTTTAATTCGTGGGACAGACAATCTACTAAGAAGTTCTGTGTTAATGAGAAATTTTCTTTTCGACATAAATTACTTCAATTTTCGAATCCAAAATTGATAATTATTTTTACTGCGGAACTTTAAACGATCATCGATGTTTTCAATTTTAAAATGTACAGTTTAGTATATTATTGTCACGTTTAATATTTCTAACCGAGGGCTGATAACGAAGCATGTTTGGTAATATGATAAATTTTCCGTATATTTATTATTATAAATACGTTCGATACTTCACATTTTATTGATATCTAGAAGCTAGTGACCTCAGTTGTTGAGCGTCTGTAATTTACAATCTCTCTCTCTCTTTTATCGATGTCTTGTATTTTGATACTTTCATAGTCTATTACCAAATATATTTATTTGTTTTCATCGGTAAAACAATCGGTTAATTTGTTTTATTAAGTCACAAATTAACGTCCTTACCTTATTATGTTTAATTTTTTCACTAAGATAATTTGACAATTTAACATATTTTATTTATTCATTTTGATCCAGTTAAGAATATTTTCATTGGTTTATACTTACGTTAGTCGTTTATTTTGTACCTATCATGTTTTTAAATTTGTTTTTTATTCGAAACTTTTTTCTTTTTAATCTTAATTATGGTTTTTGTAGCGCGAGATTTTTTTCAGATTTTTTTATTTTTTTTTTTTTTTGTATCGTTTTCGTTTGAAATCAGAGGCTTATAATATTGTACACATATAATTGTCATAGTCATCGTTTTCGTCCATTAAAATATTTTTTAAGATACAGTCATACTTGAAATAATATATAAGTATAACTTTGTAAGTGATTACCGTTGTATGCATACAAGGTGTTCCGAAAAAGTGTGCCACCACGAATTTTAAAGTTAACACCGAATGCAAAATGTCATTTGAATTTTTCAACTTTACTGGCGGAAACTCGATTTTTTTTATAATAACTGGTCAACCCATGCAAAAGTTACAGGTTTGACATCAAACATATTTTCCCTCAGTCTGATTTAGTGCCTATTCGTTATTTAAATTGGCATCCGTATTTATGAGCATTCGCGTCATATTCTCACAAGAGTGGGGGAGCGAAGAAAGGGAAATATGCCTTTACCATAGACATAGAAATATAGAGACAGAGCATGTACTAGGGTTTTAGACGAGGGAGATAAAGCCGATTAAGGGACGCGACGAGGCGAGTGGTGTCCGCTTGTCATTGGCCGGCGCATTGCGCATGTCTAGTGGCATGAAATTTATGTTGGTAGTATGGTGTAAAAAGAATAAAAATAAAAGAATAGTAACTTCTTACCACAACAGATTTATTCAGTGGATGTACATTTCGAGAGCTAAGCTCCCATCTTTAGCAAAACACTAAACTAACTAAATACAACAAAATCCTTAATTTATATACAATACAGGTAAAAAATATAATAGATAATCAGGGCTATTCTACTAATGATAATCACGGTGATTACCGAGTGCTTAGCAACATAAACATTCTGGGCAACAACTTTTATTTGTTTCTTTCTGCTAAGCAAAGTGTTTGCTACAAGTGGTTAAAATGATCATGTGCCGTGTTTATAAGAGTGGATAAATTGTAACTTGTAAATGGGTGTTGTTAAGCTGACACTTTGAGTGTTTATTAATTAAAATGCACGGCGAAATATTTCACTTATTTTGGAGTTAATTGAGAATTAAAACAGGTTAATAATAGAATTATATTATAACGTACACGCGTTATACATTTTTTTATTATTCTTTTACGTTTTTTATTAATCCAAAATTCGAATTGGAATTCAGTATAAGGGCTAATTTTTCCCATTTTTTATCCACAATTGTGGATTCGGTTGATGAAAGTTTTCCACTTAACATATTTTTATTAGCGTCAATAAAATCAATCATCAATTTGTACTGACTAGATGATACTTTTTTTTTGTCGTCTTTTTGTAATTTTATTATCCATAATAATAATGATTATCATTAATAATTAATTATTTTCAGCACTTGACAACTAACACAAAATTCAAAAGTATATAACCGTGGTAACCGCGCAAAAATAGACTTGTAATTAAATTCAGACAACTCTTTATAAATTTTGTAATCACTGTGGTTACGTAAGAAGAGTGATTAGAACAAAAATAGTAGAATACGGCTAAATGTTTACTATAACCTAAACCAAACTAACTTTTGAATGCAGCACAATCCGCCGGCCAATCAAAAATCGACACCATTCTTGCTTTGTACCCGTCCCTCAATTGTTTCCATCCGCAGATGTATACTCCATCCCTAGATCCATGGTTTTGACACTAATATTCCCCTTTTTTGACACAATATATTCAGAATAATTGACAGATAATTCGTTTAATTTGAAGCTGTAAATAATTATTAATAAGCATTTCGCCACGATTACATTCAATTTGCACACAAAAAGGTGGATACTAATTTGTTTAAACAAAAATACTGCTAGTACTTAGGAATTATATTTATACTTTGGTTGGCAATACTGATTCAATATTAATATTTGGCAAAAATACGAAATACAAACCGCAGTTCACTTTTATCATATACCTAAAAAGTTCTATATGACGCATTCTGTTTCGAAAGTGTAACGCAATATATTGAGATATAAACCATATATCTATTTCTATCTACAGAAAAATGTATAGTGCGCTTGCGCTAACGGCGAATCTGCGGGACGCATTTGTCCGCAGGTAGAAATAGAATATGTCTCCGTTTTAAATTGTTGGTTACATATTCGATGCATTTTGTCAAATGATAATTATCTATATAGGAACTTTCATAGGTATATGATTTTTATAATAGTAGTGCATTCAAATAAATACGAAATGAATAATTATTCGGTTATTGGTAGACTTTGACGTAAAAGATTATAGCTGGATAACTGTGCTTAATAGCAAGTTTTAAACTCTTCGAACACAAAGGTGTGCTTGTTGGTCTAACTCTCGGACTGTTCAAACTTGGTTCCAGACTTCTAGCAGTTTCCGAAACCTAAATTTGCTGGAACCAAGTACAAAACATTGGAAAATTCGACCCACTAGCACGCAATTGCGTCTGAGGAGTTCTGTTTTACCGAAAATAAACGCCAAACCCCGTTATTTATACAGTTGGCAACACTTTTAAATTATGTGATAAAAACATTGAGTGTTTATTTGGTTGCTCGATCAAAAGCTTCAGATAATTTAGTGAGATTCAACTGTTTTTATATATTTGATTACAAATAAGATTTTGTAGTACCTATAATATTAGTTTAGTACGTTATATAAATTACCTGAATTATGTTGTGAAAATAAGAAAAGAAAGATAGCGGGTGATGGTTTTGTAAATAACAATAAATAGTGCACTGTTAAAACAATTGAAGTCACACAGAATTTGACGGAAGTTGTTGAAACAAAACATAGATTGAAACAAAACACGGATGCAGTTTCATCTGAATGTTTGATTTGATTTATAAAAAAATATATATGAACCGAAAACGGTACGTGTTTGCCGTTTTTGTGTAAATTTTAAATTTGCGTTGGCGATTGAATTTCGTTATTTTATTAATCGCGACGCTTGTGTGGAGGGAAGATACCTCGCTAGACGTATGACCTGCAGCAATATTGAGCAACATTACCTAAATAGGTGGTGTTAGTTTAATTACTTACACTTGTGTAAAACCTTGTCACACGAGTTAAAAAAAATTGCCGACAGGTATTGTAAAAATAACTAAAAATTTGCCTTCATCATTTTATTTTGTTTTTAACGTGATTACCCGATGCAACTCAGGTTCCAAGAGGGTAGACATTTTTGAGAGGGAAAGCAGTCTAAAATCTATTCAGGGGTAACAAAATTGTATAAGAAACTTGAAAGTTTTGAATAAAATTTTCGATAAAAATATCCATTTTAAACGGTAATACGGGGCGGAACTGAATTAATTATAAAAATTTCCGACGTGGGCATGTCTACTATTCAATTCGAACAGTTTTAAATGCCCGAAATTCATTGGTAAAGTATCCAAGCACAAATATTAGCCAAATATACAAGTTGTCGAAACATTTTCAAAATTAATTATCGTGTCCAATGCAGGATTGTGCATTTCTGTCGTGGGATTGGAGCGTAACACCGCGTTATATTTGGCAGCATTTTATTTTAGTACACTGTTATCCAGGATGGACAAATGTCACAGATCCCCGTCGCAGGGGGCCCCTGGCCCGAGAGGGTCGTGGGCATAGGATGATCCTAGCATTTATTATTACAACATTTAGTAAAATTTATAAATTTTGTATTCAATTAATTTAAGTTACTTATTAAAGTACATACACAAATTAAACAAAAAAAAAATGTATAAAGATTTGAACGCATTTGTAAGAAAAAGATATTGGTCGAGCTTTATTACATTGATGGGTGAGTTCATTCAATGAATTTGCCACGAGTCTCAAACGGTATATTTACGCCACTGCTGCTATCGACTCTGACGCCACAAAACTGCCATTTTGAAAAACTAATGTAACAAGGGACCTGCCTCTTTATAGCAAAAACAGGATTTTAACTACTTAGGCTATGAGAAAATGGCTTCTGTTGATTTCTGTGTGGGCGATTTGTTTTAGCAAAAATACAAAGTGTATCTGCACGTACGCCTTTTTTGACTAAAGTAAAGATTATTAGATGTTATATTATAGGATTTATAATAAATATATTGCGGCTGTTAAAAAATGAACGTCCCTGAAATTAAAACGTTCATTGCGCTATATATTTAAATAATATATAGTTATGTAATAAAACATAGTGATTTATAATTAATAAGTAACTATTAAAGAAGTTTTCAGCGGTGGACTAAATTTTACGAAAAGTTGGTATTATTGTTCCTCGAACGAGAAAAATAAACAGTTGACGATCTCGCTTGTCATTGACTGTGTTTTGTTGTATAATCGTTATTTTTAAAGTTGTATAATACTTCCCTAGATGTAATGTTAATCTGTAAACATTTTGATAAACTGTCGGACGTTTGCTGTGAAATGCAGTAGTGTTCAGTGTTACAATTTGTGGTATTATCGCGCATTTCATAGTTTGCAGAATTTCAAAGGTGTACTCATTTAGGCAGCTCAGTGTATGATGAAAATATTTTTTTTCCACAAACAGCTGTAAGTTTTCACTTTTTTTTTATTGATTTAAATGTTTCATCAGATATGTATTGCCCATGTGAATTAAAAAAAAAAAACGCATCACAAAAAGAAATCTTTTTTTTTGTCCATCGCTGATTTTCTCAATGTGATCAATTGTATACGCTTTATTATTCAGACAGTTGTCTTAACCTCAAAATATTATGATTTTTTATTGCACGAATTTATAATATATTTTTAAAATTGTAAACAATTAGGACTCTTGTTTTAAGAAAAGCACGTGTAAAGTGTGATAGTCGAACATCTGGGCTTTTTTTAAGGTTAGAAGTTCTCTTCAGAATTAGCGAGGCTTGTGGGGTTGTAATTAACGCAAAGCTCTACTGTTCTGAGTTTCATTTATGCCGAAATCGTCTTAGTTGATAGAAAAACAATGAAATAGTATAATACACCGTAAGGACAGAAAGTTGAAATTCCTGCACTGCGCGTAACATGATGTTCGAGATGAAGCCGAGGGCATCATGTGTCGCGCAGTGCAAGAATTTCAACTTTCTGGCCGTATGGTGGATACTATTTTTCTTCATACCCATATCTAGTACAGTCATCTTAGTCAGAAACAGGGGTCAACCTCGGAATCCAACGGAATAAGCTGAATTTTTGTACAAACCTTTATTTTGGCATTACAAATGTTGTCTCAAAAGTCACATATGCCAACGTGTGAGCGTCCTTAGATATTCAAGGTCAAAGGTCGCAAAAATCAGTTTTTTGAGAATATCTCGTTTTCTGTGCCTCCTATCGTCTTTACATTTATTATAAAAGTTGTAGAGAATAAAGTTCTCTACAAATTTTATTTGAAACTTTTTTTTATACGTCGAACCGTTTTTGAGATAGAGGGCGCTGAGTGTGAAGCGCTCAGCCATACGTACCTTAGCGCAAGGTCAATCGTGAATTCCAATCTATTATACCGTTTTTTTTACTTGATTATTTATTAAATATTACTTAAATAACAATTTAATACCTTCTACTTATATTTATATTTCTTTTAAATCAAATAGTCATTAAATATTACTTATATCTTTGACATAGGTACAAATAATTAAATAATGAAGTAATTTAATGTTATTTTAATTAAGGATAATAGCATTTTGAGTAGAAAAGATATTAAATGAATTCGTCTTAAATATTTCATCTATGGGACCCAGGTATTGCTTTTACTAAAATACAGACCTGGAAATACCCACCCCACTACCTGACCTTTCTATTTATAGCAAATTGGGACAGATTTTCTATTATTGGCCTGTTTCTTTCTTAAGGGACTACTACCTACTAACCAAATTTAGTGTTCAGTTTTAAAGTGTATCTTAGCAAAGACAGACGTAAAATTTTAAAAGTTATCATGGCTGATTTGTTAGGCAATGATTTACAACCCCAGGAATGGGGTTGGGTACTGCAGAATGAAGCCCTAACGCCGGTAACAACACTTTTACCACCTGCACCAGATGAACTTCTTACTGCAGTATTTTGCAACTGCAAGAATGGTTGTGGTTCGCGTTGTGGATGCCGTAAGTCAGGGATGCAATGTTCTTTAGCTTGTGGTCAATGCAATGGAATTGCATGCCTCAATGCATCATCGTTTCCATCACATGTTAATGAAGACAATGCATATGACCCTGACATTTTTGAAGATATGACAATTAATATCAATGATAACGAGGAAAGTGATGATGAGAATGAGTCTGAAATTGTTGGCCAACCTGAAGATGACGAGGATGAAGAAGAAGAAGAAGAAGCTTACTATAATAATAACAATAATAATAGTAATATTAATGATAAAAAAATATTGATATAAATAAAAACAACAAAAAAAAATTTTCTTTATCTTTTCCTATTCTGAATCCAATTATCCTTCATTATAATTAGATTAAAATATAAGATATATTATATTAAGATAGAATATATTTCAATGCTTGACTTCATTATTTGATTATTTGTAAGTCAAAGGTAAGTCATTTTTAATGACTATTTGATTTAAATGGAAAATAAATATGTATAAGTAGAAGGTATTAAATTGTTATTTAAGTAATATTTAATAAATAATCAAGTAAAAAAAACGGTATAATAGATTGGAATTCACGATTGACCTTGCGCTAAGGTACGTATGGCTGAGCGCTTCACACTCAGCGCCCTCTATCTCAAAAACGGTTCGACGTATAAAAAAAAGTTTCAAATAAAATTTGTAGAGAACTTTATTCTCTACAACTTTTATAATAAATGTAAAGACGATAGGAGGCACAGAAAACGAGATATTCTCAAAAAACTGATTTTTGCGACCTTTGACCTTGAATATCTAAGGACGCTCACACGTTGGCATATGTGACTTTTGAGACAACATTTGTAATGCCAAAATGAAGGCTTGTACAAAAATTCAGCTTATTCCGTTAGATTCCGAGGTGAAATGCCTATATGACTGGACTATATCAGTGTACATAAGAAAACTGTTTCGGCCCGCCGTTACAGACGGCATGCGAATAATTCCAGCACGTTAGGCTTTCTGTCTTAAAATCGAAGCCAAAGTTCGTACTTTCGACAGGGTATGAAAAAAATTATATTTATTTAAAAAGAACGTCCTTATTATAACTTGAAAAAAGGTGTCAATAATTTTATGACATTTAGTTTAGCAAGTTTGTGACAGTGTTTTAAAATAAACGACTGCAGCGTTGAGATACAGATCTGAATGATAAATTGTATTAGTTTAAAATTAATTAACTAACGTTTCGTGTAAATGTTTTGTTTTTATATGAATTAGTGATAAAAGAGTAATGACCATTCATTATAAACGATAAAAGGTGTGTGTAAATGATAAATTATTTTGTATTCGAATTGAGGAATGTTTTGAAATAGTATATATTATTATATAATTATATTATAATATTATTATGACGATGATTATTAAATTTTCATAATAACTTTTGTACTTTTATTGATCACATAGATTTCCTTTTTGAAGTTTAACTTCTTTAACGACGTTTCTGTTTAAAAAATTTCGCCGTAATTGTAATATTAATAACTAAAGAAATTAAACTTCTTATGTGAACTTATGAGCGTGAGGCTCATTATTTTTTGTGTGTGTGTTGTTTGTGTATAATACGCGCCACGGCTCTAAAAGGTTCTGAAGTTAGTCACAAATAGCGTCGCAAATGCATATTTTAGAGCCGTCCTGGTTGTTTTGTGGGAAAGGAAAACTCCCACCATCTCCCAGCTACCAGCATAGAACGTGCACTCGTCGGTGATTGGCTATCGCTGGTTGTCTTGTCAATTGTCGCTTTCCTGCTATATAGTCCAGTACACTATTGTTAAGTTGTTTCTTTGATTGTTAATTGATGAAGATGCCTAATACAGTTTTGCATAGATAAGCACGAAAAATAATTTTTTGGATGACTTTTATGCAAGGTATTAGACCTTTAGATTAAAGAAAAATTAAAAATAATAATATAGCGTAAGTTTGTAGTTTTTCAACCGACTGTACCTGCGCAAGCCTCCATTTGCATCTAACTTCCGAACCTTTTAGGTCCATGGCACGTAATATATGTTATTTTATTCTGGTGATGGATTCGTTTTATCTGTCGAACCCTTGAATCACACACCAAATTCCGCAGGCCCTGTTTTTATACTAAACTATATGCAGCCGCCTTGTTTCTTACATAATATTATACTACTTAGTTTCCACTAACTCTTTCTAATACATGAGTATCTTCTATCCTTATCTCTGTTTATTTAACACCTAACTCATGTTAAAGTCGATTTTTCAAAAAGTGTTAAAACAATAACGAATTAATTTTGTAGTGTATCAAGTCGTCAAAACTAAAAAAAAAAATGTACATGCATACTATAGAGGCTTAGACGACACGGTGTTATTTAAAAAATATATAATAGACTTAATGACTACAAAAAAATCACACGACGTCTAGTAGATTTGTTTAGTTTCCATAAAACTTGGGTTAAACGACACGTTATATTGAAAACTACTTTGGAAACACTCTTGTGATATATAGCTTAAGGTGACTGTTTACCAGCTGTTCAGTATGCCCCCTTTTTCATCTACATAACTCTACTTTAGAAGCAGTTGGGTATGCGTGCATGTAAAATGCACTTACGTTTCAGAAATCTCTAATTTCTACGAAAAATCGTATTCAAGCTTTGATGTTAATGCTTCAAAATAAACTAAACATATGTACCATTGTTCCCGTATGACTTTTAGCCAAGTTTTTGCAATTTATTTGATCTAAATAAACGATTTAAAATCAGATAAAAACGAGAAAATGAACCTCAGTTTTACACAAATTTTTGTACAGAAAAAAATAAATTTGAAAAAAATTATTGAGCAAACTAACTTTGTCAGTATTGTTAACATAAGTTTGTAAAGAAAAAACTTCAAAATGTTAACTTGCTTTCCCGTAATTCGAAATCTCGTGACGTGCTGTAATGAAATATTGACGAATATCACGTTTTTTATTCAATTTTTAGGACAAAAATATGTTTTTTTAAAGTTTTTAAGGAGCAAACCAAATTTTTAGAAGCTTACTGCTTAATCACAACTAATAAAAATAATATTAAAATGGATTTTGCGACCGTAGTTCGAAATTTCCCAAAAGCATATTTTACGATTTGAGTGACCGAAATGAAACTTTAACCCAATTTTTAAATCGATGGAAACTAGACCATACCTTTCTTTGTGTGATAAGAGGACAAAAAGGTTTGTGATTCTGTAAGGTTGGTGGTGAACGCCCTCCTTTCAACAATTATAAAATTCCCCCAGTTCTGTTCTGTTCAAAAAAAGAATGAAGTCTTGTTGGTGATGGGATATTTACTTGGGGCAACGTGGGATAGTTTTTTGAGCAGGTAAGTGCATTACAGTGTTTTGTTTTTTTCTTGTTTCAGCACCGGAAATTGCTACGCTGCAGCCGTACGGACATGCTGTGGATTGGTGGTCGCTCGGTGTTTTGACCTGTAAGATGTTGACTGGAAAGGTAAGTGCTTTTTTTTTGTATGAACATTTATTTTCTTTAATGAGTGCGCTTCGGAATAATACTTTGCTCCAAATATTTCCCAAAGTAAATGAGTGGAAATTGGAAGATCTGTTAATAACTTCTTCTGTTGCATCAAAATTGTTATCGTGGAGGAACAGAAATATCGCTTCGCATCATAAACTTTCCGTCTATATAATATAATACTAGCGGACCCGCGCGAATACTTCTCACCGTTAGTGGTCAGTTACGTAATATAATAGGTGGAAATAAATTTTATTCTATTCAATTCAGAGACTTCAGCGCCACTACGTCACTTAGTATTACCGACAACTGTTAAACATATTGCCACCAGATGTTTTTTCTGAATGTTATTTTCTGTAATGAAATTGTTAAAATTTTGAAACTGTAATTTTAACTTAGTTTTCGTCATTAGAAAGAAAAATAATCTCCAAAATAGCGTATCAAACATTAATTTTGATACAGTATTAAGGGGCGAATATCATACCGTCACAAAAGCACCTTTGAAAAATAATATATACCGATTGAATTATGTCACCACTTTTTAAACAACCGATTTAAGATAGTCAAATTTTTAATTTAATTTTTATTTGCCTAATTTCGTTTTTTTCCATAATAACCGTAAAAAACACCGCCATATAGACGTACAAAAAATATCTCGTAATATTAAAATCAATCTAAACCATTATTATTTTGGTGCATCAGATCTATAAATATTCATTAAAGCTTTTAAGAGCTAATACATAAAATTAAGAGCGGCTTTTTACTGCTGTGAAAAAATGTAATAAATATACTAGTTGTAAAGCGGCTGCATACATAAAATCCTTGACATTCAGTTGTTTTGTCGAGGTAAGTCTGCAGTTGTTTTATGATGAGATCGTCATTTGTATAGGCAGGAGTAAATGGCATGCATGCTAATGATTTGCAAATTGCATTTAATGCGTCTCCTGCTATCTCCATTGATGAGGCAAAGTGTAATTGATAATTCTAAATACTAACGTCAATTGTATAACAATGGATAAATACAATTAACATATCTGTTGATGATTTACTTACGCTGAACACGAGTTTGCGTTCATTTGTCGCTTTGCACCGGAAACGTCTATGGCGCGCCATTTGCATTTTATCGACGTTCAACTGTTAAACAAACGAATGACTTTGTAGATGATGTAGATAGGCGCAAACAATTTTGAATTGCACCTATACTTACCGTATTGTTCGAGTTATAATACTTTTTCTTTGAAACTAGTACAAATGTATATTTTTGAAAAAGTGGACGCGTATGTTTTAAACGGAAGTTGGCTTGAGGCCATTAAAATCAATGGAAATTGTCGTATCGTTAACATTACGGTTTCTGTAAAATACTCGAAGTGTTTGATATTTTAAATAAGTTTGATTTGTGCCCAATTGGAGTGAAGCGAGTTTTAGATTCATAAAGTGCGCTTAAGGTACAAAAAATCAGAATTTTTATGGTCTCTCATATTTAATGAGTGAAACTGGTTAACTTTTTGGATTAAAAAAAAAATAAACCGGTGGTGTTGAAAATTTCTTCATACAAAAAGGATGGACGAAAAACATTTTTCCAGGTTAAATTAGACAGAAAGAATAAACGGTTTTCTCAACCCTTCTTTTGCATTTTTATTGTGTTCTTTTGTTTCAAATTTCGTAAAACGTATTTTTTGATGTAACATTGATACATGTAATGTATAGAAATACAAAAGTAAGGTCACCTCGTTTATGATTGACGTCAGCTGAAAGACCGTTTATTATTTTTATCAATCACTCAATACCAATTGACAGTTCACTGAATGTCGTCATTCCTCCACTACTATGTAACGGAACGAGGTCACCTCTGTATCTAATAACCTTGCAAAAAAGGGTATCTGATATATTTAGTGTGATGGAGTAACTGGAACGAATCTGAGCTTGGTAACACCTAGTGGCGGGAAAAGTGAACAGTAATGCCAGCTGAGTCCCCTGTTCAAAAACGTCTCCCAACGCTCTCTTCAAACAAATTAAAATTTTTTTTTCATTGATTTTTTGTAGGTTTTACACGTTTGTTATTTTATGTTTCATTTGCAAGAGTTCTGGATGACCTATAAAACGATTTTTAAGCAAGTAATAACTTTACCCTCGAGAGAAACCCGGTATCGTTGAGGGGTTTTACCAAACAGCTCCTCGGAATTATATGTTATAACTAGCGGCCCAGTCCGGCTTCGCCCGGGTGTAAATGTAATATATAGGAATCATTATCATTAAATTCTCAACGTGTGAATGTTCAAAAATCGAAGAAAAATCTTATTTCCCAAAAAGAAATTTAAAAAATTCTGTTGATCCGATCGCTACCAAACTTCAGAAGATCACCCGCTGGGCTAATCTAAAGATTGTCTGAAAATTTCATCAAAAATGGTCTACCCGTTTGGAGTCCATAGATTACATATACATCCTCTTTTATCTATATAGATTATTAAAATGTAAAAAGTGGTTATTGTGACATAACGATAATAGTTATATCGTATCGCGAAGTTTTTTGTTGTTATTGATATGTTCTTTAATATTATAGAACATACTTTTGTTCTATCATCAATAGTTTCCGCAGCGCATGCGACGAAAGATGTTTGATGGCATTTTTTTTACACCTTGGGTTACGTTACTAAAGTTTTAGTAAGGATCCCTAATATTTTCTAGCAATAAATATAGCCTATGTTACTTAGGGTGAATGTAGCTTTCTAATGGTGAAAGAATTTTTTAAATCGGCACAGTAGTTTTTGAGTTTATTCATTACAAACATACAAAAATGCAAATCTTTCCTCTTTATAATATTAGTATGATTTATGAAAATATATAATAGCAACAAAATTATTTTAAAAAGAAACGGACTAACTATTTATGTAGAAATGGTAAACACCCTATACCTATCTCGACTATTCTTGAACCCGCTAAGTTGTTTGAAGTATTTTTAGATATACACTCTATTTGCCGCATTTGCGCCTTATAAGGAGTTTTATCTCTCTAGACTGCCGAGTGAGTTCCCTTTTATAGCAGCAGTGTTTGAAGAGCAATTGCAAAGGGTATATAGAAATAGTTATGGATAATAAAAGCTTGAGATAAATATAGACAAGATGTCGGTATAAATAGCTGATTTGCAGACATATACAGTTTGTTACAAAAAAGAAAATCACTTCGAGAGACTGTGTCTACCCGATGACGGGTCAAAGTCTATACAGAGTGTCCGAAAGCAATAGGGTCGTGTCGCCTACAATTTGGTAATTTTTGAACAGTGCACATTATTATTTATACATAAACAAATAATGTAAACCAAATATTTCGTTCTTATATTATCTTTCCTCTTAATTGCAAACAAGAATTTAAAAACTGTTCGTATCAAACGGCTGAGCTTAGATGCCATACGATGACGACAAAGTTGAACCAGCACATCACTTTTGCGCATAGATAAAGAGAGATATGTATATGAAAAGAGATATATACACTACCGCATAGTCCAAAGAAACAGGGGACATGTTTCAATTACAAGCAGCCAATCAGCGAAGCTGTCTAGCGATGACGTATCTTTGTAGCGGGATTATTCTATATTTAAAATTACATTGAAAAATAGGCACATTTGAAAAGTTTTTTTCTTGTAAAAAAAACTTCCGAAAATCTCAAAAAAATCGTTTTATATTTATTCGTAACGCAAATTCCAACCATAAAAAATGTAAGACGAGTCCACTCAGAACATTGATGAATGCGGCAAGGGAGACCGGCATTACTTGAGAACAACTGAACCAATTTTGACTGAACTTTCGCTACAGCGTTAGCTATTCATCAGATAATAGGATAAGCCATAATATTATATCATCGCGCTTCTGTATACCAACGGGGGCTGGCAAGTAGCCAAAAAACCACCAATAACGCGAGCGAGCCGCAAGCAAATGCCGTTAATAATTTATTTTTAAGCCAGCGATCTATCTGGTCTTATGCTCTTTCTCACCAACAGATATAGCAATCCTTAAATTCTTGGACAAGGATCCAGGATCTATTTACATGTCAAAATATGATAATACTAGCGGTACCCGTGCGAATATTCGCACTAAAAATCGTTTCTAATTTCTCACACTCTTTATAACTTTCTTCTTTTTGTTGTATTACATTACGAAGCTCAGTGACAGTTCAAGAAAATATTTTTCTAAAACTGTCATATAGAGGCGCAAGTATCGAAAACGTTGAGCTGAAGCGCTGCCATACGAAAAGTATTTATACGTGAATTTTGATTAAAAATTCAACAAAAAAAATTTACCGACCGTCAATCATGTTGACGTTGTTTCAAAGTTAGAACCGTCAGATGGCAGCATTGCTGCATATATTGAATAAATGTATAATTGTTATAATTAATTATTTTGCAAAAACAAAAGCAATAATAGATTTTTTAATTGTTGATACACATAGAGCTAGTAATTATCTATAAAATGATACAATATTTATGTGGAGTAATTATGAGGTTTTTTCGAAAAAGGGAGGCAAACATCTTAACCTTAGCATATTAATAGATATGATAATAATCCCTCTATCGTTATCCAAAAAAATATGGATTGCTATATTTGTTGGTGGGAAAGAGTGTAGTATGAATTCATGACTGTTCAGATGACCCAACGTATTAAATATGAACCTATATAAATCTGCAATACCAGTTTAGATGGTGGTAATTAATTTTTTGTAAGCAAATATAATACGATTTTAATTAATTTCCTGCTGAAAAAATAATTAAAAACGAAAGATACAAAAAAAAACTTTTTATTTCTTAAGCAGTACTACACTGTGCTGAATAACGAATAAATAATGAGTAAATGGAATGGCGGAGATTGATGCTGCGCTGCGCAGACAGTTTTTAATCGTCGTTCACCAGTAAAACCGTATAATTCAATGGTCATCGACCGTTGAGACTTGCTTCTTGTTGTAAAAGATTTTTCTTCGAGTTTACAATAAACGATTCCAGCGAGCTTGAGATGACAGAGTTCTTGATTGGTTTTTTAGATTTTGCAGCTGCTGAGGGAGTTGTAGATTTTGATCAGTTTTTGGTTAGATTACTAAATGTCAGCCTATTGGGCTTCAACTTCAAAAATATTGGCATTTGATCTATAATAAAAATTTTAAAAAATGTGTCTCATCCACATAGGCTTCTGATAACCGCAGTGAAGACTTCGTTATTGTCGGTATAGCACAGCTTCGATTTTAGTGGACGGCAAGTTGTTGTACGGTAAAATTAAATTCGAATTTATGGGCGTCACAATTTCTTTGATATATAATATTATGCATGAATATAACGTTTTGAATAAATTACTGTTCATTAATTGTATGTTACCGTAACATTTTTGCTTCGGGCTGAACTATCAAATTTCTTGATTATTAGAAGATGATTTGAATTATAAATAAATTACATCATGTAGAATGCATTGTTTATTCGCCTGAAGTGGTAGTTAAAAATAAAATGAAATGCATAACTGCATTTTCAATTATTATAATAACAATAAATATGGATTTACAGTTACTTAGAAAGATAAATCGTCGAAACATTTATTGATTAGCCTTAGGAAATTGAACCCAAGTTCTCACCTAGCTTGACCATATACATTATAACCAAAACGGAATAGGTAAAAATATAATTTGTTTCGAAAGAGAATTAAAAGTATTTTTAAGTAAGTAGCGTAGATGTTCGGGCATTACTAGTCCTTAAATTAGACCGAGTACCGCAATCGTCCACCATTTCGAGATAAAAGATTTAATTAAAAGCGAGAAAAGACTTTGTGACATAGTATCGTTTGAAAATTAAGACTAGTTATTTTGAAGTACACATATTTTTAGTGTATTTGCCATATGGCAACATACACTATTGGCATCGGTCGGATGGCGGGACCTAGGGGTCGGACCAAAATTTCTCGACGTTTCATAACCTCCTAAACACTTTGGCACCATTTTTGAAAATGTTTATATATATATGTATATATATATGTATATATATATATATATATATATATATATATATATATATATACGTATATATATATATGTGTGCGGGCAATAACTTTCGAAAGAGTTAATTGATTTTAACGAAATTTGGCCCGCGTGTTGAAATCCCTCACCGCAAGAAGCCTATTTAAAATGGGCGTAATCGGGGCATTTTAAGGGTAGTTTTTAGGGGTTGAAAAATGTTTTTGGGCCCCAAAATACCGAAAAAATTCTCAGAACCGTTTCAAAATTGGCATTTAACCCTTTAGTAGTAATTAAAAAGTGTCCCTAAAATTTTAATAAAATCGGCCCGACAGGACCGGACGTACGAATTTTATGAAAACACTAGTTTGCAGATAGTGAATTATTTACTGAAAGTTGTATATAATTTGGTATAGAGGTTCGATTGATAATATTAATGCAATTAAAAAAAAAATGTTATTTTAAGGGGTGTATTAAGGAGTAAAATTTTTTATTTTGTCCAAAAACCAACTTAAGTTCGCATAATAAAGCCACACTGCCTGTATTAGCAAATACACTGTATTGTCGGCAGGGTTTTGGCACTGCGACCCGGGTTTTTTATTTGTCAGCTTTGTCTACCGATAACTTTTCTTTCATATTATCAAGCGAACTGATTACGCTTATTGTTTATGGAAGCATTTCATTTGTTTTTTATAAATGAAAGATATTAAGAATAACCGAAAAAATGGGAATAAACAAGCATCGTTACAAAAATACAGTCAGATGAAAACTATGTAACTCACCTATGTTAAATAAAAAGATCCAAGAGCGATCATTACTTTAATTTTTGAGATTTAGAGCGAAGAAAACTTGAACTGGAAGATGAAAAAAAAGTAACGGGTTTTTAGTGTAGCAGCCGCCCGCTCTGATACATTTGCGTTTAATTTCTTGAGGCAACATTTCGTAATTTATTCGTTCTACTGTTTTCATAACATATTGTGTAATATAATTACAGGTTTTCAGCGAGTATTGTTTAGAATTTTAACTTATTTGAATTTTGTAAGTCATTCAACTTCAAAACTTCGTAATCGTATTTTTTACAACAGTTAAGATAATAGCATTTTCAAAATGCCATTAAAATTTTTTAATTAGTGTAGTAAACCGTCTGATAGATGGCATTGCCTGCACGATTATCTTTTTAATACTCTGCACCGCAGCATCCCGGTGCCAATCGTAATTGGATTACAGTAAGACCTCGCTTAACGCTGTGTCAGTATTACGCGGTTGCTTTAACCACTATAATGTAAATTATGGATCAGTTTATACAAAATGATTCAAATGTTGATAGAAGTTCAACGGCAAGACGAAATGTCATTGAAGCAATATCTTGCTGTCGACAACAGCTGGCTGAACGCAACAGAAAAAGGCAAATGACATTAGATGTGACTTCTTCCTCATCACAAACATAACTTCTTACTCGAACTTTTATTTGATATTGATTTGTATGCTCTAAACATAACCTATTTAAACGTGATTGTACACATAGACTTACCATCCATGGTGATCAAAACGCAATGTTAAAAATGTGGCTTCGATTTGGTGGGCGCGTAGAGTGCGCTAATGTGCACGGAGTACTCGATCCACCAATCATCATTGAGTAAACGGGTACGTCCACCATGAGTAAACGGTAAGCTGCCAGGTTTTTTGTGGACGGAAAAGTCATGAAAACGTTTTGAAAAAGTCTATTTGAACTCCGTGGTAGACTACGATGGCCGCCATGGTAATTCGTAGAGGCGCGTCGATCGAATACAGAGAATTTCATTTACCACCATACTTCCAAACCATGGATCTGTCCATGTTCCAAACAAACTTCTCTTTATGGAATTATGGTTAGCCTGTTTACAGAATAAAATGACTGTCCTGTTTTTTTGCGTATGCTGTTTCAAAACTTTTGCATATACATTATGTTTTAAGCAGATTATTACGCAAATGTTGTAAAAATTTTACACGTTTCATTGTTAGAGTTAATGGTACATAATAAATCCGAAAGTTATTGACCTTGGCTTTGCAGCCATTGACTTACTTATGTAATTATGTCCTTGGACTTGCAATTAATTCCTTTATTGGACCAGTAAATATGTACAAGGAATACACTGATGTTGATTATAGTAATAAAAATACCATACAAGTTTTATAAAAATTATTTGCCGTCAAAATGCATAAAAAATAATGATCTCGTCTTTCGCTGTTTTACAAAAATAATTTTTATTGCATTTGAAAAGCTTACCAAACCGTCGACTAAAATCTGTAAATCTTTCGTCATTATTTTTGAATTAATTAAAATTTTAGCGTCTCGCTTTTTAAAAATAATGATGATAAATACGCGTGTCCTTTTCGGCAAACACAGCTAATTCGAAAATTGTCTGCAAGCTTGTTATTTTTTTCAAAAATGGAAAATCTGACATACCCTCCAATTTGATTGTGCTTGTAGATAAAAACACGCTGACTGCAACAGACGTGTGCTCCCGTTTGTACTTTGTATAGATTACAAGATCTAGATATTTAAAGTTTCTCTAAAATTAGAAAAAAATCTTTGAACTCATAGCTTCTAAACCGAAAGAGATACAGAAGTGTGGCATGTTTTTTGCTGGATATATGGTAAATTTGAAAAACTCGGGTCGCAGTGCCACAAAATACGTATCTAATAAAATAGAAACAACAAAGGGCGTACCTCAAGGATCCATCTTAGGCCCTCTTTTATACATTATATACGTCAACGATTAATTACTCACTTTACAGTGTCAAATATAAAAATAGTTTCATATGCAGATGACACAAATATACTTTTAAAAGGCTTCAACATTAATCACCTGATTAGTCAAGCTCAGGCGACTTTCAAAATATTAAACGACTGGTTTATAGATAACAAATTGATTTTTAATGCTGAAAAAACTACTACTGTTTTTTTCCGAACCACGCAAAGATCGTTAATTATTCCAAAATCTATTCAGCTTAACAGCAATATGCTTCTTTCCGTATCAGATTGTTCGCAGTGTGACTTTATTATATATTTTTGTTTTTGGAGAAAATAAAAAGTTTAACCCTTCAATATTCCCCTTAAAATAATATTTTTTCTTAATTTCAATATTTCGTGTCTGTTTTATCAATTCATCATCTGCACAAAATTATATACCTACAGTCTTCAGAACGTTTTCATAAAATTCATATGAATCCTAGGTATTTCTGGTCATTTATAAAAAGTAAAAGGCAAACAAGTGACATTCCTGATGATATGTTTTTCGGTGATTTAACTGCAAAAGGTCCTCAGAATTGTGCTAACTTATTTGCACAGTATTTTCAATCAGTATATACTAAGTGTAAGCAGTTTGAAATAGAAAACGCTGATCAAAGCTCTACTAATCTATATTTAAAGTTCGACACAATTTTAGAGCAGGAAATTCATGAGGCCATTGATCATTTGAAGGCCAATAAGGCTATTGGTCCTGATGGCATCCCTTCTTTTGTTATTAAAGGCTGTAAGGATTTTTTCATTTACCCTCTTTCTTACCTATTTAACTTAATTACCAAAAATTGCGTATTTCCTAAAAAATGGAAAATATCATATATATGTCCTATCTACAAGAGTGGAGAAAAAAATGATGTTAAGAATTATAGACCAATAGCTTTAGTGTCTGTTTTGTCTAAAATTTTTGAACATATTTTATACAAGAAGCTATTCGATCATGTCAGTAACCGAGTTACAGAATACCAACATGGTTTTATGCCCTGTCGTTCGACAGTGTCGAACTTGCTTAATTTTGTGCAACCTCTGCTAAATAATATGGAGAATGGCTACCAAACTGATGTAGTTTTTACTGATTTTGAAAAAGCCTTCGATCGAGTCAGTCATGTAATTCTTATGCAAAAAATTTCAAATTTTGGTGTTAGTAAAGAATTGTTAGTGCTACTAAAATCTTACTTAGCAAATAGATCCCTAATGGTTAAATGTAACAATGCTATATCTAGACCCTTCAGTGCTACATCTGGGGTGCCTCAAGGATCAAACCTTGGGCCCCTTTTATTTCTTATATTTATAAATGATATTGTTGAGGTAATAAAACACTCTGAGGTTCTTCTGTATGCTGATGATTTAAAATTATTTAAACGAGTAACTAGTATTGATGACTTCAAACAATTACAAATGGATGTTAATAATATATATAAGTGGAGTTTGCAAAATAAATTATTTTTTAATACCTATATCAAAATGCAGTGTTATGTGCTTTACACGCCGAAATATCAATCTTAATTTTAATTACAAAATGGATAAATATAATCTACAAATAAAAAATCGAATAAGAGACTTAGGTGTTATATTGGATAAAAAACTTGACTTTTCTGAACATATTAAAATTACTAGTGGTAAAGCTCAAAGGGTACTTGGTTTTATTATTAGAAACTCAAGAGATATCTATAATATTAATACTCTTTCTTTATTATTTAAAAGTTTGGTTATGCCTGTGCTAGAATATGCTTCGGTTGTCTGGAGTCCGGTGTATAAAGTTCACATTAATAATTTGGAATCTGTTCAGCGTAAATTCTTAAAGTATCTTTACTACAGAAAGCATGGATCATATCCACCTCAAGGTTTTGATCATGAACTATTGCTAATGGAATTTGATTTTAAATGTTTAGCTTCTAGACGTAACTATTATTCGGTACTTTATCTGTATAAAGTTCTGCATAATATGGTGGACAATTCTGCATTTTTGAGTCTGATTCCTTTCAATGAACATGTAAGCAAGACGCGAGTCACCTCTACTTTTTACTTGCCCAATGCTAAAACCGTACGCTTGGCAAATTCACCGCTGCATGTGATGTGTGATCTTATCAATAAAAATAATATTGATATTATGGATAACTCCTTGAGTTCCATAAAAAAATTATTAAGACAATTATTTTAAACTGTTCAACTTTTTTATATTTTATTACTTATGTATTTTTTTAAAATTATTTTTTGAGTTTCTTTGGCTTTCGCCTGTAAACTCATTAATACGTGTTAATACGTGTTATATTTTTTTTGAATAAATCATTAAATCATTAAAATCATTAAAATTTATAAGTCCGGTCCTATTGATCCGATTTTTAGGAAATGGTTCAAATATAGCATGTGCGATTTAAAACCGTGGCGTGGGCCACTCTGTGACTCGCGAGTCATAAGTTCACCATCATTGTTATAGGGGATAGTGCTAAAATTTACTTACCATCCTTGTAATGGCTTACACTCGTCTACCTTAATTAAAAGATAATGTCAAATTTTCGTACAAAATTTGTGTTTGTAGCCTCTGACAAATAACAGTATCCAGCTGTGAATGCAAATAACTTTTTTAAAAAAATGTTGATGGCGCATCGCTTCCGCTATATGCATGTTATTATTATGACATTTCATTTTTAATTTGCCGATTTGATGAGTTAATATTATATGTAGTTGTTTTTAATGACTTCACGTGGTGTTAACAGTCGGTTTCCTTATTTCTTTCTACAAGTTCAAACCATAATTCATGAATCTTCTGAACTTTTATGAACTACGGTGTATTCAACTTGATGGGACCTAGAGGACGAAAAGTAAAATTTTCAATATCTGCGTATCATTTTTGGAATAATTTTTACAGGTGTCAAAAAACGACCGGTTTATTTTGGGGTGATGGTCGACTGGCCCATTAGCTCAGTTGGTTAGAGCGTCGTGCTAATAACGCGAAGGTCGCGGGTTCGATCCCCCCATGGGCCATACATACTTTTACTTTTTTTAAATGCAATTTTTTTTTGATTAAATAAAACCACAACATTTTAATTTATTAATTTACTATATTATATAATATTGTTGTTTTGCACAACACAGTCCAAGCTTTGGTCGTACAAAAGTCTACTGGACGACAATACTAAAATGTTTATTGAATTTATTTATTTACCAGTTGTTCAAAATGGCCCCATTTTCATCCGCATAGCCCTATCTTACGAATAGCTTGATGTGTGCATGTAAAATGCATTTACTCACGTCATGGAAATCTCTAGTTTCTATGAAAAATTTTATTCAATCTTTGATGTCAATGCTTCAAAATAAACTAGATATATAACTTTGAACCAAGTTTATTACATTTGTTCCATCTAAATAAACGTTTTAAAATCAGATAAAAACGAGAAAATTAGCTCAAGTTCTACATAAATTTTTGTACAGAAAAAATTAAAATTGGAAAAGTTATTGAGGAAGCCAAATTTGTTAGTATTTTTGACATAATAATAATAATAATGCGTTTAACATCCGTTTCTCGACTTTATGTCATAACAGACGCCATTCGCACCATTACTATTTTTCATCTACCACTTCCCGTTATTTTCTACATTTTTTACAACTTCAACTTATGTAATAGCAATGGGCGAATGAAGGAATTATAAGAAATTAGGATAAAGTAGGTAATTTTTTAACTAGGAATATGGTAGGTAATCGGCCATGGCCTCAAATAAGGAACCATCTCGATATTTATCTGGAATTAATTGAGGGAAACCATGGAAAACCTCAATCAAGATGGCCAGTACAGGAATTACCGTTTCTCGGCGAGAGGCAGTAGGAAAAAGTCCCAGCCACATCTGCCCTCGCCGGGATTCGAACCCGGTACCTCCCGAATGCGAGTCTAGGGCTGTCACCACTACTCTTCAAAACTTCAAAATGTTAATTTGCCTTCCCGCAATTCGAAATGTCGTGACGTGCTGTAAAGACATATTGAGAAATATCATGTTTTAATTCAATTTTAGAGCAAAAATTTTTTTTTTTTTTTTGAAATTTTTAAGCAGCTAGCAAAATTTTATGAAGCTTAATGCTTAATCACAGCTAATAAAAACAGTAATAAAAAGAATTCTGCGACAACGATGAGAAATTTCCTGAGAGCATATTTTACGATCTGAGGGATCAATCACCATAAAATTATAATTCTAAACTACCAGTATTTTTATGAATGTATTGTAAATTATAGACGTCACCTCTTTTCAGAATAAGTTTTTGAACACGTCTAAATTAAAAAGTGTAGTTGCCTGAAAATATCAAGTGTGGATTAAGGCAAAACAAGTCTGTCTTAAAATACTTATTTAATTAAAACAAAAAGAGGTTACGTGGCCCATGGGGGGATCGAACCCGCGACCTTCGCGTTATTAGCACGACGCTCTAACCAACTGAGCTAATGGGCCAGTTGGACGCCGTCCTAAAATAAACGGCTATGTGGAAGGAGTTTATTTGATATTTAAAAAACTATGTATATAAATATTATTATGAGTATAAAATCAATAATCACACTTTATAAATAAAGTTGTTATAATTATACAAAAAAAGATTAATTCGTCATTTTACTTATATTAAAAAATGCACATTAAATTAATGTATTAATCTTGTTTGAAATCATCATCTCTGCTGAGTCTAGTGCCAATACTAATGGCTTGACCTAGTATCAAAACATATTTATTATTCATTAAAAATTAAAAATGTAATTAATTTTTTCGCCAGTTTTTAAAGCCGGGGAATTAGATGAGCCGTGTGACCATGCAACGACATTCCTACAAGCGTGGCAATTCTGAAACCTCGTTGAAATGCTGTAAACATATTTTTATATACAGTAAGACCCCGCTGAACGCTGGAGCTACGTTTCAATAAGTTCCTGCGCTATACGAAACAGCGCTAAGCGAGGTCATCTTAATACGTAGATAATAGGCATAAGTGAAACAGAACCGAGAATAAGAAAATTTGTACGTTTTTCTTTTGTTTCATTTGGTAACAGTTATTGTTAAGTACTTTTTTATCACATTAATTATAGATTTATTTATTACTAATGTTGATTTTTATTCATAAAATATTTATGAAAATCAAATAAAAGTTCGAGTAAGAAGTTATGTTTATGTTTGAGAAGGTTCCTCATTTGACATATTTTGTTTTTTGTGCGAAGAAGTCATCTAATGTCGTTTGCCTTTTTCTGTTTCGTTCAGCAAGCTGTTGTCGATAGCAAGATATTGCATCGATGACACTTCGTCTTCAACATTTGAATCATTTTGTGTAAGTTGATCCTTAATTTACGTTATAGTGGCTGAACTTTCTTTTAGAAACCGCATAATACTGAAACAGCGTTAAGCGTGGTCTTATTGTATCTAATTTAGAGGGGTTTTTTAATTGTACGACCAAACATAGAATCGTTCACAAGACACAAACGGTCGAAGATTATACTCGATCCGGCGAACAGATATAGCTTTCACGTGCCTTTGTTTAAAATTTGATCAGAACCGTAATTGTGAAACAGACAAACAAGCAAACAGATCACAGGACCTGGCAAATAAAGTCTTGTAGTCGATGACAAGCATCTTTTCATTTTATTGAAACTGTATATATGAAATGGGAGGTCTTAAGCGTCAATATGAACAAAAACCCGGGTCGCAGTGTCAAAACCCTGCCGACAATATAGTGTATTTGCTTGTATAGGGCCGTGTGGTTTTAAACTTTTATTATGTGAAATTAAGTTTGTTTTTGGGCAAAATAAAAAATTTAATCCCTTAATACACCCCTTAAAATAACATTTTTTTCTTAATTGTAATATTATTATCAATCTAACGTCTACACCGAATTAAATACACCCTTCAATAAATAAGTCACTATCTGCAAACTAGTGTTTTCATAAAATTTGTAAATCCGGTCCTGTCAGGCCGATTTTATTAAAATTTTGGGAACACTTTTTAATTACTACCAGAGGGTTAAATTTCAATTTTGAAACGATTCGGAGAATTTTTTCGGTATTTTGGGGCCCAAAAACATTTTTCAACCCCTAAAAACTACCCTTAAAATAGCCCGATTAGGCCCATTTTAAATAGGCTTCTTGCGGTGATGGATTTCAACACGTGGGCCAAATTTCGTTGAAATCAATTAACTCTTTCGAAAGTTATTGCGCGTACACACATATATATATATATATACGTATATAAATATATATATATCTATATATATATATATATAAACATTTTTAAAAATGGTGCCAAAGTGTTTAGGAGGTTATGAAACGTCGAGAAATTTTGGTCCGACCCCTAGGTCCCGCCATCCGACCGACGCCAATAGTGTATGTTGCCATATGGCAAATACACTAATAAAGAAGAACAAAACTAGTATAAATGTATTGGTAGACGCGAAAACAATTACGACTGGATATGAATTTACAGCTAGATCTAGTTAAACATAACAAAAAAAAAATTAACCCATCCTTGTTTATATGCAAATATAATGCTGAATAATCGGATAGGAATTTCAACACACACAAAATTACTTTCAGACTGAAAATTTATATTTGCAGAACTCTCAAAAAATTATCAAAAATCAAATTTACGGTCTTGTATACGTACGGGATTTAAATATCCCGCGGTGAAACAAAACACGATGCAAATTATCTGCGTGCATATACGGCTATCTACCGAGTTGTTCAGGAATTTTTTCATTGAACTTGTAACACTGCGATAGATTATCAACACATAAATTCAGTGCTCAAACCACAGACCGGGCGATAATGACAGAAATCGTATCATGAAAGTATACAGTCTGCTCTTTTGAATATTGACGATATTTACTTTATGAAAATGTTGGTATGAAGTTGTATATATGTCGGTACTATCCAATTCCAATCGATTTCGATGCAAGAACCAAAGCGGTTCTAATTAACTGGTTCGTCTGCCTCGCGATTCACACGAACGTAAATGTAATCTTTCCTTTCTACCGGCAAACTGTATAGAAATTGTAGATTATAGACGCTCAACATCTGAGGTCATCAGCGCCTATAAATCGGTATGAGATAAAATAACAAACAAAAAATAGAGTATCCTCTGATCTCCATCTCTAGTACATCAAAAAGGGGATAAAATAAATTAAAATTGTGTAAAAAGTACGAGTAACACAGTTTTTTTATTTTTTTTTTCTTAGTCATCAATGGCTATTTTAGTACAATATTTGTGTTCAACGAACGCATTTTTTAGAGACATGCAAAGATACGTAGTAGTGTTCTCGTTTGAACTATCGACAAACAATTTTGATCAAACTTTGTTCAGTAGTTCTGAAACTCGTGAGATATAGTACAGTACGCTGTGTATAACCAAAGTTGGTATACTTGACTGATTTTTTCTATCTACGAGTTGGAGTATCAATGATCACTTTATTGCCAACACAAATTTTATGGCTAATGATCGTTTGTTGTTTTATCTGTACCTTAAGTGAAGACTTACCCATGTAAAAGTTATAGACTCAAAGAAAAGGGTACATATTTATGTCGAGTGAAAAAAAAAAGGGTCGGCAGATGCATGGGAGTTTATCCTTACTGTTGGCATATCAAACGTCCTAGCATAATTGGTTTCGAACCGCACAGCCGCTCGGGCTGTATCGTGCACACCGAAAACAGATCTTTTCTATCAAGAGATCTAATCAACTACGTTCCCCTGTTGATGAGTCAAGACTGCTAATGCTTACACTTTTAGTCCAACACTGAAACACTCAACAGGTCAGTGTACTCGTATATTACACTTTTGTATAACAAACGCAATGATGTCTAAAGCGTTAACACTTTTTATACTGAAACACAATACCAAACACAACAGCTTTTTTAAAAAATGGGAAGATAATCTATAGTACAGTTTCGTAAAAAAACTTTTAAAAAATTGCACGCTTAAGATAGAGACTGTAATAGCTCTAACTGGAATTAATCCCAATGTAGACAGACCCTAAGTATGGAATCGTCGTAAAAAGAAATTTTATCGAATAACTTTCATTCAATTATTATGCTTAATTAATCAATTATTATGATTAATGTTTATCAGTTAATGACAGGTGACGACAGTATTTAATTAATGATTCAACTGTTCTCGTTATTATTTTTTTTTCTTGACCAATGCAGATGCAAAATTATCCACACAATCGTGATACGGCTCTAGCCTGGAGGTCTGGGATTATGAGAGACGCACCGTAGTAGAATAATCAACTAAGAAATAAACAGAAGACAAAAATAGAAGCAATAGGTAGAAGACACGTCAAAAATTCTGACCTAGGGACCCGCTAAAGGATGTGTTTGTCATGACAATAATTTCACACTAATCAGAATATTATTGCATCCTAAATATACACTTTATTTTATGTCCTAGGAGGGTGTCTGTTCAAGATTCGGATCTAGGGGCTTGCTAAATCCTGTGGTAGCCATAATGTCACACGAATCAAAATATAACTGCACCCTAAATTTACATTATATTTTTGTCATATACTGTTTATAAAATTTCAACTTTTCACTTCATTTGTAATATTTTCAGCATTTTTGATATTTCACTTGTGTAACGAACTCAACTTCTAATAGTACGTTAGTTATTAGCCAGTCTAAGCGGTGGCATTGTCAACTCAATTTTAGGGTTCCGTACATAGATGAAAAAACGGAACCCTTACAGGATCATTCTCGTGTCTGTCTGTCTGTGAGAGATTATTTTCTCCGAATATACTGGACGAAGAAAATTGAAACTTGGTACATATATAGATCACAAACGTGTAACGTAAATAAACGAATTCCGATTTTAGGGGCACGGAACCATTTCCATGCGAGTTCGGCTCGCACTTGACCGATTCTTTTTATGAAGCATGCTTTATTGTATAATGCACAATTACCAGGTGCATTCACTGCCAATAACTTTCGAGATTTAAGTAGGCGTTCTGTTTTAGTCTTTCAGATGTAAAAGTGGTTTTTTCTAAATAAGTGAACTGATATTTTTATATCAGACAAAACTAGGGATTTGCAAATTTTCACAATAAAATATGTAAAATCAATATTAATGCTATCATCCATGAATATTAAAATAAGAATATAAAATTATCAGGAATGTAGAGAGTAGATCGTTAAAAACGCAGACAATCAATTCCGCGACGTTTCGACCATTTTATTTGGCCTTAATTTAGTACCTCTATAATAATAATTAGTTGCAAATTGCGATAATTCAAAGTTTTAAGCAAAAAATGTAGGTACTTAATGCCAGGTTCTCACAGAGATTTTCATCAAAAAAAGGGGTGTTCGTTTCATTTTTCAATAATCACCATTAAAAAAGAAGAAAGTAGAACACTTTTTCACTTTTAATGAACGCATGAAACTATACTGTTCATTTTTACTGAAATAATGTTCTCTATTCTGACGTTGATTTGCAACGAATCATTTAAAATAACAAGTAGGAATCAGGCTTACTGTAATTTTTTTGCTTAATTAGTATTCTGACGTTCATTTGATATAGATCTATATATGTACATTTTCAATGAATCATTTTAATGACTCGTGAGAATTGGGCTTAGGGCTTTAAGTTATCAATAATGTTCCGCATTGTTACTCAAGGCAATTTATCGCGTCGCGGCTATTTAGCGTCGGCACGCATCGAGTTAGGAACATAAAATTTTTGGCAAGCCCTGAAATCTTCGCAGACATCGCTAAATTCAAGTGCAAGTTCACAACCCGATGTATAAATTGGAACGAGGCTCGATGAAAGTAAAGTTTGTACGACGAGCGTATTACCATATTTAAATAATTACCTACTGCATTATAAACCTACTTGTGCGTCCGATCCAATATTTTTTTTAAAGAAACAAACATTTATTTGTTTGCACATTCTAAATCGTAATCGATTGTTTAGAATTTTTAATTTTTTAGGCAGGTAAACATTGTGACCACCGACTTTCAGGATTATTCGGGTTTATCAGTTGTCGAGCGTCTACAGTTTAATCTAATCTAATATTTTAGCGCTATTCTGTATGGACTAAGGTCAATAATAATTTATAAACTGGGCGTTTTAAATTATTTCAATTTTTATACATTTTAAACCGTCAACTTCTAAGCTAGACGAGATACGGACTTGTATTTTAGTATAATTCAGCGTACTTTTTGTTCTTACATTAGGCATGTTAGTGTTAAGCATATGCGAGGTACGACTGATTGACAGAAAGTCGTGATTTTACCGCTGGGTTGCAGAAAGCATTGTCAAACAATGTGATTTGACAATGACCTTACTAGTTGGGTGGATGAATTTCACAAGTAATTGTAAAATTATCATCTGTACCTATAGACCAGGGTAGATAACTTTGAAAATAGTAAAAAGTGAAAGAAAATTATAGTAGGATGAAACCCATTGGAAAAGGTATATCAAAAATGAAAGGAAAAATAAATTACGGTCGATCTGAGGTCGGGAAGGGGTAGGGGGTGAGTTTTTAAGGGTAAAAAACGGTTTATCTTGATTTCCGGCAAAATTACAAGTCCTATGAAAAAAAGTTAAATCGCAAAGTTGTAGGTAATAAAAATATCTACAACGTTTGTTTTTACACTTTTTTCACATAACGTCGAAATTTATGTGAAAAGTTCAAATAACCAAGTTTTTGGTTTTTTATTTTTATCTTTTGCAAAATAATTTATTTTTTCACGAAATTTGGTGAAAACTTACCTTTTTATGTCCCAAAAACACAGTAATTTTTTCGATTTAAAATATTCATTTTTTCACCTTATTTTGACTTAATTTCGAAAAAGCACCCCAATTTTCAATCGAAAATTCTCACGTCAAAATATCCGCTTTTTTAAAAAAATCGGTGGGTTTTTTGTTCCTTGAAATCTCTACTTTCTGATGGTATGAAAAAAAATATACATTACTGCGGTAAATGTTCTCAGAAAATGCAAATAAGTTACCTTAAAATAGCAATAAATAGGCATCTACGCATATAATTTATAAGATTATATGCGTAGATGCCTATTTATTGCTATTTTAAGATAACTTATTTGCATTTTCTGAGAACATTTACCGTAGTAATGTATATTTTTTTTCATACCATCAGAAAGTAGAGATTTCAAGGAACAAAAAGCCCACCGATTTTTTTAACCCCTAAAAACTACCCTTAAAATGGCCCGATTACGCCCATTTTAAATAGGCTTCTTGCGGTGATGGATTTCAATACGTGGGCCAAATTTCGTTAAAATCAATTAATTCTTTCGAAAGTTATTGCCAGCACACACACACACACACACACATATATATATATATATATATATATATATATATATATATATAAACATTTTCAAAAATGGTGCCAAAGTGTTTAGGAGGTTATAAACGTCGAGAAATTTTGGTCCGACCCCTAGGTCCCGCCATCCAACCGACGCCAATAGTGTATGTTGCCATATGGCAAATACACTAAAAACTGTCGTATACATATATCGATCAATTATTGCGTTGAGCAGGACCAATTTAAAATTCTTTACAGTGCTTTTCTTATAGAGAAATATGTGCAGTCACAATCCAAGCTCATTGTCAAATCAAGTATTTTGACAAAGCTCTCAGCAACTCAACATTAGTCGTACATTTGTTGAGCGTGTATAATCTACAATTCTTCTTGTTCTTATATGTTTCCACTAACATTTACTTCAGGTTGCAATTCGAAAAATCACATATTTTATTGCACAATTTAAATTTGTACAATTTATGTATTTTTGAATATGAAAACGATAATCGGTAACCGATGTTTATATCTTTCTGTAAGTGACGAAAAATTTTTCTGTATAATGTATATTTATCAGCGTTGCCAGATTTTTTTTTGTCAAGTCGGGATTTTGGAAATTTTTGAGTGAAAAAAGCGGGATTCTTTCGTCGAAAGCGGGACATAGTAAAAACGTATATAAACAGAAGTTTTTAAATATTTATCTTTTTATTTGAGTTCAAATTACGTTTACGTGACAATAGATAGCAAAAATAGCCATAGAAAATGTATTTTAATAAAAATATGATTTTTTAAATCAGATTTACCCTATCGTTAAATAGTTGAGTCTTATTTGTCTTCTGAATAAAAAAAAAAAATAAAAAAAACAAAAATAAAAATCAAAAAAGTTTTATTCATTAGAAAAATATGGCGTTTCAAACAATATTCTGAGGAGTGAATGTTACAAATTGCAACTTACAATAAGAGAATAATTATTTACGCACGGTCGAGTTATCCCCGAAAAGCGGGACTGAGCCTGTCTCGCGCGGGACATTTAATTTTGATTTAAAAATCGGGACGTCTGGCAACGCTGAATTTTATCCTCATAAAACTATATTGCGAGTTAATTTAAATTTATAATTTGTGCTGATTTACTCTTTTGTGATAGAAAGGTATACAGCCATCTGGTCAATTTTGTCTCTTTTCTTGATAACAAAATATAAACTAACTCTTCCACTGGAGGCCGTTTTAAAAATACAGTTTTTTAGATTTTATATGCAGAACTAATAAGGAAACAAAATTTGAAAATTTTCCATTAAGTTGTTTTTACCTTTTGGCCACATATGTTGAACGAATTTGTTCTATCTGCGCTCAAACCTGGGTATAATTCTGGTGCATATTCTTAAAAAAAGTGCATCGTAGAAATAAATGACAAAGTTCTCAAATTATTGACGTCACTAGTCCTTGTCAATCATTTTGTGAGTCGTAAACAGTTTTGTTAAAATTTGGCAGTATCCTTGTGTTCTGTCTCAAATTTCAAAATTACTCTTTCCGGCGTAAACTTATAACAAACAAAGAAATAACGGAAATCTAATAATATATTTAAATTGATTCGTATTTTTTTTGGCACCGAAAATTCTTACATCTTGAAGATCGCTTAATACTTAAAAAAAATATTGAAAATTCTTTCGCCATCTTGCTAATCAATTTAAGTTTAAAACAATAAATTGAGCGATTGGATCGGAGAAGGCTTTCCAATATTCTTTTAACCATGCGAATATTATTGTTCTTTCATTATTATTTCGTCGCATAATAAAAATAATGTACATTTTGGCGAAAAAAACCTACCTCGTTCCATATGTTTGTCGGTTGTAAGCGGGTTCTTAGCCGGGGGGGGGGGGGAGATAATTGAAAAAATTGTCACACTTCCTGAAGCAAAGTAGTTCAAATAATTTTCTGTTCTGATTAGAAATGCTTTTCTACGATATATTATGGCGTTCCGATTACCAGAGTTTACTAAATATTTAAGAAAACTTTTTTGATTTTTTTGGCTCCATTGCACATTTTAGATGCGTTACAGTATTTTATGAGTCTACAGTTTCTATGCTGCGATTAATCGCATACAGAGAAGTTTCACGGCACATCAAAAGTATGATTTGATGTTTTTAACTTTTGAATAAAAAAACGGTATCAGTTAACTTTGATTTATTTTCAATTATATTTAAAGTTGCACCTTTATTGAGTAGTACACTTTTTTTCATAAATATTATGTGATGTCGGATACTTTTCGCATATTTTTTAAAATAATAATGTTTCCAATAAATCTTGAGATCAAGATCTAACTGTAATGACTAGTAATTAAAAAAATTAATGTTATTCTATAGAATAGAATATGTGATGACAGTAACCTTTATTTTCTGCGGAAATATGATATTCGTAGTAAATGATATATATTTCCGAACATTATAGAACAGTTTTTCAGAATCTGTCATCATGCCTATTTCAGAATATTAATTGAAAAAGTATTATACGCGATTTTAGTTCCACGTTTCGTAAGGAAGATTTCAGGCATAATATGATTGGATAACACTGGTTTATAATCCCAGTATTTTGTTGATTTAATTTTCCGACGACGTTGATATTTTTACGTGATTTTTGAAGAAAAAAATGTGATAAATAAAAATACATCAAACTGTTTTTGTATTGCAACGAACGCAATAAAATGTTTATTGTAATTAAATAATAAAAAATAATTATAATAATAATATAAAAACTACAAAAGACATCAGACATGGAAAGTTGCAAATTGAAACTAGTAATTTTCTATTACATACTGTGTAGGTATACAATTAATAATTTATCTTTTTTTTTCAAGTTGTATTTTTTTTGAGCAGTATAAATAAACTGTCTACAGTAATAAAGTTTAAATAATGAGAGATTACAGTCCACAAAGTGTCCACCGTGTTGGCAAAAAAAAAAAAACTACACTCAAAAATAATACTTCAATGGGATCCTCTTCAGCTAGCAGACGAACGATGCTTTAAGTAGAACAAGGTGGGGTACAAATAGGACGCCTAGGATTGATTGAGATCATCTGATTGCACGAGGAGGACAACCAACCACTCGAGGACACGGGAACTGCGGACTTTCGACGATAAGATTTAAAGACGGTGACAATACGATGATTTCGATATTCTAATCTAAGATGACGACACAACGATGATTATACTGCAATGAACATTCGTAGTAATGCTGTTAATTAATAACATATCGTTTGTTATTTTGCTCAAACATTTCGCGGAAATAATTCAGTCATATGTTCAATTTTTTTTGTCAATGTTGAAAGAACGCGATTGTTAAATTAAAAAAAAATCATCTAAGATGAGCTTGCTGAAGGAGATGGCAGCGATTCAACTTTCTCCTCTGATTTTGGTTCGTCTTTCTTTTCTTCTTCCTTCGATTCTTCTACTTTTGCTGCTTCCGTCGATGGCTTGCTTTCTTCCGGTTGTGCTTGCTCTTCTGATTTTGATGATGATTCTTCTGATTTGGAAAGATCTTCAGCAGATTTCTTTTCTTCCGATAACGGTTTCTCTTCGGATTTTTCACTTTCTGCTATTTGTTCGGTTTTTTTCAATTCCTCTTTTTTCGCTTCAGCGGCAGCTGGAATTTCCGAGCTGACCGGTGCAATTTCTGCTGGTTTTTCTTTTACTTCTGCAGATTCGGCTTCACGAACTACTCGCTCAGCTTTTTCTTCAACTTTCTTTTCTTCAGCTGCTTCGATTTTCTTTTCTTCGGCTGGTTTTTCTTCAGCTTTTACTTCTTCAATTTTTTTTTCTTCTGTTATTTTTTCTTCCGGTTTCTTTTCTTCAGCAAGAGATGCTGAAGCTGCTGGTTTTTCTTCAGATTTGGTTTCGCTAATAGGAGCAATTTCTGGTTTAGTTTCTTCTTTCTTTGCGGCTTCGTTTTCAATTGCTTTTACTTCAGCATTCTTTTCTTCAGCAACGCCAGCCGGGACAACCACGGAAGTTGGAGCAACAGGGACAATGTCGATCTTCTTTTCGGCTGTGATTGGTTCTTCAGCTTTCTCTGCTGGCACAGCGGCAATTTCAGGTTCTGAAGCGGCCGGCTTTATTTCCTCTTCGATTTTCTTTTCTGCTTCGGCAACTGGTTCGGCAATTGGTTCAGCCTTTTTTTCTTCTTTCGGCAACTCTTCGGCTGGTTTAGGATCAGCCGCCACTTCCTTAGTCGCTTCAGGTTGCAAAACAGCAGTGGCAGCAGCAGCTGGTGCTGGTTCTTCAGCAAGTGCCGCCGGTTTGTTTGCGGTTTCTAAAATGTCGATTTTCTTTTCGGCTTCATTTTCAACCGGTTTACTTTCGGAAGACTGACTTTCCGCCGCAGCTGGTTCGGCTGGTTTTTCTGCTGGTTTTTCAGACGAAGCACTCTCTTCAGATTTAGCTTCGTCCGACTTCTGTTCCGACGAAGATTCTTCTTGCGCTTTGTTTTCATCAAGAGCTGGTTTAGGTTCTTCAGATGGCTTAGCGTCAGCGGTGACGGCAGCGGCGGTTGCGGTGGCGGCGGCGATAGCTGGTTCAGAGGATGAACTGTCTGTTGCACCGGCTAATGTTTTTTCGTCTGATTTTGAAACTGACGAGTAGTCCGTGATAACGAGTGGTACATCGGAAGAAACCTCACCTTCTTTCTTATCAGCAAGTGGCATGGCCAATGCGCAGCCCACAAGGGCAAGACATACTATGAAGAGTTTCATTCTGAAAACAATAATAAAATTGTATTAGTTAGGCGTCATAAATAATAATTTTAATTATATTTAATATCACAAGTGGGATTTAACTGATTATATTAGTATTTAGTACACGACATTGTACTAGGAAGTAAATTATAGAATTTAATAAAAATGCGAATTAACAATTACATAATCATTGGTAGGGCAGTATCTTGCGTGATACTAATGTTGTGGTATTCATTATATTTAAGGATGAGCAAATTACAAAGTATTTTTAAAATGCCCCTCATCTAATAGATGTCGAACTGATTTGAAATGTTTAACCAGTAGTTTATTCTTTTACATCACTATGATAATGATGAAAGAGAACAAATTACCGGTTAATTAATCGCGTAAATATCCGGTTAAATATCCACCGTAATTTATTTTAAATAGCTGCGACTATTGATTATTATGTGCAAGGATGCGCAGAAAGTTTTTGCAAATGGTTCTAGGCAAGATTCTAATTTTAATTTTATATTCGATATCTACATAAATATAAATAGATTGTTTAATTATTTTTTTCGATCCTACTATTGAAAACTGCTCTATTGTTTTGTTTTTTCTTGTTTTGAGAAACAGAAACCGGAAGCCGCCATTTTGTTTTATAGCCGTTAAATTATCCGGTCACAATAGTTACTATAATAAATAACTGGTAATTTTACATCACTACTCTTACAAATCAACACGGGACAACGGAACTAGAGATGGGAAAAACGGGTCTTTTTAGTGATCTGCATCTTTGCATCTGGATCCCGTATGTGAGCCGGCTCACTGAACCGGTTCAAAAAGAGCCGAGTGCTGAATATGTTATTGCAGTCTGCCACTGAGTTACCTAGTTCAGTCAATCATATCACGGCTTGTATAGAATCAAGAATGCATAGCCAAACATGTGATGCATGAGTCATTTGAGCTGACAGATGCATCAAGGCGAGAACTGATACGTAAGTGTAAAATGTGCTTCTGTGTGTTAAGTGTTTCACTGAGTTATGCGGATCCGTTGATCCGTCGGCTCAAAAAAAAGTGAGTCGGCTCTCACGGATCTTCTGTCGGAGTCGGCTCTTTAAACCAGTTCAGATCTGAGTTACCCAACTCTAAGCGGAACCGGGAATGAACGCGGTGCGGAACATATCACGTGCCCGCTGTCCCGCGATCGTCAGGGGCGAGTCTTTCCATGGATCTAGTAATTATAGAGATGGGGTATACAGCTGCGGGGGGGATCCATTGAGGGACGGGTACAAAGTAAAAATGGTGTCGATTTTTGATTGGCCGGCGCATTGTGCCGCATACAAAGAAATTTTCTTTTTGCACTATACTACCAACATAAATTTCATGCCAATAGATATGCGCAATGCGCCGGCCAATAACAAGCGGACACCACTCGTCTCGTCGAGTCTGTTAATCGGCTTTACCCCCTTCGTCTAAAACTCTAGTACACGCTTTGTTTTTATATTCTATAGTAAAAATGGTGTCGATTTTTGATTGGCCGGCGCATTGTGCCGCATACAAAGAAATTTTCTTTTTGCACTATACTACCAACATAAATTTCATGCCAATAGATATGCGCAATGCGCCGGCCAATAACAAGCGGACACCACTCGTCTCGTCGAGTCTGTTAATCGGCTTTACCCCCTTCGTCTAAAACTCTAGTACACGCTTTGTTTTTATATTCTATGTGTCTTTCGCATTCGTTTCCAATATTATTTACAAATTTTCAACAAGTGCATCCACCGATAACATATAATTTGTTTTTATACATAATTCTATTCTGCAGAAGGTTACCACATAATATAATAATTAACGTAAATTATTTGTAATTTAATATTGCAACTATATTAGTTTCAGAGATGCAGTTACACCATCCCTTTATGCATGTTAGCTAGCTATGTTTTATTTCACATAATACAGGTGTGTCAGGGACGATAGTTAATAAGTGTTCACCGTTTATATATATTATCATTATTATTTGTATGTTGACAACAGTCAGGCACCTACTACACCAACAGCAAGGTGTCTCTACAGCCGTTTTGTATCGTGTGTATCTGACTGTAACGCTATACAGACTGTACGTAAAACTATACTGCCTGTTTTCAAAGATAGGTGTCTATAGCTTTATTAGTGTATTTTCCATATGGCAACATACACTATTGGCGTCGGTCGGATGGCGGGACCTAGGGGTCGGACCGAAATTTCTCCACGTTTCATAACCCCCTAAACACTTTGGCACCATTTTTAAAAATGTTTATATATATGTATATATATATATATATATATATATATATATATATATATATATATATATATATATATATATATATATATATATTTATATACGTATATATATATATATATATGTGTACGCGCAATAACTTTCGAAAGAGTTAATTGATTTCAACGAAATTTGGCCCACGTGTTGAAATCCATCACCGCAAGAAGCCTATTTAAAATGGGCCTAATCGGGCTATTTTAAGGGTAGTTTTTAGGGGTTGAAAAATGTTTTTGGGCCCCAAAATACCGAAAAAATTCTCCGAATCGTTTCAAAATTGAAATTTAACCCTCTGGTAGTAATTAAAAAGTGTCCCCAAAATTTTAATAAAATCGGTCCGACAGGACCGGATTTACAAATTTTATGAAAACACTAGTTTGCAGATAGTAACTTATTTATTGAAGGGTGTATTTAATTCGGTGTAGACGTTAGATTGATAATAATATTACAATTAAGAAAAAAAAATGTTATTTTAAGGGGTGTATTAAGGGGTTAAATTTTTTATTTTGCCCAAAAACAAACTTAATTTCACATAATAAAAGTATAAAACCACACGGGCCTATACAAGCAAATACACTATATTGTCGGCAGGGTTTTGGCACTGCGACCCGGGTTTTTTACATATTCAGTAGGAGACAGTGTTGCCTCCAAACAAGCACGGTTTCGTAATGCAACTTTAACTTACAAAAGCGTTTTCAGCGGAAGCCTTTCCATGACGTTCTACATACTTTTGTAAGCTTATGCTGTCTTACAAAAGCGTGCTTGTTTGAAGGCAATAGTGCCTCACGCTGAAGGGTACATGTTCCATCAAATTCAGAATCACAAGATATAAATAACTAATACAAAACACGGTTATAGAATTGCCTGCCTACATAGAAACTGTTATATAAAAGAACTTATAGAAATGATTTATGCGTATAAGGCTCAATATTTTAATAGACTATTCACTGTAACATAGTTAGCATTGGTGGGGCTGGATTGCTTATTGAATTCATAATTTTAATTCATGATAACGGCGCTGTCATCAGGAAGATAAACGGAAGCCAGACAAAAAAAAACTGTAATAAAAAAATGGACAACTTTTAGATTTGTTCACTTACACATTTTCTTTAACCTTTAACTCTTTTTAATAAATTTTTTTTCTTATCGTACTTTGCCTTCCTGGTTGCAGCCCCGCGTATCATAGAACGTAGTAGCCGGTCTATACGACCGTGCTTTATACTACTTAATTATATCGTGTTATTCTGGCTTTTAAGTTACATGTACTCCTCTTAACTTAGCGGGATGGTACGACCAAAGTGAAATCGATTAAGCGGTTTTCAGGTTTATCGGGAACATACAGACATGCAAATACTTAAGCGGACTTTGTAGAAATTAAGATTTATTGAAGACGCTGTACTATTTTTTGTGATTTGGAAGTTTTGATAGACTTTAAAATGTAAAACAGTTTTTTTCCGGACTGTTGACAACAGACACATAATAATTAAATGTTAAATGACTTTTTAACAAGTGAGTAAATTTGTTATTCACGCTTTGTTGGGTCTGAAAATTCGTATACGTCACATAGTAGCTAACCTTCGTGAAAAGACAATTTTAAAACTTGGGATTTTCTCATGACACATTTCCGTCGACTTATTCCGGTTTTTACATTATTTTTGTTTACAGCAGCCCCTGGTATTATTAAACCTTTTACATACCTATTTAACGTTCAAAAGTTTTTTAATTCCTTCATTATTATTGAACAATCCTCAAATTTAAAGAAAAGTAATATTCCGCATGGCGCATGCGTGTGTCTGTCAGTCTGTTCGTTCACAATAATTCGAATTAATTATTCCAATGACATTTTTCAAATGGCACGTACTTTTAGAAAATGGTTTCTGTACCTATATTTTTTTCAATTTATGAAAAAATTGTCTTGAAATTCGCTTGAAAACTCGAAGAAATAAATATAATGTCCACTAATGTCAGTCAACACTGTTATTTATTAACTAAACTGCTGCCACGATCCGAAAGGACAGATACGTAGGTCCTTCGAGCCCAATACGCAATATTTATATAAAAACTGTAGTGTGGTCCTAAGAGACCGTTGTTAAAAAATTGTATTAGGTAGTAAATTGTTCACTACGGAATGAAATTTTTCAAATGGAACGTACTTTTAGAAAATGGTTTCTGTACCTATATTTTTTTCAATTTATGAAAAAATTGTCTTGAAATTCGCTTGAAAACTCGAAGAAATAAATATAATGTCCACTAATGTCAGTCAATACTGTTATTTATTAACTAAACTGCTGCCACGATCCGAAAGGACAAATACGTAGGTCCTTCGAGCCCAATACGCAATATTTATATAAAAACCGTAGTGTGGTCCTAAGAGACCGTTGTTAAAAAATTGTATTAGGTAGTAAATTGTTCACTACGGAATGACATTTTTCAAATGGAACGTAGTTTTAGAAAATGGTTTCTGTACCTATATTTTTTTCAATTTATGAAAAAATTGTCTTGAAATTCGCTTGAAAACTCGAAGAAATAAATATAATGTCCACTAATGTCAGTCAATACTGTTATTTATTAACTAAACTGCTGCCACGATCCGAAAGACAAGATACGTAGGTCCTTCGAGCCCAATACGCAAGATTTATATAAAAACCGTAGTGTGGTCCTAAGAGACCGTTGTTAAAAAATTGTATTAGGTAGTAAATTGTTCACTACGGAATAGGTCGTAAGTAATATACAGTATAATAGCTATCCTTTGCTATGACTATTAAGAAACAACTATTGCTACAATACTATATTGAAAAAAAAAATTATTTACAAACATTGTCACCAAAACTCTCACTACAGTTAAGGTCCATTGTCTAGTGTTACCTAAGATAAAATTGGCTCTCGCATGATGTAAATTTACTTTTACAATTTGCTTTATTATGAAAAAGATTAGCTGTTGAGGTATGGCACCGAAGACTGTAGAGTAACTCATAACTCATTCCGCCGCGAAAGTGGAAAGATTCAATGAGAGTTGTTCGAAAATTATTTTTTCCTAATATAGCAGTGTAACATGGAGTGTTTCTTAATATTCATAGCAAACGGCAGCTATTATATTGTGTAAAAAAATGCAGATTTTCAAATTTTTATACCATTTAATAAACCGATATGGAGTAGCTTTGAAATGGAAAAATTTTATGATGAAAAGTGCAGACGGTATTTAAAGGTAGCATATACTTTTAAAATAAAATATATATAGCTCCTCCCTGACCGTCAGAAATTTCACACACGCTCCTGACCATATTTTAAAACCGATTATAGATTTTATGTAAATTTAAGAGAGAAGGAGGACCGAGAGGCTAGATTTCCTCTTAAATAAACACAAATCTGCAAATAGATAATAATTACACTATAAATAACCACTTCAATTATTATATCTATTATCTTCGTTAAAGTGTCTTTATGAGTCACCGGAACACTTTTGTATTCCGCTATGTAATTATGTTCGTAGTATTGCTAGTTGATTTGTTATGACGCCAACCGATTACGTTTTACATGCTTATTGTAATTAACATTAAAAAGTTGAATATTGCATTGTTGCAGGTAAAGGTCAGTAATAATATTCATGTGAAATAAGGTAGTTGACAGATAATAATAGCCGCTGAGCAATTTAATATTATATCAGATCTGTGATATAACGGAAATTTACCGCGACAAGGAAACATTTCGGTAATTGACGGTTTCCGTTGTTTTTGACATGGTTTGCGAAAATGTTTGTTTTCCTGGAAACTGATTTTTAACGCACGAGACGAAGCGAAATTTGTAAAAATTTCGTTTAGGTATCTCGATGACATTTAATGAATAGCTATTTTGTCCCGCGTTGTGGTTTCTAGTTTTGTCTTGGAGATCCAGATAATTTCAGGTATCATCGGTGACGCTTCATGATTCACCGTCTCGTCTTAGCCTCTGGTCTCACCTAGTCTCGTTTTGGTCTCCGGTCTAGTCTACAGGAGACCGAGATAATTCCCGGAGCAACACGCAAAAAAATTAGTAAATTTTCTTTTTTTGTTGAAAATATTTTTTTTTTACGAATGAACTTAATGCTATCGTCCTCTAAGAGTATAAATATTTCTTTTTAAGAGCAATTTTCCGCTTTATTGAAAAGTTATGAGGTACTTGAAGTTTGATTATCGAACTTATAAATCGATATTAAGTTAATATTTAAGTAGCAAATGATGTGGAAAAAACAATACTGAAAAGTTTATTAAAAACACGTCGCTTTTCTACCAAAAATCTTAATAATTATAAAATAAGTGACACAGAACGTTACATATCAGCGAAAAGTGACATCACTCCATCGAAATTTTACTACGATCGTGTAATTTATTTCGATACAAACATTAATGTTTTTACTTTTTACACTTAGAGGCTACCATTGATATGCAACATACCTACAATAGGCTATACTTTTGATCTGACATGAACATTCGCTGCAGTGACGTCAGGTCACGTGACGGAGTTTTGGCGCGAATTTTAAAAAGGCGTATTTTAACATGCATTTTTTCGTTTCAAATACATTTAATTGACTCTTTACGCTGAAAAAACATGGTGTGCAAGTTCTCTATTCACTTCATATTAGCGCTACTGATCATCTTAGCTGTTATAGATAGTAATTAAAGCTACATTTCCTTAGAAAAATTGCAACGTTACACGGGGTATTTCTGTACTTATGTTTGTGGTACTAATTGTTCATGATAAATTTATAATGAGAAAATTTATGGGAATAATTTTTATTACACTAATTCGTGGGCGTTGTATTTTAATTAAATTATCATAAACCATTGTCCAAACAATGCAGTGATTTATCATATTTACCTTGTGTTTAGTTGACTAGAGGCGCGGTAAATTTAAAATATGTCCATAATATTTAAATTAATCAATATGCAAAACAAGTTGTAAAATAAATCACGAATGTTAATTTAGTGTCACTTTCTTTATATGCGCAGAATATGCCGATACGAATAAAACAAAAAATAAAGTTCATATTACGTGTTGTACATAGAAAGAAATTTATTTTTACTTTGACAATTGGCAATACTGTTATTCTTGTTATGAATGTCAATTTTTTTACGATCGTTTTTGTTATTCCGCGGCTGCCTTTGATATTCGAATTTCACTTGTTTAAAATATAACAGCCGAAGCGCAGGAGGAACTAGCGAAAGAAAGAGATGAAAACAAAAAATCATTATCGACGCACAATGAAATTAAAATGTCTGCAAAATATATAGTTTGTTCCACAAAAGTGTGTCGGAGATCAGTTAATAGATTCAGGAGATGAAAACTGCATGAACAGAGAGAGACATCTTGGTTTCAAAAATGAAATTATAAGAAAAAAATATCGATAGAAATTGATGCAATGTAATCGCCTTGGATTAATATTTGAGATTAGCAGTAGCAAACAGAAATTACCGAAAGTGAAAATACTCAAAAGAAAATTAAATATCGATGGAAATTGGATTGGCTTTTTAAATTCATACCTTCGGGGAAATTGGATGTATTTGGCCGCAAAACAGAACTCTACAAAAGCACAGTGATATTATAGTCTTCTTATCGAAAATGTTTTTACAGCAAACCTTTGGATAAATCGATGTTTGTAAAGGCTATTCACGATTGTAATTTGTAATATATCGGAGGTCACCAAAATTGACGAAAAATACAGTCTGTAATACATTACAGAGTGTATTTTTCGTAAATTAAACGACTGTAGTGCATCGGATGTCACCAAAATTGGCGAAAAATATACTCACAGATTGTATTTTTGGTCAGTTCTGGTGACTTCCGGTGAATTACAATCGCGAATAGCATGTAACTGCTTGATAATTTCACTGTATTATATGGAGATTTTTGACTTTAAGCCGGTATACGGGAAATCTTCTTGGAACTTGAAAGGATGTAATATGAAGCCAGACAATCTCTCTAATAATAGCGACGGTTGAATTATTATTATCGAGGTATGTCCAGTCAGAAAATATTTTTTGATAAATATTTTTTGTAAGGATATTTTCAGCGAGTACAAGTTCAGTTCAATTCAGGTAAACGTACAAATATTTTAATCCCTGGTACGCTTTTATAGAACAGCCTGCATAAAAATAACACCACGTGGGGTCTCTGTCCTACACGATTAACATGTGCACAGAATATCTTTCAATTGATTTATGATCTACATGTGAAAAAATGTATTTAAAATATTCAACATTTCGTACCTTAAATCTTGAAATTATTTTTTTCAATTTTGCGATTTACTAATTTTTCTACCAATTTGCTTTATTTTATTGTATCAGATAAACGTGTCAACGGTTGATAGGCATTAAGAGATTTATTAATCGTAGAATTAAGTTGTCGAAATATACTTTGACTTGTTGATTTTTTGTATACATATTCGTTGCTGTGGAGTTTAGTAATGCAAAAAAGCTCAAAGAATAAAGTTTGTTGTTGTTATAGCCTACTTGACGTACTTGTTTTATATAAAATGAATGATATTAATTCTTTTTTAACGAAATATTTAGAAATAATTTTCTGCGTTAGTTTTTTTTTAGTGTCTTAATTTAAAAATAAGTCTTATATAACAGTGGCTAGCTATAGATTTCTCCAATTGTTAAGAAATACCCATTGTTACAATGCTAGAGTAGAAAAATATATTTTCAAACATTATCACCGTCTGAATTTAAACCCAAATCTTTCCACTATCGTGGCGGAATAGGTTATTAACTTATTAGTGTCATATCTAAATAGTCCATCTTTCTCATACTTAAAGCATTTTTGAAACTGTTATGTTACGTCATACGAGAGCCAATTTTATCGTAGGGAAATAATGAACCGTCACAGTACTGAGAGTTTTGGTAACAGTGTTTGTTATAAAAAATTTTCTAATATATAGCGTTGTAGCAATGTAAGTTCTTTAAAAATTAGAGCAATCGACTGTTATTAATTTGGTCTTATGATTTATACCGTAAACAATCAATTTACTAATAAAAAAAGCTTTGTTTCATGATCTTCAGATTGAAAGCAAAACATTCCGTATACAATTTTTTTTTTTGTATAACTTTATTTTGTCTCGTCAGAACATATTTCGTGATCGAATAGCCAGGTAAAAAAAATATTTTTGTTAGATAAGAAATCTCTTATTTACACAGTCGTTAAGGGTCCAATTTTTAAAGCACTAAAAATTCTATAGATTAAACAAAAAAAAAACAAATGAGCAGTTATGAAATGTTTTACAAATATCTACTGCATTATTACAAATTTTTATTATGGTCTAATATCAAGAGTTAGTAAAAAAAAGTAATTTGTTACAGATAAATGTAAAATTATATGTGCTATTCTTCTTTTGTTACGGATTTTAAATAAAAAACTTCCTGATTACGGCAGTACATCGACACCAAATGCTTTAAGTGATTTAAATCTAACGAAATGTCCTCGAAAACTTCATTGAGCGTTTATAATCCACGGTCTCTCTCCCACTCGAAAACTTCAGCACATACTGATATCTTGAATGTGAATCACATCTCGAATGGTTTAAAGTATTTCAGGCGTAGTTTTAGCAATAAAAAAATGGTCGAAAAATTAGCATTGCTTCAGCTCTAGTGTCCTGTAAGAGCCGTCTGTTATGATAGCTAAATAAAATCTATCTTGAAACCTTCCCAGATATTTACTTTATCTACTAAGGCTGTCGGAACGCTCTGAATTTAAGCCACACTATGAGGCTAAAAAATGCTGTTGCAAGGGTGCCGCTGTCAATTGATTACTCAAATTTGTGGAAATATTTTGCAGATTTAAAAAACTTTTCCGAAAAAGGTAGAGTCATTTTAGGTTTGTGTTTGAACAATTTTGTGAAATAAGTACGAATAAGATCGTATAGTGTGACATTGAATACGTGTGTTTTTTGGCACAATTAATGCCAACTTTTTTCTATTAAATCGTACATAAATGACAAAAGTAGTCCATTAGAGACCTAGATTTGTCCTTTATCTTCCTTATTGAGAAAAAATTTTTGCAAAATATTGACGAATAAGTCTACAATCAGCTAACAGCCTACTTTGGCTTAAATTCAGAGCGTTCCGACAGCCTTAATGAGAACTGCATTAAAATCGGTTGAAGAGTACCTGAGTTGTTACGTTCAGACAGACAGACGTTGCGTGTAGGGATGAAGAAAGCGACAAAAAGTTCATTAGAAATAGAAACTTGTTAATCTGTGCCAATTTCGTATTAAAAGAAAGTAGTTGTTGAGCATATCACGGTAAATGTTCATCTTTAACCTTTTTAAAGATTTACACGGTTTGTCTCAACAATTTATCTTTGCAGTGTCATCTGTCATGTCCGATGTTATTTGTCAAATTGACCTCAAAGTGTTAAACACTTCTGCTTTAAAGTGACTATTTACCCCCTTTTTCTTCCGCTATCTTATGAGTAGTGTCTGTACATGTAAAAGGCATTTATATGTTTCGGAAATTATCACGTTTTTTGGTTCAATTTTTAGCGCAAAAATATTTTTTTTTCTGAAATTTTTAAGCAGCAAGCCAAATTTTGTTAATCTTAATGTTTAATTATTATAGCTGATAAGTGATAATAACAGTAATAAAAGGCATTTTGCGATCACAGTTGGAAATTTCCCGAGAGCATGTTTTACAATCTGAAGGATCAGTCATCTTTTAATAGTAAATATTATTTACAGTTGAAGAGGCAACGAAAATTTCTTTCATGATTTGTACATAATGTATGTTTTGTGTACCGTACAATCAACAACAGAGTGTAATATTGAAATCATATTATTTATATCTGTCTATAGAATTTAAAGTAGTACTAAATTTGGAAGAAGCCATACAGCACACAAGAAAGCAGATTTTATGCGAATACTGTTTAAAAGTTATTAATGTTAGGTTCATATTTACTCGTTTTTTAAACATTTTGAAGTCAACTGGTATGGTAAGAATACATATGTAATTTCTTTCTTTTTTGGTAGGAAAACATATTTCCAGAATTTTTTTCTGTCATGTGTGTAGCGTTCGAAAACGGCTGAACCGATTTTGGTGAAACTCGGTATCTATTTAAACTATTTAATCCGGTTAAGATAAGGCTCTTGTTGAACTGACATTGACAACAAGAGTGAATTCGCGGGTAAATTCTAGTACTGCTATGTGTATAAAAACTTTGTTCTGGTTACTTTAATATGTTTTAACAAATGGAGAAACTGCGTCTTAACTTTTAATGTCGTTAATTGCTATGTAAATTTATTTAAATTTTTGTGTAAGGTCTTTTATAATGAAGGATATCCTTATTTCAGTTTCTCGGAATATCAATGTTTTAAATGTCGGTTTTAAAAATGTTTGTAGCCGTAACTTTAAATTAACTATACTCCAAATAACAATAGACCAATTTTAAATTAGTGATAATCTTGTTTATCAACTAATTTTACTAAAGCCGTAGCTTTTTAATTAAAAAAAATAACCTGATTATTTATGCTTATTTTACGAGACGTAGATTATAATTAATAAACGATTCTGAACATCTATTTATTTTTGTATGGATAAGAAAAATCGCCCCATCTATCTGCCAACATCATGGTCGATTCTAGTTGCAATCATAAGGATTAACGCAATTGATGTGAAAGACCTCGGATAAGTAAATTTTAAATACTATAGAAATATAGCCCAGATACATAAACGTGAGACAGTGAAGAAGATTTTGTCGCTACAAACGAACATTATGGAACCGTTTGATCAATTTGTTGATTAATTTTGGAAGATGAAACTATTAACTTCTTGATGGGTAGCTTGAAAGGTTACGAAGCAGACAAAAAACGAAAGATGTAGAAGATTTATAAAATAGTCAACAAAAAAACTTCTAAACAATCCATTCAAAGTATTTCTGTTTAAATAGTGTAACGCCAAAGTATTAAATATGATCGGACATTGCTTGAGGATCAGGAAAACAGCAGTTTGATTGACGAAGATGCGATCGATTTTGAAAGATTGCATCCGGCAGTAAACCGTTGATAGATAAATTATTTCATCAGCCCACGCTGATATTGATAAATGTTTTAAAAGTGCCCTAACTGATAAAATAAATAAATCAGATTTGATTAAAGCGTTTCCTGTATTTAAATAAACTGACAAAGATAAGGATGTTCCCATCTTTGTGCCGAAGACTGTTACAGTCCAATTTAATGGCTTATCACTTATCACTCAACTGTTTTATTCGCGTCGATACGTCTTTCTCACTTGCAACAATTATAGACATAATGCTATCACTCTCTGAGTAAATTGGATCAACTTAATTATGTAATTGATATATAACAGTTGAATGAAAGCTTGCGGATGGGGGACGACAGTTTGTCGAGTGTTTTATATGACATTCAACCCGTTATTGCCAACAGAAGTTTCTTATTTTGTATGCAGGTTACTTTAGTTTGGTCGCTAATGCTTCTAATCGCATAGATCATCTAATGACGTTGATGCTATGTGAACATTTGATAGTTCCACATACTTAAGTTTTCTGGTAAAATGTTAAATGAATTCACGCAGTCCATTGCTATTAGAACGTTTAAAGAAATGAAAACGTCTGTTTCAAAGGAAAATTATCAAAGGGCAATTTGTTCTTCTAAAAATTTACCAAGAAACCCGGCTGTGAAATTATTAGACTTGAGTCTATTAAAAGTTCGATACGCATGCGTGTCAAGAGATGATTTTACTTCGAGGAAATAACTCAAATAACCCTAGAAGTTGTAGTTTAAATAAAAATCATCTGGTTTTAATGATTTATTTACAACAAAAACATGTATGACATTTTCTTGTGCCAACATTATCTACGGTTAGAATTTGCTAGACTCGGCAGTTTTATAGATTAGAACTTAGACAGGTGATATTTATGCACAGTCGATGCAATTTTGGTGGATTCTTTTTCAGGAATATTTAGTGACATTGTGAGTTGTTATTTTGAACAAGGGATAAAGTTGATAGCGGCACTGACATTGCGCAGTTAATAGGTTAAAGAATAATCTCGATGCTAAATTGTTCAGTTAAGCACAAATGGAGTCCATCGTCAATCCAAGATAACACGTATGATGACCCTAACCTTATTGAGAGACGCATCAGGCCTTGAATGTAATTTATTTTTTGTTCGTACATTAATGTTATTTCGTTTCCTTTTATTATAATATTATACACACAATACCAAATTATAACAAATTATTTTCGAGGATAATTTTGTATTTTATCATCATACAATTTCTTCGTAGACCAAAGAATACCTCCAAATAACATGTTTGTAGATCTAAGAATACATACTTCTAAATTACAGTCGGACTCGTGTATTTTCAACACCGATTTCACTCACGTATTTTCATGTGAAAAATACGCTTGACAACGTTTAACCTCAAATTAATAGAAGTTTTTTCTGATTGATCTATGACTGCCACGAAGTGAGGATTAATGCATGAATTGATTAGTCCCGACAAGTTGAAAATATTCATTTGTTCTACTGTATGACAGAAACTATAGATGGCGGGTTTTATATGTGATTAATAATTTAATTATAATAATAAAAGGGCAGTGCAATGTGTTGTTAAAAAACTGATAAAAAACAATATTAATGTTATCATCCATAATTTTTTAAGTTTAACATTATCAGGAGATTGGACAAAATTAAATTTTTTAATCAATTGAGCAACGTTTCGGTTTGTTTACTAAATCTTCATCAGGCTTCTTGATTTATGTATTCTAATAGTAATAACTTATTATACATTCCTTATAAAACTCATTAAAATTTCCAAAATTCTTTCTTTCTTTATTTTTATTAAATTAAATTAAAAATTAAATGACAGAAAAAAATTTTTGTTAAGTTATTATTTGAATAACTTAACAAAAAAAATTTTCTGTCATTTAATTTTTAATTTAATTTAATAAAAATAAACAAAGAAAACATTTTGGAAATTTTAATGAGTTTTATAAGGAATGTATAATAAGTTATTACTATTAGAATACATAAATCAAGAAGCCTGATGAAGATTTAATAAACAAACCGAAACGTTGCTCAATTGATTAAAAAATTTAATTTTGTCCAATTTCCTGATAATTTTAAACTGATAAAAAACGTTTTTCTAATTTCGATCAAAAATGTGTTTCGATCGTATGTTTATGCATTGCATGAGAACTTTTCAAATTAAGATAAAAAACCAATTATTCGTGTAGTAGTCGTAAGCAGTATAATTACTTTATTATTTAATTTAAAATTATGTAATTAAATTATATCTAATTGTAAAAGAATTACTTTTATTTTATGAACATTAATAAATCGAATCTCAAAGTTATCACACTGGCGACGAGGATAAAAAACTAAATTACATTAAATATCAAATAAAATTTTTTTCAAATAAATTAAATTACGAAAATCAGATAAAATAAATTCAAATAAATTAAATCACTAAACGCAAATAAAATTTAAAATAAATTGAAACAACAAAAATTCAATAAAATAAACTATTTAAATCAAACATTAAATTCAAGTCTATAAATTTTAAATAAAATGCCGGACACTCAGAATATTGACAACCATAGTTCGAATGTTGGACATCTACGTGAATTCAATCCTGATGTGGACGACTGGTCCATATTCAAGGCAAGATTGTCAAATTACTTTATAGCCAATCTCTTATCTGATGCCAATAGAAAACGCGCAATTCTACTAAATGTTTTAAATGAAAATGCTTATAAGTTACTATTTAATTTGTGTCTACCTAACAAACCTGAAGAAAAAGGTTATAATGATTTAATTATTATGTTAGATAAATATTTTTCACCCCAAAGGGTGGTATTCGCGAACAGATATAAATTCTACAATGCATTCAAGAATACCAACGAGTCTATAAATGAATGGGCGGCCAGAGTTCGAAATCTAGCATCTTCGTGTAATTTTGAAAGCACCGAATTAAATATGGTTTTGAGAGATCGCTTTATTATGGGTTTTGACCGAGGACCAATCTTGGATCGTCTGCTGGAAGAACCAACGGAGTTATCTTTCGACAAGGCTATTGAAATTGCGATGACGAAGAATGCAGCTCGACAGTTCAATATGGCAAATGGAAACCAGGTCGCTATAAAACAGGAGTCAAGTCTTTTGCATGTTAGAAGAAATCAGCAAACGTGCAGACATTGTGGTAAAACTAATCATAGTCATGACAAATGTTATTTTAAGGAGAGTATTTGTAATAATTGCAACAAAAAAGGTCATATTTCTCCCATTTGTAGAAAAAATCAAAATACTAATAATTCAAATAATAAATTAAATTCAAAACAAAATTATTTAGAAACTCAAATAGAAATTTCGAATGATGAAAGTGGCCAACAGAATCATTTAGAAGGTCAAATGGAATATTTATATAATATTAATTTAAATGATAACTATGCTCCAATAATGTGTCAAATTAAAATTAAAAATAAGTTATATAATTTTCAAATCGATTCTGGTGCTAGTATTTCGGCAATTTCTAAAGAATTTTATTCAAATAATTTCTCTGAAAATGAATTAGATAAAAACGTAAAACCACTTTATTTTTATAATGGTACAGAAATTAAACCTCTAGGAACTTTTATGGTAAAAATAAATTATAATGATATCGAAAAATTTCTTAAATTTCATGTCATAGAAAATGGCGGTCCACCAATCTTAGGCCGAAATTTTCTGTCTTTATTTAATTTAAATTTTCAACAGTTAAATTTTGTTCACAATGATAGAGATTTAATCAAATTAATTGACAAGTATTTTACTTTATTTGAAAATAAACTTGGTACATTCAACAAAGGTAAAGCTGCGTTATATTTAAATGAAGAAAACGTAACTCCCAAATTTGTTCGTGCCCGTCCACTGCCTTATGCTTTAAAAAATAAAGTTAATGCGGAACTTGACCGTTTAACTGAAATGGGAATAATTTCACCAGTTGATTTTAGTCATTGGGCCTCACCAATTGTACCCGTGATCAAAAAGGATGGATCAATTCGTATCTGTGGTGATTTTAAAACCACAATAAACCCATTTTTAAAGTTAGATCGTCACCCTCTTCCGAAAATAGAAGATTTGTTAAATAATTTGCAAGGCGGGGAAACCTTTTCTAAATTAGACTTGTCAAACGCTTACCAGCAGGTAGAATTAAATGAAAGCTCAAAAGAGTTAGTCACTATTTCCACCCATCGCGGTCTATTTCGATACAATCGTTTACCGTTCGGAGTAAATAGTGCGCCCGCAAAATTCCAAAAATTAATGGAATCTGTATTGCAGGGAATCCCAGCTGTTAGTTGTTTCCTGGATGACATTATCGTAACAGGGAAAGATAAGACTGAACACTTGTATAATCTGGAGTTAATTTTTAAAAGATTAAGTGAATGCGGGTTAAAACTTAAAGTAAATAAATGTTTATTTTTTCAAAAATCTATTACCTATTTAGGTTTTGTCATAAATAAAGAAGGAATTCACACAAGTAATGATAAAATAATTGCAATACAAAAAATACCGGAGCCTAAAAATATAGGTGAATTAAAATCTTTTCTCGGAACTGTAAATTATTATTCTAAATTTATTAAAAACATTTCAACAATTTTAAAACCACTTTACAATTTATTAAAGAAAGATGAAAACTGGGTTTGGTCCGAAAACTGCAAAAACGCTTTTATTGATATAAAAAATAAATTAGCTTCTGCCGAGGTCCTTACTCATTTTAATCCAAATTTAAAAATTAAATTAACTGTAGACGCTTCCCCAGTTGGAATCGCGGCTATAATTAGTCATGTATTTGACAATCTCACGGAACGACCTATAGCTTACGCGTCGCGAACACTGTTACCTAACGAACAAAATTATTCTCAAATAGAGAAGGAAGGTTTAGCAATAATTTTTGGCTTATGTAAATTTCACCAATATCTTTATGGAAATAAATTTATTCTTTGTACAGATCATAAACCGTTATTGTCAATTTTTAGCCCTAAAAAGGGTATACCACAGTATTCCGCGAATAGATTGCGTAGATGGGCGGTTATTTTATCAAATTATGAATACGAAATTAAATACGTTAAATCAAAAGATAATTGTGCTGATGGATTATCACGTCTACCAATTAATGATTGTCAAAAATGGGAAGACGTGGATATCAATTATTGCAATTTTTTCACAAATAATTCTGATCTACCGATAAATTTTAAACTGATTAAACAAGAAACTCAAAATGATAGTGAGATACAGGAAGTAATAAAACTTGTTAAAAATGGTTGGCCAAACAAATACAAAATTAACGACTTAAAAGCCTATTATTTTAGAAGAAACGAATTTTCAGTTGAAGACGATTGCTTATTGTGGAACAACAGGATTGTCATCCCACACAAATTGCGAAAAATTGTGTTACTTAATTTGCATAGTACTCACATGGGTACAAGTAAAATGAAAAGCATTGCTCGCTCTTACTTCTGGTGGCCAAATGTAGATTTGGAAATTTCTCAATTAACCAAAAACTGTACAGCTTGTCTTGCAAACTTCAACTCACCACCAAAATTTTTATTGAAACCCTGGCAGTATCCTGATCAACCGTGGTCACGTATACATATCGATTTCATGGGTCCCTTTCTTAATTCTTATTTTTTTATATTAATTGATGCACATACTAAATGGATCGAGGTTGTGCCAACTAAAACGATTTCAACACAGTTTACTATAAATACGCTACGTTCAATTTTTGCACGGTATGGATTACCAAAAACACTTGTTTCTGATAACGCCAAACAATTTGAAAGTATAGATTTTAAAATGTTTCTGAATAAAAACGGAATAACTCATTTAACGAGTCCACCTTATCATCCACAGTCCAATGGAGCTGCGGAAAACGCAGTTAAAACTGTTAAAAACTTTTTAAAAAAAGTTTTTCATAATAAAAACGTAACTGATGTAAATAAAATACTGGACAATTTTTTATTTGATTATAGAAATACGGAACATTGTACCACTGGTTTTCCACCTGCTTATTTAATGTTTGGTAGAAAATTACATACACGATTTCAAACTTATTTGCCAAACTTTGTTAATGATTCTAAAAATTCCAATACTGCCGAAATAAACGTTAAAAACAAACAAGAAAAACAAATTAAAAACTTTATTGGGAAACGAAACGTAGAATTTTTTGAAAATGAACTAGTTTTAGCAAAATGTTATAAAATTGTCGATAAACCTAGTTGGGTTAAAGCTATAATTAACAGAAAAATTGGTAAATGTACTTATTTTGTAAAAATACCAGAATTCGGTGTTACTTGGAAACGACATTCAAATCAGTTGGTAAAATATAATTTTGATTACGCAACACCTGCAAATTCTGATATTTCTAATGAACAAACTATTGAAAGTAATGATGTCATTGATGATTCAAGAACACGAATACTATTAAGACCAAGAGAACTACTTAAACCTCCAGAAAAATATGTAGCCTTATAAGTTTATTTTTTTTCTTTCTAAATTGTTTTTTTGAATTAAAGGTGGAGGAAATGTAGTAGTCGTAAGCAGTATAATTACTTTATTATTTAATTTAAAATTATGTAATTAAATTATATCTAATTGTAAAAGAATTACTTTTATTTTATGAACATTAATAAATCGAATCTCAAAGTTATCACAATTCGAAAACAAAAAACTCGATTGCGCTTAAAAAGTACACTTTTGAAAGTTTTAATGCATCCTTTTGAAAGGATAGTTACGTAACGTCGCGGTAGCGTCGGTTTTTATTTATTTATTGAATTAAATTTTTTTTTTGGCAGGGTAGGGTAAAGTCGATTCATGAGTTTGAAAGTGTAACGAAACGTTGCAATGCACGTATACCGTAAACTATAAAAACCGGCCGTACAATGTTGTGCTATAATGGGTGAGAACCGTGGCTACCTCGTAACCTAAAGGGTGTTGGTTCGATCCCGGCGGTCGGTGCACAAAGTTTTTTTTTTTTATATATATTGATATAAAAATTCTAGATCAATTGTTCATAAAATGCAAATTATTAGTTATTCCGCATTGTTAATAATTTCTTTTATAAAAGCAGGAATGAATGACATTTGCGCCTACTTGATAATTATAAACTTTCGAAAGACACGCCTTTATTATGTTAAAGAGTATTTAATCTGTAGAACTTGTAGGTACATAAATAATTGTATCATTTCATTCTGCAGTGTTGGTACCACGCAGTCTGTACAACTTTGCTGTACAACATCAATAAATCTCGCACCAGTAACGCTTCATTTGTTAAAGGACGGCTCAGTCAATTTGTGACGTCACAAATTTTTTTTAATACCACCAGCCATCACCAGTGCTCAGATTATTGCGTTTGTTGACTTCTACATTAATATATTGTCATAACGAGCTGACCTGTTATGTTTAACAAAGACCTAAAAATATCAGTAATTATTTGTAGATTTAAGATCCAGGATTATTATTTATAGCGACCCGGTCCGACTTCGCACGGGTAGCACTAATCTATAGCCATAAAAGATGAGAATCATTATCATAAAATTCTCAATGTGTATTGAATGGGCGCGAATTCAATCGATTTTATTTGTGAATGTTAAAAAATCGAAGAAAAATCAAAATTGCCAAAAAAAAATCTGTTAATCCGATTGCTGCCAAACTTTAGAGGATCACTCGATGGGCTAATCTGAAGATTGCTTAAAAATTTCATCAAAATTGGTCCATAGGAAACATAAGTACATATACACATCGATTTTTATATATATAGATTATCAATTCATATTTTCAATATTGAAAATTTAACTGATACTTTCACAAGCTTTCGAATTAGAATCGGAGGTTTGTATAATAAAAGAACGAAGTAAAGCGTTACTACACGACTCAGCTATTTGCAAGTTCAATATGATTCTTAAGAACTGAGTTAGTAAACTATACAAAATAGAATTCATGGATTTACAAACTGTCAAGACTAATCAACTCGTGTATTTTCAACTTCTCTTTCATCCTTGTTTCGTGGCGGTCATAGACCAATCAGAAAAAATGCTTAATAATTTGGGGTTAAACGTTGTAAACGTATTTTTCCATTGACTAAGCAGTGTAGAAGGCAACCATTTGCGTGAGAAAACTTGAAAATACGCGTCAATAAAATCAATTGAAAATAGCTGGTGGACTGTAATATACGTAACGATTTCGTCTGTTAAATGTGAATATGAGCGGTTGTCTAAAAGATAAATATTCCTTGGTTTTTTGCAAAATAAAAATAATTATCAAGGAGTCATATTATTACTAACATGCTCAGTGGAGCACCAAAGCAATGAAACAATGTAAAACATACCCGTCCCACGTATAAACATTGTGCCGCTTATATCATATTATGAAGTATTTTCGTGTAATTGTGTTCTATAATAATAACAACTCGCGTGTAATATGCAATTTTAAATTATCAAAATTGATTGATAAATGACGGAAGAGAATTTGTCAGGATGATTTGTGTATATTCCTATTTTAAATTCTAGAACATCAGCTATTCGCGATAGATATCGCATCCAATATAACAATACTTCCTATATCCCGCAATTTCCGTTATTAATTAGGTAGCAAAATTTAAATTCATCTGTTGACTGGCTAATATTTGGTCATTGGGTGAAGTCATTATTATTTATTCTATATACACTATTTCAATCGAAATTTGTAACTATCATTTTTTAAATTAATTTTGGAATCAAAATATCCCCCTTCGTCTGGTTAATATATGCCTTGATACTAGTGAAATATGACGCATAGCAGGAGCGAGGTCTACTTTTCACAAAAATTTTGGTTGAAAATAATCCAGTGCAATATCTTCCTCATGGAACGGTATTCCTGATTTCAATACTAGGTTTTTGTTATTGTAAAATCGCTAAATTATAATTTCTTTCGTGAAATAACGAATTATAACACTATTTAGCAAAGCATAAACATTAAGAATAAGATATTAAAAAAATCTCATTGTATTTTTCAACATTGTTTTTTTCAAACGGTTGAAAACGTTTGCTCGAGCGGTTGACAGTGATTGAGCAGTTTATGTATTAGCAGATCCGTGAACTGTCGGCTTAACATTTGAAATTTTATAGATAGGATGTTTTAGCAGATCACCCACTATTTTTTGCTTTGTTATTTTGCGTCCTTAACACGTTAAATAAATCATTTTCAACATGTCACGACAACGTTGATAATAATTTATTGCTTCATTAGTTCATAAAATATTTTTTACAGCATCATACCCTATGATAGATCACACACGCGCCATAGTGAGCCGTTTTTTTATGTAATAAAAATTTGTATCGATAAAATTTCTTAGTTAACTAGGTTTATTACACGACTTCGCTCGCGTTAGCTTCGATTTTACCTTAATCCAAATTATGAATTGATATGATAGGCCTAAGTAACGCTGATTTAAAAAATCTAAGAAGTTGTAATCTTCCAGTTCTTGATGAAAACAAAAATTTAGGTTGAAACTTCGAAGGACTCAAATTATTTTTATTATTCTCAACTATTGTAAATATAATTTTTGATAATATTATCGTTTGCTCATTTAAATTTTTTCGACTGCAATATGTATATCAAAGAAAAAAAGTTGACAATCTACTATGCAAAATAGTTCGATAAATTTTTCATATTTGTTTTTTTTAGTTTTGTCCTTCTTATGTCTATCCATTTTTGTTTTTTTAAAAAGAAGACTTTTTCAAAAGCCTTGTCAATAATTAATGGATTCATGGAATCTTTTATGCTTAAATGCGTTGTTGTGTATAAATTTTAAGTGCAAATATGAGAAATAAGCGTATTTTACAAATTATCACGCGAGTATAATTATAAGAGGTAATAATTGCTGATTTCCTGTGCATATATTATAAAAAAATCGCATGCCATTTTTCTTTGTTAATTAAATCAATTTTATAAATCGAAATATACGCATTCAAAAAATACTGTAAAAATAAACCAAATCGTTCCGAAAAGTTAAATTACTAATCTAAATGTGACTTATTTTAAACCTTTTGGAAATTTTTTCAGTCTATATTTTTTCCAATTTTGTAGAATCACCCAAATATAGAATATTTTAGTTGTTTTTAGGGTTCCGTACATCCGATAAAAAACAGAAAAAATTTTTGACAAAAAAAAATTTTTTTGCATCCGTTTTTGCCATGGTTTGCAAAGATCACTGTATTTTGAATCACGCCTGCGGCGCCAAATATTAACGGCGTACGCAAAACTTTTTTAAATGTGTTTCTACAATAGTTTTCCAATATCGATGTGTTTAGAATCACGCCTGCGGCGCCAATTACCATTACTGGCATAGACAAAACTTTTTTGAATGTGTCTTTAGAATAGTTCTCCAATATCAAAGTGTTATGAAATTTGTCTGCGACCCAATAATCACTCGGCCTTATGGCCTCGCCAATTATTTAAAAATTGTTTAGAACAACTTACAGCCCTGCCAACCATTCTACAACTTTTTTCTGGCAATAATAATGTAGCATGCAGAATATAAATTGACGTGACTCATCGTTCACTTGTTCGTTGGAACGAGTATTTATAAAATAAATCGAAAAGTTGTAGAACAGGTCGTATAGAGAAGTCATTTAACTTCGCGAATCAACAAAGCATGAAGATGAAACAAAAAAAAAATGTTTATTGCAGGAAAGCAAATACCATCAATATAATACAATAAAATTATTCTCTGCTAGCCAACTTGAAATCATACATAAATCATTATATGTTGGTAATTTTTTTCCACTTGCTAATGCAATAATACATTAAAAGTGCAAGTGTTGATGTACGCAGACAAGGTACTTGGAATGTAATTAATTTCTAATGCAATGGCTACATGAAAAACATAGATAGTATTTATTCTTCTTGCGTTTGCTAGCTCAGATTGTTGTATTCTTTTTACGATTACGATCAGTAGATTTAGTTCTCTTAAACATACTTCAAGTAGAGTAAAGGCGCCTATTACCGACTACCCGTCTATTCAAAAATATCCCCTACCCACCATCCTGACTTTAAAAATGAATTGAGTTAGTTCGAAGTAAAGTTTTATTACGTAAACTACCTTTTGAAGATAAAATTGTTTTTTTTGAAATTCAAAGATGGCGTCAGGAAAACTATCAACTCAATATTTTTAGATGACAACATGTCACGTTGCAGCTTATTTAAATAAAATTAAAAACCCATTGTCCGTTCTTTAGTTCTGAGTGGATTGAAAAAAAGCCAATCCTAACATTTCAAAGGAAAAAACTTGGAAAAAAATTCGACCACGCCTATCACAATTACAAGTTTGCAATATGAAAAGTACTACTAGATAGTACTAAAATATATTTACCCGGCTACTTTTCATGTTGGAAAGTTGTAATTGTGATAGTATTATTTTTTTCGTAAGTTTTTAAAGATTCCTAGAGCAAATTTTTAATTTTCATTATTTTTTGTCTGTTTATTATAGATATTATAAAAAAAAACTATAACTTTGTGTGTTTATACATTGAAAATATATTTTGCAAAAAAAATAATGAAGGGATGGTAAAGCGATAAAACGCAATACTCCTTGCCGCCAACAATATATGTATTGTTTGCATGTTTTACTACAGCCGCGTGTCAAGGTTACGCAAACACTTTTTTTCCCTTAAAATGTTCTAATTGGCTACATTTCTCGCAGTTTATTTAATTTAAACTAAGTTTTTTTTTTTTTTTTTGAAAATTATAGAACACCGCTAATTACAAATATTAAATACTGTTAAATTTGATGTAACTTTCACACTAGAATTTTTTAAAATGAAAAAAAAAGTTGCTAGTTATAAAAACGATTAAACGAACTTTCGAAAATCAGCCCTAAGCAATTTCAGTTTTGCACGAAGTATGTCTACATAATATTTCTTTTCTATACAACACTTGATGACTTATCCCAAGGTATAATAATATAGAAAGGTGAGCTCAGTCATGCTAATATTCTTAAAAGAGTCTACGAAATAAAAGGGTGTATAAAAAAATACTTGGAGTTAATTTGGTTTATCTTCTACTGGCCTGTACTTCAAAATGTTAGTTTCAGTTACCCAGCTACTTTTCATATTGAAAGTTTGTTCTATACTTTTTCATAGCTGGGTTTTTGGTTTTTAAATTTTCATTTACTACCAGGTCTTTAGAATGTACTTAAGTATGATAAGCAATTTAATTTGTTTATTATTTTTCGACATTGAAATTCTAAAAATATCAGGACGCAACTCACTTTGCCTTACGGCCACAATTATTGTAACATAATATCGTGATCAGATAAACAGTCTGTGATTGGGTCATCCATATTTAGAACCGTTATTCGGTTTAAATTAATTCACAGTAACTTTAGAATTTTTAATAACGGAACATATGTATATAAAAATGGTGAACTTTCGAGGTCAAAATCTGAACGTAAGACATTAATCTTTCAAATATTAGAATTCCTGCTGAGACGGAACGTATTTAAAAATTTGTACGTAAAAATGGGGTCGTCTGTCTCGCTAAATCTATACATATAAATAAAATCGACAATTACAAACTTTGTATAAAACACCATTCTTTACAGAAATAATGATTTGTGTGTTTGTATATATGTATAGCCAATGTATTACAAAATCCACATACTGCAAGAGTTACTTTTGTAATGAATTTTATTGAAGTTCAATTACTACAAATAAATAAAATCGTAACGTAGTTTAAAAGATTCCTGGAGCGAATTTTCAGTTTTCAGTCAGTTTGCCTGTCTGTTCCGGCGAATTTCCAAAACGGTTGAACCGATTTTAACGGGACTTTCACTGACTGATAGCTGATGTTATAAGGAGTAACTTTGGCTACTTTTATTTTAGAAAAAAGAATAAGGGTTCGAAACAAACAAAAACAAAAATCGGTTGATCCGATCGCTACCAAAATTCACAAGATTACCCGCTGGGCTAATCTGACATTTGCCTGAATATTTCGTCAAAATCGGTCTAACCGTTTTTCAGTCCATAGGGACACACATCGATTATTATATCAATGCAGAATTTAATGTACAAAATATTTACTGTCCTTTCAATAGATAAATCTATATTTTATGATTCCAGTCTGTAATATTTTATTGTACATAGTACGGACCTGTTTTTTATGCGTTCAAATCCAGTTCCACATGCAATAATATAGATTAAACAGATACATTACCTATAATATATAGGCATGCATTACTTATAGTAAGGTACATCTTCTGTAATATCTGACATTAAATAAAAACGGTCATCAGATTTTCTTTATAGAGGCACTAAAAACGCTGCTGCAACGCTCTTGTTTCCATTGTTCGTGTATTCATGTATATTACATTACGTGTCTCCTTCATATCTTATACAGCTGCGTCAAAACTAATCTTCAGTAATATTCCCAGAATTAAATTTACAAAAGGGAAAAATAGCAGTTTACAGTATTTCATTTTATTGTCACGAGAAATGACATAGTGTTAACACGGGCGATTTAGCGACTGCTTACATATACATTACAAACAAGATACATACTACATTTTTTGCAGGTACCTCTTATAAAATAACTACTTATCTATATATCTGATCCCTCGGTCCAGTGTTGCCAGATTCTTTGTTTTCCAAGTCTGGATTTTGGAACTTTTTGAGTGAAAAAAGCGGGATTCTTTCGTCGAAAGCGGGACATAGTAAAAAAACGTATATAATCAGAAGTTTTTAAATATTTATCTTTTTATTTGAGTTCAAATTACGTTAACGTGACAATAGATAGCAAAAATAGCGATAGAAAATGTATTTTAATAAAAATATGATATTTTAAATCAGATTTACCCTATCGTTAAATATAGTTGAGTCTTATTCGTCTTCTGAATAAAAAAAATAAATAAAAAAAAAACAGAAATCAAAAAAGTTTTATTCATTAGAAAAATATGGCGTTCCAAACAATAGTCTGAGGAGTGTGTTACAATTTGCAACTTACAATAAGAGAATAATTATTTACGCACGGTCGAGTTATCCCCGAAAAGCGGGACTGAGCCTGTCCCGCGCGGGACATTTAATTTTGATTGAAAAATCGGGACGTCCCGCCAAAATCGGGACGTCTGGCAACGCTGCCTCGGTTATACTGTAAATTTGAATTGTTTACGAAAACAAAGCGTAATTTGTTTCTCTGTCGCTCATATAAATTTAAATGGCAACTGACGGAGATATAACTATTGAATTGGTAAAATCGAAGTACTTTTGCACTGGTACGAAATGGGTCAATTTACAACCGCTATACAGACATTAAATGCAGCTATTTTATAGGGGGTCGTGCAATTGTTCGTATTGATTAATTGTAGATTATAGACGCTCAACAGCCGAGGTCATCAGCGTCTGTAGAAACATTCTGTATATATTTTGATGTCAATAAACCCTTACATTTAAAATCACTTCAGGCTATGTAACTACATATGAATTGTGAATTATATAGGTATATACAGTTGTGCCTTATTTATTACATAGAGCCACTTAAAAATGAATAGAAAAACTTGTTCTCCTGTGGAGATAACTACTTGTTTATTATACCTTTGGCTGATCTCACGTGTATCTTTGTAACATGTGTACAGCCCGTTCATAACCAATCATGGTGTCTGATAGACGATACTTATCAATTTGTATGTAAGGCGTTCAAAAGCGTAAATATTTTTCTTTAAGTTCAAAATCGTGGCTGTATGGGTCAAATTCAAACATTGAAATTTCACGCACTTTGCGTGCACCGGCCACCGATTGCGTTGAAATTTTGTATTTAGTCTGTTTATGTATTTATTCGTTTATTTTTCACATTAAAAAAAAATTCTGTCAACTACTTTTTAATCTAATAAAAAAATGTTTGTTAATTAATATAAGAAAATCTAAAGGATGTTGTACAATAAATTTGTATTACTGCACTTTATAAATCAAGAAGCCTGAGAAAGGCTTAATAAAAAAGCCGAAACGTAGCTGAATTGATTGTATACATTTTTAATACTGTCCACTTCCCTGTTAATTTTATATTAAAAAAAATATATGAATGCTAACATTAATATTAATATTATTTTCTACTTTTTAGTGCAAAGGTAAAGTTTTTGTAATAAATTTATATTATTTTACTGTTTCAGCACTGTTTATCTAAATAACTCATCAATTGAATTAAACGAAAACCACCCATGAATTCTAATATTGATTTTTGATATCTGATACTGGTATAAACAAATTAATTTTGATATTACACTTTGCAATTATAAGTACTGATAGTTAATATTAATATATATTCAAATACATATAATATAACAATAAATATTACTTTTAGATCTCAAATTGCAGTTTCATGGAAATTAACTGAAATAAAAGTATTCCATAAATTTTTTTGTTGATTTGATTTGTGTAAAATTAATAAACATTTATTCATCGGTTTAGTAAACATGTGTTGTGAAAAATAACAGAAACGCAATTAATCCAGGTGTTACAATTATTTGAATGACGCAAAACTATACGATGTTTCATATCTTTCCTGATACACACACTTCGAAATGTTCATTTTTGAACTCTTTTAAAAATAAAATTAACGACGGGTTAGCTTAAGAACTACTGAACTGATTTTAATTTGTTTTCACTGTTTGAAAACCTACTTCTTTCCGAATATGATTGATGTTGGATAAAATATTTTAAAACTGACATCTTCAAAACCCCGGTAATTCAAAGTGAACTCTAATTTAAGCTGAGAAAGATGATTTTTTTTGCGAATTTTTTTCATATGACAAAAAATAAGTGTTCAAACGTATTCAGAAAAACTAAAAATAACATTAATGCTGGGTTGTCAGAAAATCTGATTTGATCTTAGATTGAAAAACATTGTAGATTTTAAATCGATTCTATTCGAAAAATAATCGATCGATTGAAACGATATTTTTTAAATTGTACAGAAATGTAATAAACATAATCTTTTTGTATAATTTATACTTCAAACAGCATTTTTTACGCAGATTAATCAAAATTTAGCTTGAAAAGCGATCTTTTTCTATGTAGATCAATAATTTGTTTTTGTGTGAGAATACAATCTTATGTTAGACGTTAGACTGCTCTTGCATGTTATTAGTGTATTTGCCATATGGCAACATACACTATTGGCGTTGGTCGGATGGCGGGACCTAGGGGTCGGACCAAAATTTCTCGCCGTTTCATAACCTCCTAAACACTTTGGCACCATTTTCAAAAATGTTTATATATATATGTATATATATATATATATATATTTATATATATATATATATATATATATATATGTGTGTGTGTACGGGCAATAACTTTCGAAAGAGTTAATTGATTTTAACGAAATTTGGTCCACGTGTTGAAATCCATCACCGCAAGAAGCCTATTTAAAATGGGCGTAATCGGGGCATTTTAAGGGTAGTTTTTAGGGGTTGAAAAATGTTTTTGGGCCCCAAAATACCGAAAAAATTCTCAGAATCGTTTCAAAATTGACATTTAACCTTTTAGTAGTAATTAAAAAGTGTACCTAAAATTTAAATAAAATCGGCCCGACAGGACCGGACTTACAAATTTTATGAAAACACTAGTTTGCAGATAGTGAATTATTTACTGAAAGTTGTATATAATTTGGTATAGAGGTTCGATTGATAATAATATTGCAATTAAGAAAAAAAATGTTATTTTAAGGGGTGTATTAAGGAGTAAAATTTTTTATTTTGCCCAAAAACCAACTTAAATTCGCATAATAAAGCCACACTGCCTGTATAAGCAAATACACTATATTGTCGGCAGGGTTTTAGCACTGCGACCCGAGTTTTTTATGATTACAATCTAAGGTCATGGTCAAATCAGATTTTTTGAGAATGCTTTCTGCAACCCAGCACGAATGTCCTGGGTGGGTAAATGGTAAATTCATATACGAGTATAGTTCAATAAATCTTTTTATCATATCTAAATTGAAATATGTTAACGTAAATTTGATTGATATAATATTATAATCATCTCTTTAAATATTTTACTCTTATTTTTTTAAAGCGATATCATGTTTCGGAACTCGGAAGCGCAGTAATAATTAGAACAGCGTCTAGATAAAAAAAAGGAGCTGCTAAAAGTATTTTCTTGCTGATGCAATCATCCAATTAATGTAAACGTGAATCATTTTAAAATCGAATACATCCCTTTGTCAAAAACGCAATGATTTGCAATTTGAATTGGATCTCATCTTTTGCTGATACAAACAACAGTCTAATTATTTTTTTAACGTGGAGCCTTTTAGAAATCAGTACCATCCTGCTGTCATGTATTGGAAACGCAATAATTCAAGGTAAAACAACTGAAACCGTGATGAATTGATTCAATTGAATTGTTCTGGTCAGTGAGTGACGATGCCGCCGGTGTAACGCAGGTGAAATAAATAGATAGATAGATAGAAATGTTTACGTGTTCATTCGCGTGTTTTGATTTTTCACCAATCATTATTATCGATCGTTTACAAAGAATGAGTCATTCGATCTCCGCACCCGTGTTGACGTAGGTTACGCGTCCTCCTGGCCGAATGACAATGTCAATAATAAAATGTTTATTTGTTGATGCGGGGTTCGGTTAAGTAGCAGTAGATTTCCATCGATTGTAATCGTAAACTCTCACCGTTTATTTGTTATTTTGTAATAAAAATGAAAAGCTACTTAATCAGGGGTGGATCATAGGTGTTTCGGGCCCCAGGGCTTATTGAAGTCTCCATTTTTTGTTACATTAAGAATCGTTAAATTGGCGTTTGAAATTTATTTTTCGTAACATCACAATCAGAGTTGAAATTTGGTGGCCTGACCAAACAAATAATACTACAAATTCACCTAAAAACTTGTCAAATTTCAGACGAAAAATTGTCAAAATTCACCCAAAAATTTGTCAAATTCTCCCCAAAATATTTACCGAAAAAATGTGTTAAATTCACCCAAAAAAACATCAAAATCCACCCATTATAATGATACTATAAGATAAATGCTCATTATTAATGAAAAAGTATTAAAAATTTATGATGATAATTCATTTTCAATTTTTGTGGTTCCTTAATACTTGGAGGCCCAGGACTTATGCCTATGTAGATCCGCTCCTCTCATTTTCGAAGGATTCTTTCTTAGTATTCTATACTGTCAGGCTAGATGGTAATGTTTCTAGAACGTTATTAGATGAACATAGATTTTAGATTATGGACGCTCTTATACAAGGTTAATTTTGTAGGGCTGCGTATTAAAAACCTACATGTCTTTTTTCAGAGGATCCGTGTTTTATGAACTTTGTCTTAGCCTCTTGAGTCTTGACAAAATCAGTTTTAAATGTATGGTCGAATTCTGATTATACTACCCCCAAAAGGTGACGAAAACTTGTTTTCAGCATGACGGCTGTGCATGTGAGTGTCAGGAATTTATTTTACAATAAGTTCTGCAAAACTGCGCCGATTTGATTCATTTTTTATGTTTGTCTTGGGAAGGACTCCAGGTCTATTGACCGTATTAATCGGAATGGTGGTTTTGGAAGTATACGCAATAATGCTTTTACGTCTCACTAGAGAGTGAGAGAGAGAGAGAGAGAGATGGATTGTAGATTATAGACGCTAAACAGTTGAGGTTATCATCTACTTATAAGGACTTTCTGTCACTGAATATTTTCGTATTAAAAATTATTTTGCAAAATAATGTTCTTTAAAATATTTTCTCATTCAAAAAATTAAAATCGATTATTCTCGTTTAAACATAAATGTCAATAAATAGTTGATTATAGATTTGTAATTATTTCCTTGCTGTAAAACTGGTGTTCAACTAACCTTGAACAAAAGAAGTATCAATTTAAACTATTTAATTTATAGTGGAAAATAATTAAATATTGACTGGCGTCGTTAAAAGTGGTAATTTTCTTTCCTTTTTCAAGAATTTGCATATCTGATTTTAGAAAAATATTTCAATAATATATTTCGTAATCTTACATACTAACGTCACTATTTTTTTTTGGACATGCCCGCTCCGCGTAAATTAATTGTATAATTATGACGAATAATAATTAACTAACGGATTTTTTCATATTAACCTACTGAGCTGAAAAGGCTACAGCGTTCCACCACTGCCTGATATGGATCATTATGTTAATACTTTTTTTTTACCAAAGAACCGTTTGATTTCATATGCATTAATAATTACCTAATTGCAATATTTGCGCTTGCAGTATGCAAGTAAAGTACTTACAAGACAATTAATGTTTTTCATCTTAAGTAGTTCTGGGAAAAACTTCTGGATAACAATTTAGAATAAGGTTGTGGCTAATTGCGCTAATAAGCACAGAAATCAAAAAATACGAATATTGAAAAAAAAAAACTATTTCACATTCGACTCGGCCAGAATAGCGTTCTCTGTATACGTTGTTTTTAGTAAATACATTATGATAATAATATGTTAAGACGACAGTCGTTAAGATGATCTGTTGCAGTGGCATTTAATTATCTTCCGTTTAAATTATCTTTCGTTTATTGCACAGTTATTTTATATATAAATAACGTCATGGAATTGTATATTGATATTAAACTAGTTTTTGTAACAATTTTGACATGTTAGTTTTATAATAATCCCAAAACAATTTCGCTACCGGTTTTGATTACTAAAGTCATCGTCATCCAGGCCCGGGCTAATAAAAAGAAACTGGCCTGGATCATTAAGCGCATGGACGGCTTACCAGGCCCCTCTAGGTCCTTACCTTCAGTTTGAACCGGTCGTCAACCAGTTAAAATGCTTTTTTATTTTTTGTACTAGCTAAAAAAGCAAATTAAAATATGGCTCTGGCAGGTCACGTAATCAAATTCGATTTATTTTGATGATTTTTTAAATATTCTTATCAGACGTTATTTGCTCTTTTTGACTATTTAATTGCGCGATGATGAAATTGCTAGCATTTTTTTTAATTAACTAGTTTCACTTTGTGGGCGTTTTTTTATGTATTTTTTTGATTGCTTTGTTATGTTTCCAACTCAAAAATTTATTGTCTTGACAAAATTAAAAAACAGATAGTGGAACTGTTAAGGAGATTTTTATTTGTTGTACCTATTTAAAATTTTTAATAAAATTTCATGTCTCTAATTGTAGATTTTACTTTAAAAAAATCGTCTCTGAGTTCTGACATACCATAAGAGTTTAGTTTTTTACCATTTTAGTATGGAACCTTAAAAAACGAAAAAAGTGGGTTATATACAAAAAACGAAAAAATCGGTGGGTACCTTAGACGAGAACATCTGTTATCTTTTTATGTATTGTTTATTAATAAATAGTGTATAACTTTTAAAACGGTTTTTTCATCGGCTAACTTTCGAGGTACGGGTTAAACAAGTAACTATCGATTTTATTATAATATGTTGGTACCGTCATTAAAAATGACAATGCACCGTTCAATTCGAAATACTGTTGCACGATGTGAAAATAATCACTTGTTTTGTGAAAAGAATCATTGTTATTTAGCATTGTCAGTGTAGATTTTAAACGTCAATATAAATATAATTTTTCATTATTGTTAAACATATGATGAGCATGAGAGTCGTACAACACGTTACTTGCTGCAAGAAAGATCGTAAAATACGAGTATGTAAGATAGAGCTACGCCAATGAAAATGAAGGCATATAAAACAGTTGGTAAACAGTAAGCTTAAAAATCTTATGCGACACTATAAAAATTAAAGACAATGTTAATGCTTATTATGAACAGTTGCGAATGATGAAAATTGACTTTACTTATTATTATTGATTCCTATTCACTGTTTTTAAAATAACACACAAGCTTTGCATCTTTTTTGACACGTCATATAATGTGAAATGTCTTTGATAATGACCTTAAATATCAATGGATGTGCTAATAATCAATAAATAGCAATAAATAAAATACGTAATTTTGTGTAACATTTTAACGAAATATCGATTCAGACATACATCTTAATAGAATACTTAGAGTCTAGACCATTGTCAGAATGTTTTGTTCCGGGTTAGCTAAAAAACTACCGAACCGATTGTTATTAGGCTTATGTCGTTGTGCTTTTATTGTAGGGTGCTGGACAGTAAAAAAATTCATCATAAACGCAAGCGAAGCCGAATGTAAATGAAATGTTCTGCGTGTAACACTTTCCGAACTCTCCGACATTTAATTCTGATGGAACAATTATAAGTCATGCAAGTGAATTTCTATTTGAACGCACCTAGTACTATTCTATACTGAACAGTTTTTTATCTGAATAGATGAATGATAGATAATGGAGGTGTTTAAATTAAATAGAAATCGAGAAGAGAGTTTCAACATTATACTTTAGCGAAATGCCATCTGCATTTGATTTTATGTAAACGTTTTCCGCTGATTTTTATTCTCTCACGAAATTATAAATTTTTCCATTCGCAATTTTTTTATTCATTATTTTATAATCGGTCAAACCAATTAGAGTACAGTAGAATGTTTAACTACTTCTTTTTTGTAAATTTAACGGAGAGAGAGAGCTGCGTATACATTTCTCTGTTGTGTCCAGAAGCGCCCGAAACAGTTGATATGAAAGAGACCCTTAATCTCTGAAATACTTTAAATTAAGCTAAGCAAATCCTAAAATCGGAGCATTAAATAATTCTACATGTTATTTTTCGAGTTTTAAAGTATGCAAAATTAACGAAAGATTCATTTTTTATTGAACTGTTGAATATATTCATCGTATTTTCTATTAAAATTTGTATAGTTCACTTTAATTAACTTATTAGCTCATTTTTTTCTTCTAAATTAAATAGTAAATTTTTTGCAAGGTTTCGATGAATCGGGGCGCCCCACTAAGTTAGGGCTCTAAGCAATTGCTTATTTTGCGTATGGGTAAATCTATAGCCCTGGTTGCGTAATGCAATGCGAATCTTTTGCTCCCAAATTTTTAAAGTAAAGTTGTTTCTTTAATATTATTGTACACCTAATAGAATATTAAATTCTATACATATTACTCAAAAAATCGAAAATGAATCACTTCAAAAAAATTGCCGCTTATTTATGTAACACTATCTTGAAACTATAGCATTAGTTGATTCATTACAATTTTATTTTATTTTTGAGCGAATTTGCAAATTGCGGTTTTACGAAAAACTAAGAAGATGTCAATTTTTGAGAGCAACCCAAACATTTTTTTTATATTTATAAAACAGAGACTCTGTCTGTGTTCAGGAATTTTAATTGATTTCCAAATAAGCGAACAGTTGAAATTTGGCGTATTTCAATAAATAGTACCAAACTAAATAAATATTAACCCAAAGGGTGTAAAGTATGGGTTAAAATGACTCGTACCAAGGAAAAGTGTTTTTCGTGGTACAACATGACAAATAATAATTATCACAAATTTACATAAAATTAAATAATTTAGCGGATATATACCGATAAAATTCTAGTTTTTTTATCGGTTGTGGCATCGTAATTAATCTAATAACAATGTACTTAAAGCAAGGTCAAGTTTTCATTTCATTTAAATTTTTAATCTACTCACATCTCCGAATAACGGAATACATTTTCCTTCTCGAAAAAAAATCGCAAAATATTTTCACAAGATAAACTCCCCGAAATTTGACGAATGTGGTTAAAAAATTTCACACAAAGCATTTTTTAAGCTCCGGTTAAAGTTCAATTCAATCATGTAGCCAAGGCACTATTTAATATCTAGTCACTAAATTTTTCAAAAACCTTGGTTACAAACTAATCCACTTTAACCGTAGTTAATAACCGTTTTTAATCCAGTTTGTGTGAGTAGATCAAATTTTAATTGAATTAAAAAAGACGCGCACTAAATATTCACCAATAATAATTTAATTATTTCAACTTACTTGTTTTGTTTTATGTAAATAAAATATAGATTTGATTAACGTAGTCGAATGTCACAACTGACTGCGGTGTTTTGTTTCTTGACGATGGCACTCACTTGTTTTACACTGCTGCCTCTGAGCATCCACCTGTTGGATTGTGAGTTGACGCGCCGTAGGCCCGACTTTATATTTGAGGACCCCCCTCTTACAAAGGGGGCGAGGGGCCCTAACAGCTAATATAGGGAGAGGGCACCAGTATCATTACAACAACGATACTAACATAAACAAAAGAGATAAATGACCGTTGGTATTTTTTTCGAAAAATTCGTTGCATTTTTCTTGTGATCTGTTCTGAAAAAAACATACATTCGTCGTGACGCGATTAATAGTTTATTGAAAAAAATACATTGTGTCTATGAAAAATTCATTAATAACTGTTAATTTTTTATTGGAAAATTTAATTGCATGTTTCTTGCAATCTTATCCTGAAAAAACTAATTATTTGTTGGCCAGTGAACAAATATTGAAAGAGCTGCATTGTTTTTTTTTATGAAAACTCTGTTGCAGTTTCACTCTGCACATGAAAAAAGTTATTGGTTAAAAAGTAGGATCATTTTTCAAAGTTTTTTATGAAAGCTAAGGATTGCTGGGAGACATTTTCTAATCTAAAATTTGGTATGCAAAAGATGTTTCAGATTCCAGGATCGTTTGAGACCTAGTTAGTTGTCGAGGAAGCATAATGGTCCCTTGTGGGCTTAAATGCAACTGGAAAGAGTTTTTCCTGCCCCCAAAATTGTTTATAGTATATCATTTTCAGGGAGGTGACACATGAAAAATCCTAATTTTCGGGGAGCTGCAACTGCGTATTAAAGCGTCTTTAGACCACCGATCATAGGATTTTTTTTAAATATATTAAGAAATCAGCTCCCGAGTTTGTCAGTGTCATTTTTTAACACTCAATGAAAATGATAATACTTTTTAGTCAGTAACTTTTGTATATAAGTATACTTACAATGAAAATCGTTTTTATTAAAATTAAGCTTTATTCATTCCTTCGAAAGATCTTTCATAAACACAATGTATTTCTTTCAGAGGAGCCAATAACAAACATTGCAAAGTATTTCTCTATCGTTAACCTCAAGTTTTTGTATGACGGTCGATTTAATTGATTTTAGATAATTGTATGTATTTATCTTTTAAAATCATTTTACACGGTCTACATTTTCTGTATGATTAAAGAATGCATATATTTGGCAATTTTTGTCATTAAGAGAAAATGTATAATTTAGAATTTCAACGTTTCAGTAAAAATTTTGTAATATCTCATCTTATAATATCCGTGTTATAATTAAAGTGATGAAAATATACCATTTCATAAATGTTCATAAGGTATATTTATATCTTTGTTTTACATGCAATGTAATTTTTATAATAATTATCTTTTTTGTTGTGGTAATACTGACAGTAATTCAATGTCGAGTTGTACACCTAAACCTAATCTGTACCAACAAGAAAAAAATATTAGAAAAAAACTTTTTAAAGACTTAAGCTTTTGTTGAAATGTACTGAAAAGAAAAAATATTTTTTAATAATGTAACGTGGCTCGCGATTAAATAAACTATCATAAAGTTTACAACCCACGCTTTTACAATTATGAACCTATAGTAAGGTACTAAAATAACAAGAGTGAGTTATCATTATAAGACGGTTTGTTTAGTGGAGCGGCAAAGCTATGAGCCACTACGCCACTTCATCAAATCCTTAAATTTAATAGTGTCAAGGGAATTATGAAGCCAAAGAATCCGCCATCTTGGTGGGTCTGCTATTTTGAATTTATAACGATATTATATTGCATTGTCTCCTAAATCCTAATCCATATACATGTTCGAAATTATTTCAAAGCTCTAGTTTAACTAGGACTATCCGAAATTTTTATTTTAATATTTAACCTAAACAGTCCAATAATTAAATAAATCTTAAATAAAAAAATTAAAATAATATATATAAAAGCCTGTAAATTACTACCGAATAATCATACTGTTCCAAAAGTCCGCGCTTAAAATTCTTCATTAATATGGCGCTACACAAATGCCCAGTGAGTTTCACAAAATCCGTAATAATATAAGAAATTCCTTAAACCGATTATATACAAAATGTTTATTATATATTTTGTTTCTACTTTTTTGTTTTTGTTTTATTGCGTATGTATATTATTCGTTGGGACATAATGGGTAAATATTAATAAATATAAATATATTGGGTGTCCTGAATTTTTTCCGCAAAATTCTTTCAGATATAAAATATCACAGTGATCTAATCTATATGGATTTATATTTTCTTTCGATTACGTAACAACATTTTAAACTCCGAAATAATAAAGGAATAATAATTCAATTGGCGTAGTCAAAAGTTTCGTTCGCGTCAAGTTTTTTAGTTAAGAAAAAATAATTTATTTATTAAGAGCGTATGCTGCGTACAAGTACCCCCGGCGTTTTTCATCTCAAACCCCTACAGCTCTCCCGACGCTATTTTTAAAACTAACAGACGCGGGTAAACGCCAAACGAAGACACACTTTACAGATCCTACAGACTTTGTGACAAAATTTTTGAACTACGTCTGAATAATTACGCAATTTTTTAAAAACTGCAAGTTTTTCCAAAGATTTTTTTTTTCAATTTTTCGCCTGTATGATCTGTACTGTGATTCATGGTTCTTCATTGGGCGTTTACCCGAATCTTTAGCTTTAAAAATAGCGTGGAGAGAGCTGTAATCGTCTTTAGGCGAGGGGAAAAATTTGCGATGAATAGTACAAGATGTTTTTGCAGGTGTATCCATTGTTCTTAACAATTCATACTATATTAAATACTAACAAACCCGTGCAAATACTTCGCACCGTTAGTAATCAGTTACGTAATATAATAGCGTGGAAATAAATTTTATTCTATTCTGTAGACTTCACCGTAAACTACACGTCATATTACCGACAACTGTTAAAATAAACAGATTGCCATTAGATGGCGACATTTGTTTTTTCCGAATGTCATTTTCTGTAATGAAAATATTAAAATTGTGTAATTTTTTAATGAAAACACTAATTTTAAGTTATTAACTAATTTTTCGTCATTAGAGAGAAAAATAATCTGCAAAATGGCGTCTCTAACATTAATTATTTTGATATAATAATAAGGGAGATATTTCATACCGACAAAAAACACCTTTGAGAAATAATGTATACCGAAATTGCTTAATCAAGTCCACATTTAATTCCTATCTACAAAAATTGCGGGAAAAATGGAGACGCCTGATATATCTGAATATTCATAATAATAGTATATCCAATCTACTTGTAATTATGTGCATTTATTACTTTAAATAAATAAATGAAATGGCTATTTTCAAATATAATTAAAAGTAAATATTGTTTGTATATGATCGTTTTCAGTGTCCATTGCACATATTTAAATAAATATTCAATATAAATATTATCTTATCAACAAAAAAATGTTAAAAATCTAAACAGTATGAAGAATTTTTACAAATCTCAATAAGTTCGTACATTTTTTATCACAAAATAACAATTTTGTGTTGACAAACGTGAACACATATTATACCTATCTTGATTGTTAATCCATAAAAGGACACATCTCTTAAAAGTAATGATCCCTCAAATTGTAAAATATGCTCCCGAGAAATTTCAAAATGTGATCGAAGAATTCCTTTTATTACTATTTTTATTAGTTGTTAAGCTTCACAAAATTCAGCTTGCTGGTTAAAAATTTCAAAAAACCTATTTGCTGCCCTAAAAATTGAATCAAAAAACGTGATATTCGTCAATATTTTTTACAGCACGTCATGAGATTTCGAATTACGAGAAGGCAAATTATCATTTTGAAGTTTTTTCTTTACAAATTTATGTTAAAAATATTGACAAAATTGGCTTGTTCAATAATTTTTTTCAAATTTAATTTTTTCCGTACAAAAATTTGTGTAAAACTTATGCTTATTTTCTCGTTTTTATCTGATTTTAAATTTTAGCAACCACAGTGATAGATTTCCCGAGAGCGTATACAATCTAAAATTGTTTTATAATTTCCCTCAAAATTGTAGGTTAAGGACACGGTAATTGAACTTTTAAAAAATGCATATATTTGTAAAAAATGCATAATAATTACGCTATTTATTACTTGTATTGTTGTTAGTTTTATCTTAGCAATGAAGTATTTTTTATTGTAACAATTGAAGGTCGATTATTTTTTGAAATGATGATAAAATAATTGACGTGAGATCAAGGCACTACCGTTACAAATTTTGATTACAGATACTATTTTGTTTTATCAATCATTTTGTTTGAGAACAAAAACTTCCGTGTTCCTTTGTTTTTGTTACAGAAACACTATTTTTGCCTCACCTTTAACATTCCTAACATTAAGTACCTTGATAACTGAATATCTTATTCACTTATTGCAATAGTTGAAAAGACGAATTGAACTTGCGCCCTGAGGGTTTCTTATTTTTGGACTTGCATGTCAATATCAAAATGCGTAATTTTTGAACGGCCATATCTTTTTATTGCAGTGAGCTCGAAGTTTGAATTTTTCAACGAACTATACGGTGTCGTGGTTAAGGCACACCGTCAGAAAATTCTTAATTTTTGTATACTTATTAAGGACATGATAATACAATTACCCTGAAAATTTGATGTCGATCGACCGTATATAATCCGAGATAAATTCAATTAAAAATTGGATAATTAACATTGATTGTATACGATCTCTGTAGTTCTGAACCAGTTTCTTATTTATATAATATATATGTCAGAAACTTTCCAAAAACTGACAGTCTTTCAATGCATTTGTTATGAGTTTAAAAAAAATAAGAAAAAGTTTTTGACCGTCTAATTATTTATAAATAACGGTTTAAAGTTCAACAATTTATAGAAAAGTATACATGCATATGAATACTGTATGGGTTATGTTTCCACGGGTACAGTCTTGCGTACAAATTATGGATCACTTAGCTACAAGCTAATATACTTTTGTGGCGCGTATAATCTATAACTTTTTGACAATATTGTACCACGACAACTACCTTAATATTTGGTATTATCTTTAGACGTTTCGGAGAAAAAATGTCTTGACGGGCAGAAAAACAAACGAGCAAAGTGATCCTATAAGAGTCCCGTTTTTTTTCATACCCAACTGAGGGTTTTTTTGGAGAAAAAACTAAGGATAACAGACACTAATTAAAATAGGTAAACAGATATAGATTCACATAAAGCGTCATCCATAAAACGATATGGATTTTTAGTCTTTAGCGAATTTCATTAGTTTTTGTGCAGTCGAAACAACGCCCTAACCCCTTCCAATTCAAGTCCAATTATAAATTCCCTTCTGTTTTAAGATCTGCAACAAAAAAGGAACACCGTGCACTCAGCGCATCGAAATAAAATCACGTTTGATGTTACGTTACGGGTTTCCAGTTGGGCCTCTTAATTTACCTCATCTTTTCTATAATTGGAATCGTTTATCTAATAATTAGTGTATTTATCAAATTCATACAGCTTGTGCTGTTCAATTAGTCATTGTCTAATTATCAACGACGCAATAATCAATTCGTTCTTCTTGTTATTGCTCTAAATTGTTGCACTACCTTGATAAAAAGTACCTAATAATATTTATATGCACATACGTAATACGTAATACGTACATCAAGGGTTCCCAAAAAGTGGCTCGCAGGCCAAATGTGGCCCGCAAAGCCTGTAAATTCGGCCCACGATATCGATACAATATATAAAAAAAAATAAATAAGTAAATAGTAAAATAAATAATAAATATTACAAATAAGATACAATAAAATATTTTAATATTTTTAAAAAATTCTTACAGAACTTTAACCATAAGCGTTTGTATTAATAAAATATTGTTTAGTTTATATTTAAAAACATAATTGTAGTATGTCTATAGTTTAGTTATTACACATTTGTACAGAAATATAATATAGTAGTCTCAAATAGATACAGAATCGTGGTTATTGTTTTGACTTTATTCCGTGTTTTTTTTTTGGTCCGCTAAAAAATTCGGTAATATTAAATTGGCCCGCCTAAGAAAAACTTTGGGAACCCCTGACGTACATAATAGACTCACTCAGGAGTTAAAAATTAATTAAAACTAATAGTTTGCGGTTTGTGTTAAAAAAATATGCCTCTCCTTTTATATGCTTTCTTTTACCTTTATAACAAATTAGCTGCTACCCGCGATCTCGCATGCGATTGAGATGAAACGCGACAGCGACAACGGCAGCTCCACCGTATTACAATCTTGCCGAGCGGGGTGCACAATTTTTTATATACCCGTACTTTCACCATAAAATTACTGTACTTCCACCATGTACTCAAATTTTGTCAATTTATTTGGAATTTTTATTTTTTATCAACCCTATGATAGGAATACTGTAGTTTTCATTAATAAACGAATTTTGAGAATCGGTTCAGTAGTCCCAGAGATTACCCTCTATAAACGGACAGATAAACAAATTTTACCTTTTTATATATATGTATATTATACAGGGTGTCCCATAAGTCGACGTCCAAACGAAGTGAGGTGATGGCGGAGGTCATTTCCTATCAAAATAACCATAAATGTGGTTATCCAATTGTTTACGGTTCGAAAGTTATTTCAATTTTTGCATTTTTCTCTGAAATCGTGTAGTGCTTATACTAAAAAATTAATTTAAAAAAATCTATGAGTTGTTTGGTTGATTTTTTTTTTTAATAGGATCCTGAAGGGTCTGCCTTTCCAAAAAAAATAATTTTCATGAGCTCTGTTATCATCTGTCAAATAAAAAAAATGGTTTTGTAAGCACTTTTCGGTGGCAAGAAAAATATATTTGATTTTAAATTCACGTTGACAGAAAAAAAGTGTTATAAAAAAAATTGACCAATTATCAGAAAAACTTGTCCATTTAATAGAGATTCTAACGCGGTATAGTACAACTCGTTATTCATGACAGTTTTTTTTATAACAATTTTTTTACATGCAAGTCGTGTTTGTTAAAAAATACATTTTCGAAAATTTCAAAATCTAAGTTGGCTGGAACGACTTAAATAAATTAATACGTTCCTCTTTCATTCACTACTTCTAATGTATGCTCGCTATTCGTTTTATTACTAGTAAACCTCCGACTTGACTTTTCATTTTGTACTTTGTTATTTGGACCTGCGCTTGGTAATTTGAACTTCGATCCTGTTTGTGATTTGGACTCTCTTCAAGTTGGACGCATCAAAATGGTTTATTCCCATCGGGAGTATGCAGAAATGCACTATGTCTACGGGTTTTGTGACGAGAATGCTCGAGCTGCTGCAAAAGAATATCGGGCACGATATCCCAACCAAGAACACTATCCTGACCACAGGGTGTTCCAAAGTATACATCGGCGGTACATAGAAGGTGAAATCCCTGGGAATGAGCAAAGAGCTGGAAGACCTAGACTTGACATCGACGAAGATGAAATAATTGGAATGGTGACAGAGGACCCATGTACAAGTGTTCGTCGTTTGTCAAGACGTTCGGGAGTTTCGAGGTCCACAGTGCACCGTATTTTAAAAAGGGATCAGTTACATCCATACCATGTGCAACGTGTGCAAGCACTTTTACCCGTTGATTATAACAAAAGGGTGCAATTTTGCCGAGAAATGCTACGTCGGAACAGGGAAGATCCTCAGTTTTTTAATAACATTTTGTGGGGTGACGAATCGAGCTTTCGAAGGACGGGAGTATTCAACATCCATAATTTTCACTCTTGGGATTATGTAAACTCTAGAGCTATAAGAAACGACCATTTTCAACATCAGTTTGGGGTCAACATGTGGGCAGGAATTGTTGAAGGTAAAATGATTGGGCCCCTTGAGCTACCCAGAAGGATCGGGGGCGATGAATATCTTTATTTTTTGCAAAATGATTTGGGCGGCTTACTGGAACACGTGTCGCTAGAAACACGCCGAAACATGTGGTTGCAGCACGATGGGGCTCCTTGTCACTATGCTCTAGTAGTGAGCCGATACCTCAACACCGAATACACAAATCGTTGGATTGGAAGGGAAGGAACCATCCAGTGGCCACCGCGGTCACCTGACCTAAACCCCCTAGACTTCTTTTTATGGGGTTATTTCAAAGAACTGGTCTACGCGACGGAAAACCAAAACGAACATCAGCTGCGGCAAAAAATAAGAATTGCGATCAATACAATACAAAATAACGAACGGGCGTTTCGACTAATTTCGAACATTTGTTGTAACTTTAAATAAAATTTGGTTCATTTGTGTTAGACCAGCCAACTTAGATTTTGAAATTTTCGAAAATGTATTTTTTAACAAACACGACTTGCATGTAAAAAAATTGTTATAAAAAAAACTGTCATGAATAACGAGTTGTACTATACCGCGTTAGAATCTCTATTAAATGGACAAGTTTTTCTGATAATTGGTCAATTTTTTTTATAACACTTTTTTTCTGTCAACGTGAATTTAAAATCAAATATATTTTTCTTGCCACCGAAAAGTGTTTACAAAACCATTTTTTTTATTTGACAGATGATAACAGAGCTCATGAAAATTATTTTTTTTGGAAAGGCAGACCCTTCAGGATCCTATTAAAAAAAAAAATCAACCAAACAACTCATAGATTTTTTTAAATTAATTTTTTAGTATAAGCACTACACGATTTCAGAGAAAAATACAAAAATTGAAATAACTTTCGAACCGTAAACAATTGGATAACCACATTTATGGTTATTTTGATAGGAAATGACCTCCGCCATCACCTCACTTCGTTTGGACGTCGACTTATGGGACACCCTGTATATATGTAGTAATGCCAATGATTTTTGATAGACAGTAGATTTGTGTAACTCAGATCTGAACCGGTTCAAAGAGCCGACTCCGACAAAAGATCCGTGAGAGCCGACTTACTTTTTTTTGAGCCGACGGATCAACGGATCCGCGTAACTCAGTGAAACACTTAACACACAGAAGCAGATTTTACACTTACGTATCAGTTCTTGGTTTGATGCATCTGTCAGCTCAAATGACTCATGCATCACATGTTTGGCTATGCATTCTTGATTATATACAGATCGTGATATGATTGACTGAACTAGGTAACTCAGTGGCAGACTGCAGTAACATATTCAGAACTCGGCTCTTTTTGAACCGGTTCAGTGAGCCGGCTCACATACGGGATCCAGATGCAAAGATGCAGATCACTAAAAAGACCCGTTTTTCCCATCTCTAATAGACAGGAAAAAAGGCATTTTTAAGAAATACCTGGACATTTTTTTACATTTGTCTCTCTGATACGACTCTCTAGATCTGTATCTCGATTATTTTTTAATATGACCCCATCAAAGTAAATATGGTTCCTTGTATGTATTTTTTAATCAGTTTAGTCGTTTAGTCGTTTTGTTTGAAATTCAAAACTTGAAAGTTAAAATCTAAGTAATTTTAGAGATTTTTTTTATTTCTCGGAGTAATATTGTTTATTCATAGTCCTTAACTAATAGTGCTTTTTTAACGATGCATGGCTATTCTACACCTTATTATTATAGATAACTATAGGATTCAGTTTTGACATTTAAGGCTGTCGGAACGCTCAGAATTTTGTTTGTGCTGAGACCCAGCGGTAAGGGGCGAGGTAGGCAAACGACATATTGTGAGTGTGGCCTTCTTTAGCTCTGTCTCGCTCAAATCATCCGCACGTTTCAATTTTTGGCTGGTGCCAACTACGAGGCTAAAAAAAATTATTGCAAGGGTGCCGCTGTCAACTGATTACTCTAATTTTTGGAAATATTTTGAAGATTTAAAAAACTTTTCCGAAAAAGGAAGAGTCACTTTAGGTTTGTGATGGAACAGTTTTGTGAAATAAGTACGAATAAGGTCATAGTGTGACATTGAAAACGTGTGTTTTTTTAGCACAATTAATGCCAAATTTTTTCTAGTAAATCGTACATAAATTACAAAAATAGTCCATTAGAGACCTAGATTTGTCCTTTATCTTCCTTATAGAGAAAGAATTTTTGCAAAATGTTGACGAATAAGTCTACAATCAGTTGACAGCCGAAGCTCTATTTTTGGCTTAAATTCAAAGCGTTCCGACAGCCTTAATATTACTAATTAAGTAATTTGTCATAGACACGATACTTCTTTTACCCAATTACTGTTAACAGTGTTTACAATTATTTTCATAAAAAAATTGGTAAAACATGTTGAGCAATGTTTTCAACATGCCATGCAAATTTCTCATCGTAACATAGAGGTCAAAATAATATGCATTCTTCAATGTATTGTCCGAAATTATTATAACAATATAATCAGATTATTTTTTAGTTTTTCCTTGATTTTTAAAAGTTTTTTAATTAAGACTTTACGAAGGTTAATTAATATGCATCAAAAATAACAATGTAATCATTTAGTGTCGTCGACCTTTTATGTTCTTAATATCTGGTCATTAATTTTAATTGTCGCATTCTGTATATATTTTATTTCTGTTTATCTTATAATTATTTTAATTTTGTTTAACGCAAGGCGGAGTTATAATAAAATGTGCCAAAACACCCCGTCATAATATCGACATGGTTGTTCAAAACTGAATGTCCCATTCGACGTTGCCCGGTTATCAATTAACTGTCTCTGTTATTCAAGTTCCACTAGTGCACCATCTATGCGCCCTGTTTCGCCTCGGACATCGTGTGTCGCGCAGTGCAGGAATTTCAATTTTCTGCCCTTGCGGTGTAATATACTATTTTTGCATATCCTCTAGAATATAGCTGTGTTTCATGCCTGTATACTAAACAGCGTTGCCAGATTTTTTTTTTGCCAAGTCGGGATTTTGGAACTTTTTGAGTGAAAAAAGCGGGACTCTTTCGTCGAAAGCGGGACATAGTAAAAAAACGTATATAATCAGAAGTTTTTAAATATTTATCTTTTTATTTGAGTTCAAATTACGTTTACGTGACAATAGATAGCAAAAATAGCCATAGAAAATGTATCTTAATAAAAATATGATATTTTAAATCAGATTTACCCTATCGTTAAATAGTTGAGTCTTATTCGTCTTCTGAATAAAAAAAAATAAAAAAAACAGAAATCAAAATCAAAAAAGTTTTATTCATTAGAAAAATATGGCGTTTCAAACAATAGTCTGAGGAGTTAGTGTTAACAATTGCAACTTACAATAAGAGAATAATTATTTACGCACAGTCGAGTTATCCCCGAAAAGCGGGACTGAGCCTGTCCCGCGCGGGACATTTAATTTTGATAAAAATCGGGACGTCCCGCCAAAATCGGAACGTCTGGCAACGCTGATAGTAAAGTACTAAAGATAGTGTTTTGTCATATTTTAATATCGTCTGATCTAAAAAGATTTTGGGATTTCGAGTATGAGAAATAGTGTTTTAGATAAAAACATCTTGTATAAGTACATTAACAAGACAGTAAATATTATTGCATAATAATTAAGGGACATCTTTGAAATATTCGTGATTTCACATTGCAATTATATTATGTTCGAATAAATTGTGATGTGACATATTTGACCTGTTTGTAAATCTTATTAAACAATGTTGAAAATTTGTAAACAAATACATAGGTAGTACATTACAACTGCATACTGATGCTTACGTGCATTTTTAGGGCTCCGTGCATCCAATGAAAAAACGGAACCCTTATAGGATCACTCTAGTGTCTGTCTGGCCTTTCGCCACAACTTATTTTCTCTGAATCAAATAATTCAAATAATTTATTGATTAAGAATCAAAAGGCCTAAGTTCAGCTATAAGCTGTTTTACAACTTGACCTACAAAAATAAAATTACATAAAAAAAGTAGCATAGTTGCCACGAAAAAATATACTAGAATAAAATATAATATTAAAAAGAGCATAACTATTACATATACAATAAACATAAAACAATTCTATTATATTGGTGAAATTGGCAAAATTATTGTTGTGTTAAAGCGATTTTAAGATGTTAAATTATATTGGAGACAACCCACTCCTCCATTTTCTTCCTGAATGGATTATTTTTAAGAGTCTTATATTCGGGGGGTATATATCTACGTCTCTTGAAATTTTTCCATCAACAAGCCAGTTTGTGAATCTTAGTGCTTGATCAGAGCTAATAAAAACAGTAATAAAATGAAATTTGTGACCACAATTCGAAATTTCTCGAGAGTATATTTTACAATCTGAGGGATGAGTCACCTTAAGGCTGTCGGAACGCTCTGAATTTAAGCCAAAAATAGAGCTTCGGCTGTCAACTGATTGTAGACTTATTCTTCAACATTCTGCAAAAATTCTTTCTCTATAAGGAAGATAAAGGACAACTCTAGGTCTCTAATGGATTACTTTTGTAATTTATGTACGATTTACTAGAAAAAAAGTTGGCATTAATTGTGCCAAAAAAACACACGTTTTCAATGTCACACTACGACCTTATTCGTACTTATTTCACAAGACTGTTCCATCACAAACCTAAAGTGACTCTTCCTTTTTCGGAAATTTTTTTTTAAATCTTCAAAGTAATCGATTGACAGCGGCACCCTTGCAATAACATTTTTTAGCGTCGTAGTTGGCACCAGCCAAAAATTTAAACGTGCGGATGATTTCAGCGAGACAGAGCTAAAGAAGGTCACATCCACAATATGTCTTTTGCCTACCTCGCCTCTTACCGCTGGGTCTCAGCACAAACTGTGTGAAAGTGAAACAGTGGTAAGCTATGTACATTGTAAAATTGATACTGTGATAAATTAAAAAATGTCACTTCATCAGAGATACAGACACTGTAATAAATTAAGGAAATGATTGAGTAGACAGTGCAAAACTTTATTACTGAGATGTGACACGCGCTAAAAACACGGATAACACGACACTACTTTAATGATAAATAATGATGATTAGTGATGACGATGATTACTCTTAAGAGCGTGTCGCACGTTAATTCAGTTTCCTCTATACAGAACTTTTGACGGCTAATTTCAAGTTTGTTTTTGTAGCTATTTTTATCTTTCACCCAGCATTTACGTCCATGCAGTATAGAAAGAAGGGAAACATTGAAGACGTTTTATAGATTTCGCCACTAGAGGCGCTGCGGCACATAAAGTCTGGACACAATTTTCGAGTAAAAATGAGAAAAACGGGTCTTTTTAGTGATCTGCATCTTTGCATCTGGATCCCGTATGTGAGCCGGCTCACTGAACCGGTTCAAAAAGAGCCGAGTTCTGAATATGTTACTGCAGTCTGCCACTGAGTTACCTAGTTCAGTCAATCATATCACGACCTGTATAGAATCAAGAATGCATAGCCAAACATGTGATGCATGAGTCATTTGAGCTGACAGATGCATCAAACCAAGAACTGATACGTAAGTGTAAAACGTGCTTCTGTGTGTTAAGTGTTTCACTGAGTTATGCGGATCCGTTGATCCGTCGGCTCAAAAAAAAGTGAGTCGGCTCTCACGGATCTTCTGTCGGAGTCGGCTCTTTAAACCGGCTAAGTTACCCAACTCTATTTTCGAGGAATCGGTAGGTATATATATATTATTTGAGAAATAATATATATATATATTATTTCTCAAAGATGTTTTTTGTCGGTATGAAATATTTCCATTATTATACTGTCTCAAAATTAATGCTTGATACGCCATTTTGGAAATTATTTTTCTCTCTAATGACGAAAAATAAGTTCTTCTATCTTCTATAAAGTTACGTTCAGATAAAATCCCTGGTCACAATCGTTTTGAAAAAATGCTCTAAAACAATTTACTTTTCGATCGTACTGTATAACATGAATATGTAGATAAATATTTGTGTGGTTTTGCAAGGTCGCACATAATTGGTGAATTCTCATCACATTCACATGTTTTTATGCACGTAATAGGTGATACATAAATCTATTAAGTAATTGGTGTTTTGTTTTAGGACGATTCACATTCTTTTGTTTCTTTTTTAATTATTAGATATATGATTTTGAATTATTGAATTTCAATTTTAAAACATATCATACTAAGGGAATGTATGTTCGTCTAGCATTGTCTTTTTATTAAAAACTAGCGGCCCAGTCCGCTTTCGCCCGGGTGTAAATGTAATATATAGGATATAAAAGATGAGAATCATTATCATTAAATTCTCACCGTGTATTGAATTTGCGCGAATTCAATCGCTTTTATTTGTGAATGTTCAAAAATCGAAGAAAAATCTTATTTCCCAAAAAGAAATTTAAAAAATTCTGTTGATCCGATCGCTACCAAACTTCAGAAGATCACCCGCTGGGATAATCTAAAGATTGTCTGACAGTTTCATCAAAAATGGTCTACCCGTTTGGAGTCCATAGATTACATATACATCGTCTTTTATCTATATAGATTTTTAAAATGTAAAAAGTGGTTATTGTGATATAACGATAATAGTTGGACATATAGTATCGCGAAATTTTTTGTAGTTATTGATATGTTCTTTAATATTGTAGAACATACTTTTGTTCTATCATCAATAGTTTCCGCAGCGCATGCGACGAAAGATGTTTTATGGCATTTTTTTACACCTTGGGTTACGTTACTAAAGTTTTAGTAAGGATCCCTAATATTTTCTAGCAATAAATATAGCTTATGTTACTCAGGGTGAATGTAGCTTTCTAATGGTGAAAGAATTTTTTAAATCGGCACAGTAGTTTTTGAGTTTATTCATTACAAACATACACACAAAAATACAAATCTTTCCTCTTTATAATATTAGTGTAGATTATCCTCAAAATACTTTTTAACTAACCACCATTTGAAATGTTCCACCGGTACAATTTTCTTTAAATCATTTTAGGCTGTCCACACACGAGTCAACTCTTTTGCAATTTGTGTTTCAAACCGGTTCTTGATGCAATCATCCTGTGACTTTTCATACCTGGTGTTGATGTATCTGAGTACAATAGAAAAAAAAATATTTCCACCCTATTATATTACGGAAGTGACCACTAACGGTGCGAAGTATTTGCACGGGTCCGCTAGTACTCTTACAATCGAATTCTCGCCAAAAATAGTAGCAAATAGTATTTTGTATGAAGGATGAAAACCTTAGTTACTCCTTTGACACATCAGTTAATCCTATTTGGGAGAAAATGGGTAAAAAAAATACTAAAATAATTTATAGAACTATAATTTTAACAATAAAGTTTATATTGATCTTCAACGCTGTTAAAACACTAATTGTTTGAGCAAATCTATCTTTGGTATTTGCAATTTTAGTTTTATATCATAAAAATGCATTTCTATTGTTCGAATGGTGTAAATATTGATTTGAATTATTCATTTCAGTTTAAGTTTTCACTTACGAAGTGTATTTTTAGACGAGAAACAACATTTTTAAGAAACAAATCATTAACAAATATTATGAATCATATTTGTTAGCTGTTTTAAACGAAGGCAAATCATTAATTGATATTATTGGTGCTAAGTGTTGGTTAGGTTTGACCTGGACCGTACTTGCTTTGGAAGTATACTAATGCTGGATTGCAGAAACGATTGTCAAAAATATTAATTTGAGAATGACCTTAGATAGTGATTAGAATTAGAACTAGAATTAATAAATAGGGGCCAAACCGGTAGGCACTGCGACCTCTAAGGTCTATTGTGCTCCCCTAATGCTCCATCAGCTTTTTAGGATTCCCAGTTTATTGATATATTCTAGTATCCTGCCTAGACTGATGTCTTTGTAATCCTTTGGTTGCGTAGATGGTGATCCAAAGTGCTGGTACCTTGTTTGCGTTACAGCTTCACACTTACAAAGTATATGGACAGCGGTTTCCTCTGCTTCATTGCACTTACGGCAGAGTACTTCGTTAGAGATACCTAACTTATTTAGGTGTTTATTAAGATGACAATGTCCTGTTAGTAAACCGGTCACCGTTCTTAAATTGTGCCTACGGAGTTTGAGATCTTTTCCTCAAAGGTTCTTCGATGAATGCCTTAGAGTGTGTCTGTGCTGGAATTTTTGTCCAGTACTGTTTGTGTTGTTCTAAGAGCCAGTTAGCTACCGCTAGCTTGGCTGTTACCTTAGCTATTCCAAACACGGGTTCGGGTGCTATCGACTCATTGTTGGATCCTTCCTTAGCTAATGAATCAGCTGATTCATTTCCCGGAATATTGCTGTGTCCAGGTACCCAATTAGATAGTGATAATATAATTACAGTTTTTATATATGTAGAAGCAGTCGTTGTGAAACTCTCCTGTAGAACATTAGATTATACTAGCATAAAAACAAATGATCTATTTACGTAAAAAGATAGCTTTTCAAGCTTAATTTTGATCAAAATTCATGGGAAAAAGCTACTTATAAGTGGAAATTGTACAAAAAACGATGTTAAATACATGCATATCCGGTTTAAAAAAATATGAGTCGATTTTGATGCTGTTTTCTTTTTACGACGCAACATTGAGACGCCTGACAGATCTGAAACATTACACAGATATTCACGAGAAAAATGCCGACACATTATAATACACACGGAAACTAGCGAGTGTATAGTGCAGTATAGAGAGAAGCGCTCAGTATCGAGAGGAGAGCGCCAAGTTGGAAAGGCCGACGAGGCGCTAGACTAGCCGAAAGGTACAATCTAAGCGTTTTCATTCCCATCCAAGCGTGACATTAAATGTTTCACATTAAAAACTATTGCGACTCACAAACAAAATTAAACAACAATTGAAGTAAAAGTATGCAAAAATAATCGTGAATTGCGCAGTAAATAAACCATCAATGCGAGATTAATGTTAATTCCTATTGAATAGATAATAAAAATGCATTGTATTTGACTATAACCCCACCTTAAATCTATAATTTACGGCTTAAAAAATCAAATTTGAAATTTTAATTCTTTCGACTATAATCGTTTATGATTTCAGCGTCAATAATTGTAGGATTAACCCGAGTTAGCGTTGATAAATTTATTTTGCAGACAGGACGGTGCGGTCTTTTTAGTATTTTAACAAAACAGCATATTAAATCTTCTTGTATATGCATCTCCAGGAATTGTTAGTTCATCTAATTTTCTAGGAAGCAATTTGTTTCTTTAAAATTATATTAGGAGAATAATATTTTTTTTTCGTCAAGTACAGTAGAATTCCGTTTATCCGACAAAAATGGTACCGATAGGCATTTGGATAAACAAAATTGTCGGTAAATACGCAGTTGATTTAAACACACATTCCTGAGAAAACGGATTTTGACAGACAGACAGACGAGATAATGAAGTGATCCTATACAGGTTCCTTTTTTCCTTTTGAGATATAGAACCAGCGTTGCCGGACGTCCCGATTTTTAAATCAAAATTAAATGTCCCGCGCGGGACAGGCTCAGTCCCGCTTTTCGGGGATAACTCGACCGTGCGTAAATAATTATTCTCTTATTGTAAGTTGCAATTTGTAACACTCACTCCTCAGACTATTGTTTGAAACGCCATATTTTTCTAATGAATAAAACTTTTTTGATTTTGATTTGTTTTTTTTTATTTATTTTTTTATTCAGAAGACGAATAAGACTCAACTATTTAACGATAGGATAAATCTGATTTAAAATATCATATTTTTATTAAAATACATTTTCTATGGCTATTTTTGCTATCTATTGTCACGTAAACGTAATTTGAACTCAAATAAAAAGATAAATATTTAAAAACTTCTGATTATATACGTTTTTTACTATGTCCCGCTTTCGACGAAAGAATCCCGGTTTTTTCACTCAAAAAGTTCCGAAATCCCGACTTGGCAAAACAATCTGGCAACGCTGTACAGAACTATGAAAAAATTATTTACATGTTATCAAAAACAGTTGCTGTTATTTATAGAGAACCATTCTGTTATTAAAATATATTTTTTTGAAAAATGAAAAACATATAAATCTATATATATAATTATAATTTTTTTTCTTGTTTCAGGTGAGTTGATTTACGTTGATACTTGCACGCTATGAAGGTAAACATTTCCAAATTGTTTTCATCTGAATTCTGTAACATCATAAATCACCGAAATATTATTATTTAGTAAAGAATTTGAATAGAATTTCACGATTGCGCAGTCGACAATATTTACATACTTCGAAAGAATTTTTGTCTTTTCGTATTTATAAAATTTTACTGGTACGTACTTTTACTTTCAAATCCTTAAAGTCAATTTACTTAACCACTTATAAACCGTTGTTAATTTTTATTTAATCAGGGTCATGTGAAATTGTCATCTCTTAAAGATTAAAATCACCAACCGTAAAATGAAGAACACCATCAACGATTTCAGTGGAATTTTTTTAAAATGCTTTTAAGCACGGTGAACTTTTTTTACTTTAATGCAAACTAACGTTGCGCCACGATTTCGCTCGGATTTTCATTTTTGCCGTAGCATATTATGTAATACTTTAGCCAAATTAATACTAAATCTACAAGAAAACTCATTATTAAAGTAAGTACCCCTGACAATAGTCCCAAATTTTTAAAATTGTGTAGGGGAGCGAAAGTTAATTCTGTCACAATAAAGTATAAATAATTGAAAGCTCACTCTGTAACATGTATATAATTAAAACTAATTTGTATTCCTGACTTTTTGGACAATCTACATGCGTAGTACCTAGCGATATGCAGTAGTACTTGTAATGTACACGTAACTCACTTTAAACAAGTACTGTTAGTATTTCTGTAGCTATTGTTGCAAGTATTTACATAATGTATTTCTAAAGAGATGTTAAGGTGAAAGATCCCTCAGATTGTAAAATATGCTTTCGAAAAATTTAGAAACATGGTCGCAAAATTAATTTTATTACTGTTTTTATTAGTTGTGAATAAGCATTAAGCTTCACGAAATTTGACTTGATGTTTTAAAATTTCAAAAAACGTATATTTTTTGCCCTAAAAATTGAATAAAAAAACAGTATTCATCTTTAAAGTTCAATTCCAGATATATGTTATAATAGAAAACAGTATCACGGGTATTTGGAATAATGAAAATAAATCAATTTAAACACTCATTGATTGCAACGTTTCGTCTTTTCTTTAATTATGACTTTTTCAAGCTCTAAAAATTTTTTACAAAAATTAACATTCATATTATAAAAAATATTAAACATTATGGATTAAATAATTTACTAAAAAGAAACAATGGTGTGACTAACCTCAATATGCTTAAATGATAGTAAAATTATGATATAATAATATTTAATCCATAATATTTAATATTTTTTATTATATGAATGTTAATTTTTGTAAAAATTTTTTAGAGCTTGAAAAAGTCTTAATTAAAGAAAAGACGAAACGCTGCAATCAATGAGTGTTTAAATTGATTTATTTTCATTATTCCAATTACCCGTGATACTGTTTTCTAAAAAAACATTATATTCATCAAAAATTTTTTCGACACGTCACAAGATGTCGAATTACGAGAAGGCAAATCGACATTTTGTAGTTTTTGTTTTGCAAACTTATGTTAAAAATATTGACACATTTGGCTTGCTTAAAACTTTTTTTATTTAATTTGGGTAAAACATGCTAATTTTCTCATTTTTGTGTAATTTTAAATCATTTATTTAGATCAAATACACTAAAAACTGGGCTGAAAGGCATCTAAGAAGAATGGCATATTCTAGTTTATTTTGAAGCATTAACGTCAAAGATTGAATACGATTTTTCATAGAAAATAGACATTTCCGAAACGTGAGTGAATGCATTTTACATATACACAAACATCAAGGATAGAACTATGCGGCTAAAAAATGAGGCATATTGAACAGCTGGTAAATAGTTACCTTAACAAGTGATTGTAATTATTTGAGTTCGAATCCTGACGCTATAATTTTTTATGTGTATATCTTTGCGCACGCTCCACTAAAAAAAGAAATAAATAAATAGGTGGTAAAAAATGTTGCGATAGTTTTAAATTATATTTCATTACGCTATTACGGCTAGATAATAATATTTTTTTGAGATAATTAATAGAGCTTTGCGTAATTATATTGGGCTTTCTTTTCAAAGGCCACTGGAAAGCTCGTGTCTGTCATGTGATTCCGCGAGTGCTGTGATGTGAACTTGGCTTTAATTATTGTGGCTAGGGCTGGGAAATTTTTTTTATATATCGATAATTTGATATACCTACATCTATTGATATGCAAAAATGTTCCCGTAAATCGATTTAGTCAATAATTATGATTACTATAGTTATATATTATCGATAAATGGGATGCATTATGCAATTCGCTTTATACGTTTTATTTATTAAAATTGAAAAATGCCAATTTCAAACTGTGTAATTTTTACTTTCTTGTTTGTCCAGGTACTAGATATAATAACAAGTATATTTTGTATTCAATATACTGAATGTAGCAATATCTATACTAATTTATATATATTAGTATAGATATTCTCAAAACTCGAAAACCGCTAAACCGATTTGAAACATTCTTTCACTGTTTAAAAACCTACGAGTAGCATGGATTATAGACTACTTATATATTAAATTTGTTCGCACAACGATCCTAAACCGTTAGCAAATTGTCGATTTGGTTAAAAGCGTTCATCGATATGTCGGTTCATCAATGCATCGGCTCATCAATATACCAGTTCTTCAATATATCGATTCATCGATCTACCGGTTCATCGACATTGATTCATTGATATATCGGTTCATCGATATGTTGCTTCATCGATATATCGGATCATCGATATATCGGTCCATCGATATATCGGTCCATCAATATATCGGTCCGCATCGATCTATCGGTTCATCGATGTATCAGTTCATCAATGTTTCGATTCATCGATATATTGGTGTTTTTTTTTTAAATATCGGCCATCCCTAGTTGTGAATGTGGCGCATATACAATGTACATATAACACCGTGTCTGCATATCATCGTGTGTGTAGTGTTGTAGTAGTATAATATGCATGGTCATTGTGAAATGAAGAGTACCACTTCCTTGTTTTAAGATAAGACTAAATGAATGACTACATAAGAAGATGACCATGACTCCGCACTCCACATCTGAAAAATTCTCTATGCGATCTGGTATATTTACATTAGCGCAGCAACGAAACAAGTGTTCGAATTTCAAACTAAATGATTATATTAATATATTATATAATCATGCTTAAAACACTTAATTTTCGTTGATGTACCAGAACCTGCCTGTGCGAAGCCTAGCCGGAAAACTGGTAGTTAATGAAAAGAAATGATTGTAAAGACTGAAAAGATATTGAATGGTTAGGATTTCAATGTTGTTGCTATTGTAAACATACCATTTCTGTAAGAACAGTTAGTCTTCTATTATTTCGATTTTTAAATAGAAGCAATCTATCGATTAATTATTATTTATTTTTTGTAGCACCTTTTTGATTTTTTTTTTATTTTTGTCCGTTGATAAATCATTAATCAAAATTTTACCTTTATTCTTCCTGAAGGCTGTTGGAAAAAGTAAATGGTCTTACAGTTGCAAAAAAATTTGATTAAGTATAGGATTATAGATATTTTCAAAACAAAATTTAAATACCTATATGGTGAATTCATACAGTTTTGTTTTAGAAATAAACTATTTAAATCGTATAACATATCAAGGGGAAATCTGTGATCGTACAAAATAGTATAGGTTATGTATCTAGATTCTAGATCGTAATGAGATGTATTATGACGAGTAAGTGAGATTGTGTTAAAACTCTCTGGCTCTCATTTTAAGAGCCATACGGGTTATAATATCATTGCCTACGATATAAACAATATGTATAGTACTCCCTATAAAACAGCTACTTTTCACTTCATTTTCAATAATATATATTGTCAATTTTTAACATTTCATTTGTGTAGTAAACTTCACTTCTAAGTAGTAGATTAGTTTATCAAATTACTATTAAGTTTGTTAGTGCACCTACTTTTATTGTACTTGACGCACTAGTGTCAAATGGATCATTTTTCGAGAGACAAAAGGATGCTTTTGAATATATAAATAAATATGACATTTTATTGGCATCAAAAATAAAAATTGCAATCTGTACAACCGAGCATTCAAATCTCTTGTCATTTTTGTGAATTTTAAATTTATTATTCATTTACCCTGAACACTCCTTTAGTCCGTATTTATGAAGCTATTCAAATAAACAGCATAACAATGTTATTAAATAATTTTTAATAGTCAGTTCATTGCACCGCATTATAAAAAGTGAATTTTTATAAATCACGTTTAAGCGTTTTTTTTTTTAATCTTTAAAACTATATAATAATAATAATAATGCGTTCAACGTCCGTTTCTCGACTGTATGTCACAACAGACGCCATTCGCACCATTACTATTTTCCATCTACCACACTTCCCGTTATTTTTCTACATTTTTAAAATTTCAACTTATGTAAAAGCAATGGTCGAATGAAGGAATTATAGGAAATTAGGATAAGGTAGCTAATTTTAAACTAGGAGTTTGATGGGTATTCGGCCATGGCCTCAAATAAGGAACCATCTCGATATTTATCTGGAATTAATTGAGGGAAACCATGGAAAACCTCAAGCAAGATGGCCGGTACAGGAATTACCGTTTCTCGGTGAGAGGCAGTAGGAAAAAGTCCTAGCCACATCTGCCCCCGCCGGGATTCGAACCCGGACCTCCCGAATGCGAGTCTAGTGATGTCACCACTACTCTACCCAGCTATATAGTGTTATAGGTTGGATAACATTTAAAATAATAAACATTTACACTTAACCAAAAACATTTTGCAAGATACTTTGGACGAAACTATCTAAAAAAATACTTTATTCTTTAAAAATGTCGTAAACTTTTATAAGAAAATACTTTCAAAAATATCTTAGGTACCAAATATTCTTTTGAGAAGTATCTTCATTTTGTATAACCTCAAAATTGCCACTTGTCTTTTTATATAATGGTGAATAAAAGTTAGATAGTGATTTTAAGTCAAAACTAATAAAAAAAAAAAAAAAAAAAAGATGAACGAATAATTAAAAATTTTGATAATAAACGCACTTTCGGCCGGGTATAAAGAAAATAATTTTAGTCGACATCGCTCGTTCGATCTACGACACTGAGCACAATAGCAACAGTAAAAAAATCTTATCTCATCTGCATAATATGTAAATAAAACATAAAGATTATACCTAAAGTATATTAAGGGCATACGATTACAATCATTGACATATTGTTGGGAAATATTTTAACGGTACTTTTTGATTGGACGTCTTTATCAATTTTTTTCATCTCACATACACATTTGACGTGCATAAATATGATCATAATTTGTAATGGAAAATTATATATGTAGATAAAGATTTTAGCAAATAGCAAGTATTAGTTGATGGATGTGATGACGTCATCACGGTACATTGAACAACGTGCGAACGTGGCGTTTGTTTTTCCGTCCGATTAATGAACTTTTAACGCGCGTTTTAAGTGTGCTGTTATTATTGATGGCTCTAAATTACGTTTTCTCACAAAATACGAGTATGAAATTTATGATAATAGGATAAAATATTCAGGACGGCCCCATTATATCGAGTGATCGATGTAGAAGTTCATTTGAAACAATTTTTGGTAGTGATTCAAAATTAGACTTTGCAACGAGAAATCTACCTCAGCATAGCTACAGAAGAAGAACTCGATAATATAAAAAATAGTGTTAAGGTAGTTGTCGTGGTACAATATTGTCAAAAAGTTATAGATTATACGCGCCACAAAAGTATACTAGCTTGTAGCTAAGTGATCCATAATTTGTACGCAAGGCTGTACCCGTGGAAACGTAACCCACACAGTATTCATATGCATGTATACTTTTCTATACATTGTTGAACTTTAAACCGTTATTTATAAATAATTAGACGGTCAAAAAAAAATTCTTTTTTTTTTAACTCATAACAAATACATTGAAAGGCTGTCAGTTTTTGGAAAGTTTCTGACAGTTAGTTCTTTCTTTATAAATAAGAAACTGGTTCAGAACTACAGAGATCGTATACAATTTTTCCAATTTTTCATGTCCTTAATAAGTATACAAAAATTAAGAATTTTCTGACGGTGTGCCTTAACCACGACAACTACCTTAATGCTAATGAATCACAAGTATACATAGACAATTTGAATCAACATCAAAGTGATTTTTTAATAGAGCTTCTTCTTTAAATAAAGAGTTATTACTTATAAATTTGATATTTTCAGAGTTCCGTGCCTCAAAAGGAAAAAAGGAACCCTTATAGGATCATTTCGTTGTCCGTCTGTCTGTCTGTCGAGACCCTTTTTCTCAGGAACGCATGGAGGTATCAAGTTGAAATTAATATCAAATACTCAGGTCTGCAACACTTGGAGCTGTGAAAAAATCAAATTTCTAAGTTAACGCAATCAAAAGATGCCGTTTATGCCACATATCTTCGGGTTAAAACAGAATTATCTTAAGTCCAAAAACAGCGATTTTGGGTTATAACACCATTAGACTAGATTTTCATCAATATTTTTACTGCAGAAGTAACATAAGCCTACAAGAAGTGTAGTACCTAGGCATGGCATAGGTACGAAATAGCTTATTATTTTAACACTCGCAAGGGAATCAAAATCTATAAAGTACTTACCGTTGACCTAGAATCATGCAATTTGGCAAGAATCAATGTACTATAGCACAAGTAAAGGGAAAAATCTGAAAACTGTAAATTTGTAGTTATATCACAAAACAATATTTTATTCTACAAACATCAAAATACTAGCGACATCGGACGGAATTTCTTAAAAGCTATTAGTCCCGGAATTTCTGCGCCTTAGTGTGAATTATTAAATTAAGTTCGACTCGCCCTTGGCCACTTTTTTCTCTATTACATCTGGTCTAACATTACTCAGGTTTTTCATGAAACTTAAAGTTGTTTATTGTGTATTTCAATATTAAACACGAAGCGTCGTCACAGAGTGCAGGTCATTTAATGAACCGCACCTAGGCAGGTAAAATAATTTAAAAAGATTTCACTAAATATCGACATTACTGGGAGTGCTAATGGGCATTTCGTAAAATGGCGAGTTTTCCTATAGGACAACGATAGATTTAAATAAACAGTTACTGGAATAAATTCTAAATTTTATTTGACAGTACTTTTTTTTTTGCATTTTGCAGTCGAGTCTACAGGGAACTGGACATAAATAATCGTCATTATACGAATGCCTAATATTAGCATATTATTCTATAAATAGCCAAATTAGTTTGTTGATAAGTTTCTTCACCTCTTATAGTAATAAGAAGATAGTTATTAACAGTAAATACGATTTTGATTCTAATCGTAGAGTTCCTCTTCAATTCGCAGTTATACCGGGTGTTTTGATTAATAATATTCCATGCAATATAGTGCTTGATTACAGAAAACAAAAAACCCGGGTCGCAGTGCCAAAACCTTGCCGACAATATAGTGTATTTGCTTATACAGGCAGTGTGGCTTTATTATGCAAACTTAAGTTGGTTTTTGGGCAAAATAAAAAATTTGACTACTTAATACACCCCTTAAAATAACATTTTTTTTCTTAATTGCAATATTATTATCAATCGAGCTTCTATACCAAGTAAATAATTCACTATCTGCAAACTAGTGTTTTCGTAAAATTTTTAAATCCGGTCCTGTAGGGCCGATTTTATTAAAAGCTTAGGGACATTATTACCAAAGGGTTAAATTTCAATTTTGAAACGGTTCGGAGAATTTTTTCGGTATTTTGGGGCCCAAAAACATTTTTCAACCCCTAAAAACTGCCCTTAAAATGGCCCGATTGGGTCCATTTTAAATAGGGTTTTGTGCGGTGGTGGATTCCAACATGCGGGCCAAATTTAGTTAAAATCTATTAACTCTTTCGAAAGTTATTGCCCGCACATATATATATATATATATATATATATATATATATATATATATATATATATATATATATATATATACACATATATATATAAACATTTTTAAAAATGATGCCAAAGTGTTTAGGAGCTTATGAAACGTCGAGAAATTTTGGTCCGACCCCTAGGTCCCGCCATCCGACCGACGCCAATAGTGTATGTTGCCTTATGGCAAATACACTAATAATGTAATGTGTTTTCAATAACGGAAAAGAAACACACACCGTTAAGGCTGTCGGAACGCTCTGAATTTAAGCCAAAAATAGGACTTCGGCTGATAGCTGATTACAGATTTATTAGTCAACATTTTGCAAAAATTGTTTATCTATAATGAAGATAAAGGACAAATCTAGGTCTCTAATGGACTACTTTTGTAATTTATGTACGATTTACTAGAACAAATTTTGCATTAATTGTGCCAAAAAACAAGTTTTCAATGTGACACTACGACCTTATTCGTACTTATTTCACAAAATTGTTCCATCACAAAGCTAAAGTGACTCTTGCTTTTTCGGAAAAGTTTTTTAAATCTACAAAATATTTCCAAAATTTAGAATAATCAACTGACATCGGCATCCTTGCAACAGCATTTTTTAGCCTCGTAGTGTGGCTTAAATTCAGAGCGTTCCGACAGCCTTACTATAACCAGCGAAGTAGATTAGATCTTTAAAACGGAGACTATAGTCTAATAATCCCAAATAATAATAATAGTTTTAAAAAAAGCGGAAACGTTCGTAACAAATGAAATATATTAAAAATTGAAATTAATTGCAAGATTAATATTACGATATATAAAATATTAGTGTCGACCGGTAATCGAACCGGGACAAGCGAATATTTTACGATTGAACTATCGAACTTACTGCAAATCCGTCGTTACATTGCGGTACAAAAGGAAGTGTGAAACCAAGACACAAACAAAAGGACAAAGACGTTTTCAGTAAGACAATAAGACGAGAGCCTGTTGGCGATAGTGATAGATTTACATGAATTTGATTTGACGATGACCTTAGATTGAGATCATATAATTAAAGTTTTTATACATTCAGCAGCAGTCTAATGTCGTTGTCATCTAGATTCTAGAATATTAGTTTGTACTTATACAAAACGAATGATTGAACTTCATGGAAAAAGATCACTTTTCAAGCTAAATTTTGGTCAAAATGCAGGGAAAAAAGTTATTTTGAAGTATAAATTGTACAAAAAAACGGTGATATATTTATTTACAAAAATGTGTGGTTGCAATATCTGTGACCATTGTCAATCATTTATTTTTTGACAATGCTTTCTGCAGCGGCCGACCATACATGTCACTGTCAAAATGCGAACTTTTCGCAATATCGTCATTCGTTCACAATATAGAATCTGTGTTTTTTTTCATAATTTTTATAATTAGTGTATTTGCCATAAGGCAACATACACTATTGGCGTTGATCGGATGGCGGGACCTAGGGGTCGGACCAAAATTTCTCGACGTTTCATAACCTCCTAAACACTTTGGCACCATTTTTGAAAATGTTTATATATATATGTATATATATATATATATATATATATATATATATATATATATATATATATATATATATATTATATTTATATTTATATACGTATATATATATATATATGTGCGGGCAATAACTTTCGAAAGAGTTAATTGATTTTAATGAAATTTGGTCCACGTGTTGAAATCCATCACCGCAAGAAGCCTATTTAAAATGGGCGTAATTGGGGCATTTTAAGGGTAGTTTTTAGGGGTTGAAAAATGTTTTTGGGCCCCAAAATACCGAAAAAATTCTCAGAATCGTTTCAAAATTGACATTTAACCCTTTAGTAGTAATTAAAAGGTGTTCCTGAAATTTAAATAAAATCGGCCCGACAGGACCGGACTTACAAATTTTATGAAAACACTAGTTTACAAATAGTGAATTATGTACTGAAAGTTCTATATAATTTGGTATAGAGGTTCGATTTATAATAATATTGCAATTAAGAAAAAAAATGATATTTTAAGGGGTGTATTAAGGAGTAAAATTTTTTATTTTGCCTAAAAACCAACTTAAGCTCGCAAAATAAAGCCACACTGCCTGTATAAGCAAATACACTATATTGTCGGCAGGGTTTTGGCACTGCGACCCGGGTTTTTTATAGTTGTCTTTTAAAAGAATCCTAGTATTAATACCTGTATTCACAAATAAAAATTGGAGTTTTTGAAAAATATAGTTTTATTATTAAACAACTCCAAAATTGCATTATATTATATAAGTACCTAAACAGTTTTTGAAAAATATAGTTTTATTATTAAACAACTGTTTAGGTACTTATATAATTACAGTCAGCTCAAGTATTCATTTATGGGCAGTTTTTGTGCATGTATGAACTATTTTCGTTGCAATTTTGACGTTTTTGCTGTAATATTATCAGAAAAACAAATATTGAATATTGAAAAAAGCATTGCAAATCGCTTGATACGCCGGTCAATTTTACACACAGTATGTGATTCATCCGTAGCCGAACCATAGAATAAAAAAACTTTGATAGAAACACACTGAAAATTACCTACTGCATTTTTAAAAGTATTTTTTTAGAGTATTGCCGTCTCGCTCTTTTTTTAATTTTCAGTCAAAATTGCCAAAAAATAGAAAAAAAATCTGTTGATCCGATCGGTACCAAACTTCACAGGATCATCCGCTGGGATAATCTAAATATTTTCTGAAAATTTCATCAAAATCAGTCCAGCCGTTTTTGAGTTCATAGATAATATACCATCCAGCTTCTATGTGTACTAATTCTTGTTTTATAATATAAAAATATAATATTAGTAGATATTTTACATACGCTTGTAGCTACGTACCAGCTGAATTAATTTAGTATTATTGGCTCTCGCATGTAGTGAATTTGAGTGTTGTAAATCGCTATATTATGAAGGATTAAAATGTTGGATTGTGTGCACCGTAGAGTAATTGATTAACTCATTCCGCCGCGAAAGTGGAAAGATTCGGGTTTAAATCCCGACGGTGATGTGTTGGAATAATATATTTTTTCTAATATAGTGCTACAACAATGAATGTTTCTTAACAATTATAGCTATTATACTAAATAAAAATATAAGTTATTTTTCTTTTCCTTATTTGAGTGATTCTATTGTCTTCATTCCTCGTTTCGATTCAATTTAATAATTGAATTTATTTAATTAATAATTTAATTATCTCCGTGTTTTGACAGAATTTTACCCTCATAAATAACCTTTCTTAAAATGACTGCAGTCAACGTTGTATGCAGTGTAATGAAAAACATTAAAAGTTCTAGGATGTCCCTGTATCCTCATCATATCATTTTTTTTATGAACAAACATCCTCCGATAGAACTAATCGCGGTGTTATTTCACTTAAAAAAAATTGTAAAGTTTCAGTCAAAACCACCATTAACACGACCGTATCCGCGAGTAAAGACAAATTAAATAAATGTTTTCGATATTTTTGCAGAATAATAATTGTGGCTTGTTAATTCCTCTAAGGCTATAAACAATAATAAACGTTTTGAACCGACATAATTCTCTATAAGTATCAATTAATCTATGCTGCAACTAATAACAAATATCTTTTAATAACGCAGGGAGCTATTTGTTCGTCAACAATGTTCATAAAAATTGTCTCTTGGCGTCGACTATAACTGTAAACTTCACGCGGTGCAAGAAAACCTGTGGACTTCATAATACGACGGCCATTTTACGCGGGTCAGTCGAAAATTTACAACATGTTTGTAGTAGCTTTATAAACATTTTCGAAATATAATTTTTTGTCTCTTAACTAAAGATTTTATAAGCGGGCTACGCAATTTTATTTCGAAAATTATTGAGACTGAAAAACTAGACTACATAATTAGTAAAATAGGTAAATGAATAACTATTTCAGATATCTAGAATATCAATTTAGGTGATTTATGATTGTATTGTGGTGATAATTAATAATAATACTCCGAATACTCGTAACTATTACTTACTATTAAAGTTCATTACTAACGCCAAAAAAATGAGTATTTGATGTAAATGTAGATAGTTCTTAAAATTACTAGAGTTTAAAAAAATTGTTCCATTTATTTGAAAAACAGATTAATGCTAGATCTGCGCTGGGTCCAGCTGGATTTGCTTTGATACAGCATAAATCCAGCTGGATTGAAAATTCCGCTGGATTGCAATCCCTAGTTCAAAATAGGAAACACGAGAATATTAATTCTCATAACTCTCATACCTCTAAAAAACCTTGACGATGGTAGTGTTTTGGAAAATTTTTCAAAAGACGTAAATAACAGGCCAAATAAGACCAAGATTGAATACGCAGTGCCAAAACCAAGACGGAGATTTCTCATAACTTTGTAATTTATACCTCTAAAAAACGTTGAGGATGGTAGTGTTTAGGAAAATTTTTGAAAAGAAGTAAATAACAGGCCAAATAAGACCAAGATTGAATGCGCAGTGTCAAAACCAAGACGGAGAGTGAATAAGCAAGACCAAGACCATTTCAGTATGGTCTTGAACTTGCTTTGTTTATCATCACAGCGCTTTTCTTTTTTAACATGCTTCGGTGCAGTTTTGTCTCATTTGGAGATTTTGAGAATTCTTGATAATACTAGAAGACATATTTGATCTTCTCTCCTAAGATCCAAGAAGGTACTGTTAAGTCAAGTGGCCATCTCATGAAGTCTAAAAATACCACCGTCTATCTACCTGCTGTAGATGCTGATAACCTGTATTTTACATACTGTACAAATATATACATGTTCATATCTTGCTTGTCAACTCAATAACATTCCATCCGCCGACTTTTTATTTTCAATTTCCGACGAATCGTGCAGAAAATCGATATACTTAATCTGCCATATTATACAAATATTTAAATGTTAACTACTTTTTTGCATAATCGTTAATTAAAGTTTTTTTTGCATTTTTAAAATAACCAACAACACATTTAGTATATAATATAGTCGATACAGTTTCCCATAGTTTGAGCTTGTTAGTCACGCTTTTGTACATCCAAAATGCTTCGGCCAATTAAAAAAAAAGAACTATTTAGTGCTCCGTACATCCAATGAAAAAACGAAACTCTTATAGGATCACTCTTGGGTCTGGCTGTTACAGCTTATTTTCTCTGAATCTACTGGATGAAAAAAGTTGAAATTTCGTGCATATGTAGACCTTATCATGAACATGTAGCGTTAAATAAACGAATTTCAATTTTGAAGGTTAATTTTGGGGACCAAATTAGAAAATTAGAAAATATTTTTCAAGTGTATTATATGTGAAGAATCAAATGAAAGGGTTCGTTATGCAAAAACAGCTATATTTTTTGAAATTTTCAAATGCATATAGTTTAGAAGATATTAAAGAAAATATACGAAAATTGGGTATCTCCCTTATCTCCGAAACTACTGAGTCTAAAATTTTGAAAAACGCATGGAATGTAGGGCTTCACTCATAGTTTACAGGAAAATTTAAACGAAAATCTTGTCTTAAAGTTTTCACGGAAAACCAAATAGTATACGGAACCCACATTAGTTCAGCTCGCACTTGACCGTTTTTTATATTTGATTTCTTCAAGGCATAGTTGACTTGATGAGCGATGGAATTACTGTAATGATTTCTCGATCATAATAATCATGTCTTGATAATGCTACTTTTATTAGAGAAATTCATGTCGAAAAACTATTTGACTTTTTATAAAAACTAAAATACTACTTTTTTAGCCACAATCGATGTACCTAAATTTCTTGAAAGTGATAGGAACCCTAATGGCATCATTACCAACTACCAGGGCTACTAATTCATATTGTCGAATTATTATTAATTTTATTAATAAACTGAGAATTCAATTCATGCTTTTATCAGTTCGCAGATTAGATTTTCATGAGAACTGGGGTTTGCAACAGACGAGTCATGGGGAACGCCAAATTATCACGGCGACCACTATCCACCCAAATAAAGAACGGCACCCTATTAGCTCAGTTAAATATTAGAAAGATTAAAATAGAATTGGGTGGTCTCTTGGCCCAATGCACCACATCCTGAAAAGATTTTTGTGCTTCCCCCTTTTACTGAATCTAGTCAGCAAATAATCTGAATCTTCTTATGAGCTCCAGAAGATTTGCTTCTAGATTGTCCTCATCAATGTAACCAAAGATTCGAATACGATATGGCCATATGGGTGGCTGTTTCATCCTCCATTTCGCAAAATCTACATAGTGTTGATTCCTGAATTCACTACTTGTGTCCCATACCAATATTCCAAATTTTATTGTTGTATAGATACGTAATAGAAAGATAACACGGGTGGAGGGGTGAGGGAGACTTTTGGCGGACACTGTATAATGTATTGTAAGCTGTAATATCTTTACAATCGTCTGTCCAGCTAACTAGAGGAGCCAGGGCGCTCGGGAGGCCGGCCGAGTTCTCGAAGAGCCGCCGTGTTTCTTGCGATGAGATGAGAGATGCTGGGGGCAGCAGAGCAACCGGCATGGTCTCTTGCCATCTTGTGTATGTGTACACAGTGTCCACAAATGTTTCCAATTACCTAGCAGAATTATCAACGCGATTGGGATATGTCTTATTCCAAGTTAATCAATATCTATACTAATATATAAATCTACAGAGGTTTTTACTTTTGTTCCGTTATAAATAATTAACTATACATCCGATTGAAATGAAATTTTGTATCCATATAGAGAATACTCTAACTTAAATTATATACTAACTTTTTCTTGAGGGGTGGGGGAGTAACATTCATTAAAGATACGCTGTCTGTATTTCTGAAATTGCTTAAACTAAAAATGTGAATAAAAAAAATAAAAGAATAGTTACTTCTTACCACAACAAATTTATTCAGTGATGTACATAAATCTGTTGTGGTAAGAAGTAACTATTCTTTTATTTTTTTTATTGTTCCAACCACAGTGCTCTTAATATTTATAAATGTGAAACTCGAATAAAAATACTCTTCTTAGAAAATAAAGAAATAAATGTTCGATTGTCTTTTGAACACATCTGCCCTAACGGGGTGGGGGTAGATTTTCTATAAAAGAACTAAGGGTACAATCTATGCCATGTGGACGAAATCGCGGGTAAACCGCTAGTTAAAATAGGATCGGAACGGATATGTCCACAGGGGCGGATGTAGTTGTGATACCGTCCTAGGTCCGCTCTGATATATGCCACCCTTTTTCTAAGGTAGATTTGTTTGACAATATGCTCTTAAGAGCCTTAGAAATAAGGGACTAAAAAATTCCCACCTATATAGTTGACGCAACATTCCCTTTTAGACGAAAAACTATCCCTGTGGCGGACCCGTTTTGACTTTTCTTCATTTATCTTCTAAACCGTTTCTTTTTATATGATATTTTTAATTTTAGTGATTGCATACGTAATTTTTTAACATGGTAATGATGTCGTAACAGAGAGAGAGAAAGCAATACAATTCGTGCTCACAATCGATGGAAATCCCCTTCAATTTTGAATTTTTTGCGCCTTCCTTGTCCCCTTTCAAATTTTGCTGCCCCTCTAATTGTGCCACCCTAGGCCTCAGTCTCACGGGCTTAAGGCTGTCGGAACGCTCTGAATTTTGTTTGTGGTGAGACCCAGCGGTAAAGGGCGAGGTAGGCAAAAGACATATTGTGGGTGTGACCTTCTTTAGCTCTGTCTCGCTCAAATCACCCGCACGTTTCAATTTTTGGTTGGTGCCAACTACGAGGCTAAAAAATTTTATTGGGAGGGTGCCGCTGTCAATTGATTACTCTAATTTTTGGAAATATTTTGAAGATTTAAAAAACTTTTCCGAAAAAGGAAGAGTCACTTTAGGTTTGTGATGGAACAGTTTTGTGAAATAAGTACGAATAAGGTCATAGTGTGACATTGAAAACGTGTGTTTTTTTTGCACATTTAATGCCAAATTTTTTCCAGTAAATCGTACATAAATTACAAAAAAAGTCCATTAGAGACCTAGATTTGTCTTTTATCTTCCTTATAGAAAAAGAATTTTTGCAGAATGTTGACGAATAAGTCTACAATCAGTTGACAGCCGAAGCTCTATTTTTGGCTTAAATTCAGAGCGTTCCGACAGCCTTAAGCCTAAATTATCTATTGCGTGTGTATAAATACCTCAAAAATTGTTCCGGAAATCTTTAAGTTCTATGAAAAACCTTATTCAATCTTTGATGAAAATGATTTCAAAGTAAACTAGAAAATTGTATTATTCTTCTCATGTAACTCTGAATCAGATTTTTATATATTATTGGATCTAAATAAATTATTTACTTAAATCAGGTAAAAATGAAAATAATGGCATAAATTTAACACAAATTTATTTACAGAACAACTATTTCTCAAAAAGTCAAAATAGACTTAGCCAATTATAATCAATTTTCCGACATACCAAGAAAAACATTTTTAAAAATAAATATCGGTGTCACTCTTTGAAACAAGTTTTTGCGGACCCATGCTGTATGAGACTTTTTTGTTTGTGATTGGGCTAAAATATCCGAGTAATTTTTTTTGTAACAATCTGACTAAAATTAAGCGTTCATGGACACAGCGTATTATATCTATGTGTTTGTGTAGCCAGCATAGCTTTAGTTATAAAACGTATATGCACGCAAGATGAGGCAATGACCTGACATCAAAGTGACCTCCACAAGGTCACGGCCAATTCATCAACGTCTCTTAATATTCATGCAAGCAATTAGACACTTATTCACATAATATTAATGTAATGATGTTCATTAGTTGAAATATGAGTGTTATTAATGAAGATTTTAATGGTAAACCCTCTAAATTGGTGCGAAACGAAAGGACATTGATAAAAAGTTTTAGAGACATAGACGTGATGGTTTGTATTAATCCAATATTTCACTTCAAAATTTTACATCACACACTACAATGAGATCAATTTTTCACTTTCGGAATCTGCTATTCTAATTTTTTTTTCTTCATTAATACTGGGTTGCAGAAAGCATTGTCAAAAAAATTGATTTGACAATCACCTTAGATTGCCACTGTATATTTAAAGTACTAATTCTTCATGCAGGACTGGTTTAATGTCGTTGTGAAATCAGTTTTTTTGACAATGCTTTCTGCAACTTTTTTACACCGTTCAAAGCGTCCCGACTACTGACTTCCCGACTGTAGAATATTTATTTGCACCCTAAATACAGCCATAATCTTTAAATATTAGGGTTTACAAAATTCTTGCAATTTTTGTTCACGAGAGCTAGCTAGTACAGAGGCTCCGAACCTTTCCTCGGAAATTGTCCATAATATAGTTAATTTTGTATGAAATATGAAAATATTCTTTCATATTATCTATATCTAATTTATATGTTTATTTATGTATTAAGAATCATAAAGTCCCCATGAAAGACTTCAGCGCCCACTTGGGGGGCGATACCGCCGCAGTTGGGAATCTACGGGCTGCTGAACCAATTTACCACGAATTTCGGGGCTTAGGTTAAGTGTACACTTGCAAATAAATTGTTTGTTCAAGAGCATAATCCGTGAAATTGAAATACTTTTAGCAATTTTGTTTAAAGAGGACAAGATATATAGGTACAGAAAGTATGTCAGATTACAGTTGGTTTTTTTTACAATACCACGGAAAAATAAATCAAGATAATTAATAGATACCTACTACAAAAAATATAACTGGTCGCCTATCGATATTAATTTTAGTTAATAGCACGGATATGAACTTGTGAAGCGTCAATAAATTAGTAAAAACCCGGGTCGCAGTGCCAAAACCCTGCCGACAATATAGTGTATTTGCTTATACAGGCAGTGTGGCTTTATTATGCAAACTTAAGTTGGTTTTTGGGCAAAAGAAAAAATTTAACTCCTTAATGCACCCCTTAAAATAACATTTTTTTTCTTAACTGCAATATTATTATCAATCTAACGTCTACACCGAATTAAATACACCCTTGAATAAATAAGTCACTTTCTACAAATTAGTGTTTTCAAAAAATTTGTAAGTCCGGTCCTGTTGGGCCGATTTTATTAAAATTTTAGGGACACTTTTTAATTGCTACTAACGGGTTAAATGTCAATTTTGAAACGATTCTGAGAATTTTTTCGGTATTTTGGGGCCCAAAAACATTTTTCAACCCCTAAAAACTACCCTTAAAATGGCCCGATTACGCTCATTTTAAATAGGCTTCTGGCGATGATGGATTTCAATACGTGGACCAAATTTCGTTAAAATCAATTAAGTCTTTCGAAAGTTATTGCCCGTACACACACATATATATATATTTATATATATATATATATATATATATATATATATATATATAAACATTTTCAAAAATGGTGCCAAAGTGTTTAGGAGGTTATGAAACGTCGAGAAATGTTGGTCCGACACCTAGGTCCCGCCATCCGACCGACGCCAATAGTGTATGTTGCCATATGGCAAATACACTAAAAAGTAGTCATCAAAAATGAGTTCTATGAATGCGCCAACCGAACTGAATTTGTAATGGGTTTTTTTTTTGCAATACTGTTTTTTGACATAGTTTACTATTGTCTCACATTAAACGATCAAAGATGGGATAAACTAGATTTTATATTTTATACAATAAATTCATTTGTAAAAACTGTACTGAAATAGATTGCAGTGTGTCCGGTGCCTAGAATGCAGTTCATTGTCTATTTAAGGCAATGCTTTCAATGTTACTGCATATTTCCCATGCAGATACTGCTTACAGGGACGTATATAGTAATCGTAATACGATTAGAGAACTCGCCAGGACCTAGATCCTATCACAAATATGCTTATGGGCTTTTACTTCATTTTTTAGACCGGGATTCTACGTTACAAATAAATACTAAAACAATATTTTGAGATTCTTCTGCCAGAAAAAATTTAGCAGTTGTGTATTTTTTTAATGTAATTTTTAACAATAATCCCACTACGGAGATACGTCATCGCTAAACAGTTTCAGTTGACTGGCTGCCTGTAGTTGAATTACGCTCACTAGCTCTTTAGACTTGAATCATGCGATAACTTCTCTTTTCATAAACATGCCTCTCTTTATCAATGCGCGAAATTAATGTGCTCGCTAGGTCCAGCTTTGATGTCATCATATGGCGCCCAAAATAAGCCGTTTGCAATGAATACCTACCTTTTTTTAATTCCTGTTTGCAAATAAGAGAGAGGATTGAACGAAATATTTCGTTTCTGGTTTACGCTACTTGCTTATACGCGTTATAAGAAATAATGTGCATTGTTTAAAATTATCAAATTTTGATAGACGGAACGACCCTATTGCAACTGTATCGCGTTTTGACGATACTATTCGTAATTTATCGTTCGATCGCGAGATTTGGCAACGTCGCGCTTTCGTGCGCTCTCGCGATTGATGCATTTGTTTTGTACATGCCTGCGCATGATGTGCTACGATCAGATGTGCTCTATGTGTTTTTAACAATCGCGTGTTCGCGATACAACAGTTGCGTATATAATGTGCTAGCTTACGCTGTTGGTAGCACGATCTGTAAGTGATTTAATAGCACAATCGTAATACTGAAAGTAGTATGTGTGTGTTGACCCTTAGTGATTATTGCAAAGCGCATTTTTGAGAATGTTTACTTATTTTGTTTTTATTTTTTTACTTTGTTGGATTGGTAAAACAGATATAGTATATAGATTTTTTATGTCCATTTTAATTTAAACTGATGATCTACATATCGTTGGAATTTCCGTTCGTTGATTTGTTGTTGTGATTAAACTTTTATTTATTTATTTGAATCTGTGGAATTTTCTACAAGTTTAGGGTTACAGATTATTCGTAGAAAACTTTGAAACCTGATATTATTGATTGCAATTTGAGGTTACTACTATCGCTTTGTTTAATTCTGTAGTATGCTTTGTTCTATTTTAATGATTTGTTAATTAATTAATAACATATATCTACTTATATTTTAACTGAAGTTGTCTGTAATTAGATAAGATATTAAAATAGTAAGAGTTGAGAGAGCTAAGGTTTGTTTTATTTTTTAATTAAAAACAACATTTTTTGAAGTCCAGTTCCTCCGTTAAAGATGTAAAAATGTGTAAAAATGAAATATTATACCAAGCCATTTCCCCTATTTGAAGCTTTTGCAAATTTTTGTTAATTTGTAATCTAATTATTGGTTATTCTGCAGAAGCTATAGCAAATGGAATATTACCAAAACAAAAGAAGTCGGAAAAGTGTAATAAAATCAGCAATTTTCAAAATTTTTGACAGACTTTTTTTTAGCAAGTTCACTTCTAATTGTAGAGTGCATAGAGTTGGGTAACTCAGATCTGAACCGGTTTAAAGAGCCGACTCCGGCAGAAGTTCCGTGAGAGCCGACTCACTTTTTTTTGAGCCGACGGATCAACGGATCCGCATAACTCAGTGAAACACTTAACACACAGAAGCACATTTTACACTTACGTATCAGTTCTTGCTTTGATGCATCTGTCAGCTCAAATGACTCATGCATCACATGTTTGGCTATGCATTCTTGATTCTATACAGGTCGTGATATGATTGACTGAACTAGGTAACTCAGTGGCAGACTGCAGTAACATATTCAGAACTCGGCTCTTTTTGAACCGGTTGAGTGAGCCGGCTCACATACGGGATCCAGATGCAGATCACTAAAAAGACCCGTTTTTCCCATCTCTAAGACTGCATAGTATTCTCATGCGGTTGAACTATGATTTATTATGGAAATTGCAGTGCCTACGACTACATTTATTTTACTTTACCCAACTTTACAGCACTAGTGTTAAATTTGCCATTTCACGACCGCAATCAGGCATTATAAACAGCTATTTTATTGGGAGGTCGTGTAAAAAATAATTATTATCATGATGCAACGCTGATGGTAAATTTAACAAGCCAACCCTGTAAAACGCGAAGAGGTACAAGAAACTGATATTCTATTTATAGATTTGTACCTTGGTAGTACATCGCATCGGCCGGCATTAAGTACCATGCTGACAAATAGGGATGAGAGACGCTAAGGACGAGGAACAAGCACTATCTGTCGTCCATAAGTTCTTGACCGCGCGGTAGGCTCGATGAGTTGCTAATTAAAACATAGATACATACCTTTGTTTGTTTGTGATATAAGTTGTGCCAAATAATTAGCATATTAAAGGAATTGCAACTAAGAAATATTCAAGAGCAACACATTTCTCGTATTAAGACGCAATATAATCGTGTTTTGTTTATTTGGTAGCTATGGAAATCATTAATACATTACAGAAAATCGTGTCACTTAATTTGGTTCGGACATTAAAGCACTTTTAAAGATTAAAAGCTATTTTTTTAATATGTTATTAATCGCTATCGCATACGTCTAAAATAATTTTTTGAAGCAGATCTGACGAAGGGTTTTCGTGTAATTAATTATTAAATAATTGAAATTTAACAAGTAGCCTATAGGGAATGTAAGCAAAACGCACACATATCGAGTTATGTAGCTACTCCTGGAAAATATAAAAAAACAAAAAACTACTATAATTATCAATTAACTTCCGTGGAATACGTTAAAAATAAAATTGAAATTTTCTGACGAAGGTTTTTAAAAATATTTTAACAAGAAAGATCGAAAATTCACGAAAATGTCAGTCCGCCATCAGTCCAATACAGAATCAACAGAAGACTATTTTAGTCAAAAGTCATTTATTTATTATTTTTGGTAATTAAATTATTAACTCAATTTAATTATAAATTATCATAGATCACGTCTAAATTATAACAATGAATTTATGCATTCAAGTTTTTAATTTTAATTTTTTTCTATTAAAAAAAAATTTAGATTCTATTGATCAAGAGATAATTTCCGAACCACCTTAAAATGCAACGTACCTACACCGAAAAAGAACACACTTGACAAGTTAAAAAATTGAAATTACAATAAAATAGCGGACCCGTGTGAATACTTCTACCGTTAGTGGTCAGTTACGTAATATAATAGGGTAAAAATATTTTTTCTATAGAAATCAGAGACTTTGGCGTCACTACGTCACTTAATATTACCGACAACTGTTAAAATAAACAGATTGCTACCAGATGGCGACATATGTTTTTTTCTGAATATTATTTTCTATAATGAAATTGTTAAACTTTTTAAACTGTAATTTTTTAATGAAAAATAATCTCCAAAATAGCGTATCAAACATTAATTTTGGTACAGTATTAAGGGAGATATTTTGTACCGACAATTTAAAACAGAATTTACCATCTGCGGGTTAAACGCTTGAAAAACTGCAATTATTGTCATTTTAAATTAGACAACATTTTCCCATTCATCACTAAATACTATTGTTTTCATAATACCCTATAAGAAAAACCATTGAGAGACAAATCTGGGGCTACTGTATTTCTCCTCCAGAACTAATCCACCGTTGAGGACAGGAGAGATGTCTACGTCATAAATCGAATGCATCTTCCAAACACCATGTGTCTAACATAAGATTTTGCAACATAATTTTTCGTTCCTCATGAAAATGAACAAATTGACATTTAATGTCGATAGATTTGGACCACGCTGTATTCATATTATTTATAACAACTTCTGTTTGTCTGGACAACTGATTACTGTAAATAATATTCTGAGGATAATAACTTATAATTTATAGACTGCAAATATTGCAGCTCGCAAACTTGCATTAAATGAAAAGTATAGTCTTTAAATTTAGCGATTACTGAACGTAGAATGGTATCATAAATAGAACAACGTATTTTCAAAACACACAAAGGGACTGGTAAAGAAGAACTACAGTGAATGATGTACGGAACCCTCAGTGCATGAGGTACGCTCATACGTGATCGTTTTTTTTCCTCTGGCATATAATGAACGTTGTCACCATGAAGCACGGACTCATATGGAAGAAATTGACGAAATCTGGCCATTAAATCATACATATTAGTTCCCTTATCTCCGATATTAGTTTTCTTTTTTTACTGCTAGCGTCGTTATTTTCTCTGTTGTACTGACGTAAATGTAGGTGTCAAGTAAGCGAGCATTAGATAAATAAGATGTGAGAACATTAATTAGATTACATCACAGTTTAACAATTATTAATTTTAATATTTTAATTGAACTTTGACTTAGTAAATCAAAATAATTAATTATTCCGTGTAAAAATTAATCTGTTCTATTAATGGGTGTCTCATTTGACTCGTGTAATGCATATGAATGCCTCCACCGTTTCGATCATAGACATCCATGGTTTCGATTAGTGTTGGGTAACTCAGATCTGAACCGGTTCAAAGAGCTGACTTCGACAGAGCCGACTCACTTTTTTTTTGAGCCGACGGATCAACGGATCCGCATAACTCAGTGAAACACTTAACACACAGAAGCACATTTTACACTTACGTATCAGTTCTTGCTTTGATGCATCTGTCAGCTCAAATGACTCATGCATCACATGTTTGGCTATGCCTTCTTGATTCTATACAGGTCGTGATATGATTGACTGAACTAGGTAACTCAGTGACAGACTGCAGTAACATTTTCAGAACTAGGCTCTTTTTGAACCGATTCACATACGGGATCCAGATGCAAAGATGCAGATCACTAAAAAGACCCGTTTTTCCCATCTCTGGTTTCGATACATACAGAACACTAGTGACCTCTTATTTTAGGAAACTTTTTATATACATGGACTTTGTACTCCTGGTATAGTCTCCAAGGTTGTCACCCTGAGTACATCATGCCAATTATCTGCAATCCATATAATTCGAGATCAGTGCTGCATCCTTGCATATCCTCTTCATCTTAGTTGACTCATTGTCTCTACCATACTCTATCTTCCTCACGCAGTGAACCGAAATACAACTACAACGATAATGACGAAGGCTTTAGTGTAAGTCAATGGTTTACCTTTATTCTGTTGGTAGATTTCTTCTGCGATCAACTTCATCCTGTTAATTTTGATGTTACAGTATGTGCGCGCATTGCAAAAATTCACTGTCACCATTTTTTTTATAACGCGCCAAAAGAAGTATAAAAAACGTTTTGTCTATCTATTCTCAACAAAAGCAAATCAGACTGAAATCCGACCCACCCCAGCTTTAAATCCTATAGTTACACCGATAAAGACAGTAGTCACTAATTAAGGCTATCGGAACGCTCTGAATTTAAGCCACACTACGAGGCTAAAAAATGCTGTTGCAAGGGTGCCGCTGTCAGTTGATTACTCTAAATTTTGGATATATTTTGAAGATTTAAAAAACTTTTCCGAAAATGCAAGAGTCACTTTAGGTTTGTGATGGAACAGTTTTGTGAAATAAGTACGAATAAGGTCGTAGTGTGACATTGAAAAAGTGTGTTTTTTTGGCACAATTAATGCCAACTTTTTTCTAGTAAATCGTGCATAAACTACAAAAGTAGTCCATTAGGGACCTAGATTTGTCCTTTATATTCCTGATAGAGAAAGAATTTTTGCAAAATGTTGACGAATAAGTCGACAATTAACTATCAGCCGAAGCCCTATTTTTGGCTTAAATTCAGAGCATTCCAACGGCCTTAAGCCTTAAAGACTTTTTGGACACTCGTTATTAAAACTTTAAAAGACTGTTTACAGTGGATAATGTCATGCATTATTGTGGATGGTAAAAATAAAAATCAGGCAAATAATACGTTCTGGATAAAATGTAAAAAAGTAATGAAACGTTTGTTTTGTTATTGCCAACCGTGTTTTTATACGGTTGGTATGCAGATATATATATTATGTAGCGAAAAGAGTTAACGTAAATTGTTAAGTCTTTCTTTCAACGCTATCTTCTGCTGCCGTTTTTTTTTTCTTCGACGTTATTATTTTATCTTTTTGCATTGCTGGGCTGCCGATGACGGACCGGATGGTAAACCAGCCAAGTTACTGGCGCCCAAGACCATTATCTCAGATTGCTGTGTAAAACAACTGCATTACAACTCAGGCCAAAGCACTCTTAGACCTGTTCCATACATTCAAATCAACTGACTAAAGCTGAACGTATATTTGCGTATCTATTTTCTGAAGTAAAACTTCTTTAGGCGCGTTGCGAAGTTAGTTGAATGAATACAAAATGCATATTCGAAACTTCAAACGAGGTTTAAGTTTTCGACATTTTTTGTATGTTTTTTGTCTGTATGTCTACAGTATACTTGTAAAAAATGGTAAACCTAACAATATATATATGGTTTACATGAGCGCCACGGGTGAGGATTCCTGTCCAAGATAGATAGGGTTGCCATCCGTTCGGGTTTCCCCGGATTTGTTCTAGTTTAGAGGGCATCCGGGGCAGGCCCGGCGGATGACCAGGGTTTTATGGGTACCTATACCCATACGAATAATTCCGTGTGGGTAAAATACCCACATGGAATTTGACATTTTTTTCACATATTAATAAATATTATGTGATGTTGACTTGTATAATTTTTTTTAAGCGTGTAATATTTTTCTCAATAAAAATTCAAAATATGTTTTCTGTAATGTAAAGTTTGTTAACTAACCAATTTAACTTATGTGCTGGCTTCCCCAGAGTTATGGGATTTCGAAGGATTGTTATACGATTACGAGGCTTATAAAATATAAGCTATATACAATTATTAGATTTTAAATGCTCAGTGCTGGCATGAGTTAATTGGAGGGGGCTTGCTTTTAAGTTTGTTAATTTAATCACCGCTAGATCGAAAAAAAATTTTTTTCATCTCACTACCCACACGGACTGAACATGACCTGCCGGGCCTGATCCGGGGAGCGTCCGGGCGGGACTTCATTTGTAGTCCGGGTTTAAAAATTTAAAGTCTGTGTTTTATTTTAGGAATAAAAAAATTCTAACTGATTATTAAAACAATTTGTAACAAACTGTAATAAGATTCTGTTTTGTTAGGTACCTACATTTAAAATGATGATAAAAAATGACGAAATTTAATTTTAAGGTCTGAAAATAAATAAAAAGGTGATTTATGACATTTTCAACTGTTTTTTATTACACTGACTATGGTGACATGTCCGGGTCTTGGGTTCTAATCCGGTGTTTTCACGCGTCTTGTGCTGGTTGTTAAATTTTAGAGATGGCGACCCTATAGATAGATAATCTTCTGTGTCGAGTATATTTTCAGTCCAACAATTATCTATTTGGATTATGTAAAACAAAGTCACGGAAATAAGTATTCCAATCAATAAAAAAGCGTTATACAATATACTTACAAGTACCTACTATATGTACATCAATTTTTAATTGGAAACAGGAAGTACCTGCACGCTTATTTCAGATAGTTTTGGTATAATCTAACAAGTTTTATATGCGAATTTAGTATTTTTCTTCCTTAAATTGACTTTTTACATTCATTTTACAGCTGTTAATTTATCATTACATGATTAATAAATTGTCAGAGCAATAAATAAAAACATTTTTTCTACAGATGGGAAAAACGGGTCTTTTTAGTGATCTGCATCTCTGCATCTGAATCTCGTATGTGAGCCGGCTCACTGAACCGGTTCAAAAAGAGCCGAGTTCTGAATATGTTCCTGCAGTCTGCCACTGAGTTACCTAGTTCAGTCAATCATATCACGACCTGTATAGAATCAAGAATGCATAGCCAAACATGTGATGCATGAGTCATTTGAGCTGATAGATGTATCAAAGCAAGAACTGATACGGAAGTGTAAAATGTGCATCTGTGTGTTAAGTGCTTCACTGAGTTATGCGGATCCGTTGATCCGTCGGCTCAAAAAAAAGTGAGTCGGCTCTCACGGATCTTCTGCCGGAGTCGGCTCTTTGAACTGGTTCAGATCTGAGTTACCCAACTTTAATTTCTTCTATCAGTTATCTCTTTCTCGTCCAAGCTCTGGTCGTACAACACTATACTAAAATTTAACAAATAGTTAATATATGTTGAAAAATATCAAATCGCTGGCAGACTAATTCAATTTTTGATTCGAGATACTGTCAACAAAAATGTCGAAATAGTCTAGCATCAAATTCAATAACAACATTTAATTAGTGTTGCCCAGTAGACATGCGTACGGTCTTATATAGCTTTTTAATCAGTAATTTCTTTACTTCCACCATTTTATATTTAAGTTTTCTGTTAAAACAAAAATAGATTTAGAAGCCTTCTGTATGCCGCAGTGTTTGCAACAAGCTTTAGTTCACTGATGCTTCTTTATAGCCACATTTTTGCAAAATAGTCGTATACACATGCGTTTCAAAAATTTGAAAACATTCTCAACTTTTATTTTCTATGTCTAAGTTAAAAAAAATCGAGTGGGTTATGCCACACCGTTTTTCGAAAGACTACGTCTTTTCAAAATAAACACTGAATTCAATCATTTGATATTTCACTTGTGTAGTGAACTTAAGTTCTAATAGTAGGTTAGCTATTAGTCAATCTAACCGGTGGCACTGACAGGTCCATTGATAACTCAATTTTAGGGCTCCGCACATCCGCTGAAAAGAAACAAAACTCTTATAAGATTTCATGTCTGTTTGTCATAGCTTATTTTCTCCGAATGTACTGGACGAAAAACGCGGTTAAAATTTGGTACGTATATTGGATTTAATGACCCAATCACCGACGTGACACGTAAATAAATATATTCCAACTTTGAGGGTTAATTTTAGGGATCAAATTAGAAAATTAAAAAAACAACAACAAGTGTATCAAATCAAAAAGGCTCGTTACGAGAAATACAATTTTTGTTTAATAATTGTAACATAATGCATTTTTTTTTTCATTCTGTTCATGTGTTTTGGTTTTATACTTAGTTTTAACCCGTTGTGTGCCAGACCTAAAAGTCTGACAGTGTGCTAGTGGTATTTAAACGTACCGTTATTTTCCAGACGAATTTCTCTAAAACAGCTCACTAAATCGTTGATTTCGTATTACTGGTACTTTAAAGCTGTAGTACAGATCCTGTACGTATATTATGTTAGATTGGTGTCACTATTGTTTGAAGTTTTATTAGTTAGAATTAGTTGGAATTATATGACGAAAATATATTTGTGGGAATACAGAGGCTCAAAAAAGCGGTACTTTTGAGTACCACTAGCACACAATGGGTTAATACATTTTTTTAAACTGTTATTTTAATTGCCTGTAAGTCGGCAACCTGCATTTTACCTTTCTTTTTAAAATCTGTTTTTTTTGTAGCTTATGTAATATCGATTCCTTTTTAACCTTCTATTGGCATATGTTACGTCCGCTCTAGCTGCAAAAATTCTTTTAAAAAATTTTTGTAAGACAGTCAAGCGGAGAAATAGCTGGCGTCCGGAGCCTGAAAAGAAAAAAAATTACCACAAAATTGTGGAAATATCTTCCACTAAAAATTTTGTTGATATAATTTATCATTTTATTCTGTTTGTTATTTTTTCTCCAGTTTATTGGTTATATTGTTGTTATCGGGTAACGTTTATATTTTAATTTTCTTTTATTCGCGTCTGTTATTTGTTAAATTCGTAATATGCGCATCAGGGGCGTAGCTACCGCCGTATCTGCCGTATCAAATATACGGGGCCCCCGGGCCACGGGGGCCCCCAACGTGCGTAAGCAAAAATTAATAAAAACTTCCCAATTTTTTTTTTTATTTCAGAAATGACAAAAGTCAAAAAAAGCAATTTCTTTTTTTCCCGCGTGAAGCGTGCGTTCAAAAGTTGGCAACACCCTACATCGGTTATCGCGGGCTGCGGGATTTCCCCGTTTAAGTCATTTACTTCAACGGGGGAAGGGCCCCCAAACAAATTTTTATACGGGGCCCCGCCAAGGCACGCTACGCTTCTGATGCGCATGTTATAACTTTATCTTTTATTTAATTATTGTATTGGGTGCTGTAAAATTTCTTTTTTCTTTTGAACGTCGGTCTTAATAAATACGGTCTTTCTTAAACTTTTAAAACTATTTCTGGCCGTTTTATTTTCTATTCTTTACTTACCTTTGATTAAATTTCTTTTAAAAATTTTGGCTTGATTAACATTTAAAGTGTACTTACCCTTCATTCATATCCAGTCATATTTTTTATTTATAACTTAATTACTTGCTTCCACTGCGTTTTTTCTTTCCGGCTGGATTAGCGCGTTGAAGTGTATGTTACATAATTTTAAAATACATAGTTTAAAAAATATTAAAGAAAATATACGAAACTCTAGTATTCCCTTCCCTTATCTCCGAACTATTGAGCTTAAAATTAAAAAAAAAAATAGGAATTCTAGGGCCTCACTCATAGTTTACAGGAAAACCTAAACAAAAATCCTGAGACTTAAAGTTCTCACGCGAGTTCTGCTCGCACATTTCTTCAAAAAAAATATTGTTACAAGTACTTTTGGAACGCAGCTCAAGACTTGATGTTCAGTCTGTAGCAAGCATCAGGTAAACGGTCTGAGAGCGACATCGTGCGTTATAATAAACACAGAGAGGCGTGTGGTAATCTTCGGCGCCCTCTTTCAAAATAAACAACCACAACGACCCGTTCCTCCGTTCGTTGCTCGATGTGTGGACCTGTTTTCACAGTCCGGCTGACCCTCTGACCCAACACCTTATCTCTGTCCCCGATGTCTGCAACAACCCCTTCCTTTGGTCACAAGGCAAAATGGTTTATCATCTCATTAATTCTGGTTTTCTCCTTCTTCGCTTTACCACTTTCAAATATCAAAAATTCCGCAATGAAAGAATATTAAAATTTGTATTAACAGTTTGTCTTGAGACCCAGCGGTAGGCAAAAGACATATTGTGGGTGTGACCTTCTTTAGCTCTGTCTCGCTCAAATCATCTGCACGTTTCAATTTTTGGCTGGTGCCCACTATCAGGCTAAAAGATGCTATTGCAAGGGTGCCGCTGTCAATTGATTACTCTAATTTTTGGAAGTATTCTGAAGATTTAAAAAACTTTTCCGAAAAAGGAAGAGTCACTTAAAGTTTGTAATGGAACAGTTCTGTGAAATAAGTACGAATAAGGTCGTAGTGTGACATTGAAAACGTGTGTTTTTTTGGCACAATTAATGCCAACTTTTTTCTATTAAATTGTACATACATTACAAAAGTAGTCTTTTATAGACCTAAATTTGTCCTTTATCTTCCTTATAGAGAGAGAATTTTTGCAGAATGTTGACGAATAAGTCTACAATCAGTTGACAGCCGAAGCTCAATTTTTGGCTTAAATTCAGAGCGTTCCGACAGCCTTAAATTAACCGATCTTAAGCCATTTTGAACCGTGGTCACAGGGTTTATATGACATTTAAGATGTTATTTTGTGGTACCACCTGCGGGCGCGAGTTGTTTTGAATGCATGGTGCGCAGCGTTCATACGCACCACGTTGCTTCATTTGTTATTCCCAACCGAATTATGCATGATCTCTACGCTTAAGTTGAGAACACGCCAGACTTAATAATTATTATTGTCGTTCTGCAGGGTACGCTTTGACTCCAAAAACATATCACTGTTAAAAATATACGGGTTGCGTCGATAACTTTAATAGTGATTTTAATATTTTAAGTATCCATTAGGCTCAAGGGTGGATCTAGGTTTTTCGTGACATAGGGCTTATTGAAGTTCAATATTAGATTAAGAATCTTTTAAACGGAGTTTAAAATACATTTATAATAACATCAAAATCAGAGTTGAAACTTGATGATCTGATCAAACAAATAGTATTATAAACGTTCACCCAAGAAATTGTCAAAATTCACCTAGAAATTTGCCAAAATTCACTCTAAAAATTATCAAAATTAATCTAAAAAATTGTTACGATTCACCCAAAAAGTTATTAAAATTAATCTTTTTTTTTTTAATTTTTTGGAAATACAGTCAAAATCTGTTATAACGACATCGAATGGTCTACACATATTTGGTCGTAAAAACCGATATTCGTAACAACCGGTGATGTTTTCGAAGTACAAATTAATTTTTGTATTAAGTATGTAATTATTGAATGTGTATATAAATCCATAGATATTAATAGGAATAATATTCACATTATCATTATCATTTTTCTGTATTCATAAAATTTATAAGTAGTTTTAGTCTGTTTGGAACACTTCTGTGCGTACGAATTTTGTTTACGATACAGGTGGTCGTTCTAACAGATATAAATTCTCCGAAGATATGAAGATATTACTTACCTTAAATGTAGTCGCTTAATGCGGTGTGTCGTAAAAAGCAGTGTTTTTTATAAGGCGGTCTAGCATTCAGCCGGGACCTATGATTTTGGTCAATATAACCGGTATGTTGTTCTAAACGATGTCGTCGTAAACGGTTTTGCCTGTATTAGTTTTTGAAAGAATATTTCTAATAAAATTAGCTATTATGGACTACGGGGCGTTGTAATTTTTTTTAACTTCTAAACGGGACGGTGGGTCCAGAAAAGGTTGAGAGTCTCTGGTCTATAACGTACTGCATTATTGTATGGGGCGGAGTAAGTGAATCCATTAGAATTTTTTTAATACAAAAACAGGCCGTAAGAATCATAGCAAAAACCGCCAAAAGAGAGTCATGCAGAGCTCTTTTTAAAAACTTTGATTTATTATTATTATTAACTTTCACCTCAGCTTATATCTTCAAGATTTGTATTTTCGTTTATAACAACATTGATATTTTCAAATGCGACACTACTGAGCACCAATATGAAACGAGGAAAAACACGCTAACGATACCAGCCCATCGACACTATACAAAAAAGCCTGTCTCTACAACGGAATAAAAATTTTTAATAAGATACCAGACCATATAAAAAACATCAAATCACTGAACCTTTTTAAAAAAAAATTAAGGACTTTTTTAATTGAAAGCAATTTTTATAGTTTAGACGAATTTTTTTTTTTAACATGTCTTAAATCTTAAATCGTATTATGTAACTATGTGCACTGACTTTTTGTATCCAACTTTTGGCTATGCAAATAAATTATTGTTATTATTATTATTATAGTAACTTCCCTTTGTACTCCATGAATAAAACTGTATGTTGGCTAAAATGTCTTTTCATTGTTTCAGTATCCAGTTCCGGCAGTTCCAAAACTCGACAGTTCAAATCTTTGTGAAGAACTGTTGCCAGGTGATTTAGGAGTCGTTCAAGAATCAGGCACCAATTACATCGGTCAGGTTCCGGGCACACTACCGGAAGAATGTGCAAATCTAAGCGTGGCTTCTAGGGACTTATTGGGACGTCTTTTAGAAAGAAATCCAAATGTTCGTTTGAGGTCGTTGTATACACTGCAAGGAATTGCCTTCTTCAAAGGTTACGATTTCACCGATGTGAAAAACAAAAAGGTTTGTTGATTACTTATTTCATTAAATTTGCAAAAATTAAACGTTCGATTGCATGTATTTCAGCACCGTTGAAAGTATCGGATTTTACATAGGGGCGCCTGGGGCCCGGCCCACAGGCCCCAACAACCTAATGCAGTTTTCAATTTTTGAAAAAATATAACAAAATATATGTACATGTACGCTGGTATGTCAACGATACTCGAATTTCCAGTAAAAATTTGCAATCAATTTTTCAATCGAAAATTATAAAAAATACTTTATTTAATTTAAATAGGTATTAGGATATCTAATCTTAAAATATAGTTTTAAGTTTTATCGTTTTCATTAATGAATAAAATAAAGTTTTTCACTTTAACAAATTGCATTACATGTCTTAATATTAATCTAACTTTGATCTCCTTACATGGGGCTCACCACAACCTTGTGCCCATGGATCTTGAATTATTAAATTGTTTAGACATGGCACGCTAGAGTAAATGATAATAACACCCGGGCGAAGCCGGGGCAGGTAGCGTAATGATACATAACCTTAGCCAGCATGAATATATTCAAAATTTCATTGAAATTCGTTCAGTCGTTTAAGCGTGAAAAAAGACAACTATACCAACAACGTTTCACTTGTACTGTTACCTATCCGTATTATTTAGTAACATAATTGGGGCTTCCGTCCTAGCTATGTATTGAAATTACTGCGATGTCGGCGTACAAGATGATAATAATATGTCAGCTAGTATTTTAAAGAGGAAAAAAAATTGTTTTTCAGTGATAATCTCAGAAACTATTTAACCGATTTCAATTTTTTTTTCACTGTTTGAAAGGTGATATTTTGCTTTAGGGCATAAGCTGTAAGTAATATGTGGCCGGCCCGACTCCGCGCGAATCATAATTGAATTAAATTCGCTATAGGTAGCTGCCTACTGACTTTTGGGAATTTTTTAATCTTTGAGACTACTTCACATAAACGTATGAAATTTAGAATAGGTCATTCATAATATACGTTCGCAAACAGCGGGGAGGGATGGGCATTGCTTAGCGTGAAATTAAATTAAAATTTTAATCGCTACTAAACTCAGATAGCCCTGACATTTGATAGCCTTAAATGAATAAAAAAAATAAAAATATGTTTTTAATTCGAATATTTTGTTTATTTTCAGATCCATCCTAAAAATATTCTTAAAAAACACTTTTCTGGACAAGAAGCAACTGTAAGTGACTTGACGTCGGAATTTCGAAACTTTAGTTTTCAAGCTTCATAGCTTTTATGAATGTTCGTGGAATGGCAGACGACGTGTCTTTGACCCCATTTAAAGGAGAGGTCCCACTGAGCAGTTTCTCTCAAGCGAGTACAATCCAAAACCCATAATATACTAACATTCCAACTCCATATTTTTTTGTTTGAAAGTCCCTCGAGTTCAAAAAACATATCAGCACGATACAATATGCCAAACAGCCAAGCGGATCGAAATCAAATTTTTATAGGATGTTTAAGTAAATAGGAAGAAACCTATTGTTTTTGGAGAAAATCGTCTCATGCCCAAAATATATGTGCTATAGCTATAATATTGGTTTTTACATTTAAATGACACACTTTTCATAAATTATTCTATTAAGAAAGTTTTGCAAAAAATGTTTTTTTGAAATCTTCATAGTTTCGTAAATGTTTTAAAAATAAAACTATATTATGTAACTGCAAACGAAGAGCAAACATCATCATATTTATTAATATTATTTTTTTATTAATATGTCAAATGTATTTTTGAAGTTTGAACGGTCGTGTTGGTTAATTGGCTTAATTTTTTTTAACACGTTGACTGCCAACTACGAGATATCTCGTAGGGTGTGTACTTGCCCAGGACGCCTACTACGAGTTATCTCCTCCCTTCATTACTTGCCATACAGCTACGAGAAAACTCGTAGCATAACACTGTAATTACGAATAGATGACCTCAGGAAAGAGAATAAAAAAATCAAGCTTGACTTAATTGGACAGAAAAAACATTTAAGCATTTAAAAAAAACATTTCTTAAGCCGTTTGATTAATTATTAATGTTTTTAATAATATAAAAACCCGGGTCGCAGTGCCAAAACCCTGCCGACAATATAGTGTATTTGCTTGTATAGGGCCGTGTGGTTTTATACTTTTATTATGTGAAATTAAGTTTGTTTTTGGGCAAAATAAAAAATTGAACCCCTTAATACACCCCTTAAAATAACATTTTTTTTCTTAATTGTAATATTATTATCAATCTAACGTCTACATTGAATTAAATACACCCTTCAATAAATAAGTCACTATCTGCAAACTAGTGTTTTCATAAAATTTGTAAATCCGGTCCTGTCGGGCCGATTTTATTAAAATTGTGGGGACACTTTTTAATTACTACCAAAGGGTTAAATTTCAATTTTGAAACGATTCGGAGAATTTTTTCGGTATTTTGGGGCCCAAAAACATTTTTCAACCCCTAAAAACTACCCTTAAAATAGCCCGATTAGGCCCATTTTAAATAGGCTTCTTGCGGTGATGGATTTCAACACGTGGTCCAAATTTCGTTGAAATCAATTAACTCTTCCGAAAGTTATTACGCGTACACATATATATATATATATATATATATATATATATATATATATATATATATATATATATATATATATATATATATACATATACATATATATATAAACATTTTTAAAAATGGTGCCAAAGTGTTTAGGAGGTTATGAAACGTCGAGAAATTTTGGACCGACGCCAATAGTGTATGTTGCCATATGGCAAATACACTAATAATCAAATTGGTTCTTCAGACCGGAATCGCGAAAAATTCCGTGGCAGTCAACGTGTTAAGTAATTCAATTTTTTTTCGTTAAAACAATGGAGTACAGGATGAACGACGATATTAATTATGTCGGGAAATCTTGGAAATTTACTTTTTTTTTAAGTTAGATGTAAAGACATTTAGCTTTTAAAAAGTAATAGATAGAAAATTTCGCTTTCCTCACTAGATTATTAATTAAATTCAACATTCCACTTTGGCAAAATTTTCATCCTAATTTTGAGCGGACTCGAATGTTTTGTCAAGGGTTTATTTTTTAGCCAGAACCGAAGCTTTACTAGGACCACGTAGGTACATGTCAGAATAATTACTATATATTTATATATAATGTGTAAACGCAAATACTGTCCTTAAATAAAAGAAAAGTTGATCAATTAGATTTATTTGATGTTTTTATTTAATATTTTTTGTGATCACCAACGCACGCATGCTCCTTATTGTATTGAGAATGCGCGATTTAGGATCATAAATTTCTTATATATATATCGGTGAAGATTGTGCGACATAATCGCAATATCGCGCGACAAAAAGTAGCAAGCGTGCGTTAATCCTTAGTCGTTATAAAGGAAGAGAATTCGTCTAGCTGAGTCTTACAGCGGGTATTGATGTACGTTTGAAAATTACATCGAGATTTAGTGGATGATAATTTTTACAAATCAAAAATATATACGAAAACTGTGTAACCAATGTGTATGCAACCAGTTCTGCACTACGGACCCAGGTGATCAATGATGTACAGTATAGTATCCTAAAAATAGGACAGCGGAAAGTAATGGGTTTTTTTAAAATACAATAATTGAAACCAATGCAGTATTACATAATTTATAAAAATTTCGTTTTTCAAATATAAACACAAAAGTATCAGGAGAGCAGTTTTCAGATAGGTATATGAATATTAACTTTATAATAATTGTGTACATAAACAATGTTTTTGCATTTTTGCAGACAACACGACCGCGTATATAATAAAAAATGTCAACCTCCTTCAAAAACGTCACTAAAAAGAGGAAAATAATGAAATTCTGAGGTCGGAGCCAATTTAATTACTAAAGCTTTTTACATACCTACTTTTATTAATTGGTGTCGACCCCAAAATTTTATTTTTTTCCTCGTTTTGTTGACTTTTTTTAAAGCGGTTACTTAATATTTTTTTAATTTTTTACTTTTTAGTGATGTATATAAATTACAAAATGTCAATACAGGACACGTTCACTAATCCGACAACAGAATTTTTCGCGCGATGTCGGATTACCAGATGTAAGCACGGACTACAACTTTAACTATTAAAAAAGAGTTCTTTTAACTTTTTTTTTGTTCCTAAAGTCAATAACGCCTTTATATAATATGACTGAAGGTTTTAACAATAAAACAATTTTTAATTTCGAACTTTTATAACACAAATAGCGTCTTCTTCTTCCAATATCTATTTTGTCGGACTACAGAGCGAACGACTCCACGAAACGTCGGAGTATATAGAGAAATATTTGTCAAGTAAACACGTGTGTCGAATTACAGAGCGCAATATCTCGATAAAAATGTTTGATTATAGAGCGATTTTTCTAGACCTCAACATACTTAAAAACAGCGGATTACTGGACGTGTCGGATTAACGAGCAGCGGATTATCGATCGTGTCCTGTATGTTATAAAACTTTTTTACACATAGTCAAAAAAATACTTGTATACATACGTATTATATTCTCCGATGAGAATAGAACAGGCGGTTGTTGGCTTTACAGATGACGTGAAGATCAGGACCCTCTTTTTCATTGGGCACTTTGGGCAGCTGCCCAGGGCCCCCCTAGTTCTTGCCAGATCAGTATAACCGATACTGCCGACAAATATCATATATCGATATAAAAATAAATGAAACAAGCAATATTATATTATTTTTCTTTATATTAATCCCTAACAATAATTTCTAATATAACAACATTTCATAGGATGAAGCAAATTTATTTACGTTGCATTTGGTCTAGGAATTATTGTTATTTGAAAAACAAAATAAAACACCCTATTAAAAATACAGCCGTGGAATCGTTAGTCAACTCGTGTCTAACAACCGTTAATTAATTATTATTGATAATGATTTACCATTAATGTCCATTAATATTTATTTTTTTAGTATCACATATTTCAATTTAATAAAGATACATATTGTCTAAAAGCTGCACAAATTATGCACTATTTGAATTGTAGAAACTTATTCTTCCACAAACTGCATGATATAAATATTATAAATTAATTAAATAATATTTCATAATACTTCAATCTGCTCTGTAATTGCACGCAATTAGCACCATCTGATATTATATTTTGAAGTTGAAACTCATCCAAGACGTCCCTTTTATTGTATGAATGCATGTGCAAAGGATTAAACTAAAAATGACCTTTGGTTTTTAATTGTATTTTTAAGGTTTTTTTCAAACACAATTGCTGCCATTACTTGCAAAATAAAATTTAGAATTTATAAAATAAAGTACATCTGATTTCGGAACTAACATATAGGTCACAAAACGAGAAGGTAACAACGACAGCAACAATGCTTGAAAAAAATGCTATAATGAGTATTATCGAATGTATTAACAATTAAATTAACAATTAATAATGCGTAATAATTATTGCAACACAAACATAATAATACTATGAGGACTGTTACAATAGTAAAAATGTTACTGTCTTTAGTATCGAAGAAATGAGAGTGCTATTCTCATATCATTTTTAGAAACAACCTCGAATTAGTAATGATAGGTACTGATATTTTTTTATACACTGACGTTAAATTTTGATTGTGCAAAATAATACAGTAGGTAACACAAATAAAAAATGTTTACATGTTATAATAATATATTTTACATCTTATAATAATAAGTTAGGAACCAAGATATTAATTACAATTTTAGATTATAGAATTTGTTTATTATTTTCATGTCTAATTTATTATTCTTGTAAATATTTAGTTACCAGATTATTAACAATTCGATTTTTAATAAATTGAAGCTACATCAACATAAATTTAGAATAAAATAACTACTTTTAATATGATATTTTAGCTGCAATTTTTTAATATTTTTAATAGATAATTTTAAATAATTTTTTTACAGACAATCTATCTAACTAGCCTGCGGCCTGTATTTGGAACTACTAGTCCTTCAAGTACCTGCATCTCCTTACTTCAGAACTTCCTTGTGTTAAGGTCTGTCAGATTTGATTTTTTTAAATTACGTTTTAAATTGGTTCCTTTTTCAAAATGAATATTAACTTGCGTATTTTCAAATTTTAATGGGAAGGAATAAAGTGTCTTATCCTTTTAAAAATAAATTAAATGTTCAAAAAAAAATTTACAAAAAAAAATGCTTGGTCGCTGTTAAGTTTTTAAATCGTGGAAAAAAATTATTGAAAGAAATTTTTATACGACAGCAAGTGGGCTTCATGAAAGAATGTTTCGTTATTTTAACATGAATGTATATAGTAAAACAAAATCGCTCCTATCGTTCTCAAAGACATTATCAGTTGACAATAAAATGATGAAAGTTGAAGAATTCATTGTTCTCGGAAACGTTCGCGGTTCCATCAATTCTGTAAAAAAAGTTAATATAAAAATAAAATACGGTTTTTGAGCAACCAAAAATTACGACAATACAAATAGTACGGAGAATGTTTTTATTTACTTTTAAAAAATGCTGTCGTTTTATACAGATTCAATTTTAAAAAGTTTATTTATGTATAAAATTACTTCTGATTTATCAGAAAGCTGAGCGCCTGATACTTTTGTGTTTATATATTTGATAGGCGAATTTGTAAAGGAATGACATAATGTTGCATATTGCAAATCAAAGTCAAAAGGTTCTATCTGCATTTTAACAATTTTGAGATATTTGAATTTAAAAAGTTTAAAACATTAATTTCTCTGAAAACTTTCATTTCCTGATCAAACTTATTTACGTATGCATATATGCTATTCGCCTAGTATCGTATTAGTAGCAATAATTACATTTACGTCCATGTTCTTTTTTGGTCAAAATTTAATATATTAATATTTATAAGAAAACAGCAATTATTGACATAATTTTACTACAACATAATATATATTGCGTATAATGTGTTTAAGATATAGTTCAAATGTGATTACAAATAATTGGCCAGTTATTTCGACAATTTTTAAGTAATATTTCTGAAAAACAACACGTGGACTTTTTTTCATTATAATTTTTATTAAAAGAGTCAAACTTTCGAATAATCAGTTGTTGAAAATTTTGTCCGGAACCAATTTGGTTTAATTTTATTTTTATGTAGATACTTTTCCGGCGAGGCTTCTCGTCATTGTGTTGAAAATCACATTTTTTATAATTGCAAAATTAAAAAAAAATTGCTGTGTGTAAGAGATATCCATAAATAACATACACAAATTTCAGTTTTTCGTCTGGAAACTGCTCTTAAAAGTATATAAATTGCATTTTAAATTTTACACAAACAAATACTAGGTATATATTAAAATTCAATATATCGTACATGATTTTCTAAGTCCAAAAAATCAAAAAATGTAGATACTGCGTTTTGATTAAACGGCGATATTTCGTAGGAGTGGTTTTATTTTATTGTATTTTATTTAAACACTCCCTTTTTAAAAACCGAAGTAATTAGATAATTGTCGTTTATTCCAGTAGCGGCAACAAAAAAAGTAAAAATAATTCGTTTTTTTCATTCTAAAGAACAAGAATTTTAGTAATAAAGAAAAAACAGACGCATATAATCATAAAAATGTTACTACGGTTATTCTACATTAATGTATAAAAAAGTTATATCATTGTTTTAACATTGTCATTAATTTACATCTTTTCGTCGGTTGTTGTTAATTGTTATTTATTTATTAACTGAACTTACTTTACCTAAGTCCTAAGAGATCAAACTTCTTAAATAAACTGTTTTGCAAGCTTTTATTGACCTTGCCATGTTTGTCAATCAGTCTGTCAACGTGTCAGTTTCGGTCAAAACTTGCAATCAAAATTTAGACTAGATGTTGACAACCCACACTTTTATATCTGTGAACTTAAATTTTTATTAAACATTATTTTTTTCCTTTTTAATACATCGTCACCTCAGTACTTATTTGTTCAATATCCACTTTTGGGTGAAATTGAGTTAGACACACAAAAATTTTTGTAAAATTTTGCTCTGTTCAATATCCATAAATAAAACGTTCTATGAATGACGGGTACCTCGTTTTTTTTAATATTATTGTTCAATATTCCTATAATAAAACGATAGTTATGTGCTACTTTGTTCAATATCCGGATATTGAACACATAAGCACCGAATAGAGAAGTATAGGTTTCTACTTGTGTTAAGTTTGTTCAATATCCCATGAATGTGTTTTGTTGCAATGTTCAATATCCATTTAGACCAATAATAGTGAAGTATTTACGTCACATGATATAAACACGTGTTCGAACTTGCTTTATTCTAATTGTTTTAGTCAGAGGTTTTAGTAGTATAGTGGAATATTTCTAGGTGGTTGCTTAAAAATTAATTTAAGAAAAAATGAGTCGGTTAAATTCTCCGGTTCCTGAAATGGATGAAGAAACACGAAGGTAAGACTTAAATGAAATAAAAAACAATACATTTTTTTAACTGTAATGTTTTGTTTAGGATTGTTGAAAGTATTGATATTAGAGGCGACGGAGAAATTGTTTTTACAAAAGAAAATGTGCAAAATGATCAGCAATCTATTAATTTCGAAGAAGATATTATAATGTTTCCATGGACTATAGAATCTACTAGGGTTGATGAAAATAGTTCGAAAATTGAGGTGGTTGGAGTTGAATTTATTGGCGACAACAATGATAATTTCACAGAACATTTTAATAATAACATTTTAAATTTAAATAATCCGAATGATTCAAATATCGTTATAACTGAAAATACTGAAATGAAAACTGCGAAAATAATTGATAAAATTTGTGACAATAAGGATAATACTCATATTGAAAAAAATCGTAAAAATTTAATTGTGAACAATGATAGCGAAGAATGTATTGGTGAAGAGAGTGAGTATATCCCATGTTACAATGAAAACAGCTCTGGTGAAGACACGAATCAAAGCGAAGTTATTGTTGAAGAAGAGAATTTAAATGAAGACACCCATTGCAGCTATAGAAAACGTTCTCGAAATGATACGGAATGGGGTAGAAATAAACGCAATACAAGTCGGCAAAAGGGAGAAGAATACGTGGATAGTAAAGGGAAGAAAATACCAAAGAGAAGTGTTAAAGGTCAATGTTCGCCACACTGCACATTCCTGTGTATGCAAAAATTTTCCCCCAAGGATCGACAAGTTCTGCATGATCAATTTTGGGAGTTAAGTGATGCAAAAAAGTCTCACTATTTTAGCAAATACACAGAACGCAAAACATCATCCCGAAAACGCACTTTAAAAGAAATTAGCCGTAAATCTTTCACACATTTATACCATTTTGAATAAGAAGATGGAAAAATTCGTGTATGCAAAAATTTTTTTTTGGGAACTTTAGACATCAGTCAACAACGAATTTATTATTTTTTTAAGAAAATCCAAAACAAATCTACGCAAGTACCGAGGTCTCCGATAAAAGGGAAGCATAGAAAAAAATTTACTTCTGATGAAAAAATTTCTGAAATAAAAAACCATATAAAGTCTTTTCCCACCGTAAATTCCCATTACTGCCGGGCCAATTCAAAAAAATTGTATTTGGATCCTTCACTTAATATCAGCCGAATGTACAGTTTATACAAATTGAAAGTTAATGAGCCAGTGTCAGAGGGTATGTACAGAAAAATATTTAACACGCAATTTAATCTAGATTTCTACAAGCCCAAAAAGGACAGGTGTGACAAGTGCGAAGAGTTTAAAGCAATAAAGCAGCCTACTCTTGAACAATTAACTGAACATGATTACCACTTAAAACGAAAATTAGAAGGGAAAAATGAGAGAGCAAAAGACAGAGAAAATAATGTAGTAGATGATGAAGTAGTTGCTGTCGTTGTTTTTGATTTAGAAAATGTGTTTTCTCTACCAAAATGTGAAATATCGAGCTTTTTTTATAAACAAAAATTAAATGTGTACAATTTAACGGCCCATTGTAATGTAAATAAAGTCGTTTATAACTGCATATGGAATGAAGCGTTAAGTGGTAGAGCTGGAAACGACATCGCCAGTGCTTTGGTGAAAATTTTAAAGAAAATCGTAGCTGATCTTCCCCACTTGACAAAAATAATTTTATGGTCCGACAGCTGTGTTCCACAAAACAAAAACTCAATTATGTCCACAGCGATTAAATATTTCTTGAAATCAAATGATTCTAAAAACGTTAATTCCATAGAACAAAAGTTTTCTGAACCAGGGCACGGAAATTTGCAAGAAGTGGATGCAGCACACTCTGTTATAGAAAGATACATTAGAAGATTGGAAATCTTTAGTCCACTTGGCCTTGTAAGATGCTTATTAAAAATACCCAAAAACAAATTAGAGTTTAAAGTAATCCAGATGCAAAAGAATGATTTTTTTAACTATCAAATTGCTGCAGCATCTTTAAAATATTCTCTTGTACCATATACAAAAGTTAAACATATTATTTACAAGGCAGACGAAACTTGGAATTTGTGTTACAGATTGTCCTTTTCAGATAAAATAAATACGATTAATCTTTTAAGAGGAAAATCTAAAAACAATAAAGATTTACCTACACTTAGTTTGCAAAAACCGGGTCACTTAAAAGACGACAAGAAAAAACACCTAAAAGAAGCTATAAAATTTATGCAGGATCAGCAAGACATTGACTTTTTTAAAGCAATATTAAAAATTTAAAAAAAATATTTTTTATTTTTATTTTCAATCTGTTTTTGTTTTTATACTTTGTTAGAATTACTGTTAATTTGTTTTTATTGATTTTTTTGTCCAAATTATTAATATATATATTATTTTGTCGTAATTGTCTTAGAATAAAATTGTCATAGAACTAACTGTAGTTTTTAATTAAAAACCTAAAAACAAAACTTTTATGGTGCATTGAACACAACAATGAAATAGAATAATAGAATTTAATTGATCAATATCCATCAAAACTTGTTCAATATCCTAAAAAAATAAGAAACCTGTATGATTTTTGAAATCTTGTTCAATATGCAAAATAAAAACGTCATTTACTTGAAAACTGGTTGACCAATGATAAAAAAAAAATTACATTGCATTTATTAAATTAATTTATAAATTTAGAAAAAAAAATAATATAGTCAAAATGCAACAATAAAAGAGAATAGTCACTTTTACCTTTGAGACTGATTTCCCTAAACTTACAAAAAGTGGATATTGAACATTAAAGTATTGAGGTGACGACATGTCAATAAAAGCTTGTCTTCAAAAAGTTTTTTTTACTAGATAATATTTTTTTATCTATAAAAATGTCTGTGTTTAGTATTTCATTTTACTTGGAACCATATGTACTTGCATTACTTAATTTCCAGTATACGTAAACAAACAAAAAAATGTTTGAGAAACACTGATTTATATAAGTGTCTGCGCATACTTAATTTGTTTCACAAATTGTAAAATCGCTTTTAATCGAAATCATTTTTACGTTAAAAACTTAATGTTTTGACTGACCAAAAAGAATAATTTTTCACACGCTACTGATCCATAAATAATTATAATTTATATAAAACAAGATCGAACTGCCATCCTAATACAAATATATTTATTACCTGCGGGCGGAACCAAAGGACAATGCATTTTAAATGAAAAATATTATACGGAGTGTTCGATCAGTACTCGGTCGTGAATAAATTTAGAACTTTGAAAAAAATAAAAAGAACTTACATGAACATTATTCGAGAAGTCAGTTGTTACAAAATACGTATGGGTATATTTTGTAATTACTTGTTTCAAATTGTCAGACATATTAATGACGTTTTATAAACAGTTTTTTCGTTTAAAAAATTTTCTTTGCGGGCGGTTCAAAACAATTTGTGTTACCTTTCCTTTTCAAACAGCTGTCAGTTTTGTGATGCTAAATGATCCTCAAGTAATAGATAGATATATTTCACTATATAATAAATATAAGTGACGTCGTTTTTTTTTTGATAAAATTGCTAAATTTTTGGAATGGAAAGTTTCTTACAGTGTTACTTTAAATTTTGTTAAATAATTTTAGAGATGTATAAGAAAAATTATTTTGTCTGGCAGTTAATTGAGATGATAGTAGAGACAGCGAGTTTTTATGTCGTATGTTATAGTCATAAAAATCTGCATTTATAGTTAAATTAAGTCATTATTTTTTTAACATATATAAGACAATGATCAGTCGTAATTTTATACTTTATAAAAATCGGTCCGCAATATTTGATGCTCCTTCCGGTACTAGCAAGGCTGCTTTTTGTAAAAAAAATCGTTTAGGAACTGATGCAGCGCCTCAAATCAGAACCCCATACAGTGCTTAACCCTTCTTTGTGTCTTGTGATATGTATAATATGTGTTCATTTGAATTGTTCTTATCCTGACTGTATAGAAATGAACCCAGGTCCGGCAAGAAATGTGGGTACTCGTGTGAGTACCTATAACTACCCAGCTATACCCCCACGAGCACTTCTGAGTGGATAAAACACTCACTCGGAATTTGACGGCATTTTTGTAAAAACTGTGTTACGTTACAGCTTTATATTATTATATGTATTTATATATTTATTTTACACACAAACTCTATTTGAAGAAACTGTTAAATGAACATATTTCGGAAAATTTCAAGCACAGCAGTTTTTGCATGGCTCAAATAAGTTTTTGTTGTACCAAGTGTGATGATTCTCTTGTTAAATGAAATACAAAAATCTCTGACTGCTCTATAAGCATAGACGCTGATGAACTTTGCTGTCGAGCGTCTATAATCTACAATCTATCTTTTTTATAGGCGTACAGAAAAATAAATTAAAAATAATTTAGAGTACAGCGACAGATAGGTGTAAAACACCCGGTATATAAAGATTTATGTAACTCCATTTTATAGTCGTGCTCTGTTCTATTTGAAGTAGAAATACCTCTTAAAGACTTCTGGGAGCTGGATAACAAATTTTTGATATTTCAGTTTTTGTGAAGATTTCAATAATTTTATCAGATTTTGTGTTAAAAAATTTTAATGAATGCGAATTTTATGTTAATGAAAAAATAACTTTTCCTATTTTGTTACAGATACTTCGAGCGTATTGAACCAACATCAAGTGACTGCGCGACCCCCAAGCCCCATTGTTTTGCGTCAAGTTAATTTATTTATTTTATATTATTATACATCTAACAATAAGCATTGGTTTAAATGATTGTAAATCATATTTGTATTACTAAATTTGTATTGTAAAGTTAAGGATTGCAAGAAAATAAACACAAATTAACTAAAACAATAGGTTTTTTTATTTATGTACAATAAGGGTGGATAACACTTGAAAGTTTTAAAAAAATTAATTTTAATTAATTAGTTTTAACACGTAGAAATACCTCTTCGCGTTTCTGTTACCCTGCTCCTAAAATATCAAATATTAAGAATTTTTTGTCGTAAATAAAAATAATTTTCAATTTTAACACGTTGAAATACCTCTTCGCGTTTCTGCTAGCCTACTCCTAAAAAATGAAATTTTAAGACTTTTGTCGTAAAACAGATAAAAATAATTTTCAATTTTAACACGTAGAAAATACGTCTTCGCTTCAAGCTTATTTGTCTGCTCTTCTATTGGCTTTCAGCGTGGCAGCAATGAAAGAGACTTCTGGTTTTCAGCGCGGCAACTTAGACCCCTTTGAACTGATTTTTTGGAATCCCTATCGGATACCTTTTAAATTTGGTATACTGAGAGAAAATGATATTCTAAATTCAATGAGCGCACCCAGAGGTCTGTATCTGAATCGATGATTGTTAAAACTCCACGTTACATTTTTTTCAAATTTTCATTAACACCGGATTCGTATTTTGTAGACGTTTACTCAGAGCTGTCTTTAACCTATTGGAGGCCCCTATGACTATTAAAGAGGACTATTTTTTCTTAAAAAAAGAGCGTACTTACTAAACAAATAAATAATTAACAAATACATTATTAAAATATATATCAATATATTTGTCGGAAGTATCGGTTGTTGGATGCTGATCTGGAACTCATAGATCGCGGATTTAGATTTTGTTTAAAATCGAACTTTCTCCATAGTATTGCCATAGTGTTTTTTTGGACAAAATTGGAAAATCTTTCAGATCCCGTAAAATTCGGCGTGCTTAACGAAATCGAAGAGTTGATTTCAACGCGTTGCGCTGTATCACTTACCGTTTTGCAGATTTAGCCCAAGTTTTTCTTTTTTTATTTAAAACTCAGTAGGTATACTCATAAAAAACGGCACAGTGAATTCAATGAAAACGATAGACCCCTGCCTTTTACCATTTTTCATTGTAGGGACAGAGAACTTCTAATGATTTTTCTTCAGTGGTTCATGAGAGGCTCGAGAGTGGTCCGCGGAAAGGCCCGGCAGCATATAAAAAAGTTGCCATTAAATGGGAATTTTAAAAGCGATACGCGTTGAACGAGTTCAGGTGAATGTATTCGTGATGATGACTAACATAATAAAAAATGCGTTTTAAAAAACTGTTTTACTTCTTAAACAGTTTTGAATTTGATGACAACAGGTAAGGGATATAGCCTGGGAGGTCCGTACAGATTTAATTTCAGGCTGGGAGCTTCGCAAACTTCTACAGGTTGGGAGCCACTGCTTTAGAGAGATTGGTTCTTACCTTGCAACTAAAACTCGACCTTTGCAGAACTTCTTTGTGGAGCACCAGTAAAAAAAAGAAAAAATCACTGTCAAATGTTTAATAGTTTTAATTTTTAATAATTGGTATTTAACAGTAATGGTTTGTTGATATTTTAATTACACACTTGATGTAAAAACTATATATTCTTATATCCAGTCAGTAATTTTATATTAAAAAGGCCCAAATTAAGCACATAAAAATATAACATACTCTAGACACTGAGTCAGTCTAATTTGTAAATTACAATCAATTGAATTTATTATAAATTATTTACAATAAATATTAACACAGGCATACCATTTCATTTATGTTCACTACTAAAAACTAGATTTAACATTAACAGAATTCTAACAAAGTAATGTACAAAATATATTTCATTATTATTTATTTTTGAACGAAAGACTGTACTAAATATTTTATAATCAATTTATTTATTTTTTTGTTCATTGTTTTATGACGAAAATTAAACTCCAAATCTTTAAGGCCATCCACTGACAGGGATTTCTAAGTTTAGTATCAATCATAGACATTGACAGAGTATGTACTAGGGTTTTAGACGAGGAGGGGAAAACTGATTCGAGGACGCGACGAGGTGAGTGGTGCCCGCTTGTCATTGGCCAGCAGACTGCGTATGTCTAGTGGCATGAAATTTTTGGTAGTAGTATCGTGTAAAAAGAAAATTTCTTTTGTATGCAGCACTATGAGGTGGCCAATCAAAAATCGACACCATTCGTACTTTGTACCCCCGTCCCTCAATGAATTCCCCCCGCAGCTCTCCATCTCTATAATTACTAGATCCATGGCCTCTAATTATATGTCTCAACTTATATTTTTATGGTGAGCTGATAATTCATTTGATACTTGCACTCCTCAGACGATTGATTGTAAAAAATAGAACTGGAATTTTAAAGACAACTAACTGAAAGAATGATATCCCCGCGATTTGGGTTATTCTCAAGCTCTCTAGGCCTTTCAAAACAAATTGTGAAATTATTAAAATTATAAAGCAAAAGAGCCGCAGTGAGAATTTCTCGCCAAACGCTTCGGCGCCATTTACAAAAATTTAGTCCTTATTCAATCAACAAGACAGTCTCTAGGCATTCGTCTGGGTTGTCTACCATATCTTGAAGGTTTTGCATAGTTGATAAGTGACAATATTTAACTTTGAAAAAATTGCCATTAAGAGAAAAATATTAAACTAAAATTTTCTGCTAAGCCAATTGCTTTGGAATTATGACACTTATTTTATATTCTCCAGATTAAGAAACTATTTATGAATAAATCTAAAATTTCATTTATGGACGTTTATATAATTGCGATTCCGAAGTTTTCAAAATAAGGGTACATTGTTGGATTAAATTTATACGTTATAAAGTGAGCTTATGGTGAATATGTCAAACAAATAAGTTATTTCTTTATATTAATTAAAACAAAACTTATATCAAATTAAGCATCTGCATATCCAAACTAAAGTTCTAAGCTAACAAAAGAACTGGAGTTACATTCCCATAAATACATGATAAAGCATCAGTTTGGATTGACCTTGAGAAATATTTAGTTGAAATTTATATTTTTTCCGATAATTCAGTCACAACAATAATCAAAAAAACTATGAAAAATAAAAGACATTTTCTATAATTTGATCTATCAATACAAAAGTTGCATTTATTTTAAAAATTGTTAAGATTTTTTTTTACATAAATTAAAGCTTACAAAACAAACATCTTGTTTTTTTATTGGATTACATTATTATTTATATAAAAATTAAGTAAAAATTCAATTATTGAAATATGAATAATATAAGAGCGGTCGAGAATATAATTATTCAAAACTGGCTCATTAATATAAAAAGTATACAATGTCTAAGTTTGATCATTTCAAAAATTGTAGAAATGAACTAAGATTTAACAAAATACATCTATAATTGATTGTCGAAAATTAAGTTGATTCATATTGCGTGCAGCCCTTTTTAATTTTTAATTGCAAGAGCATTATATCGACTCGTGACAATAATTTTTTTATCAATGATTCTGAAATATCTTTTACTACAAACAGGATGGTTTCTCCTAAAACACTTTATATGTTGTTTTATTCCCCTATAACAATCGTGCATGAATAAACTCGCGCAATGAAAGCACGCATTATAGCAGAAGAGGACAAAACAAATGATATCTTTGATTTTTTCCTATTTATCAATCGCGTATGAACAAAACGAACTCAACACCCGCTATAACAGAAGTGAATGTCAAACTGAAAACAAAGTTTTTTTAGCGACAATGTTTAAATTAAAAAGGCAGTTTTGATAGCTCAAATTAATCCCCCGTTCTTCTATGAGGCAGTCATAGGCTGGTTTTTCTTTAATAACACATGAAACAATTTTGTATATACTATGCATTATTCTCCAATATTAGTCATAATATTTAATATGTATATTTAGCTTCTACTAACGCTAAAAAAATTACAATAATTGTACATTCAATTTTATTTATATTATATAAAAATAAAAAATATAAAAAGTAGGATCAAAAGATTTGTATATACACTTAAAAGAACAAAAATAAAAAATACAATTTTTGTATAGTTAGAACAATCAAATAATGCTTCCAATATTAAAAAAAAAAAATACGTCACATATTTGAAGTCTATTTAAAGATGAATAAACAGGATAGACAAAATTTCTCTTAGAGTCATGTTGTTTTTTGATGGCGTAAAAAACTCATTTTAATTCGATCATACCATTCGTCACACATAATTACGTGTGTCACTCTGATTTCCATCACTATAGCTTCTGACAGGGTTTTTTTGAGTGATCGGTCTGAAGTTTGATTCAATAGCTACAGTTTTAGGTTATGTTTCATATTATAATCATCTGTTACATTTTGCTAACTTGTAAGTGATATTCCAACTATTTTTTTCCTTGTGTAGGTAGTGAACAAGTTACATTACATAATCTCAAAAAAGAAAGAAAACAGCAAATGATTCAAGGCAAAATTTTCACAATGATCGACGTATGTGTCAAGCGGTTTGAAGTTTGATTCAATAACTACAGTTTTAGGTTATGTTTCTTATTACAATCAGTTGTTACATTCTGCTAGCTTATAAGTGGTCTGTCCAACGACTTTTTTTCCCTATTTAGGTAGTGAACAAGTTAAACTAAACAATCTAAAAAAAAAAGAAAATAGCAAATGATTCAAGGCAAAATTTTTGCAATGACACAAAATGGCGTCAATTGTTCACCTACTAGTAATACTTTGTTTTGAAAACAACGCAATCTGTGTTTTAGAAAAATTTTTGACCAACTATGTAGCTACGTTCAAAGATTTTGTATGGCGCAGGTAGCAAAGTTAAGTCGGTCGGTAACACAAGAATTCCTGATTTTATCCAGCTGTTCTCATATTGTTGAATTCAGGTATCATTCGTGGGAGAGAGGCCACACTATCACTAATGCGCAGAATCAATGATCGGATTTTCAATCTATCCTGCCAATTTCTAAGATTAGATCATCAAGATTTTTTACATTCATCTTGTACCTATAGATATGAATTACATGACACAGCGCAGTCTCGATTATCTAATGTGCAAAAAAATAATAAAATCAAAAAACCGATTTCATTATTTATAATATAGAAATTCAAGAGTTCAAAATAACGACCATTATTAACAACAAATCATTCATTTCTTGTGTAAAATATAAAATTAAACATTTATAAGAAATGAATTTTGTAAGTAGAATTCGACTGGCTAATTTTTTTCTGTTAAATTAATTTTTGGCGCGTTTAGATAACCGAAACTGCTGTATTAGAAGCTGGCCTTTATAGTTCCGTATTTATTAGTAGGTATGCACGATGTATCCATATGCAAGCTCCGATCATCGATATTTATTAATTTAAATTAAAAGATATTTAGGAACATCAGTTGTTAATGAAACTTTTATTTAAGTAAACGTTTTAAAAAAATTTCAACTTGTTGATATTGAGAATATGAAATAATAATTTTTGGACAAACTTTTCTTCATAACGCTATTAATTAAAGTTATAAATTTTATGCAATATATCGATACATCAATATTTTCAGTTTCAATGCATACCGCAAAATAATTACACTAATTAGAATGCGCCGTTCAAAATACATTAACTTTAAATTACGGTTACGTAGGAACATGATACGGAACTGTAAATGCGGCATAATATTTCGAGTAGAGTTCAGTGGAGATATTATTTACAAACATTGCACATCTCCAGAAAAAAATAAGAAAAAATAAAAAAAAAATGTCATAAAAAACATGACTACGGGAAAATTTTAAAAATATTCCTCGATTCTTACCCCAAAAAGGATAAATAAAATTAAAAAATAAGGAGATTTTTCTCGTTTTCTTCATTTTGGCATTTACAATATTAACAACTGTAATATTCAAAAAAAAATATTCCAAGAAATATTTGTACATAGTCTTCACTGTTCACTTTAATAGTCGCTTTTTCACAGACATTCACACTTTCAAAAATTAAACACTAAACATAGAGTCACTGGGCCGGTTTGGTGAACGATGACGTGAAATATTCTGAGAGGCGGACAGAATGTTGCTGACGTCACCTGTGGCCGCCGCTGTCGTTCATATCGTAGAGAACCTGAGCAATGGTGCGAGACGACTCAACATTACTAAGGGCTATGCTCGCCAGGTGAGACTCGTAGTGCCGCAAATATCTGTAAAACATCAAAGCATCCGTCAAGTACGCTCGTCTCTGAGAAGCCATATTTTAAGTGAGTCAATCAAATAATATTTCAGAACTAGTGATGCAAAGATTCCTGTTTTTAGTGTATTTGCCATATGGCAACATACACTATTGGCGTTGGTCGGATGGCGGGACCTAGGTGTCGGACCAAAATTTCTCGCCGTTTCATAACCTCCTAAACACTTTGGCACCATTTTTAAAAATGTTTATATATATATATACGTATATATATATGTGCGGGCAATAACTTTCGAAGGAGTTAATTCATTTTAACGAAATTTGGCATACATGTTGGAATCCATCACCGCACGAAGCTTATTTAAAATGGGCCCAATCGGGTCATTTTAAGGGTGGTTTTTAGGGGTTGAAAAAAGTTTTTGGGCCCAAAAATACCGAAAAAATTCTCAGAATTGAAATTTAACCCTTTAGTAGCAATTAAAAAGCGCTCCTAAAATTATAAGCAAATCGGCCGGACAGGACCGGATTTATAAATTTTATGAAAACACTAGTTTGCGTATACGAATTTACTTACTGAAGGTCGTATTTAATTTGGTGCAGATGTTGGATTGATAACAATATTTCAACTAATAAAATTATTATTGTAAGGGGTGTATTAAGGGGTTCATTTTTTTTTATTTTGTCCAAAAACATCATACTTAAGTTCATGTAATAAAGCCACAGTACCTGTATTAACAAATACACTATATTGTCGGCAGGGTTTTGGCACTGCGACCCGGGTTTTTTCAATTACGATTAAGAAACCAACAATTGTATTCTTACAATAGGGATGTTGACTGTATTCAAATAAAAACATAATTTTAACGTTAATTGGTAGTTTCCATGATAGAAATACTAAAAAACACAGTATCTTTCCTTATTTTTACGGAATTTAATTAATATTTAACAAATAAAACCTAATTAAATTACTCTCAAGTCACGTGACAACGAACACCAATCAGAGCACATGACGTCAGAGGGTTCTGAACAGCATCAGACGCTGTAAAAAGGCATCATTGTTTGGTTAATATTTAGTGTGTAATTTATTATTTGTTTACCAACGTTTATGAGCACAGCCTCCTACATTGTGACCGTCTGACGTCCCGTCAGTAATGTGACAAGTATTGACGTTTTGGACCATTTGAAAAGGAATTTAAAATACATGATTTTTAAGGCTTGAGTCGTATTGAAACAAAAATAATTAATATTTGTGGCTATATTAGGTACTTATGCACGATTAAAACACTTTCCCAAAAATAGTCAACATCCCTATTAACAAGAATCAACAACTATGAAATAGAGATCGTAAATTTTTTTCATAAAATATTTTTGAAAATCAAATAAAAGTTCGAGTAAGAAGTTATGTTTGTGATGAGGAAGATTTCTCATTTGACATATTTTGTTTTTTTGTGAAGAAGTCATCTAATGTCGTTTGCCTTTTTCTGTTTCGTTCAGCAAGTTGTTGTCAATAGCAAGATATTGCATCAATGAAACATCGTCTTGCCTTTGAACTTCTACCAACATTTGAATCATTTTGTATAAACTGATCCATAATTTACATTATAGTGGCTAAGCTTTTTTTTTAGAAACCGCGTAATACTGAAACAGCGTCAAGCGAGGTCACATCTGAAACTGGTTGAGTCGATTGTTTATGTCACTGGATGTTGGATGACATTGGCTTTTTCACGTAAGACTTTTCCCAACTGTTTGGAGGAAGTCTAGCCCCGCCCTCTCTCACGACTAGCCTAGACACACCTTCAACAATGCTAACGCCCAACCTTAGTTTTTAGTAATCTTGAGTAATAGCTACATAACCTTCTACTAATATCAATGGCTGAAACGAAAAAAACAAAAACAGAAACAAAAGAGCGACGACTCACCTTCGACTGTTATTGGCATAGATGACTAGGTTTCTCAATATAAGTGATGCTGTCAGTCTAATACTTTTGGTAACTGGTCCTTCGTTCTCATCCTGCAAAGAAAGAGAGAAAAAAATTAATATTTGTATCGTACACGCAGTGAATCAAAAAACAAAAATAGTCATTCTCTTAATAAAGAATTGTGAAAACACTTCGTCTAGCTATAAATAAAATCATGCCAAAGGATTTAAAAAAATCATTTTGTTTTATTTTCGAATTTTTTAACAATCACTACTTATATAAATATCTGAAAGCCTTCTTATTAAATAAAAAATGTAGACTAACACAGGAAATGGGGAATAAGATAACAATGCATTTTTGAAAATGTTTATATATATAATGTTTATATATATAAATGTTTATATATATAATGTGCGGGCAATAACTTTCGAAGGAGTTAATTGATTTTAACGAAATTTGGCCGTGTTGAAATCCATCACCGCAAGAAGCCTATTTAAAATGGGCCTAATCGGGCTATTTTAAGGGTAGTTTTTAGGGGTTGAAAAAAGTTTTTTGGCCCCAAAATACTGAAAAAAATCTCCGAATCGTTTCAAAATTGAAATTTAACCCTCCGGTAGTAATTAAAAAGTGTCCCTAAAATTTCGATAAAATCGGCCCGACAGGACCGGATTTACAAATTTTATGAAAAAACTAGTTTGCAGATAATGAATTACTTACTGAAAGTTGTATATAATTTAGTATAGAGGTTCGATTGATAATAATATTGCAATTAAGAAAAAAAATGTTATTATAGGGGTGTATTAAGGAGTCTAATTTTTTATTTAGCCCAGAAACCCACTAAAGTTCGCATAATAAAGCCACACTGCCTGTATAAGCAAATACACTATATTGTCGGCAGGGTTTTGGCACTGCGACCCGGGTTTTTTTTAATTTTAAAATCACTGGTTCAGCTGTGATCAGCTATTTACAGTGTAGATAATAAAAAAATCAGTGTGAAGTAATTACGTAACTATTATATCTAAAAATCTATGAGGAAAAAGGTATCTACTATGGACTCCAAAACGGCTGGACCGATTTTGATGAAATTTTCAGACAATTTTTAGATTAGTCCAGCGGATGATTCTATGAAGTTTGGTAGCAATCGGATCAAATGATTTTTTTTCGGCAATTTTGATTTTTCTTTAATTTTGGAACATTGACAATTAAAAGCGATTGAATTTCGTAAATTCAATACATGTTGAGAATTTTATGATAATGATTCTCACCTTTTATGTCTATAAATAATAGTGCTACCCGTGCAAATCTAATGTAAATATATTCTTAAAACATAATTTTATTCAAGTGAGAGAAGCTAACGTTGAATATGTATACATAAGGCAATAGGTGTATTGTGATTGTGTGTTGCACACACACGCTAATGCAGCCACATCTACCTGACTTATGCTCAAATCGCAAAGTGAAAGCTATGTTTACACATCAAAAAGAGAAAATACACACAGCTAAAAAATAAATGCACAATTTTGTATACTTACTGAAATAGGAATGAATATTGTTAAATTAAAAAAAAAATGAAACGAAAAAAGAACACTTCTAAAACAGTTACATAAAAAAATTACATGCAAAAAATACAACAATAAAAATACTCTCCTGATTAAAAAAATGGAAATTTTAATATAGTAGCACTCGTGTATTTTCAACATGTTGGGACTAATAGGCTTATGTATTTTCAACTTCTTCTCCATCTTTACTTTGTGGCAGTCATTGACCAATCGGAAAAAACCTTTATTAACCTGAGGCTAAACGTTGTCACATGGATTTTTCTATTGGTAGAACAGCGTAGAAGACACTTTGCGTAATAAGTGAGGGGTAAAAACTTGAAAATACGTGAGTAAAATCAGTTGAAAATACATGAGTCCGGCTGCATAATTAAAATGTAACTTTAACGAGGCACTTAGCTCAATATTTTCAGTTTAAAAAATTTTCAAAATGTAAATTTTTGGTATGGACTTTTATATCACGTACTAGAATTACTATTAAAAACTGCAGCGAGCCACCATTTGTAGATTAGCTAGTTGTGTCGTTAATTTTTTCGCAAATCTATTTTTCCAATAAAAATTCATTAGCGATCTATTTTTTCATTAAAAGAAGTTTTCTTTAAAAATATAATAGGCGCATTATTTGAAATTTCATCTGTGTGTATAAATTAAACTTGAAAACCAAAACGTACCTACTTCAATTTATGTAATAATTAAAATAATTTAAACGTAATTTGGAAAGGCAAATTCCAAAATGAAACTATTAATTGAACCATTCTATGATAGTTTTGCCTTGAAAGTGTCAATACTCGAACTATTGGGCATATACAAAAGAAAAAAACAAAAAATCCGACTGCAAAAACATGTCTTTGAAAAAAAATATAAACATCCATCTTTTTAGTTTGCTTTTAACGCAGTCGAGCTTTTTTGATTTTTTTAAATTTATTTTCTTAAGCATTGTGTTTTATCTGCTGATATTCATATTGTGTGGATCTTCTACCGAGCATAGAATATATCAAATTATTTTGCGAACCTAAACTACAAATGATGGATTTATTACATCGGCACTTGAATACAGTCCAGATAAATAGTTTTACTCATTTTTTCAAATTCCGTTTTGAAGACTTGAGAACTGTTTTGCTCAGTGGTGCTGTCAGATACTAAACAAATTATTACAATAACCTAACAAAAAATGAAAAATGTCTAAATTTTGCTACAAGTTTTTCAAAGCATGCTCATCTTTCAAATTACAACACAGTAAAACAAACAAAACTCGTGTATAAAAAAACAAAACGCTAAAAAGTACTAAATTTAAAAGCTGTCTTATCTCGTACCGGTTCTTGATTAACCAGGCTCACCTGGTCTGTTGCAGATGTAGTTCCGATTTGAGGAGCGGGGACAGGAGCTGCGGGCGGCTGTTTATCAGCTCTCTGTTGCTTAATAATTTAAAAAAAACAAAAACAACACAACTGTCATTAACTCTCAAAAATATCATCTGGGGTAAAATGTCTCATACGATGATTATTTTCCCCCATCTACAATCACTGCGAAAAAACTCATAGAATTTCTCTGAATTATCCAGGCCACTCCCTGGAATCCCTGAATTTCTCTGATTTATCCATGACTTTCGAAAAAGTGACCACCCTGATTAGAATTCACAGGGTCACAATTTGCTTTCATCGTTACAGATATCGTTATTTGCATGACATTTCCAATACAGCTACCTCGATAATTCGGACATTCAATAAACCGGATTCTTTGATAATTCGGCTAAGCATTTCAATTACATTGTGTACTTTATAATCCAGATTTGATAGTACTTGGTAATCGGGATCTGCGTTTTTAAACGCCTATTTCATTCAAATTAGTAGAATTTGATACTATAGCAATCGTGAGAGATTCCCAGTCATGTATTCGGTCGGATCTGATACATATCTGGGGATTCCTATAAGCAGGCATTATATGTGTGACGTTATTTTGATTGAGTATTAATTGTTTAACTGTTTGTTGTTGCACAGTATGTAGGTGCGCTATTTTATGTTGTACATAAATAAACAAATTTTATTCACGTACATATGTTAAAATACCTCCTAAAAGAAAACATACTACGTTGTCAATAAAACAAAAATCCGACATATAATAGTAGAAAGACTAGCCCGTGATGAAAGTGGAAAAGTTTTGGCAAATGAATACAGGGTAGGAACATCAACAATTTCCGATATAAAAAAGAACAAAAGCAAAATCAAAAGATATGGTATATTTTAATGACTATTTTGGATTTCTACTATGTATGTGTTCCTTCTTTTATTTCCGTTTCGGCACCAGAAAGGAATACGAAAAGCCAAACATCCAGAAATGGAAACTCGTTTGTATGCATGGTTTTGTATATAACGATCAAGGCATGTTCCAATTCCCTACGAAATCTTATCTGCCAAAGCAAAACTTCTATACCGAAGTCTATGGAAATGATAATTTTAGAGCTAGCAGAAAGGGGTTAAACAAACAAAAATTGCGAATTACTTTACAAAATAATATAAAATTTAATAAATATGCGTCTATTTTACGTATTTTTTTTTATGTACTATTTTCTAGTTATTTTATAATAAATGTTTACCTTTACAATAAAAATGCTGAGCTGCTTCAGTAATCCGAATTATTTACTAATCTGGATCACAGCGGTTTTAATTAGTCCGGATTATCGAGGTCGCACTGTATTTATTTTTTGATTTTCCTGCAAGTTTTCTGTTTGTGGCAACCTTGCAAGTTTCCACAAATTATGATAAACAAGACTTGAGTTTAAACTCTATTTTTGACGTTGAAAACTTATAGACAGAAAAAATTCCTTGATTCATTGACAAAAATAATAATTGAGACGACTTACCATCAACTCCTTGGGGTTGACAAATTCAAGAGCGTGTCTTTTGATTGCGTGCAGAGCTGCATCGGGTGCATAGCCGGGATGTGGGGTCGGCGGGGGCGGAGCCGTCACTTCGGTCCGACCGCTTAACGATAACTGCTTCCGTCTTACAGCGCTCTGTTTCATAGCCTGCAATCAAACAGAGCTGATATACTACAAGCTCAATGATGTGATATCGCATAACGACAGATTAGAAGAAATAGATTTTTTTCTGTCAGATTTTCATTTTTATGTCGTTAATAGTGGTGCAAATCAATTTAACAATTTCGGTTATGTCACTTAATTCACAAATATAGTCGAAAAAAATTTGAACTTCAATGAAAATGCTATGAATTTCGAGTTGTGGAGTTTTTGATTTATCAAGAATTTTATGACTTCAAATTAACGAGTCTAACAAACTTATGTCGGGTTGCAGAAAGGATTTAAAACTCAGATTTGATAATGACCTTAGATTGTGAGCACACATTTCTTCATAAGAAAAACATAATAGAATTTTTAATTGATTTTGTTCGAAAAATTGTCTATATGTATTTAAGTTTATTGTATAATTTCTACTTTGAAACATCATTTTCCTGCGTATATTGATCCGAATTTAGATTGAAAAACAATCTTTTTCTAGGTAGATCGTTCATTTGTTTTTGTGTGAGTACGATCTAATGTTCTATATGACAGGGGATTTGAATACGACATTAGACTGCTCCTTCTTGTACAGAAACTGTATTATATGATCACAATTTAAGGTCATTAACACTAAACCTACCATGACGGGTCAAATGACCCATTTTAAACTTTTTGCCTTTACGACTTTTATTAAAAAATACACCGAATGTATTTTTCAAGATTTTCTCCTCTCTTGTTAATTTTTTTACCGAGAAATATATGTAATCTGCCCTAACTACCGCAAGGGGTCATTTGACCCATGCAAAGATTCTGTATCTTGATTTGTATTTCTTGTGATACGAAACCGCTATATTGAACATTTTTGTTATTGCGTGATATATTTTGCTGCATTGTGCTATATTTGTTGTTGGCTGACGGATGAATAGCCAATTTCACTCTACTCCAAGCGAGTATTACAGTAAAAATTTCAAGTTAAAGTGCTATTTTGCGAATCAAGAATTCCTAGTTCATCATTTTACTAATAATTATTATCCCCAAAATGTCGAAACATTCAAGATATTTGAAATCATTAGAAATTATAAATAACATAGATGAAAAGTGTTCGGAATTTAGTGAAGAGAAAACTATCTGAAAGTAAAGTGGATAAAATAGAACAATATAGTGATTCATTTGACACTACGGACGAATATGTGAGTCCTTAAATTTAATATATAAACTATTTTGAATCGTTATTTGAAAAAAAAATTGTTTTATTCATGTACCAAATTGGCCTAATTGATATGTTTTTCGCTAGACATAGTAATATATGTAACATTTTAAAGACGGGTCATTTGACCCGCTTTGGTAGGAATACATGAAGTATCGGTAGGTTTAGTGTTAAATACTTTAAAAAAAAAAACCCGGGTCGCAGTGCCAAAACCCTGCCGACAATATAGTGTATTTGCTTGTATAGGGTCGTGTGGTTTTATACTTTTATTATGTGAAATTAAGTTTGTTTTTGGGCAAAATAAAAAATTTAACCCCTTAATACACCCCTTAAAATAACATTTTTTTCTTAATTGTAATATTATTATCAATCTAACGTCTACACCGAATTAAATACACCCGTCAATAAATAAGTCACTATCTGCAAACTAGTGTTTTCATAAAATTTGTAAATCCGGTCCTGTCGGGCCGATTTTATTAAAATTGTGGGGACACTTTTTAATCACTACCAAAGGGTTAAATTTCAATTTTGAAACGATTCGGAGAATTTTTTCGGTATTTTGGGGCCCAAAAACAGTTTTCAACCCCTAAAAACTACCCTTAAAATAGCCCGATTAGGCCCATTATAAATAGGCTTCTTGCGGTGATGGCCCAAATTTCGTTGAAATCAATTAACTCTTTCGAAAGTTATCGCGCGTACACATATATATATATATAAACATTTTTAAAAATGGTGCCAAAGTGTTTAGGAGGTTATGAAACGTCGAGAAATTTTGGTCCGACCCCTAGGTCCCGCCATCCGACCGACGCCAATAGTGTATGTTGTCATATGGCAAATACACTAAAAATCCAGCATAAATGTTAAAATGTATTTTTACAAAAAACATTTTACGCAAAAAAAATTGTACACTCACACAAATGAACCAGAAACATCAAATAGAAAACTTACCTCCGTGTTACAATGTCTGTCCATAAGATGTGTCATCAACGAAAGTCGCTTTCGTTTCATGTTATCGCAACGCTCCCACAAACACTGGATTTCGGTTTCACATTCCGGACAATGCGCCTTGACTGCGTGGATCAACACTTCACTCGCGTTTTTGAAGTCTTTCCTGCAACCCGATAAACAAACAGTTTAAGTGCTGCTTCTAAACACTTTCCGTTTTTGAAATTCTTAATTTCAATTCCTTTCCGTACGAAATATTTATGATAGCGTTCTGTATCATGTTTGCCTCTTATGCCCAGCCTTTTAGTACTTTAGTAATCCTAGGTATTACTGATTATAATCTATGAAAACAACCGTAAGAGGTACAATAAGACCTCGCTTTTAACGCTGTTTCTAAAAAAAGTTTAGCGACTATAACGTAAATTATGGATCGGTTTATACAAAATGATTCAAATGTTGATAAAAGTTCAAAGGCACGACGAAGTGTTATTGATATTGCAAAATACAAAACACAAATGATACAACTGGCTGTCAAAAATAACCTATCTATGAATTTATCTACAGCTCAGCACAAGGTCGTTTAAAAGTCTGCAGTACACGATGGTAAAGTCAATTTCACTCATCAACGCCATCTGCCGTCAATCACGGGTAAGTTTATTGACCAATCCTCATATTCACGAAATGTAACACGTTGACTGCCAACTACGAGATATCTCGTAGGTTGTTTACTTGCCCAGGACGCCTACTACGAGGTATCTCGTCCCTTTATTACTTGCTATATTTGTACAGATACGAGACAACTCGTAGCATAACACTATAATTACGAATAGATGACCTCAGGAAAGAGAATAAAAAAAATCAAGTTTAGCTTAAATGAACAGAAAACATTTCTTAAGTCTTTTGATACATTATTAAAGTTTTTAATAATATAACACGATTAAATCAAATTGGCTCTTTAGACTGGAATCGTGAAAAATTCCGTGGCAGTCAACGTGTTAAATATCCTCAAAGATCATTTGCAAAAACAATAAAAAAAACATAGAACAGTTAAATCGAATCCCGCTAAAAGAAACAAATAATACCAAAACAAAAAAATTCTTACATTTTGCAGTCTTTCCACTCACAGATGAACAAGGACTCGGTTGCGTTCAGTTGTTTCAGTGTAGTCTTCCCCGTGTTCCTCGGTGTTTTCGCGGACGTCGAAACAGGCGTTTCAATTTTTGTGTTTACACTAAAAGTATTAAGTTTATTGTCTTTGTTTAGAACACTGCCGGGCGACGAAACGTTCATTTTAGTTGCCGTATTACACGTGTTACCGATCACCGCCGTCGTCACAATTGTTTTCACGTTGCACTGCGTCGACGTCACGGCCGAAAACGCGGCACTCGTAGAAGGCTGCGTACATTTGATCACGTTCGACGAATTCGACGTTATGACAGTTTGTTGTTGAACGGTCGGGTTTTTCGACACGTTTGGCGCCATCAAAGAAGGCGGCTGCGGAACTACACTACTGATGGCAGAGCTCTGCAAAACCGGTCTCGGCACTTGAGTGACGACGACCTGCTGACCTTGAGGCGTGACGACGACTTTCTGATGGTGCGTTGCCTGTGGCGGAGCCGCCGTTTGCGACTGTAGAATGATAATAGTTTTGGCGCCCGACACTTGATGCTGCCCCGTTTGAGCGACAAGAACAGTTTGCGGCTGACCTTGAACGATGGCCGTTTGAGGTTGCGCCATCATGTAAGTGGTCTGACCTTGAGCGCCTCCGCTCGAAATCACGTATTGTCCCGGCTGACCTCCGCTAGCGACCAGTTGGACGCCTCCGGTCGGATGTTGCATCACCTGTTGAAGGACGACCCTCTGTTGCGAGGCGTTCTGTCCGGCTTGAACCAGCACCGGTAACGTTTGGTGCCCGACGGGCGTCTTGATCGTCGCCGTCGCTGCCGACCCGCCTTGTTGGATTATCTGACCTCCGGCCGTGAACAGAACTTGGCCCGTCGTTCCGATTTGCGCTTGCGAAACGATTATTTGTCGCGGCGCGTGAACAATCAGCTGCTGTTGTTGTTGTGGCTGCTGCTGCTGCGAACTTTTACCCGCCTGAACGACCTGAACGAATTGGGGTTGTTCTTGTTTAATCTCTTCTTGTGGTTGTATTAAATCGTCTTCGTCTTCTAGAGCGTCTGCTGCCAAAGCAGCGTACAAATTAGCTGCCGTCGACGATACATTACCTATTTCGTTATCGTCGCTATTATTCGTAACGTTTTCATCTTTGACGACCGTTTCTTTGTTGGGCGATATTTCTCTGCTAGCAGTTCCGTTAACGTTGCTATTACTGACAATAACAGACGATAAATGTGGACGTTTTGCTTCGGCAGGCAACTGCTCTTCAGCAGGCCGTTTCAAAGGCGACACGACGCTGTCAACTTCCATCGCTTCCGTATCGATTTGCTCTTCCATTTTAGCACTATCCGTATTATTAGCGACCGGATCGACAGCACGGTTAGTTTCGCACGCGTCCGATGACACGATTACCGACACCTGTCCGTCCTGATTATTGGGAATCTCGTTTAAAACTTTCTCGATATGATTTTCAACTAACTCTAAACCTTTATCACCGATCCGCAATTCTCGACAAAGAAGTCCGTTTATTAAAGGTGGATCTTTTTTATCGATTTTCTTTTCTAATAAATCCGCTAACATTAAACTTTGGGTTTTTGTTTTAGGAGGTCGAGGGGAAACCGATACATCATCGTTACACGGCGCATCAATGTCGATCGAATTCGGTATACCGTTTAACAACAAGCTTTCGAAACTCGTCAGCGAATTGTCACCGTCGTCAGTTATATTGTCGGGTCCGACGGTGATATGACTTGTGGCTATTCCGCTGCTCGATGCCACCGAACTGTTTCCGACCGAATCAGAGTCGTCGGTGTCCATTTTCGATTGTTTGGGTATGGCGCTCAATGGTGCCAAAGGAGGCGGAGCTTGTCTCCCTCTCATCAGAGACTGCGGACTCGTTCTATTATCCGATGCTGTCGATGAAGTCACCAACGAATCTACGAGCTCGGCGTCTTGCGGGCGAGCTCCGTTGATACGAGCTGTTTCTTTCGGTTTCTGTGCGCATTTTGTTTGTGTTGCGGGTTGCTGAGGCGTCGGAACTACGGGGTTTTGCTGTGCGGCTAGCAGCCGTTGTTGTCGTTGAGCAACCTAAATAATACGCACTTTAAATAAGTTTCCACGGGTTGACTAATGCATACAAAATAAATAAATATTGTCAAATGATTTGATACTCAGCGCTAGATTTACACTAGAGGCTAGTGCCCAGAGACGGCAAAATTTGGATTAGTGGAAAAAAAGTTTTCACGCTATAGAAAATTTTTCGAAAAGTGTGATCGAGTTGAAAACATTCCGAAATAAAATACTTTTTCTCTTTGTTAAGAGTGGGTGTGTAAAATTATAAACGCTGCAGTTTTTTACAGAATTGTAAAAAAAAATTTTGTATCTAGAATTTTATACACATTTTTAGTAAAGAGAATTTCACCATTTTTTAAAGTTTTTGGCTCGATCACAACTTGCTTGATTTTATCATTAATTTAGTTTAAATTGCGCGCTGCAAACTGCACAAATTGTACAGTTTGAAAATAAAAAAACAGACGCGTTTGCCACTGAAAGGATGTACAATATCTCCCAATTTATGAGTGATCGGTTTGTAAGTCAATTTATGATTTTTAATGCGAAAAAGAATGTTTTTTATGTAATTATCCCGTTTATAGTAAAATGGTTTTCGACTATAAATGAATCACTTTTTTATTTGAAAATTGTATATTAATATATATGTATAATTATATATTAAGTATGTCTTAGGTAATGGAGCGGCATTTTCCACGGTGCTCCAGGGCGGCACTTAGGGTAAATCCAGCTCTGTTGATACTTCAAAATAGTAATAAAACCAAAACAAAAAAATAAATGTTTGTAATATGTAGACGATTTAATTAAAGTAAAAAGTAGATACCAGACTGTAACTGTTTCTATAATGATTTTCATTTGTTACATTTGACATACAAAAGTTAGCCTCTAATGTAAGATATTTGCAAGTACAGTTTTTACAGTTACCAAATACAGTTGCGTCAATGTTTACAGGTGTTATTTCTTAAAACTTACATTTAAATAAAAATAGCAAAACTCAATACTCATTCACATTACACAAATCTAAACTGTTAGTAGACATCTTTGTTATTTACAACGAAGCGTGTTTTGTTCTTTTGAATTACGGTTCAAGCAAATCAATCTACATTTCAACTCTGTACCATTGCACAAAAATAATAATTTGTTTCAATGTTAAAAACAAACTATGAATATGACTTTACTGTGCCCGTAAATATTTAAGGTTATGTAACTGATTTAAAAAAAATCAATGTCGTTAGATGTGATTTAAACAAAGCAATTGCACACACAAAAAAAGTGTACAAATATTTTGAAATGTTAAATTTATTTCCAATATTTATACCCAAACATAAGTTTATATAAAAAAAAAAATATTAAATACATTTCCATTTTCATATTTTACCATAAGGCTGACGCTCAGGCCATTAAACTCTAACCTTAATTTTTTTACTAAGATCTTCAAGTTACACTATTAGCATTTGAGTATTTACAAAAAAAAAAAAAAAAACAAAATAAAAATCGTCCTATCGATTGTTTCTACTGCAATGCATTTGTTATTATAATGTTAGGTTATTGGTGTTAGTCGGTTACCTGAGTAGCTACTGCAGGCGCACAATCTGACGTAATGACAGTTGCAGTCGCAGGCTTCATGCTGCCTCCTCCTGTCAACATGCACTCGTTTACCTTTGTTGCGAGTAGACTCTTTATTAGCGACGAGCTACTCTGCGCTTGCGCGGCAGTGTTCGCGCCAGAACACGGCGCCACTGTCGTTGTAGTCGTAGTACTGCCGCCGCCGCCTGTGGCGCTAGCGGTCACCGGGCTCGCAGCATTCGACGTCGGCACGGCAGCGCCCATAAGTGCTTGGCTCAAGTGCGGATGCGTCGATGCCTGTTTTAGAATAATTCCGTTTATTTTTTCCTTGAAGTAAGATAATATAAAGGAGGAGAAATGACAGGCTTTTTCATGATTTTTCCGTCCATAAAAATTTTCAGAACGTGTTGTTCTGAAGCATTGCAGAATTAACATATTCTTATAAAGAAACGGGAAGACAAAAAACTGAACGATTGTTGAAATTTGACTTACGATGATATAAAAGAATTCCACCAAAGAAAACTTACCTGGTTTTTAGTAGTTTCATTTGTTTTAACGGGAGATTCCTTTTTCGCCGGTGCGCTGAGTTGTGCTTTCAATATTGGCGATGCAGGCGATTGGGGCGGCGTCGCTACTTCGTTTATTGTAGATTCAATTGAACTGATCGACGAAACTATTGTCGGCGTTTTAGTGCGTCGACTCGTCGTTTTCACCGTGGTTAATACTGTCGGCTGAGTTGTCACAGGTTGCGGGGTAGCGATGATCAAGGGCTTAGCTCTCATTTTTATGCCATCGTAATACTGCATGTTGGGTTCTGTTTTGCTTGGGTTCGGTCCAACGGTACCGCCGAATACTGACCTGTGAAAAAAAATAAAACAATCTTGTTCTTAAATATGTTCCAGTACTGCATTTGGAGAGCTTAGAAATCAAATTTATTTTTTGTATATTATAGATGCTTGACAAATGAGGTCATTAGCGCGTTTAATTAACTATTTATATAAATTAAGCCCAGTGTGGGATTTGAACCCACGACCGTCTGATCTAAATGCCAGCATATGCTATTCATTAGACCAGGCCTGTCACTTTAGAAACTGAAAATACTTCCTTTGCGCCACGAGAAAAAAATATAAGTACGTGCAGACGGTAAAAAAAATGATGTAGCAAGTTTAAGCTAATTTGAAGAGCATATAGACGGGGATTTGAAAATACAAATAGTAATTAAGAAATTAAAAAAAAAAAAAAATACGTATACCTTCAAAAAAGTCCCTAAAAAAATGAAAATAATGAAATTTTGGGGTCAGTTCCAATCTAATACAAGTAGATGCCTATGCAATTAAAAGTTTTAGTAATGAAATTTGCACTGACCTCAAAATTGCATTATTTTCATCTTTTTAGTGACTTTTTTGAAGGTTAATATTTTAAAAAAAGTTTTTTTTTTTATTTTTACTTTTTAGTGGATTTTGATTCCACACATTTTTATAAGCTACTGAGCCGATTTAAGTAAAATTTATGTGGGATCACCCTGAAGGTGTGCCCTATTAAATAAGAAAAGAATAATCAAAATCGGTTTACAAATGTTTGAGATATGCGGTAGCATACATTAAAAAATATGTTTTTTTGATGTCATTTAAAAACGGATGAACCGATTTTACTAAACACTATACTGTACCAATCCGGTAGCATACTAAATAAAATGGCGTTGAAATTTTTCAAATTGGTTTACAACTGACGAAAATATCAGTGAACAAGCATAAAAAAAAATACAGACGAACATAGAGAACCTCCTCCTTTTTTGAAATCGGTTAAAAAAATTAGTACCAACCTCACGATCCTTGGAAAATGCAACGGAGCTATCACACCCCTTCTTCCAATTTTCGCGCACGAATTCAAATAATTCTTGTACAACTCCTGCTGTTCAATTTTTCCAACCATGTCGGGTTCGCACGTCGCCCTGAGCCATGTCAGTGCGAACTGTTCGTTCTCCTGGATGGCTTGTTGATGAGCGTGCTGTTGTTGAACGAGCTGCTGAGAGCTCTGCGCCTGCGCCTGAAGTGGATTTATATTCACCGACTGCTGAGGCTGGGCGGGCTGAGGCACACTCACCGGCGGCTGAGCTATGATCGGCGGCTGTTGGACCTGAACGACCGTCGGCATTTGTACGTTGGATATTTGCTGAATCTGTTGAACGTTCGTCGTTCTGATCGGCGCGAACGACGTGATCGTTCGAACGTTGGTCACCGTTTGCGTCGAGATCGGTATCGGAGACTTAGGCGGTTGCGGAACGATCGTCGGCGTCATTTGAGGTTGTAACGGTGCCGGCATCGAAATGGACGTCATTAGATTTGTGGAGTTCGAGCACAGGTTTGTGTATGTCGGCGATGTCAGAGTTGTCGGTTGCGAGATGGTCGACTGGGGCGGAATTAAAATAGGAGTCCCGCCCGGCGGCACCGTTTCGACAACCTTCATGCTTATGCACGCTTTTTGACCGTAGCTCTGTGCTTCGACGGTGACGAGCGCAACGAGGACATCGTAAATGCCGTGCACTCGACTTATCGAGTTGCAAGAGCGTTCGCCGAGAGACGACAGCGAATATAAACATTCGAGAGTGTATACCAGCATCATTATGTCATGGACTGTTAAATAGACACATACCTGTTCGTACACCTATAATTAAAAATGCGCCATTGAACCAAACAAAGCTTTTCTTATTAGTAGATTTTACATACGCTTATCGCTACGTACCAGCTGAATTCATTTAGTATAATAGCTATTGTCTGCTATAATTGTTAAGAAACATTCCTTGTTATAGTTATGTTAGAAAAATGTATTATTCCAACGCGTCACCGTCGGGATTTAAACCCGAATCTTTCCACTTTCGCGGCGGAATGAGTTATCAATTACTCTACGGTGCACACAATTCAACATTTTAATCCTTCATAATATAGTGATTTACAACACTCAAATTCACTACATGCGAGAGCCATTATTTTAACTATAGCTAGACATGAACTCTCACAGTACTCTCTCGCTACTGTGAGAGTTCATGTCTAGCTATAGCTAAAAATAATGGCTCTCGCAATTAGTGAATTTGAGTGTTGTAAATCGCTATATTATGAGGGATTAAAATGTTGAATTGTGTGCACCGTACAGTAATTGATAACTCATTCCGCCGCGAAAGTGGAAAGATTCGGGTTTAAATCCCGACGGTGACGCGTTGGAATAATAAATTTTTCTAACATAGTGCTACAATAATGAATGTTTCTTAGCAATTATAGCAGCCAATAGCTATTATACTAAAAACTTTTCTTGTTAGAAAACATTCATTGTTACAATGCTAAATTAGAAAAATTTATAATTTTTATCCACTGTCACCGTCGGGACTCAAATCCGAATGTTTCCACTTTTGCGGCGGAATGAGTTATCAATTACTCTACGGTGCGCTAGCTTAACAGTTAATTCATCCTAATAAAGCAATTGTAACATTAAATTCACTACATGCGAGAGTCGATTTTTTTTAGCTAGGTAACGCTAGACACGAATCCTCTCAGTAGTGAGAGTATGAATGAAACATGTGAAATTTTCCAATCTTATTATTAATCCAACCTAAGTACAAGTTACTTATAATTCGTAGGCGGATACAAGGGAGCAAATGATTTATTTATATTTAAATTTGACTGTACGTCATATATTTCATTGCACCATTCGATTCAAAATATTATTTAAATAATAATCTGTTTAAATTTACAAAAAAAATCTTAAGAAAACGCACTGGTGGTACAACTATCTTAAGTTTATGTAGTTGCATGTATGCATATTATTATTATTGTTTTTTTTTATTGGGAAAAGGTCAAAATACAGCTTGGGCCATTTAAAATCATGGCGTGAGTCAGTCATAAACTCACGGGTTATAGGTTAGCCATAACTGTTGTAGACTATAGGCCAGCGGTCGGGGAACTTTTTTAATCATCACCCCAAAATATTTTTGTGTAAGTTGATATTACCCCATGGCGAAGAGCAAAAAAAAAAAAAACGAAATCGCCTCTTTTTAGCATCTTTCATATTATAGTCCCCCATGATAATTTTGAAAAGAAAACAATAACTAAAAATTGTGGTGGGGAGTGAGATGGCGTGGCCTGCATATGTCGCTAAATTGTTTAAGTTGAAAAAAATACTAACAGGTTTATAAAATAGCAAATTAAAAATATATACTTTTTACTCACAAAAGTTTCATTTTTACCCCATTTGCGGTAATTTACCCCGGTTCCCCGACCGCTGCTATAGGCGTTCGACAACTAAGACTTATTATGTAATAATAAATATAGTAAAAAGAACAACTTACATTCTGTTCCAAATATCTTATCAAAACATCTTCATTGGCTTCATTTTGACTAAGTTTATTTAAAATGTCCAAAGACGAAATAATAACAAATCTATCTTCACTAGCCAGTCCTTGAGTTACAGTGTACATCAAACATTCCGTCAATCTGTCCCTAATTGGATCTTTAACTAACAATTCCGCCGCAATATTCGTCAACGTATCAAAACCGCACTGATGCAACGAATTCCATCTCGAGCTCACGCACAACAGTAAAAATCTTAAAAACGTTATATTGTTTGCTAACACAGATACATTCTCCTCCACAAAACTGAGATTTCTTAATATATTTGCTATTTGCATAACCCTCTGTCCCACATACTCTTGTGTACCCAAAGTTCGTCCCAAATCGAACAAGTCGTGATCGGAAGGTTCGATTTTTAATTTAAACTTTTGTTTTCCACTACTAGAGTCCTCATCACTTGGCGCAAACAAATCACTATCATCACTACTGTCATTTGTTGTCACCGGGCACTCAATTGTTTTAGGAACCTCGTTTTCATTGATTGCTTTCGGCTCATTATCTACATCTATAAAATTCGGTGGTATATCCTTACTACAACATGGCTGAGGCTCGCTGAATTCCTCTTTGGGAGTTACACTACTAGCATTTGACGAGTCTTTAGTTTCATTACCTATTTCACTTCTTGAATCTAACGAACCTTTAACTTCACTGGCATTTCTTACATCAGAACCTAAAGAGTCTTGAGTGTCAGTTCTTAAGTCAGAATTTAAGGAGCCTTTTGAGTCACTGACTTTTTCACTTCTTAAATCAGAACTTAAATCATCTTTAGAGTCGTCGACTTTTTCACTTCTCACAGCAGAACTTAAGCTATCTTTAGGGTCCTCAACTGTTTCATTTTTTACATCTGTACTCAACGAGTCTTTCACTTCACTTTCAATATTTGAATTAGAATCTTTAGCACCCTTCACAACGTCACTTTTAGCATCAATATTCGATTCATTTATATTTTCACTACTCTGAACATCCAAATCTTTATTATCTTCCGCGTTTTCATTTTTTTCACTAACACTTTTCTCGACTTCGGTTTCATTGTTTTTTGTTTCATCACTAACTTTTGTTTCATCAACTGGTCCGGCGGCATTTGTTATTTCACTACCTTCACTTGTCAGCGCTGATGCACTTTCTTCACTGCCAACTTTTGTTTCAATATTGCTCGTTTCACTTGTTTCTGTTTCGATTTTTTCGACCACCGCCGACTCAACGATTTCACTGGTGTCTTTTGTGGCTGTTGCTGGCACTTCTTTTTTCTCTTCTTTTTTCACAATACTCGACGGAGGACCGGGTGCTTGATTACCGCGATCACGTTTTATAAATGCATTAAGAACAGGAAGAACCGTTTTTCGTTTCAGTTTTATGAATTTGTTTTCATTCATCAAATCCTCAAACGAGTCCACTCGAAGTACATCTGTCCAGAAGGAATTCAAAGTGTGGCCACGGATATTTGAATAGGATTCCTTGAATAAATCACGGAGAGAGCCTGAAAAAAAAGCAAACAAATAGAATTAGTTAAAGTTCCTTTATTCACTTCACAAATGTTGGAGAATTGATCAATTTAAATTTTATATTTTCCAGATTCTAGTATTTTGTGAGAAATATAATAGGCGCACAACAGAAGCATTTAATTCCAACAAAATGTATTTTTCTAGTATTTCATTTTAAGCTTGTTGGTAGGCAGGGTCAGGAACATTTCAAGTCATGGAGGGGGGCTGATGGCACTTTTGGGTAACTGGGATCCCTTTAACGGAAATTTGGGTTATCAACAGATTCTAGTATAATGATTATTTTTTACAGGGGTTTGGGGGTCGTCTTGGGCTCGAACCCATGCGGAAAGACGGGTCTGGGAAGTGTCAAGAGTGTATGGATGGTAAAGAACACAACTGGGTTGACCCTGTTTCAAATATGGTTGGATTTAGAATTTTAAACAATAATTACTTACATAAAAATAAAATCAATTTAAATTACTTATACTGGGTTATAGCACTGTCAAAAATTGATCTGACAATAACATTAGCTTATAACAGTCTAATGTCGTTGTGAAACTCCCTGTTATATAGAGCATTAGATTGTACTCACAGAAAAACAAATGACTGATATTCATTGTAAAAGTTCAGTTTTGAAGCTAAATTTTGATCAAAATGCATAGAAAAATGTTGTGTCAAAGTGGAACTTGTGCAAAAAAACTATATTAAATACATGTTTACACAGTATTCCAAAAATCAATTATTTTTCGAGCAGGGACAATTTAAAAGTCAACAATGCTATTCTTATGTAGAATATGTGTAGTCATAATCTAAGGTCATTGTCAAATCAGATTTTCTGACAATGCTTTCGGCAACCTAGCATTAAAATATCAAAAAATACACTGTCACAGGATAGTTAAAAAAAAAAACTTACTGTGATTGAAAACACCAGCATGCGCAAGCAGATAATCGATCATCCTGGGGCACTTGTCTAGCCTGAGCGGAGTCTTGTTCTCGTTGGCCAGCAGTGTGCAAATATTGATAGCGAAGTCCTGTTCATTAGGCAGAGGTGAGACGAGGGATAGCAACAACTTATCATAATCGGACTGTTTGTGCAAATCGGACGACAAGCCATTGTGTGATCTCATCGATTCTGAAACAGAAGACATTTTTTTTCAGTTAAAAATAAAACAGGAGTTAAATATACTTTACAATACATTACGAAATTAATCGGTTTCAGGAAATAGCCGCCTGAAGTAGATACAAGGATGTGTTCCAAAATAAAAAAAATCAAAAATTTGAAAAAAAATACATTTAATAACAGATAAATAAAAACACTCGAAGTCTACAAAAAAATTTATTAAATAATTTCTCGAAAATCGTTTCGGATAAGTCGAGAAATAATTTAATAAATTTTTTTTGTAGAATTTTCACGTGTTTTTATTTATTTGTTGTTATTAATCATGTTCTACTAAGAGCCCCGTGAAAAATCAGTGCAAATAATAGAAATAATTTATCTTGTAGTTGATCGACCGTTTTTTTGCATTCTTGGACACCCTGCATCGATGGACAGATGTTTCTAAGCTCTGCTAAAAATGGTCAAGAGAGCCTATAGACTTTATTGATGTGAAAAATCTAATGGCGCGCTTGAATACGAGTGAAAACTTAGATTGCACGTGTTGGACGTAGCGTCTGGTCCGCTCTTTCCGATTTAGCGCTCCTCTTTCAATATCTATACCGAGCGCTTCCCTCTCTTATTACACTACACACTCGCTACTTTACGAATGCGTTAGTGTATCCTGTGTAATCACGACGTCCCACATTTTTTTTGACGATGTCGAAGAGTTGCGAATTTCTCCAAGAACTTTGGAGTTTTTTTTGTTTGTTTGAATTTCGCAACCATTCAAAACGCGCGTCACGTAAACTTGGTGCAAGCGGCCTGGGGTTCCAGTTACTCAAATCAATACAATTCTATCGGGACTAATAGATTGCTGTATTTTGAATTTCGCCTACATCCTCACTTCGTGACAGTCACAGACCAATCAGAAAAAAATATTTATTAATTTGAGGTCAAACGTTGTCAAACGCATTGTTCCACTGGCTGAGCAGCCTAGGACTATACGTCAGAAATAGGGACTAAAAACTTGAGAATACGTGAGTGAAATCAGTTGAAAATATACGTATGTTCGACTGTACGTAAAAACAAGTGCATGTCTTCTAGTGGCGGTATCACGCAACCAATACGCACACAAAACGTGCGCGTTCTGTCAAACCGGCCGGACATCGGCGTTACGCAACTGCGTTAAACGCGCGTGTGACTATTTTTTTTTAAATCGAGTGTCTGTCAAACCGACCGGCTGTCAAGAAAACGTTGCCGGTGACCGCAGGCAGCATTGGAATAGCCCGCGGCGACGGCGCTACGCAGGCTGAGCGAAGAGAGCAGAGGAGAGGAGAGAGAGCGTAGTCTCGCGAATCAAAACATACGCACGAATCAGTGACACACACACGTGGTCGCCGCGGCTCGTGCCGTTTTTGTAAACGGCGTGCGTGCATCGCGCGCCGTCCTACGCAGGCCGCAGCAGCGCGCCGCGATGAAAGAGCGCGGAAGGCTCCCGATCCGATAGCTTGCCGTCCGATCCGTATACATCCGCGACGACAAGACAAAACCGCTTGTGGTAAAATAAGATTCGAAACGATTAGTTCATTTGACAGCACTGCTGATAACATGCCTGGGAGAGGCCACCTATCTATGTATTTTCATTTTTCGCTTTTTGGTGGATTTTTTTGAAGGGCCGTTCTATACGTAAATATGCGCCTGTTTGAGAAAGAATAAAATAAAGGGTCCCGTTTAATGTGCATTTTTTACAGGCGCCGTTAAAAAATTGATATCACTACACGGTTTCGTGTAGACATGGGATATTTCGAGTGAAAATATTCGAATAACTCAATTATTAGATGTTATTCAAAATCATTCGAATGATTTTTAATACCTACGAGTTACGACTTATAATACAATATCTAGTAAAAAATTATAACACTATATTCTTTAAAATACTGTATAGAAATTTTCAGTCTCTTTTTCTCAGATACTCATCAGCCAGCACGCTCACTGCATTTCACAATATTTAATATAATTTCTTACATCTTTTATCGGGCTCTGTTCTATGAAACAATACATGCACGCGACTCTCTCAAGTCTCACAATCGAAAACGAGAGCTAAATTCATTCGGTAACAATATTATAATATCGAATTTACGATCGAATGAACTGTTTTCACTCGGAGAGTACCTAACCACTTGAGATACTAATGCATTACACAGTATTGAATATGATTTACCTACGTCTTTTATTTGTATGCGGGCGACTCTCTTAAGACTGATAATCGAAATCGAGAGCAAAATTCATTCGAGACTTGAAACATTCAATTCATTCACGCATAGTGCCCATACAAACACACCTATTGTTATTATTAGACGAAGGAACCGAGCTGGGTAGAGTAGTGGTGACAGCACTAGACTCGCATTCGGGAGGTACCGGGTTTCGAATCCCGGCGGGGGCAGATGTGACTGGGACTTTTTCCTACTGCCTCTCGCCGAGAAACGGTAATTCCTGTACCGGCCATCTTGATTGAGGTTTTCCATGGTTTCCCTCAATTAATTCCAGATAAATATCGAGATGGTTCCTTATTTGAGGCCATGGCCGATTACTTATCAAACTCCTAGTTCAAAAAATTACCTACCTTATCCTAATTTCCTATAATTCCCTCATTCGCCCATTGCTGTTATATAAGTTGAAGTTGTAAAAAATGTAGAATATAACGGGAAGTGGTAGATGAAAAAATAGTAATGGTGCGAATGGCGTCTGTTATGACATAAAGTCGAGAAACGGACGTTAAACGCATTATTATTATTAGGCGAAGAAATCATTTCGAATGAATCGTTAAAGTAAATTAAATTAAAATCATTCGATTATTCCTAAGTCTATTTCATCTGTAAGTGACAGAACGAGTTTTAATATTGACCAGAGATGGAGATGTGTTTCTCTAAGATAGCCTAGCGAGACAGAGAGAGTGTTGCAATCTGTGTGAGAGAGACGGCGAGAGCAAAAGAAAAGAGAAGCATGTAGTACACAGAGAGATACGGTTCATCGGCCGTGTGAAACCGGCCACTAACCCGCTTAACACCGGTGCGTTTGCGGCGTTTCGCGACTGGCTTTCTGCGCGAGGAGTTTTGGACAGACCGCCGCGGTTTGCCGAGATGATGATAATAATAATAATATGTTGATGTCGCCCTACTCCGTTCTTATTGTTGTTTCTGGCCTGCTGTTGTATATAATCACTGACATAGAGAATGTGAACTGTTAAAGTTACTGGGTACCGGCTGTCCAATATGCCCCCTTTTTTAATGCTTACAAAATAAACTAGAAATATATACCATTCTTCCCGTATGACTTTTAGCCAACTTTTTACAGTTTATTTGATCCAAATTTATCTCTTCCCACAATTCATCTCTTCTACGAAATTTCAACCGAGCTGGGTAGAGTAGTGGTGACAGCACTAGACTCGCATTCGGGAGGTCCGGGTTCGAATCCCGGCGGGGGCAGATGTGGCTGGGACTTTTTCCTACTGCCTCTCGCTGAGATACGTCAATTCTTGTACCGGCCATCTTGATTGAGGTTTTCCATGGTTTCCCTCAATTAATTCCACATAAATATCGAGATGGTTTCTTATTTGAGGCCATCGCCGATTACCTTTCAAACTCCTAGTTCAAAAATTACCTACCTTATCCTAATTTCCTATAGTTCCTTCATTCGCCCATTGCTATTACATAAGTTGAAGTTTTAAAAATGTAGAAAAATAACGGGAAGTGTGGTAGATGGAAAATAGTAATGGTGCGAATGGCGTCTGTTATGACATAAAGTCGAGAAACGGATGTTAAACGCATTATTATTATTATTATTATAAATTTCAATTTCTTGTAGAGGAATCCCAGTTTAATTCTCAATGATATTTGTGTCGCTATGCACATTTATTTTTCTGTATTTTTACTTCATTGCTGTTCAATCGTGTCTTTCTTCTCTTTGTCTTACATGTATTTTTGTAAATTTGTATTTTTAATTGTATGTCTTTCAAAAGGATGAGCGGAAGAACAGCCATAGCTGAACTCCGCCGGTAATAAAGAATTTTTTATTATTATTATTAAAATAAACGATTTAAAATCAGATAAAAACAAGAAAATTAGCATAACTTACACTAATTTTTGTACAGAAAAAAAATAATTTGAAAAAAATTATAGAGCAAGCCAAATTATGTCAGTATTTTTCACGTAAGTTTGCAAAGAAAAAACCTCAAAGTATTACTTTGCCTTCCCGTAATTCGAAATTCCGTGACATGCTGTTAAGAAATATTGGACGAATTTCAGGTTTTATGAATCAATTTTTAGGGCAAAAAATATGTTTTCTGAAATTTTTAAGCAACACGCCGCTTTTTGTGAAGCTTAACGCTTAATCACAGCTAATAAAAAACAGTAACAATTAATTTTACGACCCCAGTTCGAAATTTCCCGATTTTCCCGATTTGAGGAATCAATCACCTCTTAATTCTTTATTTCAAGGCGACCCTATGCATGCGGCGTTTGCAAAATGTTTGGCTTTTGACGAATTAACCATCAAATAAATAATATATCATATAAATAATCGTATGTATTCGTATAAAAGAGATTGTAGATTATAGACGCTCAACATCTAAGGTCATCAGCGTTTGTGTATTAGTACAGATAATAACAGAATCTTCTAAGTTCGTAACCAGTCAACTTTTGCTCCATCGACGTTATCAGTCTACAATGTACTTGGTGATATACGGTAATAGCATTGTAAATCAAGAAGGCGTGGGGGAAAAATCTCTCGCACGTTGGTAACACTGGGCTCTGTTACAAAGCTGCGTGTTAACAGGGAAGCGTTTCTGCGGTTTAGCTATTGATTGTGCGCGCGACACACAAGAGATACGAGCGCGCGGCTAGACTGGATACGGAACTTAAAAGCACAGCGAGGAAGTGGCGAAGAGAGAGCCGGTCAAAGCTTTTATGGCAGCCTCACAGTGCGCCGGATCAGCTCCAGTCTCTCTCTGAATCCGGCGTTGACGAGCGCAAATCGTTAAAAAAGCGCGGTCGCAAATATATCTGCGCGCAGTAGCGTTCGTCTTTCACAACAGAGGCGTCCGAACTTTAAAACATGCGTTGCTTTAAAAAAAAATCGATTTGATTTTTTTATCGTTTCAACATTTTATGTTTACTGTGGTCGCAAAATTAATTTCATTACTGTTTTTATTAGTTGTGATTAAGCATTAAGCTTCATAAAATTTGGCTTGCTGCTTAAAAATTTCAAAAAACACATTTCTACCCTAAAAATTGAATTAAAAAAGGTGACATTCGTCAAAATTTATTTATAGCACGTTACGAGATTTCGAATTACCGGAAGACAAGTTAACATTTTGAAGTTTTTTCTTTGCAATCTTATGTATAAAATACTGACAAATTTGCCTTGCTTAATAATTTTTTTCAAATTTGATTTTTTCTTCACAAAAATTAGTGTGAAACTTATGCTTATTTTCTCGTTTTTATCTGATTTTAAATCGTTTATTTTGGTTAAATAAACTGTAAAAACTTGGCTAAAAGTCATATGGGAAGAATTGTACATATTTCTAGTTTATTTTGAAACATTAACATCAAACATTGAATGAAATTTTTCATAGAATAACATACATGATCCAACTTCTCGTATAATAGTGCTATGCGGGTGAAAAAGGGGGCATATTGAACAGCTGGTAATCAGTAACCTACGAAATACTGACATTCGTTTATAAGCATATCAGCAATTTTCTTTTTTAACTGTTTCATAGGCAAACGCTACAGGGATGTGATAAAAAAATGTATAAGAGAATTTACCTTTATAAACCACTTGTAAATTTCCTAGAATTGTTTTCGAAAGTTCCTTGTCATTAATGTTATAGGCGTTACCAAGCTTTAAAGTGTCGAAAGAAAAAATAATCACCCGTAACCGAACACTGTATTTGGTAGGTGTACCATACCTGCAATGCTGTGCTGTAGATGATTGTAGGTGAGCGGCACTGTGTGTATGGCCCGCGAGGACCACCTCTTGTGTCGATTGTCCTCGTCGTCGTCGTTGCCTCTATCGCCCTCATCTCTCGTGTAGTGACTTTTCTCGTATCTGTCCAAATATCTGAAACAATAAATAATGCATATTTAGTCTTCTAACATTTACGATAATTTTATAACGTAGGTATGCAATCTCCATCATCGAACTACCATATTCTTTCTTAATATTTTTTCAGTCATTTTTCTAATAAAACAAATACTGAATAAATTTCAAATATCAAGTTTGAAAATTATAGCCGGTAAAACGGCACATTATATTATAACACAACACTGCATAAAATATAATAGGCTGCCAAATATAGGGGTAACTGGTATCGTGATCCAATTTAAAAAATCAGAGTTTAAAAAAAACTAAAACAACGTGTTTTCAAGAACTAAAAAATGCAAAATAATTTGACAACAAAATTAGTTTTATTGTAAAAAGTGTGGAGTGCTATCTACTTAAATTTTCATAATAACTCTACGTTTACAATTAGCTAGTAAATGAAAAATTATCACCGATATTAAGAACTTCACACTTTTTACAGTAAAGCTAATTTTGTTGTCAAATTATTTTGCATTTTTTAGTTCTTGAAAACACGTTGTTCTAGTTTTTTTTAAACTCTGATTTTTTAAATTGGATCACGATACGAATTACCCCTATATTTGGCAGCCTGTACAGCGAATAGCTTGCTTGCTGTAATTTTCTAAGTTTTTTTTATCCAGTAGGTCCTGGTCAGGATAATGGGACAAGTTTATTAAATTATTGTATATTGTCATCAGTCCTTGATAAGTGTGCAAAGTTTCAGTTTAATCTGACGTTTTGAAGTGGGTGAATTTCACGTTCAAAGATTCCTTTACAAACAAACATACAGATGGGGCCAATAAAATCGTGCTAGAAACAGAGCTTATTGTATTTCCAAAATTTGTAAAATACTCATTCAATTCTTTCTCACGCTCGTTTCAATAAAAACGCGTCGACATTTCAAAATACCCAAGTCTTTGGCGCCGAAACTATTTTGTTTCATGTCTATTTGGCATATGCCTCAATTCGAATACGATCAGCTTGTTGTAAACGTCTGCTATCGCTCACTAGTTGGCCAAACGTGTACAAGGGCCTATCAACGAAAAGCAAGAATAAACGAAGAATCAAAACTAGTCCATTGGCATAGACAATGGACCGTGCAATCAGTCGGAAACGTCGCTCAACAGAAGGAGATACATAATAATGACTGCCTCTTCACGCCTTTTTCTAATAATGGAATATTCACAGGAATTCAGATTCGAATCAATAACGTTCAGAAAGATTCACACTCGGACCAATAGCGTTCCCCTAGACCCAAATTCGAGCCAATAGCGTTCGCTGAGATAATGATTCAGACGAATAGCATTCATTTAACATTCAGACCCAGACGAATAGTACTCAGGGTAATCAGTCTAACATAACACATTGCTAGGATAGGATATGCGCATTCGTTTCTCTACGTCGATGGACGAATCAAATATGACGGTAATTTGAGATCTATTCAAGTGTATCGAAATTCGAAACTCTTCGGAATATTTAAAAGATACGTTTTTATCAACAAACCGTATTTTAACAATGCATATCACTTCATAGAAGTGCATAAAAATCGTCAAATTTTTTATGACTACTTATTTTTCTTGGATAAATTGTAAAAGATTCTGATTATTTGTGACCAGATTAACAGGTGATCGAGAAGGTTATCAATGAGTCTTGGTTGTCTTCTTTCTTCAGGTTTGGCGATGAAAATCTTTTTTGGTTAATTTTCGGCCGGCTAAACTCAATTCATTTGAAATCCATTTAACTCGTGATTATACCTTTACCACCAGTGCACCATTGTTCATTTTTTAAGGACCTACAGCTTCGAACATTAAATTACCTTTATTTCGAAAGTATCCAGAAATATTCCTAACTTACCATGTATGCTGTCATGATTTCATTCGAATCAAATCTTCAGAGTTTAGACAAATCGTTCACGTCGACGTTTTTTTACCAAATCAATTTTTCAATTTCGATCATTAGATTCATGTGTAAACACCTCAGTTCTTTATACGAGAGTGACCTCAGACAATTTGTTAATTAAACTCAACCCGTCTTTGCTTTTCGCTCAACCCATCCTGTCTTTTGCTGAAATCAATCTTCCCGATTTCGTTTGCTATTTAAATTAATTCCGCCTTCGCTTTTAGATTGTTATTCAAACTCATTCTGTCTCCTCTTTTGCTGCTTTTGCTGAAAGCAATCTTCCGTCGGTATTGAATCTCACCCTATCTTCTCTTTTGCTCAACGCAACCTTCCGTCATTATTCAATCTCATCCTATTTTTTCTTCTGCTCACAGCAATTTTTCGTCGGTATTCGATCTCGCCCTGTATTCTCTTTCGTTCAAAGCAATTTTCTGTCCTTAATCAAACTCACTCTATCTTCTCTTTGGCTCAAAGCAACCTTCCGTCGGTATTCAATCTCACCATGTCCTCCTTTTGCTCAAAGCAATTTTCCGTCGTTATTCAATCTCACCCTATCTTCTATTTTGCTTAAAGCGACTTTCCGTCGTTATTCTATCTCACCCTATTTTCTCTTTCGCTCAAAGCAATTTTCCGTCATTATTCAATCTCACCCTGTCTTCTCTTTTGCTCAAAGCAATTTTCCGTTGTTATTCAATCTCACCCTATCTTCTATTTTGTTTAAAGCAACCTTCCGTCGTTATTCTATCTCACCCTATTTTCTCTTTCACTCAAAGCAATTTTCCGCCATTATTCAATCTCACCCTGTCTTCTCTTTTGCTCAAAGCAACTTTCCGTCGTTATTCAATCTAATCCTATTTTCTCTTCTGCTCAAAGTATTTCCGTGATTATTCAATCAAACCCTGTCTTCTCTTTTGCTCAAAGCAACCTTCCGTCGTTATTCAAACCCATCCCTCTTCCCTTTTGCTCAAAGCAACCACCTCGATTGCACTCGTTGTTCAAAACTTATTCCAGTTTCGCGCCTCGGCGTCCAAGCGGACGTTACAGTCGCGATGTTGTCATTACGGTAACGTCGGTGATTAATGTGAGAAGAGTTTCGCGTCGTCCGCGGTTCGGTTATTATCAGTCGCTCAGTCATACCAACCGACACACACACATTTGTGTGCGATTCTCACGCAGTCGCATCCATTCCCTGACCTGCCTCTACTTTATCTACATAATATAGAGAGGTACCGCTCAGTTACACACGTACAGCAGTCTAGAGATCACCACCATCGGCACCAGGCAGTGCAGCAACATTACGTCGAGGACGTCCGCGTGGCGTCCCACGACTAAGCCGTCGCGGACATGTGCTCGGTATTAGCCCAGGCCTGTCAAATACGAACCGTCGCGCCGCTATTCAAAGAAAACGAACGTTCACCAGTCACACAAATCGCTACACGTGTATTTTTTTTATTGCTCGCAAGAATCATCGAACTACTACATTCATACAACTGATAGTTTTTCTAGAACCTCTGTATGCACGATTTTTTACTGCTCGCAGACAAATCGCAAAATCTGATGTGGCAAAAATTCGAAGCAAAAAGCACTGAAGCAAAAAATAAAAAAATCCAACGACGATTGGAAGACTAGATCAGTAGTGGCTACTTTTCTTAAGTTCGCGGGCAAAAATTAAAAAAATCTTGAGGTGCCATTATTAAATGCAAGCCTTTCATTAAAGATTAGTTCAATGTGAGTGAGACAGGAATAGCTGACTTCTCACACTATTTCTGTGAATTGTTCACGCGCCAGTAAAATATTGCGTTCCACCTCAGACACACGTGCAATAGTTTTGACACCCCTGGTGTGCCAGTGCAACAAAGTTGCGATTGCAAAGAGGATAAACGAAATGTCTTTGTGTCCATTTATTTCTGTTTCTTGCGGTAATCGAAAATAATTATAAATGGAAATTTTTTACTGTCGTTAAATTTCAAAAATAGCACGATGAAACTTATCAGTATTGACATAACGTATGTTTATTTTAATATTATAGCCATTACTTGTTGAACTGACAATATTATCACGTTTTATAAAAAAAAAGCATATCATTTATATATTCGCTTATCAACCGCTCGTTTTTAGATTGTTTATTATAAAAAAATATTTACATTTAAAACTATTAACAATCAAATTACATCCACTGATAAAAGACTTAGATGATAATTGAATTAAAAATACTTTCGGATGATCGAATTATTCTTGCAAAAACAACTTCGAATTTTATACAAACGTGAGTTGGCACAACTTTTGATCACAAAAAAAGACAGAAAAATAAAAATAATTTGAAAGATTTGTGATCGAATCTCAGCAGGGACCTTATGACATATGCTCTTAGGGACCATACATTGTACTTACAAAAATCTTATAAAAAACGGATAATAAAACAACAATGATATTTGTTTTTACCCGACTGCCCAAGAAGGAGGGTAACAATATGGAAGAAAGTTTGCAAAGACGGTCGGATATTCTTGTCTACACGTTTAAGTTTTCCAAGACCAAACTGGAAAATAAATTCCATTGACCTACTGGTGCCCATTTCAAAGGTGATAATCCGAGTTACGATCTAGATAAGAGTTAAGGAAGTATTCAGTAGTATCGGTGAAAGTTTCGAACAACAATAAAATGGAATATGAATTCTTTTCATCGATGTTGTATTCCATTTTAATTCAAAGTGCTCATCTGAATCATACTATGCGAAGCTGAAAACATGGAGATAATTTGTAGTTCTTTCATCAATTCCAAATAAAAATATGTCAACATAATCAACATCCCACTACACCAAAACGGAATTGAGGAACTGCCAAGTAAATCCAGGCCGGCCAACTTCCATGAAATTGCGATGCTCTTGAATTATGTTCACGGTAATCATTATCATCGGACGTCAGTGCCTCAAACACCAAGCACCGACCCAAACCAAAACAATCGGTTTGATTCATCAGTTTGTCGAGTGCGAAGGTTTCCGACTGACACCAGACCCAAGCGAGACAGAACTGCAACAACAAACAAATAACACAACAACGACGAACGGATTGTCTGACACGAAAGCAGTGCGCCGTCACACAGTGTCTTACGAGGTTTCTGCCCGATAGGACGTTAGTAGTACGACTTTGATACACAGAGAGACCAGAGCTCTAGAGCTGCTTTAGTCTAGCGCGTGGAGGACGAAGTTCTCCGTAGTACGGCACACTAGCGTGACACACACACACACACAAACAGATCGTGAAAGCGTAGCACACATTCACTTGCCGTTGTCAAGGTTCGCGCCAAAATGATTGTGTCTGTCCGTATGTCTGGCTTGCCTGCTCGGCCACAGAGGAACACCACGGATAACGGACTGCCTAGACAGAGTGACGCCGGCAAACGCAAGATAACTCCTCAGTGAGCGTACGTGTGTGTCGACTAGTTAATTCTCTGCATGGATCGGATGCAATAGGTGTATTGTGACTGCTGAGATGTGCAGCCAATACACCAGTTCCGGGGGAAGGTGAGGTGGGAAATTTGGGCGACGACGACGATGATGTTGTTGATGATGACGACACGACGGACGGTTCGCGTGGTCATCGGCGTGACATATACGCCGCACGTGCGTTTTCGATCAGCTGTGATCCGCGTCTATATAATAATCATCCGTGTAAGAGCTGTTGACCTCTCTGTATGTTCCATTCGGATAACGTCAATGCACCAATGTGTCCAGCTGTTTCGGGGGACTTTCATCGCTATGTCGTGATTACTATAATTCAACGGAATCGCGCCGATACATCAAATTCTCCCATTTACTCAGTATGGTTGTGTGATGTATTACGAGGAATGCTTATAGCAACATCTAATGCGTTCTATCTTTCAAGATCTAAGTAATCAGTCCTTTGCATCACATGGATGGTGAAGTCGTGTGATTCAACATCAAAATTATGACGAATGATTTCAGAATCATGTCTTTCACCATTTTTCTTCCAGGGTTAACTTTAAGATGTCCAATGCAGCCTTCACACATGGAAAAAGTATGCACTTAATTTTGTACATCTAAAATTTTGGTTGTCTGAATTGAGGTCTGTGGATGTCATTGGCCGATGAAGTATTCGTTTTGTCACTTTATAATTTAGTTTTATACAATTTAATAATAAATTTGTGTCTTGAACTAGGCTTTTTATATTCTTCGATCCGAAGTCGAAATCCTTTGTTAAATTTCCTTCACTAGATGTTTTTAAAACATCGAGAAAAAAAAGTCAACAATAATATATAATGTATAAATAATAGCCAATTATGAGAAGTTTGATAGTTTGATTTAAGTTGGAGATTCCAATTAAATGACTGCACAATGACGGTGTAACCAAGAATATTCCTTCAATCGATCTGAAGTTGTTAAGTCACAATGATCGATAGAAAAAAAACTGATAGGTATGTCAAAATGCAATCAAAATTGTAATGCAAAAAGATCAATTCATCATGTTCTGACTGTTCGATTAGAACGTAGATACTTCACTAAAATCTTATGAAATTTAATTCTTAAATTAGGTATATATACTTTTTTTGTATCCCATCTTGTACCATTAATTAATTATTATTATAAATTTATTCTGCACGCAAAACAATACGAATATTTCTTACTTGTAGAATAAATTGAATGTTTCTGAACTATGAAATACATCACGCAAATGGCTGCTAAAATAGTCAAGTATATTTAAAATATTCACCATAGGCGGCGGGTTTTTGAAATGTCAATGGGAGCAGAATATTAAGAAATAGATATTAATATTCAATTATTGTTTTCTCATTATAACCCTTTTATATTTTAATAATTTTGAACATCTGATTACTTTTTAAAAATCAATCAAATACATCAATTGCTATAAAATACAAAAAACACGGGCGGATTTAAAAATTTGCCGCTCCCAGGCAACAACTCAAATACCGCCTTTTTTACTAGCTTAACATTGACTAGCACATTTGATAAAGAGCGGTCATTCAAAGTTATATATTTCACTGTTCAGAAATTTACTTTGGTGATTCGTCGCTTACACATGAAATATGACGCGGCACCCGGGTCTATTTGATCTGAATTACTGTCAGTCTATTAATTATTCAAATTTAGCGCCAAACGATAGACTCCCGTCCTTGTGCACTTTATGCGTACAGATAATGGGTGAAGGCGCCGCCGTCGCACAGCGGAGAGGGGATAAATGTATCTCCGTATTGAAAGAAAGAGAGCCACATATATTTGATTGAGAGCAATAAAGAGGGAATTACAGCATATGACAATCTGTGTAGCAGAAAGTATAATTCATTCAAGAACATATAATTCATTAAACCGCGGCCAGCGGAGTATTTCGTCACGTGTGGGATTACAGCACAGTGATGTGAAAGATGGAGTATCGATTGATCGATAGTATCAACACGCCTCTATTTAAAATAACAAGTAAAATCGATTACGCTGCATTATTGATAATTTTTCATGCGATACTACAATTAGAGGCTCCAAACTCGCACTGATTTTGATATTTGGTTCTCCATTTCGGAATTCTAGAAAGGTTTATAAAAATACCATGCTTTTTTGGTGTTCCGTGCAAAACGGATTACTCTTACGAAATCACTTCGGTGTCCATCCGTCCGTCTGTCATAGGTGATGTTTCTTTAAAACTATTTGAAGTAAAATTTTGGCACACAGACTGGTGACCCAAATACAGACGTGAAGTATATAAAGTTGAATTTTAATTCGGTTGATTTCAGGGGGTAATTTGAGAAATAAATAAAAGCTTATTAAAACACGAATTCAACGATATACATAATATGATGTAATTTTTTTCATTCTTTAAAACATTTCTCCGGAGAAAAAATTAAAAATTATTTTACTCCACCTTTATTAGCAAATGGATCGCTTAGAAAAACTTGAAAAAACTAATGAACATTCAGAATTTTTCGAACATTAAACTTACAAAAAATTGTGAGTACTTTATAGAGAACAAAATGATTTTACAAAAAAATGTGACGTAGGTAGTTTTGACTTTAGGCCACAGAATCTATCTCTGTGATTACTTTAAAATGCAGTTACTTAACCCTGTAATCAAACTGTCCATCACGCAGATAAGGGACCGTCGCTTTTAATCTTTTCTCGTCGCAGAAAGCACAGTGGGGTCGCTGTAATCGGGCGTTTGTTTTGCATGCTGGTGTCCATTAATCGAAGTTCCCCGATTACAGAGTACTGTGGTTAAACTTCTTGTAGTCTGACTAGAGTATTCAATAAGCGGAACTGATCAAAACCTGTTCAGAGTCACTGTGAGAATAATAAACCAAGCCATAGACATTTATTAGTTTTAATATCTGTTGACTACCTTCGAAACCAAAACAGGCACGAATTTGTCTCTATACTACCTTTGTCAGGTCTATGCTGATGCCCGATTGTAAGAATAGCCAATCTAGCCTTCGCTGTGTTTCGATTTTATGGCTTACCTGACATAGATCTGCTTCAGCGCAACTCCTCCATTGATGCACGACTTTGGTAGATTGAATTTGTCAATGAGCTCATTCCATAGGTTCCGGTTGGTCACCTGAAACAACAGAAAATCAACTCATAAGTACTGATTGTTCTGTCATGTGGCACGCCTCGACGACTAATAATAATCATCATTTTTATTACTGCAAGAATACAACATGTATACGTGAAGTCAATCAATATGGAATTTACAAAAAGAATAAAAACAATATAAAATTTACACGAAATAAAAAAAGTCACTAAAAAAACCATGTTTGATAAACTTTTTATTTTCTTTATCAATAAAGACATTATTATTATTATTATTAATACAAGCAATTATTGGTCCAGAAAGCTCAAAGTTCACTCTTAAACTGGTTAACGTTGTGTACGTTTTTAATAACGTCTGAAATGGCGTTAAAGAGTTTGCTGCAGCAGTACATGGGATTTTTTTAATACAAAAAAAAATTAGTAAATAGAAAATGAATCACATTGCGTGTAAAAATACAAGCTCAATGTTGACTTATTAGATACTAAATTATTTTTGTGTCTTGTACTGGTGACTATGCTCAGAAAATAAATAATACTCTGGCAAACGCGAAAACCAAACTGAAATCGGTCCAATCGTTTTTAAGTTCATAAATTATTACAGGAGCTTTAATCATTATATCTAGATCCTACATAATAAATTGAAAAGTGTCGATTCCTTTTTGTTTGAATTGAGCCGTGTCGCACGTTGTCGGTTAAAGTCGAACCGATTTGGTATGCGCGCGCCTACCTTTAAAGCGCACTGTCAAAGGTAAAAAATGACCTTAAACGCCTTGTAGACTGATGAATCGGCGGCGCTAGCTAATTCGCGTTCACTTCAGATTCACGATGTCTCGAACTAACCGTGCCAATAATTGCATTAAAAACAGCTCAACAGCGTTCGCGAATTCGCATGTCTACCGCGAATGCACGTTTCCATATTATCCGATCTTCCATTTTTTATGGTCAGATGGCGCTGGTAACAAGTAAGGTATGTGTCAAAAGTTTAGTTTTTATTCGTTAGTTGGCGCTAGTTGTAAAGAAGGTATGCGTCAAACGTTTCGAGATTAATGGTTTGTGTTCAGTCATTCTTCATTAATCAATTAAGGATTACTTACTTTTTTATCATAATAGAATCTATAATTTATATTGTAAATTATAAATGCCCTATAATCAAGGTCACGTGTCTAATAACTCCAGATTAAATCATCACAAAACATACGCCAGAGGAGTTGGTATTCGAAGCCACGAGTTTGATCCAAATGCCAGCACGCTAATCGTTACACCAAGCTGTCCTCGAGATTCGATAATTATTTCGATATTTACACGACTTAATCTCAATCGAGTCTCGGAACGAAAAACGTCATCCTATCAGCAACACTAATCGGCGCCTACTTAGTTTCGGTCTCCCATTGTGAGTTGGTTTAGCGTAGTTCTGAACAGGACAAACATGAACACTTTGAGTGTGTTATTCGACACCTTTTAATTCACGCGTCCACGGCATACATAAACTTTGTTCCAACAGAAATCTAAATTAAAACCGGCGTCAGGAGTGTGCGCAGTGAAATTTTTATTGTTCCGATCAACAGTCGTCTCATCCGATTCCTCGATAATATAGTCAGTTGTTCCAACAGATCTGCAAACTGTCTGCTAACAATCAGGAAAGTTTGCAGATAGTACGCGAATTTTTATTCAGGGACATATGCACTTCGTGATCGCGTGTTGCAGAGGGTTCGACGAAAGTTTTCAAGGTTACCGATCGTTTTTTTTTTGTCATATTGCAAACACGGTGACAGCTGTGTCAACGGACAAGTTTGAGATTAGCATCGATCGCGATCATAGTCTAGACACTGTAATATGGTTAGTATTTGTGAAAGCAAGACGCTTAATGAAAGCTAGTTTCATTAGTACGCCAAGGATAAAGGAAAAACAAAAACTGCTTAAAAATCTATTAGTAAGGTAAGGATAACCTAAGAAGGCCAAACAAAAATGACTTGAAAGTCTATTGGTATAAGACAAGGAAAGCAATGTAAAAACATCGCAATAGATCTTTTCATAGTTGAAAACTTTATGTGCGCATGCCTCAATTCCCGCCATGTTTTTCGGGCACTTTTCGTTTTGACTGGTGATTGATTTTGTAAATAGTAAAATACGAAATATTATTTAAAGAAGGTACAAAACAGAGCAGAAAAATATTTCACTACTTTTGACGATAAAATTTTTGACAATCAACGATTTATGACAGGTCGGCGTAGTACTAGCCTTTCAACCGGTTTTCATTTACTTCCACCAGTTTTTCCAAACGTGGAATTTCAACCATTTTGAAATTGAGCACAGATGTGTTCTTTTACTGCTTTGTGCACAAATTTAGCATCGTTAATAATATTTTCATCTAGGTTAACATTGAAAAACATTGGGTCAAAAAGTGCCCGAAACTGTTTAATATCGTGATGACGACGCTTGCGCATGAAAACGATGACAAACCCTATTTGGGTTATCTTCACTCCGAAGCAGACCTGTTTAAACGTTATATTTAGCGCATGCGTAATTAAAAAATCACAGAAACTTGTTAGAAAGCAATGCGTGATTGTTCGTAGGAACAAACTTATAGTAAGCCCCGGGAGCCGCGTGCTGCTTGTAAACGGGAGCCCAATAACGTGTAAAAGAGAGAGGCGTGTCAGAAAAGAGAGAAAACTACACGCGTCGCGTCGAAAATCAATATCTAACCTGCGGCGGCACAACGACTATACGGTTCAACTCTCTAAACGCTTGCCGTCGGTTAGTTCCGTACGCCGCCGAAGCCGACACGGGACGTTCGCTGTCGTTTTCCGCACTTTGACACAATTCAGTTGTCTCCCCTGCCTTTTTACACCCTTTTTAAGTAGCCTGTCCGTTAATAGCCGTACATTTTAAAGACAAAGTCGCGTATGGCAAATTTCACGAATCTTTTAACCGACTACGACTAAGGCTTGACCAACATTGGAGTCGAAATTCTCTCGATTCTATGTCGGCCGACATCGGAAGAAAAACACACACCAAGATTCGGGTTGGCTGATCGAATGTGTCGGTTTCCAGTTCGATATTTCATTTCGACGGCACACAATGTTGTTAATCGATTTTGTGACGGATGAGCCCCGCCGGTTCCTATGGTCATACGGCGATAATCCTTGAATTTATCTGGGTACTTGTAGGTTTCAAACACTTCTCACCAGAACCATTTTAATTGAACCGATGCACCCGTACCTTTTTTTTACGTCTCTTATTAATAAGAACGTTCAGTCGAAGTCAATACCAAAAACCGTCATCCACCACAATACGACTGCAACTGCTTCCCAATCGGAACACAGAATCGGATCGCGATTGGGAGAAATACGGATCAAATGTAGGTGCAACCTAAGTCTAGAAGGGTAATGCTTTTCGACTAAATGGCAATATGTTTGCATCTAATGATCTAGTGTCATAATGTCACAAATAAAATACCAGAATGAGTGTAAGATTCGGCAAATATCGTACTACGTAATGATCGCGTGTGGACATCTGAAATCACATTTTAAAAGCAATTAACTTAAGCACTTTTGTCTCGTGTTCAGAAATTGCACACCTCGCCAACGGTATGTGCTGTATTTACACTACACAGCCAAAAAAGTACCCTACATTCTATTAGTGAAAATGCTACTTTTTTCGCTAATAACTTTTTCATACTTAGAAACGAATTGTTTGACTGTACAATTCAGTTTTCTTTCTCTAAATGAATTTCGCATGACCATTCACTGAATATTATTCCCAAGTACTGAAGTAAAAAAATAATTAAAAACCGTTCTCGTAAGGATTAATGCATTAGAAACATATATTAAAATAAATATTTATTAATAAAAAAACTTGTTTTAATTTATTCATCGAATGCTACTAAAGAGCAAAAATGGCTAAGTAGTTTTATGTAATTCGAAAGTAAAGTTCTTATAAAATGCATCTATATTTTTATATAATAATAATAATGCGTTTAACGTCCGTTTCTCAACTTTATGTCATAACAGACGCCATTCGCACCATTACTATTTTCCATCTATCACACTTCCCGTTATTTTTCTACAGTTTTAAAACTTCAACTCATGTAATAGCAATGGGCGAATGAAGGAATTATAGGAAATTAGGATAAGGTAGGTAATTTTTCAACTTGGAGTTTGATAGGTAATCGGCCATGGCCTCAAATAAGGAACCATCTCGATATTTATCTGGAATTAATTGAGGGAAACCATGGAAAACCTCAATTAAGATGGCCGGTACAGAAATTGCCGTTTCTCGGCGAGAGGCAGTAGGAAAAAGTCCCAGCCACATCTGCCCCCGCCGGGATTCGAACCCGGACCTCCCGAATGCGAGTCTAGTACTGTCACCACTACTCTACCCAGCTCGGTTATTTTTTATATTCTAATATTTCAGATTATAAAAAATCACTTGCTGCCTTGTAATAACCACATTATGATCTTATGATGCCATTCTGTATGGCCATTTTTAGAATTTAGTGCTGTAAAATTTTTGTTACTAAAATGTGCTACAAAAAATTGTAACATTCCGTTTTACAGCACATGTTTCAGCAATATATTTCAGTGTAGGTACTTGAGTGTTATGTTTTATTTTAAAATAATTGAGATCTAAAATAATTGCAGGCAATGGAAAATGCGATACTAAAAAAAATCAAACATCATATACTTTCTCTATTGAGTGTATTTCTATAGGTTTTGACGTAATTTTTTAAAGGTCATAACTTTTTATTGCATTGAGTTAGAGGCTTGAATTTCTTTACAAGAGTATAGAGTATAGGGGCCATAGACGTTAGTATTTGATATTAATTTCAGCTTGCAATTCTAGCCATTCTTGCAAGAAAAACTGTCTGATAGACAACAAAGTGATTCTAAAAGGGTTTCGTTGTTTTCATTCTGAGCTACTCGAAATCCTAAAAACATGCAAACATTATAAAGTTTTTTAACAGAATATTTCCAACTATTCTATTATAAATCTACGTGATTATTCTCAGCTCTTCTTTGAACACATAAATAATACATTATTTAACATCCTAAAATATTTATTGTCATATATATATTCCAAATATATTATTACACTAGTAAATTGGCACCGAATTTCATTTTTGTGTAATTCTGACATGCCTATTTCAACAACAAACCGACGAAATATTTATAGATTTCATGTTGGGAACTTTTATGTCGTTCATTCTTAGAAAGTGAACAAAAATGATCTATTATATTCCATGAGCAATTTCTATTTTTATACCATTTAAAAAAAAACTATATAATGCGACCAGTTAAAGATCGTCGGTGCGGAAAGGGAGTGAGATTGTTAAAATTCTGCGAAACCATAGGCGGAGTTGTATTATTTACTGCCGCTTTTATTAAATACTATCAAATGAAATATAATTTCCCGCACACCACGTACAGTCTGTCCTCGATTAGATTCATAAATCTCATCAATTACAAGTTCACCATTGGCACTTCGCTTAAATGTGCAATCAATACATTGACACAGCTGGATATTGCACAAGAAATGTCTCAGGTTACTCAAATACGTCTGGGTTAACTCGAATGTACCAAAGTGGCATGAGCGTTTTGTGTAACTTAACACAAATCGTTCGTTTGTTTTCATGTCGCTTTCTCGACGTTCTTTCCTCGGTCAAACAATAATAAATTTGTTTCACCCGATATTTATTAATGTATTTGCCATATGGCAACATACACTATTGGCGTCGGTCGGATGGCGGGACCTAGGCGGTCGGACCAAAATTTCTCGACGTTTCATAACCTCCTAAACACTTTGGCACCATTTTTAAAAATGTTTATATATATACGTATATATATATATATATACGTATATATATATATATATATATATATATACGTATATATATATATATATATATATATATATATATATATATATATATATATACGTATATATATATATATATATATATACGTATATATATATATATATATGTGTGCGGGCAATAACTTTCGAAAGAGTTAATTGATTTCAACTAAATTTGGCCCACATGTTGAAATCCATCACCGCAAGAAGCCTATTTACAGTGGGCCTAATCGGGCCATCTTAAGGGTAGTTTTTAGGGGTTGAAAAATGTTTTTGACCCCTAAAATACCGAAAAAATTCTCCGAGTCGTTTCAAAATTGAAATTTAACCCTCTGGCAGTAATTAAAATGTGTCCCTAAAATTTTAATAAAATCGACCTTACAGGACCGGATTTAAAAATTTTAAGAAAGACTAGTTTGCAGATAGTGAATTATTTACTGAAAGGTGTATATAACTTGGTATAGAGGTTCGATTGATAATAATATTGCAATTAAGAAAAAAAAATGTTATTTTAAGGGGTGTATTAAGGAGTAAAATTTTTTATTTTGGCCAAAAACCAACTTAAGCTCGCAAAATAAAGCCACACTGCCTGTATAAGCAAATACACTATATTGTCGGCAGGGTTTTGGCACTGCGACCCGGGTTTTTTTTAGATTATACAATTAAAAACCTTTATCCGCGGTTTTACCTCTATAACCCTATACAAGAACGGCGGTTAAATCAACTTTAGATTACTTATCTTTTAGTACTCGACATTGATGACCTCAGTTATCGAGCGTCTACAATCTACATCCTTCTCAGTCTTCGAAGTAAGTATTCTTTATCCGGCTACACTCGGTTTATATTAAACCTACTACACTGAAGTTGGTCAATTTTCATAACGTTTGCCTGACCTGTCAGTTTGTTTGTTTGTTTCGAGTTAATTCTTAACCAATGAACCGATTTCGATCGGTCTTCCATTACAGTGGAATTACCGGGGAAGAGGATCATTACGCTTGTACTAAAAAGACTTTTTTGAAAGAAAAAGAAAAAACGGCATCACGCTCAACTACTCAAGAATAATCCAGGTGACAATGTTCACGGTACGTCTCGCGGTTCGCAGAAAAATATAACAAAAGTAAACTAGTGTTGACTAAAAGTAGTATACTGTATATTGTTTATGCTTGAATTACTATCTTCATCAGTTCCGATATAATCTGGTAAAACGACACGTGCGTCGGGCAACGTAATAAACTGCTATAGCTTTTGAAAAACTGCGTAAGCGACATTTTGCTGAACGAGTTTTATACTAAAACGGTCTAACCATGAAGCTTCCATAAATACGAGTAATATTATGGATAAACAACAAGCAAACATCAAAACTGATGATCATAAAACGTTTTTGGCTCTACTGTCAAACTTTTCAAAACGTCACTTATGACTTTTTGAACATTAACCATCGATACGATCTCAATTCCATATTGTCTTCCTCGAACGACGAGTCCAGAACGGTGAGTGAAACATGGGAATGCCAGGTCAGCCTGGTCATTATATAGAACTTTTCAGATACATGGTCTAATCTAGTACAACAAATTAGTTACGTAAAAGAATAAATTACCGGTTATATAGCAGCGATAACTGATTTGAAATTACCGCGGCTATTTATTATTATTATACAAGGATGCGCAGAAAAGTTTTGCGCATGTTTGTAATTTTCGGTCGAGATTTTAATTTTATTCTCAATATAAATATCAAATATAAATATGTATATTATTTGATTCTACTGTTTAAAATTGCTCTATTGTTGTGTTTTGTTGTTGTTCTGAGAAAGAAAAATCGAAAGCCACCGTTTTGTTTTACAGATAGCCGGTAAATTATCCGGCCAAAATGGTTACTATACCATAAATAACTGGTAATTCTTATAAGTTCAAAAATAAATTAGCAGGAACGTGGATGAAAAAGTTTATTAGTACGAGTAATACACTATTACTTCTGCAACGTTTCGATCAAAAATTAGATCTTCATCAAGCATCATAATAGGTACTTCACAATAAACATAATATCTAAGACATTAATAAACCAAAGACCAACTATTAAATATTTAATAATAATAATAATAATTTATTGCATCATACAGCTGTATAAATTCAGATATGAACAGTCAAGAGCCATACATAAAATTACATTGGTCAGTTTAAAAAAATTCGGTAATGCCATAAAAGCATTTTCCGAGCAAGTAGATTTTCAGTTTTTTGCTGAATAATTTCAGGTCATTAATTTCACGTAAATTTATAGGCAATTTGTTTGTCAAATTTGGATTATTAATGTCATAAAAAGTATTATAATATCATTATGTTTATTGTGAAGTACCTATTATGATGCTTGATGAAGATCTAATTTTTTATCGAAGTAATTATAGTGTATTAATAATAAACTTTTTCATCCACGTTCCTGCTAATTTATTTTTGAACTTATATAAATCATGGATGCTAATATCAATTTGGGTAATTTTAATAGCTCTCGGAGTTTCTCTACAATTTAAGACCCGCCAGAATAAAACAGACTGTATGTACACATTATGTGGTGTCGTTTGCTCGGTTTCTGTATTTTGTTGTCGAGGTTCAGCGACCCACACGTTGCCAGATTGGCCACATATAGCAGCGGCACCACTGTTCGTTTCACGTCTGTCGCAGAGCGAAACAGACAATTCGACCGGTGACGGTGCAACAGAAAGAGACGGACGACACATCGCGGTGTGTTTGTGTGTACGCAAATAACAATTTTGTTGGGTGTACAGTCAAGAAATTACCGGCATTGTGAACCCGTTCTGGTTCCAGTTTAACGTATTTATAATAGAAGATTGTGCGGGTGGGATGCGCTTAACAATCACCGAGATATTGTTTCCAGTGAGACTTTTTTGTTAGGCCTGCTTGTACTTCATTACTAGTAAGCGCTACGCGTAATTATGATAGCAGTTTGTACTAAAAGCATTGGATTACGCATTTGCCACTCAACGCGAATCAGGACACACGCCCGGGTAATCTTTAATCCCAAAAAGTTGTGATCAAAGAGTATATCGTTGGCTTAGACTACACTTTTGATCGAGTTTTAGATTTTGATGCCATCTGTTAAAAAATAATTAGGTATATCCATGTTTTAGCAAAACGAACAACTCCAAAACATAAAATATTTTCCTTAAATTGCATCGCATATAAACCGGTCATTACGCTATTTATACAGAAGATATTCAGTTTTTACTGTCCCTTGTAAGAAATAAGTTTTTCGTTTTTGAGAACTTTTTTTCGAGCAAACTCTTTTGGCAAACTTCCCCAAAAATTATAAAAAGTTTTTAAATGTTCATGAAGCTTCTAAAATCAAGAGTGATAGGCGTTTACTTTTGTTCACTGATCATCCCCTTTTGTTACTTAAAAAGCAGGCGTTTAAACAGTGAACGAATTTTTAAAATAGCTTCAGTAGCTTTTGAGATAATCGCGCACATGCATAGGACAAGCATACGCGTCGAATAGAGATAACCTTTTTGTTAAGTCGGTTAAAAAGAACACATACGCGTCTGTATTTTTCAGACATCTAGTATCAATACCTACACAGTCTGGCTTCGTCAGAATACATAATCGCGTACAATTTTTATGTACAGTATACTTATTTGACCTTGACAGTTGCTAAGTAATTTGATAAATATACTATGTATATAGCATATTACTTATATCCTTATGTAAAAATAAAACTTTTGGTTAAGTTAGGGCTAAACACATGCCAAGGTTGGCTCAATAGCTATTCGTAAATATATGCTTCAAATCTCGTCTTCCTCTACTCCAATGACTTCAAACTTGTTACACGCTGACCCAATGTTCCTTGGCGAATATTTGCTTCCAGAAAAATACTTTAATTTTTAATACCTTTCAATAATCATTTCATCAAACCCTCAACCATGAAGCTTTTGGATTACAATTAATTACAAACAAACAAATATACGGAACGTGAAATTAAATACCGTTTAAAAGTGCAAATAACATCTAAATTTTCTATTTCAAATACGAAATAGCTAGTTTTATAAGTATTTAAATTTTAAATACTAAATACAAAATACGTATTCTCAAAAACATGTTCATTGAAATAAAATACTTTGCGTGTGCAGACTCATTGGAACATTGACAAACAAGGCGACTCCTTTGGCTCGGGTTGGAACATTGGTCGGGATTTGTCGTTCTCTTCGACCAGCCCTCCAATATCGTCCAGCCTCAAATATTTGACAAGCATTGTTACTGATAAAGCAGTCACATAAACGTTATTGAACCATATTGGGCCAGCCTTGGCATGTGTCTGTTCCTGCCTTAAGACTCAGTCATAGACATGTATGATTTTTTTATCATAATTTATGCACATAATCATCTTCAAACGTATATAAAACTCACATTTTGTGAATCTAAAAAAACAAGTATTTAATTGGCAAGTGTCGAAAAAATTGTTTAGTTTTTCTGTCGGATTTAAGCAGTAAAAAATTATCTTACTGGAGAATTCGTTTCTAAAAAAGCAGTGGTGGTCCATATAATTTGAACTGAGATCTACTTTATATAATTTCAAATTTCTTCTTCAACTTTTTTTTTTCTCTCATAGCCATAATTATGCCGTTGATACCGTAGACGTAGACTTTGTGTGGAAGTTTTCTATTTTTGCGCGCCATTGCTAATGTTTCACAAGAATTCATTTAGCTTGTAACTTTTCGAAAATTCGAGATTTTATCTACACTAATATTATAAAGAGGAAAGATTTGTATTTTTGTGTGTGTGTATGTTTGTAATGAATAAACTCAAAAACTACTGTGCCGATTTAAAAAGTTCTTTCACCATTAGAAAGCTACATTCGCCCTGAGTAACATAGGCTATATTTATTGCTAGAAAATATTAGGAATCCTTACTAAAACTTTAGTAACGTAACCCAAGGTATAAAAAAAATGCCATAAAACATCTTTCGTCGCATGCGCTGCGGAAACTATTGATGATAGAACAAAAGTATGTTCTACAATATTAAAGAACATATCAATAGCTACAAAAAACTTCGCAATACTATATGTCCAACTATTATCGTTATGTCACAATAACCACTTTTTACATTTTAATAATCTATATAGATAAAAGACGATGTATATGTAATCTATGGACTCCAAACGGGTAGACCATTTTTGATGAAATTTTCAGACAATCTTTAGATTAGCCCAGCGGGTGATCTTTTGAAGTTTGGTAGCGATCGGATCAACAGAATTTTTTTAATTTCTTTTTGGGAAATAAGATTTTTCTTCGATTTTTGAACATTCACAAATAAAAGCGATTGAATTCGCGCAAATTCAATACACGTTGAGAATTTAATGATAATGATTCTCATCTTTTATATCCTATATATTACATTTACACCCGGGTGAGGTCAGACTGGGCCGCTAGTTCTATATAGACTGGAGCCATTTTTAGATTGATTTCAGTTCATAATAAGCCCTAAAATTGTAATTGAAAATCTCGAACAGCAGTTGACGGTTGATATGTACGTTAGCTCTATAGGTTGCATTTCTTGACGAATCAACTTGGTTAATTTTTTATTCACTTCTTTTATTATCAGCATAAAATACTGAATTGAAACGCGTTCAGTAGTTGAATTGTTATAAGCAAAACACAGTTATAAAAACACAATTTTTATCAACCATTTTAAAATTTTCTGTTAGGTCAGTGATCGGTCTCGAGTTTTGACTCTAGATCGTAACTGACCTGTCGGCTATCCTTGCTTACTCCGCGCTTAGAATACGAACACTCCGTAAATCAGAAAAGTATTTATGCATTTATTTACTTCCTGCAATTAATTTTCGTAATTTCATTTGTGTACATGGAACAAAATATCGTCCGGTAGCTGCCAGTGCAAGAACAACTGCAATCCAGATAATAAGATAGAATTTTCGATCCAATAACGGTAGTCTTATGCAAACAATTGACCGTTGATATACTTAGTTTGTTAACAGAAAAAAAAAATTGAAAACGGTTGAAATTTTCCAGTCATGCGATTTACACTGACCTCAATTGCAACATCCGACTTCGGTGCACAGCGCATACAATGTCTATAGTTTCTGTTTGTGAATGTATCTGCGGTCACAAGACAAAACGGGGTATACAAGATTTTCGATAACAGTATGGTTGAATTATACAGTTCTTGTCCACTTTTACCAAACGATCTATAGTTAACATTAATGATTAATCCTGGTAATTCAGTTAGAATTTTTATTGTATTTAAAAAGGAACGCCATATACTGCTGACCACATGGTTCAAGGTTACATGCACGAGCGTCGCGAATGTCGAAACGAACAATATTTGTTGACAAATTAACAACCCGAAAAAGTGCACTGGCCAAAGGGTACACCGAACAGTAACTTTTTCACTATATAATAGTTATTCTTAAACTATTCGAGGATTTTCTTCACCCCAGATGTGACAATTCTGTTTATTCACTTGTCCATTCAATCGAAAATGTGCTTCGTCACTAGTGATACTTTTCTTTGAAAAATCAGATATTTTACGACAATATGTATTTTTTACAGAACGTTGGTTTTCATAATAAGTTTGAACTATAAAAATGCGTTGTTGAGGTGAATTCCCTCCATGGTTAAAATTGTACTACCTTCTAGTTGTCAAAACAAGTGACAGATAGAAAAAAATAGTGGCTCGTTCACAATATATTAAAATTTTAATATATTGTGAACGAGCCACTATTTTTTTCTATCTGTCACTTGTTTTGACAACTAGAAGGTAGTACAATTTTAACCATGGAGGGAATTCACCTCAACAACGCATTTTTATAGTTCAAACTTATTATGAAAACCAACGTTCTGTAAAAAATACATATTGTCGTAAAATATCTGATTTTTCTTCCTACAATTAACCGCGTCTCTTGCATTATACTGGGTTTTCCAAAAAGAACTGTAGGCAGTTCTTTTTGGAAAACCCAGTATAATGCAAGAGACGCGGTTAATTGTAGGAAGCTCTACCTACACTAAGTTAACGGTAATTAGTCATAAAATCAATACTGGCACCGCCTTCAGAGTAATTAGATTTTAAGTCATGTTTAAATTCAACATTGAGCAATCATAATAGGAAAAAGATGTCGAGTCAAATAATAATTATTTAAATTAATATATGGCGAAAGAAACACTAATTTAGTACTAAGACAAATCGCAGGTTTGACACGAAAACTCAGCGCTGATTGAGAAAGTAAGTTCGAACGATTGTTTATTGTGAATATTCAAGTAATAAAAAGCTATTTATCTTAAAAAAAAGTAAAAAAAAGGCTATTTATCTTAAAGAGAAAAGCTGCTTGTTGTAAAGCGTAAAGCGTGTTTGTAAATTGAAAATATATTTTTCAAAAAATTCGAGATGAAGGGTACGTGATAGAATGCATAAAGATCAATTTAGTCTGTTGAAGTAAAACTTCTTTAGGCGCGTTGTATGAATTTCGTAAGAGGCAACTTCGTGAGTTTCCGTCACAGTAAATGCATGTAGCTTATTATGGTATGTATTTTCAGTCTGAGAGCCGGACTAGAGTCGGAAATGAAAAGATTTACTTCGGTTATTTCCGACTCTCAGACTGAAAAGTGTGCGTCTAGTCTTTACGCATAGTTGAAGTAAAACATGTAAACAATACGTATATTGTTAGCAGCCAGAAGTATCCATAGCCGAGATATCGAAAAGATTTACTTCGGTTGATATCTCGGCTATGGATACTTCTGGCTGCTAACAATATACGTATTGTTTACATGTTTTACTTCAACTGTGCGTAAAGACTAGACGCACACTTTTTTCGTAAAAGCTTGCTAACTGCAAGAACAAACGCACTTTCTTGTAGATACGCTATTTTTGAAGCGGCACATTTCATAACTGTTTTACCGACACATTCATAATTTAAATTATATACCGCTCGCATGTAATTTATACAATACTATACCAAACACAAACGAATTAACTATAAAAGCAATTTTCTATTGTTCTCCGCGTTTATAAATAGAGAACACAGAAACAGGTTCAGTTCTCGTATTATTTAAATATAAAAAAAAGAAAAAAAAATCAATACCGACTGGCATTTCTATATGTTCATTATATGTCGGAGTTGAACCTCTGAAAGCGGTCTCCTTTTTATGAGATATTTATGATTTTCCAAGTCCCGGACATTTTATGACCTGACGTCCACACATAGCCTACACGAATTGAGAGTTTTTGCACCAGATTGTTTGTATATACGAATATGTCGTCGCTTCACAGATAGGTAAACTAAAATTACTTACATCTTTTTTTTAGCAGAAATGTTTGACATCACTCGTAATAGTAAAAAACGTGCGAGTCTCACCCACATAAGCTCATGTGGGAAGTGAAACTTCTTTAGAGTTATGAAACTTAAAAAAAATGATCTCCTTCAAACAGGCTACCAATAAATAATTAAATTTGCGTCGACCTTAAATTTTTTTTCTTTCTCTGAAAGGGGATCAGTTTTTTTTAAATATTATTTTTTAATTCTAGTTTTGCTGGATATCTCGACTTTTCATAAAAAGGCAATTCGATGAAATTGGCCATTTAATGAAGTGACCAGTTAAACGCGAAACGCCAAAACATTAATAAAATAGTTGAAATACCTAGTCAGACTCATCTGTTTTCAACACCATCATTTTCAATTGATTTTACTCACGTATTTTCAAGTTTTTAGTTCATACTTTTCACGTTAAATGCCTCCTCCTACGCTGCTCAGTTATTGTAAAAATACGTTTGACAACGTTTTTCGTGATTGGTGACTACCACAAAGTAAGGATGAATTCAGGAGAAGTTGGAATACATGAACCGATTATTTCTGCTGTACTTTTCATCCAGACTAAAATTAGTTCTGTCAAAAAATCGACGAAGCCGCGTTTGAATGCTTGTAATAAAACAGCAGAATTACGTTCTATAATAGTATAATATCATCAATACGAACTTTTAAAATCTCCGAATGATTTAGAACAAACCTAAAATGTAAATACGTTTTTTAAGAAGGTTCAATAATATCTAACATCTTCGATGATTTAGTTGCGTTCCAAGGATACCAACATTCTATTTAAAGTATGCTGGATTATTTCAAGTGCTGTCAGTGATCGTAAATATAAAAAACCCGGGTCGCAGTGCCAAAACCCTGTCGACAATATAGTGTATTTGCTTATACAGGCAGTGTGGCTTTATTTTGCGAGCTTAAGTTGATTTTTGGGCAAAATAAAAAATTTTACCCTTAATACACCCCTTACAATAACATTTTTTTTCTTAATTGCAATATAATTATAAATCGAACCTCTATACCAAATTATATACAACTTTCAGTAAATAATTCACTATTTGTAAACTAGTGTTTTCATAAAATTTGTAAGTCCGGTCCTGTCGAGCCGATTTTATTTAAATTTTAGGGACACCTTTTAATTACTACTAAAAGGTTAAATGTCAATTTTGAAACAATTCTGAGAATTTTTTCGGTATTTTGGGGCCCAAAAACATTTTTCAACCCCTAAAAACTACCCTTAAAATGCCCCGATTACGCCCATTTTAAATAGGCTTCTTGCGGTGATGGACTTCAACACGTGGACCAAATTTCGTTAAAATCAATTGACTCTTTCGAAAGTTATTGCCCGCACGCATATATATATATATATATATATATATATATATATATATACATATATATATATAAACCTTTTCAAAAATGGTGCCAAAGTGTTTAGGAGGTTATGAAACGTCGAGAAATTTTGGTCCGACCCCTAGGTCCCGCCATCCGACCAACGCCAATAGTGTATGTTGCCTTATGGCAAATACACTAAAAACTGAAACAAACTTCGGCAGAACGATTTCAACTGTTTTATGCGTATACACATATTAAGGCCTGCTGTTCAGTTGTTTACTTGAGTATATCCGCCAGATGGCATTCGAGGAAACCACTCATGTGCTTACGATGAAACTCTTGTAGATTACGAAATTTACACAGATAATTAATCGATCGACATATAATATTTTTTAAGCAAATACTGTTTTACTTTCAATATATAATAAACTGCCACATGAAATAAAGAAACTAAGTAGAATTGATACATTCAAATCACAGCTAAAAAAGTTTTTAGTAGCAGGCTGTTTTTGTTCCATCAACGAATTTTTAAATTTGGAATAAATTAAAAATAATTTTATTACGTTTATTAACATGGAATTTTTAACCTATTCTGTAGTTGTTTTTAAACTTGTATGTGACTCCATTTGTACCGAATATGGTTATAGAATGGTATAGAACTGTGGGGTAATTCGACTAATGCTCGTAAAGTTTTTTTGGTCCAAAAAAAGGCAATTAGAATATTGTTAAATGCTGAGTTTAATCAAAGTTGCAAACCTTTATTTAAACATTTAAAAATACTAACCTTCTATGATCAGTACATATACTCATGTTTGGTACACGTAAAAAAAACATTAGTACTTTCAATAGACAATCAAGTGTACATAAACATGACACCAGACATAAATCTAACCTTTGTTTGCCTCTAAAAAGATTTACACATACAAGGTATGGTCCAAATTATATTAGGCTACAATTTTACAAGTTATCTGCAGATACAAAAGATTTGCCATTAGCAAAATTCAAAAAAAACATCAAAGAGTTTTTGAAAGGAACGTGCTATTATAATTACAGCGATTTTTTAAATAATGCGGTTCCTATTTAATAGATTTGACATGACTTGTATTTGACCATACGGTGTAAATACTAAATATATATTATTATTATTATTATTATAATAAAGATCATATTGTATTTTCTGTATCGTCTATTTGAAGGCTGTACGTTCGTTCCTCAATTATCAACATTATAAGGAACAGTTTCCTTGACTCTTATAATTAGAAAACTATTAAATTGGTTTTTAATGTCACGTACCGATAAAATTATGGATCACTGAACTGTAGTCGAAAAAATAGCATCTCCGAACAATTTTAGCTAGAATTTAATAATAGGCGCTAATTACTTCAGCTGTTTAGCGTCTATAATCTACAATCTCTCAGAATTTAATAGGTCGACGTCTTCGAGGCAAAAAGAAGGAAATCATTTTCTAAAATCTTTCGCAGAAGGATCAAAACAGAAATATGATTGCAAAAACATCAGTTTATGAAAAAATTAATTGGCAAATTGCATCCCTCAATTTTAATTTTTGGTTTTTTATTTGTTCACATAATTCATGCCCAACACCTAACCCACATCAACTAAAAAAAGTAATAAAATACACAGAACTTATTAGTATTTCCCGCATGAATTCACATCCGTTCTCTTCGACCGGACTATCGCTGTAACCCAGTTAAGTTAAAATTCAGGCGTCTGAATACACTACTTCCGCGTGCTTTTATAAGCTACAGTCTATGCAAAATCATGAACACTATACAGGTGATCCGCATGCGGAAAAAATCAAAAAGCCATATCAGCATCTCTCGATTTAGCAGCACTATTTTCAAACGCCAGAACACACTTAATTTCCGCATTTCCTGAAGTCTTATTGTTTATTCAGCATCAAAGAAGATCACCTAGGCGTGGAACAATTCCCCGAGAGACATATACTAAACATTATTCCGAAATCTACGCAAATCCCCTTGGCAACGCTTGCATCCTCGACTTGGAAGAATTACATTGGTGCGGCGCCCGAAAACACTAATTCGGCATTCTCTCCAACTGCACATGTTCTACTGAAGTCTTATTATTTATTCAGTATCAAGGCAGATCACCTAGATGTGGAAAAATCCCAAGAGAGACACCAAGCATTATTCCGAAATCTATGCCGATCTCCTTGGCAGTGCTTGTAGCCTGAGCATGGAGAAATTCAAATAGCCATGCCGCACTTTTGATTTGGAAGAACTACTTTAGTTCGGCACCCGAAAATACTATTTCCGCATTCTCGCCAACTGCACCTGTTAAGTTTTATCATTTATTCATATCAAGGAAGATCACTTTATAGACGTGGATAAATTCCTAGAGAGACATAGGTACCGGGCATTATTCCGAAATCTCCGCCAATTCCTTTGACAATACTTGCAGCCTACGAGGAAAAAATCAAATAGCCACGCCGCATCTTCGGTTTGGAAGCATTATTTTAGTACGGTGCCCGAAAACATTACTTCGGCATTCTCTCCAACTGCACACATTATTCTGAAGTCTTATCATTTATTCAATACCAAGGAAGATCACCTAGGCGTGGAACAATTCCAAGAGAGACATACCAAGCATTATTCTGTGTAAATCCCCTTGGCAGCCTACGCGTGGAAAAATTCAAATACCCATACCGCATCTTCGATTTGGAAGAATGACTGTAGTGCGGCGCCTGAAAACACTACTTCCGCGTTCTCTCCAACTGCACACATTATGCAATCTCAAGGACGTATCGATGCACAGGCATACGTTTACCGAACGCTGCGTAGACAATAGTTTTAAAAGAGACCGGGCGGCCGGTCTACGCGTGTGAATACACCCACTTCTTCTGCACCTTACCGAGCGAGAGAAAGAGAGGTGCAACAGCGGCGATGTCCTTACACGCCATCTCTTTCACTCTATCTAGGTGAGTTCCGCTGTTTTAATGTAGGAGGACGCGCATGGTATGTAGTAGGTCAGGGTCCTGTGTGCATGTTTCGTATGTACGACTGACAGTTTACATTGTGATCACTGGCTATACACAGGCACAGCTCGTTTGCGCGTGTCGCGGTCGAACCACAAGAGTCCGCACACTCGACGGCGCGTGCCACGATCTACTATACCTGACGGCATTAAGAATAGAGACGAGACATTGCCGAACTATTCGATTGCCAAAAGATTTCCAGATGTCTCGAGAGGTTAGGGGCCTATGAATTACGCCTCACTTAAAGAAGGAGGAGGGGGTCAACGAAGTATGACAAGGGTCGGAGAGGGGGGGGGGGGTGTCATAAGCCTCATGATATCAATATCTAACTATTAAAATACAAAACTTAAAAAAATATTCTATCTTTAGGTTTGTATTGTATAATTTTGGAACTGCTGTTTCATTAACTCAGTTCTAGGTGTCAAACTGCAAAATATATGACGTCACACCAGGGAGGGGGGTCCCAAAAATGTGACTACCTGTGACATGGACGGGGGGTCAAAAAATCATGAAATTCGTGTGACATAATTTATGGATGGTCTCTTATTAAAAAATCATTCGAATGCTTTTTATATCTCTACAAGTTACGACTTACACCTCCAGTTATAAATTCTTAAACTACCCTCCTTCTTTACTCTGCAAAAACACTCCATGTATATGTTTATTTCAATCAGATTTCATTATTGATAAAGTATATTTGAAGAATAATAACAATGCAATCTTTTCAGGATTAAGGCAATATAATATGTTAATACATTAAGTCTAAAATGCGGCTGATTGTAGACTTATTCGTCAACATTTTGCAAAAATTCTTTCTCTATAAGGAAAATAAAGGACAAATCTAGGTCTCTAATGGACTACTTTTGTCATTTATGTACGATTTATTAGAAAAAAGCTGCCATTAACTGTGCCGAAAAACACACGTTTTCAATATCACACTACGACCTTATTCGTACTTATTTCATAAAATTGTTCCATCACAAATCTAAAGTGACTCTTCCTTTTTCTGAAAAGTTTTTTAAATCTTCAAAATATTTCCAAAATTTAGAGTAATCAACTGACAGCGACACCCTTGCACCAGCATTTTTTAGCCTCGTAGTATGGCTTAAATTCAGAGCGTTCCAACAGCCTTCAGGGATCCACACTCACTGAATCGGATTTGGATCAGTTCGGCACGACCGACAGTTTTGGGATACATGCAAGTTAAATCAGTTCCCAGGCACTAGTCAGTTCTGATCGACTCGGCAGCCTCCGATCCGATCCGATTCAACGTGTGTAGGCTTTAATCTCAATTTTAGTCCGCTTCCGACAATCTCATCAGGACTTGCATCACATCCGCGTCCGCAAAAGCTCCCCAACTCCTGTTGCGAATGCAGATTCAGCCGTCTGCAACATTTCCCGACTGTACGATGTTTGGTGCATGGAAATCATGTTGTATGACACTGCATAATACTTCAATGAACTGACTATCCTATTGATATTAGATACAAAGCGGTTCTCAGATTAAAACTTGACCGCTCGCCAAGCCACGAAATTATAAACGCTCGACAACAGAAGTCTTCAGCATCGTAGCGTGGTCGCCGTGTGATACATCGGCGAGTCGAGCGGAGGCGTCCGCTATATACGAGAATGCGTTTACAGCGCGTGCATCGAACTGCGGGTCAAAACAAATGCCACCACCATACCACCGGGGGGACACACGGACAAAACACACCACGTGGTGGTGCCGCTGCTGCAGGAGAGGACCGAGAGAAAGCACGTGTCTGATGTCGGCCCGGCGCGGTACAGTGAAGGTTCGCGGCACGCCGAAAGCGGGCTCGGTTAAGCGGGCAGTGCGGACGCATATATGGCGCAGCGCACGTGGCCCGCGCACGCAAAACAACAAGTCTAACGGCCTTTCATTTATCCGACAGATCGCGTATTGTCTCCGCGAGGCCTGACGACGCACAGCCGACACTAAAATAGACTGCGAAATATACATATATACAAACAAAAATGACAGCGGACGCCCACATTCAACATTTTGGGTGAACCGCGATTTTAGAGGTAATCTGTTAATCAGCGCCGGGGATTTACAACGTTAGGTTGAGCGTTAACATTGTTGAAAGTGTAACTAGGTGGGATGGGAGCGAGGGTGGGGATAGCAGACCTTGAGAGCTTTTGTCTCAACTGTTTATTAGGTATAATTGAAAAATCAAACCAAGGGTTTTCAATTAGGTAAACAATCGATTCAACCAATCACAGACGTGACCACTTTTATCTCAATTTGGAGGAGACATTCATGGTTCATTTCGTGTAAGGTATCGCTAATTCCCAGCTCTGGACAATTGGCTGATCCTTCGCTACTCAAAACTCAATACCGAGTAAAAATATTACACTATATTATGTACTAAATTTTTACTTTTTTCGTCCTGTGGATTCCGAGAAAATAAGCTTTGGCAGACGGACAGACAGACACGAGAGTGATCCTACAAGGGTTCCGTTTTTTCATCGGATGTGCGGAACCCAAACAAGTATTTTATATTCATTTTAACAAACCCATCAGCTGGTTTCACGTAAAGAAACTATTATTGATGTTATAGTTTCTGGAAAATTTGGGTGTTTCTTCAAACGCTTGTAGAATGAACGACAAAATTATCTCAAGTGCGGTACCGTTCAAGTCCTTTCGAATTTCCAGAGCTCCAAAAGGGCCCACTTCACTTTGTTATTTCTCGTGAGCTTTTTAATCGAAACCCTAGAAAGGAAATTTTGCAGAGCCATTGATTTTGTAATTAATCATAAAGTGCATTCGTGTTCGACACTAATAAGCTAAAAACAATGTATGATATTGTAAAACAATATTATCATTATACTGCAGGTATAGAAACCGTGTATAATTACATACCGTCGAGAGTCGAGAACGTTCTTTGATTTCTACAAAACAGGTTTTTCAACGTGGATTTTGTCTCAGTCATTGCATACAGGGTGACGAATATTATTTGTAAAAAAATATTTGTAGATAGGACACTATTACAAGTAAAACCATGCCCATTGTGCAATGTATCCGCGCTTTCCTGGTTTTTTAGGTTGATTAAAAATGATTAAAGCTAAATTATCTACACAATAGGCTCTAAACGCGGAGTCTGACCGATGCTCAGTTTTTTAATCGAAACCGAACTTTTTTGTTACCTTCTTCAAAAAAAAAAAAACCCGGGTCGCAGTGCCAAAACCCTGCCGACAATATAGTGTATTTGATAATACAGGCAGTGTGGCTCTATAATGCGAACTTATGTTGGTTTTTGGGCAAAATAAAAAATTTGACTCCTTAATACACCCCTTAAAATAACTTTTTTGTTCTTAATTGCAATATTATTATCAATCGAACCTTTACAGCAAATTATATACAACTTTCAGTAAATAATTCACTATCTGCAAAGTAGTGTTTTCATAAAATTTGTAAGTCCGGTCCTGTCGGGCCGATTTTATTAAAATTTTAGGGATACTTTTTAATTACTACTGGAGGGTTAAATGTCAATTTTGAAACGATTCTGAGAATTTTTTCGGTATTTTGGAGCCCAAAAACATTTTTCAACCCCTAAAAACTACCCTTAAAATGGCCCGATTACGCCCATTTTAAATAGGCTTCTTGCGGTGATGGATTTCAACACGGGTCAAATTTCGCTAAAATCAATTCACTCTTTCGAAAGTTATTGCCCGCACACACACACACACATATATATATATATATATACGCTTATATATATATATATATATATATATATATATATATATATATATATATATATATATATACGCTTATATATATATATATATATATATATATATAAATATATATAAACATTTTTAAAAATGGTGCCAAAGTGTTTAGGAGGTTATGACACGTCGAGAAATTTTGGTCCGACCCCTAGGTCCCGCCATCAGACCGACGCCAATAGTGTATGTTGCCATATGGCAAATACACTAAAAAAGTTGGGGAAAATACTTCTCAAGTAATGTAAACTGACCACAATCGCGCTGAAGTTGAGAAAAAAACCTTTGAAGAGCGCGCGCATTTATCAAGCACAAATCTGAACCAACATAGGACAAACCTGTAACTTGCACGATGTCACACGCTAAACCAGCATACACCAGCAAATTTTAGAGCAGGTTTCGTGATGTGCGGTAGATATTTTGCAGTTTTCAAGTAGTTTTATCAATGTAAATTAATTAATGAAAACGACACATCACTAGCGCACTAGATCGGTCAAGCACGGCTAGACAATTGCTCGCGACCTACTGACGGTCGTTGCTGGCTGCTGATCTAATGTGCGATACTCCGTTAAATAACATGGATACCTTTACGAACCGTGCTGTGCTGGTTGTGCTTGATGTGCGCAGTTTTTTTGGCTTGATTTTGATCGAAGCCGAATGTTTTTCCGAAGGTGGTCGAAGCTTCGGTTTTCAATTAGTTATTTAATAAAAATCATATTTATACAGCGTTGTTACTGAAAATTATGTTGTTCTTTGTCAGTATTACCTTGAGAAAAAAATCTTGCATGTTCTATATTTTTTTTTTAAATTGGCTTATATTTTCGGTCTGCATGCAAATACGTATCTGAAGGAAACGTTGTTTGTGACGCTCGTGTTTTTAGAGAGAGCTCACTGTACTTATTTTATACGAACTGTTGGCTATAACCAGTAAAAATCTATCCAATCATGTTTAGCCTCTCTCTGTTCCACACGCGATCTTATCCCACAGCGTATTATGTAGGCATTGCACTGTTTTGCATTGCAGGGAAATATATAAAACAAATAAAGTGTACGTATCACACAGTGCATCGGCGAGAGAGACGGAAAAAAGAAAAACAGAGAAAGCGCATCGCGGCAATACTGAGGGAGCGTTGGCCCCGCTCACCTCTGATGACGACAACTACGAGGAGGAGGATACTTGCTGATAAAACGTCGCGACCTTGACCTTGCTCCATTTAATAGACACACACATACATACGCACATCTGCGGCTATAAAGCAATACCGCTTAGGACAAATTTTTATCATTTTTCTAAGCCTCGGGTCGACTTTCAACTGTAGTTAATACTATAAAATATTAATGGAATCTATAAGTTCGTTACCTTGTCAGATTTTGAATTTTTTAAAGTGAAATCTCCTCAGCCGCCATGAGAGCAATTTTGTTCAAAAGCGGAACGAAAACGACACGGTTAGGAGTTAGGGAAATAGGCTGTTAGCGAGGGGAACTTGATTCGATTGGCTGGCGGGTACATTAGAATGCGTTGAGGTGAGAACTGGTTTGACACGTTCTTTTATGTTATTCGTGTTTGCGTATCTGTTTATGGCTGGACCGATTTTTATAAAAGTCGATACGTTAGCTCAAAAACACTTTGGTTTTTATCAACATCTGAGATCATCACTCATCAGTATCATTTTAACAGAAAAGTCGCTATAATATTAAACAAAATGGGATTAAAAATTTATTTATGATGAGACGTTCTTTCGTGCCAAATTTCAAGACTCGAACAATCAGGCGGACCACAAAGTAATCCTATAAACAAGACAATTATGTTTTTTTAACATGTTTTTAATAGCTTTACCTGTATGTTTGTTTGTTTGTAATGGAATATTTGAACGTGAAATTGAAAACGTCAGATTAAACTGAAACTTTGCACACCTATCAAGAACCGATGACCATACGATGATTTAATAATAAGTTTGTCCCATCATCCTGACCAGAACCTTTAGGATAAAAAAAAGTTAAAACATTACAGTGACGTACGTTGCGTTGTCTACTCTATAGTCAAATCCAATATTGTTTCCTAGTCTTATAATTAAAATTAGAGTGTAAAAAAACTAAAACAACACGGTTTTATGAACTAAAAAATGCAAAATAATTTGGCAAGAAAATTAGCTTTACTGTAAAAAGCGTAGAGTGCTTAATATCGGTAATTCATTTTTCATATTGTAAACGTAGAGCTATTATGAAAATTTAAGTAGATAGCAATCACGCTTTTTACATTAAAGCTAATTTTGTTGTCACATTATTTAGCATTTTTTAGTTTATAAAAGTGTGTTGTTTCAGTTTTTTTAAACTCTAATTTTAATTTTTTAATGACGTACGAAAACTTAAAAAGGAATCACAGCATCGTCAAACAAACTATTTTGAAGACGGTTACCTCGCGGGCTGATTTTGTTCTACCGGAAATCCGATGTAGGTCGTTTTGTCACGCGGCCGCAGATCTATACAACAGAAGAGACAACGGGACGGGACAGACGGACTGACGAACTAAGCGCGGGCCGCCGCACAAGTTTTATTGTTGTGCCGCCGCTTCACTGTCGATTGCGGATGATAACTCGCGCAAAGAGTGTTCTGTGCTCTCATCACTCTCAGTAGACTGTAGTCACCTGCTGCCGTGAGATCTCTCCCGACTCCGTTCGTCTGCGTGTGAAACTAGTAGCGCGAGAGCTGTCAGACATTTTTGGGTAGGTATTTGAGGCACTGTCAAAGTTTGAACAATACCTCTTTAGTAATATTCAAATACACAAACACAGACTTGGCTGAAGGGAAGCGGGGCTTAACCAGCGTTGCCAGATTTTTTTTTTGCCAAGTCGGGATTTTGGAACTTTTTGAGTGAAAAAAGCGGGATTCTTTCGTCGAAAGCGGGACATAGTAAAAAAACGTATATAATAAGAAGTTTTTAAATATTTATCTTTTTATTTGAGTTCAAATTACGTTTCCGTGACAATAGATAGCAAAAATAGCCATAGAAAATATATTTTAATAAAAATATATTTTAAATCAGATTTACCCTGTCGTTAAATAGCTGAGTCTTATTCGTCTTCTGAATAAAAAAAAAAAGAAAAACAGAAATCAAAATCAAAAAAGTTTTTTTCAATAGAAAAATATTTCGTTTCAAACAATAGTCTGAGGAGTGAGTGCTACAAATTGCAACTTACAATAAAAGAATAATTATTTACCCAAGGTCGAGTTATCCACGAAAAGCGGGACTGAGCCTGTCCCGCGCGGGACATTTAATTTTGATTTAAAAATCGGGACGTCTGGCAACGCTGGGCTTAACCGATCCTCAAATTTTTAATCACCTGGCAGGTAGAATGTCCCACCAAAACGACCTGTTTTTTTGAATATCTAGAAGCCAATATTATTCTGTTTAAATTTCAACGTGCCTCAAATATATTTTTTAAATTTTTCAAAAATATCATTTTGCAAACACCTGGCTAAGTTTTAGATCCGATTAAGAAATCACGTCTTTTTTATTTTTCAAATCCTTAAATACTAAATTTCAAAATGCTTTAAGGGCTTTTTATTGCGAAAACATTTTGCTAATTTAAAATTTTGAGTCGGTTAAGCCTCGTTATCCTTCAGCCAGGTCTGTGTTTTTGTATTCGGATATTACTAAAGAGGTACGCGTTTTCAGTGTCTCAAATACTTATCCAAAAATGTCAAACAGCTCTCCTACGATAGAGTGAACTGCACGACCCCGGAACACCTCCTAAGAACCAGCGCACACATGCAGCTTAATTCTGTATCGAAAACGCGCGATTTACCACCTGAATCGCGATTTCACGATTCTTCAACTACTTGAAATTTCTCGTCCGCGATATCTGGCGTAACATCATTCACTCGATTCAATAACGCGAGCGAAGCCTCAGATAAAGTTTATGTTATTTGTAAACCAATTAGTATATTGATAGACAATACCTATATATGTGATTATATTTTTCATGTGAATCGAGGGACCCTTGTGCTATACGGTACGACTACCTATAGGCACTAGTTAAAAGTGCATGTGATATTTCCTCTGTCATACACGATGTTATGCAAAGATAAACATAATACAGCAGATGTTTCTATAAAAATATTTATGATGGGTGAGCGTACGTTCGCTTTGGCAAATATTACCGGAACTTTGCAGTATGCATATTTGTTCTCGAAAATTTACATCATAAAATCAATACCTACTCATATAAAATTTTCCAGAAAATGCAGTTTAAACAAAAATTAAAATTGGGATTTCAAAAAACTAAAACAACACGCTTTTATGAACTAAACAATTCAAAATAATTTGACAACAAAATTTTGTAAAAAGCGTTGGGTGCTATCTCTACGTTTACAATTAGCTATAGTAATTGCCGATATTAAGCACTCCACGCTTTTTACAGTAATGCTAATTTTGTTGTCAAATTATTTCGCATTTTTTAGTTCATAAGAGCGTGTTGTTTTAGTTTTTTTTTTAAATTCTGATTTTAATAAGACTAAGAAACAATATTATATTTGACTATGGGGTAGCCAACGCAATGCACGTCACTGTACAGCGTGTTAGCTTGCTTGCTGTAATTTTTCAAGTTTTTTTATCCTGAAGGTTCTGGTCAGGATGGGACAAACTTATTAAATTATTGTATTGTCATCGGTACTTGATAAGTGTGCAAAGTTTTAGTTTATAATCTGACGCTTTGAAGTGGGTGAATTTCACGTTCAAAGATCCCTTTACAAACAAACAAACATACAGGTTAAGTATTAGTAGATATTTTTCATACGCTTATAGCTACGTACTTGCTGATTAATAATTAATAATGGAAAGTTTATCTTTGATTCATTCAAGAGCCCTCGCTACTGTGAGAGTTAATGTTTAGCTATTGCTAAAAAATAATTGGCTCTCGCATGTAGTGAATTTGAGTGTTGTAAATCGCTATATTATGAAGGATTAAAAATTGAATTGTGTGCACCGTAGAGTAATTGATTAACTCATTCCGCCGCGAAAGTGGAAAGATTCGGGTTTAAATCCCGACGGTGACGTGTTGGAATAACAAAATTTTTCTAATATAGTGCTACAACAATGAATGTTTCTTAACAATTATAGCAGACAAAAGCTATTATTCTCAATCATACAGGTTAAGCTAAAAAAAGCATGTTAATAACCTCTATAAACAATCTATATGTCCTTTTTTCTAATAGTTATAGTTCATCTCAGATCTGTTACGCGATCGATAATAAATCTACAAACCCATCAAATACTTTCCTTTTGAGACATTTTTGTTTCTAACACACTTTTTACAAAATATAAATATTATACGCAAAAAAAAACAATCAAATAAATTAGAAATACAAACAGTTCCTCGCATCAAAATTATTCCGAAAACAAAGCATTTTAATAAAACCTTGAAAATTACCAATATGTTAACGTGTGCAAAAAATTATTATTCAATTTTTGTTCGTTTAAAATACCGTTCAATCTAAAGATGAAACCTAAAATAAGTCGTATTTAAAAATTGCACCGATTTTATAGAAAAGCTATAGCTCTTGCCGCGAATGCACCATCCTTCCAAACTTCTATATGCCATAAAACTTTCAAACGAAAACAATATAAGAAATTTCACCACAATGGGTTCAATAATTTTCTGTAGCTACAAGCGAACACACAATGTCACAAGTTCTTTTCATATTTGTGAAAGATCTCAATCTCTGACAGCTGCTACATCGAAAAGTTTCTTCAACCGATTAAAAAATGTATTTTAATTCATCTTGAAATAGTGTGGAGTATTTAATAAATCATTTCGGTTTGAAGTTTTTGATAGTTTCCAGTGATACTATAGAGTACCTAGTCTTCTTTTAAATCATTACGTAATATTGTTCTGAAGGGTTTATTTATTACAATTTATTAAATCGAACGACATGTGAAATGACAATTTTTTTATCCATAAAAAATTAAAAACTTCATAAGTTTTCTTTATATTTCACATTAATAAATAAAAAAATAAAATAAAATTTGATAATTTAGTTTTTATATTATCTAACAATTTTGTTGTTTACGTAAAGAAACATTAATTATATAAAATACGCAAGGAGTATCGCTTTCCGTCGTGCGTTCACGAACAGACTCACATCTTTTTTTAAGTTTCTACCTGAATTCGGGAACGATTTAAAAGCAGATTAAGTTACCTACTCTATTGTATCACAGTAATCTGTCAAAAACTTCAAACCAAAACCATTTATAACTCCATATACCACACTAATTCGAAATGTATTACGTCATATGTAGACATTCGCGACATAGGACCTCGTTCGAAATTAATGATCGGCGACGTCTTATCAACACGCTAAAGCTTGAGTTTACCGCTTTTTAGTGTTCGTTAATAAGCAATCAGTTGTCAAACGGCATCATAATAGTACACATTTAGCGGTCGGTGGCCTAACACTGTCTTATGGTACCCGTTCGCGGCTCCAGTAGTCTGGCTATTCATTATAATGTTTTGTCATGAAATTGGTTTATACTAACATAAGCACATAATTCTGTGTCTACAAAACAAAGTGGCTTACGTCCATTTTTTATTGGAATTCTGAAACAACTTTCTTCATTCTTAGAATAGTATACAATAGATATATTTGTACTGCTCTAAACGAATACATCGTCAATTACAATTAAACTAGTTTTTACTCGCGGCTTCGTTCGCATTAATGTCTGTTTTGAGAGGAATTTTATCTTTTTAAACGACTCAAAAAGGGGTTATACAATTCGACGTGTATTTTTTGTGTACGTTCCGCGATAGCTCTGCCAGTTGTGAACCGATTTCAAGAATTTCGACGCCATTTTATTCAGAATGTTATCGGATTGGTACCGTATAATTTTTCTTAAAATTCGTTCATCCGTGTTTAAATGACTTCAAAAAAACATCATATATATAAATACGCTAAGCTTAAGATGTTTGCCTCCCTTTTTCGAAAAAACCACACAATTGCTCCACATAAATTTTATATCATTTTATAGATAATTGCTTGCTCTACCGACATCAACAACTAAAAAATCTATTATTGCTGTTGTTTTTGCAAAATAATTAATTATAACAATTATACATTTATTCAGTATATGTAGCAATGCTGCCATCTGACGGTTCTAACTTTGAAACAACGTCAACATGATTGACGGTCGGTAAATTTTTTTTGTTTAATTTATAATCAAAATTCACGTATTTCGTATGGCGGCGCTTCAGCTCAACGTTTTCGATACTTGCGCCTCTAAATGACAGTTTTAAAAAAATATTTTCTTGAACCGTCACTGAGCTTCGTAATGTAATACAACAAAAAGAAGAAAGTTATAAAGAGTGTGAGAAATTAGAAACGAATTTTAGTGCACAGGTACCGCTAGTATATTTTATGTGAACGCCACCTCATATCGCCAGCATTCGTGAATTGTTCTTGACGATTTTTTTAAGTACCTAAACAAGGCGTACTATTTATCCTACATATCTTTTCCGTTACACATTTATATGAAAAATGGAAAATTCGAAGTTGCACACAAAAAGTGCGTTAAAGTATTCTGAGATCTATAATAATCTATATTCAAAATTTAAAGATCGCCACACACGTATACTTTACAATGTAATATAAGCGGCATAGTTTTTATGCATGGGACGTGTATGTTTTACGTTGTTCATTACTTCCACTCCAGTTAGGGAATTGCACTATAATGATGCCAAAGGCCGGCCATACACTGGCAGCTTCGAGTTATCGAAATTGACTGCTTCAAGTATCGACTTGCATGATGAACTATACTGCAAAACTGCATAGAAAATATCTCACGATCGCCCGAGCGGTCACGATCGCACCGAGTAAGCAGCAGGGCGAAATTTCGTCATGTAGTCGAGCAGCTGCAACGCAAATACTGACAGCTCGAGCTGTTGACTGCTTGTGAGCATGGTTGAAACAACAGGGAAACACTCGAGCGGTTGACAGTGACTGTTCGAGTGGTTGACAGTGATTGCTCGAGCATGGTTATCTAGGCAACGCGACATAGAACACGAAAAAACTTTCTCAAAATTCATGTTGCAATAGGATTTGAGCGAGCAGTTCGAGCGGTTGACCGTGACTTCTTGAGCGGTTCGTCTATGTTGTTCGACGATTAACAACTCAAGCTGTCTGTATACGACCGACCTAATTTCTTAATCTGTAGTACATTAGTACATATTCAAAGTAGGTACTAGATACTTTATATCACGATTATTTTATAAACATGCTGCGGAAAATGGTAAAAGTTCCCTCTGTGTACAAAATTTCAACAAATTCAAAAAACGATCTCATCTGAAGCGAAAGAGATAATTGGATCGAGATAAAACCAAGTGCATAAGTTGCCTCCAGTAGTGTTTACTATACAAAACTGTGTGAGTTTCATTAAAAACGCATCAGTCTTTTTTGCGTCAACTCGACACTTACATACAAAGCTAGATTTAAAATTTAAAAGGTGTTTTTAACAGATCATAATACATGCCCTTCACTGACGTCTTGGGAGCCATCGACAAGTTAATTTTTCATTTTGCGTTTGAATTTGTCGGTAATAAGCAGTTGTCGAGCATCTATAATCTCGCGTTTGGGTACGTTGATAAATGCATTTCGCTTGATTTCGAGTTCGTTAAATACTGATGCTGTCTTTTTTCCATGAAACGGTAAATGGACTACTGCAATTATTGCGATTAGTTAAATCGTTGCAAACATTATTTTATCAAAAAGAACGACATAGACCACTCGGTTTTGTGAGCACGCAGATGTAGACATGCCAGCTAACTCTAACTAACTATGTTGTGGGGTGTGACCTTCAAACGGATCAGACACAATACAATCGAGTTCACATACCTTGATCCATCCTCCACGAGCGGTAACCAGGTTGTAGAGCAGATAGAGATCAACTTCACGACCAGTTATCGCGGGGGACCTGCGAAACTTCGTTCTGCAACAAAACAAAACGTCCGATAAAAGTATATCTCAACACACGGCGGCGGGTTTTATAAATGAGTATATGTTATTCGATATATACAAGAATTTAATGTGGTTTTATATACGGTGTAGGCGATATAATATAGTATACACAATGTAGACCTATAATAAAAATAATATTACAATGTTATGTATGTGTGTTGGTTTCGTTATAGCAAGAGATATGAATGTATGCAGGTATATATGACAGTGTATTTAGTTGTGTGTGTGTTTGTGAATCCGATGACACAAAACTTACCCGCGGGTATCGTGGAAGTGATGAAGTTCCCGCATGAACGCATCACGTTCTCGATTGTAGACCTCCGGGTCCTTGTTGAGGATTTTGGCCATAGTAGCACAAACACTACCACAAAGCACTACAATCTACACCACTACACGTGTCACGGCATTGTCGATACATCGGTCCTTCGACTGCATATTCGATAATATGTACACGGATTCGCCGCGGCAAAAAGATACACAGTGGAACAGTTGGGTCTAATCGGACGTCATGAATTGTTCGACTCCCGCACAAGTAGAGCTATGCTATAGGGTTGACTCACAATCGCTTTAGCTTGGCAGTAGCCGACTCCCTGCGCTAGAACCAAGTTGCAACTCCACTGTCTCTATTATTGCGCATATTAAGCACTATTCGATTGATTTTATTGTTGTGTTATTAAACGTAATGCCGTTAAATATTATTTACGATAAAAATACGCCACATATATTACTAAAAGACACATATAGACTTAAAAATATACACAACGAACGTTCCGTGCTAACCCATGATGCTTGACAAGACACAATTACAACATGGCGACCGGTAGTGGGCATAATACGCGCGAAACATATAGGACATTTATCACACTTTCGGCTCTAGAATTGTCATTAATACTGTAGATGCGTAAATAAGTTAACTCTTATATTAATAACATTAACACTAAACTTTGACATTTTACATATTTGTTTGAAATATCCATAATTTATAATAAATAAAAGTTTATTTACAGAACTGATTCCAATGGCATACCGTTTGCTGTCCGCCACCATCAGCCATTGCACTTTAAGTGACATCATACGGACGATAGCTGAACTACTTCAGAATCGGTCGTCTCACTCATTTTAAAAACTTCAAAATTACCAGCACCGATTGATTTTTGGGATAAAGTAAGTTGTCAATTATCTTAACCTAATTCATTTGAACATTATAAAAACACGTGTCTAAAATACAGTCGAGTTTGTGCAATCTATTTGAAAATTAAAATTTAGTTATGGTTTATAAGCGTCGAAAACAACATAGAGGTGATTTGCATTTAAAAAAAGGTTGGCGAACAAAAAGACGTACCAAAGATCTTGATGAGGTATATTTTGATTTTATTTTTGTTGTTTTATGTAACTCAGTTAATTCATATTCTTTTACAGATTAACGAAGACATAAAACCAGAAAACGTTCAAGGATTTTTAAATCAAGAAATTGACTTAGATAAGCCTGGTAGTGCTCAATTTTACTGTGTTCATTGTGCTCGATACTTTGTAGACGATACGGCCATCAACGATCATTTTAAAACAAAGGTAGGAACCATGAACACTTATTTTTTTTATACGTTATTCTCATGAAAAAATAATATTTCAGGTTCACAAACGACGTTTAAAAGCATTAGAACTTGAACCGTATACGATTGAGGAATCAGAACGTGCAGCAGGTTTGGGAAGTTTTAAACGAGCAGAAAAACGAAAAATTGAAACTCAGACGACTGACTGTAATGATGAAGATATGGAAAACGACAGTAAGAAGATAAAAAGCAATTAATTACGACTAATTTTTTTTTAAATACCTGTAAATACTACAAAAATGTTTCGTTACGCTAGACTACTTTCGTATAATTATAAACAAATAGTGCCTCAGTTCCAACGGTACTACAACTCCGCATTGTTTGTTCCCGGAAGCAAGGGCAGTACAACCTGCGCTATCGTTACACCTTGCTTCGATATCGATGATCGGTTCAAAGATATCGATATTTTAGAAAACAATATTAAAAACAGAAATCTAAAAATCGACGTTACTGAGCTTAAAAAAGTTTGGGACTTGTATAAAATCGTCGAGAATAACAAATTAAAATTAGAAACGCATAGAGTAGAGATATCGGCAAAAATCAAAACTTTAAGTAGCGATAATAATTCCAATGCTGAAATAGAAAAATTAAAAATAGATGCTAGGGAAGTCAAAGACAGTTTAAGAGCGATCAAGGAACATCTTTGGGAGTTGGAAGAAAATATCGTATATAAAATATTAGAAATACCAAATATTTTGCACAATGAAACGCCTTGTTCCGAAATAAAGACAGTGCATTCGTTTAAAGAGAAATCAGATTACAAATCTGAGTCACATATTGAAATCGGTGAAAAATTAAATCTGATTAATTATTTTAATCCGATGATGTATTATTTAATGAACGAAGCAGCGCTGTACGAATTAGGTGTGACGTTTTATGCTGCCGACTTCTTAGTCAAACGAGGTTTAGTTCAATTATCGAATTTAGATTTTAGTAAAAGTGTCGTAGTTGAGGGTTGTGGCTTACATCCAGATGATGTTTTTATTTTGGAACAGCCTGATAATGAAAAAACGACAGATCAAAATTTTTTACATTTGACAGGATCTGCTTCTTTGATGTCGTATATGGCTTATCACACAAAAAATCTCGTACCAAAAACTAGCCTTCCGATAAAATATTTTTGTATCGGTCGACAATATAATTTAACAAATGAAACTGAAAACGGGTTATTTAATGTGTCGCAGTCGACTGCTGTCGAAGTATTTATCGCTACGCTCGACAATGATGAAGAATTAAACAAAGAATTTAAAAGTATTTTGAATAATTTGATCGAGTTTTATGAAAGTATGGAGTATCATTTTAGAGTAGTGTACCGTGTAGCGAAAGATCTTAAAAAATACGAAAGTTTGCACGCGAGTTTTGAAATGTATTCAAACAGTTTAAACGAATACATTGAAGTCGGACATATTTCGATTTGTGACAATTATATAAGTAAAAGATTGCAGTTTTGTTATTCGGAAAATAAAGTTAGAATTTATCCTAAAATTATTTCGGCGACTGTTATAGATTTTCCGAAATTTTTTGCGTGTGTCTTAGAACAAGGTTTAATAGATAAAACTAGAATTATTCCAAATGTTGTTAAAAGTTATGTACAATAATTTCGCAAATAATAAATTAATAAACTTTAATGATATAACGATTCCTGTTTTCACGATTAACAAGCCAATAAATTGTACAATTACGATTATAAATGAATTAAAGATATAATGTAAAATTTATTGGTTAATGCTTTCGTAAAATATTTTCAAATATCCCTAATTTTTCTCCCAGTTTGCGACATTTTTCCCTAAAACCGCTAATTCAATGAAGAGATGAACAATTAAAAAACCCGGGTCGCAGTGCCAAAACCCTGCCGACAATATAGTGTATTTGCTTATACAGGCAGTGTGGCTTTATTATGCGAACTTAAGTTGGTTTTTGGGCAAAATAAAAATTTGACTCCTTAATACACCCCTTAAAATAACTTTTTTGTTCTTAATTGCAATATTATTATCAATCGAACCTTTACAGCAAATTATATACAACTTTCAGTAAATAATTTACTATCTGCAAACTAGTGTTTTCATAAAATTTGTAAGTCCGGTCCTGTCGGGCCGATTTTATTAAAAGTTTAGGGACACTTTTTAATTATTACCAGAGGGTTAAATTTCAATTTTGAAACGATTCGGAGAATTTTTTCGATATTTTGGGGCCCAAAAACATTTTTCAACCCCTAAAAACTACCCTTAAAATGGCCCGATTGGGCCCATTTTAAATAGGGTTCGTGCGGTGGTGGATTCCAACATGCGGGCCAAATTTAGTTAAAATCAATTAACTCTTTCGAAAGTTATTGCCCGCACACATATATATATATATATATATATATATATATACATATATATATACACATATATATATATATATACATATATATATACACATATATATATATATATATGTATGTATATATATATATATATATATATAAACATTTTTAAAAATGGTGCCAAAGTGTTTAGGAGGTTATGAAACGTCGAGAAAATTTGGTCCGACCCCTAGGTCCCGCCATCCGACCGATGCCAATAGTGTATGTTGCCATATGGCAAATACACTAAAAATGCTGTGTATCAGTCAGCTATAGTCGTACAAACACAATATGTCTGTTTGCACCGTTGACAGTATTCGTAAAATAACCACAAAGCAATCATAGATTACGATCAATCGTACTATTGCAATAATCGTGAATTAATCATAATCGTTGCATCACTAATAAACTTAAACAATGCTATATTGTTTTTCTCCTTTTAATTTTTACCTACCTCACGATGATTTTTATATCAAGGGCGTAAATTAAAGATGATGCAAGTTTTTTTGCACGACCCCCTATAAAATAAATGTTTTTCGTGCTTGGATAGCGGTGGTAAAATGTCCCGTTGCGCAGTAGTGCGTAAAGCAAAACAAAATAAATCAGATTTTACCAGTCCAATAGTAACTTCCCTGTCAGTTGCCATTTAAATCCATATGAGCGACAAAGACAGCAAAGGTAGGCTTTGTCTTCGCAAATAATCTAACATGGCCGAACCTAAACTGTCAAATAATATTTTATCTAAAGTATTATCGGTGGATACTCAACGCCAAGTTCACATTCACTTTTTTTCTCTTTCCTTCTCACTCGCGTATCTACCGACTACTATATACAGGGAAAATATCATGTGACGTCATCAATTAATTTTAAATGAAAATATCTTGATAATTATGGCGTACTTTGAGTTTATATTTTACAGTTAATCAATATTAATAATAAGCTTTCGATTGAGTGTAAAAAAAAGATATTTATCTCGAAGTGAAAAAACCCGGGTCGCAGTGCCAAAACCCTGCCGACAATATAGTGTTTTTATTATGCGAATTTAAGTTTTTGGGCAAAATAAAAAATTTGACTCCTTAATACACCCCTTAAAAGAACATTTTTTTCTCAATTGCAATATTATTATCAATCGAATCTCTATACTAAATTATATACACCTTTCAGCAAATAATTCACTATCTGAAAACTAGTGTTTCCTGTCGGGCCGATTTTATTAAAATTTTAGGAGCACTTTTTAATTGCTATTAAAGGGTTAAATTTCAATTTTGAAACGATTCTGAGAATTTTTTACGTATTTTTGGGCCCAAAAACTTTTTTCAACCCCTAAAAACTACCCTTAGAATGGTCCGATTGGGCCCATTTTAAATAGGGTTCTTGCGGTGGTAGATTCCAATATGTGGGCAAAATTTCGTAAAAATCAATTAACTCTTTCGAAAGTTATAACGCACACACACACACACACATATATATATATATATATATATATATATATATATATATATATATATATATATATATATATATATATATATAATATATATATATATATATATATATATATATATATATATATATATATAGATATATATATAAATATATATATAAATATATATATATACATATATATATAAACATTTTTAAAAATGGTGCCAGTGTTTAGGAGGTTATGAAACGTCGAGAAATTTTGGTCCGACCCCTAGGTCCCGCCATCCGACCTACGCCAATAGTGTATGTTGCCATATGGCAAATACACTAAAAATCAGCTATTTTCGAGGAGGTTCATGCAAAAAATTTAGTATGTATCTTGTTCGTAATGATATTATGACTAGTGACTGTTTAAATTCACTAGTCTTCGTTTTAACATAATGTCACTTCCTTGTATAATACTCTCATTTACGAATAAGATTTATAAACTACTATAACTCAGTGAAGTGATACTACAAAACAGTATAAAAAACATTTCATTTTCCGTTAAAAAAATATTCAAAATATATTTTTGTAGACATAAAAATAACAAAAATAAAACTCATTAAATTCCAGTAAAACGTCAAAATATTTTAATAATCGAGGGCACAAATTAGGGCACATCCTCTTTTAATCCAGTGCCTTTGCGTTTTTTGGCTTGGAACTTCCACGACCACGACAAAATTGGTCGAATGGCCAGTCGTGGTAAGTGTTCCGGCTCTTGTCAATGTTTTATAAACAGGGCTTTCATATATTCCACTTGGAACTTGATGATGTTCTTCGGGAATCATCCATATTACCGGCATTTCTTTTAAAAAAACATTATTATGTAGTCACACGGCAAATGTTTAACTGAATGGGACAGTAGAGTAAGATTTCGCTTAACGCGGGAGATACGTTCCAATAAGTTCCTGCGCTATACGAAACAGCGCTAAACGAGGTCATCTTAATACGTAGAGAATATATTTATTCGATTATGATATTAAAATAATGTCAGATATTTAGTTACTTTGTTTGCATTGTAACATTAAAGCTCGCTAAAGCTCCTCACAATCACATACATACATTATATTTCGCATTCACACAACCCATACATATGCACATTTACACTTAGCCACATAACACAGGACACAAATTCTGTATCCTTCCTCTCGACACAGAGCTCGCTCTAGTGAGGGGAAGTATCCTTGTATATTTTGTTTTTGTTGTATGATATGATGTGCAATATATAGAATTTAAGAAATAAATAAATAAAATTTTGAATTCTGAATAAGACACTAACACGGCTACCAGAGTTTCGTTGCAACTAATTAATGACTATAGGTAAAACAAATGAAATAAACAATTGCACTTACGTGTGTATAATTCTTTTGGTCTTGATTCGTCTAAAAAGTGTGTAACATAATTCCATCGAGCCGCTTCCAAAAATAATCCCCAAATGTTGCATCCATCTTCAGGACGTTCTGTAGGATCAACTTCCATTACCTGTAATAAAGCAAAAGATTTCAATATCAAGGTCGCGCCAGTTTAACGGCGCACGGTGTCATTCGGGTGATATATTTTATTGCAGATAGGTAGATGGATTTATTTACAATAATATTTATATGGATTTTGTGTCTTGCAGAAGATTTTGTTGATGTGGGTAGTTTGAATATTTTGTTTTGTTCCTGAAGCCATGAGTTGAGATTTAATAAAAAAATATTGGTATAAAAATCTTTTTAAACACAAAGTTTTATTCAAGACCAATAAAAAGGAAAAATTATTTTTAGTAATTTCGGTTCATAATTATAAAAGCGTGGGTCATATTCCGTGAACGAAACGAACATGGAATGTCAGGCGTCCGAGGAATTAAATGTTATGATTAAATAGATATAAAAGATAATATATACATGTGAATATAAATTTGAGTTTAACAATATTTATACAAAGTTTATAATAATTTCGTTTTTTTTGAAAAATGCTTTTTCAGTTGATGTTCAAATTTGCAAATTTGAACATCAACTGAAAAAACATTTTTCAAAACAAACGAATTTATTATAAACTTTGTATTAATATTGTTAAACTCAAATTTATATTCACATGTATATATTATTATCTTTTATATCTATTTAATCATAACATTTAATAGTTATTAAAGCTTGATAAAGTTCCAAACAAGGAACGAAACGTCGCTGAAAATAAAATATTAAGTGTTTTACTTATAAATAAAGTCCTTTTTCCCGAAAAATCATTTTTATATTAATTACCAAGGACAAAAAAGAAATAAAGTCATAAAACTTTATTTTGAGAATTTGAATAAACCAATGTCGATGTTGAATTTCACCATTATTTAGTTTAGGCTTTAAAGCAATGCATAAATTTTCGAGGCGTGAGGCCCTTCGGACCACCTTCCGCCGCCTTTGAGTGACATCTTAGCTTTGAAGAAAAAAAAAATGATACTGTGCTATATCAACGTCCGCAAATTGCTTATTTTGAATATACCTACAGTATGCAGGAGACTTTTTATACACAGGAATAGGATGTCAGTATTATTAGCGCAATTTTATTCAGAGTAAATATGGGGATTTGAGAGAGCATGAGCCAAAGATTTTCAATTTTATTGAGTAAATATTACTCCCGTATTAAACAAATACACCCACATGCAGTTACAAACTGAGTTATGCACGACACGTTCCGTTCATTGTAATTCAATGTGAAATCAATACTAATGTCTTTAAGGTGACATCCTTCAGATCGTAAAGTATGCTCTCGAGAAATTTCGAACTGTGCCGCAAAATTCATATTATTACTGTTTTTATTAGCTGTGATTAAGCATAAGCTTCACAAAATTCGGCTTGTTGCTTAAAAATTTCAAAAAACATATTATATTTGTCGCCTAAAAATTAAACAAAAAAACGTAATATTCGTCAACATTTCTTTACACCATGTCATGCTGAAGATGGGAGCTTAGTGTTGAATAAATTAGTCGTTATAAATACAATTATTATTGTTTCATAATTCTGATTATGTAATTAGATATAATAGTATAAATTTGAGTTTATTGATTATAAATGTGTCTTTTGATTTTGTGATTTAAAGAGCTAATATCTGAATAAATATTATTTTGCAACTAAATACTTTTTTCTTTTTATCTGTATAATCTTGCCAAACATAACAGGTTATGGGCCCAGGAATGGATACAGAGGAAGAAAAGTATCGAATTGCTTTGTTTGATGGAACAAATTATGGGAATTGGAAGTTTCGAATGGAAGCTATCCTGGAACAACAGAATTTGAAACAGTATGTGGAAAATTATTCAGAGGAATTAATAGCGGAAATAAGTGAAGAAGACCGAACTGTGAGACAGAAGTTAATCGAGAATGTTAAGAAAGGAGAAAAGAAATGTAAAACAGTATTAATCAATCACATAGCCGATAATCAGCTGGAACACATAAAAGAAAAAACTACTGCAAAGGCCATCTATGAAACACTAAAAGAAATCTATGAAAGAAAAAGTATTGCAAATCAGCTGTTCATAAGAAAAAAGTTACTGACGATGAAGTACAGCGAAACAGAAGATATGAGCGTTTATTTATTAAATTTCACTAAAATAATTCGGGAATTAAAGTCATCAGGTGCAGAACTAGATCAGACGGATGTTGTATGTCATTTACTATTGAGTTTACCAAAATCATATGATGCAATCGTTACAGCACTGGAAACAACAGATCAATCAAGACTTACGTTAGATTTTGTAAAATCGCGATTATTGGATGAGTACAAGAAACGAGAAAACAAAGATGAAATGAAAAATCAAAATGACTCAACTGCATTTAATACCAAATCAAGATTCAAATATAAATGTTATAATTGTGGAAAAATTGGGCACAAGCGAGCTGAATGTCGTTTTAGGAGGTTTGAAAATAGAAATTCTAGAAATTCTCAAGAATCAGCTAATGCATGCGGAAGAAGTGATCAGGATATTTGTTTTGTAGCAAATTCAAATGAAAATTATGAAGTTAATGACAAGATTAGATGGTATATAGATTCAGGTGCTTCTGATCATATGGTTAATAATTCGAAATATTTTCACAAGCTAGTGGAAATGGAAAAACCGATTGAAATTGCTGTAGCTAAACACGGTGAAATTCTAATTGCGAACAAAAAGGGTGACATAAAAGTATTATCAAATGTTAATGGAAGAAATATATTAATTAAAAATGTGTTATATATACCAAATTTAAAATGCAATTTATTATCAGTAAAAAGACTTGAAGAATTGGGTTTTGGAATATTTTTTGAAAATCAATCTGTTGAAATAATAAAAGGAAATGTAATCTATGCCAGAGGTCAAAGAAAGGACAAGTTATACGAAATTGATTTTAAAATTGAGATGCAATCATGTAATACTGCGACAGCCAACAACAGTTTGGAGATTTGGCACAAACGATTTGGTCATTTAAATAACAATTCAATAATGAACCTTTTTAATGAAAATCTTGTAGATGGTGTACCAGATTCATGTAGAAAAGATATAAATTTCTGTGAAGTATGCGTTAAATCTAAAATGTCAAGACTACCGTATCATACAAATAACAAAAGAAGATCACGCAGACCTCTAGAATTAATTCACACAGACGTTTGTGGGCCAATCAGTCCTACAACGTGGGATAAGAAGAAATATTTCGTAACATTCATAGATGATTATACTCATTTTGTTATTGTTTATTTATTGGAACATAAAAGTGAAGTATTTAAATATTTTCAAGAATATAAAGCTGCGGCGGAATCACATTTTGAAACAAAAATTTCAAGACTACGCGCTGACAATGGAGGCGAATATAATTCAAACGAATTTTTAGAATTTTGTAAAATAAATGGGATCAAAATAGAATTTACAATGCCGTACAATCCTCAACAAAATGGAGTTGCTGAAAGATATAACAGAACACTACTGGAAAAATCAAGAGCAATGGTAATAGAAGGACAAGTACCTAAATTTTTATGGGGAGAAGCTATTCGTACAGCGGCCTATATCATAAATCGAAGTCCAACTCAAGCTCTACAACAACATAATAGTTCAAGCACACCGTCAGAATTGTGGTATAAACAAAAACCGGATATAAGAAAACTTAAAATTTTTGGATGTATAGCTTATTCATATGTGCAAGAACACAGACGAGATAAATTTGATGCTAAATGTAATACATTTATTATGGTGGGATATTGCCCAAACGGATATCGATTGTGGGATCCTCAAAGAAGAAATATTATAACAGCCAGAAATGTAATATTTGATGAAACTTCACACTATGAAAATTATAAAACTAATTTTGAAATCAATGCAGATACAAGAAAAGCACAAGAAGAAGATGAACTGAAAAATAGTAAAGAAAACGACTCTTTCAAAACTGAAGAAAATAAAGAAGAAATTAAACAAGAAAAGCGAACAAGAAAACCGCCTATTTGGCATAAAGATTATGATATGACAACGTATAATGCATTAGCTTTAAGCGCGGAATTATTTGTAGAAGATTTGCCGAAAAATATAACTGAAATTAAAGGAAGACACGATCAAGAAAAATGGGAAACTGCAATAAACGAAGAATTAAATGCATTAATGAAAAATGAAACCTGGACATTAACAGAATTACCTGTCGGAAGAAAAGCTATAGATTGTAAATGGGTATTTAATATTAAAAGAAATGAAAAGGAAAATACTGAAAGATATAAAGCGCGTCTAGTGGCTAAAGGTTACAGTCAAAAGCAAGGCTTTGATTATAACGAAACGTATGCTCCTGTTGCAAAAATGACAACAATTCGCACACTTTTATCAATCGCAAATAAATTTAAATATACTATTCACCACATGGACGTGAAAACGGCTTTCTTAAATGGGGAATTAAAGGAAACAATTTATATGAAGCAACCGGAAGGATTTGAGAAAGATAACAGAGTTTGCAAATTAAATAAAAATTTGTATGGTTTAAAACAGGCTTCAAAAGAATGGAATGAACTTTTTAATAACTTAATGTTAAAAATGAATTTTGAGCGAATGGAAAGCGATCCATGCTTATATAAGAGATTGATTGAGAATACGAAAATCTTTATATTAATCTACGTTGATGATTTATTAATAATTGGGAATAATGAAGAAGAAATAACACAAATAAAAGATAAACTAAATATGGAATTTGAAATGAAAGATTTGGAAGAAGTTAAACTTTTTCTGGGAATAAAGATAGAAAGACAAAAGGAAAATCAGATAATGTATTTAAGTCAGGAGGAGTACATTAATAAATTACTGAAGAAATTTAACATGACTGAGTGCAAAGGAGCAGCAACACCGATAGAAAAGAATTTATGCTTAGAAAAAGCAGAAAATAATTACACACAAAAACCATACAAAGAACTAATTGGGTGTTTAATGTACTTAGCAACAAGCACACGACCTGACATAAATTTCTCAGCTAATTATTTTAGTCGATTTCAACAAAGTGCAAATGAAGAGCATTGGAACCAGGCTAAAAGAATTTTAAAATATTTGAAATTTACAAAAGATTTAAAGTTAATATACAATGCAAGTGATGAAAATGCTTCAACATTGATTGGATTCTGTGATGCAGACTGGGGAGGTGACGTTACTGATAGAAAATCGACAAGTGGACTTTTATTCAAGGTATTTAATTCGACCATATCCTGGAGTACAAGGAAGCAGTGCAATGTTGCGTTATCATCTGCAGAGGCGGAATATACGGCGCTAACAGCAGCAGTTACAGAATGTTTATGGCTACAAAAATTGTTAAGCGATATTGGACTCGTAGATATCAAGCCAACTGAAATCTTTGAAGATAATCAGGCATGTATTCAAATTGCTACAAATTTAAATAAGCAACAATCAAGACTAAAGCATGTTCTGATTAAACAACATTTTCTGAAGGATATAATTGAAAAGGGTTTTGTTAAACTAACATATATAAATACTACTGAACAAAATGCTGATATTATGACAAAAAGTTTGGGTAAAAATTATTTTTTGAAATTTAGACAATGTATAGGATTATTAAACAATAGTAATTGAGGAGGAGTGTTGAATAAATTAGTCGTTATAAATACAATTATTATTGTTTCATAATTCTGATTATGTAATTAGATATAATAGTATAAATTTGAGTTTATTGATTATAAATGTGTCTTTTGATTTTGTGATTTAAAGAGCTAATATCTGAATAAATATTATTTTGCAACTAAATACTTTTTTCTTTTTATCTGTATAATCTTGCCAAACATAACACTTAGCTCTCGAAATGTACATCCACTGAATAAATCTGTTGTGGTAAGAAGTAACTATTCTTTTATTTTTATTGTTCCAACCACAGTGCTCTTAATATTTATACTATATTCATTTACCTGAAATGCAAATTCAATCGTATCAATCGAAACAATATGCTTTCGGGCAAAATTTTGTTTTGTCCCGGTAAGAAATGCTTGGGAAGAATATAATCCCGAAATCCAAATTATTGCCGGTATTCCTTCGTCTATCCATTTATTCAAAAAGTCAACGCGAGCTCTTAAATCAGTAACCCAAGATCCTGAAAATATAAAAATAAATAATTAATTATTTCTATTTATAACGACTTTGATACTATCGCGACTCGCTGATTCCTTTTTTAAGTTTTCACAAAATCACTGATTTCAGTTAAACTTCCATGTTCCGTTGTTATGAAGCCTGTATAACACACATAATTGTTTGAAGATTATAGACGCTTGACAACTAACGTTATTAACCTGTAAATTTCATTAAATTAAAACGGCGTCACAAAACACTGATGAGCGGAAATGGGATTCGAATCCACGACTGTCTGGTCAAAGATCATCATGCTAATCATTTTTTTAAAAATGGATGTTCCGATGTAATGATGAGAAATCTTAATTGTTTCGTTTTCATCGACATAAAATTTGGATTGAGTAACAAGCTATTGCGTAATGAAAATAATCGTGTGGGATTTTATCGAACAACTTCAAACAGTCGAAACTGACTGCTTCAAGCTAGAGCCACTAATTTCCCTTTTGTATTGACGTGAATTTAATTTATAGGTAACTAGCGGCCCAGTCCGGTTTCGCCCGGGTGTAAAATTATCAACGTGTATTGAATTCACGCAATTCAATTAGTTTTGTGAACGTTCAAAAATCGAAGAAATATAAAAATTGCCAAAAAACCAAAAGAAAAAAATCTATTGTTCCGATCGCTACCAAACTTCACAGGATCAAAGATTGCCTAAAAATTTCATCAAAATCGGTCCAGCCGTTTAGGAGTCCATAGATACCATACATATACATACATCGCCTTTTTTAAACGGGTATATACACTAAATTTCAGTTGTCCTCTTAATTTTCCAACGGAAATTTTAAATATTTGCTTACTTCAATTAAAGTAGACTAAACTATGTATTTAATTTTATAAAGAATTCTCGAAGGGTCGGTTTTTACCTGCACTCATATATCCCTTCATCGTTTAGGTATATACAGAACACACTTTGCCTCGGGTGAAATTTAATCTGGATTCGGCTCTGTACTCTAAGCACGTGTCTATTTCGTAGGCTCTTTACGGATAAAATATAAAAAAATTGAATAAAATGTTTACCCAAAGGTTTCAGAGACGGATAAGCTTTCGCAGACCACATGGTAGGTACACCGTTTTTAAACAAACTCGCCGCCATACTTTCCAAAGCTTCAGACATCACCACCAGACCTTTTAAAGCTTTGAGTAGATCGGTTAGTGACGATCGTATAATAACGAGTAGCTTATTGAATCGCATGGTTTCTTGTATGAGCACAGTATTCAACGATTCCTCGTACAACATAGGATATCTGTCCGAAAAGGAAAGAGGATTCCAGTTAAGGGTCATTGCACACTTGCTACTTTTTGTAGCACGATTTTTATGTCGCTTAGAAGTTGTCAGACGTAGCTATACCCAGAGACGGATCGGTGTTTTTCGGGGTCTAGGGCTTATTAAACCCAATGGGGCTTCATTTTGTCAACATTGTTGTCAAAATTCATCCAAAAAATTTACAAAATTCATCCAAAAATTTGTCAAAATTCACACAAAATATGCCTACATTCTCCCAAAAATTTGTCAAAATTCATCCAAAATATTATCAATTATCAAAAAAAATGTCGAAATGTATCCAAAAATTGTGTATATTCACCCAAAATATTGTCAATATTCACTCAAAAATTTGTCAAAATTCATAGAAAAATATGTCAAAGTTCACACAAAAATTTGTCTAAATTCACCCAAAAATTTGTCAATATTCATCCAAAAAATTGGACCCACGATAATGATATTAAGGTAGTTGCCGTGGTTAAGGCACACCGTCAGAAAATTCTTAATTTTTGTATACTTATTAAGGACATGATAATACAATTACCCTGAAAATTTGAAGTCGATCGACCGTATATAATCCGAGATAAATTCAATTAAAAATTGGATAATTAACATTGATTGTATACCTACGATCTCTGTAGTTCTGAACCAGTTTCTTATTTATAAAAAAAGAACTAACTGTCAGAAACTTTCCAAAAACTGACAGTCTTTCAATGCATTTGTTATGAGTTTAAAAAAAAATAAGAAAAAATTTTTGACCGTCTAATTATTTATAAATAACGGTTTAAAGTTCAACAATTTATAGAAAATTATACATGCATATGAATACTGTATGGGTTACGTTTCCACGGGTACAGTCTTGCGTACAAATTATGGATCACTTAGCTACAAGCTAGTATACTTTTGTGGCGCGTATAATCTATAACTTTTTGACAATATTGTACCACGACAACTACCTTAATAGTAACTATTTTATACTAAACATAATACAATACGTGCTCATTCTTAATAGAAGAGTCTTATTAATTGATAATGAGTCAATTTTTGTGGGCTCTGGCACTTGGGGGCCTAGGGCTAAAGCCCTATTAGTTCCTGTGTACATCCGTCCCTGGCTATACCAATAGCGTAAGGTCAATCAATTTTGTTAGAAAGAATTGACTGTAGATTATTTACCTTTCTGTTACATCGTCAACATTAAAGAGATCCGGAATCTGCGACAATATGTGATTGGCTACGCCAGCTGTCACTTCTTCTTGCGAGGCTCCGCCACTGCTAACGACCTTCGGTTGGAGAGCCAACAGTGTCTCCAAACATCTGTAGGTTTCGGCGCGGGCGCAGCTGATATCGGCGTTTGCATGCAGGCCGAATAAGTCAGGATCGTCGTTCAACGGGAGCTCTTCTCTAATGTACGATAAATACTTGGCTAAGTTCGAAGTCGACGGTAACTGTAAAGAAACAGTTTTTTTATCTACTTGTGAAGAAACGAACATCTATGAATACGAATTTTTGCTTTCTGAGAATTTCCAAAGAGTAATATGGCACGCCGTTTTGCTATTTAATCGCGAGATATTTTTACATAAAATAACAAATATCATACAATTTTTCATAAAAAAATTAATTTTGTAAGTTAATTTTATTTATACAGTAATACCCCGGACTTACGCGATAGGTGGGACCAAGAGATAGCCGTGTAAGTCGAATTCGCGTAAGTCGGGGTTCAACCTTGCATATAAATACGTATAAAGTTTGTGTAATCGGGACCAGAGTCTAAAGAAAACAATAATTTAGAAGAAACATGTTTAATAAAATATTAGATAATTAAAACAATTTACATTAGTACGAATAAAACAACGTAAATCAAATATATTTTGATGTCGAAGGCTTCATATATACTAACAATGTCGCCTGACGAGTTAAGATTTTCTTCTTCTCACGTAAAATTTCCTCGTAGCATGCCAGTAACTTTTTTATTTCCCGTTTTGTAGTAGACACGCGCTCTTCATTGGAATCTATTTTTTCTAAAATTTGTAACCCCTTTTCAATTGTACTGAGGGCTTTCTGTTAAGTTTGAAATCGTCATTTGATTTTCCGATTCAACTGGGTCTAACGAATCAGTTTGTTCAATGTCGTGATCAAGAAAAACCGCGTATCTCCGAATTCGCGTAAACCGGGGTAGCGTAAGTCGGGGTATTACTGTATATCAACATAATAAAAATGCAATACTATTATGGTCCGACATAAAATTAAATAAATATGCATAGGAAGATATACGAAAAACTGCTACTTTTATTTATGTTGTGGCATAAATAAAAGTATTAAACATTGTCTTATGAAAAAAAAATTATTTATTTTATCCTGTAACATAATAATATTTGAAAAAATATTATTATGTATACAAATAATTAATATTATTTCATGAAAGTAAATCATAATAAAAATATTTAAATTATGCTACTTCATAATAGTAATTGAGTAAAAGCATTTAAATTTATGTCATCACAAAATAATATAGTATTTTTATTATGTAGTACCTAGCATAATAATAATTCGAAGTTTCTCGATCATTTTTGTTTTGACTTTTAATTTTATGATCATTTTCCTGCTGCTATTAAATAGTAAAACGGCGTGCCATAGAGTAATAAATGAAACACATCGCCGGGCAGCATAAATCATATGTCTAACTGAAATAGAATCCATGGAAAGCCGGGCTGGATCGTTAAATACAATATAATACCTATTACAATCAATGAATATATTAATATACTAGGTCGTCTGTTAGATGTCGTTGCCAGGATCAAATGAGAAAGAATTTTGTCAGAAGCAATGGCGCGAGGGTAAAGGTTTGTAAATAATAAATGCAAATACCTGATGATAACTTCCTTCAGAGTCGAATTTAAAATTTTCGTCGAGGACATTTGGGGAGTAATAATCTCCCAAAATATTTAACAAGCATCTTCTGTCCCAATCGTCTGTGACACGACCGCCATAATTAATATGGCCAGCCGTATACGTTAAAACCTATAAATAAGAGAAATATTTAGGTCAAAATATAATCATGTTTTCTAACGTTTTTTTTTTTCAACTTTCTTTTATAAAGTTTTTATAAATTAGTTTTTATTACAGAAAAAAAAATATATACAACAGATCTCTGAAGATGGCTTGGGACGCAGCTGAAACGTAAGAATAATATAGCAACAATCAAAAAATAAATACGGCTTTTACTCGATTCTTATGCCATGAGGAGTCCTCAACAAATTATAACATAAGTTCTACGGATCACAATTTCTACTTCATAGTAGTTCTGCAACAACTATGAATATTATTGGATTGGAGCAGGGGTTCTCAAAGTTTTTCTTAGGCGGGCCAATTTAATATTACCGAATTTTTTGGCGGGCCAAAAAAAATCAAAGTAATAACCACGATTTTTTTTGTTTTAAATACCTATATTTAACTATTTCTTATTTTTTTTTTTATTAGTATACTAAATTTAATATAAATATAAATCTTTGATTATATATTTATTAAAACAAAAAAATACCTGAAATCCATCTTATTATATAATAATATAAATCTTTAACTGTAACAACAATTACTTATTTATTTTTTAATAAAAATATCATATATCGTATCGATATCGCGGGCCGAATTCACAGGCTTTGCGGGCCGCATTTGGCCTGCGGGCGGCACTTTGCGAACCCCTGGATTAGAGTATTTTTCAAATTTTTCTCAGCAAACAGAAGTAAATATATTTTGAATAACCAAGAAAATACGGCATTTGACTGTAACCTCGTTTTAAACGACATTTCAACGTGCCTCCAGTCGTTTTTATGAGTTTTGTTTCAAATAGTATACAGAATAATTTATATTTTATTAATAGATAAAAAAATATTTATTAAAAAAACAAGGAATATTTTACTATTAGTAAGTAAAAACAACGAATGTTTATATAATTATTCTCTTACATAAATAAAATGTAGATAGTTTACATACGCTTGTAGCTACGTAGCAGCTGAATTAATTTAGTATAATAGCTTATGTCTGCTATAATTGTTAAGAAACATTCATTGTTGTAGCACTATATTAGAAAAATGTATTATTCCAACACGTGACGTGTTGGAATAATACATTTTTCTAATATAGTGTTACAACAATGAATATTTCTTAACAATTATAGCAGACATAAGCTATTATACTAAAATAAATAAAATGGAACATATTTTTATGGACTTCAAAAAAAAAGAGGTAAAACACATTTCGACGCGGTTTTTTTTTTATTTTTTTGTGTGTGTTCCACGATAGCTTCGCCAATTATAAGCTGATTTGAAAAATTTTGACGCCATTTTTCCTATGTAATTTTTTTCTTAAAATAAGGTCATCTTATTTCTATTACAGTTTATCAGTGAGCTAATAAATCTCCACCGTACTATTAGAAATTTCGAACAGAAACAATAATACAGACATGACATTTTGACGAATAGTAAACTTCGAATAAAAATATAGGTGACATGCATACAGCAATAATTGTATTCATTACCTTAAAAGGTATTTCCGTATATTCAACGAGAAACATGTGCAATTGCGATATACAGATTCGTAAATCTCCGTCAGTGAACTCGTACGGGATGTTAAAGCCGAGCGGTCCGAACTTCCGTCGTTCGATGCAGGCGCCGTGAAACAGACATAACGCGAACAGTAACCATTTGAACGGTGGCACTTTCTCGCCGTCCGAATGGAAGAAATCGCTAAACTCCGTCACCTGTAAACATACAAATAGCATTTCAATGAACGGCGTCATCATTAGAGTTTGAAATTTAACTTGTAAACATGAAAATGCGATATAAAAAAACATTTTTTTGTTAGATATCGACAAAATTGAGTTATTTTAAACTACACATTTAATATTGTTTTCAAAATAAATATAAAAATGTTTTCGGAGAAAAATACTTTTTGTTCAATAGTTTTGGTAAAATTTTGATATAGTTTTATAAAAATACTGAGCTCTTTAGTATTTATGATACGCATTTAGTCGTTAGTTTCAAGAAATGTTAGAGAAAAAAATTTGATATTACAATGACGTTATCCTGATCAAAAATTAACTGTTCAATTAAAACAAAATTTTTAAATGTTGTATGCATTTGAATTTAATAGTTTTTTGTACTATTTTTTCTTTGTAAATTTAGCAAAGCTCATTGAAAAAATAAAATATAACGATATGGTGGAGGTATGGGTGTATACAATACCCGTACACACTGAATACACCATATTACACCCAGCGCCTACACCACATCGTTATATTTATTTTAATAGTGATTTAAAATTACCGATCATTTATGATAGTAATCATTTGGACCAGACCATTTATTCGTGAATTAACCGGCTATTTATAAAATAAAATGGAGGGTTTCGGTTTCTGTTTCTCAGAACAACATAAAAAAAACAATAGAGCAGTTTTCAACAGTAGAATCAAAAGAATTAATTAATTTATATTTATGTAGCCTTATATAATAATAATAAATATTCGCGGATATTTATAATAAATTACCGTGAATATTTAAATGGTTAATTAACAGGTTAAATAACCGGCATTATATATATTTATTATATTTTTTAAAGTACTATTGATCTATACTAACATAACGAAAATATTAAATTTTTTGAAGTCAGGCATGAAATTACCTTGCTGGTGTAGGATCTCAGCATGTTTGCCTTAACTCCACGAGGTGGCTCGACAGTCATTTTGCTACCATTTTGTAAAATTGCCACCGGGAAATGTGGCGACGGCGTCGACGTCAACCAGACACGGAAATCCTTGTGAACGACTTCGAGATCAATTGTTTCTATCAGCCGTTCGAGTCGTGGCATCCAGCTAGGCGCCAAGTGACAGTTCTTTAGAAAAAAAATCGGTTATCACCCATTTTTTGTAACGTCTCTCGTGCATGCACCCAGCCCTAGTACTACACCAATTCTAAAGACGTAGTGACGCCAAAAAACACATTTCTGTACAACCGATACTGAATTAACAAAATGGCGATATAAAAAAAGAAAGAGGACATTCATTCACCAGTTAAAGTAATCAAAATAAAAAATGTGGAAAACCTGTGGGTCAACTCTAAAACATTCCGTTACGTGTTCAATACGTTACAATAAATTGATACTAATGTGTTTATAATAATATATTAAAAAGAGTTTTATATAAAAAAAAACAAAAATAGTTGAGAATTTCTGAATCATAAGAAAAAAAAAGTTGAATTTATTTGATAGACTTTTATATTTAACGAATTCAAGTTAGAATGCGATTTTCTGATTGCCGTATAAACAAGTAGGTTAGATAAGGTTCACGCCCACTGATTCGGATCGACACAGTCCAGTGTGGGTATACACTGCCGTGTCAAGCCGATCCGATCCGATTAAGTGGGTATCGATCTTTATGCAACAAATCCAAATCGTATCAAAACTAAATCGCAATAAATACTTTGGAATGCCGCAAACCTGATCTCAATCGGTTGATATCGTACGACAAATTATCTGCTTACACATACATACACACTTATGGACGTCCATCCAAAAAGAATCAGAATAGCTTCCTAGGATCCCAAAACAACGAAATCTGAAGAAAACTCGATTTTTGAAAATCGGTCCGAAACCAGTAACTTCTTTTTTTTTGAAAATTTTCAATAGCGGTAAGTTACAAATACAATTTAAGTACCTGGAAAAAGACCCACGATCCGATTTCGAGTGCTTCCTCCATCAACTTCTCGGCTCTGGGTCCTTGTCCTTGACCAAGCGATATGCCATTCAGTCGACTCGAAAACTTCATTTTGTCAGCGAATTTATACAATTCTGCGGCTGGATCCGTTCCGGTGGACAGTACGAAAATGAGGGGAACTTGTGGACTGGAATCTTTATAGATGAGTGATAAATCTGACGTCTGCGGTTCGACAAATCTTTGACCCAAATGAGTGCAGAGAAAGTCTTGCATTGCGTTTGTCACGCGATCAGGTCGAATGCATTTCAGTATCATCATTTGTTGGAAATCGTCTAGCCTTGCATCCCACGGCGCTGGGAACGGCTCTCTGAAATATTGAATATATTTTATAACCGAGCGGCGTAGAGTAGTGGTGAGAGCACTAGACTCGCATTCGAGGGGTCCTGGGTTTGAATCTCGGCCAGATATGACTAGGAATATTTCCTACTTACTCTCGCCGAGAAACGATAATTCCTGTACCGGTTATCTTGTTGAGGTTTTCCATGATTTACCTCAATTAATGCCAGATAAATATCGAGATGATTCCTTATTCGAGGCAGGGCCGTCTTTAGCCCTGGGCATTTTAGAATATTATATTAAAACGGGCAAAAGGACTAAAAGGAGTATATAAACAAAATTCTAAATTTATTTACTTGTCATTTTTATTTCTTTACAGGCACATTAAATGAATATGTAATTATAATACAATTCGGAAAAGTAACTCTTATAGCATTCACTATATATGTGCCATAAATCTATGTTGATTGAAGAGATACCCTTCTAGTTTTGGGATAAGCAAAATCGTTAATCATTTCTCCAAAATTTATGTTTTTGACTACATTACATTCTACGGAAATCAGCGGCAAACTAGTCAACCTTTCGTATTTATATTGCATAATTACTTTTTTCTTCTACAACTTTGTATATTATTACTTAAAAACGAGTGTAATTACTAAGCAAATCAATAATTAACAAATACATTATTAAAAACTATATCGATATATTTGTTGGTAGAATCGGTTTTGAATTTTGAATAAAAAAAGATATAAAAACGTGACTGCAATTTAAGATGAAAACTAATTTTAATTTATTAACTTTCGTTTAATTAAGAAGTTTCATATTACGTTATTTTCCAATTATATAATAACAAAAGAATATATTATGAAATAACAGAAAAGTAGAAGAAACTTATCGAAGAATAATAAATGGTTATATTAAAACTCATGAACAAACTAGCAATATCTTATATAGAAAAATTTTATGAGCTACAATTAAAATTTTATACTAATTATATCCTATCCCGTTTGTCATTTTATAGATATATAGTTTTACAAACTTTAACGCTTTAACATTTCCGCAGCTATACACATTAATTACTAATCTAATTATAAGAAAGCAAAAATGAATCTTTTTGTATACCTGTGGGGTTGACCTGACTGGAATATTTGATAAAAAGCATTAACATGCTCTGGAAAATCTTCAACAAATTGTGCAAAGGTCTTCAAATTTTCTAACGCTAGAATTTCAAGCCATGCACGTGCTTCGAGCCAAGCCGATGCAGGATTAGGACGGTCCTGTATTATTAATTAAAATTTTACTGATTTACAAACAAAACAAACAAAAAAAGTGCATTAATTGAAAAACTCAGATCGCAGTATCAAATACTGCCGAGAATATTTGCTAAAACAGATATTGCAGTTTTACTATGTCTACTTAAATTATTTGTTCTTAGATTATATAATAAAAATTAACCTTTTAATACACCTCTTTTAGATTATTTTTCTGTTGCGAAATGCACCTCTTTAAAATAACCCCTCATAAAACTTACTACCTGTCAATATAAAAGGATCTAATGAATCCACTGAAAAGTGGACGTATAATAGAAAATATTAAGCCCTAATATTTTCTATTATCAAGTCGGTCAGTGTAATTCATTAATGTTCAGCAAACTGTGAGTAGCATCTCTCAGACTGGAAAGAAAATAATTGTAAGCCCTTCCTTAAAGCTCACTGAGGACTGACACTCAGAAAAGTGATTGGGCTTTTAATCAGTCATGCTTTCCTAAGAAAACACCTACGTGTGATGGGAATACAGCAGTAATCAACACTATGTAGATTTTGCGAAATGGAGGATGAAACAGTCACCCATATCGTGTTCGAATGTAAGGTTCTAACCTACAGGCTATATTGATGATGATGGAATAGTTCCACAGGACGATCTTCTGGAGAGCATAAGAAGATCCAGATTATTTGTTTACTAGATCCAGTAAAAGAGGAAATACATGAATCCTTTCAGGATATCTCTAACCTACAGGAGAACAACCATCTTTGGCTATATTGATGATGATGGAATAGTTCCACAGGACGGTCTTTTGGAGATCATAAGAAGATCCAGATTATTTGTTTACTAGATCCAGTAAAAGAGGAAACACATGAATCCTTTCAGGATATTTCTAACCTACAGGAGAACAACCATCTTTGACTATATAGATGATGATGGAATCGTTCCACAGGACGATCTTCTGGAGATCATAAGAAGATCCAGATTATTTGTTTACTAGATCCAGTAAAAGAGGAAACACATGAATCCTTTCAGGATATCTCTAACCTACAGGAGAACAACCCTCTTTGGCTATATTGATGATGATGGGATAGTTCCACAGGACGGTCTTCTGGAGATCATAAGAAGATCCAGATTATTTGTTTACTAGATCCAGTAAAAGAGGACATACATGAATCCTTTCAGGATATGGTGCATTTGGGCCAAGAGATCACCCCATTCTACTTTAATCTTTAATTAGTTAATAATAAAATTAGCAAGCCGAGTATTTTTAAGAGTTTAGGTAATTGATCAGTGACTCACATGTAACGGAAGTCCTGACGAGAGAAAGTAGTGCCATTCCTCAGGGCTTATCCTCTCCTCGTCCATCATGATTCGAATACAAAGGAGGAAGGCGAAGTGCAGTTTATGCTTCTCGAACAAACTTCGACATACCGAAGTGTACAAACTGAACGTAAAGTAATTGTTTATTGTTTCCACGCGTTCATTTATGTCCGCTGAAATAAATATGGACATCTCTTTGTAAAATGTAGTCTGGACATACGTGGGTACATAATTTGACTAATGATTGTAAGAAAAGTTAAGTGGGTAAGTATCAAGGAGAAGCAAAGTTAATGAAATAAATTTGCATTTATTGAAGTTATACTTCTTTTGGTGCGTTAAGAGTAAAATTTTAGCAGGCAATGGAGGATGCGCGCGCACTGCTAACAAAAATTTGAAAGTATGAAGTTATTTAATATATTTAATAATCCGTGAAAATTCACTTTCAAATTTTGAATCCTTAGAGTCAATCGGCACATATAACTGATATGCCTATCCACACCTATATCTGAAATGCCTATCGGCACCTATATTTGAAATGCTAATCGGCACATATATCTGATATGCCATCGGCACCTATATCTAAAATGCCAATCGGTACCTATATCTGAAATGCCTATCGGCACCAATATCTGAAATGCCAATCGGCACCTATATCTGAAATGCCTATTGGCATATATATTTGAAATGACTAGGGGCACCTTTATTTGAAATGCCAATCGGCACATATATCTGATTCGTACCTAAAGGAATCTTTCTGTGAATTTGTGGGATTTCAGCTAAAGATAGCATAAAAATCTAAATTACTTCCTAAGTAAAATCCTACTTGAATTATTTTATTGATTCTCATCGACAATTTACAATACTTTTTTTAAAAACACTTAAAAGACTGGGAAATATTCGCGGTAGATTATATACTTTAAAAGCGATACTTACTGCTCTTTTCGGTGTTTGCCATGCTGTTGACGAAAATCGAAGTGAACCATTCTAATGAGTACTGATACATAGGGTCGACAGTTGACAAATCGAGGAGACAGAAAAACAGAATCTGTGCTCGATTAGCGACCGGAATATAGAGGGCGCGGGTAGTATCAATGTCAACTTGGGTTATTTCGGCAGCTGCGACTTTCAACTAAACACAGAGGAAAATAATTTTTTATTACCAATTGATACTGTGTTTATTTTTGGCACATATAGAGGCGAACAAAAAAAAATTGTTAAAATTTCGATTTCGATTTCGACCCTATTATAATAACTTCCCACTGCACTGGTAAGTTAAAGAAAATTTATCTGAAATTTCTTTAAGAAAAGACTCCTTAATAACCGCGTCTTTCGAAATTACGCGCTACAGTCCAGGACAATTAAAACGTCTCAATCTGGTTTTAACGCAAACGAACAAATTCCCGTAGTTAAAGATCAATGACACGTACTTTTATCTCTGTGCTTTTCACTTTGGATGATTCCAGTGTTAGAATTAAATCAATGTCGTCAACTGGCGATCCCTCGGACGCCGACAGCTTGTAAAGAATACGATCTTCAATCTCTTTCAGTTCCTGTTTCATCTGCGCGCTGCTCACCACGAGCAAACTTCGCGCTTCTTCTAAATCTGGACGTTCTTGCATCACGACCAGTGCAAGCATCTGATCTTGTAAGCCGCTATTACAAAACGTCAATTGAAATCAACATCAATATTAACTCACTAATAGTGGCATAATTGTGACATTACAAGATTCATATTCGGTTGGTACTGGGTTCGAATCTCGGTGGACGCAGATGTGGCTAAGACTTTTGCCTATCGACTCTCGCCGAGAAACAGTAACTCCTGTCCCGGACATCTAATTGAGATTTTTAATGATTTCTCTCAATAATTCCAGATATATTTCCAGATGGTTTCTCACATAAGACCATGGACGATTGCCTGTCAAACTTCTGAACTTCGAAAGCTGCCTACATACTCCTAATTTCCCACAATGGAGATGGGTACCTTCAAGCATTATTGCTAGAGGTGCCAGGTAAATAACGACCTCAGTTCGGGAACAATTCATAGCTGTGTGCAAAATAAGTTTATCTTAAATATTATAATAAATCATCGACAATGCCAATGTGTTGTGTTTATCAATTTTCAAATTATACAGGTCTTGTGTTTCCAAAGCATTGGAAATTGAAAAATAAGTGGTGGTATGCTAACAGAAGGGGACAACTTTCAAGGTTACTGGAATACTAGAACATTGAGCGTAAGAGGCTCTAAACATGGTCACGTCTGTGATTGGTTGAGTGGATTGCTTACGTCACTGAATGTCCATGGCTTGGTTTTTCAATTATTGTTATTCCAACTGTTTGAAAAAAGATTCCACAAGTCTACTTCCCCCGTCCTCGCTCGCGTCTCGTCTAGTCACACCTTCAACAATGCTAACGCCCAACCTTAGTTTCTAGTAACTTTGAAAAACTTTTACTGTAAATGCTCCGATAATAGTTTCTGAAACCCGTTCTAACATACTAAGCAAGATTTTGCAACAGAAGGAGAAATTACAGATAAAAAAACTAAGTATGTATATCTATTTAAAGGATGGTTATAAAATTAAAACATCACAGAGATATTTTGAATTATTCTTTATTTAAATCGCTCCAGTTAGAAAGGAGCACGTATATCCCTTTACACCCGAGATTATACAATAGTGAGTTCTGACTTTGAAAAATTCTACACCATGCCCGAAACTATTTTTATGAACGCAACCAACGTCGATCGACCGTGAGTCTATCTGAGAGTGCACCAAAATATACTTTATTAACATAGAAACAAGTGTCCGAAACAATATTTTGGACACTAAGGAAACCACGTAACCATATTTTTCTCTCGGGTGCAAAGGGATATTTGGTTACTATGCTTCGTAATGAAAACCAATCTTAACTTAGGTCGTTATTTATTTGCTGCCATCTACGTTACGCCTGTCATGTACCCATGTCCATTACTTACACCCAATGGAACATTGCATTGCTACAATGTTGCAGAAATTCAATTCGAAGAAACACGGAACTAAGACGAGAGATATTTAACTATAACCGCAGCTTTTAATGCGTTTTACTGACCTTGGCACTAATGTGAAGTTAACAACAAGAACTTTAATAGATATTTCCGGAGTATAATGCGGATTTGGCAACTTAGTCGTAATGTAAAGTCGGAAGTCGTCATTGTACGGAACGGTGACATCTCCCAGCTTTAAAACAGGCGTGCCGCCCTGTTTGAAAATCTGCTTTTGGAGAATCGGGTCGAGTGCCGGGTCCAATTCCGTGCCAACATTCTCAATCAGACACGGCTTGCCAAACCGAATTGCCGATTCCATTGTTCGTAGTAAGTCTTTATCTGCTAACTTGCATACGGCCAATCCAAAAGCTTTACCCTGTAAACGAGTAGAAAATCGATACTCTAAAATATTTTAATGTGACCGGCGTATTTTGGAGCAATATCTAGAGGTAATTTAATGTAGACAATTCAATGTAGGTATACACTATACATAAAACCTTGCATCTACTAAAAAATTTGAAAAATAATGTAAACTAAACTGTCTAAAAATTGCTTGTTTTTCCTTATTCGACTCTAAGACGACATATGGAATAGAATTGTGGGGCAATTCTTGTGCAACTCATAATCGTTTTAACTGAAAAAAGTCATAAAATACAAACAAACAAATAAAGTAATTTTCTTAAGAAATTTTCGTTGTAACGAAAATGTTTATTTCATTCAATGTCTATACAAATCTATTTCATGATATGCTTAATATTTTCGATGCATATTGTGTTATTGTTTATCTTTTTTATTTTTTAACTGTCATAATAATATATTCTACAAAAAGACTAAAGACACGTTCTCCCACCACCATTACAACCGGTACTTCCACCACATGTTAGTTTTTCTATTTTTTTAACTTGTTATTTAACGATGTTATGGGGATATTAGAAATGATCTAAACCAAACATTTTCACGCATTTTCAATTTAATTAAATTTTATTAAATTGTGAGGTCGGTTCTGAAGTCTATTTGATTTCTACATACTGTTAAAAAAAAGAATCAACTTAAAAATTACCCCGTACATGCAGCAAGGGCCACACTTTTGTGTACGATTGCATCTCCCAAACATACTTAAGGCAGTCGGAATGCTCTGAATTTAAAGCCAAAAATAGAGCTGCGGCTGTCAACTGATTGTAGACTTATTCGTCAACATTCTGCAAAAATTCTTTCTCTATAAGGAAGATAAAGGACAAATTTAGGTCACCAATGGACTAATTTTGTAATTTATGTACGATTTACTAGAAAAAGTTGGCATTAATTTAGCTAAAAAAAACACGTTTTTATTGTCACACTACGACCTTATTTGTACTTATTTCACAAAACTGTTCCATCACAAACCTAAAGTGACTCTTCCTTTCTCGGAAAAGTTTTTTAAATCTTTAAAATATTTCCAAAAATTAGAGTAATCAATTGACAGCGGCACCCTTGTAATAACATCTTTTAGCCTTGTAGTTGGCACCAGCCAAAAATTGAAACGTGCGGATGATTTGAGCGTGACAGAGCTAAAGAAGGTCACATCCACAATATGTCTTTTGCCTACCTCGCCTCTTATCGCTGGGTCTCAGCACAAGCTGTGTGAAAGTGAACTAGGCTTGCCATGAAAACCGACAAAATTAACGCTCACAAGAACGAAGCTACAATATATATAATATGAGAGTAGTCACGGGTTCAGACTAGTTATTACTGAAAGTAAACAGTAAACATAATAATGTAATATAGTCATGCAAGAAATAATTGATCGGTCAATACGCGTTGTAAACATGAATGGTCTAATAAATTATGTGCGTATGTTGTAAATGTACTTACCATGTTGCGCACCCACTTGTTGGCTTGACCTTGAGGGTCAATAAACAGCGGCCAACGACGCGAGTTTGTCACGAGGACAGCGTTCTCGGTGGAGAGAAAGTCTCGAGGCAGTCCGTCTAATTGCCACTGGCGTATGGTGACGGCTTCACCGAGCGTTGACACCGGATTGCATTTGCTTGTGTGCGGTACGCGTTTTTCGGCCAATACTTCCTGCCAATCCGTCAGCAGCTCTCTACAAACAAAAACACGTTCAAACGTATTTATTTTTAGGCTCTGTACTTCAAAAGAGAAAAAAGTGGTCAAGCGTGAGTCGCATTCGCACACGAAGGGTTCCGTAACACCGTACAATATTTATTAATTTTATTTTATTTTTAGTGTATTTGCCATATGGCAACATACACTATTGGCGTCGGTCGGATGGCGGGGCCTAGGGGTCGGACCAAAATTTCTCGACGTTTCATAACCTCCTAAACACTTTGCCACCATTTTTAAAAATGTTTATATATATATATATATATTTATATACGTATACTTATATATATATATGTGTGCGGGCAATAACTTTCGAAAGAGTCAATTGATTTTAACGAAATTTGGCCCACTTGTTGAAATCCGTCATCGCAAGAAGCCTATTTAAAATGGGCCTAATCGGGTCATTTTAAGGGTAGTTTTTAGGGGTTGAAAAATGTTTTTGGGCCCCAAAATACCGAAAAAATTCTCCAAATCGTTTCAAAATTGAAATTTAACCCTCTGGTAGTAATTAAAAAGTGTCCCCAAAATTTTAATAAAATCGGCCCTAGTTTGCAGATAGTGACTTTAGTATTTAATTCGGTGTAGACGTTAGATTGACAATAATATTACAATTAAGAAAAAAAAATGTTTTTTAAGGGGTGGATTAAGGGGTTAAATTTTTTATTTTGCCCAAAAACAAACTTAATTTCACTTAATAAAAGTATAAAGCTACACGGCCCTATACAAGCAAATACACTATATTGTCGGCAGGGTTTTGGCACTGCGACCCGGGTTTTTATTATTTGTTATTACAGCAGCTGTTTGAACGACCGTAAAAAAACTTTAAATATAATTATATGAATGTAGTGTTAATTATATTAAAACAAATAATTATTAAAAAACCAACTGTTCCGATCTGGAATAGCTGCCATAGTAATACACACTAAGGCGCAGAAATGCTTCTAGTATGCAATTGCACTCTTTTAACGTTTATAGGAAAAAATACAATATTTATTAACTTTATTTTATTTTTATTACTTGCTGTTATAGCGGCCACATTAATACACACTCCGTGAAAATTTCAAGTGTCTACTTATTACGGCTCAAAAGATACAGCTCTGTGACAGACGGACGGATGGACAAACAGTGGAGCCTTGGGTTTCCGTTAGCACCCTTTGAGTACGGAACCCTCAAAAACGGAAACCTTAATTTCAATTTCTACATAACCGTGATAGTTCAGTATCAGTGACGGCCGTTCTATACACATAAATGCCAATTTCATTATCGTATCCGTGCTGTGCTAGTTTAGTACCAATGGTGTTCGATCTATATCAGTGATACATATTCACACATATTTCGTACGAGGTCTTCAGTGATTATGTTATTTACTTTATTTGATGTTATTTTTTCACTATAGTAAAAACATGTCAATAAAAATTACAAGAAGATCATTAACAACTTTATAGGTATATTATTACGGTATAGAAGTAACACTGAAGCCGGGGGTGTGTAAATGTATTCATTTAAACTAAAGACGTCGATATTATTAGTGTATTTGCCATATGGCAACATACACTATTGGCGTCGGTCGGATGGCGGGACCTAGGGGTCGGACCAAAATTTCTCGACGTTTCATAACCTCCTAAACACTTTGGCACCATTTTTATTTTTAAAAATGTTTATATATATATGTATATATATACATTTATATACGTATATATATATATATATATATATATATGTGTGTACGCGCGATAACTTTCGAAAGAGTTAATTGATTTCAACGAAATTCGGGCCACATGTTGAAATCCATCACCGCAAGAAGCCTATTTAAAATGGGCCTAATCGGGCTATTTTAAGGGTAGTTTTTAGGGGTTGAAAACTGTTTTTGGGCCCCAAAATACCGAAAAAATTCTCCGAATCGTTTCAAAATTGAAATTTAACCCTTTGGTAGTGATTAAAAAGTTTCCCCATAATTATAATAAAATCGGCCCGACAGGACCGGATTTACAAATTTTATGAAAACACTAGTTTGCGGATAGTGACTTATTTATTGAAGGGTGTATTTAATTTGGTGTAGACGTTAGATTGATAATAATATTACAATTAAGAAAAAAATGTTATTTTAAGGGGTGTATTAAGGGGTTAAATTTTTTATTTTGCCCAAAAACAAACTTAATTTCACATAATAAAAGTATAAAACCACACGGCCCTATACAAGCAAATACACTATATTGTCGGCAGGGTTTTGGCACTGCGACCCGGGTTTTTTTTTCACTTACACTGATACATGCTTACAGCACTGATATGTGTACAATCTTAAGTGATTTCGCTATTAATTTTATTTCAATATAAAAACACGCCTGTGAAAGCTGCGAAAATATCGTTGGCGATACCGAAGCAACACTGAAAGTAAAAAACGTCGCTGTGCTGGACGTGTGTGTGGACGTGTGTGTGGACGTGTCCATTTAAATTAAAGGCACCGATACGATTTTTCACTGATACTGATTCACGTTCACGACACTGATATGTGGAAATTGGCTCTTATAGAATCATTTGTTTGTCTGTAAGTTTGGCATAATGGAATTCTTCTGAACTAAATACTTACCTTCGATATTTATCGGTAAACGGAGACAGATAAGCGACACAACCAGAGCTTATCAAAATGTCTCCAATCACGTTTATAACACCCGCTTCGAGCTGTTCAATAGTTTGCAGCCATCTGACTCTCTCGTCGGCCAATCCACCTACCAAACGCACAGCTCGGCCCATCCTCGCTTCACACAGGTTAATATTATTCTCCTGTTCCTCTTTGTAAGCTATTTTCGCGTTCAGTTTATCATTAAGGTCGGCCAATCCTTTCATGATGGCTTGCATCTTTGCTTTGGTCACTGCCAATGCAGCTTCCACTTCTTGCAATTCTATATTGGCTTGAGCCAGAGCTGCCTTCTTAGGTGCCACAGCTTTATCGACGAAGTAGTATTTGTACATCGCGTGGACCCACATGCAAAGCGAAGTGCACGCTTTTGACACCTAAACAAAAATTAACCAAAGCTAATACTACAGTCGACACAGAAGTTTCAGGCTTGCGTCCATAGAGGATAGAAGAAAAGGATGAAAGCGCTGAAGCAACAAGCAAGCTATTGTTCTGAAGTTTGGAAATCCCTCAGTCTTTATTGAATTAATTTGAATATTTGGTTGGATTAGGTCAAGGAGAATAGAGAGAAAGGAGATTGATCTCGGCGGGCCGTAATGTGAAGCGCGTGTCCCGAAAATCAATGACGGAAACGGTTCGTAAAAGCTTTACGCGCGGCCCCGAGTTTCGTGCATACTAAAGTATCGCGATGTATTCCTTTCTTCTTACTTCTGATGGTACTTTTGTCGCGCATCCGACCGGAATCACTCCTACCTACCGGGCGGCCGCGCCTAATGAATTGTCACATTAACAGATTTTATCTTTAATTGCAGGGGTGGATATAGTTTTTTCGGGAAGTCCAACAGGGCTTCATTTTCTGTTAGATTAAGAATCTTTAAAATGGGATTTAAATTGTTGTAAACATTCATTGTTACACTGCTAAATTAGAAAAATGTAGATATTTTTTTCCACTGTCACCGTCGGGGTTCAAATCCGAATCTTTCCACTTTCGCGGCGGAATGAGTTAATCAGTAGCCCTACGGTGCGATATCTTAACAGTTAATTCTTCATAATAAACCAAATGTAACATTAAATTCACTACATGCGAGAGCTGATTATTTCGTTAAGTATCTCTAGACACGAATCATCACAGTAGCGAGAGTATGAATGAATCAAGTAAATTTCCATTTTTTATTATTATTAAGTACAATACATAATTCGAAGGCAGGTATAGGGGCTAATAGCCAACCTTTGTTATCATTTAAAAAAAATTCTAATTTAGTAATGTAACAATGAATGTTCACAACAATTATATAGCTCGTTCTGAAGCATTACAGAATTAACATATTCTTATATATGGGATTTAAATATAATTTTTAAACACATTAAAATCAGAGTTGAGACTTGGTGACCTGTGTAAACAAAAAACACTATAAATTCACTCATTAAATTGTCAAAATTCACCCGAAAAAATATCAAATAACACCCAATAAATTACCAAATTCACGTGAAAAAATGATAAAATTGATCCAAAAAATTGTAAAACTATACCCAATAACATGTTAAAATTCAACGAAAACAATGTCAAAATTCACCCCAAAAATTGTCCAAAATCACCTGAAAAAATGTCTAAATTGATTCAAAAGATTTTTAAGTTTCATCCAGGAATGTGCTAAAATTTCCTCAAAAATTTACAAAAATTCACCCACGATAATAATAATCATTAATATTAACTATTTTTTACTATTAGTGGTTGTTGTTAACATACCAAATATAAAACACCCTGTAGTCAGAAAAAATATGTACATAGGTACAATTAATTAAAATCTATAATGCAGTTCCTCCAGAGATTAGGTCTCTAAATAATAAACTGTTTAAACAAAAACTAAAAAAATATTTAGTGACCAATACTTTCTACACCATAGTTGAATTTTTGAATGTTTAGTGAATTTGTATTTTTATATTATGTTGACTTGTTTTATACCTGTTTGGTAACAAAAATAAAAATTATTATTATTATTATTGTTATTATTATTATTATTATTAGAACTTGGGGGCCCAAGGTTTACGCCTTCTTAGTCCCCCCTACAGAACTTGTTATATTTATTAGTACTATAGATTGTTCGAACATACCTTTATAATCTTAGCAGGTTCAAATAGTGGATTATTACAATAAACCGTGAGTTTTTCAATCATTGGCTCTGTTATCGTACTTTTATCAAAATTCATCATCGACGTAAGAAAACCACCGGGATCGGACATCATCGCACGTCCAGGTTCCCAGTAATCGAGTATCTTCTCTCCCGGCATATTACCTGGAATCTGGATAAGTACGGGCGTTAGCAGTGACATAATCAAGGAGGGATTCGACTGAAGTAGGACTCGGAATTTTTCAAATTTTAATATTCAAATATTCTTTTAAATTTTTATTCGAATATTGAATACTTTTCGAATATTGGAAGAATAATTTGATTAAACATACACAATTAAGTTAGCAGAACAGTGGACGAATTGATGTTAATCAATAAACCAAAAAAACCCGGGTCGCAGTGCCAAAACCCTGCCGACAATATAGTGTATTTGCTGATACAGGCAGTGTGGTTTTCTTATGCGAACTTAAGTTGGTTTTTGGGTAAAAAAAAATTTTACTCCTTAATACAGCCCTTAAAATAACATTTTTTTTTCTTAATTGCAATATTATTATGAATCGAACCTCTATACCAAATTATATGCAACTTTCAGTAAATAATTTACTATTCGGACTTACAAATTTTATGAAAACACTAGTTTCATAAAATTTGTAAGTCCGGTCCTGTCGGGCCGATCTTATTAAAATTTTAGGGGCACTTTTTAATTACTACCGGAGGGTTAAATTTCAATTTTGAAACGATTCGGAGAATTTTTTCGGTATTTTGGGCCCCAAAAACATTTTTCAACCCCTAAAAACTACCCTTAAAATGGCCCGATTGGGCCCATTTTAAATAGGCTTCGTGCGGTGATGGATTCTAACATGTGTGCCAAATTTCGTTAAAATAAATTAACTTCTTCGAAAGTTATAGCCCGCACACATATATACCTATATATATATATATATATATATATATATATATATATATATATATATATATATATATATATATATATATATATATATATATATATATATATATATATATATATATATATATATATATATATATATACATATATATATATAAACATTTTTAAAAATGGTGGTAAAGTGTTTAGGAGGTTATGAAACGTCGAGAAATTTTGGTCCGACCCCTAGGTCCCGCCATATATTTGACCTTCATCAGGCATCTATAAAGTACAGCACATGTTAAAATTAAGTACTTTATAGATGCCTGATGAAGATCAAATATATGACCGAAACGTCGCTAAATTAATAATTGGTTTATTGATTAACATCAATTCGTCCACTTTCCTGCTAACTTAATTGTGTATGTAAAAATATTTACATATCAAAATAACAGACAGATTATCCAATACATTAATTGTGTATGTTTAAAAAAAATATGGACACAACAATTTCCAAAATAATTTGATTGCACATAACAATTTAGGTTTTTATTATATAAAAATCCCGGCTAAGTGCGAGTCGGACTCGCGCACGAAGGGTTCCGTACCATTATCTATAAAAACGGCAAAAATCATGTCTGTTGTATGGGAGCCCCACTTAAATATTTATTTTTTTTTAATGAATTTAGTAGAGCTGTTGATGTAATTAATATTGTGGTTTGGAGATACAGCTAAACATTTTTTTATTTTTTCAAAATATAATTACAGTAGAATTCCGTTTATTATGACTCCGCCTATATTGACCAACCGCCTATTATGACGTAATTACACAACGAGGTTTGGTTTTCATATAAAATTCTTTGTAACAAAGTCGGATATAATGACTTCGCTTACAGTGACATGACGCTTATTATGACCCATTTTTAATAAATTTTGTCCGTCTATAGTGACCGACATGATTCTTTACACCTTCGGCAATGTTCTTTGATTCCCGACGACGTTCGGCACGTGGCTTGTTTTTGTTTTGAATCTCAGTGAGTAATTGATAGTTGAACGTCACGCATTGTTTTTAGTGATATCCTATGTAAAAAATGTCATCTCAACGTCGTAAAGCATTTACGATTGAGGAGAAAGGTGAATAATATGCAGATTAGAAAATGGAGAATCAAGCTCATCTCTCGCAGAGGAATTGGGCGTGGGTCATTCGACAATCTCAATGATTTTCAAAAACAAGAACCGGATTAAGCGATCGTTCAATTCAAATGTTTTGAAACCGAAGAGGCTTCGAAAATCGCGCAAGAAAATGTTGATCAAGCGTTAATTCAGTAGTTTAAAATCACGCGAAACAAAGGAATACCCGTCAGCGGCCCTATGCTACCTAAAAAAAGAAAGTTTTTTTTTCACAAAAATGCTTTGTATGACGTGTTTGTCAATTCCCTTCGATGTCATTATAAACGGATTCCACTGTATAACTATTTTTTGAAAAAATAAAAAAATGTTTAGCTTTATCTTCAAACCACAATATTAATTAAATATTGATTTTATTCTGTTTTAGTATTCGTTGTTATTGCGACAACAGAAATAGATCATCTGTGAAAATTTCAACTGACTAAATATCACGGTTCATGAGATACAGCCTGGTGACAGACGGACGGACAGCGGAGTCTTAGTGATAGGATCCCGTTTTACCCTTTGGGTACGGAACCCTAAAAAGTAAACAATTAGACATATTCTACTCTTTTTTGTTCTAATTACTATTCTTACGTAACCATACTGATTACAAAATTTATAAGCATTGTTTGAAGAACTCTTCTGTAGTCTCTTTTCTGTGACAGTATTTGGTGTTTGGTACCTTATTGGGTTTTATGTCCCTGACGATACAAAGCGCTTCAATGACAAGAAGGACGCCGGCCGGCGGTCTTTTCATTGTCCGCACTTCCGTGATGTCGTTCTTGTTCAAAGCTTTCAAGCTCTCTTCGGCGGCTAGCAAAGCCGGCATTGCCTCATCTATAATAAATATACAAAGTGAACCCTCTCTTTGATTCTAATTAGCTTTGGGTTGATTTTTATTTAAAATCAAAGCTGAAAATATTTTATTTACATCGGAACTACGTATATGTGCAATGTGTCAAGTTGGACAAAAGCTATTAAAAGTTTGTAATGAAAACTGTAGTTTTTAGTTTGCAACAATCATAACAAAATTGTAACATAACAATTGGAATTTCATATGCAGGATTTGCTCCAATCGGGTGCGACCTGACTAGATCGATTATTTGTCCCCCAATACTCCTTTTCAGTAAATGTCATCCAAACTGTTAGAGCCGTTTGCTCGAAAAAAATTACATATATAAGTACCTACATACATATATATATATATATATATATATATATATATATATATATATATATATATATATATATATATATATATATATATACAAATTAACTCGTTTAATAATATAGGATAAAATTAGGATAAAATATAGGCAGTTACCATATTTTAAAGATTACAAGTTTGGCTCAATATAATTCACCAGGACTTTAAAAATATATTTTTTCGAAGTCATCTTAAAACGGATGAACCGTTTTTAATAAAAATTATATGCTAACAATCCGATAACATTCTAGATAAAATGCCGTCGAAATTTTTCTAATCGGTTGAGAACTGGCGGAGTTGTCGAGGAACATACACAAATAAAACCGCGTCGAATTGTATAACCTCTTTTTTAAGTCGGTTAATAGAATTATGATTATGATTATTCATTAAAAAAATTGTAATATTACCTAAATCTTTCTGAGCATCATCAGCAATAGCTTGTGTAATTTCAGCTTTTTTAGATGCTTCATTTTCTTCTTTTTCAACGACTGATTTTGTCTCTTCGGCAACTTTCTATAAATTAACGAGTTTTTAGAATGCAAGACAAAAACAAAGTAAGGCGCAATGCGATTTTGACTCGTGTGACTGTTGCCTAACATAATCTCCTATTATACGTGCCCTCGCTATAATACTAAATTATTAAATATGTATTATAAAACTGACTTTTTATACTTTAGTTTTTTACTTTACAAAAATCCTATACGCTGCACAGCATAATAAAATGTATACAAATGATACTTCCTCTCATTAGAGCGACCTCTATGTCGAGAGGAAGGACACAGAATGTCTGTCTGTGTTATGTGTCTAACGTGTAAATGTGCATGTGTTCGTATTGTGTGATGCGACGTGTAATGTATGTCTGTGTTTGAGAGGAGCTTTAGTGTTACAATACAAACTAAGTTAATTGAAGTAACTGAATATCTGATTTCTGTCAGCATTATGCAACCATTTACTGATTTTTTTAAAACTATTAACAGAATTTATCGTGCGGAGTACTTGTGGCAGTGTATTGTATATTTTAGGGGTCAAGTAGTAGTGGTGTCTGTGCGCCAGGTCTTGATTTGTCTTCGGTACTACTACATGCCCCTATGTTTGGGTTCTTGTGTGTTGTGCGTGCTGTATGATGTTTGAGTTTATTATTGTGAAAATTCAAAAGTATAAATTTTATTGACTTTATTTCTTTTTTGTCCTTGGTAATTAATATAAAAATGATTTTTCGGGAAAAAGGACTTTATTTATAAGTAAAACACTTAATATTTTATTTTCAGCGACGTTTCGTTCCTTGTTTGGAACTTTATCAAGCTTTAATAACTGTAAATTTGTATTAATATTGTTAAACTCAAATTTATATTCACATGTATATATTATCTTTTATATCTATTTAATCACAACATTTAATAGGTATGTATTATTATTATTTGTTATTTCAATTGTAAATTTTATAAATTGTATTTTTAAACAAAATTTATTTACAGTTATTAAAGCTTGATAAAGTTCCAAACAAGGAACGAAACGTCGCTGAAAATAAAATATTAAGTGTTTTACTTATAAATAAAGTCCTTTTTCCCAAAAAATCATTTTTGTATAAATTTTATGTTTTGTTGTAATATTATTTCAGTATTATTGTTAAATTAATAGTTTCATATTATACGCTTTTTATCCAAACTAATTTAATTCATTCGTTTTTTCATTGCCTATTAATATTTAGTACAATAATTGTTTATTTACCGTGTCCTCGGCGATTTGAGCAATCATCACTTCTGCATCTGCTGCTGCGATTTCAAGGGCCGGTTTCATGTCCTTCAGTTGTACCTGAAGAACTTTGACCTCCTCACCAGTTGTCACCAATTTGTCTAAGCCTAATACGAATAATTGCAATTTGTTATGTGTTACAATTTGTTATTATTATTTAAATAAAATTTTAAATGACAAAAAATGAATTATTTTAACTAATAAAAACTCGGGTCGCACTGCCAAATAGTGACAAGACAGTGTATTTGTTAATGCAGGCAGTGTGACTTTATTTTGTTAGCTTAAATTTGTTTTTAGACAAAATGAACTCCTTAATGCACTCCTTATACAAATAGTTTTTTCTTAATGACAATATTTTGTCAATCTACCGAATTAAATACATCCTTCAGTAAGTAAATCCGTACCCGCATAAACTAGTGTTTTCATAATATTTGTAAGCCTGATTCTGTTGGGTTGATTTTATTAAAATATGGGTAGCATATTCTGAGAATTTTTTATATTTTTGGATCCAGAAGCATCCTTAAAATGGTCCAAATTGTAAATAGATTTCGTGCGGTGACGGTTCCAACATGTGGACCAAATTTCGTTAAAATTAGTAAATTCTTTCGAAACTTATTTCCCGTACACACAGAACACACACAAGAAAAATGGTGCTAATATGCTCAGGAGGATATGAAACGTCGATAAATTTTAGTCTGATCCCTAGGTCTCGCTATCCGACCGATGTCAATAGTTTATGGTGCCATATGGTAAATACACTAATTATCTAAGAGCGTGCGAGTACCGGATTTTCCTTTTCAGGTCGCGTATTTGATAAATATATCGAGTATTCTAGAAGGCTATGACAGCCGAACAAGCACAACAGCGAATCTTAATAATAGAGTACTTTAAGGGGGGAGCCTGCTTTAGAGGCTTCAAAAAATCGATTTTTTTTTTGCATAAATGTCTTCCCAAACTATCCAAGAATATATCCCTAAAATTTCAGAAACAAATTCAAATTATTTTCGGAGTTACAGAAGAAATAGTGAGCAAGCGTCGAGCAGGTCGAGCGGCCGGATCGCTCGGAGTGCCTGCGCTCAGTCCCTAAATCTATTGTATGTATTGTACCCATTTTAACTATTGTACGTATCCAAAGGGACTAATAGTCTTTCGAGACTGAAGGGCAACTCTATGGACCAGGAATCGCTGATTAGCACATTATTGCGGTAAGTTCAAGAAAATTACGATTTTTTATAAACGAAAACTTCGACGCGCGATTTCTCGGTTTTTCATTTTTTCGATTTTTCCTAATTGGCGGGAAAGATAGGAAAAAAATTTAACGTCCTATCAAAACGAGACAAAATTGATTGTATTCAGGATTAAATTCTCTTCTAGTTGAACCTAAAAAACCTTAAAAAAAGTTATAATTAACCCACTTTTTAAACAATCTAAAGTGAAATTTTTTTTCCAAAAAAATAATTTTTTTTTTAAGTTGCGAAAAATTGTTGAATTTCTCACTTTTTTTTAGATTTTTTACGTTTAACTAGAATCTATACTATTGAAAATATAAATTTGTGTTTCCCGCCACACGACACATGCACGCTCGAGGCGCCTCGGCGAAATGCTTGTACCCGGCATATTATGACATATATTTTAATGAAAAAATTTGAGAAAAATGTTGAAATATATAACAATAAAACCTGAAAGTTTCGTTTCAATTAAATATTTATGTCCTTCCCTAAAAATTCCTCTAAAAATAGATTTTTTGAAGCCTCTAAAGCAGGCTTCCCCCTTAAGCGCTTTAACAACTTGCCTGATTTAAGTCGTCTAATTCCTTGAGTAAGTTCGCCTTTCTTCTTTCCCAACAAAGACGAATAACTCGACAATAGTTCGAGATACGAAGTCGGCGTTACGTAGTTGTGTCGGGACAACTCTTGTAAAAACTTTATGCTGGCATTGACCACACTCTGGTGCATGTGTTGACACATGACCACAATTCCATTTAGGATTTCATCGCTGACGCTTAGTTCCTCGATATCGTCGAGAAATTGTATAGCAACAGACTAATAAAACATTAATGTATTCATTTAAGTCCATCAACCGCTACGCTTATTTGGGCCTGGTGCTTATAGTCCAGCAGCCACCGCCTGTTTTTTTGTGATTAATAACAGGCTGAATCTTCGTGAGTTCGTTCGGTTCGGCGAGACGCCCAAGTTTTTCCTCTGTCCAAATTCTCAAAGAGGTAGGTAATGAACTGCGCAGATGTGTAACATGTCGATTTGGTAGGGTATCGAAATTGTCTGACTAACAGTAAATTTTTCATTGAAATTTTAAGATAATATGATAATAAACTCGGAAAAACAATTGTCCTACAAAATCGATGGTTTGAGTTGGAACGTCCTCCACGCCGAATATGTCGAAATAACGAGGTCATAAAAATTATTAATAACCAGCTGATTTTTTGTATGCAGCTTACTAAATATTAGTATAATTGAGTGGCCATAAAGTCCTACAAATGTAGTGGTAGGTTTTCCTAGTCCTATGCTTGGTAAAATTGTGTTCTACACTTTATTCCCGATAGGACAAAATCAAACCTAGGTTGTTATTAATGAAAAAAGTGTTACCGTGGAATCGAGAACTTCCAAGCGTAGGACTAGGAAAACCTACCACTACATTTGTAGGACTTTGTGGCCATTCAATTGTACTAATATTAAGTAAGCTGCATACAAAAAATCAGCTGGTTATTAATAATTTTTATGACCTCGTTATTTCGACATATTCGGCGTGGAGGACGCTCCATCTCAAACCATCGATTTTGTAGGACAATTGTTTTTCCGAGTTTATTATCATATTATTTTAAAATTTCAATGAAAAACTGACTGTTATAGTCAGACAATTTCGACACCCTATCAAATCGACATGTTTTACATCTGCGCAGTTCATTACCTACCTCTTTGAGAATTTGGACAGAGTAAAAACTTGGGCGTCTCGTCGAACCGAACGAACTCACGAAGATTCAGCCTGTTATTAATCACTTAAAAAAACAGGCGGTGGCTGCTGGACTATTATTCATATTACACCCACCGCCAAAAGTGTACAGCAATAGACTGTAATGCCGGCGCCAGACACAGCAACAATATTTGAATACTTGTTTTAACATTTGTGAGGCACGGGTATTTGGGTATTTGTTCAAAGTTTGATCACACCTTTGCACTTTGCCATTCGGTGTCGGTTTTTTGAGCGCACATCAAAGCGTTCAAAGTTCAAATGTGTACGTAGCCTGCTGCACTTGCGCAAAGCTCAGTTGCTCGTAAATCACTGAGTAGAACGGTCGCTTTGTTCAGTCGCAAGATGGACTGGATCAACGAAAGTGACCTTGAATTTATTGACTTACTTGAAGAAGAACCATGTATATCGAACCCAAAAAGTAAAAATCATAAAAATAGACTTTTTAGTTTATTTTTTTGCACATGAAATAAATAATTACATATACACTTCAATAATACAGGTATACCGCGTCCACAAAATCGTCGTCCATCTTGTTTGTTATCTATTTGAATACTTTGCAGACATGTTTGCTAAAAGTGTCTGCAAAGCATGTCTGGCTGATGCAGCAAGCATGTGTTCAAATGTTTGAGCAAAGTCTTTGTTCAAATATTTGTCTGTCTGGCGCCCGGGTAAAAACATTAATTTATTCATTTAAACCAGTGGATCCCAACCTGTAGAAGTTTGCGGACCACTCAGCTTGAAATTAAATCAGTACGGACCGCCCACGTTATATCCCTTACCAGCTGTAATCTAAGTCAAAGGTGTTTAAGTAGGAAAACAGTTTTTTAAAACACATTTTTTTATTATGATAGTCATAAGCATGGATATATTCACTCCATCTCGTTCAACGTATACCGCTTTTAAAGTTACCATTTAATGGCCAATTTTTTATGTGCTGCCGGACCTTTCCGCGGACGACTTTCGAGGCTTTCATGGACCGCCTGTGGTCCGCGGATCACTTGCGAGGCTTTCATGGACCGCCTGTGGTCCGCGGATCACTTTCGAGGCTCTCATGGATCGCCTGTGATCCGCAGACCACTGGTTGGAAACCACTGATTTAAACCCATCAATCGCCACGATTATTTGGGCCTGGTACTTATTCATATTGTACACACCGCCAAAAGTATGTGCACTATTTTACGAGAGCTGAATTTCGCTCATTCAAATAGTTTTATCTGGATTAATTACGCAAGAAATTGTTTGAAATTGTAGCTTTTTTAAAAAAGAAGATTCTCTTCTATAAAGTAAAACTATTTTTAGATTAATTCGAGTTGATATGCCCTAACATTGTAACTGTAACTGTAATTCTCGGAATGGTTTGCACGTTCGAGCTGTACAGGTCGCAATTTTTGACGGATCGCCTTGATTATATTTTTTTTCGCTCTGTTTAGTATCAAAATAGAACCCCATTTAAATTCTTTGAAACGCGTTCAGTAGTCTTTATAGTTATAAACAAATTGTTCATTTTATGGCATATTTTTATCATACAGTCAAACGTAGAATTTGCGATATACAAGCTACGGGAATCCGAAATGAAAGTTTGAAGATTTTATTTCAACAAAGTATTTGCAAGTATATAAAATAGTTTTTAATCACGCCAAAGAAGTATAATTTTCAACGCGCGTACTGCGTACATGAATATACGCATCTAGTTTTATAGTATTCCGTGCAAAATGGAGCGGTTATTTTTTAATTGGCTCCGTCGCAATCACTTTGTTAGTGCAGTTAATGAGTGACGTCACTGACCTGTAATGCCGAATCCGGCCACGCGCTGAACCAATCAATCGTACAACAGTTGACTAGCGCGGGGAATTGACGCAACCGGGCTCTGAATATTTCGCCGATCGGACTACAAAACATGATTAATTACACAATACGTCACACCTTTGCTAATATTGATAGATTGAATCATTCGTATAAAATGACACATGGAAAGAAAACAAAACACGGGGAAAACATTACCAGCTGTATGTTGGGGTGAGACACTGGAGATTGATGATATATAAGGAATCTTATTACTTCTAGCGAGCAATCCTTGTAAATTTATAAATTTATTTTGCGTATCTCGGAAACGGCTCTACGATTTGGATGAAATTTTGTATTTAGATAATGTTTTGCTTTTTAAGTTTACTTATATGGTTGTATTTCTTGTAAAAACGCGTTTTTAGAACCTGTTCAGTGATGATATATAAAAAATACACTCACCTCATGGTAATGACCGTGTGCAGATTGGCTCGCACTTGTTTTTGATACGCAGAAAATAGATTGGACTTTGTGGCTGGCAGTCCCATTTCTTGCACAATTCCTTTCATTCCCATGAAAATCTTATCAAGTTCGTCCGACTGGTAAATGTTGGGCACATCGCCGGAATTCAAAATGTTATTTAAGTCTTCCAGGAACGATTCTGATTTGATCTGGCACAAAAGTAACGGAACTCTTACCAAACATTTGCTCATACGATATATACAGGGTGTCTCAACCGACGTTGGCTAACATGGGTAACTTTGTTAATAGTGGCGATAGAAAATCGGTTAAATAGGGCAAAGTAGTGCAGAAAATTGGGCTCATTAACGTCCCGTCGAAAAAACAATTGAATTTATTCAGAAAATAGTGAAAATAGTCATTTATGAAAACTGGCCATAACTTTTTTATTTATTTATTTTTCTTATGGACGGCATTTTTGATTTTCAGATATTCGAATTCTACTTATTTTTCTGAATAATTTGACATAGTATATCCTATATCTAGACCAATCAGAAGCTACAAAACTGACCAAAGTAGCTTTTTGGCGTTATCAAAGTGTGCCGTGTAAAACAAAATTTGTTGAAACAAATACATATCGACAGATTAACAATCTGTCGAGCGATCGCTACAGTTTTGCTAATTTATTTTGTTTGATTTACTCTCTAAGATGACTCAAGCGTTCTTAAATTTGGAGAAACAGGCTACATACATTCACCGTGTGAATGGGCCTAAGTAGTAAAAGACAGAGATAGCGACGGGTTAACCTGCGTCACGGGACGCAATTTACCTACTCCAGACGCCTGATCTGACAATGTGTAATCTGGTAATGTGTTATTTCACAGCTTTGGCTTGAATTCTTACCTGGCTGTCGGTGAACAGAAATACGGTTTCTCGGTTTTGAAGACCGGCTTTCAGCATCAACGTTTTGATATCGTCGCGCCATTCGGTGGTGCCGTACGTTTTGCTCAGCTCAATTTGGAAACAGAAGAATTCGGCTATGTGGGTAGCCATTCGTGTTAAGCTTTGACGACCTGTTGAGATCGATTCGCTATTGAAAATATCCAGGTAGAAATAGAGATGGGAAAAACGGGTCTTTTTAGTGATCTGCATCTTTGCATCTGGATCCCGTATGTGAACCGGCTCACTGAACCGGTTCAAAAAGAGCCGAGCTCTGAATATGTTACTGCAGTCTGCCACTGAGTTACCTAGTTCAGTCAATCATATCACGCCCTGCTTAGAATCAAGAATGCATAGCCAAACATGTGATGCATGAGTCATTTGAGCTGATAGATGCATCAAAGCAAGAACTTATACGTAAGTGTAAAATGTGCTTCTGTGTGTTAAGTGTTTCACTGAGTTATGCGGATCCGTTGATCCGTCGGCTCAAAAAAAAGTGAGTCGGCTCTCACGAATCTTCTGTCAGAGTCGGCTCTTTGAACCGGTTCAGATCTGAGTTACCCAGCTCTAGGTAGAAATAGCCCATCGACAAATATTTAGGAATTCAAGGAAACCTAGAGGCACCGAGAATGGTGAACAGAGCGCTGTCTAGCGTTGAAAAATTACAGACAGCAATTGCAATCTCATAAAAAATTTTACAAAAAATTACATTAAAAATAAATTATGTGTAAATTTAATATTGCTTTAATTTACTCAGTATATTGGCCTTTTCGAATGCTCGTTTGAGGAATTATTCTTCCTGTTATCTTTATATTAATTAGTATGTCATCTATAATTTTTGAATCCATTTAAAAACTGTCATTACTTTGCAAATATCATAATTTTCGATCTGTGCGATTTATAGAAAATGATTCTGTAGTAAAATCGTTTGAATTTTTTCAAACTCATTGATTAAAAGTTATTCTTAATAAAACGACATTAAACTCAGAAGCGTAGCGTGTCTTGGCGGGGCCCCGTATAAAAATTTGTTTGGGGGCCCTTCCCCCGTTGAAGTAAATGACTTAAACGGGGAAATCCCGCAGCCCGCGATAACCGATGTAGGGTGTTGCCAACTTTTGAACGCAATCTTTACGCGGGAAAAAAATTGCTTTTTTGACTTTGTCATTTCTGAAATAAAAAAAAAATTGGGAAGTTTTTATTAATTTTTGCTTACGCACGTTGGGGGCCCCTGTGTCCCGGGGGCCCCGTATAATTGATACGGCATATACGGCGGTAGCTACGCCCCTGATTAAACTGTATGTATTTTTCATGATGTCAGTTGAAATTTTGGCCTGTAGTTGTTAGCTAGATCTTTAACTAGCCATCTATGGGACATTCTCAGTGCCTCGTCTAGTAATTAAGACAATTCCACATTAAATCACCTAGGAGTCTATGGTAATTCACAAAGAATCAATTAAAATATATCTAGAAATCTACCTAAAATGCTATGATACTCCATAAGAAATCATTGACGAAATCTCACCTAGAATTTTTCAACGACCAATTAGGGATTTATCGATAACTCCATCTCAGCGATCTAGCTTAATCACTAGTGTGTTTTTGTGTTTACTAGTTAAATCTTAAAAATCTACATAGACCAGGGTCGATAGTTTTGAAAATGGTAAAAAGTGAAAAAAAAATTATAGTAGGATGAAAGCCATTGAAAAATGTAGAGAATATAACAAAAATGAAAGGAAAAATAATTTACGGTCGATCTGAGGTCGGGAAGGGGAAGGGGGTGAGTTTTTAAGGGTAAAAAAACGGTTTATCTCGATTTCCGGCAAAACTACAAGTCCTATGAAAAAAAGTTAAATAGCAAAGTTGTACGTAATAAAAATATCTACAACTTTTGTTTTTACACTTTTTTCACATAACCTCAAAATTTATGTGAAAAATTCAAATAAGCGAGTTTTTGGTTTATTATTTTTATCTTTTGCAAAAAAATTTATTTTTTCACGAAATTTGGTGAAAACTTACCTTTTTATGTCCCAAACGCACAGTAATTTTTTTGATTTAAAATATTCAATTTTTCACCTTATTTTGACTTAATATCGAAAAAGCATCCTAATTTTCAATCGAGAATTGTCACGTCAAAATATCTGCTTTTTTAAAAAAGTCGGTGGGCTTTTTGTTTCTTGAAATCTCTACTTTCTGATGGTATGAAAAAAAATATACATTACTAGATACGGTAAATGTATATTTAAAATTAAAGTGCAAATTTTAATAAATAGCTCAAAATTTAAACTTTAATTTTGCATTTTCTCTACCTTTTCCAATGGGTTTCATCCTACTATAATTTTTTTTGGTCTCAAAAATTATCGACCCTGGTCTAACAGGCGTATGTCTGAAAAAAAGATTGTTGCAGAAAGTAACTCATTGGATACACACCAGAGCCACCCATTCCCAAGAGCAAGGAATTTCCCATTGGTTGTCGGATAACTCTTGATATACCAGACACGTGACATATGGCGTCCAAAAACAATACCAGTTTCATCGGCTTCGTTGTTTGACTGTTGTACTCTTCTAGGTGCTCGTTTAGAGTTCTGATCAACTAAGAGAAAAGATGTAAAATTTAGGAGGCAATGCGTTTCAGCTACGCTGTTTTTTTACAAGACATGGCGGAAGAGCGGGTAGATGTGACGGGCAAGGACGTACCCAGGATCTAAACTAGGGGGGGGGGGGCAAGCCATGGTCGTTCAGGTTATAACATTTTATCACGGAAAAGGTGAATGAAACCAAAATATTACGAAAATTATGTATAATTATAGCAGTGCTTTATCAACTAAGTTATTACAATTATTTGCTTGAAAAAAAAAATGATTCTAGTTACATGTCTTATACTAGTATCATTTTTCTTGGATTTGTAGAAGTAAAGTTATTTCAAGAATTTTAAAAATTCCAGCAACAAAATTTAAAAACGACTTATTTTTTGCTTCCAGGGGGGGGCGGCTGCCCCCCCTGCCCCTCGCTGGGTACGCCCTTGGTGACGGGTATATTAGCGTTGAATGTGTAGGCTAAAACGTTGTAGAAAATGTCTTTTTCAAAAACATATATTTTGAATAAACATTACAGACACTAAATACTGTGCAAAAAAGCATCTTTTGAAAAAAAATCTCTAAGTAGTGTAAATTTTAATGCAATTTAATTATTCAATGTGGTATAAATGTCGAGATTATGTCAAATATATTCAGTCGAGAATTTCTGGTAATCACACTCGGGAATGAATTTTTCGAATTGGAGGTTGAAACAGTCGCCCATATTCAAGACTACTCGAAATTAAGGTTGGGCGTTGCATTGTTGAAGGTATGACTCGGTGAGACGCGAGAGAGAGAGAGCAGGGAAAGTAGGTTTATGACGTCACATGGAATCTTTTTCCAAACATTTGGGATAACAATAATAGAAAAATCAAGCCATGTGCACCGGTGACGTAAGCAATCACAAGCTTGACCAACCTTTCAGTATTCTAGGAACCTTGATCTATATTGTGTTTAATTGCGAGATTATAGCCTACACGAGGACTATATAAATGAAGGTGAACTCATTCCACAGAACCATCTAGTAACCAATCTTCTAGAGCTCACTAGAAGATCCAAATTATTTGCCGACTAGATTCAGTATGCAAAGAGGAAGCACAAAATCCTTATAGGATGTGGTGTACTTTTGGACCAAGTAAGATCACTGTTTTAATCTTTATTTTACCACATCCAGTAAGTACCGCCTTCAAAAAAGCTTGTTTTATACTCCACCCCATATTTATTTTATCCTGTAATTACAGCGCAAATAAGCCATCCTGTACTTACCTTCTGCATATCGGTAATTCTGTTGTACGACATTTCAAGATAATCGCCATATATTAATGTCTCCGTGCCTAAACAAGAGACAGGGTCGGCATTGAATTCTGTCTTTATCTTCTCTCTGAGCAATGCATCGAACCAATTTCGATCGATGTCATTAACAAGCCGGTCCTGGAAGACTCGGCAACATTCGTGATACCACAAGCAGTATATCTCTCCAACTTCCTGTAAAAATACCGTCGCTGTAATATTTTACAATGTGTCTACAAACGACTTTTATCTTTAAATTGTTGGAATGTCTACATTGAAATCGCGTATTCCCAGGGATGGATCTAGGCTTTTGGGGGGCTCGGACTAGGGCTTACTGAAGTCCAATGGGGTCCCATTTTTTTAGATTAGATTACTATAAAAATTCACCCACAAAAATGTCAAAATTCATCCCACAAATTTGTCAAGAATCACTCAAAAAATTGTCAAATTCAATGAAAAAATGCTCAAAATTTATCCAAAAAAATGTCAAAACTAGCCCAAAATTTTGTTAGAATTCACCCAAAAAAATTTCAAAATTAACCCAAAAAATAGACAAAATGTACCCAAGAATAGTCAAAATTCACCCTAAAATTTGTCAACATTCACCTAAGAAATTGTTAAATTTCATCGAAAAAATATTCAAAATTTATCCAAATAATTGCAAAAACATACCCAAAAGATGACAGAATTCACCTAAAAAATTTACAATATTCACCTAGACAATTGCAAAATTCACCCCAAAAGTTGACAGAATTCACTCAAAAAATTACAAAATTCACTCAAACTATAATCTTTGTTAACGTCTGTATTTATTTAGAATAAATATAATGAAACGACTTTATTTCTTTTTTGTCCTTGGTAATTAATATAAAAATGATTTTTCGGGAAAAAGGACTTTATTTATAAGTAAAACACTTAATATTTTATTTTCAGCGACGTTTCGTTCCTTGTTTGGAACTTTATCAAGCTTTAATAACTGTAAATAAATTTTGTTTAAAAATACAATTTATAAAATTTACAATTGAAATAACAAATAATAATAATACATACCTATTAAATGTATATATTATCTTTTATATCTATTTAATCACAACATTTAATAGGTATGTATTATTATTATTTGTTATTTCAATTGTAAATTTTATAAATTGTATTTTTAAACAAAATTTATTTACAGTTATTAAAGCTTGATAAAGTTCCAAACAAGGAACGAAACGTCGCTGAAAATAAAATATTAAGTGTTTTACTTATAGATAAAGTCCTTTTTCCCGAAAAATCATTTTTATAATGAAACGACTATTGACAGCCAATTGAAAAAATTCAAATCCGGACTGAAACGTTGTTCAGAACTAATTTTTTCAGTTGTCCGTCAATACTTGTAAAATTTTATTTAAAATCAAAATTCACCCATAATAATGATAATTAATCATTGATATTAACTATTTAACTATTATTGAAAAAGCATTAAAAATTTATAATAATAATCCAATTTTTGTGAGCCCTTGACACTTATTGGAGCCCAGGACTTCGGCCCTATTAGTCCCTATCTAGATCTACCCCTGCGTAGTCCTGTATATTTATTATATTTGTAAATATATATCTTTAGCTTACAGATATGTTTTCAGGATTGACCATCAACATTCCTTGGAATACTTTACTGAGGTCGCGCAAATTGAATGTATAATGTGTTTTGGCCGGCGTCGGCAACAATTCCTGTAGAATAATAGTGTAGACGTTGAGGGTCGTGCGAACCATAGCCTCATGAACTGACATAAATCCGCTCGTGCGGTCCAGCCACGATGCAAAGATTCTTCCGAAAATTTTCGTCTGCAACGGAAAAACATTACGCTCAGAGGATAGAAAGAGAGAGAGAGAGAGAGAGAGAGAGAGAGAGAGAGAGAGAGAGAGAGAGAGAGAGAGAGAGAGAGAGAGAATTCGTTTGTGTTTTTGTTTTAAAGATAGTCAACAGATGTTAAACTAACAATTATTTATACTTGGTTTATTATTCTCACAGTAACTGTATACATATTTTGATCAGTTCTACGAAAAAAGCACAAAAAAGCAACTAAAATATCAGCTTTTTCTTTTATTTTAATTTCGTGTTGTGCCCATAAGTAAGCTCGATTAGTGAATATTATGCTATATATTATATAATCCAAGATTAGTAGATTACAGAAATTGACTCCGTTCCATTTGACAAAAATCAGCGTAAGCGCAGGAATGACGTTAGCTGGCGGACCGTTTATATTTTTATCAACCTATAATGACAATACCAAACATGTCATGTATATTTAATTAGGACTATGTAAATCTCTTACCTTAAAAATTTAATTTATTACAAGTAGTACCAATATTTTGTCGTTCGATTTCTTTGACATTGGTTAAATATTGTCATTAAAGTATGTAAACAGTAGCCGTTGCTACGTAATCAATTGACAGGTCCGCCGAGTAACGTCATCCCTCCACTACTATCCAAAGGAACGAGGCAACCACTGTAATCTATTAGCCTTGTTATAACCCAACTACAAGAGATTTAATCGCAGCACTTGATAATCAGGCAACTTCGAATACTGGATACCTGCATGTAAAACAGTTTTTCGTGGAATACTCAAGTAGCGATAAAAAAAACTGTCCCAAACAATAACAATTCAAAATCCTTAAAAAACTGCATTTTTTTAGGGATTTTGAATTGTGCGAGCAGAATATTATCATGTCTTCACTGGAAGAAGTTTTTGTTACACTTCTAGAGTGTAAAGAAAAACGATTATTATGAATCATAATATTCCCCTTTTTTGTGCAACCGAAACTACATCTTGTAATGTTAACAACACTGTACTTTTACCCGGGAAACAGTTATGTACAACAGACAGAAAAGTATATTTTTCTTTATTATCCACAAAATAAACAAACAAATTCAAACACGGGGAGAGCATGGCGGCCATCACGTCAAGTCGATAAAGTCAGGTGAATTAATTGATCAATAGTTCCTTCATACTGATCGTGCTCTTAAGAAAGTTCAATGTCTTATTGTGTAGTGTTTTCTATTAGTCAGAAGCGTCCTCGTAAGCCCTAGATAGTCAAAGCTGTAAGTTTACACATTCAACGTGTTTACAGAAACGTCAGTATTATATGGAGTATTCAAGTATTGAGTACCGTGTATGCTTCATTTACTGTCAACTAGCATAAGTTTCGTCTGTCTATCAATTTTTTTGTTGCAAACAGCTTCTGAAATTACGTTTAAACGTGTTGAACAGTCGAAGCTGACGGACAGCTTCGACTATATTTACACAATTTGCAGTCAAAGATGACGATAGCTGGATTCAGAATGCATTGCTAGAAAATCTGAGTTGACAATAACTTTAGACTGTGAGCAGATTTCTATACCGGGTGTTTTTTTCAAAACTTTGAATGGATTTTTTTGTTGATACACCGGTTGAATCAAACTTATTATCTTAATGTTAAAATAAAGAATAATTTAATTGAAGTACCCGGTGAGATTTTTAATGCAACTGGCAACTCGGAATACTACTCCCCCACCCCTCATCATTATCAAGACTTTACACAAAAATAACAGGGAAAATTAAAAAAAGTTTTAGACAAAAGTTGTTCATTTTTACACAAAAAAAAATTTAATCAAAAAAATCGGGGGTTTTCATTTAAGAAACAAAAGTTACCCCCTCCCCCTGCCGAGGGGTGGGGGTTGTTATTACGTGTAAATTATTTCCCCCTCAAAACCCAACAACTTTTGCCTAAAACTTTTTTTGATTCAACCGGTGTATCAACAAAAAAATCCATTCAAAGTTTTGAAAAAAACACCCGGTATACTCGTAGTATTTAGGTTGTCTAAAGTTCTTGTCAAACATTTCATTAAATAAACAATCAGCCTGCGTTCACAGATAATATCGACCCACATGGAAAATTTGCTTTTTAATCTAATTTTTGAACAAAATGCTTGGGTTGTTGCGAAGAGGACATTGTACAAAAAAGAATATTAAATGTTTACAAGTTAAAAAATACCGTTCTTCAGCAAGATTAGATTTAAAATGCTGCAATTTATTTTTCTCATGAAATATGTGTGGTCACAATCTAAGGCCATTGCCAAACTTAATTTTTTGACAATGCGTTTGCAATTCAGCATAAAATTACTCTTAGGAATAGCTATGTGCACCACTGGTAAAACGTTTTTACTTATTGCGTTTTTCTTTGGTAATTTTCCAAACAGAACTTAATGTTTACAAACGTGCAGTCTCGAGCATAGTAGAGTAAATAATATAAATGCAAATTTATTGAGCAATTACTTGACTGGCATGTTTCATAATTTATGTTTGATGCTGTCTTTTGACTTATCAAACGTCGAAGAAAAAACGTACATTCCGTAGGGCAATTATTCATAGATTAAAATAGTCAAAATTATATAGCGCCGGATATAAAATTGTGGTGGAGTCAGAACTCTGAAAAAGTTTAATCGTTTTTCACTATGAATATTCTTTTCATGTGTATATTGAAAGGGTTATTATGAAACTAATTTATTTAGTGTACAAAAATTATTTTTTCTTTATACCCGGTCGAAAGTACGTACTTTCGGCTTCGGTTTTAAAGCAGAAAGCCGAACATTTGTGCTCTGCTGGAATTGAGTATTTGAATTAAAAAAAACTACTCATTTTTTTATTTTTTAAATAATAAGTATATCATAAATAATATTGAAGAACGAAAAGAAAAAATATTTAAGTCATAGGTAATGAGTAACAAATTAATTAAAATGTATAAAATTTCATAAGATATCACGTGACTACAAAACATGCCAGGAATGTTTGTGACGTCAAAATGATAAAAATCGTTGTTTTGAGTATGTTTTATTATACATGCTATCAAAGTAACCATGGCAACCACGGCCATAAAAACATATTGACGTCAGAGAGGTTTTTGGCGCGTTATCGGATCTTAGCTTAAACATTATTTTTAAATTAAATATAACTTTTTAATTATGAAATTAAACAAAATAATAAAAGTAGTTTTGCTATAAAACTTGTATGTGATTTTTCCATTTATGTAAAAAGAAAAATTCATTTAAAAATCCAATTACTCGCATGTTATTTATAACAGCGAGATGAATGAGTTTTCTCGTGCACACTGATACGTGAGACTGCCGTCAGCCAGTAATAGCTAACAGCTGTAATTGCGTATAACCTCAAAATTGCTCACGTGAAATTAATTTTTTATATAATGGTGAAAGTACGTATTTTCGACCGGGTATAAAGAAAAATAGTATATACACCACACGGGCAGAAGATTGAAAGCCCCGAGCTGCGCGACATGATGCAGTGCAGGAATTTCAACTTTCTGCCCTTGTGTTTAATATACTATTAGTTTTATTTTCTGACACCTCCATCGAAAAAGAAACACTCTATAGGAATATTCAGGAGATAGAATGAAAATAATTTTTAAATTGCATGAATCTTTGTAACTACAAAAAAATTAGAAACGGCGTTTGTAGGTGTTTCTGCTTTGTGGGGGCTCGGAGCGATCGTCCCTGTTCCTCGTCTTTAATCTAGCGCTGATAAAATCTATATTATCTATGAAAAATAAGACAGCCTGTGTATGAGTTATATAATTCTGTATATTAAAATACAAACGTTTAATGTGTTATTGTTTTTCATCCTGTGGACATTGCGAAATGAAAATTAATTACCTTACTCGAATCTTCCATTTCAGTAAATATCAAATAATGGTAATGTCTAAGGAGGCGTGCTGTTACGGGGTTGCGACCACCGCCCGGTGGCCCCATTGCAGCAACAAAGTTCACATCGATTATGTGACGGAAGACACCGATCTCTTTTCGATCGTACCAACCTGAAAATATAAAGATTGTTTAAGGCTGTCGGAACGCTCTGAATTTTGTTTGTGCTGAGACCCAGCGGTAAGGGGCGAGGTAGGCAAAAGACATGTTGTGGGTGTGACTTTCTTTAGCTCTGTCTCGCTCAAATCATTCGCACGTTTCAATTTTTGCCTGATGCCAACTACGAGGCTAAAAAATGTTATTGCAAGGGTGCCGCTGTCAATTGATTACTCTAATTTTTGGAAATATTTTGAAGATTTAAAAAGCTTTTCCGAAAAAGGAAGAGTCACTTTAGGTTTGTGATGGAACAGTTTTGTGAAATAAGTACGAATAAGGTCGTAGTGTGAAATTGAAAACGTGTTTTTTTTAGCACAATTAATGCCAACTTTTTTCTAGTAAACCGTACATAAATTACAAAAGTAATCCATTAGAGACCTAGATTTGTCTTTTATCTTCCTTATAGAGAAAGAATTTTTGCAGAATGTTGACGAATAAGTCTACAATCAGTTGACAGCCGAAGCTCTATTTTTGGACTTAAATTCAGAGCGTTCCGACAGCCTTAAGTTAAACTTCTTTTGACGCGTTGAGAGTAAAACTTTAGCATGCAACGGAAGTGTGCGCGCATAGCTAACGAAAATTCGACAGTATGAAGTTGGTCATAAGAGACCTAGATTGAATGATGGATGAACTCAATGCACTTTTTGCCATCTGGAAACTATATAATATAATAGACGACTATAACCTTGATTACAAACAACAGTTGTTTTAAGGTAGTTGTCGTGGTACAATATTGTCAAAAAGTTATAGATTATACGCGCCACAAAAGTATACTAGCTTGTAGCTAGGTGATCCATAATTTGTACGCAAGACTGTACCCGTGGAAACGTAACCCATACAGTATACAGTATGCATGTATACTTTTCTATAAATTTTTGAACTTTAAACCGTTATTTATAAATAATAAGACGGTCAAAAAATTTTTCTTATTTTTTTTAAACTCATAACAAATGCATTGAAAGACTGTCAGTTTTTGGAAAGTTTCTGACAGTTAGTTCTTTTTTTATAAATAAGAAACTGGTTCAGAACTACAGAGATCGTATACAATCAATGTTAATTATCCAATTTTTAATTGAATTTATCTCGGACTATATACGGTCGATCGACTTCAAATTTTCAGGGTAATTGTATTATGTCCTTAATAAGTATACAAAAATTAAGAATTTTCTGACGGTGTGCCTTAACCACGACACCTACCTTAAGTTTCATCCAGCGGAAAAAAAACTAAAATAAAATTTTGAAAGTGCCTTCAAATATTTGAGGTTAATTTTTTGTAAGGATTATTCTTAAACGTTTTGAAGATTTTATTTCAATAAATCATTTTCATGTATATTAAAAATTACTTCTTACTAACGCACCCACATTTTTTTTTCAATGATTTTCTCAACAATCAGTTAAAACTCCAAACCAGTTGTGGCACTAAAATATTTCAACAGATTATGTGCTTGTTATAAAGTATTTTTGTATCCATGTTCAAATTACTTTTTTTACTTATTTTTACCTTAAAACGTGCTCTTGAAACGAAGTTTACTTTCGAATCATTCTGTGTATACAGTTATGAGATAAAACGGTTTGACGGAGTTGTGAAACCGGTTTTAACTAGTACAGCATAACTGAAACAGCTATTTTCTTCTGTTTCTAAGAACAATTGAAATTTTCTCTTTCCGGGCTAGCGATCTCATACCCACCCCGATTAATAAAAAGATTAATGACAGAAAATATAGGTATAAGAAAAAACTAATAATTTACGATGAATGAATCAGAGAGAGAAAGGAAGAGAGAGAAAGGAAGAGAGAGAGAGAGAGAGTTGTGCGTACGGGCAATAAGTTTCGAAAGACTTATTGATCTTAACGAAATTTGGTACTAACATTGGTATTCATTGTCGCCCGAAGCCTACTTACGAGTAAAATAGGACAAACGGACTACTTTAAAGAGTGTTTTTAGGAGCCCAAAACATCGAAAAAAATTTCGGAAATTGAAATTTACTCTTCACTATCAATAAAAACCCGGGTCGCAATGCCAAAACCCTGCCGACAATATAGTGTATTTGCTTATACAGGCAGTGTGGCTTTATTTTGCGAACTTAAGTTAGTTTTTGGGCAAAATAAAAAATTTAACTCCTTAATACACCCTTTAAAACATTTTTGTTTTTAATTGCATTATTATAATCAATCGAACATCTATACCAAATTAAATACACCTTTCAGTAAATAAATCACTATATCTGCAAACTAGTGTTTTCACAAAATTTGTAAGTCCGGCCCTGTCGGCCGATTTTATTTAAATTTTAGGGACACTTTTTAATTACTACTAAAGGCTTAAATGTCAATTTTGAAACGATTCTAAGAATTTTTTCGGTATTTTGGGGCCCAAAAACATTTTTCAACCCCTAAAAACTACCCTTAAAATGCCCCGATTACGCCCATTTTAAATAGGCTTCTTGCGGTGATGGATTTCAACACGTGAGCCAAATTTCGTTAAAATCAATTAACTCTTTCGAAAGTTATTGCCCGCACACACATATATATATATACATATATATATAAACATTTTCAAAAATGGTGCCAAAGTGTTTAGGAGGTTATGAAACGTCGAGAAATTTTGGTCCGACCCCTAGGTCCCGCCATCCGACCAACGCCAATAGTGTATGTTGCCATATGGCAAATACACTAAAAAGGTACTCCTAAAATTTTAATAAAATCGGCTCAACAGGCCCGGAATAAAATAGAGCCAAAGATTGAAATAAAGAAAAATATATTATTTTAAGAGGCGTATAAAGGAGTTAATAAATACACGTATTAAAGTCACACTGCCTGTGTTAGCATGAAATTATAAAAAATATTCAAAAAATGTGTTTCATTTTAGCAACATTCTTCATAAATGACTATAATGTAGCGAAACAATGTTTGTCGTTCAGTTCGCATTTCTGGTACAATGAACGAAGTATGTCATCTACCCCCATATTACCTCCCCCCTCCTCCTCTCGATGCGCATACTCTAAACTCTTTCCTCTTATTGCAATCATAATGTTTTGTTGCAATGAAATAGCGCTGTACACATTGCGTACCACATCGCTGTATATTAACAGAAGACAATAAAACTGACATGTCATCAATAATTGAATGAACTTCAGAGAGACGTGAAAAGCTTATTAATGAACAATAAATTTATCCGCGCCAAGCTTATACACGCATGGACAACACACATGTCATAATTCACAATCGGTAGGTATTGTAGCGCGCCTCCAATTGTTACGCCACTGGAAATGACAGAGGCTTCTCAAACGAACTGACAGAAGTTTCTGGAATGATCGAGAACAGGAGGTTCACGCCTATAAATACAGCGCATGTGGGGCGCGACATTCATTCAGTCAGAGACAGTGATTGAGTGCATAGTACAGTCAGTGAGTAGACGCACAGTCGGTACGACGGACAGTTTACATAAATAGCTTTATTACATAAACGGTGTGTTGTAAATAATCGTGTATATAGTCATTGTTGTATTATTTATTAGAATCCGTTTGTTTTTCATTGTTAAGATTATTTCATTATTGTTAGAAAAGTACGTTTTAGTTTATCTGTTTTGTATTTATTTCGTTTGTTGAAAATAAATCAGTTTTAAAACACCATAAAAAACAGTTTTGTTACAGTATGTATTATTTCTCAAAGGTGTTTTTTTGTCGCTATGAAATATCTCCCTTAATACTGTATCAAAATTAATGTTTCTTACGCCATTTTGGAGATTATTTTTCTCTCTAATGACAAAAACTAAATGAATATCTTAAAATTGATTTTTTCATTAAAAAAGTACATTTTGAATATTTTAAAAATTTCATTACAGAAAATAACATTCAGAAAAACAATCTGGCGACGATCTGTTTATTTTAACAGTTGTCGGTAATATGACGTATAGTCGCGCTGAACTTTGAATAGAATAGAATAAAATAATACAGATGTAGCCATTTTGGTGACATCTTGTTATTTTAACAGTTGTCGGTAATATTAAGTGACGTAGTGACACTGCAGTCTCTGAATAGAATAGAATAAAATTTATTTCCACTCTTGTATATTACGTAACTGACCATTAACGGTGCGAATTATTCGCACGGGTGCAGTGTGAATTTTTAGTTTTGTCAACCATTTTGAATCTGCGTTCGGAACATGAATCAAAGCTCTTCAAATTAGGACTGCACAGATAAATCCAAAAAAGGTTTCAGGCTGCAACTCTGATATTAGATCAGTAATGTAAGGCCACATTATATTTTCAATGACTATATCCAAAGACAATTATATCAAACGGATGCAATAATTAATTAGACATTTTTGTAGACACGTTTTTCTAAACCAGTCATTGGCTCCAAAGTCAATGACATAAGAACAACAAGTGTCACGGCGGGAATGAGATATTAAAGGAAACTGAGACAGATACAAAGTGTTCAACTGGCTAGTTACCTTTGAAGTCCATCCACTGGCGTATGAGTTCTATAGGGGGCTGAGCGCCGTACGTTTCCAGGGCCGGCATATTGAAGTCGTCGATAAAGAATACTTGCCATTTGAGAAGTGGTGGACCATATACGCCTTTGCGACGCTTCTCTAATTTCGAATCGATCAAGTCCTATAGACAAAATTCTGATCATGAAATCACAGTTGATTTTGTATAAATGCAACAAAGACTACCATTTTTTGTTCATCAGATAGCGTTGGCGGCAAGTAAGGTGGTATTAAATATGCTATAAACTTTATACTACCTTACGTGCCACCAACGCCATCTGATGAATAAAAAATGGTAGTCTTTGTTGCATTTGTACAAGATCATGAGTGGGGATTGCAATCCAGCGGCATTTTCAATCCAGCTGGATTTATGCTGGATTAAAGCAAATCCAGCTGGATCCAGCGCGGATCCAGTTTTTCAAATAAATGTAACAATTTTTTAACATCAAATACTCGTTTTTTTGGCGTTAGTAAAGTACTCTAATTGTAAGTAATAGTTACGAGTATCCGGAGTATAATTATTAATTATCACAATACAGTCTTAAATCACCTAAATTGATATTCTAGACATCTGAAATAGTTATTCGTTTACCTATTTTACAAACTATGTAGTCTGTTTCTCAGTCTCAATAATTTTTGAAATAAAATTGCGTTTCTCGCTTCTAAAATGTTTAGCTCTTATTAGAATCAAAACTTTAATATAAATTATATTATGTAATTAAAGACTTGACTTGTCTGTTAAAGAATATGGCCAATATTATGTAGACAACAGTTTTTTTTTACTTTTTTTAAAGTAAGATTTAAAAAAAGAAATGTTATTGATGGTGTTATCCCTCAGCCTACTTCTTAAAGAATTGCAAATATACCCGAATGCAGAAAGGGCTCTCTCTACCTCTACGCTGGTTGGTTTGAGAGTCATCAAATAATCATAGATTAAAGTTAGCTTTTCATCTCTTACTACCTCACTTTCATAAAATGCTATTTCTTTCTTCAGTATCTTCTCAGATCCAGTTAATTACTTGTTTTTAGCTGATTGCGGATCTGCACCGCTGGATCCAGCGCCAGATGCTGGATCCAGCCTTGCAATCCCTAATCATGAGGAAATATATTTAGTGACACCTCCAAAAATGTGCTGGATCCAGCTGGATTGCTGGATCCAGCATTGCAATCCCTAATCATGAGGAAATATATTTAGTGGCACCTCCAGTTTGACATCTTTGACCGCATCCACCCACGAGTTGTCCCCGGTCTCAGCAGCCAGACTGCAGTTTTTATGTTCAGGATAGTGCCTTTAATAAGCTCGCAAAAACCCAGGTTTGAGGAACTACTATGAGTAAAATTTTCACTAGTTCCCTATTATTAGTGTATTTGCCATAGGCAACATACACTATTGGCGTTGGTCGGATGGCGGGACCTAGGGGTCGGACCAAAATTTCTCGACGTTTCATAACCTTCTAAACACTTTGGCACCATTTTTAAAAATGTTTATATATATATGTATATATATATATATATATTTATATATATATATATATATATATATATATATATATATATATATATATATATATATATATATATATATATATACATGTTGTGTGCGCTATAATTTTCGAAAGAGTTAATTGATTTTTACGAAATTTTGCCCACATATTGGAATCCACCACCGCAAGAACCCTATTTAAAATGGGCCCAATCGGACCATTTTAAGGGTAGTTTTTAGGGGTTGAAAAAAGTTTTTGGGCCCAAAAATGCCTAAAAAATTCTCAGAATCGTTTCAAAATTGAAATTTAACCCTTTAATAGCAATTAAAAAGTGCTCCTAAAATTTTAATAAAATCGGCCCGACAGGACCGGATTTACAAATTTTATGAAAACACTAGTTTGCAGATAGTGAATTATTTGCTGAAAGGTGTATATAATTTAGTTTAGAGGTTCGATTGATAATAATATTGCAACTGAGAAAAAATTGTTCTTTTAAGGGGTGTATTAAGCCACACTGCCTATATTAGCAAATACACTATATTGTCGGCAGGGTTATGGCACTGCGACCCGGGTTTTTTATTTATTACTTTTTATGAAATGATGTTTGACTGGAGAGATACCTGAGTTTGATTAGATGACGTCCTGGCCGAAAATATGATAAAATCACAAATGAATTTCTTGTGCATTTGTCGACCGAGTTTTGCCGATATGGTAAGAGTTTTGCCAGTCCCAGTAGGTCCCAGACAAAGGACATTGTTTTCGTTCATCAACAGCATGCCAAGCATTTCTGCATTTCTCACTTTGTCAATTGTTGGGATTTCAATATCTGCACAAAAAGGTATTTTTTGAGATGTTGCAACTGAATCAAAAACGTTATTTTCGTCAATATTTCTGTACAGTACGTCACGAGATTTCGAATTACGAGAAAGAAAATTAACATTTTGAAGTTTTTTCTCTACAAACTTACAGTAAAAATACTGTCAAATTTGCCAGCTCAATAATTTTTTTTATATTTATTTTCTTGTTTATAAAATTTTGTCTAAAGCATTGCTAATTTTTGTGTTTTTATATGAAAATATAAACTGCAAAAACTCAGCTTAAAGTCATATGGGATACTTAATAGCGTTATCGATAAGAATTCGATAAGTATATATCGATACTTAGTAAGGGCTACTTACCAGAGTACTTAGTATCAGGCGTAATAACAAACTCATCGACATTTTCAAGCCAACTGCGCCATGTTGCAGGCGCTGGTTCTCCATCACTTGTCTGATCCGTAAAACCTCCATCATGAAGTCTAATTGTATCAAAAGTTGAAAAAAATAATATAAATATATTCATGTCGTTGAATTTTGTAAAAAATCTTGAGACAAGTTGTCTTTTTCCACTCAGTGGTCGCCGTATGGGGAGTTTACTTAAAAATTTTAAATAGCAAGGGAGGCCAAATTATACATTTTTGTAAGCCTTTTTTTCCTTTACAAAGCAGTGAATTCCTTTTTTAATTCGGCTTAGTAAACAAAAGACTGATGTTATCAAATAATAATTTCTTTGTTTAAAAACGTAAATAAACAATACAAATTTAACGAAATGATCATAGTCATCTCCACCAACTTTCTGACACATAGTCAAACACTATTCAAATTCGTTGAGAACATTACAAATAACATCTAGTATCATCCATTTTATGTTTTACTAAATCGAAGAAAAGAAGAAATTACCTGTTGAATAAATAATAAATTGGGTTTCAAAAAATTTATATAATTTGTGTTAGATACGGATATAATTTTAATGTTATGTAATTAAAAGGTCAAATACCAAAATGAAACTGATAAATGTAATGAAATTTATGCAGTTCAACAAGTCTAGGTACACTTCTCTGGTTCAGAAGATCTATTTTTTAACACAATATTTTAAAAATGTTTATTGTATCAACTATTTTACACTAATAAAATGTTATTCATATTCATACTTAACTTAATAATTTGACCCCTTTTGCTTAGAAGCTTTATTTTATTTGGAACATCAAAAAAAAAAAAAATTGTTTCAGAAAATTTTTCTAGAAAAACATTTCATTTCTGTATTTATCGTTTTTATTATTATCATCAGTAATAATATTATTACTTATATGAAATTTGAAGTGTCGAAAAGTTTTCTTCAAAAATATTTTTTTTCAATTTTTCTTCTGGAAAAATTTAGTTTTTGAAAAGATAGTTCATATAAAATTAACTATTATTGACTACGTGACGTTGGAGTTTTTCTTCTAAAGGGAGTGGTAGTCCAGAAAAGGTTGGGAACCTTTGCTAAAAACTCTAAAGCAGGGGTTCACAAAGTGCGGCCCGCGGGCCAAATGCGATCCGCAAAGCCTGTGAATTCGGCCCGCGATATCGATACGATATATTATATTTTTATTAAAAAATAAATAAGCAAATAGTAAAATAAATAATAAATATTACCAATAAGGTATTAAGATATTCAATTTAGTATACTATAAAAAAAATAATAAAAAAGAATAATAAATTGTAAAATATATTTAAAACAAAAAAAAAATCGTCGTTATTGTTTTGATTTTATTCCGTTTTTTTTTTGGCCAGCCAAAAATTCGTTAATATTAAATTGGCCTGCCTAAGAAAAACTTTGGGAACCCCTGCTCTAAAGGAACTGTCGGTCGAACTAGTGTACGACAGGTATGGTAGGATGACAAAAAAATATAATACTTGCTGAATAACCGCAAGTCTGTCGGTCACTGGCTCACAGATAGTATTTGATATGATCAAAATAGGATACTAATTTGGTAGTCAGGTTTGTGAAATTCCATTACGTTAAAATTCCAAACTTATAAACACGGAGAGAGCAAGTCAAAGTCTGTTCAAAGAGCTATCAGTATGAACCTATTAATAATTTCGGAAATACCCAACCTGACATTTTAAGGTAATGATTGACATTTGACCTTAAGATGTACAAGTGAACCAATCATGAAACGCTGATTTAGAATGTACTTGGTTGTCGGAAATTGGCCAGGTGAAGAACTTACAGACAATTTATGAACATTTTGAATAACATAAAACATGAATGCATAATTGAAATTTTCCTCGTGTTGATAAACAGTTGGTTTATTAAAACAGATGCGTTTTCAGTAAATGTAAAGTAAATGAAAAAAATAAACTATTTACGTAGAATCTAATTATATAGGGATGTCCCAATTATCGTATACATCACTAGGACCTCGAAAACGAGAGTTTAAGTCGGGACCCTGATAAGTCTTGGGATTCCGATTTAGAACAAAAAGTAGTTATATATTTTTAAAAGATTTTTTATTTCAATTAATTCCGATCTTTGTTGAAACTGGAGGAAAAGGGAATGAAGATGCTGGAAAAGTTGTAACCTTGCTTTATAAATTAAACTATCTGTCACGTCAACCTCAATTCAGTTTTAATATTTCGATTGTGTGTTTTTTTTTTTGGTTTAATGTTAACAACGTTTTTGTTTTGTTTATCTGAATTTGCGTGCGAGAAGTAAATAATGGGCAAACAGTTACTTTTCAACTGTAACTAAGGTGGCAAAGATATTATTTTTCTGCATTAGCAATAAATAAAATATTAGTAAAAAAACTTTTTAAAGACAAGCTTTTATTGAATTGTACTAAAAAGTAAAAAATAACTCTTAATACTTTAGATTCATAATAATAAAAGCGTGGGTTGGAAGCTCTATGATAGTAATGACCCACGCTTTTATAATTATGAATTTAAAGTATTAAGAGTTATTTTTTACTTTTTAGTACAATTCAATAAAAGCTTGTCTTTAAAAAGTTCTTTTTACTAATATTTTATTTGGTTCTTTTTAGTCTTTCAAAATTTTTACTATTAAAATATCAATTTATTACGATTAATTGATTATTTTAATCTAATATTCTACATGTCAAATCTTTCCATTTGATACCCGTGTCAAGGAAGTCAGAAAGAAGTCGGTAATCCGCCATTTTGTGTGGCCACCATATTGAATTTAGAATGATGTCACATAGCTTACAGTATTCTACTTGTCATATCCTTTCATTTGATACCAATATCGAGGGGGTTTTAAAGAAAAAGATAATTCGTCATTTTGTTTTGGCTGCCATATTGGAAGTCACACTGCTCATTGTATTCTACTTGTCATATCCTTTCATTTGATACCTATGTGGAGGGGGTTGTAAAGAAGTTGGTAGTCCGCCATTTTGAGGTGGCGGCCATATTGGATCTAGCATAATACTCAATATACTATGCTGTATTTTCATCACAACCAAAGGTATGTGCAAAATTCAGCATGATCGGATATAGGGAAGTGGTCGAAACAGATATCTGCTTCAAAATTGAGTTTCAAGCTTTAGAAGTTCACCATATTGGATTTAGAGTGACGTCACTTTATTTTTTTCGAGTTATTCTTAGCAAGCCCTTTCATTTGATACCCATATTGGAGGAGTGCATTAAAAATGATTAGTCCGCCATCTTGCATGTGCCGCCATGTTGGATTTAGAATGACGTCACATAGTTAACCATGCATTGTCATCCAAACTGAACGTGTACACAAAATTTCAGCTCAATCGGTTGAGGATATCTGCTTCAAAATTGAGGTGCAAGATTCCACCCGAGCAAACATATTACATACTTACAAACATTGCAAGTTAAATAAAAGCTTGTAAAAACTAACTTGTAATCGTAGACAACGCCCTGTTTTGGAAATGGAGGACCGTGTTTGTATTCTTTCATGAGATCGACCAGCCAAACGGAGAAAATCTCGCGTGACGGATTATCACAAGTGTTGCCGATACTCCAAATCAATGAAAACGCCACCCAAGGCACAAGTAAGTCGGCTGCAATGAAACACGATAGCTGTTAATTGTGAGTTAGCTCTTGTAACCGAGTAACATAGATAGAAAGAGAGCCACGGAATTTCTTAAGTATCTATTGAAGACATAAATAATATTATTAAGAATGCCTGTGTAGCGCCTTCTTGCGTTTTAGGTTATAGTAGGTAGAAATTAAACAAGTAAACATGCACATTTTACAAGTAATTATGTAAGACTTTTTGTTAATTCTGTATTAATGAGCAATCATATAAAGTAAATTTTAAAAAAATATTAACATTCTTCAAAAAAGTCATTAAAAACACGAAAATAATGAAATTTTGAGATCAGACCTAATTTAATAAAACTAAATATGTAAAAAGTTTTAGTAATTAAAAATAACTAGAATTAACGACTATTTTTTTAGTAATTAAATTAGCTCCGACCTCATTTTATAATTTTTCTTTTTAAAGTTTGATTTCTTTAGCGACGTATCTATTTGAAAAAAGTAAGAAATGGAGGGAAAGTAGAACTGGCAAATAAAGAGGAAGTTAGTGCGTCTTCTAAATTACATGAAACTGAAAGGACAGAAGTTTATAGTGTGTTGCTAAGTATGTGTAAATATTATTAATTAGTTTCACATAAAAAAAAAAAATTAAAAACTAAAGAAGTTAAACTTCTTATGTGAGCTTATGAGGCTGAGGCTCATTATAATTATTTTTGGCGATTTTTTTGAAGGAGGTTAATATTATTTTTTTTTTGGAATAAAAAATCAATTTAAACACTTATTGATTGCAACGTTTCGTCTTTAATAAAGACGAAACGTTGCAATCAATAAGTGTTTAAATTGATTTTTTATTCCAATTACCCGTGAAACTAATTTCTATTATTACATAATTTTGGAATTGAACTTTAAAGATGAATTATTTTTTTTTATTTTTTTTAACTTTTTAGTGGATTTGATTTCACGCATTTTTAATAAGATTTCGTAATTGCTTTGTTTATAAATTATAAAATGTCAATATGGGCAGTTACCCGTGGTGATGTAACAAATATTTGAAGATAGCTAATTTCGGTTTACAACTGCCGGAGATAAAAAACTACTGAATCGATTTAAGTAAAATGTATGTGAGATAACCCTGAAGGTATGCCTTATTAAATAGGAATATAATTATTTGTATTTTAATGACAACTATAAGCTCAATCGGGTTATAGGTATAGCTATAGTTCCACATTTACTTCGAAACTTCGACTAACGCTTCGTTGACCAAGTTTAACGTTGTCAAGAGGAAGACAATGTACTGGCGTTGCTAGTTTTGTCCCAGGGTTGCGTTTCAATTAGGCAGCCTTGTAATTATACATTGGTCAGCCCTAATTGCATGCGCAATATTTCACTCTAAAATGTTTATAAAAATGTCATCAACTTTTAAATAACGATTTTATATGCGCTTTGTTGATTTCTGATGTCGACAGATAATTAATTATTATTAATATTAGTTTAAAACTTAACATCTGGTCAATTCGAGATGAACTGAAAAGCAAAATATAAATTCAAAGGAATTTTATTAAAAATGCTATTTTTTTGTTTAAACTAAAAATCTCTGACACTTGTCAAACTCACTCTACTTGTAGGCACACTCATTTCCTGGGACACTTTTAAGTGGCGTGATGTTTGGTGAAAATCGAAATCTCTCAAAACTTTTTCAAATTTACCATACTTGTAGAAGACACGCTGATTTCAATGAGCACACGCGCAGTTGCTGTATTTTTTTTTTTTTTAATAATAAAAGATTGGAAAAATTTCACTTGTTTCATTCAACTCTCACTACTGAGAGGATTCGTGTCTAGCGTTACCTAGCTAAAAAATCGACTCTCGCATGTAGTGAATTTAATGTTACAATTGCTTTATTAGGATGATTTAACTGTTAAGCTAGCGCACCGTAGAGCAATTGAGAACTCATTCCGCCGCGAAAGTGGAAAGATTCGGGTTTGAATCCCGACGGTGTTGGTGGATTAAAATAAATTTTTCTGATTTAGCATTGTAACAATGAATGTTTTCTATCAATTTTTTTTTTGTTTAAAAGCTATAGCTTTGTAAAGTTTCTTATAAATAAAAAAAAATATAATGAAGCGACCATATGTTCTAAGCTGAAAGAGAAGCCGACGTAATTATATGTATTCACTATTGCAATCAGCGTGATTTTTTATATAAGTAACGGTAAATTTGAAAAAGGTCTCAGAGTTTTTCATTTCAGCGATTTTTTAAGGTAGAATATTCCTATTTTTTAACGAAAATCGGAATCTCTCAAAACTTGTTTCCATGTCACCCTACTTGCAGAGAAAGGCTCGCAAATTTGACTAGACATACGCGCAGTGCTGTATCTTCTTTGGTTTAAAAGTGGTTTTTTAAGGTAATATTCTTTTTAAAAAAGTGGGGCGTGTACTTATGGACGCGCGGCAGAAGTGATACTTCTTTGGCGTGATCGCGATAATTGAAAATAACATTTTCATTAAATTGGATTGGAAATTGTTGCGTCCATATTTTTTTTCAAACATAAACAATTCAGTTAGCAGGAAAGTGGACAAATTGATGCAAATTTGTCCACTTTCCTGCTAACTTAATTGTGTATATTTTCATTAAAGTTTCATCTATGAATACAAAGTAAAACTATACTGCATCGAAGAGTCAGCTTTATCGACGATTTCAACCTTGTGAATAGTACATGTAGTACATGATATCTCATGTTCGTTGCATGCGGCATGCGAAACTTCCGTAACAGAGAAAATTTTACCTCATTTCATGGTGTCTCATGTTCGTTGCATGCTGCATGCGCAACTTCCGTAACAGAGAAAATTTTACTTCACTTCATGGTGTCTCATGTTCGTTGCATGCTGCATGTGCAACTTCCGTAAGAGAGAAAATTTTACCTCATTTCATGGTGTCTTATGTTCGTTGCATGCTGCATGCGCAACTTCCGTAACAGAGAAAATTTTACCTCATTTCATGGTGTCTCTTGTTCGTTGCATGCTGCATGCGCAACTTCCGTAACAGAGAAAATTTTACTTTCAATGCACCAAAAGAAGTATAACTACAGAAACCTATGGGATACTTTTCAAATTTATTATGCAGGGATAAAAACACTTATTCCAATTGTTGAACGCCCGCTCCTATATTTCTTTTTTGATTTAAAAAATGTACTGCGTATATTAATGTCCTACATGTAATGTGTAGGTACCTATTGTAGTACATATGTATATTGTACACCCGTAATGAAAACACTCACACTAGAAAAACAATAAAAGTGTAATTTTATTGATTTTCGATAACGGACGATAGAAAAATACTCTTAATTTGAGGTGATATAAAACGCAAAAAAAAGCTCTGGTCGCATTGCCAAACCCTGTCGACAAAAGAGTATAAAAAAATAAAATAATAGCATGCTTGAAATATTCCGCATGTATTTCAACAATGCAAATTATAATATTAATAATTTTCGCTACGGTTAGTACGTAAGACCTGTTAAATATACAAACAGATATAGCTATAGTCTGCTATTATATTATGAAACACCCGCTGTTGATGTTACAATGCAATATTAATAAAAGGAAACATTTCACTCTCGGTTGAGTGAAGGTTCATATTCTAATAACGTTTAATGTAAAAAATCGGCTCTCGGAGGATGTGAAGTATGCTTTATTATGGGAAAATCGACAAACATGTCTTATTATGGAAAAGTCGATTGCTTATATGTGTCATTATTAGAGTAAACGATAATTAAGCGGCCGCTATAGTGGAAGATTCGGGTTTAGTTCCGGTAGTGACATTGACTAATAAATTTTTGTAATATTGCATAGTAACGTCAACAGTGTTTCATAATATAATAGGAGACTATAGCTATCTATTTGTATATTGCAAATAGTGCACATGCTTCTTTAAATAATTTAGTACCATCCGTACACTAGTGTCTTTATAAATTAATATAAAAATGATTTGTCGGGAAAAAGGACTTTTTAAGTAAACACTTATTTGTTATTTATAGCGACGTTTCGTCCCTTGCTTGGAACTTTTTCAAGCTTTATAACTATTAAATGTTTTGATCACATTTAATAGTTATAAAGCTTGAAAAAGCCCCAAGCAAGGGGCGAAACGTCGCTATAAATAACAAATAAGTGTTTACTTAAAAAGTTCTTTTTCCCGACAAATCATTTTTATAAGTTGAATTTAAATTTTGAAATAATTCTTTTAACGGCGTTTTCAGACCCAAAAAAATTCAATCCCTAGAACACTCCTTAAAATGATTCGATTAGGTACATTTTAAATAGGCTTCGTGGGTTGATGGATTTTCATATGTTTTCTTATATCAATTAAATTTCTCAAAAATTTAATACGTGGTCTCAAGTTGTTCAAAAGGATGTGAAACATCGAGATAGGTTTTCTCTCCTAGGTCCCTTCAACCGAACAACGCCAATAGTGTATGTGCGAACATACTATCCAAAAGCAAATACACAAAAAACATGTTGTAACGGTCAGTGCTCTGCGCGAAAAAAATTACACATTATGTGCTTGAGGTCAGAAAAATATAGGTCAATTTGTTAACATCAATAACACCGTTAATGGATTGTTATAATTATTTTCAAGTGTTTAAAAACAGAGCTCCATCAAACTATCAGTTACTGATAAAATAACGTGTGGGCATTACCTCTAAATTATCTGTATTATACAGGGTGTACCCGATCACGTCACAGTAGACCGAAATTCGAGCGAAAACTGCTCGGGATGGATTAAGGGAAAATAAAAGGCGCTGAGCGCAATAATTCGAACAATTTTAATGACACTAAGATTTATTTAAAATCATTCCTTTTAATCTCTTTACTTGAAACTTTCATTATTTTTTTTTTGTGTAATTATTTTATTATAAAAACGTATTTTCTTTTCGATTCACAGATACTAATAAAAAAATTATTCAGTAAAATGGTATTGACAAATCTATTACGCACAGAGCCGAACTTAAATATTTAATTTATATCTTAATATAATATAAGAAAAATAAAAAAAAAACAAGGAATACTTGATAATGCTATACAAATTTTTTAAAGTCCCAGAAAATAATAACGACACTTATTTTTTGTTTGTCCGTAATGTGATGTCAAGTTCAAATTTAGAATTGTGGAAAAACGCAAACCTTTCTGCTTTCTTAATAAAGTGTCCCAGAAAAAAATAGAATTCTTTAACAAATTGCTCACTTGCAAGAAACATTGTTAGTGTATTTGCTTGTAAATATTATATACCTATGTCATTGCCATTGGTAAGATGTTGGGAGATGGCAACAAAACCATATTTATTTTATGTTGTTTAAAACTCAATTTAAAGTGAAACCCTTTTTCCCTGTTTGTTGATTAACTCCTTTATATTGAAAAACGCGCATCAGATATTAAAACTTAGACAACTGTTTTTCGTATAAATTATCTCATTTAACTATGTTAAAAAAAGACGTGTGTGAAGCTAGTTTCTCAACCAAGCAAAATTGCTTCCAAACAATTTCTAACCTGAATATTTTAATTTGTAACTACTTGTAACCAGCTTTTCAGTGTATTTGCCATATATGGCACATAGACTATTGGCGTCGGTCGAATGGCAGGACCTAGGAGTCGGACTAAAATGTGTGTGTGTGTGTGTGTGTGCGGGCTATAACTTTCGAAAGAGTTCATTGCTTTTAACGAAATTTGGCCCACATGTTGGAATCCACCACCGCACGAATTCTATTTAACATGGGCCCAATCGGACCATTTTAAGAGTAGTTTTTAGGAGTTGAAACAGTTTTTGAGCCTAAAAGCACCGAAAAAATTCTTCGAATCGATTCAAAATTGAAATTTAACCTTTAAAATTAAAATTTGCTGTTAAAATTTTAATAAAAACGACCCGATAGGACCGAACCTAAATTTTTTATGAAAACGCTAGTTTGCGTATAAGGGTTTAACTTACTGAAGGGTGTATTTTATGTGGTTCAGATGTTGAATTGATAACAATATTTTAACTAAGAAAAAAATTAATATTTTAAGGGGCGTATTAAAGGGTTAATTTTTTCTGTTTTGTTCAAAAACACACTTAAGTTCACGTAATAAAGCCACACTGTCTGTATTAGCAGATACACTATATTGCTGACAGGATTTTGGCACTGCGACTCAGGTTTTTCTTTGTAAAACCAAAATCTATATCCAGTTCGGAAGCTAGCCAATAAATAAGATACTTACGCATCAGGGCTTGGAAATTGGCCCCTGGTGGAGGTTTTCCATCTTTACTAGTCAATGGTCGTAAACGGAATTCCATTAAGTGAAGAAATGACAGCACTATTGCCGAATCTACGGACGTCACCAGTTCTTTCAGTTGCGTACGAAGGAGGTGCAGTGCAGGGTATACGTACATATTGAACAACTCTCTCATACTTTCAACTAAGTCGACCGCTTGCTGAAATAAAAGTTCGTTGACTCACGACATTTAATTTTGGTTTACATTTCCGATTCAGTAAAATGTTTATTGATGAAAAATGTTATCAAGTAACGTCAGATGTTTGACAGATTAGATAAAAGAATTTGCACCACCCACAATATCAATTTTTAGACTGATTGAGCAGTCTAGAGTCCAGATTTGCATTCGGAAGATACCGAGTGACTAGGCAATTTTCGCCGAGAAATGATCATTCCTGTATCGGCCATCTTGTTAAGATTTTACATGGTTTCTCTCAATAGTTCCACGTAAATATAGAGATGACAAGGTTAGTAGAGTAAAGATTGCTTCGGTCAATCTGACTAATCAGTGTAAGCGCGGGGCTGATGTCAGTTGGCGGACCATTCAATTAAAGTACAAAGATAGAAGAATAGACGTTAAAAAATGGAAAAAAGAATAGCTTCCTAGGACTCCAGACCGACGAGTTCTGATGAAAACTCGATTTTCTAAAATCGGACCGAAACCAATACCTAACTCCCTTTTATTTGAAAATGTTCAATAGTGGGATGTTTATAACAGGAAGTAAATTGAAGGTAGTACGTTTGTTATGATTGCAATGTGGGGAAACAGCCATTTAGCGCATCAATATTCATTTCCTGATAATGTAGATGTTACCCACCGTTTGAACCCGGAATCAATTAAAACGCGATCTAACTAGTCAAAACTACGTGTAACATTGACCTTTCGGCAATATCAGTTTTAACTAGTCAAAACTATATAGTATTCAAAAAGTCTTTTAGTAAATTCTAGAATAATTAACCAAAAATCTTTCACTTCAGCTCGATCGCAATAAGTGGAGTGCGAAACGAGAGTTTAGAGATCAAATACAAGGTTTCTAAATTTTTAACACTTTTCCCCTTACACCCTAGCTCCACTATCACCCCCATCCTCACTGAAAGATTTTTGGTTAATTATTATAGATTTATAAAAAGACTTTTTGAAAACTGGTTTTGATTAGTTAAAACTGGTATTGAAGAAAGGCCAATGTTACAACCTGTTTCGACTACTTAGATCGCGTTTTAACTGACTTTTGATTCGAACGGCAACATAGACAATAACTTCATTAATATATTTGCAACGTTACTAGAAACTAAGGTTAGGCGTTAGCATTGTTGAAGGTGCGACTAGGCGAGACGTTAGAGAGGTCGGGGAAGTAGGCTTGTGACATGAAATGGAGTTTTTTTTCATCACTTGGGATACCAATAATTGAAAAACCAAGCCATGAGCGTCGGTGACTTAGCAAATCGACTAAACCAATCACAGACGTGACCCTCTAGTAATAATAATAATAATGCGTTTAACGTCCGTTTCTCGACTTTATGTCATAACAGACGCCATTCGCACCATTACTATTTTCCATTTTACCACTTCCCGTTATTTTCTACATTTCTAAAACTTCAACTTATATAAGGAAATTAGGATAAGGTAAGTAATTTTTTTGAACTAGGAGTTTGATAGGTAATCATCGGCCATGGCCTCAAATAAGGAACTATCTCGATATTTATCTGGAATTAATTGAGGTAAACTATGGAAAACCTCAATCAAGATGGCCGGTACAGGAATTACCGTTTCTCGGCGAGAGGCAGTAGGAAAAAGTCCCAGCCACATCTGCCCCTGCCGGGAATCGAACCCGGACCTCCCGAATGCGAGTCTAGTGCTGTACCACTACTCTACCCAGCTCGGTATTCTAGCAACTCTAGTATTCTAGTAACCTTGAGATATTTGTACGTACGGGTGGCACCGTCTTCAGCCAACAGTTCATATACGGTTCCAAACCAAGTACGCTCGGTTCGAGGTAAACCATTCCACAACGGGAAACTGTCGCCGGAGAAGCGACGGCAAGATCTGCAACTTCGAAAATCATCGTCTGCGTGTCCTTGAGCTTAATGATCTCACCGCTTGTTAAACACAGTTTCTTATTGTCATCCAATACTGTGTTCATATTTTCGATCCAGACAGCGTCCACCGGTCCGTCGAAGATGTACCAACGCTTGTCCATGTCAGTTGCCGCTGCGCCGACTCGTACCAACGTTGGAAGGATTCCATCCGTCCTAAAATTACAGTTGAATATACCTGAGATTCTCAACCTATGGCATTATCATCAAACCATTAATATTGCTCTTAATCCAAACCCTGACGGTACAAAAGCATGGACAACATTAGTAAAACTGTATGCTTGAAATTAATAGATAATACGAAAATAGAAAAATCATTTTTTTGTTGTCAGTTTCTCGAATAGGGATACTTTATTTATGCAGATTATACAGAAGTGTCAATTATTTACAATAGGCATGTTGAGTATTTTTGGGAAAGTGTTTTAAATCGCGCATAAGTACCTAATATAACCACAAATATTTATTTTAATTTTTTAAATACGACTCACGCTTTAAAAATCATGTATTTTAAATTTCGTTTTAAATTTCGCTCTAAAACGTCAATACTTGTCACGTGACTGCCGTGACGTCGTAGGCTCATAAACGCTGCTAAACTGATGAGGTGATGGGTTTTTTCGTAATTGTTGTCATAGAAATATCTGAAATAGCTCTGGGTGTAGGTGACTTTCAAAAATAAATACAAGAAAATAGCGCAATTAACCAGATTACAGGAGGTCGCAAATTATTAGCATCAATTAAAAAATATAAATATTAATACAGCCAACATTCAAAATGTGGTTAGTATTTACACAGCCAACGAAAAAGTGTCAATATTTAGAACGCCGAAGGGCCTATATTTTAAAACCTCTTTGTCGACAAATGAAAAAATTCGCGCACTATAATGTTTAATAAATATTTATAAAGAAGAAGACATTATGTTTGTTTGAGTGAACAAAACTTGTTGCCAACTGCATTATATTATCAAATTCATTATGTTTTGCATGGCTAAAGAGCGATTCAAACTTTAACTCATCTCAAAGGGTTCAACACACAAAATGGTGTGTTGTTTTGTCGAATGACTACAATATTCTGAAAGTTGTTTGAAAACATATTGTTTCGCATATTTTGTCTAATTCATTCCTAGCACTAAACACGAACTTGAAATAGTGTAGTGGGTCATTTCCTTTATGTTGAAAATGTTCAGTGTTGTGTAAGCAAGATAAATTAATAATGTGGCTGTAATATTGGTGAACAATATTTCGGAAAAGGCTATTGGTTTGAGTATAAATTCCTGTGAAGCAATTGGTCCGACTCTGAACTCTACAAACGTCATTGGCTCGACTCTGAATCTCCATAAACACTATTCGTCTGACTCTGAATCTCTATAAACGCTATTGGTCTGACTTTGAATCTCTACAAACGCTATTGGCTCAAGTCTAAGGCTCTATAAACGCTGTTGGCCCGACACTAAATCTCTATAAACGCTATTGGCCCGAATTTAGAGCTATTGACGCTATTGGCCCAACTCTGAATCTCTATAAACGCTATTGGCCTGACTTTGAATCTCTACAAACGCTATTGGTCCGAGTTTAGAGCTCTGTGGGCATTATTGATCTGAGACTGAATCTCTGTGAACGCTATTGGTCCGAGTCTGATTCTCTGTGAACGCTATTGGCCCGACTCTGAATCTCTACAAACGCTATTAACCCAACTCTGAATCTCTATAAACGTTATTGGCTCGACTCTGGATCTCTACAAACGCTATTGGATCCACACTGACCGCTATTGGTCCGAGTTTGAATCTGCAAAGACGATATTGATCCGAGTCTGATTCTTTGTGACAACTTTTGGCCCGAATCTGATTAAAAAGGAAGACAACTATCTTTGCACCTCCTATTTATAAATGCTTTTTGGCATATTGCGCAGTTCCATCAGTATCTTGTTTGAAACAGTCTTTATATTTGACAAGCAGTCGACAGGCTTCCTGTTGGCCTTGACAATGAAAGCGAATGGCTTTTCCGAGACATAATAATGTTATATTTTCTAGCATCCTATCAATGTAAGAATTTAAGGTTCTGTTTTTTTTGTCGTTTTCTGATAAAATCTACGGAATTTACAAACGTTTCGGAAATAGCAATGAGTACCTTTAAATCAATAATATTGATATAAATTTTAAAAAGAATCTATTTCTCTAAAATAACGCAAAAATGAAACGTTTATAAATGCTCGACAATAAAGGTCTTCCTGTATAAGCTTTCCGGAAAAATGTTCAATCGTATAAAGAACCCAATTCAAACACACAGCACCACTGTTTTTGTGGGTCGGGGGTTAATTATAGATGCTCGACAACATAAGTGTTTACTCAAAAATGTAAAAAAATTAAATTAAAACAAAACAGCAAATAAATATAATATAATGACTCAGGGGGAAAAATATGTCAAATTTGTATAGGTATTGTCTTCTTCATCTATTGAAAAAACTTATGAAATAAAACCCTTGAAGTCTAGCCTTAAAAGTAGCGTAAATACGTCACGAGCTGCATAGATGCGTAAACTAAATTGATATTCTGAAAACATGATCGATTTTCTGTTAGAGCCAACAAAAACGTGACGGATAAAAATACCATTAAAATATTAAATTACTATCTGAACAACACGCCCATTATATTATTATAAATCAAATAAAAAAATCATCAATGTTTACATATATTTCGGTAACCTTCGCTTTACGTAAACACATCTTTTTATTTCGAATTTTACAGGAAATTGAACGAAACAGTCAATAAAACTATTTTTCGTAGATTACATTTTTTTTCATTCATTCATTTCATTTCTTTTATAACCTTGAGATGTCGCAACGATTTTGAAACATGCAGAGAACCTAAATTATTTTTCTATTTGGTTACAAATCTGCAGGTGGTTTCTAAGTTTCAAGTTTCTAATATTCTTGAAATTATGTGAACTTAAAAACCGGACGATTTCAGGGTCGACCAGGGCACAACTAGAGTCAGAATCCGATTATTAATATTTTATAAGTTTTTTTTATTTTTTAACGGGAAATTGGACAAATCAAATTTAATATAGTTAAACTAAATTAAAAAATTGCAGAGCTGAAATGATTACAAATACAAATTATAATTATATAATAATTATAATTTTTTTTTTATTAAATAGAATTGAAATAATACCTTTAACTAGTTAACCATAACATTAATGTTATGGTTAATTAGTTAAAGGTATTATTTCAATTCTATTTAATAAAAAAAAATTGTAATTATTTCATTAACTAATTTGTATTTGTAATCATTTCAGCTCTGCCCGAGGAAGTTGAAATCATTTAACGAAACGTCGCAATTTTTTAATTTAGTTTAACTATATTAAATTTGATTTGTCCAATTTCCCGTTAAAAAATAAAAAAAACTTATTAATTATAATGGACGTGAACAATATTGAGAATTAATATTTTAGTTCTGATAATTTCGAGATTACTCATATGCAAAATAAGCAGTTGCTTAAGGGTCCCGATTCATCGAATCCTTACGAATTTTGTCTCAGGAAAAAACAATGAATTTGCCATTTTATGGGTGGTTCGTCACCGCCTGCCGGCTGGTAGAAATGTCGAAAAAATATCGATATATCGATATTTTTTATTTGATATATCGATATTTTTGGGCGATATTTAATATTTCGATATAAAATTCCAGTAGCAACACTTGTATGTACTACCGCGACTGACTATGGCCGTTTAATTATTCCGAAAATATTGAAAACTCCACTGAAAAAGAAACATGTGTTTTTTCATATGTTTTCGGAACATACTTTTAAGTGCGTTCCAAAAACAACAATAAAGCAATAAAGCACATGTAAAACACATTTCTTTTTAACCGGATTTTTCGATATTTTCGGAATAATAAACAGTCAAAATAGCTATTCATGCAATATTTCATTTCATTTCTACATCATCTAGAATATTTTTAATTATTTCGATTTCCACCTTAATTCATGCTGTAGGTACCAACCATTTTCTGTTGAATGTCACCTGTGGCACGCATGCCATAGGTTCGCCATCCCTGCCTTTATTAATTGTTCGATTAATCTCTAAAATTATCTGATCTTAAATGTATTAGACGTTTGATTAATAAACAAAAAAAAAATCGTATTGTTGTTTTTGATTTCAGATAATTATTTATTACTTGATTTATTAGAAATAATGTCCGTTAATTGCTATTTGAGATTATATTAAGTTAGTCAATATGTATACTAAATTTCTTCGAGTGCCAATGTACCGATATATCGATATTTAAAAAAAAAATTATCGGTACCGATATCGATACTTAAAAAAATATCGATACGATATATAGGGATACTTTTTGGCAGTTTTGACATCCCTACCGGCTGGTAAGATATCGGATCGAAAGCCGTTGGCGTATAGTTTCTTACGTCTCTGTTCACACTTGCCAGACAGGCTATATTGCTTATAATATGCTATAGTTACAAGGAAGCTGGTACGCAGAACGGTTATTTTTGTATATGAAAGTGTGGACGTATCATGGAATAACTCATAGACATTCTAAAATAATCAAAGAACTTAACTACGTCATTTCTCAATTCACCCATCAACACTTGGAAAATTCCCACAGAAAATTTCTTTACTAATTGGATGCACCCAATATTTTATTTTTTTCACTTTTTTCGATCTTTTTTTGTTTAAGGTAGTTGTCGTGGTTAAGGCACACCGTCAGAAAATTCTTAATTTTTGTATACTTATTAAGGACATGATAATACAATTACCCTGAAAATTTGAAGTCGATCGACCGTATATAATCCGAGATGAATTCAATTAAAAATTGGACAATTAACATTGATTGTATACGATCTCTGTAGTTCTGAACCAGTTTCTTATTTATAAGAAAAGAACTAACTGTCAGAAACTTTCCAAACACTGACAGTCTTTCAACACATTTGTTATGAGTTTAAAAAAAAAATAAGAATTTTTTTTTGACCGTCTAATTATTTATAAATAACGGTTTAAAGTTCAACAATTTATAGAAAAGTATACATGCATATGAATACTGTATGGGTTACGTTTCCACGGGTACAGTCTTGCGTACAAATTATGGATCACTTAGCTACAAGCTAGTATACTTTTGTAGCGCGTATAATCTATAACTTTTTGACAATATTGTATCACGATAACTACCTTAAAAAGTACCACATCACAACAAGAACTTCATAGTGCTCGGTCGTCTGTTTGAGAAATGAGCTCGAGTGAACGAACGGACCGGAACAGGAAGCGTTCGGCTCGTGTAAATTTATTTATTGTAGATTAATTATAGACGCTCGACAACTTAGGTCATTAGCGTCTTAATTACATCAAATAACAATCAATTAGAACTAAACGATATCACTAAACATTCATGAGCAGAGAGAGGATTGGAACCCACGACATTCTGGTCAAGAAGCCAGCACGCTAACCACTGGACCGCACTGTCCTCGGCTAGTGTGAAAGAGCTCTAATAATCTGCCATCAAAAATAACGGTATTATATGCCACTATTATATAATTCCCGTAAGTTACTTATGCACGGCTAAAGCTACGCGAGTAAATTGTAATATCCAATGAAAAGCTTTGTCACGAATTCAATAGTTATCAATCACGTTTGACAGGAAGATATCATTGTTGGAAACAGGGTTGCCAGGTGTTCGGTTTTCACGCGGATAGTTCAGTATTTGATGGTCATGTTCGGGGAAAAAAATGAAAACAGACCATGTAATTCACAAGTCAACCCATAGTCGGTGGAAACATAACCATTACAACTGCATTTTGTGTTTGATAGAGGTGTTTTTTTTAATTGAAGAATGTCAGTAGGTATACTCTATGTTCATCAAAAAAATGGCAATCTTGTGTCTACTTCAGATTTTGACCGTATGAAAAATTATGGTGCTAAACTCCACTGAAAAAGAAACATGTGTTTTTACATATGTTTTCGGAACATACTTTTAAGTGCGTTCCAAAAACAACAGTGAATAAAGCACATGTAAAATACGTTTCTTTTTCACCGGATTTTTTGATGTTTACGGAATAATAAACAGTCAAAATAGCTATTCATACAATATTTCATTTCATCATCTAGAATACTTTTAATTATTTCGATTTACACCTTAATTCATGCTGTACCAACAATTTTCTGTCGAATGTCACCTGTGGCACGCATGCCATAGGTTCGCCATCCCTGACTTTATTAATTGTTCGATTAATCTCTAAAATTATCTGATCCTAAATGTATTGGACGTTTGATTAATAAACAAAAAAAAATTCTTATTGTTGTTTTCGATTTCAGATAATTATTTATTACTTGATTTATTAGAAATAATGTCCGTTAATTGCTATTTGAGATTATATTAAGTTAGCCAATATGTATACTAAATTTCTTCGAGTGCCAATCTTTAAAATTGTATGAATAATTATGGTGCTACTAGTGCCTTGTTGCGTTAGACCATAGATTCCCAACGGGGACGGTATCGCTCTCCAGTGTGCGTTGGAGTTTTCCATGGGGGCTTTATGATTTTTGATAGACAATAAACAGATAAATTAGCTACAATTTTTTAATATTTCGTATAAAATTAACTATTATGAACTACGGTTGGAACTTTTAGCCTTTTAAAGGTCCAAAAAAGGTTAGGAACCGTTGCGTTAGATAAATAAAGACAAATTATTATTCATTCAATTGCAAAACAATGTGTGTGTATATGTACTTTGAACGAGTAGAAAAACAATTCCTCTTCTATTTAAAATAAAACCCGGGTCGCAGTGCCAAAACCCTGCCGACAATATAGTGTATTTGCTTATACAGGCAGTGTGGCTTTATTTTGCGAGCTTAAGTTGGTTTTTGGGCAAAATAAAAAATTTTACTCCTTAATACACCCCTTAAAATAACATTTTTTTTCTTAATTGCAATATTATTATAAATCGAACCTCTATACCAAATTATATACAACTTTCAGTAAATAATTCACTATTTGTAACTAGTGTTTTCATTTGTAAGTCCAGTCCTGTCGGGCCGATTTTAATTAAATTTTAGGGACACCTTTTAATTACTACTAAAGGGTTAAATGTCAATTTTGAAACGATTCTGAGAATTTTTTCAGTATTTTGGGGCCCAAAAACATTTTTCAACCCCTAAAAACTACCCTTAAAATGCCCCGATTACGCCCATTTTAAATAGGCTTCTTGCGGTGATGGATTTCAACACGTGGACCAAATTTCGTTAAAATCAATTAACTCTTTCGAAAGTTATTGCCCGCACACACATATATATATATATATATATATATATATATATATATATATATATATATATATATATATATATATATATATATATATATATATATATATATATATATATATATATATATATATATATACATATATATATAAACATTTTCAAAAATGGTGCCAAAGTGTTTAGGAGGTTATGAAACGTCGAGAAATTTTGGTCCGACCCCTAGGTCCCGCCATCCGACCAACGCCAATAGTGTATGTTGCCTTATGGCAAATACACTAATAATAAATACATACATTTTACAGTTTTCACAATGACCGTGGTATCTGGTATTTTTCTGTAGGGTATCTGGCAACCCTTTTAGGAAATATAGATCAGGGGCGGTACCACCCCCCTGTGGGCGCTGAAGCTTTACGTAGAGGCATGATTTGTAATCTACACTAATATTTTAAAGAGGAAAGATGTGTATTTTTGTATGTTTGTAATGAATAAACTCAAAAACTACTGTGCCGATTTAAAAAATTCTTTCACCATTAGAAAGCTACATTTACCCTGCGTAACATTGCTAGAAAATATAAGGGATCCTTACTAAAACTTTAGTAACGTAACCCAAGGTGTAAAAAAAATGCCATAAAACATCTTTCGTCGCATGCGCTGCGGAAACTAATGATGATAGACAAAAGTATGTTCTACAATATTAAAGAACATATCAATAACTACAAAAAACTTCGCGATACTATATGTCCAACTATTATCGTTATGTCACAATAACCACTTTTTACATTTTAATAATCTATATAGATAAAAGACGATGTATATGTAATCTATGAACTCCAAACGGGTAAACCATTTTTGATGAAATTTTCAGACAATCTTTAGATTAGCCCAGCGGGTTATCTTCTGAAGTTTGGTAGCGATCGGATTAACAGAATTTTTTAAATTTCTTTTTGGGAAATAAGATTTTTCTTCGATTTTTGAACATTCACAAATAAAAGCGATTGAATTCGCGCAAATTCAATACACGTTGAGAATTTAATGATAATGATTCTCATCTTTTATATCCTATATTATATTACATTTACACTCTGGCGAAGCCGGACTGGGCCGCTAGTAGTTAAATAAACAGATAAACTAGGTACAGATAATAGGCCACAATATTTTAATATTTCTATAAAATTCATTATTATGAACTTTTTATTTCTTCTAAACGGTGCGGTGGTTGTTGGGAACCTCTGATCTACAATAAATAAATTCTTACCATTCATGTGTTTGTAAATCAAATTCGCCGTACAGCTGACCCATAGTAATTGATTTTGGATTCAAAACGAAAGTGTGGCAAGGTTCGAAGTTACTTCCGCTAGGTGATGGCTGACCTTTTAGCGTTGTCATGGAATCTCTGAGGATATCGTAACACTAGAACAAACAAAAAGAATCATAAAACAATTGCACGCGATTGCGTAATTGTTTAGTTAGTTAGTCAAAACACACACACTTCAGTCAGTCAGCTTTACAGTTGGGAAATTTCTTTTTTTTCTACTCTTAGTCCTAAACATTACAAAATAAATTTTTCAAATATCTTTAAAAACAACAAAGTTACGCTACTTCAGAGTTTAAATGCAACAATTATCCGCGCTATGACGTTTCGGTGCGGGAGACGTCACGCGGCACAAGTGTTATATTTATAGTAACTAATGATATGGTAAGTCATGAATGTAAACTATGAGAATTAATACTTGAATAGATGTGAAAATTATTGTAATGTGAATTAGGAACAGGGGCATAGCTACCGCCGTATATGCCGTATCAATTATACGAGGCCCCCGGGCGACAGGGGCCCCCAACGTCCGTAAGCAAAAATTAATAAAAACTTCCCAATTTTTTTTTTATTTCAGAAATGACAAAAGTAAAAAAAGCAATTTTTTTCCCGCGTAAAGATTGCGTTCAAAAGTTGGCAACACCCTACATCGATTATCGCGGGCTGCGGGATTTCCCCGTTTAAGTCATTTACTTCAACGGGGGAAGGGCCCCCAAACAAATTTTTATACGGGGCCCCGCCAAGGCACGCTACGCTTCTGATTAGGAAGTTTGATATATCTAAATATATCTCATATTCATGACTTACTATATTATTACTTATTAATTACTAGAACAACCAATACGATAACTTGTGCTGCGTGCCATCATAATAGCCGATCAGGCGTTGGGCAGTCCCGTTTGCAGCCTCATATACAAAAAAATTGAATATCTTTCTTAAAGTAAATACACCCATACCTCGCTTTACGGTCTAGATACGTTCCACGAAACTTGGCCGCAAAGCGAAAAGCCGTATAAGGAATCAATTATTCTAAATTACAAGATTGGCAACATGTAGATATATCGACATCGAAAAAAAGTTTTTTTTGCCGTTATAGCGAAACATTTTAGGTCGTAAATCGAAAACGTGCCTTAATTGAATATAGGGCCGTTATAGCGAAATGCCATATAAAGAGCGGCCGTATAGCGAGGTATGCTTGTATATCGAAACGGCTTTTTCAGCATTTCTAAGTTATTCTTATTTTCATGACACAGCTGATCAAGGAGGGTTAATAAAACTCATTCGCATCACATAACACTACTCTTGTGACGTTTCGCTGAACCATTGCACTTAAACAGAAACTTTGTAAAAGGGCAGTAAAGATGTTTACACTTCAAAAAACTGTGAAATTGATCCGTTTCAGTTGAGTTGACGGTGCCCCCTGCCCACCCTGGCTAGTCGCCATTAACTATAGTACGTCTTTCAAATGAAAGAAGCCGTGTTGTTTTGTCACAGACAATGCAACAAAAATGAATCTTGCAAGAAAACTACAAAAAAATATGTCAAGGTCAAGAAAAAGTATGTTTTATTCATCGAAAGTTCGATTGGATTTTTGCCACGTTTATTTCTCGACCAATCAATATACTTTATTTATTCCATTCACTCTTTTATTTCAAATGATTATTTCAGTACAAATACAAACGCCTCTCATGTTTTCAAATAAACAAATAAATGTTATAATATGAATTTTTTACATCCGATGAAATAACGGAACCAGGATCACTCTCGTGTTTGTCTAATCTGAAAATTTGAAATTTGATACATATATACAGCTAAATGACCTAATGACGAACATATAGCGTAAATGAACGATCTCCGATTTCGGAGGTTAATTTTGAGGGACAAATTAGAAAAAAAAAGTAATAACAAATAATTAAAAAAACACTTGAAAATTCTACAAATAATTGAGTATTTGAATTAAAAAAAAACTAATATTTTTTTATTTTTTAAATAATATATCGTAAATAATATTGAAGAACGAAAAGAAAAAAAAATTTAAGCCATAGGTAATTAATAACAAATTAATTAAAATGTATAAAACTTCATAAGATATAATCGTGATTACAAAACGTACCAGGAATATTTGTGACGTCAAAATGATAAAAGTTGTGTATTTGTGTATGATTTTATAATACATACTATCAAAGTAACCATGGCAACCAGGACCATAAAAACATTTTGACGTCACAGAGGTTTTTGGCGCGTTATCGGATCTTAGCTTAAACATTATTTTTAAAACAAATATAACTCTTTCATTATGAAATTAAACAAAATAATAATAGTAGTTTCGCTATAAAACTTGTATGTGATCTTTTCATTTATGTAAAAAAAAATAAATCAAAAACCCAATTCTTTATTTCTCGACGATCGTTTCGGACAATAAGTCCATCCTCAGGAGTATAAGTTTTTGTACTCCTGAGGATGGACTTATTGTCCGAAACGATCGTCGAGAAATAAAGAATTATTTGTAGAATTTTCAAGTGTTTTTTAATTACTTGTTATTATTAATCATGTTCTACCACGTGCCGAGTGAAAAATCAGTGCAAATTATAGAAAAAAAGTATTTCAAGTGCATCATGGGACATATCAAATGAAAGACTCATTATAAGAAAACACAACTATATTTTTTTTATAATTTTAAAATGCATAGTTAAAAAAGATATTAAAGAAAATATACGAAAACCAAAAGTTCTCCCCTTTTATTTCCGAAATTACTGAATCGGAAATTTTGAAAAAATAAGAAGTATAGAACCTTACTCATAGTTTACAACAAAACCCAAACGAAAATCCTAATTCCTCAAGTTCTCATGGAAAACGGGAGTTCGACTAACACTTGACCGGTTTTTAAAAATAAAATTTCTTCAAGGGCGATACTGGGTACAGGTGATTCTGATCGGAAAAAGCGTGACTGAAATTGTGGTGGAGGTAAGAACTGAAGAATTAGTTAACTCACTGAAAGTTAAAATGCGTTTTTCCACTTAGTTCAAGATTTTCTTTGAAGCAAATTGTCAATTTTAACATAAATATAATGCCGCTACAAAAATGATGCGAACTTAGCCTTAACCAATCCTAGTTGACTACATTCCGTCCTCTAATAATCTAATTCATTTGAAAGATGGAAAATTACTGGTTAATTATTTATGACAATAATAATTTTGGTCGGATAATTTACAGGTTAGTTAACCGGATATCTATAAAACAAAATGGCAGCTTCTGATTTCTGTTTCTCAGAATAACAAAAAAGAAACAAAGAATTTTTAAATAGTAGAATCGAAAGAATTAATTAAATAAGTAACATATTTAAATTTATGTAGATATTGGTTATAAAATCAAAATTAAAATATCGATCGTAAGCTACACTCATGCGCAAAACTTACTGCGCACCCTTGAATAAGTATAATAAATCGCCGCGGCTATTTAAAATATCGACACGGCTACTTAGCCAAACATATAAGCGGTTAATAAACCGCAAATTTATTTTTTTTACATCACTACATTATGAATCCCATTGCGCTATCTTATACTCTTTAGTAAGGTTGATATGAAATTTCCAATGACTTCAGAATAGAGCGTACCCAGAGTTCCGCATTTACAGTTGAGTTTGTTGCATGCATTTCTTTGGTTAGGTTAATTTTGACGTGAAACTTGTCAAAACATCAATTATAATGCACAAGCGGAAATACCATTCTCCGCTAGTTAATTCAACTAAAGCTGTCTAAAAAATATACAATATTTATTTTTTTAAATTATTGTTGGCAAAGAGAAAGGATCTAAGAATTATTAAGTTGTTTATCAAAATTTCACATGTGATATGTGGGGCGAAACCATTCGCATTTTCAGTCGTTTTCCTTTTATGCTACGTGTATAAATTCCATGTATTTTCTCACAATAACGTATATGTTTCGTATTTTCAGTGTGGTAATTATAACTATAATTCAAATAACTTTTCCAACCATCCTAAAAGATGTAAGAGCGTAATTAGCTGTCAGAACAGACCGTAAATTCATCGAACGATAATTACGTCTTTAATTAATGTATCTTACATTATAAAATTGTTATTATCTACATGATGAACCAAAGTATGAGAGGTATGATAGGTCCAAATTTTCAATATTTGAGTTAATGTTCTTTTGTCTTACTCGCTATAAAATAACAAGTGAACCGAGTGAAAATGATGGCTTTCAGACTGGTGATGAGGCGGGTGGAAAAATAGCTTTTCTGCCCGTTAATAACGGGCGGAAAATTAAAATTCAATATTTTTATATTCCTGAGGCGGGATTCAAGTCTACGATCTTCCAAACGTTGTACTAATGATTTTAACTGTTGAGCGTTTATAATCTACAATCTCTCTCTCTCTCTCTATCTCTCTCTCTCTATCTCTCTCTATCTCTCACTCTCACTAATGACAAAACAATTGAGTTACGAAGCAATATTTAACAGTGACCAGTCAACTCATTACTGAAGAGAAATTTGCTGCCCGAAAGAAATGTTAAATAAGGGCAAAAATGCAAAGGCGAGTGCGGAAAATCTTAAAAATACTGAAACGAAGACCTTATTTTATGGAATATATCAAGGACGAGGTGCGATTTTGACTCGCGTGACATTATGTTCGACAAAATCGCAATTTACTATTAAGTATGTCATGTTAATAATAAAAAAATAACGAACATAATTTTTCATCAAATAAATCAACCGTAATATTATGTCCGTTGAATTATTTACAAATATACAATTATAATAATTTTCAGTAAAATAATTTTTTAAAATAATAATTTTTTGAGGCCTGGTTTTATTTAAAAAAAGAAAAGAAAATAAACACACATCATATACGTACAATATACATTGAAACTGACTAAATAAAACAACTGAGCTTTCGATGTTGTGAAATCATAACAAAACACAATCGTTTGTACCGATAATCTTAAGAGTGCCACTCAAGTTTAATTCTGTCTCTAGACAATTGTTAACATGATATATGTTAGCGTAAATATTCAAAAAGTCGCCGAATATCGACTGCGACGTTGCCGTAATAAATGCAAATTTCATCTTCAAGAAAATATCAGAATTGTTAACTATAGGTGATTGCTCTACTTTGAATACTTGAAAATATATTTTTTGAAGTAGTACTTCTTTCACGGAGGGTAAAATTTTCTCTGTTACGGAAGTTACGTAAGCAGCATTCATTGAATATGTTGCGGAAGTTATGTTGTTCTGTGCACGATTCGAGAACGATTAGCGTCAACACGGTTTTTTTAACGAAATGTTGCATTGCAAAACCGCGCTTGTTTGGAGGCAGTACCGCCTTCTACTGAACACGCGAACGGAAATACGCATCCTGGTTACACATCGGTTTTTGTCGACATCGACAAGTTTCGAACTTTCACAGGAGCATATATTATGGAAAAAGACATATAAATATTTATGTGAACTACGAGACGTCTAATACATCATAATATTATTTCAATAATTATTTTCAGGACATATAAAATCGAACCAGCCTACGTCTTTATATTTTAATGGTAGGTAAAAATATGTGTCACAAGTGGATTGATATGTGCTTATAACATCCTACATAACATGCTATACCGGCGTTCACTAATAATTATTCCTACAGATTATTCTTTAGACTAGTAAACACTAGTAAACGACTTTTCCTTCGATATTTTTTTAGCTCAGAAGGTTCTCGTTAACGCTAAAATTTAATTTCAGATAATTCTTGTTTCCGATTATATTTATATGTTTCTTAAATAATAAAAGAATCTATACTTGGTTTCACAATAAATTATTTATTTTAAATTGTCCATTTTATTTGGAAAATAATTTGGGGTCAGGGGGCCCCCACTTCTTTGTTGCCCCGAGGCCTCCAGACCTCTAAATCCGGCATTGGATACAGCCGACAAAACACAATTATTAAGAAAATAATCAGAATATATCTCTGATGTGGTAAGGCACAGTTTCTATAAGTTTCTACAGTTTCTACAATAACACATCTTTATTAATACCATTTACATTTTTATTAGTGTATTTGCCATATGGCAACATACACTAATGGCGTCGGTCGGATGGCGGGACCTAGGGGTCGGACCAAAATTTCTCGACGTTTCATAACTTCCTAAACACTTTGGCACCATTTTTAAAAATGTTTATATATATATATGTATATATATATATTTATATACGTATATATATATACGTATATATATATATTTTGGGGCAATTCCACGCTGACAAGAAAAGTATTCATACTACAAAAAAAATGTATTCGAATCATAGCGAGTGCGGCACCTCGAGAGAGCTGTCGAGAGTTATTCCAAAAATTAAAAATTCTTACAGTTTACGACATTTTCATTTTACAATGCGCACTCTTCGTACAAAATAACCCACCTCTATTTATCGAGAATAATTTTTTACATAACTACTCGACCAGAAACAAAAACAACTTTAAAACGGTAGCATCTTTGCTTACTACAGTCCAAAAAGGTGTCCGCAACGCTATGATTCGAATACATAACAGAATACCTGAACGTATAAAAAAAGAGGCTAATCTAAAATTCAAATTAAAAGAAATATTACTTAATGAAACTAATTATGATTTAAAAAAATATCTCGGGTAAAAATTTGACTAAAATTACTGTTTATTTTTTATGAAAAACAAACTGATTACTTGTGACTTCTCCTATACGTGTACTTACATGTCTCACTGGAGTAATAAAATTATTATTATTATTATTATTATATGTGTACGCGCGATAACTTTCGAAAGAGCTAATTGATTTCAACGAAATTTGGGCCACGTGTTGAAACCCATCACCGCAAGAAGCCTATTTAAAATGGGCCTAATCGGGCTATTTTAAGGGTAGTTTTTAGGGGTTGAAAACTGTTTTTGGGCCCCAAAATACCGAAAAAATTCTCCGAATCGTTTCAAAATTGAAATTTAACCCTCTGGTAGTGATTAAAAACTGTCCCCACAATTTTAATAAAATCGGCCCGACAGGACCGGATTTGGCACTGGGACCCGGGTTTTTATAAGTGAAACCTCTATAACTACGTTTCTGTTTGAAATTTTCTGTAACGTTGAAGAGGAGATTTAAGGACGGAGAACTATACGACAAACCTTGATAACGCAAAATTAAAGGGGAAATAATTCAACTAAACAAATAACACAACTGGCTAAAGACGTTTCATTTCTCCCCTGAGGTTATGTGGATAAGGCTCAAGATTAGTACTTATAGGCTGGGCGTAAGAGGCTATAAATGTGGTCACGTCTGTGATTGAATGAATCTATTGCTTACGTCATTCAAAACATCTTGGCTTGATTTTTCGATTACAATAAACGTTTGACAGTTGAGAAAAAAGTCTCAGGCTCCCGTCTTACTAAGTCACTTTTTTCAACAATGTTACGCCTAGCTTCAGTAACATTTTGTTGTTGTTGTTTTTTTTTAAATAAATATGTTTTTGTAAAGAAAGTTTTATCTACTATTCATCATCGATTTTTTGATTCAGTGAGCCGTCGACATGTTTGGGTTTATTAGCAATTAATATTTTAATTTAATTACCATTTCTAGCTAACTTTTGCTTACAGTCTTAGTGGCATGAATGCCAATTTTGCTCACAGGCTCTGAAGCGCGTTAATGCCCATATTGAAAAGAAATATATCTTAATCCAAAGATAACCATATAACAAGGTTAGTTTGGGTTTTAAGAGATACTAAACTAAGTTTTATAGAAATATACTAAACTTTTTTCGATTGATAACGGTACAAAAAATTAGAAATCCGGTCTCCCGTCGAAAACCCTGAAAAAACACGCAAAAAAAGAATCACAGACTGATGTTATGTTACAATTTAATTTGCGTTTTTACCCAAAAAGGTGTCGAAGAAAATGTTCATACTTTTTCGCCAACAATTTTTTTTCATGTGTGAAAACTTGCCAAGTGATAAGTTTTCGTAAAGTTACATTCTATACTTAAAAATTTATTATTATCGAAATCGTTCGTATAATGTTACAAATTAATTTGCATTTTAACCAAAAACGTATCGAAGAAAATGTTCATACTTTTTCGCCAAGAATTTTTTTCATGTGTGAAAACTTGCCAAGTGATAACTTGTCGTAAAATTCCATTCTACATAAAAATTATTGTCGAAATTGTTCGTATACTATGTAATTATTATATATCTACCTTCAGTCATTACTTGTCTGTCGAACTTGGTTGACACACTGCCGTGTGTCTAGATTCGGATAATATAAAAAGAAGACATTTGAAATTCGATTTACGCTTGATTAACTATTCATAGATAAAAGATATCGAAATCGTCAATTTCATTTTACGTTCAGTTTCTATTGTAAGTTTTCTTCAGAATATAATATCTAAAAGGATTTTGTAGTACCCGAAGAATGTATCAATAATTGTGTTATGAAACGTAGACAATAGGGATGTTGACTGTATTCCAATAAAAACATAATTTTAACGAAAAGTAGTAGTTTCTATAATAGAAATACTAAAAAGCACTATATTTTTCCTTATTTTTAAGAAATTTAATTAATATTTAATAAATAAAACCTAATAAAACCACTCTCAAGTCACGTGACAACAGACGCCAATCAGAGCGCATGACGTCATATATTCAGCCGCTATCAAAAAACTCCATTGTTAATATTTAGTGTGTAATTTATTATTATTTGTTTATAGGAAACGTCAAATTACATGTAACTATAGCAACGACTACGAAACAACTTCTCATCACCTCAGTTTACTAACGTTTATGAGCACAGAATACGCATCCATAGGATGGTAGGTCCCGTGTAAACTTTTGAGTCCCCTTTGGTATGAACAGGTGACGTCACGCGACTAGTATTGGCGTTTTGGACCGAAATTTGAAACGGGATTTAAAATACATGATTTTTAAGGCTTGAGTTGTATTTAAATAAAAATAATAAATATTTGTGGCACGATTTAAAACACTTTCCTAAAAATAGTCAACATCTCTATTAAATCAATATACATGCTGTCTATAAAATGTACGAATTTTGATCTCTGATATTTCAGAACCCATTCATTTTAGCGTGGTATTTATTTATTACATGAAAAATATTCTGAATTAGGTTTTTCTTTGAATTCGTCGAAAAAATATCTAGTGCTTAAAATAACAAAGTGGTGAGCGCCGAGGGCGATTGGACTTGGAGGAGGGACAACGATTCAACACCTACGTCAGGTTGTATCTCTGTATTGATTATCTAGTCCCGATAATTTTTCCGTTTTCTAACTCAAAAAATAAAACAATTAAACGCGGTGAAAGTTTTCACGTGGACAACTTGCAAGGAAAAAAAGAGTGCGTGTAACCTTTACGAGCGATTGGAGTAACTCTTTTTTTTTGTCACTCTCACTTTTTGGGAAATATTCACTTGCATTTTGAAAATTAACAATAGCAATTTATAAGCACGTGCACAGAGTCATAATAAGATATAAGGTTTGGGCCAGCTACACGTTATTCATGTAAATAATGCATAAGAGTATAGCCAGTTATACTTGCGCAGTGTATGCTTGTGTATCAAAAACATATGTTTAAAGCAATTGCTGTTTTATTGAACGGATATTCTTCGATCTATTTATAAATTAATTTACATTTTAATGTAACATTTTGCACGTGACAAAATGAATAAATAATACTTGACACCACTTATGTCAGAAAGCTTGAAATTTTACAACTATGAGACCATCTATTAATTAAAAGCTTCAACAGTTATCTTATAAAATTTTTATAATCAGCTGTATTGCATGCTGTAAGATTATAATTCATCAACCATTTTGTTTTCTATCTAGTCAATTTATTTTGGAGAGCTTTTTTGTTATTTTGAAAACGAATTTATCGTCTGATGAGTCCATATTGGTCTAAGCTTACAGCTCAAGACACTTCCAAGAAACGCAATCACCACATTTTTGTTTTCTTGAATTTCAGTCTTGTCAACATTTTTTTTTTACTTTTTCGTTTATGTTTACTTGCCACTATAGATTTCATGTCGCCAATCAGAAATAACAACGGTTTCTAATATTAGCACCCTACGTCTTCTGTATTAGGTACAAAAAATGAATCAAAATATATTTCTGTGACAATGACATAATCTTTATTATTACTTCCAGTTACTAGTTCTAGGAAGTTAACAACAGACTAAGTTCATACAGTTGATTTCTTTGTTGTAGAACCTAAGTCGACTTAAATTGGCAACACGAAATGAAAATCAAAATTAAAAATCAGTACTCTTATATTTTAGAGTTTACAGTTTATTAAATAAAAAGTTAAAAGTCATCATGGAAATAAATGAGAATTTTGTTTGTAAAAAGCTATTTCAAATTTCAAATATGTCATCGAAAACCATTAGATATTACTAATTAACAAGCACGAAAAAATCTCTGTGGCTCACACTGCAAAGAAATGAAGACACAAGAAAAAATTTAATAATATTTTAAATAACATAAAAGGAATAGAAGTCCGTCTGGATGTAACAAAATTCTGGTGAGCATGTATACAAATTTAATTTTCACAGATTAAATAAGTCATTAAAATTTCAGATAGTTGTGTTATAGATAAAGATATCTAGCATCTAAAATAATTAAAAACACAAAGTTATGACACTTTTAATACTTCTTTCACAATTTAACATTTTGACGCTTAGAATTTGAGACGACAGTTGCTTTTAATAATTTAAAGTATAACTTACACGATACACCATTTTGCAAAGCTTTTTTCACTCTAGTCAAGCGTTATTAATTTGTTTAAAATCTACAATAAAGATTCATTCCGCCGCGAAAGTGGAAAGATTCGGGTTTAAGTCCCGACGGTATTGGTGGAAAAAAAATATTTTTTTTTTAATTTAGCATTGTAACAATGAATGTTTATAAAAATTACAATAAAGAAATGGACTTTACCATGTTTTTAAGTTAATCACATTTTAAGTGACATAATTTATTTTGACCTATTCACTACCCAGACCGGTACATAATAATCAGACTATATTATATAGGAGACTGGATTTGAATCTGCGATCTTGTGAACCGTATATAAAACAGTAAAGATTGCTACCCAAGTGAAATGTCAGCATCAGCGAGTCAAAATATCATTACGTGCGAAATATATATTATATTTTTTGCACGTACCCCCTATAAAGTAGTTGGTTTTTTCATCATTTTCAGTATATTTTACACATTGTTCCATTCTATAATAGACTTCAGTTCTATTAGGTTGTTTATTGAAATTATTATTCGCGTCTGGTATTGTTTTACATTTAATGTAATGTGGTAGACCTAGGTAGTAAATGAAAATTACTGTTGAATTAGTTAAATCCCGTACGTTTGTTTTATTTTAGGCACTAGTGTTGAATGAATCATGTCACGACCGCAATACATGCATTTCGTATGGCATATGTAAAATATACTTTATTACATCCTAGACATTTATCGTGGATGAAACTCTAATAAAGCTCACCGTGCGTGGGTGCGAATGGATAAAAAAAAAATACCAGCCTCGTGGTCCTGACGAATTCAAAAGAAACCAATGCTGTGTGTTGTTTATCTTCGGAATCTTTTTTATTATGCAAAATGCAGAAGCAATTAATGAAACAAAACATGTTTTTGTTGTGAATAAGCATTAATGTAATATAAGAAGCCCCCTTTCATATAATTACAAAGACCAAAGCAATTAACACTGAATAGGAACAACGAAATCTGTCTACATGCTGCGCGTGCGCTGTAACTGACGTCGCGACGGCGATTTTCACTTGTTATAATAGACGCTCCAGATGCGTGCACGATGTGCCAGACATCGTGCTGTTTCGTATTCGGTCTTCGCGGTGCGATGTATTCAATTGTTTTAAAATCTGAACATCGTTCTGTCCGTCATTCATAAGAACAGTTTAAATTCTTTGAAAAAAATTGTGGTGCACCGAGTATCGAAAATTGTTTCAACAGAAAACTTACGTGAAATTAAAAACTGACAAAAAGTGTTTTAAAAGCTTGGAACCGTTTAATTGACGCGTTTAGTCCAAATTTAAAAAATTGTTGAAACCGAAGATTTACGTTAGTTATAAAATTTTCAAGTCGTTGTAAAATACATACTGCAGCCTCATGACTTGCAACGGTTGTAAACAGTAAGGCGCAAGAAGGGAAAAGCTACTAAAAGACTATATTTGCAAAGACATTTGTAAAGCTTTATATCTCATGATCGAAGAATTGTATTAAATCTAGTTTTGCAAAATTGATTAAATAAATTACGCATTTTTTTTAAATCTTTGTAAAGTTACTAGAATTAAAAACTAAGTTTCTAAACAGTGCATTTTTGAAACTATTTGTGGTAAATTTTTTTTTCATATTAAAAAGTTGTTTTTATGGATGGGATATTTATTAGATAAACATATTTTGGGGGTACTGTTTGGAGAATTACGGATTTGTTTAATTCCAATCTAGTAGATATTTGGAGTTTAATATTTTATAAAATCTTACTTACAACAGTGAAGATACTAGTAACTTTTTTTTAAATTGTGCGAAACAAGGATAATTTGTGTTTAAAGCAATTTATTCATTTGTTCTAATTTCGCAAGATCTACATTGTACACTTTTAATGCGTTGTTTTTGTTTATATTGCGCTTGTGGTCAAATATTTCATTTGAACATTTTAGAGGAATTTTAATATGTTTATGTGATTGTTAAATAAACAAATAATTCCTGATGACACACATTTTACTTAAATGATAATATTCTCCGAAAACTTTTGCTTGGAAATAAAGAAATTAAAGAGAAAATATATATATAAACATATATATATATATATATATATATATATATAAAGAATCAAACTTAACAAAAAAAAGTGATTTAGGAAATTTTGTGTGTAAAAAAACTTGTTACTGAAATACAAATACTCAAATTACAGAGCAAGCAAATACAAATTTATGACCAGCAAAACAACATAGAAAAAGTTTATTTGAAGTAATTTATACTGCTAAAAAACCTATAAAAAAGACTTTCAAATAAAAAAAAACTAAGGTATAAAGTGAGTGTTTTGTTTTTTGTTAACTATAAATAATTTCGTAAACTATGCTTAGTGTCACATTTCAACGAAACGCAACGAAACAAAAAGAAGTCAACGGCGCGAATGAATCAAAAGAAAAACATCTGCAATATTTACTTAGCAATCTCTGCTTTAATGGACCTGTCATCGGAGATGCATTTTTAAAAAAGTACAGCCTCTCTAAACAAACAACGTAATATTATTGCACCACAAAACATGGATCACAACAGATTTATTGAAGACCCTGCGTATCCTGAGCTGAATTTGAACAGAAACAGTCTAAACATGACCCTGTACTTGAACGAGAACGGAGAATTCAACATACTGATTGAAGAATGTCCAATGGAAGCCATTTTGGATTACTTGAACACTTATTACACACCTGTCATAATTCTGTGCGGCCTATTAGGCAACTTTTTATCGTTCGCAGTGTTTTTGACGACGCATTTGAAAATGCGTAGCAGCAGCTATTATTTGGCTGCATTGGCGGCAGCTGATTTCGGTTTCTTAACAATTCTGCTGCTAGTCTATTTAAGTAACATAAATGTAATCGAATTATATAATAAACCCGGTTGGTGTCAAACTATGGTTTATATTAGTGGCGTATGTGCGCTGTTGAGCGTTTGGCTCATGGTCGCGTTTACGGTAGAACGTTTTATAGCCGTACAGTATCCGTTGCAGCGACCGCATATGTGCACGGTGTCTCGCGCCAAAGCCATAATTTTCGGTTTGGTCGTCGTGGCGCTCGCATCGCAATCGTACACTTTCGTAACGACGGGCGTGGTCAAAGGATCCGGCCTCGAGCACGATCAGTGTGAAATTTTGAACGAACATTTCTTCGCTATGAAGATCATAAATATAATCGATACGATTATGACCCTGATAGCGCCGTTCATATTGATCGTCGTTATGAATACGATGATTTCGAGGAGTCTGTTTATGTTTCGATGCCGGTTTCAGCACGGGTCACTTGACGAGTGTCTCAGCAACGACAGGTCTGATGTCAATTTACATCAAATGCAGGTATAGATATTATTTTATTATTATATGATTGTTAATTTTTTTTAAAAAAAATTTTTCAGAGCTTGAAAAAATCTTGATTGAATAAAGACGAAACGTTGCAATCAATGAGTGTTTAAATTGATTTATTTTTATTCCAATTACCCGTGAAACTGATTTCTATTATAACATATTTTGGAATTGAACTTTAAAGATGAATTATTTTAAACTTTTTATACGTCAGGAGAAATAGCATAATATAGGGGCTTGAATCAAAATAAGTGCGGAGACTAATGAGACTTTGTAGAGTTTGATATCCTGAATGAAATTCGACAAAATGCAAAATGTGATCGCAACAGCTCGGGCCGCCATATTGGCAAAATGGCGCAAAGAACAGTTTTTGTGAAATATCTCGTTGCGGGTGCGTCATAGGCAAAAAATGTTTGAATGAAAATAAAAAAGAATTGAATTTTCTACAAAATATGTTTTATACATTTTTTCTCCAAACTGGAGAGTTTCGATGCAGTAGCCGTGTGAAGTCAAGTACTATTGACTAAATTTTGATTTTTTTGTAATTTGCCAATAATTATTATCTTGACTAAATTTTATATTTTATATTAATGTTATCATCCATAATTTTTTAAGTTTAAAATTAGCAGGAAATTGGACAAAATTAAAATTTATAATCAATTTGGCGACGTTTCGGTTTATTTATTCAAACCTTCTTCAGGCTTCTAAAACATACATACAAGAAATTAAAAATAATACAATGAGTTAATAAAATTAAAACAATATAAATATACCTTGATTTATGTAAATTGATTATAAATTTTAATTTTGTCCAATTTCCTGCTAATTTTAATTTTATATTTTATATTTCAGACGTATTAACCAAACGATTCTGAAATTTTTAGCTTCCCAAGGATAATATTTTCAATGCTAGGGAAGTAAATTATAATTTTACTAGTAGCTAAGCCTGTCTACACCAACCGCAATATTGCATTACAAGATTTGAAAATAAAATCTTTCTTTTACAGAATATAATATTATAATATAGAAGTTAACATATTCTTAAGAAGACTCCCCCCTGTTTCGGTCACTGGGAAAAAAATATAAAAGCTGGCTTTGTTAAGTTCTATCCTGTATCCCATATTATAAATTTTAACTTCCTAAGTGTACTGGGACCTTCTGCAGGGTCTGGAAGAACAAATATGCGAACATACATTAGGAAATTATATACATATATATAGATTTGGGAAATGTTATGAACCTGTCTAACGATACAGACACTTTTTAAGAGCAATGATAAAACATTGAGGTAACGAGTATTTATAATTTGAAGAAATTCTTTGAATAATGAATAGTAGGTGTTGAAAGAACAAATGATTTTGTTATATTTTTTTATAAAATATTTACATACAAGCTTCTTGTGCTAGATCAAATGATTGAGTGCAAATTTGTATACATTACAAATTGGTTTTCACGCATTTTCATTTGTTTCAAATAGAAGACAAATGATAGCTGTATATATTTATACGAAAAAACGTTCACATTGTTTTTGTTCCTGGAAGTAGAAATATTTACTTATTCTCACCATAAAATTACAAGAAAGAATTGTACTTGTATCACATTTTTTTCTAAGGATTTTCAGAGCTAAAAAATCGGTCAAATGCGACCCGAACTCGCGTGGAGAGGGATCCGTAATAATAATAATAATAATTATTATTTATTTGCATAGCCAAAAGTTGGGTACAAAAAGTCAGCATATAATTACATAATACGATTTAATACATGTTAAAAAAGTCGTCTAAACTATAAAAATTACTTTCAGTTAAAAAGTCCTCAATTTTTTTTTGAAAAGGTTAAATGATTTGATGTTTTTTATATTGTCGGGTATCTTATTAAAAATTTTTATTCCATTGTAAAGACAGGCTTTTTTGTATAGAGTCAATCGATGGGTTGGTATCATTACGGTTTCCGTGAGAACTTTAAGGCTTAAGATGTTTGTTTAGGTTTTCCTATAAATTATTAGCGAGGCCCTATACTCCCTATTTTTCAAAATTTTGGACTCAGTAATTTCGGAGATAAGGGGGAATGATCGATTTTTGCATATTTAACTAATATCTTTTTAACTATACATTTTAAAATAATCTAAAACCCGGGTCGCAGTGCCAAAACCCTGCCGACAATGTAGTGTATTTGCTTATACAGGTAGTGTGGCTTTATTACGCGAACTTAAGTTTAAAATTAAAAATTTAACTCCTTAATACACCCCTTAAAATAACATTTTTTTTTCTTAATTGTAATATTATTATCAATCTAACGTCTACACCGAATTAAATACACCCTTCAATAAATAAATCACTATCTGCAAATTAGTGTTCTTAAAAAAATTGTAAGTCCGGTCCTGTTGAGCCGATTTTATTAAAATTTTAGGAGCACTTTTTAATTGCTATTGAAGGGTTAAATTTCAATTTTGAAACGATTCTGAGAATTTTTTAGGTATTTTTGGGCCCAAAAACTTTTTTCAACCCCTAAAAACCACCCTTAAATTGACCCGATTGGGCCCATTTTAAATAGGCTTCGTGTGGTAATGGATTCCAACATGTGTACCAAATTTCGTTAAAATGAATTAACTCCTTCGAAAGTTATTGCCCGCACACATATATACCTATATATATATATATATATATATATATATATATATATATATATATATATAAATATATATATATATACATATATATATAAACATTTTCAAAAATGGTGCCAAAGTGTTTAGGAGGTTATGAAACGTCGAGAAATTTTGGTCCGACCCCTAGGTCCCGACATCCGACCGATGCCAATAGTGTATGTTGCCATATGGCAAATACACTAATTATTAAAAAACATATATTTGTATTAACGAACCCTTTCATTTGATACGTCACATGATGCATTTGAATTTTTTTTTATTTTGTAATTTGCCTCACAAATTTAATCCCCAAATCGGAATTCATTTCTTTATACGCTACAGTCCGTGATTGGGTCATTTAGCTCTGTATAGTTACCAAATTTTATCTTTTTTCGTTCAGGAGATTCGAGGAAAATAATATGCGACAGACGAATAAACAGAGAGACATGAGAGTGATTCTGTAAGGGTTTCTTTTTTGTACGAAACCCTAATAAAATTAAGTTGTTGACCGTTTGGGCGTTATTCGCATGTAAATCGCTAGTTTCGTTGCCCAGTGATCCCTCTTTTGTCACATATTATAGTCTAGATTTATTATATTTATGAAAAAAGTAGGGTTTTAAAAAGTGAAAGAATAGACTCTATTGTCCGAAACGATCGTTGAGTTTATAATTGTTTAATAAATTATTAATTCTCTAATTTTTTAATAAAATCAATAATTTTTTGCACTACCACTATAAAACAGTCACTTTACATGCGTGTATACACGACCCATTACATACTAGTGCGGTAAAGAAAAACAGAACTGATCGCGCCATACCAATTTCATAATAAATCACTGCTTGTCTACCAGTTGTTAGTGTATTTGCCATATGACAACATACACTATTGGCGTCGGTCGGATGGCGGGACCTAGGGGTCGGACCAAAATTTCCCGACGTTTCATAACCTTCTAAGCACTTTGGCACCATTTTTTAAATGTTTATATATATATATATATGTATATATATATTTATATATATACATTTATATATATATGTGTGTGCGCTATAACTTTCGAAAGAGTTAATTAATTTTAACGAAATTTTTCCCACATGTTGGAATCCACCACCGCAAGAACCCTATTTAAAATGGGCCCAATCGGACCATTTTAAGAGTAGTTTTTAGGGGTTGAAAAAAGTTTTTGGGCCCCAAAATACCGAAAAAATTCTCCGAATCGATTCAAAATTGAAATTTAATCCTCTGGTCGTAATTAAAAAGTGTCCCTAAAATTTTAATAAAATCGGCCCGACAGGACCAGATTTACAAATTTTCTGAAAACACTAGTTTGCAGATAGGGAGTTGTTATTTACTGAAAGGTGTTTTTAATTTGGTGTAGACGTTCGAGCGACAATAATATTGCAATTAAGAAAAAAATGTAATTTTAAGGGGTGTATTAAGGAGTCAAATTTTTTATTTCGCCCAAAAAACAGTTTAAGTTCGCATAATAAAGCCACACTGCCTGTATTAACAAATACACTATATTGTCGGCAGGGTTTTGGCACTGCGACCCGGGTTTTTTTTTGTATAATCTACTATTAGAAGTGACGTTCTTAGCCACAAGAATTTACCTTCTTAACGTCAACATTTAAATTGTTGTGCTTGAGGAGTGTTTAAATTGCTGTTTATTCAGTGAGGTACGTACTTTCATCGGGAAATTTAATTAATTCACGAGAAAAGCTTTAAAAGTGACATTTCGTTGATCTCTTCTTCGTTGATTGTATAAACTAAGTGACAGGTTCAAAGTGTAATATTATACAAAATACAAATTAGATTGTATAGGAATTATAAACCGGCACATTTTAAAAGAGATATACTTAGTCGATGTCTTTTTTCGATGGAAATCTTTTTTTAGAATAAATTGAATGTAAAAACAAAAAACCCGGGTCGCAGTGCCAAAATCCTGCCGACAATATAGTGTATTTGTTTGTATAGGGGAGTGTGGTTTTATACTTTTATTATGTGAAATTAAGTTTGTTTTTGGGCAAAATAAAAAATTTAACCCCTTAATACACCCCTTAAAATAACATTTTTTTTCTTAATTGTAATATTATTATCAATCTAACGTCTACACCGAATTAAAGACACCCTTCAATAAATAACTCACTATCTGCAAATTAGTGTTTTCAAAAAATTTGTAAGTCCGGTCCTGTCTGGCTGATTTTATTAAAATTTTAGGGACACTTTTTAATTACTACTAAAGGGTTAAATGTCAATTTTGAAACGATTCTGAGAATTTTTTCGATATTTTGGGGCCCAAAAACATTTTTCAACCCCTAAAAACTACCCTTCAAATGCCCCGATCACGCCCATTTTAAATAGGCTTCTTGCGGTGATGGATTTCAACACGTGGGCCAAATTTCGTTAAAATCAATTAACTCTTTCGAAAGTTATTGCCCGCACACATATATATATATACGTATATATATATATAAATATGTATATATATACATATATATATAAACATTTTTAAAAATGGTGCCAAAGTGTTTAGGAGGTTATGAAACGTCGAGAAATTTTGGTCCGACCCCTAGGTCCCGCCATCCGACCAACGCCAATAGTGTATGTTGCCATATGGCAAATACACTAATAAATAGTCTAGGTACTAAATATTAGCATTTTATTGTATAAAATGTAATAAATTTCGCTAAATATTTGTTAAGTGAAACTTTTTTATAGATAAAGATCTGGACCGTACAAAACTCAAATGAACTCATAAATCTTTTTAAATTGAATGTCACATATACCTAATAGGACGAAAAACATTAACCAGTTGGTAGACTATTTTAATTGTTTTTTATCATTTTTTTGTCAATATTTCGAAAGCGGCTTAACACTCTTCATTACATGATGAAAATTATATGTACAGATTACATATAGATAAGTATCGATTATTTACAATTACCATCGTCTGCCATGTACATTTTTTTGCGTACTTGACAAACCTCTCCCTAAACTGAAAAACTTTCAATACGAAATCTGCCACGTATGCAAAAAATACGTGAGACAGACCATGGTAATTGTTCTCTATAATCTGTATAAATTTCATCAAGTAATGTTGAGCCGTTTTCGAGATACTGTCAGTAAAAAAATTATTTTAAAAAATTGGATTTGTCTGCCGCCGATAATGTCACTCAGTAGAGAGTTATCGCGTGCAACACACTCATATCACACACACATATATGTCAACGTATTCCAAAATAGTGGCAAATTGTTCAGGAGGCTATGAAACGTCCAGGAATTTTGGTTTGTCCTCTAGGTCCCGCCATCCGACCGATGTCAATAGCGTATGTGCTATATGGAAAATGCACTAATATAATAATTAATCGAACATTTTTGAAGCGGTACACTAAACCAGCACAAACCAACACGGACCGACATACCACTAGCATACTAGATCGGTCCAGCATGGCTAGAAAAAACTGCAGGCGGGCGGGCTTTTCTGCTCCGTGCTGGTCCATGCTTGACCTTTTGAACTAACCGAAATACAGAAAAAAATTTACGTATTTTCTTCCATTACGACTAATTAGAATATTTTATATAAAAAAATCAAATGTAATAATCTATCCCGCGGCGAAGTATTAACATTTGTTTTGAAACATTTAATTGATTTGAAAATAAGAGGACAGCGCGGTGTGATGGTCAGCGTGCTGGCCTTTGAATCAAACTGTTGTTATGGATATTTTGTGATGCCGATAGATCCAGCTTTATTTAATACCAAATTAAATAAAACGAAACCACTTGCGATTACTGTTCAAAATATTTTTTTATTTACAAAACGTTTCTACCAAATTTTAATTGAAAAGGACCAAAATTTGGTAGAAACGTTTTGTAAATAAAAAAATATTTTGAACAGTAATCGCAAGTGGTTTCGTTTTATTTAATATTCTATTACTGTTGGTAGAGTCAATATTATTATTTATTTAATACCGTTGGTCACTATTCAGTTACCTTACATTTTAGAACTATTCTCTTGAATATGTGTATGTTAAGCTCTATATATTATGTGAATATATCCTATTGGATACCTATATCTTTTAAATTGTCCGTGTACTGCATATCTATGGCCGAAAATCAAAATCACTTATATGAATTTTCGTCTCCTTATTTTTAACTATATTTTGCGTAACATTTTATTAAAAGACTTTATTAGTGTATTTGCCATATGGCAACATACACTATTGACGTCGGTCGGATGGCGGGACCTAGGGGTCGGACCAAAATTTCTCGACGTTTCATAACCTCCTAAGCACTTTGGCACCATTTTTAAAAATGTTTATATATATATATATATATATATATATATATATGCCTGTATAAGCAAATACACTATATTGTCGGCAGGGTTTTGGCACTGCGACCCGGGTTTTTATTATTTGTTATTTCAATTGTAAATTTTATTAATTGTATATTTAAAAAATTATTTACAGTTATTAAAGCTTGATAAAGTTCCAAACAAGGAACGAAACGTCGCTGAAAATAAAATATTAAGTGTTTTACTTATAAATAAAGTCTTTTTTCCCGAAAAATCATTTTTATTTTATTAAAAGCTGCCGCGTCCAGATAAATTCAAAATTTATTGTAGTATATTCTCTGGTGTCAGGTATAAAAGACTTAAGTCAAAAGTTGTTACATTTTATTTTTTCCTGATCTAAGTAGTATTCTCTTCCGTTTGGTATTGCCGGCTTAAAAACTAGATTTTTCCACTTAAAGTTTATTATACCTGATAATAAAGAGCTCGCTTGTGTCAGGTATCAAGGACTTATGTCGAAAAATCTAGTTTTTTTGCCGTTAATACCAAACTAAAAAGAATAAACTTGAGACTTAAGTCCAGTAAAAAAAAAACGAAATTTAACAATTTTTTTATTTAAATCCCTTATACCTGTCACCAGAGAATTGTAACCTGATTTTTGTAACCTAATTTTTCTGGCTATGCAAATAAATTACTACTCACATTTAAAAACGGGTGCATAAGTCATCCAAAGTCAATTTCCAACAGTAATAAAAAATCACTGCACAGTCAAATATATGTATTTATACCTTGCACGTATTACAAAAATATATCAAAATTTCGACATAAACGGTATTGTTTTTTAACCACAGATATGTACAGAGTTTTATGAAAATGGTGATAAAAACCCACAAAACCATTTGAGGTGTGTATATAATAGATTAACATCATTCAAAGACACCACAGGCGATGTAACACTTAAAACCATTGGCGTCCGTTCAAATTTGGAATATAAAACTTAATTAAAAAGGAGTGCATTGGCCTTTCGTCAAACTAATGACCATTTTCTGATTGGGTTGCGTTTTGCTACAATATTTTAACTTATACTATCTGACTTCTCCAGAACCGAACTTACATAAGAGCACTTGGGGCCCAAACACACAAACTAGGAAGCCCACAACCTAGTGCAAAGTTCAATCTATGAAAAATATATAGGTACAGGGTGTCTCAACCGACGTTGGCTAACATGGGTAACTTTGTTATTAGTGGAGATAGAAAGTCGGTTAAATAGGCAAAGTAGTGCAGAAAATTGGGCTCATTAACGTCCCGTCGAAAAAACAATTGAATTTTGACACCCTATGAATTTATTCAGAAAATAGTGAAAATTGCCATTTATGAAAACTGGCCATAACTTTTTTATTTATGAAGATATTTAAAATTTCATTAACCATTCTTTGATAACTTTTTAAGGTCTTTTCAGTGGCATAGGTTTATTTTGTTTATTTCCACTACATAATGAAATATTGACATGAACTTTGGTTTTTCTTATGGACGGCATTTTTGATTTTCAGATATTCGAATTCTGCTTATTTTTCTGAATAATTTGACATAGCATATATTATATCTAAACCAATCAGAAGCTACAAAACTGACCAAAATAGCTTTTTGACGTTATCTATACCGATCGAAGTGTGCCGTGGAAAACAAAATTTGTTGAAACAAATACATATCGACAGGTTAACAATATGTCGAGCGATCGCTACAGTTTTGCTAATTCATTTTGTTTGATTTACTCTCTAAGATGGCTCAAGCATTCTCAAATTTGGAGAAACAGGCTATTTTTGCGCATACATTCAGCGTTACCACGTGGGCTCAAGCAGAATACTTGAACCTTTATCCAGAAAGGCGACAGCCTTATTCAATAACTTTTAAGAACTTAAATAAAAATTTAAGGGTATACGGTTCATTTTCAAAGAAAAAAGGCAACATTCAACACTGTGAAGAAGAATTAGTTTTAGCAAACTTTGAAATTAATGGAGAAAAGTCAACCCATTTAACCGACTTTCTATCTCCACTAATAACAAAGTTACCCATGTTAGCCAACGTCGGTTGAGACACACTGTATTATAATAAAAAATCTACCATGTACACTGGTTGGTTATCGATACTCTTAATGAATTTTCAGTAAGAATTTGAAATCCATTTTTCACTTTAACAAACTGCATGTGTGTTTTAATATTTATGTAATCTTGATCTCCTTACATTGGGGCCCCCACAATCTTTGTGTCTTGAATTAATAAATTCTGCACTGACCTTATCTACAATGTGTTACCAAAATTACTTCTAATCTATGTGGCACGTAATTCTGCGTTCTATATTTATCGTAGGTAAATCGTTTCTTACATAATGTGAACCGATATTGGGCTTCTTGAATTTGAATTGATAGTACAGAATTTATTATAAGGACGCCACTGATTATAATCAATAAGCAACATGTTATAGCGTCACGGGCTTTGCGTGAAGTGACTCAGTTTGACTACAAAGGAATTATATATAACTAGGCTAGATAGTTGGGCCAGCAGGGGAGTTGCATATAAGCTAGAATGTAACATGCACCAGAATGAAATTAGCACATGAAAGAAATTATCCACTAAAGGTTCGCACTCACTGAACTGGATCGGATTGGCTCGCCAATGCATACGCACATTGGATGTTGCTGAGTCGAGCCGATTAGTGTGTGGGAACCCATTTAATTTCATGTATCCTGAGACTGCCGACCTTGTCGGTCGGATTCAGTGAGTGTGGACCATAAGCATTAAACTATCGAAAAGTATTTTTGCTCTCCGTGTCATAAAAAATAGCTGCACAGATACTTCAATTTCATTATCTGCATATTATGCTTATTTTTACCAGCTGGTTAAATATGGAATTGTTTGTTGGGGTTGTTGTGCAGATATGCAAAAGATATTTGTACTTCAAAAAAAATCCGCATCATTTTTAATCTTAATTTTCGTAGCAGTTGCAGACAAACATTTACAGAAAAACGTATTTTAACTGTGCCGTCCATAATTATGATACGTTTCAGGTTATCCATGGACATAACACAAGGAATAATTCTAATATTATTTTACCAAAATCGACACTAACGTTGTTTAACAAGAGCACCGAATAATCACGCTCTGAAAATGTTTAATAAATTCAATTGTGTAGGCTTTCACGGCTGGCGTTGTTGCAAATCTTCTTGATTTCCGGGCTTGTACGCCGTGGTCCATTGGTATTTTTACCTGACGTTTCGTCTACAACTGCGGTAGACATTATCAAAGGCGATGTGGTAGCGGGCGAAGTGTCCTTCTCGGCTGCTCACAAGCAAGTGTTGTGCTGCTTGTGAGCAGCCGAGAAGGACACTTCGCCCGCTACCACATCGCCTTTGATAATGTCTACCGCAGTTGTAGACGAAACGTCAGGTAAAAATACCAATGGACCACGGCGTACAAGCCCGGAAATCAAGAAGATTTGTTTAATAAATTGCCACACAGTTTCAAAAATCTACACATTTCGAAATTTAAAAGAGAATTAAAGGCTACTCTTCTTAAACAATGTCTGTATAAGATAGATGATTTTGTTATAAATGAATAATGGTAAACATATCTTTCTTTTTTGACGAATCCTATACATGTTTGTATGTCTTTGGATCAATAAATTCTATTCTATTCTATTCTATTCATGGGAACTAGGGATTGTAATGCTGGATCCAGGAATCCAGCTAGATCCAACACATTTTTCCCTTGCTGGATCTAGCATCGGGCGCTGGATCTAGCAGTGCGGATCCGTAATTAGCTAAAAACAAGTAATTAACTTTCTGTCTTTTTCAAACGAGACAGTTACTTAATTGAAAAAAACAAAATTTTGCCTATTTTTATAAAAATTGATTTATATATAATTTTTTGCAAGAATAAAAAAATCAAAATTTTTAGCAATTTATTTTTTGAGTCTTCACAATTTTTTGTTTAATAGCTCTTAATTATTTGGCGAGAATGCTTTCAGATATGCAATCTCTTAAAGCTGTTAAAAACCAAACTTCTAAGTCAACGCAATCAAAAGATGCGGCCGTTTATGCCGCATATATTTTGATACTCGCAAGGGAATCAAAACCTATAGGGTCCGTTGACTTGAATCAGGAAATTTGGCAAGACAAGTAAAGAGAAAAATCCGAAAACCGTAAATTTGTATACCTAGTTATATAGTTATTATTATAAGAAATAATTTTTTTCTGTAAACGTCAAAATAGTGCATTCTAGCGACATCGGACGGAATCTCTTAAAAGCTATCAGTTCAGGCATTTCTGCGCCTCAGTGTGTATTACTATGGTCACTATGAAAAATAATAAAAATAAAACAAAGTTATTAAATATTAAAAGATGGTACGGAACTCTTAGTCTGCGAGCCCGATCCGCACTTGGCCAGTTTTTTGCCATTGTACATATATTTAAAATGTATTTTTGACAGTAAAGTGCCGTTGTTTAATTGCGTTTCCATAGCTACGTCGTCACTCATTTGTGTTACCCATTCGCGTCAGTGTTTTTCGTTTCATTCATTTCATTCCCCAAATCGGCGAGATGCCTCAGAAGACGATTCAGTTTAAAAATAATTTGAAACATGATTTTTTGAATATGGAAATCACGTATAATTTTCCGACTAACTCTAAGCATGTGTGCAATAAGAAATGAACTAAACATTTTATTATCTATAAAACGTATGTTGTAAATTGGTTTTATGAGCTGTTTACATGTTCAATATTATTTGATGTACAAAATTAAATATATATTCGTAATACCTTTGATGGATTGTTTGACCGATGCATATGTTTTTTCCATCATGGACAAAACATTACTTTGTTACAACCGAAAATAATCGTTTTTCTTTTATAAAACAGTTAATTGTGATTTAATTAAAAATCATTAATGATCAAATAAATGATTTACGGCTTAAAAATAAAAAATAATTAAGTACTAGCTCCGCTTTTATTTTGTGTAAGGTGAGAATAACGAAATGGGATACTTCGCGCACGGCCGATTAATAGAAAATTACTTTGGGCTGTTTTTTAAACTGATTATGTATATTTTTAGTTTATTAACCAAACAAACGAAAAACATTTAATATAATAAGTGTAATAGAAGTAAGTGTCAAATAATAATTTTAACGTTTTTCAATAAAAAAAATATTGGGATTTGACGGAAAACGTGAGACATCTGGTGTGAAAAAACTGGTACCGTATGCAGAGAACATTAAACTGACAGTTCATATTGTCGCTTATGTATGCATAATTTGCTACAAATAGTTATATTAATAAAAACCCGGGTCGCAGTGCCAAAACCCTGCCGACAATATAGTGTATTTGCTAATACAGGCAGTGTGGCTTTATTTTGCGAACTTAAGTTGGTTTTTGGGCAAAATAAAAAATTTGACTCCTTAATACACCCCTTAAAATAACATTTTTTTTTCTTAATTGCAATATTATTATCAATCGAACCTCTATACCAAATTATATACAACTTTCAGTAAATAATTCATTATCTGCTAGTGTTTTCATAAAATTTGTAAATCCGGTCCTGTTGGGCCGATTTTATTAAAATTTTAAGGACACTTTTTAATTACCACTAGAGGGAAAAATTTCAATTTTGAATCGATTCGAAGAATTTTTTCGGTATTTTGGGGTCTAAAAACTTTTTTCAATCCCTTAAAATGCCCCGATTGGGTCCATTTTAAATAGGGTTCTTGCGGTGGTGGATTCCAACATGTGGGCAAAATTTAGTTAAAATCAATTAACTCTTTCGAAAGTTATAGCGCACACATTAGGAAGTTATGAAACGTCGAGAAATTTTGGTCCGCTTCCTAGGTCCCGCCATCCGACCGATGCCAATAGTGTATGTTGCCATATGGCAAATACACTAATAATAATCATTTTCATATTCAAATATACATAAATTACTAGAAATTTATACCTATTATATGCAAATTGTAATGCAAGTAAATGTTCCTAGGAACATGGCAGACTTAAGATCACTATTTTCTGTCAGTCAGCCATCTTGGGGCGGTCTCGTTGTTAAATCTCTCTGGTACATAGATGCAATGGATTACGGTACTTGATAAATCTCTTAGCTTTGGTTGTAATCTGCTTCAATCTCAATTTCGAGTCTTTTTTAAGCAATGACTGAAGCTTTGTTAATATTAGACATTACACAAATCTTTGTATAAACCGAATTAAATTAAAATAACAATATGCCAGGAATTTATACGTTCATTTTATATACAAAATTATAAAAATATGTTTAAAAAAATAAACTGAAAAGATCGCTTTCTAAATTTCGAATGTAGGCATTGACCTTTGAAATAGGTAACTATTTTTATATTTTCATTGTTTGTGGAAGATAGAGAGAAAGGAGACTAATCTCTATGCAGTAGTTGTTGTTATAAGGGTCATTGTTTTTTTTATTTTAACGAACATTTTTAAATGGGACTTTATGTGAAATTGTAATTTTGAAACGCGTTTTGTAATTTTAAAGATTACATCTATCTATCTATTCCGGCTGTAGAAGCGCTGAAGCTACAGGACTCCAGCAGAGTGGGTAAGCGGGTGACTTGAATATCAATTTTCTTGGAAAATTGAAATACACCGAAATAAAAAAATCCTGCCAATTGAGCGACAAGACAGTCCCACGCTCAAAAATATCGTCATTTGACATATTATAGTAAAGAAAATAAAATTTCTGTTAATGCGTGCGGTGACGCGGGTAACGACTAGTAATAAATATTATGAAATTTGCTATTCGTTTACATGGTTATATAATATGTTATCACATGTAAAAATTAACCAAAGTATTCTTGTCAGCTACCTAACAAATTTATTTTTGACAGATTTTCGGAGCAATTGAGAACAACACCACATCCCAGTTGCGTTTCTGGTTTTATTAGTGTATTTGCCATATGGCAACATACACTATTGGCGTCGGTCGGATGGCGGGACCTAGGGGTCGGACCAAAATTTCTCGACGTTTCATAACCTCCTAAACACTTTGGCACCATTTTTAAAAATGTTTATATATATATGTATATATATATATATATATATATATATATATATATATATATATATATATTTATATACGTATATATATATATATATATGTGTACGCGCAATAACTTTCGAAAGAGTTAATTGATTTCAATGAAATTTGGCCCACGTATTGAAATCCATCACCGCAAGAAGCCTATTTAAAATGGGCCTAATCGGGCTATTTTAAGGGTAGTTTTTAGGGGTTGAAAAATGTTTTTGGGCCCCAAAATAACGAAAAAATTCTCCGAATCGTTTCAAAATTGAAATTTAATCCTCTGGTAGTAATTAAAAAGTGTCCCCAAAATTTTAATAATCGGCCTGACACGACCGGATTTACAAATTTTATGAAAACACTAGTTTGCAGATAGTGGCTTATTTATTGAAGGGTGTATTTAATTCGGTGTAGACATTAGATTGATAATAATATTACAATTAAGAAAAAAAAATGTTATCTTAAGGGGTGTATTAAGAGGTTAAATTTTTTATTTTGCCCAAAAACAAACTTAATTTCACATAATAAAAGTATAAAACCACACGGCCCTATACAAGCAAATACACTATATTGTCGGCAGGGTTTTGGCACTGCGATCCGGGTTTTTATTCTTGTGGAAATAGTATATCATACACTTAATACGAATTTTTATGGAGTTTTCCTATTTTCAAATCATCAGGAACAATTTTCCCAATTAACTGTTAATATATTTATATGTTTTCATAGAAAGATTAAAACAACATAAAAAGTGTTTTCTCTGAAAGTTTGATAACAAACTTATAACACCGTAAGTTAATCTTCAAGACCGTGAAATAGGAGGGTACTGCTCTTTTGAAGTTCCTAAACTTTTAATCGACTAGACGCCTGAATAATTTCGGTTGATATGAAAAGAATAATAAATCATAAATAATTCATTCAAGCATGCTTGTCATTAATTTTCTGCCTAAAAACCACAGTTCTAATTAAGTAAGCATCATCAAAATCACGAAATTAATACTAACTTATAGTCAAAGTTTATTAAGATTATTAAGATTTTACTTCCTATCAAAATCTTAATAATTAAAAATTGTTTTTTACTTTTAGGTTGGTTTTTTAGTTTTCTTAAACTATTATTTTTTTATCCTGATGATTCCGGTCAATACATTAGGACAAAATTACCAAATTATTGTACCTGTAAAATTAGTCATTTTTTATCCTAATGATCCTAGTCAGGACATTAGGGTAAGGTTATCAAATTATTGTATTGTTATCGGTTTAAATTCGTGTGCAAATTTTTTAATCTTGCAGTTGGTGAAAATTACGTTGAAACATTGATACAGGTGAAGCTAATAAAAACGTAATAAAAATACGCACTTTTGGGGATTGTACACTATACTTCCAAACAATTCACAAAAAAAACTTGGAACGTGTCGCGGGACACGCGTTTGGAACGAAGTCCCTTTCGTATAAGACGTTTTTTTATATAATCTAAAAACACCCTGTATAATCTAAAAACACTCGGTATAATCTAAAAACACCCGGTATAATCTAAAAACACCCGGTATAATCTAAAAAACTCGGTATAATCTAAAAACACCCGGTACAATCTAAAAATACTCGGTATAATCTAAAAACACCCGGTATAATCTAAAAACACCCGATATAATCTAAAAACACCCGGTATAATCTAAAAACACCCGGTATAATCTAAAAACACCCCGTATAATCTATAAACATCCGGTATAATCTAAAAACACCCGGTATAATCTAAAAACACCCGGTATAATCTAAAAACACCCGGTACAATCTAAAAATACTCGGTATAATCTAAAAACACCCGGTATAATCTAAAAACACCCGGTATAATCTAAAAACACCCGGTATAATCTAAAAACACCCGGTATAATCTAAAAACACCCCGTATAATCTATAAACATCCGGTATAATCTAAAAACACCCGGTATAATCGAAAAACACCCGGTATAATCTAAAAAACTCGGTATAATCTAAAAACACCCGGTACAATCTAAAAATACTCGGTATAATCTAAAAACACCCGGTATAATCTAAAAACACCCGGTATAATCTAAAAACACCCGGTATAATCTAAAAACACCCCGTATAATCTATAAACATGCGGTATAATCTAAAAACACCCGGTATAATCGAAAAACACCCGGTATCACCGTATACCAGTATACATTATACGTCTTACGGTTTTTCGCGACATTTTTGTCTTACGGTTTTTCGTGACATGTTACATTTTTTCTCGGCTAGGTCCCCTCGCTAACCCGCGATAAGGAACTTCGTTCCAAAAACTTGTTTAATGGGCGATTTTGTATGCAGTTTCTATTCATCGAAAAAAGTGGAATTCATTGATGGCTTTAGAAAAAAGAAATAATTTATTAAATTTGTTGCAGCAGTCAGGCAATGGAAGTTCCACACGTCGTCCCGCATCCCAAAATTCGCAGAACTCAACAATTCGCTTGCCAACAGCTAGTCGGAGGAGTCAAAGTTCGTCAGATCAATTGCCCAGATGTTGTATACGTAAGAATAATTATTAGTTTATTTCAATAATTAACTTTCCTGCACATATAACAAGACCGTAAAACTATTTTTTTTTCAGATTCAGGACGAACTTACTTGACGACGCGTAATCAACAAAATATTACGAAAATGCTTTTATTAATTTCGTCAGTTTTTATTCTCTTAACACTTCCAAGGTATGTCAGATGATATTTTCAATGTAAATACATCGAGCCTAAGTCTTCGTTTTTGCTGAAACCCGAAAAACTATAACTCGAATTATATAAATTCTATATCTCGAAATAATTATGATATATTTTCAACTCATATATTTTCATCCCATCTATTTTCAAATGATTTTATAGTAGGTATTCTAAAGTTTTGATTCCCTATTTCTTACGCAAAGTGTCTTCTCCTACGCTACTCAGCAAACGGATAAATGCGTTTGAGAACGTTTAATCTCAAATTTATGAAAGCTTTTTTCTGATTGGTCTATGACTGCCGCGAAGTGAAGGAGAACTGAAAATTCATTGATTGGCTCCGATAGGTTGAAAATACATGAGTTCTACTGTATTTTGAATATCTATTACATTTTGAAGTGTTAGCCTCAAAATGTGGATTAATTAGGACCATTTGGTTTATGAATGCTTCCTTCCCTTAGTAAAAAACTTCAAAACTCGTAATTTTACTTGTTTTTCTTGAATCTCGATATACGGTTGCTACTTATTAGATAAAAAAATTGGAACGTGTCGCGGGACACGCGTTTGGAACGAAGTCCCTCTCGTATGCAGGGTTGGCATAACTAATACACATACATAATATACATACACACACATATATAAAACGCTTTTTCGTGACGTTTTTTCGTGACGCTTTTTCGTGACGCGTTACATTTTTTCTCGGCTAGGTCGCCTCGTCAACCCGTGATAAGGAACTTTGTTCCAAAACTCCCGGTATAATCTAAAAACAACCATTATAATCTAAAAACACCCGGTATAATATAAAAAAACCCGGTATAATATAAAAACACCCGGTATAATATAAAAACACCCGGTATAATCTAAAAACACCTGGTATAATCTAAAAACACCCGGTATAATCTAAAAACACCCGGTATAATCTAAAAACACCCGGTATAATCTAAAAACACCCGGTATAATCTAAAAACACCCGGTATAATCTAAAAACACCCGGTATAATCTAAAAACACCCGGTATAATATAAAACACCCGGTATAATATAAAACACCCGGTATCACTGTATATACCAGTATACATTATACGTCTTACGGTTTTTCGTGACATTTTTTGTCTTACGGTTTTTCGTGACACGGCTAGGTCCCCTTGCCAACCCGCGATAAGGAACTTCGTTCCAATATTTTTTTGACAATAGTCGTGTTTATGACACTTACATGACCCATCTATTAAAAGCACTCTGATTCTGAACTGTAAACTGGTGAAAGTATCAATTCATTTTCGATTTATTGAAAACTAGTCCGGTTCGGCTTAGTCCGTATTTGCAGATTGCCTATTAAAGATAACATGTTTAATTGATTAAGGATTAGTAGCCGTTATCAATTAAAAAAAACCCGGGTCGCAGTGCCAAAACCCTGCCGACAATATAGTGTATTTGCTTGTATAGGGCCGTGTGGTTTTATACTTTTATTATGTGAAATTAAGTTTGTTTTTGGGCAAAATAAAAAATTTAACTCCTTAATACACCCCTTAAAATAACATTTTTTTCTTAATTGTAATATTATTATCAATCTAACGTCTACACCGAATTAAATACACCCTTCAATAAATAAGTCACTATCTGCAAACTAGTGTTTTCATAAAATTTGTAAATCCGGTCCTGTCGGGCCGATTTTATTAAAATTGTGGGGACACTTTTTAATCACTACCAAAGGGTTAAATTTCAATTTTGAAACGATTCGGAGAATTTTTTCGGTATTTTGGGGCCCAAAAACATTTTTCAACCCCTAAAAACTACCCTTAAAATACCCCGATTACGCCCATTTTAAATAGGCTTCTTGCGGTGGTGGATTTCAACACGTGGCCCAAATTTCGTTGAAATCAATTAACTCTTTCGAAAGTTATCGCGCGTACACATATATATATATATATATAAATATATATATACATATATATATAAACATTTTTAAAAATGGTGCCAAAGTGTTTAGGAGGTTATGAAACGTCGAGAAATTTTGGTCCGACCCCTAGGTCCCGCCATCCGACCGACGCCAATAGTGTATGTTGCCATATGGCAAATACACTAATAAATAGGATTTTTATTTTTGACACAATCTTCTAAACTTCTTTTAATAATAATTTGTTTAAATGTATTCTAAAACTGAGTCGTCAGATTCTGTTAAATTGTTTCAGTTATTTCATCAGGCTGTATTCCTTCTTTTTCTATTCACTGTGGGAAGAAGAAGGTCCGGCTACGCTATGGTGCATGCAACAATTTGCCATGTTACTTTACTATACTAACTTCAGCATCAACTTTCTACTATACGCCATGTGCGGCATTACTTTCAGACGATGCTTGTGGAAATTAATGCGAAAGAATTTGAAAACCTTTACCAGATACTGTACGACACCAAGGTACGATGTATAAATCATTACCGTATACCGGTGTCCCATTTCACCTAAAATATTTCAGAAAATATCGGAAATATATAAAAAATGTTCTGAATACAAGGGAAACATGAAGTTTCGAAGAGAAACTTTTTGTAGGTCAAGTCACTTTCGAGGAACGAACCGCAGTTCTGTTTTTTTTTTAAATAGAAGCTTGATATTTTTTTAGTCCTTTTATAAAAAAACTTAAAAAATATATTAACCTTCTTCAAAAAAATCACTAAAAAGATGAAAATAATGAAATTTTGAGGTCGGAGCCAATTTCATTACAAAAACTTTTAATTACATATCTACTTTTATTAAATACGCGCCAACGTCAAAATTTCATTATTTTCATTTTTTTAGTGATTTTTTTGAAGGAGGTTAATATTTTTTTTTAAGTTTTTTTATTTTTTTGACTTTTTAGTGGTGGATTTGATTTCGCACATTTTTAAAAACTACTTAACCGATTTAAGTAAAATTTATGTGGAATCACCATGAAGTTGTGCCCTATTAAATAAGAAAAGAATCATCATAATCGCTTTACAAATGTTGGAGATATGAGGTAGCATACATTAAGAAATATGTTTTTTTGACGTCATTTAAAAACGAATGAACCGATTTTAATAAAAACTATATGGGACCACCTAGGATGTATACTCTTTCAAACAAAAAAAGAATTTTCCGAATCGGTTCAGGCGTCTTCGAGTAATCGGGGAACATACATAAAAAATTAAAAAAAAAAGATTGCGACGAATTGAGAATCTCCTCCTTTTTTTAAAGTCGGTTAAAAAAGAGGGAATTCGAGACCTTTTTTCGCAAAAAATAGTAATTTTTATCACACATACACACGAGACATAAATCCAACTGCACAACCTCCTCGTGGTATGTGTTGGGTAACTCTATAATGTCGGAAATGAAAAAATATGATTTTCTGCAATAAAAAAGCCTCGAAGAAAAATTGGAACTAAACATTTTTTATGGCATTTTTTTCCTCTTTTTAATGGTGCAATAAAAACATCATGGTCCCATTAAAAAAACCAGAGTTGTGTCTCGGATTCTCAAAAGTAACGCCATCTACAAAAAATCAACTTTATATGGTGAGCAACTTTTATTCAGAACTATTTTTGATATTTTCTGAAATTTTTTAAGTTGCAATTTAAAATGGGACACCGTGTATATAAATTATATTAATTAAAATTTTTATTTCAAGTTCGTTTTTAACTGTACTAATGATTTTTATTTTCAGACAGAGTCCGTAAAAATTTCATAGACATATCTTTAGAGAGCAAGCTGGGTGCTTAAAGGTAAGCGTACAGCAATTTAAATATTTACATTTTGAACCTAAATATACATATGCTTAACAGAAAAGGTTTAAAGTCCCATTTTTGCGTATCTATTAATGATGTAACGAATATTTGCATTCGCATATTTTTTGACATTGATGCGAATATAAATATCAGAAAAAAATCACTGTTTTATGTTAATATTATAAGTAGACAAAAAAATATTGGTATTTCTACCTGACGTTTCGTCTATCAAAGGCAATGTGGTAGCGGGCGAAGTGTCCTTCTCGGCTGCAAGTGCTTGTGAGCAGCCGAGAAGGACACTTCGCCCGCTATCACATCGCCTTTGATAATGTCTACCGCAGTTGTAGATGAAACGTCAGGTAAAAAATACTGTTTTTTTTTTTAATAGAAGAGTTTTTTCTTACTCCTTTTCTAAAAAAATAACTTCAGTTTTTTCGCTACGGTAAACTTGCAGAGTTTACTTTAATATTAAGTAATAAGGCTGGACTTTAGACCAGCGGTTCTCATACTTTATTGGCGACGGAACCCTTTGGAAACAGTAGATATTTACAGAGCCTTGAAATAAGTAAAACCTGGTTTTATGTTCATTCTTTAATGAAAATAATACAAAAATACGTCCTTTACATAACACTGTATTGATTCCATTAAAAATTGTTTCCATTTAATGGAAGATATGAAGTTTTTTTTTTTTTTTTTTTGACCAACTGTTTAAGTCGGTGTTTCTTTCTTTGGGTTGATATCAGCGTTGCCAAATTTTTCTTTTGCCGGGTCGGGATTTCCGAGTGAAAAAAGCGGGATTCTTTCGTCGAAAGTGGGACATAGTATATAATCACAAGTTTTTAAATATTTATCTTTTTATTTGAGTTCAAATTATGTTTGCGTGACAATAGATAGCAAAAATAGCCATAGAAAATGTATTTTAATAAAAATATGATATTTTAAATCAGATTTACCGTATCGTTAAATAGTTGAGTCTTATTCGTCTTCTGAATAAAAAAAAGACAGAAATCAAAATCAAAAAAGTCTTATTCATTAGAAAAATATGGCGTTTCAAACAATAGTCTGAGGAGTGAGTGTTACAAATTGCAACTTACAATAAGAGAATAATTATTTACGCACGGTCGAGTTATCCCCGAAAAGCGGGATTGAGCCTGTCCCGCGCGGGACATTTAATTTTGATTTAAAAATCGGGACGTCTGGCAACGCTGGTTGATATTATTTCGGTGGAGCCGTCGCGGAGGTCTGGTCGCTTTAGAGAATATTCACTTTTGCATTCGGGAACAAACCAGTATCTTTTTTTTAATAGCTCCGTGTGCATAGGGCCTTAAAAGTTTAATTATTCTGATTGAAAACAATTCACAATACTACTCCTAGTAGTTTCTAATTAAAAACTATGGGTATATTAAAGCGAATAATATTGCTTGTTGACAAACAAGACTGGCGACTTTGTTTAAAGAAAAATCTCATTATGCAAAAGTTCTGTCAAAGCCGCAAACTACTTTAAAGATTCTTAGTTTAAAACAAACAATGCGGTTTATTATTATTAACTAGATAATACAGATTTCTGAACACTGACCCAGTTTACTATGGACGGAATATTCCAACAACGCGCTAACTAAATTAAAAAGTACTTCTACTGATTAAACAAATTCGGGAAAAACGTATCTCTCTAATTTAACAGATTTTTGTTTCAATTAAAAACATTAACTTTTTCGAGCGTAATAAAAATATTAGGGAAGGGAAGTAACAAAAAACTCGGGTCGCAATGCCAATCCCTGCCGACAATACAGTGTATTTACTAATACAGGTATAGTGTGGCTCTTTTATGTTTGTTTTTGGACAAAATAAAAAATTTAAGTCCGTAATACATCCCTTATAATATTTTTTTTCCTAATTTAAATATTATTATCAATCCAACATCTGCATCAAAGTAAATACAACCTTCAGTAAGTAAATCCGTATTCATAAATTAGTATTTTTATAAAAAATTAAAGTTCGATTTTATTAAAATTTTAGTTGCATATTTTTATCTTTACTAAAGGGTTAAATTTCAATTTTGGAATGGTTCTGAGAATTTATTCGGTATTCTTAATATTGTTCACGTCCATTATAATTAATAAGTTTTTTTTTATTTTGCACAGGAAATTGGACAATTCAATTTTAATATAGTTAAACTAAATTAAAAAATATCTAAATTTAGTAATATTATGGTTAACTAGTTAAAGGTATTATTTCAATTCTATTAAAAAAAATGTAATTATTTCATTAACTAATTTGTATTTTTAATCATTTCAGTTTTGCCCGAAGAAGTTAAAAAGATTTAACGAAACGTCGCAAATTTTTTAATTTAGTTTAACTATATTAAAATTGAATTGTCCAATTTCCCATGAAAAAATTAAAAAAAATGTATTCGGTATTTTTGGGCCAAAAAACATTTTTCAAAAATTGGGCCAAGTTGTTTAGAAAGGTGTGAACCGGCGAGAAAATTTAGTCCAACCCCTCAATCCCGCCATCCGACCGATGCCAATAGTGTATGTGCCATATGGCAAATAAACTAATGAATTAGTGTATTAAAGTGTACTTAATAGGGTATTAAAAAATCTCTATGGCAAACATACAACGTGACTTTCATGTTCAAAATAGTATAATAATAAACCGTCATGAAACGTATACTGTTATAGTACATACCTCTTCCGCGCATGCGGCAATTTTCCCCAAAATTAATAGGGTTTTTCTTATTTATTTGTTAAACATCCTACCAAAAGTTGATTTCGGTTCATCCGGCCGCTTAAACAATATTGTGCCCACAGACTAACAGACGAACAGACTTTTACCAAAAATATTTTTTGAACTATCGAGACTTCAAAACAGACATATTTAAAGATTTTTTGAAAGTGAATTTTGTCCTACTAGTGAAGCTGAAATAGTAAAATAAAAACATTACCCTCCTTTTAGAGCAGTGAGGAAATTAATAGGGCTCTTTCTATTTACATGTTAAACATCCTATCAAAATTTGATTTCAATCCGCTTGGTCGTTTAACTGCACCTGTATCGTATTAACATACGAACAGACTTTTCCGAAAATATGTTTTTTGTACTCGGGGAACCTCAAAACGAAATAAAGTATTGTAAGTTTTTGAAAAATGAATTTTGACCTCAATTACTTACTTGTAGAGTTGAAATGATAATAATTGCAATCGAAATAATACGTACCTACTATTTAAAATGTGTTTCAGAATTATTGTTTTATTTTTTCAGAAAACATCAGAGGAAGCTAAACCAGAATAAAAGACCACAAAACTTCGTTTTATTCGCTTTGTCAGCTTAAAGGAGAAATGAAATACAGAAGTGTACTCCGAATATATTTATAAATTCCATTATTTTTAAAAATGTGATATTTAAAAACATTATTTAATGTTAAATAATATATATTTGTAATTGTGAATATATTTTGTGGATGTTGTGTAGTTATTTTTCTATAAAAAAACAAACAAAATATGGCTATACTTATCAAATATTCCAGCCAATTGGGCGATAGGACCAATCCAACTTAAAAAATATTTACATTTGATATATTTTAATAAATAAAATAAAATTTCTGTCAACGCGCGCGATGACGCGGGTAACAACTAGTAACAAATATTACGAAATTTGATGTTCGTTTGCATGGTTATATAATATGGTTTTTTAAATAAAAAATAACAAAACAAACTTGGCATCTACCTAACTGATTTGTTTTTGACAGATCTTCGGAGCAAAAGAACAGCATTTTTTTATTTTTAAAATATTTCCGAATCTATGAAGCTTAGAAAAAAAAATTACGAACTTTCTTGGAAAAATAAATACAATAATAAACCGTTATGGAAAGTATACCATCATTATATAAAAAAAAACCCGGGTCGCAGTGCCAAAACCCTGCCGACAATATAGTGTATTTGCTTATACAGGCAGTGTGGCTTTATTTTGCGAGCTTAAGTTGGTTTTTGGGCAAAATAAAAAATTTTACTCCTTAATACACCCCTTAAAATAACATTTTTTTTCTTAATTGCAATATTATTATAAATCGAACCTCTATACCAAATTATATACAACTTTCAGTAAAAAATTCACTATTTGTAAACTAGTGTTTTCATAAAATTTGTAAGTCCGGTCCTGTCGGGCCGATTTTATTTAAATTTCAGGGACACCTTTTAATTACTACTAAAGGGTTAAATGAAAATTTTGAAACGATTCTGAGAATTTTTTCGGTATTTTGGGGCCCAAAAACATTTTTCAACCCCTAAAAACTACTCTTAAAATGCCCCGATTACGCCCATTTTAAATAGGCTTCTTGCGGTGATGGATTTCAACAACGTGGACTAAATTTCGTTAAAATCAATTAACTCTTTCGAAAGTTATTGCCCGCACACACATATATATACATATACATACATATATATACATATGTATACATATATATATAAACATTTTCAAAAATGGTGCCAAAGTGTTTAGGAGGTTATGAAACGTCGAGAAATTTTTGTCCGACCCCTAGGTCCCGCCATCCGACCAACGCCAATAGTGTATGTTGCCTTATGGCAAATACACTAAAAACCCGGCTCGCAGTGCCAAAACCCTGCCGACAATACAGTGTATTTGCTTATACAGGCAGTGTGGCTCTATTATGCGAATTTAAGTTGGTTTTTGGGCAAAATAAAAAATTTCACTCTTTAATACACCTTTAAAATAACATTTGTTTTCTTAATTGCAATATTATTATCAATCGAACCGCTATACCAAATTATATACAACTTTCAGTAAATAATTCACTATCTGTAAACTAGTATTTGCATAAGATTTGTAATTTGGGCTGATTTTATTAAAATTTTAGGGACACTTTTTAATTACTACTAAAGGGTTAAATGTCAATTATGAAACAATTCTGAGAATTTTTTCGGTATTTTGGGGCCCAAAAACATTTTTCAACCCCTAAAAACTACCCTTAAAATGCCCCAATTACGCCAATTTTAAATAGGCTTCTTGCGGTGATGGATTTCAACACGTGGGCCAAATTTCGTTAAAATCAGTTAACTCTTTCGAAAGTTATTGCCCGCACATAAAATGCAAATATGAAGAACCCTATTGTTTTTGGGGTAAATTGACGTTTGCGTTATGAAACGTCGAGAAATTTTGGTCCGACCCCTAGGTCCCGCCATCCGACCGCCGCCAATAGTGTATGTTGTCATATGGCAAATACACTAACAACGTTATAACATATATCTCTTCTGCGCAAACGTCAATTTACCCCAAAAACAATAGGGTGCTTTATATTTGCATTTTAATTATCCTCTTAAAATTTGCTTTTAATCCGCTCATCCGTTTGACCTGTATCTTGTTCCAAGACGCATAGGTTTTTTCCAAAAATATTTTTTTTCGATTCGGAGAACCACAAAATGAAAAGTATTGTAAAATTTTGAAAAGTGAATTTTGATCTAAATTAGTGGAGATGGATAATTTACAGCTGACGCATTGCCCATAGCATTTAAATTTTAGGAAATTAATTAATTCATTATGTAGACATTTGAAACTAAAACGTGTCACTATAACATATATGAATCGTCTTGAATGTATTATAATTTACAGTTTATTCATAATGTTCTGTGCCGCTCTATACAAATACCGCTCACTGAACAAGCACTCTGACACGTGTAAATTATTTAACAAAGGATGTTTCAAAATAAGAACGCGATTTGAATTTCGCGACAATGTTTTTTAATCAAGAGTACTGGACTAAAAAATTTGGCAATTACTGTCAATGTCTCGTGATTATCAGTCATTAAAATCTACACAACGGCGGATTTTAAAAACAAATTAATTAAATAAGTTTTTCCTAATTGATCCCTCAAATCGTAAAATATGCTCTCGGGAAGTTTTGAACTGTGGCCGTAAAATTCATTTTATTACTGTTTTTACTATGGCTTACTGCTTAAAACTTTAAAAAAACACATTTTTACCTTAAAAATTGAATAAAAAAACATGATATTCGTCAATATTTCTTTACAGCACGTGTTGATATTTTGAATTACGGTAAGGCAAATTAATATTTTGAAGTTTTTTCTTTACAAAATACTGACAATTTTGGCTTGCTCAATAATTTTTTTTTCAGATTTATTTTTTTCTGCACAAAAATTTGTATAAAATGTATGCTAATTTTCTTGTTTTTATCTGATTTTAAATCATTTATTTAGATCAAATAAATTACAAAAACGTAGCTAAAAGTCATATGGGAAGATTGGTACCTACATATGTGAAGCCTTGTCATCACAGATTAAATAAGTTTTTCCATAGAAATTAGAGATTTCCGAATCGTAAGTAAGTGCATTTTACATGCATGCACTCACACCCAACTGCTCGACATTGCTACCGAGATTATGCATTCTAACGCTCTGCGACTTCTTCCTGCGGGATTTTGTGAAGTCTTCCGTCTATGTCGCAACCAACAAACTACAATTCCTGAGCTGAAGGCAGAATTGAAGGGCAAATATACGAAAATGTAATCAGAAACTTCTCTGAAAGAGAAAGAGTGTGCCAGCAGAGTCATGGCGGCCATTTGTTGGATGTTCTATTTCACACATACCTAATCACCATAATATGTATAATTCATCTATACTAATATTATAAAGAGGAAAGATTTGTATTTTTGTGTGTATATAATGAATAAACTCAAAAACTACTGTGCCGATTTAAAAAATTCTTTCACCATTAGAAAGCTACATTCACCCTGAGTAACATAGGCTATATTTATTGCTAGAAAATATTGGGTGTTTTTAGATTATACCGGATGTTTATAGATTATACCGGGTGTTTCTAGATTATACCGGGTGTTTTTAGATTATACCGGGTGTTTTTAGATTATACCAGGCGTTTTTAGATTATACCGAGTGTTTTTAGATTATACCGGGTGTTTTTAGATTCTATAAAACGCGTTACGAAAAACGTCTTATACGTTCCAAGTTTTTTTTTAATTTCTTTTTGAGAAATAAGATTTTTCTTCGATTTTTGAACATTCACAAATAAAAGCAAATTCAATACACGTTGAGAATTTAATGATAATGATTCTCATCTTTTATATCCTATATATTACATTTACACCCGGGTGAAGCCGGACTGGGCCGCTAGTATTAAAATAAAATGTTCGAATAAATGACTTGTTTTATTGGAAAATTAAATTATGCGTTTATTTTGAAACACCCTTTAGATTTATTAAGTATTATAATATCGTAATTCCAATTTGTTGGGTTTCCTTTGTAGATTCCCCGGGCAATTAGCTTTTGGTTGACAGTAAAATCAGTAACAATTTCCCAGAAAATAGATATGATAAAACATTTAAAAACATTTAATACGGTAAATTTTGTATACCAAGCCTGGATATAATCGAGCCAATACCCAGAATGCCGACACTTTGTGGGGTCACCAAAAATAAGACTTGTCATGTGAGCGCCGAACTCGCGTAGAGAGAGTCCGCACATTGCGTTTTCCGTAAAACTAAGATTAAGAATTTTCGTTTAGGTTTGCCTGTAAACTATGAGATAATCTCTATTTCCTTCCAAATTTTAAGATCGGCAGTTTTGGAGATAGGAGGGATACTCGATTTTCGGATATAGTTGTCGTGGTACAATATTGTCAAAAAGTTATAGATTATACGCGCCACAAAAGTATACTAGCTTGTAGTTAAGTGATCCATAATTTGTACCTGTGGAAACGTAACCCATACAGTATACTTTTCTATATAAATTGTTGAACTTTAAATCGTTATATATAATTAATTAGACGCTCAAAAATGTTTTCTTATTTTTTTTTAAATTCATAACAAATGCATTGAAAGACTGTCAGTTTTTGGAAAGTTTCTGACAGTTGGTTCTTTTTTTATAAATAAGAAACTGGTTCAGAACTACAGAGATCGTATACAATCAATGTTAACTATCAAATTTTTAATTGAATTTATCTCGGATTATATACGGTCGATCGACTTCAAATTTTCAAGGTAATTGTATTATCATGTCCTTAATAAGTATACAAAAATTAAGAATTTTCTGACGGTGTGCCTTAACCACGACAACTATCTTAAAAAAATATGGTTGTATTTGTCATAACGACAAGCCATTTCATTTGGTACATCACGTAGTGCACTTGAATAATTTTTTTACATTTTAATTTGTCCCCTCTTCCAAAATTAACCATCAAAATCGGAAATAGTTTATTTCCGCTATACGTCCATGATTTGAACATCTAACTCAATATACGTACCAAATTTCAACTTTTTTCATCAAGTAGATTCGAAGAAAATAAGTTGTGAGACAGACAGACACGAGAGTGACAGAGACAGGAGACCGAGACTGGAGACAGAGACTGGAGACCGAGACCGTTACTTGACCTTAGGTTTTCTATGTGTGTCAGTTCGCGAGCAAGACCGAGACAGGAGACCGCGACGCGAGACAGAAGACCGCGAGATGGTCTCTACCCCGGACTAGTACTATCTCGCGTCTCGCTCGGGACGCACGTGCAAAATTGCGAAAAATGACGTCGTTTTCTGATAAAGACACCGATAAATTGATTGAAATGATTAGACAACATCCTGCGCTATTTAATTCTCAACTTGACGCATACAGAGATGAAAGTTTGAAGGATAATATTGTTTTTTGCAATAAATTCAATACATAATCAAATTGTATTTTATTCATCCGAAAGTACATCCCGAACATATTTTCCTCAAACAATAAATGGTTCTTTATCAAAACGGAAAACGATCCTTCGTGGCCTCTAGTTGTATATAATTTGTTGATAGGCATTCTTCGTTTTGTTTTATAATAATAATATAATAGCAACTCATCGTCTTCTTCTTCTTCCAATAGTAACTTTATAACTGAATGGCTTTCCACTACGCTGTGGATTAATAATTTTCCAGAACACGACACGATTGACTCTAACGACTCAACAAAACTGAATGAACAGAGGTCTTTGGTCTCGGTACACAACAGACCACCGGAGACGGAGACATTTGTCTCGGTCTCCAGTCTCTGTCTCCGGTCTCGGTCTCCTGTCTCTGTCGCGTCGCGAACCGCCACCTTAAGGGTTGCGTTGTTTCGTCGGATGTATAGATCCCAAAAAAAGCTATTAATATAAAAACTATTTTTTGTCCTACCCCGTATAAAAAACTGATTTTCAGGCATTATATTACTATGACATAATAAACTTAAAACTTCATAGATATAAACATCGTAATAGTTGCTTTAATATCGCACCTACCTTTGTTTTTCCGGAACCTGTGGGTCCCACCAACATCAGTCCATGCCTCACCACGGTCGTTTCGTAGAGCTGGATTACTTTATGGATGTACGCTGCAAAAAATAAATGTTAAATTAAAAGTCAAACCAGAAAATGCGACCGCTTGTTTTATGAGTTCTTTTTTTCAAGTATATGAATATTACATGAAAATTAAATTTAATTAGATTAGAAATTGTTGCGTCCATATTTTTTTCAAACATATACAATTAAGTTAGCAGGAAAGTGGACAAATTGATGTAAATCAATAAATCAATTATTAATTAATTAATGATGAAGATCAAATAAATGACCGAAACGTCGCTGAATTAATAATTGGTTTATTGATTTACATCAATTTGTCCACTTTCCTGCTAACTTAATTTTTTTTTTTTTTTTTTAACTTAAATTATCGTGCTCAGCGACAATGGCTATATGCACAACTCTAGATAAATCAGGTAAGTATAATATAATATATTAATTATGGGTATATCTAATAAATATCATAGTTGTTAATTAGCCATCATGAAAAAAAAACTGCTAACTTAATTGTTTATGATTAAATTTAATGAAAGGTACTCACTATCTACATCCTGTAAGCCCTTTTTCAATGTTATTTTTCTCAGCATAGCTTCCAGATCACCATAATTTACAGTTTCAGCAACCATGCGTGGAAACAAATCGGAAACAATACCTGTTACAAAAAAAATAAATAATAGTCAATGCAATCCATTTATTAATACAATTTAGCACACTTTTTCAACTAGCATTTTGAGTTTGAGAGAAATCTGATATTTTCAAACAACCAAATAAAAAAATACACAAATCAGCGACTTGCATATTTTATGCTCGCATTGTATTCAGCGCGCCATTTTCTATTAGCATACTATTATTATTATTATTATTATTATTATTATTATAGTCAAAACATCAGAATTTTGTATTGTCATCAAAAGTACATACGACCGCAAAGTTCCACGTCAATTGGACATTTGGAAAAGGATGAAATTCGAGATGAATGATTTTTTTACATTATACAATAATCGCAGAAATTAAAGGATAATTAATATATATTAGGTGAAGCTAATAATATAAGCGTGTTTAAAATGAGTTTTAATTGGTTTAATTAGTACCAGAAATATAGGTCAGTATTACATGTGTCTGAAACAACAGGTGTTATTGAAATTTTGAAATGCAAATTTACTTAAAATCTTTTAAATTTATGCCGCACAGTTTTCCAAACAAGATTTGCATCATATGGAAATGATTTGGTATTTTACTGGCTTATTCTCGAATAATTTTATTCAAACTAAATGTAAAGTTTGATGTAACTGATTTTATAGATTATTTCTTAAATATGAAGTAGGTGTCAATGCATATTAATAAAAAAACTGGTGCTTATATTTTGTGGACGCGCAAGAAGTCATACTACTTCTTTGGCGTGATGAAAAACTAATTTTTAATTTACATGCAAATAATTTACTGGAATAAAATAATAAAAGAACTGGAGTTAGATTCGCATGAAGACAACTATAGGACGCTACGCACATGCGAACATGGTCTCTATCATACTCAGTGAACTAGTGTAAGTCAGTGGTCTATTCTATTGGTAACCTTTTTCGTCCCGTTAGTCTTGATTTTATAGTGTACGCGCGCTTCTGCGATCAACTTCATTCTGTTAATTTTGATGTTACAGGATGCGCGTGCTTTGTAAACGTTCACTCTCATCATTTTTAACGCGACAAAAGAAGTATAACTTAAAAAACGAGTTGTTAATTTGAAAATCTATAAATAAGGTGAAAGTGGTTAAATATCTGCCTATTTTTTAGATTGCGTCAAAGCTTATTTTCATTGCAACAATAAATACTAGAAAAAATACTACTACTTGACTTTTGAATTACTAATTTAGAGCCGCCGTTCCTCCTTGTCAAGTCTCAAATAGTGTCTAGTCGCCTGAAACTAGCGTCTATCTTCCCCACAATTTTGAATTTAATTAATTAATAGCTACTCTTTACTATGTTCAAAAAAACGTTAAACGACTTTGGTATGAAAATCCTTGTGATTATTATATAGTGTTTAAATTTGTAATACTTGTGGGATAAATAAAGAAAAAAATAATATAATAATAATAACAGAATGTGTAAAATTTTAAAGTTTCAACCGATATTCAACGTCAATATCACATGACATTCGTTTTACTTGGTAAACGCTTTGGTCTTTTCTCTTATTTTTTTTAAATGTAATAACACGCTTAGCTGCGAAGTCTATATTGCGTGGAAGGTTATAAGAAAAATAATCTTGAAATGTTAGCCGATAGTTCGAGTAGGGTTATGTAGTCCGGATTGGTCTAGCCAGGTAAGTATGGAAATTATTTACTGTTAGTTAAGTATTATGTGCTCGTATAATCTGATTATTGTAAAAAACTAATACATTTTTCAATCGCATCTGTATTTTAAAACTGGAAATTGAGAAGTCGGTCCAAGCATAAAATATTTTAATAACAGCTTTCTATCTGAACTCAGAATGATAATAGTTCATAAATATTACTGTAGATAGCTCTGAGAGCATAATAAATATAGAAATACACGAACTACCCTTCAGTAATTCAACAACCCTCCGCATAATCGCGCAAGCTGATTCGTATGCATTTATAGGGTGAAGTCTAAATAGTTCACATGTTTTTCTACAGATGGTGTTCGAGTTAAAATTTTTCGTGTGAACATTTGAAATAAAACGTACTTTGAAAACAAAGGCGCCGAAGAGATACTGGAAAGGACACGTACAAGTTTGAAAGCATTAAATATGTCGGCTTGATAGATGCTGCGACTACCAAGCGTATTTGTTACGAAAACTACGCCTGCTTTGTGCTGTTTTGTTATCTCATTTCCAGAGATGTACAAAATGGTTTTAAAAAAGCATTTAAATACAAAATGCAAAATACTTTTCAGATTTACTATTTCAAATGCAAAATACCAAATAGTTTTGCGTTTTGTATTTCAAATGCTAAATGCAAAATAGGTATTTTCAAAATACTTTTTCAAAATAAAATACCTTTTGGCCAAATCTCAGATATTTTTATTTATTTTAGGTATTTATCATGAGAAATAGAGACACAATGTCGAGCCGAACAAAAACGTCTAATAACATGGCACCTTATGCATGACATTTTGGTCATATTTATCAGTACGCCTATCAATAAATTCTGTTATGTTATTAATAATAATAATACTCACTTTGTTTGACTGGTAATGTTGCCAATGTTGGCTAAACTTAATCACACAGTATTTTGCATTTTGAAATGAATATTAAAAATGCAAAATACATCTCGAAAGGTATTTCAAATAAAATACAAATTAAGTTTTTTTTTATTTTTTAACGGGAAATTGGACAAATCAAATTTAATATATTAAATTTGATTTGTCAAATTCCCCGTTAAAAAATAAAAAAAAACTTATTAATTATAATGGACGTGAACAATATTGAGAAAAATACAAAATGTTTTTTACTAAAAGGCATTTAAATGCAAAATACAAAATAGGTATTTTGCATTTTGTATTTGCATTTTAAATAGAAGTATTTCAAATAAATCGCATCTCTGCTCATTTCCTATCACTGTATTAAAAAAATAGCTGTCAGGCTGTTTTTAAAATTACTGTTGTAATGCTAAGATTGCACGAGTGCATCATGAATCATTGTACTACTGGTCTGCAGGTATGAAGAGCAACTTACTATTTTATAAGGGAGTGTAAAAAAAAGTGTAACTTACCGTTAAACAGCATTAAGTCGTCTTTTAAGAATTTGGGAACATTGACATCCAACAAAGCCCTCAAAATAATTTGTCTTTCGTTCATATTTGGTTTTTCGCGTTTTAGGTTACCGCAAGCTGCGAGGATGGTGTTCACAGTTCGCATACCGAAATCGTAATGATCTTGATTACTCAACTGTTCCACGCATAAAGTACACGTAGTCGTTATTTTATTGGCCAGAACTTTCGAATCCGAAAATCCGAATGAAAACAGTTTGATCTCGGCAATCAAAGCATAGTTAGGAACCATCATGGACACTGGACGGAACAAAGCTTTCAAATTATCGGGCAGTTCAGTTCGACCGGCGTAACCTGGATTCATTGTAATGAAAACGGCACAAGATTGCTTCAAAGCTATGTCACAATCTTCGAAGAGGAACCTAATATTTGAAAACAATAATTCCTTAAAGAATATAATCTTTTAAATAACTATTATTATCAATAGTTCAATAATTATCTATCACCGCATTTTTGGGTATTTTGCGAAATACAACAGTTACTGAGAATATGCTTTTAAAACGGTCCAGCCTTTGGGATAGGGCCTCACTACTTCTTTCAATTAATTTTCTTTTTTTATTTTTCTACGCGTTCTTTGAATATTGGTGGTATTTTGAGGCATTTCAAATAATTGGCATTGGATGACCTTTATTGACACATCCACTAATGGAAGATAAAATGAAACTTTCCAATTTTGGTAGCTATGGTAGCTATTTAAAAAGAAGTTAAATATTGCCTATTTGGTCTATATAGAAATTTAGTTGATAATTTGCCGCTGTCTTGTAGGGAATCACATTCCATTTACGAACAGGGTTTGATGAAGTTATCTTTAAAAATAATCAAGTTACAGGTCTGAGGAGTTATGGAGTCACGTTTGGGACACAATAACGTAAGAACTATTTTAATTATATAAGTAGGTACTATTTTCATTAATTTTTGGTAGTCATTCGGGATAAGAGTACGTATCGGGTAAGAGATCGCAGTGCTAAGATCTTCGCGGGGAATGAGGAGATCGGAGGCGCGTGTATGATGATGTCATGGCGAGCGAGCGGCCATATTGAAGCCAGGCGTTACGTATCTGCGCGGCGTTGTTGTGAAAAAAAACAAACAAAAAAGAGCGAATTTCATTGTTTATCACGTAGTTTTTTGTACTAAGGAAAAGTTTATAACCTCGATAAACACAAGATCAAAGGTGGTAAGTAGTTTTTAGGGTTGTAACACTATTAATGAGCTATTGTTATGAAGTGAAAATTTTAGGTTAACTCTAGAACAAGTGTGAACATAGGCGAGCTGGTAGTCCCGTGGGGCAAGAGAGCGTTTATTTACCTCATATGCGAACTTTTGCCCGCCAGGCTGCGTACCGTTACCCGCATTATATACTTAGCTAATGAATACACTTATGTATTTAGTAAAGCATTAACTCTATCTAATGATCATTATCACATTCCTAATATTAAATAATTTTTGTTTTGGTGTATTCGACAAAAGTAAGGTGCGTGCTCTTGACCCGAATGACAACACTGCTCGCAAGTGTAACAGAGCTATGATTTTTATCTTACCTCTCTAGTTTGGCTAGTTGAGCTTTTTGTATCGTTGTGACTTGTTGAGCGACCACTGATAATACCTCAATATCGATTCGGTTGAATTCATCAAAACATGCCCACGCCCCAGAACTAATAAAAAAATGTTAATCATTCAATTGTTACTATGATTAGAATTAATATCAAATAAATATTTTTTACATGACTGTGACAGAATACAGATAAAAAATGACGATATTATTACCTTGCTAATCCTTTGAAGAATTTTCCCATCGCCATGTAATCTAGCTGATCAGAACAATTGTATACGACGCACTGAATGGCAAAAGCTTTTGCTAAGTCCTACAAAAAATATTCTGTAATAATATTATGTAATATGCATTAAGATTACATTTCAAGGGCCATAGGTCACTACGTCCTTGAAGAGGGAGCGACGACATTTGCTCCCCTTTGACTTATTATCTTAACTTAAAATTAACAAGATTTGTTAGAAAAAGCTTTAAGTAAATAAACATCTCCATTTTGAAAAATATGTAGTTTTATTTTTTTTGTTTTTTGTAAAAATTTTCTGTTATTTACGCGCTGAAACATTAAATTTATATTCAGCGTAGTCTGTTGGAGAGTTAAAATCGAACATGCAGGAACATTTATCTATACTAATATAATAAAGAGAGAAAACTGCTGGACCGATTTCGAAAATTCTTTAGCCGCTAACAACGCAATAAAAACAAACCTTGGTGGTTTCAGTTTTTCCAGTTCCAGCAGGGCCAGCCGGAGCACCTCCAAACTTAAGATGCAAGGCTCCAGTAAGGGTCAAATAGCATCGATCAGTTAACGGCGTTATAACCAAACGTCCGCTGTTACCCAAATATTCGTTGCCATACGAGAATTCGGCATTTACTGCGCGGATTTTCAATTCATCGTCAATCCAATAATACCTAGAACATTATCAATGAAACCGGTAATTATAACGTCCGGCAAGAAAGTTCGGAAACCCAAATGAATATATTTTTAACCTCTGATCCTTAAAGAGGCGCGTTGTCTGTATGTGTGATATCAAACCTCATCAATGGGAAAACTGATTTCGATGCAGTTTTCTCTATATGACAGAATATTTTTGCAGCAAAAACGAAACGTCACTATCTTTTAATTTAAAAAAAAAAATCGGTTTTCAAAAAGTAGAATACGGTTTTGTGATATTTGAAATTTCTTATCATATTTAATTTTTAAATCGGAAGTTCTTCAGAATTTTAATTTTATACCTTAGTTGACTTATCCAGTCGAAATCATTTATATTAGAAACATGATCCTTTAATATTTTTTCGGTCACATCTCTTGCGTGGACTTCAATTGTTATTAGAGCACCAATTATATTTCGCTGTAGACGACTTATGCCACCTGTCAGCAATCCTCTTAATCCGTCCAACTGAAATATCAGTTTAAAGTTTTTCAGAAATCAATTCAGATTGAGAATTTTGATAATATTACCTTCAGTTATATCTAAAGACTGGCAACAAGGAAAGTAAGGTAGTTCTTACTACAAATGTCCTCAGTGTTTTTCGACAAAGGAATAATATATTACGCCGCAAGAACAGAAAGTTGAAATTCCTGCATTGCGTCGAAAGTACGTATTTTCATATATTAGTGTGCGCGAGAAAACTGTTTCGGCTCGCTGTTACAGATGGCGTGCGAGGAATTCCAGCAGTGAGGCTTTCTGCCCTAAAATCGAAGCCGAAAGTCCGTACTTTCGACCAAGTATAAAGAAAAGTTATTCCTGTTCTAAACTGTTGTTCATGGGAAAATTGGTCTGTTTCATCGTGAATGATATCGAAAGAAAATTACATCAATTTTAAAATGTAGCGGTAAGATACTTAAACTAAGAAAGAATTATTCTTTTACTTCTTATGGGTTATATATAATTTATATCTACGATTTAGAAACTGTTTCATTTTTAGGGTTCCGTCCGATGAAAAAACAAAACCCTTATAATAATAATAATAATAATGCGTTTAACGTCCGTTTCTCGACTTATTGTCATAACTGACGCCATTCGCACCATTACTATTTTCCATCTACCACACTTCCCGTTATTTTTCTACATTTTTAAAACTTCAACTTATGTAATGGCAATGGGCGAATGAAGGAATTATAGGAAACTCGGATAAGGTAGGTAATTTTTGAACTAGGAGTTTGATAAGTAATCGGCCATGGCCTCAAATAAGGAACCATCTCGATATTTATCTAGAATTAATTGAGGGAAACCATGGAAAACCTCAATCAAGATGGCGGGTACAGGAATTACCGTTTCTTGGCGAGAGACAGTAGGAAAAAGTCCTAGCCACATCTACCCCCGCCGGGATTCGAACCCGGACCTCCCGAATGCGAGTCTAGTGCTGTCACCACTACTCTACCCAGCTCGGTCATAGGATCACACTCGTGTCTGCCTGTCTGTCACAGTTTATTATTTTTAATTTGATGTTCAAATTGAACTCACGGTGTGAAGCATGATGTTAAAATTTTTTTGAAGATGATCTTCCAAAATGCCTTCTTCAACGTCGCCGGTCCAACATGTCTGACTACCTGCAATAACCACCTGTCCAGGCCATGACAACACCCATTCGGATCGGTCTTTATTTACAATATCAACTAGGGCATCCGCTAACGTCAATCGTACTAGAACAAATCATTCTCATTTTTAAAGTGAAACTTTTTAAAATTCACACCCACTGAACTGAATCGGTTCGGCACGGCAGTGCATACACACACTGGATGTTGTCGAGTCGATCCGAGCCGACTAGTGTGTGGGAACTCATTTAACTTCATGTATATCAATATATCGATTCAGTGGATGTGAAACATTATGCAACATAATCGCCGATATGAGAGGTAAAATAATGAAACGAGAAACAGTGACACAAATCAGTGACGACGAAGCCATAAAAACGCAATATAAACATTTCATTATCTACTGTCAAAAATAATTTGTAAATACATGCAAAATGGAAAATAAAATAAATCGCAATTATCCATTATCCATACTTAAGAAGTTTCACTTCGGTCGTGTGTTCCGCGACACATGCCTTTTCTTAATCGAAAAACTTTTTAAAGATAAACTTTCATTGGAATACGCGTAAGAAGGGTCGTAATTATAAAAACTCGGGTCGCAGTGCCAAAACCCTGTCGACAATATAGTATTGCTAATACAGGCAGTGTGGCTTTTTTTATGAACTTGAGTTAGTTTTTGAACAAAATAAAAAATTTAACTCCTTAATACACCCCTAAAAATAACATTTTTTTTCTTAATTCCAATATTTGTTATCAATCTAACGTGTCAGTAAATAAGTCACTATCTACAAATTAATGTTTTCAAAAAATGTTAAGTCCGGTCCTGTTGGGCCGATTTTACTAAAATTTTAGGACCACTTTTTAATTGCCACTAAAGGGTTAAATTTCAATTTTGAAACCATTCAGAGAATTTTTTCGGTATTTTTGGGCCCAAAAACTTTTTTCAAACCCTAAAAACTACCCTTAAAATGGCCCGATTGGGTCCATTTTAAATAAACTTTGTGTGGTGATGGATTTCAACATGTGGACCAAATTCCGTTAAAATCAATTAACTATTTCGAAAGTTATAGCCCGCACACATATATAATATATACAGGGTGTCTCAACCGACGTTGGCTAGCATGGGTAACTTTGTTATTAGTGAAGATAGAAAGTCGGTTAAATTGGCAAAGTAGTGGAGAAAATTGGGCTCATTAACGTCCCGTCGAAAAAACAATTGAATTTTGACACCCTATGAATTTATTCAGAAAATAGTGAAAATTGCCATTTATGAAAACTGGCCATAACTTTTTTATTTATAAAGATATTTGAAAATTTCATTAACTATTCTTTGATAACTTTTTAAGGTTTTTTCAGTGGCGTAGGTTTAATTTTTTTATTTCCCCTACATAATGAGATATTGACATGAACTTTGGTTTTTCTTATAGACGGCATTTTTGATTTTCAGATATTCAAATTCTGCTTATTTTTCTGAATAATTTGACATAGCATATCCTATATCTAAACCAATCAGAAGCTACAAAACTAACCAAAATAGCTTTTTGACGTTATCTATACCGATCGAAGTGTGCCGTGGAAAACAAAATTTGTTGAAACAAATACATATCGACAGGTTAACAATCTGTCGAGCGATCGCTACAGTTTTGCTAATTCATTTTGTTTGAGCATTCTCAAATTTGGAAAAACAGGCTATTTTTGCGCATACATTCAGCGTAACAAAAATACCACGTGGGCTCAAGCAGAATATTTGAACTTTTATCCAGAAAGGCGACAGCCTTATTCAATAACTTTTAGGAACTTAAATAGAAATTTAAAGGTATACGGCTCATTTTCAAAGAAAAAAGGCAACATTCATCACTGTGAAGAAGAATTAGTTTTAGCACACTTTGAAATTACTGGAGAAAAAATATTTTTTTTCCTTTGAGAGTGCATTTCAATAAATTCTTGTTTTTAAAAAGTTTCTTTTTACTAATGTTTTATTCTTGAACAAGAATATAGCGATTGCCACACTATATCTGTAGATGGAAAAGAATTTCAAATATATATACCAGTTTCCATCATTGAACTTTCAACGGCTAAGAGCCAATATTCAACGCCACCTGTAGGATACATAGGTTCTTTGAGATCCACTGTTTCGCCGTCACCGGATACCATTTGCGTAATGCGCAAATCTGCTTCAAATGTAAGCTGAAAAAAATGCAGTCGTTACAGCAAAATTTTTCTAAGAAAAGTACCCCAACGTCGGTGGAGTCTAAAGGTTCCCACGGGTTCGGATGTGTTAGGTTTCATACTCCAGTTTAAAAGTTTTTTACACTATTGGGAGGGGTCTTGATTTTTTATTAGGGGATTGCAGAAAAAAGTTACATAGTGAGGTAAAGGGGGGAAATGAGTGAATTTTGCGTGACGTACTTTATGGATAGCCCCACATTAGAAAATTCTCTCACCGTAGATATATTTTCGAAACATTTCTTCAAGTGTGGCTGTACTGACAAAGCATTCTTAGCCTGAGAAAGAATTTCCAATAATTCGTCGTCACTGAGAAAGTAGAATCTGGGGAATACACTTCTCTTCAGTTCTAAGTATTCAGATAATCCTTTCTCAACCATTTCCAACATATGCTTGCAATCTTTTAAACTTTCTAACAATTTCCTATCAGGGCAAGTGTCCAATATCTATAATGAAATTCGTTCATTTTACATAAACATTTAAATGAAAAAATCGGTATAGAGACCACCAAACGTTTCCAGATTTGTAGGCCGTGGTCCATTGACATTTCTACGTGGCGTTTCGTGTACAACTGGGGTAGACATTATCAAAGGCGATGTAGCAGCGAGCGAAGTGTCCTTCTACGCGTATGCGTGTCGACGACTGGTACTCTCCCTTCTTTTCTACTCAGCGTGTTGGTTGTAGACGAAACATGAGGTAGAAATACCAATGGACCACAACCTACAAGTCTGGAAACAATGCCAGTCATGAAAGCTTATTCACTTCGATAATACGTGACCTATGTTCCAAAAATATTTTGCTTATAGTGATGAGCAAAAACAATACCAAGATCACTTTAATTTGGTTAATCTTGGACCGGTGCTTTGCCCAGCTCTGATTTTGGACTTGTAACAATTGCAAGACCAAGATTGCAAGATGAAGACTGATTTTGTTCATCAGTGCAGTGCGATCGCGGTAATCGGGCATTTGTTTTGCATGCTGGTTGCTAATAATTAAAGTCGCCCGATTATAGAGTGCTCTGGTCAAACCTCTTGTAGTTGGACTAGCAGCTTCAGTAATCGGACTTATAGGTACAAGACAGCAAAAATTTAAGGAAGAAATTAACTTGGAAATTGTTGCGTCCATATTTTTTTCAAACATACACAATTAAGTTAGCAGGAAAGTGGACATTTGATGTAAATTATTAAACCAATTATTAATTTAGCGACGTTTCGGTCATTTATTAAATTATTTTTTTTATTATAAATTATAAATGACCGAAACGTCGCTAAATTAATAATTGGTTTAATAATTTGCATCAATTGTCCACTTTCCTGCTAACTTAATTGTGTATGTTTGAAGAAATTAACATTTTAAGTTTTTCAGTGCACATGTTTCTTAAATGTTTGAATTTTCATAATAACACAGTTACTGTAAGAATAATAAATCAAGTCGGAAACATTTATTAGTTTCAACATATTTTGTCGACTATGTTGTGTTAGGCCGGTACTTGGGCCAGGGTTTTGTGGACCCGATTATAAGAAGCGGTGGCCCGATTACCGGACCCTACTTGTATTTTCCAAATAATTTTAAAATGAAAAAATTGAGTGAAATATATTTGTTATGGGTACAAAATCTTACTTTTGGTAATTCGAAAGCACCTTTCATAATTCTTCTCCATGTTCGGTCCATCGCATTATATTTTTTGCTTTCCATAGGAAGTTGTCTGGTAATATCTTCACTTGTAAAAATTGGTTCTAAATACATCCACAGTCTATTAATTAAAATTGAAAATTTTAATAATTATAATTTTCGAGCAAACTTCACATTTAGGCCAAGCTCTGCCCGTATAAAAAAAATATTATTATTACTTCGAAGAATAAAAAATGCTGCTGTTAATATTAAATTTTCGGTAAGATTTAAAATTCAATTCTGACAAAACATGACGCATTGATCAATGATAAATAAAGGTTACTTATTTAACTTGATTATTAGATAATTGAGAAATTCAAAGTCGTATTCTTGAACTATTATTATTAATTCTTAAATATGATAATTTTCTCGTATAATAATTTCATAAAATTTTAAGTAAAAAATTGTGACATACACTAGTTATGTGACATTTATCAATAATTAATATGTTTCTATAATCTGTATACATTTCATTAAGCAGTTTTGAGCCGTTTTTTAGATACCGAGAACAAAAAATTGTTTGATGTTTTTCATCATATTATCTGTTAAATTCAATAATAACATTTAACTGGCTTTGTCCAGTCAATTTCGTCAGAGCTTGGACTAAAAAAAAAGAAAGGTTTACAACTTTAAAATATGGACATACAAAAATCTAGGAGCGTTGATTATAACTTCGTTATTTAATGGTATTTATTAGTATAAAATATACCAAGGACAAAAAAGAAATAAAGTCAATGTATTTATTAGTATTTGATGAATAATTCAACTATTTTTTAAATTAAGAATTGAACTAAATTGAATTCAATTCATAACAGTAACGATTTTAAGATAAACTAACTTTAGATTCTTGCAAAAATTCTGATTGAAAACTTAATTGTCGTTTCAGTTTTTCAGTTAATTTGAGATTTAAAATTTTTTGAGAACGTGCCTTTGAACTTCTATCCATTCATCAAGTACCGCTGAAGTGACTCGTAATGTGTCTTCCCATTCATTAATTCTTTCTTCGAAAGCGGCCTTGAAAGGACTGAAAGAGATCTGTTGCGTCATCACTATGTGGTCATCAAGCATTTGAAGGACTTCTTCGGCTACCTTCATTATGTATGTTCCTAAAGGTTTCAAATTATTCAAAATGCATTATTAACAAAGTTTGAGAGAAAATTTGGTTGATGAAGCATTAAAAAATGTCCTAGCTGTCATAGGACTACCGGTAGACACGGAATCGTGGACTAACAGGGTTTCATCAATCTTCAAATGGTTACCATTTTTTAAGTTCTCACCTGATTTTTTTGGTTTTGGTCTCAAACGATGGCCTATTGACGCTTTGCATAGGATTTGCCGGTTTTCGGTTTGAAATTTTTTATCGCGATTTTTAGGTCGAAGCATTTCAAATTTTTAGGTTCAAATTTTATTATTTTTTGTGAGTGCTTTTGGTACTTGGAATTGGTGTTGTTGGAGAGATTTAGTTCTGAGGATCACAACACACTTTGTATTTTCGTGATCGGACTGATAGTTCCCGAGATATTAGGGAGCATTTTCGAAATTTTCGGCGCAAAAAACACTCTCACACAGAATAAGCCAAGAGGCGACTGAAGTTAGTTGTCAAAATTTTCAGTACTATTGATAGAAGGGGGCCGAGTGACTCGATCATCTGATACCTGGTTTGCTGGGATTGGTTGAGCGGTCCGTGAAATAGTGGTATATCGAAAGTACATTTGAAACATAACGGTTGATTTTCGTGAAACGTGGGAGTAAAACATTACATGCCTATGAATTTCATGTCAAAAGAAACTTTAGCAATGTTTAAGTAAATTACAGGAACCCAAAGTAATATGATCGTGTATTTAGGATCAGCCCAATTTACCACCTTTCATCTAATTTGAGGCCCTGATGATGAAAATAAATTTTTCGAAACGATGGTCACAGGCGAAACATCGGGAAAGCTTATTTTTTAAATTGTTTATCAACCGAATTTCCATCAATGATTAATATTCTATTGGAACAAAACTAAATACAAGCAACATTGTATTATAAACGTAAAAAAATTTTTGTAGTCTCAATCTAAAATCAATATTTTATAATTAAATAATAATTACCTGTAGCCTTATAGGGAGTAACTTCCAGAAGATTTAATTCCCATTCGCCAGCCATTTTGTCTAGAGTTAATTCAATAGCATATTCTTTGGCTGCTGATTCTGATATCTTACAAATTGATTCAGAGAAAGTCTCAACGCCTTGTTCCAAACACATATTGAACGTCAAAAAGTCGTTCCATTCAATTTGAATACCTTCGGCGAGAAATAGTTAAAAAAACGATCGTTTGTTACAATAAATTAATAAAAAATGTTCGAAAATACAAACCCGATTCAGCAAAGAAGTCGTCCCAATGCCTTTGCCGCATACCGGGATTTCTGACAGCTTGAATTAAAGGAACCATAGGTCTGAAATTTTCTATACGACCTTTAATAGTAAGAGCGATTTGCTGAACACCGGGGAAGTCCGCAAATACCCGAATTGATCTGACCATCATCTTAAACATATCGTTAACTTGGCGCTCAATAGCTTCACTGTCAATATTTACCAAAGGATTATCCATCCAAATATTCTCCCATTTAAGCCAATCTAAAAAATACAATCAGCTAAAAAATATACCAGAAGTAACGCCGATGATCTGACGATTTTATTGCTTGTATAATTCTAATTCGAAAAATTCTTTACCGTTTTTGTTTTCAGTATAGGTAAAAAATACTAAAAGTTCCTGACAAAATTGTTAAAAGCTGATTTGGAGGTTAGATAAAGAAATACAAATTGAAGTTGATGAAGAGATTGTGTAGCAAAATCTTTCAAAATGGCATGCAGTTTGTATGTCGAAATTGTATTAATAAAATGCAACTTCAATTAATCAGTATACTACTTAGAACTATTTCTATGTCAAGAATTCTTCTTCAACCTGCGTTGGTTAAAAAGTGACAAAAAAACGATTGGTTGCATCACAATCAAAAATGTTTCTGAAAAATGTTTTGATAAAAGTCGAACCGTTTCAAATTCTATACCAAAAAAAAATGTTCTCTACAGTTTTATAACATGAAAAATAAATATACCGGCCGCGGTAATCCAAAGATTTTTGTAAGGTTCAAATTCTTTAACAAGTTTATTAAGGTCTTCAAAGGGTATAACTGGTTTCCCAAATAATTTTTGTCGTTGATTCAACAACAGACCCTGTTCTTGTGATTCTTTCATGTTTTTCCAAAGTCTACGGATTTCAACAGCAAGTTCATTTATCTGAAAACAGAAATAGCGTTTTAGGTGCAGAGAAACGATTCTCGACCTAAACAAAATAATATGTCTTGATGGCTGCATACAGTTCACAGGTGCATTTTTTGCGACCCACGTTTCAGTCATACTCACATCACAGGCGTATTTTGAATCTTTTGGATTATTTTTGATTTATTTTTTCAGAACAATGAAGCACAGTTCATGTGAAGGTCGGTAATTTATTTACACTTAATTAAAATGGTCAACATTTCTAGCCAGTTCATGACTTGTCAGGATTGTTAGATACTTCTCTTATTATTATACAATAAAGTAGAATTAATATCCTGAGTTTTTCATATATTTTAATATTAATAATATTACCGCACCATGAGGTACTATTTTCCATTTACCACACTCCCATTATTTTCCTCAGTTTTTAAGCTTTAACTTAATTAATAGCAATGAACGAATGAAGGAATTATAGGAAATTAGGATAACGTAGTCAGGAGTTTGACAGGTATTTGGCCATGACCTTGAATATGGAATCATCTCGATATTTATCTGGAATGAATTGAAGGAAACCACGGAGCACTTCAACAAGATGGCCGGTACAGAAATTACAGTTTATTGGCGAGAGACAGTAGGAGAAAATCCCAGCTACATCTGCCCCCGCCAGAATTCGAACCCAGTACCTCTCGAATGCAAGTCTAGTACTCTCACCACTACTCTACACCGCTCTGTATATACCTTATTATAATCTTTAACAGCAGTGAGTGCCAAAACTTGGGAAGTATAACCATCAATTCTGTCCACCAAATTGACTTCGTCATCAAATTGTATTTTCAAATATCGCTCAGTTTCTTCGTCTAAGAATTCATTAGTAGCCTCAACCTGATTTTGAATTTTCAGCGGCCATCCAACCGCTTCCCATTTGCACTCAAAGTCTTCGTCTGACAGCGCCCACCAAAAATGATCCAAGATGTCGTATTCCAGAAGCAATCTCTTCATAGTATCCTCTTGAGTTCTGACTGTAACAGAAATGGTTTCCATCCATTCTCGTATTTCGAAAATATGTTCTATAGATTGTGGTTTTTCATTTAATTTGTACATTACACCTTTATATTCAACCAGGACCTAAACAAATGAATTAATTAGCATACTATTTGCTTGTTTGATGTCACATTAATAGTCTAAGAACTAGTGAACAATTTCACACACGAGTTTCTATCGATTGGAATTTTGTAACATGATAAAAATGGTTTCTAATCCCTTTTCACCTTGCTATAAAATTCCAATTGATAGAAACTCGTATGCGAAATTGTTCGCTGGTTAAATTAAGTCACGACTCAATTTTGCTTTTTTTTCAAAATAAAAAAAAATAGGAAAACTATAGTTATACCACTTGCAATATTGGTAAATATTTTTTCATACCTATTCAAGTTTTAAAAACATTTCGCAGACGGTTTGGCTAGCTCGAAATTATATTATTAATTATTAATTAAATTAATATTAGATCGTATCAAAATACATACTTCTTCAGTTTGATCTCTCATTCTAATGGTAAACATCTCAAGAAGTCTAGTATAGAGTACAAATCTTTTATTGACAAGAAATTTTTTGAGCGGTTCGACATTAACCCAAAACGGACCAATCATTATATTTTCAGGCAAAGTTGTTTCCAAATTACGTTTATGTTTGGCTTGCAACGATATTTCATCTTTAAACTCAGCGGCTGGATGATTTTCTTCTACGAATTTGCTACAAATTTTTAACGGAGTTATTTTTATCTACTGTGATTAAGCTAGAGTTCCGATTTTTATAATCTATGTATGAAGATATGAATGTCTGTTTCCTTGTTACTTCTAAACTACTATTCATTCGTAACTATGACTGTTGTGATGATTCATGTCTAGCGTTACCGAAGCTAAAATAAGCTCTCGCATGATATGAATTTAGTTTGCTTTATTATGAAAGATTAACTGTTGAGATATGGCACCGTAGAGTAACTGATAACTCATTCCGCCACGAAAGTGGAAAAATTCGGGTTTCAGTCCCGACGGTGACAGTTGTTTGTAAATATTTTTTTCTAATATAGCATTGTAACAATATATGTTTCTTAAGGCCCCAGTACACAGTGGTCTGTAGTGGACCATTGTAGACCATCGCCATTGTGTACAGGGGGTAATGGTCTGTAGTGGCGGACAATTGTGAATCGTGGTGCGCAATCGATTTGTTGTCGGTTTTTTTGACACACTTCAAAGGAATCGTGGTGTAGCGTGGCCTGTGGTGTTCACACAGTGGCCCATTGTCCGGGACAGGTACCTACTTTTTTGTTGCGTGCTATACTATTTAAATTTTTAATCGCCCAAAATGTCAGTATCCTGTAGCAATGAAGATACTTTTAGGTTTATAATACTATAATACTTGTAAATAGTATATAAATAAATAGCCGCAGCCGTAATTACTTCCACGTCCATCGCAAGTGCTTCGCCAGGCAGAAATGAGCCATGGGCCATTGTGTGAACACCAAGTGATAGTGGCCTACAGTTCCACATTGCAAAGCATAGCCCACTACAGACCACTGTGTACTGGGGCCTTTAACCATTATAGCAAACAATAGCTTACGCTATATATTCTTCAATATCAAGCATGAATAATTCGTTATGTTTATCATATTCTCTGCAATAGGCCATTAACGGTATGATAGCTTTCTGATAACCCAAAACCAGCTTAGCTCTATAATAGACCACAATTGGATCCAACAGACCCACCGACGATAACGTTAAGTCATTCGGAAATCTCAAATTACTCAACAAAAATGGATGAACTTGTTGAACGGTGTGGGTCTTTCTTATGGCATTGTCGTACATCAGTAAAAGGACAATCTTTAAAAACGAAAAAAAAATTTGAATTTTATATACTACATCTGAAAAATTGACAAAAAAATGACTCATATTTGATTTGTAGTGAAGATTCCAACAAAAAAAAATGTGGGATGACCCCATTATACCACACATGTGCCTAAATATTTGATATCATTGTAACAATAGATGTTTTTTTTTTAATTTGGGAGCAGATCTGGGCAATGTTGTGTTTGTAATAATGCCTTAAGCAACTATAATACTTAAAGTAGTTTGCTTAAAGCATTTTATAAAACAGATTAGAATTAGAATTAAAGATAGGGGCCAAACGGCAGACCCTACGACCTCTAAGGTCTATTGTGCTCCCTTAATAGTCCATCAGTTTTTAGGATTCCCAGATGCTTGATGATTAGAGTACTTGCATAGAGACTTGGTACCTATTAAGCACGTAAATATTACAAATTGTTTAATAAGTAATCAACAAACTTATTTAACATTATGAATGCTTAATAACCATTTTAAATGCTTAATAAGCACTTTTAATGCTTGATAAACACTTCCAAAGTTTACTAAAACATATTTCGCAAATTTTTTTAATTCTTATTTTGTTTGATGTTAGAGATCAGTTTCTAGTTTGGAGTTCAAACCCTATCAATTATAAACATTGTTCATGTCAAAATTTATATTACAACTTAATACTTTAAAAAAGGCTTAACGATTTAAGGGGTTACACTACCTAGGCGCGTCGAAAAACTAAGCTTTTTTTTGTGAATTTTTTTCCCGAGTTCTAGATGGTGGATCAAAAATATATATATTTTTATCAAACTTTTCAAAAATATTTTTTATTTATATATATGATTGAAAAATTATTACGCTTGCAGTTAACAATTTAAGCTCGAGTCTTTGCTAAAAAATGAAAAAAAAATTAAACTCATACAAATTTGTGAGTTTTCAAACAAAATTTAAAATCGTGTGTACTTCTACGGAAAAACTATCTAAGAAGTTGCAGTTAAAATTTCAAGTCAATCGGACAAAAACTGAACGAAAAAAACATTTTTTTTTTGTTTTTTATACTGCGAAGGCGCCATTTTGTTATATATAAATAAAAAATATTTTTAAAAACTTTGATATATGTGTAATAAACCCCTAATTTTTTTTTTGATCCACCGTTTAGAACTCGAGAAAAATTCATAAAAAAAGCTTAGTTTTTCAACTCGCCTAGGTAGCACTTTAGTAAGTGCTCAATGCTTTAAGCATTTAGGTTTGGTTTTCTGCCTAGCTCTGATTGGGAGAATGTTATTATAAAAGTCGTTAGTCAACCATTTCAGATTTAAGAATACATTATTAAAGTTTACTTTACCCCATAAAGTTTAACGTCAATATTATAAAATGCTCCGACTTCATTCAATTCCAATAAAATGTTAAAAATTGCTGTCGTCGATGGTTTGAATTGGGTCGTAATTACGTCTTTTCCCCAAACAAAATCATCCGCAACATCCAAAGTACACTGACACGGTGTCTCGACCAAAGTCACCAACATATGAATTGAATTTTCGACCAAACATCTTAACGCATACTGAAAGAATTCAAGTGTTTCGATTTTTCGCTGTGATGACATAATCTACCTTATAATACTTAACAGATCGAATTTGTTCAGCGGCCTACACACAATCAATCATAGTGAAGAATAGTTAGTGTATTTGCCATATGGCAACATACACTATTGGCGTCGGTCGGATGGCGGGACCTAGGGGTCGGACCAAAATTTCTCGACGTTTCATAACCTCCTAAACACTTTGGCACCATTTTTAAAAATATATATATATAAGCATATATATAAGCATATATATATATATATATATATATATATATATATATATATATATATATATATATATATATATATGTGTGCGGGCAATAACTTTCGAAAGAGTTAATTGATTTTAACTAAATTTGGTCCACGTGTTGAAATCCGTCACCGCAAGAAGCCTATTTAAAATGGACGTAATCGGGGCATTTTAAGGGTAGTTTTTAGGGGTTGAAAAATATTTTTGGCCCCAAAATACCGAAAAAATTCTCAGAATCGTTTCAAAATTGAGATTTAACCCTTTAGTAGTATTTAAAAAGTGTCCCTAAAATTTTGATAAAATCGGCCCGACAGGACCGGATTTACAAATTTTATGAAAAAACTAGTTTGCAGATTATGAATTATTTACTGAAAGGTGTATATAATTTAGTATAGAGATTCGATTGATAATAATATTGCAATCAAGAAAAAAAAATGTTATTTAAGGGGTGTATTAAGGAGTCAAATTTTTTATTTTGGCCAAAAACCAACTTAAGTGTGCATAATAAAGCCACACTGCCTATATTATCAAATACACTATATTGTCGGCAGGGTTTTGGCACTGCGACCCGGGTTTTTTTTAGATTATTGACACTCAACATCCGAGATCACCCAGCGTCTCAATAATTGTGATTGCTCAAGTATGCTGAATCACAGTCACCATAAACATAATTTTGCGCAAGCTTTATATTATCTTTGGTTGCTTGCAATTCTGGAACTAACAGAAAATTTCTGATGATATCTTTGGACGTAACCAGGGTCGGATTGGACCGGAAAGGTCCGGACGGCTCCTCACAAGCCTGGGGTCCGAGATTGGATAATGGTAGATGGGATATTCTTTTATTTTATTTCTCTCCAACTGTATGAATGAACTGCCTGATATAGTTTACATTTAGGTCGCAAAAGCTGGAACATCCTACCTACCGCCTGGCTTGCGACAAGCCCCGCAAGCCAGGCCCGTTGAGGCCCCGCGCAGGCTGGGGCCCGGCTGGCAATTGCCACCTCGACTATATGGCCAGTCCGACGCTGGACGTAACTAGCAGTGATTTTATATTTTTTTGTTTATTTTTAAGATGTGCTTTTTTTATAAAAATAGTAGTTGTCTAGTACGGCTTTGCCCAGCTGTAAATCACTATTTTCGTGCCTACTTATCCTCATTTTGTTGTGGCGTAATAATTCGTATTCATAATAAATATATAATCTAAAACTAGAAAACAGGATTTTAAACAATGAAAGAATGTTCCCAACCATCTTACTCGTTGCGTTCTGAGATAACACAAAATTATTTTATATATTAGTAGTACAGATAAAAAATAATTTGATGAAAAATTGGCTTAAATTTGTCTAAATTAGCAAATAATTTTATCGCTTATATTACTCAATAAAATTATATTTATTGTATTTTTGATTCGCGCATTATATGGTTGTAAATGTTAAAAGAAACCTAGAAGTGTTATTAAACAAGTAAGCCTGCGCATTGTGGAAACAAAAACGAAAAATTAAATTTATTAGATACATAGGTGATCTCGTTCCGTTGATAGTAGTGGAAGGATGACGTCATTCAGTGGACTGTCAATTGATATTGCGTGGCTGATGAAAATATGAACGGTCTCCCAGCTTATGTCATCCATTAAAGAAGTGACCTGTGTATCTAATGACCTTGACGAAATATAAAACCTGGTTTCATATTTGCCCAGCATCTCTGCAAGAGTTTTAACCAAACTATGTCTCATATGTCATAGAATATCAAACTGGCTTCGCAATTACAACGATTGTCAAACAGGTTTGAATATCCACGGGCCGCTGAATTGTTCTCTGTTCATGACTATTCAATCCAAACAAGTAATTATATAATACCTGCATACGGTGTTTGACAAGTTCCATGAAACGATAAATTTTAGATCTGTGATAAATGTCCCACTGTTTTTCAAGTAAATTATACCAACCCTTTCCAATGTCACCCAAATACATTCGAATGTTCAAGGTCAAATTTTCCAACCATTTTCCTTTTAAATATTTAATAACCTAGAAAAACATGTTTGCAAATTAAATTAATCTTCGGGTAAAATTTTTAAAGCGTTCTAAATTTAAATTGAATTGCCAATTTATTTGGAAATATTTTCGCAAAGCTATAATACAAAACTGAAACTAGTTTTACGCGACGGTCATTTAATCGGTTAAATATGCGCGGTTATTTATTATAAATAGCCGCGGCTATTTATTATTATACAAGGTTGCGCAAAAAGTTTTGTGCATGATTATAACTCTCGGTCGAGATTTTAATGGTATAACCAATATCTACATAAATATACTTATTTAATTCATTCATTCGATTCTACTGTTGAAAACTGCTCTATTGTTATGTTTTTTATTGTTCTGAGAAACTGACACCGGAAGCCGCCATTTTGTTTTATAGACAGTCGGTTAATTAAACCTTTTAATTATTCAGATAAAATGGTTACTATCATAAACAAGATACACTACCATTCTTTCTTATACCGTGGTATAGATTTATATTAAAAAAACTGGTCAAGTGCGAGTCGAACTCGCAAGATTAGGGTTTCGTACTATTCCGTTTTCCATGAGTACTTTAAGGCTTAAGATTTTCGTTTAGGTTTTCCTGTTAGCTATGGGTGAGACCCGACATTCTCTATTTTTTCAAAATTTTAGGCCCAGTAGTTTCGGAGATAATTTCAATTCGATCGGTCCAGTAGGAGAGAAGAGGGGGGCAATGGTCAATTGTTCATCTATTTTCTTAAATAACTTTAAAACTATTTATTTTTAAATTATAAAAAAAATATATTTGAGACCCTTACGACAAGCTCTTTAATTTGATATATTACACGATACAATTTGCCAAATTTTCCTAATTTTTTCCCCAAAAATGACCCTCATATTCAAAATTCATTTATTTACGGTACATGTCCGTCTTACGGTCACCGACTTACATATGTGTACCGAATTTCAACTCAATCGATCCAGTAGGAGTTAAGAGGGGGGCAATGGTCAATTGTCATCTATTTTCTTAAATAATTTTAAAATTATTTATTTTAAAATTATAAAAAAAATATATTTGAGACCCTTACAACAAGCTCTTTCATTTGATATGTCACACGATACAGTTTGCAAACTTTCTTTTTAATTTCCTAATTTTTCCCCCAAAAATGACCCTCATGTTTAAAATTCATTTATTTACGTTACATGTCCGTCTTACCGGTACCGACTTACATATGTGTACCAAATTTCAACTCCAGTAGTTCGGAGCAAATTGGCCAAAACAGTAAGATGGACAGACACACGAGTGATCCTATAAGGGTTTCGTTTTTTCCTTTTGAGGTACGAAACCCTAAAAACCAGTAATTTTACATTACTATATATTTAAAAAAAATAAATAAAAGAATAGTTACTTCTTACCACAACAGATTTATTCAGTGGATGTACATTTCGAGAGCTAAGCTCCCATCTTCAGCAAAATACTAAGAGTATTTTGCTGAAGATGGGAACTTTGCTCTCGAAATGTACATCCACAGAATAAATCTGTTATGGTAAGAAGTAACTATTCTTTAACCACAGTGCTCTTAATATTTTTATTACTATATATTTGTTGATTCGAACATACATTATCGGTGGTGTGAACTTGTACCGAGTCGAATTCGCCAAGTGTGACGTACTTTCCGTAGCTGGTGGTGAACATTGACATGGCGGACACTTTCTGGCATTTTAATGCGACGTATGTCATTGCACGATACACTTCAGGTAATGCGTACAGGTTTATCCATTTCACGTAGGTTTCCATGCCGTGGAAGTCAGCCATCGGAACCGCTACCCGACCTGTTACACGGGATAAAAACGAACGATTTTTGGGTTTGATATATGAGACGAGTTGAATAACATCATTATTAACCCATCCCTAATGTCAGATAATAGATGTGTTCACTTGTAACTAAATGCTTTCTAATTTCTGTCCGCGTCGACAGGCGGTTTTTCTATGAGCGCTGCTGAGGTGCAGAACAATCAAAATCCCAGGTACTTCATATTTAACCAATACAGTCAAAACCGTTTACGACGACATCGTTTAGAACAACATACCGGTTATATTGATCAAAATCATAGGTCCCGAGTAAATGCTATATGACCGCCTTATAAAAAACGCTGCTTTTTACGACATACCGCATTAAGCGACTACATTTAATGTAATATCTTCATATCTAAGGTAGTTGCCGTGGTTAAGGCACACCGTCAGAAAATTCGCAATTTTTGTATACTTATTAAGGACATGATAATACAATTACCCTGAAAATTTGAAGTCGATCGACCGTATATAATCCGAGATAAATTCAATTAAAAATTGGATAATTAACAGTGATTGTATACGATCTCTGTAGTTCTGAACCAGTTTCTTATTTATAAAAAAAGAACTAACTGTCAGAAACTTTACAAAAACTGACAGTCTTTCAATGCATTTGTTATGAGTTTAAAAAAAATAAGAAAATATTTTTGACCGTCTAATTATTTATAAATAACGGTTTAAAGTTCAACAATTTATAGAAAAGCATACATGCATATGAATAGTGTATGGGTTACGTTCCCACGGGTACAGTCTTGCGTACAAATTATGGATCACTTAGCTACAAGCTAGTATACTTTTGTGGCGAGTATAATCTGTAACTTTTTGACAATATTGTACCACGACAACTACCTTAATATCTATGGATTTATATGTACCTACACATTCAATAATACTACATACTTAATAAAAAATTACTTTGCAGCTCGAAAACATCACCGGTTGTTACGACTATCGGTTTTTACGCCCAAATATGATTAGAGCCTTCGATGTCGTTATAACAGTTCTTGACTGTATTTAATATTAGAAAATAGAGTAATCGACTAATAGTTACACAATCGACAATAACAAGTATTTCCGCAGCCAAAGTTTAACAGTCACAGACCACAAGTTTTGTGTGTTGCAGACTTTTGTACTCAGGAGCTATAGCACATGAAATAGGGAAAACTGCCAAAATCAAGCTATTTGGGACTTTATGTACAGTGAGGGTATCTCACTGTACATAAAGTCCCAAATAGCTTGATTTTGGCAGTTTTCCCTATTTCCAGACTAGGTAGAGAAAAACTGCCCTACGAGTCTAGAGCTTGATTTTGGTCAAAACCGCATTTCGATATCTCTAACCGTTTCCAAGATATCGCCAAAATTGACAATTGACCGATTTCGAAAAAATGTCATATATTTTTTATTTGTGGGTATTTTTTCAAACGATAAAAGCTTTCTGTAGGCATTTTTCGACGTTTACCAATTGTTACGGTTGTTTGGGTCGACTAACAGCAATTTATGTTTTCAATCTATTATGTTTTGATAATAATTTGAAAATCCAATTTTCAATTCTTTGATCAGAAATCAAGGATGGAAATGCATACAAATAAGATCATCACTAAAAGTGGTCGATCATTTGACGATGATCCAGAATAGGTACCTTTGCCCTATTATATTTTAATCTGATTTGTTAGATTGTGTTTAATTCTCATTCAACGTACCTTTTTCCGGTACGGGTCTTATTTCTTTTTTTGGCACTTTCAAAAATTTATAAATAAAAGGCTGACTGTTAACGCATTGTATAAATTGCATTGCACACAAAGTCCTTTTGTAGTTCAGTCGAATTTCATGCTCAACCTGAAAAACAATTATATTTCAATTCAATTAACTTTTGCGTCGAAAAAAACATCGCATTTACTGACGCGGACAAACGTGAACGGCGCATAACATACGGATCAAGGCTAGGAAAATGAATATTATACGCATTTGCGCGTAAACATATTTTGTACGTGAACATTTATACTGTTGTTCATTGAAATTTGACACCGTACTGTGGGGCATAAAAGCCAATTCAGACTAGCCGTTCTCGGTTACGATTCACCGGTCCGGTTGGGAGCTCGACCAATCAGGGCGTAGTCGTTCCCGATTGCGGTTCGGTTCGAGCGTTTAGGTTCAGCTCTAATTTCAACCGGACCGTTCGCAACCGTAGCCAATGAGAACGCTTGCTGGAGTCACTTGACTAGCCAGCTGTGTTTGTTGACGTTTAACTACACATCAAACGTCAAATCATATTTCGAAATTGCGCATGCGCACCGAGAATAAACGTAGAACCGAATCGGGATAGTGTGAGCAGCCTAGATTAATCGAAAACCGAACCGGACCGGTGAATCGTAACCGAGAACGGCTAGTCTGAATTGGCTTTAAGAACCCGAGTCAACGTGACAAAAAATGATAATTTTCAAATATTATCTGTGTTCAAAAAGACATGTTTGTAGTGGGAAATGGTACAACAAATGCACTTTCAATATTTTCATTAAATTACTCAGATGTGTTTGCGCCTTGACACATCGCCTTTGATAATGTCTACCGCAGTTGTAGACGAAACGTCAGGTAGAAATACCAATGGACCACGGCGTACAAGCCCGTAAACCAAGAAGTTTTGCTTCAAACAAGCCTATTGATTTTTAGTATATTTGCCATATGGCAACATACACTATTGGCGTTGGTCGGATGGCGGGACCTAGGGATCGGACCAAAATTTCTCGACGTTTCATAACCTCCTAAACACTTTGGCACGATTTTTAAAAATGTTTATATATATATGTATATATATATTTATATATATATATATATATATATATTTATATACGTATATATATATATATATATGTGTACGCGCGATAACTTTTGAAAGAGTTAATTGATTTCAACGAAATTCGGGCCACATGTTGAAATCCATCACCGCAAGAAGCCTATTTAAAATGGGCCTGATCGGGCTATTTTAAGGGTAGTTTTTAGGGGTTGAAAACTGTTTTTGGGCCCCAAAATACCGAAAAAATTCTCCGAATCGTTTCAAAATTGAAATTTAACCCTTCGGTAGTGATTAAAAAGTTTCCCCACAATTTTAATAAAATCGGCCCGACAGGACCGGATTTACAAATTTTATGAAAACACTAGTTTGCAGATAGTGACTTATTTATTGAAGGGTGTATTTAATTTGGTGTAGACGTTAGATTGATAATAATATTACAATTAAGAAAAAAATGTTATTTTAAGGGGTGTATTAAGGGGTTAAATTTTTTATTTTGCCCAAAAACAAACTTAATTTCACATAATAAAAGTATAAAACCACACGGCCCTATACAAGCAAATACACTATATTGTCGGCAGGGTTTAGGCACTGCGACCCGGGCCATTTCGACAAAAGTGGTTGTGTAAATAAAAGGAGTCTTGTCTTCGGGCGCTAAACTTGGTTTCAAACCCCGACAGTGACGTATTTTTATAAATACAAAGTCAAAGCTAATACAAATTGGCAATTAAAATTGTACTGCTTTTTAATTGGCCAACAGTTGAGGTACATAGATAAGTAATTTCATGAGAAAGTGTAATATTTAAATTGAAAAATACCCGTTCTAAAAATACGGCGTTCTTAATTTTGAACTGTTTGTTTCGAGTTGCCATATAGAAAATTCGCTTGAGGCTTTCTTCGTCCATGTCATGCGCTGCTGTCACTAACATACAGTCTAAGTAGAACTCGAACCTGCGTAAGAATGCACATTGTATCTATATACCGAGTGGCTCGCAAAACTGTTCAAATATTATGTCAAATTAAAAATCAATTTTTTGTTTTCAGCGTGTTTTATGAAGCAGAACGGATGTAGTGCACTCTTTTTGAATGACGAGCAAAATCTTGCTTATTGGTCTTGTTTAAATATTTCTAGTCTTTGTCTTGTAGACCAAGATTAAGGCCGCAAGACCAAGGCCCATTTTGCTCATCACTAGTGGCTCACAAAACTATGCAAATATTATGTCAAATTAAAAATTAGTTTTTCGTTTTCAGGGTGTTTTGTGAAGTAGAATAAAGAATAGATATTATAGAGGCTGTTCTGAAAGGAACGTTCCATTGGTATGTTCATAATAGCGTTGTTCCAACCTACTTATAAACAGACGGTAACAAAATCGCATCAAAACTATTTGCATTGGTTTTGTGCGCTCGCGTCGATTTTGCACTGTTTTGTAAATATACTAATCTTGACATTGGTTGAAACGCTTTTGTGACCGTTTTGTGATCGGAGAGAGAGAGAATATCTGAGGTCATCAGCATCTATATTGTGTATCAAATGTCACAATATTGTCAAATGCCAATTCCAGATTGCAGGATTATAACCAAAGATAAGAAATCTATAACTTTATTTTTTAAACTTTTTATGCGACACTTCGATGATTTGGGGAGTAAATTAAAAAAAATGGTTGTTATGAAATGAAAAATGTGTCATGATAAATACCGAATTTGTTTACCAAAAGCATGGTGACATTTTTAAGGTTGTTATATCAAAAAAGTTAATTATTTAAAAATAAAAATTATAGAAGTTTCACTTTGGTCGTGTGTCCCACGACAACGCTTTTTTCTTTTTTGATTATAATAGAAAAAATATCGACGTCGCCTTCATCATTCATATTTTTAAATTATATTAAAATATCAAAATAAATATTTACATTAATAATTTTGCACAACAATTAATTCAAAAATAAGCGTGAAATCAATAAAAAAACTGTCATTAGTCAGTATTATTAAGAACATACTACACGGGACATGTCAGTTTCCAGTTTCATTTTGATTTCATGTTTAGACCATGCACCTAAAATCGAAATGATAGTTTCGAAACCGTCAAACGATCACAACTTCGGTTGTAGCGCATTTTACGTACTGTGCATGAGCGTGATGGTAAGACTACCGTTCGCAGAGAGATTAGAACAAAGCTAGTGTAATTTTAAATCAAAAATTTAAAAAAAACTGCAAGTATTGCAGGAATTACAAGAGACGACAGTTCTTTCATATAGTATTAGTTGATATAGGGTAACAACGTAATTTCAGCGGGATTTTTGGCCCACATATAAAAAATCTCGTATATCCTGGAATTAGTATTAGAAAAAAAAGCTATTTTACAGTACGAGTGCAAATAAAGAAAATCGTAAATTTAGCGCTTCACGTGAAGCGCTAGATTTACGATTTTCTTTATTTGCACTCGTATATTGATTATTATTGACGTATTTATAGCAGATTTGCTTACAAATAAAATATCTATCTGTCTATACCTAAATTGAACTTTCGGTTATAAACAGGTACCTGTTTGTGTCACTTCTATTTTGGGCCACACCGTATGCGTTCAACATCATAGGATATGGAGCACGTAAAAATAATATTAAATGGACACCACACGAGTTTTAATTAAACTTTTAAATAGCATTGAAACAAACATTACACTTTTTATACAGGTGGTTTATTTTAAACAAACCAGTCAAATATCTTGTAAACGACCTATAAAAATGTATTCTACAAAAGTTATCATCAATGAGTTAAACTGAATAGATATTGAGATATCTAGAATTTAAATGAATAATTGACTTTTTCAAATGGAATTTTTGGTGGTTTGCTTAAATTTTATAATCATGTGAAAAAATATTTGTCGGTTCTAAATTGTTTAGTCTCGGGTAGGTCGAAAATTCTAATTTTTTAGCCATTAATACCAAACGGAAGAGAATACCATTTAGACTTAAGTTCAGTAAAAATTAAATTTAACAATATTTTAACACATTTCTCATCTGTCACCAGATTTTTGCAATGGACCGGAGTATAACCCCTCTACTAATCAACCACTTGCTTAAGTAATCCTTTGAAGAAAAGGGACAGACGCTGATGACTTAAGATATTAAACGTCTATAATCTACAGTCTCTCTGAAGTCAAGAAGAGATTAAAAAAAAATTGTTTACTTGATGCGATCTTCAGCTTCTTGTCTGCTATTAACTGCATCCTTTATTCGAGCAGCAAAAGTCTTCGGATCTTCAGCTTTGAACAATAAATATATCCTCGGTACTTTGTAAATTGATTGATACCCATCTAGTGTCAGAATCGAGTACAGTTTTGTTTCGTGATCATAATTCGTTACAGCGACGTTTTTCCATTCGTAAAGTGTGGCCAAAGATTCGTCAGGTAAAATAGTCGTGGGTGTTGATAAATCTTTGGTGAATGGTAAAAATGCCTCAGCTGGTATTGGATGTTGAACACCTTCTAGTAAACCCATGTTCAACCATTCATCTGTTGTTCTGTTATAGAGTTTTGAAAGAAGAAAAATAGTATATTGTGTTATTGGGGCAGAAAATTGGCGTTTACGACAAGCTTTGAAGTTTGCCTCCGAGACACTATAGTTGCAGACGTCAACTTTCAACAAGCGCAACTATGTTATTATTATCAACATTCGGTAGAGATGGGAAAAACGGGTCTTTTTAGTGATCTGCATCTTTGCATCTGGATCCCGTATGTGAGCCGGCTCACTGAACCGGTTCAAAAAGAGCCGAGTTCTGAATATGTTACTGCAGTCTGCCACTGAGCTACCTAGTTCAGTCAATCATATCACGACCTGTATAGAATCAAGAATGCATAGCCAAACATGTGATGCATGAGTCATTTGAGCTGACAGATGCATCAAAGCAAAAAATGATACGTAAGTGTAAAATGTGCTTCTGTTTGTTAAGTGTTTCACTGAGTTATGCGGATCCGTTGATCCGTCGGCTCAAAAAAAAGTAAGTCGGCTCTCACGGATCTTCTGTCGGAGTCGGCTCTTTGAACCGGTTAATATCTGAGCTACCCAACTCTAACATTCGGTTTCGACAAGATCTTCTAGCCGCAAACGAATATTTTGCCAAAGATTTAATTTTTAGCCGAAACTGACCGAAGTCGTATCTTCGGTCGGACCTCCTTTATAAGCAGAACAAAGATGATTCACTAATTAATTATTATAAGTCAGTAAAAATATTTTCGGATTTAACACCTACTGGCTATCATATTCTTCATTGTCGAAAATTTCGAGCGGTAGGAAGTTGAATTTTGAATAAAGGCGGAACCGAATTGCCTCGGGAACAACAATGGCGATTACGTCGACAGGAATTAATTGAAATGGTTTGATGTCCATTTCCTTGAGTAATTTCCTAATGCTTTGCGATTGATATTGACGTCGTCGTCGCTCCACCCACACCTTTCGAGGTAACAGTCGGGGCTCCACCAGGTGCATGTGTTGAACTTTTGGTTTCAATGTCTCTTCGGGAAATTGCTACAATTTTGAAATAAAAAAAAATTAAACTACCGTTTAATTTTTTTATATTCCAATATATTTCTATATATCCGGTGTTTTTTTCAAAACTTTGAATGGATTTTTTTGTTGATACACCGGTTGAATCAAAAAAAGTTTTAGGCAAAAGTTATTGGGTTTTGAGGGGGAAATAATTTACACGTAATACCAACCCACTACCTCCCACCTCTCGGCAGGGGGAGAGGGTAACTTTTGTTTTTTTAAATGGAAACCCCGATTTTTATGATTAATTTTTTTTTGTGTAAAAATGAACAACTTTTGTCTAAAACTTTTTTTAATTTTCCCTGTTATTTCTGTGTAAAGTCTTGATAATGTTGATGATAATGATGAGGGGTGGGGGAGTATTCGGAGTTGCCAATTGCATTAAAAATCTCACCAGGTACTTCAATTAAATTATTCTTTATTTTAACATTAAGATAATAAGTTTTTAAAGTGTTCTCCATTCACTGCCATACAATGGAACAATCGATTCTCGAACTCGGCGAACTGCGGCACTCGCTGACAATTCTTTCCCGCAAATCTTGTAAATCAACAGGCGGTGTTTTGTACACTGTAGATTTCAAATGGTCCCATAAAAAAAATTCATTTAAAAAACAAAAGTTACCCCCCCCTTTCCGAGGGGGGAGGGGGTTGGTATTACGTGGAAATTATTTCCCCCTCAAAACCCAACAACTTTTGCCTAAAACTTTCTGTGATTCAACCGGTGTATCAACAAAAAAATCCATTCAAAGTTTTGAAAAAAACACCCGGTATATGAGAAAGTTTCGTTTTCAGGATTCCGTACATCCGATGAAAAAATGGAACCCTTATAGGATCATTTTCGGTTCTGTCTGTTTGTCCATCTGTCATAGCTTATTTTCTCCGAATCTACTGCACGAAAAAAGATGTAATTGGGTACGTATATAGACTTGGATGACCCAATCACGGACGTTGAGCGTAAATAAGCAATTTCCGGTTTTAGAGGTAAATTTTGGTGACCAAATTAGAAAATTAAAAAAACCAACATATTTTTCAAATGCATCATGTGACATGTGAACGAATAAAAACTGTAGACAAAGTATTTGATAAATATTACGAACAATTTGAGGTTCTTCTCGATATGTCATCCATCGCTCGGCCGGTGCAAGAAATCTTGGACGTTGAGGAGGTACTAGATGATACACAACCGGTACATATTTGGGTGTTCGTATTCTCCAAGTATATTTGGTCTTTCGATCAGCCACAATTTTATTTTGACGTCTCAACTCTTCATCGTTTTTGTCGGTAATTATTTCCGAAAAATAACCACGACGTTCGTCACACATTTTTTTATCAGTCGGTTTTATCGAATTCATTTTGAGTTATATAAAAATGAGTTTAGATAAAATAAAGTGAAACTGTTGTACCATTAAATGGCACAACTGTCAAAATTATTTGTTGTCAATTTTTGAAAACATTTTATTAAAATCAGTGCAGTCTTGATTTTATTATTAATCTAACCTTGAAATAATCAGGATAACAGGGTCCCTGATTGATTGTAGATTATAGACGCTCAACATCTAAGAACATCAGCGTCGGACCGTAACTATCTAACCCAAAGACGTATTATTTGTCTGAGGTCTAACCTCTCGATTCTAGTGCATATTGAAAAAATGAAGTCATGTTGCTATTCGCTAAAATAAAATTAAGGTTTCTGATAGAGCTCAACTACTGATGTAACATTTCTGGTTATTTATGATATTAACCATTTTGACTGGATAATTTACTGTCTATTTACCTGGCCTCTTATAAAACAACAAAAAACAAAACGATAGACAGTTTTCAAGAGTATAATCGAAAGGATTAATTAAATGTATTTATGTATAGATATGGTTATAAATTTAAAATTATAATCTCGACCGAAAGCTACAATTATGCGTAAAACATTCTGCGCAACCTTGTATAATAATAATAAATAGCCACGGTAAATTAAGATAAATTAGCGTTGTTATTTAATCGGTATTTTATTCTTTTACACCACTAAACTCAGTCAGTCGAACTCAAAACAGCTTAAAATAATTGATAAGGATTAAGCAGAAGAAATCACAATTTTATGCGAAAATACTATTACGTGTTTATTTCGAATACTAGCTTTTGAAGTAATTTGATTCGAGCAGTCCGGCCAATAGCGGTATTACACGTAGAAATCAATGAAAATATAAACTACGCTATCGTCAGATGCTCGGGCTATTCGCAAGTCATGAATTCACGAAAATATGTACAATAAATTTTATCAGTGAAAACCTTTGTATTTTATATTCATATGTGTGTTTAAATTATTCTAGTTGCAAGGATAACAAGCGTTGTGTAATGTCACAGACAATTTTGAAGTCGATATATTTTCCAGAACTGCATTGCGAACGTTTACATTTGCCAAAACGAATCTTCAAAATGTATTTCACGTCGCCATATTCAATTTTTAATGCAACAAACTTTCTTAAATGGTCAGTTCTTTTCAAACGCAGTTGATCTATAATTGTTAAAACAAAAAAAGTTAATAATCAATTGTTATTTTATTGTATAAATAAATGAGAAATGACACAAATAGCGTTCTTTTGTTGAAGTCTGTTCGTTTGTTATATTTGAACGGCTAAAATAGGAACTAGATTCCGTTAACAATCGTATCTACCGTTGTCATAAATTAACAATATGCATTACGAAGCCCTCTGTGTACCTTGCTCTGTATGTGTTTTAAAATATTATACCGAATGTCGTGGAACAAAGTAGATCAGTTTTATAAGGGCGAAAATAATGTCACGCTAGTGTTGGGTAACTCAATCTGAACCGGTTCAAAGAGCCGGCTCCGGCAGAAGATCCGTGAGAGCCGATTCTCTTTTTTTTGAGCCGACGGATCAACGGATCCGCATAACTCAATGAAAGACTTAACACACAGAAGCACATTTTACACTTACGTATCAGTTCTTGCTTTGATGCATCTGTCAGCTCAAGTGACTCATGCATTACATGTTTGGCTATATGCATTCTTGTTTCTATACAGGTCGTGATATGATTGAGAGTTAGAAAATACATTTTTAAAGAACATTTTCAAGTTAAGGATGGCATTTGAGGCGATTCAAATTCTAATTCACTTGACTTAAGTCATAAAATTGTTAAATCTCATTTCTTATTGGACAAGGCTGTCGGAACGCTCTGAATTTAAGCCAAAAATAGAGCTTCGGCTGTCAACTGATTGTGACTTATTCGTCAACATTCTGCAAAAATTCTTTCTCTATAAGGAAAATAAAGGACAAATCTAGGTCTCTAATGGATTACTTTTGTAATTTATGCACGATTTACTAGAAAAAAGTTGGCATTAATTGTGCTAAAAAAAACACACGTTTTCAATGTCACAACTATGACCTTATTCGTACTTATTTCACAAAACTGTTCCATCACAAACCTAAAGTGAATCTTCCTTTTTCAGAAAAGTTTTTTAAATCTTCAAAATATTTCCAAAAATTAGAGTAATTAATTGACAGCGGCACACTTGCAATAACATTTTTTAGCCTCGTAGTTGGCACCAGCCAAAAATTGAAACGTGCGGATGATTTGAGAGAGACAGAGCTAAAGAAGGTCACACCTACAATATGTCTTTTGCCTACCTCGCCCCTTACCGCTGGGTCTCAGCACAAACAAAATTCATAGCGTTCCGACAGCCATAAGTCTAAATTGTATTCTCTTTCATATGGTATTAGTGGTTAAAAAACTAGACTTTTCGACTTGAAACCTTTATACTTGACACTAAAAAATGTATCTTTAACGCCTTTAAAACATGGTCATATATATACCAGATTTTTAGGCTGATCAGGTGTTCAACTGGAACTTTTTTCACATTCACCCTGTATGTAAAACAACATTTACGAGCGGGATGTGAACCGTGAACTAATATGATTACGTAGGAAATAAATCTCTACTCGAATCATACAAATGTTTGCTTTAGAATTATGACTATACATGTAAGTACGCTTCAGGCAGTAGCACACAAAAATTTTTCAGGGACTGAAAAAAATAATCATTGAACTTCAGAACAGCCGAGTTCGTAGTGACGCCGTTGTTTATACGAAAATAATGATCTGATTGTAGCAAAGAGTTCGTTCCTACTTTTTTTTTTATTTAATTAAAGCGATTCGGCTTCTGTGGCCATTATCGCGTTATCTTACAATTCACTTAGTTCTATCAATCATTAGCCCTTTAAACACATTAACAATTATAATCAGAATGTTGTTTATTCCTGTTGATAACCAAAATTTCTGGTAAATCCTAAAGTGCCATGAGCCCCCAATTACCTTAAGACGGCCCTGTTAGCGTCTATAAGGGACAGAGAAATACATCCAAGCATACGTGATACGATCCAAACACATAACACCACTTTTGTAGGGTCGGAGGGAAAAAATGATTATTGTTCAGTTCAATGTGTAGAGTTATTTCATCATTGCAAGTTTCACTGTTCAAAATTAAAATTAAAATACAAGCGTATAATCCAAACACATAACACCTCTTTTGTTTGGTCGAAGTTCGATTTGAAGAGTTTTCGTTCATCGCAAGTTTCACTGTACAAAATTAAAATTAAAATACAAACATACGATCCAATCACATAACAGCCCTTTTGTTGGATCGGAGACTTAGTGATTATTGTTCAGTTCGGTTTGAGAAGTTTTCCTTTATCAAAAATTTCACTGTAGAAAATTTTCATTCTGTATTCACAAGTGGACTAAGTGTCGATAGGAACTGTCAATACAAATCTGGTCATGGATCATTACCGTTTAAAGTATTGCGGCGGAAAATGAAACACAATCTCCACTCTTCGACTTGCATTCTTTTGGATGCCACGAGAGGTCGATTTTTGAAATAATATCACGTTATGAAGCGCTCAGTAGTATTATCAATAATAATTAGTTAGGGGCCATTCAAGTATTATGTAAGCACTATAAGGGGATAAGGGGGCGGGGGGTCTTTACTTTTCTTATTTCTGATGTCGGGGGGGGGATCTAGATGGTAATTACGTCAGCAGTAATTATTTACTTTTTTCTAGAATTATATCTGCTGCTCATGAATCAATAGAAAAAAAAATTACATTAAAAGAAAAATGCATATACCAATGGGGGGGGGTAAGAGCTTTGCTTACTTTTGCTGACAAGGGGGACGGGGGGATAAGTAATTGTAGTAAATCTGCTTACGTAATACTTGAACGGCCCCTTACGTAAAATTACCGGTAATTTATGATAGTAGCAGTTTTGACTTAATAATTTACCGGTGAATTACACAAACTGGTGGTTTCCGGTCTTTTTTCTCAGAACAACAAAAAACAAAACTCTCTGTAGTAGTCGAGTATGCAATATCGAAACATGTTCTTCAGTATAGTTTTAAAAACTCGTCTCGTTTAACTCGCTTGAAATAACGCGGACTATAATGATGATTAATGTATTTCTGATTGGAGAAAATAAATAGCCATAAGATTTGTTCCCAGGTGCATTTTCAAAATGATTTCAGAACGGTTTTATATCAATAGCTTTACTCGCATTTAATGTCGGGCATGACAGAAACCTTATTGTAATACGGCCGTGTTACGATAGAAAGTAACCTATATTTTAAGTTTAGATATTAACAATATCAGTTAATATCTAAACTTAAAATATAGGTTACTTTCTATCGTAACACGGCCATGTTAAAATATGTTTAACCAAAATCGGTTCAGCTATTCTCAAATGAAGCTGGTACAAACCTTTCATTGCTGTTTTTTTTTGCTGCCTTCCTTCGCGGGAACGGTCGCTTTGCTACAAAACCTTTAATTTTTCCTGCTTTCCTTCTTTAACTTTTTCCAAGGAGGTAAATCTGTTCTCTTACGGAGGTAAATTTGTTTTTCTACAGAGGTAAGTGTGTTTTTTCAATTTAAAAAGCATCACATATCAGATATTCTATAAATATATTACTCGAAGTAACTTTACCGTACTAAAAAAATATGCAGCTTTAAACAAGCGTATTGAAAAATGTGTATGTCTTATAGTTTTAGTCTTTCAAGAAAAAATTATATACCTAAACGTCTCTAAATCCTAAGCCAAAAGAGATACAGACCTGCGGATTGTGTCAACGGATTGAGCGTGCTTTTTCTATAAGTATGGTTAATATTAAATTATTCTGAAAACTAAAAAATAGTTGCAGATTTGCGTAAACCGAAAAAACTTGAAAAGTGTCATAGATATATGCTTTAAATTACTAAAATTACAGACAGATAAACATCCCGATCTTATTTTGTATATTAATATTAAGATATCATCAGGTATTTGCAATAATTGAAAATTGGTTTGCAGTAATTTGAAAATAATCTGTAATTCATCTTCAAAGTTCAATTCCAGATATATGGTATAATAAAAAACAGGATCACGGTTAATTGGAATAATGAAAATAAATCAATTTAAACACTCATTGATTGCAACGTTTCGTCTTTTTTATTAAGACTTTTTCAAGCTCTAAAAAAATTTACAATTTTTATATGAATGTTAATTATTGTAAATTTTTTTAGAGTTTGAAAAAGTCTTAAAAAAAAAAGACGAAACGTTGCAATCAATGAGTGTTTAAATTGATTTATTTTCATTATTCCAATTACCCGTAATCCTGTTTTCTATTATAATCTGTCATATTCAAATGTGTAAACTTTCACGGCTGACGCGGTGTTGTTCCAAATATTACTGTTTTCCGGGTTTATAGACCCTGGTCCACTTGTATTTTCAATTTCATACCTTACATTTATAAGAGCGATGTAGCAGTGGTCGGCATGTCCGCAAAAATCATATTAATAGTTACAAACAAGGATACTTCCACGGCCTACAAACCTGGAAATTATTAGTGTATTTGCCATATGGCAACATACACTATTGGCGTCGGTCGGATGGCGGGACCTAGGGGTCGGACCAAATTTTCTCGACGTTTCATAGGCTCCTAAACACTTTGGCACCATTTTTAAAAATGTTTATATATATATGTATATATATATTTATATATATATATATATATACGTATATATATACGTATATATATACGTATATATATACGTATATATATATATACGTATATATATATATATACGTATATATATGTGTGTGCGGGCAATAACTTTCGAAAGAGTTAATTGATTTTAACGAAATTTTGCCCACGTGTTGACATCCATCACCGCAAGAAGCCTATTTAAAATGGGCGTAATCGGGCCATTTTAAGGGTAGTTTTTAGGGGTTGAAAAATGTTTTTGGGCCCCAAAATACCGAAAAAATTCTCAGAATCGTTTCAAAATTGATATTTAACCCTTTAGTAGTAATTAAAAAGTGTTCCTAAAATTTTAATAAAATCGGGCCGACAGAACCGGACTTACAAATTTTATGAAAATACTAGTTTACAGATAGTGAATTATTTTCTGAAAGTTGTATATAATTTGGTATAGAGGTTCGATTGACAATAATATTACAACTGAGAAAAAAATGTTCTTTTAAGGGGTGTATTAAGGAGCCAAATTTTTATTTTGCCCAAAAAACCAACTTAAGTTCGCATAACAAAGCCACACTGCCTATATTAGCAAATACACTATATTGTCGGCAGGGTTTTGGCACTGCGACCCGGGTTTTTCATATTTGGAATGTGTAAATTTTTCAATTTTTCTTTATTTACGTACAAAAAGAAGATTTTAAGGGTATAATCTATAAATAATATATTTATTTTAAAATAAAGTTGTACATCTAAAGCGTGTATTAAATTAAACATGTGGAGCATCATCGCAAACTTTGTAATTACTTTACTAAACCAAAGGAAGGTAACGTGACATAGAGGTAATACATATTACCCGTATAACATACGTAGGTAATCTGTAGACATGTGTCAGTGGTGTTCGTGAACTTATGGAATTTATGACTGCTTAAAAAATATCAATAACATTTGTGGCGTTATGGATTTTATTAATAACGCGAAATTATAAATAAAGCTTTTGCCACCACCGTAAAGTACTTTAAAAGATAATTCACTGGTATTCGAATCAAAATCCCAGAGTACCGTCTCAAAGAAAACAGTCGACGCGTGAGAATGTATTTTAGCAGAGTAAACGTAAGTGGGCCCACACACACGTCGAGGACTAGTGAAAATTCTAGTACTGCTCGCGATTAGCTGAAAATTACTTCCAAGACAAATTAAAGAACACGAAATCAAAACAACGAGTAAACTTTATATATAAGCGAGAATTTATTTATAAGAATTTGAAATTCAGACAGTCAATAACTTACTTGTTACTTATATAAATTAATCAAAAAAAGGAATAAGAAAAAATATCAATTTTTATACTTCAACAAATATTATGGATAAATTAATTTTCTAAAAAGTACACAATTATTAAGGAATAATTAAATAAGTAATACCAGAAAAAAGATTAGCCACCGTAAGTTAGAATAGCGACAACGGATGATAATAGAAATTAAAAAAAATGAGAAACGGGAAAAGACAGGAAAAGATGTTTACCGTTTCACGATTAAAACTATATTGAATATCTCATTTCCAAAATCCAAAAGTACATTTTTAACTAAAAGAATGCGACTTTCAAACGACCGTTGCTAAAATTATGAATTAAATAACATTATATAAAAGAAATATATTTTAAAATACTATTCATCCAAACTAAATTGGCGGCTTAATCTTTTTTTTTTATAAATAAAACAATGACATTTAATTAAAATAAAGGCAACAAATAAAACTTTTTTCTTTCCACGGCGGGAACGCTGCACATTTATGCTAAGAATGATTTTTCGGGAAAAAGGACTTTATTTATAAGTAAAACACTTAATATTTTATTTTCAGCGACGTTTCGTTCCTTGTTTGGAACTTTATCAAGCTTTAATAACTATTAAATGTTGTGATTAAATAGATATAAAAGATAATATATACATGTGAATATAAATTTGAGTTTAACAATATTAATACAAAGTTATAATAATTCAAAAAAACGAAATTATTATAACTTTGTATTAATATTGTTAAACTCAAATTTATATTCACATGTATATATTATCTTTTATATCTATTTAATCACAACATTTAATAGTTATTAAAGCTTGATAAAGTTCTAAACAAGGAACGAAACGTCGCTGAAAATAAAATATTAAGTGTTTTACTTATAAATAAAGTCCTTTTTCCCGAAAAATCATTTTTATATTAATTACCAAGGACAAAAAAGAAATAAAGTCAATTTATGCTAAGTGCACAGTTTCCTGTCATAACGACTTTTCGAATTTTTAGCTAAAAACTAAATTCCTGCGCTAATTTTCAAAAACATTTAGATTAGCAAGAAATTGTTTTACAGGCCAAGTACCTATGATTGATCTACATAGAAAAAATAACTTCCAAGCTAATTTTTGGCGTTCTGTACATCCGACGAAAAAACGGAACCCTTACAGAATTATTTTCGTGTCTGTCTGTTCGCCTGTCACCGCTTATTTTCTCCGAATCTCCTGGACGAAAAAAGTTGAAATTTGGTACATATATATAGAATTAGATGACCCAATCACGAACCTATACCAAAAATAACTGAATTCTGAGTTTGGGGGTTAATTTTGGGGGCCAAATTAGAAAAAAAAAATTTTTCAATGCATCATATGACATATAAAATGAAGGAGCTCGCTATTAGGAATATATATTTTTTATATAGTTTTAAAATACGTACTTTAAAAGAATTTGAACAAAATATACGAAAATCGAGCATCCTTCCCTATTTCCTAAGCTACTAAGCCTAAAATTAAAAAGAAAATGGAAAATATGGGGCCTCCTTCGTAGTTTACAGAAAAACCTAAACGAAAAGCTTAAGTTTAAAAGTTCTCACGGCAAAAGAAATGGTACAGAATTCACTTCACGCGAGTTCGGCTCGCAGTTAACCAGTTTTTTTGATCAACTTATTCTAATGAAATGTTAAATTACGAATAATTGTTACACCCTGTATATGAACGTAGTAAATACATAACTAGGTAAGATAATGCAAGATGGAACGAGAAAGGAAGTTGCAAAGGAGCTTGCCAAAAGTTCAATATTGTTTCACAAGAGTATCATAGTATCTTAAACTGCTAAGTTTTAGCATGCTGATGGCTATGTTACTCTATAACTCCCGTCCTCGATTTATACAGAATGTACCAAAACTACGCCTTTAGTTTTACTACATCCAGTGGTTACAATCTGGCTACTCGAAATTGGCTACCTACTTCCAATGTTCGACTGGATGGCTAAATATGTCTTGGAGAAGGCTATTGCACATTGGGTATCCGTGTCTCGTTAGAAGAACATTAATCAATAGAAAAATCAGCTTGTGGCCAATAGTTTGGTAATAAGGTTAAATTACTAACAAGCTAACATCAGACCAGAAATAATTTAGATATTTCACAGTTTTTAAAAATGTCGTATTTTAAAATCTATTTCGTCTGTCGCTGCAAAACTATGTAATAAGCTACCAAAATCAATATTTAAACAGTGTTTATAAATTTTGTACCTACTCACAGTACTCCGGCCAATATAGACATTTTAATTTACAATAATTCACAGAGCTAAATATTGATACAGGTCTTAGGTACACTATCACAAATAAAATATCAAAAGTCCTCACCGATCCAACGTCTGTAACAGTTTTTGTTCAAGGTCAAAGGTCAAAAATATCGGTTTTTTGCATTTTTCTCGTAAACGGTAAGTATTATCACAAAAAAAAACTTAAAAAAACATACTAACCTCCTTCACTAAAAAGATGAAAATAATAATGAAATTTTGAGGTCAGTGCCAATTTTATTACTGAAACTTAAAATTAATAGGCATCTACTTTTATTAAATTGGAACCGACCTCAAAATTTCATTATTATTTTCATCTTTTTAGTGACTTTTTTGAAGGAGGTTAATATATATTTTTTTAAAGTTTTTTTATTTTTTACTTTTTAGTGCTGGATTTAATTTCGCACATTTTTAAAAACTACTAAACCGATTTAAGTTTTTATTTATGTGGGATCACCATGAAGATGTGCCCTATTTAATAAGAAAAGAATCATCATAATCGCTTTACAAATGTTGGAGATATGAGGTAGCATACATTAAAAAATATGCTTTTTTGACGTCATTTAAAAACGGATGAACCGATTTTAATAAAAACTATATGAGACCACCTGGGATGTATACCCTTTGAAACAAAAAAAGAATTTTCCAAATCGGTTCAGGCGTCTTTGAGTAATCGGGGAACATACATAAAAAAAAATTTAAAAAAAAAAGATTCCGACGAATTGAGAACCTCCTCCTTTTTTTGAAGTCGGTTAAAAATAGGTCGGACAAAAGTTTTAGATCATGCAATTATCTACAAAAATTGTTCTTATACTTTTTTTCGACGAAACACCATTCCTGAGATAGTCAGTACCTAGTACATTATAGAGAGAAGGGGTTATCGTAACAAAGCTTGCATTGTTCGAGTTGTAGCGAGCTTTGTAAGGTTAAAAACATTCTGAGACACCTTGTACATCATGTGTGTTGTACATATTTATTCGATGCAGGTAGCATGTGTGAACTTCTCTTAGTATCAAACAAGTTGGTTTAATAAGTTTATGGTTTACGACAATGTGGTTCATAATTATATATACACATAAATAATTAGGTTATATTATCTGCGACCAAAAGACAAAACCACTCATGTCGACATTTTTGTTATTTTTTTAATATTTTTAAGTACCTACTAAATTTTTAATTTTAATTTTAATTTTTAATTTAAATAAAAAATTTAGTAGGTACTTAAAAATATTAAAAAAATAACAAAAATGTCGACATGAGTGGTTTTGTCCCGGGTCGCAGTGCCAAAACCCTGCCGACAATATAGTATATTTGCTAATACAGGCCGTGTGACTTTATTATACGAATTTATTTGTTTTTGAAGAAAATAAAAAATTGGAACCCCCCTCAAAATAATATTTTTTTCTTAATTTCAATATTTCGTCCCTGTTTTGTCAATTCATCGTCTGCACAAAATTATATACCTACAGTCTCCAGTAAGTATAATTTTCTAACCGCAAACGTTTTCATAAAATTTATAAGTCCGGTCTTGTCGGGCTGATTTTGTTAAAATTTTAGGATTGATACTACAAGGTTAAATTTCAATTTTGAATCAATTCCGAGAATATTTTCAGTATTTTTGGGGCCCAAAACAATTTTCGACTCCTAAATACACCCCTTAAAATGGTCCGATTAGGCCCATTTTAAACAGGCTTTGTGCGGTGATGGATTTCAGCGTTTGACTCAAATTTAGTTCCAATCGAATAAAGCCTTCGAGAGTTATCGTGCTCACACAAAACACACACACACACATGTAAGTCCCTGCGCTATACGAAACAGCGCTAAGCAAAACAGAACCAAGAATAACGAAATTTGTTTTTTTTTTTTTTGTTTAATTTTGTAACATTTATTGTTAAATGCTTTTTTATCACATTAATTATAGATTTATTTATTGCTAATATCGATTTTTGTTCATAAAACATTTATGAAAATCAAATAAAAGTTCGAATAAGAAGTTATGTTTGTGATGTGGATGGATCCGCATTTGACATACTTTGTTTTTTGTGAAAAAGTCATCTCTAATGTCGTTTGCCTTTTTCTATTTCGTTCAGCAAGCTATTGCATCAATGACACTTCGTCTTGCTTTGAATTTCTATCAAAACTTGAATCATTTTGTATAAAAACTGATTCATAATTTACGTTCAAGTGGCTAACCTTTTTTTTAGAAACCGCGTAATACTGAAACTGCGTTAAGCGGAGCAGCGTTAAGCGAGGCCTTACTGTAATTAGATACCGAATAAGCTAGAGATGGGAAAAACGGGTCTTTTTAGTGATCTGCATCTTTGCATCTGGATCCAGTATGTGAGCCGGCTCACTGAACCGGTTCAAAAAGAGCCGAGTTCTGAATATGTTACTGCAGTCTGCCACTGAGTTACCTAGTTCAGTCAATCATATCACGACCTGTATAGAATCAAGAATGCATAACCAAACATGTGACGCATGAGTCATTTGAGCTGACAGATGCATCAAAGCAAGAACTGATACGTAAGTGTAAAATGTGCTTCTGTGTATTAAGTGTTTCACTGAATTATGCAGATCCGTTGATCCGTCGGCTCAAAAAAAAGTGAGTCGGCTCTCACGGATCTTCTGTTGGAGTCGGCTCTTTGAACCGGTTCAGATCTGAGTTACCCAACTCTAGAATAAGCCACTTAAAGTCTGATTTAACTCGCTCTTCATGTAGTAAGTTGTACATGTCTAGATGTGATAACGCAAGATAGTATGAAGTTTTGAAGAAGCTTCACTTACAGCTGACGTGAAGTTGTCGAGGATGAAAGCAGAGCAACTGAACTTTCAAGTACGCACATGTGTAAAGTAAGTAGTTCTGTTAACAACACTGATACATAGTACCTATACTAGTTCTACTTGTATAACTTAACAGTTTATATGTTTCGCGCATGATTGATTCAGTACATACAATGTGTCAGACAAAAATGATTTTCAATTATTGACAGTCCTTTCAAAATTATCATCCAAATTAATGTGAAATTTAAAGGAAGTTCTCGGTGGCACAGAATCAATGAATGGTATAATACTGTTGTTTAAAATTGCACTTAAGGCTGTCGGAACGCTCTGAATTTTGTTTGTGCTGAGACCCAGCGGTAAGGGGCGAGGTAGGCAAAAGACATATGTGGGTGTGACCTTCTTTAGTTCTGTCTCGCTCAAATCATCCGCACGTTTCAATTTTTGGCTGGTGCCAACTACTAAGCTAAAAAATTGTATTGCAAGGGTGCCGCTGTCAATTGATTACTCTAATGTTTGGAAATATTTTGAAGATTTAAAAAACTTTTCTGAAAAAGGAAGAGTCACTTTAGGTTTGTGATGGAACAGTTTTGTGAAATAAGTACGAATAAGGTCATAGTGTGACATTGAAAACGTGTGTTTTTCTAGCATAATTAATGCCAATTTTTTTCTAGTAAATCGTACATAAATTACAAAAGTAGTCCATTAGAGACCTAGATTTGTCCTTTATCTTTCTTATAGAGCAAGAATTTTTGCAGAATGTTGACGAATAAGTCTACAATCAGTTGACAGCCGAAGCTCTATTTTTGGCTTAAATTCAGAACGTTCCGACAGCCTTAAGACTGGCGGAACGCTCTGAATTTCAGCTTCGGCTGTCAACATTTGTGGCGATTCAAATTCTAATTCACTTGACTTAAGTCAGAAAATTGTTAAATCTCATTTTCTATTGGACTTAAGGCTGTCGGAACGCTCTGAATTTAAGCCAAAAATAGAGCTTCGGCTGTCAACTGTGATTATAGACTTATTCGACAACATTCTGCAAAAATTCTTTCTCTATAAGGAAGATAAAGAACAAATCTATAGGTCTCTAATGGACTACTTTTGTAATTTATGTACGATTTACTAGAAAAAAGTTGGCATTAATTGTGCTAAAAAAACACACGTTTTCAATGTCACAACTACGACCTTGTTCGTGCTTATTTCACAAAACTGTCCCATTACAAACCTAAAGTGACTCTTCCTTTTTCGGAAAAGTTTTTTAAATCTTTAAAATATTTCCAAAAATTAGAGTAATCAATTGACAGCGGCACCCTTGCAATAGCATCATTTATCCTCGTAGTTGGCACCAGCCAAAAATTGAAACGTGCGAATGATTTGAGCGAGACAGAGTTAAAGAAGGTCACACCCACAATATGTCATATACATAATCGTATGACACGACATAGAGACGACTTACGTATTCAGAGTCATAGACTTGCATTATCTCATGGCAGTGTTTACCAAAATTGTGTTTGGATATATAATTCCCTGCCTGAAGAAATTATTCAAACAACGGTTGAAAGAAAATTTAAATAATTGGTAAAATCGTTCTTAATGGAAACTATGTTTTATTCGGTAGACGAATTTTTGAATTTGTGATATGTTTTAATATTGTAAATTTTAACTTGTTTTCTGATGACAAACCCTTCTCTTTTCGAGTTACTTTTTAAGGTGAAATATATATTATTATTATTATTAATATGTTTTTTGCCTACCTCGCCCCTTACCGCTGGGTCTTAGCACAAACAAAATTCAGAGCGTTCTGACAGCCTTAACCTATTGAAGTTTCGGTATTTTTTGTATCATCTTCGGAGCACTTAATGCTCTCAAAATTCAACCAGTGCTTAATGATATTGACAGCAATGGTGCAAAAGACTGTCAAAACCTAATAAATGCAATTTTAAACATCGGTATTACGTCATTTCTGATCCTGTTGCATTCAGGTCTTCCTCTAAATTTCGCAGTAAAATTCAATTATCCGGTCTAAATAAATTTTAGAGTTAATTTAACTAAACATGCACACCCACTATATCGGATCGGCTCAGCACGAGAGAGTATATGCACACTGGATGTTTCCAAGTATAATACGCGCCACGGTTCTAAAAGGTTCTGAAGTTAGATGCAAATGTAGGCTTGCGCAGGTACAGTCGGTTGAAAAACTACAAACTCGCCCTATATTATTATTTTTAATTTTTCTTTAAACTAAAGATCTAATAAGGTCATCCAAAAAATTATTTTACGTCCTTGCCTATGCAAAGCTGTATTAGGCATCTTGATCAATTAACAATCAAAGAAACAACTTAACAATATTATACTGGACTATATTTTATAGCAGGAAAGCGACAAGTGACACGACAACCAGCGATAACCAATCACCGACGAGCGCACGTTTTGTGCTGGTAGCTGGGAGGTGGTGGGAGTCTTCCTTTCCCACAAAACAACCTGAACGGCTCTGTTTGAACGACGCTGTTTCTGACTAGCTTCAGAACCTTTTAGAATCGTGGCGAGTATTATAGATCCGAACTGACTAGTGAATTTTACTGTGATTATTTTCTCGTCATAACTTACCATTTGAAATATAATCAGGCTATAAATTCAAGGACTTAAAAACGGGCGTTATTCGGTCGTACATTTTGATGGAGTTTTGGTCTTTCTTTTCACGACGTTCTGTAGTAATTCCGGTAAGCATATTAGTTTCTGCTGCTAATCACTTCAAAGTATTAGCAACCCGTGGCATCCTCAATATCATCACAACAAACTTGTGTGGGTTTAAATACAGATAGATATTATCAAAAGAAAGTATGTTATAATATTATTCACATAATGTCGTCTTTGAAGTCCCGTAGCATTGAAATATACCACAAACACTTTGTGTGTTAGACGACATCACCTTTATTGATTGTCGATTCTTTAACAAATTTATTTTTGCAATTATTATCTCTTTTAGTCGCCCAGTGAAGCGACAATACAGTCAAGTCACAGTTTTGTAAACCTCTGTCGTAAACAAATCTCAATATTTTTAACACGCTTTTATTAGCTTCACCTCTATGTTTGTTTGTTTGTAAAGGAATCTTTGAACGTGAAATTCACCCACTTCAAAACGTCAGATTAAACTGAAACTGTGCACACTTATCAAGGACCGATGACAACACAATAATTTAATAAGTTTGTCCCATTATCTTGACTAGGACGTTACGGACAAAAAAACTTGAAAAATTACAGCAAGCAAGCTAACACGCTGTACAGTGACGTACGTTGCGTTTCCTACCCCATAGGCAAAAGCATTATTATCTTTTAGTCTAATTAAAATTTGAGTTTAAGAAAACGAAAACAACCCGTTTTTATGTATTAATAAGTGCAATTAAATTTGATAAACGACATGTGATTGACATAGAAAGAACTAGTGTTTTATTCAGTATAGGGTAAACGACTAGTCATTGGACATTACTAGTCATTGGACAGAGCACCTTTTTATTAGCTATAATAAGAATAAGAACGATACTAAAGCAGATTTGAATGACTCATTTTATGAGTCATTCAAGTCTGCTTTAGTATCGTTCTTATTTTTATATAGCTAATGAAAATGTGCTCTGTCCAATGACTAGTAATGTCCAATGACTAGTCGTTTACCCTATATTTAATCAAATCTTAATAAAGTTAACTTAATTGTAACAAATACATTTAAACGAGATACTTAATAAATTCTTGCTTAATGAAATTATTTACTTGTTTATACAACACGTAAGTTTTATACTGATAAGTGACACTAGTATAATGACGTCATGCAGATATTATGTAATATGATTATATAATACAGCTGGCTAAAACAACCAGGTTTCAAGTGTCCTTAGATGAGACACTGTGTTCCTGTGTTCATACTTAGGTACCTTGATACAAGAGTATCGCAGCCACAAACCAGCTCGCTCGGTATAGAAGAGCGCAATACACGTATGTGTATACAAGGTTATTCATTACCTTTTTTCTCCAAGGTCATTGGATGCACAGGCTACCTCGTTAATGGTTGAAGTAAGCTGAGAGATCGTTAAATCAATCAATCACGCAATATCAATTTAGCGTGCTTTTTAGGGGTTGAAAAATGTTTTCGAGCCCAAAAATACCGTAAAAATCTTCAGATCAGTTTCAAAATAAATTTTGCCCTTTAGTGAAATGTGCTGCCAAAATTTTAATAAAATCAGTTTGACAGAACCGGACTTACAAATTCTATGAAAACACTAGTTGCGAATACAGATATTCTGATTAAAGGGTATATTTAATTTGGAACAGATGTTTGATTGATAACATTGCAATTTAAAAAAAAATCGTTTTTTGAGAATATCTTTAGAACCGTTAGATGTACAACGCTCAGCTCTTGCACACACTTTAACCTCATAAATGCCCTTATTTTAAGGTGTAGACAAAGTTTTTTAAAAATGTCAGTGGCTTAGATTTAGGGTATTTTTAGTATTTTGATCCCCCTAACTTCTACGCTACTAAACAAAATGCGGTTTTAGAACCGCCAACATTTTTTGAGCAAAAAAGGTGCTCTTGGTCTATTGCTCTAAAGTGATTCGTTTTCGAGAAAAATGGCACTTTATGATCAAAACCATGAAATTTTTCTCTTTTAGCAAAAATTTATTTTAACATGGAAACAACTAGTTTATGAACACAAAGTATTTTAACAAATTAAAAAAAAAATGTTTTACAGAAAATGCTTTAAGTGGCCTCCGTTGGCTCCACTCTGCGGCGCATTGACTGCCGAACCCGCTTAAAAATTCTCGGTGTTATCTCGAAAACGATGCGTTTGCGGACCCATGTTTATAAAAACTTTTTTTCATATTTTTGGACAAACTATCTTCCCCTAAAGTCCTGCGCACTTTTTATGAATCATCCTGTAAATGATGTATTAGAATGCGTTGTGTTTGTAAAGAAAAATTATAAAGAGTTTGAACAACTAGATTTTACAAGAATATCAAAAGAAAAAGACAAATAACCAACACTCACACTAAATTGAGCCTTATACATAAAATCGTTACTTGTCAACAGCCGATAAAAAAATTTAATAAAAACCCGGGTCGCAGTGCCAAAACCCTGCCGACAATATAGTGTATTTGCTTGTATAGGGCCGTGTGGTTTTATACTTTTATTATGTGAAATTAAGTTTGTTTTTGAGCAAAATAAAAAATTTAACCCCTTAATACACCCCTTAAAATAACATTTTTTTTTCTTAATTGTAATATTATTATCAATCTAACGTCTACACCGAAATAAATACAGCCTTTAATAAATAAGTCACTATCTGAAAATTAGTATTTTCAAAAAATGTGTAAGTCCGGTCCTGTTGAGCCGATTTTATTAAAATTTTAGGGGCACTTTTTAATTGCTACTAACTGGTTAAATGTCAATTTTGAAACGATTCTGAGAATTTTTTCGGTATTTTGGGGCCCAAAAACATTTTTCAAGCCCTAAAAACTACCCTTAAAATGGCCCGATTACGCCCATTTTAAATAGGCTTCTTGCGGTGGTGGATTTCAACACGTGGGCCAAATTTCGTTAAAATCAATTAATATAAACATTTTTAAAAATGGTGCCAAAGTGTTTAGGAGGTTATGAAACGTCGAGAAATTTTGGTCCGACCCCTAGGTCCTGCCATCCGACCGACGCCAATAGTGTATGTTGCCATATGGCAAATACACTAATAAAATGCCTGAAAGTATGAAGAGCTAACCAACAAATATACTCGGACCTAAATTTAAAAAAAATATTATTCTATACTATACGCATAGGGAGTTTTTATAGTTGATTGTTTTTAAATTATTGTATTTTATTTATGTGACGTATTCTACGCTGCAAGACGGGTTGACTAATAAATAAATATTCTAATTCTATTCTATTTAAAATTTAAATTGCGATAGTAATGCACTCAATTTTGACCCACACCGTATTTGAGCATGTATGTCTATGATCTATGTATGTATGTGGAACGAGTTCACAATTGGCTGAGCAAAGTTACGCTGCTTCGAGGTGAAAGGCGAGGATTACTCTTGCGGCATGAGGGTACCATAGACGTCGCTCTATACAGACAAAGAACAACATATTCAATACGAAGATCGACTTCCTTTTTAGAGTTCCGCAGCCAAATGGCAAAAAACGGAATCCGTATATAATTTCGTCATGTTCGTTCGCCTGTCCCCGTCCGCTTGTCACTTCGTCATCTTGCCATCGATTCGGATGAAATTTTACACACATACAATTGTGTAATGAAATTACAAGAAAATAAGGGTAGCTTTCCATAAATAGAACTGAGAGATAAAAATTTGTATTTTCGCGTTATCCATTGCATGGGGCATCAATAATAATAGTTCTTTAGTGATTTTTTACATAGGTGAATATTTCGCGAGATAACCGAGCTGGGTAGAGTAGTGGTACAGCACTAGACTCGCATTCGGGAGGTGCGGGTTCGAATCCCGGCAGGGGCAGATGTGACTGGGACTTTTTCCTACTGCCTCTCGCCGAGAAACGGTAATTCCTGTACTGGCCATCTTGATTGAGGTTTTCCATGGTTTCCCTCAATTAAATCCAGATAAATATCGAGATGGTTCCTTATTTGAGGCCATGGCCGATTACCTATCAAACTCCTAGTTCAAAAATTACCTGCCTTATCCTAATTTCCTATAATTCCTTCATTCGCCCATTGCTATTATATAAGTTGAAGTTTAAATTGTTGAAAATAACGGGAGGTGGTAAATGGAAAATAGTAATGGTGCGAATGGCGTCCGTTATGACATAAAGTCGAGAAACGGACGTTAAACGCATTATTATTATTATTATTAATATTTCGCGAGATATGAGCTCCTAAAGTCGTTAATACTGTGTCCCCTCTAATTTAGCTCGTTCTCCCGTGATTAAAAGTTAACAATTAAATAAAATAAAAATGGCATGTTATTTATTGACAACTTATGTTTGAAAAACAACAAAAAAATGTTTTTATTAAAAAAATATAGTTATAGTATATGTATAAAGAGATTTTAGAAGGTTGTATGGAGCATTGAATGTGAATTATTTAATGAAATGGTTAGCCCAGCAGTTATTCTCAAAAGTGTTATGAAATCCATTAATTGATCATATCAATTATGTATGTTAATGAATGCATAATTATATAATCGAGTAACATAAGATTGTGGATAACATTTTACGAATTTTTGCTTGCATGGGTTCGGGGCCCCTGTAGCTAGGGGATCCACTCAGTGGCGGATTTACCATTAGGCCCGTGAGGTCCAGGCCTAGGGTGGCATGATTTTAGGGGCGGCAAAATCTTAGAAACGACAAAATTTCAAAAGTAAACAATGTTAGAACAGTTGAAATTTAAAAATGAATTTCATTTATTTACCATCCGTTGCCTAAATTTACGGTTCTCTGGCTTCATTAGATGTTTAATTTCAATAATCACTTTCTCATAGAGCAAAAAGGGCGCCATATCGGGCAGGGCCTAGGGCGGCATCGAACCTAAATACATCACTGGGTCCACTATCTTTGATACGGTGGTAGCGACGCTCCTGATAATTTACTAAACGCACCTATGCTGGGTTGCAGAAAGGATTGTCAAATAATTTGATTTGACAATGACCTTAGATTGTGAACACACATTTTTCTCCATAAGGAAAGCATTGCAGAATTTTAATTCGATTCTGTTTGAAAACATGATTGTGCGGTTGAAATGATATTTTTTCTAAACTGTGGTTTTTTGCATAATTTTTACTTCCAAACGACATTTTTCTTCGCATTTTAATCCAAATTTGTCTTGAAAAATGAATTTTTTCTGTGTAGATCAAGCATTTGTTTCTGCGTGAAAACATTCTAATGTTGTACATGACAGGGAGTTTGAATACGACATTAGACTGCTCTTGCATCTATGAAAACTGTAATTATATTATCACAATTAGGGACTGCAATCCAGCAGTATTTTCAATTCAGCTGGATTTATGCTGGATTGAAGCAAATCCAGCTGGATCCAGCGCGGATCCAGCATTAATCGATTTTTCAAATAAATGTAACAATTTTTCAACTCTACAAACTTTAATAACTGTTTATCTACATTTACATCAAATACTCGTTCTTTTTTGGCGTTAGTAAAATACTCTAATAGTGAGTAATGGTTACGAGTATCCGGAGTATAATTATTAATTATCACAATACAGTCTTAAATCAGTTATTCGTTATTTTACAAACTATGTAGTCTCAGTTTCTGTCTCAATAATTTTAGAAATAAAATGCGTTTCCTGCTTATAAAATGTTTAGGTAACTCTTATTAGAAACAAATCTTTAATATAAATTATATTATATAATTTAAGACTTGACTTTTAAAGAATAAAGTAGTAAAGTAGTAAATTATGTAGGTGTAATTGATGGTGTTATCTCTCAGCCTACTTCTTAAAGAACTGCAAATATACCCGGCTGCGGAAAGGGCTCTCTCTACCTCTACGCTGGTTGGTTTGAGAGTCATCAAATAATCATAGATTAAAGTTATGTTTTCACCTATTACTCCCTCATTTTAATAAAGTGACATTTTTTTCTTCAATATCTCATCAAAATTCTTCTCAGATCCAGTTAATTACTTGCTTATAGCTGATTGCGGATCCGCACCGCTGGATCCAGTGTCAAATTCTGGATCCAGCAAGGCCAAAAATGTGCTGGATCCAGCATTGCAATCCCTAATCACTATCTAAGGTCGTTGTTAAATCAAATTACATTTGACAATCCTTTCTGCAAACCGGCATTAATATAATTACTATATTAGGAAACTTAGGTTCTGGCGACCGTAACGAAATCATAGTTATAATTACTAATATATTTTTATGAACAATTTAACAAATCTTGCCTATCTATATCCGCGAGTTGTCTATGGGCGTTGACGTGTCGTGGTGTATATAAACGCGGGTGTTACATGTACATAGAGGTATACGGGAAATGGTCTGGTATAACCAACTAATAAGAAGTACGTAACAAGGCTTGTCAGGGTGGATCGCGTCACACGACGTCGGGACGCCATGCACCCTGACAGAACAGCCACCGTCCCAGTTCACTCGACCGGAAACGTGTGAGAGTCGACTTGCCGCCGCCATCGTCCGAAACGCAACGACGGCGGAGCAACCTATCGACAAACACTCAAACCAAGAACGATCTACAATATTTCTGGAACGTGACGTCCATATAACTTAGTTCAGACGACATTTTAATATTTTATTGAAGTTTAACTTCTTTAGCGACATGTCTGCTTAAAAAACGTAAGAAATTAAGGGGAAGTAGAATGAAACAATTTAAGGGGAAATTAGTTTGTCTCCTAAATTACATGAAACTGACAAGGACAGAAGTTTATAGTGTGTTGTTGCGTTTTGATTCGCAAAATAGTATGACAAGGATGAACATATAAAGTCAGTGACGTTTAACGTCCAATAATGGGAGGTTACGATGTTGATATACTACAGACAATTCATATTAAAAATGTTTTTCTGTAGATTATAGTACGCAAATAAAACTATGGTATGACTGTGACGATCTGTCCATGTGAGAATTTTCACATGACAACATCAAAGTGTCCTCTTAAAATGTGTAATAATTTCGCCGTAATTATGATAGTCAATCTAAGTAAAATCAATTATATTTTTTTGACAGACAAAATTGTGATATTTCCAACACTAATATCTCTTATAAGAATAATGAGATATCAAAGTTGCTCAGTTCAAAATTTTTAGGGATTTACATATCCTACAGAAAATAAAAATAATTTGTTAAGTATAAATATTATTAATTAGAAATTTCACATAAAAAAAATTGAACTTGGGAATAATATTAAAAACTAAAGAAGTTAAACTTCTTATGTGAGCGTATGAGGGTGTCACTCAATGATTTTTTTTGATAGAATTTGCACTGATTTTTCACTCGGCACTTGGTAGAACATGATTAATAATAACAAATAATTAAAAACCCGGATCGCAGTGCCAAAACCCTGCCGACAATATAGTGTATTTACTGGTATAGGGCCGTGTGGTTTTATACTTTTATTATGTGAAATTAAATTTGTTTTTGGGCAAAATAAAAAATTTAACCCCTTAATACACCCCTTAAAATAACATTTTTTTTCTTAATTGTAATATTATTATCAATCTAACGTCTATACCGAATTAAATACACCCTTCAATAAATAAGTCATTATTTGCAAACTAATGTTTTCATAAAATTTGTAAATCCGGTCCTGTCGGGCCGATTTTATTAAAATTTTGGGGACACTTTTTAATTACTAGCAGATGGTTATATTTCAATTTTGAAACGATTCGGAGAATTTTTTCGGTATTTTGGGGCCCAAAAACAGTTTTCAACCCCTAAAAACTACCCTTAAAATAGCCCGATTAGGCCCATTTTAAATAGGCTTCTTGCGGTGATGGGTTTCAACACGTGGCCCAAATTTCGTTGAAATCAATTAACTCTTTCGAAAGTTATCGCGCGTACACATATATATATATAAATATATATATATATATATATATATATATATATATATATATATATATATATATATATATACATATATATATAAACATTTTTAAAAATGGTGCCGTGTTTAGGAGGTTATGAAACGTCGAGAAATTTTGGTCCGACCCCTAGGTCCCGCCATCCGACCGACGCCAATAGTGTATGTTGCCTTATGGCAAATACACTAAAAACACTCGAAAATTCTACAAAAATTATTATTAATTATTTCTCGATAATCGTTTCGGAAAATAAGTTCATCCTCAGGAATATAAAACATATACATAGTATATGTTTTATACGAGTTATTCCTGAGAATGGACTTATTGTCCGAAACGATCGTCGAGAAATAATTTAATAATAATTTTTGTAGAATTTTCAAGTGTTTTTATTTATTTGTTTTCATTTTTGAAGTAATAGAGAATTACCATTACTGTCATTTTTTAAACCACAAAAAGAAAGTTTTGGTCATTCGTGTGTACGTCTGTTATGTTTTGTTTTTAGGGTTCCGTACCCAAAGGGTAAAACGGGACCCTATTACTAAGACTCCTCTATCCGTTCGTCTGTCACCAGGCTGTATCTCATAAACCGTGATAGAAAGTTGAAATTTTCACAGATGATGTATTTCTGTTGCCGCTATAACAACAAATACTAAAACAGAATAAAATAAATATTTAAGTGCGGGGCTCCCATACAACAGACATGAGTTTTTTGCCGTTTTTATAGATAATGGTACGGAACCCTTCATGCGCGAGTCCGACTCGCACTCGGCCGGTTTTTTTGTTTCTCTTTTGAGACACCATGGCTCTTCAACGGGTGGACCGATTTTAATGCGATTTTCATTATACGATAGCACGTTTTTTGTAGCAAGATTATACGAAAGTACGGTAAGCAAAATTAGATAACTATTATAATATGGTAAATTTACTAATAAAATAACTTCACTAATAGTAATAACACTAAAAGTAAATCGATACATATTATTTCTCAAAGGTGTTTTTTGTCGGTAGGAAGTATCTCCCTAAATACTGTATCGAATTTAATGTTTGATACGCCATTTTGAAGACTATTGTTCTCCCTAATGACAAAAAATAAGTTAATATATTAAAATTAACGTTTTCATTAAAAAATTACAGCCTTAAATTTAGTCATCTGAAAGTATACTTTAAATTTAAGGGACTTAAGTGTTACGTTACTGTAACAAAAACGTCGTTCCAACCGAGGTCGTTATAAATGAAATCACTGTATTATGAAATGTGTCTGAACTTACCCTTTGCAGCACATCTTAATCTGAAAAAAAGAAACAAAAGTTTTGAATTTTTACTTAGTATACCACTTTAAATTAAAAAATGAGTTTTCATTTTAAAATTTTGATTAGTATTTAGTGCTCATTCAAGTATCATCATATTTTCACACACAATATATCTTTGTTTAGCGTGCAATCAGATGTCCTCTGGGAGCAAAAAAAAATATTTTTTTTATATATATAAGGAAGTAAAATTTAGAAATATTATTAATCTACAACGTAATAGATACAACAGGTACCTTTGATCACAAAACAAAATGACATAAGTCAGTTTTTCGGTAATTGAAATTAAACTAGCCGTTTATAGAAAGCAACTTGACAAAAAATGAATCATTGGAAAATAGAATAGGTATACATAATATATCGTGTGTACGAAAAATTCTTCGAGAGCGAAAATTGTAATGATAATAATAATTACTTGCATCTCTGCTGTGTCAAAATGTTAAGAAATATATTTACACATTAAAAACTTTCCTATTTATTTTCACACTGTTTTCTGCATTTATGTAAACCACAAAGTACTGGCTTGCCAAGTTGGGTGGGAAAAAAAGGAATAAAAATAAAAAAAACTGTTTGTAAAAAGCCTCCTGGTAACGTCACAACCCTACTTCCCCGTCCTCTTCCGCGTCTCGACTAGACACAACTTTAAGGCTGTCGGAACGCTCTGAATTTAAGCCAAAAATAGAGCTTCGGCTGTCAACTGATTGTAGACTTATTTGTCAACATTCTGCAAAAATTCTTTCTCTATAAGGAAGATAAAGGACAAATCTAGGTCTTCAATGGACTACTTTTGTTATTTATGTACGATTTACTAGAAAAAATTTGGTATTAATTGTGCCAAAAAAACACACGTTTTCAACGTCATACTACGACCTTATTCGTACTTATTTCACAGAACTGTTCCATCACAAACCTAAAGTGACTCTTCCCTTTTCGGAAAAGTTTTTTAAATCTTCAAAATATTTCCAAAACTTAGAGTAATCAATTGACAGCGGCACCTTTGCAACAACATTTTTTAGCCTCGTAGTTGACACCAGCCAAAAATTGAAACGTGCGGATGATTTGAGCGAGACAGAGCTAAAGAAGATCACACCCACAATATGTCTTTTGCCTACCTTGCCCCTTACCGCTGGGTCTCAGCACAAACAAAATTCAGAGCGTTCCGACAGCCTTAACAATGCTAACGATCAACCTTAGTTTTATAATAATCTTGCGTAGTTGACATCAGCCAAAAATTGAAACGTGCGGATGATTTGAGCGAGACAGAGCTAAAGAAGATCACACCCACAATATGTCTTTTGCCTACCTTGCCCCTTGCCGCTGAGTCTCAGCACAAACAAAATTCAGAGCGTTCCGACAGCCTTAACAATGCTAACGCTCAACCTTAGTTTCTATAGTAATCTTGCGTAGTTGACATCAGCCAAAAATTGAAACGTGCGGATGATTTGAGCGAGACAGAGCTAAAGAAGGTCACATCCACAATATGTCTTTTGCCTACCTCGCCCCTTACCGCTGGGTCTCAGCACAAACAAAATTCAGAGCGTTCCGACAGCCTTAACAATGCTAACGCTCAACCTTAGTTTCTATAGTAATCTTGCGTAGTTGACATCAGCCAAAAATTGAAACGTGCGGATGATTTGAGCGAGACAGAGCTAAAGAAGGTCACATCCACAATATGTCTTTTGCCTACCTCGCCCCTTACCGCTGGGTCTCAGCACAAACAAAATTCAGAGCGTTCCGACAGCCTTAACAATGCTAACGCTCAACCTTAGTTTCTATAGTAATCTTGCGTAGTTGACATCAGCCAAAAATTGAAACGTGCGGATGATTTGAGCGAGACAGAGCTAAAGAAGGTCACATCCACAATATGTCTTTTGCCTACCTCGCCCCTTACCGCTGGGTCTCAGCACAAACAAAATTCAGAGCGTTCCGACAGCCTTAACAATGCTAACGCTCAACCTTAGTTTCTATAGTAATCTTGCGTAGTTGACATCAGCCAAAAATTGAAACGTGCGGATGATTTGAGCGGGACAGAGCTAAAGAAGGTCACACCCACAATATATCTTTTGCCTACCTCGCCCCTTACCGCTGGGTCTCAGCACAAACAAAATTCAGAGCGTTCCGACAACCTTAACAATGCTAACGCTCAACCTTAGTTTCTATAGTATCTTGCGTAGTTGACATCAGCCAAAAATTGAAACGTGCGGATGATTTGAGCGAGACAGAGCTAAAGAAGGTCACACCCACAATATGTCTTTTGCCTACCTCGCCCCTTACCGCTGGGTCTCAGCAGAAACAAAATTCAGAGCGTTCCGACAGCCTTAACAATGCTAACGCTCAACCTTAGTTTCTATAGTATAATCTTGCGTAAATAGACATGAGCCTTTCTGTCGTGCGGTCGCAGATATAACGCGCAGGCAAAATAATATGCAAATGTCCTGTGGATGATCCGGTTAGATACGGTCATTACACGCGCATACGTCTCATTACCGATTGTCTTTGGCGAATAAACACCGGTCAGACACAAATCCCATTGCGTGTCCGCTCGACCGTGTCTACTTGTGTGTGTGAGTGCGCGAATGACCCGTCCTCCTCCACCCCACACGCCTCGCTGCCACCCTTGACACACCACCGCCTCTTTCGGTAATAAACACAAGCGCAAATCATCCTATATACTATATAGTCTACCGGATGTCCTGCTTACAATCCTATACACATGATTTTATTTAAATTACTACCTGGCCCTATTTATCAATTCATATTAAATTACTGTTTTTGTTTTATTGGAGACTAGATGATTTCGCCCGCTTTGAATTTTTCACTTTCTGAAATCATCCCCTATTTTACCCCATTGAGTGATGATTTTGCAAAAATGCTGACACACGTAACTTTTTATTTTTTACCAAAAGCCTAAATATGAATTTTTATATCCTTAGCTTCAGAAATGATGGGTTCTTCATACAAATTTTTAACGTGGAGGGAAAGTTTGGTTGAGGAACAGTTGAAAAAAGAAGCTTTACCGATGTTTCGCTTGTGGCCTACGTTTCGAAAAATATATTTCCATCTTCAGGCTTTGACTAGCCTGAGGCCCTGAAGATGGAAATATATTTTTCGAAACGTAGGCCACAAGCGAAACATCGGTAAAGCTTCTTTTTTTAACTGTTCCTCAACCAAACTTTCCCTCCACGTTAAAAATATATATTGGAACAAAAAATATTAAAGACTATATCTTCACACAAACTTTCATCCCCTATTTCACCCCCTTCAAGTTTTTTTTTTTGAGACGAAACGTAGCCTATGTCCTTACTCAGGATGTATTCTATCTCTGTCAAATTTAAGGCATATTTATTTCAATATTATTGCGCGAATTTAATGTCATAATTATTTTCATAAAATGAGAGTATATATTTTCTATTCTATTTTTGTTTATTTCATAAAATATAAAATTCAAGTTGTACAATTTACCAGCCTATTATTGATAAATTATTATTTGTTGAAAAAGGAAGTTACTAATTTCCAAATAATAATAATCTTTCACTTGAAACTCACTCATTGGAAACTACTTAAGTACGGTCAATAGATATTTGCTATAATAATAATGTACTCATTCGATCAGGAATCTATTGATAATAATTCAGAAAATATGCACTTTTCCTGTTTGGGTTTTGAAATAGATTTAATGACCTAAAAATTCAAATAATAAGATTACAAACACAAAGCCGTCCACTTCTATATAGGTGATTTTTAAGTTTATTCTTTTTTTTAACAGCGTGTAGAAATCAAACAGATAAACAAATATTTCAAGTAACTTTTTTATCAAAACTCACAAATCAGAGAGAAACAGCCTCTCAAAATTTAATTAAATTTTTAAAATTTTATTTAATTTTGAGGTCGGTCCTGGCGTTATGTTATGTCATTATGGAAATATATTATGTCATTATCAAGTATTTACAGAAATTGTTCGAAGTTGTTTCCGTTTTGTTTCAAATAGGCAGCAAGATACTTGATAATGACATAAGATATTTCCAGAGTGACATGACAATGCCAGGACCAACCTCAAATATAAAAAACCCGGGTCGCAGTGCCAAAACCCTGCCGACAATATAGTGTATTTGCTTGTATAGGTCCGTGTGGTTTTATACTGTTATTATGTGAAATTAAGTTTGTTTTTGGGCATAATAAAAAATTTAACCCCTTAATACACCCCTTAAAATAACATTTTTTTCTTAATTGTAATATTATTATCAATCTAACGTCTACACCGAATTAAATACACCCTTCAATAAAATAAATGTCACTATCTGCAAATTAGTGTTTTCAAAAAATTTGTAAGTCCGGTCCTGTTGGGACGATTTTATTAAAATTTTAGGGACACTTTTTAATTGCTATTAAAGGGTTAAATTTCAATTTTGAAACGATTCTGAGATTTTTTTCGGTATTTTGGGGCCCAAAAACTTTTTTCAACCCCTAAAATTCACCCTTAATGTGATCCGATTGGGCCCATTTTAAATAGGCTTCGTGCGATAATGGATTCCAACATGTGTTCCAAATTTCGTCAAAATTAATTAAGTCCTTCGAAAGTTATAGCCCGCACACATATATATATACCTATATATATATATATATATAAATATATATATACATATATATATACCTATATATATACCTATATATATATGTATATATATATATAAATATATATATACATATATATATACCTATATATATATATATATATATATATATACATATATATATAAACATTTTTAAAAATGGTGCCAAAGTGTTTAGGAGGTTATGAAACGTCGAGAAATTTTGGTCCGACCCCTAGGTCCCGCCATCCAACCGACGCCAATAGTGTATGTTGCCATATGGCAAATACACTAATAAAATTTAAAAAATTTAATTAAACTTTGAATGGCTGTTTCTCTCTTATTTTTAAGTTTTTTTATAAAAAAAATACTTGAAATATTTGTTCCTCTATTTGATTTCTACACGCTGTTAAAAAGAAGAATCAACTTAAGAATCATTCTGTATAAAGGTATAAGTGCCACAATGACCGAGCTATAAAAACATCGTTCAAAAAAAAAAAAACCCGGGTCGCAGTGCCAAAACCCTGCCGACAATATAGTGTATTTGCTGATATAGGCAGTGTGGCTTTATTATGCGAACTTAAGTTGGTTTTTGGGTAAAAAAAATTTTACTCCTTAATACAGCCCTTAAAATAACATTTTTTTTCTTAATTGCAATATTATTATCAATCGAACCTCTATACCAAATTATATGCAACTTTCAGTAAATAATTCACTATCTGCAATCTAGTGTTTTCATAAAATTTGTAAGTCCGGTTCTGTCGGGCCGATTTTATTAAAATTGTGGGGACACTTTTTAATCACTACCAGAGGGTTAAATTTCAATTTTGAAACGATTCGGAGAATTTTTTCGGTATTTTGGGGCCCAAAAACAGTTTTCAACCCCTAAAAACAACCCTTAAAATGGCCCGATTGGACCCATTTTAAATAGGCTTCGTGCGGTGATGGATTCCAACATGTGTGCCAAATTTCGTTAAAATAAATTAACTTCTTCGAAAGTTATAGCCTGCACACATATATACCTATATATATATATATATATATATATATATATATATATATATATATATATATATATATATATATATATATATATATATATATATATATACATATATATATATATATAAACATTTTTAAAAATGGTGGCAAAGTGTTTAGGAGGTTATGAAACGTCGAGAAATTTTGGTCCGACCCCTAGGTCCCGCCATCCGACCGACGCCAATAGTGTATGTTGCCATATGGCAAATACACTAATGAATATAGTTTTCAATTTATAGAACGCAAGTTTGTGAGTGAGCAAACCCTGTCGGCCAAACACTGATTCTAGATTTGATTAATTAAGTTTACCAGTTCAGTTAATGACAACCTGGCATCCGGTAAATAATGATTCTAGTAAAGTGATAATACATTTGAACTATAAGAACGTCGTCCGGAAAATATAGCCAGTGATATGATGTTTTACATTTGGAGCGTAAGTTTGTGAACAGATAAAGGTCATCCGCCAAACATTGATATATATTTGAATTATAGTTATACAGTTCCTGTTCCGCGTTGATAATAACCGATCTGTTTAAAAGCAGTCCGGTAAATAACGAGTCTAGTCAGGCAAGTTGAGCGGTCGCCGAACTGTCATCTCGCAAATAGTGATTTGATAGAGTTAATTTTGAGTGTGGGTAATTGTTGTCCGCCAAAGAATGATTCTAGGTAGGTACAAGTTTCGTTCAACAACCAATGATTCTAAATATGACTGAATCAAATTATATTGTTCGGTCGACGACATCATCTGGCAAACAGTGATTTAAGAAACACATTTATCAACTCCTTTTTATGTATAACTAAATGGCTTTCTGTGTTAAATTAGATAAATAAATAAATCTTTAGTAGGGTCGTCCCACGTATCAAAATCTGATTGTAAACAGTGCATATTGTAAACAAATTATGCAAACCAAATTTTTTGATTTTATCCTTCCTCTTAATTGCAAACAAGAATTATTGAAAAATATTTTTTTAAATGCTGAGAATATACCGCAATATGGTAACGTAAAAGGCAGTCACATATTTTTATCTAAATCTATAGAAAAAGATTATATAAATTATCTATCTAGTGGTTTACTTTCAATTTGACAGTCAGTGTACTTACATGACATAGTAGTCTACGCAGCTAATCATAGGCCGAAGTTTATCTAAGTCATTTCGGTAGCGGTTTAAAAGTTCATAGAAAACACACGTTTAGGAATTTTTTTATCCTAAATATTCTCTAGAAAACGATACCTTAAGGAAAAAAAACTTAAAAAAAAAATATTAACCCCCTTTAAAAAAATCACTAAAAAGATGAAAATAATGAAATTTTTTAGGTCGGAGCTAATTTTATTACAAAAACTTTTAATTACATATCTACTTTTATTAAATAGGCGCCGACCTCAAAATTTCATTATTTTCATCTTTTTAGTGATTTTTTTTGCAATGAAATTAGCCCCGACCCCAAAATTTCATTGTTTTCATCTTTTTAGTGATTTTTTTGAAGAAGGTTAATTTTTTTTTTTAAGTTTTTTTATTTTTTACTTTTTAGTGGTGGATTTGATTTCGCACATTTTTGAAGATTTCCCTCGATTTCTCCAGGGTTCCATCATCAGATCCTGACCTGATGACCATGGGACCACCTGGGATGTATACCCTTTCAAACAAAACAAGAATTTTCCAAATCGGTTCAGGCATCTTCGAGTAATAATAAAAAAAATTCCGACGAATTGAGAACCTCCTCCTTTTTTTGAAGTCGGTTAAAAATAGTTTCATAATCTATTATTTTCTAATGTATATTTCAACAAAAAATACATCATATACATTGTTGAATTTGTGTTTCAATAAGCTTTCATTTGACACTCTAAACGATGCCCTTGAACACATTATTTTCTAATTTATCCCCTGAAATTAACTCCCAGAATCAACTTTTTATACTTCACGTCTGTAATTGGGTCACCAAGCTTTGTCTCAGTGCCAAATATCAAATTTTTACGTCAGTTTCAGAGAAAATCGCCTGTGACAAGCGGACGAACGAACACTGAGTGATTCTATGTTCCGTTTGGCAATTAAAATTTAAAAAATGTGGGACAGCCCCATTATATTCAGTGTAAAGGTACCAGAAATGAGATCTAACTGTCCGATCTCTTGATCATCACCTCTCAGTAGGTATGTGTCGAGTTGTGTGTAGGTGTATGTGTGTGTCTGTGCAGTGATTCCGAGCATCTGACGGACCGGCCGTCATTGATAATGGTTTAAGATGAAGAAGAAGCAGACCTTCTCCAAAGTTCAGTCAAGCGCACATCACAAGATTATATATTATTCTGTGTAGGTGTGTGTGTGTGAGTTGGTACGCATCGATACCGACAGCTTCAACGTCCGTCCATCTATCAACTTATAAAGCATCTTCTGTATCAATGACCGGTCGTTCATAAAACTCAAACGCTTAAAGCGATTTATCGTCGCTGTTGCCAAAATAACAATACGAATATTTTTGAAGCTGGGTTTTCGATGTCACCTGAAGGATTATTTTCGTAATTTTGGAAAGTTCTTGAAAAGTATGATCTTGGTATTTCTTTTACGTAAATAAAGAAATTGAGTAGTCATTAAGTAATTATTAGTGTAGGTATTTGCCATATGGCAACATACACTATTGGCGTCGGTCGGATGGCGGGACCTAGGGGTCGGACCAAAATTTCTCGACGTTTCATAACCTCCTAAACACATTGGCACCATTTTTAAAAATGTTTATATATATATATATATATATATATATATATATATATATATATGTGTACGCGCGATAACTTTCGAAAGAGTTAATTGATTTCAACGAAATTTGGACCACGTGTTGAAATCCATCACCGCAAGAAGCCTATTTAAAATGGGCCTAATCGGGCTATTTTAAGGGTAGTTTTTAGGGGTTGAAAAATGTTTTTGGGCCCCAAAATACCGAAAAAATTCTCCGAATCGTTTCAAAATTGAAATTTAACCCTTTGGTAGTAATTAAAAAGTGTCCCCAAAATTTTAATAAAATCGCCCCGACAGGACCGGATTTACAAATTTTATGAAAACACTAGTTTGCAGATAGTGACTTATTTATTGAAGGGTGTATTTAATTCAATGTAGACGTTAGATTGATAATAATATTACAATTAAGAAAAAAAATGTTATTTTAAGGGGTGTATTAAGGGGTTAAATTTTTTATTTTGCCCAAAAACAAACTTAATTTCACATAATAAAAGTATAAAACCACAGGGCCCTATACAAACAAATACACTATATTGTCGGCAGGGTTTTGGCACTGCGACCCGGGTTTTTATAAATAAAACCTCTATCGGACTGTCTCGCTAAATTAAATTTCGATATCTGTTATAACTTGGCCATTCTTAGTTGTCTAAGACATGGTTTAACATCGCTGCAGCATGATAAAAATTGGACAGATTACATGTTTTAGACAGTAACTTTCGACATTTGTTGTGAAGTAATCTAACTTGGTATTTCAGTAAATAACGGTATTATGACGTCAACACAGTAAAACATTTGAATCAACGTACAAACTACGCGTTGAATTATTCGTCAGAATAAGAATCGTATTATAATGTTTGCAATATTCTGACTGGGTAGAAGATACAAAATTAACTGAAAACAGTTTTTAAATATTTTATTTTTAAGTAGTTAGTGTGCTTTATTAAAATTTCGATTTGCACCTGGCCGAAGCAAGTCTGGTCGGCTATTTACCATAATAGATACTGTATTGTCATCGGTACTACACATATGTGCAAAATTTCAACTACATCGGATAACAGGGAGTGATTGAAAAATCGGTCGCGCGATTTGAAACAAATAAGCAAAAATAAGTACGGAAGTTAAATAAAACAATTTAAAATAATATTTTGAGTTTTCTCATACGATCACGGACATATACATTCTACAAATTGAGAACAAAATATTTGTTTTAGCTTAGCCCCAGCAGTTGGGAATGCATTAATGTTTCTAAACCCAATATTTTCAATAGGTTTAGTGATTATCAGCATCTGTGAGCCAACCAGAATGATCTATTTAAAAGAGGCTGACTTACGATGTTTTGTGTGAAAAGAAGGTTTCCTTATAAATGAATAAATAGATTCAGTTATATTGAATATAAAAGGAACATATTGCATAAAATGGAAAAAAAACGATCTGCACAAGCCAACTTATATAATATGTAAGGTACTAACATTCTTTATAAAAATTCTTTATCCAATATTTTATGAGATTTTTGTATCGTCGCGGTTACGTTCGCTATATTTATTTGATGTCAAGGAATTTTATTTATACGCAAGCAACTTTCTTATAGGTGGATAGAGAACAAAGTTACAGATACCTATATGCTGCCATATTACAACCATTGATATTTGCTATTGTTTAAGATACACATTTTGCAACAATAGGGATGTTGACTATTTTTGGGAAAGTGTTTTAAATCGTGCATAAGTACCTAATACAGCCGCAAATATTTATTATTTTTATTTAAATACGACTCAAGCCTTAAAAATCATGTATTTTACATTCTGTTTCAAATTTCGGTCCAAAACGCCAATACTTGTCATGTGATTGCCGTGACGTCATCCGGTCATACCAAAGGAGGCTCAAAAGTTTACACGGGAGCTCCCGTGTAAACTTTTGAGCCTCCTATAGTTTCGTAGCTGTCGCTATAGTTACATGTAATTTGACGCTTCCTATAAACAAATAATAATAAATTACACACTAAATATTAACCAAACTATGAAGCCTTTGAGAGCGTCTGATGCTTGTACATGACTCCGTGACGTCATGCGCTCTGATTGGTGTTTTATTTATTAAATATTAATTAAATTACTAAAAAATAAGGACAAATATAGTGTTTTTTAGTATTTCTATCATAGAAACTACAGTCAAAGCCCTCTAAGTGCACAGCTCTGAACCGAGGCCCATCCTTTAAGTGCACACTTCCCCTACGATCTTTTTCATCCCCACTCTTCTAACTCCTATAGCTATCTTTATTCAATCAGATGCTATCTCTCTCTGCGCGAAACATTGCGCATAATTTAAAAATGAGTTCAAACTCAAACTGTGTTTACAATCATATGACATGTGTTGACATAAGCGCGCTTACGGTCGCACGTGATTGGTCGCAGATTATTCGAAGTGGGGGCTGGGGAACGTGCACTTAGAGGGCGAGTTCGTGTGCAGTAAGAGAGCGTGTGCATTTAGAGAGCGTGCACTTAGAGGGCTTTGACAAAATTATGTTTTTATTTGAATACAGTCAACATCCTTATAACGTGTTTTCCTGAAGTTATACTGCTTTCGGCATGTTGAGGGTAAATTTTTGTCTATTACCCCATGAAGTTAGTTGTTAATTTAATATGAATGTACTACGTGTATCGGCAAGGTTGAAACCGACGATAAAACTGACTCTTCGATGCAGTATAATTAATCCTTCATAATATAGCAATTTACAACACTAAATTCACTTTGGCTCTCGCATGTAGTGAATTTAGTGTTGTAAATTACTATATTATGAAGGATTAAAATGTTGAATTGTGTGCACCGTAGAGTAATTGACAACTCATTCCGCCGCGAAAGTGGAAAAATTCGGGTTTAAGTAAAATTTTTCTAATATAGCACTACAACAATGAATGTGTCTTAACAAATATATCAGACAATAGCTATATTACTAAATGAATTTAGCTTGTACGTAGCTATAGCGTATGTAAAATCTACTAATAAAAATATACATATACACTTAATGGATTTTCAGTAAAAATTTGTGATCAATTTTCCACTTTAACAAATTGTATCATGTGTTTTAATATTCATGTAATCTTGATCTCCTTACATGGGGGCCCCACAGCCTTTGTGCCCATGGGCTTTGAATTATCAAATCTGGCACTGCTAATACTACCAGAAAATTGCTAAATGGTATTTCTTTTTTGTTTGAAATCAATGATAAGTTTCAAAATACAATTTTCTTTAAAAATTGTTTGTGAACAGCAGACGAGCCATCAAACTTTTCTTTTGTTGCATATTTGGTATTAATATTCTTTTTATTGCTTTTCTTTTACACGAGAAAGTTTTAATTTCTTTTTGTGAAAAAAAGCTGTGTGTCTTTTCTTCGGATATAAATAAGTGATATTGAAATTTTAATGATACTATTTCATAATCCGATTTCTGGTAAGAATTAGCCTTTTATTGAACCATGCAAGTAACTCGACATTTTGTCTATCTGTCTGTTCATTCCACGATGACACATCTTGATCATTTCACTTTCTTTATATTTACTTGGTTACCCGTCTATTTCACGGTAGTGGTCAACGTTGTGGATCAATTGTAACGAAATTTTAAGGCAGTTTTTGAAACTAGTTATAATAATAATAAAAAATCCGGGTCGCAGTGCCAAAACCCTGCCGACAATATAGTGTATTTGCTTGTATAGGGCCGTGAGGTTTTATACTTTATTTATGTGAAATTAAGTTTGTTTTTGGGCAAAATAAAAAATTTAACCCCTTAATACACCCCTTAAAATAACATTTTTTTTCTTAATTGTATTATTATTATCAATCTAACGTCTACACCGAATTAAATACACCCTTCAATAAATAAGTCACTATCTGCAAATTAGTGTTTTCAAAAAATGTGTAAGTCCGGTCCTGTTAACCCATTTTATTAAAATTTTAGGGGTACTTTTTAATTGCTACTAACGGGTTAAATGTCAATTTTGAAACGATTCTGAGAATTTTTTCGGTATTTTGGGGCCCAAAAACATTTTTCAACCCTTAAAAACTACCCTTAAAATGGCCCGATTACGCCCATTTTAAATAGGCTTCTTGCGGTGATAGATTTCAAGACGTGGGCCAAATTTCGTTGAAATCAAATAACTCTTTCGAAAGTTATTGCGCGTACACATATATATATATATAAACATTTTTAAAAATGGTGCCAATGTGTTTAGGAGGTTATGAAACGTCGAGAAATTTTGGTCCGACCCCTATGTCCCGCCACCCGACCGACGCCAATAGTGTATGTTGCCTTATGGCAAATACACTAATAATGCGTTTAACGTCCGTTTCTCGACTTTATATCATAACATACGCCATTCGCACCATTACTATTTTCCATCTACCACACTTCCCGTTGTTTTTCTACATTTTTAAAACTTCAACTTATGTAATAGCAATGGGCGAATGAAGGAATTATAGGAAATTAGGATAAGGTAGGTAATTTTTGAACTAGGAGTTTGATAGGTAATCGGCCATGGCCTCAAATAAGAAACCATCTCGATATTTATCTGGAATTAATTGAGGAAAACCATGGAAAACCTCAATCAAGATGGCCGGTACAGGAATTAACGTTTCTCGGCCCCCGCCGGGATTCGAACCCGGACCTCCCGAATGCGAGTCTAGTGCTGTCACCACTACTCTATCCAGCTCGGTGTTTGAAACTAGTTTTAATGACATATACAGAATGTTTCAAATCAAAAACTTAATAGGTTTAAACAACAGTTCTTGTAAACATATATCTCAGGAACTGCACTTTAACGGGCATGTTGTCGAGCGTCTATAATCTAAGTTTTAGATTATGTATCTATACCGCACTGAATATATTCCTTTTGTCTACCGTCTATGTTCCAAATCTAATGATCATATTAGATGTAAAAATAAAGCCATTCAACACTTATCAGTTGGCATTACGTAAATATTATTTTTGATTGAACGCAATAACAAGATCGTAAAGAAACAATTGAAAACATTGGAAGTGGTCCAACTATTTTATCACAGCTCGGAGAAAGAATATTTGATTCAATATTACATTCCTTACCACAAGGCAAATTAGCTTATGTTGTTTCTACTAATTATTTTCCTACTTGCAAGGAGATTTTTTCAGCTTCATTTTTACATGGGTAATAAGATGATATCATTTTGAGTTTACTCAGATTTAGTGATGTAAAAGTATAAATTACCGGTCAATTAACCGGTTAGATATCCGGTTAAAAAACCGTGCCTATTTATTAATATTATTCCGGGCGCGATTTTAACTTAATTAATCGATTCTGATGCTGAAAACTGCTCAACTGTTTTGTTGTTTAGAGAAACAGAAATCGGAAACTCCCATCCTGTTTCATAGATAGCCGGTAATTATTTGGTGAATTATCCTGTTAAAATGGTTACTATCATAAATTACCGGTAATTTTATTACTTAGATTTAAAATCGACGGTAAGGCTTGATCAACTCGTCTTTCATTTCATTTACCTCAAGATATGCTTTTATTACTGTGTCTAGACTAGAGTAAAAAAGAAATAGTTTATCAGTTATTAATTGTGCTCTATCTCTTTCTTTCTCCTCATTGTTTTGTCTCTATCGTCGCTTTTTCGTTTCTTACCGTCACTCTAGAAGTTTAATTTGCAACAAAATTATTCAGTCGATTAGTGGAGTAATTAATTTTTTTTATTAAAATAATTTCAAGCACAGTAAAACATTTATTTGGTACTAGCGACAGTTGAGTAATGAGGTAATGCAAGGTTCGGGTTTGAATTTTGAGTCCAGACGGTGAAAGCGTTTAAATTTTTTTTTTTAATATAACAATGGGTGTTTCCTAATAATTGTGGCAAACTATAGCTATGTTACTGTTATTAATTTACTAGTCTTAAGGTGGCGGTTCGCGCCGCGACAGAGACAGGAGACCGAGACCGGAGACAGAGACTGGAGACCAAGACAAATGTCTCCATCTCCGGTGGTCTGTTGTGTACCGAGACCAAAGACCTCTGTTCATTCAGTTTTGTTGAGTCGTTAGAGTCAATCGTGTCGTGTTCTGGAAAATTATTAATCCACAGCGTAATGGAAAGCCATTCAGTTATGAAGTTACTATTAGCAGAAGAAGAAGACGATGACTTGCTATTATATTATTATTATAAAACAAAACGAAGAATGCCTATCAACAAATTATATACAACTAGAGTCCACGAAATATTATCCTTCAAATTTTCATCTCTGTATGCGTCAAATTGAGAATTAAATAGCGCAGGATGTTGTCTAATCATTTCAATCAATTTATCGGTGTCTTCATCAGAAAACGACGTCATTTTTCACAATTTTGCACGTGCGTCTCGAGCGAGACGCGAGACAGTACTAGTCCGGGGTAGAGACCGTCTCGCGGTCTCCTGTCTCGGTCTCGCTCGCGAACTGACACACATAGAAAACCTAAGGTCAAGTAACGGTCTCTGTCTCCAGTCTCTGTATCCGGTCTCGGTCTCCTGTCTCTGTCGCGGCGCGAACCGCCACCTTTACGAACTATACCATAATGAACATTTGCAATTATAAGTCATTTTGTTTTGTGGCCACAGATATTGTGAACAGTTGTAATAATGTATCTTCCTTTCTTTATGTAGGTTCCATTTTTTTTTTGTCTTGAGAAGATTTAGTAGCGCAGGAGTACAGGGGAAGTAAGTCGGTAAGGAAGAGGGCGCCTTGCCAAGCCAACGGTAGGTTTGGAACACGTATAGAATGCAAACGGTCATATTTAATATCCGCTTTCGCTGTAATATTTGTGGCTATTATTTTAAATAAGTTGAGCCATAAATTTACCAGATGAGTATAAACTTTGTCGTAGAAAAGTTTTCTTATTCTAATGTTACTATTTCACGTTGTTATACCTGAAGAGAACATTACCATACTACAGATTGATCTTATTTATATTCACCTCGATTATATAAACACAATCTGTACCTATGTCTCGTTTTGAAACGTTAAAATATCGCCTGTTTTAGGGTTTCGTACCTCAAAAGCAACCCTTATATGATCATTCCGTTGTCCGTCCATCTGCCAAGACTCTTTTTCTCAGGAACGCGTTACAGCAAGCTTTTTTACAATAACCTTCTCTCTCTATTATGTAATATTGTCTAAATTGTTTTTCCTTAACTACGAGAAAAAATGAAGGTTGTTTTAAAAACATTCTGAAAAAATTAATCTAAAGGTGGCGGTTCGCGCCGCGACAGAGACAGGAGCCCGAGACCGGAGACAGAGACTGGAGACGGAGACCGTTACTTGACCTTAGGTTTTCTATGTGTGTCAGTTCGCGAGCGAGACCGAGACAGGAGACCGCGACGCGAGACAGAAGACCGCGAGACGGTCTTTACCCCGGAATAGTACTGTCTCGCGTCTCGCTCGAGACACACGTGCAAAATTGTGAAAAATGACGTCGTTTTCTCATAAAGGCACCGATAAATTGATTGAAATGATTAGACAACATCCTGCGCTATTTAATTCTCAACTTGACGCATACAGAGATGAAAATTTGAAGGATAATATTTGGAAAAGCATAATAATAATAATATAATAGTAAGTCATCGTCTTCTTCTTCTTCCAATAGTAACTTCATAACTAAATGGCTTTCCATTACGCTGTGGATTAATAATTTTCCATAACACGACACGATTGACTCTAACGACTCAACAAAACTGAATGAACAGAGGTCTTTGGTCTCAGTACACGACAGACCACCGGAGACTATTTTCTATTATAAAAACATTTATTTGAAACCCTTATTATAAGCCCTTTCATTTGATATGTCACACGGTACAATTTGCAAAACTTTTTTTTTAATTTTGATATTTTTTCCCCAAAAATGACCCCCATGTTCAAAATTAATTTATTTACGTTACATGCCCGTCTTTCGGTTACCGACTTACATATGTGTACCAAATTTCAACTCAGTCGGTCCAGTAGTTCGGAGCAAATTGGCTAAAACAGTAGGACGGACAGACATACGAGTTGATCCTATAAGGGTTTCGTTTTTTACTTTTGAGGTACGAAACCCTAAAAATAAAATAAAGCTAATAAATACTGTACGGTGGTACAGAACCCTACGTATGCGAGTTGGACTCGCACTTGACCAGTTTTTATTTACATGGTGGAAGAGCCGGTGAACATGGTGGAAGTACGGGTCGTGTTATTAGTACACGTATGCAACTGGAAATATACTGTACTTGAAGTAATAGCCGAAACTAAATACGTGGCACATACGACATACTCCTTGTATGAAGTTTTGCACGGATTCAACTAAGAATATAAGTACAGAAGGTTTACATATCTAAGGTAACAAGACGAAGTCACTTACGTTAGTTTTTTGGTAAAAAATACAATCCAACAACACATTCATTTTCCAAATCGTGTAAAATAGTGACTCAGCTCTCCATTTCTCGATCTAACAGAAAGAGATGGCACTGGCAGTTATGTACTTTGTGAAATCTTCCTACTACACGAGTGCTGAGAATGTAAATTCTAACGACATTTATTTAACAACGTAATTAATTAATTGATCTGAAAATTGTGGTGTGTCGTGATACAATTAGGGATTGCAATCCAGCGGCATTTTCAATCCAGCTGGATTTATGCTGGATTAAAGCAAATCCAGCTAGATCCAGCATTAATCAATTTTTCAAATAAATGTAACAATTTTTTAACTAGAAACTTTAATAACTATTTATCTACATTTACATCAAATACTCCTTTTTTTGGCGTTACTAAAGTACTCTAATAGTAAGTAATAGTTATGAGTATCCGGAGTATAAATATTAATTATCACAACACAGTCTTAAATCACCTAAATTGATATTCTAGATATCTGAAATAGTTATTCATTTATCTATTTTACAAACTATGTAGTCTCAGTTTCTCAGTCTCAATAATTTTAGAAATAAAATTGCGCTTCCCGGTTATAAAATGTCTAGTTAGCTCTTATTAGAAAGAAAACTTTAATATAAATTATTTTATATAATTTACGACTTGACTTGTCTTTTAAAGAATAAAGCCAATTATGTAACAGTTTTTTTCTTTACTTTTTTAACGTAAGATCTCAAAAAAGAAATGTTATCTCCCAGTCTACTTCTTAAAAAACTGCAAATATACCCGCCTGCGGAAAGGGCCTCTACGCTGGTTGGCTTAGAATCATTAAATAATCATAGATTAAATAAATTAAAGTTAAGTTTTCACCTCTTACTCCCTCACTTTCATAAAGTGCCATTTCTTTCTTCAATATCTTATCATAATTCTTCTCGAACTCAGTCAATTACTTGTTTTTAGATGATTGCGGATCCGCACCGCTGGATCCAGCAAGGCCAATAATGTACTGGATCCAGCTGGATTGCTGGATCCAGTTGGCTTGCTGGATTCAGCTGGATTGCTGGATCCAGCATTGCAATCCCTAGATACAATAGTCTTTGAAAGTGATTTAAAAGATTTAAAATTATGCTGGTGGACAAATTTCTTTGAATTTACAGTTTATGTTACACTAGGAATTTCAAGGCAATACTGTTTTTAACGTTGTGGCTAAATGATACTAGTGAATAACCAACGCGTTTTGAAATTCCGTTGACATCTTGTTGAAATGTTTTTAAATGAAACTGTTTATGTGATACCTAAATTATTTGGGGGGTAAAATGAATAAAATTAAAATTAAAAGTGTGACACCAATGCATTCACAAATGAGAAAACAAGAAAACCAAATTAGACTTATTATACAAAATGAAACTTATGCATGTCTAAGGTATAATAATCTTAACGAAAATTCGCCATAAACCGTTTAGTAGTACAGTCATAGATTGTATATACCGACATGAATTTCGCAATTAAATTTTCCGCGATGTCGCTACGAATTTGTTAAAGTAAATGTTATTCAAAGTTATTCTGGAAAAGGTAAATTTTATTTTCGTAAACGCAAACATAATATCGCTTTGTTTGTAGCATTTTTGAAACGTCTTTGTAACGGTTATGTTTCGCAGTTTTCATTTGTTTTTTAAAAAGATGCCAAAAAAACAAAAGTACTTATACAGAGTGTTCGTCGGCATTACCGTTTTAGGTTCTGACTAATTTTTGAAGTAGACCGCCTAAGAAGTAATCTTTTTTTACATCTTTGCTGAGAACCAATCGGTAATATATAAAATACAAATAATATCACTTAAAATACAGTAGAACCTCGATAAGTTAAACCTCGATAAGTTAAAAGCCTCTGTAAGTTAAATATTTTTTGAATTCCGTTCCCCTGAAAGCATAAAACCTCCGTTAATTAAATCACAAAACCTCGGTAACTTAAATACATATTTTGAACATCGCCCTCCAAACAAAAGGTTTTGCCAAGAACTTAATTGATTTTCACTTTACTCTTTCACTAAATCGCCTCACTGATTTCTTTTTTTAAATAACTGATTGTTTAAATAAATAAATAAATAATTGATTCTAAATGAATAAATGAATAGATAAAAAATTTATTTATTGAACTAAATACATCCTCTATAAAATCCACAAACCTCGGTAAGTTAAAAATTTTATTCTGACAACCTCTCTAACTTTAAAAGTAAAAAACTCGATAACTTAATTTTTTTAAAGTTTCCCTTGGGTTTTAACTTATCGAGATTCTACTGTACTTCAAAATGTTTACATTATGAACAATATAAGTAAGACATAAAACAATAAACCATTTGTACCTAATGCCAATCATATGGACTGCTGTCTATCAACAATTTTTTAATCTGTTTTTGAGTACTGGAATAGTTTTTATATCGGAGGTAACATGTTGCAATTTTGACTCAACAATTCAAATGATTTTTTATTATTATTTATGCATTTTTGTTACGTTTTTTGTCAGATACGTCTTTTACTTGACTTTGAATTTGCAAAGGTTTCTTTTAATTATTAATTAAAAGAAAAAATGATATAACCCCTATTTTCTGAAAATTCGAATTGCTTTTAGTTTTAATAAATTTGACAGATTTTAGACTTTTTTAGGGCTCAAAATATTGCACAATAGGGCGTATAATAGACGATAGAAACTTTTACAGTTGCCATTTTCCAGATTTGCAATTTTTTTTTGAACGCTAAAGATATTAACAGAGTTTTGCACAATAGCTTTGCGTAATAAAACGTAATAAAAAGGCTTCGTTTTTTCCTATGGTTGGTCGAAAGATTTGCAACTTGTTTTTTGTTAATATTTTGACGTACATTTCAACAAAAAGCATTGTCAAAAGTATTCGCAGAAAAGCGATGCAAGCATAAATAAGTTACCTAAAAAGAAACTGACATGTTGGCATGTTGACCAATATAATACGCGTGATAATAGTTCTCATATCTTCCTAGATACCGGCGGACATAACATTAAACATACATGAATACCGTCCAAATATATACAGAATGTTTATTAACTTACGTAATTTTATTATTTCATTTTGTATTTGAATAAAAAAAATCCAGCCAACTGGGCAGCAAGACCATTCCAACTTCAAAAATATTGTCGTTTTGACATATTATTATAAACTATATATACTCGCGACTTCGCCATCGCGAATTTAACAAAAAATATTTCCTCAGTTCGCAGAATTATTTTTTGCGTGGAATCCTAATTCTTTTTCTAAAATAAAAATAGCCTAAGCTACTCCTTATAACATCAACTATATGCTTGTGAAAGTCCCGTCAACATCGGTCCAGCTGTTTCGGAGATTAGCCTATTTTCCTGGACTATTTACTTCGAAACACTAGCCTTTATTCAGATGTCACAAAAGCGGCGATGATTTTCGTCAAATTCTAAATCCGAACATGTACACAGTTACTGTAAGAATAATAAACAAAGTCATAAATATTTATTAATTTCAGCATCTGTTGACCAGCTTCAAGACTAAAAAACAGAAACGAATTTTTTTCCCTCCCGTGTTTTGGTCGGTATTTGGGCAAGTTTTAAACGATGCCCGATTATAAGAGACGCCCAACTAGACGCTGGTTCGATTATTGCGACCCCATTGTTGTTTACCATGAATTCACATTCACAATGTAAAAAATTTCACAGGGGGTCTTTTAACTTTAACAATTTATTAATAAAACCCGGGTCGCAGTGCCAAAACCCTGCCGATAATATAGTGTATTTGCTTGTATAGGGCCGTGTGGTTTTATACTTTTATTACGTGAAATTAAGTTTGTTTTTGGGCAAAATAAAAAATTTAACCCCTTAATACACCCCTTAGAATAACATTTTTTGTCTTAATTGTAATATTATTATCAATCTAAAATCAACACCGAATTAAATACACCCTGCAATAAATAAGTCACTCTCTGCAAATTAGTGTTTTCAAAAAAATTGTAAGTCCGGTCCTGTTGAGCCGATTTTATTTTAATTTTAGGGGCACTTTTTAATTGCTATTAACGGGTTAAATGTCAATTTTGAAACGATTCTGAGAATTTTTTCGGTACTTTGGGGCCCAAAAACATTTTTCAACCCCTAAAAACTACCCTTAAAATGGCCCGTTTACGCCCATTTTAGATAAGCTTCTTGCGGTAATTAATTTCAACACGTGGGCCAAATTTCGTTAAAATCAATTAACTCTTTCGAAAGTTATTACCCGTACACATATATTTTTTATATATATACACACATTTTTAAAAATGATGCCAATGTGTTTAGGAGGTTATGAAACGTCGAGAAATTTTGGTCCGACCCCTAGGTCCCGCCATCTGACCGACACCAATAGTGTATGCTGCCATATGGCAAATACACTAATAACCTGATATTCGAATTTCGGAATTAAAAACAGTAAAGAAATTTCCGATTTAGAATTCCACAAGGAATGTATCTACAAATGTCGCTCTTAAAACCATCGGCGTCAGGGACATTCTGTATAAATATTGAATATAAGCATTGTTGAGTGAGTGAAAACTCGTGGGCACAACAATACGTGGAAGCCTTTTCTTTGAGACACGCTTTTATGTAAATCAGTACAGCGTGAAATCGGTACGAGTGGAGCGGAGAGTGATTTGAACGCATCGCATAATACGGTCGTCGCTACATTCTCTGTCTCGCTTACGCTGAGCCATCGGTCAGAACTCGATATAGTAGACTGGACACTATGTATTTATTTAGAAAGACGTCGACTTTCTGTATAACAAAAGACGCACGTCGCGTCTCTCTTTAACAATGCTTAAATCATCTTTCCATATAAAAACATTCTCTGGTCACTTTTTTTTGTATTTTGTGTATTAAGGCTGTCAGAACGCTCCGAATTTTATTTGTGCTGAGACCCAGCGGTAAGGGGCGAGGTAGGCAAAAGACATATTGTGGGTGTGGCCTTCTTTACCTCTGTCTCGCTCAAATCATCCGCACGTTTCAATTTTTGGCTGGTGCCAACTACGAGGCTAAAAAATTTTATTGCAAGGGTGCCGCTGTCAACTGATTACTCTAATTTTTGGAAATATTTTGAAGATTTAAAAAACTTTTCCGAAAAAGGAAGAGTCACTTTAGGTTTGTGATGGAACAGTTTTGTGAAATAAGTACGAATAAGGTCATAGTGTGACATTGAAAACGTGTGTTTTTTTAGCACAATTAATGCCAAATTTTTTTGTAGTAAATCGTACATAAATTACAAAAGTAGTCCATTAGAGACCTAGATTTGTCCTTTATCTTCCTTATAGAGAAAGAATTAATTGCAGAATGTTAACGAATAAGTCTACAATCAGTTGACAGCCGAAGCTCTATTTTTGGCTTAACTTCAAAGCGTTCCGACAGTCTTAAGTGTTGTTTGGAATTTGAACTTTAAATTAATAGAGGTTGACGCGTGCTCGAAAAATCGAGTTCCAATCGAGCAGAGACGAGAAAAGAATATTTCGGATACACAGATATATAACCTTACTGTAAGAATTCCCTTGTTAATTATTTTGGTAGAAAGAATTGAAAATCCACTGAAAAGGACGACATAATTTCGTTCCTAGTTTTTAAACCACCTTCACTAAGTAATTACATTTAATTTAAAATCGATTGTAAAATTAATGACAAAACTATTTTACCCCTTTTTTCAATTAAATTTTCTTTTTTTACTTATCTTTAACGTTATTTTTTCAAATTGTTTACCACATTTACGTCACGAAAATCAAAATTCTGTTCCACTTTTAGGAATGTTCATTTTACTCTCAAATCTTGATCTTTTCTTGTTGTTCTATTACAACCGTGGATAATTTTATAACTAGCGCAGGTGTTATATATACCTAATTCAGTATAGGATAAAACAAGAAAAGATACAGTGTATTTTACTCTACACACTAAAGAAGTAAAGGTAGTATGACTGTAAAAGATAATAATAATAATTATGACATCGACCGCCGGAATCGAATCTACGACTTTACGTTACGAGGCAGTCACTCTACCTCGCCACCACCTTAGCTTAATGTTATACGGCCAGATTTATGGCATACCGTATACATGCGTATATTGCAACGTTTCGTTACAATTTGAGTTTCATGAATTGATTTTACTATACCATGCCAAAAGAAGTTTTACTTCAAAAACGTCTCTATACGTCTACAAAAGAAAGGAAATATTTTCTTTCAAAATACGTTCAGCCATCATCGTCACTTAACAACATGCAGGAAAATCCGTTTTACACATCAAAAAAAAAGAACAGGTACGACGTTTTATTCACAGTCTATCAAATTTGGTTTTTTTAAACTTAACTTACTGAAAGAAAACTTTTGAACGTGTCAAATAAAATGCGTTATTATTACGACAATTTTATAGAGGTGAATTTGAAGAATTAAGATTCTGCTTTTTAATCATAGCCTTCCGTTTTCGCCATCCTCGTAGTCTAATTAAAAAGACGTAATTTTGTTTGAAATTTTATATTTCAAATTTTAGAATTCAAATTGATAATCACGACTTTTGTCTGAATTTTTTTTTTAAATTATTTCGAAATAAACGTTTGTTATGTTTTGCACTTTTTTTGAATACTCTTGTGGACGATTTCAATTTTTACCCTCCCTCATAGAAGGGGAGGCTCTACGAGGGAGGGTATAATGCTAAGTGAAAACTTTTTATTTCAAAAATAAAAATGGAAAAAAATCCATAAATTAAATGAGCTTAAATAATTACTAAAGAAATCGCAAAGCTTATTTTCGATAAAAAAATGAAAAATTTTGATCACAATCGAACCAGCATACTGATGTATTTCTGTATTTTTCCAAATATAATCGTGTTTTGCAAATCTGCAACTTTTTATGACTTTTAGCGCTTTTTGGCACTTATGATATTAACCAAACTTATAGAAAAAGTCAAGCTGAATCGATTACGACCACCTTCAACCCTGCATCACTTTTAGTTTCATAGATATAGCCATTTTAAACTAGTGATGAAACTTTTTTTTAGTGAGTTACAAATTAATGAACTATTAAAAAAACTAGTTGACCGGTTCTTACCCATTCATAGCCGCGGTTTTTATTTAAAATTTTAACCGGTCAATCGGTCAACCGATTTTCGTGCCCAACCTTCGTAAAAACAGGTTACAGTTCAAATGAGGTAACGTGTATGTGTCCATATCACAGGAAACTCACCCCAATTTTATAGATAAAAATCTCATTCACTCTATAATGAAGCTGTCAGCAACAGTTGCGACAGTTGGTAACCGCGAGTTCAAAACCGCCAACACAGCGTTTCCTAAACTGGGGTCCGTAAATCTATCCGATAGCCTAATCTCTGGTGTAAATGGGCAAAGCTGTCCGACAAACAGCGAATCTATAGACAACGATTTGGAACGACAAGTTTAGAAGTAAACAAAACTGTACGACTGCACGGTTGGTTAACTTTAAGCGCAAGTATCTGAAAGGCTTTTATGTTAAAAATTATCGGTTAATTAACAGGTTAAATAACCGCGGTAATTTATCCTAAATAGCCACAGCCATTTTTTATTATTATAAAAATTGCGCAGAAAGTTTTGCGCGCATGATTGTGAATTCCAGTTCAATTTTTAATTTTATAACCAATCCATACTTAAATATAAATGTACATAAATACATTATTTAATTAGTTCTTTCGATTCTACTTTTGAAAACGGCTGTATTATTTTGTTTTTTATTGTTTTGAGAAAGAAAAACCGGAAACATCCATTTTGTTTAAATGGTAACCGGTTAATTAACCGGTAAATTATCTGAGCAAAATGGTTAATAACACAAATAACTGCTAAGTTTGCATCACTAGCTGAAAAATTCCAATTTTGAACGATGTGAGAAGTTCATATATTGCGAGAGTTGTTTTTTAAATGAATTATACAGAAGTTCAATTAATACAAATACATAAAATCGTTACTTAGTCTGTAATTGTATAGTTTTAAAGATTCCTAGAACAAATTTTCAGTTTTGTTATTTTCTGCCTGTTTATCTATCTGCGGACATACAAAAAAAACTATAAACCTAACAATATATGTATTGTTTACATGTTTTACTTTAACCGCGCGTAAAGGTCACACGCACACCTTTTTATAGAAAAGAGCAAACTTTGGATTCAAACTTTTGTTTTAACAGATCAAATTTATTATAAGTTCGATTTTTACACTGAACAATCCAGATTATTCTGAATAACATTTATCATACTATTGCATTAGAGAGAGAAGCATGATTTTCTGCTTTCAGTGGCGAAACTGAGATGACATGCGTCGAGATTTAAACAAACGAACGTGGACATTGCTTCAATGACATTCGCCGTGACGAGGAAACGTGACGTGTGTCACGACTCCAGGGAACAACCTGTCAGTCAAGTGGCTAAAGCCACGTCATCATGTTACAAGCGAAAAAAAATGTTATTAGGACAATCTCATCTCTGATAATTAACGTACTGTCTGCGCTGTGTAAATGGAGATACAATGTGACACAAAAATAATAGTGCGATAAATTTTGTAATAAATTGAAAATGAGTTTCCAAATAACTTAAGTGAAACTTCCTTAGCAACGTCTGAAATTTTCTGTGACGTAAAGAGAAAATGATTCAACATAGGAGAAACTTGAGCGCGAGAAATGGATGGGCAATTGTATACATATACACATTTACACATGTTTAGCCTACGTGACAAGATAGATTTATTTAATAGTTTTGTGCGGTATTTATAATTTTGTATATCTGTCAAAGTACTATATAATAGAAAAATGTATTGGATATTCTTGAGACAGGGTAACAATTTCGGGAAAAAAGTTTCAAACAAAAGTTGTTTAGTCTGAAGGGGGACATCGTTTGGAGACAAAAATTATCCCCCATCCTCAACCCCTGCGCAATGATGAGGGTGACTTTGACGTTTTTAATAGGAACACCTATTTTTTATCACAAATTATGATTTTTTGATAAAAAATACGTAAAATTTGACTGAATCACTTTTTTATCTGATGCCTCCCTCAACTTCTAAAATGCATTTCAAAAATTGGTTTCCAGAATCTCCATTATGCCTAAACAACAACGTTCCGCAGAAAATTACAAGAGGTAAAAGTTATTTGTTTTGGGAAGGGTCATCGGTTAAACATAAAATAAAGCCCCCACCCCCTGCACGGAGGTGGGGGGTTTATTTTATGTTTAATCGACGACTCGACTGACGAATACATGTAATATTGTGAAGCAGGCTTACCGTTACGGTATAGGAAAGTCCCCGTGGACAAGCAGACACATCAGTAAGTCGCATTAACAAATCATCCATGACTGTTCCGTTATCTGGTCGCGTTATCAGATGAGCTGAGCATAATCCCGACGGAGTTTGTGATACATGGGAGATGTTACGGCGCTGATAAGGAACTCTACTGCAAATCTATATTGTATGTATGCTCTATTTTACATATAATGTGCGACTAACATATTACTATTCATTATGCGGTTTGATTAATAAGGGGTGAAATCAAGGTTCGATTATCCACTTTGAAGAGACAACTTTTACCATTCTAACTTCACAAATGGTACTAATTTAGATCAAAATCCACTTTTCAAAACTTTACAATATGTTTTCGTTTTACGGATACCCGTGTTCAAAAAACATATTATTGGAAAAATTTTATCTGTCTGTTTTTTTATATTTGCTAGAATGTTTGGCATGTAAATATGAAGAGTCCTATTGTTTTTGGGGATGAGCAGAAGAGATTTTGGCTATATCGTTTTTCTGTAATAATGGTGCAACGGTTGATTAGAGCTAGTGTTGGGTAACTCAGATCTGAACCGGTTCAAAAAGCCGACTCCGACAGAAGATCCGTGAGAGCCGACTCACTTTTTTTTTGAGCGGACGGATCAACGGATCCGCATAACTCAGTGAAACACTTAACACACAGAAGCACATTTTACACTTACGTATCAGTTCTTGCTTTGATGCATCTGTCAGCTCAAATGACTCATGCATCACATATTTGGCTATGCATTCTTGATTCTATACAGGTCGTGATATGATTGACTGAACTAGGTAACTCAGTGGCAGACTGCAGTAACATATTCAGAACTCGGCTCTTTTTGAACCGGTTCAGTGAGCCGTCTCACATACGGGATCCAGATGCAAAGATGCACATCACTAAAAAGACCTGTTTTTCCCATCTCTAGTAAATATGAAGAGCCCTATTGTTTTTGGGGATGAGCAGAAGAGATTTTGGCTATATCGTTTTTCTGTAATAATGGTGTAACGGTTGATTAGAACGTCATACTAATAACGCGAAGGTCGCGAGTTCGATCTCCTTACCAAATAATATTTTGAGTTTGAATAATAACGTAAGTAATTGATTTTTATATTATCCATTCATACGAAGATTCACTTCCGTCGTGTGTTAATTTAAGAGATTTAATTTTATTTTATACAAAGTTTTTCATAAAATCTGTTTAAATATTCCCACAACTGTTTATAATCATCAATAGGAAAAAAAAGTAAATAAAAAAGTAAAAGTTCGTTAACGTGTTTTTAATTCAATACAAAAATATTTTGCGTATTTCGAATCAAACAATTATTTCTGTTTGACTGACCGATTATGCAATGTCACCATTATATCAATTTGGATGTCGTATTATAATGATTTAGTAGTTTTAAAACGAACTCACCTAGCGGCTTGTGCCAATACCTTCGGGCTGTAAATATTAATATATGAAAGAACAAGTATAATATGAATAGTATAAATAGATCCACTGACCCATAAGTTAAAGTTACTCACTTCTCTGGAAATAGGGATGTGAAAACTGAACAGAAATAATATTTTTAAGCCTTCAAAAAGTCTTAAGGTGGTTGCCGTGGTTAAGGCACACCGTCAGAAAATTCGCAATTTTTGTATACTTATTAAGGACATGATAATACAATTACGCTGAAAATTTGAAGTCGATCGACCGTATATAATCCGAGATAAATTCAATTAAAAATTGGATAATTAACATTGATTGTATACGATCTCTGTAGTTCTGAACCAGTTTTTATTTATAAAAAAAGAACTAACTGTCAGAAACTTTCCAAAAACTGACAGTTTTTCAATGCATTTTTTATGAGTTTAAAAAAAATAAGAAAACATTTTTGACCGTCTAATTATTTATAAATAACGGTTTAAAGTTCAACAATTTATAGAAGAGTATATATGCATATGAATACTGTATGGGTTACGTTTCCACGGGTACAGTCTTGCGTACAAATTATGGATCACTTAGCTACAAGCTAGTATATTTTTGTGGCGCGTATAATCTATAACTTTTTGACAATATTGTACCACTACCTTAAGTGTCAATTCCACCAAAAACATTCCATGTGAAGCATGGTTGCTTTCACTGTTAAAAAATTATGAGATCTCTAGTAGAACCAAGCCTCGATGTGTACTGTGCCATTAAGGCTGTCGGAACGCACTGAATTTAAGCCAAAAATAGGGCTTCGGCTGATAGCTGATTGTAGACTTATTCGTCAACATTTTGCGAAAATTCTTTCTCTATAAGGAAGATAAAGGACAAATCTAAGTCTCTAATGGACTACTTTTGTAATTCATGTACGATTTACTGGGAAAAAATTGGCATTAATTGTGCCAAAAAACACACATTTTCAATGTCACATTACGACCTTATTCGTATTTATTTCACAAAATTGTTCCATCACAAATCTAAAGGGACTTTTCCTTTTTCAGAAATATTTCCAAAACTTAAAGTAATCAAATGACAGCGACTCCCTTGCTGCAGAATTTTTTAGCCTCGTAGTGTGGCTTAAATACAGAACGTTCCGACAGTTTTAATATAAAATGCGTAAGTAGCATAACTTCCGTCGTGTGTCCACTAACCAAAGCATCTCTTTTTTGACTATAAAAGTTAATTGTTATTTTTTTTTCATTGTTTGTTTATTATTTTTTATAAGGGTATCTTTCTTATTAGTGCAAAAACTGTGTGACTTAGGATCTATCTTAAGCCCTAACTAGAAAATTACAAACTGACAGGCACAAGAATTGTTTACGTTGAAAAGATTATTATGTCGGATATGTTTTTTAATTTTATTTTCTAAAATCACTTCTTAAGCTGCAAACTTGTGAAGAATTATGTCATCCTTGGTTCCAGAATAAACGCAAAACGGTAGTCGAGATAGTAAGAGCCAAAAGTCCTTACCTATAGGTTTTATAATCCATTGTGTAAGTCACAATATTTAATACTAAATTCATTGAAAGATATGTTTTATTCTTGTTCATACAACGCGATTAAAAATAATGATGTGCATATGATGCGTCGATGTTTGAGCAGTGGCGTCGTAAAAATATCTGAAAATTATAATAAATCTAGTCAACTATAACTTGTGAATTACCGCAAAATTAACCCATTTTTTCTTTTTTTTAATGTTTTTTTAACTAATAAAAAATAATGGTTTCGAAAAACTAAAAAAACACGCTTTAATAGCAAACCGAATTAAAAAGCAAAAAATATTTTTTTATTTAAAAAAAAGCGTAGGGTGCTTGATATCCACTGGTATAAATATTTCATTGGTAACTATTGGTAAAAGTAGGCTAGCATTAAAATAGTAATAAGCACCCCACGCTTTTATACAATAAAACATTATTTTTTACTTTTTAGTTCGGTTTGTTATTAAGGCGTGTTTTTTTAGTTTTTTTAAACTACTATTTATTTTTCAATCTTATTTTTTATCCTGATGATCCTGGTCAGGATAATGGGACAAACTTAGTAAGTTGTTGTAATTTCATATCCTTGATAAGTGTGCAAAGTTTCAGTTTAATCCAACGTTTTGAAGAGGGTGAATTTCCCGTTCAAAGATTCCATTACAAACAAATAAACAGGTGAAGCTAATAAAAGCTTGTTAAAAACTAAATTTTTAGAACTGACGTCTTAAAATCAAATATTTTTATGTCTTTTCATATATCCCAATTTCTAATAGCAGGCAGAATGCTTTTACTGGTTTATTCTCAGCTTTAAAATACTGCGCACACAATACCAACACGGACCAGCAACGTTTTGTGGCAGGTTCAGTGGGCAGCAGACATTTTGCAGTTCTCAAGTAATGATTGTAGAACATGTACGTGTGTAGTCCGGTGGAAGAAATTTTTATATTGTGTGAAGAGAAGGAAGAGGCAGAAGCAAGGAATGAGACAGATTTTGGGTTCACTCTATTAATGAAAAGAGGAAACCACATAGTAAATTTCATCATTTATTTCTTGAATTATGGAGGAAAATCAAAAAAAATTCTTTCAATATTTTCAAATAGGAACCACAGCATGAACTCTTCACCTATAGTACCAAAATACAAAATTAAGTCTGTCCAGCACGGCCAGATATAAAAATTGCATGTCAGAATTGCATCCCAGTCGACACGTTTTGCTCTGACGGTCCGTGCTGGTGTAATGTTCGTTTCTCCGTTAAATATTACGAGTACTTTCACGAACAGGCTTTTCTGATCCGTGATGTGCTGGTCGTGCTGTTATAATGTGCGCGGTCTTTTAGGACACTAATTAAATGTCGGTACGCCACTGTTAAATTTCATAGGTTCTACATGACGTGTTCATGAGGCTATCTACATAGGAACACCGCGCGCCGTCAGGTCCAAAACGCTTTTAAGGCACACTACAACCACTGTAGTGCCAATATATCTAAACATACCGGGTGTCCCTCTTAAAATATTCTTGATTTTTTTATCTGTTTATACACCGTATAGGAAAACGAGTAATGAAACTACTCATTCGTCAAGTAGAGTAGAAAGAATATTAATCGAGTAGTAAACAAAAAAAAAGTGTATCGAAAAATAACTGACCGACTGAAACGATATTTTCTTTAAACTGTATTTAAGGTAGTTGTCGTGGTTAAGGCACACCGTCAGAAAATTCTTAATTTTTGTATACTTATTAAGGACATGATAATACAATTATCTTGAAAATTTGAAGTCGATCGACCGTATATAATCCGAGATAAATTCAATTAAAAATTGGATAATTAACATTGATTGTATACGAACTCTGTAGGTCTGAACCAGTTTCTTATTTATAAAAAAAGAACTAACTGTCAGAAACTTTCTAAAAACTGACAGTTTTTCAATGCATTTGTTATGAGTTTAAAAAAAATAAGAAAACATTTTTGACCGTCTAATTATTTATAAATAACGGTTTAAAGTTCAACAATTTATAGAAAAGTATACATGCATATGAGTTACGTTTCCACGGGTACAGTCTTGCGTACAAATTATGGATCACTAGCTACAAGCTAGTATACTTTTGTGGCGCGTATAATCTATAACTTTTTGACAACATTGTACCACGACAACTACCTTAACAGAGTTTTTTGCACAATTTTAACTTCAAACCAACATTTTTATACGCATTTTGATCGAAATTTAGCTTGACAAGCGACGTATTTCTAGGTAGATCAGCCATTTGTTTTCGTGTGACTCCAATCTAATGTTCTACATGACAGGCAGTTTCACAGCGGCATTACACTGCTCCTGCATGGGTAAAAAAATGTAATTGCATCATCACAATCTAAGGTCATTGTGAAATTAAATTTTGTGATAATGCTTTCTTCAACTAAATCAGATCAGATTGACAGTTTTGAGATACATGAAGTTAAATGGATGCCACGCACTAGTCGGCTAGGATCGTCTTAGCAACATTCAGTGTGCGTCTTATCGAACTGATCCAGTTCCGTGGGTATATGAACCTTCTGCCACCGAACTGATGTTTTTCGTTACAATGTTATCAAATTGAATATAAAAATTTTAATAGTGTTGTCTAGTCGACTTTTGTACGGTCAGAGTTTGGACTAATAGGTCATTCTGTATATACTTATAGTGTACACCACGAACACACTAATGTAGTGTTTGTGTGTTCGTGTTCATTTCTAGCGCGTTAAACTCGACACAATGATTGTTTAATCGATTCCAATACACTTGGATTGGTCCTCTGAGAAGAAACAACCGCCAATATGTGCGCTACTACTCCCCCCCCCCAATCTCCCGTTTGCCCCCTGCGTAACTCGCCAGCCCGTGGCTATAAAGAGAGCTTTGAGCCCCCCCGCTGACCCGCGCTAACAGACAATACCTCAGCGCACCGGTTGCAGATTGAGAATGGATGGAGCAAAATGTCAGTTTAAAATTATAACGGAGAGAGAGCTTTAAAAAAGTCATTAAAAAACGTAAAACAATAAAGCTTTGAGGTCAACGCTAAATTAATAAGTGTAACTTTTTATATTAGTAGATATTTTACATACACTTGTAGCTACGTACCAGCTGGATTAATTTAGTATAATAGCTTTTGTCCGCTATAATTGTTAAGAAACATTCGTTGTTGTAGCACTATATTAGAAAAATGTATTATTCCAACACGTCACCGTCGGGATTTAAGCCCGAATCTTTCCACTATCGCGGCGGAATGAGTTAATCAATTACTCTACGGTGCACACAATTCAACATTTTAATCCTTCATAATATAGCGATTTACAACACTCAAATTCACTACATGCGAGAGCCAATTATTTTTAGCTATAGCTAGACATTAACTCTCACAGTAGCGAGGACTCTTGAATGAATCAAAGATGAACTTTCCATTATTAATTCTGTGACTTAGGACCGTATTAATAATGGAAAGTTCATCTTTGATTCATTCAAGAGCCATCGCTACTGTGAGAGTTATTGTCTACCTTGCCGATTTTGGGGGATAAAATGATGGAAACGAAAAACGGTTTAGACGGTGCTTTTATTATAAAGATGTATTTAATCTATTGATATAAAATAAAAAATAAATAGATAAAACACAACAAGATTTGATTGAATCAAGACGAAGTCTAAATACGTCTAATCACAACGAAATAGAAAATAATATTAAACTTGTTTATTTCTGTGTAGCTAACAGAAACTCAAAACAAAACAATGTTGTGGTTGACCATGCTAAAAAATACCCAACACTATGACATTATATTTATTATTGAGTATAATACTCTGAATAACACACCTAAAGGAAATGCGTTAAGAGGCCGAGCGGTTTAGTGCGTCTATCTTAAAAGTACAAGGTGACTGGTTCGATTTTTTACTAATGACAATTTTTTAATATTTATTATTAATAAATTTGTCCACGAACTGATGCACCTCTTTTTTTTATATATCGGCCGATGTGAACGCTAACAAAATTATTCTTAATTGGAACATCGCGCGTTGTGGGCGAACGAAGGAAGGGACATCGGGGGTTAGAGAAGTGCTCGCGTGACGACGGATCCACAACTCTGTGCAGTTTACACCAGGACTCTTAATTAGTACCAGACAATCGCTAACTGCTAAGGCACACAACTTTAGGGCGTGTCGTTTCAATATTTATCCGCACGTCACGGATTAATGGGAATACGAGACCAAACATTTCTCGATGTAGCCTTGAAAAGACTGAGGTTTTTTCGATTTCGTTTCTACAAAATGATGCGAGACCTATGCAACTATTTTGAATTTCTTTTAATTACGAGACGAGACGCCCAGTGTACTGGAATCAACTAGATTTGGTGATAGACCTGGTAAAATGTTGGAAAGAAATCAGTTTACAGAAATGTAAACTGTGATTTAGTAATTTTCGAATCTGAATAAAAAATCTTTTAACCGTATTCGTTTTGTTATAAAATAAAATAAAAATTTTTTTTTTCAATTGAGCCTCCTTTAAAAAAGGTCACTGAATGGGGTAAAATAATAAAGTTTTAAGGTCAGCGTCAATTCAATTGCTGTAACTTTTTAGTGTATTTGCCATATGGCAACATACACTATTGGCGTTGGTCGGATGGCGGGACCTAGGGGTCGGACCAAAATTTCTCGCCGTTTCATAACCTCCTAAACACTTTGACACCATTTTTAAAAATGTTTATATATATATATATATATATATATATATATATTTATATATATATTAATTTAACCCTTTAGTAGCAATTAAAAAGTGCTCCTAAAATTATAAGCGAATCGGCCCGACAGGACCGGACTTACAAATTTCAGGAAAACACTAGTTTGCGTATACGACTTTACTTACTGAAGGTCGTATTTAATTTGGAGCAGATGTTGGATTGATAACAATATTTCAACTAATAAAATTATTATTGTAAGGGGTGTATTAAGGGGTTCAATTTTTTTTTATTTTGTCCAAAAACAAACTTAAGTTCATTTAATAAAGCCACAATACCTGTATTAGCAAATACACTATATTGTCGGCAGGGTTTTGACACTGCGACCCGAGTTTTTATTATTAAATTGGCGCGGACCTGAAACTGTATTATTTTACGTTTTCTAGTGGCCTTTTTTTAAAGAGTCCAATTTTTTTATTTTTTACTGTTTAATGTAAAGTCCGTGTGTACTGAAAAAAAGAAAAAAAACAATGAAATAAAGAAGAATGTAATTTTCTGAGGATTTCTTTTAAATTTCAGACGAAGTAGGTAACATACAATAGAGTTCGGAATTGTAATTTGTACTATAAAATAAAACATATTATATATAGTACAATATTATTATTATTTATATAAATTTTATAAAGCTTTGTGACGTGATATTTTGTTCGTACTAAACAAAGTATTTTCTATTCTTGTTTACACTTATAGTAAAATAGCTAGCGAGTAGCTTTTAAGCTCGGCTTGACGCTTGAATATTTAAAAGCGCGCGTGGCAAGGAAAGAGCTGCGTTATTTTTGCATAAGGATGGGAAAATCAAGCAGTGAATTAATTTAATTAATAATCAAAACATGATTTGGAAAAAAGCAGCCTGAAAGTTTTTCATATTAATATATTTTACCAGGTTTTTATCAGCTCGCTTTTTTTCATGTCTGTCTGTTCGATTGTGCAATCATTTTTTCATCTATTTCCTGTTTTCCGATTGATTTGAAATTTTGCCCACACGTGTAGTTCCGATTAGAGATGGGAAAAACGGGACTTTTTAGTGATCTGCATCTTTGCATCAGGATCCCGTATGTGAGCCGGCTCACTGAAGCGATTCAAAAAGAGCCGAGTTCTGAATATGTTACTGCAGTCTGCCACTGAGTTACCTAGTTCAGTCAAACATATCACGACCTGTATAGAATCAAGAATGCTTTGCCAAACATGTGATGCATGAGTCATTTGAGCTGACAGATGCATCAAAGCAAGAACTGATACGTAAGTGTAAAATGTGCTTCTGTGTGTTAAGCGTTTCACTGAGTTATGCGGATCCGTTGATCCGTCGGCTCAAAAAAAAGTGAGTCGGCTCTCACGGATCTTCTGTCGGAGTCGGCTCTTTAAACCGGTTCAGATCTGAGTTACCCAACTCTAGTTCCGATGACAATGCAATATTATGGTAATTAACTGGCCGACCTGGCTTCGTCCGGGTGCAAATCGCACTTTTGAATTTTCATCCGTTAATCCATTGAGTTGAAGTGATAAAAATACCACATATATAATGATAACATGACTCTATTATGACACCTGTGACTATCTTCCGCTTATATACATTGTCATTTGCTAGTTGAAATATTCCGCATTATTAAAAAAACATTTTTTTTTAAATTTATTAATACATATTTTTTTTGAGTTCCATATGAATAATTTTTATAACTAATTATTTCAAACTTCAGTAGGAATTGCTACCAAATAGTTATTTCTAATTAATTGATATTATTATTAATTAATTACTAACAGTTTTATAAATAAAGAACAACGCATCATAGCCAGATAATTTTGCTCAGAGATATATTATGGATACTGTTTGGTTGACAAGTAACGTCTGTGTTGATGTAGTTACATCCCTTTTGACCGATGACATCAAGTGTTGTAATCATAACTTTGTTATGGCTGCGCCGAGCAAATCTTATCATTCTACATTCTACACATTCTGCACTGAAGTGAATTCAAATCTCAAGTTTTGTTCATAGAGATAAAGTTTGTGTGTGAGTTAAGCTCAACTCACCGGCCTATCAAGTTCATTCTCTAAGTCACGGAGGTAAGAATATCATGAGGTCACTCTTCTTTTTTTTAAAGCCACCAACTTTCTTGTCTCAACGTAACTTAGAGACAAAAAACTGGCCAAGAGAGACTCAGACTTGCATATGAAGGCTACCGTACCACCGTACAATATTTATTAATTTTATTTTATTTTTATTATTTGTTGTTATACACATACTAAGATGCATAAATGCCTGAACTAATAGCTTTCAAGATATTCCGTCCGATGTCGCTAGTATGCACTATTTTGACTCTTGTAGAAAAAAAGTTATTTTTTTGTCATGTAGCTACAAATTTACGGGTTTCGGATTTTTTTCCTTCACTTGTGTTATAAACCATTGCTTGCCAACTTTCATGATTCTAGGTCAACGAGAAATACTTTATATAGCGTTGCCAGACGTCCCGATATGGCGCGATGTCCCGATTTTTCAAAATTAAATGTCCCGCGCGGGATAGGCTCAGTCCCGCTTTTCGGGGATAACTGGACCGTGCGGAAATAATTATTCTTTTATTGTAAGTTGCAATTTGTAATACTCACTCCTCAGACTATTGTTTAAAACGCCATATTTTTCTAATGAAAAAACTTTTTTGATGTTGATTTCTGTTTTTTATATTTTTTTTTTATTTAGAAGACGAATAAGACTCAACTATTTAACGATAGGGTAAATCTGATTTAAAATATCTTATTTTTATTAAAATACATTTTCTATGGCTATTTTTGCTATCTATTGTCATGTAAACGTAATTTGAACTCAAATAAAAAGATAAATATTTAAAAACTTCTGATTATATACGTTTTTGTACTATGTCCCGCTTTCGACGAAAGAATCCCGCTTTTTTCAATCAAAAAGTTCCAAAATCACGACTTGGCAAAAAAAAAATCTGGCAACGCTGACCCTATAGGTTTTGATAAACGGTCGTATCTTTGCGTTGACTGTTCAAAATTTGAGGATCGGTTAAGTCCCGCTACCCTTCAGCCAGGTCAGTGTTTTTGTATTCGGATATTACTAAGGAGGTATTGTACAAATTTTCACAGTGCCTCAAATACCTACCCAAAAATGTCTAACAGCGCTTCTACTATTACGTTTGAAAAGGATTATTTAAAAGATGATTTTATGCGAATAATGAAACTGTCTCTTATTATATTGCGAACTCATTAGGTAGTTACGTAAGAGAGACGTGTACATAATATAATTTATTTATATAATCAAGTAGGTGAGAGAAGAGTTTTGATGTTAGGTACGCGTTGTTAACTCACAACAACAACGACGCCAGCTATACTAACAGAACACACAAATCTTAAAAAAACTGTAGAAACAAGAATCCAAAAACGCTCGGTTTTACCGATTACAATGTTACTTTTTAAAGAAAGAACAAAACATAGAACATTTTTACTTCACCTGATAACACGCTAAAACTTTTTGAAGAAATGTGAGAAATAACCATACTCACGCAAGAAAACGACGGAACTGAGTGAAGTTTGTCAACAGAGTTGCCTAATAGTTGCAAACGGTACGGTGATTCCCCGATCAAAGACAATATAAACTTAATGATCTGACTTTGGTCATTGGTGTTCGGATATACGAATAATGAAACACAAGTGAGTCCACAAGTAATCGATTTTAGTAAACAAAAACCGGTGTTTATTATTTACCGATTTATTATTTTTTTCTAGGATTTTCTAAAGTCGACTCACATCACTAATACGTCAACTCCTATTTCATGCAATTTTTTCACGAGCTTCTTATATTGTTTCTATATTTATTGTGGAGACTAAATGTACACATTGTATTCCTTGTTGCCGTTTACGTAATTCAGCAAACATGTTTCTGAAAGATTATATACATTTTCATTTTCAGCGTGCAATGTGTTACGCTTGCACAGCTTTTCTTACAAAATAATTACTTATTTTGACTTATTTAATTATATTTATGTCATATGGTGTTTACGTTCTATACTTTAAATTTAATTCAATTATGACAGTATCTTGTCTTAATAACGCTTGTAGATTTAACAATACAATTACAAGATTTATAAGACTTTAAATTAAAAGGGCAGATAACATTCGCGTTTTACAATTAGTTTTAAAGACGCACAAAAATCCGACTCTCTACAATTAAATTCTAATCTCCATGAAAAAAAGCATTTGAAGCTATACTTCCTTGCCGTGATTAAATACTATTTTTTTTATTTACTTATTGAAATAAATTTTTAATACTTTAAACCTCAAATATTTGAAAACACTTTCAAAGTTTTATTTTGGTTTTTACTTTTTTCCGTTGTATGATACTTAAAACGAATATTGGTTGTAATCAAAGGTTGTAGTCGTCTAGTATAGTATTATATTTCTAGATGGCAGAAAATGCACTGATTTCGTACACCTGCCATTTCAATCTAAGTCTCTTATGGCCAACTTCATTTTCATGTTCCATTAGCGCGGCCAACTTCTTAGCTGTGCGTGCGCAACTTCCGTTGCCATCTAAAAATTTACTCTCAACGGCCAAACGTGTTAAAAACCTCATGAACGGTTACTGTAGAAGGAAAACATTGAAATGTTTAACTATAAAATCATTTTTCAGAAAAGAGAGGTACCGAAATTTCAAAAAATTGGAACATAAATTCTTAACGCAAATATTTTATATTCAGGACAAGCTTCGAACGATGTAACTGAATTATATTTACTTCAATAGTTTGTGGTAGAAACAGTTGTAACCCTTTGGCTATCACTAAAATTGCCCACTATTGCTAGATATACAGAGTCTGTCAAAAATCTCTCTTCTATATATTTTAGAGCTACCGTAAAACGGTTAAAGAATAATTAACCGAGAATGACAATCACACCGCCGACTTTCGTTAAAAAATTAAAGTGCGGGAGAAGAAATTTATGACAGTGAGTTGTACTTATAAAATAAATTTACCAAGGATTACGTAAAAAATAATTTGTTTATAAATGTTTGTTCGAAGAATTAGTTTGCCTGTTATTTTTATATGAAATACTGCATTTATTACCGAGCTGGGTAGAGTAGTGGTACAGCACTAGACTCGCATTCGGGAGGTACGGGTTCGATTCCCGGCAGGGGCAGATGTGGCTGGGACTTTTTCCTACTGCCTCTCGCCGAGAAACGGTAATTCCTGTACTGGCCATCTTGATTGAGGTTTTCCATGGCTTCCCTCAATTAATTCCAGATAAATATCGAGATGATTCCTTATTTAAGGTCATGGCCGATTACCTATCAAATTCCGAGTTCAAAAAGTACCTACCTTATCCTAATTTCCTATAATTCCTTCATTCGCCCATTGCTATTATATAAGTTGAAGTTGTAAACAATGTAGAAAATAACGGGAAGTGGTAGATGAAAAAAATAGTAATGGTGCGAATGGCGTCTGTTATGACATAAAGTCGAGAAACGGACGTTAAACGCATTATTATTATTATTACTGCATTTATTGAAAATATACTTTGTTTGGCCCGTTGAGAGTGAAATTTGATTAGACAACGGAAGGTGCGCGCGCACAGCTAACGAAAATTCGACAGTATAGAATTTGTCGCGCTAACGAAAATTCGACAGTATGAAGTTGGTTGCGCTAACGAAAATTCGTCACTATGAAGTTGGCCATAAGAGACTCAGACTGAAATGAGAGATTAATGAAATCAATGCACTTTCTGTCATCGGAAGGTTAATAATATACTAGGTGACTTTGATTGCAACCAATAGTCGTTTTCAAGTTATCAATAATGTCTTAATTTTAATTACTCAACGAATAAAGATAAAAGTAAAAACTACAATAAAATTTTGAAAATGTTTTAAAATATCTGAAGTTTGTTTTTTGTAGGTATTATTCTTAAGCTTTTTGAAGATTTTATTTCAGAATATTAAAAATTAGTGTGTTGATTCTCATCCATGTTTATTTATATTGATAAGTTAATTGGGAACTTGGATATAAATAATTTGATGCTAAATTTTCAAAATTTGTAACGTTTTGTTGGTTTATTTTCAACTTCTTCAGGCAAGCTACAAGAAATACAATTAATAATTTTGAAAATTTAGCATCAATTTATTTATATCCAAGTTCCCAATTAACTGATCAATATTAAAAATTAGTTTTTAATTACCCTACAGAAGTATAATTTTTAACGCACGTACCCACTTTTTCTAAACAATTATTTGTTGAAAACTTCAGATTCACTATCAATCTGTATACTTTTTAAAGATTTATATTGTATGGTAAAATCGTTAGAATATTTTCGAACACATTAAATTATTTTCATAAAAATTATATTAAATCATTTGTGTTTTTTCTAATCGCCAGCAGAGATTCTTTTCAGTAGTTGTTAGATAGATATTAATATTTTAATGCCATTTAAAATACCCTAAAAAAAGATTTGTGTTATGTCGTTTGTTGCAAGGGAAGAGAACTTCTGACGGATACTGTATTATTTCCAGATAGTATAAGAAAGTGTTACTCCGTATAACTTCGACCAATAGTCCGGTGCACCCAAACAATGTCTGATTACTGTGCAACACCGTATGAGATTATCGTCATTGGTTGAATAATTCTGAACACATTCTTCGGTTCCACTTACATCCATTGCGATTTTCCGCGTAATCAAGTTGAACGATTTTTAGAATTTTTTTTCGAGTGGTCAAAGTTAACAATTAAATAAATTAAAGTAAATATGTCATTTTTATTTTGTTTTATTGATAACTTTGTACGCCCTAAAAAATGTTCAGTTTGAATGCGCAGATGTGACATACTATAAACACAGTACCGTGACTCCCACCATAATTCTTTAGCTCATTAGCGATTGCAAAGAAGTCTTTCAAAACTCTTTCACTATAATTTCACCTCAGTTTTGTTTTCAAAAATACTTCACCTATTGTTGAATTATTAATGATTTAGTTTTCAAAGTGTTGCACCTTCCACCATCATGCAATCTATACTGCACCGTTACTCCCACCATAATTTTGTTTCAGCGTTCTTTTCATAAATGTTTTCCAATTGAAGTAGTTCTTTTTTTCAGTTGCCATTTTGATCTTTTTACGCCATTTTCTTCTTCCAATAGTGCATTCGGTGCACGTCTGAGATGTCTTATTATTTTTATTTCTGTGTTTAATGTTAGGCAAACTTCAGCTGCGCAATGGTTTGCAAAATATGATGTCACAAATATGCCAAATAAACCAGTGACCATTTTTTCACAGTCTGGATATTATAGTTCAGTAGTATAATATTAATCAATATAAATGGTAAGTAGCAAATTGTTTGACATGTAAAAAAATTATTTAAATTGTGAAATTCACTTCTATATAAAAAATAGCTACTATATTTTTTACGATATCAAAAATAATTTTATGTCGTAGTCAGAGCTGGTAGCGGCACGTTACAAGTTAAATATAACTCGGTGTTAGGTACCAGGGACGCAGCTGATATAGTACTAAAATTCTTTTATTGATGTGTACCTATATTTTTTGCAAATAAAAACTTAAGAAAATCGCGTGATATGGCCTTAGGTGTGCATAAACTTTTATTTATGCCGAGTCTTAGCGTATACAAGGCAAGTCTGGGACGCCTCCAGCGTCATATCGTAGAAGTCAATGAGCGCGTTATTCAATAAATTTATGAGATCAGTGAATGGGCGTCAAACAGGGTCAGACAAAATTAATACGAATTTCAGATAACCAAATTATCATACCAGATTTTTAATCGCGGAAACCATTGAACCTGTCGGTCGTGCAGGATCATACAAAATTAAAGACAATTGCAGAATTCTTGGCATAAAGATCCTAAAATTAATAGCAATTTCAGATACCCAAATTGTCATAACATATTTTAATCGCGGAGACCATTGAACCTATCGGTCGTGCAGGATCATACAAAATTAAAGACAACTGCAGAATTCTTGGCATAAAGATCCTAAAATTAATAGCAATTTCAGATACCCAAATTGTCATAACATATTTTAATCGCGGAGACCATTGAACCTATCGGTCGTGCAGGATCATACAAAATTAAAGACAACTGCAGAATTCTTGGCATAAAGATCCTAAAATTAACAGCAATTTCAGATACCCAAATTGTCATAACATATTTTAATCGCGGAGACCATTGAACCTATCGGTCGTGCAGGATCATACAAAATTAAAGACAACTGCAGAATTCTTGGCATAAAGATCCTAAAATTAATAGCAATTTCAGATACCCAAATTGTCATAACATATTTTAATCGCGGAGACCATTGAACCTATCGGTCGTGCAGGATCATACAAAATTAAAGACAACTGCAGAATTCTTGGCATAAAGATCCTAAAATTAACAGCAATTTCAGATACCCAAATTGTCATAACATATTTTAATCGCGGAGACCATTGAACCTATCGGTCGTGCAGGATCATACAAAATTAAAGACAGTATAAAGATCCTATTGCAATAACGCGGAGAATTTTGAGCTAATCAACTTAAAATTTTCTTCAGTTTTTATTAATTTATTTATGTTACGATATGCGATTTTTTTATTTGGAAAAACAGAACTATTTGATAGAAATAGTAATGTTTTAAATCAAAACGTCGTCATTTTTAGAATAAATTGCTAATTGTTTTGTTTCCTGGCATGCAGATATTATCAATAAATTTTTTCTGCGACCAGTCGTTAGCAAAGAGACTTAAATTATAATTAATATATTTTGAAAAATCTTAAGCGTGAATGAAAATATCTCCAATTTCCTACCTTATTTGCTCCTCAATAAGCGTTAAAAATCGGAAACTCCCCATCTGAAAAAAACAAAAATATAATTAAACCAATTTGTTTACCAGTAAACCTCGTATAAATAAATCCATATTTTTGTGTTTGTATTGTAATGCGCCAACCACAATTATTTTATTTCGTATAACAAAAGAGCGTAGCAATGGCGGTTTACGGGGAGACATACATATTTTTCACAAGTCCCGTTATCACATAATATACAGTATTATTGTGGTGAACGCGAAACGAAACGGGGAAGCACATTTGTTGGATGTGTCGCATGCTACATAAAATAAAGTGAGAATATGATATACAGTGCCTAACACCTATACATTCTGTACAAACAATGGGGCCGGCGTGTCATATGTGAAGCCAAATCAGTTCGATTCACATAACCTAAAATATCGAAAACAGTTCTTTTACTCCACATGCAAAAAGAGGATTGAAATTTGTCTGTCTGTGACATCGTAGCTCCAAAACGAATGCCCCGATTGCAAAGCGTTTTTTTTTAATTTTTGTTTTGTTTTAAAGCTGGTATTTGCAAGATGGTTCTTTGATCAAAAACCGTTTCCAAGGCCTTCAGCTCTCATCACAGTTTGTCTAAAAATCTCGACCATTATTATAGCTACGAAACTTCGAGGTTAAGCTCAAAATATACGAATTAAAATTTAAGATAAACGTCCACACTAAAAGGCAAATCTTTAAGAAGTAAAAAATATTTTATTTCTCCTGTATTTAGTCCGACACGCTAACTATTTCTTTGTTTGGATAAAATATTTATTGATATTGAATGGGACCGCTTATACTTTTTGTCATTTTACATTGGTTTTCTACGCACTTATAAATCAAGTATTTTATCTAAGTAGGCGTCGGGTCACATATATAGTAGAAATTAATTATTTCGTATTGGATAGATTTTTTGTTTATTTTTAAGGGGGTATTCTCATGTGACCACTTCGAAAAATCGATTTTTTTTTCATATTTCAATAGTAAAACCTATCGAAAATATGCCGTGAAAAATAGAGACCGAAATTCCTAGTTTTAAATAAATTACAACTCATATAGTGGCCGACGCGCCGTAAGCGACTTGTCGGCTCTTGAAACTTTAAACGCATTTTTCTGGAAACATTATTTTCTAAAACTGTCATGGTCCTAAAAAAAAGTATTCAACCGATTGCTTTGAAATTTATATATGTTCTTCTACTCATTAATGGTTATCGGCCGTACCAAAATTGCTTATTTTCGAAAATATTTTCTTATTTTTTTTAAACGATTTTTAACAAAAAAATTTACAAAAAACACAAACTTTCTTTCTACAGTCCGCCATTTTTTTTTTAATGAAATTGATTAATTTTGGTAGGGCCGATAGCGACATACCTACTGAGCAATGATCCATTCGATTTTTTTATTTCAGACAACATGAACAGCCGCTATTACGATGACCAGTGACCTGCTTTTTTTTAGTGTCTAATTTAATTAAAAAATATATATATAAAAAGTGTAAAATAAGAGAAAAAAAATGTTTTTATACAATTTAAGATACAAACAAAAACATATAAAAAAATTAAAATGATTGAATGTTATTGTCGTCTAAAAAAATCCCTCAAACGAGGTAAAATTTATGCGTTCACATGAGAATACCCCCTTAATTTAATTTTTACTTCCTCAGATACGAATTACAGCATTGTAATCACATATTGTTGAAACCAGAATTTACTAATATATCCAAATCTATAAAAAAGGCAGGCTAAAATTCACTCTTGAGATTGAAAATGTAACGAACGTGTCGCAATGTACAATATACTATCTAAAAACGAATTGTGGTTGGTAACGAGGTAGAACACTGGCCTCGTAACCGAAAGGTCGTAGGTTCGATCCCAGTGGTCGGTACTATTATTATTATTTTTTGTTTTTTTTCTGTCATTATATCAGTTTTAAATATGCAGTATGTAGTGTAAAATACACAGTTTTCTTTTTTTAAATAATAATAATAATAATAATAATAATGCGTTTAACGTTTGTTTCTCGACTTTATGTCATAACAGACGCCATTTGCACCATTACTATTTTCCATTTACCACACTTCCCGTTATTTTTCTACATTCTTAAAACTTCAACTTATGTAATAGCAATGGGCGAATGAAGGAATTATAGGAAATTAGGATAAGGTAGGTAATTTTTGAACTGGGAGTTTGATAGGTAATCGGCCATGGCCTCAAATAAGGAACCATCTCGATATTTATCTGGAATTAATTGAGGGAATCCATGGAAAACCTCAATCAAGATGGCCGGTACAGGAATTACCGTTTCTCGGCGAGAGGCAGTAGGAAAAAGTCCCAGCCACATCTGCCCCCGCCGGGGTTCGAACCCGGACCTCCCGAATGCGAGTCTAGTGCTGTCACCACTACTCTACCCAGCTCGGTAAATGCATTGTTCCACTTTAAAGCAACTGTATGGGAAAACAAAGAGTGATGCCTAGATCGAACTTCAAATTGAAAGTGACATACAGAGGCGGCAAAACGAGGAGAGGGGGTAGAAACAAATAAACGGCGACAGATAGGCGTCGTTGCGTGGTTTCCGGCGCACTCACACATTCAAAATTACACATAAACATATATGTCTCTACTCGCAAGACAAAAGGTCCTATGTCATAGATATGACATTTTAAGTGAAACTTCTTTAGTCACGTAGTTGTCTAAAATTTTCTATAAAATTAAAAGAAACAAGATTCAACGGCGAGAAAATATAAAAGGAAAATTGGTAACGCAAAATGGATTAGGTAGATATCAATGAAACTAATAAATCTAAAAAAAAATTTCTTTCCCCGTGAACTTCGTGGGGGAAGTAAAATTTCTTTTAGCACGGCAGGGTAAAATTGATTCCTGAGATAGAAAGTGTAAGGAACATTTCGCAATGCACGTAAAGTCGATACCAAGGGCGGGCAACCTTTTTTATAACATGGGCCAGAATAAATTTTGCGATTTACAATATTCAGAAATTGTTTTGTGTTTATTTCATTATCAATTTTTTGACGGTTTGATATTTTTTAGCTCTATTGTATTGATGTTTAAATACATACCTTTACATATTAATTTCTAAATGTACATTCAAAAATGAAATGTTATTTTAAAAGCTCCACATGAGGTACTTTGCTTTGTCACCACAGATCAAGGGAGAGTGTTGAATCTGTAACACAACATACCAAAGTTACTGTTGTGAATAGCATACCGCAATCGGAAAACGGGGAATACCGAAACACTGTACTTGGTTTGTTACACCGATAGTCCAATGAACATCGTACATTGTTGAACAACTGAACCGGGAAAACCCGTAGTATTATTACCAATCCTGGAATTGTTGCGATTAATTTGTTTCAATATTTTTGTTTTTTAAATAAGCAGGTTTGACTGTGATAGATAATTTGATTAGTTCCATCGATCACCACGTAGATTAAAACACGTCAAAAAATCCAAACATCAACTACTAAGTGCTATTTAGATACTTATTAATATTATTATACAGGTGTAATATCTATAAGTAAAATGTTCGTACATTATAGACATGTAGTACTTTAGATTAATCATAATAGGCAGTATAATAGCGACCGCTAGCTATAATAGGGATGTCGACTATTTTTGGGAAAGTGTTTTAAATCGTGCATAAGTACCAATATTGCCACAAATATTTATTATTTTTATTTAAATACAACTCAAGTCTTAAAAATCATGTATTTTAAATCCCGTTTCAAATTTCGGTCCAAAACGCCAATACTAGTCGCGTGACGTCACCTGTTCATAACAAAGGAGGCTCAAAAGTTTACACGGGAGCTACCATCCTATAGATGCGTATTCTGTGCTCATAAACGTTAGTAAACTGAGGTGATGAAAAGTTGTTTCGTAGTCGTAGCTATAGTTACATGTAATTTGACGTTTCCTATAAACAAATAATAATAAATTACACACTAAATATTAACCAAGCAATGAAGTTTTTTGACAGCGGCTGAACATATGACGTCATGCGCTCTGATTGGTGTCTGTTGTCACGTGACTTGAGAGTGATTTTATTAGGTTTTATTTATTAAATATTAATTAAATTCCTTAAAAATAAGGAAAAATATAGTATTTTTTAGTATTTCTATCATAGAAACTACTACTTTTCGTTAAAATTATGTTTTTATTTGAATACAGTCAACATCCCTATTGTTAAGAAACATCCATTGTTACAATCCTATATTAGAAAAAAATATTTTTCAAACAACTGTCACCGCCGGAACTCAAACCCGAATCTTTCGCGGCGGAATGAGTTATCAGTCACTCTACAGGGCCATATCTCAACAGTTAATCTTTATTACTATTGACAATATTTAACAAAACTCAAAGAAATAATAATATAATAATATTATTTGGAATAAATTGATTTTTTAACCTAAGATATATTTACATAAACCTAGTTAATTTTTATCAATGGAACTTTTGATATTGTCATTATGCGTTGACAAAAACATGAACTGTCTGTCAGCTGACGTCATTTCCGCGCTTGCGCTGATTAATCAGATGCAACGAGGCAGCCTCTGTAACTCTACTAACCTTGCGCCTGGCAGTGTATATGCAGTACAGCCATGTTACAAATATCTTTGTGACAGAATATTTACGCCCTCGCATGCCAGCCCATAAGAAAAATAATATATGTCCATTCGAATCATTGAACATTACGGCGAAATGCCATACATACCACCAACATGGTATCCTACCACAAGCCTGTATACATGTATAAATGTATTATGGTATAATGCATTTACTCACCTCTTCTCTTTCCCCCTTGCATATATCTCTCTCGTGTTTGTCAGAGTTTCTCAATCAAATTTAGAATACGGTCGTCCGGCTTATCAAAATTTGATAATTTTGAACAGTGCACATTATTCCTTATACACAAAATGTTGACAAAATATTAATTTTTTATTTCCTTCCTCTTAATTGCAACAAGAATTTAAAAAAATCTTCTAATTTCAAACGCCTGAACTTAGGCGCTATATGATGACGTTAACTGTAGACCTGAGTCAGCACATTACTCCCGTGCATAGAAAGAGATGTATATATCAGTTCAACGTTCGTTTAGACATTCCAGAGTTACTCACAGATTTGCCTGTGATTACGAAAAGTTTATTGATACTATTAATGTTAGTGTTTTTACAAAACGGAATAAAACATTTCTTTACTTTCGGAATTTTTACAGGCCTTTTAATAATGTAATAAAACATGTACCAGAAATACAACAGGTGATTTATGACCTATCTCTCTAGAAAGAGTTAAAAATTATAATTTTCCTGATATCAAAGGTGTTAATTTAATTATGAAATGATTAAAACAAAACTGCATGACGACTGTATATACAAACTTTTAATAAAGCCCCAATTATCAGATCGACTAGAATACTATTGAAAACCGCTGATGCAATTCAGGATTTGTATACGTAATAGGTTTGTATGCGTGTCAGTTTGCACATAATATAATATACACTGTATCAACTATAAAGTAGGTTCTGATAGTGGTTTAACACAGTAATAACAATACACTAGTGAAACATTCACAGGGTCTATTCTGCAGATTTGTACTCTAAAGCTTCTGGAAGCTCTGAAAAGAAAAATAGCGACTAAAATTGGAACTAATCAAATCAACTCAATTGTCAAAATACATTAACATCTTTCATGCAGGGCTCTGAAGTAAACAATTTAGAGAGTTTTGTTTACAACTAACTAAAAACTTGAAGTAGAACAGGTATATTTCATATTTTAATGGACTACTTAAGTCCAATCAACCAACATATCAATACACACACGTTCAGTTTTACGCAGATCGCATATAGACGCTGGGTATAAATTTTATTTGCAGTTTGAAGTCACAATTTGTAACTGCACTGGTTACTTTTGGAGGGCTGAGCGATAAATTGGGTTCGTTCGATTGCCATTTGTTGACATTCATTTACTATTGTTGGGTCTTTTTGAGACAATATTAATACTCTACAATGTCGACCAAAACACTGTTTTGTTTGGAGTTTCTATTAGCAACACATAAGAGACAAACAATCAACACTATTATTATAAAGAGGAAAAATTTGTATTTTTGTATGTTTGTAATGAATAAACTCAAAAACTACTGTGCCGATTTAAAAAATTCTTTCACCATTAGAAAGCTACATTCACCCTGAGTAACATAGGCTATATTTATTGCTAGAAAATAGTAGAAATCCTTACTAAAACTTTAGTAACGTAACCCAAGGTGTAAAAAAAATGCCATAAAACATCTTTCGTCGCATGCGCTGCGGAAACTATTGATGATAGAGCAAAAGTATGTTCTACAATATTAAAGAATATATCAATAGCTACAAAAAACTCCGCGATACTATATTTCCAACTATTATCGTTATGTCTCAATAATAACTTTTTACATTTTAATAATCTATATAGATAAAAGACGATGTATATGTAATCCATGGACTCCAAACGGGTAGACCATTTTTGATGAAACTTTCAGACAATCTTTAGATTAGCCCAGCGGGTGATCTTCTGAAGTTTGGTAGCCATCGGATCAACAGAATTTTTTAAATTTCTTTTTGGGAAATAAGATTTTTCTTTGATTTTTGAACATTCACAAATAAAAGCGATTGAATTCGCGCAAATTCTATACACGTTGAGAATTTAATGATAATGATTCTCATCTTTTATATCCTATATATCACATTTACACCCGGGCGAAGCCGGACTGGACCGCTAGTATAATATAATTTTCAATCTCATTGTGATCAGACGTATTTAGATTTCGTCTTGATTAAATCAAATTTTATTATTACACTACGATAGTACGTATGCATAATAATATTATACGTCGAAAATACATGTTTAATAATGTAGGCATGCAAGTCATGTAGGCAAGTTTTAAGATAAAGAACGTAAAAACATCGTAATATGTTGTTTTATGGCCGGCTAGAATGATTGTATAATATTCTAGGTATACGTTTTAGATAAACGTAAAAACGTGATTCTCGAAGACATGCTTGAATATGTGCTAAACCACACTTTTATTGAAGTTATACATCCTTTGGCGCATTGAAGGTTTTTTTATGGAAATTTTATGGAAGTTGCGCACGTAGTATGCAACGAATATGAGACACCATGAAATGAGGAAAAATCTTCTCAGTTACGGAAGTTGCGCACGCAGTATGCAACGGACAAGAGACATCATGTACCATGGTATAGTGTTGGGTAAATCAGATCTGAACCGGTTCAAAACGCCGACTCTGACAGAAGATCCGTGACAGCCGACGGATCAACGGATCCGCATAACTCAGTGAAACACTTAATATACAGAAGCACATTTTACACTTACGTATCAGTCAGGGGCGTAGCTACCGCCGTATCTGTCGTATCAATTATACGGGGCCCCCAACGTGCGTAAGCAAAAATTAATAAAAACTTCCCAATTTTTTTTTATTTCAGAAATGACAAAAGTCAAAAAAAGCAATTTCTTTTTTTCCCGCGTAAAGCGTGCGTTCAAAAGTTGGCAAAACCCTACATCGGTTATCGCGGGCTGCGGGATTTCCCGGTTTAAGTCATTTACTTCAACGGGGGAAGGGCCCCCAAACAAATTTTTATACGGGGCCCCGCCAAGGCACGCTACGCTTCTGCTATCAGTTCTTGATTTGATGCATCTGCCAGCTCAAATGACTCATGCATCACATGTTTGGCTATGCATTCTTGATTCTATACAGGTCGTGATATGATTGACTGAACTAGGTAACTCAGTGGCAGACTGCAGTAACATATTCAGAAGTCGGCTCTTTTTGAACCGGTTCAGTGAGCCGGCTCACATACGGGATCCAGATGCGAAGATGCAGATCACTAAAAAGACCCGTTTTTCCCATCTCTAACCAGGTATATAACCAAAGCTGAAATCGTCGATAAAGCTAACTCTTCGATGTAGTATAGTTCTTTGTATTCATATATGACACGTCTCATTTCTCTGTTATAATATGCTGATAGAGTTGTCCACCTATTATTCAAAGTAAATAAGTAGGTACTACTCGAAGTGAACAGGCTAACTTTTAACCATATTTAACATCTCTCTTGAGTCTAGACATTATTTTTTCAATGTAAATTATTAACGAAAATGTGAATATTAATTATCGCGATCACGCTAAAGAAGTGTAACTTCTGCCGCGCGTACATAAGTATTCGCACCACTTTTTGATTTATTTACTTAAATCTTAAAAACACCAGGGCTAGTTAGGCCTAATATTATTGACCGCGACATTTCAACCGAACGACAGTTCACCGCAGACAGTTCAATCGCGACACTTAAACCGAACGACCCGCGTCACCTCTCGCGCTAACAGAAATTTTATTTTATTTTATATAGGTAATAGGTATGTAAAATGTGAATATTAGAATGGTAATGTCCCCCAATTGTCTGAAATTTTTTAGTTACTGCAAAATGACCTTTTTTATTTAATATGGTAAAATCGAACGAAATATTATAAAAAATCCTCAGTCATAATAACGTATTGTGTATTGCCTAGTGCGATGACACTTGATTATTTTTAGATGAGTAACTTTTCGATACAACAAACGACATGCAGTCGTTATTATCATGAAAATATTTACAATATTACGTAACACAGATCGACAAGGTGATACGAATTTACGATGAAGGGACCTCCTCTTCAACACCCTCGTGCTGTGACAGTTGTATGATTCGTTCACTCGGAATATACAAGGACACTTATCAACATAAGTGACTTATTGCAACACATGGCAAACGGATCGTGTTTTAGATGCATAATATTGCAGGATACATTTTCACCACAGACAGTAGAACGATAAAAAAATTAGCGTATTTTCGCTTGTTGTCGGACTTTCAAATTCATAAGCTTCAAGCAGTCGGAAGTATCAACTTGTGATGTGAACTGATTACAAATTTGAGAACCGTTTTTACTTTGAAAAAAAACCGGTAATCTCAGGTTTTTTTGTTAAAAAACATTGAACATTTTAAAGTATACTTTATTAAAATCTAATCAACTTCTACTTAAAAATAAGTAATCGCATAAGTCGTAATTTTGATAAAGAAAGCAGATATGATCGACAACGTTCGCTTACAACCTGGTTCTTCTGGATGACAGTACGTACTGGTCTGACGTTGGTGTTTGAATACACGAATAATGAAACACAAGTGAGTCCAAAGGTAATCGGTTTTAGTAACCATAAACCGATGTTCATCGCTTTTCACGAAAACTAGTTTTTTTAGATTTTTCTAAAACCGGTTCGCATCACTAATATCGACTATATGACGAGCTGCAAATCTTTGGTGTCGAGTATAAAGGGCTTAAGTCGAAAAATCTAGTTTTTTAACCGTTAAGGCTGTCGAAACGCTCTGAATTTTGTTTGTGCCGAGACCCAGCGGTAAGGGGCGAGGTAGGCAAAAGACATATTGTGGGTGTGACCTTCTTTAGCTCTGTCTCGCTCTAATCATCCGCACGTTTCAATTTTTGGCTGGTGTCAACTACGAGGCTAAAAAATATTGTTGCAAGGGTGCCGCTGTCAATTGATTACTCTAAGTTTGGAAAATATTTTGAAGATTTAAAAAACTTTTCCGAAAAAGGAAGAGTCACTTTAGGTTTGTGATGGAACAGTTTTGTGAAATAAGTACGAATAAGGTCGTAGTATGACATTGAAAACGTGTGTTTTTTTGGCACAATTAATGCCAACTTTTTTCTAGTAAATAGTACATAAATAACAAAAGTAGTCCATTAGAGACCTAGATTTGTCCTTTATCTTCCTTATACAGAAATAATTTTTGCAGAATGTTGACGAATAAGTCTATAATCAGTTGACAACCGAAGCTCTATTTTTGGCTTAAATTCAGAGCGTTCCGACAGCCTTAATTTCGTTATGTAGTCGACAAGTTGGAACATAAGTACTAACTGCTACCATCCTACCAAAATCCGTTCAGCTGTTTGACTTATCTATATCGTGCTTACAGACAAACTAACTTTTTTCAAAAACATTTTTTTTGGGCTTCAAGACGATTTTTTTTGTAAAATTTTGAAGAGTGAATTGTGGTCAAAATTAGTACCATTCCCTATTGTGGAGTTGTAATCGTAATTGAACCCACAGTGCGATTGACTTTATGAAACGTTTTCATATTGGTTTTGGCTTATAGGCAGTCGTACAAACGTAAATATAAAATACGGTTGTATTTTACTATAGTAATGCGACAATAAGAACAGCAGCAGTATTTCGTTTATCGAACGACGTGATTGAAATCAAACTGTGGAATAATTTAACGATGGTTCGATATGCAGACAAACCCCATTGCGTTCGTCCCGCGTCCCACCCGAACCCCCTTCAATAAACTGTCTCATTCTTTATATTACTCTCCTGTTGTCACAATAGGGAATTTGTATGACTTTTTTTCCAATAGAAATACTTACTGTTAAACTTATCTATTAGTTATTTATATTTATTTTTCTTTTCAAACCTCTAGAAAAAGGATTGCGTTTGAATTAATTTTTCCGCTTTCAAAATGCTCTTTTGAAGTCATACTTCTTTTGATTTTTAGCAGGCAACGGAAGCTATGTGCATACAGCTAACGAAAATTCGACAGTATGAAGTTAGTCCTGCCAACGAAAATTCGACAGTTTGAAGTTGGTCGTGTTAAGGAAAATTAGACTGTATGAAGTTGACCATAAGAGGCTTAGACTAAAATGAGAGATGGACTAAATCAATGGACTTTCTGTCATCTAGAAACTATATAACATACTAGACGACTATAACTGTGATTACAACCAATTGTCTTTTCAAGTGTCATCCAACAGAATTTATAATCATCCTATTTTTAAGGTAGTTGTCGTGGTACAATATTGTCAAAAAGTTCTAGATTATACGCGCCACAAAAGTATACTAGCTTGTAGCAAAGTGATTCATAATTTGTACGCAAGACTGTACCCGTGGAAACGCAACCCATACAGTATTCATATGATTGTATACTTTTCTATAAATTGTTGAACTTTAAACCGTTATTTATAAATAATTAGACGGTCAAAAAAAATTTCTTATTTTTTTTTAAACTCATAACAAATGCATTGAAAAACTGTCAGTTTTTGGACAGTTTCTGACAGTTAGTTCTTTTTTTATAAATAAGAAACTGGTTCAGAACTACAGAGATCGTATACAATCAATGTTAATTATCCACTTTTTAATTGAATTTATCTCGGATTATATACGGTCAATCGACTTCAAATTTTCAGGGTAATTGTATTATCATGTCCTTAATAAGTATACGAAAGTTAAAAATTTTCTGACGGTGTGCCTTAACCACGACAACTACCTTAATTACTTAATGGATGACTATAAAAGTAAAGACCAAAATGAAATTTTGAATGTGTTAATTTATTGTAAGTATTATTCTTAAACGTTTTAAAGATTTTATGTCAATAAATCATTTGCATATATATCAAATTTAGTATTTGAACACGCCAAATATAATTTCAAACGCACGTAGGTACACCCTTTTTTTTAAATACGACACATGTGACGTCACAAAACAGCATTCAAAGAGTAAAGTCAGTATCGATATAGGAGAAAACCCAGTTAAATATTGTAATTTAACAATGTAAGAAAAAACATGGGTCTTGTACAATGAAAATATACGTCAGATTGTGACCGAAAATTTACAACTTTACGTTTTTTCTCAAAACAATATTTCAGAGAGCATAAAAAAGTTAATATGGTCTAGATTGGGTATGAGTTGTGTGATGCTATAAAAAAATGCAAGACAGCCCTATTGCTTTAGGCTACTCTATAATGACGACATTTTAAACTCTTAACTTTTATAATTGACATAATATTAACTGAGAAAAATGAATAACAAAATACAATACATAATATTTACATTGTAACATTTTCTTGAACTAAATCAACGTAAGCCACGGGGGTTCCCCGCATGAACTCGCATATCTGATATTCATCAAAGAACTATAACACAAACTGGAAGCCACTTGCTGGTACCAAGTTGAGGGGTAACTCACCTTTATTTTTAACAATACAACAATAAAATAATGAAACGAGAACAAATTTCTACATGCATTTTTACTTACTTTTTCCCAAATTTATTGAATAAAAGAAAAGGGGACTCGAATTTACCGTTTTTATGTAATAATTGTGGTTTATGATGTCTTTATTTATACTACTGAAGATTTAAATTTAATTGTGTGTCAATCAATACAAAATTCACTTCTTTTCAATTTTTATTTCTAAAGTTAGGAAAGGGCATGTTTCAGACGCGCATGTTAGAGAAGCCACGAATAAGGTCTTCAAAATCAATATCAAAAATCGATATGTGCTAAAAATGTTTCAAAATAATTTTTAATTAAAATGATGTTAGTTATCAAATACGCAGAGAACTGCGTTTATTTCCAAAATCACTGATTCAATTGCCATCAAAATTAATAGCTCTTAAAAATCAATCTTAAAAATAACATGTTCTAAAAATGTTTCAAAATAAATTGTTAATTAAAACGATGATGAGTATAAAGTACGTAGAAAACTGTGTTTATTTCCAAAACCACTGATCCGATTGCCATCAAAATTAATAGCTCTTGAAAATCCTTAAAAATAACATGTTCTAAAAATGTTTCAAAATAATTTTTAATTAAAATTATGTTGGTTACAAAATACGTAGAGAACTGCGTTTATTTCCAAAATCACTGATCCGATTGCTATCAAAATTAATAGCTCTTAAAAATCAATCTTAAAAATAACATGTTCTAAAAATGTTTCAAAATAAATTGTTTTCTTGTTATCTCTCTCTATAGTACAAAGCTACAATGAACTGCGATATTTTATGTTGATAAAGTAATGCTATAAATCTTGATATAGGGATGCCGAAAAAATATCGATATTTTTTATTTGATATATCGATGGTTTTGGGTGACATTTAATATTTCGATATATCGATATAAAATTCCGAGTATTGAAAACCAATATTTTTTCCAGTGGCAACACTTGTATGTACTACCGCGACTGACTATAGTCGTTTAATTATTCCGAAAATATCGAAAAATCCACTGAAAATGAAATATATGTTTTTACATATGTTTTTGGAAGATACTTTAAGTACAAAAAAAAAAAAAAAAAAATGATTTTTCGGGAAAAAGGACTTTATTTATAAGTAAAACACTTAATATTTTATTTCCAGCGACGTTTCGTTCCTTGTTTGGAACTTTATCAAGCTTTAATAACTGTAAATCATTTTTTTATATTAATTACCAAGGACAAAAAAGAAATAAAGTCAATACTTTAAGTACGTTCCAAAAACAACAGTGAATAAAGCATATGTAAAATACGTTTCTTTTTTATCGGATTTTTCGATATTTTCGGAATAATAAACAGTCAAAATATCAATTCGTGCAATATTTCATTCATTTCTACAACATCTAGAATATTTTTCATTATTTTGATTTACACCTCAATTCATGCTGTACCAACAACTTTCTGCCGAATGTCACCTCTTGCACGCATGTCATAGGTTCGCCATCCCTGGCTTTATTAATTGTTCGATTAATCTCTAAAATTATCTGCTCCTAAATGTATAAGACATTTGATTATTAAACAAAAAAAAATTCTTATCGTTGTTTTTGATTTCAGATAATTATTTATTATTTGATTTATTAGAAATAATGTCCGTTGACATTACAATAAGCTAACCAATATGTATACTAAATTTCTTCGAGTGCCAATGTTCTCTTTAAAATTACACCGATATATCGATATTTTAAAAAAAATATATCGGTAGTGATATCCATACTTGAAAAAAATATCGATACGATATATATTGATACTCTTTGGCACTTCTGACATTCCTATCTTGATATCAATAATATAGCAACGGGAATTTTTAGCCAAATGAGACAACGGAATGTAGGGGAAAGGCCCCTAACTTGGACCGAATCCTAAATTGGACCATCGCCTTTATATAAACATAAGTAGACGTTAGTGTTATCTATCGGCAAATAGTTATTGCTTACAAGATTTTTAGTTGAAACATGAAAACAGAGCTCTGTAAAGCGTAAAATAGTTGTGTAATGACGTCTGACATTTTTTGGTGTTAGCTGATGTAATTTGATCTCCAATTTATATAAGCGATAACTTTTTTTACTGGTAAGTAAATTTTACATTTGCGGGTGTAGTTTTTAAGAAAGTTATTGTTTATTATTTTATTAGATTGTTTACCCGATATTTGCATTAATTTTTATTTTTAATACTGAAAAGTTAATGTGAGGTTAGTTTCTTAAATTGAACCGCCTAATGGGTTTTAAGTTGAACCGGTCCAAATTAGGAACTGTTTTACCTTATAGGTAAAAATGTCAGTGCGTGGAAAATATGGAAAATGGGATGAGGAAAATATGAAGAAAGCCATAACTGCATACAAAAATGGAATTGCAGGTTTAAATGAAATAGCTAGAAGTTTTAAAATACCAAAAGCAACGCTAAAACGTAGGATTGACGACAAAAATAAAAATGTGCATGGTAACACAAAAAAATTTGGACGTGCCCCAGATCTTCCACAAGAAATTGAAGAAGAGATAGTGAATCATGTGTTAGAGCTTGAAAGAACTCTTTTTGGGATTACGCGTACTGATTTAAGAAGACTTGCATACGATGTTGCAGAAGCAAATGGCATTTCTCATCGATTCAAAAATGGACGAGCTGGTAAGAAGTGGTATTACTCTTTTATGTCCCGACACAAAGAATTATCTCTTCGCCAACCTGAACCTACTTCCGCTGCGAGGGCTCTAGGGTTTAGTAAAGAGAAAGTTATGGCTTTTTTTGAATGCCTTACTGCTCTTTACGATGAGCATAACTTCGGTCCATCTGAAATATATAACGTCGATGAGACTGGCCTGAGTACGGTTCAGAAACCACAAAAAATAATTGGGCAGAGAGGTAAGCATCAAATAGATGCTCTTACAAGCGGGGAACGTGGTGTGAACACGACATGCGTTTGTTGCTGTAGTGCGGCTGGCATGTATATCCCACCTATGCTTATATTCAAGCGAGTAAGATTCAAAGAAGAACTCAAGGAAGGGGCACCTCCGGGAACGGCATTTGCTTGTTCAGAGTCGGGCTGGATTACAAGTGAATTGTTCGCAAAATGGCTACAGCATTTCATCGCCTTTGCAAAGCCATCTAAAGATAAAAAAGTTCTTTTAATCATGGATGGGCATACCACCCATACAAAAAATTTAGAAGCCATTACGCTAGCGCGGGATCATGGTATAGTGATGTTGTCACTACCTGCACATACCACACATCGACTGCAACCCTGCGATGTTTCATTTTTTAAGCCCCTTAATTCTTATTACAACCAAGCAGCAGATAAGTAGCTTCGTACGCATCCTTGCCAAAATATAACACAGTTTCAAGTGTCAAGATTACTTGGAGAGGCATATTCCAAAGCTGCATCAGTTGGAAATGCTACGAATGGGTTCGCAAAATGCGGCATTTGGCCTTTGGACAAACATGTATTCGACGACAGCGAATTTGTTTGCATTTCTAATGCTGACGACACGAGAACTAGAAATGTAGCAACAGAAGAACAAACAAACTCTATAGCTGATGAAGAAGACATTGTCCAAAGAGGTGCTCAGCCTGTTGACGCGAACAGCTCACCATCGCTTCAAAAAAAGAAACATGTGGCCCAAATATCACCTTTACCCATTTTAAAACGCAAGTCACGCACACCAGCTGCTTCCACTTCTACTGTGATTATAACTGGTAGTCCTTACAAGAGGTGTCTAGAAGAAAAGCAAAGGAAAAAAAATGTGGTAGTACCTTCTCAAACCGCCAAAAATTTATTTGGCCCGTCAACGTCTGTGTCTAAAGGGAAGAAAAAATCAAAAGAAATCAAAGGAAAGCGCACTTCAGTAGAAGATTGTTCGTCAAGTGAGTCAGAAGATGAAGACTGTCTTTGTGTGGTGTGTCTGTCTGCATTTTCGAAATCCAGCCCAGGAGAAGAATGGGTGCAGTGTCTTTCTTGCAAGAGATGGGTCCACTTGAAGTGTGCCGATGGTCGCAATGTCAATTATTACTACTGTATTAATTGTCAGTCTGACAGCGACTGATTATATTTTGTCGATATATTTTTTCTTTTGATATGTAATTATTATTCAGAGTTATATTTTTTTTTTATCTAAATAAATTTTCATATCTAAACTAGTGAAAAATAGACATGGTCCAATTTCGGAGATCTGTGGTTCAAAATAGGCTACACGTTTCCTAAATTGGACCATTAAAGCTTTTTTGAAAATATTTATTTATAACCAGCCAAAAATAATTTTAGCATGTTTAATAAGATTTATGCATTTATAACAATGTTAACATTATTGTCAATTTTTTTCGCTCATAAAGGTGAATTAAATTGCCATTTTTTTGAGACATTTTCTTAAGGGGTCCAATATAGGGACCTTTCCCCTACATATTATTGCGATACTTTGTCAATCTAAAGATATTTGACTCAAAAATATACACGTTTTCCATTGAATCATATCCATTTTCTCACAGATCTGCGACGGTAGCATACTGGTACTGTTATCATCAGTAAATGCTGGTAACAGGAAATCAGTTTGCGAGTTTAGCGTTCTCACCATTCTGGACAACTCACTCAATTGTTCCGTCAATATTTCTCATCAAACTCACGATTTTGCAAATAAAAAACCCGGGTCGCAGTGCCAAAACCCTGCCGACAATATAGTGTATTTGCTTGTATAGGGCCGTGTGGTTTTATACTTTTATTATGTGAAATTAAGTTTGTTTTTGGGCAAAATAAAAAATTTAACCCCTTAATACACCCCTTAAAATAACATTTTTGTCTTAGCTGTAATATTATTATCAATCTAACGTCTACACCGAATTAAATACACCCTTCAAAAAATAAGTCACTATCTGCAAACTAGTGTTTTTATAAAATTTGTAAATCCGGTCCTGTCGGACCGATTTTATTAAAATTCTGGGGACACTTTTTAATCACTACCAAAGGGTTAAATTTCAATTTTGAAACGATTCGGAGAATTTTTTCGGTATTTTGGGGCCCAAAAACAGTTTTCAACCCCTAAAAACTACCCTTAAAATAGCCCGATTAGGCCCATTTTAAATAGGCTTCTTGCGGTGATGGGTTTCAACACGTGGCCCAAATTTCGTTGAAATCAATTAACTCTTTCGAAAGTTATCGCGCGTACACATATATATATATATATATATATATATAAATATATATATATATATATATATATATATATATACATATATATATAAACATTTTTAAAAATGGTGCCAAAGTGTTTAGGAGGTTATGAAACGTCGAGAAATTTTGGTCCGACACCTAGGTCCCGCCATCCGACCAACGCCAATAGTGTATGTTGCCATATGGCAAATACACTAAAAATAGCTAATTAAACACAATCATTATAGAGATGTATGTCTCAGAAGGCCAGCAGTAGGTGCGCCTGATATCTGCAAGGGGTCTTTTATAGTAATTCATTACATAATACATAAATAATTATATGTTACGTTGAATCGTTCGGGCCGTTCCCCCAAACTTAGCAGTCAAAGGAGTCAAAGGAGGTGCTCGCGGCCTTACAATACTATGGGTAGTTCCCCGACAATCAGTCGTGAGAATCTACGCTACAATTAGTGTAACCGAAGCTGCAATTCCAATACACAAATACACCGCTGTGCTCCATGTGTTCGTATCCCAGTATGGGCAATGTTACATGCTGTTGAGAAATTACTCAGTCTCCTGTCGATATTCTTACTATTGATTTTTTTTCGATTTTTTTTAATTAGACGTTGATTTTAATTCACATGTTTATAAACTACCGCAGTGTCAAACCCTTCGTTTATTACCCTAGTTATTATATAAAAATTCTATTGTAAATTTGCATATTGTTGAAAGATTTTGAACTATAAAATTGATTTGTCAGGAAAAAGGACTTTTTAAGTAAACACTTATTAGTGTATTTGCCATATGGCAACATACACTATTGGCGTCGGTCGGATGGCGGGACCTAGTCGGATGGCGGGACCTAGGGGTCGGACCAAAATTTCTCGACGTTTCATAACCTTCTAAACACTTTGGCACCATTTTTGAAAATGTTCATATATATGTGTATATATATATTTATATATATATATATATATATATATATATATATATATATATATATATATATATATATATATATATATATATATATGTGTGTACGCGCGATAACTTTCGAAAGAGTTAATTGATTTCAACGAAATTTGGGCCACGTGTTGAAACCCATCACCGCAAGAAGCCTATTTAAAATGGGCCTAATCGGGCTATTTTAAGGGTAGTTTTAGGGGTTGAAAATTGTTTTTGGGCCCCAAAATACCGAAAAAATTCTCCGAATCGTTTCAAAATTGAAATTTAACCCTTTGGTAGTGATTAAAAAGTGTACCCACAATTTTAATAAAATCGGCCCGACAGGACCGGATTTACAAATTTTATGAAAACACTAGTTTGCAGATAGTGACTTATTTATTGAAGGATATATTTAATTCGGTGTAGACGTTAGATTGATAATAATATTACAATTAAGAAAAAAATGTTATTTTAAGGGGTGTATTAAGATGTTAAATTTTTTATTTTTCCCAAAAACAAACTTAATTTCACATAATAAAAGTATAAAACCACACGGCCCTATACAAGCAAATACACTATATTGTCGGCAGGGTTTTGGCACTGCGACCCGGGTTTTTTTGTTATTTATAGCGACGTTTCGTTCCTGACAAATCAATTTTATATTAATTACCAAGGACAAAAAAGAAAAAAAAGTCAATTTCGAACTATATTTAATTATTGACTTTATTTCTTTTTCGTCCTTGGTAATTAATATAAAAATTATTTGTCGGGAAAAAGGACTTTTAAATAAACACTTAATTTTTTATTTACAGCGACGTTTCGTAAATAAAAAATTAAGTGTTTATTTAAAAGTCCTTTTTCCCGACAAATAATTTTTATATATTTAATTATTTGTAAAATGTTCTCTACGGTGTAGTTTGTAAGACCAACTTAATAAACAGTCGGATATAGCTATAGTTTGCTATAATTGCTAAGAAACACCCATTGTTATAATGCTATATTAGAAAAAAATATTTTCAAACACTGTTACCATCGGAGCTTAGGCTGTCGGAACGCTCTGAATTTAAGCCACACTACGAGGCTAAAAAATGCTGTGCAAGGGCGCCGCTCTCAGTTGATTACTCTAAATTTTGGAAATATTTTGAAGATTTAAAAAACTTTTCCGAAAAAGAAGAGTTTGTGATGGAACAGTTTAGTGAAATAAGTACGAAAAAGGTCGTAGTGTGACATTGAAACGTGTGTTTTTTGGTACAATTAATGCCAACTTTTTTCTAGTAAATCATACATAAATTACAAAAGTAGTCCATTAGAGACCTTGATTTGTCCTTTATCTTCCTTCCAGAGAAAGATTTTTTGCAAAATGTTGACGAATAAGTCTACAATCAGCCGAAGCCCTATTTTTGGCTTAAATTCAGAGCGTTTCGACAGTCTTAAACCCGAATCTTTCCACTATCGCGGCGGAATGAGTTATCAGTTACTTCACAGTAACATATCTAAATAGTTTGTCTTTCTCATATTTAAAGCATATTTGTAGCTGTTATTTTACATAATGCGAGAGCTAATTTTTCCTTAAGTACTTGAGTGTTTGAAAATATTTTTATTAATATGGCATTCTAACAAGTGGTGTTTCTTAACAATTATAGCAAATTATATTTATTTATTTACAGCACATTAAAGACGCTATTTTAAGTCACTAGCATCTGATTGTATTAAGTTACGTCAAACTAAATTAAACAACAAGACCGGCAAGAAATGTCGTTCATTACTTTTATAGACCACGCACATTTATCAAGCACGACCAGCACAGCAAGGAGCAAAAAAGTTTATGTTCGTAAAATATCCATGTTATTTAGACCAGCACCTGCAACCAGCAACGACCGTCAGTTAGACGCCTGCAATTTCTGTCTATCTATCTGACCGATCTAGTGTTCTAGTGCTGTAAATTTGCTCTGATAAAACTTTTTGAAAACTGCAAAATGTCTACCGCACATCACGTAACCTGCACTAAAATTTATTGTGCTGCGCTGGTTTAGTGTGTCATGCAGGTTTGTGCTGTTTTGGGCGTGCTGGTCCCTGCTTGACAAGTATGCGCGGTCTACGAAAGTCATTGAGTTTATTATTCTTATTTTTCATCAGTACGACAATAGAACAAAATGCGAATGCATGGGAAATAATTAAAATGCGTTGTTATGCAATGAAGTGAGCAATAGAGAATATTGACATTTGCATCTCCGCCCTGGCCAACCTCTAGTCAATAAAAATAACTATACAAAAAGGCTGGAAGATTCTTTATAATAATCTCTGAGACTCTCTTAGCGAGGGAAAAAGAATTTATAAAGAAGACAGAAGAGGGTTGTGCCCGTTCACTTTTGTGTCGCGGACCCCCTCACTTCCGCCGTCACTGGCAAGTTCCGATTCAGAATAGCCAGTAACACCTTCTTCTTTCAAAACTTTTGAATATAAAATCAAATGCGTAATTTAACTTACAATTTTACACATAAAAGATCTTTTACGTGCTTTCAATCGAATCTATTGTGTTTTAATTTTAGTGAATTAAATTATTTTCAATAAAGATTTGTTTAATAAGACTATTATAAGAACATTTTTATTTTACGAATTTTGGACTGCTATTGTTTGATGCACCGTTTCCAATATTCGTTTAAAACTGTACCGGGCAAACAAATAAAAAAAAAACCCGGGTCGCAGTGCCAAAACCCTGCCGACAATATAGTGTATTTGCTTGTATAGGGCCGTGTGGTTTTATAGTTTTATTATGTGAAATTAAGTTTGTTTTTGGGCAAAATAAAAAATTTAACCCCTTAATACACCCCTTAAAATAACATTTTTTTCTTAATTGTAATATTATTATCAATCTAACGTCTACACCGAATTAAATACACCCTTCAATAAATAAGTCACTATCTGCAAACTAGTGTTTTCATAAAATTTGTAAATCCGGTCCTGTCGGGCCGATTTTATTAAAATTGTGGGGACACGTTTTAATCACTACCAAAGGGTTAAATTTCAATTTTGAAACGATTCGGAGAATTTTTTCGGTATTTTTGGGCCCAAAAACAGTTTCAACCCCTAAAAACTACCCTTAAAATAGCCCGATTAGGCCCATTTTAAATAGGCTTCTTGCGGTGATGGATTTCAATACGTGGCCCAAATTTCGTTGAAATCAATTAACTCTTTCGAAAGTTATCGCGCGTACACATATATATATATATATATATATACGTATATAAATATATATATATATATATACATATATATATAAACATTTTTAAAAATGGTGCCAAAGTGTTTAGGAGGTTATGAAACGTCGAGAAATTTTGGTCCGACCCCTAGGTCCCGCCATCCGACCGACGCCAATAGTGTATGTTGCCATATGGCAAATACACTAATAAATATTTCTATTCGGAACTACACCAATACCTCACTTTGCGTCGGGGTTTCGTTCCAAAAAAACACGACGCAAATTGAAACGACGCAAAGTGAATTAAGATTTTCTATAGCAAACCATGTAAAGATCGAAGATAGGTTCTAGGCTTACGAAAATACTACTTTTTAAAAAGAAAATTGAACAAAGTAAACATTTAAAAAACAAAAATAATATAAAATTTTATTACATACATACAAAAAACAAAAAAAAAACGTTTTCAATTAAAACAAAATAAACTATTCAATTAATTTATCAAAAACAAAATTTAAATTTCAAAGACTGTTCCGATCCTGACTAATTAAATAGATGAAAAGTTGTCTGAAGACTTAGGATCAATTTTTTAAGTCAATACTAAATTTTTATTTTTATCATGACGTTTCAGAATTTATTTATTCTTTCATCAGGTGTCTGTCTGGAAACAATACATAAGTACAAATATTAAAGAAAAAAAAAAAAAAAACAACAAATCTTAACAATTTTACATACCATAAATTATTTTTTATGTATTAACTGTTTTAATTAGTTGTTTTGTCGTTTCCATTTTTTAGTCTACAGTTTTTTAGTTTATAATTTTTAGCTAAATAGTTTATAAGAACTAATTAAAATATACAATTTCTGTTTATTTGAGTGTCAAAAATTATCTTCAAAATCATATGACTTATTTCAAAGCTTATTCCGATCTTGTCTGCTGTTGTTTCGTTTATATATGTCTAGTAAAAAGTTATAATGCTCACTCAAATTAGTCGTGTCTGTTTTTAAATTAACAGTGTTATTCAAATAAATGAAAACCATTTCACTTACGTTACGTTTTTTGCTACAACTCTCCATATCCAAAATCTCGACTCTGTCAAAATAAAAATTATGCTCTCGAGTCGAAATGATGTTGAGGTAAAGCTGTTTTATTTGTCTTCAAGATATTTATCATTCGGCAATCATAAGAGTGTTGCTGTAGTCTTTTTTCTAACCGTTGTCTGGTTTGGCCTGGAGCCTGCTGGATTTGCTTTAATCCAGCATAAATCCAGGTGGATTGAAAATGCCGCTGGATTGGAAATCCCTAAGTATTTGGCATTAAGACGACTTGGCAACATTGTAATAATGTTACATGAATATTATTAATATGTAGCCGCAGTACCAAACACATGTTTAATATTACGTAGGTATGTCATGTGATATGTAACACATATATATAAAGAGACTGTGTAACGCAAATCTGTTCAGTTGGATGACAAGATCTTCGCATTATATCTGCCTGATTTCCAGATTCCAAACGTTTTCACACTCTTGTGACTCGCATACATATGCCTGCGTTCGGTAAATGTACACTCGCAGAGCGGTGTAACTACCCACCGACACGCTCATGATACCTCGCCTATTTTATACAGGTGTACTGAAACCAAATACACAAAAAAAAATAGCCAAGTGCGAGTCGGACTCGCGAACGTAAAGTTCCGTACCATCGTGCAGTATTTATTAACCTATTTTAATAATACACACTAAGGCGCAGAAATGCCTTAATAGTGTTGGATCACTTTCACACAGTTGGTGCTGAGGTCCAGCGGTAAAAGGCGAGGTAGACAAAAGACATATTGTGGGTGTGTGGCTCTGTCTCGCTCAAATCATCCGCACGTTTCAATTTTTGGCTAAAAGATGCTATTGCAAGGGTGCCGCTTTCAATTGATTACTCTAATTTTGGGAAATATTTTAAAGATTTAAAAAACTTTTCCGAAAAAGGAAGAGTCACTTGAGGTTTGTGATGGAACAGTTTTGTGAAATAAATCCGAATAAGGTCGTAGTGTGACATTGAAAACTTGTGTTTTTCTGGCACAATTAATTCCAACTTTTTTCTATAGTAAATCGTACGTAAATTACAAAAGTAGCCCATTAGAGACCTAGATTTGTCCTTACAGAGAAAGAATTTTTGCGGAATGTTGACGAATAAGTCTGCAATCAGTTGACAGCCGAAGCTCTATTTTAAATTCAGAGTGTTCTGACAGCCTTAAGAGATTCCGTCCTATTTTGACGCTTACAGAAAAAAAATTGCGTATATATACAAATTTACGGTTTTGTGCTATAAGACAAGAAAAAGGATCCTGACATACAGACAGACAGATAGACGAACAACGAAGTGATCCACGTGATTCAAAAAGGGTTCCTTTTTTCTTTTTGAAGTACGGAACCCTAAAAACCCGGACATTTTCCATTATCCGTTTTGTCTCTTTAAATGAATCAGTTCTAGTTTTAGAACAATATAAAAATATCTTCATGTTCTAATTAAATCTAAACCTTGTTGCGAAATCTCATTTGTTTGGCATAAAAGTATAAGAACGATAAATTGATCAATGGTCCCAACTTTTGGGCACCCAAATTTTTTAATCATCTTCCGGAAAGTATAAAGGCCTTACCGCTGAACATTTTTAAAAATAAAATTATAATTTTGCTACAGAATATGTGTTTGTATAATTTCACAGATTTCTTTTCATCTAATATAAAAAATTATTGTATTTTTATGTAAGACTTTGTAAAATGATCTCGATTTTTGTATCCTTCTGACGCTTTTATACCAATATCGGTCACTTTATCTATCTATCTATCTATCAATAAGTGTACACATGTACTTAATAAACCTAACGTGCACTTTTCAGAGTCATCTTACTCTACTCTAATATACCAAACACACTTTATTGTCCCACCTTCATAATAATTAGTGTATTTGCCATAAGGCAACATACACTATTGGCGTTGGTCGGATGGCGGGACCTAGGGGTCGGACCAAAATTTCTCGACGTTTCATAACCTCCTAAACACTTTGGCATCATTTTTGAAAATGTTTATATATATATATGTATATATATATATAAATATTTATATACGTATATATATATATATATATATATGTGTACGCGCAATAACTTTCGAAAGAGTTAATTGATTTCAACGAAATTTGGCCCACGTGTTGAAATCCATCACCGCAAGAAGCCTATTTAAAATGGGCCTAATTGGGCTATTTTAAGGGTAGTTTTTAGGGGTTGAAAAATGTTTTTGGGCCCCAAAATACCGAAAAAATTCTCCGAATCGTTTCAAAATTGAAATTTAACCCTCTGGTAGTAATTTAAAAGTGTCCTCAAAATTTTAATAAAATCGGCCCGACAGGACCGGATTTACAAATTTTATGAAAACACTAGTTTGCAGATAGTGACTTATTTATTGAAGGGTGTATTTAATTCAATGTGGACGTTAGATTGATAATAATATTACAATTAAGAAAAAAAATGTTATTTTAAGGGGTGTATTAAGGGGATAAATTTTTTATTTTGCCCAAAAACAAACTTAATTTCACATAATAAAAGTATAAAACCACACGGCCCTATACAAGCAAATACACTATATTGTCGGCAGGGTTTTGGCACTGCGACCTGGGTTTTTTTATGTTAATGATTTAATGAGACAACCTGTTATTCAGTGTAAATAATAAACGCCTGACATCAAAGTAAATACATTTCGCAAATAGCTACTACACATCATTGTCGCCACTTTGTGGATGGTTTAGTAAAACAAATACATCTTTAAAAATGAAAAACAACTCATTTATAATACATACGAGTTTTCTGCAAATATTTCTTGATTGTGTGTTGTTACTTTTATTTTAAAAAATATCAATTGTGGGTTTCACAGCAAATTTAGATTGTATAAAAATGCATTTTTAGTTTAAAAAACTGGTCGAGCATGAACGCATTTTCTGCGACGAGGGTTTCATGCATAATTTCGAAAAGAAAAGTTGTAGCGGAAAATAAAGAAATAAATTTAAATTTGTGGGAAAACATAGTTGAAAATGAACGGCGAGAATAGTGTTCGTGGTACAACTAAGAATCGTTAATCACTACCACCAACGTTGTTAGTGTATTTGCCATAATATGGCAACATACACTATTGGCGTCGGTCGGATGACGGGACCTAGGGGTCGGACCAAAATTTCTCGACGTTTCATAACCTCCTAAACACTTTGCCACCATTTTTAAAAATGTTTATATATAAGCGTATATATATATATATATATATGTGTGTGTGTGTGTGTGTGTGCGGGCTATAACTTTCGAAAGAGTTAATTGATTTTAACGAAATTTGGCCCACGTGTTGAAATTCATCACCGCAAGAAGCTTATTTAAAATGGGCGTAATCGGGCCATTTTAAGGGTAATTTTTAGGGGTTGAAAAATGTCTTTGGGTCCCAAAATACCGAAAAAATTCTCAGAATCGTTTCAGAATTGACATTTAACCCTTCAGTAGTAATTAAAAAGTGTCCCTAAAATTTTAATAAAATCGGCCCGACAGGACCGGACTTACACATTTTATGAAAATACTACTTTGCAGATAGTGTATTATTTACTGAAAGTTGTATATAATTTGGTATAGAAGTTCGATTGATAATAATATTGCAATTTAAAAAAAATGTTATTTTAAGGGGTGTATTAAGGAGTCAAATTTTTGTTTTGCCCAAAAACCAACTTAAGCTCGCATAATAAAGCCACACTGCCTGTATAAGCAAATACACTATATTGTCGGCAGGGTTTTGGCACTGCGACCCGGGTTTTATTATTAATTGTTGTGCGTTAATTCGCACCAAAAACTATTGAAAACATAAAAATTGATCTTTTTGACATGGAATTCATAGGCTATGAATACTCCATGCAGCTAACACATGTTTTATTACAAAAACGCGTAAAAATTACCCACACACTTTTTTTTTTATTTTTCGCTTTATTAGCTACAAAGATCTCATTTTTTTCTTTTTTTTAACTATTCTCATAATACTTTTGAGCTGCAATATCGATATTTTAAATATCTAACCGATTTTTTTTATTGTTTTGGAATAGAACCCAAAAAAGAAATTTTCGTTCGACAGCTGAGAATAATCTCGTTTTTTATCAGCGTACCTGCAAACAGTTTTTCTACAGTTCATTCATTGTACATATTATTTTTTAATCGAATATTTTTAATGAGCAAATTAATTTTCTCAATTGAATCGTTTCGTTTCTTCCAGCATTTGGATTTAAAAAAAACAAAACAATAATTTAGATTATCTCTCCACCAACAATCACGATTAATTAATTAATTATTATTCATTAAACTGAATCGCTTCAGTTTTTTTATTAAACAGACTTTTTCTTTATTAATTATGTGTTAATTTGACACAAAACCTATTTATTTATTAATTACTGATTGGATTTTAATTAAAATTTAATTTTCATTTCAGTGAATAGAATTATGTAACTCTTTTAAAATTTGATATTAAATTATTAGACGATCTGATCAAAGAAAATTGTTGATATCATCCGAAAGAATTGACTTTCATTAATTTCCATTTTGATTTAATTTGCAGCATACCATCATATTTTCGAAATATTACACATTTTTATTTTAAAATTGTTTGACTGAAAACACTGACTGACCGTTCACAAAATAATCCATTAAAAATAACGTTTCACAAACTTTTCCCCTTTAGAAATGAAGAAAATTGTCCCGGAATCCTATCATTACAAATAGAAGAATTTATTTAATTTTTTGAAGTGAAACAAAAGAAAAACAAATCATATATATTTTGTGTAAATGTCAATTTATAACACTTAGATATAGAGTTTGCATAAATAAATTTCACGTCCGTAGTGTGTGCTATAAAAACATATTACTGCTTGCTTATATGGCACCAGAGATTAATGACGGAAGCCCTAGGAATTCGCGGACTCCAGTTGAGGAATCACTGTTCTACAGAGATATCAGATTCGAACACATGACGGCTGCTTATAAACAAAAAATTTGGACAATTTAATTTCATTTTCTAAATATAATAAAAAAATACAAAACGTAGAGAGATTGCGAGGTTATTACCGAGCTGGGTAGAGTAATGGTGACAGCACTAGACTCGCATTCGGGAGGTGCGGGTTCGAATCCCGGCGGAGGCAGATGTGGCTGGGACTTTTTCCTACTGCCTCTTGCCGAGAGACGATAATTCCTGTACCGGCCATCTTGATTGAGGTTTTCCATGGTTTCCCTCAAATAATTCCAGATAAATATCGAGATGGTTCCTTATTTGAGGCCATGGCCGATTACCTATCAAACTCCTAGTTCAAAAATTACCTACCTTATCGTAGTTTCCTATAGTTTCTTCAAGTTGAAGCTTTAAAAAATGTAGAAAAGTGTGGTAGATGGAAAATAGTAACGGTGCGAATGGCGTCTGTTATGACATAAAGTCGAGAAACGGACGTTAAACGCATTATTATTATTATTATTATTATTGCGAGGTTATTGGATATAGAGGTGACTTCGTTGAATATTTTTATTAACTACCCAATATCGACAGTCCTCTGGATGACGTCATCCCCCTACTACTATTCAGCGAAGTCACCTCTGTTGCTAATAACATACAGAGAGGTGACTTCGTTGAATAGTAGAGGGGAGATGACGTCATCCAGTGGACAGTCGATATTGGGTGGTTAATGAAAATATTGAACGGTCTTTAACTTGACGTTATTCATTGAAACGAGGTATCTAATAGCCTTGGCGGGAATATACTTAAAGCTATGGTTAGCTATGTTTGTTTTCAGTGTGGGGAAAAAATGAACCCTGAAGAAAAACACAGCTAAAGAGAGGTAGATTAGATTAGATTCGAAAAGAGGGCGAGAGGATTTTATTCCTCGTCAACACCGCGACCTTGATAGATCTATTGTGTAGCCCTGACTCGTTTATATCTCTATGAGATTAAGGTTTTTAATAAAGCCCAGAATTGCTTTGGGATCTGTGTCCCATACCTGATCAGGTGTTGGGAATGGATTATTGAGGTGACAGAGTCTTCGCTTCATGACTGCTTCACATTTACAAAGCAGATGCTCCCATGTTTCAGGAGCCTTCAGACAGAAGCGACGTGACTCGATGTCTATTACGCCAATTTTTTAAGGTGATACCTCAAAGGGCAGTGACCTGAAAAGAGCCCTGCAATTATTCTGAGCTCAGATTTCTTTAAGAGTAGAAATAGTCGATTATAGACGCCATGTTTAGATTTATTAAATAAATTTTCTGAACACCAAAAATAATATAAAAAACTAAAGTCAATTAATTAATGTCGGGAATACATCAATATCGAATCAAAATAAAATTATGTAGCATTTTGTCCGTAAGAATGGTTTTTTATAAAAGACATCGATATTGGAGTGATTTTAACAGGATTTGGTGGTAAATTGAATAGGAATAATTTGAATGTAAATACCACAGATGTACGAATATTACGTTATACACAAGTATATTACGAATAGTATGGTACATTCACATTTTAAAGGGTGCAAACAAGTACTACAGCTGTTTTCTGCTACCCTGTGCTACTTTGGATCACAGTACAGAGATGCGCTTAGATCAACACATTTATATCTCATGCAGGGTCGTCTTTAATCTATTGGAGGCCTTGGGCATTACAGGATATTCAATATTCAATTTATTCTGCGAAAAACAATATACATTGTATATAGTCGTCAATAGAAAGAAAAAATTATAAAATATTTACATATTAAAATTAGTATAATCACTTATTGAATAAAAACAGTTTGATATTAGAAATTGCTTTAGAGATCTTTTAAATGTCAACATTAGGGATACATTTTTTATTTCACTTGGCAAGTTGTTGTACAAAGTAACGGCATTAAAATGAGGACTTTTCTATAATGGGGCCCCTATGACTCTTACGGAAGACTATTAAAGATAAAATTTATTAACTCAACATACAGTTTTGTACATACAAGAGACAACAGAATTTAAAAAAAGCGTTCCAGATAACCTGCTGTCTTAAAGTTAAAAAAAAAATAATACAATTAAATAAAATAAGACATTATTATTCATTAGGAAAAAGTCAGTAAAAAAACCCAAACGATGATAGACTTAGTTAAGGAAGACTGTTGTTTCTTAAAAAAGAGATTAATTACTAAGCAAATCAAGAATTAATAAATACATTATTAAAAAATATATCGATATATAAGTAAGTCAATTTATTTGCGAAGCTATATATAGATACAAAACGTCTCCATATGACATATTAAAATATAATACTTAAAAATTATATTAAAATAAATGTATCATTAATATAAATAATATAATATATATAATATAAATAATATAATTAATAAGTATGATATTTGACGGCAGTATCGGTTATCGAATGCTGATCTGGCAAGAACTGGGGGACCCCATCGATCGCGGGGCTCTGGGCACGTGCCCAGTGGAAAAGAGGGCCCTGATCTCTTATCAAAATAGTAGTTTATTTGGTACGAGGTGTGACATTGTTAAAACGAGCGATTGACAAATTTCAACAGTAACACCAGTCATAAAAGCATTACAATTCTAATGTAATGCTTTTTTTTACGTGCCTGCAATAAAATAGCTGATTTTCACTCCTTCGTTCATTCGTTTTTTAAACGAGTATCTCACCATGGTCATAGATGGCGAAGGGTCCCTATAGACAGCATCCAACGTCAGTTTTAATGTTTCGTATATTTTTTAAAAACCGAATTACAGATTACAAGAATGATACAACTGGCTGTCAAAAATAACCTAGCCTATGAATTTATCTACAACTTAGCACGAGGTCGTTTAAAAGTCTGCAGTACACGATGGTAAAGTCAATTTCACTCGTTAACGCCATCTGTCGTCAAACACCCTCGTACCTTTCATTCCGAACAAGATATATAAACTATACTATTCTGAAATGACTTGTGTTTAGGAAGCATGCCACAGATAGCGTTTTTACGGAACTGTTCTGTCGATTTTTCCTTTTACAAAGCAATCGTACCATAACGTGGCATTGCAAAGCCGTCTATGATTCAGTGATCCGTTAGATGCGTGCCCCGCCGGGGCTGAGGCACCAGGCAGTGAGCCCCGTAGGGCGCCATTACTTGTCCTCAACTGATCTTATTCATTACGCCCGCTGATGCAAATCTAATTTAACGCGTACATTTTAAATACATTTTATTATAAACTGGTATTGTAATATCACAATTCATATATCGGCATCATTATGCTATTGTGATTCAGACTTTAAAACCGTATATATGTTAATACATATAGTTTAATCTACTAATATAACTAATGAAAAAAGCTCGTCGGATTATTGTAGAAAAAGTCGGTCGAAAGGTTGTTAAACCAAATTCCCAGGTAAAGACTATGCGATTCGAAATTATAGACGCTCGGCATGCCTGAGGCTACAAATATATGCAGTTGTCAATGTCAATTATATTATTACATACTATATCTAAATTTCGAACTTATATTGTTTGTCGAAGATTATAGACGTTCGAAAATGTATTTATAAATTTCAACAACATAAACAAATGTGACATTTGAAATTAAGCTTAAATTATTATTAAATAATAAATTTTCTCCTTTTCTATAAAACCTTGTATTTAAACATTTTTTTGATCTTTCAAAATCGTTTACTATTAAAACGTTAATTTATCAAAATAATAAAAACGATTGGCTCATACACTGTCGTCGGAAATACGTTTGTTTACAAAATTTCAAATCGATCGGATATTTGACATGCAAAATTTGACCTATATTGACTTAAACCTCTGAAGTTGAATAAAAGATTGTTATAAAAAAAGCGTTGCATACCTTAATTGTTACAGAAATAGCAATATAGTTGGATGTATTAGAAAGAACTAGAAAACTAAGAATGAATTGTAATTGCAATAATGGCATATTGCTATCTAGTATAATATAGAAAAGCACCGCGTACAATAAATAGAATATAAAGATTTAAAGATTTAACTTATAATATTTGGATTTCTAAAAGTTTCATACGATTAATTCACACTTCAGATAATGTTTTCACAGCAAGCAGCGAACCAAAATGTTTATATGTAACGAAAACTTTTCGGAAAGAATCAACTAAAAGCGGATTTATTGCGGCTCAAAGAAGAACCTTTTTTTATTCACGGTTCGTCTGATATTTTCTACGTTTATTTCAGTTTAAACCTAGAAGATTTAATATTATCAAAAACTCGATATGTATTAAAAACGCACACAGTGTAAGCTTATTGAGGACAGTTTGATGTAACGGTTAGCATGCTGACCTTTAGATCAACCTGTCTAACCTCGTTTATGATTTTTTGTGATGTTTTGTAACCGGGCAAAGTCGAGCTATAGTTTTATAAAAGTTTTCAACTCGATTTCTTGCGCGACATAAAACGCTAGAAATATTTAAAAAAAACCCGGGTCGCAGTGCCAAAACCCTGCCGACAATATAGTGTATTTGCTGATACAGGCAGTGTGGCTTTATTATGCGAACTTAAGTTGGTTTTTGGGTAAAAAAAAATTTTACTCCTTAATACAGCCCTTCAAATAACATTTTTTTTCTTAATTGCAATATTATTATCAATCGAACCTCTATACCAAATTATATGCAACTTTCAGTAAATAATTCACTATCTGCAAACTAGTGTTTTCATAAAATTTGTAAGTCCGGTCCTGTCGGGCCGATTTTATTAAAATTTTAGGAACACTTTTTAATTACTACTGAAGGGTTAAGCCCAAAATAGAGATTCGGCTGTCAACTGATTGTAGACTTGGGCCCCAAAAACATTTTTTAATCCCTAAAAACTACCCTTAAAATGGCCCGATTGGGCCCATTTTAAATAGGCTTCGTGCGGTGATGGATTCCAACATGTGTGCCAAATTTCGTTAAAATAAATTAACTTCTTCGAAAGTTATAGCCCGCACACATATATACCTATATATATAAATATATATATATATATATATATATATATATATATATATATATATATATATATATACATATATATATAAACATTTTTAAAAAAGGTGGCAAAGTGTTTAGGAGGTTATGAAACGTCGAGAAATTTTGGTCCGACCTCTAGGTCCCGCCATCCGACCGACGCCAATAGTGTATGTTGCCATATGGCAAATACACTAAAAAGTAAGAAATTGAATCTCCTTCAAAAAAAGCAACTATAAAAAGAGTAAAATAATAAAATTATAGGTCGGCACCAATTTAATTATTAAAACGAATCTATTGCATATATACTTTTATTAAATTGGTGCCAATCTAAAAAGTTTATTATCTTCCTTTTTTAGTGGCTTTCTGAAGAAGATTCATTTTTTTTCTTTTTAAGTTTTTTACTTTTTAGCGAATTTACAATACAACCTGCAGGTAGTCTCTATTAAATAGAACAGGAATCATTAAGATCGATTCACAGAGAGCTTTAAAACTAGATTTAAAGCTGAGACTTATCGTTTGGGAGAAAAAGCACCAAAATCACGTTGCAAGCGTTTAGTCTAACCTTGATTTCAATGGGTGGTTCATAATACAGTAGCATACTAAAATGATCAATTTTATTTTATATAAAATAAAAATTAAATAAATAACCCTTTACAACCTGAGAGAAAAATGTGGTTACATAGTTTCCTTAGTGTCCAAAACATAGTTTTGGATACTTGGTTATAAAGTATATTTTGGTGCTCTCTCAGATAAACTCACGATCGATCGACGTTGGTTGCGTTCACAAAAATAGTTTCGGGTACGGTGTAGAATTTTTCAAAGTCAAAACTCACGATTCTATAATCTCGGGTGTAAAAAAAAACACAATAAAATTTGTTTTAGTCAAGACGAAGTCTAAATACGTCCGATCACAACAAAATTGAAAATTATATTATAATATATTTGTTTGTTTCTTAATCATTGTTAATAGAAACTCGAAACAACTGTTGTAGTTGACAATACAGAGTATTAATTTTGCCTCAAAATGACTAACAATCATATATCTATAAATTTGAATAATTATAATTATTCAAATTTATGGATATATGATTGTTGGTCATTTTGAGGCAAAAAAACAATAACCGGTATAATACTTATAATTATAAGTGTTATACCGGTTATTGTAGACATGATTATGATAAAAACGAAGACTGGAAACCATACCTGAAGTATATGAAGTGTGGGAGTGAGTCAGTTGTTTTCACATAAGCTAGTTTCTGTTTCGCATTTGAATTTATACGATACTGTCATCTGGATTACCGAAACTGTCAATTAAATTGTCGTTATTCAGCTGATATTCTCTCTGCCACCAGCCCCACACGTATATATGTTTAATACGATTCGAAGTGTACAGAGTGCGTTGGCCAAGTTCTCACAAGTTCTTCCTTTCGAGCCCTTTTCGTCCTTCTCTATCTCCGAGACTAGTTACGTTACAGATCTGAATTTTTTTAGGGGGATTCAGGTTACCAAAGAGAAGCAGCATTCCAAATTTCATATGTTTCGGTAGAATAATTTTAAAGATACAAGTGTCCAAAAAACACAGTTTTAAGCATTCACTGACTCACTACCTAACTGACTGATAGATCATCATAAGTTCAGGATACGTTTTTCCATTTGCGTATTCAATATGAGGCTCTATTGCCTCCAAACAAACACTGTTTTGTAATGCGATATTAACTTACAAACGCGAAATATTCATTAATAACTGATAGATAGAAACCTAGGGTACTTCCAATCGAGGCAGAGTTTTGAAATTTGGATCGTAGATCAATCAATAAAAATCCAGTATGATGGATTCTAACACGAAATAGCGGCTTCGGCTTTGGAAAGTTGGGGAGTACAATAGTCGGTGTATATACTAGTGACAGTTTTTTAAAAAAGGAAACGTGCTGTAACTAAATATATCATTTGGTTTTATGAGTAGGTATCTGAATAAAAAGTTATGAAATCCCACTCAAAACATACATGTAAAAAAAGTCAACTTCTTGTCAAGACCGTGTCTTGTTATCTGAAAAATAACTGAAAAGTACATATAATATGCCAAGTTCCTTGCCTACATGTTATTAACAGTGATAGATTTACAGGCCAAACTTGGCAAGTTTTTATTATAGAACTAAGCGATATAGAGACTCTTGAAAACTTGCGAAACATTGAAACTAGCTCTGTAAATTTATTAATTCGCTCAATTTTTTTTTTTTTTTGTATTTATCACACTACTAATAACGTGTAGGCAAGGAACTTGGCATAATTACTTCATTTCAGGTATTTTTTTCAGAAACGTAACAAAACACACAGTCGTGGCTAGAAGTTGGCTTTTTTTAGATATCTGTTTTTGGTGAGATCAGACTGACAAGAAATACCTCTTATTTGCTCCTGGTAGCTGAATAATAAATTAATGATTTTATGTTAAAAACAATATTTTTCAAACGGGGATCAATATGTTCGGAAAAAGATACAAAAGTGCAGGCTATCGTTATACTTTTAAACCGAATTAAGGGGTTAGGTGGGTTTGAAAATTTCAAAAAATCGATTTTTTTTGTCTTATTAAATTGTGCAACATGTTTAAAATATTCTCCTAAAATTTCAAATCGATCCGAATAAAATTCTAAGAGATAGACCCTTTGGAAGTTCTGTCCATCAGGCCACGTCAGTGCAGCGCTTCGCAGGTTAAACGCGTTTATCTCAAAACTCGATTTTTTAAGTCGGTGGACAAGATTTCTCGAAAAGTTATGAAGCGATTTTGTTCAAATTTTGCACAAATTTTTGAAATAACATTATCTAGGCACTGAACGAAGGATTTTTTTTTTTTATTACAACTAATTTTTTCGAGACAATACATGGCGAAAATTTGACCACAAAATGTGTTTTTTTGATCAAAGTCTGTCAAAAATTCAAATTTTAATTTTTTTTCCTTCGTCCAGTACCTAGATTTATCCATGTACTAACGAAATATTTTTGGCTTTTTGATTTTGGAGGAACCAATAATGAGTTATTCTGTCCACGTCAAGGGAGATGAGGTACCAACGGCTAAGTTTTCGGAATTTTTAAATAAAAAATTCACAAAATACTGTTTAAATATGCATCTTTGATATGCTGAATTGTTTAAATAAAATATATGATTGTATATATTAAAAAAAATAATAAAAAACCCGGGTCGCAGTGCCAAAACCCTGCCGACAATATAGTGTATTTGCTAATACAGGCAGTGTGGCTTTATTATGTGAACTTAACTTGGTTTTTGGGCAAAATAAAAAATTTGACTCCTTAATACACCCCTTAAAATAACATTTTTTTTCTTAATTGCAATATTATTATCAATCGAGCTTCTATACCAAGTTATATACACCTTTCAGTAAATAATTCACTATCTGCAAACTAGTGTTTTCATAAAATTTTTAAATCCGGTCCTGTAAGTTCGATTTTATTAAAATTTTAGGGACACATTTTAATTACTGCCAGAGGGTTAAATTTCAATTTTGAAACGATTCGGAGAATTTTTTCGGTATTTTAGGGCCCAAAAACATTTTTCAACCCCTAAAAACTACCCTTAAAATGGCCCGATTAGGCCCATTTTAAATAGGCTTCTTGCGGCGATGGATTTCAACACGTGGGCCAAATTTAGTTGAAATCAATTAACCGTTTTGAAAGTTATTGCCCGCACACATATATATATATACGTATATATATATATACGTATATATATATATATATATAAATATATATATACATATATATATAAACATTTTTAAAAATCGTGCCAAAGTGTTTAGGAGGTTATGAAACGTCGAGAAATTTTGGTCCGACCCCTAGGTCCCGCCATCCGACCGACGCCAATAGTGTATGTTGCCATATGGCAAATACACTAATAAAAATACCCTTTTTTGAACCTCTGAAACCCACCTAACCCCTTAATTAAAATTTGGTACACGTATAGAGCGCTCCTCTACTCAAAATATAGGCTACTTTATCAGTTCTCACGCGTTAAAATAGTCTCAAAAATTAGTTCCTTCCCATTGACTATAGTCACAGGCTTCTGTTAGATTACTGAGTATTGAACTTTAAATGTCTATTTCGTTTCCTAATCGATCGTTAAAGTTCCACAGGAATGTATTTGGTACCTATGTGAATTTGCATTTTCATCTTGAAGGATATTAAGTAAATATTAAAATACATTTGTACACCAATATGCTAGAAATCTCAAACAAGAACACATTACAGAGACATGTTTATATACTTATGTATACAAAGTGTTCTTAAAAAATGGGTTCAAATTGCTGTAGCGTGTTGAAAAGACCCAGTAATTCCGAAAATTTCCTATATAAGTCATATTATGTCCGAAAATACTTTAGTAAAAAGTTATAAAATAAATACTAACAAAGCATTGACTACAAGAAACGTTCAAAAGTTTTAAAAACGCCGTGTATATAGGGTGTCTGAAAAAACAACATTTTTTATTCATTTTACCCCCCAAATTATCAAGATTAAGAAGATTCTCTACAAAAAATAAGGTTATAAAACTCATCTATGTTGGCAATTCTGAAATCTGAAATTAACATTTGAGGTTGACAATTGACATTTTTGATGCATAATGTAGATGCTGATCATTTAATCTCTCTTTCCCTCCCTCACTCTCTCTCCTCCCTCCCCCTCCCTACCCATCTCTCCCTCCATCTCACCCCCCTCTCTTGCCCTCCTCCCTCTCTCTGATCACAATGCGTTGCAACCAGTGTTACCAACCCTACTGTTTTAACAGTAGATTTGCTGTTTTCGTATTGATGCTCCTGTTTTCTGTTTTATTCCTAATTTTTACTGTTTTTCAATTAGCGTTCAGCGCTACCTATTACATTATGCAAATATTTTTTGATAACCACTATGTAATAAAACGTAAAGACACTAGATGGCAGTATCTGCTCTTGTCGCGATTCGAATCTCGAGGGAATTCTCCGACCACAGTCTATGTGATTGACAGTCATATTTTTATGTACGGGGAAATCCCCGTACATAAAAATATGACTGTCTTCATGTGTCTTTCTGTGGCTTCAAATTGAAGCCACAGAAAGACACATGAAGAAATTTAACAAAAATATGTATGATTTTAAAAAGGAAAATGAGTCTGAAAATACTGAAGATGAAGCAATTGAGGATGAAAGTGGAAAATAATTTTACTTGGATTTTTGTTTTTTATTATGTTGTGATCAATATTATAACATAACAATGTATGTGAGTCCTGGAAACTAATAAAAGTAGGTGATTGTTTTAATTATATGAGGAAAGAATGAAATCTGCTTTTTTTTACTTTACCTACTGTTTTCTCCTGTTTTTTTATTGGTGAACTGTTGTTTTTTAGATTCTTGGGGTTGGCAACACTGGTTGCAACCAATGTCAGCATTTTTATCGTTACAAAACAGTGCAAGGTCGACGCATGCACACAAAACCGATACAGTTGCGTTACGGTTTCGTTGCAGGTTGTCGATAGTTTGTGCAAACAGCCTGTATAATACACATATAATATACATACATGAATGTATGCGTTGTATATAGAAGCAGTAGGCAGTAAATGCGGATCAATCAGTTCTATATGAAATGAAAGCAGTCTTGCAAAACACTGATAAGATTAACGTTTATAGCGAGAGAAGAGACGCATCCTCTCCTCTCCTCTCGTGCACCCCCCTGCGCCTCTGACGACACATAACCGTATGAGGAAAGTGGCTGCCATACTCACACACACGTAAGTAACTGCACACGTTCAGGGAGCATAACAGGTTCTGAAGAGAAATAGTGCACAAGCGGTCGTCAGGTTTGTATTTTGGGCACGGAAATGAATTGCAAATCAACAAATTCCTTTAAGGGTCTGTTCAATATGCCTTTCTTGTTACCCACACAGCTCTATCTTATGGGCAGTTGGACGTGTTTGTGCACGTGAAATGCACTTACTCACGTTTCGGAAACCTCTAAGGTCTATGTATAGACGCTGATGTCCACAGATGTTAAGCGTCTATGAAAAATCTTATTCAATTGGAAATTGTTGCGTCCATATTTTTTTTTCAAACATACACAATTAAGTTAGCAGGAAAGCGGACAAATTGATGTAAATCAATAAACCAATTATTAATTTAGCGACGTTGCGGTCATTTATTTGACCTTCATCAGGCATCTATAAAGTACAGCACATGTTAAAATTAAGTACACAACCAAATATACAAATGTTTATAAACACAGCATATTTACCTTAATACACGGTCTATAATAAACATCATATAAATAGCAACATGGATCTTATTTTTACTTATAAACATTACAAAATTAATAAATCTTATTCAATGTTTCATGTTAATGCTTGTAAAATAAAGTATAAATATGTACCATTGTGTCCATACGACCTTTAGTTAAGTTTTCACAATTTATTTTATCTAAATAAACGATTTAAAGTCAGACAAAAAAGTGAAAATTGACATAAGTTTTACACAAATTTTTGTACAGAAAAAATCAAATTTGAAAAAATTATTGAGCAAACCAATTTGACAGTATTTTAACATCCGTTTGTAAAGAAAATAATTTGCAATATTAATTTGCCTTTTCTTAATCTGAAGTTTCGTGACATGCCATAAAGAAATATTGACGAATGCCACTTTTTTTTATTCAATTTTTAGAACAAAAATAAGTTTTTTGGAATTTCAGCAAGCCAAATTTTGTGAACCTCAATGCTAACGGACAGCTAATAAACAGTAATAAAATGAATTTTGCAACCACAGTTCGAAATTTTCCGAGAGGATATTTATGATCTGAGGGATGATGAACTTAAGAACAGCCGAGCATGTAGCAAAGCCATTGTTTAGATGACGTTTCTTTAAACCATGTATTACAAGTCCCCAGTTCGCAGGTTTTAATCCGATAGCGTAAAAGCATCAATGGGACTTTCAATTTATTATTAAAAAATAATGATTTGAAACTATACAAACATTAAACATATTTGAAATTTATTTTTATAAATAATATCAAATTGAAAATATAAAGCCCATAAGAGCTTTTGAATAGCAAATATTATAGAAATGATGATATTTCTATAATTTCCATGGTTGTAGAGTACCTGGTTTTTAAATGAGAATTGATAAACGTAGGTATTAATTAGGTTATAAACCGCGTTCATAACCTCATTTTCGACGTTCGCGTAAAATACCTGAGTAGAGTGCACCCAACAGAGACATAGTTCTGTCTCTTTCCATTGGTGCGAAAAATAATTATTGACTATATTAAAACACAGTATTTCGCGTACCTTATGGAAAATTAAACCGTAAATATTTTTTTATCAAACACAATTAACATAAGCTGCTTTGTATTGTAACCGTAGATATTTTCAAAATCGACATATTTTATGTTGTATGTAAACCTTAACTTCGCCACCACTGCGCTTTGGAGTGCTTTAAGATACTAGTGTCACGTGTGTACGAATTATATAGACGCTATACACTGCAAACATTTTCTTTGAATGTTTGTATGTAAGGTTAATTTACACTTTAAGTAGCAAGTGCAAGTGTTAAGTGATTAGTAAAATCAACGTGTAAACGGTCACGCTGTTAATTGATAAGTGTAAGTGCGAAGTACAAATACGAACTAAAGTGATTAGAAGCATAGATTATTTTTCCTATTAAGGCTGTCGGAACACTCTGAATTTTGTTTGTGCTGAGACCCAGCCGTAAGGGGCGAGGTAAGCAAAAGACATATTGTGGGTGTGACCTTCTTTAGCTCTGTCTCGCTCAAATCATCCGCACGTTTCAATTTTTGGCTGGTGCCAACTACGAAGCTAAAAAATGTTATTGCAAAGGTGCCGCTGTCAATTGAGTACTCTAATTTTTCGAAATATTTTGAAGATTTAAAAAACTTTTCCGAAAAAGGAAGAGGCACTTTAGGTTTGTGATGGAACAGTTTTGTGAAATAAGTACGAATAAGATCGTAGTATGACATTGAAAACGTGTGTTTTTTTAGCATAATTAATGCCAACTTTTTTCTAGTAATTCGTACATAAATTACAAAAGTAGTCCATTAGAGACCTAGATTTGTCTTTTATCTTCCTTATAGAGAAAGAATTTTTGCAGAATGTTGACGAATAAGTTCACAATCAGTTGACAGCCGAAGCTCTATTTTTGGCTTAAATTCAGAGCGTTCCGACAGCCTTAAGGCTGTCGGAACGCTCTGAATTTTGTTTGTGCTGAGACCCAGCGGTAAGGGGCGAGGTAGGCAAAAGACATATTGTGGGTATGACCTTCTTTAGCTCTGTCTCGCTCAAATCATCCGCACGTTTCAATTTTTGGCTGGTGCCAACTACGAGGCTAAAAAATGTTATTGCAAGGGTGCCGCTGTCAATTGATTACTCTAATTTTTGGAAATATTATAAAGATTTAAAAAACTTTTCCGAAAAAGGAAGAGTCACTTTAGGTTTGTGATGGAACAGTTTTGTGAAATAAGTACGAATAAGATCGTAGTATGACATTGAAAACGTGTGTTTTTTTAGCACAATTAATGCCAACTTTTTTCTAGTAATTCGTACATAAATTACAAAAGTAATCCATTAGTGACCTAGATTTGTCCTTTATCTTCCTTATAGAGAAAGAATTTTTGCAGAATGTTGACGAATAAGTCTACAATCAGTTGACAGCCGAAGCTCTATTTTTGGCTTAAATTCAAAGCGTTCCGACAGCCTTAATAGCTCCCCGCACACTAGCGTTCTCCTCGCACTCGCAGCATTACCCGAGTAAAGGCTAATTTACACTTTAAATAGCAAGTGCAAGTGTTAAGTGATTAGTAAAATCAGCGTGTAAACGGTTACGTCGTTAAGAGATAAGTGGAAGTGTGAAGTACAAATGCGAAGTAAAGTGATTAGAATCACGGTCTATTTTTCCTGTTAAGTAGTTTCCCCGCACACCCGCGTACTCCCCGCACTTAGAGTGTCACCCGAGTAATAATAATAACAATTCTCTTTATTTGTTATATCTTGTTATATTTAGATAAAAAATAGTGTCAAAGGTCAATATAATAATACTAATAATGCGTTTTGACGTTCGTTTGTCGATTTTTATGGCATAACAGACGCCATTCGCACCATTACTATTTTCCATTTTAGCACTTCCCGTTATTTTCTACATTTCTAAAACTTCAACTTAACTAATAGCAATGGGCGAATGAAGGAATTATAGGAAATTAGAATAGGATAGGTAATTTTTGATTTGGGAGTTTGATACGTAATCGACCATGGCCTTGAGTAAGAACCATCTCGATATTTATCTGGAATTAATTGAGGGAAACCATGGAAAACCGCAATCAAAATGGCCGGTACAGGAATTATCGTTTCTTGGCGAGAGGCAGTAGGAAAAAGTCCCAGCCACATCTGCCCTCGCCGGGATTCGAACCCGTACCTCCCGAATGCGAGTCTAGTGCTGTCACCACTACTCTACCCAGCTCGGTGTTAAAGGTCAATACAATTAAGAGGGATTCCCAAAGAACTCATCTAGACCATAATGCGTCTGTTCTATTAGTCAATAACTGTGTTGTATTACTTTGATAAGTGCCATAATACACTGTGTAAACGTTTAATTGCCAAAATATAATAGTATATATAATAATAATGCGTTTAACGTCCGTTTCTCGACTTTATGTCATAACAGACGCCATTCGCACCATTACTATTTTCCATCTACCACACTTCCCGTTATTTTTCTACATTTTTAAAACTTCAACTTATATAATAGCAATGGGCGAATGAAGGAATTATAAGAAATTAGGATAAGGTACGTAATTTTTGAACTAGGAGTTTGATAGGTAATCGGTCATGGCCTCAAATAAGGAACCATCTCGATATTTATCTGGAATTAATTGAGGGAAACCATGAAAAACCTCAATTAAGATGACCGGTACAGGAATTACCGTTTCTCGGCGAGAGGCAGTAGGAAAAAGTCCCGGCCACATCTGTACCCGCTGGGATTCGAACCCGTACCTCCCGAATGCGAGTCTAGTGCTGTCACCACTACTCTACCCAGCTCGGTGAATTGCCAAAATGATGACTATTATAAATAACCGGTAATTTTACATCACTAACTACAATATTTTTAGTTATTATTTTTTTACAGTGTAGGTGCTAGAACGTAATATACACAAGTATGATATGAATATCGGTTGAGGCGCTTTTGCTGCTCATTCAAGAAATAGTAGTGTCGATGTGTAATATTACACATATACGATTTTCACAAACGAGCCTATTTATTTAATATCGACATTTATTACATGCTCTTTGACATCGGCGCTATATAGCTCCAAATGTGTATCAACATAATCCATAAACCGTACAACATGTACATACGTATTTGATATGACACATAAATATTCCTTATCTAAATAATATAGTTACCTAACGGTTGTCTTCTTATTCAAGCGTTGGTTTTTTTTCAACGTGGAAATGCAAATAGCTTAGCGTATACTGCTGTATGAAAACAATATAGTGTGATTAGTGTGCTATTCTATAAATGAGACTAACATAGGTTTGAATCCCTCTTTTGATTATAGATGCTTTGTCATAATCTCTCTTACCATTCCTGCTCTACAAGTGGGGAATGGTGCTAATATCGTTTTAAGGTTTTCCGAGTCCAAATAACACACTTTTAGAAATAATAATAATAATAATAATAATAATGCGTTTAATGTCCGTTTGTCGACTTTTTTGTCGTAACAGACGCCATTCGAACCATTACTATTTTCCATTTTACCACTTCCCGTTATTTTCTACATTTCTAAAACTTCAACTTAGCTAATCGCAATGGGCGAATGAAGGAATTTTAGGAGATTAGGATAGGATAGGTAACTGGGAGTTTAATAGGTAATTGGCCATGGCCTTGAATAAGGAACCATCTCGACATTTATCTGGAATTAATTGAGGGAAACCATGGAAAACCTCAATCAAGATGGCCGGTTAAGGAATTGCCGTTTCTCGGCGGGAGGCAGTAGGAAAAAGTCCCAGCCACATTTGTCCCTGCCGGGATTCGAACTCAAACCTCCCGAATGCGAGTCTAGTGCTGTCACCACTACTCTACCCAGCTCGGTACATTTTTAGAAAAAAGTTTGTTCGTTTATTTGTTTGCGAACAGGTCAAACGGATGAGCAGATTGAAGACAAATTTTGAGAGGATGTTTAATATGCAAATATAAAAAGCACTGTGATTTATGGGGGATATCGGCGCATGCGCAAAAGAGATATATGCTATAATGTTGCTTATCTTTATAAGGATATAATTTTTATAACTGTTTATTATTTTATTTATTTTCCACGAAAGTTTCGGAAAGCATTGTTTTTTCAAAACTTTTTAGTATCGAAAATGTTTTGAAAATAAAAAAATAAATCAGATATTCTTTTGTTCTGAAGATCTGTCAGAAAAATAAGGTAGCTGACAAGCATACAATTAGAGATATTTTCACCATATACTGAAATTTGTTGCTCTGAGGATGGTGAAAAGTTCACCGAAACGTTAGCCATAAATGCAATTTTAACTGCTTTTTTATTGATCCCGAGCCACCGAGTTTCCTTTCAATTTTTTAAAAACTATAGTCTTGTTAATAACTTTTGACAGATAAATACCCTCAATACGTGTATTTTTCTTCAATTATAGATTCAAAAAACCCGGGTCGCAGTGCCAAAACCCTGCCGACAATATAGTGTATTTGCTAATACATCAGGCCTTGTGGCTTTATTATGTGACCATAAGGTGATTATTGGGCAAAATAAAAAAATTAACTCCTTAATACACCCCTTTAAATAACATTTTTTTTAACTACATCATTATTGTCGACCAAACGTCTACACCCAAATTAAAAACACCTTTCAGGAAATAACTCACTATCTGCAAACTAGTGTTTTCAGAAAATTTTTAAATCCGGTCCTGTCGGGCCGATTTTATTGAAATTTTAGGAACACTTTTTAATTGCTATTAAAGGGTTAAATTTCAATTTTGAAACGATTCTGAGAATTTTTTAGGTATTTTTGGGCCCAAAAACTTTTTTCATCCCCTAAAAACCACCCTTAAAATGACCCGATTGGGCCCATTTTAAATAGGCTTCGTGCGGTGATGGATTCCAACATGTGTGCCAAATTTCGTTAAAATAAATTAACTTCTTCGAAAGTTATTGCCCGTACACATATATACCTATATATATATATAAATATATATATATATATATATATATATATATATATATATATATATACATATATATACATATATATATAAACATTTTTAAAAATGGTGGCAAAGTGTTTAGGAGGTTATGAAACGTCGAGAAATTTTGGTCCGACCCCTAGGTCCCGCCATCCGACCGACGCCAATAGTGTATGTTGCCATATGGCAAATACACTAACAATAGAAAACCATTTAACAGCTAACAAGTTGCCTAGATACCCTATTTTATTTTATCAATGTACATCTTTAACGAAAATGTGAATATCAATTATCGCGTAAATAAGTATTTTCAGTACAAGGTATTGTACTGATTTGCACCGAGTGTGTTAGTTCCTAATTCAGCAGTAAATTAACTGAAGATCTTTCAGGAGTGTGTAGATGTGTGTGGATGGGCAGGACGGGATAATATGGATACGCGATGAAGGATATTCATTTTCCGGTTGTTTGAAGCGTCAGTCAAGCGAGAGTCAATGTTCTTAACAACATTTCTGAGGCGGCTAGTAAGACGCGTGTCGTCTGTTTTCATCCACTCACTGATAAATACATAGTATGCGTATATATAGAACCCATTCATAACTACACTAACTGAAACAAAAGACGTCTGTGGACTTAGAAATAGCCGAGCGTATTCGATACGCGAATGACCTTGAAAACATGAAAAAGGAATATTTAAATTGTGCAAATAAGTAAAATACAAAAATCCCTCATCTATATATTATTATTACAACACACTAGTGGTGAATGATCAAAATTGACGTTTCAAAATTTTACTTTTGTTTTTCGTTTTGAGGTCTCTGAAAAACGCGAAAAGCATATTTTTGGAAAACGTCTGTGCGTCTGTTTTTCTCTTTGTCTGTGAACACGGTACAGGTCAAACGGATGAGCAAATTAAAACCAAATTTTGGGAGGATATTTAATATGCAAATATGAAGCATAATGGTTAATCGCAGCTAATAACAACCCGAGACGCAGTGCCAAAACCCTGCCGACAATATAGTGTATTTGCTTATACAGGCAGTGTGGCTTTATTATGCAAACTTAAGTTGGTTTTTGGGCAAAATAAAAAATTTGACTCCTTAATACACCCCTTAAAATAACATTTATTTTCTTAATTGCAATATTATTATCAATCGAACTTCTATACCAAATTATATACAACTTTCAGTAAATAATTCACTATCTGCAAAGTAGTGTTTTCATAAAATTTGTAAGTCCGGACCTGTCGGGCCGATTTTATTAAAATTTTAGGGACACTTTTTAATTACTACTAAAGGGTTAAATGTCAATTTTGAAACGATTCTGAGAATTTTTTCGGTATTTTGGGGCCCAAAAAACATTTTTCAACCCCTAAAAACTACCCTTAAAATGCCCCGATTACGTCCATTTTAAATAGGCTTCCTGCGGTGATGGATTTCAAAACGTGGGCCAAATTTCGTTAAAATCAATTAACTCTTTCGAAAGTTATTGCCCGCACATATATATATATATATATATATATATATATATAAATATATATATATATACATATATATATAAACATTTTTAAAAATCGTGCCAAAGTGTTTAGGAGGTTATGAAACGTCGAGAAATTTTGGTCCGACCCCTAGGTCCCGCCATCCGACCGACGCCAATAGTGTATGTTGCCATATGGCAAATACACTAAAAATAGTAATAAAACTAATTTTGCGACCACAATTCGAAAATTTTCGAAAGCATATTTTACGATGTCACATTAATAAATGTTTACAGCTCGTTTTTAACCAACTTCAAAAAAAAGGAGGAGGTTCTCAATTCGTCGGAATCTTTTTTTTTTTATTTTTTTTATTTTTATGTATGTTTGCCGATTACTCGAAGACGCGTGAACCGATTTGGAAAATTCTTTTCTGTTTGAAAGGGTACATCCCAGGTGGTCCCATATAGTTTTTATTAAAATGGGTTCGTCCGTTTTTAAATGACGTCAAAAAAACATATTTTTTAATGTTTGCTACCTCATATCTCCAACATTTGTAAAGCGATTATGATGATTCTTATCTTATTTAATAGGGCACATCTTCAGGGTGATCCCAAGTAAATTTTACTTAAATCGGTTCAGTAGTTTTTAAAAATGTGCGAAATCAAATCCACCACTAAAAAGTAGAAAATAAAAAAATTAAAAAAAAAAAATATTAACCTCCTTCAAAAAAATCACTAAAAAGATGAAAATAATGAAATTTTGAAGTCGGAACTAATTTCATTACAAAAAAAAACAATGAAATTTTGAGGTCGGCGCCTATTTAATAAAAGTAGATATGTAATTAAAAGTTTTTGTAATGAAATTAGCTCCGACCTCAAAATTTCATGTGATTTTTTTTTGTAATGAAATTAGCTCCGATCTCAAAATTTCATTATTTTCATTTTTTTAGTGATTTTTTTGGAGGAGGTTAATATTTTTTTTAAAGTTTTTTTATTACAAATACGCATGGACATTAATTAACGAATTATTTTGTTTCCAGACAACTATGTTGCCCTTGACGTTACAAGATAATAAATATTAGAAACAAAGAAATCTGTAACCTAATTGAAAAACTACAAATATCTAATCTATCAAAACTTTTTTTTTCTTTTTTCTTACAAAAGTAGAATAGGTATGCACAGTTTAATAAATTTAATACCCTAGTAATCAAATTGAATAGTAGCTGATATATTAATATAATAATACTGTAAGAAGGATTATTCTAGTATCTGTATGCATGTTCTTGAGATATCATTCAACTTAGTAATAACTTAAGCTTCTTACAATAATTATGTTTCCTGTTAGGACATAGACAATGCGCCGTCAAGACGCTGGTTTCTTGCAGTCTGCTGGAGTTTTGTGCTGACGAAATGCACAACGGATTCCAGATTTAACAATTAAATTCAGAAAGATATCTACTATGTTATAGTACTGAATTTAAAATTGTAACGGGCCCCATATAATATCGTTTCTTTGTGGGATGAGAAGTATCCAGGATTTTTGTGGTTGTCTATTTGTTTGCATATTCTGATAACAAAAACCAGTAAGACTTTATTTTCAACCCACTACAACAATTTATTACAGTATAACCTCTCAATAGCGGACACCTGCGGTGAATCCTGAAGTGTCCGGTATTTAGAATTTGAGCTAAGAACAATAATATCGATTATTATGTAATTGCTATTTGAAATAGTATAACCGAGCTGGGTAGAGTAGTGGTACAGCATTAGACTCGCATTCGGGAAGTACGGGTTCGATTCCCGGCAGGGGCAGATGAGGCTGGGACTTTTTCCTACTGCCTCTCGGCGAGAAACGGTAATTCCTGTACCGGCCATCTTGATTGAGGTTTTCCATGGTTTCCCTCAATTAATTCCAGATAAATATCGAGATGGTTTTTTATTTGATGCCATGGCCGATTACCTATCAAACTCCTAGTTCAAAAACTACCTACCCTATCCTAACTTCCTATAATTCCTTCATTCGCCCATTGCTATTATACAAGTTGAAGTTTTAAAAAAATGTAGAAAATAACGGGAGGTGGTAAATAGAAAATAGTAATGGTGCGAATGGCGTCTGTTATGACATAAAGTCGAGAAACGGACATTAAACGCATTATAATTATTATTATTATTATTATTATTATTTGAAATAGTATGTAATTGTTGTTTGTTTTGAATTTTATCAGTAAATATTTCTGATTCGCATTCAAGTAGAATTTGAGAAATATTGTAAGCAATTAAATAGATTCTTTGGAGAAAACAGCTAATTTTGTTTTTTTTTTCAAAAAATAGTTCTATTTTTTGAAATAATTGTCATGCATATGAAAGTATTAAACAATCCAGACGTTTCGCTTATCGCATTTTCAATGGATAGAAAATTTCTTTATTTTTTATTTTATTCTGAAAAGTTAAAGTGTAAATAGGACTATTTTTTGAAAAAAAAATAAACAAAATTAGCTGTTTTCTTCAAACAATCTATTTAATTACATTCTACAGCTGTACTAAACTCATTCAACATTGTAAGCAATGTTAAAATTAATAGATTTTGGAGACAATAATCCGGTGTCGTTTAGTCTGTCCGAAATTAGGAGGTAAATTTACATTAAATTTTTCAGTTTTGGTGACGCGACTGTCCATGTTCGTTATATGCAGGGTCCGTTATTCAGAGGTGTTGATATTAAAAAAATCATATTTTAAAATTATATAAAAGTAGAATCATAAAACGGACACCTCTAAATTGGTGTCCGTTTTACGGAGATGTCCGAAAATAGTGGTTATACTGCAATATCTTAGATATGTAGCTGCGGTATTGTAATTTTTATTATTAAAGTGAAACTTGGTTGATGACGTATCTATTTAAAATGTTCTGTAACGTTAAAGGGGAAATGATTGAACGGTGGGGAAATATAAAAAAAATCTTGATAACGAAACAATAAAGAGGAAATGTTTCAACGGTGGGGAAATATCACAGAGAAATATTTAACACATCAATGATTCCCCCGAGAGCTTATGTGGACGACCCTCACACGTAAAGAGGGCTCCCAGACATTTTTGTACCACTAGCAACTGAGGTATTCAAATGATAGTGCTGTTTATATTATACATAATTTAATGGCTAAATCGCAGTTTTGTACCCTTTTGTACCAATTAAAATATGTCCCTAAAATTAAAAAAAATATAATGAGCCTCACCCTCATAAGCTCACATAACTTCTTTAGTTTTTAGTATTATTCTCAAATTTAATTTTTTTTATGTGAAACTAATTAATAGTATTTACACATGCTTAGCAACACACTATAAACTTCTGTCAGTTTCATGTAATTTAAGAGACAAACTAACTTCCCCTTTATTTGCCAGTTCTACTTCCCCCCGATTTCTTACTTTTTTCAAATAGATACGTCGCTAAAGATGATAGACTTCAAAAAAAAAATCGGCCCGACTGGATCGGATTTACAAATATTATGAAAACACTAGTTTGCAGATAGTGAGTTATTTACTGAAGAGTGTACTTAATTTAGTATAAATATTCGGCTGATAATAATATTGCAATTAAGAGTAAAAAATATATTAAGGGGTGCATTAAGGGGTTAAATTTTTAATTTTGCCCAAAAACAAAATTCACATAATAAAACCACACTGCTTGTATTAGCAAATACACTATATTGTCGGCAAGGTTTTGGCACTGCGACCCGTTTTTAGTGTATTTGCCATATGGCAACATACACTATTGGCGTCGGTCGGATGACGGGATCTAGGGGTCGGACCAAAATTTCTCGACGTTTCATAACCTCCTAAACACTTTGGCACAATTTTTAAAAATGTTTATATATATATATATATATACAGGCTATAACTTTCGAAAGAGTTAATTGATTTTAACGAAATTTCGCCCACGAATTGAAATCCATCACTGCCAGAAGCCTATTTAAAATGGGCGTAATCGGGCCATTTTAAGGGTAGTTTTTAGGGGTAGAAAAATGGTTTTGGGCCCCAAAATAACGAAAAAATTCACAGAATCGTTTCAAAATTGACATTTAACCGGTTAGTGGCAATTAAAAAGTGCCCCTAAAATTTTAATAAAATCGGCCCAACAGGACCGGACTTACAATTTTTTTGAAAACACTAATTTGTAGATAGTGACTTATTTATTGAAGGGTGTATTTAATTCGGTATAGATCTTAGATTGATAATAATATTGCAGTTAAGAAAAAAAACGTTATTTTAAGGGGTGTATTAAGGAGTCAAATTTTTAATTTCGCCCAAAAACCAATTTAAGTTCGCATATTAAAGCCGCAACACTGCCTGTATTAGCAAATACACTATATTGTCGGCAGGGTTTTGGCACTGCGACTCGGGTTTTTTTTTTAATATTGCGATTATATTTATGGAGTATGGCAGCAGTCAAGCAACGACAGGCAGTACAAATGGTGTGCAGGCGGGTTGGAGAAACTCCCGACCCAAACACCCGATCTCAGTCACCCCAACAAAACGACGAGTGAAGTCTCTCTCGCTTCGTTTATCCTTCCGCTGGTGCGCATATTTAATTCTCTTCTCTCCGCCGATAATGAGAGAGAAAAACGACATTGTGTGCTGCCACCAACGCAACTTTAAATAATCTAGACTGGCTTCCGCAGAAACATCTTTAGCACTCTATTCTAGTAAGATTGGTATGATGACCCGGCATATTAAATTTTTTTTTTGCACAACCCTCTATAAAAGAGCTGCTTTTCATGCCTGTAAAATGACCTTTTACGTACTAGTTCGTAAATTAAAACATTTATATTTTAAAAACGTTGATTGTTACAACGCTATATTAGAACAATTTATTTTTCAAACCACTGTTACCGTCGGGACTCAAACCCGAATCTTTCCACTTTCGCGGCGGAATGAGTTTTCAGTTACTCTACGGTGCGATATCTCATGACTCATCAGTCAATCTTTCATAATAAAGCAATTGTAACATTGAATTTACATCATGCGAGAACAGATTTTATTCCGTAACGCTAGACATGAACCCTCTCAGTAGCGAGATTACGGGTGAATCAGATGAAAATTTCTATTTATCTAATTAGTCCGCCGCGAAAGTGGAAAGATTCGGATTTGAGTCCCGATGGTGGCAGTGGTTTGAAAAATACATTTTTCTAATATAACATTGTAACAATGAATGATTCTAACAATCATTGCAAACATTAACAACTAGAGCTCATGTAGAGAAGTCTTACGGACTATGAGCGTATGGAAAAAATTCATATTTTATTTGCCTTTACCATAAAAACGAATAAAAATACAATTAAGAATCTGTAATGCTACATATTTTTTAATACGAGAACATTAATTTTTAAAAGTCCCTTTACTTCCACCATAACGCCGGCTTAATAGAGTGTGGTGGAAGAGAAGGGTATTATTTTCTTTCGGATTAAAACGGCTTTAATATATATTTTGCCCTATAGATAGATAGATAGATAGATAGAAAACTTTATTCTGTTTATACTGTATAAAACAGTGCAGAATGAGTCAATTATAAAAGTATACAATTAAAACTTATAATTAAAATATTCCTCGACCGAGTAAAAATTCTTCTGAATCAGCATTGCTTTTAAATGTTAGTGTATTTGCCATATGGCAACATACACTATTGGCGTCGGTCGGATGGCGGGACCTAGGGGTCGGACCAAAATTTCTAGACGTTTCATAACCTCCTAAACACTTTGGCACCATTTTTAAAAATGTTTATATTTATGTATATATATATATATATATATATATATATATATATATATATATATATATATATATATATGTGTATGCGCGATAACTTTCGAAAGAGTTAATTGATTTCAACGAAATTTGGGCCACATGTTGAAATCCATCACCGCAAGAAGCCTATTTAAAATGGGCCTAATCGGGCTATTTTAAGGGTAGTTTTTAGGGGTTGAAAACTGTTTTTGGGCCCCAAAATACCGAAAAAATTCTCCGAATCGTTTCAAAATTGAAATTTAACCCTTTGGTAGTGATTAAAAAGTTTCCCCACAATTTTAATAAAATCGGCCCGACAGGACCGGATTTACAAATTTTATGAAAACACTAGTTTGCAGATAGTGACTTATTTATTGAAGGGTGTATTTAATTTGGTGTAGGCGTTAGATTGATAATAATATTACATTTAGTATAATAGCTTAAGTCTGCTATAATTGTTAAGAAACATTCATTGTTGTAACACTATATTAGAAAAATTTATTATTCCAACATGTCACCGTCTGGATTTAAACCAGAATCTTTCCACTTTCGCGGCGGAATGAGTTAATCAGTTACTCTACGGTGCACACAATTCAACATTTTAATCCTTCATAATATAGCGATAACAACATTTAAATTCACTACATGCGAGAGCCAATTATTTTTAGCTGTAGCTAGACATTAACTCTCACAGTAGCGAGGGGTCTTGAATGAATCAAAGATGAACTTTCCATTTCTATTACGGTTCTAAGTCACAGAATATTTCTGTTTCGTTAGCACTGATTAGAGCGGAAAACGACAATTTAATATCGGTAAATTATCAACACCATTAATATTAGTTATTAGTAGATTTTTAACATACGCTTGTAGCTACGTACTAGCTCAATTCATTTAGTATAATAGCTTAAGTCTGCTATAATTGTTAAGAAACATTCATTGTTGTAACACTATATTAGAAAAATTTATTATATTACAATTAAGAAAAAAATGTTATTTTAAGGGGTGTATTAAGGGGTTAAATTTTTTATTTTGCCCAAAAACAAACTTAATTTCACATAATAAAAGTATAAAACCACACGGCCCTATACAAGCAAATACACTATATTGTCGGCAGGATTTTGGCACTGCGACCCGGGTTTTTTATTTAGTACGTTTAGTACTTAGAATTAGAACCACTATTAATGTACCGAACAAATTCGACTCCATACCAGTTTTCTGACAATCTGGGCTGTTTTAATTATCTTTAGACGCATTCGTTTATTAACTAAAGAGAAGAAGAAGAACGACAGATAATTTAAAAAGGGGAATATATCTACAGACTTAGGGGAGCTGCTGTTTGGAAAATGATATTTAAATAAATTCAATAAATAAACACAATAAAATTATATTATTTTAAAAACTTCTACAAATTTTAAACATTTATTTGCCTTATTTAAAAGATTCTCAGAAATTTGCAATTTCAAGCGTAAGAACTTCATTGACAGTTGAAGATAAAATTTTAATGATCGCAAATTAAAATTCTATTTTTAAATTTTGATATATATATTTTAAATAAAGTTTTTAACTAGATAAAAGTTTGCTTTTTCCAAAATCGTTTCATTCATCCAGGTTTAAAAGTTCACTTTTAATTTTTTAACGACCCTACTTTAAAAACTAATTATACATTTACAATAACTATTTCCTCATTATATTAAACGACTTAATTACCGTAAACACATAATTTTAAACCGACATATATTTCCAAATCGATAGTACTTACAAATAAATATAAATAAAAATGTACTAACTAAATATCCTGTATGATATAATTTGGGGTAGCTCAACGCATATAAACAGAGTATTCAAAATCCAAAAAAGAGCAGTACGTATTTTAGCTCGAGCTGCTCCTCGTGAACACTGCAAACCATTTTTCAAAAACTTAAAAATAATGACTCTACCGTCGCTATATCTATTCCGTTTATTAATGTTTGCTAAAACAAATATCTCATCCTTTAACAGAAATAATGGTAACCATAATTATGATACAAGGTATAAAGAAGCACTACGACTACCGAAGTATAATCTGTCTAGTTCTCAGAGCAATTTTTACTACTCATCTCAAAAATTTTACAATAATCTACCCCAATTAATAAAAACTGTATCATTACCTAAGTTTAAAAATAGAATCAAAGTAAGTAATCCTGACTGAAGCGTGCCTCTATAATATCAATGATTTTAAATTGTAACATATTTTAATAATTGTACCTATTATGTATTTTGTATTTTCTGACATGTCACATAGATGCATTTTGTATCTCAACTTGACTAATAAAATTATTATTATTATTATTATTATATTTGTAATTGTAATCAACGACTAGTTAGTTAAATTTAATTATCCGTTAAATCTTAACTGATGTTTATAACACACCGACTTAATAACGGCAACTTCACAGTATAACGCTTTTGATTATTCATTTCTTTTCATTTCAAGTAACTTCGACACTGCTTAAGAAAACTTACACTTTATTCGATGACTCAAATCAAATATCTATCCACTACTAACTCAATTAAACATGCCCATGGATTCGATTAGTCAGTAGACGAGCTGAAAACGAGCGATATTGTTTCAAAACAGTTTAACATTTTCACACACAGGAAAACAAGCAGTTCTCACAGACTTTTCAAAAATAATAAACCTATTTCCATAGCACTATTTTCTCCTTGATGCACTCTTCACTCGGTACCTACAATAAATTTGAATAAAATTTTTAAAACCAATTATAATTGTAAAAACAATAAAACCGCGGTGCTGATTCTGTTAGTGAAAAGTTTGTAGGAAGCGCTTAACCAAGTGAAACGAACAAAGAACGAATGATTGCCTAAGCGAGTGTATAAAAGAATTTGAACATTTCTTCACCAGTTGAATGAGTGAGACAAGGAGAAATAAATGACTGATTATATTGATCAGAAAAAGAACACAAGATGTTATATGTACTGAATTAAATGTGCTGTAATAGTTTCAATTGACGTTTTGCACTTTGAAGTGGTTTGCAAATAATGCAATTACATCGCTGGGCAAAAACATATTTGTCTGTTTATACTTAAATTTATTAACGGTGTTACAGTTAGTTCTTAAACGATCGTGATTTGGATACAAATTTTAACCCTTTCCCGGTTGACATTGAGACGCTAGTCTGGCGTTAGGCGGAGCATTACGAGACGAGACTAATGCTGGGTTGCAGAAAGGATTGTCAAATAATTTGATTTGACAATGACCTTAAATTGTGAACACACATATTTCTCTTTAAGAAAAGCATAAAATTTTAATTCGATTCTGTTCGAAAAATAATTGATCGATTGAAATGATATTTTTTTTAAACTGTGTATTCGTATATTTTACATTGTTTTCTGAATAATTTTTACTTCGAAATGACATTTTTCTACGCATTTTAACCCATATATGCGCATTGGGTCGTTTTCGTGCCTCTCATACCAACTTATTTCTAATAAGCCCATACTATACGACCATATAATATGCGCAAGGGGTCGTTTTCGACACACTGAAAAAAACCTACTTTCAGAACTGAAAATTACAAATTACCATAACAGCTGTTTTTTAGAGTCTATAATATATGCCATATGTGAAAATAAGAATCGGTGATAAAAAAAGTTTTGCGCATATATGGGTTAACCAAAATTTGACTTGAAAAACGACCTTTTTTAGTATAGACCAAGCATTCGTTTTTGTGTGAATACAATCTAATGTTGTACGTGACAGGGAGTTTGAATACGACATTAGATTGTTCCCGCATGTATGAAAACTGTAATTATATTATCACAATCTAAGGTCATTGTCAAATCCAATTTTTTGACAATGTTTTGTGCAGCTCAGTGTAAGTTGTTAACACGTGCGGCCAATGGCGTTAGGTAATATAATAATCAGAAGAGTTGTTCTAACATTCTTATTTCGCCAAAGAATTTCTGCTATTTTTGATAACTTATTTAAAAGAAATTCTTTGGCGAAATAAGAATGTTAGAACAACTCTAACATTCTTATTTCGCCAAAGAATTTCTTTTAAATAAGTTATCAAAAATAACAGAAAATTGTTCAATGAATGAATGAAAAAACTCCATAATTATCGATCTGGTTTTTTATCGTAGTTGAAGAGTTAGTTTATTCATTATACGACACTGCATAAAGTGAAAGACAGTGGACGAAGTGGAGATATCACGTACACACTACTACTCTCAAATGTAACACACGATTCAGTTGGTTTCACCATCTCTATTCTCACACCGATACGTCTCGTGGGTTAAACTACGGAGTAGTAGAGCTGATGGGTCGCCAATTTAAATTTTAATTTTATTTTCATATTTCGTAAGAAAATGAAATTACGGTGATAGAGTGATAGAGAAAATTTGTTTTCTATATGGCAGTTGTACGTGTGTGTGAGAGAGAGAGAATGTATTCCTGTCACTATTGAACAATGTTATATTTAGGTACGTATTTAGATCAGAATATCTCTTTTGAATTAAGTAGCTAAGGTTGATCGAATTTCAAATTTTTAATATTTTCGAGGTATGTAGTCGGATCTAGACGTCATCCTGGAAGGGAAACACCCAGCCCTACAGGATACTGAAATTCGTTTTCTATCAATTAGGTTAATTTAGAAAACTATACCAAAAAAGCACGTAGGTACTCTTTATTAAATCCTCAAAACTATGAAATCTAAATTGTTGAAAAAATAAAGATTGCGCGGAAATTCCAAATTATGTAAGATAGGGATTTCAGAAGTGCCAAAAGTATCGATATATATAGTATCGATATTTGTTTCAAGTATCGATATCGATACCAATATATATTTTTTTTAAATATCGATATATCGGTACAATTTGAAACAGAACATTGGCACTCGAAGAAATTTAGTGTACATATTGGCTAGCTTAATATAATCTCAAATAGCAATTAACGGACATTATTTCTAATAAATCAAGTAATAAATAATTATCTGGAATCAAAAACGATAAGATTTTTTTTAATTTATTAATTAATCAAACGTCTGTTGGTGGGTACTGTGAGCCAAATGTCGCCAATGGGTAATTAACGTCAAACGGTCATAGTCTCGTAGTACATACAAGTGTTGCTACTGGAAAAAAAATATCGGTTTTTGATACTCGGAATTTTATATCGATATATCAAAATATTAAATATCACCCAAAAATATCGATATATCAAATAAAAAACATCGATATATCGATACATCGATATTTTTTCAACATCCCTAATGTAAGAAACTTTCGACACACGAAGTACATTCAGATTTGGCCGATTTTTTTTGTCGATTATTATATTTGGTAAGTCTGCAACCCTGCTGCAATCTGTACATATTTTTTAGTCAGACCATCTGTTTTTAGAAGCCAAGAAGGTTGCTGTACAAGAAGGCAAGACGTATAGATGGCATCGTCTACATAATATCCATGTACATTCGGCCGTTTATCTCCAGTTACCATAGTGACACAACTCCAATCAACTGGAATTAACTATCTGCGAGATAACTTTGCATCCAATCAGGTTCTAAAGCACGAAAGCAGAGGCGCAAGAAGCGTACCTACCTATACATAAAAACTCTGTAGAGTATGTTGAACTTTTGTACATTTTTGAAGTGAAAATCAAATAAATAAACAAGTGAGTGCGCGTATTTTTGTACGCGCGTTTACAATTATGCTTCTTTGTCGTGATTAAAAACTAATTTTTAATATCTATAATAATCATGGAAATAAATTTTAAGAATAAGACTTACAAAAAACTAACCCCAAATATTTGAAAACATTTTCAAAATTTTATTCATCTGAACCGAACTGTGTAATGTAACAGCTTCCATCTATAATTAAAAAAATATTTTTACTATTTTACATTTTACCACTTTCCGTTATTTTCTACATTTCTAAAACTTCAACTTTAACTAATAGCAATGAGCAAATGAAGGAATTTTATGAAATTAAGATAGGATAGGTAATTTTTGAACTGGGAGTTTGATAGGTAATCGGCCATGGCCTTGAATAAGGAACCATCTCGATATTTATCTGGAATTAATTGAGGGAAACCATGGAAAACCTCAATCAAGATGGCCGGTACAGGAATTATCGTTTCCGGCGAGAGGCAGTAGGAAAAAGTCCCAGCCACATCTGTCCCCGCCGGGATTCCCGTACCTCCCGTACGTACCTCCCGAATGCGAGTCTAATGCTGTCACCACTACTCTACCCAGCTCGGTCTGATGCTTCTTGGAACACCACTTTCAATCGTGAATTTTCACAAATATATTAATAAATTTTAAGAATAAGATTTTACAAATTAATCTCAAATATTTGAAAACATTTTCAAAATTTTATTTATCTGAGCCGAACTGTGTAATGGAACAGCTTCCACATGTAATTAAAAAAATCCTTCGGGTAAAAAATATTTCGGACCCTTGTCTTTTAAATGCGTGAATGATTTTTAATATAAATCCAAAGTTACATTTTTTTAACATCCCTTAAAAATGTGATCGATATCTATCAAAATATTGATTCATTTACAACAGGTAAATACGCATCTGTTAGATACGAAAATACTAGACCACCCAGAATAATACAGAATCAAATTTCATTATTGGGGTAGTATCGAATTCTTGTCAAAAAATTCCTGTAAACTGCAAAGAAAATCTCAACTTACGTTGTAACTAAAACCATGACATATTGACATCGAATTCTTTACAAAATCTGCTAAATAAAAATATAATCTTACAGCAATACATAAAAATGACTTTTCGTGTAAGAAAAAAAAATAAACCAAAGCAAGGTGAGCTGTTGTTAAAAAGTACTTTTTTGCTGTTTATAAGAGAGAGATTGTAGACTATAGACGCTCAACAACTGAGGTCAACAGCGTTTATTGCTGTTTATGTATAAACTATAATAGATTTTAATATTTCGGTAAGTGACAAGAAAAAAACACAAAACTTTGAAACTAGAGACAGAGAACCTTGCACTGATTTTTCATTTAGCACTTAGTAGAACATGATAGAAAAACAAATACTAACGACACTTAACGATCGTTTCGGGCACTTAGTCTGTTTTTTTATGAGCATACTATGGAATGGATTCATTAATGAATTTGGGAAGGAAGGTCGATAATAATTAATGAATAATAAATATTATAAATGAGTAGCATAGCTTCTTCCTGATCCCAAAATATATTCATTGATCTAAATAGGGACACTCTATTAAAATGGTTTTGTAGAATTTTCAAGTGCCGTGATTACTTTTTAAAATAAAATATTAACCTCCTTCAAAAAAATCACTAAAAAGATGAAAATAATGAAATTTTGAGGTAGAACTAATTTCATTACAAAAAAAATCACATGAAATTTTGAGGTCAGAGCTAATTTCATTACAAAAATTTTTAATTACATATCTACTTTTATTAAATAGGTGCCGACCTCAAAATTTCATGTGACTTTTTTTGTAATAAAATTAGTTCCGACCTCAAAATTTTATTATTTTCATCTTTTTTTGAAGGAGGTTAATATTTTTTTTAAGTTTTTTTATTTTTTACTTTTTAGTGGTGGATTTGATTTCGCACATTTTTAAAAACTACTGAACCGATTTAAGTAAAATTTATGAGGGATCACCCTGAAGATTATTATTATTATTATCATTTTTAAATAAGGAAAGAATCATCATAATCGCTTTACAAATGTTGGAGATATGAGGTAGCATACATTAAAAAATATATTTGAGTTGATATCGTCCATTATGTTAATATATATTTATGGTTAGCGGGTACTTGGACATAAATAAATAAAAATCCTAAGTTTTATAAATTTTGCGACGTTTCGTAGGCAGTTTTCCTACTTTTTCAAGCAATTTTATAGTTTAGAATCTTTGTTATGTTTTAGTAATATCTACTTGTCATTTATTTAAAAAATAATTTATAAAACTTAGGATTTTTATTTATTTATGTCCAAGTACCCGCTAACCATAAATATATATTAAAAAATAAGTTTTTTTGACGTCATTTGAAAACGGATGAAACGATTTTAATAAAAACTATATGGGACCACCTGGGATGTATACCCTTTCAAACAAAAAAAGAATTTTCCAACTCGGTTCAGGCGTCTTCAAGTAATCGGTGAACATACATAAAAAATAAAAAAAAAGATTCCGACGTATTGAGACCCTCCTCCTTTTTTTGAAGTCGGTTAAAAATAGAATTCTAACTATAACCAACAATTCCGATTTATTTCAACAGCTCAGTTTGAATGTCCGAAAAGTTCTAGAACGTTCCAGAATTTAACCAACAAACGCAGAATTCTAACTATAACCAACAATTCCGATTTATTTCAACAGCTCAGTTTGAATGTCCGAAAAGTTCTAGAACGTTCCAGAATTTAACCAACAAACGCAGAATTCTAACTATAACCAACAATTCCGATTTATTTCAACAGCTCAGTTTGAATTATCCGAAAAGTTCTAGAACATTCCAGAATTTAGCCAACAAACACATCATCTATTGACGACTAAGAAATTTTGTATATGAATTGTGACTTTCGCTTTGGCAAAATAATCGTAAATCGAAAATGTACAAAAATGTTTCGCAAAATTGTGTCCCCGTAGTATATTTAGAAGTGTAGTGTCTATAAATCTAAATAATAATGGCTTTGATTATAATATAGCTACAAAATACCATCAATCTTTCAAAGAGGACAAAAGAAATTTCACGACAAATTTCAATCAATAAATTAAGTATAACGTACTTGACACTATATGTACAATGAATCAGAGCTCGTTCAGATTGAGTTATCCAAACCGAACAAACATTCACGGATTATTCGATTCGTTTCAGATTCGTGACTTTCTATACCCGTGAATCGGAGGCGAATTGTTACGCTGCATATAAACATTAATGACACTAGATATGTACTTAGCTAGTGTAGTGTTAAAACTAGACGAGGGACCCGAGCGTGTTTTCGATGCACTCACAAAAAAGAGGCAGCTGACCGTTCAAATACATACAATATTAATTATAGACACTAATAGAACAGAAGATAAGTACCAAGTTGAAATGTACATGATTTTTAATAGACTTTGAAAAACAAAAAAGGTTATTATTCAATTCGTTACGTATGTATTTTAGCATTCCAGCACAACTAGTGAAAAATGGTAGATACTAATTTAGGTCAAAATTTACATTACAATATTTTGAAGTTTTAAGGTAGTTGTCGTGGTACAATATTGTCAAAAAGTTATAGATTATAAGCGCCACAAAAGTATACTAGCTTGTAGCTAAGTGATCCATAATTTGTACGCAAGACTGTACCCGTGGAAACGTAACCCATACAGTATTTATATGCATGTATACTTTTCTATAAATTGTTGAACTTTAAACCGTTATTTATAAATAATTAGACGGTCAAAAATGTTTTCTTATTTTTTTTAAACTCATAACAAATGCATTGAAAGACTGTCAGTTTTTGGAAAGTTTCTCACAATTAGTTCTTTTTTTATAAATAAGAAACTGATTCAGAACTACAGAGATCGTATACAATCAATGTTAATTATCCAATTTTTAATTGAATTTATCTCGGATTATATACGGTCGATCGACTTCAAATTTTCAGGGTAATTGTATTATCATGTCCTTAATAAGTATACAAAAATTAAGAATTTTCTTAACCTTAAAGTCTCCCGAGTCCAAAAAACATATTTTTTGGAAAAAGTCTGTTTGTGAACACGATACAGGTCAAACGAATGAGCGGATTGAAACCAAATTTTGGAACAATATTTAATATGCAAATATGAAGAGTCCTTTTGTTTTGGGAGAAAATTGTAGCATGCGCAGAAGAAATGCAAGCTATAACGTTATTTTTTATATAAATATATTCATAACGGGTTATTCTGTTTAAATTTTCAATTGTACAATAATTTTTCATACAAAAAAACTATTACAAATTATTAAACATCGATGTATTCCAGATGTACTTTAGAAGGTGTCGAAAGGTCAAATAAAACATCACAAATCATGTTTAAGTATGCGAGTACCTGGGTAAGTCCATATTTGACCATTCACAAATCAATGGCTAAAATACAATTGATTTACACGGTCCTTGTTAAAATATTGTATGCCTACAAATACAGTAGTAAACATGAAACTGAACATTGAAAAAATAAACATTATTTCAAACTAAACTGAAAAATTAAGCAAGCCTTTTTGTAATCGAAACATGCCCTACAGAACTCTGATTTATTATCGTAACTTCAAAATAGCATGTTCATTTTAACATTTTAATTCACATGAAAAGTGATTTTAACTTTCGTAAGCCCGCGTATTGGTCTGTTAGACAGAAGTTTTACGTTTTCCTTATATTTTTTTAAACGAAAGACGTCTGTGCTTCGACCTCACTGCTAGCTGCATGTTATATGGCTAGCTTCAATTCAGTGTAGCACGAGCGTTCGTACATGTGTGTCCTTACACGACACTGATCGGTCCGTTAGACCGACATGGGTATAGGTGTGTATTAAACTCCGACTATCATGTTGAGCAAACTTGGGTGACTTAGTTTGTTTTGATTTTTTATTTTATGTATTGTTTTTTAAGATTTCAGAGGGTTTTTTTTTTAGTTTGATGCAATAAAAAGTATATTTTTGTTCAAGTTTCCGTAGCTCATAAGAATATTGTATCTTACCAATGGCTATAATAAACGACTACTAGTCGCTAAAAATAAAAAATTTCTTTAACTTCCTCGAAATCGCCAGCCTAAAAAATAAAATATAAATTAAATTCACCTGATATTATAGACTAACATGTAATCAATTATTATGTACTTATTTATACTTATCGCATATATTACCATACCTTATAATTTTATTAGTACAGTGTAAATAGCCCTAGTTGCTGCACACTGTTAAAAAAAAAAAAAAAAAAAAAAAAAAAAAAAAAAAAAAAATTCTATGAAACCTTATTTGATATGTTTTCACACATTCTCAGTAGCCTTAATTTTATGATGATATTTTATTAAAAAATATACTAAAATGGCACTAGCGCTTTCGGTGTCACAGACCGTGCACGGATATATGTGTTACAGTATTTGACGCGGGTATACGAAGTTAAGGATTTACTTCTGCATCTCCACTGTGCATTTAAAGTACACATTTACATGCTTACTGGTATATTAATATTTGCATTCATTTTATTTAGTATATTTTTACTTTTGTATAATTCTTTTCATCTTTTATTCGGCAGATGTTTTGCTGGCTATTTTTAATAGTTTAGACATAAATATATCACAGGAACAAATTCTTCAAATAATGTTATTTTATGTTTTTCAAAATTTTATCTTATTATAGAATTCTGGCACATACGAGTACACCGCGAACTAAAAAAAATGATTTTGATTAATTTTCAACTGATAAAAAAAACAATACATAAAATATTTTTAAAAAATTATCAATAAATGATTTATATTTTGGGTCAGTTTTTACCGCATTTCTCTTCTAAAACAAATTGGTATTTAAACTCAAAATAAATAATAGTCTTTATCAACCCATAAAATAATTGCCATTTATGTGCGACCAAACCGTCGGCAAATCTACGAAAAAAATCAACGTTCGGGCGAAGGAAATCACAGTTTAACGATATGTAAATATATATTATTTACCGCGATGGATGAGAAAACCTGAGACTTAATTACTGAGATGTACTAAAGAAACACTATTTACACAAAATATATATAAGCAAAATTTGTACGTACAAAATTTAAAAATCTACAGAAATACACTTCTCAAAAGGTTATTCTTTGCATTTTTCGTTAAAATATAGTTTATCCACAAACATATTATTAATATTGTAATATGAAAGTGTAGACATGTAATAAATAAATATTTTTACAATAATTCGAGTTGTCACTTTTCAAAAACATTCAATGACAATGATTTTTGTTATAGGAATTCGGTTTCGCTCTTTGTAAAGACACTTATGGTCGGTAATACTTCAGAGTAAGCAAGTTTTATAAGCGACGACGCAATTGAAACGCTCAACCCTCTAAAATACAAAATACAGTACAAAGCGCGCGAATTTTAAATGTGATAAAATCAACCTGTCTTTTTCGGATCAAAATATATTCATATTCTATAGATGTTTAATAATAATAATATAATAATTTCTCAACAGATATGTATCCAACAACAGTGAATTATAAATTTTAAGAACGTTCTATGCTTGACCTTATTTATCTACTTCTTTGTTTTCAAATTACACGAAATTTTAAAATCACAATTCCATAAAAATGTACACTGATAAATTTATTAAAGATCAACGCACATAATAAGTGCGTTGAAGTTCAATAAATTTATCATATTGTGATACTTTTTGTCGCACGATTTTGCGATTAAGTTGCTTGAAGGTCCTCAGATGTAACACGTGAAATTTTCAGTAGCTGAGTGATCGTTAAATCTCAATGTATTATTCTAGAGTAAAGTGCTAAAATAGGAGGAATGAGTCATCATTATAGTACGGCTTGTTTAATAGTATAAGTGTATGAATCGCTTCTTAAAATTCGAATTTATCAAGGCGATCGAGAAAATTCCGAGTTCATAAGACAGATGATCTTTCAAGGTGATCGGTAGATCTACCAAAAAGCCTTGTTTGCAGGAATATAAATGCATTTTGAATTTTCATTTTTACACCGAGAGATGGCGCTACTGTGCTCATTTTTACAAATTATCGTCATAGTACTAAACCCTTATAGTATAAACTGCAGTATAAACAGCTTCTCTCCAGAAAGAAATGCCAGTGTCATCTAATAAAAATGCGCAGACTGAAAGCGACTGAAAATTTAAAGTTTTTATGATCGTCATAAAAATGCACTAGTTTACGAATGGGGCCGATTATAAGCGAAAATCAACGACAAACCATTAAATTGGTGATCAGATTGTCTTCCACCGACAATCAACGATTGAACTTTATATTAGCTCTATGTCGAAAAAGTTTCTTGAACGAGTGTCACCTCTTGTAGATTGCGTACCCTTTGATGGTGGTAACTGGATGTCGAATGATTCACAGGTAGCCGAAGATTTGTAAAGAAGCTAATATTTGTATACAGGGGTTGGTTGGACAAAGACATAACACTTGTGAATAATACGTTTTACAAGCCAATAACAAATAACAGCGTATGTTATTAATGTCAATAAAATAACAGGGAAGATGTTACAACTGTTACAAGTAGGTACTGGCCGAATGATATATGAAACACTTTTGGATAAATAATAGGTTTTATTATGTTCCAATACTTTTGTTGTAATAGTTCAAAAGATATGTGCAGCAAAAATATAGAAGAAAATTAATGTGTTTAAGGCGGAACACTTTGAGAGCCAAATAATATTAACTATCGAAGTTGTTTTTTTTGATAATTTTTTAAAGTTACTTGAATAAAAATTGAATTTGTCTTTGAATATCCCTAGGGATTTTTAAAATAACGTAATTTGAACACAAATGCCAATTTCAAGCGGATAGTGAAAACACGGATTTATATCAAGTGCAGTTGGCTTATAGAAAGTCATTCCATCACATTGACTTATCGTCATTTAGGTACCAAATTAAGCGTGCATTTGTACCGACGACGCTCGTGATCACTCGACTAAAAAGGTCTCAAGTTTCATTGGCGTACAAAATCTATTTACCCATAATATTGCATATATACGTGCACCTCTAAACAATAAAATATACAATGCGACCAAGAACACTCTTTTTGCATGTATAGCGATCGTGAAATGACACATTTAACACTAGTGCTGTAAAGTGGCGTAAAGTGAACAATACATAATCGTACAATAATTTCCATTGCAAATCATAGTTTAACCGCAGGAGAATTATTGAACGCAGCCTACAATCAGAAATGATCTTGCTCAAAACTGAACTGTCAATAAGTTTCTTAATTAGGCGAAAATAAACTATTTAATAGAAGGTAAGTGCAAAAATATTATAATATATATCTTGTATAAATCGGGCTAGGCGCCCGTTTTATCATAATGTTACACTGCATAATATGTTAATCTACACTAATATTATAAAGAGGAAAGATTTGTATTTTTGTGTGTGTGTATGTTTGTATTGAATAAACTCAAAAACTACTGTGCCGATTTAAAAAATTCTTTCACCATTAGAAAGCTCCATTCACCCTGAGTAACATAGGCTATATTTATTGCTAGAAAATATTAGGGATCCTTACTAAAACTTTAGTAACGTAACCCAAGGTGTAAAAAAATGCCATAAAACATCTTTCGTCGCATGCGCTGCGGAAACTATTGATGATAGAACAAAAGTATGTTCTACAATATTAAAGAACATATCAATAACTACAAAAAACTTCGCGATACTATATTATGTCCAACTATTATCGTTATGTCACAATAACCACTTTTTACATTTTAATAATCTATATAGATAAAAGACGATGTATATGTAATCTATGGACTCCAAACAAGTAGACCATTTTTGATGAAATTTTCAGACAATCTTTAGATTAGCCCAGCGGGTGATCCTCTGAAGTTTGGTAGCGATCGGATCAACAGAATTTTTTTAATTTCTTTTTGGGAAATAAGATTTTTCTTCGATTTTTGAACATTCACTTATAAAAGCGATTGAATTCGCGCAAATCCAATACACGTTGAGAATTTAATGATAATGATTCTCATCTTTTATATCCTATATATTACATTTACACCCGAGCGAAGCCGGACTGGGCCGCTAGTAATTAATATAAGCATACGTGTAGAAGAAGGATTTGTCAGATTATTAATTTCAAAGCAAGGTAATTTAAAGATACCAACAGTTATGAAAATAAATAAATAATGTACCTATATGATAAAAACTTTTTCAAAATTTCAGCACACAGAAGCAATTTCTTCTTTCTCTTAATTTAAATGTTTATGAACCATTTTTTTAAACGTTCATAAGCTGAAGATTTTTTCAGGATAAAATAAAATTAAATATTAATTTTATATTTAGCTTTATTTTTGTGTAAATTTTTTGGAGCGTTTCACTGTTTTCTGTTACGCGTTTCCTAACTGCACTGTTTATTTCGTTATAAATACTATCATACAAAATTGTAACAGGATGTTTTTATATAATTTTGTTTTTTTACATTTTTCGAATATTTTGTACAATAGGCTAAGACGGGAGAATACGTTTCCGAAATGTCTGGACCGATTTTGATGAAACTTGACACATTATCAATTGGTGCTCAAACTTAAATTATATTTTTCCTGGTTACGTTCGCGTTAAAATAGGGCTTCCTGTTGTTATTGAGAACAAAACGACTAAAATAGACATTTACAACAAAAGTTATAGATAAAAATTATATAGGTAACGATTTTGTGATTATGATTGATTAATGAACAACCTGAAAATATTTTAACTATGAATGTTCATTTAATTGATTTTTCAATGGACATTCATCAAGAAATATACATCGCGAACACTTCTTGCAAAAAAAACAATTTTATTAAAGTATAACAAAAGCAATCGCTTAAAAAGATGTCGTTTTATTGATATGATATAATTTTTAAGTCCAGAGCAAGAAACTTAAAAATTAACGTTGTACGTAATTATTATTGAACCAAAAAATATTAACGTTATGGAAAAGTTTGATTGATGGACAATTTAAAAAAAGAAGTTCAGGGCTTATGAAAATTCATATGCCCTGAAATTTTTCGAAACATCAATAAAGCTTCTTTTTAAATTGTTCCTCATCCAAACTTTTCCTCAACGTTTAAATTTTTAACATTGCTTAATTTCCTTCCAAAAAAATATTTAAAAAAAATTTTACTTGTAGAATAACACCAGCCTGTTGAATTTGTTAATATGCACGTGGTTGAGCTTTAATGGGCGTGATATTCAAGGTGTGGTTTCACGTATCACGAAGGTGGAGTTATAATAAAACACGCCCGTAACGTGACAGAGCTTTCACAACAACTACCCCTAACATTCGACATACACTACCCCTCTCGTAAATACCGTTAAGGGGTAGTTTATGTCTGTATGTACTGTACAGTTTTACTAACGACCTTACCACCTATTAGGTATAAATTTATGCGTTTATAGAGCGTTTGACTTTCATTATAAAAGTGAACACAACTGAACAATGTACATAATTTGCATATTTCATAAACATATTATGGTTACATATTGTCGTGACAAACATAGGTAGGTACAGTTCTGACGTGTTTGTGACTTTGTCACTTTTTTATAATAACGTCAAAACAATTAAAAAGTGACGCAAATGATATGTCACGATAGACGACTAACAACTAAAGTCAAGCGCTAAACAAAAAAAAATTAACATGTGTCTAATGTCGTTAACATTTTATCTCTACGAGGGTTCGTTTATAAATCAATAGCAGTGATGAGAATTTTATTTGTAAATATTTCGAGTAGGTGGTTATTTTGTATAACATCTAGGCGGACGAATGTGTTTTCAAGTTTGGATTATGATTTACAAAAAAATAATCACCGATGTTCTGGCACATAAATTATTTTCAATTATACAATATAATTGAATAGAAACTTTGTTTTGGCGATTAATAGTCCCAGAGTCGACCGTTGGATTTCCTGTCTATCAAATACACACATAAATTTGCCTGCGCAAGCAGCAAGAAGTATCCATAGCCGAGCCACGGAAAAGATTTACTTCTGGTATTTTCGGTTCTCAGATTGAAAATAATATACAACTCCTTGTGAAATTTACCAAACGCGCCTGACAGAAAAAAATGAACTTAATTTCTTTAATCATTTATCCTTCATCCCCCATTTATTTTTTGGCAAAATATATTTTCAATAATGATTAAGAACCTTGGGTACTTGCACACGTTGAATAAACAGATGTTCCGATTTCAAATGTTGCAACGTTTCATTGATATTTTTCAACTTCTTCAGACAATATTTGAGGTTAACATCCTTGTGAAACTCATGTACTTAGTCTATAAAACTTAGTCAAGCGAATATAGTTAACAAGATATTTATGTCAGACTCAGTAACAATAATTATATTTGTTTAGTATAATAGCTTATGTCTGCTATAATTGTTAAGAAACATTCATTGTTGCACGTTACCGTCTGGATTTAAACCAGAATCTTTCCACTTTCGCGGCGGAATGAGTTAATCAGTTACTCTACGGTGCACACAATTTAACATTTTAATCCTTCATAATATAGTGATATACAACACTCAAATTCACTACATGCGAGAGCTGGTACGTAGCTACAAGCGTATGTAAAATATCTATTAATAATTATATTGTTATTTTAGATTTTTCCTTTATTTGAAAATATGACGAAAATTTGCTCTACGTATCTAGTTATCATTTTATTTTATTGTATTCATTAAACTATAACTTTAGTATAATTCATTAAAAAAAAAAAACCCGGGTCGCAGTGCCAAAACCCTGCCGACAATATAGTGTATTTGCTTGTATAGGGCCGTGTGGTTTTATACTTTTATTATGTGAAATTAAGTTTGTTTTTGGGCAAAGTAAAAAATTTAACCCCTTAATACACCCCTTAAAATAACATTTTTTTCTTAATTGTAATATTATTATCAATCTAACGTCTACACCGAATTAAATACACCCTTCAATAAATAAGTCACTATCTGCAAACTAGTGTTTTCATAAAATTTGTAAATCCGGTCCTGTCGGGTCGATTTTATTAAAACTGTGGGGACACTTTTTAATCACTACCAGAGGGTTAAATTTCAATTTTGAAACGATTCGGAGAATTTTTTCGGTATTTTGGGGCCTAAAAACAGTTTTCAACCCCTAAAAACTACCCTTAAAATAGCCCGATTAGGCCCATTTTAAATAGGCTTCTTGCGGTGATGGGTTTCAACACGTGGCCCAAATTTCGTTGAAATCAATTAACTCTTTCGAAAGTTATCGCGCGTACATATATATATATATATATACGTATATAAATATATATATATATATATATATATATATACATATATATATATAAACATTTTTAAAAATGGTGCCAAAGTGTTTAGGAGGTTATGAAACGTCGAGAAATTTTGGTCCGACCCCTAGGTCCCGCCATCCGACCGACGCCAATAGTGTATGTTGCCATATGGCAAATACACTAATAAAAAATTATACCATAACGTTTTGTGTCAAGAAGCTTCGCTTAAGCAAGATAGTCACCGTGAAAATCACTTTTATGATTTATGCATTATTCGAGTTATATGATGACTGTTAAAATATGTATAACTACATAAATACGATAAGAAATATCACAAAGCATTAGTTCGTCTATAAGACGAACTTTGTAACATTCACAGTATCGTTGTAAAGGAAATAATACGTGTAGGGATGTGTGTTTTTGTGTCCCCCAAATTATTCCGCATGTCTAACTCGATTTTAGATATGATTACAACTATAGTTCACATAGTATATATAAATCTATTATCTATTCAACTTTATTGTAACATTATTTGCCGACTATTATCTTGCTTATAGCGACTTAGGCCAGAATTTCAATAAAAATTTTAATCATACGTAAGAAATTTAAATTTAATTTATTTAATTAATCATTTATCACTCAAACTTGACACTTAATATAAAATACGGTTGATTTTTGAGTCAATTTTATTTATTTACTACGGCGACGTTTCGATTGCTAAATTGCAATCTTCCTCAGGCCTAATACATTTAAATGTATTAGGCCTGAGGAAGATTGCAATTTAGCAATCGAAACGTCGCCGTAGTAAATAAATAAAATTGACTCAAAAATCAACCGTATTTTATATTAATTTATTTAAATTGAAAATCAATTGCCGTTACAAAAATAGGTGTATGGTCGCAACGGAAATGAAACTTTTAGGTTAAAGAAACTACTTAACGCTCTGCTACGACTGAGGCCGTAACGAAAACTGAAACACATGCGTCTTACTTTATTTTTCGTTACGCTCCCATTTCTTAGCTTCTGCTATTGTGACATAAGAGGTTTTACTTTAAAGAATTTGTACCAGATTTGTTTCATTTCTTTTGAAGTGAAACTTCTTTAACCGTGATAGAAGCTCAACAGCGTAACGAAAAACCGACACCATCAGAACCGATTGACTAGCGGGTAGTGTAGGTAAAAACTCAATCGAGATATCTGGAAATTTTCTTCCGTCCTTGTCGTACCAATTTACTGTGCTCGGACTTCTCTTTCAAATCACAAATTCATAAGTTATAAAAATTAAATATTTCAAATAGCTACTTAGTTTTTTTTTATAGTATCTGTAATAATTGAGTATTTGAATTAAAAAAAAACTATTTTTTTTTTATTTTTTAAATAATATATCGTAAATAATATTGAAGAACGAAAAGAAAAAAAAAATAAGCCATAGGTAATTAATAACAAATTAATTAAAATGTATAAAACTTCATAAGATATAACGAGATTACAAAACGTACCAGGAATGTTTGTGACGTCAAAATGATAAAAGTTGTGTATTTGTGTATGGCTTTATAATACATACTATCAAAGTAACCATGGCAACCAGGACCATAAAAACATTTTGACGTCACAGAGGTTTTGGGCGCGTTATCGGATCTTAGCTTAAACATTATTTTTAAAACAAATATAACTCTCTCATTATGAAATTAAACAAAATAATAAAAGTAGTTTCGCTATAAAACTTGTATGTGATCTTTCCATTTATGTAAAAAAAAAAAATAATTCAAAAACCCAATTAGGTAGTATAAAATTAGTATCTAAGATCAAAAAACCCAAGACCTGGGGGGAACACCCAATGGTTTGGGGGGAACTCCCAAGGGTTTGGGAGGAACACCCAACGGTTTGAGAGGAACACCTAGGGAATTGAGAGAACAACGAACGGTTTGAGGGGAATACCCATAAGCGTACTATAGTAACAGAGAAGCTGCGTCAAAAATGAGTGGAATGGAATTGTTTATATTTTATTGTATTGGAAAGACAGCCTGCAGTCCGTATGTTCGACTCTCGTCACGTCCAGCTGTGATGCGATGAATTCTTATACCATGTGTCTATTATTTTAAATCGATATACGTATTATCTGTTCTGCAGTATCGCTTACCTTACCCGCGACTTCGATTGCGTTAATATTGTTTTGACAGGAACCTTATCTTAACCCAAGCGTAGCGGGAAAAAAGTGCCCTATATTTTAACTTTGGGAACCAACTGACAGTGTATCATATTTCATCAAAATCAGTCTAGCCGTTCATTAGTGATGCTGCTAGGTACAAGCAAACAGACGAACAAAATAAGCTAAATGGTTTTCTTGCCTACTTATATTTTAAAACGTTAAAATTAATAATAATAATAATTTTATTGCTCCACGGACATACATGTATAGGAGAAGTCAAATACAATACAATGAAATTACAAGAGAAAATTTTATACAAAATTTAAAGAAATCTTCAACCGCATAAAATCAATTATTGCTTAAGAAAGCCTTAAGTTTCTTTTTAAATATATTTATATTGGGGACATTTTTAATGTAATCTAGAATGGTATTGTAGACTTTGCTGCAACAGTACATTGGACTTTTTAGATACAAGCTCAATTTTGGCTTATTAGATAACACTTTAAAGCATTTTTTCAAAAAATGCGTCAATACAGCTTAAACCACGAATGCATCGAGAAAAGTGAGTATAGTCCCAAAGGTGATTTTTTCTCACTGCTAAGACCTCTTCTACACACCCTCTAGAATTTTAAATCCTCTCCTATATAATACGTATTTAATTTTAATTCCAGTATATCTAAACGTAAAATCGAAACAAATTAAACTATATAAGCTTAGGCTTAACTAACACGGCGATTTGAATTTCTCCCTTCTTCCAGTGCGAGTAAATGCGCTATACTTTGAGTGTGTGAAATGAAAAGAGATAAAGCATCATCGTTGATATAAATGAAGCCATCTAAAGAAAATAAATGCATCACTGGCAGCTTTATCAATACGCTTATATTTTTGAGGGTAACAAATTTCGAAAATTCTAAATATATGTGTTGATAATGCAAGAAATGTATATAAAGGAAAATAAATAAATTAAAAAATGGAAATAAAAATACATCAGGTATATTGTCGAATTCATACTCTAATAAGTTTTCATTTGATACCCTAGGGCCTAGAAGATGCTCTTGAATTTTTTTCGATTTTCCAATTTACCCTTGAATTGACTCTCATGCAGAATAAAAATTTAATTTTCACGTCTGTACCTATTTGGGTTACCATACGTTCATACTCTATCCCTGCGTTAAATTTCAAATTTTGACGTCGTATACTTTCAGAGAAATCGCCTGTGACAGACGGACGGACGCCGAATTGGTTCCATAAGTGTTCCGTTTTGCACATAAAAAACATAACATAAAAAATTATATATAAATAATAATTAAAGTATATTATTTAGTGGACACATAGTTTGCTGAAAAACTTTTTCAGCAGGGTGTTAAAAGACCTGAACGCATGGTGTTTTTAATTCACGTGTAGTGCCCCAAACGGGGATGAATAGAGTGGTATAAAAATAATAATAATCACTCCACGCTATTTTACAATAAAAAATTATTTTTTACTTTTTAGTTCGGTTTGCTTTTAAAGCGTTTTCTTCGTTTTTAAAACTATTACTTTTTTATTGTTTAGTCTTATTCTTTTATCCTGATGATCCTGGTCAATACCATGAGACGAACTTATTAAATTATTGTATAGTCATCGGTCCTTGATAAGTATGCAAAGTTTCAGTTTAATCTGACGTTCTGAAGTAGGTTAATTGCATGTTCAAAGATTCCTTTACAAACAAACAAACATACAGGTGAAGATAATAAAAGTGTGATAACTAATAAATAGGTACTAGCATCTGGAAAGGGTAAAAAAATTAGGTAATGGGGGGAACTAAACCTCGCTGAATTTGTGAAAATTTTCGGGGCTATCAAATACGAATGAACTGATAAAATTCTGATTACGTAAGAAAGTATTTTATGACAATATAAATTAAAACTAGTGCCTTATCAGAACATAATATGACAATAAATAACTTAACACTTGCTCTAAAAATATTCTTCTAATCTATCCTGTTGAAAACGGTTATGAAACAATGTAACAGTTATAAAATCTAGAATTCGTTATGTGTGCGGGCAAGCAAAAACTTATATCGCGCGCCGAGGGAGTCAGAGTTCTATGTGTATACGCAAAGACTGACTTTAAAGCGATTATACATTGTATGCGACCCAGTGCAAAGCAAGAATTTCGTTTGATCACATTGCAGCCAAAATTTATTTTTAAAAGTGTTCTACCTAGGGTACACGAAAGAGAGAGAGATTGTAGATTGCAGACGTTCGACAATTTGGGAGGCCGCACGAAAATTCGAGTATTAAAAATTCCTCGATTCTCAAGTCGAATAGTACTTAAATAAGCTTTAAAGAAACCGGCGAGTGGAATTCGAACTCGCGTGGAGAGGGTTCCGTATCATTCCAATCTCCATTAGAACTTTAAGACAGGATTTTCGTTTAATTTTTCCTGTAAACTATATATTCCCTATTTTTTTCTCAGTAGTTTCGGAAATAAGGAGAGAAATGCTCGATTTTAATATCTTATAAAATTAAAAAAAAATGTATTTCCCATAACGTACCCTTTCATTTGATAGGTCGCATGATGCACTTGAAAGACACTTTTTTCTTAACTTTATAATTTAGGTACTCCCCCAAAATCAGAATTCATTTTGATGATAAATAAAGAATTTTGGAAATTTTAATGAGTATTATAAGAGATGTATAATAAGTTATTATTATTGAACTACATAAATCAAGAAGCCTGGTGAAGGTTTAATAAACAAACCGTAACGTCGCTAAATTGATTATAAATTTTAATTTTGTCCAATTTCCTGCTAATTTTAAACTTAGTTATTAATATTGTTTTAAATAAAAACAAATATAAACATTTCCACATTTAAAAAAAAACCCGGGTCGCAGTGCCAAAACCCTGCCGACAATATAGTGTATTTGCTTGTATAGGGCCGTGTGGTTTTATACTTTTATTATGTGAAATTAAGTTTGTTTTTGGGCAAAATAAAAAATTTAACCCCTTAATACACCCCTTAAAATAACATTTTTTTCTTAATTGTAATATTATTATCAATCTAACGTCTACACCGAATTAAATACATCCTTCAATAAATAAGTCACTATCTGCAAACTAGTGTTTTCATAAAATTTATAAATCCGGTCCTGTCGGGCCGATTTTATTAAAATTGTGGGGACACTTTTTCATCACTACCAAAGGGTTAAATTTCAATTTTGAAACGATTCGGAGAATTTTTTCGGTATTTTGGGGCCCAAAAACAGTTTTCAACCCCTAAAAACTACCCTTAAAAATAGCCCGTATAGGCCCATTTTAAATAGGCTTCTTGCGGTGGTCGATTTCAACACGTGGCCCAAATTTCGTTGAAATCAATTAACTCTTTCGAAAGTTATCGCGCGTACACACACATATATATATATATATATATATATATATATATATATATATATATATATATATATATATATATACATACATATATATATAAACATTTTTAAAAATGGTGCCAAAGTGTTTAGGAGGTTATGAAACGTCGAGAAATTTTGGTCCGACCCCTAGGTCCCGCCATCCGACCGACGCCAATAGTGTATGTTGCCATATGGCAAATACACTAATAACTACAAATAGCAATAAAAGTTTTTTTCGATCGTGTGTGCCACGATACATGCCTTCTTTTAATGAGGACTAAAACAATATAAAAAAGAAGAAGAAAATGTTTTGGGAAATTTTCCTGGTATCCAAATATCTTGTCCATAACGATAATAAAATCTTTATTCGAATGGAATGAAGACGTTTTGTGATAACGTTTGAGAACAACTTTATATCTTTGGTGTAAGAGTACGAAGTTGTCGTTCTGTAAACCAGCCCTTACAATAAATACCTACAGCTTGTGTACCAGCATGGATATATATAGGTTGAGTATAACTGCAAGAGAACAGGCTGATAGGGATAGGGCGGGAAGCAGTGGACTGTTCATAACAGCTGATGTCACTCTTTTGCAACGCGTTGCTCCTGCCGCTGTGTCGGTTTTCCCCCAACCCCCAAATCTCTACCCCATAATACATCATCACAATATATATACGCTCTCACAACCATTTATTTGTACAATCATATCAAACGCAAGCACAAAGTTTGCTACAATCTTGAAAGTAGGTACGCGGTACCGGAAACTAAGAAAAATGTTTTTGAAGTGAAACTTCTTTACGCACGGTAGAGTAAATTGAAATCGTCTGACGAAAAACTGTAATGGTATAACCATGGCCACAAAAACAAATCTCATAATAAGCGTGTTTGGTATTGTACACCAATTTGAAAACTGTTAACACTTTTGACACTACTGCATTTATTATACAAAGGAGTAAGATACACTTATTTATTTATTGTAGATTATAGGCGCTCGACAACTCAGGTCACAAGCGTCTTAATTATATCATATAATATAATCACTTAAAACTAAACGACATCACAAAACATCCATGAACAGAGGCAGGATTCGAACCTACGACAGTCCGGTCAAGAAGTCAGGACGCACAACTTGTTTTGATCTGTTCTAACTCTAATTTAAATCTAAACTGTGTTGTGAAATATGTCACTAGTCCGTTTGTTATAAGCCTAAAATAATTCTTATAAAAATTCTTAGAAAAAAAAATATTTTTTAAGATCGAGATTATTTATAAAAAAATACGTTGATTTAATCTATACAAGTCTGTACTCTGTATCTCTTGTGGTTTGGAAGTTATATTTAAAGAGCTTAGGGGCTCGAAAATCGAAAATCTCCTTGATAAATTTGAAGAAAAACAACGTAAAGTATATAAAACTTAAGATCATTTCTACGTAGAACCGTGAGAGTAAAAAGGTTCTAGAATATTTCATCTCATTATGATGACAGATTATAGACGTATGACAATTAACTCCATTAGCGGGAAAAATTTTACAACTAAATAATTAACAAAAATTCACTTACAATTATTCCTCTGCAGAAAATCATTTGATGCGCAGCATCTATAAATTAAAGAAAAAACACGTTATAAATGGTTGCATATAAAAAACAAATTAGTAAGCAATCTTGGTGAATTTTTATTTGGTAGGTTTGTAATACGTTGACCATTAAAAGATTTGACAAATAAATATCGATCTTGCGACTAAATTTCAAGGAAGGCGTTATAAGAAATTTAACATAATAAGGAGCTGCTAGACAAGCAGTTTGTACCGACGTTTTTCAAACCGCCTTTCATTAAAATTATCAGCAGCATGAATATTATATACGTTCACTCGCAAAATATTACAACGGGGGAAAATTTTATGCCTATCTACGCGTAGATAATACCTAGCCGCTTATATTCAAACAAACATTACACCGGATCACAACTGACGGCCAGAAAGTACAATCAACATTAATATAGATCTTTGTCTTTATGTCTGTCTGTAAGTTTGAGAATATAATGCTGTCGTATATCCTGTACCTACATAAGGGGGTGTGGAGAAGGGGGTTTACCATCAGAGACGCCAGGCTAGATTTTTTAGAATCACGGATCAAAATCGTTAACAAAGCTAAAAGTGTAAAACACGCATTTATTTCGAAAGTAATTTAGCTCAATTTTGCAAAAAGCTATTGTCACGATTTTATACCGTGCATCGGAAAAAATTAAGTTAATAGAGGCGACAATTCTCGTAGCAGCGTTGGCCCTGAGGAGAGCAGCGATCGCTCTAGTCGTCAGGTGGCAAGGGGCGCCAAAAACCCAAATGCGAAAAACAATTTCCAGCGCAAAATACAATTTTGATTGAAATTTACATAATTTAATTATATAGCGGTAAGAACTTTCTTAATGTTAAAGAAGCAGAAGTATAATATTTAAAGTTACTTAGTTTAATTTCAATTCAACGAGTATTGATGTTTGCAATACAAGTTGATTTTTGAAAATTTGGGACTTCTTATTTACTTAACATAAAACCGAAGTAAAATTTACGTGAAATGAAAGCGTTGACCAAAGGGCGCTGAAAGACAATCTCGCTCTACTCTGATCAAGGGGTAGGGCTGACGCTGTCTAATAGCTCCTGTGAATGATTTAAATAGAAAGGAAAATGCATACAATATTTTACAAAAAAAAATTTTTAAAAATCAAATATAGAAATTTCAGTAATTTGTTACCTGTTCACCAAATAGACAAAGAAGAATTAAAAGAGAATTGGGTGGGATATGGAATCAAAACCCTTGCCCTGGGCGTCCTACTCGCTAAAGGACAAGTGACAAAATCCAAAATAAATTTTTAACAATTATTACAGTTATGGTACGAGACAGAAACTATTAAGACAAGAAACTATATCGAACGATTCAGCTTTTCGTAAAACTTCATTACGTTAGTGCAATGTTTTATGATATGCACTGTAGCCTCCCTTAAACGGAGTTCCCTAAAATGAAAATTGTGTAGTCGCGATGAAAAGTGCACGCTAGTTTATTTCGAATAACCGGGACTATGGTTTTAATACTATTGCCGCTATTTTCTGTTTTTAATGTAAAAACATTTTTATTTTAAATATGAATGCATTATTTTTATTATGATGGAAAACACTATCTACACAATAATAATTTCAAGTTTATATTAAAATTTATAGTGCTTTTATGTTGGCAGATAACTTTTTTAAAGACGATGTCTGCATTTAACCTTCAACTTTCAGAGATTATTTACTTTCGTAACAAAAACTAAAATGGTTTAGTCAATGTTCAATAACGTTCACAAGCAAATTTTAATTACGTAATTATTCGGTCAGCAATCACAGGCAAAAAAAATTTTTGTAAACTATTTCAACGGCAGATTTAAAAGTTTCAAGTGAGCGCGTTTTCATGAGAATGCTTGATAACCATTTATGCGACTAAACAGTCGGGCGACTAAAAACTGCTTGTCAGCGTCAAGTCGTTCAAACCTTTTTTTTCAATTTTTTAATTGTAGTTTAGAAACATAAAGATGGTTCGTTCAATAATTTACTAAAAAAAATTCAGATGTCAAACTAATATATAAATTTTCATTTTGTACACCCCTATTATTTTATTATGTAAGTGTTTAACTAATACTTAAATAATTTAATTTAGTTTTGGTTATGCAAGACATTTTTAGAAACTGTAAAGTAAAAAAAAATTATTCATAAAAATATAGAATACCTGATTTGTTACACAATATAAAGTATGGTAATGGTAGATATCTTGAAATAAAAATTTCAAAAATATTGTTAGAAAAATAGATTTTGAAAAACCTTTTCCCATATATATATATTTTTATCTTTGATTTGTAATAATAATTTTATGTAAAATATTAAGAGCACTGTGGTTGGAACAATAAAAATAAAAGAATAGTAACTTCTTACCACAACAGATTTATTCAGTGGCTGTACATTTCGAGAGCTAAGCTCCCATCTTCAGCAAAACACTTAAACTTTAGTTTAGAGTTTAGTGTTTTGCTGAAGATGGGAGCTTAGCTCTCGAAATGTACATCCACTGAACAAATCTGTTGTGGTAAGAAGTAACTATTCTTTTATTTTTAATAATATTAAGTACCTATCTACTTTTATTCTCAACATAAGTATTTTATTATTACAGCAAAATATTGAAACATTTCGTTTATGAAATATAGCTATTAAAAAAGTTATAAATACTTAAAAAATGTAAAAGTCTAGAATAAATAGATACGTAAGAGGTATTTAGTACTTTTTTCACACAGCGTTTTTATAACAATTTTTATCTTACTTACAAATGGGTAGGTGGATGAAAATAACAAAAACAAATTTGCTCTAGAAAACATCTTGATGAAAAAACAATACAACAAAATATTTATTTTAAAAAACTAACACTCACTCGACAAAAGAAAAAACTAAACTGAACGTGAAATAACTTGGCGTATAGATGAAGTTTTGATTGACCTTGCATAATCCGTTTTAGACATATACCATGTTAGATCATTCAAACAAACTAAGAAATCTATTTTTGATACAAATTATAAACTAAACAATATATACCTATTGTATTATTTTTGTCAATCAGATGGAAGAGTAATGCTTTCAATAATATCGATCTTTTCTTATCGATTTTTGAATTCACCTATTCAATTCAATAGTTACATTACGGTAATTAAAATAACTAAAAAGTATTCATAACATTTTTTAAAATTTTAAATAGGTGTTGAGAAATATTACCTATACTACATATAAATAACAAATTAAGTTTTTTGCTACTGCATTTACCAAATTTGTAAATTTGATATTTTTTTATAAATTTTAAACAATTAACTGGTAGCCAAATAGTATATTTATTATACGCGAAAATATATTGCATTTTCGTAATTGATTTCTACCATTGAAATCAGATTTAAAAAATTAATTAATTTTTCTTATAAAACAGTGTCAGAGTAGGTACCGCTTATTTGCACAAGGTTAAGATGATTTGCTACCCCTAATTAAAATATGGCATCTAATGGAAGTTCCAAATAGTATCGACCTTATGACGTGTTTCAAGTTTCATGAAATTAAAGTTCGTCCGTTTTTGTGTAACATCCGAACAAACAAAATAAGTGTGACGCGCAGGAACTTTAAAGTAGAACACAAATAATCTTAGCGTGCGACAAAAGTGTAGCACTTCGTAGCGAAATAAAAGTTTGAAGGGAGCTAAGATTCACACCGCTTTTATGTCAAGCTCTGTTCCAAGAATAAGTCTCCCTCGTACACAAACCGCCAACCAAAACGTTATTTTAAACGCACAGTACTGCTCTCTGGGGACCCTTCCGCACGAATGAGCATTAAGCTTTCTGACAACAATCGATTATTTGCCACCAAAACTCCGCCTATAATGCACGTATCACGTTTACTATTGGTTCACCCATTCACGTCGAAACCATCCCCCTTTTTAATATTTACGCGCCCATCAACAACCTAGGTGCTATCTTAACACATTAATAAAGCAGTGTATGTATATATTTTTTGCACGAAGTAGAAAAAATATTTTTGTATATGGGGTGGGGTATATTATAATGTGTGTACAATTCCCCACTTTGGAAGGAAAACTAGGCGATAATGGGAAGGACCGCTGTACTGTCATATTATGATACACCTCTCTAGTCTACACTCTGTTAGGAGCTCCTGAGGGATGTTTGTTAATGGACAGTACCGTACAGGCGTGTTTGAGGTGATATAGGTGAATCGCGTCACGAAACGACGCTACGTTATCAGTCTGTCTCGAGACGCCAACTGACGCGTCGGAAAGTTAAACATCACACAACACTTGCGCATCAACAAAATTTGTTTAACAAATGCTTGTGCTTCGAATGAACTTTCAAAACAAACTTAATTTATGATAAAACAAATTAATGCTTTTTTGTTAAAACAACAAAAATTGTGACTAAAATTTTTATAATCATTTAGAATTCGCGGTGTTAGTGAAAAACAATTTGTAAAAACTGATTTTAATTTGGTTGTTTTAAACTTAAAATAAGTGCAATTTGAAATATTTTTGTGGGTCACTGTTCTCAAAAAAAAAAGCGTAATTTATAAAGAAACTGTTTTGGTATATCTACTGAGTTTTTAAGTGATCGGTAGTTTTTTTTTGTGAACTGTGAAATTTCTGTGACTGTTATTTTAAAAAGAAGAATATTTTAAAAACTCTGGTGTCTTTAACGACGAATAGGCGTTTAATTAAATCGTAAGTAGTGATCGATACGTAATTCTTTTTTTTATTATTTATTTGCTAGCCTGCAGTCCGCCTCAGGACGGTTTTATAGTCTTTTGTTTACGTTAATTTTTGATAGCTTAAATGTACCTATGTAAAGCAAATGTTTTTGAATAAATTGTTGACATAATAAAAACATTTATTTTTTCTTCCGTGGTCATTTTACTATTAGTAATTTTATGCGCATAAATGCATCAAAATTACCGACAAACAAACTTAAGTCATGCCATTGTGTTATATTTCTATAAATTACTTTTCAAATATAATCATATCGAAATATTATCATAACATTATTAAAATAGAAATCGAAATAATGTGATTTAATTGAGCCGTAGGCTATTTAAATAGTTTTATTTATATTTTGCCCAAATAACATGATTAAGTGTCAATGTTACTAGTAGGCTATTTTTCAAAAATCTATTTGAAAAAATTACGTAAAGAAATTTTTAAGTTCTGAATTTATTATGCTTTTAAATGTTCTATCTGAAATACCGTCTAATAATAATTTTGGCTGTTATTTACACAATAAAATATTATAACAAAAATGTTTACTGTCAGTAAAGATATTAAAAACAAATTCTAATAAAATACTATGATCAGAAATTATTTTTTTTATATTTTTAAAATACCTATTGCACAAACTTTATAATACCCTAACAGTTCTTGTATTTTTTTCTTACCTGCTTTCTACTATTTCTAATTTTATTTACCGGCTATTCTATATTTTTTATAGTCTCGTTAGTGTAAGTTCATGAATTTTTTATTTACTTACAACGGTCCTTTGAGCGACAAATTCTATTTAACAATTATGAACTTCTTTTTACACGAAAAAAAAACAACAAATAAGGAGATTTACAAAATTCAAATGAACCACAATATGAAAACAATTCATTCTATTTTTTTAATACATAGTAGATACCTGTTATATTAATCAAAATTAAAAAAAAACATTTTTAAATAATTTGCGAATTATATTAAATATTTTATGTTTAATTATAAGAATAATATTAATTAAACTAGCTGATAACTTGTCATTTTATATCATTTCGTCTGTCACATGCGACTTTCTTTCATACTATTTGACATAAGAATTTTTTTAAACTTTCCAATAAGCATCTTGCTAAAAATTGGCAGTAAAAATAAATTATATTTAAAGTCACAATAAATTGTCAACTGTCACTATAGACAATGAACAAACCAAATTTTTGCTAAAAAAATATAAGTTACGGTACAAAATTAAAACACCGCGAAAACATTTTTTTAAATAATTTTATTGTTACAATAACTCTACCTACGTCGTTACGAAATTTATTTTTATATTTTTTCATTACTCTTATTCTAGAGATATTTGCTACTTTAGGATTCTTTGCCAAAATGACTAAAACAGAATCCTTTTGGTGAGACTCGGCTGTTGTCCGTATGTCTTTTCGTCACAGGCTTAGACCTTCTAAAGGGTTGGTTCTTCGAAATTGAAATATGGCACGCACGTAGAAATATGTATTCAACAGATATTTCAAAAGTTGTGTTATCAAAAAAATTCAGCCAATAAATTGGCAAAGAAAAAGAAATGCTAGCATCTCGTTGGAGAAAGCTCACTTTGTAGATACTAAAAATGTATTTATATTTATAATATTCATGGTTATCGTGTCTATCGTAACTATACTTATAAAAGAGTTTAACGGGAGCATGAGAAAAATTAACTGCTAGAAGTTTTATTTTATCCACGGTCCAAGTTTCCGTTAATCTCTGTTATATATTTATATTTTTTTAATTTGTGTGATGTATTTTTATTGGTTATTTTAAAAAATACACAAGAAATGCACATTCCCCCTCCTTATTGTGGACATTGACACTATTAAATTTTGAATTTACCTATTTATTTACCTGTTTATAAAAATAGGATTTGGCAGGATGGAAAAATTAAATGACAATTTCCGACGCATTTAGCCTCTAGGCAACCGAAGCAACTCAAAATATTACCTAATATAAAATAAATACATTCAATATAAGGTAATATAGAAAAACGGAGGTATTATGCTGAAATAAGCCAAATATATTAATTAGAAAATATGCTTTTTCTCAAAAATGACATTAGAATGCAAAATGTAAATTATATATTTTTTCTTACTATTACAAATTACAATATATCCTCAGATGTAGTCTTTTTGGTGTAAACCATAAATTCCCAAAGGGGTCGGTGCCACCCCCTAGTGGAACTGGAGCTTTTCATGGAAGCTTTATGATTGTTAATAGACAAATTAGGCACAGATAATATTTTATTTTATTTTTTTAAATCGTTATATATTTATCCATTAATGAAAGCATTATAAAAGACAATATAATAATATGTTATTGTTGGCATTAACTCGTCACAATTAAGGCTAAGTGTTGCTGATTTTTAAATTACTTAGGCATGTAACAGTGCTGCTGTTCATATGGTGTTGCAATATAAAATATAAAATTTCTGTGAACGCGTGCGATGACGCGAATAACGGCTAGTAATAAATATTATGATATCTGCTTTTTGTTTGCATAGTTACATCATGTGGTTTCACGTGTAAAAATTAACCAAAGCATGCTTGTCAACTACCTAAATAGAAAATTTCATTTTGGTCGATCTTCAGAACAAAAGAATAGCTGAATTTTTTACTTCCAAAATGTTTCCGAAAACGAATAAACTATAATAAATCATTTTGAAAAGTATACCATTATGGCAGAAAAACAACATTATAGCGCATATTTCCCCCAAAAACAATAGGGCTATTCATATATTTACATGTCAAATATCTTTGGTTTCGATTCGCTCAGCTTTTTGACCTGATCGTGCTCATAGACTTTTTCCAAAAATATATTTTTTTGACTCGAATTTATTTTGTAAGATTGTTAAAAGTGAATTTTGACCTAAATTAGTAGATATATACCAAGATGGAATGATAAACCAATAAGTCGAAAATATTAACGGTATACCGTATACCGGCAGGTCATGTCCGACCCGAATGGGTAGTTGATTTACTATTAGCAAGAACCGAGGGGGGGGGGTTGGATAATAAAAAATAAATTGCTACAATTGTTTTTGTTGTGATCTTTATTCAAATTTATAATAATGACATACAAACATGTCAGTTTTCCAAAAGAAACTCATTTTCGGAAAGCAAAAACACTAGCACATTTCGAATTTCGCGAAATAAACTCATTTATCAAAGTTTCCAGATCGAGCTCGTCGGTCATATCCGAATAAATATGTAAGAGAGCGACGTTGTTGAGGCGATTTTGCAACATTGTTGATTTTAAATACGTTTTCAGTCGACGAAGTACAGAAAAACTTCGCTCATTTGAACAGGATGACCCTGGAATCGTGATTAGTGAACGAACAAAGCACACGAACTCTGGAACGAGTTCTCTAACCCATTCGTATTTTTGAAATTTGTAAATGGGCATAGTTAATGATATAGGTATGATGTTTTCCTACTCGGGATTTCTCGAGTGGGTCAAGCTACCCACTCAACCCACTATACCTGCCGGGCCTGTACCAGAGCCAAATTCAAGTATTAACCTACTTGGTTTAACGATAGACAGTAAATTTTTATGGAGAAATCATATCGAAAATCTTCAATGTAAACTTTTCAAGACACTTTATACTTAATGAGAAAACTGTCTAGGAATATAGATCAGAACGCACTAAAAATAGCTTATTTTGCGTTATTCCATTCAAAAATTTTATATGGACTGGAAATATGGGGCAATGCCGCCTATGCACATAAAGTATTTATTTTACAAAAAAAGGCAATTAGAATTATTTGCAATGCAAAGCAGCGCGACAGTTGCAAGCCTTTGTTTTCCAAACTAAATATTTTAACTCTACCGGCTCGGTATATTTATAACTGTTTATTATTTGTTAAAAGACATTCAGACAAATTTAATAATCATATGTCCCTGCATCAGTACAATACAAGAAGAAAAGAGGATCTTGTCTTTCCTTTTTTTCCGGCAAAAAAACCCACATATGGTCCGAATTATTTAGGTTTATACAATTTTTTAATAAATTATCTTTGAACACTCGAAGCAAAAGTCTAAAAATGTTTAAAAAAATAATTTACAAATATCTGATAAATGAGTGTCTCTATTCGTATAAAGATTTTTTAGAGGTGAACAATGCTCCCTAACACAATGTACCCTTTGACGTGTTTTTTAACAATTACTTTTTGTATAACGGAAACCAATAAATCTATCTATCTATCCTTGGCAGTCGCTGATCAAAAAAACAAACAAGCAATATTGAGTTATTAGCATCGAAAACAATGCACAACCCTGTACGTAAATAGTGTAAACGCACTGTACATATGTGTAAGTGTGTTATACGAACACGGGGAGACGCTGCTTATAAGCGTCGCTGGAGAATTAACTAGCGTATCGGCGTCAAGTCGTTCCGGTGTTGTCATGTGTATTCTCCTCCGGCACTAGGCAGGGGATGATGACGCGATTCGTGTTGGTATGCTGTGTGCCGGTATTCCCCGGTACGAACACACACACAGTCAAGAACGCACACACATGCATGCACAAACTCTGTCACATTGTCTCCTTCGTGTCAAACAGATGGGATTAGCTTTAGTTTGCTTTACCATACCGAAATCTTACTACATCACCTTGTGGTTAAACTTCGAACACACTCAGAACTTCGTAAGTCGAACTGGACAATTGTTTCATGCTGGATTTCTCAAAGCTTTGTCAAAAGTTAAACTGTGAGCTTAGAACGTTCTATGAGCTATTAATGCACGAGAAGCATACAGGTGTCCCGGAAGTAATCTGTCAAACTCAAGAGGTCTATTTCTCAGGTCATTTTTACACAAAAATATTATATCAATATAGATCTCATTCGAAAAGGTTAGCGAGTTATAGTTGGTTGTAGAATTTTTTTTTTTTAATCAGTCATTCTAAGGTGACTAAGATCGTAAAATATGCTCTCGAGAAATCTCGAACTGCCGTCGCAAAATCCATTTTATTAGCTGTGATTAAGCATTAAGTATACGAGGTTGACTCTAATTAAAAGAAATTAATTAGAGTGATTGTAATCCTTAATGAATGTTGGATAAGTTTGGATACCATCCAAGAAAACAGCAATACTGAAATTAAAATTGCATTGTCACTAACGTCTGACAGCATTTGAACTCTGAAGATGGTGCAAAGCGTACCGAAACGTTAGTGAAAATGCAATTTTAATCTCAGTATTGCTATTTTATTGATCCTGCGCCACGAATTTTATCCTAACTCATCCATTAAGCATTAAGCTTTACAAAATATGACTTGCTGCTTAAAAATTTCGCTATAAAAATTGAATCAAGAAACGTGATATTCGTCAATATTTCTTTCCAGCACGTCACGAGATTTCGAATTACAGGAAGGCAAATTAATATTTTGATTTAAAAAATACTGACAAATTTGTCTTGCTCAATAATTTTTTCAAATTTAATTTTTGCTATACAAAATGTTGCGTAAATACTATTTTCTCGTTTTTACCTGATTTTAAATAGTTTGTTTAGATAAAATAAACTGTAAAATCTTAGCTAAATGTCATATGGGAAGAATGGTACATATTTCCAGTTTATTTTAAAATATTAACATCAAAAACTGAATAAGATTTATCATAGAAATTAGAGTTTTCCGAAACGTCAGCAAGTACACATTATTACATCTGGTAAACAGTTATCTTAACAAAAACTAAATTTAAATGAGTATTAACATAAATAAGCTACATGAAATGTTGAAAATTTGTCGCATATTCTGCAATATTTGAGGATTAAAACGAATTTCATCTGCATTAGAAATTCTCCAAATTAATACGTCGCGACTATAACAAGCACTTTCATGAGTCTCTAAAGGTAATAACATTTTTGCCAAAACAACCAACTAAATACTCATCTGGAGTTCGTCAGATTTCTCTCAGGTCACCTATATAAAATATCGATGAAAAAATATTAAAGGACAAGGGTGGTCGAATGCAGTTATAATTAATTGTGAGGTTAGAATTTTTGTCAACAATTATTCAAGAAGCACTACAAACCAACCAATTACCTTATTTGTTTATTTTTTTCAATATTTACAAACAGTGGTTTGTTGTGCGAAACTATTTCTGTAAAAATTAATCGCAAAACTAAACGAAACAAAACACAAACGGATATATTATAGACGCCTATAAATGAATGTTGAATGTACATGCAGACAAATGCAAACCAAATTAACTGTAATTTGAATTGAAAGAAGATGTAAATAATTAGTCATTGAAATACTCTTTTGCACTGAGAGAGGGTCGTTTAAGTGTCAACTGTATACGCACGCACATACATCACACGCACGCACAAACACACACATCGTGCGCGTATACCTTTGTTACAATAACGAATGAGTTCTATACTTCTATACAATAAAATACAGATACGCGTATATGTGCTTCCTCTCGTTCCTTCTCTCTCTCTTTGTATTTTGTCTTTTTCTAGATGCGTGTATGTTTTTATTACTTCAGTCTTCATCAAATAACATGCGTATCAAACTTTTCCTAGCATACAATTATAAAAAAACCCGGGTCGCAGTGCCAAAACCCTGCCGACAATATAGTGCATTTGCTTATATAGGCAGTGTGGCTTTATTATGCGAACTTAAGTTGGTTTTTGTGCAAAATAAAAAATTTGACTCCTTAATACACCCCTTCAAATAACTTTTTTTTTTCCTTAATTTCAATATTAATATCAATCGAACCTCTATACCAAATTATATACAACTTTCAGTAAATAATTCACTATCTGCAAACTAGTGTTTTCATAAAATTTGTAAGTCCAGTCCTGTCGGACCGATTTTATTAAAATTTTAGGGACACATTTTAATTGCTACCAGAGGGTTAAATTTCAATTTTGAAACGATTCAGAGAATTTTTTCGGTATTTTAAATAGGCTTCTTGCGGCGATAGATTTCAAAACGTGAGCCAAATTTAGTTAAAATCAATTAACTCTTTTGAAAGTTATTGCCCGCACACACACATATATATATACATATATGAAACGTCGAGAAATTTTGGTCCGACCCCTAGGTCCCGCCATCCGACCGACGTCAATAGTATATGTTGCCATATGGCAAATACACTAATAAATATGAATTAGCTAAGACGCGTGTTTTTTCCATGATTAGTTATTTTGAAATTTTAAAAATCATCGTTAATTTTTTTTTAATTTTAGTTTCAAATTATCCTATTCAAGATGTAAAGCTTCTTGACTACCGAGCTTGTACGCCGTGGTCCATTGGTATTTCTACCTAACGTTTCGTCTACAACTGCGGTAGACATTATCAAAGGCGATCTGGTAGCGGGCGAAATGTCCTTCTAAGCTGCTCACAGGTAAACGTCACTTACTTGTGATAATGTCTACCACAGTTGCAGACGAAACGTTAGGTAGAAATACCAATGGACCACGGCGTACAAGCCCGGAAGTCTAGAAGTTTTACAACGACGCCGGCCGTGAAAGCCTACATACTATACAAGATGCAATCTAACTGTAATCTAAATATTTTTACGTGATGGTTATAAGTTTTCAGAATGGATAAGGTTTATATTAGACGCTAATGGACTTATTTGTCGAGCGTCTATAATCTACAGTGAATAAATAAGATAGATTTATAGACAACCTGCAACACAAGGCATGTGTTATTTCCGTGATAAGTATATTTGTTGGTGAGAAAGACCACAAACGGAGCATCATGTATAATATTTGTTATGTGGAAAAGTACTTATCTACAGGGGAATATATGAATAAATGTTTATTGCAGCGTTGGCTCACTTAATACTGTTAAAAACTCTTCAAGTGTTCTTGAAATATGAATCTAAACGCGATGATATGATTTGGTTTTGTTGTATATTCAGTTATTGCACTTGACGTAACCCGTGACGTCAATGGATTTACTTTAAAAATAAAACACATATATATAAAACATGGGTGATTTTTTTCATATTTTACAATTAAATATTAAGACGTTGCAAGCAGATTGTTATTTTGTTCAAAGGAAGTTTGAATGAGGAACAATCAAAAGAGAAAAACTTTACCGATGTTTCGCTTGTAGCCAATATATTTTATTTCATCTTCAGGGCCTTATTATTTTGCCTTGTATCACCTAAAATGCACTACACCATATCCTAGGTACTTAAACTATACTATTACGACACAGCAAGTTTGTCATCACGGCGTCTCCTCTTTAGAAGACTATGGATTACGCACTAGGGTGACAAAAATGTTAGGAATCGTAACTATATTCGACAATCCAGCACTTAATTTTCAACTGCTTCGTAAAGCGACTAATCTTTGAACCAGCCGTATTGATGGACGCACAATTCAATCCAGCGTTTGTTGCCTCAGCTTCATTATAAAGTCAGCTTTATGAAAAAGCTAGCCCCTTTATGAAAAAGCTAGCCCCTTTATGACAGGGCTAGCTCCTTTATGAAGGAGCTAGCCGCTTTAGGAAAGGGCTAGTCTCTTGATGAAAGAGCTTTCTCCTTTACGAAAGAGCTAGCCTCTTTATGAAAAAGTTATCCGCTTTATGAAAGAGCTAGCCGCTTTATGAAAGAGATAGTCGCTTTATGAAAGAACTAGCCCCATTTATGAAAAAGCTAGTTGCTTTACAAAAGGGCTCAAGCCAGCCACTTTATAAGAGAGCTAGCTCCTTTATGAAAGAGCTAGCCGCTTAAGGAAAGGGCTAGTCTCTTTATAAAAAAAGTTAGCTGCTTTACGAAAGAGCTCAAGCCACTTTAGTAAAAAGCTAGCCACTTTATAAGAGAGCTAGCCCCTTTATGAAAGAGCTAGCCGCTTTAGGAAAGGGTTAGTCTCTTTATGAAAGAGCTGTCCCCTTTATGAAAGAGTTAGCCTGTTTATGAAAAAGTTTCCCGCTTTATGAAAGACCTAGCCGCTTTATGAAAGAGCTAGTCGCTTTATGAAAGAGCCAGCTCCTTTATGAAAAAGCTAGTTGATTTATGAAAGAGCTCTAGTCGCTTTATGAAAGAGCTCTCTTTATGAAAAAGCTAGCCGCTTTATGAAAGAGCTATCCGCTTTACAAAGCAGCTAAATTTACAATCGTCTGTACGACATATCTAGGTAGTGCACGCACGTTCTATTTGATGAAGTTTTAATAAAGTGATTATTTGTACTTATGAATTATGAGGTATGCGGACTGTACATGAGTAATAACTACAGTTTCACCCTGATGCAACACCCTTATTCCAGTAATAAAATACCTACTTTATAGTAAGTATCTATTTTAACTTCATAGCGGGGCATGTAGGTGTATTTATTATTATTAACTTCTATAAATTGAGAATGTTTTTAAATTTTGAAACATTCAAATATGTTCATTTGAAGGATATCGACGAAGTAAATAAAAATTGTTGACTAATTTTGACACGTTATTTTTTTGCTGTTTGGTCCGGAATAGGATTCATTTCGCGATATAAAATACTAAAAATAATTAATAAAAATTCTATAAATCACTGAAGCTTGAATTTTTTTCCATGATTATATAGTCTTAGACCTTAATATTTGGTATTAATATTTACTTAATACCCTTATCCATTCCTGAGAAACCGGATCTTGACGAACAGGCAGACAACAAAGTGACCCTATAAGGGTTTCGTTTTTCATTCTGAGGTGCGGAACCCTAAAAATGCAAATATACTGATAAATAATATCGTAACTATGTTTTTACTGAAATTTTACCTCAGGTGTACATTCATGTACAGTCTATAATCTATAAGATACCTAATTAAAAATGGCTATTTTAAAAATGATCGTCTGTTTGTCAATTTGTTTGTTTGGTTAACACAAAAACTACTAAACCTACTTTTACACAAATCATAGTGAACATAGGAGTTTCATATCAAAGTTCTTCTACTAGTGATTGAGGAGTAGCTGAAAAAACAATATTAAAGCGAGCGAATCCGCGGGTAACGGGTAGTAGGAAATAAAAAATACCTTACTTTAAATTAAAATACAACCTGCAAGTACTGAAGTTTAAAAAAATGTTCATATCGGTTGATCTCCAGACGAAATGAAATTCGACACCGAAGTTTTATTTCTTTCATCGTGGTCACGACATCAAACAAATAGAAAAATGAAATATTAAAAATTTATTGTTTGCTTGAGATTCATATTATAATGGATATAAAATTTTCATATAATAATAGATATAAATGTTTTATATTAAACCGTCTATAACTAAATTTAATATCACTTTTCTTTGCATTCAAAATTAGAAATGCTTGATCCAAACAAAATGTCAAGTTTTGAATTACATTTTTTTAAGAATAATTTACTTAAAATGCAAAAGTGCACATTTGGAATAACGCCTAAAACAATTTGTTGTGTCAATCTTCCAAGATTTATTTTTAATAACAGCAGGTACCTTTATTATAAGTTATTATTATTTATTATGAGTATTAGTTAAATTTACCTGAACCTCGCAATACATATTTTGAAATTATTATTATTTCTAATTTAATACACTAAAAATCTAAAATATCTTTTATCAGGTCCAGCAACGTCTCAACGATCTGTTTTTTTTCGAAAACAATCCTTCTGAAACAAACCTATATATTATGCTTTCCATATGCTATAAAATGTTAAATTTCACAGACGAAAATTAGTAGAATAAAAATTACAATTCATTGAACTTTAAAATATATTATTATAATATTTCTGATTCAGGTTGTGAGTTTAATGACCTGAAAAAGATATATGATAAACATTTCTACCTATAACAATAAACTTGCTGTCAACATAATGCTAAAAATTAAACGTGGGTCAATAATACTGGAAATAAATAAAAAAAAACCGATGTTGTGGCTTGCGTGATAATAATGTCTACTATCCATAAATCTCAGCAATGTTTCTAAAAACGAGTATTAACAGTGTTGGATCACTTTCACACAGTTTGTGCTGAGGCCCAGCGGTAAGAGGCGAGGTAGGCAAAATACATATTGTAGGTGTGACCTTCTTTAGCTCTGTCTCGCTCAAATCATCCGCACGTTTCAATTTTTGGCTGGTAAACACTACGAGGCTAAAAGATGCTATTGCAAGGATCTGTCTTGACTTGTTCCGTCTCGATGTAATTTGATAAATGGACATCTCTCGTCTTGTCTCGTCTCGCATCTGTCTTGACTCATTTCATCTTGATGTCGTCTCGCTCCAGTCTCGCCTCGCCTCGAGCCCTTCTCACCTCTGTCTAGTTTTGATTTGTTGAGTCCTCGTTTCAAAAAGAAATAAAACGTTCGAATCCTTAAAAATTTCCTTTCAAGAAACTCGCAAAACAAAGGTTCAGCTGTATTAAAAGTGTTGCACTTTTTGGTTTCAGCAGTGTGACAGTGGATATCGTGCAAACGGCCATCAACATCGACAGAAGCAGATCATTTGAAGGTCAACCGCGTCGACAACAGAAGGCGACTGCAGAAAAGATCGACGTAGTGACACAGTGGCTGGCCTGGTTAGCCGGCCGCAAGCCGTCATCATTCTGCCGGCTCATCAGCAGCTCGGCGCTGCCGTGGCGCCATGGCCCAGCGCCGCACTTTCCGTCGACGACATGGCGCACAAAGGTAATGTAATCGAATCTAATTTACTGAAATTTGCTACTCTGTTAAAAGTAAAGAACGATTTCACTTTTGAGATTTTTTTTGGGACAGCTTGGTGTAGTGCTTAGCGTGATTGCCTTTGATTTAGACTGTCGTGGGGTCAAATTCCACAGTCGCTGATGGATATTTTGTGATGTCATTTTAATTTAAAATAAGATGAATATACAGATAGCTATAGTTTGGTATTACATTACGAAACACCCATTGTTGACGTTACAATGCAATATTAGAAAAAAATATTATTGTCACTGTAGGGACTCAAACCCGAATCCTTCACTGTCGAATTATGATTTATTCTACAGTGACTCATTCAAACATTCAATTTTCTCATGATATATCATATTTGCAACAGCATTCCACATCCTCCGAGAGCTATTTTTAGACCAGGCATCATTAGAATATGAACATTTACTCAACCGAGAGCTACATCTAAGAATGAAATTTTTTTCTATTATCACATAATGAATAAATTATAATTCAGCTGCTGCGATAGTAGAATATTTGGATTTGAAACTCAACAGTGACACTGAATAATAATATTGCAATGTAACGTCTGCATTGGGTATTTCTTAATAAACATAGCTATTTATTTGTATTTTTTGTAACCTTACGGTCTGATTCCGTATTAAGCTATTAGATGAATATTTTTTAACAGCTTTAGCGATATTTTTCTCAGCTTTTATTTAGTGGAGTAGACTCATATTTTTAATGTACGGATTTAAAATCCCAGCGGGGTCAGAATATTCATCTTTAGTGGCAAAGGAAAATATGACTTCGTTGTTTACCTTGTACAGAGTTTACGATTTCTTTGCTGAGTTGCAGAACGCATTGTTGAAACATTTTGACAAGACTATATAATATTATGATTTTTAGTGTATTTGCCATATGGCAACATACACTATTGGCGTCGGTCGGATGGCGGGACCTAGGGGTCGGACCAAAATTTCTCGACGTTTCATAACCTCCTAAACACTTTGGCACCATTTTTAAAAATGTTTATATATATATATGTATATATATATATATATTTATATATATATATATATATATATATATATACGTATATATATATATGTGTGCGGGCAATAACTTTCGAAGGAGTTAATTGATTTTAACGAAATTTGGCCCTCGTGTTGAAATCTATCACCGCAAGAAGCCTATTTAAAATGGGCCTAATCGGGCTATTTTAAGGGTAGTTTTTAGGGGTTGAAAAATGTTTTTGGGCCCCAAAATACCGAAAAAATTCTCCGAATCGTTTCAAAATTGAAATTTAAACCTCTGGCAGTAATTAAAAAGTGTCCCCAAAATTTTAATAAAATCGACCTTACAGGACCGGATTTAAAAATTTTAAGAAAGACTAGTTTGCAGATAGTGAATTATTTACTGAAAGGTGTATATAACTTGGTATAGAGGGTCGATTGATAATAATATTGCAATTAAGAAAAAAAAAATGTTATATTAAGGGGTGTATTAAGGAGTAAAATTTTTTATTTTGCCCAAAAACCAACTTTTCGCATAATAAAGCCACACTGCCTGTATAAGCAAATACACTATATTGTCGGCAGGGTTTTGGCACTGCGACCCGGGTTTTTTATAAATTATAACGAACGGATAGCCTAAAGTCATTGTGTTACAAACAAAAGATCGTTTTTAAGCTAGATTTTGATCAAAATGTCTGGGAAAATATTGTTTCGGATGAGAAGGAAAGTTATTTCCAAAAAAAACATAATTTCAATCTACGATATATGCTATTTTTTGAGCAGAATGAGAGGTCATTCTCAAACCAGATTTTTTGACAACGTTTTCTGCAATCCAGCATCGATTTTTTTAGTTGTTAAAATTAGAATCAGTAAGCTAACATTATGGTCAATTGCGACTAGTGTAATTTTGTATACAAAAAAAAATTACTTGAATATAAGTACTTGGAGAAAGGCTCTTGTTATATTATTTATTTATTCGGAATTTAAAATTATCCGAGAAAAGAATTACTTTTTATATAAATAAATTAATTATATTTATATACTGCACACAGAAAAAAAGTGTTCTTACTGAGTGTACGAAAAATTCTTCTTCCGAAGTCTACGTTCAATAAAAAAAAACTCGTTTAATCTCAAAATAATGTGACATTAAAGAGCTTAACGAGCTTTTGATTAGTTTTACTTGCTAATCAATAATTAGAGTCAAATCTTGAAATCCAATTTGGCCCACTTTTATATATCCGATCAACTTGAAATTTTGCACACATATGCAGTACTGATGACAATACAAGCAAAACTTAGTGGTACGAGCAATTTCTTTCGTTAAACTAAGGCTATACACATGGCAAATCTGGCCCAATATCATCCAATATATGGCCGCTTTACCAGTGACAATAGGTCGTCAAACGCTTGAGGCTGTGAGGTATTGGGGGGCTGGTCGAAGAGAACGTCAAATACCGACCAGGTTCCAACCCGATTCAAAGGAAGCCGCGTTGTTTTCAATGTTCCAATGAGTGTGAATACACATTCGTCGACAACGTTTTAATAACATCGATTTGAAATAAGTGAAATAACATTCATATTAACACAAAGGGTATCTATTTCCATAAATATATTTTGAGAATACGTATTTTGCATTTGGTATTTAAATAATAACGCAATTAGCCATTTTGTATTAAAAAAATAGAAAAACACAAATTTGCACATTTAAACGATTTTATTTAACTTCAAGCTCCGTATATTCATTTGTTTGTAATTAAACTCTTCATGGTTGAGGCTTGATGAAACATTTATTGAGAAAGGTATTAATAACACTATAATTATTAATACCTTTCTCAATAAATGTTTCATCAAGCCTCAACCATGAAGAGTTTAATTACAAACAAATGAATATACGGAGCTTGAAGTGAAATAAAATATTTGAGGTTAGGTGTACTAGAAACAAATATTCACCAAATAACATTAGACCAGACTGAGCCAGTGTGTACTAAACTTTCTTCATTGGAGTAGAGGGAAATCAACATTTGAAGCAAATATTTGCCAATGACTATTAAGCGAATCCTGGCATGTGTTTGGCCTTAGTCTTATAGTGAGTTTTCGCTACAAGAAATATCAGTTCTTTTGGAAAAACAACCAAGTTCAACTAATGTTTATTTTATTAGAGAGTTTTTCATTATAGAGTTTTGATTTTGTAAACATTTTTTTTTATAATGATTTACTTTGCATAAGCATTTCTTCGTCATCGAAATTTACGTAACTGTCCCGTAACTTCCACCATAAATGTGTCGTTTCTCCCACCATAAAAAACACAATATTTCAGTCTTCGAAAATGTTTGTTTTAAAAAAAATGTTTAATCGGAAATTGGATAAGTTTGGATAAAATCCGTGGCACAGGATCAATAAAATACAATACTGAAGTTAAAATTGAATTTTTCACTAACGTTTCGGTGCGCTTTGCACCATTTTTTAGTCTTATAAAAAAATTCTTTTTGAGTAGATGCCATTAATTTTATTTAGTGACAATTTTAATCATTGGCATAAACGATTTTAACTAAAATATTTTATTACAAGCATCCATTTTACCTATTTATATATATTGTGAAACCAATCACCATGTTTTCAATCTTTCGACGAAATACTGATATGAATTGACAGCATTCAAACTCTGAAGATGGTGGAAAGCGCACCAAAACGTTAGTGAAAAATGCAATTTTAACTTCAGTATTGTGTATTATTGATCCTGTGCCCAGTGTTGCCAACTCCCGGGTTTTCCACCTAAATTTAGGGGAGGAAAATTTTTATATAGGGAGTTCTTTGGGAGGAATGTTTTTTGAGGTATTTTTAAGGATACGTTTTTACGTTATTTAAGACTTGGCAGTACTATATGTATTTTCTAAAATTATATTTTTCTAATTACTTCTTGAATAATTATAGATATTCAAATGATTAATATATTAACTCTATTTTTCAAAAATATTGTATTAGTTTTAATTGAACCGACACTAAATAACTATTTCAAATTTTTTAATTATTGAAAATAATACATAGTTGGTCCGGATTTGGGGAGTTTTACTTTGAATTTAGTGGGTTTTGAAATTGCTTTAGGAGGAAAGTTTTCAAACAGTTGGCAACACTGCCTGTGCCACGGATTTTTTCCAAACTTATCCAGCCACTCTAATTAACTTCTTTTATTTAGAGTCAACCTCGTTGAATCAGAAACTTATTTTATGACCAGATATTCTGAATAACTATATTTATCTTTTGATATAAAGGTCAACATAATAATAATAATAATAATGCGTTTAACCTCCGTTTCTCGACTTTATGTCATAACAGACGCCATTCGCACCATTACTATTTTTCATTTTACCACTTCCCGTTTTTTTCTACATTTCTTAAACTTCAACTTATATAATAGCAATGGGCGAATGAAGGAATTACAGGAAATTAGGATAAGGTAGGTAATTTTTGAACTAGGAGTTTGATAGGTAATCGGCCATGGCCTCAAATAAGGAACCACCTCGATATTTATCTGGAATTAATTGAGGGAAACCATGGAAAACCTCAATCAAGATGGCCGGTACAGGAATTACCGTTTCTCGGCGAAAGGCAGTAGGAAAAAGTCCCAGCCACATCTGCCCCCGCCGGGAATCGAACCCGGACCTCCCGAATGCGAGTCTAGTGCTGTACCACTACTCTACCGAGCTCGATACACGATACCATTTATTGCCAACATAGAAAAGGTGGCACAAAAGATGGCGAATGAGTGTATCAATGTGCATTTCACTTTATCTACTTATAGAGAGGCTGGTTAAACGCCCTTGACGTTATTTATAGTAAAGCGGATACCAATCGATGGGTCACTCCATAAAAGCTCTGAAAGCTCGTTTGCAATAGAAGAAGCTAACGCGTCCGACATTTGAAGTGTCACGACGTCTATGCGTCGTCGAAGGACGCGCGCGCGTCGTTTATAAAAGATTCCTGCAACGTTTATAAAAGACTATAATCAAACTGTAAGATTTTCCCGCGTAAATACTAAAAAAGTGTACTGTCACGTTACCGATTTTTAAATTAATTTGATTTTTTTTTAATTACCTGATTTTAAGACACTCGAGAAGCCAACTTTTAAACAATAAAAAATCAAATTTCAGTAGTGAAAATAATTACATAATTATGCATTTAAAGGCTGCATTGATCTTTTTTTGAAGTTGCTTAAAAAATAGGAGAAGTGTGCTCCAATATTACACATCTGGTGCATTATGAAAAAGCGTATATTTTTAACCTGTTTCAGAGAAAAGAAATTTTTTTTAGTGTGCTTCGCGGTTTCTTTGTTGGTTTTGAACCGATTTTAATAATTTTTTTTTATTTAATAAAGCATACCTTCGGAATCATCTCACTAAAATTTCATGTAAATCGGTTGAATAGTTTTTTAATATATTTCTAGTTTTAAGTTGAGTAATGAAATATCAGGAAAAAAACGAAGTCGGATGATATTTATTAATATGCAAACTACGTATTGCAAATCCACAAAAACTTTATTGAAAAAATTGGACGCTATTCAAAAAAGTCACAAAAAGAGGAAAATAATAAAATTTTGAGGTCGGCACCAAAGTAGGTATGTAAAAAAAAGTTTAAAAATAAAATTAGCTCTGACTTCAAGATTTTATTTTTTCTCCTTTTTAGGAGCTTTTTTAAAGTAGGTTTATTTTTTTAAATTTTTACTAAACCCGACATGGTACAGAAAATTGGTATTTTTATAAAAGCTAACATCGCTTTTTTACTGTAACATATAAATAATTCCATTCGAAATTACACAATGTATAACGGGACAATAGCTTTGTTATTCATATGCAATACGTAATATTTTGTAAACGATATTCTGAACGATACAAAGAATGTTATTATTTGTCGTGTTCAAAGCCGCTTATATTCATTTTCCATCGTTTTCATCAAACAAAAAAAAAATTAAATATAAAAAAATACATAAATTTAATTTCAAACCGAAGATGCTCCGTACCTATATATACATGGACTCACAAAACAAAAACAATATTACATTCATTCAATTCTGCTGATGTCTGTTCCATATCAAAGCTGTAGAGGTATTATTCTAAAGCTGCAGTCACACTTAAATTTATATCGTGCTGAAATTGCAATTTATATACCTTATTCGTATTTTAAAGAGTTTATTTTTTGCACGTATCTAGATGATTCACACTTCATTTTCAAGAATTTTGACAGTTCAATTTTGCGCAAAGTATTTTCTAGTTGTAGGCTGCGTTCAATTATCATGCGGTTAGACTATGATTTACTATGAAAATGGTAGTACGACTACGTTTATTTTAATTTACGCAACATTACAGCACTAGTGATAGATCTGTCATTTTACGACCGCTATACAGGCATGAAAAGTAGCTATTATTTACGCAAAAAATATTTTTAAAAAGAAAATCACAGTGTCATTTCGTCGTGTGAGTTTGTATATATGACCACGATTATTTCAGGAGCTCCTGAACCAATTTTGATTATTATTTTTCAATTTTTTTAGGAAAATAAGAGAATGGATCTTAAATTAGTCATAATATGAAGCGATGTCAGAGGAGCTTAACCTTTTTTTAACGTTTGAGCCGATTAAAAAAAGTAGTTTAAAAATTGAGGCGATGTAAAAATGGGACCAAAATGTCACTAAAAGGAATAAAACAATTTTCACTTTGATTTTACACCTTCTCTGTCTACTTTCAAGTAAGTGCAGGGAGTAGCTGTAAGAATTTTTTGGTGTCAATGAATTTTGCATAAACAATCTTACAATACACGTTCATTGGTTGAATATTTGTTTCGGGATAAAGGAATTAACAGTAGTGTGGCGACAGCTTTACAGTGACGTATATATGCAAAACTGAGTGGAAGCATAGGAAAGGAAAGATTACAAATGTCTTAAGAGAGAAAGATGGTGGGTGGAATGGAGGAGCCGTGCGGGTAACGGCTGCGTTTGGGCGGGGGGGTAGGACGTCGGCAACGGACGAAGATACGTATAACGGAGCTATAGCAGGAGCACAAGGCTGCCATCTGCAGAAAGAAAGCGCAAGCAGCGAAACATCACAGGTTATTATAAAAAGAAACTTTCCCTCGCCTATAGCTGCTCTCCTGTTCGCATCGCTCGTTGTTGGAATCTTCTTTTTCTTTTTGTTTGAAGAGCGGAAATTTTACAGTCGAATTCACACGGTACCGCCCGTTTACTTTAAATAAACAGGAACGGCTTGGTCAATTTCATTTTTGTAGTGCAGTTTCTTTAGGCGCGGTAGGTAGGAATAATTCCGATGGGATATGGAAAAAGCGTTGTAGGGGCTGGGAGAACAGAATACAACCGCGGTACTAGTACAGGGAAGTTAGTCAACTCGCTGAAAGATGGCAATAAGTTAGTGTTGTTTTGGAATTTATTATGAACGATGTATGCCCTTGTAACTGAAAATATCTTAAAACAAAATGAATAATAAATAAAAATACCTTTATAAAAAACAAGAATTTTATGTATGAGCTTGGGAATAATCGGAATTATTGGATTACGCCTTTTACAAAGTTCGTATGTTATAAGCTCCCAGATAAATTCTAAAAATTGAAATGAGTCATTATAATCTAGGTTTATTCACTTTGAAACTAAAATGTTTTAATAATTAAAAACTAAAACTAAACAGTTTTAACACTGCGTTTTTAAATAAAACCGTCATTACAATGTTTTTTTATCTAAGTTAATTCTATTTTTACTTAAAAGTATTTTTATTATATAAATAGATTCTAATATAGTTTCTGTTAATTTTCTCTGTATTCATTTTTTTAAAGTTGGGTTAAGCACCAAAATAGTGATTTTTATCTACAGTTTTTTTTTCAAATATCTAACAGCGGGCCTGGTTAAGATTCTATATACATAGGTTGTACACTTTTCTGTATCAAATAATTCTACACAATAAGCGAAATTAGATCATTGGTACAAAATATTTTTTTATTATACACCCCCATTAAATTTCAATGTGGGTGTATGATAAAAAAATATTGTCTTTTACCATTTAATAATAAAAAACATTATTGCAGAAATATTGACTTATAATTTACATACAAGTAATTAGTAATGAAATAATAAAAGATCTCACCAATAGTTTTATGAATACAAAAAAATTCTATAACAACGCGAAAAAAACTAGATCAATTCCTCTCAAATAGTTAATCTGTTAACTTGTTAACTAAGACTTTATTCTTTGTTTTAATTAAAACTATTGAATGGGCTAATATATCCGAATACATTTTTTACATCAGCCTTTATAAAAATATATTTATAATGAACAGAAACGAATCAAATACACCAACCATAGACTTGAACTCCCCACTCAACTTCAAGACATCCTCGGCGACAACAGTGAAAATATTTACGAACTATTTCGTTTCCTTGAAAAAACTGAACTTCTTAACAAAATTTAACCAGTGATAAACAGTTATATATAATATACAGTGATAATTTATAGATTTGGAGCTAATGGCCTTGCTGCCGAAGCCCTATTGTTTAATAAAAAAAAAAAAAAAATCAAATTTACCGTTTCCAATGATTTTTTTAAGGAATGCATGTAGTTCACAAAATGTAAACCAAAAAAAAAAACGTTTCTGATAACCATAAAACCAAAAATATGACTGAAATGTATAACTAACGAAATATGACACATTTAGGTAAATTAAATAATTTGAACAAAACGTAAAGGATACTGTAAGATAAAGAGAGAGAAATTGGGGTAAAAACAGAGCACGTAGATATGAATAAGCCACATCGGGTTTGGTAAATACAACTAATAATAGGTGTAGTTTGCAATGCAACTTGCCGCATTGTGCGGCTGTCAGCAAATATGACACACTTCAATTTGACATGCGGTGTTACCAATAGCCTTCTGTATACTTATGTGCGGACAGAATCGGTACGTACAGAGTTGGCCTTAAGGACAAAATGGTCGCTCGTTATAGTCAAGTATGCAGGCTCACACGGTCGTTCCAAATCTTCTTGGTTTCCAGGCTTGAAGGCTAATTCCTACTTGATGTTTCGTCTACAACTGCGGTAGACATTTTCAAAAAGAACAGATACCCTTGCCAGACAAGGAGCTTCTGCAAAATTCATTGGACCAGTCTGTGGAATTTCCTATGGAAATGTCCAGAAAACTGTCAGGAGATGAATCTGCTAGATGCATCTCTTAGATTGGGACCTGGTTTCAGGTAACAAACATGGGAATAAAATGATTGTAGGTCTTTCCTCAAAGCTAACTGAGGACTTAATTAGACTCAATAGGCCGACACTCAGAAAGACGATTGGATTTTTAACCGGCCATGCTTTCCTGAGAAAACACCTACATGTGATGGGAATACAGCAGGAATCAACACTATGTAGAGTTTGCGAGATGGAGGATCAAACAGTCACCCATATCGTATTCGTAGCCTACAGGAGGACAATCATCTTTGGTTACATTGATGAGGATGGAATAGTTTCACAGGACAATCTAGTAGCCAATCTTCTGGAGCTCATAAGAAAATCTGGATTATTGGCTTACTAGATCCAGTAAAAAAGGGGAAGCAAAAAAATCCTTTCAGGATGTGGTGCATTTGAGTCAAGAGACCACCCCATTCTATCTTTAGACATTTTCAAATGCGTCATTTGGGCTAAGTCAGCTCTGCAATTTCTAAATGCATACGTCATAACATGGCACGTTGTTCTTTCTGTTTGCCAAGCATAATGTAGAGAACCCTGAGGACTTGCACAGTGTGTACTATTTGTACTAAGCAAGGAACCCCTCGCGTGGACCTATTGAATGGATCACATGATTGTATTGTCGGAACCGTTCACAATAGCCTTGCACTGCTCTCAAAACAGCAAAGGTCGACAAGCTAATATTTGCCTAAATGACAGATATCATGTTACAAATTATTATATTTGTTATATTGTATTCATAAATAATACTAAGTGGTTATAATGTTCTATGTATTTATGTAATAGACACCCCACATTACATGCAAAATACTAAATCAATACAGGCGATGTTTCGAATTGATTGATTCAGCGAAACTAACAAAATAATTAATCAAACAAAACGTAATTTTTGAGGACAGTTGTGGTCCAGTGATTAGCGCGTTGGCTTCTTGACCAGACTGTCGCGGGTTCGAATCGCACCCCTGCTTATGGATGTTTTATACTGTCGATATTTTGACCCAGCTATATTTACGATTTTACTGGTCAAGTACCAAGAGGTGGTGCCACCAAAGGGTATTCTCTTGTATATGTCCTATGTATGTGGCCATATACAATTGGATATTCTTTAAAAAAAAACGTAATTTTAAAAGATCGACTGTCTTCAGAAAAGAAATCAAAATACTTTTAAAAAGAATAGAAAAGATACTCTCTATTTTACAATCACCTTCTGTACCTATGTTCAATTAAATTTCTATTGCGGAACAATAAGTGTAGGTATGTTTAAAATTTGGAAAACTTTCGAAAGATTCTCAAATAAATTGTTTAATAATCCATTTGTAATGTAGATTCCAACAAAATAATATGGAACTGTGCGGAATTATCGTGGATTCCATGTGTTTTATTATTAATGACAAAAAGGAAATTCTTAATTAGATGTTACTAATCCTTGGATATTTCAAAAAAATCCTTTATCCTATTCATCCAATAATTTCCCTCGAGCTAGAAGAAGAATGCCTATTGTTCACTCTTCTTGTAACAGCTGAAAAATATTTAAAAAAACGAGAGGTGTCGTGGGACATGTGGTAGGAACTAAGTTTCTTTTTTTTAATAATAATAATAAACTTTATTTTCAGCCGTAGCTAATCTTCCACTCAACCATTTTCAATACAATTTGTTTATGTATTATTAAATAACAAGCACAATGAAAGAATGGTAATAAAAAAAATATTTTTTTTAATAGTTTTTTAATTAAAGTGAAATAATATGGAATGGATGCAAAAAAACCGAAGTCGGGGGTGGGATCGAACCTGGAACTTTAACCACACACTAAACATACGCCTTAGCGGTTACTCCACAGTCAACCACAGCGAGTTGGCAATTTTCACGGTATATCTGTTAGCTTTTCTATTCTACTGTACAATAACGTAAGTACTACTGCAAAAGTGTTGGTCGAACACTTTTTCCCGTGTAACTCTCATCCGCCAAACGCGCAATAAGGAATATAGTTCCAAAATAGATACTTTTCATGGAAAAGTCAGCAAAGTGCATTCAAATTTGAGGTATTGATCCATAAATTTGCAGTATGTTATGTATTTTCATCAGCAATCGAACACATATAGAAGACACAAAATTTAAGTACAAGAAAGGCGGCAGCAGTGGCTGTAAAGAACGGCGTTAAGAAAAGAATTCCAATAAATCTGCCGGTAATAAAGTTAACCGTGCTATTGTGTAACTGACAAGTGACTTGTCGTATTGACTTTGGACTTTCGTTTCGTTATACACACTGGAAAAAGCATTGGCATTACAATACGGGATCAAGCCAGGAGCGTATTCACAACAACAACACATCATATCACATAATAATATATCGTTTCTTTTATTCGCTGTGTTTCCTCATAACAAAATGGCTTATGTCGAAATAAACAAGCAATGTTAGCAGTTTTAATATTTATTCTTAAATACATTAACCAAGTATGTAATTAAAAAATATATGATTGTTTCCATTAGACATCCCACTCGGTAGGGTTGATTTTTTTTTCATTACGCTGTTTGACTCATTATTAACCATAATTATCTTAATTACTTACGCATATTTAAGCTACCGCATTGAGTCAAAGCAAGGGTTAACTGTGCTATGTTTCAAGTCTCTAGCTTGTCAATTTCGCATGGAAAACTTGTGACAGACGGACACCTGAGTTAAGTTTTTCTAATTTTGATATTTATTATATAGGGTGTCCGAGAATTATTTTTACAACTTTGAAATTTAATAACTTTTGAAATAAAAAGGATATTCACATTCTGTTTTCTGCAGTTATTAGTGCAATTCATAAAGTTTTGTTCTGATGAGGTTAGCAGCTCCACATGTGCACCACGTGTAGCCCGAAGCACATCCAGTCGGTAATCGATTTCTTGCCAGGTACGCTGTAACATAACCAGGGCTATTCTACTAATGATAATCACGGTGATTACCAAGTGCTTAGCAACATAAACACTCTGGGAAACCACTTTTATTTGTTTCTTATTCTGCTAAGCAAAGTTATTGCCACAAGTGGTTAAAATGATCATGTGACGTGTTTATAAGAGTGGATAAATTGTAACTTGTAAATAGGTGTTGTTAAGCTGACACTTCGAGTGTTTATTAATTAAAATGGACGGGAAATATGTCACTTACTTATTTTGGAGTTAATTGTGAATGAAAACAGGTTAATAATAGAATTATATTATAACGTACACGCGTTATACATTTTTTTATTATTCTTTTACGTTTTTTTTTAATTCAAAATTCGAATTGGAATTCAGTATAAGGGCTAATTTTTTCCATTTTTTATCCACAATAAATTGTGGATTCGGTTGATGAAAGTTTTCCACTCAACATATTTTTATTAGCGTCAATAAAACGTCATTGATTCTGTAATACCTCCTATGTGCCAATAAATCTGAAATTAACGTTAATTAATATTTTTAAGAAAATACTTCTTCTTAATAAACATGTTGCAGTGAAGATAAGTTAGAATTAGAAATATACCTCTGAAATTGCTAGTTTCTTACAGCTAACACAAAATTCAAAAGTATATAACCGTGGTAACCGCACAAAAATAGACTTGTAATTAAATTCAGACAACTCTTTATAGGTACGTTTTTTTGAAAACGAGTGACAAAAAAGATTTGTAAACACTCGCATAATCACTTGTTATTAATGCTTTACCTGAATAGCATATTAAACATTAGTGATTACAGACAGTGTTTATAAATTTTGTAATCACTGTGGTTACGTAAGAACAGTGATTAGAACAAAAATAGTAGAATACGGCTAAACGTCTGTGACAGTGGCAAAAGCCTCTGTAATGCGGGTTTTTAAGTCAGTAATGTCAGTAACCTTTCTCCAATAAACAATATCCTTCAAAAAACCCCAGAGAAAAAAACTTTATGAGTTGCATTAATAACTGCAGAACACAGAATTTGAATATCTTTTTTATTTGAAAAGTTATTAAATTTCAAAGTTGTAAAGATAATTCTCGGACACGCTGTATTATATATTGTATATTTAAAATTTTAAGCTGCTTTTCTTGATTAAGTTTATCTAAAACAGTTTTAGATTAATCAACTAAAAAAAAACAAACAAATACACTTTTCAGTTATTTTATACTACCATCTGTTAGCGAATTAATTAATTTCTGTACACTAGTAGTGCCGTTGTTTTCCACTACTTTTGCCGCAGTTTCTCCATAACCATCGGAATCACTCGCTTAAAAAATATATGACTTACGCAACCATTTTTTATCAAATATTTTTAGACAAAATAAAGTTATAAGAAAACCATTTCAAAAATTCGACATAAGCCATGTTGTTTTTTTTTTTTTTTTTTTATTATTAAACAATAGGGCTTCAGCAGCAAGGCCATTAGCTCCAAATCTATAAATTATCACTGTATATTATATATAACTGTTTATCACTGGTTAAATTTTGTTAAGAAGTTCAGTTTTTTCATGTTGTGTTAGAGTCATAGAAGTATTTATAAGACGAATTAAAAAACCGATATATTCCACCATAATCCGTTTTGTTTTGTGGTCACAGATTTATCATTGTATATATGGCATAACTTTTTTAACTGCAGTATTTATAATAAAAAAAGGATAGTCGTCAACATACAAACATTACTCTCAAGAACCTCTTAAAAGGATTTTTCTATTGCAATTTACAAAGTGTTTTTAAAAAATTGGAAATTAAGGAATATACAAACAAAAAAAAAAAACAAAATTTCAAAAATATCTACGGTTTAACTGCGTGAATGGATATTTTAGAAAATGCATTCCGTTTAATTAAGTAAGACTTAAAATAGTAGATTGTGTATCTAGTGTCATAATGGGTTATATTCTGACGAGTTATGACATTATGTTTTTTTTTTTTTTTATTAAAATAGTGCATTTTGACAACTGGGTCATACATGCAAAATAAGAATAATATAATTCTAATCTCAAATTTACATTGCATTCGGTTGACGTTTATTATAAATCATAAATATTATCAGTATCATTATGTTTTAATCGAGCGCCAGCAAGTTTTAACAGTCACTCGTACAAGGTATTATAATATATAGCATTTTTTGCACGTAGCTCCTATAAAATAGCTGATTTTCATTCAAGTGTGTGGACTTTCACGACCGGTGTTGTAAAACCTCTTGACTTCCGGACTTGTACGCCGTGGCCCATTGGTATTTCTACCTGACATTTCGTCTACAACTGCGGTAGACATTCTCAAAGATGATGTGGTAGCGGGCGAAGTGTTCTTCTAGGCTGCTCACAGATAAGTACCGCCACCACATTGCCTTTAATAATGTCTAACGCAGTTGTAGACGAAACGACAGGTAGAAATACCAATGGACCACGGCGTACAAGTCCGGAAGCCAAGAAATTTTACAGCTGCTTTTCAGTTCATATTCAAAATAGTTAACAGTTCACTTTTGAACAAACGTCACTTCTAATAGTACGTTAAAAAACAATTGACAGAGAAACAGTGATTTACTATCGTGACCAGTTATGTTTTACTTTACCGCACTCGTGCATAATGAGTCATTTTACATACGCATGTAGTTTTGTTATATGGGGTAATGAAAAAAAAATTACGTTTATCAATTAAACCGGACAGTCAGTATATCGTATATTTATTTCACCTACAATTTTTCTAGAAACGATGCACTATCACAAACATCTAAACTCAACCCCAAAAGATATCTTTTTACTTTATTTTTTATACCCCCTCAAGTGTGTCATTCCTTGTATAAAAGGAAGAAATATGTAGCTTCTATATTTGTATTTATAGATATTTTTGTACATATGCGAAGACTGCAATACAGTACAATGAAAAATTATATTTAACAAAACGTTTTTTTGTGCTGAAAAAAGCATTTCTTTCTTTGACATTAGTTGTGCAAAATCTACTTTAGTGTCACATTCGAGCACAATTCTTTAGTTTTCACGTTCAAGAGTCACATGACACAATTTGGTTGTCCTAAATGACTTGACTACATGCGCCCTGTGATATCAGATTTGTATATAAATCTCGGACACACTGTATAAAGACTACTGCTGTTTGAAATTCTAGTTTCCTTTGTCTAAATTAATATCAACATTAAACGGACGTATGAGTGTTTTATACATACCGCGTGTTGAACCTATTGAGTGAATATATTTTACATGTGAAATTAATATAACTCTATATCCTTTCCTATTTGACATAAAAGAAGTTTATTAAAAATGAAATATTAGAAAAATAATTATTAACTGTAATAAAAAAAATATCAATTATAAATATTTTAGAGGAATTAGGATCAAAGAAATAAAAGACAAATTATTATTTCACAACGTTTCGTATTAAATTAATACTTCATCAGGTGATCTAACATCAAAAGGATCTGATTATACATTTTTCAAAAAAAATATCTTTCAAGTTTTAAATTTTCGTTGCTTTTTATATCGAAAAAAAATAATAACCTCCTTCAAAAAAATCACTAAAAAGTTGAAAATAATGAAATTTTGAGGTCGGAGCTAATTTCATTACAAAAGCTTTTAATTACATATCTACTTTTATTAAATAGGCGCCGACCTCAAAATTTCATGTGATTTTTTGTGTAATGAAATTAGCTCCGATCTCAAAATTTCATTATTTTCATCTTTTTAGTGATTTTTTTGAAGGAGGTTAATATTTTTTTTAATTTTTTACTTTTTAGTGGTGGATTTGATTTCGCACATTTTAAAAACTACTGAGCCGATTTGAGTAAGATGTATGTGAGATCACCCTGAAGATGTGCCCTATTAAATAAGAAAAGAATCATCATAATCGCTTTACAAATGTTGGAGATATGAGGTAGCATACATTAAAAAATATGTTTTTTTGACGTCATTTAAAAACGGATGACCGATTTTAATAATAATAATAAATAAAAATAAAAATAAAAACTATATGGGGCCACCTGGAATGTATACCCTTTCAAATAAAAAAAGAGTTTTCCAAATCGGTTCAGGTGTTTGCGAGTAATCGGGGAACATACATAAAAAAAAAAAAAGGAAGAGTCCTTTTTTTTGAAGTCGGTTAAAAAGGATGTAAGCCATGACAAATAATAATGTTAAAGCGTATCATTGAAAAAATCGCTAAAAAAATTTAAATTTAAACTTTCTTATTACAGCGAAACCTATCAGAAATATAAAGTAAACGTTAGGAATCAAAAACATTTTTTGAAATAAAACTTCTTTTGGCACGGTAAGTTAAAATCAATTCATGAGACTAAAAATGAAATACAAGTATACAGAATAAAACCGGCCGTACAACATTATGTTAAGTATAGTGGGTGAAAGGTATAGTGGTTGCTTCGTAACCTAAAGGTCATTGGTTCAGTCCGAGCGATCGGTACCATTATTATTTTTTAGAATTTTACCAGTTTTACTTCTGTAATACATACACAACCTCTTTTTTTAAATAAACTTTTTTTCTAATCAAACGGAAAGGAAATAGACTACACTAAATTGTGTTTTAACGCGTTCAACACACGGTATACATAGAAGTAAAGTTACAATTAAACCAATGATGGCTTCGTTAACAACACCACTAATTATTGTGCCCATTGAAATGCGTTATGGAATTGCTCCTTTGGTGGAATATTGTGATGCCAAAACCGACACAACGTTCACTGAACACAGAAATATACGAGGAATGTAAGCACTAGTTATCTGTATATATTATATAATTTCCTAATGTGTATCTGTCTGACGGGCAGTTCCTTTTTCCATGTCCTCCAGAAGGCCACCGTTGCTACCTAAGAAACTGAAACTTTGCACACTTATAGATCAAGGGACAGAACTCAACGAATCTGAGTTTTGCGGTTTTCTTCGCGAAGACGGAAATAGGGAGACTTTTCGATAAAAATAATAAACAACGCGGCGATTTTAATATTTGAAATAGCTAGAACTAGCTAACGAAGGCAAATTTTTTTACGTTTTAAAATGTTAAAATAAAACTTATGATGCTTGAAAGGAGTTTAACTTGCTATCGTATTTTTTATTCAAGGATAGTTTTATTGCGTTATTTTAAAGCTAATTATTCGCTAGCTATAAGCCAAATTAAAAAAAATGACTTCTTAGTTCAGACCATACGTGTTTCGGAATATTAGATGGTTGTACATCAGTTTTATTGAAATATTTAAAAGAGTGCTCTCTATCGTATCTAGATGCATCTGTTATCTTTTAATTTAAGGTGATTATATACAAGCTGTTCAATATGCCCCTTTTCCGCCCGCGTATTTTTATCTTACGATCTGTGTATGTAAAATGCACTTGCGTTTCGGAAATTTCTAATTTCTATGAAAAATTCTATTCAATCTTTGCTGTTAATGCTTCAAAATAAACTAGAAATATGTACCACCCTTCCCATATGACCTTATGTCAAGTTTTGACAGTTCATTAGATCTAAATAAACGATTTAAAATCAGAAAATAAGCACGAGCTTTACATAATGTGTTGTATACAGAAAAAATTAAATCTGAAAACATTTATTGAGCAAGCCAAATTGTCAGTATTTTTAACATAAATTCGCAAAGAAAAACCATCAAAATGTTAAGTTTTCTTCCCGTAATTTGAAATTTGTAACATGCAGTAAAGAAATATTACGTTTTTTGATTCAACTTTTAGGGCAAAAATATGTTTTTTTGAACTTTTTAAGCAGCAAACCACATTTTGTGAAGCTTAATATTTATCACAGCGAATGAAAATAGTAATAGAATGAATTTTGCGGCCACAGATCGAAATTTCCCGAGAGCATATTTCACAATTTGAGACATCAATCACGTTAAGGTCGCACCGGATCATTTAAGTTCAGGAGGGTGTCTGTCTTATCACTTTTTTACATCACAAATGACACCAGATCTAGTTGATATCAAGTTTCAGTCAACAATGGCGTCAACGTTTCTACATAAACTTTGACTATCTCTAGTATATAACATGGATACAATATACATGTATAACTGATTACATTATTATTATTATTGCAATGTTGTACATTTGGCACAATATTACCATCGCGATAATGTGAGCAGATATCAGTAAACGCAGATACATTATACATTGAATGCATGCACTGATTATATGTACAACGATCGCGCTTTGATCAAATCCTCGTTATTAATGGAAATGCAGCGTACAATGTACCATAGCAATCCGAACTATGTTTTGTAACAATTATATAATCATATATATTAATCATAGCTGGGCACCGTTAATCAAATACTTAACTTCGTTAATCGTTAATCCGTTACTAAAAAAGTTAACTTCGTTAATCGTTAAGCCGTTAATCTTGCAGGTTAACGATTAACGAATCGTAAATCGTTAACTCGCGATAGAAATTCTATTTTATATTTAATGTTAATACGGACTATGGAAGTTTAGGCAGGTCATGAAATATTAGTAAAAGAAGGGTGTATCATTAGAGTTTTTAATAATAAATGTTCAACTCAAAATACAGCTAGTCTGACATAAGGTGCATATTCCCCTTCATAAACAACAATATATTGAAGTTTTCGTCGGAAAGTGAGGCTCTTTTAGGCGTTAAAATGTCTTTTCCCGTAGAAACAAGGCGTTCGACTGCAGCACTTGACGGTATAGCGGTACTATATTTAATAAACAGATTTATTATTATCTGTTCTCCGAGGAATGCCGCATCGTTAAAAGAGTCTTTTGACTTCATGTCTAGCCACATTTTGACGAGACTTTGAGCTTTAGTTCTTAAAGATTTGTGACTTTTAGACTTTTCTTTACTTTGAGTGACCGAAATAAAAAAGTCTTCTTCATCTTCCGTACATGTCTGAACGTGTTTTTCGCGGCGCGGCACGGTCCGCACGGTGTCCTTGTGAATTGTAGGTACTTAATTAACGATTGAACGGACTTATGGCAAGTTAACGGAAGTTAATGTGTCCGTTAACATTTTTTAAAGTTAACTGAACAGTTAAATCGTTAAGCACTTTGTTAACTTCGTTAATTAACGATTAACGGATTAACGAGTTAATGCCCACCTATGATATTAATACGCTAATGTTAAGATGTTTGCCTCCCTTTTTCGAAAAAACCACACAATTGCTCCACATAAATTTTATATCATTTTATAGATAATTGCTTGCTCTACCAACATCAACAACTAAAAAATCTATTATATAATTAATTATAACAATTATACATTTATTCAGTATATGCAGCAATGCTGCCATCTAACGGTTCTAACTTTGAAACAACGTCAACATGGCTGACGGTCGGTAAATTTTTTTTATTTAATTTTTAATCAAAATTCACGTATAAATACTTTTCGTATGGCGGCGCTTCAGCTCAACGTTTTCGATACTTGCGCCTCTATATGACAGTTTTAGAAAAATATTTTCTTGAACCGTCACTGAGCTTCGTAATGTAATACAACAAAAAATAGAAAGTTATAAAGAGTGTGAGAAATTAGAAACGAATTTTAGTGCGAATTATTCGCACAGGTCCCGCTAGTATAATATAATTCTTTATTATCCATGACAAGAAAAATTGTGTGGAATCGTCAAATACATATTAAATACAATCATTAAGCTTAACATTATTAAAAATCATTAAAACTGGTAGATAAAAATTCCTCCAGAGAGAGAGAGACAGCCATTTCACTGTTTTTTGTGTATATTTTTAGTGCGTATGACCGGCGAACCGGCCAAGACTCGTCCGACCGGTCGAAACTCCAACCGTGGGGCAGAACAGCTTATTGACGCGCAATGTGATCTATTTAGTTTCTTCTCGACTTTGAAAGCAACTACAATGAAATACTAACGAGACTGGCGACTCGTAATCTCCGGAGGCCTTAGAGTCATTTTTGGTAGCATATCGATGTAAATACGTTATTGCACTGTTCTATATATGTATTTTTAATGCGACACGTATGGCCGGCGGATCGGCCGAGACACGTCCGACCGGCAAAACTACAACCGCGGGGAAAAACAGCTGATAAAGCTTTTAGACACGCGGTAGGTTCTCCTCGACTGTAAAAGCGACTACAACGAAATATTGGCACGACCGGCGACACGCAGTTCAGTTGTCGAGTCGATCCGAGCCGACTAGTGTGTGGAAACTCATTTAACTTCATGTGTCCCAAAACTGCTGATCATGTCGTGTCGATCCGATTAAGTGGGTGTGGGTCTTTACGGTCATTTTCTGGTCGTATCTGTGCGTTATTGTGGGTTCTAGATAAATAACATATTATACGATGCGTGCAAAAACTCACCCATCGCAAATACATGCTAGAAGCGCGATTGCGGTCAATTTTAATACAATTATTAGCAATCATTCCGCAATTTTTTGCAGCAAATCGTGCTGTTGTCTCTAATGCACATGCAACTAAGTTATACAGCTATAAAAAATGAACAATTGAGTTGACAATTGTTGTTTTGAAATTTTTACCACTATAGTTAAAAAATAACAAGTCCCAATTTACGCAGTTTTGAAGTGCATTCTTGGAATTGATAAAATCCAGTTTGATCATAACATAGTTCTAAATCCAACTATATCAAAATATATGTTGACCAATAATAAGAGCCTTTCTACAACAGTACAATAATTACTACAAATGCCTAAAATTCCATTATTCAACTTCAAAACACCACATTATTTAAGGGATAGGCAGTTTCAAGAATTTTTGATCATATTAATCTGTATTGTGGTGGCTCGCATCTGTTTTTTTTTTTGTGGTATCACGCAATGGCGACATTAAGTGACTCCACGCAGTAACGAAACTCAGTGACACTACACAGTGATGATACTTAGTGGTACCTTACTGTTACTACGTCGTCAATATCACGAAATAAAAATATAATTTAATTAGCTAGAAAGCCCCGACTACGTCATAATTTAAAAACTTGAAAGTAGTCTCTGCAACTATTGCTGGGTTGCAGAAAGCATTGTCAAAGATTATTATTTGAGAATGACCTTAGCTTGTAACCACACGTATTTGTCTGTAAGAAAAAGCATCGTAGAATTTTAAATCGATTCTGCCCAAAAAATAATTGATCGATTGAAACGATATTTACTTTAAACTGTGTATATGTCGTGGCCAGATCTTAGAATTGATCATTTCATGATGTGGCCAACCAATTCATGTAATAAATTATAAATTTAAATTATTATTTCATGAATTGGTCAGCCATATCATGAAATGATCAATTCTAAGATCTGGCCATGACATATACATGTATTTAACACATTTTTTTTGTACAATTTCCACTTCGAAACAACATTTTTCTACACGCTCTGATCAAAATTTAGCTTTAAAAGCCATCTTTTTCAATGTAGATTAATCATTTATTTTTGAAAAAAAAAGAATCTAATGTTCTACACGGCAGGGGGACTTATACAATGACCTTAGACTGTGATCATATAAATAAAGTTTTTATACATGCAGGAGCAGTCTAATGCCTTTTTAAAACTCTCTGCCGTATAAAAAATTAGATTGTATTCACACAAACCGTTAATGTATAATTGAAAAAGATCGCTTTTGAAGCTAAATTTTTAATCAGTACGTATAGAAAAATGTTTTGAAGTGAAAATTGAACAAAAAATAATGATAAATAAATGAATGCATAGTTTAAAGAAAATATTGTTTCAATTGATCAATAACTTTTCAAATAGAATCACTTAACAATTTTAGAATGCTATTCTTATGAAAAAATATGTGAAGTTACAATCTAAGGTCATTGTCAAAACAGATTTTCTGGCAATACTTTTCATCAACCCAGCATCTGACTCCATGTTACTGACGACAGTAATTTGCCATCAATATAACGAAGTGACGTAACTCAAAAAAAATAAAAAGTTGAGAAACCCGGCTGTGTGATATTGACGACAATATAACATGTGTATTTAAAACGAGCCTCTGCAGAAATTGAATTATGATAAGAAGGAATTTTGCTAATGTGCCTTTATATATTATTATTGTTAATTTTATTGTTTGTAATAATTATAATGAATATGATGTACCATTTACTTTTCAGACATCCAGTATAGACAGTGTCAGATGCACTCTCTTTCTCCAACATATATAGGTATATACGTATATCTCTCTTATACCAACATAATAAACACAATCCACAGGTATATACGTATGTACCTGAAAATAGCTCAAAACAAAAAAAATGTATCGCCGACAGCGCACAGCCTACCTGATTCCGTACGTCTTGTATGGCATGTCTAACACATACAAAACATACATACAAACCGTATGAGGGACTCGTCAACTCGCGAAACTGCTATACCGCGATTTTTACAACACCTCACCTGAGCGTCTGTTTGTCATTGATGTTTCTGCATGCGTTTCAGTTAAAAAAAATAGATACTTCATAAAAAATAAAATCGTTTATTCAAAGATTATTTGTTCAATAGTTTACGGTTTACAGTTATCTCAAAGTTACGACGTGTGTAAACTTTTTGAAGCACCCCCCGAAAGTTTTATTAATATTCGCAACCTCTTTAGAATTACATTAGGATTATCATGCCCTACGAAAACTACTATGTGAACATTTCTTTTGAAATAATGAAAAAGTCTGCCCCTCTACCTTGATTTTTTTCAACTCAATTTGACTTAGAATGGGGCCGAAAAACAGTATTTTACATACAGCCTGAAATAGTAATTACTTTTTAAAGTGATGTGTGTTTCGTTCCGTGCCGGCCCGAGATTAGTCGATTCAGTACTTCTATTTTGCTGCCCGTGGATTATAATTTTAGTAATTTTCTCCTCCTATTTATAATTCGCGTTATAGCAGAAGAAACTACCACGCGAAGATAATAAAATACTTAGCAAGATTGTGTTTTCTTTAATCTTACTGAAAAGCAAATTTGATGATTTTATTTCCGTATTTATCAATCGCGTATAAACAAATTCGTGTAATACAAATACGCATTACAGCAGACGAAACTATAACATGCGAGACTAATGTGATGTTTCTCACATTCACCACCTGATAGAAAAACAACTTTTATTATTTTATTATCCTTTTCATAAATCGCGTATGAACAAATTCGCGTAGTATAAACACGCGTTATAGCAGAAGAGTATATAACATGCGAGACTAATGTGATGTTTCTCACATTCACCACCTGGTAGAAAAACTACTTTTATTATTTTATTCTCCTATTCATAAATCGCGTATGAACAAATTCGCGTAGTACAAACACGCGTTATAGCAGAAGAGTCTATAACATGCGAGACTAATGTGATGTTTCTCACATTCACCACCTGGTAGAAAAACTACTTTTATTATTTTATTCTCCTATTCATAAATCGCGTATGAACAAATTCGCGTAGTACAAACACGCGTTATAGCAGAAGAGTCTATAACATGCGAGACTAATGTGATGTTTCTCACATTCACCACCTGGTAGAAAAACTACTTTTATTATTTTATTCTCCTATTCATAAATCGCGTATGAACAAATTCGCGTAGTACAAACACGCGTTATAGCAGAAGAGTCTATAACATGCGAGACTAATGTGATGTTTCTCACATTCACCACCTGGTAGAAAAACTACTTTTATTATTTTATTCTCCTATTCATAAATCGCGTATGAACAAATTCACGTAGTACAAACACGCGTTTTAGCCGAAGATGATCGATAGATGACTTGGTTGAGTGTTGATCGTGATTGAGAGAAGTGTGGCGAGTTGGCGAGCCCAGATCTAGCGGGGTCTGTAGTTGACGACATCGGTCTTAGCTCGTTTTTCACACCGCTTTGATAATTTTTATATAAAGCACAGTGTAACTACAGCTATCGACATTACCAACATATGAACTTTATATCTACAATTGTTTCCAATTCACATCTAGAATTAATTTGCCATTGTCTAATCCAATTACGGATTAGATTATGGCAAATTGAGTAGGATGCCAATATGTTTAACAGACTGGATAATTTCTATTAGTTCAGTAATGTAATCTGCGCATGATCAATCAAACAATAATCAGTTAGTATCTTGTGAAATTACATTTAGAAATGCTGAATTTTTTTAATCATGAATATTGTGGGTGATTTTTTATGTTTTCATTTTTGTGATAATATACTAAGGGCCCGATTAACAAAATTCCCCTTGCAAAATTGTTTTTGAATCTTTTTTTAAAACTGATAATTTTTTAAAAATTCAATTTTTTTTGGATAAATTATACCATTTTGAAATGTATTTGAGCTAGATTTTGATTTATTTCTGTTTAAAAGTACCAGCTTTTGAAAACAATATTTTTTTATAAATTTTAACTCCAAATGTTTGTCAAACTACACACTAAAAACATTCGGTCTATGAACCATCATTAGAAGAATATTTTAACAATGTCCTGATCAAGCAGACGTTAGACTTGAAAATAGTCAAGTGCAAGCTTATTACATATAGAGGGAATGACGTCATCCAGTGGACTGTTAATTGATATTACCTGGTTGATAAAAATATTGAACGATCTTCCAGCTGACGTCAATCATTAACAAAGTTCTACAAACTTCCAGTCCCAGGATCTAATCCGAGAACTGGTGAATGTAACAATTTATTTTCCATTTATTATTTAAAAAAATGGCTGAAACAATGAAGCAGCAGTTTTCAATTTCATTAATGAGTCGGCATCTTTATAACGAAAATTTCAACTCAATGATCCAGTTCTGACCTACACTACACCGACAACAAAGTTATCAGTGCAAAAAAGAACCATTAATCTGGTCTGTTATTATTGTAGTCATTGACCCGTTTCTGTCCTGAACTGCGTTAAAATTATCAAATTTTTTGGAGTATTTGTGCAATCTTTGCAATAAAATTGACATTATTCAAAGCACTGGTGCATTTAAACAGATGATAAAATCAAATGACTTTCTTATCCCAATAATGGATACGAAAAAGTAAGGATTAGGCAAAAAATAAAGAATGAAAAAAAGACAGAGATAAAGTTATATAGAGACAGTGTTTAACTGTGGTTTGACTGTGTCTCGGACCAGGTCACAGCGGTGTGAACCAGCTAGGGGGGGTTTTCGTCAGCGGCCGACCCCTGCCAGATTCCACGAGACAGAAAATAGTCGAGCTGGCCCACTCGGGCGCACGTCCATGTGACATATCGCGTATCCTCCAGGTTTCCAATGGCTGTGTTTCAAAAATATTAGGCAGGTAAGGCAATACTCATTACATAACTGCTAAACCTTTTTAAACCGATATTACATAAGCTGCATTCCTGAAACCCTGATCCACATTAATAAATATTTCTGTATTGAGTCGAAAACTCGATGCACAGATTTTCGACTCTAACTTCGTTACGTCTAAATTCCCTCTTGCCGAATAAATTAACCATTCCCTTCCGCTGAAACTCGAAAGACTCTATAACTCGAATTATTTAATATGATTTCCCTACGAGGTACTGTGAATACATATCACATTTTCATGAGCTCCTATCTCGACTTAAGCGACATGTACACTTTATAATAAGTCAAAGTTTATTTGTCTGTTAGACTTCCAAACTTGAAATAATAAAATTTTCAATAAGTCAAAAACTTCATGACTCTAAAAATTATTGCATATTCAGATATGTTTATTTTGTAACCAGGAGCGTATTTATATTTTTTGGGATTTAGAGCTTATTGAAGTCCAAAATGCGATCTCACTTTTTGATAAATTAAGAATCTTCAAACTGGGAAAAAATTTTATTTTTAATAACCTCAAAATCAGAGTTGAAACTTGGTGAGCTGAACAAACAAGTAATACTATAAATTCACCCAAAAAAATGTCAAAATCTAAAAAATTATCAAAATTCATTAAAAAAATTGTCAAAATTTACCACAAAAAATGTCAAAATACACTCACAAGTTGTTCAAAATTCACCCAAAAAATTGACAAAATTCATACAATATAATATAATAATGATTAGATATCATTTTGTAATTCATTAATATGAACTCTTTTTTACTATGCAATTATTAATGAAAATGTAAAAAAAATGTATGATAATAACTCAATTTTGAAATTTCTTGACACTTGGGGGCCCAGGGCTTAAGCCCTATTAGTCCGTATGTATATCCGCTCCCGGTTGTAACCATATTTCGGTGCAAATAACTTTGAACTTCATGGGAAAACCAAGAATGAATCGACTGTATCCGTTGAATGTTACATACGCGACATACACGTCTTCAGATTTTGTTAATTCGCGCACAAATTAATGTCAAAAATACAACACAGAAATGTTTATTAGTGTGCGATCTGCGACCACGAATAATACTAAAACATCAATCCAAGGTTAACCGTGTTCAATTTTCATAATAGCCCTAAAGCTAAAACTGCTAACTTCCTGAGGAAAATAATTTTTGTACCGGATACACTATAATATTTTCTGAAGAAAAAAATAAAGAGAATTAAATATTACAATAGTTTCTTTTAAATTCTGTTGTCAATCTTTTAATCAAAACATGTATAGTGAAAAAAGAGCATCAAAAAAAAATTGTTAGGAATTAATAAATTTCTCAGATTTATTGGTAAAATATATTTAGTATGAAAATAATGCCGAATTTTTTTGTCGTCATAATTTTTCGAATTTCGCTTCCAAAACTCGTGCTCTGCAATGTTCCAGCAACATCGGCTACTAATAAACTAAAATCCAAAAAAAACATGACAACTAAACCAAATAATCGTGATATTTTCAAATCATTCATGTTAAAAAAAATGTGAAAATATCTAACGAATTCATTCAAGAAGAATTGATTTATTAGTGACATATTATTAATCACTGAAATTTTCTGACAAGGTATTACGAAACTGGTTCGATACGACCACGTGCAATTGGGGGTTCCAAACCGCGAGTGGCAACCGCTGAAGTAGTATCCAAGATTTCGTCGTACAAGCGTGAATGTCCATCCATCTTCGCCTGGGAAATCCGTGACAGATTATTACAAGAAGGAGTCTGCAGCAACGATAACATTCCTAGCGTAAGTAGATCTATTTAATTATATTATTTGATTTGGCCGACAATTAATCAAACACAACAAAACTCAAATATATCGTTGTACCTACCTCTTGGAGTTTGGCCAGCGCACACCAATTTCGCTCAAAAATCGCGTGGATGAAAGACAGTTATTTTCTAGTCGGGCTTATTTTAACTGATTTTAAAGTTCTTAGTCCCTACTTCTCATGCAAAATCTCATCTTACGCTACTTAGCCAATATTCAAAGTTTAACCTAAAACTTCGATGTGAAACACCCAATGGTGCGCTTGAATGGGAGTGAAAACATTTAGATTGCACGTTGCGACGTATCATTCGACCAATATCGCGTCTCGTCGGCTCTTTCCGACTTGCTACACTACACACTCGCTACTTCACGTGTATCTAGACAGCAACCGCGCTTTTATTGAATTTTTTTCTTTTTAATTCTTATTGTGCACAGAATACTTATATATTTTAGTCTACTTATCTTCTTTTTTTATGCAATGTTATCTGACAATGAACTATTGTTTCGTTTGTAATAAGAGGTGTCATTTGTATGGACCCAGAATCCGTTTGACATCCATGTTTAATATATAAATAAATTAATAAAATAAAAACCAGTATTGGCTGTTCAAGTTGTCATTTCTGTTATTATGTATCTGACCAGTATTGACTATATAGTATGCAAAAAATAACAGTTCCTTTTTTAAGTGCGTTTCATGGACAAGCAGGTTAGAACGCCTAGATTGAAAGCAGATGGTAGCTAGTTCGATCCTGGACAACGTCAGTATAGTTTAGTCCTTTTATTCCACTTGCTAGTTTTAATTAATATATATTTTATTTGTTTTAATTACATATATATTTTTATTAATAATAATAATAATAATAAAGGTTTTATTCTATAAAGCCATACCATACAGCGTAGAACAAGTCAGGTACAATATTACATGAGTATAAATTATTTAAGGAAGTAATGGACAAATTGTGATGAAATCATCAGAGTGCAAAATATCACAATAAATGTGACATGCAATAAGGTGAAAGCTCCAATAAGTATTTTTTCAATTGTTTTTTAAATTCACCGACTGCTGATGCGCGCCTCAATTGTTCTGGAAGTTTGTAAAATATTTTGTGACCAATGTACATAGGACTCCTTTCAAAAAACGATGTGTTATGTTTAATGCTCATTGCATGGGATCTTATATTATATTTATGTGAGCTATTATAGTCATTTTTATTGAAAAAATTGTACTTATACATGTGAGATAGCAGTTCAAAAGCATAAATACCGTAATATGTTAACAGTTTTTTCTCTTTAAACATATTTCTGCATGATTCTCTATGCTTTAAGTTATAGATAACCCTCAAAACTCTTTTTTGAATTATAAAAATCCTGTCTTTATCGAGTGACGCTCCCCAGATGAGAATGCAATATTTCATATTGGAGACAAATAATGCATGATACACATTTAATAAGTTTCGATCATCATATATTATCGATCATCAATATTAGTGTGTCGGCATTTTACTCGTGAATATCTACGTAATGTTTTACATCTACCAATCATTTTTTTCCTGATTACCACGAAGTGAGAATGAATATGTTGAAAATACGGAACTCAATTAGCCCCAACAGGTTGAAAATACATGGATTCTACTGTATAGGAGGTAGGACAAAAAATATGTATTGATCTAAAATCTTATAAAAAGTTTCTATAAAAAGATTTTTGTTTTAAACTTTAAATGTCAATAAGGGCCAGTTAATCCTGTATAGTTACTTTAATGTTAAATAAAGCTTCAAAAGGCTGTTTAAAAGGTCACGACCCGTCGCTTACAACAACGTGTCTGTAATGCTATATAAAAGCTTCGAGCTTTCAGTCAGTCAAGCAACAGGACAAAGGGAGAGGGATGCGTGAGTGAGTGGGCTAGAGGAGAAGAGATATCCGGTTGTGTTTGTGGTCGAATGTCATCTGTCAGTGAACGTACTACACCCAGTGTCTCTTGCGGCGAACCAACTAAACCAATAACCTAACCACTACAATGTGAATGATTTACCTCAAGGATTAGACATCACTCACGTTGTATTAAAATTACATATTTACGAATACATAACATTATATACAAGGGCGGTATCATCTGCTAAAATTTGTCGGGATTAGACCGACTTTTAGCAGATGTTTCTTTAAGAGAGAGTTTGTAGATTATAGACGCTCAACAACTGAGGTCATCAGCGTAGATGTTTCTTTGAGATGATTGATGCCTCAAATTGTAAACTATGCTCTCGGGAAATTTCGAACTGTAGTCGCAAAATTCATTTTATTACTGTGTTTATTAGCTGTGATTAAGCACTAAGCTTCACAAAATTTGGTTTGCTGCTTAAAAATTTCAAAAAACACATTTTTGCCCTAAAAACAAATAAATTTGTATAAAGCACGGTCTTGTAATGCGACATTTTCTAGAATCACGCACGGAATTCAACTGTGTTCATTTTGAACTCAATTTATTAAAATGTAGAATAAAAGACATTTTTTTAAATAATATATGCGCTCAATTTACTAGCCCGACATGAATGTACCAGGGTTTTTAGCACCCACTAGTGTATAAAAACGTACACACTTGTCACAATTGACGGTATCCTACCTTCTGCGCCTCGGGAGCTGCCATATTGGAAATAATGCGTCGATTGTTTAATGCGAATCAGTGTTGCGCGTGACGTCGCTGGTAATAAGAGAGTTCAAAATGCACTTGGGCATATTTTACCCGGGTTCATAGTTCGCATGATAAACATTTTTTAACGGCATTTTATATTTTCTCTTTTTTTTTATTATACGTAATAAATATGACTTGATTATTCTTATTTTAATCGTGATGATACATTATTTGGATGAATGTTGTTTGAACAAAAGCAAGGTTGGATATTGACGACGAGGAGTGCATCAGTCAAATTTAAAGTTTCTTCATAAATAAACAGTTATAATATTAAAATGTTTTTTATTATTACGTACATTATAACAATATCCTATTAGGTAATTCATCTAGATAAGAAAAAAACTATTTCAAACGAAATATATTGAAATCGATAACCGGATAAAATTCACCCTGGTTCATTGACGATGTGATTGAACTGAGGTTCATTTAAGTACGCCGGGTTAAGAGTCAATGAACCTACCATTTAATAGGTATCAATTGTTTTTTATGGTGCAGTTCGTAGGACTAAATTATAATTACAAATAGAGCTATGGTTTACAATTACGCTTTTCTAAGTAAATGTTGCATTACAAAATCGTGTTAGTTTGTAGGCAGTAGTGTGTCTTACTGAATACGCAAACCGAAAACGTGTACGGGTGGCAACCCTGTGAAACACCGTCAACTGTTTGAATTAGTTCGGTTGTTTTAAATAATTACGAACACATAGATAAAACTGCTACACACAATGTGGTTTTCACGTATAGCGTGTCTATTTAGCGTAAAAGAGACAACATCAAGGCGGGGAGCGACTAACAACGGGCTGAATCTCCGGCCATTGATTGGAGAATTGCGCGAACCAGTCAAGCGTGCTGAATCAGGTTTAAAACACACACACACACACACACACACACATATACATGGACGCACGCGCGTACCTCCACACATATATTCTCCGCGACGTCCCGTGGACTGTGACCGACGTTTCGTGCGTCGTTATATTTACGGTCACAAAGCAGAATGGTTCAAGTTGAAGTTTTATTATGAACGACTTGCGCGTCGAGTAGGGACATCGAAAAAATATCGATATATCGATATTTTTTATTTGATATATCGTTGCTCTGTCGTGAACATTTATAATGGCTTGCCAGACTATATCAAGGCCAAGTTTCGCAACAAAAATTTCAACATTGAAAAACTATCTTTTGGAAAAAAGTCCATATTTTGTTTAATTATGTATTTCCCATGACTTGTCCACATCTCGTATGTACTACTGGATAAATAAAATTACTATTATTATTTTTGGGCGATATTTAATATTTCGATATATCGATATAAAATTCCGAGTATCGAAACCGATATTTTTGTAGGTACTACCGCGACTGACTATGGGCGTTTAATTATTCCGACAAATCGAAAACTTCACTGGAAAAGGAACATGTGTTTTTACATATGTTTTTGGAACACTTTTAAGTGCGTTCTAAAAACAACAACAGTGAATAAAGCACATATCAAACACTTTTCTTTTTCACCGGATTTTTAGATATTTTCGGAATAATAAACAGTCAAAATGTCTATTCATGCAATATTTCATTTCATTTCTACAACATCCAGAATATTTTTAATTATTTCGATTTACACCTCAATTCATGCTGTACCAACAATTTTCTGCGTCATAAAATAATAATTCACGCGGATACATAACCTATTTTTAAAATTATTTCACTGCAGACATATACGACTTTGCCATGCGACCAATGTCGCTCATATCGTTGCCAGAAACTACTTCGCCTTCATCTTCCCCCTATACATAGATATCTTGCCAGCCCATGTTCTGTTTTCCAACCCTATATTGTAAATATAATATAAATTTGAGCGTCGTCCTTTTTATAGTATATATTTTCTTTATGTAAAATGTTGGTAAAGGCGCGTTTAAGAAATTTGTTTAGATTTAAAAAAGCATGTACGGAACGCGTGTATGAATTATGCTCGGTTTCTGTTACAATAAATATTTTTGAAAGTTGAGTTAGCGTTAAAAAGCAATCCTAATCAATTTTTAAAAGGGATTTAACCTTAAAGTCGTACCAGAAATTAAACATTGTTCACTACACTATAGACAAAGTATAAATTGGCACCAGTTACCGACCTGCATCCACCTGTGGTGCACCACTTCTCTGTTTATATTTGAAAGAAAATATTGTGAAATAAAGAATTAATATTATTTTAAATCTAGTTTAGTATTTTACAGATGATATTTTCTGTTGGTGCAAAATGAAATATTTATTCGAGTTATGTACACCTATTGTTTGAGAACTATAATGGGCCGAAAATGACATGACGATTTCAACAAACATAAACAAATTCCCGTACCTCCTTTAGTTTCGAAGTTGTAGGTATTCTTTAATTTGTGAAATACTTTAAACAACGATATCTTCTAATCCAAAGGAGTTTTCTTTCATTTATTGGAATTAGCGACCTTCTTTCTATTTTTGACAAGCTTGCTAGACTTAAAAAAGTTCTAAAAGACTTCAAATTTCATCAAAAATCGTAATTTTTCTGTCTTAACAATTTCGAAAATTGATTTCTTTTATGACTGTTTTCAAATTGGTCATATTTATAGTAAAATCAACGCACAATCAAGCTTCCGTATTCCTTTAGTTCAGAAGTTATAGGCGTTTAATATTTAAAATTTTTATACATTGATAACTCCGAAATCAAAAAAGATGCAGAAGTATTCTTGTAATATTAACTAAATATAATTTATTTAATTAATATCTAGGTTTTTTAATGTTTCTAAATACTATGCTTAAACTTTGATTCTTCGGGAATTTAAAAAAGTGTGCTTACTACTGAATGCTAAAAAAATACCTGAAAATAAACTAGCACTTAACATATTTGTGAGAAAAAGAATAAAATATGAGAAAAATTCAGTATTAATCAAAAAACAGAACGTTATACGTGGTATAGTAGCACTCAGTTTTTTAATGAAAGAAACAGTACCACCTTCCCATTGTTTAATATTTCAATTTTGTATTTTTCCTGGCTTTGCTTTACTTCATATTATGTAAATGTGCTCTATTAAAGGATGAGTAAGCTATATTCTGTGTACATTTGTTACTTTTTTAAAAATGTAGATTAGATTTTTTCGAATTTTGACGTGAATACATCTTTAAATTTGCTTCTATAGTGGGAGGCAATTCAGAAAACTGATGACAACAAAATCGGGGGCTACAGTTTGATGCTGCAGCTACATCCAAAATTTAATTACACCACTCGATAGCTAAAGGATCAAAGAATACGTTACGTTGAGTGAGGACTGTGACGTATCGCTTGTAGTAGAGGGGGAAGCATCGCCATTTTGAGGTCGTTTCGCTACGTCACATAATGTCCGTTTAGTATAAATTCACATTCATATTTTTTTTTCATAGCGCATTAAAAGAAGTATAACTTCCAAAAACAGACAAAAATTTTGAAACCTTGTTTTCTCATTTAGGTGCCATACAAATCACTGAAAAATTGAAGGGAACGAAATTAAAATTGAGTTGTTCAAATTTTTTGACATTTCAGATGTGACACTGGATTTAATTTTTAATTGCGGCAGAAATATCACAGCGTGCCTTCTGGCTCATCCTTAGGTTCAAGTCTTCTATTTTCATTGAGGCTTGTTTTCGTATTGCACAGGAATATTTTCCTCCCGTCAACTGATGAGGACTGCAAACCTTGCCAATGAATTTCCTCGCGTATTTTCCTATATATAAGCATACAGTTCAACAAACAGTACAAACTGTTTCATCAGCAACCATTTGTACTACGAATGGTCAAAATCCTAACTGATATTATACAAATGCGAATGTGAGTTTGTTTGCTACGCTTTCACGCCTGACCCGCTAAACTGATTTCGATAAAATTTGACAAGGAGATAGATTGCATCCTAAAGAAAGACCTAGGCTACCTTTTGTCTCAAAATAAAAACTTAAGGCTGTCGGAACGCTTTGAATTTAAGCCAGAAATAGAGCTTCGGCTGTCAACTGATTGTAGACTTATTCGTCAACATTCTGCAAAAATTCTTTCTCTATAACGAAGATAAAGGACAAATCTAGGTCTCTAATGGACTACTTTTGTAATTTATGTACGATTTATTAGAAAAAAATTGGCATTAATTGTGCTAAAAAAACACACGTTTTCAATGTCACACTATGACCTTATTGGTACTTATTTCACAAAACTGTTCCATCACAAACCTAAAGTGACTCTTCCTTTTTCGGAAAAATTTTTTAAATCTTCAAAATATTTCCAAAAATTAGAGTAATCAGTTGACAGCGGCACCCTTGCAATAAAATTTTTTAGCCTCGTAATTGGCACCAGCCAAAAATTGAAACGTGCGGATGATTTGCGCGAGACAGAGCTAAAGAATGCCACACTCACAATATGTCTTTTGCCTACCTCGCCCCTTACCGCTGGGTCTTAGCACAAACAAAATTCGGAGCGTTCCGACAGCCTTAAAGGTGGTGAAATAGGGGATGAATGTCACCTTCCAGAATTATTAGACCTCCAGACTTGAAATTTGGCAGACATGTTTCTTTTATTGAGTAGAGATACTAAAATAGTCTTCTAAGGTGTAAAAAGGGGGGAAGGCCTGAATCACAGACAAATGTCTCGTTATTGTTTTAAATTAATATTTATAATGACGTGTATATTGCATATAATATGTTTGTGTTTAATTAAAATTATATGAGCATGCAGGACACGTTCAATAATCCGCTGTACATTAATCCGACACGCCCAATAATCCGCTGTTTTTAAGTATGTGGAGGTCTAGAAAAATCGCTCTAAAATCCGACATTTTTACGCTATTACGCTCTGTAATCCGTCACACGTGTTTACTTGACAAAAATTTCTCTATACTCTGACGTTTCGTGAAGTCGTTCGCTCTGTTGTCTGACAGTGGACATTGGAAGGAGAAGATGTCACGTTGATTGTATTATAAAAGTTCGAAACTAAAGATTGTTTTAATGTTAAAACCTTCATTAATGCATTAGCTACACTAATATTACAAAGAGGAAAGATTTGTATTTTTGTATGTTTGTAATGAATAAACTCAAAAACTGCTGTGCCGATTTAAAAAATTCTTTCACCATTAGAAAACTACATTCACCTTGAGTAACATAGGCGATATTTATTGCTAGAAAATATTAGGGATCCTTACTAAAACTTTAGTAACGTAACCCAAGGTGTAAAAAAATGCCATAAAACATCTTTCGTCGCATGCGCTGCGGAAGCTATTGATGATAGAACAAAAGTATGTCCTACAATATTAAAGAACATATCAATAGCTACAAAAAACTTCGCGATACTATATGTCCAACTATTATCGTTATGTCACAATAACCACTTTTTACATTTTAATAATCTATATAGATAAAAGACAATGTATATGTAATCTATGGACTCCAAACGGGTAGACCATTTTTGATGAAATTTACAGACAATCTTTAGATTAGCCCAACGGGTGATCTTCTGAAGTTTGGTAGCGATCGGATCAACAGAATTTTTTATATTTCTTTTTGGGAAATAAGATTTTTCTTCGATTTTTGAACATTCACAAATAAAAGCGATTGAATTCGCGCAAATTCAATACACGTTGAGAATTTAATGATAATGATTCTCATCTTTTATATCCTACATATTATATCTACACCCGGGCGAAGCCGGACTGGGCCGCTAGTGTATTATAAATATGTATTAAAAAAAAGTCAAAGAACTCTTTTTTAATAGTTAAAGTTTTAGTCCGTGCTTACATTCGGTAATCCGACATCCGCGAAAAATTCTATTGTCGGATTAGTGAACGTGTCCTGTAATTTGTTTGACTGTATTTAGATCGCTTAGACTTCCGAATATATAGAGTACAGACAAACAAGGAATGCCGACATAGCCTTCATTCTTGTACTAAACGGAGATTCTTCAGTTTCAAGCTTCTGAAGGAGGAGAGAATGTTTATTGGATGCATGCAAATTTCCATGGTAACGCTGTAAGACTGTTTTATATCATGGCATGCCATGGTTAGGGCTGGGCGCTTTTTCCCGATATTTCAATAAAAATTTTGTTTTAAACAAATCTGAAAAGCACGCTTGTATCAACGCACTAAAAAGTAGAAAATAAATTTCTTTCTCAGTGAAGGATGGTTTAGTTAAGGATCCTCAACCAAACCATCCTTCACTTTGACTTTCCATTGGATCAACACTATACTATACGAAGAAATTTCTTTCTCTTCTATAACGGTAAGAAGCGTGGGGCACTAACTTTACCTATATTTTTTTTATTTCATCGATTGCCTCATGCTTATAAACTTTATAGAAGAAATAAGAATTTATATCCTGCTTTTTGATGCGTTCGTATAAACGTGTTTTTTAGATTTTTTGGCAACTATATATACGTTCTTGCATCATTTGTACCGTCACTCCCACCAGTTGTTTTTTTTTATTTCCATTTTTTCAACTTGTTCTATAAATATTGTTACAGCCAAAATATCAGAATTTTGTATTGTCATCCCAACTATATATGACTGTAAAGTTTCAAGTCAATTGACTAATTTAAAGATGGTGAAATTTAAGCTGCAAGATTTTTTTTCATACTAGTGATGTTGAGGTCTACACCCACTGAATCGGATCAACTCGGATCGGCTCGGCAGTTATATGAATGTTTGCAAGTCGATCCGAGTCGACTATAGTGCGTGGGAACTCATTTAACTCAAAACTGCCGAGTGTGTCGAGTTGAACCGATCCCATTCAAAATGTGTCGATCTTAATTAAGGGTGTTAAAAATACCTATGTAGCCGAATTACAATATGCTTCTTGCATCTAACCCAATCTCTGTTGAATACTAAATACTGATCACTAATGTGTCGATATATCGATTTTACCGATGTCTTTTAAATATCGGTAATTAAAAAAAAAATTTAAAAATCGCCCATCCTTAGCCATGTTAAATTTGTAGCGCGTTCCATAACTGTGATTTAATCCTGTTATATTTTCCCTGGTAAATATTTCAATGCAGAAAAGAATTATACTAAAACGAGCCAAAAAATGTTCGTAAATATCTATATAAATTTTAACTACGTAAATCGATACCTAAAAATCGCGATTCCAAAATATTTCTGTATTTCTAATTGTCCCAGGATTACTCAAAGTTCGTTGGAGCTATTTCTGACCATAAAATAATATTGATCTGAAATCCGAAAATCTATGAGCGTCAGTGTTGGGAAAATGTGTTGGCGTTATTTTATAATTTCGAGTTTTTATGTAAGGTACATGACGTTATTTCTTGGATTTTATTAAATTAAAATTATAATAAAAAATTACATGAAATATATTCGCTAATAAATGTTAAAATTTTACGAAATTGTAGACAGTGTCGACTCACTATCTCCTAGGTTCAGTTATTCACACAAAGGACAACAGAATAAAAGATATACGTATATATATATACAATATGTAGGAGTGTAAGAAAATGTCCACAGAAACAAATTCCGACTGTTGTATGTATTTTCTTACAAAAGCGGTATTAAAACAACGGCAATTGTTTGATGAAAACAACTTACATAACCTTAAAAATAAGCTAGCATCGTCAAAGAATTAAATAATTAAATATCTCTCCGTAAAGCCTTGACGAAGTTGAAAAAATTCTTAACCGGGTCTAAAACTTAATCAGATCTTTGCAAAATTAGATTTTTGAAATTTTTTTAAAATATATTTGAGGCACGTTGATAATATTGGTAACTAAAAATAGATATATTGAAAAAAAAAACAAGTCGTTTCGGTAGAGCATTCTATCTGCAAGGTGATTAAAAATTTGAGGGTCGGTTAATCCCCGCTACCCTTCAGCCAGGTCTGTGTTTTTGTATTCGAATATTACTAAAGAGGTACAGTCAAAGCCCTCTAAGTGCACAGCTCGGAACCGAGCCCATCCTTTAAGTGCACACTTCCCCTACGATCTTTTTCATCCCCACTCTTCTAACTCCTATAGCTATCTTTATTCAATCAGATGCTATAAACAATATCTCTAAAACTCTATGAATATGATGGAAATGGAAAGTTTGAAAATAGCGCGCTTACGGTCGCACGTGATTGGTCGCAGATTATTCGAAGTGGGGGCTGGGGAACGTGCACTTAGAGGGCGAGTTCGTGTGCAGTAAGAGAGCGTGTGCATTTAGAGAGCGTGCACTTAGAGGGCTTTGACTGTATTGTACAAATTTTCACAGTGTCTCAAATACCTACCCAAAAATGTCTAACAGTTCTCGCGAACAATGGTATCCTTATGATATCCGCTATTCGTTGAATTTTATTTACTTATGTTTATGTATTTAAACAAGTTAAAAATAGTGCATATACATTTATATATCTATAAATGCATAAATCCAAGGGCGTCGCTAGCCTTTGAGCCAGAGGGGGGCAGAAGGATGAGAAAAAAATAAAAATTTCAGATTTTTGAGGGTTAAGATATTAAATATTAACACATTTATTGAATCCTTAAATTTGATTTTAGTTTCAGAGTGATTCTGCTGAACGCTACATTTTATTACTTACTTATTCTGTGACATTAGGCAGGAAAACTTATAACTTAAAAAAATCCCGAACCTCTAGGGAGGGGCAGCTGCCCCTACCTGCCCCCCCCTTGGCGACGCCCCTACATAAATCTGTTAATAATCACTACACAATTTGATGTGAACATTTTCGTCATCGCTCGAATATCGGAATCCTAAAATAAGTGCAAGAAGTCGTGGCAGTTGATGCATAATGCAAAAGGAGTTCGTCGCAACTCTTAGATGCTCTGTCCTCTCTTTACGGCTATACATAAGGGCTGCTTTATGGACAGCACATTCTGCCGCCATCAGGGGGAAAGGGTGCATACAGATTCAGTGTTGATTCACACTATATGTCGCATAATTTCTTTCTTTAACACTCGAATCAGTAGTTCTCGAGAATGTAGGTCGGTCGACTATAATCTACGAATATAGTAGAAAGAAAAAACCCGGGTCGCAGTGCCAAAACCCTGCCGACAATATAGTGTACTTTTATTATGTGAAATTAAGTTTGTTTTTGGGCAAAATAAAAAATTTAACCCCTTAATACACCCCTTAAAATAACATTTTTTTTCTTAATTGTAATATTATTATCAATCTAACGTCTACATCGAATTAAATACACCCTTCAATAAATAAGTCACTATCTGCAAACTAGTGTTCTCATAAAATTTGTAAATCCGGTCCTGTCGAACCGATTTTATTAAAATTTTAGGGACACTTTTCAATCGCTACCAGAGGGTTAAATTTCAATTTTGAAACGATTCGGAGAATTTTTTCGGTATTTTGGTGCCCAAAAACATTTTTCAACCCCTAAAAACTACCCTTAAAATGGCCCGATTGGGCCCATTTTAAATAGGGTTCTTGCGGTGGTGGATTCCAACATGCGGACAAAATTTCGTTAAAATCAAATAACTCTTTCGAAAGTTATTGCCCGCACATATATATATATATATATATATATATATATATATATATAAATATATATATATATATACATATATATATATATACATATATATATAAACATTTTTAAAAATGGTGCCAAAGTGTTTAGGAGGTTATGAAACGTCGAGAAATTTTGGTCCGGCCCCTAGGTCCCGCCATCCGACCGACGCCAATAGTGTATGTTGCCATATGGCAAATAAACTAAAAAAAATGGTGTTTTTTAAAAAAAGTGACATGTGCTCAAGAAAATAAAATAAATTATCTTTCTATAATAAAATAATACCTTATTAGATTTGTATGTTACATATATTTATGTTGATAGAAAAATTGACTTTAGTGTGAAATAATATTTTAGCGCCTTGAAAAAGACTGGATCCAAGTCGAAACGTGGGCAAATAAAATGTATTAAATATATACACTGCATTTGGTCTATTGTTTCCAAGAAAATTTTCCGTAGAAAATTTAAGTTTCAGTGAAATATTTCTCCACATTTTAATCTAGCTAACCCAATTGGAACACCGTATACAGTCACTTTACGAGGGGGCAGAGGTCATTGGTGAATCAGTTCCCCAATACCGACTATTTCCGAAAAATAAAGGCGGTAAGTAGATCGTCGAGTTCGTGAGACAGATGATCTACTAGAAAGCCTTATTTGCAGAAATGCAAATGCATTTTAGCTTTTTCTTTTGCCACAGAGAGATGGCGTTACTGAGCTCATTTTCACATATCAACATAGTACTAAACTATAATAGTACTAGAGCTAATTTACACAAATGGAAATGTTTGATTTTCATTTTGCCACGGAGAGATTGCGCTACTGTGCTGATTTTTTCCATTATCTTTATAATCATAGTACTAAATAAATGAATGTTTTTTATACATTACAAAATTTGGCAATTATTATTCAAAAAATATAGAAATATTATATATTATCTTTAAAGTTCAATTCCAGATATATGTTATAATAGAAAAAGGTAATTGGAATAATGAAAATAAATCAATTTAAACACTCATTGATTGCAACGTTTCGTATTTTCTTTAATTAAGACTTTTTCAAGCTCTCAATATGCTTAAATGATAGTAAAACTATGATATATTAATACGCAATTTGGCATTACAAAAAACAATTATAAAAATTGAAAATTGTAGAAAATAATATTATAAAATATAAAATATATAAAATAATATTAATAATTATTTTCCAGAATTTTCAATTTTTATAATAATTGTTTTTTGTAATGCCAAATTGCATATTATATCATAGTTTTACTTAAGAAGAAACGAAATGACAACTTATCAAAATTAAATCGGAACATTTATGACACGCTGTATTTTCGCCCATTTTATTTCATCTGGCTTTCAGTTCATTGATGAGAAATTCACAGTTCGTTTTCTATTTCACTGATGACAACACGCATTTAGTGTGAATCAGCCTTTAGTACGTGTGTATCCAACAACCACCTCCACTCAGTTTATATTTACCAACTATCCATTTACACTACTTTATCGCACTGAACAACGTCGCCAACTGTATTTTCTTGTACTTATAAACGACGTCCTTTTTTTACATTTCCTGCCGGGAAAATTTAAATTAAATGCTACAAATTCATTTCATAAATATTTAAACTTTTCTACAAGTATAATTAATTTTTTTCTTTTTATTACTGTGATTAAATTATTTCTAGTGACGTCTAATTTAAAAAATAAATAATGCAAAATTAAAACCAACAAGTTTTGTTTTTATTTTGCTGACTTCAATGAAGCCGTATGCATTATTAGTGTATTTGCCATATGGCAACATACACTATTGGCGTCGGTCGGATGGCGGGACCTAGGGGTCGGACCAAAATTTCTCGACGTTTCATAACCTCCTAAACACTTTGGCACCATTTTTAAAAATGTTTATATATATATATGAATATATATATTTATATATATATATAAATATATATATATATATAAATATATATATATATATATAAATATATATATATATATATATATATATATATATATATTTATTTATATATATATATAAATATATATATACATATATATAAACATTTTTAAAAATGGTGCGGGCAATAACTTTCGAAAGAGTTAATTGATTTTAACGAAATTTGGCTCACGTGTTGTAATCCATCACCGCAAGAAGCCTATTTAAAATGGGCATAATCGGGCCATTTTAAGGGTAGTTTTTAGGGATTGAAAAATGTTTTTGGGCCCCAAAATACCGAAAAAATTCTCAGAATCCTTTCAAAATTGACATTTAACCCTCCAGTAGTAATTAAAAAGTGTCCCTAAAATTTTAATAAAATTGGCCCGACAGGACCGGACTTACAAATTTTATGAAAACACTACTCTGCAGATAGTGAATTATTTACTGAAAGTTGTATATAATTTGGTATAGAAGTTCGATTGATAATAATATTGCAATTAAGAAAAAAAATGTTATTTTAAGGGGTGTATTAAGGAGTCAAATTTTTTATTTTGCCCAAAAACCAACCTAAGTTCGCATAATAAAGCCCCATTGCCTGTATAAGCAAATACACTATATTGTCGGCAGGGTTTGGCACTGCGACCCGGGTTTTTTAAATTTTATTTTTGACGACATTTAAATCAAAATCGGAGTATTCAGATATCAAGAAGATCAAAACCCGTTAGTTTTTTTGTAACAAAAAATATACTTATTCCAATAATCCTACGCTATTTCGTTCCATTTAAGAATCGTTAAACTTGTTTTGATCTCTTCTCGATGCCTATGAGGGTGTTTCCAATATTAGCGAAAATCTTTCAATTTTCCGGAATTTCATTTACGATATTAACTTTTAATATTAATTGTAACACTATTATATTACCGATATTTTCTAATTGCTATATATGTATGATTTTTTATGCTAATGGCTTTCACTGAACCATCAATTATTAAATTTAATAACATTGTTATTGTTAAAAGCGAGATATCTAGCTAAAGCGGAATGGAAAAAATTAAAGAAAGAAAAGGACAATAGTCGCATTTAATTCGGGGAAAACGGGTCTTTTTAGTGATCTGCATCTTTGCATCTGGATCCCGTATGTGAGCCGGCTCACTGAACCGGTTCAAAAAGAGCCGAGTTCTGAATATGTTACTGCAGTCTGCCACTGAGTTACCTAGTTCAGTCAATCATATCACGACCTGTATAGAATCAAGAATGCATAGCCAAACATGTGATGCAAGAGTCATTTGAGCTGACAGATGCATCAAAGCAAGAACTGATACGTAAGTGTAAAATGTGCTTCTGTGTGTTAAGTGTTTCACTGAGTTATGCGGATCCGTTGATCCGTCGGCTCAAAAAAAAGTGTGTCGACTCTCACGGATCTTCTGTCGGAGTCGGCTCTTTGAACCGGTTCAGATCTGAGTTACTCAACACTACCAACCCAAAAACGTTTAGTAGCTCTTGGGCTACAAGAATAAAGCGGACACATTAGAACGCAGCATAGAAGAAAAGCAGGAAAACGGTATTAAAGTGCGTATAAAAGGGCTACACCAGTTCGAGGGAAGCTGAAATAGCGGGCGATAGAGACAAATGGTGACCAAGCGGACATAGGAGCGCAATAAGCTCTGTGTGGTCACGTGTCAGACACGTGTCCGAACTTATGTACCACCTATTGTTGTCTACGATGTGATATTATCGCGACTTTAATATATTAATCTTTATTTAAAATAGTTCAAGTGAAGCGTTATTGATATTTATCTCAACGATTTCTTTATTAGTATTATATGAATAGAGTAATAAGTTTTGTAGGGAGATTTTAAAGTGACGAAGAAGTCATTTCATCTTGATGTGAACATATTCATTTATGAGCTTTCATCTGCAGATTTGCTGGATTTATTGAAGTTTTGACTGGGGCTTCCTTAGTCTAGTCAGATAAAAAGTAACATTAAGTTTGGGTACCAAGTTTAAATCTAAACTGATTCAGCCGTTCTCGGGCAGGAAAATAGACAGACGCAGAAGTTTCATGACTATTTTAATATATTAAAATTAGAAAATATCCGAAGTTGAAATTGTATTTGCTTGTCTAACCAATCAATTAGCTTTTCACAACATTAACTAACTGGAAATATCAATATTTACAAGAAGTGGAGGCCCAGGTTAAATCAGAAAAACGAATCCTCAACCTAATATTTTTTAAGCTAAAAAAATTCATGACACATATAGCGCATGAAAAAATACGAAAAAAATTACGGAACCCTAACTTTGCGGAAATCGGTTAGCCTGTCAATAGTTACTTCACTGGATATTATCCCTGGAGATTGGAGAACCTTAGCAGTTGGTGAAAAATGATAATAATTTAAACACTAAAAATTTAATAATTTTCCTACACTGCTGAAACAGTATGTAATGAAAATCGTTTTGAATTTTTGAAGCGAAGTTTTTTTTCAGACGTTGCGCGCCCGACTGCTGGGGAGTAAAATGGGAAAAAACATCATTCGTCGTTGTTAAGGTAGTTGTCGTGGTTAAAACACCGTCAGAAAATTCTTAATTTTTGTATACTTATTAAGAACATGATAATACAATTACCCTGAAAATTGGACGTCGAAGTATATAATCCGAGATAAATTCAATTAAAAATTGGATAATTAACATTGATTGTATACGATCTCTGTAGTTCTGAACCAGTTTCTTATTTATAAAAAAAGAACTAACTGTCAGAAACTTTCCAAAAACTGACAGTCTCTCAATGCATTTGTTATGAGTTTAAAAAAAATAAGAAAACATTTTTGACCGTCTAATTATTTATAAATAACGATTTAAAGTTCAACAATTTATATAAAAGTATACATGCATATGAATACTGTATGGGTTACGTTTCCACGGGTACAGTCTTGCTTACAAATTATGGATCACTTAGCTGCAAGCTAGTATACTTTTGTGGCGCGTATAATCTATAACTTTTTGACAATATTGTACCACGACAACTACCTTAAGTATGCGCGGGAGCTCATTCCACCCGTGCTTATCTAGGTAGTGTGCTGTTTCAAATAATTAAATGCGTAAACGCTTCATTCTGTCGGGTGTTCCCCGACGCGACTTTCCTTTTTATTTTTACATAAGAACAGTCGAAATTTTCAAGAAATATGAATTAATAAATTCTTATGAGTAGTTTTTTCATAATTTGTCATTTAGGAACATACTTAAAAAATAAAAGAAGACGATACTTTATTCTCTAAAACTAAAAGTACGTTTTTGCGATTATTGGCGACTGATTTACTGAAAAATCAAAATTCGGTACAAACAGCTTCCGAGTTCTGTCACAAAGAATGCAGAAAAAAATAATAATAAGAGACCTATAAATGTGGTCACATTATACCCTAACAAATCGCACATAAAATTTAAAATCGTGGGAATTTAATGCAATATTTTTAACTAAAAATGAGACATCAAAAATGTTAGCCCTCGTGTGTAAAGTATTAACAAATATTTCACGCAATAAAAACGTTATTTGAAAGCATGACAAGGAAAAAGGACTCATTCATGTAAAGGTCACGTGGCTCGTGTATAATAGATTCGTCGCGGCTGTACGAGCACCAGCTTCGCAAAATATCCCGCAAACGTGTCGAATTCATCAATGGGCGGGTGAGTCATGGCACTCCTTATTACTCCTTATTAATTACGCATTCAAATTATTTAATTCAAATTGAAATTATTATTTCTTATTTAGATATATTATCCTATAAATTCAAATTTATTTTTTCAATATTTAAGAAAATAAAAAACTTCGTTATAAATCTTGTGTTATCTAGAAATGTTAAACTTCAGAATGATCAATTTTTTGGAAACTTTGCTTCGATCCAATTGGGTTTTTGAATTATTTTTTTTTACATAAATGGAAAGATCTCATACAAGTTTTATAGCGAAACTACTTTTATTATTTTGTTTAATTTCATAATGAAAGAGTTATATTTGTTTTAAAAATAATGTTTAAGCTAAGATCCGATAACGCGCTAAAAACCTCTGTGACGTCAAAATGTTTTTATGGTCCTGGTTGCCATGGTTACTTTGATAGTATGTATTATAAAGCCATACACAAATACACAACTTTTATCATTTTGACGTCACAAACATTCCTGGTGCGTTTTGTAATCACGTTATATCTTATGAAGTTTTATACATTTTAATTAATTTGTTATTAATTACCTATGGCCTAAATTTTTTTTTCTTTTCGTTCTTCAATATTATTTACGATATATTATTTAAAAAATAAAAAAAAAATTGTTTTTTTTTTAATTCAAATACTCAATTTGATTTTATTTCCGACGAGTGTCTCATTTACCATTCTGTTAAAAAACACATTTTTAATAAATAATTACTTGATAATTAGACACCTAAATTAAAAAAAAAATAACTGACGGCGTATGATATAACATATTAAAATTTCACATTTTGTCTCGAATAACCATAAAAAGTGAAATCCCAAATTTTAATTATATAATCGCACAGTGTCGTAGCTAACAACATGAGTAAGATTTTAATTTTGCAGCCCCCAAAAGTTATTTTTTATGAAGGAAAACAACAGAATATTTTTAAAAAGCGCCCTCTTGAGGTAAACGCCCCTGGCAGCCGTTCTCGCGGTTAGCCCCTAGCTACGACGCGGATAAAACATTTCCAGTAAAATGCGTCATAATATACAAAATTCTATTCGGTTCAGCGGTATCTACCTTAATTACATGCGATATGCTAATTCCTTGTAACTAAGTGGGTTGTACATTTTTTTAAATTATCATTAAAAAAGTGTGTAAAATTCATTTCAGTTCGAATGTCATTAATATGTCTGACAATAATAAATCAATAAATTATACTGATATTTAATATTGCATAAATGTTAAAAACGTATCAAGTTTCGCCGTTTTATTCGGAGTCATTTGCATGTTTTTCTTTGTTAATTTATTCACCTGTTGCGATCAATTTATTCTGATTTAAAGAGCAAAGAACAAGATGAGTTGCTAGGAAATTCAATCGTGGGCGATGTTAATTGACTACTTTTATAATTAGCAGGTGTTGATTCCTTTTTTATTTGATGCACAAAATCAAGTAGATATACAAACTATATCGTCAAAATAAACTTTCGCTTAATTATAATCGCGGGCTCTCTTCCAATCGAAATATTACATTTATTGAATTTTTGTTTATTTATTATACCTGCATTAATAAATTGGAAAACATTATTGTTGAATTTTACTTTACTACCCTGCACGGCGGATGATAAAAGTTATTTTATCACCTGGTTCTTGTCATCAAGCGGCCTGAAATACGTAATTTTATGATCGTTATACATGCATGAAAAGCAGTTATTTATTTACAAAAAAATAATTTATTTATTTTTAAGGTAATATTATAGTAAACTCTGCAAACACTACCGTATTTTCGCATTTATGGTAGGTATTTGTATTTAAAGAATTTAGCAAAGAAAGATCTTAAGTTTTGCAAAAAGTTGTTCTACAAACATCCGAATAAAAAAATTCAGGATATTTAAGACATTGCTGATAATAGCCTAAGTTTAAAAATTAGGTACGATTAAAAGTGAAATATAAAACAATTCCCAAATTCAAATCAACATTTTATTGAGCTTTTAAAATTTTCCCCTGTGTAAAAAACCATTGATTACACCGACTTTATAAATTGTGACGAAGTCATTGTAGCGGGAAACGGTTATAATAATTTTGTATAAAATATCCATTTTACAATTTAGCTTTTACACGTGTAATATTGTAACATGCATGTAAATGTAGGGTTTAAATCGTTCCTCCTATTGTATTATGATCTATCTATGTATATCAATATGTTACGGTCAAAGCAGTTAATATTCGGTATTATGCCAAGTTCTTGCAAAGTACTGAGTACTATATTTATTAAACTTAAAACTATTTATTTATTTATTTAAATAACATTCTACAGGCATCAAAAATGTTTGGCAAATTTCATAATATATTTTTTACTAATTATTACCCGAGTCACCATACGCCTTAACAGAAATTTTATTTTATTTATCATATATCAAATGTCAATATTTTTAAAGTTGGCATGGTCCTGTCGCCCAACTGGTTTGAATTTTATTATCTAAGTAATTGTAATTGTAATGGATGACTAACTAATAATGCTATGTAATAGAAATAATAAAAACAAAAATTATCTAGACTGAACAATGCAAGCTAGTTAGCAACACGGCTAGTGCCCGGTCGCGGTCGGGCGAAAATCTGTTATCACGTGTTTCATTTAGACTCCGTTTCTATCCGAAATTATTCCAAACTTTTATATCAGATTCAGTCACAGTTACGGATAGATTTTACTTCGGATAGTTTTGGTTACGGAGCTCGATAACATTCCTAAATTATATCAACATAACTTTAACGATTATATGTATAACGGTTAAAATCAATTACAAAACACACTTGAAATCATTAAACAATTCGCTTTGAAAGTTTCTCATGGAAATCTATAAAACTAATATTTTTAAATGCACAATAAATACGTATTAAATATAAAACACAGGGCACTAAATGTCAACACGACATCATTATTGCATAATAGGAATTGAGAATGTGTTGTGTGTTGACGGGAAATGTCAAATTGTCAACTTGATGCCATGGACACCGGTGTATGGGAATCTCTAGTGCCTCTCTTTAAATAGAGAGGACATACGCTTTTAATAAAAAGAGAGAAACGACAATATATATCGTTCGAAAGTCATTAATAGACATCGGACATTCAGTAATAAAACAGGACCGGACTCTCAAAAAAAATCATGGAACCTTAATTTGATAGGTAAAAACGTGGTTATTTATTAAATTATTAGCGGCCCGGTAATTATAAATATAAATGTAATTATATTATAATCTATAGCGGCCCAGTTCGGCTTCGCATGGGTACCACTAATTGCCTATAGCCATAAATGATGAGAATTATTATCATAAAATTCTGAACGCGTATTGAATTTGCGCGAATTCAATCGCTTTTGATTGTGAATGTTCAAAAATCGAAGAGAAATTAAAATTGCCAAAAAACCAAAAACAATTCTGTTGATCGCTACCAAACTTCACAGGATCACCCGCTGGGCTAATCTAAAGATTGCCTGAAAGTTCATCAAAAGCGGTCCAGCCGTTTTGGAGTCTATAAAAAACATACATAATTACATTGCCTTTTATATATGTATATAGATTAGTCTAGCATAACATTTTTTACCAATCTAGATTAACAGATTACAAATATGTTTTCCTTTTAAGCCGAACGACCGTTCGGTAATAGTACATGATTCTAGATATTTAATTATTTCGGGCATCAGTACAGAAATAATTATATATCTACAATCAGAAAAAAATACATAAACCATATATCAGCAGTAAATATTTCGTTCCGCTTGAGGGCTTTGATTTGTGAAATTTTCCTTGTAGTATATTATCAATATGTTTTCTATATTTGAAATCAATAATTTATCTCGTATTTGTAAAAAAATATTCAGAATTGAAGGCAAAATATATACAAAAGTAAATATGATGTTATTAATGATTTATTTGATACCCTGCTAACATGCAATAACAATAGTCAAGTGAAATCCACCTCTGACTTTTTAGCGTTTTTGTACTGAATGTCCGATGTTTAGTCATTAATAAACGGCACGAAAATCGGTCTCTAATAGACTTCGCATAATACCTGCGCTGAGTTCTATATTTTGTATTTGTATTGAAAAGACGCGTTCATCAAACGTGTTAGACGAATATACGAGGGACGTTCAAACACATCTAATTTATAATCGCCTAAACTGAGTCTGCTTTTTGATCTGAAAAATATTATCCCGGTAAAATTCCCTAACTTAACAACATGGTCGGAGTGCATCTATAGTTCACATAACCAAAAATATATGAACGAAAATAATCATGCATTTCTTATTTATTTATTGTAGACGCTCGACAACACAAAGCATTTATGAACGGAGGTGGGAATCGTACCCGCTACAGTTTGATTCTAGGTCTTATGAACAATGCTTTCGAAGGCTTTATTCTGACACAAATCACAACAATTTTAGTTTTTCATAAGATGAGACCAGAAAATCCAGTTTGTAACAAACAAGAGCATTCTAAATACATTTGGATAAAATCCGTGACGCAGGATCAATAAAACAGCAATACTGAATTTAAAATTGCATTTTCACTAACGTTTCAGTACGCTTTGCACCATCTTTAGAGTTCTAAAAATTATTTGTATAATGCTGTTTGTGTTATTAATATAAACAGGTTATACTGAGTAAAAACTTACCAAATGCTGTCAAATCATATCAGAGATTGTAAACATGGTGATTGGCTTCACAATGTACAGAAATATTGCTAAGATGGTTAATTGGGTTTTTGAATGAATTTTTTTTTTTTACATAAATGGAAAGATCACATACAAGTTTTATAGCGAAACTACTTTTATTATTTTGTTTAATTTCATAATGAAAAAGTTATATTTGTTTTAAAAATAATGTTTAAGCTAAGATCCGATAACGCGCCAAAAACCTGTGTGACGTCAAAATGTTTTTATGGTCCTGGTTGCCATGGTTACTTTGATAGTATGTATTATAAAGCCATACACAAATGCACAACTTTTGTCATTTTGACGTCACAAACATTCCTGGTACGTTTTGTTATCACGTTATATCTTTTGAAGTTTTATACATTTTAATTAATTTGTTATTAATTACCTATGGCCTTAATTTTTTTTTTCTTTTCGTTCTTCAATATTATTTACGATATATTATTTAAAAAATAAAAAAATTTAGTAGTTTTTTTTAATTCAAATACTCAATTGTAGTAAAAGAATATTTTGGTTAAAATTAGTTTATGCCAGTGATTAAAATTGTCACTAAATAAAATTGATGGTAACCACTCAAAAAAAAAAAAATGTTTTAAGACTGAAAGGAGAGAAAATAATGATATGATTTGATAACTTTTAAGAATGATATTTATGTAACTGGTTATATTTTGTCAATTAGTTTGCTATATGTATGTTTTATTGACCCAAACTTATCCAACTACATACATCAAGGATGACAACCACTCTAATTAAATTCTTTTAATTAGAGTCAACCTCGTATTCTAAATACAATTGAACGTCCCTCGTATAAATATAAAATTCACTTTCTGTCAAACGCATTTTACACTCGCATATTTGCCAGTCGCGAAGTCGTAATCCTTTTTATTTTCGTATACCTACGTAAAAATAATGCTCGGTGCGTATAGAACATGCACTATGTGTGTGGAGAAAGAATAAAATATCGAAGAAGAGAAGCAAAAAAGTCGGAGAGCTACATATCTACGGTCACAATACAAAGTGGCGTAAAACACAATTTTGATAAAACGTTAATGCTAAAAAAACATACATATTTTATCCCAACCTATGGCTTCAAAGATTGACACATCTGCCAATATCCTATTCGTTAAGTAACAAAAATAAAAACTAAATATGACCTAATGGTTAAATAGACTCAGGATGAGAGACAACAAAAAATATACATATTTTTAAGAATTTATTTATCGAATTGATCTTCCAGTTTGTGGATATCTCTCAGGTAGATGATAAAAACGGAGATGTGATCAAACCCCTAAGGTAGATGATCAATTAACGGCAGATCATCTTCCGGGTAGGAATTTGATCTAATCTCCGTTTTCATCATTTCTCTGCGACAGATAGTTAATTTAACTGTTAATCGTTCGTCAGCAAATCAAGTGTTTCTATTTTTAGAATTAACTAGTTAATCTACTTAATCTATATTGGTAACAAAATGCAACGAACCCCATCACTGATGTGTTCGTTATTATTTAAAACCAACGAAACACTAACAAGTTTGCGGTTGCAACTTAATTTGAGTTCGCGACGGTCCTGCTTACCGTTCTTTGATAAAATAGTAGAAGAAATCAACTGTTTTTTCAACTTGTTTATGTGGCACAGCTTACTGTTTCATTTCATTGATGTTTAAATCGTCAACGACCCACCACTAATTGGAACCGATTGAAAAAAAAGAGGTTATCACTTCGTCACGTATATGTTTGTTAGGCCATAATTTTTCGAGGGATTAGCCGATTTGAAAAACTTCGACACCATTTTGTTCAGAATGTTTACTGGCTGGTACCATATAATTTTTTTTTCATTTATTTTTAACTGGTTGCAAATTAATTTCTCTATACTATATTCTTAGGCGTGGCATGCCAACATTTCCGTCACGCTTTTCCCATGTTCCAATCGTAATAATAATAATGCGTTTAACGTCCGTTTTTCGACTTTATGTCATAACAGACGCCATTCGCACCATTACTATTTTTCATCTACCACTTCCCGTTATTTTCTACATTTTTTACAACTTCAACTTATGTAATAGCAATGGGCGAATGAAGGAATTATAGGAAATTAGGATAAGGTAGGTAATTTTTGAACTAGGAGTTTGATAGGTAATCGGCCATGGTCTCAAATAAGGAACCATCTCAATATTTATCTGGAATTAATTGAGGGAAACCATGGAAAACCTCAATCAAGATGGCCGGTACAGGAATTACCGTTTCTCGGCGAGAGGCAGTAGGAAAAAGTCCCAGCCACGTCTGCCCCCGCCGGATTTCGAACCCGGTACCTCCCGAATGCGAGTCTAGTGCTGTCACCACTACTCTACTCAGCTCGGTTCCAATCGGAATAACTTCTACCTAAAGTAGTTCGATTTCAAAAATCGCCATAAACCGCTCTGTGTTGTGGTCGCTGTTATATTACAAAAGAAACAGCGAGATCGGTGCTACAGAGCCGCGTCGACGACATGGGGTGGTGTTGTATGAATGGAGTTCCAATACTGCGAGAGGCTACTCCCCGTGGCGCGCGGCTATTGTCAAACGTAGTCCTGTGCCCCTGATCATTCACTAGCTCTTCTATATTATATACGCGGTAGTCACTCAGCAGAAGGTCTTGTCGTTCTGTTGATGAGAATTCGACAGAAAAATAATGCATAAACTCATACCTATCTTAAGAATTGAGTAGTTTTTTAATAATATACAACGTGTTTTCAATTTCGATTTGGAAGATTTGTTCGTTTGATGTAAAAAATAAATGTTTAAAAAAGCGACGCACGACTACTAAAAAGTCAAAAACAAGCTACCAATGTGAACAGTAATCGGGTAAACCAGACGCTAATTTTAGTTACCAGACTATTTTTCATATTGCTAGATTTTTTTACTTTCTAGTTAGCGGGTGTTACTTTCATAAGCTTTTAGTTTTATTTCAAACTTCGCCGATCCTTTTCATTTAGTACGCTACACGATTTTCATTTTTATTTATTAGTGTATTTGCCATATGGCAACATACACTATTGGCATCGGTCGGGTGGCGGGACCTAGGGGTCGGACCAAAATTTCTCGACGTTTCATAACCTCCTAAACACTTTGGCACCATTTTTAAAAATGTTATATATATATATATATATATATATATATATATATATATATATATATATATATATATATTTATATATATATATATAATATATATATATGTGTACGGGCAATAACTTTCGAAAGAGTTAATTGATTTCAACGACATTTCGCCCACGTATTGAAATCCATCCCTGCCAGAAGCCTATTTAAAATGGGCGTAATCGGGCCATTTTAAGGGTAGTTTTTAGGGGTTGAAAAATGTTTTTAGGCCCCAAAATACCGAAAAAATTCTCAGAATCATTTCAAAATTGACATTTAACCCGTTAGTAGTAATTAAAAAGTGTCCCTAAAATTTTAATATTATCGGCCCAGCAGGACCGGACTTACAAATTTTTGAAAACACTAATTTGGAGATAGTGACTTATTTTAAGGGGTGTATTAAGGAGTCAAATTTTTTATTTTGCCCAAAAACCAACTTAAGTTCGCATAATAAAGCCACCCTGCCTGTATAAGCAAATACACTATATTGTCGGCAGGGTTTTGGCACTGCGACCCGGGTTTTTTTTTCTGTACTCAATAATTTGCGTTTATCATTCGCCATATTGGATCCGTTTTTCGTAATATACCTATTCACCAAGGTTATTAGATACAGAGGTGAACTCGTTCCGTTGGATAGTAATGAAGGAATAACGGCAACCAGTCGATTGTCAATTAATATTGTGTGGTTGATAAAAATATTGAACGGTCTTCCAGGTGACGTCATTCATTAACGAGGTAATTTGTGTATCAAATGACTTTGCCTATTCAAAAAGTCACCAAGACGAATCTATAGACACCTTATTTTTCAAAATCGCTCATGTAGTCTAGAAGCTACGAGGAATTGTACATACATATATATACCTACATAGACTCTTAAACACAATACCCTTCCTATTTCGCAGTCGGTTAAAAAAACTACATTGTCGATGAAAAGAAATCTTCGAAGTAATTTGTTTCTAAAACATATTTATGTATGTTACCAGAAAACACGCAGTTAAAAACTTGCAGGAGAAAAAGAATTACTGTACTGCGTCAACTTTTTTTTTTATTTTCATCTATGCGAAAAAATATAAATTTAATTAAATAAATATCTATTTAAATCTAGTATAAAAAGTGTCTGTTTGCGACAAATTGAATGTTTACTCAATATTAAAAAAAAACTAAAAAAAATATTGTTTGATTCAAACAAAAAGTATGTGATTCAATTTCATTTAACGCATTCAAATTTTAGTTAAAAAAAAGACCGGTTGTATTTATTTGTAGAAAAAAACAATCTTTTGTTTACAATATTTAATTTTCGATTCAACTATAATAAATAATACTAGCGGTACCTGTGCGAATAATTCGCACTAAAATTCGTTTCTAATTTCTCACACTCTTTATAACTTTCTTCTTTTTGTTGTATTACATTACGAAGCTCAATGACGGTTCAAGAAAATATTTTTCTGAAACTGTCATATAGAGGCGCAAGTATCGAAAACGTTGAGCTGAAGCGCCGCCATACGAAAAGTATTTATACGTGAATTTTGATTAAAAATTAAACAAAAAAAATTTACCGACCGTCAATCATGTTGACGTTGTTTCAAAGTTAGAACCGTCAGATGGCAGCATTGCTGCGTATACTGAATAAGTGTATAATTGTTATAATTAATTATTTTGCAAAAACAAAAGCAATAATAGATTTTTTAATTGTTGATACACATAGAGCAAATAATTATCTATAAAATGATACAAAATTTATGTGGAATAATCGTGAGGTTTTTTTGAAAAAGGGAGGCAAACATCTTAACCTTAGCGTATTAATATATATGATTTTCATTTTAATTTTTTGAAAACTATATTAATGTGTGAACATTTTTTCATGATGCCAACGTGCGTCTAGAAAAAAGTATCCGTGTTTGGTAGGGCATTTAAAAATTAGCTTTTTTTGTGAAAAACTCGAATAAAATTGTTTAGACCTTTTGTCTGTCTGCCACAATAGACTGAAATCAAATTCATTAAGTGCATTTTTAATAAACATTAAAATAAGGCAAGGCGTTTTGACCATGTTAAAAGATGAAACATATTTTATAAAAAAGTGGCTGCGTGTAATTATTTAGGTAAGCGCGTTTGAAATTACACTTCTTTGACGTGATTAAAATTAACTACTTATTAATATACATGCAAATAATTTAAGAAATAAAATCTTCGAAAAGTTTAGAAAAAACGCTTACAGAAGATTAATGTCAAATATTTGCAAACACTTTCAAAATTTTATTTTGATTTTTACTTTTTTTCGTTGGATGACACTTAATGTAATCAAAGCTTATAGTCATCTAATATATTGTATAGTTTCCAAATGGCAGAAAGTGCATTGATTTCGTCCATCTGTCATTTTAGTCTGGGCCTCTTATGGCCAAGTTCATGTCATATTTCCGTTAGTTATATGCGCCCAACTTCATACTGTTGAATTGCGCGCATTTCGTTGCCTGCTAAAATCTTACTTTCAACGCGCCAAAAGAAGTATAACTTCAAAAAACATTCTATATAATTTTGCAATGCTCTTCATAGGTATATTATATTTTTCATTTGTATATGTATATTAAAATTTATCTGACACTAGAACATTATATATAGGTATATATTGTCAATATAAAAATGCATACCCCAATTGAAAATCGCTGTTTTGAACTTTTCAATTAAACAAACGACGAACGAAGAATATAAAAAAGTCAATATGTCAAGCTTTTGTTTATTGTTTTAACTAGAAAAACGCAGTGGGCGGTACCTTCAATTTTCTTTAGAAATAAATTATTAATTATCAGTGCAAGTACAAATATTATCAATACTAAAATGAAATGTTGATTTTATTATTAGTCAGTAACGTCCGAGCAACTGAACCGATTAGAAAAATTATTTTATTTTTGTGTATGTCTAATTTTTCCCGAATGACATAGACTATATATTGTATTATTATGCTTTCATATATAAAGTACTTCTGGCAAAATTGCTAAATTGCAAAAACTAAAAAAAGTTCCGCTCAATATGTAAGAAAGAACGTTGATAAATTTTTCCAGTTAGTAAGGCTGTCAGTGGCTAGAATCTAAGAAATGAAAATGTAACTCTACCACAGCATAAACTGGCATTTTCAGCAACGGAGCCTTTAATTATATTCATAAAATGCTTCAACCAGCTACCAACTGATATAAAAAAGTAAACAATTCTACCCAATTTTAAAAACAGGTTAAGCAGCTTCTATTAGTGCACAACATTTATTCTATAGACGAATATTTTAATTTTTTTTTTTAATTCTTGGAATACTGTTTGCTATTGGTGGACACAGAGTGAAATAAATAGTGCTTATTATTAGTAGTATTAGTAGTAAATACCCTTTTAATAATAAATTGAAATCTCTTCTTTTTTTTGTTCAGTAGTTGAGATGCGTACCGTTTTTTGTATCCGGAGTACGTTGGCCAAAGCGCACTGTAAAATATTTACACGAACCATTTCGAGCTCTCCTATCTCCGAGATTAGTTATATTTACATAGTACTTTAAAGGTCGTCTGTTAGATATCATCATCATGTATTTTGTTTCAGGTATCATCAATAAATCGAGTTTTAAGAAATTTAGCAGCACAAAAGGAACAAACGCAATCACCTCCAGTTACGTCACCTGCCGAGTCGGTATACGATAAATTAAGAATACTCAACGGTCAGTCTGGATGGCCCAGACCTAATCCCTGGTCATATCCAACGTCTGGTGGCAGTCCGTTCCCGTTGCAACCTATTAGTCCAGGACCGAATCCTGGTTGTACGATACTGCCAGACGATCTTCATACGAAAAAAGGTAGGAAATTTTAATTTTAACTCTAACAAGTAAAAAATTGTATGGAACCAGGACGTTATTTTATCTGAGCCTGAACTTTATTTACTGAACTGGCATTCTGATTAGAGATGGAAAAACCGGGTCTTCTTAGTGATCTTTGCATCTGAATCCCGTATGTGAGCCGGCTCACAGAACCGGTTTAAATAGAGCCGAGTTCTGAATATGTTACTGCATTCTACCACTGAGTTACCTAGTTCATTCAATCATATCACGACCTGTTATAGAATCAAGAATGCATAGGCAAACATGTGATGCATGAGTCATTTGAGCTGACAGATGCATCAAAGCAAGAACTGATACGTAAGTGTAAAATGTGCTTCTGTGTGTTAAGTGTTTCACTGAGTTATGCGGATCCGTTGATCCGTCGGCTCAAAAAAAGTGATCGGCTCTCACGGATCTTCTGTCGGAGTCGGCTCTTTGAACCGGTTCAGATCTGAGTTACCCAACTCTAATTCTGATTTAAAAACGATTGATTATATTTATTTCAATGGGTTTGTCAATAGCTTATAAGTGCTTCGTGAATAGCTAAATGTATTTTTTTGAAGCTCGTTCAAATAGCAAAAATAGTAATTTTTAGATGGAATGAAAAGAAACAATACTCTTGATCACATATTTTCGCGCACCATGATTGTTGGTACAAAATATCTTCCTTAATACTGTATCAAAATTAATGTTTCATACTACATTTTGAAGATTATGTTTCTCTCTAATGACGAAAAATAAGTTAATATCTTAAAATTAATATTTTCATTAAAAAATTACATTTTAAAAATGGTAAAAATTTCGCTGTAAAAAAATTACATCCAGAAAAAACAAATGTCACCATCTGGTGGCAGTCTGTTTATTTTAACAGTTGTCGGTAATAATAAGTGACGTAGTGGCACTGAATTCTCTGAATAGAATAGAATAGAATGGAATAAAATTTATTTCCACAGATTATGTTACGTCACTGACCACTAACGGTGCGAAGTATTCGCATGGGTCCGCTAGTCAAATAATATAATAATAAATCATATTTGATGTGTCGTTTGTGATATGACGGTCGTATTGTGAAAATATTACGAAACAAGACTCATTAAAGTAGGCTCACAACTGACGGAGATATCGCGAAACATAAGTGTGACGAACTGACAACTCTTCCTTTTTTGAAGTGGATTACAAACAGCGTTGCCAGATTTTTTTTTGCCAAGTCGGGATTTTGGAACTTTTTGAGTGAAAAAAGCGGGATTCTTTCGTCGAAAGCGAGACATAGTAAAAAAACGTATATAATCAAAAGTTTTTAAATATTTATCTTTTTATTTGAGTTCAAATTACGTTTACGTGACAATAGATAGCAAAAATAGCCATAATAATATATATATAAAAATATGATATTTTAAATCAGATTTACCCTATCATTAAATAGTCGAGTCTTATTCGTCTTCTGAATAAAAAAAAAAAAAAAACAGAAATCAAAATCAAAAAAGTTTTATTCATTAGAAAAATATGGCGTTTCAAACAATAGTCTGAGGAGTGAGTGTTACAAATTGAAACTTACAATAAGAGAATAATTATTTACGCACGGTCGAGTTATCCTCCAAAAGCGGGACTGAGTTTGTCCCGCGCGGGACATTTAATTTTGATTAAATCGAGACGTCCCGCCAAAATCGGGACGTCTGGCAACGCTGATTACAAAGTACGCGAGTTTAGTTTCTTTTCATTATAGTAAGAACATCGTGCAGCGGAAAGGTACCTATAAATGAAAGGCGCATAAATGAATCTTTGCTTACTGCAGTATACGCGCTATATTATATCAAAAAGTTTTTGTGTGTTTTTGTGCTTTTTGAAAATATTTGTACAATATAAACTTAAAAACATGTATATAAAATATAATAAAAAAATGTTGTTCAGTGCGTGATCATTCCGGAAAAAAATATTATTTCGCGAACGATTTAATTACAAAAATGCTATAAAAATGTTTAAACTTATTAATTAAAAAAGATCAAACATTTAATATTCAAATAATTAAAAATAAAAAAAAAACAACAATTATGAAATTATTTACAGAACACTAAACAAATTTAATTAAACCTATTTAATTAAACAGGAAAAATCAAATAATTAACAGATATGTATAAGCGAGCATCGGATGCGCTGTTTATTCCTTTTTAATTTTTGTAAAACCAATTACAGTTATGTCATACGCAGGCCACAACAAACAGAACACAATGTAATAGTTATACAATGTAACAATTACCAAATAGCTCGAAGCCCTTGGGGCCGTTTGGGGTTTGTATGTTGGCTGACGCTGACGCTCAAGGCGGCCAGATTTAGGGAGCACCGCAAACTGGGGATCATTACTGATTACACGTTTGTACATATATACATTCATATAATATGTGATATGTATATGTTCTACACTCTATAATATATGCATATAATATACCGACTGTTCATCTTATATAAACGCTAATGACCTCAGAACTAGAATATGTCAGTTTTAAGTTCTAGGTTAAAACTCTAAATCACGTTTATATTTCAATTAAAAAAAAACTAATTTGTATAGAGCTAAATATTGGTACAGGTCTTAGGTATACTATCCCAAACAAAATGTCAAAAGTCCCCACCGATCCGACGTGTAAAATTTTTTATTCAAGGTCAAAGATCAAAAATATCGGTTTTTTGCAGTTTTTTCGTAAACGATAAGTGCTATCATAAAGTAGATGGAACAAAAGTTTTAGATAATACAATTATCTACAAAAATTGTTCTTATACTTTTTTTCTACGAATCACCATTCCCGAGATATCGTGATTCTAAAAGTTGAAGAAGTCGTATTCTACATTATATGCACATATTTTCGCACCACCTGTGAGGTAGTGTTATACTTTATTATATGAATTTGGTTTTGGAGAAAATAAAAAATTTAACCCCATATATTATTATTATTATTATTATTAAGACACCCCTTAAAATATTTTTTTTTCTTAATTTCAACATTTCGTCTCTGTTTTATCAATTCATCTGCACAAAATTATATACAGCCTTCAGTAAGTATAATTCTCTATCCGCAAAAATGTTTTCATAAAAGTCCAGGCTTGTTGAGCCGATTTTATTACAACTTTAGGAGCAAACCGAAGAATTTTTTAGGTATTTTCAACCCGTAAATACACCCCTTTAAATGGTCCGATTCGGCCCATTTTAAATAGGGTTTGTGCGATGATCGATTCCAACACAGGGACAAAATTTCCATTCAATAGTTCCACGGAACTTAAAATTTAACCCTGGGAGATCATCGACAACAGAGGTCATAACCGTCTTATAAAAATGTGACTGTAGATTATAAGTATATTACGCCATTCAAAAAATAAATTGCAAATGAAGCGGGTTTGAAATTTTTTCAATTATAAAAAATGCGAAATTTTTAATATTTAAAAATCGCAACCCTTAATATGAGTTAAGAAATATCTTCTAAAATGTTTTTGGAATATAATTACATTCGTCCTGTATTTGAGAAACGCATGGACAAGCCAACAAAACACCATCGTCAATAAGCCTCCTACATTATATATCTCTGGAAAATCGCAGGGTTAGCATAGCGACATTTTCTATTGTTTTGCCTCAGTTTTAAGCAATCTGTTTATTTTAACAGTTGTCGGTAATATTCAGTGACGTAGTGGCGCGGAAGCTTCTGAACAGAATAGAATAAGATTTATTTCCACCCTATTATATTACGTAACTGCCCACTAACAGTGCGAAGAATTAGCACGGGTTCGCTAGCCTATTTGTAATGTAGATTTCAACAAAAAAAAGCGACGACCTCATTTAATGTGGAGAATAAGCAATAGCGAACGGTAGAGACGGAGCAGCATTAAAATAAATTATTTTAGTTAGGCCAACCCTGTACAAAGGGCAAATATTTCACACAAAACCGACAATTTATGTATATTTGATACATTGTATTCGAACTGTTTGGTTGGTAAGCCGCAGTTTGAAATCTCTAGCATTCCTGTAATAAACCACGAAACCATGAAGCATTTGTGTCACAAAAATATTTTGAGTTGGTGCCAAATTCTGCTTTATATTTAATGTTATGATTCTACTTATGTATGTAATAAAATTGAATTAAGTGCGAGTATATCGTTTTGATGAAATATTATTTTATTGTAATTTTCCTCGCCAACTGAAAATACCTCTAAATCTTTTATTATTTTTAATTAATATTATTATCAATTATAATTTATTAACCCTGCTTTTCAGTGGCTGGCGTAGCTACGTAACCAAGGGCCCCAGTGCAAAAATAAAATTAGAGCTCTATCCAGTGCTGGATTAGCCACGTAGCAAGAGTAGCAAATGCTACGGGCCCCGCGCTCCAACGCCTGTCTGACCGTAATAAAAAAATATTAATTTAGATAGGAGCGTAAAATATCTTGCATGCCTTAAACGCAAAGCGCATAGGCTATGCCTCACTTCCACTTGAAAATCTAAAACTCGATTTCGTCACGTTAAATCGTAAAAAGTAGGTATTTTACGAACTTTTTAACGTTAATGTTCTAATTTTTAATTATAATCGATATATTTAGACTAGCATCTATCCCACATTTCTACCCTTCAAGCGGCCAGATTTTTATTTTTTATATAGGTATACATTTATTTTGCGAGTTTACGTAGCCGAGATTGTACTTTTTTAATCGATTTTAATATAATATCGATTATAAGTATTTCGAAAACTTTTATTAAATAATTCTTTAGAATCGTGTTTCCCGAACTTAGAAATTGCCTTGCGCATTTACTTGTCTCTCATGATCACTAACTGCAGTGGCGAACGTTCTTTTTCAACATTAAAACGTATTAAAAATTAATTAAGGAACACGATGGGCCAAGAACGTCTTAATCATCTCACTTTGTTGAATATAGAACATGATTTGCTTAAAGAAGTCGATATTGAAAGTGTTATCTCTAAATTTGCCCATATTAAATCCAGAAAAGTTTATTTGTAACAGTTTTGTTTTATTTAATACCCTAAACTTGAGAACCTAAAGCAAACCAAGGGCCCCTTGATAGAATTTGCTACAGGCCCCGCGCTGGCTTAATCCGGCACTGGCTCTATCTAAACTGGTTAAAATTTACGCGAAGTCCTATTTTCAATATTTAATAAAACGGGAGTCGAAATTTTTTCTCCTATTTAGGAATTGTCAGGCATCTATAATGTGTGACTGTAAATGTTTAAATCTAAAAATTTCGAGAAATGAAACAAATCAATTAACTGCTGTAAGTATTTAATATACCGACCTAACAAAAAATTCCTGTAGAAACAGAACTAATCAGACGGTGAATCAAATCATAAAATGGCAACACCGTAAAGCATTTAACCGATAGAGAAGGGAAGTGAAAGCAATGCTGCCACACTTTCTTAAGACTATCTAAAGACGCAACCCCACTGAAAGCTAACAAAAAGCAATATTTAAGGATGTATTTAACTCGTAGTACATGACATCGTTGTTTATGTACAGAAGTTTCAAGTGAAGTTTTCAAGTGAACTAGTGAAAGTAATAATAATAATAATGCGCCATTCGCATCATTACTATTTTCCATTTTACCACTTCCCGTTATTTTCTACATTTCTAAAACTTCAACTTAACTATTAGCAATGGGTGAATGAAGGAATTATAGGAAATTGGAATAGGATAGGTAATTTTTGAACTGGGAGTTTGATAGGTAATCGGCCATGACCTTGAATAAAGAACCATGTCGATATTTATCTGGAATGAATTGAGGGAAACCATGGAAAACCTCAATCAAGATGGCCGGTACAGAAATTATCGTTTCTCGGCGAGAGGCACCAGGAAAAAGTTCCAGCCACATCTGCCCTTGCCGGGATTCCAACCCGTACCTCCCGAATGCGAGTCTAGTGCTGTCAACACTACTCTACCCAGCTCGGTGAACTAGTGAAAGTATCAATTGATTTATTATTAAAAATAATAATACATTGGGAATTAAAAAGTAACACGCAATAATAAATAGGCAATCTTGTTGACAAGACGTAGGATGTTACCGGCGCTTTTTAATAATTGTGCAAACGTTATGTAAGAAATTCTTTTTTTTTTCATTTTCGACTGGAAATCTTCCTCAACAGGATTGTGAATATGTGAAGTAAATCGCCACAAAGAAGATATTGTGAACGAAGAAATATTCTACAACCATTACATTAGTATGTGTGCGTGTGTGTGTGATTGTGCGGAACACCCCCCTCGGGTATTGATCTCGCGCGTCCCCCGTGGCGCCTTTGTCTCCCTGTATAGATGTCTCTGTGTGTATGTGTGGGTGCTGTACCCCCTTCAGTGACACCCGCACTCCCTCTACAGACAGTATTCTTATCTCACTCTCACTTGCCTATGATTCTCGCGCGAGCGACAAGAAAAACAATACTTCTCTCACGCGTGCGACATTCTCTTTTAGGGTGTCGCGGCGTGAATTGTCTTCTTCTTGTAAATATACACTCGCGGATCTAAAAATATTGTTCTATAAATGGCCGGACGATGGTACTGTTTGATGCAGTACCTAAATGAATCATTTACTAATTAAACCAGCGTATTAATACAAAGAAAGAGACTTTTTTAATTAACAGAATGGCCTTTTGTCAAGCAATTAGCCTGAGCTAGAAAAGGGCGGGATATTTTTTTTGCAGAATTTTACTTTTAAAAAAAAATTTAAACAAACTTTAAATATACACGTAGTAATTACTAACTTTCCGACCCGGCTTCAACCGAGTAGATTTTAGTTTGGAAACGAAATAATCAAAATCAACAAACTATACGGCTTAGCGGAATCGTGAGCGAGGTTCTCGACTTTTTTCGATTTTAGAGACTACAGTATATACATATAATATAAATGTTTCCTAAATCAACATCTACAGTAGAACCTCAATTAAATATCACTTGATTATTCCACACTATAATGATATTCTCAAAAAACATGTGAATATTTTGCGAGTATTTTATACCAGAAAAATCATATAAAATCGACCAAAACGGATCATTTTGAAAAAAGTTCTAATTTTGCAACATTATTATTTTCAATCAGCAAATACTTTTTTCTTCATTTCTTATGATTTTATTCAGAATACAAATTGACATGCGGTTTTTTTTATTGACAAACCTTGGGAGACTAGTAACTTATCAATATAACCCCACCGTACGAATTTTCATTTAAGTAGGTACTATTATTTCAATTTTTTTAAATTTGTTAAACGTTTGGTTGGGAAATTTGAGACCCTTGGGACACATTACAATCGACATTGGAGATTCATATCTCGCAAACGATTTCACTATTGAAGCGTGTGGCTCCATTTTTTTTTCGAATTATTCTGGATAGAGTATGAGAAAAAAAAATTCATCCCAATTTTTCATGAAAATCTTCAACATTTGTTACATTCTACACCTTCTATTATTCGCGTCTATGCAATCTTGTGCAAATAGACGCAGGCGATAAAGAGATATTGTAGATTATAGACGCTAGACAGCAGGAGTCATTAGCGTTAGATTCTCTCTCTCTCTCTCTCTCTCTCTCTCTCTCTCACACACACACACACACACACACAACTGTCTGACTCTCTGTAAACAAACATTAAAAAGTTAATCAGTCGAATTGATAACCTCCCTTTTTGAAATCGGTTAAAAATAATAAAAAAAAAACCCGGGTCGCAGTGCCAAAACCCTGCCGACAATATAGTGTATTTGCTAATACAGGCAGTGTGGCTTTATTATGCGAACTTAAGTTGTTTTTTGGGCAAAATAAAAAATTTGACTCCTTAATACACCCCTGAAAATAAATTTTTTTTTCTTAATTGCAATATTATTATCAATCGAACCTGTATACCAAATTATATACAACTTTCAGTAAATAATTCACTATCTGCAAAATAGTGTTTTCATAAAACTTGTAAATCCGGTCCTGTCGGGCCGATTTTATTAAAATTTTAGGGATACATTTTCATTACAGCCAGAGGGTCAATTTTCAATTTTGAAACGATTCGGAGAATTTTTTCGGTATTTTGGGGCCCAACAACATTTTTCAACCCCTAAAAACTACCCTTTAAATGGCCCGATTAGGCCCATTTTAAATAGGCTTCTTGCGGTGATGGATTTCAACACGTGAGCCAAATTTCGTTGAAATCAATTAACTCTTTCGAAAGTTATTGCCCGCACACATATATATATATATATATATATATATATATATATATAAATATATATATATAAATATATATATATAAATATATATATATATATACATATATATATAAACATTTTTAAAAATGGTGCCAAAGTGTTTAGGATGTTATGAAACGTCGAGAAATTTTGGTCCGACCCCTAGGTCCCGCCATCCGACCGATGCCAATAGTGTATGTTGCCATATGGCAAATACACTAATAAAACATGGTGAAATAAACTGCTATTATCAATTTCCCATATGCATCGCCGCGTCGGTCCCCATCCCTGACAGATAATCGAGGTTGCACTATATTTGGAAATAAATAAATAAACGTGCAGTAAGTGAGAGTTCATTATATCACAGCAATGAAACAGTATATTACAGCGCGAACAAGTGTTCGGACATCGTATAGAATAGCCGGGTACGCGCTACAAAAACAGTACACTGTACAATAATGTAGCTCCGCAGGACATTAACAGGACATCCGCGTTGTACATAACATGAGTAGGTACATTATAATGGCAGGATGTTTGTGCTATATACAATGGACAGTAGAATTTACGCTATGCATTTTATGTCCTTGTTGAAGGTTCTGTGAGTTGTGATACAGACTTATTTTTATACGATTTCAAAAAACGCCGAACGAGTGCGAATAGTAGGAAGAGAGCTATTAAGTACGTACTTTCGTATCAGTGTGCACGAGAAAACTGTTTCGGCCCGCTGTTATAGATGGCGTGCGAGTAATTTCAGCAGTTCATAAATGTTATGCTTTCTGCTTTAAGGCTGTCGGAACGCTCTGAATTTAAGCCAAAAATAGAGCTTCGGCTGTCAACTGATTGTAGACTTATTCGTCAACATTCTGCAAAAATTCTTTCTCTGTAAGGAACATAAAAGACAAATCTAGGTCTCTAATGAACTACTTTTGCAATTTATGTACGATTTACTAGAAAAAAGTTGGCATTAATTGTGCTAAAAAAACACACGTTTTCTATGTCACACTATGACCTTATTCGTACTTATTTCACAAAACTGTTCCATCACAAACCTAAAGTGACTCTTCCTTTTTCGGAAAAATTTTTCAAATCTTCAAAATATTTCCAAAAAACAGAGTAATCAATTGACAGCGGCACCCTTGGAATAGCATCTTTTAGCCTCGTAGTGGGCACCAGCCAAAAATTGAAACGTGCGGATGATTTGAGCGACACAGAGTTACACCCACAGTATATTTTTTGCCTACCTCGCCCCTTACCGCTGGGTCTCAGTACAAACATAATTCAGAGCGTTTTGGGTAGGTATTTGAGGCACTGTGAAAGTTTGTACAATAACTATTTAGTTATATCCGAATACAAAAACTCAGACCTGGCTGAAGGGTAGCGTGGTTTAACCGACTTAACCGATTTTTTAAATTTTTACGTAAGAAAAAAATCCTTAATGCATTTTGAAATTTTAATACCTTGAAAATAATTCAGTATTAAAGGAGTTGAAAAATAAAAAAGCCAGGGTTTTTAATCGGGTCTAAACTTCGTTAAAAATATATTTCAGGCACGTTGAAATTTAAACAGAATAATATTGGTAACTAAAAATAGATATATTCAAAAAGACAGGTTGTTTCTGGTGGGACATTTTACCTGCCAGGCGATCAATATGTTTAATGAATCGGTTAAGTCCCTTCAGCCTGGTCTGTGTTTTTGTATTCCGATATTGTTAAAGAGTTATTGTACAAATTTTCACAGTGCCTCAAATACCTACCTAAAAATGCTTAATAGTTCTTGTTGGGCTATAGATCTCGCGCTGTGATGCCAGATTGCAGAAAGCATTGTCAAAAAATTAGATTTGACAATGATCTTAGATTGTGATCATATAATTACAAATTTTATACATGCAGGATCTTTCTGTGAATTGTGATGCAGGCTTATTTTTATACGATTTAAAAAAAAAAACATACAACAAGTGCAAGAAGATCTCACTCTCTGATGCTGGATTGAAGTTAGCATTATCAAAAAATTAGATTTGACAATAACCTTAGATTGTGATCATATAATTACAATTTTTATAAATATAGAACCAGTATAATCTTGTGAAACTCTCTGTCATGTAGAAAATTAGATTATATACTCACACAAAAACAAATGATTGATCTACATAGAAAAAGATAAGATAAGATAAGTTAAATTTTGGTCGAAATGCGTAGAAAAAAAAACTGTTTCCAAGTGGAAGTTGTACCTACAGAAAACCCGACAGTAACACGAGCGAACAAGACGGTCGATACAGGAATAACTGTTTCTCGGCGAGAGGCAGTATGAAAACTGAAAAGTCCCAGTCACATCTGCCCCCGCTGGAATTCGAACCCAATACCTTCAAAATGTGAATCTAATGCTCTTACTCTACACCATTCAGTAAAAATCCTGGTAAAAAATCCGACAGTAACGCGAGCGAACAAGATGGTCGGTACAGGAATGTTTCTCGGCAAGAGACAGTATATGAAAAGTCCCAGCTACATCGCCACCGCTGGGATTCGAACTCTATATCTCCCAAATGCGAGTCTAGTGTTCTCACTACTACTCTACACTAGAGATGGGAAAAACGGGTCTTTTTAGTGATCTGCATCTTTGCATCTGGATCCCGTATGTGAGCCGGCTCACTGAACCGGTTCAAAAAGAGCCGAGTTCTGAATATGTTACTGCAGTCTGCCACTGAGTTACCTAGTTCAGTCAATCATATCACGACCTGTATAGAATCAAGAATGCATAGCTAAACATGTGATGCATGAGTCATTTGAGCTGACAGATGCATCAAAGCGAGAACTGATACGTAAGTGTAAAATGTGCTTCTGTGTGTTAAGTGTTTCACTGAGTTATGCGGATCCGTTGATCCGTCGGCTCAAAAAAAAGTGAGTCGGCTCTCACGGATCTTCTGTCGGAGTCGGCTCTTTGAACCGGTTCAGATCTGAGTTACCCAACTACTCTGCAGCATTCAGTAAAATCCTAGCCAAAAATTCGATAGTAACGCGAGGGAAGACTCTGGCAAAGACTAGTATGAGAATTAAACTGAATGACCAGAACACAATGTTTTACGCTTGCTGAACAATTGAAAGGACATATATATAGGATACGGCATAATATATGAGTCAGCCCTACACGCCCATATTCACGCCCATACGCCCAGCAATTAGCATTGTAGCACACGCGAGAAGTGTGTTCATTATACCATAGGTACTTACGTTATTATACCCATTCAATATTAAAACCGTGGACAAAAATAATACACAAATAAGCACACAACGTAAGAATTAATTAATTAAAATAATACGTGTGCTTCCGTCGTTGTGTTCTGTAATTAAAATTAAAGACGACGTACCAGACAATTCATTAAGAGATTTAGAAAACAAGGTATATGAAATCAAATTAAGGTGAAAATGTATTTACGTTTCGGAAATCTCCAATTTCTATGAAAAATCCTGTTTAATCTTTGATGTTAATGCTTACAAAATAAACCAAAAATATGTGTCATTATTTCCATATGACTCTTAGCCAAGTTTTTGCGGTTTAATTGATCTAAATAAACGATTGAAAATTAAATAAAAACAAGAAAAGTGTTACACAAATTTTTGTACAGAAAAAAAAATTGAGAAAAATATCGAGCAAGCCAAATTTTCGCATAAGTTTGTAAAGAAAAAACTTCAAAATTTTAATGTGCCTTCTCGTAATTCGAAATCTCGTAACGTGCTGTAGAGAAATATTGACGAATATGCTTTTTTCATTGCATTTTTCGGGCAAAAATATATGTTACTTGGCCTATAAATACATATATTATTACTCTAAACTTGGAGTCTTTACATTTTTTTTTAACTTCTGCTTAGATAAAGAGACTGTGATGGCGAAAAACGTTAATATTCTAGGTTTATCATAATATTTTTAAAAAAGGGTAGGCGTCCCCGACATAAGCGAAGCTTCTACGCATTTTTAGTAGTGTAGCCGCGCGCTATTGAAGGGAGATGGCTCTGACGTTTACTCCCCACAAGTCGAGTCTAACTAAATAGAAAGTACATTTCAATTTTTACGTTTCTTTGCGGAAGATAAAATAATGCTGTTAAAATATTAATATAGACAAAAACAATAATTGAATTGTATTTACGATAAAGATCACTGAACGAAATTAAAATGACCATTATAAAAAACAAAAGCTGTCTGAAAAAAACATGAAGGTGTGTTAAATATGTAATTAAATGATAAACATTGAATGTATATGTTCGTAATAACAAATCAACACATGATAAAAAACTATCCCAATTAAGTCTATAAAAATAAATATTAATTATACTTATACATTTTTTTTAAATAGGACAGTTGTCATCAGAGTTTTCTTAATGTATGTACAAACACTAGGCTGCAGAAATCTAATGAATATTCATGCAATTAATGCTTGCATGGATGCATCCTGATATAATATAAATGCAACGATGAACAAATGAACAACGCACCACACACGTTCACTTGTTTTCATAATAAAAAATAAAACATAATCGATGCATCAAACAATGGAATGTGACTTGAAAACCTCGGGCTTGTTAATAAGTAAAATAGTTACGTATCGTTGCATTAGGATCAAATCACTATTAAACCATAAGACGCGTTTGATTTTGCAGGGACGGAATAAGAATTTCCCTTTAAACCGAACAATTTGCTTGCGGTACAAGAACACAAGGATCGCTATGGAGAAGTTATAGATGAATTTCATATTCCAAAATAATTTTTCAAATTATTTTTGACGGAAATTTTCAGTAGAAGCTACTAGAATGCCCTCAATCGATACTTAATCAAAGTATTTCCAAAACTACAGGCTGGTACCAAAATATAAGCCTGAAATCATTACTGAGATAAACAAATCGATGCATTTTTTATTGCGAGCAAAAAAAGACACACACACTGCATTTTGAAGGTGATAATTCATCTTGACCTTGTCGCCATTTCCTTACGGCCAGACTCATATATTTTCATTATAATGGAAAAATACGTTTGACAACATTTAACCTCAAATGAATAAAGGTTTTTTCTGATTGATCTATGGTTGCCACAAAGTGAGAATGAAAGAGAAGCCGAAAATTGAGGAGTCGATTAGTGCCAACAGGTTGATAATACTTTAATTCTGCACCCAAGGTTATTAGAAGAATACAAATTAGTTCGTTCCATGAAAGACGTCAGTTGACAGACCGTTCATAGTTTTATCAGCCACCCAATATCAATTGACAGTTCGTTGGATAACGTCATCCCCCCACTACTACCAACGGAACGAGATCACCTCTGTATCTAATAACCTTGATTTCTACTGCAGATGTTTTTGAGATTTCTGCTCCATTGACGTCACAAACTTCTCATTCTTATATCTGAACATTTGCAAAATCACTTAGTTTCGATACGAAAAGTAATATGCTTGTTCTTGGAAACAAATGGCAGGATTTGCAAAGTTTTCAAATACGGTCCTGATATTAGCAAGCGTCTCGTTCATTTGTTGTTCTAAAATCTAAACAGTTCAACAAGAAGGATATAGGCGCGCTCGTGTTTGTGAGTGTGTGTTAGTTACTTGACTTCACCCTCCCCCTCGGCGCTGCTCAGCAGACAACATGCACACCACAAAATTCCAGAAATTTAATATCGTGCTCTCTTTACACCAGTTTCAGATTTGTATATACACACATCAGCTAGAACATGGGATATAAAGATTGCATGTCCATTAAGGGTTGGCACATATCAAACGATCCAGTCTTTCCGGTCCGAACAATTTCAAAAATATTGGGAACTGAATTTTGAACATAAATTTTCGTTTGCAGTTTTTCCGTAAAAACTACAGTTCTACAGAACTACTGTTCTGTTTATTTTTACAAGCTTTATTTAGTTTCACTTTCTTGGTGTCTGTCTGTAATCGAATCTTGCAAGTTAAATTTGATCCACTTCCTGATTTTCGATTGAGCTGAAATTTTGCACACACCTTTGGTTCTGAAGACAATACTATATAGTATATTGAATATTGTGGTAGATTCAATATGGCCACCGCCACAAAATGGCGGATTACATTCTTCTTTACAACTCCCTCCACATAGGTATCAAATGAAAGGGTATGACAAGTAGAATCTAATCAGCAGTGTGACTTTATTCAAAATTCAAAATGCCGGATTATCTATTTCTTAACAACCCCCTAGATTTATTTAAAATCTAATATGACGACCAACAATTTGAAAATAAAATATTAGATAATTTTTTTTGTAAAGACAAGCTTTTATTTCAGTGTACTAAAAAGGATAAAAAAAGTTAATAATTTACGTTGATAATTATAAAAGCGTGGGCCGTGACTGTCATAAAGTTTACAACCTATGAGTTTATAATTATGAACTTAAATTATTAAAAAAAATGTATCCTATTTAGTACACTGCAAAAAAAGACGGACTGAGCGGACGTTGATTAGAATTTCAGCCGGTCAGACGTGTCTCAGCCAGTCCGCCAGCCATACACGTTGCTGTGGAACGCGTCGTTATGAGTCGTGAAATGAACGCTAGATCTGAATAAACCTTTGAACATATCCATGTTATGGAGAAACTCTAACCAGAAGAACATTCCACGAACGATGAGGTTTTGTTAGTAAACCGAATTTTGTTTTACATGAAGACCAAATGCGGTTTTCAGTAATAGCATAGAAAATCAAATACAATTAATTAGAGTGGCATTCTTTAATTCAATAACAACAGAAAGAAATACTGAAACGTACAGTCCGGGTAATTTACTCAATTCGTTTTGAAAGTTTTATAAACCGCATTGTCAATTTGTTTATTGTTCAAAACATGAACGAGTCATTTAATTCAATTATCGATGTCAACAAAAACAAAGTTTGGATTTTTGTAATTAACTGACTGCCCGGCGTCAGGCCGACCCCCTGTCATAAATCGGTAAAGGAGTTGTAGCAAACTGAAATAGAATTATTCGAATGTGTCAAACACAATAAACTGCGTAAATCACAAGCGTAAATAAATAAATATAACTCTCTATTACGCGCTTTTCTTATTTTTGTGACCTCGTTGCTTGGTTAATCTGAGATGCAATCCTGAAACGATCAGTGCTGTACTGTCTTAAACAAATTGTTTCTTAGGCGTCGGGTTTAATAAAACATTTTGTCAAGTTACTTTATTTACAGGTATCTACTAATTTTATTTCATTTTAAAATTGTGCTTACTATAAAACATATTTTTTAATGCAAACCTGTAAATATATAAATTAATTAGGTACTAACGCCTATGGAAAAACAATAAAATTTCATCTTCTACTTGAAACCATGGTTCTGCTTCTGGTTATTTATGTATCCTTATGGTGTAAATTTAATGACGTCATAGGGATCACCGTTGAGGAGTTTTTGTTTGACGAAGAGATATACGGTATTTTATATTTAACAGATAAGTCGAAAAATGTAGTGAAGCAAAGCGTCCGATTTTTTTTATTTTTTGTGTTGTGACAGTAATAATTATATAAAATAATAAAAAAATATATGTAGCGAGAACCTCTGATCCGATTTAGTAATATTTTTAATAATAAAATGAATATTCATTTCATCAGTTTTAAGATTAATCTCAGCGAACAGGTTTTTTAAAGCGAGTGATTCCATCTATCAGTAATTACAAGCTTATTAGTGTATTTGCCATATGGCAACATACACTATTGGCGTCGGTCGGATGGCGGGACCTAGGGGTCGGACCAAAATTTCTCGACGTTTCATAACCTCCTAAACACTTTGGCACCATTTTTAAAAATGTTTATATATATATATATATATATATATATATATATATATATATATATATATATATATGTGTGTGTGTGTGTGCGGGCAATAACTTTCGAAAGATGTAATTGATTTTAACGAAATTTGGTCCACGTGTTTAAATCCATCACCGCAAGAAGCCTATTTAAAATGGGCGTAATCGGGTCATTTTAAGGGTAGTTTTTAGGGGTTGAAAAATGTTTTTGGGCCCCAAAATACCGAAAAAATTCTCAGAATCGTTTCAAAATTGACATTTAACCTTTTAGTAGTAATTAAAAAGTGTCCCTAAAATTTCAATAAAATCGACCCAACAGGACCGGACTTACAAATTTTTTGAAAACACTAATTTTTAGATAGTGACTTATTTATTGTAGGGTGTATTTAATTCGGTGTAGACGTTAGATTGATAATAATATTGCAGTTAAGAAAAAACAAATTATTTTATGGGGTGTATTAAGGAGTCAAATTTTTAATTTTGCCCGAAAACCAACTTAAGTTCGCGTAATAAAGCCACACTGCCTGTATAAGCAAATACACTATATTGTCGGCAGGGTTTTGGCACTGCGACCCGGGTTTTTTTATTTCTTTAAAGCCACCAACTTTCAGGATTATCTCTTTAATTTTTAAATTTTTCAGTAATCTAAAGGCCAATTCCTTGCATAAAGTCCTCCAAAAAATTATTTTTCGTTCTTGTCTATGCAAAACTGTATTAGGCATCTTGATCAATTAACAATCAAAGAAACAACTTAACAATAGCATACTGGACTGTACTTTATAGCAGAAAAGCGATAATTGATAAGACAACCAGCGATAACCAATCACCGACGAGCGCACGTTCTGTACCGGTAACTGGGAGGTGGTGGGAGTCCCACAAAACCACCAGGACGGCTCTAAAATATGCATTTGCGACGCTTTTTGTGACTAACTTCAGAGCCTTTTAGAACCGTCGCGCGTATTATACCGTCGATCCCAAACCTTTTTTCTCATTACACATTGTATAAGGTATATGTATAGAATTCTATAAGTAGTATTTAACGAAACACCTAATTCCGACGAAAACTACTTATAAACACTTACAAAGCAAATTGCATAAGCACCTTGTCTCGACAAAACACAGGAGTATAGAAACAGAGAGCTATAATGAAATATCCGACACAGAAACAAATCTGCTTAGCAGCTGGGAGACTATTTACCCTTTATAATGTAGCTGCTCTGTAGTTAAACATCTCCAACATAGTAACTGATACACCAGTGTTGCCAGATCAAATACGTCGTCCCAAAATTATATTAAGGTAGTTGTCGTGGAACAATATTGTCAAAAAGTTATAGATTATACGCGCCACAAAAATATACAAACTTGTAGCTAAGTGAGCCATAATTTGTACGCAAGAGTGTACCCGTGGAAACGTAACCCATACAGTATTCATATATGCATGAATACTTTTCTATAAATTGTTGAACTTTAAACCGTTATTTATAAATAATGAGACGGTCAAAAAAAATTTCTTATTTTTTTTTAAACTCACAACAAATGCATTGAAAGACTGTCAGTTTTTGGAAAGTTTCTGACAGTTAGTTCTTTTTTTATAAATAAGAAACTGGTTCAGAACTACAGAGATCGTATACAATCAATGTTAATTATCCAATTTTTAATTGAATTTATCTCGGATTATATACGGTCGATCGACTTCAAATTTTCAGGGTAATTGTATTATCATGTCCTTAATAAGTATACAAAAATTAAGAATTTTCTGACGGTGTGCCTTAACCACGACAACTACCTTAAAAAAATGAAGTGTGGCTTTGTCGTGGACACGGCCGTGTTTTACGTGAACACGTATACGCTACGAGTAATATTTTCTTTGAACGTATTACATGTATATATCATAATCATTTTTGAACACTAAGAAGTCCTTCACATTTCTATGTTTTTTTTGTGATGGCAACATTTTCCTTTCATCGGGTTCAAGAACGAAATCAAGTAAACAAATAATTACTGTGTTACAACTTTATTAATGATAAGTCTGTGATACGAAAAGTATGAAACAAATGGCTTACAGGATATCTTATTTTTTTTACTTTTTAGTGGATTTGATTTCGCACATTTTTTAAAACTACTGAACCGATTCAATACAGTTTATGTGGGATCATCCTGAAGGTGTACCCTATTAAATAAGAAAAGAATCATCAAAATCGGCTTACAAATGTGGGAGAGATATAAGGTAGCATACATTAAAAAATCGTTTTTTTTATGTCATTTAAAAACTATATGTTACTAATCCGGTAGTATTCTGATCAAAAAGGGGTTGACATTTTTCAAATCGGTTTATAATATAATATAATATAATATGCGTCACAGTTCTCACTCAACGTGACGAATTCTTTGATCCTTTAGCTTAGAGATGGGAAAAACGGGTCTTTTTAGTGATCTGCATCTTTGCATCTGGATCTCGTATGTGAGCCGGCTCACTGAACCGGTTCAAAAAGAGCCGAGTCTGAATATGTTATTGCAGTCTGCCACTGAGTTACCTAGTTCAGTCAATCATATCACGACCTGTATAGAATCAAGAATGCATAGCCAAACATGTGATGCATGAGTCATTTGAGCTGACAGATGCATCAAAGCAAGAACTGATACGTAAGTGTAAAATGTGCTTCTGTGTGTTAAGTGTTTCACTGAGTTATTCGTCGGCTCAAAAAAAAATGAGTCGGCTCTCACGGATCTTCTGTCGGAGTCGGCTCTTTGAACCGGTTCAGATCTGAGTTACCCCACACTACTTTAGCTCTCGAGTGGTATAATTAAATTTTTGGAGGTAAATGCAGCATCAAACTGTATCATCAGTTTTCTGAATTGTCCCCCACTATGAAAGCAAAAAAGACGTATTAACGTCAAAATTATACATCCCGTTTCCTCAAACTGGTCGGAAATTCCAAAGATCTATAAAAAGTCTCCTAGATCTGGCAACAGTGACTCTGCTTCTCGAACGTAGTAACTGATACACATTTAATGTTAACATGTAATATTGTGCTGTAACTGTGTAAAGCCCCCCGGCCTTCTTTTGAAGCTCACTTCGTGCCAATTTCCGCGTTCAACTGTATTCGCTGTCTGTATACTCGTTATCCACCTTCTTCTGCGCGATCTTCAGGACCGATCTCACAATATTAAAACTAATACTAGTACAACTAATATATTTTCAATTTGTCCTTCATCCCCACTTCGTGGAAGTTATAAACCAATCAGAAAAATCTTTATTAATTTGTGATTAAACGTTGCCAAACTTATTTTTCCATTGACTCAGCAGCGTAAGAGGAAACGTTTGGCGTAAGAAATAAAAATTAAAAACTTGAAAATACTTAAAAATAAAATAAAGAATAGTTACTTCTTACCACAACAGATTTATTCAGTGGATGTACATTTCGAGAGCGAAGCTCCCATCTTCAGCAAAACACTAAACTGAGTTTGAGTTTAGTGTTTTGCTGAAGATGGGAGCTTAACTTTCGAAATGTACATCCACTGAATAAATCTGTTGTGGTAAGAAGTAACTATTCTTTCTTTTATTTTTATTGTTCCAACCACAGTGCTCTTAATATTTATATTGAAAATACTTGTGTAAAATCAGTTGAGAATAATTGATTTTAAAAATGCATCATTGCATCGAATAGCGACTCCTGTATTTTCAACTTCTCCTTCACCCTCTGTTCGTGCCAGTCAGAAAATGCCTTTATTAATTTGAGGTTAAAAGTTGTCAAACATATAATAATATTTTTCGTTAGCTAAATCAAAATGAATGAAAAAATATTTCGAAATACAATAATCTATTCTAAAATATGATATTTGGTACTGTAAGAATTCAGCCGCAGACAGTTCAACCGAACGACAGTTCAACCGAGAGTTCAACAGACGACACTTTAACAGCAGTACAAATCATCCTTGTAATCATTAAACTATCCCTTAATCCAATATTTATAGCCTACAGTCTATTCGCATTCATATTTTCAAATTAAAATAAATAATTCAGAATACGATATGAAGGAAATGTCTATTATTTTATCTATTTAATACTGATAGTGAATAAAGAATAATGATCACCTATACGTTAGCACAACTTTCCAACAAATTAATTAAGTAGGTATCGAAAAAATTATAAGTGACATATTTTAGCATTTTAGCTGAATCATATGCATATATAATCAAATCATATATAATTATTAAATAATTAAATTAAAATTTAATAAATAAATCTTTTATTAAAAATGAAAGAATTCGCACCTTAAAAATAATATGAGAAGGGCCTTTTTTAAATACATTTTTTTAAAATGATAGTTATTTTTATCAATTTTTTGGGGTCGAGTTACCGGTTAAATTGTCGCCGGTTAAATTATTATCCGGTTGAACTGTCATCGGATGAAATGTCGTGGTTGATCTGTCCGGGCCGCGGTTTAATAGTTGCGGCACCTAACATTTTAATTTGAAAATCTTCAGGTTTTATTGCCGCATCCTGTAAGATGACTCTTTTACAGGGCCGTTTAAATACGGTCCTGATTAAAGTTATTTGTATGCATGCACACTTCAAACAGGCCGTTAACTTTTCAGCAGACTTGCGTGTGCAATGTTAGGAACAACTTTGTTTACAAAATAACGTTAGCCATGTTTCAAAATAATAGCATCCCTAGTGCCTGAAAATTGAACTATATGTACAGCTTATGTAACCATGCGGGTGAGTTGTGTAATGCAAAAATGTTGTAAGAACTAACACGTGTGTTTTCAATACCATGTATTTTCAACTGATTTTAAAATTTTACTCCCTACGTCTCACTGAAAGTGCCTCCTGCTACGCTGCTCAGCCGATGAAAAAATAAGTTAGACAACATTTAACCTCAAATGAATAAAGGTATTTTCTGATTGGTCCATGACTACCACGAAGTAAAAATGACGGAGAAATTTTAAATACAAGAGTCTATGCAATGATGTATTTTTAACACCATCTATTTTCAACGGATTTTACGCATTTCAAGTTTTTATTTGCTACTGTTCACCCAATGAAAAAAAACGCTTGAAAACCTCAAATAAATAAAGAATTTTTCTGATTGATCCATGACTGCTACGAAGTGAGGATGAAGGGATGAAGGAGAAGTTGAAAATACAGGTTTGTAAACATATGAGTTCTAGTGTAGTAGTCAGGGGTCAGGTTGACGCGTCCGGATGCTTTAAAAGGTGATAAAAAACTAGTGATATGTAAAAGCTATTAAGGTTAATTTAGTTAATTAATTCATAAAAAACAGTTCTAAATTTCTACCGGCTGCTGACTAAGTCTTATCTTTTTTCTTTTTTACAAGAACAAGAAAACATCTTCAGCAAATCACACACTAATATATTATCTTCGCAATTTTGGTAGCGACGTTTACAATTCCAATTTAAAATATACACTTGGGAATGGTTTATTGCAGAAAAAAATTCCCAAAAATTCTCAAAAATTGTTGCATAAGTTAATTAATTCATATAGAAACAGTTCAAAAATTCTACCGACTGCTGACTAGGTTTTATCAAAATGAAATCTGACTGTGTTTTTACATACTAATTACCAAATAAACCTCTTCAGCAAATCACAGACATATTATCTTCGCAATTTTGGTAGCGACGTTTAGATTCCAGTAAAAAATATACACTTGGGAATGGTTTTATTACAGAAAAAGATTCTCAATAATTGTGAGTTTTAGCAGGAAAGTGGGAACAGGCAAAAACATCAAAATATCGATTATTACTTATGCAACATTTCGGCCTTTATTAGGCATTCTTCAGGCATCTAAAAATATATATAAATATATAAAATATATAAAGTCCGAAGCGTTGCATAAGTAATAATCGATATTTTGATGTTTTTGCCTGTTCCACTTTCCTGCTAAAACTCACAATTAACATTAAAATGGACGCAACAGTAGAGAATTGTCAATAATGCTCAAAAAATTGTTACATAATCTTTTTGCCATGTAGATTCCAACAAAAAAAAAAAGATAACTCTATTATGCTTCACGAGCTGCGATTATAATCTGCCATCTTATCGTTTTAAAGGATCAGTATTATTTTATATTAGAAAAAGGCATCTCAGCGCACCACAGAATGTATGAATAATTTCCGTAATACATGGCTTGTTACAACTGCTGTCCACAGTAATTGCGGTTACCTGTTTCAGGTCAGTAAACAAGTCACATCACATTATAGAGTAAGGTGGAGCTATTCTCTTTCACGTTATTGGATCTAATATTATCGCGTTGTAAACATGAAACCTAGCTGAAAATACTTAGGATTATTTATTTAAAGTAACCATTTAAAAATGTGTTATACACTTAAATATTGCCACAAAAACATCGGTTATTAATTTTTACGAAACAATTTACAAGTGATTATCAAATAAAACGACTTTTTTTCAATAATATATACCAGCATTTATATTATACAATTTTTTGGTAAAAACGCAGCATGACTGATAATAATCTGATTCTAATTATTTTCATGTGGTGCTATTTTTATTCTATTTTATTCAATTCTGTAACAGTACTATAAAAATGGTCGAAAACAAAAAGAGATTACAATCTGTGAAACTATATCCTACCATAGACTTTTACTCTTATATTATGTCAAGGAAATTATAACTACAATCCTTATTGAAATACGAAAAGTAGTTATCTCTACCCCTGAAGTCAATGGTTATGCTTTAAAAAAAAAAAAAAAAGTTATCTCTAAAAAAGAAAAATTTACAAAAATACAACAAAATCTGACTACAGCCGAATTCATGTATTTTCACCACCATTTATCGCCAACTGAAGTTGAAAATACATGAGCTCTACTATATTACAGATTTAAAGAAAAATTTTTGGCGTTAAGAACCGTAGTTAAAATTGCTATTGGATTCATTTTGGTGACAATCTACAAATTATTTAAAGCTGTAAAAAACTAGTTGCGTGTAAATCTTACGCAACTGAAATTCAACTTCATGGGTAAAATTTGAATTACTATGTGCAGACACCAAGTAAACACTAAACAGAAAGTTACCTACACTACCGACCAGTAGTTATAATAAATCGGTGGTAAAATCGCGCCAATTGAAAAATCGTTCATATGGACTGGATACAAACAAAGTAAGTACCTCATCTTATGATTCAGTCGAACATACCAACTTTTTTTTTGTCAGATAATTGTGTACTCACAAAAAAATATCATCCGAAGAGAATTTTAAGTACCACTTCCTCCCGCTTAAATACCTTTAAATAAAATCACACATGATGTTGTCGTGTATATCTTCTATTGAAAAACCTTCTCAAAAGGTTCACTTCAACTTGCTCTATCAAAATGTATGATCTCCTTTTTTATGAAAGCATCGTTCTGAAATGCGTGTACTTAAAGCATTTAATTCTTTGAATACTCATAGAGTTTAAAGTACACTAATACAAATCTAGGTCCGTCCTCAGGTGGTGGTTGGCCATTTTTTAAATAAGTTCGTACTGTTTATTGCGACTACATATAAATAATAATTGTTAGAAAACATTCGTTGTTACAATGCTAAATTAGAAAAATTTATTTTTTTTATCCACTGTCACCGTCGGGACTCAAACCCGAATCTTTCCACTTTCGTGGAAAGATTCGGGTTTAAGTTCCGACGGTGACAGTGGATAAAAAAATTAAATTTTTCTAATTTAGCATTGTAACAACGAATTTCTAATAATTATCATTAGGCCTCTACAACTAATTATGTAGAGACTAATTCTTACGTACTCTAAACGTAGGAAATATATTTATCAAATAATTAATAGCTTAAAAAATACTAAAAAACACGCATTAATAGCAAACCGAACTAAAAAGTAAAAAATATTTTTTTATTGTAAAAAATCGTGGGGTGCTTGATATCAACTGGTATATATATTTCATTGGTAGCTAGTTGTAAAAGTAAAGTTAGTATAAAAAAGGTAATGAGCACCCCACGCTTTTTTACAACAATTTTTTTTTTTACTTTTTATAGTTTGGTTTACTATTAAAGCGTGTTTTTTTAGACTATTATTTGTTATAGTAATAGCTTTCAATTGCAACGAACTTATTATGTGTTTTTGCTCGATGAACAATGCAAACTGATTTGCTGGGGTCAAATCATCTTTCACGCTAATAAACGCGCAACTGTGAAAACAGCAGACGCAGGAACACCAAACGCGTGCGTGGCACGGGGCGCGTACTGTCCGCGTAAGTGTGTAACGGCACTAAATATTGAGGAATATGTTTTATGAAATTTTTAAGCAGCAAGTCAAATTTTGAGAAGCTTAATCACCTCTAATAAAAACTAATAAAATGAATTTTGCGACCACAGTTCGAAATTTCCCGAGAGATTTTACAATTTGAGGAATTAGTCGTCTTAAAAAATCCAGTTTATACATATGCAAACTCCCAACTAGGAAATTAAGGTTTTGTAACGGTTGAATCGTGATTTCGTCAACGACATTTCAACTAGCACAACTTTTTTAATTAAAATTGACTTTATTTTGAACACATTTTTTGTATTCTACAATTAAATAACCATTGATATAAAAAACAAAACTAATAATAATTATTATAATTAGTAATAACAATTAAAATAGTACGATTAAAATCTGCATACAAAGTGTGTATTATAGTTTATGAATATTTAAAAAATAAATTATCACGCACGTATCGTTATGTTCTACACGCAAAGCTATTCAGTTGTTAAAAGGTTACCTTTTGTTTGTTGTTCATCTTTTGTTTTTATACTAACTAAAATGGCGGAAAGCTTACATTTAAAACAATGTAAGCCAGCCACTAAGTACCACGTTTTGATTCTTCTAAGATAGTCTATTGCATTAATTAAAGTGTTATGTCATGTCTCCCGTGTCATAATTTAACGAAATGAACCGTTCAAAAACGTTTCTTAAGGTAAAACTAGAGTTAGACATGCAATTTAACAGTAAAGTTTGTAAAGATTGCGATCCAGCAGTCCATTGATGTAATTATCTGATGCAAATTTATGGCTTAAGGATCAACAAAAGGCGACACTGATTTTCAATATATCTGTTTATAAATATCTGCTGGTATTAAACGCAGATATATTGAGCAGTTTTTTTTTATCCTTAAGCCACGAAGACTTGATCTTCCTTATTTACATAGAGTGAGATATACTCCAAAGAGTTTACTGAAAGTCCATTTAATAAATTTGACTTATGAAAGATAGAAAGATTTGAAGAAGAGTAGAAAATAACCCTAAATCAATAATGTCTACATATATCATTAATTCAGAAGTACTTTCCAATATTCTTCAAATCTTTTTTTGCATCTTACAGCAAACGCCAGATGGTAATCTATTTTAAATAAAAACGGACACAAGACAAGGTGCTAACTTTGGTTCTACTATAAATAATTATTATTCCATTATTCTAAATTAATATTAATTTCTGTTTACGACCTGCTGTGATAATTTTAAAAATATATTTTAGAGCAGTCTTCTTTCTAAATAAACAAATATGTTCAATAATTATGGCACTACTTGAACAATAGGCGCGTTGACTGAATAAAGTGGCGCCGGAACTGAATCGACATCTTCGTACTGAACTTTAGCGATGTACGCCATCTTCTGTAAGTCAGCAGAGGTCATATAAATGACCCTTTGAAGACGTCCGTCCGGCAAGTAAACGTAATAAATACCGCGATCATTGCTGGCTATCGGAGACGGTTTTTCGAGTTTGCTATTTTTTTTACTCGCCGAAGTCGCTCGTGCGAACTGCTGGAAATAATGTTTTTTTTTTTTTAATAATTACAAAATACGGATTACGACCACACATAAATCTCCATAAGAAAATCATTGTGTATAGAATTAAACGATATTTTTTTTAAACTGTGTATACATGTAACATAGTTATTTTTGTACAGTTTCCACTTCAAAACAACATTTTTCTACGCATTTTAATCAAAATTTAGCGTGAAAAGCGATCTTTTTCAATCATTTGTTTTTCTGTGAGTATAAATCTAATGTTCTATATGACAATGAGTTTGAATAGGGTATTAGCCTGCTTTTGCATGTGTAATTATATTATTAAGATCATTGTCAAATTTTTTCGGCAATGCTTTCTGCAACCCAACAAAGGATGCAATCTACTATTTTAGCTTGAAAAGCGATCTTTTTCTCTGTACTTCAATCGTTTGTGAGTACAATCTAATGTTCTGCATAACAACGAGTTTCACGGTATTAGACTGGTTCTGCATAACAACAGTAATTATATGTAATTGTTCGATCAAAATCGAAGATCGTTGTCAAATCATTTTTTTCTGTAACCCAGCATAGGAATACAATCTACTATTAAATAGTTATTTACCTCAACATCAGGTTGGTCTGTCGTTTCATCTGTTGAAGTTTCAGTAGAAGCTTCTTCAGTAGTGGTGGAACCTTTGTCTGGTGGACCATATTCATTAGTCGGCGGTCCGTATTTATCTGATGGTGGTCCGTACTTGTCCGATGGTGGACCGTACTTATCGGATGGCGCTGTTTGACGGGCCGGTAATGTAAACGCTGCGCCTTGAGGACGCCAACCGGAAGGTGGGTACGGTCCAGAACCATCACCTCCATCGCCGTTGCCATTACCATTTCCTCCTCCGTTACCATTCCCTCCTCCGTTTCCATTACCAGGAGGCGGTGGAGGAGGATTAGCTGGGGCTTCTTGACGAGCGAACGATCTGAATCTCTGATTATTAAACTGTCTTTGTCTAAATCTAGGAGGTTCGGCGTTTGTTGTTAAAACCAATCCTAACAATACAATTGCTGCCAATACCTAAAACAATATTATAACTAGTTTTGAAGTATTATGCTGCGAACTGTTATTAAATCGTCATTTCTAACAAAAGATCATTTCGGGATCATTTCTGACAAAACATTTATATATTATCAAAGCATAAACACTTATTTTTAAAAGTTAGTTTCAAAGTAAAAAAAAATTGTAACTGAGGAGACTCAACCAATTTCTGGAGTTTCACGCTGTGCCCAAGGAAAGAACGCCTGGATGGAATGTGGGTCAGTCAAGTCCAACAACAAGACTATGCACATTCTTTCGACAGGCGTAGTTTCTTACAGTATAACACGCACATAATGCATTGAGCATCTTCGGAATCCAATAATGATTCTTCATAGTTTTCTTTCAAATAAAAATGCACTCAATTAAAAAAAAGTATTGATAAAATTAAGGATTTTTGGTTAAGGTGATCTCTCAGATCATAAAAAATTCTCTCGAGAGAAATTTCGAAGCCGTGTTTTTGGATTTGGATATTTTATATTATCTTTCACGGAGAAAACAATACCACAAACATCAGTCCAACCCAGTGTCGAATGATGGTGGTACAGACAGACAGACAAAAATTTTGAAACACGAAAATACGGTCAGAAGTCTTGTAATCCATTTAAACTCTTTTATATTATAATTTATAATATATTAATTTTGATCACATGAAATAATATGAATAACAAAAAAAAATGTATATTCTTTGAACCACTCTGAGCTATCCGTTTTCATATTAATATTTGCGTCATTTTTTCACTATTTTTCGAAATATTATTAGTTGGCTAATATTTGTAATTGTAATTTTCAAGTACTTACCTTCATTTTAAACGTTCAAAGAAATAATAAATCCAGCAAGGTACTAATACTGATTGATCACAACTGATAACTGTCTATCACTTGTACATTGTTTATATACTAGGACCTATTTGTTATTCAAGAGACGGCATCACCTGGCGGGTGAGTAATTGGTCACGAGAATCAAACGGGACTCGTGCGTTAGACACGCCGCGTGACATTGGGTACACGACCGTAACAAGGATGCGTCAAAAAATGAAAAGTCAGTCACGTCTCATTAATCAACAGTAAATACCAAATTACCTGCAATGCATTTTTACAAGTAAAATGAATGAAACGAAAATTGAAAGAGTGACATAAATTCGTGCACAAATGTGTGTCGTATGCGGTGTACGGACTGTCGATCAACTGCCCGCTTAGCTCAGTTGGTTAGAGCGAAGGTTGTGGATATAATATTTTGAGTTTTTATTTTTGTATTTTTATTGAAAAAAACTTCTTTTGACACGGTAAGATAAAGTTGATTAATGAGATTGGAATGATAATGAACGTGTCGCAATGTACGTATAACATGTACTATAAAAACCGGCTATAGAACATTAATTTAAGGCTGTCGGAACGCTCTGAATTTTGTTTGTGCTGAGACCCAGCGGTAAGGGGCGAGGTAGGCAAAAGACATATTGTGGGTGTGACCTTCTTTAGCTCTGTCTCGCTCAAATCATCCGCACGTTTCAATTTTTGGCTGGTGCCAACTACGAGGCTAAAAAATTTTTTTGCAAGGGTGCCGCTGTCAATTAATTTCTCTAATTTTTGGAAATATTTTGAAGATTTAAAAAACTTTTCCGAAAAAGGAAGAGTAACTTTAGGTTTGTGATGGAACAGTTTTGTGAAATAAGTACGAATAAGGTCTTACAGCCTTAAGTGGCAGGGAGGTAGAACGGTTGCCTAGTAAGCTCAAGGTCGTAGGTTTGATCTCGGCACTCGGTGGCATTATTATTATTTATTTTTTTACAATCATACCTGTTTTAGTAGTCTAAAATACACAGTCTCTTTTTTATTTAATTGAATATAGTTTTTTTTTTTAGTAATGGTAAACTCGTAATCTGTTTATTTAAATAATAAGAAAATGATAATAAAGCGTAATAGTTTTTTTATATTATTTATACATAAGAAGTTTCACTTCGGTCGTATAGATTTTGCTCAGCCCTGGAACGTTCCGCAGACAACAATACGCACATTGTTGCTATTACAAGTGTTATACAATCATAATTACGTAATTATTGTATTGCTGACCCATTAGTGATTATTTTAACAGTGCAGTGTGTTTATTAAATACGCCATTTATGCCCACAAAATATACTTTGTTTCGTAAAAACTTGCACGCTGGCGCTTTTATAGACATCATTATAATGTGATTAAAATATAGAATAGTATAAATCTGTAAAAAACGAAACTGTCTCTGGGACCGAGGAATCGAACCTAAACGAAAATAACTATTAATATATACTTATAGTTCAATTTCTTTTTCCTCAATTTCGCTCGAACGAACGTCTATTTGGCTCACAGACTTTCTTGTACACTAGAACACGTATTTTTTACCTGTCGTAGCTAATTGACTGGTGTATTTTTTATTTTTTATTCATTCTCAGTTAGTGGCAGTCATAGATCAATCAGAAAAAAAAACATTATTAATTTGAGGTTATACGTTGCCAAACGTATTTTTCCATTGGTTGAGCAGCGTAGGTGTAGACATTTTGTTTGAGAAATAGGGACTAAAACTTGAAAATACATGAGTTGAAAATACATGTGTCGTATATTTTATTTGTCAAAGGAAATGTGTTTTGATAGAAACCCTATCTTAAGGCTGTCGGAACGCTCTGAATTTAAGTCCAAAAATAGAGCTTCGGCTCTCAACTGATTGTAGACTTATTCGTCAACATTCTGCAAAAATTCTTTCTCTATAAGGAAGATAAAGGACAAATCTAGGTCTCTAATGGATTACTTTTGTAATTTATGTACGATTTATTAGAAAAAAGTTGGCATTAATTGTGCTAAAAAAACACACGGTTTCAATGTCACACTACGACCTTATTCGTATTTATTTCACAAAACTGTTCCATCACAAACCTAAAGTCACTCTTCCTTTTTCGGAAAAGTTTTTTAAATCTTCAAAATATTTCCAAAAATTAGAGAAATTAATTGACAGCGGCACCCTTGCAAAAAAATTTTTTAGCCTCGTCGTTGGCACCAGCCAAAAATTGAAACGTGCGGATGATTTGAGCGAGACAGAGCTAAAGAAAGTCACACCCACAATATGTCTTTTGCCTACCTCGCCCCTTCCCGCTGGGTCTCAGCACAAACAAACTTCAGAGCGTTCCGACAGCCTTAACCCAAGCATAGTCGGATTAAAAATATTTTTTTGGGTACCAGGTAATTGTATACCAAAGTTTAATGAGAACACGTTTCGAATGATTTTGATGCAAGTTGACAGAAAAATCTGAAAATATTTAAAAAATCATTCACAGTAACTATCGAAGATCATTTCTCGTAAAATTGAGTATAGATTCTGAATGACAAAACCTGTCGTGTTTTTAAAATCAAGTACCCGAAACAAATAACCAATTTTTATTGTTAGTCGTAATTTTCCAATACTAAAAAAAGTTCAAAACAGGCCCGGCGGAAGACCAGGGTTTTGTGGGTAGCTATAGCCATGAAAAATTCCGTGTGGGTAAAATACCCACATGGAATTTGACAGCATTTTTTTCACATATTAATAAATAAAGTGTTTTGGTCGTAAAGCAGTATTAAAAATATGAAAGTGTATAAATAGTATGAGAGAGAAAAAAAATTATGTGAATTTTGAATTTCGCGCACAAATTTAAGGTACGAAATCTCCTCAGCCAATAAATAGCGATTTAGAAAAATACAGATGCAGGTAGTTTTAAAACGACAAAATGAACAGGCAAAAAACTTAAGAGAAATTGTAGAATTTTTGAGAAAGTATAAATGGGTAAAAGGGCTTGTTCCAGAGTTTGTACGCTTTATTCGCGTGTTAATGACGATTCCAGGATCGTCTTGTTGCAATGAACGAAGTTTCTCAGTTTTACGTCGACTTAAGACTTATTTGAGATCAACAACTTTACAGGATAGACTGAATTGCATCGCTATATTACATGTAAGTATATTGTAACTTGACCGACGACCTTGACTTGGAACCGTTAATAAGTTTATTACTCGAAATTCAAAACGAAGTGCAGTTTTTGCGTTGCGCCAATAAAAATTATGTGATGCTGACTTGCTTTGAAGTCTGTTAATTTAATCACCGCTAGATCGAAAAAAAATTTTTTTTTCATCTCACTACCCACACGGACTGAACATGTCCTGCCGGGCCTGGTTCAAAAAACATAATTTTGGAAAAAATCTGTTGGTCTATTTGTCTGTGAGCACGATGCAGGTGAAACGGCTAAACAGATCGATACCAAATTTTGGTAAGATGTTAAACGTGTAAATATAAAGAGTCCTATTGTTTTTGAGAAAATTCGGCACAAGCGCAGCAGAGATATGCGTTATAACGATATTACTTCTATTATAATGGTATATTTTTATAACGGTTCTATTTATTTTTCTGAGAAAATTTTATTACAAAAAAATCTCTAAACTTTTTAGTTTCGTAAATATTCTAAAAATAAAAAAATCAGCTGCTTCTTTGCTCTGAATACTTTCAAAAAGAAATTAAATAGCTGACAAAAATGCTTTGGTCAATTTTATATTTTATGTAACTATAAAAACAAGTAGCAAATATCATGTTATTTGTTACCAGTCGTTACCCGTGTCACCGCGCACGTTAACGGAAATTTTATTTTATTTTTTATAATACGTCAAATGACAACATTTTTGAAACTTGAATAATTCTATCGCTCAATTGGCGGGATTTTTTATTTTTATTTTCGGGTATCTATTTTTAGACAGGTATCTGTCGTCATCCCTAGAATATAAGCACGCTTATCTAGGGTATTGTTCTTCGTTGGTGACTTAGTGTACATCCATATAAACAAATGTACGTGGCCAACATACATATGGCGTTATCAACGAATATTTTTTATATCATATTACTTGTACTTTCTGTTTCTACATGGCAAAAAAATTTCACGAAAATGTTGACCAATCGTGCTGAATCCGTGATATGAAATTGACCTTCGAATTTATTTTAATAATTCGGTCAAATTATGCAACTTATTACTGTTTTTGATTTATTATTATACGTGCCATCGGCACGTTACTAGTCATATATTTTATACAATTAAATTTGAAGGTATTTAAAAATAGAAACAATGAAGATTAGGATCTTCTACAGGCTATTTTTAGTACGTTTTCTAATTAAGGAAAACTGACACGTTTGCCTTACAAGAACCACAAGGGTTTTTTTAAGTACTCAACTGATTAGTCCCGTAAAATTGTATCATAAAAGAGGAAGATTATAAAAAAATATTAACAAACTGAATTTTTGTGTGGACCTTTATTTTTGTCTTTTAAACAAAACTTCAAAAGTCTCCACGGATATCACATTTTTTGTAGAATTTTGAAGTGTTTTTATTTATTTTTTATTAAGTAATTGATTTTCTGAATAGCTTCTTGCAATTAAAAGGTGCCAACCAATCAACACCCCTGGGCACACGAGTATTATTTTAATATTATATTAAGACAGTGCTACCAACTTTTGCTAACAGAAAACGTAAACTTACGAGTTTGTAACTAGTGTAGACTGTAGAACTGGTCTATGAATTTAGTCAAATTTTTTGAGAATTTTAGCTATTAAAAATTATGTACGTATATAGATCAAAGATAATCTAACAACGCATATAAACTCAAAGTTATTCAATTCTAGATAAAAAGTTTGAACAGACCTGCTTTTTTACTGTGTAAAAGAGCTTTATATTATGCTTTTAATACTCATGTAGTATCTATTAGGTATAAATTGATCCCTGAGAACCAATTCGAATTATAAAACATACAACACGGAGATTGTGCAAAATAAGTAGGTATATGCTACACACACACCGCCGATATAATTATACTGATCGGGGTGCAGCACCGCAGCGAAGGGGTGCTCCGATGAAGTTAAAACATATATCTATTCACACATGCATAAGAGATTTATATCTCAATCGATTTGAAATTTTGTTACAATTCTAAATGACTATTGAATTTCATAACCATAGTCGTGAAAACCATGCGTATGAAAAATAATATGAAGTTGGCAATTAAACAAATATTTGAAGATTGTTTTCTAATTCTCGGTTTCTGCTTATAGTTTTAAATCTAAATTTAAAAACGTCACTTATTAACTACCTAAATAGACACACGTCCATTTAGTTGGATGACATTCTTAAATCTAGATTTAAAACTGAAAATACAGACCAAAAATTAAATAACAACGTTTAATATTTTTCTAATTGCCTACTTAGTATTATTTTTATTAGTAAATTGAAAATATAGTAGAACTAATCTAATCTTGTCTTTTCAACTAAAAAGACATCTCCAGTTAGTTAACAAATAGGGTTACCGCACCTCAAAATATCACGAAGTCTGGAGATGTACTTATCCTCATTTGTGCATACGAATTCGTAAATTTGTATATGTGTTTAAGTAAACAATTTATAGTTGTAAATGAATAATAATTAAATTGATACTCAAAATTGAAATTATTTATTTTAGGCCAAAATTTTTTATAAATTAATAATAATAATAATTATAATAATAATAATGCGTTTAACGTCCGTTTGTCGCCTTTTATGTCATAACAGACGCCATTCGCACCATTACTATTTTCCATTTTACCACTTCCCATTATTTTCTACATGATGGCGAACATGATGGGCGAACGAAGGAATTATAGGAAATTAGGATAGGATAGGTAATTTTTGAACTGGGAGTTTGATAGATAATCGGCCATGGCCTAGAATAAGGAACCATCTCGATATTTATCTGGAATTAATTGAGGAAAACCATGGAAAACCTCAATCAAGATGGCCGGTTAAGGAATTACCGTTTCTCGGCGAGAGGCAGTAGGAAAAGTCCCAGCTACATCTGCCCCCGCCGGGATTCGAACCCGAACCTCCCGAATGCGAGTCTAGTGCCGTCACAACTACTCTACCCAGCTCGGTTTTTTTTTTTAATAAATTAACATTTTACAAAAGTCGGGAGTTTAAAATTAAAATCGGGAGTCAGGGGAAATAATACGATTTCGGGAGTCTCCCGATCAAATGAGGAAAGATGACAACCCTATTAATAAATGACATTCTTAAATGTAGATTTAAAGCTAAAAATCGTATCTGAAGTCCAGCATCACTATTGTTAACCCACGAAATAACTAACATCTTAATTAAGCATCAGCAACAATTATCGTATGAAGTTGAGCGACCGCCGAATGCAATTGTTATAAATTTACTATGGATATGAAACATAACTGTATCTTTCATACTACAAAAGCAGAAACGTTTCATTCGATTCCGGAGTATTGTATGTACATGTATAAAAGGGGAGAGGGGGTGGTTATATCCGAATCAACACATTAGAGCAACCCCCTTGAGTTAAACTCCGCGTACAGCCCTCCATCACAACCCTCTCTCGTCTCTATATTTTCACTAAGCTGCAATCGTGTTCAAATCTCATTAAAATCAGTTGCGGATACTTCATTATTCCCCAGCCACCCTTTTATAAGCACGCCGCTGCGTTAAATGTCTTTCTCACCCTGTTTTATGTACATAACTTAACTGCATAGATGAACGTTTTGTGCAGATTGTGTCAACGGTTATTTTCCAGACACGTCGTCAATTTTTTTAGTTTTCTATTTTGAAAATAGTCAATAAGGTAAGATAAAACATTTATGAAAATCAAATAAAAGTTCGACTAAGAAGGTTCCTCATTTGACATATTTTGTTTTTTTGTGAAGAAGTCATCTAATGTCGTTTGCCTTTTTCTGTTTCGTTCAACAAGCTGTTGAACTTTTATCAATATTTGAATCATTTTGTAAAAACTAATCCATAATTTACATTATAGTGGCTAAACTTTTTTTTAGAAACCTCGTAATACTAAAACAGCGTTAAGCGGAGCAACGTTAAGCAAGGTCTTGCTGCATGTCAATTTTTTTTTGTTAAATTAGATGCGCAATAATACTGCATAAACGGACTTATTAAGGCTGTCGGAACGCTTTGAATTTAAGCCAAAAATAGAGCTTCGGCTGTCAACGGATTGTAGACTTATTCGTCAACATTTTGCAAAAATTCTTTCTCTATAAGGAAGATAAAGGACAAATCTAGGTCTCTAATGGACTACTTTTGTAATTTATGTACGATTTACTAGAAAAAATTTGGCATTAATTGTGCTAAAAAAACACACGTTTTCAATGTCACACTATGACCTTATTCGTACTTATTTCACAAAATTGTTCCATCACAAACCTAAAGTGACTCTTCCTTTTTCGGAAAAGTTTTTTAAATCTTCAAAATATTTCCAAAAATTAGAGTAATCAGTTGACAGCAGCACCCTTGCAATAAATTTTTTTAGCGTCGTAGTTGGCACCAGCCAAAAAATGAAACGTGCGGATGATTTGAGCGAGACAGAGCTAAAGAAGGCCACACTCACAATATGTCTTTTGCCTACCTCGCCCCTTACCGCTGGGTCTCAGCACAAACAAAATTCTGAGCGTTCCGACAGCCTTAAGTTGTGCAAGAACGTCACGTTTGTTCGTAGCTTCAATTTACCCAGTAGCCCCTTCGCATACTTCACAAAAAGCATCTAAAAAAGTTCTACTTCAAAAATAAAAAATGGTCTTGTTCGAAGCAGAAGGGTTAACGGGTCCAGATAAAACAAAGCACGAGACACTTCAAGCAGTTTTTATCACAAAACTGCGAAAGTTACGATTTTAAAATTTTTAATTTTGTCAGAAATTTCAACGACACTAGCAATTTTTTACAAAATGAAATATCTCTTAAATTCATTATATTTATAGAAAAATTTACCTATATTGGTTCCAGCGGATAAAGAATTATGTCCTTTTCGGCAGGTTTTAAATGATTTTCAAAAACAAATTTTTAACAAACTGAACAAACTTAATAATTATATTATGTTTCATTTGTATAACTGGTTTATTTTTAACTAAATATTACACGGCTGTTTGAGTACATTATATTTGTCCAGTTCAGTATTATTGTATGGTTTCCGGCTTTAGTTTGTTTGCAATATGGTTTTACATGGCTAATCCTAAAATAAGTAAATAAGTGGTACCTACCCACCACCGGTAGCTATGTTATAATTTTATGTCCATCATAATAATATACTGTGCATAGAATGCTATACTTAAACGCAGCGTGAATAAAATACGCTTTGTATTTTATAACGCATGTCCTCTATAAAAATACTTTAAAAAAATTAACTCTCTTTTAAAAAAAGTCACTACAAAGTCTTGACGTCGACACCAATTTAATTATGTACCTATGTACTTTTATTAAATTAGAGTCGATCTTCAAACTTTATTTGCTTTTAATGGCTTTTTTTAAGGAGTTTCAATTACTTTTCTAAGTACGCTTTTTAGTGTTTTTTCAAAACGTAGTTTGCAAGTTATTAATCGCCTTCTTTCTTATATTTTATTACAAAACTAGAAAAAACTGCTGAACCGGTTTTACTAAAATTTATATGAGGCTACCTTGAATGTATGCCCTATCCATAATCAGTTCACAAATGCTGAAGATATTAGATAATATATACAAAAAAAGTCTTCTTTTTTGATGTCTGTCAAAAACTAACGCTCCAATTTAGAAAAAAAATTGTTGGGAACTATCCGTGAACACCGAATAAAATGGTGTCGAAATTTTTAAAATTATGGCTGAACAAAAAAAAATATTTTTTTTTTGAAGTTGGTTAAAAATTTTAGAATAAAATATACAACTATATCTGTGCGTTGATATACCAAAAAATCGAATTCTATTATCGTGAAAAATTACATATCTAAGAATTATAAAAATTACGGTAGAAAAAAAACGGCAAAATGCCAAAAAAATTATATTATACAATTAAGTTAGCAGGAAAGTGGACAAATTGATGTAAATCAATAAACCAATTATTAATTTATTCTTATTAATTAATAATTTCTGCCAGATTTATTAATTTTGTAATGTAAAGTAAAAATAAGATCCATGTTGCTATTTATATGATGTTTATTATATACCGTGTATTAAGGTAAATATGCTGTGTTTGTAAACTTTTGTATATTTAGTTGTGTACTTAATTTTAACATGTGCTGTACTTTATAGATGCCTGATGAAGATCAATCAAATGACCGAAACGTCGCTAAATTAATATTTGGTTTATTGATTTACATCAATTTGTCCACTTTCCTGCTAACTTAATTGTATATGTTTAAAAAAAATATGGACGCAACAATTTCCTATGTAATTTTATATGATTTTTAAATAGGAAAATTCGAAGACTTTGTGGCAAAAAATAGGAATAGGCAAATAGCGAAATTTAGATATTTTTGAGTCCATGGGAACATTAATATACCGAAACGACTTAAGCAAAACATCTTGTATAAGTAATCTATTCACCTGCATGCATGCAGTCGTCGCTATCGGCGTCTAAGCAAAAAGATCTATCAGTTAAACAGAAGCAGACCACCGGCACTTACAAAGGTGATTTGTAGAGATTTAAACCTATATACAAACACACCCTCTCAGGCCTGGAGCTATAGCAGCTCATTCTACAGTAAAGTACTTATTTCACTGTCATTTATCCTATTTTCCTCAACAGTTAGTTAATACGCGGTACCTTTATGTGCTTTATATTGGTTTTTAATAAACTTTCAAAAATAACTATCCATTTTACTTTAAAATCACTGTTTGGCGGAATGCATCCATACTTTAACTTTACTCACAATTCACAAACGTAAGTTACAAATGATGTAAACTGTCTGATGTGCATATAGACTGAGTTGCTGAGCACATTGTAAATTTTTAAAAAAGCGAATTATTAATTTTTAGTAAGTAAATTGAACTTGAAAAAAACATTTAAAATGTTAACTTGAACTTCGCAAGTTCGACAAAAATAACTAATAATTAGTTTCCAGACTGTAGTAAGAATAGAATTAATAGAACGACGAAAAATAAAATCATTGTTTTATAAAGCATTTTATATTTAGTGTCGTCGATTGATGAGTTCGTTCTATTAATTTTATTCTTACTACACTCTCGAAACTTGAGATCAGCTATTTTTGTCACAATCACGAACTTCAAGTTAAAATTGTAAATATTTTATTTGAGAGTAAGACTTATTTTTGTTTATTAGTATGATATAATATAATATATAATTTTGTATTCTTTTTTTAACAACAGTTGTACTTAAATTACAAACAAAATTAATTTCAAAATGAAAAGTAAAAATTTCCATTTGTGTAAATAAGGTTTAGTACTAGGATGATAATATGTAAAAATGAACACAGTAACGCCATCTCTCGACATAAAAATGAAAAGTAAAAATGTATTATTATTCCTGTAAATAAAATTTTTAGTAGATTGTCTCTCTCACGAACTCGGCGATCTACCTTTATAAAAAATGCATAACTTTTTCCTAAAAATTATATACATATTTAATAACAAGTAATTAAAAACACTTGAAAATTCTACAAATAATTCTTTATTTCTCGACGATCGTTTCGGACAATAAGTCCATCCTCAGGAGTAAAAAACTTATAGTATAAGTTTTCTGCTCCTGAGGATGGACTTATTGCCCGAAATGATCGTCGAGAAATAAAGAATTATTTGTAGAATTTTCAAGTGTTTTTAATTACTTGTTATTATTAATCATGTTCTACAACGTGCCGAGTGAATAATCAGTGCAAATTATATACATATTTGATTTTAATAGAGATAACCTGCACAAGTCTAAAAATAGATTTGTATTCAATTTACTATTTCATGTCGACAAGTTTAAATGAGATTTTTTTAAATTTACCTTTTTTAAGACTACGTTCAACCAACAGCGAGCAACGTTTGACTAAAAACGCTTCACTGAATCGTTTATTGGTATGTCCACATGTCTACATTGTATTTTTTTTATTAAAATGTCCAGGAATATGTAGTTCAAAAGAAAACCGCCGGGTCTGAGATACAAAAAAAAATCTAAACATACATACAACATTTTTCACTGGTTTAGAGTTTTACTGTGTCAGAATTAAAAGTGTAAGCAGTCGGTAGAAGTTTGGAACTTTGCTTCTATCAAAATCAGATCTGACTTTTTTTTCATAAATTAATATTCACTAAATTAATCCTATACCAAATTTTATAAATCACTGGGTTTTTTTGCTTCTTTTAAAGCGCCCCGACGCCAGGTGTCCCGACCCGCTGATTGCCTACTTAGTATATTTATTTACACCCTAAATACTTACTAATCTCAAAACATTAACCTTTACAGAATTCTTACAATTTTATACCACGAGCTCTTAGGTTATTAAGTTAAACAAAAAACTATTTTGTGCAATAGTGAGTTTCACATATACATTATCATAACTATCAGTCAGAAATTTTGTCAAAATTTTAGACATATGATAGTTTCAAACTTACTACTATAGTACAAAAATATATTATTAAAATTACATATACAGAGACTACAATGGATATACATATTATACAGATGTCTCGTAACTTTATCTTCTAACTTCAAAATCTTATTCGTGAGGTGATTTTGAGAAATGTTATATCCACAACTTTTGTAGCAACTGAGAATTAGAGATATTTTTAGTTCAAATTCACCCATGAAACATTCTATTTTCGAAAATGTTTCGTTCTGAGATGATTTTAAGTTGCAAACGTCAGTTAGATAATCAGGCGCTGTTTCTCATTGGAATGAAAATTGTAACAAATCAAAATTTGGATATGATATTTCCAGCTCAAAGCCATCTATAAAAAAAACCCCGGGTCGCAGTGCCAAAACCCTGCCGACAATATAGTGTATTTGCTAAAACAGGCACTGTGGCTTTATTATGCGAATGTTTTTGGGCAAAATAAAAAAATTAACCCCTTAATACACCCCTTAAAATATTTTTTTTCTTAGTTGCAATATTATTAACAATCAAACGTGTGTACCGAATTAAATACACCGTTCAGTAAATAGGTCACTATCTACAAATTAGTGTTTTCATAAAATTTGTAAATCCGGTCCTGGCCGGCCGATTTTATTAAAATTTTAGGGACACTTTTTAATTACTACCAGAGGGTTAAATTTCAATTTTGAAACGATTGGGAGAATTTTTTCGGTATTTTGGGGCCCAAAAACATTTTTCAACCCCTAAAAACTACCCTTAGAAGGGCCCAATTAGGCCCATTTTAAATAGGCTTCTTGCGGTGATGGAGTTCACAACGTGGGCCAAATTTAGTTGAAATCAATTAACTCTTTCGAAAGTTATTGCCCGCACGTATATATATATATATATATATATAAATATATATACATATATATATAAACATTTTTAAAAATGGTGCCAAAGTGTTTAGGAGGTTATGAAACGTCGAGAAATTTTAGTCCGACCCCTAGGTCCCGTCATCCGACCGACGCCAATAGTGTATGTTGCCATATGGTAAATACACTAATAAAGCTCTAAAAGGTAAGAATCAAAACAAGTTAAAGTATGGACGAATTGTAAAAACTTTCAGTAACTCATCTCGAGAGATAATAGACATAGGTTTACTTTATTTAAAAAACCCGTCAAGTACAAGTTAAACTCGCGTGGAGAGGATTCCGTACCAGTCCGTTTTGCGTGAGAATTTTAAAACTTAGGATTTTCGTTTAGGTTTTCCTGGAAGCTAGGATTGGGACCCTATATTTCCGATTTTTTTCAAAATTTTAGATTCAGTAGCTTCGGAGATAAAAAGGAAATGATTGATGATCGTATATATGCTTGAATACCTATTTTCAAGCTATATGCATTTTAAAATTAAAAAAAAATATTTGTATTTCCTATAACAAGCGCTTTCACTTGATACGTCACATGTTAACAATTAATTTTTTTTATTTTTTATATTCTAATTTGACCTCTAAAATTAATCTCTAAAATCAGAATTCGTTTATATACGCTATCCGTCCGTAGATTCAGAGAAAATAAACTGTGACAGACGGACAGACAGATAGACAACCACGACAGTGTTTTAATGATTCCGTTCTTTCATCGAATGTTCGTGTTTATAATTTAATTGTCACTGTGAAATAAACTTAAAATCACTTCGAGAATAAGATATTTCAGTTCTGATATAAACTTCTGGGACAGTCTGTATTATATACATATTATCGTGCATGCCTGAATGCTAGTTTGTACCAAAACAGATAACACACACCACATTTGTACGAACTTACATAACATTGTAACTCATTTGAGACAAATATCGATTCACACAAATTTTTAAAAAATCGCAATGCATTTCATAACTCCACTCTTCCACTGTTTTATCTAAAACAGTTTTGCTCCAACAGAGTGTCAATGCGGAAAGTTTAGTTTAGAAACAATAAAAAAGCTTTACCGAAATTTCGCTTGTGGCCAATGTTTCGAAAATTATATTTTTATTGACTTTATTATTAAAAAAAAAAACATTTTTTATAAAAAAAACGAAATTATTATAAACTTTTCATTAATAATTATTGTTAAACTCAAATTATTCACATGTATATAATATCTTTTATATCTACTTAACCATAACATTTAATAGTTATTAAAGGTTGATAAAGTTCCAAACAAGGAACGAAACGTCGCTGAAAATAATATATTAAGTGTTTTACTTATAAATAAAGTCCTTTTTCCCGAATAATCATTTTTATATTATATTTTTATCATCAAGGTCAGGCTAAATTAATGAAGGTAGGAAATTTGTACTAATCCTAAATACACGATCATTTTCTTTGGATTGATCACAAGCGAGACATCGGTAAATCTTTTTAATTGTTCCTCAACCAAACTTTCCCTCAACGATTGGTATTTTATTACTGCAAGCATTACAAGCGTTTATAGAGAGGTGGCTTCACTCGCGTTGATGTTCGTTTTGACAGCAATTTTATCTAAACCCACAGTTGTAAAATAATAGTTTTATAAAATCCCGCTTTATTAACAAACCGAACTAAAAATTAAAACACATTTTTTATTGTAAAAAAGCGTGGGGTGCTTGATATCCAACTGATATAAATACTTCATTGGTAGCTATTTGTAAAAATTGAGTTAGTAATAAGCACCCCATGCTTTTTTACAATAAAAAGATATTTTTTACTTTTCAGTTCGGTTTGCCATTAAGCGTGTGTTTTAGTTTTTTAAACTATCTTTTTATTTTTTCGTCTTTTTTTTATTCTGATGATCCTGGTCGGGAAAATGGGACAAACTTATTAAATTATTGTATTGTCATCGGTCCTTGATAAATGTGCAAAGTTTCAGTTTAATCTGACGTTTTGAAGTGGGTGAATTTCACGTTCAAAGATTCCGTTACAAACATACAGGTGAAACTAATAAAATCATGTTAAAAAAATACCGTATACTTTGTCTACCCTATATTGTGTTTGCGTATATCAAAGTAGAGTTGGGTAACTCAGATCTGAACCGGTTCAAAGAGCCGACTCCGACAGAAGATCCGTGAGAGCCGACTCGGCTCTTTTTGAACCGGTTCAGTGAGCCAGCTCACATACGGGATCCAGATGCAAAGATGCAGATCACTAAAAAGACCCGTTTTTCCCATCTCTATACCAAAGCAGGAAAATCTTGCTATATCAAAATACGACAAGTGTAGTCCTAGGGCCTACTGTGTACGTTACCATGGATACGTTTTATTATGTAGAGTAGCACCCTTGAGCTGTAGATATGGAGTGCTAATGTACTACGCCTGCAAACCAACAGGAAAGAGAAGGCGATAAATACGTTATTTGTATATCTCTCTCTGGCCCGTCTTGTTATATCTTGTTAAACAAAGGTTAAATGATTATCGCAAGTATTATCTTATGATTTTGCTCACACAATCTCAGACTAGCACCTCAATGAAGTGGTACCCCACCTGATACAATCATAATATTTAATTTTGGTTTTCGAAATACAGAAAAAGAAACTTTAAATTCTCTTCTACGGCGCAACTTCCACCAGTTCTCAGAACAAAACCAAGAAGCTGAAAGTTTGTAATAAGAAACTGTCATATATAAACATTTTGTGAGCCTAGCTTTAGTTATGTAAAGTTGACGAGTCCAGACCACCGTCACTACAGTAAAATACTGAGTAAGGATACACCACTTCGCCTGTGTAACAGTAAAGCTGTGTGTGTTCGTGTGTGTGTGTGTGTGTAGCCCTTCTTTTGTTCCGATATTGAAATAGAATCATTTGAGTGTAAATAATTTGCTTTGGTGCTCTCCTTTTCCCCGCACTACCCCTCACCTTGCGCCGTTGTCAGCATCGCATCACTACTCAGTTACTAGTCCAGCTGACAAGTTATTAGTACCTAAACTACTAAAGTCCTCATCATTTATGTGCAACACGCAATAAACCAAATATATTACATTATAGGTACTTACTTTATGCGACATATGCAGAATTTTGATATTGTTAATCTACTATTGGTAGTGTTTCCGCCGACACGAGATTAACAATTTTTCTCGTCTCGTATTTCGAGAGACACCGATACTAATGACTCGTCGCTAGAGAGGCGAGAAAACGTACCGAGACGGGAGTTGCAAAACAGCACTTACATACACTTTTTATCTGGCTACGCTCTGATTAAAGATCCCTCAAATTGTACAATATGCTGTCGTTAAATTTCGGACTGTGATCGCAAAATTTATTTTATTGGTGTTTTTAGTGTATTTGCCATATGGCAACATACACTATTGGCACCGGTCGAAAATTTCTCGACGTTTCATAACCTCCTAAACACTTTGGCACCATTTTTAAAAATGTTTATATATATATATATATATATATATATATATATTTATATATATATATATATATATATATATATATATATATATATATATAAGTTAATTGATTTTAACGAAATTTGGCCCACGTGTTGAAATCCATCACCACAAGAAGCCTATTTAAAATGGGCGTAATCGGGGCATTTTAAGGGTAGTTTTTAGGGGTTGAAAAATGTTTTTGGGCCCCAAAATACCGAAAAAATTCTTCGAATCGTTTCAAAATTGACATTTAACCCTTTAGTAGTAATTAAAAAGAGTCCTTAAAATTTTAATAAAATCGACCCGACAGGACCGGACTCACAAATTTTATGAAAACACTAGTTTACAGATAGTGAATTATTTACTGAAAGTGTATATAATTTGGTATAAAGGTTCTATTGATAATAGTATTGCCATTAAGAAAAAAATGTTATTTTAAGGGGTGTATTAAGGAGTCAAATTTTTTATTTTGCCCAAAAACTAACTTAAGTTTGCATGATAAAGCCACACTGCCTGTATAAGCAAATACACTATATTGTCGGCAGGGTTTTGGCACTGCGACCCGGGTTTTTTATTAGCTGTGATTAAGACTTAGACAAATGGCGCCAGATTTGAAAACTGAATACTTAAAAATTGCCATTCGTTACGTCACCATTATATGCGTAGAATATGCCCATATAAAAGTATAAATAAGTGCACTATGACGTAGCAGCGTCAAGCGTGTCAACAGTCGATGTAATATTTTAGTAACTGCTAAACAAACCATGTGTTCGACCCTAAATAGTGTCTATGTAATACATAAAATACAGTTTTTCAGTCAGTTCATTCGAGCGAAAACACAGATTGTGTTTTGTAATTGAAAAAAAGGTGGTCGCGTTCTAAAACATGGGCAAAGGAAACGGGAGGAGGGGGAAAGGGAAAAACGTACACCTAGACCTATCACAGACTGTACCAATAAGACGCGCGTTCCCCATAGTCCTTATCCAGAGTTCGGGGCCGACGACAACGCGTCGCGGGAACGAGGGTTCAGTCGATATTAAAATAAATTAATGCTCATTGACGCATGATCATGTCACTTTTACACCATCGACGTGATAAAAACTAGGAATAATATATTTAGTATGTCTATTCAGGATACTCGGTCAAGAGGACATAAAAACATTTAATAGTACCTAGTCGATTTTTTTAGTACAAAATACAGTTACGCAGTTATATAAGTTTATTTGTTATCAAAATATTTCGCAACAACAAGCTTCATTATTATACACGAACAAGGATTGAAAACTGAATCTTTGATATTTCGTATTTAGCCCCAGAGCTGTTAAACATTTTTGGGTACGTATTTGAGGCACTTTGAAAATTTGTACAATCTCTTTAGTAATATCCGAATACAAAAACACAAACTTGGCTGAAGGGCAGCGGGGCTTAACCGACCCTCAGATTTTTAATCATCTGATGGCAGGTAGAATGTCCCAACGAAACGACCTGTTTTTTTGATTATATATATTTTTAGTTACCATTATTATTCTGTTTAAATTTCAACGTGCCTCAAATATATTTTTTAAATTTTACAAAAATATAATTTTGCAAACACCTGGCTAAGTTTTAGACCCGATGAAGAAATCTAGCTTTTTTATTATTCAACTTCTTAAATACTAAATTTCAAGGTATTAAAATTTTTAAATTTCTTAAGGGCTTTTTATTGCGAAAACAATTCTGTTAGTTTAAAAATTTGATTGATCGGTTAAGCTACTAAAGTGGTATTGTACAAATTTTCACAGTGCCTCAAATATACCTACCCAAAAATGTCTTACAGATCTATATGTTCGTCTTATAGAAAATGTATTAAAGTTTCACATTTTTTCAAAAACTCTGATTTTGGTGTTTTCTACTACAGAAAGAAAAACTTCTTTACTTGTCCCATGTAATCTCAGGAATTTCTGAACCGATATGAAAAATTCGTTCACTATTTGAAAGACTACTTCTCCCCAAGTAACATAGGCTATAATATTATTACGCTAAGACAAAAAGAGGAGAAGCAGTAAGCGAGAATGTAAACCATATCGCGGATTCGGTATACAATGATGTCCGCTGAACTACGAGATATAAGTAGCTGGAAAAAATTTGATCCGTAATAAATTTTTCTGCGGCCCCTCGAATATTATTTGCGACCCCACTTTGAGAATAACTGGTGCAGATCATGTGCTAGATGTTTGAATTTCACAATTGCTATAGAATAAATTGATACTTCTCATAAACCTAACGTCCACTTTTCAGTGAAATTTCACTGAATTATCTACACTACCCCAAACACATCTAATATAACGAAACTCTAATAGTTGATAATGTAAGTCGCTAGTGACCTCAGTTGTTTAGCGTCTATAATGATACGATTTTATAAATAAAGGCCTGTTTACAATAGATTAGAGAGTTTTCATTGCCCTTTCAAGTATGACTCAAAATCATACTTGAAACCCGTTTTCAATTTGTCACTTTTATGTTATAAATTACACTACCATGTGTTATTCTTATTGATTTCAGACCATTGAGCAATTTCAAAATTCAATTTGATATTGAAAATGTATTTTAGATAAAAATATTACTCATGCACCACTATTATAATAGGTAATATATTCTATATGGAATATTGAATATGATACAACAAGATTAATTGTCTAAGTGGTGTGTTTCTCATCTCGACTACAGTTTCTGACACGCTCCCGATTATATTTAGAAAACTCGATAAAAGTTTACATTGAATGTTATTTTTCATTATTTTTATTACAGAAAATAACATTAGAAAAAACAAATGTCGCCATGTGGTGGCAATCTGTTTATTTTAACAATTGTCGGTAATATAACGTGTAATGGCGCTGAAGTCTCTGAATAGATTAGAATAAAATAAAACAAATGTCGCCATCTGGTGACAATCTGTTAATTTTAACAGTTGTTGCTAATATTAAATGACGTAGTGACGCTGATGTCTCTGAATAGAACAGAAAATGTGTTTCCACCCTATTATATTACGTAAGTGATCACTAACGGTGCGAAGAATTTGCACGAGGCCGCTAGTAATTTAAAAGAGAAAAAACGTTTTCACAACTATGAAATTGGCCAGTAAATTTTATTTCTTTAGGGTACTGGAATAAATAAGTAGGTATAAAAGTAGAATAGAGCTACTTTAAACAATTGCAATTCTTCAATCCAAATAATAAGTCATTTAAAGTCAATGGGCTGTTAAGTAATGACTTGAGTTTAATACAAAATATCATTGATGTTAAAAAGGTCGAAGTGAAATGGATACAACTCTTGCAGGAAACAATTCCGTTCAAATAGCACGTGGTTAAGTTTTTTGAATTGTAAAAAAAAATCTCTCAGACAATTGGCACACCTGAAGTGGTAGTTTCGATAATAAAGCACCGTTTAAGTAGTACAGTTATTAATTCGCGTCTATAAAAAGGTTTTATTTGCACATTTGATATGTAATAGTATATTATGTATCAAGAGCGTATTAAAGTCGATTTCCGACGAGCATTACACAAGCGTCAGCGACACCACGTGTAAAAATTGCTTTTTGCTTTTTATTTTTATCGTACGCCCTATAATAAATAGCGGCTATTGTCTTAATTTCCAATATTTTTAACATTTTCAGCACTCATTTTTTTAAATTTTTCACTATTTGACATTTCAGTTGTGTAGCAAACTTAACTTCAATAAGTAGTACCTAAGATACTGCAAACATTAATTTAAGTTCTCTTCACAAGCTATGTGCCTCAGTTGGTATATAGTTCACAAGGGCTCTGGTCCAAGGGTCTCCACAACAAAAACCAAAATTTAATTTCTGATTCATGAACTTCGATGATACAAGAACGTTTGAATAGTTAAACAATAATGAGTACAGAACACGATATATTGCGTGAAATAAACCGATGTTATTAATAGATTTGTTGATGAAAAATTCTTCATTTAATTTAAATATCTTGTCAATATATCTAATTTTAAAATGCAGTTCTAAGCTTTATCGCTTTCATTAATAAATAAAAAAAGTTTTTCACTTTAACAAATTGTTTCATGTGTTTTAATATTCATCTAACCTTGATCTCCTTACATGGGGACTCCCACAGCCTTGTAAACTTGAAAACGTAGAAAACTCAAAAGTCTAAAAACCGAATTTTTGCGACTGTACAAGTAAAACGTTCTGGTATAGATTTTTTTCGGCCCCTAATACACGTATATAATACGTCAAACAAAAGTACAATACGAATATAAATAATAAAAGTAATTGAATTAACTCACGTGTCTTGAAGAGTTGACTTTTGTAACTGAAACCTTGCCTGCCAATCGCCATCATCATTGTTGCAAAGTACTTGTAACTGAAGAACTTCTATGCCGTTTTGTTTTCCAGTTCAATGATCGCACTATTTAACCATCGCATCCATTTGCAACCTATAAAACATATGACATTCATTACAAAATGGAGTGTTATTGTTTGAGCACAATTACTACAGAGTTTGTTAGCTCAGTTAAATTACGCATATCACCTGTCTTATTTTTTAAATGCTTCTTTTTGCACAAATTTTTTTCCAGTAATGGTCACCGAGATAAAAAAAAATGTGACCAGTAATAAACGAAGGACAATGTTTTTATTTGCAAAAATAACTAAAAACTTACTGAGTCCTGTCGATTTGTGCTGAGATGGATATTATAGATTATAGACGCGGGACAACAAAGGTTATATGCGTCTATTATTTTAGATGAAGGCTAATCCGTATAATTAACTTTCTGAGTAATGTATTTGCCGTGATAAATACTTGATTTTTCTTTTCGAAACAAAGTTCAATAAAACAAGCTTAGATAATTAAATCGTTTTCTGTCCGCTTTTATTTATCCATTTGCGATTACTAAAGAACAGTTATAGCAAAACAATATTTCGTTAATGTTTTCGAAATTTTAATGAAATTATTTATTTTCATCTCTTGCCCTAGCACTGATTTCCCAAACTGCAATTTTGTAATATATTAATTATTTTTGTATTCGAAATAAGAAACAAAATTAAATCAATTTGCTTAACGAATTTCATAAAAAATAATTGTGTCCTTATTTGTTCTACATCGGTTTGAAATTTAAAAAAAATATAAATATTTTATAATATTTTTATGCAACATTTTTTTAAATAATTAAATATAGAATAAATAAGTCTACGCTACTGGCAAAAATGTAACGTTTTGGGCTATATTATAATCCCTCAATGTAATGTTCTCTGGCTTGCCGCTGTTATATTTCTATGACCACAAGACAAAGCGGTTTATGGAGAATTAGTAAAAGTGTATATAATGTTAAATATTGCATAGTTTTGTTCTAAATACTAATTTAAATTTTAAATGCATCTCAAAATAACATATCAAGTCACAAGTGGGAGCAAAGTTACGTAATAGTCCATTATTCGATGCATTGACAAGACAAAACACTGCAATCACATGTCTTGACATACACAAGCGCATCTCAAACAAAAAATGAAATAAAATTTATTTATCTGTCCTGCAAAGATTCGTCAAATAATTTGGTAAAACGGTGAGAGTTTTATATTTGAAAATTTAAATTGAAATTGTAACACATTTTGTCAGATCTTTCTGAAGCTAAGCTTCTTAACATAGGGAATCAACTAGAAAAAAAGAGCGAGCGACATGTGAGATCGTCACGAAACAAAGACGCACATACGTATTCCCATTCAGATCACAACTTAGACAAGGAAAGCATAAAACAAAACGGACATACGTCGTTGATATTATATACGTTTGTGTTCAGACCAGTCTGTTCTACCTGTGAAGGGGTGAGAGACGTCTGGCTACTAAAATTACAGACTTGCATTTTGTATAATTGTTTTAAGGTCGTCAGCCAAAAACAATTGGTAGACATGGTCGCTACTTCGTTTGTTAAATTATACAAACATTTTCCGGGCAATGTAAAAACATGCAACACTTTGCCTCGTTTTAAACGAGCCGTCAAGAGTCTTTTATTGGAGCATTCATTTTACTCAGCTCACGAATACTTGTGTTCTGACCTTTTATCGTAATTACTGTTGTATTTTTTTTTCTACTGTTGTATTTTTTATTTCTGACTTATTCCACATATTAATGTCTAAGGAACAAATAAAAACTATTATTAATAATATTGACTCTACCAACAGTAATAGAATATTAAACAAAATGAAATTACTTGCAATTACTGTTCAAATTTAAAAAATTGAAAAGGACCAAAATGGTTGGTCGAAACGTCTTATAAATAAAAAATTCATTTGAACAGTAATTGCAAGTAATTTCATTTTGTTTAAAAATTATTATTATTAAAAATTAATTTCTATTATTACATGTTTTGGAATTGAACTTTAAAGATGAATTATTATTATTATTATTTACTTATTAACTATGTCCAAGTTCTTATATAAAATTGCATAAATAATTTTTTGCTTTTTTTACGAATAACAATTCTTTGTAGGTATATTTCCAATTATATAAAAAAAAAATTTCATAATATTATTGTTTCGTTATGTAATACGTAAAAAACATGAAAATTCGTAAGGAGTCTCGCTTCCGTCGTGTATTCCCAAACCGACGCACCCCTTTTATTAATTGTTATTTTGATATTTTACCTAATACATGACATGAACAATTTTATCTTGAGGTCACAAATTTTATACTGGACGGTAATATTATGTAGATATTGTAACGGAAATGTATTATTTTGTGTAAAAAGCGGCTTACATATGTAATACTCTACAAGCTCACACTAATAACATAATACGTCCATTGCATTATTTCTGGCCATGTGCGCTGGAATTCGATGGCCATATATGGAAAATAGAAATACAAGGTGTTAACGGCAGTAAAATTGTGAACATGCAATATTTTAATATTCTATCAGATTGCATAAAGTCGAACTCTGTTTTTCAAAATCCAACCCCTAAGTAGGTGTACACCACTATCTTCATAATAAATCGCTTAAGTTTTGAGTCTTTTTGAGAAAAAATAAATACTAAGCATTGTGGACTGCAACACTATTTTGAGTTTCGATAAGCAATGCTTAAGAAACAAACAAGTTTAATTAAATTCTCAGTCTCGTTGTGATTAGGGCGTACACCTATCCCCCGATTTACACGGTAGATACGTTCCTGAGAAAAACGTGTAAATCGAAAATTAAAAATTTTCAAGTCAAAACCGTGTAAATCGAAAAGCTTGCAGAAAATGCATAATTTTGCTATTTAACAGTTGTGATTTTTTTCAATATTTTTAGGTGTACACAGAAATAAAAATAAAATGCATTGACAGGTTAAAATATGTAATATATTACGGAAACACTGTTTTTTTATTTAATTACAATACATTAAACAGAAGAACAAAAAATAAAACCAAAGGTGTTTTATTTAGTAGAGTGCGTTAAAAACAAAAAAAAACTTATTTGGAAAACCGTGTAAAAGCGAAAACGTGTAAAACAAGTACCGTGTAAATCGGGGGATAGGTGTATTTTAGACCTCGTCTTAGAGATGGGAAAAACGGGCTTTTTAGTGATCTGCATCTTTGCATCTGGATCCCGTATGTGAGCCGGCTCACTGAACCGGTTCAAAAAGAGCCGAGTTCTGAATATGTTACTGCAGTCTGTCACTGAGTTACCTAGTTCAGTCAATCATATCACGACCTGTATAGAATCAAGAATACATAGCCAAAAGTGATGCATGAGTAATTTGAGCTGACAGATGCATCAAAGCAAGACCTGATACGTAAGTGTAAAATGTGCTTCTGTGTGTTAAGTGTTTCACTGAGTTATGCGGATCCGTTGATCCGTCGGCTCAAAAAAAAGTGAGTCGGCTCTCACGGATCTTCTGTCGGAGCTCTTTGAACCGGTTCAGATCTCAGTTACCCAACTCTACCTCGTCTTGATAAATCAGTATACCATATTATTAATTGATTTACTATATTCATATCCATATTACTAAATGATTGTTAATGTTCATAGGTATTTGGATTGACAAGACTTGTATATTTAAAAATAATTCTTTAATATTTTCATACAACGTTTTTTTTTTTTGTGTTCAAATTATAGTACCTGAAGAAGTCTCGAGAGAGACGAAACGTTGTATGAAAATATTGAAGAATTATTTTTAAATATACAAGTCTTGTCAATCCAAATACCTATGAACATTAACAATCATATTATTAATGTTGTTTTTTTTTTGTTTTTTTGTGATAACATAAATGTCCCGCATTATCGAGCACAAAATTTTGTTTTGAATTTTTACTAGCTACGGTTAAGAAACAAACAACTTTAATAGAAGTTTCAATCTCGTCGTGATCAGATATATTAAGACGTCTTGATGAAATCAAATTTATTGTTTTATTTATTTTCTTTTAATTCAATATAAAGATCAATTAGATCTTTATAATATGTTTTGTTCATAAATGTGTGTATATTAACGCGCTTTTATTAGATTCACCTGTATATTTATTTGTTTGTAAAGGAATCTTTGAACGTGAAATTCACCCACTTCAAAACGTCAGATTAAACTGAAACTTTGCACACTTATCGAGGACCGATGACAATATAATAATTTAATAAGTTTGTCCCATTATTGTGATCAGGACCCTCAGGATAAAAAACCTTTAAAAAAATACAGCAAGCAGGCTAACACCTTCTACAGTGACGTACGTTGTGTTGCCTACCCCATAGTCAAATGCGATATCGTTTTTAATCTTATAATTAAAATCAGAGTTTAAAAAACTAAATCAACACTCTTTTATGAACTAAAAAATACAAAATAATTTGACAACAAAATTTGCTTTACTGTAAAAAGCGTGGAGTGCTTAATATCGGTAATAAATTTTTCATTTACTAGCTAATTATAAACGTAGAGCTATTATGAAAATTTAAGTAAATAGCACCCCACGCTTTTTACAGTGAAGCTAATTTTATTGTCAAATTATTTTGCATTTTTTAGTTCATAAAAGCGTGTTGTTTTAGTTTTTTTAAACTTTAATTCTATTTTTATGCAAATAAGAATTTAATGCTGAACTCGTTTACCTCATCAGTACATTAATTCATTATTATTAAGAAGATAAAAATCAAATATAAGTTTGGATATTAGTTGATGCAAGTGGTTATTAGGACGTCTTTTTTTAAATTGAGTATTCATAGTTCATAATAACGTATCGTATAACAACACGTTACTTAGATATATGTAACCGTGTGTGTAGACTCGTTGGCATCCCTGTCGGTCGGGTAGTTTTCTACCCGTTCTCTAGTCGAGCCCTTATCGTCAGTTTCTGCCTGAATGCGCTCACTATATATATATCTATATATATAAAATACAGAGGAGAGCGGCCAAGTCAGGCTGTGCGCTTGTGTCAGTGTCGTCGCGTTGTAGAAGACGCGACAACGAAGAAGAGATGGTGCCGCGCGATGTGTTTGCTTTATCTGTGTGTTGGTGTTGGAGGTATTCCCCGTCTCTTACACCTCGCCGTGTCGTCTTCGGCTCCCTGCTTTGGGCCCCGCGACACTTACCAGGATCGGCCCTACCTTCTGTCGGGCAAATAATAATAATAACTAGCGGTTTACCCGAGATTCCGTCCGCGTGGTATAATATATTGTATCCGGTTAAATCATACTAATATTATAAAGAGGAAAGATTTGTATTTTTGTGTGTTTGTAATGAATAAACTCAAAAACTACTGTGCCGATTTAAAAAATTCTTTCACCATTAGAAAGCTACATTCACCCTGAGTAACATAGGCTATATTTATTGCTTGAAAATATTAGGGATCCTTACTAAAACTTTAGTAACGTAACCCAAGGTGTAAAAAAAATGCCATAAAACATCTTTCGTCGCATGCGCTGCGGAAACTATTGATGATAGAACAAAAGTATGTTCTACAATATTAAAGAACATATCAATAACTACAAAAAACTTCGCGATACTATATGTCCAACTATTATCGTTATGTCACAATACATTTTAATTTTACATTTTAATAATCTATATAGATAAAAGACAATGTATATGTAATCTATGGACTCCAAACGGGTAGACCATTTTTGATGACATTTTCAGACAATCTTTAGATTAGCCCAGCGGGTGATCTTCTGAAGTTTGTTAGCGATCGGATCAACAGAATTTTTTAAATTTCTTTTTGGGAAATAAGATTTTTCTTCGATTTTTGAACATTCACAAACAAAAGCGATTGAATTCGCGCAAATTCAATACACGTTGAGAATTTAATGATAATGATTCTCATCTTTTATATTATCCTGTATATTACATTTACACCCGGGCGAAGCCGGACTGGGCCGCTAGTATGACATAAAAACGTCATGGCGACAAATCGAACCACAACGCCAACACCTTCAGAATTCCGGGTTGACCTGATACCACATATATTATGATTAAATAACAAATACGTAAAAATTTTCAATGCGGGCATCGTTCAGACCCTGTCGTCGTTGTGCACGTTAGTTTCTAAACAGTGCGACGTCCATAGGACGAAGCGGTGGCTCGTTTTATTCGGGCATCTCGCGTTATCGCCTCACTGAGAGAAGAAGAACCCTTCCTTCTTCGTTGTTGCGAGCCAACCGATAGTGGATAGTGCAGTGTGCTGTGCACCGACTTCGGGGTTTGTTTCCGTGCGCATTAAAGCACTTGCTTCTGCACTTCCTTTTCCTCTGTTCATGCGACGAGATATTAATCAGTGTAATGTGCCGCCAATTAATTACTACACTGCTAAACAACAACAGATTTCTGTAAGAAAGAAACTACTAGGTGAAAAAAGTGGATGCATGTATAATACGCGCCACGGTTCTAAAAGGTTTTGAAGTTAGATGCAAATGCGGAAGCTTGCGCAGATACAGTTGGCTGAAAAACTACAAAATCGCGCTATATTATTATTTTTAATTTTTCTTTAATCTAAAGGGCTTATTCCTTGCATAAAGTCTTCCAAAAAATTATTTTTCGTGCTTGTCTATGCGAAACTGTATTAAGCATCTTGATCAATTACAATCAAAGAAACAACTTAACAATAGCGTACTGGACTGTACTTTATAGCAGGAAAGCGACAAGAAACACGACAACCAGCGATAACCAATCACTGACGAGCGCATGTTCTGTGCCGGTAACTGGGAGGTGGTGGGAGTCTTCCTTTCCCACAAAACAACCAGGGCGGCTCTAAAATATGCATTTGCGACGCTGTTTGTGACTAACTTCAGAACCTTTTAGAACCGTGGGGTGTATTATACGTACTTATTTAGAAGTACCTATACTTCTTTGACGTAATAAAAAAATAATTTTTAATTTGCATGCGAATAATTTATTGAAATAAAGAGTTAAAAAAAACTAAAACAACACGCTTTTATGAACTAAAAATTGCAAAATAATTTGACAACAAAATTAGATTTACTGTAAAAAGCGTGGAGTGTTTAATATCGTTAATAAATTTTTGATTTACTAGCTAATTGTAAACGTAGAGCTATCTGAAAATTTAAGTAGATAGCACTTCGCGCTTTTTACAGTAAATCTAATTTTGTTGTCAAATTATTAAGCAATTTTTAGCTCATAAAAGCGTGTTGTTTTAGTTTATTTAAACTTTAATTTGAATAATAAGACTAAAAAACAAGTTGCATTTGACTATGAGTTAGGCAACTCAACGTACGTCACTGTACAGCGTGTTCGCTTGTTTGCTGTAATTTTTCAAGTTTTTTTTATCCTGAAGTTCCCGGTCAGGATAATGGGACAAACTTATTAAATTATTGTATTGTCATTCGTCTTTGATAAGTATGCAAAGTTTCAGTTTAATCTGATGTTTTGAAGTGGGTGAATTTCATGTTCAAAGACTCCTTTACGAACAAACATACAGGTGAAGCTAATAAAAGCGTGTTAACGCTGTCGGAACGCTCTGAATTTAAGCCAAAAATAGAGCTTCGACTGTCAGCTGATTGTAGACTTAATTTTCAACATTCTGCAAAAATTCTTTCTCTATAAGGAAGATAAAGGACAAATCTAGGTCTCTAATGGACTACTTTTGTAATTTATGTATGATTTACTAAAAATAAGTTAGCATTAATTGTGCCAAAAAAACACACGTTTTCAATGTCACACTACGACCTTATTCGTATTTATTTCACAAAACTTTTCTATCACAAACCTAAAGTGACTCTTCCTTTTTCGGAAAAGTGTTTTAAGTCTTCAAAATACTTCCAAAAATTAGAGTAATCAATTGACAGCGGCACCCTTACAATAGCATCTTTTAGCCTCGTTGTGGGCACCAGCCAAAAATTGAAACGTGCGGATGATTTGAGCGAGACAGAACTAAAGAACATCACACGCACAATATGTCTTTTGCCTACCTCGCCTCTTACCTCTGGATGTCAACACAAACTGTGTGAAAGTGATCCAACACTGTTAATAATGCAAATTGTCTATTGCGAAATTTGTTTCGCACTATGAATGTTCATATGCGTCCTGGTTGTGATATCGTTCGGTAGTTTGGGTCACCGTCGTATCCATACATTTCTAGTATGCATACATGTTATAAGGTAACTACGGTCTGCTACGGTATCCTCCGTCGGCAGCAAGGCGTTAGTATAATTCACGTACATAATATAATATTTTCTCGCGCATCTAATATTATCGTAAACTACGCGCGTCCAAGTTTCTAGATACATCGATATCTCCCCGTATCTTACCTTCATGTTTTGTTTACTAGATTCTGCATGGAACACAGAAACCCCTGCAATCTTTATATATAAACAACATTTAAATATTGCCTCCGAGAAGTTTTTTTTCCCCGAACATATACTTTAGGACAAAAGACAAAACCATTTATGTCGTGATTTTTTTCGACTTTAAGAAATATTCAGTTAATATAAACGATTATTTATTTATTTATTTATTTAATTTATTAATTAAAGCCGCAAAGCCATACACAAAATAAGAGACATAAAATAACAGTTTAAAAATACAACAAATAACAGTTTAAAAAGTAACAAATAAAATATAAAACATAAAACAACAGTATGAATTAAAACAATCGAGTGAAATAAAATAAAACAATAATAATAAATACAATAATAACAATGAAAATATCAACAGATGAGTAAAAGCGTTTTTTTTATATGTGTTTGTCCTGCATTTCCTGAAGCAAGTGAATTTTACATTTTTTACGAAAAGATTGTAATGTGTTTGAAGTTCGAATATGCTGGGGTAAATCATTCCAGAGCTTACAACCAACTACAAAAAATGAACTTGCTCCAAGACTAGTTAGGCAATAAGGTATCATTAGTTTGTCGTGTCGCGTATTATATTTATGGTACATTGATAAATGATCTATTCCACAACTCAAAAATTTAGGTTCATTAAAATTTATTAAGATTCTTTCAAAAGCAATTATTGCGTTTGTGAAAACTTCATTGAGAGAATGAAAACGTCATTGTAATATGGAAAAAAATGTTTGTCATTTTTAGACAGGATGTCTGAGGAACCCTATCGCTGAAATGATTTATTTAGATATGAATAAACTTCGATAAACTCGTCGTTCTCGACGCTCTGTGGTAAGAAGGTACCTCATATATAATCTGCAGTGCTGTTTCTATTAACATTTTTAACTGCTGCAAAAAAATAGACTCTGGATGACTCACTCGAGAATTAATAAGACGCTTTAAAATTAGAGATGGGAAAAACGGGTCTTTTTAGTGATCTGCATCTTTGCATCTGGATCCAGTATGTGAGCCGGCTCACTGAACCGGTTCAAAAAGAGCCGAGTTCTAAATATGTTACTGCAGTCTGCCACTGAGTTACCTAATTCAGTCAATCATATCACGACCTGTATAGAATCAAGAATGCATAGCCAAACATGTGATGCATGAGTCATTTGAGCTGACAGATGCATCAAAGCCAGAACTGATACGTAAGTGTAAAATGTGCTTCTGTGTGTTAAATGTTTCACTGAGTTATGCGGATCCGTTGATCCGTCGGCTCAAAAAAAAGTGAGTCGGCTCTCACGGATCTTCTGTCGGAGTCGGCTCTTTGAACCGGGGACCTGAGCTACGATACTAACTGAAGTTAAAAAAATGTATTTCAAGAAAAAGTCAGAACATTTCGACGTAAGTGATTTTGACTTGTAGGCATAGATATACAATATATATTTTCCGAGTATATACAAAAAAATAAATCGGCTGTGAAAGACAGCTGTATCACAAAACAAAGTTTGTCGAGATGCTTTTTATTGTATTTATTTTGGAGATACTTTGAAGTGAAATCGCAAACAGCTATAATATTTTTTCATAATATTAGAATCTTTTTTTAATAGACGCTTAGCAATTATAGATCGACTGTACGAATAAAATAGTGTATTTACTTATAAATTCGTTGAGGTATTTAAATTTATTTTTTGTGACCTTAAATTTGTTTCTAGGTAAAAATAAAAAAGTGAGCAATTGATTAATTAATATAACTGTAAAATTATTCTATTTTTTTCTATTTCAATATTTAACTTATGTTAGTTTTTATTAACATAACACTTTGTACCCTTCGTAATAATTCGCATTTCGCAGTAACCGCAAACTAGTATCGATATTCTCAAAGGTGTTTTGTCAATATGAAATATCTTCCTTAATACTGCATCAAAATTAATGTTTGATACGCCATTTTGAAGATTATTTTCCTATCTAATGACGAAAAATAAGTTATTATCTTAAAATAACGTTTAAATTAAAAAATTACAATTTAAAAATGTTAACAATTTCATTACAAAAAATAACATTCAGAAAAAACAAATGTGGCCAACTGGTGGCAATTTGTTAATTTTAACAGTTGTCGGTAATATTAAGTGACGGAGTGGCGCTGAAGTCTCTGAATAGAATAGAATAAAATACCACAAATGTCTCAATCTGGTGGCATTCTGTTTATCTTAACAGTTGTCGATAATATTAAGTGACGTAGTGACGCTGAAGTCTCTGAATAGACTAAGATAAATTTATTTCCGCCTTATTATATTACGTATAACTAACCACTAATGCTGCGAAGTATTCGCACGTGTCCGCTAGTTTTTTATGAAATGATGTAAGTTTGACCGATTTTGTTAAAATTTTCGAGACACCTTTCAATTTTTATTAAAGATAGTGGCCCAGTCCAGCTTCGCCCGGATGTAAATGTAATATATAAGATATAAAAGATGAGAAAAATTATCATAAAATTCTCAACGTGTATTGAATTTGCGCGAATTCAATCGCTTTTATTTGTGAATGTTTAAAAATCAAAGAAAAATCTTATTTCCCGAAAAGAAATTAAAAAAATTCTGTTGATCCGATGGCTACCAAACTTCAGAAGATCACCCGCTGGGCTAATCTAAAGATTGTCTGAAAATTTCATCAAAAATGGTCTACCCGTTTGGAGTCCCTAGATACATCGTCTTTTATCTATATAGATTATCTAAATGTAAAAAGTGGTTATTGTGACATAACGATAAGTTGGACATATAGTATCGCGAAGTTTTTTGTAGTTACTGATATGTTCTTTAATATTATAGAACATACTTTTGTTTTATCATCAATAGTTTCCGCAGCGCATGCGACGAAAGATGTTTTATGGCATTTTTTTACACCTTGGGTTACGTTACTAAAGTTTTAGTAAGGATCCCTAATATTTTCTAGCAATAAATATAGCCTATGTTACTCAGGGTGAATGTAACTTTCTAATGGTGAAAGAATGTTTTAAATCGGCACAGTAGTTTTTGAGTTTATTCATTACAAACATACAAAAATACAAATCTTTCTTCTTTATTATATTAGTATGATTTAGATTTTCCAATAATTGTGATAATTTTGTTTTGCCACCCTCCTTCAAATTGAACTTAAATTTTCGACTTTCTTCAGTTCATAAAAGTTTGAAGACTAAATTAATAAATATTTTTTTTTTTTTTGTTTTCAGTGACTGACCTCGACGGAATACATTCGGACGAGACGAATTCCGGCGACAATTCCAATGCCGGTTCAAGCGCTGGCGGCCCAGAAGATGACCAAGCAAGGCTACGGCTAAAACGTAAATTACAAAGAAATCGAACGTCCTTCACGAATGAGCAGATTGACAGTTTAGAAAAAGGTAATTGAATCTGTCATTTTATTTGTTAAATATAAAACAAACCTATCTCTAGATCGTTATAAGATAATAAGTTCGAAGAAATTTAAATTGATATTATCTGTTCATAAAAAATAAGATATCTAAAAATGAAATACGATACACTTCTTTTAACTAAAACTAAACGAAATTCTTTTTTATTATACAGAATGACTTTAAAGTTAATTCCTTTTTTTAACAGCGTGTAGCAATCAAATAGAGTATAGACGGGCAAATATTTCAAGTATTGAAAAAATAAATTAACCTCGTGTTTTTATCGATAAAACATCGTATTCACATCGCTTAGTTACTTATTTTTTTCAGATACCTTAATGAGAGAAATGAATATTCTTACAGAATGTATATAATAAGAAATATTTATTTTATATAAAAATTTATTATATTTGCAAACTATGGATATATACCTTCATTTTCCTGCCAAATAAACCTTATTTACTTATAAAAATGATTTTTTGGGAAAAAGGACATTTTTTATAAGTAAACACTAAATTTTTTATTTACAGCGACGTTTCGTTCCTTGTTTGAAACTTTATCAAGCTTTAATAACTATTAAATGTTTAGATTAAGCAGATATAAAAGTTAATATAAACATGTGAATATAAATTTGAATTTAACAATTATTAATAAAAAGTTTATAATAATTTCGATTAAAAAAAAATGTTTATATTAACTTTTATATCTATTTAATCTAAACATTTAATAGTTATTAAAGCTTGATAAAGTTCCAAACAAGGAATGAAACGTCGCTGTAAATAAAAAATTAAGTGTTTACTTATAAAAAAAGTCCTTTTTCCCGAAAAATCATTTTTATATTAATTACCAAGGACAAAAAAGAAATAAAGTCTTATTTACTTATTTTCATAGAATTCGAAAGGACACATTATCCAGACGTTTTTGCACGCGAAAGGTTAGCAGCAAAAATCGGACTACCCGAAGCGCGCATTCAAGTATGGTTTTCGAATCGTCGGGCAAAATGGCGTCGCGAAGAAAAGCTGCGTAATCAGAGACGTGGTCCGGCCGGCAGCGGTGGTAGTGTGGTCGATCAACCACCTCCCAGTGTTTCGCCTCCGAGACTTCAACTAAACGGAGGATTCGCCAATACTAGCATGTACTCTTCGATACCGCCCCCCATGTCTATGACAGACTCTTACAGGTGATTATTTAATTCTTTGATTTATAATCGGTCGTTACATAAGAAACTTCAGAGATTTTCGGATTTTCTTATGAAATTTAGAATCATAAACTTCTGTTCCATTTTTGTCTTCGAAATGTAATCACCAAGTTATTAATTAATTTTTGACCAAGATGTATATTACTCTCCACGGTTCTAAAAGGTTCTAAAGTTAGTCACAAACAGCGTCGGAAATGCATATATTAGAGCCGCCTGTTTGTTTTATGGGAAAGGAAGACTCCCACCACCTCCCAGTTACCGGTACAGAACGTGCGCTCGTCGATGATTGGTTATCGCTGGTTGTCGTGTCACTTGTCGCTTTCCTGCTATAAAGTACAGTCCAGTGCGCAATTGTTAAGTTGTTTCTTTGATTGTTAATTGATCAAGATGCCTAATAGAGTTTTGCATAGACAACCACAAAAAATAATTTTTTGGATGACTTTATGCAAGGAATTAGACCTTTAGTTTAAAGAAAAATTAAAAATAATAATAAAGCGCGAGTTAATAGTTTTTCAACCGACTGTACCTGCGCAAGCCTCCATGTGCATCTAACTTCAGAACCTTTTAGAACCGTGGCGCATATTATACAGTAGGTACAAATCGGAGCTCAGATAGCGGTTTGGCTCATAACTTTTTAACACTGAAAGCATTATGGAGTTGTGAGTCTTGGCAACCAACTTTACATGAAATGTTTTTGGTGGAATCTCTTTGTTTTTGTCATAAATGTGCTAAAAAAAGTTTTATAATAAAATTAGTTCTTTTTATAATTATCGATTTTCCGTTGTTTACAGTCCGATGTCGTCGATGCCATCGTTCGGTCACCCGCATCCTGGCAGCGTGGTACCAGGAGGCGCGTCAGTAGGTCTGGGCGGTGCTGGTGGTATGAGTTCGAGTCCGGGTGGAGCGTGCAGTTTACAGCAACGCGATAATCCGGCGGGTTTAGGTGGCGCGACAGGTATGGGTGCCGTCTCAAGCGCCGGATATTCGTGCATGACGCGTCCGCCCGCCTACGACCACCTGGGACTCGGCTACGGTTCAAGACCATCCCCATGCAGCCCTTCTCAACCTTATCAGATGAATGGACACCAGTATAATACCAACGGATCGTCCTCTACAGGTCTGTACACTTTTTTTTACCTTAAACTTATGGCGCGATTCTGTAAGTTCTGTAAAACGCTTTGAAATTTCTGTCTCACTTTTACTTATGCAGTTTTTAGTTTGTTAGAAAGTGACCGATAAATTCTTACATTGACCGTACATAATAAGCCCATCTAAATCTTGTGAACTCAGTAATTTCACGAAATTGTTAAGATGGCGGTTCGCGCCGCGACAGAGACAGGAGACCGAGACCGAAGGCAGAGACGGGAGACCGAGACAAATGTCTCAGTCTCCGGTGGTCTGTTGTGTACCGAGACCAAAGACCTCTGTTCATTCAGTTTTGTTGAGTCGTTAGAGTCAGTCGTGTCGTGTTCTGGAAAATTATTAATCCACAGCGTAATGGAAAGCCATTCAGTTATGAAGTTACTATTGGAAGAAGAAGAAGACGATGACTTGCTATTATATTATTATTATAAAACAAAACGAAGAATGCCTATCAACAAATTATATACAACTAGAGGACATTATTATGATTATCCTTCAAATTTTCATCTCTGTATGCGTCAAATTGAGAATTAAATAGCGCAGGGTGTTGTCTAATCATTTCAATCAATGTATCGGTGTCTTCATCTGAAAACGACGTCATTTTTCACAATTTTGCACGTGTGTCTCGACCGAGACGCGAGACAGTACTAGTCCGGGGTAGCGACCGTCTCGCGGTCTTCTGTCTCGCGTCGCGGTCTCCTGTCTCGGTCTCGCCAGCGAACTGACACACATAGACAACCTAAGGTCAAGTAACGGTCTCGGTCTCCAGTCTCTGTCTCCGGTCTCGGTCTCCTGTCTCTGTCGCGACGCGAACCGCCACCTTTAGAACATACCGAATCCCATTGATCGCCCCGTTTTCGGGGACAGATAAATCGGATTCGTTGGTCTCTACTTCATGCGACCCCCCGAATATTCGCAAATGACCAATAACTACCTCTTTTTCACCCCGTTTGATATACAGACCAGATAGAATGGAGCGATCGAATGTTTTCGTGGCTTTGAAGCTGCGAGTGATATGGACTAAGTCTAGGTCTATACTAAGACCTACACCTCCTCTTTTCACCCTCTTTTCCCACCAAACCCCGTATTTTACGTGTGAGAACTTGTTCTCCGGGAAACTATTTTTGTGAACGCAACCGACGTCGACCGATCGTGAGTCTATCTGAGAGTGCACCAAAATGTACTTTATTAACATATAAATAAGTGTCCAAAACAATGTTTTGATAATAAAGAAACCACGTAACCACATTTTAACAGTATTTAAAAGAATTTCATCTCTAGGGTGTAAAGGGTTAATTAGAAAATGTAACATTGATCATTATTGTTTCAGGATTAATATCACCAGGTGTCTCAGTGCCCATAGCAGTCCCTGGACAGCCAACCGATATGGCGGCGCAATACTGGCCACGGCTACAGTGACCTTGGTGGGCGTAGAAAACCTCAGTGGTGGAAGCGCCGGATATCGACATTTCAGCACAGTGCAATTCGCTCGTTTACTCGTCACATATATAAAAATGCAATGAACACACGGATGGAAAGAATACGTCATGAAGCTGTGTCAGTTGTCAAATTTGTTGTAATATTAATCTAAGTTCTTCTTTACCAGTGCGTATTTTAATATATAATATGGTGGAAGCGCCGGGTATGCAACATTCTATTTGTAATCTAAAAAAATTAATGTGAGGATTATAAGTTCAGTGGATGAGCAGTGTCGGATTAGCCACGTAGCAAGAGTAGCAAATGCTACGGGCCCCGCGCTCCAACGCCTGTCTGACCGTAATAAAAAAATATTAATTTAAATAGGAGCGTAAAATATCTTGCATGCCTTAAACGCGAAGCGCTTAGGCTATGCCTCACTTCCACTTGAAAATCTAAAACTCGATTTCGTCACGTTAAATCGTAAAAATAAGTAGGTATTGTACGAACTTTTTAACGTTAATGTTCTAATGTTTAATTATAATCGATATATTTAGACTAGCATTTATACCACATTTCTACCCTTCAAGCGGCCAGATTTTTATTTTTTATATAGGTATACATTTATTTTGCGAGTTTACGTAGCCGAGATTGAACTTTTTTAATCGATTTTAATATAATATCGATTACAAGTATTTCGAGAAAACAGGCGAACTATTTAAATTTTATTAACTCAGTCACGATCCAATCTACTGTGGTTGGTTGATTTATTATTAAATATAGATTCATTTTATGAATGAATATAGCTGACCTTTTTTTTGAATCGATTATCATATCGTCTTAATCATGTCACTTTGTTGAATATAGAGCATGATTTGCTTAAAGAAGTCGATATTGAAAGTGTTATCTCTAAATTTGCCCATATTAAATCCAGAAAAGTTTATTTGTAACAGTTTTGTTTTATTTAATACCCTAAACTTGAGAACCTAAAGCAAACCAAGGGCCCCTTGACAGAATTTGCTACAGGCCCCGCGCTGGCTTAATCCGGCACTGTGGGTGAGCATTATAATATGAAAAATGTATATTTCCATACGGTGAAGTATTTTACTACTGCTTTGGATCTATGAAGACCTCTTCAAGCAATCGAAATTATCGAAAAAGTGCAAATGAAAAACTTGAAGCGAACACAAAATCATTTTTTTTTTTTAGTGTTACAATTCGTACTTTTATTTTAATCCTATTAATATATAGATTAGGTTTGAGAGACACATTGCAAGGATTAAAATTATTGCTAAAAGCTGATTTAAAAATCTATGTATCAAACAAAAAACGTTTGGTGCCACTGATCTAACTTGACAACTGAGGACTACATTAAAGAAATACTGACAGTAAACTGAGCGAAAAAAAAACTGTCAGTGTTTTTAAAGACAATCTTTGTGATTTTATAACTTTCATTTTAAAAAAAATGTTAATAAATTTTAAATGTGAAAATTTGTTTCTTTTAAAAATCATTGTAAGCATTAAAATTTCATTGTAAAAATTATACTCATCGTATAGAAGACCATCTGAATGAAAGTACAAGAAAATTTTAAGCGTCTCAATTTTTTATATTTATTTTAAATGAAAATTATTCTGTGTAGAGATGTTCCTATTTATTATAATTTATTTTTTGTTTAAATGTCGTCATATACTGTCGTAAAATATATACGTTCTAAGTGACGTAGCCAGAATATTCTTTCGGGGGGCAAATCTGGAATGAAGCGACCATCTGTGTAACTTCCAACTAAAGATTATGTTTCAGAACAAATTAGAGTCACGAAAAAATTAGTAATTTATTGAGGTATCTTCATCAACAATGGGATAAAAAGAATCCGCAGAAAAAACGAGAGCACATTTCCGAAGGATCAAACGAAACTGACTGCAGAGCAGTTAGGAAAAGATTATCCACCTAAGTAAACGGTCTTTTATCTGATTTCTATTTTGCATAGTTTGTAAGTATTTAGATTTCTTCAACTGAGAATGTTACCTTCGAATTTTGTTAGTGCAACTCAACTATTATTTTTTTCTGGCGGGTCATCTCAAGGTTAAAAAGCACGTGTTATAATGAGTGATAATAGATTGAAGACTTCAGAGCAACACAAACCCTACCCCTGGCTACGTCACTAGTTCTAAAATATCATTCGCGAACAGAAGGAGCAGCATGTACTATTTTAAGGGTAACAAAAAACACACTAAAAAGTGAATATAAACGAAAAATATGGTAATTATCCCAATTATATCTGAAATTGTAATACTTACATTTTTAAACATACAGTTTTGTTAAAATTTGAAATCAGGCATAAAAGAAAAATAGTATGCAAAATTAAGGTCCGAGTTTAAATTAAAAATGCAAAGCCAAAAACTTTTTCGAAACCGAATATACTAGCACATAAAAATTCTATCTAGAATCCAGTGGCGAAGTATAATTTTTTTAAAGTTGAGGGTTAATAAAACCGTAAAGTTAATTTATATCTCATTAGGCCAAATTAATAATAGTATTTTATGTATCTCGCTTGTACTGAGAGGTACTATCACGAGAGTGTGACATAGTGTTAACACGAGCGATTTGATGAGCATTAACAGTCACTCGAGTCATAATATCATTACAAATAAGATACATACTATTTTTTTTGCACGTACCTCCTATAAAATAGCTGATTTTACCTTCATAATAAGTATATACAGAGTAAACTCCATGTAACGTCATTCGATTTAACGCTAAACTCCCTAAAACGTCGAAATTACTCGGTGAATTACTTGGTTGATTTGCCTTGTTGTCAATACAATGATGCACTCTATGTAGCATCACACCCACTTTAAATAACGACCATATGTCATTATCAAGCAACTGGTAAGAACTGCAACTCGAAGCAGCGAAATTATTAAAAAAAACTTTTTCTATAACCAAGTTGATCCCACAGTATCCCAAAATATGAAAAAACCCGGGTCGCAGTGCCAAAACCCTGCCGACAATATAGTGTATTTGCTTATACAGGCAGTGTGGCTCTATTATGAGAACTTAAGTTGGTTTTTGGGCAAAATAAAAAAAGGTGACTCCTTAATACACCCCTTAAAATAACTGTTTTTTTTATTGCAATAATATAATCTCTATACCAAATTATATATAACTTTCAGTAAATAATTCACTGTCTGCAAACTAGTGTTTTCATAAAATTTGTAAATCCGGCCCTGTTGGGCCGATTTTATTAAAATTTTTGGGACACTTTTTAATTACTACTAAAGGGTTAAATGTCAATTTTGAAACGATTCTGAGAATTTTTTCGGTATTTTGGGGTCCAAAAACATTTTTCAACCCCCAAAAACTACCCTTAAAATGGCCCGATTACGCCCATTTTAAATAGGCTTCTTGCGGTGATGGATTTCAACACATGGGCCAAATTTCGTTAAAATCAATTAACTCTTTCGAAAGTTATTGCCCGCACATATATATATATATATATAAACATTTTTAAAAATGGTGCCAATGTGTTTAGGAGGTTATGAAACGTCGAGAAATTTTGGTCCGACCCCTAGGTCCCGCCATCCGACCGACGCCAATAGTGTATGTTTCCATATGGCAAATACACTAATAAAATACATAAAAAAATACATAAGAAAATACAATCAAAATACTGGCATAGCAAAAAAACATCAGACGAAGATAACAGATTTTACGCGTTGTTATTTGTGTTAATAGTAATGTTTGTAAATTGTATGCGTTAGTATTAAATAGTACTATAATAGTAAAACAATATAGATTTTTCTTTTTCTCCATATAACGACAACTCTCTATAACGCCCGAAAATGCGCAGTACCTTCAGCGTCGCTATATAGAGTTTACACTGTATTTTAATCTGTTACAATTCCGTTATATTGACAATTTTGGATTGTTTACGAAGACACAGTATACTTTATTTCTGTCGCTTATATAGATTTAAAATCGCATTACTTTTGTTTTACTTTACGCACTAGTGCGAAAAAGAGGCATTTACAACCGTCATGCAGCCATGAAAAGCAGCTATTATATAAGGGGTTGTACAAAAAAATATATATTATGTGCACTAAGAGAGTTTTTTTAACCATTACTGTTTTACTGCTCAATAAACCTACTTACGATAGCATGTCGCCACTGCTAAAATTCTAAAATCAAAAAACTGCAGAAACAATCACCTACAAATCACACATGTTTCCTTCAATTGATAAGACTAATAAATATCTGTAAATTTTGTAAATAAAGGCCAAAGGGCATTTATCAGTCACAATTTTTTTATGCGAGTTTAATTTTACATTAAATATTTCAATATTCCATGTGTTATATTATTTATATTTGAAGCAATTTAATCATAATTCGCCATGCATCTTCAATAATTTGCAATGTTTTAACACTATTAAGAATGTCGGTCTCTGAGACCTTTGTAAAGAATTTAATCTACAGGTTTCAACATGACTTTCATTTGAAAGATGATATCAGAATTTATCAGAGTTAATTATTGCATCCATAACTTCAATAATTTACAAATTGCAATGTTTTAACACTTAGCTGGTCTCTGAGACCTTTGTAAAAAAATATTGTATTCAATCCTTTCAACATGCGTTTAATTTGAGTTAGAATTTACCGTATTTACTTATTTGCGTTGCGAACTATAACCTTTTATAGTTAATGTGTCAAACACTATTTTACGAATGTCGGTCTCTGAGACCTATGTAGAAAAATTTACCGTAGTCGTTTTTTGCGGCTATAACAGTTTTTCTATTTAGCACTCTTTCAAATATCGGTATCTAAAACCTATTTTAAAGATAATGAGGCAACAAAAAATACGTGTCTCTCAGACCGACATCACCGGTTGAGTGCATAATATTTTGTTCCTTGCGCATCCATTCATATTCATAAGGCCGTGTCCTACACTTCAACGAGAAAATATCAAAGTCTAAACAAAAATATGTAGACGTCCAATTTGTAGGGGATAGCTGGAGAGATTAAAAATTACCCTCGTCGAGCATTAAAAGTATTTTACATGGAGTAGGTAAATTTGTGAATAAATAGGTTTAAGAAAACAAAAAGTGTTTGTTTTGATGTTTTCTCGCTACATATGAAATATAATGTTTTTAATTCTCTAAAATGTCTGATGTTTTACGGCTATAATATAGATTGTCGATTATAGACGCTCGACAATTTGGATCCTTACTTCTGATAACATCTATATAGCCGTAAAGTATTTGTAATTCCAATCAGTAACATAACGTTTATAATTCCAATGCATTCTATAAATTATTTTAACAATTTCGACCACATATTTTGGTGGACCGATTGCATATCACAATATGATCTCTGATCGAATTGAAACAGAGTCGATATTTTTTAGATCAAATGTATGTGATTTTAAAACTTATGTACGTATAATGTAAATGTATTTATAAATAATTTCCATGTATATAAATATTATAATAATATTCAAAAATTGTAATTAACACTACAGTGTTGTTCATAACATTATGTAATAAATAAATTTGTTATGTGTGTAAAATATATTGGTTTATTATTAAGCAGACATTTTTCCAATGTTCTAGATATATCTTTAAAGTTCAATTCCAAAATATGTAATAATAGAAATTAGTTTCACGGGTAATTGGAATAAAAAATCAATTTAAACACTTATTGATTGCAACGTTTCGTCTTTATTATAATTTAAACATGCTGAGAGCTTGAAAAAGTCTTGATTTAATAAAGACGAAACGTTGCAATCAATAAGTGTTTAAATTGATTTTTTATTCCAATTACCCGTGAAACTAATTTCAATGTTCTAGATATAGTTGTATAATAAAAATTATTTGTCGGGAAAAAGGACTTTTTAGGTAAACACTTATTTGTTATTTATAGCGACGTTTCGTCCCTTGTTTGGGACTTTTGAATGTTTTGATCAAGTAGATATAAAAGTTAAAATACACATGTAAATGTAAATTTGAGTTACACAATTATTCATTAAAAAGTTTGTAATAATTCCGTTTTTTAATAAATATTTTTACGGTTGATGTTCAAACTATTTTTTTTTTACTAACCGTCAATAAAATAAAATAGTTTGAACATCAACCGTAAAAATATTTTTTAAAAAACGAAATTATTATAAACTTTTTAATGAACAATTGTTTAACTCAAATTTACATTTACATGTGTATTTTAACTTTTATATCTACTTGATCAAAATATTTAATAGTTATAAAGCTTGAAAAAGTCCCAAACAAGGGACGAAACGTCGCTATAAATAACAAATAAGTGTTTACTTAAAAAGTCCTTTTTCCCGACAAATCATTTTTATATTAATTAAAGAAAAAAAAAGTCAATAGTTGTATAATTTCTATCAAAATTGCGGAGTATATTTGTTAGATTGTTTTAGTAACGGATATTTAATAGTACTGTATTTATTTACATTAATATCAACAGTATGACTATTACCTACGTAGACGAGCTAGGGTGGAAGAAGTAGAATTGTAGATTATAGATGCTCAACAGCTCAAAAATTAGCTGGGGTAACTCGCGAACCGTTCTGTACAAAAAATAGAGCAGTAACTTTTATGCCGTTTTGTCCACAAATCAGAGGAGGATCTCCTAAACCGTTTTCTCCAAAAATTATTTTCCATTTTTTTTTATATTAAGTAGAGTAGGAGGGGACTTCTGAACAGGTCTGTCCAAAAATTATTTTCCAAAATTTTTTATAAATAGATATTACGTAGACGAGGGGGGATTTTCTGAACTGTTTTGTCCAAAAAAAAAAAAAAATAATATTAATTAAAATAATTGTTCTTGTGAAAAAAATCTAATTAAATTAAATAAAACAAATTTCTAGACTATTTTGGTGTTACCCAGAATGCACCACAAGACGGTATTCTCTTAGGTTTTAGCCCACCCCTTTCATCTCGGTCCTTATATTTATATTTTTTGTGGTGAATAATTTGTTATTAGTCCATTTCAATTTGAATATTCCGATTTTCATTTTCATCGGAAATTGGGTCAAATCCATTAAAGTAAAGAATTACCTAATTTTTTTTCGCTTATTTTGCGTAGTTTTTTAAAAACAGTTTTTTTCAAATTTTTATCCATATATTAAACTTAAACTTTCGATATCTCGAAAACTAATCGATATATCGAAATTCTTAACTCTTTGTTTTTGCTTATTTTAAAGAGTTTTATAAAAACAATCATCATTTTATGGATATTTTAAATTTTAACTTTCGATATCTAGAATACTAATCGATATATCAACTTTTTCTTTTTTTCTGCTTATTTTGAGCTGTTCTATATATAAATTTCTGCAATTTGTGACCTCACAAAACTTGATGACTTACCGTTGGCAAATGTTCAAGTTCCGCAATGCCCCAAACAGAAGAAATTTATTTTCGAGTTTTGTAAATAAAAAGATAGTTAGATTACTGATCGAACCGTTGATTTAGCGGACGCTTTTAGTATTTGCATAAAAAAAAACCCGGATCGCAGTGCCAAAACCCTGCCGACAATATAGTGTATTTGCTTGTATAGGGCCGTGTGGTTTTATACTTTTATGTGAAATTAAGTTTGTTTTTGGGCAAAATAAAAAATTTAACCCCTTAATACACCCCTTAAAATAAAATTTTTTTTCTTAATTGTAATATTATTATCAATCTAACGTCTACACCGAATTAAATACACCCTTCAATAAATAAGTCACTTTCTACAAATTAGTGTTTTCAAAAAATTTGTCAGTCCGGTCCTGTTGGGCCGATTTTATTAAAATTTTAGGGACACTTTTTAATTACTACTAACGGGTTAAATGTTAATTTTGAAACGATTCTGAGAATTTTTTCGATATTTTGGGGTCCAAAAACATTTTTCAACCCCTAAAAACTACCCTTAAAATGGCCCGATTACGCCCATTTTTGCCAAAGTGTTTAGGAGGTTATGAAACGTCGAGAAATTTTGGTCCGACCCCTAGGTCCCGCCATCCGACCGACGCCAATAGTGTATGTTGCCATATGGCAAATACACTAATTAGTGAATAAGAGCGTTCGTAGCGCTTTGTAGATTTGAATTAAACTTCGGATTACGTTTCCTTACCGACTCATTTCTATCGCTGTCTAAACTCATGTTACAAAATTTGATTTATATTTTTGTCGTTTTTTAGGCACATTTTAAAGCATTAATATAAGTACGAAACAGTTTCTTGTTTCTGCATGCGCGAATTTGTTTTACGTAAACCAAAAATTAATTTCATTTTAAATTTCTTCGTCAGCGTTTTATTTTTCTTCAACTATTTTATAAAAAAAGTTTTCACAATAAATTAATGCATAGATAATTAAAAAAACTACTTACAGTTACATTTTTTACCAATTTTCTTGGCGCGTCTCTTCAAGCCAAATGATTTTAGATCGCGAACCATTAAGCGCACTATGAAATGTTTGTGACGTTGCGAATGTTGCAATCGTCCGATTTCGCAATATTTGCCACATTGTACGAAAATATCACGTCCGCTCATTTAAAGAAAATCTTTGTCCATTGAAAGCGGAATAAAATGACAAATACACTAATAAAAACCATTGATTCTTTTTCAGATAACCCATTTTCAAACAAAAAATGAAAAAACAAGATTAGATTAGAGCTCTTCGTTGATAAAGATTTTGAAGCTAAATGAAAAAGACAAAAGGGCTGCTCCCTGTTCCTCTTGCGGATGCCCATGTTAACAAAGCCAAACTTAATTTCTAAAAAAAATCGACACTAGCACATCAGTATATTTATTAGCAAAGAAATGTACAAGCGCGTCCATTCAAGCATGTTGAGTCGCGGTTGGCTCAAAATATGTAACTTCCGAAAAAAGCACAGGTTTTTTAACACACTTCACAAATCAAAGTTTCATTTAGAGCATCGCTGAGAATTATAATAAAATTATAAATAGTTCAGCAACAAAAAAATTAATTGTGCATCTAAGCATTGATGGAATACGAAATAAAGTTCGAAAAAAGCTCAGCTAAAAAGAAATTATAAATTCTATCGCGACTGAACTCCAATTTTTTTTAACGTTGATTAGCCTGATTCTTATCTATGGCCAGTAGCCGACTGAATGAGTTTTATACTTTTATTCGAAAATAGACCATAGAAACAACAACGACCTTTGCATGACCTTTCCGTGACAAACTGCAGGTCAAAAAAGGTTATAACAGCTTGGGTTGCGTAACTACCTTTAAAAATATAGAATTTTAAGACATTTTATATTACATACAATTTATTGCTTCTTTCCAAAAAAATACAGAGGAAGTTTTGTGACCAATCGATTTTGAATTTTTTTGTGATCTCACTTGTCAAATTTCTTGAACCTAAAAAAGCGATGTTTGTCTGACTTCTGTTATCGACCGTCTATAATTCGCAATATCTGTTAATCAAACCGCCGAATTGATTTATTTTTCGTTGAAAAAACTACGATTATGTATTTTTAGTGTTCAGCGCAAAACGGAACATTTATGAAATCACTTCGGGTTTCGTTCGTTCATCTGTCACAGACGATTTTCTTTTAAACTACTTGACGTCGAAATTTGAAATTTGGCACAGAGATAGTGTGGTGGCCCAATTACAGACGTGAAATATAAAAAGTTGAATTTTGATTTTGCGGGTTAACTTCAAGAGCAAAATTGGAAAATACAAAAGAAATTAATTTAACAAATTAACCATAACAGAGTAATGACCGTATTTTGGAAACATATACGAATAAAACACAAATATCAATTTCAAGATAATATATTTCATAAAGTTTTTATTATATTCACAGTCACGATAATTTATTAATTTAATAGAAACTCTCCAAGAAATGTCAATATGTAAAACACTACACAAATAACATAAATGCAAACGGTTTTTTATGTACAAATCAAATATAACAATTAAATATAAATATTTATGGCTTCTACATCAGTCGTCTAACAATTCATCGATTTCATCTATGATATCACAGCTGACCGATGTTCTTTCTAAATTATTGCTACAGCTACAGTCTAGACTTACCGAATTGTCAACGGTACTTTGATCCGCGGCATTTTGCTTATCGTTATTGGTCGTCGAATCGCAAACCATATAATCATCCGGTTCCAGGATAACCATATCTGGTACTTCTTCTACTTGTAACCTACTCTCCGCAAAAGACCCTGAATCCGAGCCTTGCGAACTATTATTTGAATTTTGTCTAATTTCTCTACGTTTACAAAATGACATTTCAGTCGAGCTATCGATAGACAAAGAACGCTTCAATTTCAAAGGAACATTCGGTTTCTTGTCGGCGTCATTATTATTATTAAATGTTTCCGCGCCATAAAAATTGTCTGAATTATCGTCGCAAGTCTTCTTCGAACGTTCGGCTCGTATCTCGTCTAAAGTTTTAATTTTAATATCGTCGACGGGTTTCTGTTTTTGAAGTTTAATTCTCCTCGAATCGTTCGTGACGTCTACTTCGTTACTATCGTTATCTAAACCGACCGAATCTTCAGTCGACGGGCGTTTTCTTTTCCGTATTTCACTTAAAGTTAAAACGTTGATGGCAGAAGTTTCGGTATTGATTTTTTTGTACAGGCTGCGTACCGTCGTCCGATTAGCGAGTATCCGCCGCAAATCGTCGCCGTTGTTTTGCTGAAGGCTTAGGTTCAACTCCGTGGACGCGGAATCGTACGAATAATAGGCAGCGGACTCAGCTTGTATCTTTTCCAAACGGATTTCCTCCAGGGTCTTGACATGAACGGAATGCGTCCCCGTTGCCGATTTTACAGGAGTTGTGGATGCACTCTCATTGTCTGACTCTGCAAGAATACACGATTCAATTTTAGTTGTATGCCAAATTATCAAAAACAAAAATGGGAACAAAATAATGGCAACATTTACAATAACTTGGGTACGTAAATTTCAATTGTTTTTTTTTTTATCAATGCATTCTTGCAGTTTCAGTTAATGGCTGAGCAGTGGAAAGAAAAACGTATCGATTTGAAATTATTTATTTGCTTTTTCGTGTGAGCGAATAATATATTACTGTCAATTTGATAATTTGTTAGTTAAAAATAAATAACAAACACTTTATATAATATAATGAAAGAAATGTACATCACAAAAAAAAAATGAAAAAAAAAAAGAAAATCCCAAATCCACACCCTATTTTTTTAATGTAACAAAGTAATAGCGAATAAGTAAAATTCAAAATAAAATGAACTTTTTATGAAGTTAATTAAAAAACAGGCTTAAGGTTGTCGGAACACTTTGAATTTAAGCCAAAAATAGGGCTTCGGCTGATAGCTGATTGTAGACTTATTTGTCAACATTTTCTATATAAGAAAGATAAAGGACAAATCTAGGTCTCTAATGGACTACTTTTGTAATTTATGTACGATTTACTAGAAAAAAGTTGCTATTAATTGTGTCAAAAAACACACGTTTTCAATATTACACTACGACCTTATTCGTACTTATTTCACCAAAATTGTTCCATCACAAACCTAGTGACTCTTCCTTTTTCAGAAAAGTTTTTCAAATCTTCAAAATACTTCCAAAATTTAGAGTAATCAGCTGACAGCAGCATCCTCACAACAGCATTTTTTAGCCTCATAGTAAGGCTTAAATTCAGCGCGTTCCGACAGCCTTAACCTAAATTATAAGGAATATGCAACAATATCGACAAAATGGACGTTGAGAAATCCGAAACGGGTTTCGAACAATAAATGAGTGAAAATATGTAACAGAATTTATGTATTTTCTTTTTTAAATATTCATTATTACTTTGCGACACAATAGTTAATCGATAATCACTAACATTATTATTAAACACATTACAAAATAACTATATAAAAAAAGATAGTTGTCAAAGTATTTCTTTCTGAGCAAAATAAATCCAATAGCAGAAGTACATTTTAATTGAAGATAATATTAAATAAACAATATAGTTGCACAAGTTTATATCACATACGCAGATCAAATTCTGCAAAGTTAAACAGTTTTAACTGATTTTTTTTTTAGAGATTTCTTATTTTTATATCAGATGGTGAAGATATTTTTTTTTTTATACAATTAACATTACTGATTTTTTCTTTCCAGAAGTAAATGTTTCGATTCTGTTTTCTTTAAACTTCTGGAATTTAGAGCTATATGCAATTCTAACGTACAAACTATTTAATCAATAAATCATCTCAATATTATATAAAATACATTATCATCAATGTACTTATCGAATACGAGACACATAATTTGCCTTACATCGAACAAAAAGCCTACTTTTGAAATACTAAATAAAGACATTTATTAAAACAAAAAGAAAATTGACCCTTTTTTTCAGTTTGCGAAGTCTCATATTAAACGATGGTAACAAACAAAAATTTGTGCCTGGCAAGTTTAAAAAAATTACCCACAAAAAAAAAAACAATCGAATTCACGTAAAACCCGACTTTTACAATAATGCTTCATCAACAGCTGAAATAATTAACAGATCGCTGCTAAAATTCGTAGTTCCAATAAATTTGGCAAGGTCATTTACTTTATACTATAACCATTTTCTTTTTTTAATTACTGACTTAGAGTACAAAACAAATAAATTAAATATTCTTTGTACAATTTAAGTGATACATAAAAAATAATCTAAGTAGTTCGTCTGCTTGCACTGATTCCTCTTAAACTTTAAACTCCAACTTCAGACCGTTCAGTTTCGGTTATTCGATTGGTCGAAACGGCGTCGAAGCACTACTCAAAATTTAAACGAAGCCATTGCAAACAGACAGAAGATCGGTTGTATTTGTCACCATTATGTTAGTCACAGGCAGTCATAAATTCTATCACGGCAACAAATACACAGAAAAAAAATCTTCAAAAAAACAAAATTACACTATATAGGATTTCAAATTAAATTCGAGGCAGCTAGAATAACCGATATTATTTCATAATTAACTATTTAATGAACTCTTCAATGAGTTCACATCAAAAAACGTGTCTTTTCTGCAAATAATACGCGAAAATTCAATAAAGTAATAATTTACAAAGTATCAGCTTTATTTGTTAAGTTCGTGAACAAATAAAGATAACATATTTCATGTGCAAGAAATACATTATTTTTTCTATAGTTCGAGTGAAAGATTCCGAGATGAGTTTTACAAATAAAAATGAATAAATATTTACAAATAATTCAGGAGGAAAGCAGAGAATATAGATAGATGTTTAGAAAAAAAAAATAAACTCGAAATAAAAAACGTTACACAAATAATTTAAATTACCGAAATATCTACTTTATCAACAATAAAACTTGTTTATGATTTTCCTGCTGTTAAAAACCGATTATACATAAAATGAATTTCTTTTTATTCTGTTGTCAACAACAGTTTTTCTTTAGTCACGGCATCTATCAATTTATCTCTGTATTACTTAAAAAAAATTGATAAACACAAAAAAATCAACATAAATAAACTTTGTAAATATGTTTCACCGTAAACTAATTTAACGAAATCGATAAATATTTGAGAATATTCATACAAGAATGCATTATGAATAGAAAAACGCAGCTTTGTTCAAGCATCACAAACAATTAAAAAAAAAAAAAAACCGTATCGCAAGATGTACACATCATAACAAACAAATGAATTGTGTGTAGTTTACCAATTGTTTATGCTGAGCAAAGCTTTAAAACAAAGAAAAACAAAAAGAAAACTTAAGATGTTATTTGATACAATATTATCTAACTGGTCTAACAAAAATTAGTTCTCTACCGACTCATTTCGAATGAACTTATGATTTTAAATTATAAAAAAAAAAAAAACATATACGTCCGGGTTATTATCTTAATTAATTATTGCTGGACAATATATCAAACGAGTCAAGAATGAAAAATCAAAAGTGATTATTCAGAAATGATTATTATCAAAACGCTTTAATATTCACTCAATCCATTCTTATTTTTTTTTTTGTTCTTTATAAAACGTTTGCTTTAGTAAAAATATATCTCCCTTTCATTAAAGTGTTACTTAAATTAGAGCAGACCGTAGTATCGTAAATTATCAACCATAAATTTAAAAATCGAACCCCATATATACATTCATCGGTACGCGCTCTGAAATTCGGCCCTGCTTCATAAAAACAATTTTACAATTCGGGTGGAGAATAAATTTCGATACGGAAGCAAGAATAACCAAATCAAATTCACTCGATCAATTTTAAACTTCCTACTTCTACACAGCAAACGTTTCATTTTTAGTCGAAATAAATATAAATATTATACGATACCTAACACTGCCGACACCGACGCAAACGGGTTTGCATTCGGTGTGAACTTTCAACTATGACTACGTTAATTACCTCGAACAGTGTCGAGTGACTTAAATTCGTTCGAAATACTATTCATGTAGCGCTTATACTAAATTTCTACAGCATTTTGTATCGAATACTATTTTCGAATTCAAAATCTTGCTGTAAATTGCGATTACGAATAGAATCAATCTTGGAGATTTATCTTTAATTTCATTTTATCAGCGTGTCAAAAAATCTGAGTTCAATCGGCGCATCGCGGATATAGAACAAGCAAAAGTGTTTGGCGCTACACTCAACAACTCAAATATTCATATTAAGCTTGCGTGTTCGATTCAAAAATCAAAATTTACTTAAACCAATCCCTTCAGAAATTCGGGATTCAAATGCAATAAGTTTCATGACGCACTTTAATAGCTACTTCGAAAAATCAACACTCAGTATTTGTAAAATGCAAAATTTTACTGTGGTTCGCGCATTATAATCAAACTAAGACACGAAGACATTTCACAAATTCACTTGAAATTTATATTGCAAAATGGCGACTAACTGATCGTGCCAATCACTTAAAAAATTCAGCACCGCATTTGATAACTTGAAGTGCTCTCAATTTAATTTTCTAAAATCCGTTAAGTCGCTCGAAACATTCGAGATAAACGTAGTTTTTTTGCTTTTAAATATAATCATCACAGCTGAATAGTGATGTAAAATATCATATCAAAATATTATCGTAAACCAGCATTAAAGTTTTAAAACTGATTAATTGTAAGAGGTATATAATAATATACAAAAATTTACCACTTCAAATACTTTTTAAACTACATTTTTTTTTTAATCTTAACATCGCCAAGTTATTATTTTTTAAATAAAGCCAAATTATTTATGTAATATATATGGAAATATATATATTTATGAATTGGCTTCTTGTACGAATCTTAGTTTTAAGATAGTACAAGCAATGCTAATACAGACTCATACCTTCCTCAAAATTTACTACTAATGGATCTACAGAAACTGAAGCTAGTTTAGCTTTATCTTCGTCCAGTCCTTTCCCGTCGGAACGGGAACATTCATTTTCACTCGGCAGATTTGCAGCAGTGGGTTGGTCATACTGATTGTTATCTATAATTGCAAACAGTACATCAAATGTCAGGCTGGCCATTTATCATTTTCGAGGTAGTTCTAGCGTTGTATAATAAAGAAAAATCATTTTTCGACAGATTTGGCTCATTTTTTTTCATGGCTCAAAATAACGTTTTGTAATAAATCCCGAAGTTTCAGAATATTCAACTGTTTAACAAAGTTCGCAGTTTACACATGCAGACCGAGAAAATTGTGAACTTTGGATATTAATTTTGTTTATTAAGTTCGAATAAGGTTTCTAACGAGTTAAAAATAATAAACGATACATCAATGCTAGTTGGCAGTGATGTCCTTTTAAATATTACTTTGAAAGTCATCTGTTAGGAGTCACTGTATACTATTAAGGGTGCCCAAATTCAATATTATAGGGTACTTTGTATCTTAAAATACTTAGGTTATTTATGAAGATTCTGTCAAAATTGATATTTACTTCAATAACTTCAATAATACAAATTGAGCAACAAATATAATTTTTAATAATATTGCCTCTACCAACAGTAATAGATATGTTAACAAAATAAAATTAGTTGCAATACTGTTCAATATTTTTATTTATATAAAAGACGTTTCAACCAAAAAATCTAAAATTAATATTTAAAGATTAGATACATGAATTATTACAATAATTATTCCTTGTTTTAGGTTTTTTGTGTCACTCATTGTTTTAATATATGGCATTTCATTACCATAGATTATATAATTTTTATAAAAATTTTGTAACCGTTTTTAATATTTTGTTTTAATTTTATTCAAACAATTGTAATTTAATTTTATATTTGAAAAATTGAAAAGGATCCAAACTGTTGGTTGAAACGTCTTTTATATAAATAAAAATATTGAACAGTATTGCAAGTAATTTTATTTTGTTAAAATATAATTTTTAATTACTGGAAAAGCTTGAAAAACTTTTTTTCTGACTTTAGCCTTCTAAAAATCAAGTACAGTGAAACTTCGTTTATCCAGGGTTATGTGGGGAGGTACCTCGGATAAGCGAAAACTCAGATAACACTGAAGAAATAAAAGATTCGAAAATTTTAATTGATTTTTATGTATTTGGAATGATAGAATGGAATTTGATCACAAAAGTATATAAAAGTGAAAATCCAACAAATCAAAGTAGCAATCGCCAAATAAAGCATAAACATAGCAGCTTCATCTGTTTTATCTGAGTTTTTCCGTATTATTGTCTCGGATAACGTGGAGGCTCGGTTGATCGACGGTCGGATAAACGAGGTTTTACTTTAGTTTTATTCTAGTAACATATGCGTCCACCAGAAAATATGAATATACTCATTATTTGTTCCTTGATATTAATTTCTAAAATTTAATATAATCAGAATTTTGACAATTGGTTTTACAATTCTAGGGTCGACTCTGTTGAAATATATATATTCCGTCCAGAGACGGCGCAAAAAGGTAAGATTCATGAACTGGCTTTGAAATATTCACTTTACTGATATTTCTCAGAAGTATGGTCTAAGTTGACAAAATTCTTAAGTTTAAATTATGCTTTTTTCTATTTACCTTGACGTCTATTCCAATCTGCTCTTTCAATCTGCACACTGGTACCTTCATTTGAGTCTTCTGTAGAATCTAAAGGTGGAACAGTGTTTGGCAGAACTCTCGGTTTTTTATGTCGAAAAGGACAATGCAATTTTCTGCATCCACTAGGTTGTGTTTCCCAATAACAAGGAATCGCTTTACGGTTTTTCTAAAAAAGAAAAAATAATATTTCAAACCATTGCTAAATAATAGCTAATACAGTAAAATCTCGCTTAACGCGGGATATACGTTTCAATTAGTTCCTGCGCTATACGAAGCAGCGCTAAACGAGGTCATCTTAATACGTAGATAATAGGCATAAGTGAAACAGAACCGAAAATAAGAAAATTTATTAGTTTTTTGTTTAATTTTGTAACACTTATTGTTAAATACTTTTTTGCCACATTAATTATGGATTTATTAATTGCTAATATCGATTTTTGTTCATAAAACATTTATGAAAATCAAATAAAAGTTCGAGTAAGAAGTTATGTTTGTGATGAAGAGGTTCCTCATTTGACATATTTTGTTTTTCGTGAAGACCTTATCTAATGTCGTTTGCCCTTTTCTGTTTCGTTCAGCAAGCTGTTGTCGATAGCAAGATATTGCATCAATGACACTTCGTCTTGCCTTTGAACTTCTATCAACATTTGAATCATTTTGTATAAACTGATCCATAATTTACATTATAATGGCTAAACTTTTTTTTTAGAAACAGCGTTAAGCGAGATCTTACTGTAGTTTGCTATAAAATATGAAACACCCATTGTTGCAATTATGCGATATTAGAAAAAATTACTATTCAAACAATGTCACTGTTAATTGCTAAATAATGTTTAGTTTCAAGTTAGCGCAAGTATCATAATCGTTCATTGCAAATGTGTTTTAAAGTTATAAACACGCATTTTCAAGATCAATCCGGCATTTCTTTAATAAAATACATATTTTAGTACTACAATGATGTAAATTTTCACTTCAAAAATCAATTTAAAGATTGCAATTAAGTAATTTGCTTGAAATATACTCAGTTTCTTCTAATAAAAGTGTTGTTATTGTAGAAAGGCAATTGAAGATTGAAATATCAAAGGTTTATTTTTAGATGCTATCTCCAATTCTTCATGTAGTTTCAATGGACACCAATTATATATTTATAGAAAAAGCATATCTTTCACATACCCTAAGTTCCATGTGGCGAAAGTTGCAATGCTGATTTAGACACTTTCCATGCTGCCAATAGGAACACATTGTTTCACAACCCAGCGCCGATGGTTCATGCCGAAACGTACAACTATCACCCTGGAAAATAAGATAAATAATTGTCATGCCATATGACAGATTTTAAATATGATATTTATCAAAAATACTTACTTTTGTACATGTAGAATAATAATAAAAATAGCAGTCATTATTCTTACGCGGTGATTCCATGGCAGTGAGCTTAGTAAAAAAATTGTCAAGCCCTTCCCTGCAAAGAAGAGATGGCTTTGAAATTAATTAGGTCTCCATATTTCACTAAAGTTAGGCTAGAATTTTAGATAAACAATAAAACTAATTTTAATTGGTAAACACTAATAACAGCCAAATTATAATGCGATAAAACAAAAAAGCCACTAAATAAAAATTGGGTCAAACAAGGCAATTTTTTTTTAAATTGGCAATTTTTAGAAACAGCATGGAAAAACCTTATACCAATAATACGATCGTGGCAACTCCATTGACGTTGATTTATACATAACAAAATAAATGTAAATTAAACTAAAGACTAGAAAAATAATTAACAATTCCTATTTAGCTATTTTACTTATAACAGTCAAGGAATTAACTAATATTAATGTCACTTACTACGTATTCCTCTTTCGTTCAGGCGTCGTTTCAATGAGCCACCGTAACATCTGTTTCCGTTCTAAATATTTAGATTAGTTTCCGGGTTATTCAAAATAATGAGGCAAATTCCAATAAATAATATAACAAAATAGCAAATATCATTAATTGATCTAATAGTTTTATTACTATTTTATATGTAATTATTTAGATGTAAATCTTTTTAAAGTGTATATTTGCATAAAACTTGTACTTAGCAAATTCAGTGTATTACTTATCTAGAGCTTCCCTAACTGTGCTAATAAGTATAACTATGCATATATAAAACGCTTGATTATTGCTTGAAATTTTGGAATAACTTTTCTCAATTTTAAATTTAGCTATTAAAATTTACTGTTGAGAGAGTGAGATTGTAGATTACAGACGCTTAATTAACATCTGAGATTTATTGTCGAGTGTTGACACCAGTGGCGTAGCTAATGGAGGGCTAGGCGGGGCAGTGCAACAGTTAGGGAACATACCCATACTACGTGACCTATTTTTTAAGATTTTTCGACCCCTCCCTCCCCTCGGTGACCACCCGTAGTATATGCCAAGACCCCCCCCATCCCTTAAGTTTTTACGTAGTATTGACCAATATGATTTTTAATCATTTCGCAGGCAGAAAGTGAAACAAATAATAATAATTTGGCTCACATATCGTCTTTATTAATGCGTTTATTGCATAAGACTGCATGCATACTTATAATTACTAGTCAATTAAATATTATAAAAAAGACAAACTTATGTAGAAACATAGTGCTACCGTAAATTAATTTACGAAAACAACAATTGTTTTTTGTTTGATCACATTAAGCGCGAGATTTCTCTCAGCGAAATCGACTACGTGACAAAAATCTAAGCCACCCCCCCCGCTCCTGTGACTGAGCGTAGTATTTTGACGACCTCCCTCCCCCCCATAAACGGGTCACGTAGTATGGGTATGTTCCCTTATCAACAATTAAAGAATCCCAAAATAGGGGGTCTATATTTTTGCAAATAACTCAAAAACTATTACGCTAATGAAATTAAAAGAAGGATTCCTAGAGGAGGGATTTCTAAAAAAATGTCGACTCCCTGAACTTCATCTCAATTATTAATACTTTTCATTTAGTGTCGAAAATAGGGCTCCGTGTGGTCGGCACTGTGTCGATAAAACATAACCAGTTTATATAGGGCCCCGATTTCATTTTTGCATCAGGTCACGTAACTACGCCATTGTTTGACACTTTTCTTGCTGCAGCTTTCTTATTCTGCACATATTTTTGCTGTAATTATTAAGTATTTACTGGTTCAACAACGTGACGTGTAATTGCTGAGAAAGAGACAGAGAGAGATTGCAGATTATAGACGCTCATCATCTGAGGTCATCAGCGTCTATCTAATTGCTAAGACATGCTCTAGGAAATAGGATGTGTGATAACTGGACGTACAACTTTTATATAAATTCAACTGGATTTGAATCAATGACAACATTTATTGTTTCTTGCATCACCCGTACAATATCAATAATAAAATCAGTACGCATTTAGAGACTGTTCCTAAATATACATATACCACGTATTTTTTATTATTTCATTCGGACAGTTATTAAAATATCAAAAGAAATAAAATTCCACAAGAAATCATTTCTTCAACAATAAAGTATAACTGTATTACCTAATATTTCGCAATAATTAACCTCAAAATCGAAATCCAATAACAAAATTCGAAATAAATTTAAATATTACAAACGGCTAAAAATATCAAATCGATTTTAAATTTACAGCATAAAACCAGTACTTTACACGTACTTAATATATTTAAGACAGATAACACATAATTATTATCATCAATAACAATTAGCGACATAAATTTCTAATAAAAAACTTGATCATCAATTTTAGGAAATTCATTTCAATAAAAACCATGGCTCACAAAAAACTATTCAAATATCACGTCAATATAATTTCACACAAATAAAGTGAATTATTAGAAACGTATATATTTTTTTCGTTTAAATAAATTACAACCTCTAAATTATAACAACAATGAATCATTTTTCTACGAAATCAATTTGGTCAAATACGAAAGTACCTTTACAAGTGAATGAATATAAAAATATAAAAGCTAGTAAATTTATAAAAAGTACATCTTTTAAAAAAACAAATATTATTTTTACAATGATTTTGGTTATATAATCCACTCCATACTTCCAAAAAAGCAGTTCAATATCTAATTACGCAATCGCGATCAGACAAGTCTTTAGTAAACCAATGAATCCATACATACTCGTTGCGATCAGTCAGCGATAGAATTTTCAGATGAGATCACTATCACTAAGTACCATGATCGTCTTGCGTAACTAGTAAAACAAATTAGTTTATTGTAATGAATTTCAAATAAATCATATGAAATTTAATAACGCAATACATCGATTCTCAATATTATGTACAATTATACACTGAATTCTATTTAATTAATATATACAATCTACATATCCATTAATTTTATAAAAACATATAGGCGAATCACATTAACATTTCAATTAGAGTTCTATTCCATTCATTATTACATTACAATAGACCATATTTATCTGACAGCAATTTGCACTCTTCAACTAAGTAATTTTGTTTGCCTCTTTTTAAGTAGTCGAACTCGGTTATAACAAACACTGCTATAACGAACAGATTAAAAAATCCTTTTCAAGTTTTCCATTAACGCATATAGTTTGTGATTACGGCCTTTCTAAGTCAACAATGTCGTTCAATTGGGTAAAAAGGGAAAAATATTTGCAGTTACTAAATATCCTGATGGTACTAAAATAATTTTGCAATCAGTAATTTACTGAAACAAATGAGCAAATGAGGATTGAAAGGGATGACGAAAAATCTGAAAGAGCAGTTTTATTCCAATAGCACAAGAAATTCTTTCAGCTTTTAAAATCGTAAGAAGTTAGTTTTATATTTTCTGATATTCGCAAAATGAAAGTATCAAATTTACTTTTTTATTGCTTTTGTTCTTTTATAACGAACGCTCACATGTTATGAATCAATTATACTGTCCCTTGGGGTTCGTTATAGCCGAGTTCGACTGCAGTAGCTTGTTAAATCAGCCCTTAATTTTCCCTAAGCGTTTTCAACCCAAATTTCACAAGCGCTGACTTAACATTAGGGCAGTAAAAATTTTATTTTATAAAATTATTTAAGACAATGGTTAATAAAAACAATAGCCTACTTCCAATTTTTTTTATCAACAAAAGAGGTATGTTTGTTGATAAATTCTAAGCTCTCAAAGCGTCCGTCAGTAATACAGAACTCTTCGGACACAACTGTGTTGTCTGGTCAATTTCTCGGACTATTTGACCCCAGTTCTGGCAATTTTAGCCGTTCGAGGTGTTTAAAACTACTTAAACCAAATATAAAAAAACCCGGGTCGCAGTGCCAAAACCCTGCCGACAATATAGTGTATTTGCTTGTATAGGGCCGTGTGGTTTTATACTTGTATTATGTGAAATTAAGTTTGTTTTTGGACAAAATAAAAAATTTAACCCCTTAATACACCCCTTAAAATAACATTTTTTTTTCTTAATTGTAATATTATTATCAATCTAACGTCTACACCGAAATAAATACAGCCTTTAATAAATAAGTCACTATCTGAAAATTAGTATTTTCAAAAAATTTGTAAGTCCGGTCCTGTTGAGCCGATTTTATTAAAATTTTAGGGGCACTTTTTAATTGCTACTAACTGGTTAAATGTCAATTTTGAAACGATTCTGAGAATTTTTTCGGTATTTTGGGGCCCAAAAACATTTTTCAACCCCTAAAAACTACCCTTAAAATGGCCCGATTACGCCCATTTTAAATAGGCTTCTTGCGGTGATGGATTTCAACACGTGGGCCAAATTTCGTTAAAATCAATTAACTCTTTCGAAAGTTATTGCCCGCACACACATATATATATATATATATATAAATATATATATATATAAATATATATATATATAAATATATATATATATACATATATATATAAACATTTTTAAAAATGGTGCCAAAGTGTTTAGGAGGTTATGAAACGTCGAGAAATTTTGGTCCGACCCCTAGGTCCCGCCATCCGACCGATGCCAATAGTGTATGTTGCCATATGGCAAATACACTAATAATCTGAAAAGGTCGCAAATCTGATCAACAAACGCAGCTGTATCTGAAGAGTTCTGTATTGTCGATAGATACTTTGGGAGTGGGGGGTAAGTTCAGATTTCAGAACTTACTAGCAAACAAATCTAGAAAAATACCGGTTTCCTGGCAAAAAAAAAAAACATCTCCACTTGATTTGAAAGGTGTCAGTCATAAATTTATCATTAAAATCACAGTAAAAGCTGCCACCAAAATACTTCGAAGTAGTGATGTAAAAAAATTAATTGCCATGGTTATTTATTAATATTATACAAAGCTGCGCAGAAAGTTTAGCGCATGCTTGTTATTTCCGGTCGAGATTTTAATTTTATTATCTATATAATTATTATCTATTTAATTAGTTCTTTCGATTCCACTATCGAAAACTGCTGTTCTATTTTTTGTTGTTCTGAGAAAGAAAAATCGGAAGTCGCCATTTTGTGATAGCCGGTTAATTAACCGGTAAATTATCCGGTCAAAATGTTATAATTATAAAAACCGGTAATTTTACATCACTATTTTGAAGTTAATTTTTTCCAATAACAATAACCACGAATACATATGATCCATATTCACAAAGCTGCCTCCATTTTTAACTACCAATAAATGAGACAAATTCGCATCAATTTACATGCAGCAAATAACGATCGATACGCTTTCATTAACAACTTAAATTTTACAATGTTTCACAAATACAGATTTTTATTGAGCTATGTTCACGGCTGGCTTTGGAGCTGTGTGTTTTATGTGAACTAAGCTCTAGCGACAGGGTCATGCAAAGGGAAACTGCGTCCAGGGCATAGGGTTAATCTGACACCCCTCTGAAATACAAAATCAAATACTTGTTAGAGTAGCTTCTGACGCCACCCTAGAGCCGCCTCCCGGAGTCTAGGCCTCTTTCGTAAGACCTCATATGGCGCCTCTTAAGTAAAATATATTACTTTCTTGCTGGCTTGCAGAAGACGTCAAAAAATTTGATTTAATAATGGCTTCAGATTGTGATCATATAATTAGTTTTTATACATGCAGGCGCAGTCTAATGTTGTGAAACTCCCTGTCATGTAGAACATTAGATTGTACTCACACAAAAACAAATGATCGATCTACACAGAAAAATATGGCTGTTCCAGCTAAATTTTGATCAAAATACCTAGAAAAAAGTAGTTTCAATGTTATATATATGTATACACAGTTTAGAAAAAATATCATTTCAATCGATCAATTATTTTTCGAGTTGAATCAATTTAAAATTTTACAATTTCTTATGGAGAAATATGTATGCTCACAATCTAAGGTCATTGTCAAATCACATTTTCTGACAATGCGTTCTGCAACCGGGCATCTATGTTGTAATTGGAAGATTGAGGCTGGAATACTGCCCAAGTTGCCATCATCTTGCCCTGACCCTGAACATATTGATATTAAGAAATGATGTGGGCTTACTCAACATCAATCGATTTTAGTTATCTAACAGACTGTTAAAGACAATCTCACAATTATTTCATTTTTTCTCTAAAAATTCAATCAAATCCTGTTATTTCTTAATCATTTAATTACCATCTGAATTTTCTTAGCACTAAAATTCACTACGAGCGAAGCTGTACTGTGTTGCCACTAGCACAGCCAGGAAAGTAGTTTTTAAAAAGTTGATAACCATATTTATATATTCTATCGCACAGAACAGCTTCGCTGATAGTAAAAAATAATACAGAAGTAAACATAGCAAAACTGCGTCAAATTCATTTCGATTCCTGAACTATAATATACAACCATAATTAATTGTAAATACATATTAATTCGTTAAAATTAATACGACATGACAAAGAAATAATTAATATTAATAAAAATTAATGTAGTTCCATTTTAGCACCCACGTCATATTTTTGAGATAGTTTTCTTTAAAAAGAAGCGACGGACTAGTTATTTCAAAAAAACAAACAAAAAGAAATACAACACCGAACACCTTTTGTTTTATTTTGCTCTATTAAAATGTATTGCATTTTTACTTAAAAATATTTCACCACTTTTTATATATTTTGATTATTTTTCCAACATATTTACAACGCCGACATTTTACAATGGCTACGTTTTCATTCTCATAACTTGCTTTTATTACTAACAAATTATTACATCTTTTTAAATACATATTTAACGTTGATTATTACTGCAAATATTAAATGGCAACCGTTCATTTTTTCTAACTAATTGTTTATATCTAAATAAATCTCTGTAGCTAACTAAATTTTTATATCTAAATTATCTCCTCTAGATTAAAAAAATAATATAGAATTTTAGTATTTCTGAATAAGTGTCTTTCATTTTTCTATTACATAAATTTTACCCGCACAAAAAATATTTTATATTTATTTTTATAGTTGTAACTTAACTAAGATTTAAGAATAGTTTTTATTCTACTAAAAAAGTATTTAAAAAAATAATAACTTGGGTTCATATTCATAGATAAGTTTTAAAGAATATCTTGTCATAAAAAAACACAAATAGCCCAAGAGCTATTAGGCATTTTTGGACAGGTATTTGAGGCACTGTGAAAATTTGTACAATAACTCTTTAGTAATATCCGAATACAAAAACACAAACCAATTTATCAAACATATTGATCGCCTGGCAGGTAAAATGTCCCACCGAAACAACCTGTCTTTTTGAATATATGTATTTTTAGTTACCAATATTATTCCGTTTAAATTTCAACCTGCCTCAAATCTATTTTTTAAGTCTTAAACAATATAATTCTACAAACACCTGGCTAAGTTTTACACCCGTTTAAAAAATCTGGCTTTTTTATTTTTCAACTCCTTAAACACTAAATGTCAAGGTATTAAAATTTCAAAATGCCTCAAAGATTTTTTATTGCGCAAAAATATAAAAATCGGTTAAGTCGGTTAAGCCGCACTTACGTTCAGCCAGGTCTGTGTTATTGTATTCGGATATTACTAGAGTTATTGTATAAATTTTCACAGTGCCTCAAATACCTACCCAAAAATGCTTAATAGCTCCCCTACTATAAGGAAGATCTAAAGAAGCATTATCCTTCAAAATTGCCTACGAACATAAATTTTGTAAATTCTTTTAAACAAGGCAGCCGCAAAAGCAAAGTTTAGAATACTGGTGTCAACTGGCTACTTGCACTATGATCACAGAACGGGCGACCGGCTTTAGTGCGGTTATTTTGATGGGTGGCGCAGACTATGGCTCTATCGTATCAAAGAATGTCAAAGAGATATGCATTCACGACCATACTAATAATTATTAAAGTTATAACACATTTAAGATTAATAACCATTTACAAATTATTTACTTCATTGCCTCACGAGACAAAAAACCGTGCTTTGAATGTTTTTGAAGCGAAGCTCTTGTGCACATACCGCGTGCTCGTCATGCGCAAGCGCGCTCTCTATTCACGCTTGCTTAGCTAGCGCGCTGGTTCAAATCATTAAATGTCGGGTGTCCTCCAATGCCACTTTCTTTTTTTTTAAGACATAGTGATTTTTAATTGCGGTGCCTCAATACAGCGCACGGCGTAAATGCAAATTATTTAAAAAAACATATGAAGCGCAATTTTGCTGCTTCGTTAAATTCTGGGCAACGAGAAATGACTAACTGTAAATTGGTACCAGCTTTAAGAACAAATGACTGTGTGATTTTATTAAAATCGCATTTCAAGTGACCTTGGAGCTTTTCACATTCAATTTTTAATTATAAGTACATGCCCTGTTTTGCTTTTAGTTGATCACTGATACTCTCAAAAATAATGTACGTTTAATAAATTATTAGTATGACTCATTAATTTTTAAATCAATAATAGCAATAATTATATACTTATTAATTAACATTCTCAACATATGAAATAAAAACATCGTTTTATTCTTATAAAGACTAATTTGCATAAAGCAAAATCATATTACAATTGCAAAATATTTTCAAACTAATGTATAAAATAAAATCACAAATTATAAACGCTTTTCGTTCAAATAGCCGCAAAATTATAATAAAAAATATTTTTAAACTTTGCGTATAATCATGAAATTGTATCAATTTTTAATCTCTTACCTTTTTGGTAACATATCTGGAAAAAATGGAAAACATTGTATTTTTTTATAACATTAAAAACCTCTGAAAAATATTCCTAGAAAAAGTAATTTTTATTATACATTTTTTTGTATAATATAAATGTTTAAAATATCCAACAAAAAATATCAACAATATACAATAGGTGTATTTGTTGTCAAGTTCTGATGACGTATATTGACAAAACAGAACTCTTCTTGATTATTGACCCAATTATCTGACTATTCGAATCGTTTGAACCTGGGTTTAGAAGATCTGCGAGTTCTAAGAGTCTAGAGCTACTAATACCAACTTCAAACAGTTCGAAAATTTGACTAACAAACATACAGCTGTGTCCGAAGAGTACTGTACTGCTAATATACTTTAAAACAGTTCAGAGTTTGTCAACAAAAACACATCTAATGTATGGAATATTTAAATCTAAAAATGGATATACAAAAAAATCCAAGCTACCATAAAAAATAAAATACGTAAAATATTTAATTGGTCAGTTTCTAGAAACATGTTACCAGTAGATGAACAAATAATGGATATTAGAATATTTGTCAAATAGTCCACTAACAGAACTATTTTAACATACGCTTGATAACTAGTTTTAAATTCAGTACGATATGCCTTTGAAAAAATCTGTAAGTACTTATTCATATTAGTAAAAATCAGGACAATTTTTATTTCTAAAATTCTTTAAAATAAAACGATCTTCAAAAAAATAACCGAAATCTTCGCTCTCCTATTTTTTATTTAGGAATTAAATAGGTACTTTGTAAAAACTCTCAAAAGTCATTAGAAGGAAGACTTTCAATGAATAAATTTGTTCAACTTTTTTATTATTTATGAACACACGGTACTTTGCAGCTAAAACAAATTTAATAAACTTTAATTCATAACGTCATAAAATCAACAAAAATAAATAATGCAAAGACACTACTCAAATAAAAATTAAAAAAATAATATATTCTTTTTATATATCGTATAACAGCGAAATAATATAGTCACTAATTTCTTTTTCTAGGTATATAATATTTATAGTAAGCATTGCACCTAACAAAAATCGATTGTTATAATCACAAATATATTATTTGATATGAATCCTGGCGTAATATAATTCAAGTACATTCAAAGAACAGACTTTAAACAAAATATCACAATGAAACCAGTTCATTTATGAAACGTATTTGGTTTGCTCCTGGCAAACTTTTATTAATATAGTTAAGTAAAGAATACAGTTCGGTTGTCAACTGTAGATGGCAGGCTATGTGCCATAATTCTGAACAGAATTCAATGAGCTCATACAGAAACCGAAATAGTCGGTATTTTGAACACACAAAATTAACAATTGTAATAATTAGGAAGCTAAAGCGCTCACGGCGCATGCGCTGATTTGACAGGTTCTTCAGTTAATTAAAAAATATATGGAAGTTAAGTAACAAACCTTTTTCTAAACAGGCATCATCGGAATTCTGTATCACATTACAGAACCTGTTCTAACCTAATAAAAATCGGAATGACAAAAGTAGAAGTACAACAGACCTTGGTATAGATAAGCACTATTGTTATTTTCTTACAAAGAGCACAGTATATGATTTTTGCAACAATTTCGCTATTATGCAAATTTACGAGTACACAAGCTACATCTGGCGAAAGACATTTGAACTTTGAAGTGCAGACAAAAACAAAAAACTTGAATTATATTCGCTAATGTTTTTTAACGCTACAGCAATTTGTGCAATCAAAACAACACTGCTACCTCTTACTGCTCAAACCGCGGCCTTGATGTTCGTGATATGATAACTGACTCTGTAATTCTCTCATTCGCTCTATTAACGATGTCTTTTCATCTAACAATTTAGAAATGCGGTCTTGCGCATCTGTCAAACACGCTCGTAACGAATCGACCTCTTCTTGATTGTGGCGCAATTTGCGATTCTCTTCAGAGACTCGTTCAAACACAACGAGACGTCGCCTCAATTCATCGTTATCGGTTTTCAGATGTTTTGTCGTTATTTGTAAAGCTTGCAGATCGCGGTTTAAGTCTTCGGAACCTAAATGTCAATAGAAACGTTACGGGTAAAACAGACAGCACGTTTTATGCAATCTCGCAGCTTTGGCCTATTGCATGGAAGTTTATTTTTATTTTATTTTAGCAGCGGGAAAATTCTCGGTAGGCTAATCTAAAAGCATCCCTTCATTTTTATTTATGCCGTAGTTTGGTATGACTTTCAGCCTTAAATCTAGATTTAAGAATGCCAAATCAAGTTCACACATCAGCGATTAGGAGAGATCACTTAGCACTTTGTATGTTGAACGAATGTCAAGTTAAAGTAACAAGATGGCGGCATACTAACAATATAACCTTAAAACGTTGAAAGACCCAAGAAAACTAGAAACAATAAGGAGACCGAACTGCGTTACTTTTGTATAGCGCTGGGACGAAATCTGGCCGCCGCACATGGCGCTGCGAGTCCAAACATGAGCAGCGCAATGCACTACAACGCAGGTGATGTTTGTATTAACCTCACTTTAAAGTGACCCAGTCGCTTGACAAGGAAATGAAGTTATGGTTCACAGATTCTCACTAACACAAACATCACCGGCGGAGTAGTGCATCGCACCGCTCACAGATGCGCTCGCAGCGCCGCCCCTTGGCGGCCAGAATTGATCCCCCTTGAGATTTCCATCTTTTTATAGTCTAGCCGTCTTGAACAAGTGTTAGGTTAAAGTAACAAGATGGCGGCATACTAACAATATAACCTCAAAACGTTGAAAGATCCAAGAAAACTAGAAATAATAAGGAGACTGAACTGCTTTACTTTTGTATATCGCTGGGACGAATTCTGGCCGCCGCACATGGCGCTGTGAGTCCATAAGTGAGCGGCGCAATGCACTACAAAACAGGTGATGTTTGTATTAGTGAGAATCTATATTGATCGACCTTAACCTCACTTTAAAATAACCCAGTCGCTTGACAAGGAAATGAGGTTAAGGTTCACAGGTTCTCATTAACACAAACATCACCGGCAAAGTAGTGCATTGCACCGCTCACAGATGCGCTCGCAGCGCCGCCCCTTGGTGTCCAGAATTGATCCCTCTTGCGATTTCCATCTCCTTAAGTCTAGCCGTCTTGAACAAATGTTAGGTTAAAGTAACAAGATGGCGGCATACTGACAATATAACCTCAAAACGTTGTAAGACCTTTATTTGCATCGATCGAATAAAAGAAACAAAGTCACGCTTACTTTGAGGCCTAACATCTGACGTTATTGTTGAAGTTGAAGTGGAATCAATCCGGATTACACCAGTTGTATCACGAGTAATATGCAGCTCCGAAATGCATAAATTGAGAGGCACAGGACCCGGGGAAGTTATGTTATTCGGCGGTCGGTCTTCGTTTAAATCAAGCGTCACATTTTGAAGGTCAATCTGCGAAAGAATACCATTTTTTCTAATATCGCATTAATTTGCAACAATGAGTGTTTCATAGTATGACCGCAAAACTACATGCTATAATTATTATAGATCTCTTTACGTTTCAAAAAGCAACCCGTTTAAATAATCATTCATATTTCCGATTAATATAGAATAATGTAGAAGCGAATTTACCTGTATTGGTATCGGAGGACGTATAATTTCATCTTCCAATAAATCGGTTAAGCCGGTAACAGTACTCATCGACAGTTCTAAAGCAACATCGTTGACTTTTACTTCGAGATTATCAGTGAAAAGCTTCATCAAATTCACTTTGTCGGTCAAATCGATCGATTTCAAATCAATATTCTGAATTTCATGATCCAACCGAAGTTTGACGCATGGACTGCAACCGCCGTCTACAAGTGCTTCACTCCAAGCACGCGATCGAGAACTAAACTTATTCTAACATAAAAAAACAAAAAAAAAATATCAAATTTCCATTCGGTGTAACTTACATTATTACTAACGAATGAATGTCACGGTTTATCATATAATTTATTAATTAATAAGTTCTAATAAAGCATTATAAATAATAAATTCTACTTTAAATACACCGTAAGCTTCCATTAGGGCGAAGCTGTGCTGTGCGGCCGCTAGTAAAGCCAAAATATTGCATAGATTTATTTTAAAACATTGCAAAATAATTTGCTGCTTTGCTACAGGTGGCACACAGGGCAGCTTCGATAATAATGGACGGCAAGCTTTACCTTTTTGATATATTAGTTAATTACGTATTTTATAGCTTTTCACATTCTTAAATTTATACGGAATAATACTTGAACTATTTAATATGTAATATGTAAAAACCAAGAAGACTAGACTCCAAGGAGATCGAAATCGCGTGCTGTAACCGGGACGAATTCTGGGCAGCGCAATACACTACTGCGATGGTGATGTTTGCATTGGTGGGAATCTGTGTAGAACAGTAATAGTCTAAGATCCGGTATTAGAAATATATACCCTCATCTGTTATTTGGCGATGACAAGAATTATATGTTAGATAACATATACATTGATAAATCGCAAATGGGTTGCCTAACTAAATTGCGTACCGATGTTGTTAAATCATATAAACTCTAATTAACTTTTTTTGATCAACTTTCCTGATTTGTTGTTCATAAAAATCGAGCATTAGCTAAGAGAATATGACACAAGGAATTGGAAAAACATAGGTTGTCCACTTTATCCTCAGTCAACTATGAAGTTGGCAGGTATAAACAGGTGTGCAAGCGTCTCAGTTAATGGATTTTTTGTGACATGAAAGGCTATTTTATTTTCTACCCAATGGTATTAGCCTTAACAAAAGTGTGTCACATCCATGGTTACTCGATTTTTATAAATAACAAATCGGGGAAGTTGATCAAGAAAAGCTAATTAGAATTTATATTATTTAACAAAATCGAATTTAGCTGGGCAACCCAATTGCGATTTATCAATATACAGATTGTATCAAATGAAAGCTGTCCATAGGACGCTCTGTGTGTAAGACAGAGAACAATATACAAACGATAAGTAAGAGTGAGATAAATGATCGCTAATAGTTACCGTGGTTACTGTAAATAAATAATACTTGTAAATCTTTTTACCAGTTTACAAACTAAAACAACTAAACCGTAATATTAATTCGTATTATTATTATATCTGGTACAACAGTTTGAACAATAATTTTAATAATTAATTTATTAAGTGTTCGAAAAGACCTCCACGTTCTGTCAAACAATAACCTAATCGATTATAAATACTTTTTCTCACATTGGCTAACATCTCATGGTCAACGGACTGACATGCATTAGAAATTTGTATTTTTAATTCGTTTAAATTATTAGGAGTCGGTCTGTTTTCAAAGGCAGCTACAAATAAATTTATTACGTCGGGGGTTGAATTACCACCATAAAACCATTTAATTATTTGGATTTTTTCGTGAACAGTATAAATAGCCATTTTATCAATAATTTCGGTAGTGACTACAGACTGCCATTAATTGATAAAATGGCTATTTTTACTTAGAAAACAAAGACGTTTATTTAAATTTATTTTACAGTAACCACAGTAATTACTACCTATTAGCGATCATTTATCTCACTCTTACTTATCGTTTGTATATAGAGCTCTGTCTTACACACAGAGTGCCCTATGGACAGCTTTGAGTTGATACAATCTGTATATCTAACACATAATCTTTGTCATCGTCAAATAACAAATGAGGGTATATATTTCTAATACCGGATCTCGCACTATAACCTAACTTCCTTGTCAAGTGACGCGTCCACTGCAAAGTGAGGTTACGATCGATCTACACAGATTAACTCAAACATGACCTGCGCAGTAGCACATTGCGCCACCCACGTATGGGCTCGCAGCGCCGTGAGCGGTGGCCAGAATTCGTCGCAACGCTCCCTCCAAAAGTTAAGCAGTTATTATTCTAGCCTTCTTGGTAAAAACATTACGTTTCAGTTAATCTTTAATTAAATACAAAAAAAATGACATTTCTGAAATTATTCAATCCCGATAAAGAAACGTTATTACAATTATTCAAAAAATAGCCTTCATAATAAGTTTGTAAACGACTTTTTTTTTATAAAATTACTAGAATGAGCTTCGTCTAACTTAAATAACGCTGTCGGATTCAGTCCAGCAGTTAAAACAGCTTCACAACAAATTTTTAAAGTTGGTTAAATTCCGCCGAGCGATGATCTCAGAAAAGTTCTTGCTCGGCGAAATTTGTCAGAAAATGTGTTTACTATGATTTTTAACATCCCCCCCCCAAACGCTAAAAAAAAACATTTTCAGACATCGCGACCACTAGTGTGGAGCATCAATGCGGATCTCCAATACAAAGCGCTCTAGCGAACTCCGGCCTAACGGCAGAGAATAATGTGAAACGAAAAAGTTGGAAACGGGGACTCAAACTACCTACAGACGCTTAATGGATCGTCGCGCTCACACGACCATTTTTTGTCGCAGGCTAACTGTATCTGTTATGTTGAAAATATAACCCTAATGAAAAAAAACATGTTATTATTGTGTTTACTGTTTTGGTTGTTGGTAGTGAAACTGTTGAATATTTTTTGTGGTCATGATATTATGTTAATATATGTATCAAACCATTATCTAAGAATACTTCTACTAAGCTTATAATACAGTCGATTCAGTAATTTATTTGTGTCTGGCTGAAAGCTAAAGCCAGGGCCAACAAAATAATAATAAAAAAAAAAAAATTATTTGTATTTAACACGATCAAATCAATAAGTTGATCATCTCTTATTTTCGACATTAAAAATAATTTATGTTTTTAGTTCAAGCATATTTTACGTTTTTTAACTGAAATTAAAATGAAAAAAAAAAAATTACAACAGTTTTTTATATCTGTTAAATTAAAGCCTTACATTTGGGGAATCAACTTTGTTTTGGGAATTTATTTGTTGATTTTGTATCAACGAACAGCTCGATGATTATTTCAAGAATTGTCAATAGAAAAACAATGGCAAGTTTTGCATAGACAAGCACGAAAAATATTTTTTTAGATGACTTTATGCAAGGAATTAGACCTTTAGATTAAAGAAAAATTAAAAAATTAAAAATAATAATATAGCACTTGTTTGTAGTTTTTCAACCGATTGTACCTGCGCAAGCCTCCATTTGCATCTAACTTCCGAGCCTTTTAGATCCATGGCGCGTATTATACTTGTTCGTGAATTTTAGATTTTAAATTAGAAACTACCGAATCGACAAATTAAATCTACTTTTTTCTAGCTATCTACACTAAAACGACATTATTCACTAAAATCGAAGATAGGACAGAGGAGAAAAACTGCAGTATGCGATGCTAGCGACCTCTCGTGAGCAAGAATCATAGCTGTGACGTCGGTTTGTTTACACTTTACACAATCGGTTTTGAATAATAAGTGTGAAAAAAAAAATGGTTCGGTGCATTAAAAAAGTTGCAAAAGACTTTAGAAAAAAGACAAACAACATCACTCACTGTAATGTACGTACAAAACATAATAGTTTCATTTCAACTCAACAGATAGTGCTGAAACTAGTACACACTCTTTTAACAGTGTTTTATGGACAGTCTCCCCTCAATCCTACCCTCTTTAATATTTGCATCAGCGCGCGCTAACATTTTCGGAATCATATTTTGGTACAGACTAAGATTCCGACTCTGTTAGGTAACAGCTTATCTTAAAAGAACAGCTTCGCCATCTTTACTTAAAAAAACTAACATGCTCGCATGCTATATGATTATTTGGTGATTTAAAGCGCAGGTGCAACATATTTAGTGATATTTAAATAGTAGTACCTACTTACACAATTTATAAAAAAAAAAAAGATTTAGAGCTCCTCACTATAAATTCGATAATGCAAAAAAACAAACCAAGTGATTATTATGCTGTTTTGTTTTTACTTAGAGAATGACGTCAAAATAATTAAATTTTTCTCTAGGATAAAAAAAGACTGTTGCACTCATAACAAATAAAACATGTTTCTGTATTTTTTATAGGTTATGTGGAAGAATAGCCATACTGAACTTAATTTTTAAATAAATTATAATTATTATTATATTTTCGATGTTAAATAGCAATACTTCTTTCGGGTATATATTTTGTTTAATAATTTATAAAAACGTAATTTATTCTGGTAGAGCAAATTCAAATCCTAAATAATTTTGAAATATGATAGTATTTAAAGGAAAAAAATATATATTTGCTACTTTCTATGTTAACCCCGCCTACTGACTGGTAAGATGCGCATAACTCAAGAATAATGTATTTACAGAAAACGAAGTACAGGACACGCTCACTAATCCTTCAACAGAATTTTTCGCGTATGTCCGATTAGTGGAAATGTCGGATTAGCGGATGTAGGCACGGATTAAAACTTTAACTATTAAAAAAGAGTTCTTTTAACTTTTTTTTTGTTCCTAAAGTCAATAACGACTTTATATAATACATATTTATAATACATAATGTATGATTGAAGGTTTTAATAATAAAACAATTTTTGATTTCGAACTTTTATAACCCAAACAATGTGACGTCTCCTCCTTCCGTCTATTGTCAGATTAGAGCGAACGACTCCACGAAACGTCGGAGTATAGACAAATATTTATCAAGTAAACACGTGTGTCAGATTATAGAGCGCAATATCGTAAAAATGGATTACAGAGCGATTTTTCTAGACCTCTACATACTTAAAAACAGCGGATTGCTGGACGTGTTGGATTAACGAGCAGTGGATTATCGATCGAGTCCTGTAAGTATATCTGTTAGATATACCTGATCCAAAACCGCAGTGTAAAAATGGAGCAATGACTTAGCCATCAGCGTCTTAATGGTGTCACATGCAAAGACATTGCTCCATTTTTTACGTTTACAGTTCTGGAACAGTACACCGAACACTGAACAGATCGTCGATGTTTGGTACACTTATTCTAGAGCTCTCAGTGTAAAAACGGACAAATGACTTCAGACTTATTATCTATGCTAAGTAATTGGTCCATGTTTCACATTGGTAGTCCTGGAACAATACATTAAACAGTGTGTTTATAGCGCTAGTGTCACACACCGTAAACTATTCACTATTAAACAGATAATAGCTATCGTTTGCTATAATTGTTAAGAAACGTTCATTGTTGCAATGCTATATTAGAAAAATTTACTTTCAAACAATCGTCACCGTCGCGACGGAATGGGTTATCAATTACACTACGGTGCACACAATTCAACAGTCAATTCCTCATAATAAAGCAATTTGCAACACTAAATTCATATCATGCTAAAATTAGCTCTCGCATGATATGAATTTAGAGCTAAAATTAGCTCTCGCATGATATGACTTCAGTGTTGCAAATTGCTTTATTATGAGGAATTGACTGTCGAATTGTGTGCACCGTAGAGTAATTGATAACTCATTCCGCCGCGAAAGTGGAAAGATTCGGGTTTAAGTCCCGACGGTGACGATTGTTTGAAAGTAATTTTTTCTAATATAGCATTGCAACAATGAATGTTTCTTAACAATTATAACAAACAATAGCTATTATCTGTTTATTAATTCAAGTCTTGCGAACTATACCGTGATAACCTTTACTACTATTCACTACGTTTACACTAAACTAGACACTAATCACTATCATATTGCGTGCACTAATCTGTTCTATTGTACATAATGCAAATGTATTATTTTAAAGTCTGCCAATACCTTCATTTTGGCCTGCCAAGTGCCACATAAAAACATTCAAGTCAAGAGACTCAGGAGAAGGCATGCAAAAAAAAGTTCAGACAAAAATGATAATGTGTTTTGTACATTATCGATATTTAAAATATGTATAAAAACTTAATCAGAAAAAGATAGTCATTCCAATCTGTTGTATACAAAAGTTAATGTCAAATACATATACAGTCAAACCTGAATGAGTGAGAACTGGGTAAGCGAGAAAAATCTCTAAGTGAGAGTAATTGCCAGGCACCGTCTTTGTAGCCCTCTAAAACCTCTGTACGTGAGAATTAGAAACATCTATAAGAGAAAGACGTTTTTCACTCATGGACCTCTATAACTGAGACTACTACTTGCCTGCACCTCTTTAAGCGATAATCGAACATATTAATAGTTCCACGAAATTTAAGAATGAGTCATAAATAGCTGAACTAACTAACATTGTTTTTGTATCATTGGTTTTGTTTTTCGTATTCGATAGGAATAGCCAATTATACGTGTATATACTGACTTATTTGTCAAACTTACTACAGTTGATAAGTATTATATACGGGTGTCTCAACCGACGTTGGCTAACATGGGTAACTTTGTTATTAGTGGAGATAGAAAGTCGGTTAAATGGGCAAAGTAGTGCAGAAAATTGGGCTCATTAACGTCCTGTCGAAAAAACAATTGAATTTTGACACCCTATGAATTTATTCAGGAAATAGTGAAAATTGCCATTTATGAAAACTGGCCATAACTTTTTTATTTATGAAGATATTTGAAAATTTCATTAACCATTCTTTGATAACTTTTTAAGGTCTTTTCAGCGGCGTAGGTTTAATTTTTTTATTTCCACTACATAATGAGATATTGACATGAACTTTGGTTTTTCTTATGGACGGCATTTTTGATTTTCAGATATTCGAATTCTACTTACTTTTCTGAATAATTTGACATAGCATATCCTATATCTAAACCAATCAGAAGCTACAAAACTGACCAAAATAGCTTTTTGGCGTTATCAAAGTGTGCTGTGTAAAATAAAATTTGTTGAAACAAATACATATCGACAGGTTAACGTCTGGATTAAATGAGTTTCATAGTAAACCTGACGATCTCAGATGTTCAGACTCAGTTTTCGCTGATGGCCTCAGATGCTGAGCGTCTATAATCCATAATTTCTCTCTCTCTCTCTCTCTCTCAGATATTCAGATGCCTAACGGACAATGCTATGTTTTATTTTTTGTACTAGAATAAAGCTTTTTGTATACAACAGCTGTGGAATTTCTAGCTTATGTTTGGTTAAATTAATTTCATAAAAAATAAACACTGTTACTGACGAAAAAAAAATTGTAGTTTGAACATAGAAAAGCCAGTGTGTAGAGAAATATATATGTATATATATATATAATATATAAACCAGTGATGTGCAACCATTTATTCTTCAAAGGGCGCTTTAATAAAGTTTGTGGACCGCAAATACAGAAAAATGGATAACATAAAGATAAACAGAAATTAAATTTATTTGCGTATTTGTTGGTAAATATCGAAAGAGGTTCTGAACTCCCAAAGCGTCTGTCGGCAATACAGAACTCTACCTACACAGCTGCGTATTTGTTGGTCAAATTCTCGGATTCTTTGGACTGGTTTTAGCAAGTCTAGGCTTCTAACAGTTTTCAGAGATTAGAATTGCTAAAATCAAATTCGAACAATCTGAAGAATCTGTTTAACAAAACACGCAGTTCTGTCCGAAGAGTTCTGTATTACCGACGTTTGAGAGTTCAGAACTAATCATTTATTATTTTACTATTTATTTTAATATGCCTGACACTTTTTTTGAACAATCTGTAAACTAAGAGGAGCCCCAAAAATGTTTATGTTGCACATCACTGATACGAACAATATGTCAGCAGTCAATAAATGTAATAAAAATACTTAAAAATTCAAATCTGAACAGAGAAGCAATATTTTATGTAATAAGAAACAATATTTAAAAAAATGTCGATGATTAAAAAAAAATTATGCATGTCATACCTGAAATTCATCCCACGGAATCGAACCACACTCTTCGCATTTGATATTGGAGACTTGAACCTTAATGCTCGATGACAAACCGTAAGACTGCTGTATAAATTCGACTTTTCCCAATTTGAATGTAGCCATCGATACCTTAAAAAAAAGAACGAGTGTGCTTCAGACCACATTACTGAAGTAAAAGTTCCTAACAACATATACCTAATTAAAATTAAAAAATTATTAAAAAAAAAACCTTAAGGTAGTTGTCGTGGTTAAGGCACACCGTCAGAAAATTCAAAATTTTTGTATACTTATTAAGGACATGATAATACAATTACCCTGAAAATTTGAAGTCGGTCGACCGTATATAATCCGAGATAAATTCAATTAAAAATTGGATAATTAACGTTGATTGTATACGATCTCTGTAGTTCTGAACCAGTTTCTTATTTATAAAGAAAGAACTAAGTGTCAGAAACTTTCCAAAAACTGTCGGTCTTTTAATGCATTTGTTGAGTTTAAAAAAAATTAAGAAAAAATTTTTGACCGTCTAATTATTTATAAATAACAGTTTAAAGTTCAACAAATTATAGAAAAGTATACATGCATATGAATACTGTATGGGTTACGTTTCCACAGGTACAGTCTTGCGTACAAATTATGGATCACTTAGCTACAAGCTAGTATACTTTTGTGGCGCGTATAATCTATAATCTTTTGACAATATTGTACCACAACTATCTTAAAAAATTTAAAAAAAACCTTAAAAATATTACTCGCTGCGGACAGGATTCGAACCTGTGCAATCAAAGCACATTAGGCTGCGAGTCTAACAACTTAACCGCGTGGACACTAGGTACGTGTGACGCGTGCTGTTAAAACAGTATGCAAAGAGCACCAAAATCTCTATACCAACTTCCGTTCGCACTTTTCGTTTCGCTCTCGTCAGGCATTCACCAGTTTACTTCCCAAGTCAAGCGTGAGTAAAGAAGTTTTACTTCAAAAATTACATTCGAACAAAAGAATAACGTTTAGTTAATTGAGGATAATAAAATTGAGACGAACGTCATTTCTAGCGAGAGTATTCTTAGACAGAGAGAAAGAGTATTTACTTACCAGATCTCTTCGTTTATAAGAACTCATAAAAGAATGTTCACTCGGTGTCGTGGCAGTATTTTCATCTTCGAAAACTTCGCCGGCAAGTTCAACAGCGCTTGCTTTAACAGCGGTCATGCCTTCTGGTCTACGAAACGCCGCATCGTCTAAACCTGACTCAGCCAATACGACAACAAAATTCTCACTGTCTGAACTGGCATCGCTTCTTATTGACATTGTCTCACTCGCGTCGTCCATGCTTGGTTTCAACGCTGAATCTAACGAAGTCATAAAATTGCTGAGTCCTTTTTTCATAGAACTCAGACCTGCAAAAATAAACAGCCATTTATAATGCCATTTTCTCGATTTTTCATGATTTTGAGAACACAATAGAGATGTTGACTATATTCAAATAAAAATATAATTTTAACGTCAAGTGGTAGTTTCTATGACAGAAACACTGAAGAACACAATATTTTTCCTTATTTTTAAGGAATTTAATTAATATTTAATACATAAAGCGTAATTAAATCACTCTCAAGTCACGTGACAACGAACACCAATCAGAGTGCATGACGTCACTAACTCATAAACATTATCAGACGCTGCCTTAGAGAAAAACGCTGTTCAGGCTGTCAAAAGACTTTATTGTTTGGTTAATATTTAGCGTGCGTAATTTATTATTACAGTTGAACCTCGGTAAGTTAAAACCCAAGGGAAACGTTAAAAAATTTAAGTTATCGAGTTTTTTACTTATCGAGAGTTGAAGTTAGAGAGGTTGTCAGAGTAAAATTTTTAACTTACCGAAGTTTGTGGATTCTATAGAGGATAATACTTTAACTTATGGAGGTCACCAAAATATTATTTTAAGTTATCGAGGGCGATGTTCAGAATATTTGTTTAAGTTACCGAGGTTTTGTGATTTAAGTAATGGAGGTGTTATGCTTTCAGGGGAAGGGAATTCAAAAAAATTTTAACTTACAGAGGTTTTTAACTTATCGAGGTTCTACTGTGTTTATTTATAAGAAACGTTAAATTATATATAACTATAGCAACAATTACGAAAAAACGTTGCATCACTTCATCAGTTTACCAGCGTTTATGAGTGTATGACGTCACGGCAGTCACGTGACAAGTATTTTTAAAATATATGATTTTTAAAGCTTGAGTTGTATTTAAATAAAAATAATAAATATTTGTGGCTATATTAGGTACTTATGCACGATTTAAAACACTTTCCCAAAAATAGTCAACATCCCTATTCAACGCTGCTTCGAAAATTACCGGCATTTATATCCTTCGAAATGCTCATATTGGAAAAAGTCGGCGTGCTGCTTTTAACATTTCCGTTCGATTGTTTCACGATAGTAGCAGCTTGCGTAACGGCTGTATCATGCGCCGGAGGGAAATCTATTGAATACGAAGATGACATTTCACTGACCGGAGTACCGCCACCACCTCCTCCTCCCCCACCGCCTGTTGCGAATGACGTTACTTTACGACTCTCGGTTGAATCAGCGTGTAAGTTATAGGGATGCCAATGTCCTGTGCCACCGGCTGAAAACCAATTCAAAAAAATTTATTGTTGAGCTTGTTATCTTATTACTTTAAACGAGCAATTCTTGTCTATACGAGGATTGATCAATAAGTACCCGTGTTTGATGACAGATGGCGTTGACGAGTGAAATTGACTTTACCATCGTGTACTGCAGACTTTTAAACGACCTCGTGCTGAGTTGTAGATACATTCATAGGTTAGGTTATTTCTAACAGCTAGTTGTATCATTTGTGTTTTGTATTTTTCGACAAAATGGAAAAAGAGCAATATCGATCCGCAATTCGTTTTTTATACGAATATCTCGCCATAGTCATAGATGGTGAAGGGTCCCCAAAGACAGCATCCAATTTTAATTTGATTTCTTCGCATGTTTTTTAAAAAACGAATTATGGATCGATACTGCTTTTTCCATTTTGTCGAAAAATACAAAGCACGAATGATACAACTGGCTGTCAGAAATAACCTCACTTATGAATTTATCTACAACTCAGCAGATTACAGATTTTATGAATACAGAATATTATTCCTATGGACGGTAGAGGTAAGGAGAACCGTCTCATATGGGAGGAAAGTTGAAAAAGTGTCCTGCTGTATACTGACAATAAAGCTTCCAGTACCTACCAGAATAGCGCTGGCGTTCGAAAAGTTATGATATGAACATAGCTGTTGTAAATGGAGTGAAGTTTGCTGAGTTCAAATATTTAAAAATTTTAATGACTAGAGTAGTAATAGTAAAATGCCTCAACTATTTACGTAGTCTAAAATGTTTTAGTAAATATAACCAAAATACTGCAGAGAGAAAGCGTAATTTTATTAGTGTGAATTTTTTAAAATAATTATTAGTGATTTTATTGTGGCGATAGTTATAAAACGTTATAAAATAATGGGAAATGCTCCGATCATATATTTTGTTTGAAAAGTTCGCCAAAACGAAGCGGAAATTGTTCGGTCCTTGTTTACTTCTCTATCTTATTCTAATTAAAATTTATCGTAGGTTACCGCTACGCCACCCTTATTGGACACGTTTTTACGGACACTTTTTTCATACATAGAGATGGTTCTCCTTACCTCTACCTTCCATAATTATTCCTATTAACAGTAGTAATATCTATGGATTTATACATACTTAATAAAAAATTACTTGTACCTTGAAAACATCACCGGTTGTTACGACTATCGGTTTTTACAACCAAATATGAGTTATAACTATAATATGTCGTTATAACAGATTTTGACTGTATTTAATAAGCAAAAAAAAAACCAATTTGCGAAATTTTCAAACCCACCTAACCCCTTAACAGTGGATGGTCTTAAAAATCAAATGAAACAAACCTGACGTCAACAAATCATCCGCAATGCTCGACGAATCCGGTATAACCGATTCCAAATCCCCACCCGATGATTCCTTGCCGGGACATTGCGACGGCATGACTAGACTCACTTCGACTTGGGGCAAAACGACACCTAACACAAGTGAACTACCTTTTTCCACTTTCGTTATACGATTTGTATCTAAACTTAAAAAATTTGCTAATTCCGCGGCTTCTTCGGCAAGCCGTAATAAAAATAAATATTGATAATGATTTATTTGAACACTGACTAAATTAGTGATATGTGCTAAACAGTGAACATCGGCAGTGACTGGCTCTTCTAACACCGGTACGGGTTTACGTTTAACGACGTTCGTATTTACATGTACCCACAAAGTTAACGGAAACGCGTCTAAGAACGGTATTGCTTTGTTGACACCGACCGCTTTAGTACCGAAAAAGTCACCCCAAACAGGTTCGAGCTGTATACACCAAACATCTTTCGCTTCCGTCCAAAACAATTCTCTACTCAAATGTTTCATTACTTCGGCCGAACTGCACGTAGCGTTGTCGGGCACCGGACGAACGTTGTCGTTCGCCGTCACGTGATTGAGGAATTTATCCGTTACGACGTAATAATCGGAACGCAACGATGGGAACTCGGTTCCGAAGAACAATGATCCTAAATGGCACGTATCGATGCATTTGGCTAAATCAGCGCGCGATGCTTGATCGATGCTTCGTACGTTGGTTATCGAAGCACGCGATATTTGTATATTTAAAGATTTCGGTCGATCTTTTTGATTAGAATGGTCTACGGTACTTTCAAACACAATCTGAAAAAAAAAAAACATTTATAGAAATTATTTTAATTTCAAATAATATAGTTTCTAACCCGTCCGTTTATTTAGAGAATACTAGAAATATGGAGGATTCAGAAATTTGTTATCTGAATTTTACTGTGACAAAAAATAAATTTTAAAAGACTATATATTAATAAGTTCAAAACAGATTACTTACGCGTGGCATAATCGCTTCTATTTTAACATCGATATATGTAAGATTTGCTTGAGATACATCGGTTTTCGATGCTAGAAGCGATCGATGTAAATTAAGAGCAAAAGAATTGGCCCACAGACAACTGTCTACATCAAAATTTATTTGTATTGGATTTACTTGAACATAAAATTTCGGTGGAGGTACTGAAAATTAAATATATCACAAATTCAAAATGTTGTTTAATTTTTAAAACAGCACTTGTTTGTATCATTGAATAACTGCGCATCAAAGGAGAATTGTGTTTAACATCTATGTTTTGTTTTTGCTATTGCACGTTTACAACATTTGCATGTCGATATTACAGGCATCGTTACTTCATCCTATAATAAGATGTGTTTGGTATATTAAAGTAGAGTAAATATCTTAGTGAAATTTACTCTGAAAAGTGTACGGTTTTCGGATTTTTCCCTTTACTTGTGCTACAAGCATAGCTGGGCACCGTTAATCAAATACTTAACTTCGTTAATCGTTAATCCGTTACTAAAAAAGTTAACTTCGTTAATCGTTAAGCCGTTAATCTTGCAGGTTAACGATTAACGAATCGTAAATCGTTAACTCGCGATAGAAATTCTATTTTATATTTAATGTTAATAAGGGCTATGGAAGTTTAGGCAGGTCATGAAATATTAGTAAAAGAAAGGTGTATCATTAGAGTTTTTAATAATAAATGTTCAACTCAAAATACAGCTAGTCTGACATAAGGTGCATATTCCCCTTCATAAACAACAATATATTGAAGTTTTCGTCGGAAAGTGAGGCTCTTTTAGGCGTTAAAATGTCTTTTCCCGTAGAAAAAAGGCGTTCGACTGCAGCACTTGACGGTATAGCGGTACTATATTTAATAAACAGATTTATTATTATCTGTTCTCCGAGGAATGCCGCATCGTTAAAAGAGTCTTTTGACTTCATGTCTAGCCACATTTTGACGAGACTTTGAGCTTTAGTTCTTAAAGATTTGTGACTTTTTCTCGCAATGACCGCCGGTCGACCGGTCTGAACGTGTTTTTCGCGGCGCGGCACGGTCCGCACGGTGTCCTTGTGAATTGTAGGTACTTAATTAACGATTGAACGGACTTATGGCAAGTTAACGGAAGTTAATGTGTCCGTTAACATTTTTTAAAGTTAACTGAACAGTTAAATCGTTAAGCACTTTGTTAACTTCGTTAATTAACGATTAACGGATTAACGAGTTAATGCCCACCTATGGCTACAAGACATTGCTTCTTGCCAAATTGCATGATTCTAGGTGAACGGGAAGAACCCTATAGGTTTTGATTCCCTTGCAAATGTCAAAATATGTGGCATAAACGGCTATATCTTTTGATTGCGTTGACTTAGAAGTTTGATTTTTTCACAGCTCCAAGGGATTGCAGACCTGAGTAGCTGATATTAATTTCAACTTGATACCTCCAACTCGATCCTGAGAAATAGGGTCTTGACAGACAAACAGACGGACGGACAATGGAGTGATCCTATAAGGGTTCCTTTTTCCTTTTGAGGTACGGAATCCTACAAATTGCCAACACTTTTTTTAAACTGGAGTATGATACCAAACACACCTATAAGTCTCTGACTGAATGTGACTGTTGCACACGTTAGGGAAACAAAAACGCAGCGTTCTGTGATCCAGACAACTACGATCTACTTACATGGATAACAAGAATCCCCAGGATAATAATAGTAAGTGAATTCAGCATGAAAAGCGCTCATTTCTTCGGGTAAAGAGTATTTTTCTCTGTCTCCTGTAAAAATCAACAAACAAAATAAAAAAACATTAAAAAAACTTGCAACTTCAAGGCATGCATAGCTAAGTCCACTAAAATACGAAGAGGGCTAAGGGGGGGAAGGGTATGCGCTTGAAACTCAAAAGTGGGGGTAGTTTTGAAAGTAACCGCTATTTTGAAATACAATTTTTAAGTCCACAAGTATGACAACTATTCAAAAAAAATTATATAACCGAATAATAACAAACAATACATTTAATTCTTTGATCGCCATTTAATAAATTTTCAATACGGCGTCAACACAAAACTATTCCCACTTTTGTTAAAATGACTATATAGAAAATAAATAGTTTTTATGTAATACATATGACTAAATGAATAAAAATATATAATATTCAACTTGTACAGTTTTGCTAACATGCAAAGTTAAAAATAAAAACCCCGGTATCTAATCGAAAAGTTAGTATTTTGGACGCAAGAAAGAACACATAATACAGTACTGTGTTTAGTAGTAAAGTCAATTAGAGTTTGAAAAAGGGTACTATAAAAAAATGAATACAACAAAGTCGTTTATCACATTTGAATTTTTAAAATAACAATCCATCGAGTGCATAAGATAATTGCATAACACTGAGTAAGTAATTCAACAGCTTAGTTCATGTATTGAAATAGGGGTGTCGCTAGTAAAGCCCTCTATCCGCCAACACATTTATTAGACACGTTTAGCCACATAAAGTACTTGATCTTGGTAATTATTTGATACAATGATAACAATTAAGGAAAGATAATTTAAGTAAAACGTTTTTTACCTTTAATAATATGTACATTATAAGATTAATTTTAAGTACGAGACGCGAGAGAGGGCGGAGGTAGTAGGCTTGTCTCGTCACAGGAGGTTTCTTCCAAACAGTTGGTAAAAGTCTCACGTGAAAAAGCCATGGTCATTCGACATCCAGTGACGTAAGCAATCGACTCAACCAATCACAAACGTGACCCGCCTCTTACGCCCAACCTTCCAGTAGTTTAATAAGCTTGTGTTCAATTATACACAGCGCAAAAGCAATTGAATTCAAATGTTATGAAATCATCTCTCAAGGGATTACAAATAACAGCGACGTACAACATATTTTAGGATGTTCATACTCAACAGAAATAAACTACAATAGTCACTAAAGGTCATATATTTAAAATTACTCTACTGGTATGATTGTTTATACATTTCAACATATAAACTACCTGTTGGAGCACTCTTGTCTTTCCTCTTATGCTGAGCTATTGCCAAACATAAAACAACTTAATTTGATTCCATAAAAAAAAATCCGATGTAATACGTGAATGATTTTTTACACTAACAAAATAAAATTAATTATGAGATAGTGGGAAGACCCATTCCAAAAGTAAACAAAACTTTTTTAAGGAAAAATTCTATTTTTTTAAAGACATTTAATAAGCAGCTCTCATATACATCCTAATATGCATCGTCAGATTATCTGAAATTCAAACAATTAACATCTAATTTTACAACTTACATAAAAAAAATTTCAAAAAGGTGAGATGCAATTAATATACTTACAAGTAATTTATTGTGTTAATTGTTTGAATTTCAGATAATCTGATGATGTATATTAGGATGTATACGAAAGCTGCTTATTAAATGTATTTTAAAAAAAATGGAATTTTTCTTTTAAAAAGTTTTGTTTACTTTTGGAATGGGTCTTCCCACTATCTCATAATTATGGATTTCCAAAACTTCTCACCTTACCTACCTAGCAAAATAAAATTACTTGCAATACTGTTCAATTGGTTTTTATTGATATAAAATATTACGTTTCAACCAAACTTTTTGGTCCTTTTCAAGTTTCAAATACAAAATTAAAATTACAGTTGTTTAAATAAAATTAAAACAAATTATTAAAAACGGTTACTAAATTTTTATAAATTATCTAATCTATGGTAATGAAATGCTATATATTGAAACAACGTTTAAAGATTATATACATCAATTATTACAATAATTTATTCCTTGTTTTAAGTTTTTTGTGTCACTCATTGTTTCAATACATAGCATTTCATTACCATAGATTATATAATTTATAAAAATTTAGTAACCGTTTTTAATAATTTGTTTTAATTTTATTTAAACAATTGTAATTTTAATTTTGTATTTGAAACTTGAAAAGGACCACAAAGTTTGGTTGAAACGTAGTATTTTATATCAATAAAAACCAATTGAACAGTATTGCAAGTAATTTTATTTTGCTAATATATCTATTACTGTTGGTAGAGTCAATATTATTATTGATTTTTTATACTGTTTATTAGACATATTTAAAACCACTAATTTACCAAATATAATTCTATTTCAAATCCATTCAGTTAAAATGAATTATGGCGCTATACAAATACAATTTGCGCTAATTCATTGATTTCCGCTAGAGCGGCGATACTGTAGTCGTGTATGTTTTGGAAACAAGTTAATTGCTCTGCTTGTTTTTTTTAAGACGCAGCAGGTTGCGCGTTTGTTTTCTGTTTGCCTTTTGTTTATTTTTTCTACTCACAACGGGTAAACTTACTGTACCAATCAAAGAAGACGAACAATGATGAAATTATTTAAATATTTAAAAATAATCCAAAAACTGGTATGATGTAAGAAATTTAAAAACTATTAATATAAACAAATATTTTTCAGCTGTATTTTGGAGTGTAGAATTAGAATTATATGTGGAATTGTTATTAAATTATTTGATAACTGTTAAAAAATTACACGATTTTTTTTTAGACATAATAAGTCGAATAATCATACCTGTGATGAACTCCTTCGGTGCTTGGTTTTTTGCAACGGTGACTTTGTACAAAGAAAAATCTTGAACGCGTAAAACGATACAACTTGTCATAAGCTTCGATAATTCAGCCAGGACACGATTTTTAATTGGATTTCCGCTCGGAGTATTTGGACTTCTTCTTGCACCATCTTGAGACTGTTGAGAACCTATATTAGCCAATGGCTCGCCACTACTATTTAAACTTGACGCCTAAAAACAACACAATAGAATATGTTTTTTATTTTGGCGTATAACAGCATACAGTAAGAGATCACTTAACGCTGTTTCAGTATTATGCGGTTTCTAAAAAAAAAAGTTTAGCCACTATAACGTAAATTATGGATCAGTTTATGCAAAATAATTCAAATGTTGATTAAAGTTCAAAGGCAAGACAAAGTGTCATTGCTGCAACATCTTGCAACAACAGCTGGCTGAACGAAACAGAAAAAGGCAAACGACATTAGATGACTTCTTCACAAAAAACAAAATATGTCAAATGAGGAACCTTTCTCATCACAAACATAATTTCTTACTCCAACTTTTGATTTTCATAAATGTTTTATGAACAAAAATCGATACTAGCAATTAATAAATCTATAATTAATGTGATAAAAAAGTATTTAACAATAAATGTTTCAAAATTAAAAAAAAAAACTAACAAATTTTCTTATTCTCGGTTCAGTTTCACTTGTCTCTATTATCTACGTATTAAGATGACCTCGTTTAGCGGTTTCGTATAACGCAGGAACTTATTGAAACGTATCTCCCGCGTTAAGCGTGGTCTTACTGTATTTTTACAAATTACATACTAGCCTTTACCTGCGGCTGAGAACTGTGGATTTATAAGACACGAAATATATGGTGGAGCCATTACTGTTGTCGCTGCTGTGTTTCATCGCGTGCAAAGCCGCGGGTAGTGGCTAGTACCACATAAACAATGAACTCAGCTATTGTCAAGTCCTGACTTCAAAAGTAAGTAAAAATATTTACCTGTTGAAGATTTGGTGACCTTGATAATGGCGTATGCTGAGGTCGTCCTGCATCAATTAGATCCATAAATTTGTTGCGAAACGCACTAAATGATTGATTAAGCCACTGAGTATGCGGTGAATTTGTTTCCCGATATTTGGCCCAATGTTTTCTATCACCTATAGCTAAATGATATGGATAATAATCTACTTGGAAGTCCTGCAGCATAATTTGCAAAGCTCCTCCTTTGCACAGATTTGGATGACAAGATCTCCCGTCTACAATTAATAAATAATAAGACTAGATTAGTAGATATTTTTCATACGCTATAGCTACGTACCAGCTGAATTAATTGAGAATAATAGTATATTAGAAAAATTTATTATTCCAACACGTCACCGTCGGGATTTAAACCCGAATCTCGCTATTGTGAGAGTTAATGTCTAGTTATTGCTAAAAAATAATTGGCTCTCGCATGTAGTAAATTTGAGTGTTGTAAATCGCTATATTATGAAGGATTAAAAATTGAATTGTGTGCACCGTAGAGTAATTGATTAACTCATTCCGCCGCGATAGTGGAAAGATTCGGGTTTAAATCCCGACGGTGACGTGTTGGAATAATAAATTTTTCTAATATAGTGCTACAACAATGAATGTTTCTTAACAATTATAGCAGACAAAAGCTATTATTCTCAAATAAGACTAGAGTCAATTTTTAATTTGAACATTTGTTGCTTGAGATATAATGTATAATAAATTCGTGTTCTATAGACCGAAAATCAGAGCACAGACTTTTGCAACACTCAGCATCGAGCACTTAATAAAGTGCTTTACAGCATCAAGCATTTTAAAGTGACTTCTTAAATCTTAACTTCCAACACTAAGTTATGGTATGAATTTTGGACATGAATAACATTTTTAATTGATGGGGGAGTTTGGACTTAAACAAACAAGAAATTCATCTCTAACATCAAATCAAATAAGAATTATAAAAGAAATGTGTTCTATTAAACTTTGAAAGTGCTTATTAAGCAATGAAAGTGCATTCCTAAATGCTTAATAAGCTTGTTGACTGTTGATTAAGCAATTTATAATGCTTACGTGCTTAGTAAGTAGCAAATCTTTGTGCAAGTACTCTAAGCATCAAGCATCTGTTTTTACAAAATGCTTTAAACATTATCACAAGCACTAAGTTTTCAGCATTGTCCAAAAATTCTATGAGATATATCTATGGCTTATCAGCAGTTAACAAATGGTGTATCACCACGATCTAGCGATTGTTTTTTGAATCAGTAGATATTTTTTTTGTTTTTTACTGTGAGGTTATTAGTTATTACATTAACTTGCAATGACGTTAATTGTTTAAAATATTTCAATCGGTTATTTTTTATGATCTTTCAGAGTTGTCGTGAAGATTGGTAAATAGATTTTTAACATGCTTTTATTAGGTTTCAGCTGTATCTTTGAACGTGAAATAAAACGTCAGATTAAACTGAAACTTTGCCACTTATCAAGGACCGATGACAATACAATAATTTAACGAGTTTGTCCCATTATCCTGACCAGGACCTTCAGAATAAAAAAAACTTGAAAACTTAGAGCAAGCAAGCTAACAGGCTGTACAGTGACGTACGTTGAATTGCCTACCTCATAGTCAAATACAATATTGTTTTTAAGTCTTATAATTAAAAATTAGACTTTTAAAAAACTAGAGCACCTAGAGCTTTTAGGAACTAAAAAATGCAAAATAGTTTGACAACAAAATTAACTTTACTGTAAAAAGCGTGGAGTGCTTAATATTGGTAACAAAATTTTCATTTACTAGCTAATTGTAGACGTAGAGCTATTATGAAAATTTAAGTAGATAGCACCCCACGCTTTTTACAGTGAAGATAATTTGTTGTTAAATTATTTTGATTCTTTTAGTTCACAAAAGCGTGTTGTTTTAGTTTATTTAAACTCTATTTTTTTTAAATATTTCAAAATTGGGTTTACAGACAAGCGTGGCGCTAAAACCTAAACACACCTCCAGGATCGTCGCTTAAATGCAGATCAATACGTTGAGATAAAAAGTGATACGATGTTTCAATTACATCATATCTACTGAATATTTTCGACAAGGTTGAAGTTTGTTGATTCTCCTTAGCTCTGGCCTGTTGCGACAATTGTGCTTGATATTCCGGAAGTACTTCGAGTTTGCGAGCCGCTTTTGTTTTCCTTGTAACTTCGGTCGCTTTTTGCACAAGGCCAGCCAGTGAGTCCAAAAAATGCAAAGCGGCTTTCAATTGTGAATCGGTTAAAACCCATAATAAGTCGTCGAGTATTAAAACTAAGCGTGATCCCAGTACGAGACAGTCTGAAAAAAACATTGCGTATTCATTATTCGCCAGTTCTTTGGTCTCCTCAAACATAGTGAGAGAAAAAATACCTGAAATTCTCTTTTTAATCGTAATCCTACATCTAGCTTGATTAGTTAGTAGTCGTAATGGTGTTAGGTCTGAATCTTTAGTAGATCTAGCTTCTATTCTAACGGTTTGCCACACGAGTTCCTTAAATATAAGTAACTGACCCTTTTCTGGGTCTTTCAAACGGGTCATTCGTAAATCACTGCGTTTCCATCCCGGCGAAACTGACTCGACTGTTATACGCGACATCTAGGGAGAAAAAACTATTTCACAACAAATTCTTACTCCTCAATTAATAGTATAATACGCGCCACGGTTCTAAAAGGTTCTGCAGTTAGTCACAAACAGCGTCGCAAATGCATATTTTAGAGCCGTCCTGGTTGTTTTGTGGGAAAGGAAGATTCCCACCACCTCCCAGTTACCAGCACAGAACGTGCGCTCGTCAGTGATTGGTTATCGCTGGTTGCCGTGTCACTTGTCGCTTTCCTGCTATAAAGTACAGTCTAGTAAGCTTTTGTTAAGTTGCTTCATTGATTGTTAATTAATCAAGATGCCTAATAGTTTTGCATTGACAAGCATGAGAAATAATTTTTTGGATGACTTTATGCAAGGAATTAGACCTTTAGATTAAAGAAAAATTAAAAATAATAATATAGCGAAAGTTTGTAGTTTTTCAAACGACTGTAGCCTCCATTTGCATCTAACTTCAGAACCTTTTAGAACCGTGGCGCGTATTATACCTTTATTCATGAGATCTGACAAGCATTTTAATTTTAATTAACACAGGACTTGAGACAAAAGATAACAATTTTTTACTTGTTCACTTTAATGACCAACGTTTCGGCTCTAAATTTGCGCCTTCCTCCAGGAGGAAGACACAAATTTGCAGCCGAAACGTTGGTCAATAAAGTGAACAAGTAAAAAATTTTTATCTTTTGCCTCAAGTCCTGTGTTAATTAAAATTAAATAAAGAAACGAGGTGACACCAAATTGAAACTTTTTAATGCAAAAACAAAAGCGGTACTGACGATACTAACCTGAACTGAGGCAACGAATGCAGGACTCTTAAATGTAACGTTTACCGTATTAACGACTACAGTAATGCCATCTATAATTTTATTAATGTAACTATATTTGCCCGGAGATCCCATATATGATGACAATCCGCCTTGAGCTGATGTTGATCGTAGTTGACTACATGTTTCAACTTCAATATTTACTTCATCCAAATTCTTCACAGAAAAAAATACAAATTACATAAAAAGAGGAAATATCATACAGAATGCTTTCCATAACATTCATTTTATTAGTACATATAAACCAGTTAAATTTAACCGCGCGGCCATCGCAATTATTATTACAACATTTAGTAAAATTTATTAGTTTTGTATTCAATTAAGTTACCTATTAAGGTACATACACAAATTAAACAAAAAAAACTTGAAACGTGTCGCGGGACACGCGTTTGGAACGAAGTCCCTTTCGTATAAGACGTTTTTCGTAACGCGTTTTATATAATCTAAAAACACCCGGTATAATCTAAAAACATCCGGTATAATCTCAAAAAACCCGGTATAATCTAAAAACACCCGGTATAATCTAAAAACACCCGGCATAATGTAAAAACACTCGGTATAATCTAAAACACCCAGTATAATCTAAACACACCCGGTATAATCTAAAAACATCCGGTATAATCTAAAAACACCCGGTATCACCGTATACCAGTATACATTATACGTCTGCCGGTTTTTCGTGACATTTTTCGTGACATTTTTGTCTTCCGATTTTTCGTGACATGTTACATTTTTTCTCGGCTAGGTCCCCTCGCTAACCCGCGATAAGGAACTTCGTTCCAAAAACGCATCAAGATTTGAACGCATTTGTAAGAAAAAGACATAATTTTAGTTGCTCTGAGGATGGTGTCAAGTTCACCGAAACGTTAGCCATAAATGTAATTTTAACATCGGTACTGCTTTTTATTGATTCCGAGCCACTGACTTCTTCAAATTTTTTAATAATCAACGGATCTCTATATCGTTAGAGTTTTTTTTCAACAAAAAGATATAACGTTAGTTGACCTTCTTTACGTTGAGGGAGGGCCCCGCCCGTGAATTTGCCACGGGCCTCAAATGATACAATTACGTCACTGGTTTCTAAATCAAATTAGAAACAACTTTTTGCGCTCTAATTTTTGAACATAAATTCTTATCACTTTTATCTATGTCTATAAATTAAATTAAGATTAAAATATAACTGGTTTCAGTGCACATATATTTCAAACTAATTCGTACCAATATTATGGGCACACTTTTCAGTCTTGTCCACTGAATACGAAATGTGACTTGATTGCACCAAGCATGGTTTAACCGCATCCATGATGGCAACTCTAAAAGATCAGTTAATACTATTTCATCTAATTCTAAATTTGATAGTTCCCCTTCTCCTTTAAATGTACTTAAATTTATTTTATCTGCCGACAAATTCTTTGTAAACCTAGAAAAAGAAAAATTAAATTTCTATTACTAATCATATCATCATATATATTAATACGCTAAGGTTAAGATGTTTGCCTCCCTTTTTCGAAAAAACCACACAATTGCTCCACATAAATTTTATATAATTTTATAGATAATTGCTTGCTCTACCGACATCAACAACTAAAAAATCTATTATTGCTTTTGTTTTTGCAAAATAATTAATTATAACAATTATACATTTATTCAGTATATGCAGCAATGCTGCCATCTGACGGTTCTAACTTTAAAACAACGTCAACATGATTGACGGTCGGTAAATTTTTTTTGTTTACTTTTTAATCAAAATTCACGTATAAATACTTTTCGTATGGCGGCGCTTCAGCTCAACGTTTTCGATACTTGCGCCTCTATATGACAGTTTTAGAAAAAATATTTTCTTGAACCGTCACTGAGCTTTGTAATGTAATACAACAAAAAGAAGAAAGTTATAAAGAGTGTGAGAAATTAGAAACGAATTTTAGTGCGAATTATTCGCACAGGTACCGCTAGTTAACAATTATTTTAATAGTACTGTATGACATTGTTACAATATTTTAAAGGAATTATTGAATAAAATTATTGGAACACCAGAATAAAACAGGTTGATACAAATAATCCAATTTATAAAAGACTAGCGAACCCGTGCGAACACTTCGCATCGTTTGTGGTCAGTTACGTAATATAATAGGGTGGAAATAAATTTTACTCTATTCAATTCAGAGACTTCAGCGCCACTACGTCACTTAATGTTTCCGACAACTGATAAAATAAAAAGATTTACCATATTATGGTGATATTTGTTATATTTTATTCTATCCTATTCAGAGACGTCAGTGCCACTACTAGAGCTCTATAGATATAGGTATTCTCATCCGCCATATTGTGTCCTTGCTTGTCACGCGTAGTACGACAACATATAACTAAAGTTAACAGATAAATTATATTTCATAAAAGAAAAATGATTTGAATGTTTGTCAAGATTTTTTAAAGGTCCTGCTGTTGTTTGTACGCGTTTACCCGTACGCAAAAGTGCTTTAAAGTGGAAATATCAATGTGACAACTGTACAGAAGTTGACAGAAAAAATTGCGGTAATTATTTATTTCTCATCACTGTACTATGCAGAATAGAAGAATTATTTGTTAATTGTAATGACTATTGTTTTTTTTGCGGGCTATTAAAAAAATGCGGAAATGTCAGAAAAGAAATCTGCCTTTGGCAACGACACTTCAATTTTATCAGCTGAAGTACGAAACAAATTAAATAAAAAATATTGGATACAAGTTGAATTATTTATTATAAAAAAAAATAAAATAAAATACATTATGGAGAAGCATTTCAATTTTTCTTTTCTTTGCTGACGCCGTTCTATAAATTATTTTGCGAAATTTGCTATTTTCAATGAAGTTTTTCAAACAGTAGGAACGGACGTTAAAAAAATGCCAGATAATTCTCCCTTTCACATTGTAACATTCCGGAAAAAATATATCAATATTGTCCGCTAAACATTTTCCCAATTAGAATTTCCGTTTTAATTTCTTCCATCCATCCTGTCGACGATTTTCAAATTGTGATTCTTCAAAATGTGTCTGTAAGAAAAATACGTTTAACTGTATTCTCAAAAAAAAAAAGAAAAAAAGCGACTGTAAGTGCGGAGACAGGGAAAATTCGAATTGGGAAAATGTTTAGTGGACAATATTGATATATTTTTTCCGGAATGTTACAATGTGAAAGGGAGAATTATCCGGCATTTTTTTAACGTCCGTTCTTACTGTTTGAAAAACTTCATTGAAAATAGCAAATTTCGCAAAATAGTATATGGAACGGCGTCAGCAAAGAAAAAAAAATTGAAATGCTTCTCCATAATGTATTTTATTTAATGTATATCTTTTTTTTATAATAAATAATTCAACTTGTATCCAATATTTTTTATTTAATTTGTTTCGTATTTCAGCTGATAAAATTGAAGTGTCGTTGCCAAAGGCAGATTTTTTTTCTGACATTTCCGCATTTTTTTTAATAGCCCGCAAAAAAAAAACAATAGTCATTACAATTAACAAATAATTCTTCTATTCTGCATAGTACAGTGATGAAAAATAAATAATTACCACATTTTTTTCTGTCAACCTCTGTACAGTTGTTACATTGATATTCCCACTTTAAAGCACTTTTGCGTACGGGTAAACGCATACAAACAACAGCAGGGCCTTTAAAAAATCTTGACAAACATTCAAATCATTTTTCTTTTATGAAATATAATTTATCTGTTAACTTTAGTCATATGTTGTCGTACTACGCGTGACAAGCAAGGACACAATATGGCGGATGAGAATACTCACATCTATAGTGCCTTACCACTACACATCGTATTACAAACAATTGTTAAAATAAACAGATTGCCACCAGATGGCGACATTTGTTTTATCTGAATTTTATTTTCTGTAATGAAATTGTTAAAAATTTTAAACTGTAATTTTTTATCAAAAACACATCTTGAGATATTAACTTATTTTTCGTCATTAGAGAGAAAAATAATCTCCAAAATGGCGTATCAAATATTAATTTTGATACAGTATTAAAGGAGATATTTCATACCGATAAAACACCTTTGAGAAATAATATATACGGATTTTACTCTACAAATAAAGATTATCTGTTTACTTGTTATTACTTTAATCGCTATAATGTAAAAAATAAATAAAATAGAACACTTCTATCCAAGGTCTCTATCTATGGACATGATTTGCTAACCTGATCAATTTACTTACTACAGTTACAACTACGATTTTAATAGTGGTAAATTATCGTTATCTGCACTAATATGATCTTTTCTGAACTGAAGATACTTTCCGATATGTTTATAAACAAACTATTTTCGTACTATGACTGTCCCGATATACTGAGTTCATTAATTTCTGCGTCAAATGGAATATCTTTGTTAAATTACATTGCTTTTTTCCGAGGCTTTGTTGACGTTAACGCCAATTTGGTTCCTAGAATTGCTTGTGATAATTCCGGTTTTGAAGGGAATCTTATCTTTACCAGATCGTAACTGGCTAAAAAGTAGTGCACTAAAATTGGTCTGGGTATTTTCGACACATAATTAGAATCTATTTGCGGTAAAATCGTCGGTATATTTTATTTCTCAAAGGTGTTTTTTGTCGGTAGGAAATATCTCTCTGAATACTGTATCAAAACTAATGTTTAATACGCCATTTTGGAGATTATTAGTGTATTTGCCATAAGGCAACATACACTATTGGCGTTGGTCGGATGGCGGGACCTAGGGGTCGGATCAAAATTTCTCGACGTTTCATAACCTCCTAAAGACTTTGGCACCATTTTTGAAAATGTTTATATATATATGTATATATATATATATATATATATATATATATATATATATATATATATATATATATATATATATATATATATATACGTATATATATATGTGTGTGCGGGCAATAACTTTCGAAAGAGTTAATTGATTTTAACGAAATTTGGTCCACGTGTTGAAATCCATCACCGCAAGAAGCCTATTTAAAATGGGCGTAATCGGGGCATTTTAAGGGTAGTTTTTAGAGGTTGAAAAATGTTTTTGGGCCCCAAAATACCGAAAAAATTCTCAGAATCGTTTCAAAATTGACATTTAACCCTTTAGTAGTAATTAAAAGGTGTCCCTAAAATTTAAATAAAATCGGCCCGACAGGACCGGAATTACAAATTTTATGAAAACACTAGTTTACAAATAGTGAATTATTTACTGAAAGTTGTATATAATTTGGTATAGAGGTTCGATTTATAATAATATTGCAATTAAGAAAAAAAATGTTATTTTAAGGGGTGTATTAAGGAGTAAATTTTTTTATTTTGCCCAAAAACCAACTTAAGCTCGCAAAATAAAGCCACATTGCCTGTATAAGCAAATACACTATATTGTCGGCAGGGTTTTGGCACTGCAACCCGGGTTTTTTTTTTCTCTCTAATGACGAAAAATAAAAGTTAATATCTTAACATTAAAGTTTTCATTAAAAAGTTACAATTTCATTACAGAAAATAACATTTAGGAGAAACAAATGTCGTCATCTGGTGGCAATCTGTTTATTTTAACAGTTGTCGGTAATATTAGGTGACTTCGTGGCGCTGAAGACTTTGAATAGAATAGAATCAAATTTATTTCCACTCTATTATATTACGTAACTGACCACTAACGATGCGAAGTATCTGCTAGACTAAAATAAGAATTGTAGATTATATTGGAAATTGTTGCGTCCATATTTTTTTTTCAAACATACACAATTAAGTTAGCAGGAAAGTGGACAAATTGATGTAAATCAATAAACCAATTAATAATTTAGCGACGTTTCGGTCATTTATTTGAGCTTCATCAGATTATGTTTTTTAAAGTGCCTATTTTTACGCATCAGTAACAATACAATTATATGGTGGTTTCCGTTCTTATCCATTTATTTCAATTGTTTGTTATCAGGTGATGATAGCAAAGGACAACACAAAAGTGTATTGAATGGAATGTGGTTAAGGTAGTTGTCGTGGTACAATACTGTCAAAAAGTTATAGATTATACGTCCCACAAAAGTATACTAGCTTGTAGCTAAGTGATCCATAATTTGTATGCAAGACTGTACCCGTGGAAACGTAACCCATACAGTATTCATATGCACGTATACTTTTCTATAAATTGTTGAACTTTAAACCGTTATTTATAAATAATTAGACGGTCAAAAAATTTTTCTTATTTTTTTTTAAACTCATAACAAATGCATTGAAAGACTGTCAGTTTTTGGAAAGTTTCTGACAGTTAGTTCTTTTTTCATAAATAAGAAACTGGTTCAGAACTACAGAGATCGTATACAATCAATGTTAATTATCCAATTTTTAATTGCATTTATCTCGGATTATATACGCTCGATCGACTTCAAATTTTCAGGGTAATTGTATTATCATGTCCTTAACAAGTATACAAAAATTAAGAATGTTCTGAAGGTGTGCCTTAACCACGACAACTACCTTAATCTGACATACCGTATATATAAACAAACATCAATTTTGGACATAACAGCTGTATAGTTACTATAAAATTTTATGACTTCGTTTTATTGTAATTAATATTTAAACCTATTCAGTTGACTCTATTAAATAACTTATCTTTTATTCGCGGTTTCGTTTGAGTCTACCCAAATCGAAGTAGTAGACGCTCTTGAAAGTAGTATACAGATGGTACTGCTAGATGTTAGGGATAATTAGCACTATAGCATGACCGCAACTGGACAAAAAATTGCCCATACTTGAAATTTGATTACAAGCAGAATGCATACCACAAAGTATATATTAGCAGGAGCATCAACAACATAGGCTTTTTCATGATTTTTGCGTCCAGAATAATGGATCCATATAATAGTTCATTTTTTGGATACTAACAGCGCTAATGTTCAAGACGTACCGTTTACTCGATGATTGTTGGTTTAAACGAGTAATTCGCGCGAAGTTGTGCGCTTTAATTACAAAAGATCTGTGCACCAAATCGATGCAACTTTTTTAAAATTACGTTCGGAGTCCTATTGTGATGCATATCATCAAAATCGACTCAACTGTTCTTGACAGATAACTAGTACAAAAAGTCTAATTTTGGATATACATTTTCATAAAAAAATTCCCAACAACCTCGAAAAAAGCCGACAGTAAATGAAATTACAATATATGAGTATCGGCAATTTATTAAATAAAAAAATATCACTTAAATAAAAAATATAAAACGAGTATAAATAGATTCATTCGTTTCCCTTATCAACGCATTTTAATTTTATTGAAGATAAAATTTGCTATTATGTAAAAAAACTACAATTTTCAAATTAACGCAGTCATTTTTTTTAAATCAGTGATAACAAAACAAAAACCAACGAGTAATTTTACTGATGTTTTTTAATTTTCATTAATACTAGCTGCACAGTCCGCCTTGTATTTTTGATTTCATTTCCATTTCGTCCTAGCATAAATATCGCTTATGCATTAGTTAAATGGGCTTTAAAAATAGTTTAAAAATGTCTCCAACCGGTTCAGTGGTTCTTGATTTTAAAGACGTAACACAAAATAATACAATAACAATGGATAGCTAGAGATTGCTTCAATTGTTAAGAAAACACCCATTGTTACAATGCTGTATTTGCGTTACCTACGATAAAAATTGGCTCTCGCATGATGTGAACTTACTGTTACAATTTGCTTTATTATGGAAAACATTAACGCCGTAAAATAACTGATAAGTAATAACTCATTCCGCCGCGAAAGTAGAAAGTTTCGGGATTAAGTCCCGACGGTGAGTGTTTGATATATGTAGTTTTTTTCAAACATAGCATTGTAACAATGCGCGTTTCTTAACAATTGTAGCAAACTATAACTATTCACTGTTATTAATTTAGTGTTACGAACTAACACTTTTACTAATAAGAGAATAGGTACCTACCTATATTTTAAGTATTAATTTTTTTTTTAGTTTAATAATAACATTACATAGAATAGGCAAAGCACCTGTAAGTTGACGTTATATTTAAATTCTCAGAAAAACACTAAATTCAAATGAGTCATCCCTAGCTGGGCTGAAAATATCTAGTTCCTAAAGGGCTTATTTTACAATTAAAACTGAAAAATATATTCTTTACGGTCAATGAACATCGCTGTGACAATTGACATAAACGTTGTTAATTAATTTAACGAATAATTGATTGCATATAATTATTCAAATTAAGAAGCGTTAGGGTATTAGAAATGTGTTGTTTTTGCACTATTTTGAGAAACCTGTGCTGTCTATTATTTGTAGACGTATCATAATAAGTAAAAGTTTAATTAAGAGCAGATATATCTATTAAAAATATAAAGTAAATTTACCTAGATAAATGTTTCAACAACTGATTTTTTATAATGGAAACCATTATGATAAATTGTAGGAATTACTTATGTCAAGTGACACAGATTCCTAACAAATTAACAAACCGAATGGAACCATTCGCAGTGAAACTATTTTAAAAAAACATTTCCCACTACCGAGGGACACTTGTCACTTTCCTGCACTTGTCAAACTGCCAGACGGCATATCGGTCGATTTAATTATATTCGAAAATATTTCTATATACCTAAGAATATCGTTTAGAATAGTGGCTAAGAATATAAAATAATAAATTGAAAATTATATTTAATATTAATTATATTTGTCGCAAAACGATAATAATTAATAACCCATTGTGGCTGGAAATAGATAAATTGCTTGTTTTTTATGTCTTTTTGTCCAGTAATGTTCAGAATTCAGTTATGAAATCTGATGCAATTTAAAGAATAGTATCTACTGCAAAAAGAGAGGGCTGTGTTTGCCGGTTTTTGTTGTACAGTGCATTCCTGTCTTTCCTTCGATTATGTAGAAAAAAAACTCAAAATTTAAGATTTAAAATTATAATAAAATTACAAAAATACGTTCCTGTAAATGATGGTCAAATCCGTACATTTGTGTCCATTTACATGTGGAGTGTATTTGTTATAACCTCGAATTTTGTAATGTTGAATTTCGCTGTGTAACTTGACATAAGTAATATTTTTGTAATAATGTTTAGGTACACTAGAATAATTCGTGTAGGTCTTAGTAATACTATTCCTTCAGTGAATTTACGTCAAAAAATTACGCAAGGTATGTACAAGCAAACAAAATTTGATGTTACATGTAATTTGATCATTATAACGTCACTTTTTTTTGTTAGGAATAAATAATTCACTTCGTCTTTACGCAAATAAACCACCAAGCTTGGAAGATAAATGCAAAGCATCTAACGACAAGCCACCAGAAGAAAAAACGCCACCGCCTTGTCGGGTAAGATATTTGGAAATTTTATAAAAATATTTCATCAGTTATGAGACTCGTCAGAATCAAATTGTGCCTAGAGCCTAGGTCATTAAAGTAATATCAGACGGTTTACTGGGGTGAATGTTCATACGGCACAGACAGAATGACATAGAAATGAATGTTCATCTAGTCTTTACTTGGAAGATCTCGTCGAATTATTAAGTTGTGCGCCTTGTAATTCGTTTGATTTGCAATCATTTGACAAAAAAGAAACACAGTCTAAGTTTAAATCATTAATTGGAGATTTTATAGAAATTGCCCGTATTGTTCTGTCTTTGTATTCGCCGAGTTTGTGGTTCTAAAGACATTGGTAATTTTCGAAATTCCCCAAAAACAGCAGCGTGTTTTGGTGGCTCCACGTGAATACCATTTTATTTCATACATAGGCAGAATATATTCACTATGCGGTGTAGTAGTCCCAAGTCCGTCCTTAACAAAACGCGGGACCAAATTTTATGTATATGAAATGTTTAATCAAAATCTGTTTAGTAGTTTTTTGAGTTAACTCAGAACAAACAGTCTGACAAACTTACAGTTAATAATTATTATTCGGTTTTGATTTCTTCTAAAATGTACATCTAAAGTTGAAATTTCGTTAGAAAATTATAGTTTCAAAGTTACGATTTTATTTATTTGTATCAATATTTAGACACCACTGTATGATGGAACAGTCCATGTAACAGAAGAAGACAAGCGTCAAAAATCAAATCGAAGAAAATTAATTACAGGAATCGCACTACTGGGCATTGCATTAATAGCGGTTGGTATTATTTGAACAACTGGTAAATTACAATATTTTCGGAATTGTGTTTTGTATTATTTTTAATGTTTTAGTTATGGAAATTCTTAGACACTAATCCAGATTTCATAAAACCGCCGGAAAAGAAGAAAGACAGAAGTAAGTGAGGTCATAGAAGGGGACTTACAAAAGCGACACTCGCTTCTATAACCTTGAAACCGGCAGCCATGTTGAATAGTGCAATTTTGGCGTATGCCAGAATGTTTAATGATAAATAATTATCTAATATATTAAAATTCTTACACATATTTAAATGAACAAAATGTATTAATTTAAATTACATAACACAAAAACTCACAAAATATGTTTCCCGCACAAATTTGAAATCACACGACATCTATGATTGACAATAAAACTACCATAACTGCCTTAATCATGCGTCGCTTCTGTAAGTCCGCTTTTATGGTGTGGGCACGGATTTATTACGGTTTTTGAAAAAATAAAATAAATTGTATTTTTTTTATTTGTGTGCAGAAAAAAGAGAAATACTAAAAATTCCGTCTTCGTCAGGAGATATTCCAAAAAATATTAAATATGTATTAATTGGTGGCGGTACCGCTAGTTTTTCTGCTTTTCGTGCGATTAAATCAAATGACCCAACTGCCCAAGTTTTAATAATAACCGATGACCAATATTATCCATATATGCGACCGCCATTATCGAAGGAAATGTGGTACAATGAAGATCCTGATTCCGCGCAAAAATTGAATTTCAAGCAATGGAATGGATCTGAAAGGAGGTAATAAATTAATAACACCCTAACTCTTTATAGGAAACCAGCTCATATTGATTTTTACATAACCTAAAATAAGTCAGCTGTTTGCTAGCCTCCATGTTTATTTTCGAAATATAGTTTACTAAACTTTTGATTCTTATTTCAGTTTATTTTATGAGCCAGATGAATTTTATGTTGACACAAAACATCTCTTAGAACAAGGAAATGGCGGGGTGGCTGTAGCCAGAGGATGGACTGTTACAAAAGTCGATGTAGTTGGTAAAAAAGTAATCTTGGAAGATGGTACTGAGGTAGAATATGACAAATGTCTTATAGCGACCGGAGCTACACCGAAAAATTTAGATATTTTTGAAAATGCTTCTCCAGCTATTCAAGATAAAGTTTCGATTTATAGAAATATATTTGATTACGAAGATCTTGAAGAACGGCTTAAGAAGACGAAAACAATTGCGATTATTGGAGGTGGATTTTTGGGCAGTGAACTAGCATGTTCTCTTGCCAGACGAGGTACAACTTTTTGTTTTAAACAGTATGGTCGTGATATTTGCATATTGAGCGAGCAAAATAGTGGTGATGGCGTTAGATTCGCTTTTAAAAAGTACTAAGTTTGAAGCCTTAAGGAATTACGAAATTTTCTGTACCGCTTGTTGTTTGTGTACCAGGCGTTTTGAAATTTTTCCAATTTTTATAAAATAATTTTCGTAATATTAGAAGACTAGATAGAATTTCAATTTATTATTAAAAATATGAATTGGTACTAGGCCCAGATAACCTTAATCGATGACCTCAAAAATGTCGGTAACTATTCCTTATTTCCAAAACCTTCCTACTTTTGGAAGCTTCATTTCGTTATTTATGAAAATTGATATAGCGAGAGAATGTGATTTGAACATAACAATGGTACAAATAACAACTATTACTTTTTTACAGCGAGAAAAAATCAAAAGCAAATCGTTCAGATATTTAAAGAGCCTGGCAATATGGGAAAAGTACTTCCGGAATATTTAAGTTTGTGGACGACGAAAAAAGTTCAGTCGGAAGGTGTCAACGTATTGGCAAATACTGAAGTTGAAGACGTCCGGTTACAAAACGATCGTCTCCAGTTACGTCTCAGCACCGGAAATGACATCCAGGTTGACGAAGTCATCGTTGCAGTCGGTGTACAAGCAAATACAGAACTAGCCGATAGTTCCCAGCTAGAAATCGATCCAGAATTGGGTGGCTTTCTTGTCAACACAGAGCTTCAAGCTCGATCGCATTTATATATCGTAAGTTTCAATTATTATTAACAAATTAAAAATATGAATCAGTACTACGAAGATTGATCAATAAGTACCCGTGTTTGACGAGTGAAATTGACTTTACCAGCGTGTACTGCAGACTTTTAAACGACCTCGTGCTGAGTTGTAGATACATTCATAGGTTAGGTTATTTTCGACAGCTAGTTGTATCATTTGTGTTTTGTATTTTTTAATAAAATGGAAAAAGAACAATATCGATTTGTAATTCGTTTTTATACGAATATCTCACCATGGTCATAGATGGTGAAAGATCGCCATAGACAGCACCCAACATCAGTTTTATTTCTTAACATGTTTTTTAAAAAACGAATTACGGATCGATATTGCTCTTTTTCCATTTTGTCGAAAAATACAAAACACGAATGATACAACTAGCTGTCAAAAATAACCTAACCTATGAATTTATCTACAACTCAGCACAAGGCCGTTTAAAAGTCTGCAGTACATGATGGTAAAGTAAATTTCACTCGTCAATGCCACACGGGTACTTACTGATCAATCCTCGTATACCCGTTGTCTTAAAATTTTGTTACTGTGTGAAGACTCATATATGTTCTTTTTTGTAGGCTGGTGACGCGGCTTGTTTTTACGACACAAAATTCGGTCGGCGTCGGGTGGAACATCACGATCACGCAGTTGTTTCGGGCCGTTTGGCTGGCGAAAATATGACAGGAGCTTCGAAACCTTACCATCATCAGTCAATGTTTTGGTCCGATTTGGGCCCGGACGTTGGCTACGAAGCTATCGGTATCATCGATTCGAATTTACCCACTGTAGGAGTATTTGCAAAAGGTACTCCGAAACGCACTCTTCAGGATACAGCCGGTGCAAGTAGAGCTCGCATCATGCCGATTGATAACGAAACGGATAATGATGAAAGTACAAACACTAACGATTCAAAAACAAATGAATCCAGCACCAACGAATCAGAAACAAATGAATCCAGTACCAACGAATCAGAAACAAATGAATCCAGTACCAACGAATCAGAAACAAATGAAACTAATTCAGATAATGAATTAGAGGTACTTGTTCCTATGGATGAAACGGAATATGATCAAGATCAAGATGAAAACTACGGAAAGGGAGTTATATTTTATCTAAGAAGTGGTTTTGTAGTTGGTATTGTATTATGGAATGTTTTTAATCGAATGTCGATAGCTCGACAAGTACTTAATGACAATAGAAAATACGATGATTTAAATGAAGTAGCCAAATTATTCAACATTCACGAAGATTAATAATAGCATTGTGTAAGTAGTTTTGTTCTGTTTTTTCCAATTTTGTTAACATTATTTAATAAAGTAACATTTTTTATCTGTAGAATACAGGTCTTTGAATAAAAAATGCACAAGATAGTATTTTATGTTTTTCTTTTTACAGTTTTTTCCTAATACTTTTCCATATAGCGGAAGTCTTATGATCATCAGAAGTACGATTTTCAGTTTTCAAGAAACCCAAAAAAAAATATGTTTTGAAAAAATGTATGTCTGTGGTGACACCTAGAACCCAAATTATAATAATAGTAATAATGCGTTTAACGTCCGTTTGTCGACATTTATGTCATAACAGACGCCATTCGCACCATTACTATTTTCCATTTTTACCACTTCCCGTTATTTTCTACATTTCTAAAACTTTAACTTAACTAATAGCAATGGGCGAATGAAGGGATTATAGGAAATTAGGATCAAGTAGGTAATTTATGAACTAGGAGTTTGATAGGTAATCGACCATGGCCTCAAATAAGGAACCATCTCGATATTTATCTGGAATTAATTGAGGGAAAGCATGGAAAACCTCAATCAAGATGCCCGGTACAGGAATTACCGTTCTCGGCGAGAGGCAGTAAGAAAAAGTCCCAGCCACATCTGCCCCCGCCTGGATTCGAATGCGTGTCTAGTGCTGTCACCATTACTCTACCCAGCTCGGTCTAGACCCCAAATTATGAGATTGGTTTGGCTTAAATTTCACACAAATATTCAGGATGGTCACACTTCGAGGCAAAATTGGTTCGAGGTCAAATGTGAAAAGTGGTGCCGGTAAACCAGGGCTACTTTGTGGCAATTATTTTGTTTTTTGCTTAAATTGAATTTGTTATTACACTGAATACAATAAATTTTACATGAATATGAAGCTTGAACCTTACTCTTTTGAATGCACAGTGGTAGGTTGCAATATTATGTATAGAAAAAGAGATATTAATTAAATAAACTGTCACAAAGTAACCCCGTATGTTGGGGTTACTTTGTGACAGCCATTTTTTACTATGAAAATACTGTTGAGTAGTCTGCTGACATAAAGTAACCCTCTTAATAACGTCAACAAAAAATATATATGCCCTATTTTTCTGAAGCAACACGTAGGGAGAGCACATTTTGTCTTATATCTTTCAAAGCTTTTTTTCATTAGTGTAATTTTTGCAATTCCTACTACCAAGCTTTTTTTTATATGTCTGTGGCATTTTAGATCTGAAAAATTTGCATTATTAGTCTAAAATTTCAGTTAAAATCCCAATAAAATAATTACTGATAGAATTTTATCTGCTTAACATTGCAAGGGTTACTTTTGACAGGTTTTTTAATGTCACAAAGTAACCCTTGAAATCTTTGATTTTTAATTAAACTAATAACTACATCGAAATTAAAAATTCTAAAATTAAACTCTGTAGTTCAAAATGGTCGCTAATAACAATAAGACAACTTGTACTTAGTTGATTTTTAAAAAAAATTTGGTTTTAATCTCACACTAGAAAGTACAGACAAACTGAAAACACCTGTTTTTTAATTAAAAATGACGCCCAGTATACATAGACTTGCAATCGTATTTAGATACTGCATTCTCTTCATAAGTGGCCCCACAGAGCCTTCTACATATAGTAAGTTCCCAAAACTGTTTGGTTGATGGTATTGTACCCGGATCTAGATTTTGTTGCTTAAGACCTGGTGTCATAAAGTTACCCCTGCAGTCACAAAGTAGCCCCGATTTACGGTACTCGAGAACAGGTCAAAAAAATAGATTTTTTTCTTAAAAGTAGTTTGAATAATCCTTGTTTTGACGTGAATACGTCTTTAAATTTGCTTCCATAGTGGGAGGCAATTCAGAAAACTGATGATAACAAATTTGGGGGATACAGTTTGATGCTGCAGCTACGTTGAGTGAGAACTGTGACGCATCGTTTGCGGTAGAGGGGGAAGCATCGCCATTTTGAGGTAATTTCGCTGCGTCACATAATGTCTGTTTAGTATAAATTTTGACTCAGGAAGCTAGAACGTTTGTTTGCGTTTCAATTGTCAACTCTTGTCGAGATCTATCGATCGCGTATATAAAACATTAATGTGAAATAGTTATAGTGAATATATATGGTGGTGCAGTAAAAAATTAAAAAAACCCGGGTCGCAGTGCCAAAACCCTGCCGACAATATAGTGTATTTGATAATACAGGCAGTGTGGCTTTATTATGCGAACTTATGTTGGTTTTTGGGCAAAATAAAAAATTTGACTCCTTAATACACCCCTTAAAATAACATTTTTTTTCTTGATTGCAATATTATTATCAATCGAACCTCTATACCAAATTATATACAACTTTCAGTAAATAATTCACTATCCGTAAACTAGTGTTTTCATAAAATTTGTAAGTCCGGTCCTGTCGGGCCGATTTTATTAAAATTTTAGAGACACTTTTTAAATACTTCTAAAGGGCTAAATGTCAATTTTGAAACGATTCTGAAAATTCTTTCGGTGTTTTGGGGCCCAAAAACAATTTTCAACCCCTAAAAACTACCCTTAAAATGACCCGATTAGGCGCATTTTAAATAGGCTTCTTGCGGTGATGGATTTCAATGCGTGGGCTAAATTTAGTTGAAATCAATTAACTCTTACGAAAGTTATTGCCCGCACACATATATATATACGTATATATATACGTATATATATAAATATATATATACATATATATATAAACATTTTTAAAAATGGTGCCAAAGTGTTTAGGAGGTTATGAAACGTCGAGAAATTTTGGTCTGACCCCTAGGTCTCGCCATCCGACCGACGCCAATAGTGTATGTTGCCATATGGCAAATACACTAATAAATAATGCAATGTCGGCCTATACTCGTCGAAAAGCCAAATCGAAATATAGAGAACGTTTACAGTTGGAAAGGGCTTCTCAAGAGCAACCCAGTGATACCTGTTAAACATCATATGAAAAAGTGACGCTATAATCGTAATCATACGATTATTGGTTTGTAAATCATAATTGTAAAAACAGGAATCGTTGCATCACTAGTTGTGAATTTATGTCCAATTTAATGCAAATCGGACTTTTCAGAAGTTAATTCAATGCTTCAGCAATGTTTTTTTTTGTTTTGAAGAAATAACTAGTTTTATATCATATTTAATAAATTAATCGAAACACATACATTCACAAAACTAAAAGACATCAGTCGGCCGGTGATATGTTTTGAGCAGCCGCTACTAAAGTATCGTGAACTTCTTTAGCGAACGCCACTTGCGCACTTGCCGTCGCTAAGAACTGCGGATATGTTAACGTGTTGCCGTCTTGAATTGGCTCGGTGCGTGTCGCGGCAACTTGAAAAGGCATATAGCGCTGAGCGCTGTTCTGCTGAGATATGCATTTGATCGATGTTTTCTGTAATTAGAAAGATTCGTTTTATTACAGCGATTTTCAAGTGAAACTTCTTTACGCACTGTAGAATGAATGAAAGCTCCCAGACTTTTGGAACGAATTTCCTTATCGCGGGTTGGCAAGGGGACCTAGCCGAGAAAAAAATGTAACGCGTCACGAAAAACCGTAAGACGTATAATGTATACTTAGATTATACCGGGTGTTTTTATATTATACCGGGTGTTTTTAGATTATATCGGGTGTTTTTAGATTATACCGGGTGTTTTTAGATTATACCGGGTGTTTTTAGATTATACCGGGTGTTTTTAGATTATACCTGATGTTTTGGAACGAAGTTCCTTATCGCGGGTTGGCGACGGGACCTATCCGAGAAAAAATGTAACGCGTCACGAAAAACCGTAAGACATTTTTCGTTCTGGTGCTATTTTTTTTAACAGGCTACCGGTTACTCTGAGAAAGGAGAGAAATGTTATGATATTTAAGAAACATCTGAAATCGTTTTTAATTTTAAAATGTTTATATGATGTAAGCGATTTTGTGTAATTTAATACGTATTTATGTATTGACAATTCTCATTTGTATATTCTACAACATGAGAGATGCTAATAAAACTAAACTAAACTAATCTCTAAACGTTTGACATGTGCCTTATATGCTGCTACCGCCATCTGACGAAAAAATTAAATTAAAAATTTAAAAAACCAAGACACAAAAAAAAAACCTATAAAAAGTTGAAAAATAAAATGTCTGGGCCTGGTCCTTTAACTTGAATATTTAAATACTTAATTAGTAATATTTTGTGATTCAAACGTGATCGCGTCGGGGGACCTAGATAGAGTGCTTTATATTAAGCTTGTTATTTGTATTCAAGCTTTTATATTATTTATTTAGCGGTCCCCCAACGCGACGACGTTTGAATCACAAAATATTACTAATTAAGTAATTAAATATTGAAGTTAAAGGAGCAGGCCCAGAAATTTTAATTTTTAACTTTTTATAGTTTTTTTTGTGTGGGGGGTTTTTTAAATTTTTAATTTAAACTTTTTAAACTTAGTTACAAACAAAATACCCGTTATGCGTCTAAGATCCCTACCGCAACTAAGAAAAGAGCTGATGACCTTGAAACGGCTAAACCGATTTTGATAAAACATGTCTAAGAACCACCGCTAGAAAACCTGCTTTCATATAAAAAAAAAGCGCATCCAAATCGATTCACCCGTTTAAGAGCTACAGACAGACACACACACACACACTTAGCAGTCAAACTTATAACACCCCTGTTTTTGCGTCGGGGGTTAAAAAAAATAATATCCCTCATTGAATTCATGCGGCTGAATGTAAGAGTTTTGCTCTGAATAAAAAGAATTTCACTTACCAAATGTAGTTCGATTTGATCACACACCGAGTAAAACTCTTCTAAATTTTTATCGAATCTTGGAATTGGAACATCTGCACCGCCTTTCCTGAAAAAGTCGACATTGCTTTTATTTTCTTGTTCCGTAAAGAAACAGAAAAATGGACAAGTATGTTTTACAAGGGCTAATTCACTTTGATTCAATTAAAAACATATTTTTTCAGTGTATTTTTAAACTTACTGTGATCCAATATCAATCATACTATTTTGTTGTAAGGTTTGAGCAGCTGTCTTCAACGTCATCTGTAAAAATAATTCACAATGAAGTAATTTTAATGTATTCAATACTAACCTATTTAAACATGTTTAATAAAAGGACCTCAATTAGGTTACGGTTTTGGTTTGTCGAATTGTTAACTGGATGTTCAGCTGGAAAAATTGGAACTAAAGTTTACTGTGAAACTAATTCAGGCACATCTTGAACAGCGTCATCAACTTTCATGCGATAAAAATCTGAAGTAGGGACCGCACTAAGTCAAGAATGTCCTAATTCGGCTATTAAGTTACATGAGTTATCAGGTTCACCAATTTTGCATTTGTGCATTACTGGTTGCAAATTTTGATCGATGATGTTATTTAGGTGTGAATAATATTCCTATTTCGATTCTTTGAAATTTACATTTGCGGTTTCAGTTAATCTAAGATTTCATTTTCGGTTCTAGTTACCCAAAATGAGTAATTACGATGGGATTTTGGTCCTTGGTTTACATACACTATTCGGGCAAACTTGATGGAAGGCCAACTGAACTTAAGGTTCCTATAAAAGTAAAATCGAGGAAAGATAAAATATTTTATAAACTTACCGAAAGAGCTTCTCTCAACGGCCCCACTAAAGTTTTAACTTTGGTTATGTTATCTAAATGTTGTGGAGGCTGTTGTTGAGGTTGAGCCTGCTGTTGTGGCGGTTGAGGCGGCTGTTGAGAAATTCCTACTCCATGCATGCTCAACATTGTGCACAGTAACTGAAAATATACACGAAAAGTAAAGCTGTCCAACTTAACCTTACTTCGCACATTATTTTAGTTTGTTAAAGTTGTTACTTTAAAGAGAAAACGATACTTACACTTTACAGTATACGTATAGAAAAACTTTAAAATATTTAATTTTCGTAACTGGTAAAATATTTAAATAAGTTTAAAAACACTTTCTACGGAAATTCAACTCAGCTGTCAAAACTCGGCTTATTTTTCTCTCAACCAATACGGTAAGAGTAGTAACAGCGATGGCCGCCCTCGTACAAAGAATAGCCAATACTAATACTTATTTCATTTAAGAATGGCCGCGCTCGTACAAAACTTATGAAGCAAGACTGCTAAATACGTGTTCTAAGTTTAGATATTTGAAACCGTTTTTAAAAGAGTGTAATTTTCCACTTATGCATATTAAATCAACAACATTATTTTGAAAACATGTTTATTTAAGTAAATTTAAATGACCTTGTTGTCTTCAAAACTACCAACGTTTTAGTTTATTTGTAGCTTGACCACCCCTGTTATGAGATCCATTCATGAAGATAAGGTCATCTGGCAAGGCCGTCTAATATTACAAACACCTGTCGTTTACTACGTTTCCGCTATGCCGTAATTACATTCCAGATTCTTACGCCCCCGCTTCCAAATTTTAAAATGCTTGTATTTTATATGTTTTTTATCGGATTTTGATGCGGTTTGCACAGCTTTGCTTTAAATTATATTTTCTTTGTAAACACAAATAACATACGGATCAGCAAAAAAATCAACTCAAGCTATCTTATCTTCGAAAGCTAATAGTGTAAGAACTTGCACTAGAAATTAAAAATTTTAAATCAGTTTTAATTTTCTATTTAGTTAAAAAAGGACTTTTAATTTTGAACTTCAAAAGCGATTTCCTGATTTTTTTTTTGGGGTAATAACAAAGCTTCGTACATCATTTACCGTAGTTCTGTAATCTTTGCCAGTCTCAAAATTTTGATTTAAAAGACCGCACACACTTGTGAAGCATGGCACAGCACGACCAGCATAGCACAAACCTGCAACTTGCAATATGTCGCACACGAGACCATCACAAATAAGCACGGACCAGCACAAACTAGCAAATTTTAGTGCAGGTTTCGTGATGTCTGGTAGATATTTTACAGTTTTCAAGTAGTTTTATCAATGCAAATGAGTTAATGAAAACGACACGTCACTAGCACACTGGATCAGTCCAGCACGGCTAGACAGACGGTGGACGGTTGTTGCTGGTTGCAGGTACAGGTCTAATTTTGCGCTATTTTATTAAAATGTGCATGATTTTAATATCTTCGGGACTAATGGAAACCATACATGCTTTTTTAGTGCGTTTTTTAATAAAGAACCAATAGAAATGTATTTTAAAAATTGAAAAAAAATTAGTAGGTATCTTCAAAATGAATCCTTTTCACCAAAAATTTTCACTCTATTGAACGCAAAAAATAATCGCTGAAATACCTATGATTACGCACTACTCTACACGCTAGAAAGAGTTAATTAATTTTAACGAAATTTGGTCCAGGTGTTGAAATCCATCACCGCAAGAAGCCTATTTAAAATGGGCGTAATCGGGCCATTTTAAGGGTAGTTTTTAGGGGTTGAAAAACGTTTTTGGGCCCCAAAATACCGAAAAAATTCTCAAAATCGTTTCAAAATTGACATTTAACCCTCCAGTAGTAATTAAAAAGTGTCCCTAAAATTTTAATAAAATCGGCCCAACAGGACCGGACTTACAAATTTTATGAAAACACTACTTTGCAGATAGTGCATTATTTACTGAAAGTTGTATATAATTTGGTATAGAAGTTCGATTGATAATAATATTGCAATTAAGAAAAAAAATGTTATTTTAAGGGGTGTATTAAGGAGTAAATTTTTTTATTTTCCCAAAAACCAACTTAAGTTCGTATAATAAAGCCACCCTGCCTGTATAAGCAAATACACTATATTGTCGGCAGGGTTTTGGTACTGCGACCCGGGTTTTTTGGTCTACTATCCCTTTTTCAGAAAAAAAAAATCTTTGTGAAACACTAGACTAGACAGACGATCAGACAGACCACGAATTTTCATCTAAATAGAAGGGTTCCGCTTTTACCGTTAAGGTTCGGACACCTAAAAATAATTTTCTTAGAAGTTTGTTTAATTTGATTTATTTCGTCGCTTATAATTGAAGTAATTCATTCGACAGTCGACCGCAGGTCCTAGAACTCTGAACAGACGTTGTTTTATTTCCATACACCTTTTCTGAAGCACGTTTTGGTGTGGCTCACCAAACACTTACCTTGTCCCATCCTAGTGTATCTGCTGGGACTCAGACTACGTAGTGTAGGTAGGCACTAGACACGTCCTAGAAAGAGCAACGCGAAGTGCAAAATATAAATTGGTCTTATAAAGGGGAATGCTCAATAGTGTTTCATTCGTGACATTCGTTATGTTACAAGTTAGCGGCTCAAACAATCAAAGTAACACTTCAATTGATTATTCTAAATGTGGAAATTGTTATAATTTGATTGATAACACAGCTGCTATGATTCTAACTGATTGAATAAAATATTAATCAATATATTATATTATATATATGTGTGTATATTGTGACATTATGCCCATATGTCACAAGAATATATAGTATAACCTTAATAGTTAATTAAAAAACCCGGGTCGCAGTGCCAAAACCCTGCCGACAATATAGTGTATTTACTTGTATAGGGCCGTGTGGTTTTATACTTTTATTATGTGAAATTAAGTTTGTTTTTGGGCAAAATAAAAAATTTAACCCCTTAATACACCCCTTAAAATAACATTTTTTTCTTAATTGTAATATTATTATCAATCTAACGTCTACACCAAATTAAATACACCCTTCAATAAATAAGTCACTATTTGCAAACTAGTGTTTTCATAAAATTTGTAAATCCGGTCCTGTCGGGCCGATTTTATTAAAATTGTGGAGAAACTTTTTAATCACTACCAAAGGGTTAAATTTCAATTTTGAAACGATTCGGAGAATTTTTTCGGTATTTTGGGGCCCAAAAACAGTTTTCAACCCCTAAAAACTACCCTTAAAATAGCCCGATTAGGCCCATTTTAAATAGGCTTCTTGCGGTGATGGATTTCAACATGTGGCCCGAATTTCGTTGAAATCAATTAACTCTTTCGAAAGTTATCGCGCGTACACATATATATATATATATATATATATATATATACGTATATAAATATATATATATATATATATATATATATACATATATATATAAACATTTTTAAAAATGGTGCCAAAGTGTTTAGGAGGTTATGAAACGTCGAGAAATTTTGGTCCGACCCCTAGGTCCCGCCATCCGACCGACGCCAATAGTGTATGTTGCCATATGGCAAATACACTAATAAATAGTTAATAATTTAATTATATCTGAACAGTTATAGTCAGCTGTGATTCGGTATTGCATTTTCTGATATCCGTGGCTACTACGATATCATGCCTCACTTAGCAACGAACAATAAAGCCTGACATTGTTGTGTGATGAATATGTTTGCTAGGTGACGGGTTTCGTGAAAATAATAAACAATAATAAAATAACAAATCTCTCTGTTCCGGTATTGGAAGGATATAGACGTATTTGTTTTTGTTCCGTAGTCTAAGTCGGTATCTTGTGAATTATTGTTTGATTGTCCGTTCTGTCTGTTTATAGTACTTAAGTATTTGCTCCGTTAGTAATTATTAAAAATAGTATTATATTAGTTAAGTAAAACCTCTCTGTTCCGGTATTTGAAGGATATAGACGTATCTGTTTTTTTGTTCCGTAGTCTAAGTCGGTATCTTGTGAATTTTTGTTTGATTGTCCGTTCTGTCCGTTTATAGTACTTAAGTTTGCTCCGTTAGTAACTATTAAAATAGTACTATATTAGTAAATAAGTCATTTGTGATTTTCTGCGTATATGATATTATTGAAGTTGTGAATTATTGTCCGATTGTCCGTTCTGCCTGTTTATAGTATTTAAGTTTGCTCCGTTAGTAATTAACACGTTTAAATATAACTAAGCATTAACACGATTGTTTTCTTTTTTTGTCTTAAGGGTCTGTGTTGATCGGACGCCCATAGGCGGATATCAAATTATCTGTCAAATAAACTAAACGGGCCCAGCAACTTAAGAACAGATATCCTCCTGCGACGCCGACAACACAGATTCGACTGTTGTCTTTTTCTTTTCTTTTCTTTTCAAGACAGTGTTGTAACAAGTGGGAGTCCGTCTACACAAGAGAACATCAAAATATATATATATATATATATATATATATATATATATATATATATATATATATATATATATAAACATTTTTAAAAATGGTGCCAAAGTGTTTAGGAGGTTATGAAACGTCGAGACATTTTGGTCTGACCCCGAGCTCCCGCCATCCGACCGATGCCAATAGTGTATGTTGCCATATGGCAAATACACTAAAAATTCAGGTTGTATCATTAACAGAACGTAGCGTAACGTTACGGTAATTAGGAGCGATCATAAGTTTCTCCAGTCTACTTTTAATGAACGTCATTAAGTTGCGGTTGCTCATAATGGATGCAAAGTTGTAGCGGTTGTGTTATTTACATTATTCTAAGGCGTCTTATTCTTCGTTGTGTTTCAAGTGTGTATTTTAAGTTCTTTAGTCTTTACTCGAGCGATTCTCAACGTGTTATGCGATGCGCGAAATACTTTAAATATTATGTCGAGAAATGTTTAGAAATTTAATTACATATAAGTTTCACTATATATATCTGTTTTTAATTTCGTTCTACTATCGTATTGCTTAAGGCCCCAGTACACAGTGGTCTGTAGTGGGCCATTTCAGACCATCGCCATTGTGTACAGGGGGTAATGGTCTGTAGTGGCGGACAATTGTGAATCGTGGTGCGCAATCCATTTGTTGTCGGTTTTTTTGACACACTTCAAAGGAATCGTGGCGTGGTGTGGCCTGTGGTGTTCACATAGTCGCCCATTGTTTGGACATGTACCTATTTTTTTGTTGCGTGCTATACTAGTTAAATTTTTAATCGCCCAAAATGTCAGTATCCTGGAGCAATGAAGAGACTTTTAGGTTTATAATACTATAATACTTGTAAACAGTATATAAATAAATAGCCGCGGCCGTAATTACTTCCGCGTCCATCGCAAGTGCTTCGCCAGGCAGAAATGAGCCATGGGCCATTGTGTGAACACCGAGTGATAGTGGCCTACAGTTGCACATTGCAAAGCATGGCCCACTACAGACCACTGTCTACTGGGGCCTTTATATTAAGAGAAGAAACCAGCAAGATAGCCGATCTGCGCGGTAGATGTAGTAGGTAGCGCTATCAGAGATAGAATATGGACTTGTCGGGCACTAAACTCATTTGTGCACATATGTGACGCTTCCCCGGATCCAGGGGGGGAGGGGCAAACTGGGACATCTGCCCCGAGCGGCAGTTTCAGGGGGCGCCAAAATCATAATATAATAAGTTTGAAAATTGGTAACAAATTATTTTAAAAAAATTATTAAAGGGTTCTTACTCTCCCCTCCCGATCACAAAAAACACCACCCGCTATAAATTTTTAAGTTTTTTTAAACAATTTATCTGAAACGCTGGAGAGAGGGCACGCAATATCAAGTTTCTGCTCCGGTTCTAACAAATCGTAGATCTGGGGCTGATGTGACGTTGGTGTCTTCTCTAAACAAATAAACAATACTACTCTATCTACATATTTTTTTTCGTCACAGTTAAAATTTAGATATTAAAAAATAATACTATGATTCGAACAACGTAATATAAGAAAGATTAATAAGTATTCGCAACCAGATAATGTCTTTGAGCGCAGAACGTTTGGAAAGCACTGTTTTATACGTTGCAGTTATTCACCTACACAAAGATAACATTTTGACAAATTTCATGACACAAACTTTTAGACTCGGTTCATTATTTGTATATGGGGCCAGTTTTATTATGCTTGTATCACATTTTACTGACAATAATAGTAAAAAAGTTATCTAATTATACTCAGCTGGCTTTAAACACTAAAAAGTCTTTAATCTTTCACGATTTTATTTTTTAATTTCCCATATACAGAGTATACAGGGTGTTCTCGGTCTACCAATTTTATTCTTAATCGCTGATAAAATATAGTTCTGGTCAAAACAACACGATTAGTGTTAAAACACAGTAAAAGTTGTATAACTTTGATGTACTATAAATTAGCGTCATATCAGCTTATTCATTATTCAATATTAGAATATGAATTTAGATATTAATTTGTTGAGAAGTATGAGTGAGTTATAAATTGTATAAGGTTTTATTTAAATTTTATATTGATGCTTTTACACATTTCACATGACACAATTAATATGTTAATATTTTATTATTACAAAAAAAAAATGATTCAATTTATCAGTACAACGTTCCATGTTGTGTCATAGATGCATATTATAGAATGGACCAATAAGTATTTAAAGTACACATAAGTAAAAATAAATTACTTCAACATATAATTAACCTCTGTTATCATACAACTTCTACTAAAGTGTTTTAACTATAGTGATGTAAAACGGTAAATAACCGGATAATTAGACGGTAAAATATCCTATTAAATATAAAAATCGCACCTACTAAGTTTAATTAAATGTTCGTATTATCGATATAATACTTCATAACTAGAAAAAAGACCTTGCAAAGCCGAAACATTTGTAAATCGAAAACGTGCATGGTGGAAGAACGGGTTTGTAAATGGTGGGAGAACGGGTCTATGGATAGCCGGAGAACGGGACTACCTGTAGTCCAGCAGCTATCGCCTGTTTTTTTAAGTGATTAAATTGTGTAAATTTCGTTTGAAACGGTTCAGTCGATAATGCTAGGATAAGTCAACAGATGCACAGCCAGTTGAGTAGACAGACAAAAATTCTGGAAAAACTTTCTTTCGTCCAGATACAAATTCGAACTTACAGATAAAACTCCGGTTACTATTTCACAATATCTATAATAGTATCGATGATAAAAAAATTGAAAACTATGTCTACTGGGAGATATTGATTCAAATCCCGACAGTCACTTAATGTTTTTTTCTTATAAAACGAGTCGTGCATTCTGTTGTATAAAATCATTGTTTATTTTTTTAGAACTGTATTTTTTTTTAATTAAAAATAATTCATGTTAGTAGATATAAGAGAGTACGAATTCAAATCAAATTATTGATGTTTGTATTGGCCTTGCGCGGTAGCGAATTTCGCGCATGCGTCTAAAACAAAACACAGTGTACAGTTCTCTCTATCGCTGTTATAATATACCCTTGGCTTGCATAACAGGGGGTTGTCGCGAGCCATTTTATGTCAGCTGTCAGTTGTGGATTGTCACTCGTCCGCGATAAACGTGTTTAAACTGACCGTCTCTAATTACTTAGTTATTTCCAACTTTGTAATATTATCAACTGATAGTTTATTGTTTTTGTTATTGTGATAATCATAACCTGATAAAAAAAACTATTCTATAAGGTTGCGACTTATTACGTCACATTTACGGATTTTCGACTGACATGTGCTTCTAACCAGACATTTCTTCTTTATCAACCACACAATGTAAGTACATGTTAAATGTTTGTTTATTTTTAATTTAATGAAACTACCAACTGCCAGAACTATCTGGGTCTATTACCAATTTCGTATATATTAAAAATATATATTAGTTTCGTCAATGTTATAAAAGCAAAATTAAAAAAAAAATGTTTAGTATATATATTTTTTTTATTATAATCGATGCTTCGGCACAAAGCCATTAGCATTAAAAATACATTAAAAAATCACATGTGATATTGTGCAACAAATTAAATGAAGATATATAATAATATAAAAGAGATTAATGTTTTTATGGTTTATTTTGAAGTTAATAACCTGTATTATTGGACGTTATAAAAACAAGCATTAAAAAATAATATGTTTTTTTTTATTTGAGTATTCATTTAAAACAAAATTATTACTTCTGAACTTAGTTGGATCAGAAACCAATATTCAATCAATATTTTATGATTTTTTTTTAAAACGCTGGCTAAATATTTTTTAATAACAAAATCTGTGTTCCGACTAGAAATTAGTTAAAAACGGGCAAATTTGTTTTAGCTTATGTCAACGTTCTTGTGAAAATATAGTGACTGTTATTTCTGTAATTTTTGATGTACAAAATTAATACTGGGCATATTTAAACGACAATGTATAATGCCATTCTATAATTGCTGATTTGTAGGGGGATATCTTGTAACATAACTAACGTATGTCACGATTTTTAACTTACAATTTGATTATATTATCCGATAAAATCATATCATATTTAAGAATTAATAGTAATAGTTCAAGAATACAACTTGAAATTTCTTAATTATATAATAATCAAGTTAAATAAGCAACCTTTATTTATCATTGGCCAATGCGTCGTCTTTTGTCAAAATTGCATTTATAATTTGTTGAAAAATTCAATATTAGCTAGAGTTCTATTTTAATCTTCGAAGTATTAACATTAATTAATTTATAGTATTTTAAAATAAATTACATCTCTCGGCGGTGATTTGTAACGTGGCGAGGCTTGGTCCATTATTATTATCCACGTTAAAATAATTACACCAGTAAGAGAGCAGTGCATATTTTCTATATTAATTAATTAAACAAACGCAAAGGAAAAATTATCACCGTATTGGCCGTCGACGTTATGTCCACCGGCGAAGGAAGAATTGTCGTCGTCTTGTACAATAAATAGTAAAAAATATCTTCGTCTTTCAATTACAACACCTTTACTTATTCGAATTTGATCCTGCCTTTTTTTTAAATATAAACAAGGGCAGGAAAATTTATAATACTATCTTTGTGATAGTTGTTATAATCTTTCGTAACATAAAGATAAAAAAGAAACAGGACTAATGATGATTGCAATTTGCATGTATTAACTAACGTTTTGACAGAAGCGTCTGTCATCTTAAGGAATTTAAGTGCCGTCAGATATTATAAAGCTCCCAGACAATTCGGTCGAAATTGTTCGTTGATAATAATTAATATGTTATAATCATACTTTTTTTCTTTTTTAACATTTAAACATAGAAGATACAGTGTCGTAATTATATCGTTTAAGGCTCGTGGTAAATTCATCGGATGGGGCCCTCCCTCAATGTAAAAAAGCTCAACCAACGGTATATCTTTTTCTTGCAAATGCGTTCAAATGTTGATACATTTTTTCGTTTAATTTGCGGATGTATTTTAGTAGGTAACTTAAATTTATTGAATACAAAACTAATAAATTTTACTAAATGTTGTAATAATAAATACCAGGATTATCTTGTGCTCACGACCCTCTCGGACCGGGGACCCCCTTCGGCGGGGGCCCGTGGCATTTTGCATGTCCTGTCATCCTATTGTTACGCTACTGGGAAGATATCATTCTTGAAACAATCAATTTTATTTTTTTCTTTTTTTTTAATCACAATTTCTACAATTTTGTAGTTATTTGTAATTGTAATTCTTTAATCCATATTCGCTCATAGCCTTTGTTATCACACGTCTATAATCTACCAACTCTTTCTTCAGTCAACAGCTGAATCGATTTTGGCGATACTCTAACTTAATATACTTTCTAATACTTTTTTCCGGCTATTCTAGGTGGTTAAAATAAATGAATTTATGAATGAAACTTTTTGTTCCTCAGCCCTCTGTTTGACTAGTAGATGATCTTGGAATTTACATTTTATATGTTTGAGAGACTAACAGCATATTTTAAAAATCAAATTTAAATTCCTTTCTGTGTTCAAAGATTATTTTTGGAAATCTCGATTTTTTCCAATTTGTTGAGAACATATCCTTTTTTTTATCTAGAATTTTAAATATTTGACTAATTTCATTCGAACGTTTGTGTAGTGTATTATAAATTACAGAATGTTATTATCAATTAAATAACACATTTTTAGGGATGTACAAAACATGAGCGTTTGAAAGCGGTAAGGAGACTGATCCCTTAGATTGTAAAATATGATCTCGAGAAATTTCGAATTGTGGTCGCAAAATTCATTTTATTAGGTTGACTCTAATTAAAAGAAGTTAATTAGAGTTGTTGTGATCTTTGATGATTGTTGGATAAGTGTGGATAAAATCTGTGGCACAGGATCAATAAAGACACAATACTGAAGTTTAAATTTGCATTTTCACTGACGTTTCGATGCGCTTTGCACCATCTTCAGAGTTCATTTTATTACTGATTTTATTGGTTGTGTCCAAACATCAAACTTTACAAAATTTGGCTTGCTGCTTAAAAATTTTAAAGAACATATTTTTGCCCTCAAAATTGATTCAAAAAACGTGATATTCGTCAATATTTCTTTACAGCACTTCAAGAAATTTCGAATTACAGAAAGGCAAACTAACATTTTAATGTTTTTTTATTACAAACTTATGTTAAAAGTACTGACAAATGTGGCTTGCTCAATAATTTTTTCAAATTAAGTTTTTTCTATAAAAAAATTTGTGTAAAATTTATGCTAATATTCTCGTTTTTATTTAATTTTAAATCGTCTATTTAGATTAAATAAATTGTAAAAACTTGACTAAAGTCAATAGAAAGAATGGTACATACATACGCAATACGTATTTCTAGTTTATTTTGTAAGCACTGCCTTCAAAAATTGAATAAGATTTTTTTATAGAAATTAGACATTTCCGAAACGTGAGTTAAGGCTGTCGGAACGCTCTGAATTTAAGCCAAAAATAGAGCTTCGGCTGTCAACTGATTGTAGACTTATTCGTCAACATTCTGCAAAAATTCTTTCTCTATAAGGAAGATAACGGACAAATCTCGGTCTCTAATGGACTACTTTTGTTATTTATGTACGATTTACTAGGAAAAAGTTGGAATTAATTGTGCCAAAAAACACACGTTTTCAATGTCATACAACGACCTTATTCGTACTTATTTCACAAAACTGTTCCATCACAAACCTAAAGTGACTCCTCCTTTTTCGGAAAAGTTTTTTAAATCTCCAAAATATTTCCCAAACTTAGAGTAATCAATTGACAGCGACACCCTTGCAACAACATTTTTTAGCCTCGTAGTTGACACCAGCCAAAAATTGAAACGTGCGAATTATTTGAGCGAAACAGAGCTAAAGAATGTCACACCCACAATATGTCTTTTGCGCCTACCTCGCCCCTTACCGCTGGGTCTCAACACAAACAAAATTCAGAGCGTTCCGACAGCCTTAACAATGCTAACGATCAACCTTAGTTTTATAATAATCTTGCGTAGTTGACATCAGCCAAAAATTGAAACGTGCGGATGATTTGAGCGAGACAGAGCTAAAGAAGATCACACCCACAATATGTCTTTTGCCTACCTTGCCCCTTGCCGCTGAGTCTCAGCACAAACAAAATTCAGAGCGTTCCGACAGCCTTAACAATGCTAACGCTCAACCTTAGTTTCTATAGTAATCTTGCGTGGTTGACATCAGCCAAAAATTGAAACGTGCGGATGATTTTTTTTAACTTGGTAGTTCTTTTGGTTAGTAGTTCACAGTAGGATTTAAAAACGGTACGGTAGCTCAGAAGCTTCATAAGTTTGGCGATCACTGAAATAAATAAATAAAACATCTTAGTGAACTGGGAGTATTTATTAGAAACATATTATCTACAACTAGTAGTTCGAATTTCAATATTAGCCATATTAGTCCAAGTTCTGACTAATTAATTTCTGGTCGTTAACAACAAACTTTCATCATTAAAATAATTTATAGTTAATAAAGCTGCGTGTGTATTGTTTCCTGAAACATCCATTGTTAATAAATCAATGTGATAAAACAATTCAGGTTCTAATCATTATTGCGTAGATATATAGAAGTAGGTTACATTCAGTACGTAACCTAACCTACAGTGTAACAATAATAGATCGTGCTAATCCTTATCTAAGCGCCTAGCATTATCGTCACAGAAACCACTAGCGTAGTTACTATATAATATTAATTATACATTTGATGTCTACTTGGTATCTATAGAGATGTTATCCGGACAAATAAGAGATATAAAGTAATCTTATGCTGGGTTGCAGAAAGCATTGTCAAAAAATCCAGTTTGACAATGACTTTAGAACTGCTGCAAGCATTATATTTTTAGAATAGAAAACAGTATCACGGGTAATTGGAATAAAGAAATAAATCAATTTAAACACTCATTGATTGCAACATTTCGTCTTATCTTTAATTAAGATTTTTTCAAGCTCTCAATATGCTTAAGGGGTAACACCACTGTAAATTTTTCAAAAAATCGATTTTTTTTTTAGGCTTAAAAAATACTTTGAACCTTTTAGAATACGGGGAAAAATATTTCATACCTCAAAGTATTTTTTTTTCTTGTAATTTCGAGCTTTTCCCCAAGCGCGTCTATAATGTCTATAATGCATTTCAAAACTTTAAATGCGTTTTTCTCGAAACTCGATTTTTCAAAACGGCACGCAGCATAACTCCAACAATTTTCATTCTTTTCATTCAAATTTGTTACAATATCTTTAAAATAAGATTTTGAAGAGAAATACGTAGGGGATTTTCGATAAGTTAATTTAATCATTATTTAACAAATGATTATCTTTTTTCTTGTTGAAAATTTAACGACTTAATTCAAATACTCGCCAATCACACAAAAATCAAATATTTTTAAAATCCCCTACGTATTTCTCTAGCTATAAGCATGTACAATAAGTGTTTTTTTTTTTTTTCTAAATCCAAATTTGCAGCAGCTACACTGCGTGCCGCAGAGCGCCTCAAATTCTACGTGCCTCGCGAAAATGGCTGTGGTGCCGTCATTTCTGAATATTTTTCTATAATAATTTTCTATTTTGTTACTTAAATATACGCTAAATAACTTCCTTCAATATTATAATTTTATTACCTTTCCTTCCACCCAAAAAAAAAATGACAAAAAAACACGTTTTTTTAGGCTGTTACAGTGGTGTTACCCCTTAAATGATAGTAAAACTATGATATAATATGCAATTTGACATTACAAAAAACAATTATAAAAATTGAAAATTGTAGACGAAACGTTGCAATCAATGAGTGTTTAAATTGATTTATTTCTTTATTCCAATTACCCGTGATACTGTTTTCTATTATATATCTGGAATTGAATTGAATTATATTTTTAGCTTCACTAATAGGATATTTGATACTATATATTTCCCGAAGATCTGTCGTATTTTCGGTAAGTTTCAATTTTAAAAAATTGAATTAAAAAAACGCGCCGAAACGCAATTTGCGTTGTGACGCTAGTCACGTGACATGTAACGTCACATGCAAGGAAACAACAAGTATTTGCTATATAAAGAAAACGAAAATTTGTTTATTTTCTTCAATTTGATATAAACTACGATATTTCGCAAATTATAATTCTGTATGTTTACTTGCGTGTGACGTCACCTGAGTTGTAACCAATCACAGAGCGTTTTACATCACATGATAAAACCTCAAAAAAATTAAAATTTTATTATAGTTTTTGTACAGTAAATAAACATATTTTATCCTGAAAGTCGAGTGGATAGGCTGTAATATATTAGGATGACCGAGCTGGGTAGAGTAGTGGTGACAGCACTATACTCGCATTCGGGAAGTCCGGGTTCGAATCTCGCCGAGAAACGGTAATTCCTGCACCGGCCATCTTGATTGAGGTTTTCCATGGTTTCCCTCAATTAATTCCAGATAAATATCGAGATGGTTCCTTATCTAGACCATGGCCGATTACCTATCAAACTCCTAGTTCAAAAATTACCTACCTTATCCTAATTTCCTATAATTCCTTCATTCGCCCATTGCTATTACAGAAGTTGAAGTTTTAAAAAAATGGTAGATGGAAAATAGTAATGGTGCGAATGGAGTCCGTTATGACATAAAGTCGAGAAACGGACGTTAAACGCATTATTATTATTATTAATATATTAGGATGACAACAATTTGTAACATATTTTGGAGTCAAATAGCCCATTGTGAATTTATTGAATAATAGTTAAGTTGAAGACTCCCTAATTTTGATAAGCTAGCGTCACCACTGTTAATGATTGAGATTACCGGTGCATTATTCCTTTAGGTACAGTATAACTAGGATAACTGGAATACTGTTTTATAAGACAGAATATATATTTGTTGATCCATTGTTTGCATTCCATATTGTTTATTAGACAAAGGTACAAGACAATAATATAGTATTCTATATGAACGTATTCATACCAAATGTTGGGGTTTCTTGTTCTATTCGGAACATACATGTATTTGTATTTGTTCTCCAATTTAAATAACAGAATATATAGTGTATTTTTAGCAGCCCCGGATCTAGGGGGGGAGCAACCGGGGCAGTTTTAGAGGACACCAAAATCATAATATAATAGGTTCAAGGATTGATAACAAATTATTTAAAAATTATTAAAAAAAAGTAAGGGTTCTTATTCTCCCCTCCCGGTCACAATAAATGCCACCCATTATATATTTTTGAGTTTTTTTAAACAATTTATCTCAAACGCTGGGGATAGGGGGCGCCACTATTAAGTTTCTGCCTCGATTCTAAAAAATCGTAGATCGAGGCTGAATTTTAGTGTATTTGTTATACGGCACATTTTCACTTTTGGCGTTAGACGCTGATGACTTCAGTATATAATACTCGTATACAAGTCTTTGCTCACTATTGGAGCCCATTGGATGGCCGGATCTAGGCACTGAACCAAAATTTCTCGACATTTCACATCATTTAGAAAATTTGGTAACATTTTCTAGACTGGGCCCATATATACAACTTTATGAGCGAATAAATCGACATTAAAAATTATGAAAAAAAATAGAAAAGATGAATTTAAAACTGATTTTTAATATATGTTACATGCAAATAATTTATTGAAATAAAATCTTTAAAAAGTTTTAGAATAATACTAACAAAAAATTAGCCTAAAATATTCTCAAAATGTTATTATTTATAGGAGGGTGTACAAAACTTATTCTTTGCAGTAATAAACTGAAAATCTAATTAATAGTTTTAACATTGAGATAGGGTAAGAGGTCTAGCCCCCGTTGTTAGGAGCGTGAAACGTCCAATTCTTAGAGAATCGACAACCTAAACTATGTTCATCTCTCTCAAGAGCGCTATTTACCAATCATGCATCTCTTCTTAAGATAGTGCTCGACCAGTGCTGTCACTAAAATCAGCAGCCAAAATATCAAGTTATGTTCGAAACATTAAGGCTGTCGAGACGCTCTGAAATTAAACCACACTATACGAGGCTAAAAAATGCTGTTGCAAGGGTGCCGCTGTCAATTGATTACTCTAATTTTTGGAAGTATTTTGAAGACTTAAAACACTTTTCCGAAAAAGGCAGAGTCACTTTAGGTTTGTGATGGAACAATTTTGTGAAATAAGTACGAATAAGGTCGTAGTGTGACATTGAAAACGTGTGTTTTTTAGCACAATTAATGCCGATTTTTTTCTAGTAAATCGTACATAAATTACAAAAGTAGACCATTAGAGACCTAGATTTGTCCTTTATCTTCCTTATAGAGAAAGAATTTTTGCAAAATGTTGACGAATAAGTCTACAATCAGTTGACAGCCGAAGCTCTATTTTTGGCTTAAATTTCGACAGCCTTAAGAACGTCAAACGACATAGACTTTTTCATGATTTTTGCGTCTATAAATACGAATCCACACGATAGTTTATTTTTTGGATACTAATCGCGCTGATGTTCAGAGATTAATAAAGTCACCTTAAACTGATTGGTTGAACAGTTCTGGTACGATGCTTCGATACCAAAAGCTCTGCATGACACAGGTAAAGCACAGCTGCGTAGCGATAATCGGGTAGAGGAACGCTCTGCGAAATCGTAACACTTATCGCGTACTTCCGCTATATAGAAATACAAGGTTTAGAATTTAGCCGTATATTGTATGCAAATATACAAGATGTGCGTAAAATCACTGTCAACTAAAGTATTAATTGTCTCGTTAGTTATTAGTGTATTTGCCATATGGCAACATACACTATTGGCGTCGATCGGATGGCGGGACCTAGGTGTCGGACCAAAATTTCTCGACGTTTCATAACCTCCTAAACACTTTGGCACCATTTTAAAAAATGTTTATATATATATATATATATATATATATATATATATATATATATATATATTTATATTCGTATATATATATATATTTATATTCGTATATATATATATATATATATATATATATATATATATATATATATATATATATATATATATATATATATTTATATGTGCGGGCAATAACTTTCGAAGGAGTTAATTCATTTTAACGAAATTTGGCATACATGTTGGAATCTATCACCGCACGAAGCCTATTTAAAATGGGCCCAATCGGGTCATTTTAAGGGTGGTTTTTAGGGGTTGAAAACAGTTTTTGGGCCCAAATATACCGAAAAAATTCTCAGAATCGTTTCAAAATTGAAATTTAACCCTTTAGTAGCAATCAAAAAGTGCTCCTAAAATTATAAGCAAATCGACCCGACAGGACCGGACTTACAAATTTTATGAAAACACTAGTTTGCGTATACGAATTTACTTACTGAAGGTCGTATTTAATTTGGTGCAGATGTTGGATTGATAACAATATTTCAACTAATAAAATTATTATTGTAAGGGTGTATTAAGGGGTTCAATTTTTTTTTATTTTGTCCAAAAACAAACTTAATTTCATTTAATAAAGCCACAATACCTGTATTAGCAAATACACTATATTGTCGGCAGGGTTTTGGCACTGCGACCCGGGTTTTTGTATATTATAGACACTCGACAACAAAGATCGTTAGCGTTCATATTAGCGCTCATATAGCGAAACATATTTTGGCGTGGTTTTCCATTTTTTTAAAAGAAGGAAGCTACCATTAGAAGGTGAAAAAATTTAAGTATATTTCCATTCTAGCGTTATTTATGACTTTGTTGCCCGACAACAGAAGTCATAAAGGGCGCAAGAATTGAAATACACTTACATTCTTTTCATCTTCTATGGTAGCTTCATTGTTCTATCTAGTTTTGGCGTCTTCAGTAATGTTCCTACTAAGTTTTGAAACCATTTTGATTTTTCCTGTTTATAAAACCTAATTCACACAGACTGTTTATATTTATGTTTAAAATGCCTGAAAAAATTAAATTAAAAATAAATCCTAAATGATACTTGTTTATTGGCACAAAACAGATTATTTTTTAATTCCGATTAAAATTTTTATTTATATTTGTATCTTATTTGTGTGTCGTTTGTTTCTCAGTATCTGTAAAACAGTCTTACAAAAATATCCTTTCAAATAAACAAAATCGCATGAAAATCGGTCCACTTAATTGATACATTTTTATACTGCACATAGATTTTGGTGGATCGGGGGTTAAAAAAACGCGCTTTTGGAAGCGTCGGAAAAAGCCGACCGAGACGTGCCATTGAAACATTTTCACTCCCGTCCAAGCGCGCTATTAGATGCTTCCCATCAAAAAATTGCAATATATGCTAGCGAAAAATGTCCCTAAAAAAAAAAATTATGGTCCATATATAATTTATCTTGGAATTCGCAAACGAAAAAACCCGGGTCGCAGTGCCAAAACCCTGTCGACAATATAGTGTATTTGCTAATACAGGCAGTCTGGTTTTATTACATGAACTTAAGTTTTTTGGTAAAAATAAAAAAATTTACCCCTTAATACACCCCTTAAATTAACAGTTTTTTTCTTAATTGCAAGATTACTATCATCGAACATCTACACCAAATTAAATACACCTTTCAGTAAATAACTCACTATCTGCAAACTAGTGTTTTCATAAAATTTTTTTCAAATTTCGGGAGCACATTTTAATTGCTACTAAAAGAGTAAATTTCAATTTTGAAACGATTCTGCGAATTTTTTCGGTATTTTTGGGCCCAAAAACTTTTTTCAACCCCTAAAAACCACCCTTAAAATGATCCGATTGGGCCCATTTTAAATAGGCTTCGTGCGGTGATAGATTCCAACATGTGTGCCAAATTTCGTTAAAATCAATTAACTCTTTCGAAAGTTATAGCCCGCACGTATATATATATATATATATATATATATATATATATATACACATATATATATAATTTTTCCAAAAATGGTGCCAAAGTGCTTAGAAGGTTATGAAACGTCGAGAAATTTTGGTCCGACCCTTAGATCCCGCCATCCGACCGACGCCAATAGTGTATGTTGCCATATGGCAAATACACTAATAAAAACAACCGCAACACGTTGCAAACTTTTGAGTGGACATTTCACGAACATCTTGTATTGTCAAAAACATTTCTGCACTCATTCAGTTGGTGTGTATGTTTGTATGTACGTGTTGTGTCGAGATCTGTATGGCGTGTCCTTACATATAATATCGTTTCTCTTTCGACGCTCAGCCGCGTTCACGGCTTTTAATGAAATTTGATAATATCTTTGTAATAATACGCAATGGGAAACGCGAATCAACGCATTCAGTTTCGTCTTATAAAAGCAGGTAAATGTGCACTGACTTTCTGTTTATTATAGATTAAACTTTAGATTATGCAAATATATTTGTATATAACCATAGAAGATTCAGCATAATGTTTGAGGTTAAGGCTGTCGGAACGCTTTGAATTTAAGCCAAAAATAGAGCTTCGGCTGTCAACTGATTGTAGACTTATTCGTCAACATTCTGCAAAAATTCGTTCTCTATAAGGAAGATAAAGGACAAATTTAAGTCTTTAATGGACTACTTTTGTAATTTATGTACGATTTACTAGAAAAAAGTTGGCATTAATTATGCCAAAAAAACACACGTTTTCAATGTCACACTACGACCTTATTCGTATTTATTTCACAAAATTGTTCCATCACAAACTTAAAGTGACTTTTGCTTTTTCGGAAAAGTTTTTTAAATCTTCAAAATATTTCCAAAAATTAGAGTAATCAATTGACAGCGGCACCCTTGCAATAGCATCTTTTAGCCTCCTAGTGTGGCACCAGCAAAAAATTGAAACGTGCGGATGATTTGAACGAGAGAGAGCTAAAGAAGGTCACACCCATAATATGTCTTTTGCCTACCTCGCTTCTTACTTCTGGATCTCATTAGAAACTGTGTGAAAGTGATACAACACTGTTAAGGTGACTGTGTAGTAGCTGTTCAACTTTTTCGCCCGCATATATATATATCTTACGACCAGTTGAATGTTGTGTATATGAGTATGCATGTAAAATGCACTTCTGGTTTCTGTTTCTCATAAAACAACAAAAACAGATATATTTATATATATAGATATATTTATATATATAGATATATTTATTTATTAAAACTAAAATCAAAATCTCGACCGCAATTTACAAACATACACAAAAAATTCTGCGCTGACTTGTATAATAATAAATAGCCGAAGAAATTAAAAATAAATTACCGCGGTCATCTAACCGGTTAATTAACCGATATTCTTTTACATCACTACTCTACGCCATTTTAAGATTAATACATTCTTTCGATTAACAATACACACAAAATGACTAAGCTAGACCAAAATGAAAAATCAGTTGGTCTATGTATGGGATCTGGAATAATGAAATAAAGGGTGAAAATACATGAAGTTTACTTCAGACTAGCTCCTTTTATTTCTTTGACGCACCCCCCTGAACAAAATTCTTCGTACGCCTTTCTAAATAAGTGTTATCTGTACAGATTGCGTCTTAAGAAGAATTTAAGCTTTAAAATTTAACGTGCTTTTTGAATCGAATTAAACCGATTTTCTTTAAAAGGTGTTTAAATTCAATCGGAAGTACCTAAACTGATTACCAGCGTTCATCATTTAATTTCTGGATGCGAATTGAAAAAGTTAAAGGTTTTCATTTTCCTTCGTGCCGCTTAGGAAATCATTATACTTCAAATATATTTCGCTTTGTTCTCGTCGAAGGCGGTATCATCTCGGAAATGCCTTCGCAGGCAGTAATTTATACGAAAATCGAATAATTTTGTTATTTTGTCGTAACTGCTTATTTTATTTTGTGAATAACACAAGAATGTGTCGCGATACACACGGCCGAAGTAAAACTTCTATTTGTATAATTGACTATTATAACCGAGCTGGGTAGAGTAGTGGTACAGCACTAGACTCGCATTCGGGAGGTCCGGGTTCGAATCCCGGCGGGGGCAGCAGATGTGGCTGGGATTTTTTCCTACTGCCTCTCGCCGAGAAACGGTAATTCCTGTACGGGCCATCTTGATTGAGGTTTTCCATGGTTTCCCTCAATTAATTCCAGATAAATATCGAGATAGTTCTTTATTTGAGGCCATGGCCGATTACCTATCAAACTTCTAGTTCAAAAATTGCCTACCTAATCCTAATTTCCTATAATTCCTTCATTCGCCCATTGCTATAACATAAGTTGAAGTTTTAAAAATGTAGAAAAATAACGGAAAGTGTGGTAGATGGAAAATAGTAATGGTGCGAATGGCGTCTGTTATGACATAAAGTCGAGAAACGGACGTTAAACGCATTATTATTATTATTATTATTATTGATTATTTTAAATGCAGAAATTGCTATAATTTTTTTTATATAAAAATTAAAAAAAATAAAATTAATCAAGGTTGTTAGATTACTAAGGGCGAACGTAATATTGCTGAAAAGAGTGACAAAACGAGACGGAAAAGAGGGCGGGGATAGTGGGCTTTGAGACCTTTTCCTCAACTGTCAAACGTTCAATATAATTGAGAAATCAATTCAAGGATTTCGAATGACGTAAGCAATCGATTTAACTAATCACGGACATGACCACTCTTATAGTCTCTTATGCTTAATATATTTAAACTATATTCTACTAACCCCAAATATTTATAACATGAATGAATGGATCAAAATGAACCGTGACTACAGTAATTAAATAATGATTAATAATATTGACTCTACCAACAGTAATAGAATTGGTCGAAACGTCTTTTATATAAATAAAAATATTGAACAGTATTGCAAGTAATTTTATTTTGTTAATTAAATAATGAATTGATTTATTTAGGGTTGTTATGGTAATTTGCGTCACCAATTTTGGTTACACATTTCCTTAACGAATTTCGTTTCATCTAACCAGCTCTGTTTTGCATTTCACTCATGGAGGCTATACTAGGAGAACACCAGCTCAAATCGAAGAGTTGACAGACTGTGCTCACTAAATATACGTTTTTCGAAATCGAACTAGCTATCCTCATGCTTTAAATGTAGACGTTCTAACCTGCTCGGCCAGGAAACGCACTTAAAGTAGAAACTGTTATTTTAGCAACTATATACTCAGTACTAACCAGTAAACATAATAACACATATGACAACTCGGGCAGTCGAGGCGAACCGAAAATCGATGCGTGGTCTCTAAACGCTTGTCACGAACACACATGAAAAGTAGCGAATTCGTAGTGAGCAAGTCGGAAAGAACCGACGAGACACTAGACTAACCGAATGGAACGTCGCAACGTGCAATCTAAACGTTTTCAACATATAATATTGTGGCATCAGGTCTACTCATCGACTTCTTGTGCGCATGTGTGAAGGACGTTTTCCAAGCGCCCCATTAGATGTTTCACATCAAAAATCCACTATTTAGTGTTATTGATCGTAGTCCGATCCTGGCTTTGAAATGTTTTCAACATATAATATTGTGGCATCAGGTCTACTCATCGACTTCTTGTGCGCGTGTGTGAAGGTTTGACAACCCTTTGAGGAATCAAGACTATTCCCTATTCATGAATGTAATCAAGTTCGTGAAAACCGCAACTTGTTGCGATAATATAGTTTGTGGTTCCGGACTCTTGCCTCACTCCAAAGCCCTAGCGCGATGCAGGTTGCAGTAAGTTGCTTAGAGGCTCATTATGTTAGACTGGAATTATTAAAGCCGGACATTAGTGATTATTAGAGAAGCGATAATGTAAATAATGTCAGGTCCGGACTCTGTATTCGATAGAATTCTAAAAAAAAGTCACTTAGGAACTTAGTGTTGGTTCGAAAATTTTAAAATCACTAATCCAGTACGAATTGGGGTTTTCGGAATTTAATCCGGACGATGACGTGGGAAAAAGTATTTTTTTTTGCACTAGCATTTATAAAAAAACTGCTTTACGCGTTACCCCACTTTAAGAAAACTTATCACCTTTTGCAGCTGTATTCTATTTCAGCTTTTTAGCTTCACTGAAAATTTCACAAATAAGGAAATTATTGGTTTCGGTCTGATTTTTAGAAAATCGAGTTTTCATTAGATCTCAACGTTTTGAGATTCTAGGACATCATTGTGTGTGTGTGTGTGTGTAAATTTTCGTCGTACGATATCTTTGGAGTGAATCGGTTTTGCGGCATTCGAAAGTATTCATTGAGACTTAGATGTGATTAGAATTTGGCGTGAATCAGTTTATTTTAAAGGTAGTGTTTAGGGATTGAAAAATGTTTTTGGGTCCAAAAATACCGATAATATTCTGAGGATCGCTTTAAAGTTGAAATTTAGCCCCTAAAGATTAACTATTAATAGGTTCTGCAAAAATTTTAATAAAATCGGCCAACAGAACCGAATTTACACATTGTATAAAAATAATAGTTTGCAGATAGTGAATTACTCACTGAATGGTGTATTTAATTTGGTGCAGATGTTGAACTGATATAAAAATATTATTTTAAGGGATGTATAAAGGTGTTAAATTTTTTCTTTTGTTCAAAAACAAACTTAACACTGTCGGATCACTTTCACACAGTTTGTGCTGTAGCACAGCGGTAAGAGGCGAGGTAGGCAAAAGACATTATAAAACCGCACTGCCTGTTTTATCAAATACACTGCGACCCAAGTTTTTTCTTCTTATGACTCAGAAATTCTTAACTATATTTTTTTGTAATCTTGTAGTCTTGTATAATTACCACAATAGTATCAATTTCTTGTAACGTACGTTCGGAAAGTTTTAGGGTTGACTTACCGGTTTCCACATTTTTTAAAGTGATTTACAACCTTATTGACTTAAATGAAATTCGTTTCGAAATCTGTGCGGAAGGTCGGATCAGTCATCAGTCACGAGTAATTGTGTGTCACGAAGCGAACGATTTTAATTGCTGCATGCAGAGAGCTGCATTTTTCTCTACTCTTTGAGCGCGTTTAATCGATTTTATAGACGCGGTAAACCGCTGCATTGGTGCTTTGTTGTTTAAATTACATTTTAACCGCTCGCAATTAAGGCCAAACTAGAGGTACCCTAAATTCACACTTCACTTCTTTATTTATAATCCTGTCCTTTGATAGGTATACCGGGATTTATAAATTATGATTTTAAAACTACAGTAGAACTCGTGTATTTTAAACTTGTCGGGACTAGAAATGGGAAAAACGGATCTTTTTAGTGATCTGCATCTTTGCATCTGGATCCCGTATGTGGTGAGCCGGCTCACTGAACCGGTTCAAAAAGAGCCGAGTTCTGAATATGTTACTGCAGTCTGCCACTGAGTTACCTAGTTCAGTCAATTAATATTTTGCTGTTTTTACAATTTTGCAATAATGAATTTACTTATAATTTGAATTAATGTAACAGGTTTTATTGCTTTGTTGATGATAATACTATTGTATTTTACTTGTATTGTTTATATTATGTTAAAAATTAATCTACTAGTTATATTTTCACAACTCTTGTACTTGTAAAAATGATATTTACTTATTTATTGTTTTTGTGTTCTCGTTACAGTACCTGAAGAAGTCTCGAGAGAGACAAAACGTCGTACAATGATATTAAAGAATTGTTTTTGAATAATAACAGTCTTGTCAATCCAAGTTTCCCATGAATATTAACAGTTAAAATTAAAGTCTCGACGACAAATTACAATCACGCGTAAAACTTTCTGTGCAGCTTTGTACAATAATAATAAACTGCCGCGGATATTTAACCAGGTGATTAGCCGGTTATTTACACTTTAACATCTCTAATACGGAATAATGTGCTCTATTAAAAATTATCAAATTTTGATAGGCTGAACGGTCTATTGCATTCAGTAGTCAGTTGTTATTTTTAATGGGACTTGTGACTCTTTTTGAATGAGTTTTGTTTAAGGACTCTGTCCCATTATACCATTTCAATTGGAATTTGTCCCTCTATATCACCAAGCGCCTATGTAAAATTCATCACCTGCGGCTGTTGACATATGCAAATACAAGAAAAACAAATACAAAAGCGAAACGAAAGAAAAATAGTACAACTGCCAACTGATACGTTCATAAACAAAATATTTACTTTTTTAAAGAACGCACTGTCATTTTTCATGGAAAAAGAACAATAAGTGACAAGGAAATACTTTTATGTAAAATACTCGAAATACGTACACAAAACTATAAAAATATTCGCTGGAACATATTTTTAAAATGTTTAAAATTGTGTCAACACATTATTCTTTTGGAGTTAAAGAACAGTCGAGCGTGTAGCGACGTCGTTATTCCCATGGTGTGCATCAGACGCTTGATATAGTACATACGTGCACTCTCATTCGGAAATGATGATACTGTGGTCGTTGTTGTATGTGACGAATAACCTCGTGACGAAATCGCACTATTCGTAGGAGAGCTGTTAGACATTTTTGGTTAGGTATTTGAGGCACTATGAAAATTTGTGCAACACCTCTTTAGTAATATCCGAATACAAAAACACAGATTTGGTTGAAGGGTATCGGGGCTTAATCAACCCTCAAATTTTTAAATTTTCGCAATAAAAGGTCCTTGAGGAATTTTTGAAATTTTAATACTTTTAAATTTAGTATTTAAGGAGTTGAAAAATAAAAAAACAGATTTCTTAATCGGGTCTAAAACTTAAGTGTTTACAAAATTATATTAAACAGAATAATATTGGTAACTAAAAATAGATATATTCAAAAAAGCAGGTCGTTTCAGTGGAACATTCTACCTGCTAGGTGATTAAAAATTTGAGGGTCGCTTAACTCCCGCTACCCTTCAGCCAGATCCGTGTTTTTGTATTCGGATATTACTAAAGAGGTATTGTACAAATTTTCACAGTGCCTCAAATACCTAGCCAAAAATGTCTAACAAATCTCGGGCTATATATTCCCAAGTACGGAACGATAGAACACATGATTTCTGGAATTAGGCATATTGAAAACTATTCAAGTCTAAAGGCGGAGCTTCACCAGATTGGCTATTCCGAGGCCACGTGCTGCCGGAATAGACCGCTAGTTTTTCCCGCAGAAACATTGAAATAACATTGATTTGAATAAACCGGCGGATTGAGTCGCCGAATTATTTATTCTAGCGGCTAAATATCGATAAAGATCACAGAAATTTTCACGGCTTTCGCGAGCAGCCGCTTTTTTAAGCATTGACTTTATGTAATTTGTATTTAATTTCGCAATTTTTTATCCAATTAAGCAAATTAGTTGCTCAAAATTCGAATAAAATTTTGAAAGGAACTTCTTATATAGTAGTTTCACTAGATACTAAACCATAATCATCCTTCTTAATTTATTTAAAAGTGCACTTCCACTATAAACGTCGTACCCAATATTTGCGTTTTTTTAAAAAAAATTTAACGTTGCTAATGATTTTCAGGACCATATATCCTAATAGAATATCACGGCATTAAATATTACCGACAAGACCAAACAACGAACTGATCAAGCCAGTTTGGTGCAGTCGAATTTAGCTCGACGGCAGAGTCAAAGCCGTTGAATTCTGTGGTGGCGATAAGGTTGCAATTGCCGCTGGCTTAGGCCAGTTTGGTGAAGTCCTACCTTAAGGAACGAATAGGAAATATTTCCGACAGATGATAGGATTTCTGGAGCTATGCACAATCCAAGTCGAATAATTTTGAGATTTTGGTCTATTGATATTCTTAGCTTACAAACTGTAGTCAAATGAGTCAATACACAGAAGGGGGACCAACCACTACCGTTGAACATATTCGTTGCTGTACTGTATGTACAGTCATGTTATGAATAATTTAACGTCCCCTGAATAATCGAATCGATATATTATGATGTTTTCATAACGTGTTCCAACTTTCTTTAGACATATTTTCTTTGCATTCGATGCGTCGATACAACTGAATGATCAAAATTCAAATCTATATCACAATACAAGAAATAAGTTTTTAGTAATTTTCTTAACCCTTTCCCAGTTAAGCTTGAATTCCTACTGAGTTAGATATTTAATGTAATTTAGGGACATAAAAGCCTGTTGGCCATACAATGTCAAACAATATAAAGGGAAACAAAATATATATCTATAATATTTATAATTAATAATTGATGGGATAGAATTTCCATTATTACTGTTTGTTGAGTAAATATGATTTACATATATTTTTAAATATTTTTAAAGATGAACTTTCTCTAATTGTTTGATAGCTAGAGATTTTTCTATAGGCGGAGCATTGCGGCACTAAAGTAAGATGGTATATAATAATCAGAATATAGTAGGTATGTCATTCGAATTTTATTTTTCAAAATTAAACATTTTTTAAATAAGAATTTTGAAATGAATCGTTGAACTATTTGAATAAACTCAAATATTATTGAGATAGGTTACTATATCGTATTTAGGGAGTTAATTTATTCATGATGGAGTGAAATCCTTTCAGATTTCACACACGCTTTGATAAAACACAATTCAAATGGATCCTCCACCTTCATGCTCCCACCGATACGTTTTGTGACCTCTAACTAGGAAAGGGTTGAGACTCTGATAAAACAAAATTCAATTGATTTCCCCACTGTTATGTTCACATCGATACGTCTTGTGGGTCCTAGCCGGGAAAGGGTAGAAACTTCGATAAAACACGGATCAGCTGGTTCCTCAACCTCCATGCTCACACGGATACGTCTCGTGACTCCTAGCCCAGAAAGGATCGAAAAAGTTTTTTTCGGAGACATGAAAATATTTAGTTGCAACAGAACAAAAACATACTACAGTCAAAGCCCTCTAAGTGCACGCTTTCTAAATGCACACGCTCTCTTACTGCACACGAACTCGCCCTCTAAATGCACGTTCCCCAGCCCCCACTTCGAATAATCTGCGACCAATCACGTGCGACCGTAAGCGCGCTATTTTCAAACTTTTCATTTCCATCATATTCATAGAGTTTTAGAGATATTGTTTATAGCATCTGATTGAATAAAGATAGCTATAGGAGTTAGAAGAGTGGGGATGAAAAAGATCGTAGGGGAAGTGTGCACTTAAAGGATGGGCTCAGTTCCGAGCTGTGCACTTAGAGGGCTTTGACTGTAATATTATATAACCATGGAAATGATGACTCATGTTGCGTTTCTTACTAACAGTCTCATTATTTGAATGCCTGTACAATGTACGTCACGCTTGGATCGGAATTTTGCTTTTATAACTTCCCTTTCAGTGCTGGTTTTTTGTTGTCTTGCTATCATTTGCTCGACTCAAGACCTTATCTGCATATGTCGCTATGTGTCCAATTTTTCACTTGAGCGAAACACGTATGTCGCTATTCCTACAGACTTTTAGCTTCATATTCATTGCCCACTGCGCGTAGTACAGGTCCGCTCTTTTCACATACAGTCAAAGCCCTCTAAGTGCACAGCTCGGAACCGAGCCCATCCTTTAAGTGCACACTTCCCCTACGATCTTTTTCATCCCCACTCTTCTAACTCCTATAGCTATCTTTATTCAATCAGATGCTATAAACAATATCTCTAAAACTCTATGAATATGATGGAAATGGAAAGTTTGAAAATAGCGCGCTTACGGTCGCACGTGATTGGTCGCAGATTATTCGAAGTGGGGGCTGGGGAACGTGCACTTAGAGGGCGAGTTCGTGTGCAGTAAGAGAGCGTGTGCATTTAGAGAGCGTGCACTTAGAGGGCTTTGACTGTACCTACTTTTACTCTATACTGCGGATGTTACGAAAATCGTAATAGAATGATTAGGGTGCAAGGATATATTTCTGTCTTTTTTTGTGAAGTAACAGTTTGTTGGTTCTGATTGGCGACTGTCGTAGATGAAGAAATATTATTAACAGCTTTTATTTCAACGTTTCGTTCAGATTGAATGCCAGTACATCAACCAATCCCATCATCGGCGAAATCAGGGAATTACTTCGAAAAAAAGAGAAGTAGATATATTTTTGATACGCTTTGTTGCCTTTACTCATCGCACATTGAGTAAGTGTGCTCTTCTACTATTTTGTGCATTAATTTAGTTTCGTGAATAATATTTTCATCTAAATTAACATTGAAAAACGTTATTGGGTCAGCCATTGCGTCAAAACACTTTTTTTGTTGAGTTTTTACAATTTTGTAGATGAATTATGACATTTTGCTGTGTGAATTTTGATATTTTGGGTTAATTATGCTTTTTTTTTGTAAATTTTCACAAATTTTTAGAAAAATTTTGATAAACTTTTGGGTGCATTTTAACAATTTTCCTGACAAAATGGAGCCCCACTGAACTCCGATAATCCCGTAGGCCCCGCAGCCTCGAATCTACGATTTTTTCGAATCGGGACAGAAACTCCAGCGTTTGAGATAAATTGCTTAAAAAAACTGAAAAATATATTATGGGTGGTATTTTTTGTGACCGAGAGGGGAAATAAATACGCTTCAATAATATTTTTTTTTTAATAATTTATTGTCAATTTTCAAAATAACGTCCCATTTCTGATACCCTTAACGAGACGTCCCGCTCAGGGTGTGTGCGGGACGCTAAATATCCCGCTTTTTGGAGGACGCTATATACATTGCATCTATTCCGTGTTCTAATGCAGAGAGAGTCTTCTCACTTTGTAATAATGCCTGGACCGACTCGCGAAATCGTCTTCATGCGGATTCTGTAAAGTCAGAGGTATAAGTTAAAGTAAATTTTTCTTATCTATGCAAAGATTTTTACAATTTTGTACTTAAAAATAAAAAAATCCTTAAAAGTGCCAAATGCCAAGAAAAATATTCATTTAAAAAGTAATTTATAGCTTTCATAATAAAGTCTAAATTACACTATAACTGTTTTTGTGAGTAAATATTGACTACTATTAATCTAACAAGGTGTTTTATTTTACTTCTCATCCTGATTTGTAAAGAAAATTTCACGTTTTTTTGTATTCTAAATAAAATTAGTTGGATCCCGCTTTTTAAACCCTTGTCCCGCATTTGAAATCATTATTTCCCGCAAATTTGTATTTTGAAGATGGCAAGCCTAGCTGAGGCCCCGAAAAACCTTGATCCCATGCTTCCCACCATCCCCATATCTTCTCTAAACGATTCTACTGATTCTACTCTACAGTTTCGTTTCTTTGATGTTAAAAACCACCCACCACTACTCAAGTCTACTGAGTAGATACTGTCTTTTGAATCATTCTGTGTTTGTGTATCGGACGCATTCTGTTGTGTATTTCACGGTTTTATTTTCATCCTCATTGCACAATATAATATGTGAGCGAGTGACGGCAATGGAACATCTCGAGGAAATGGGGAACTCGTAAAGTTTTTTCATATGCCATTTTTATGGCGCATACATGCTTCTGTGTAGTTGTACACTAAACGAGATATCAAATATGTGTTTCGGGAGGCGCAAATGGCAGACCGTGTAGGTAGAGCGGCGTATAGGTAATGCAATGCTTGTTGAGACTCGTTGCCAATGGCGCGCGTACACCTGAACAAAGGTTTGTTTACACCGGCTTCTGCTCTCTCCACTCTCCCTTCATTATTAGTGTATTTGCCATATGGCAACATACACTATTGGCGTCGGTCGGATGGCGGGATCTAGGGGTCGGACCAAAATTTCTCGACGTTTCATAACCTCCTAAACACTTTGGCACCATTTTTAAAAATGTTTATATATATATGTATATATATATATATTTATATATATATATATATACGTATATATATATATATATATATATATGTGTGCGGGCAATAACTTTCGAAAGAGTTAATTGATTTTAACGAAATTTGGCCCACGTGTTGAAATCCATCACCGCAAGAAGCCTATTTAAAATGGGCGTAATCGGGCCATTTTAAGGGTAGTTTTTAGGGGTTGAAAAATGTTTTTGGGCCCCGAAATACCGAAAAAATTCTCAGAATCGTTTCAAAATTGACATTTAACCCGTTAGTAGCAATTAAAAAGAGTCCCTAAAATTTTAATAAAATCGGCCCAACAGGACCGGACCTGCACATTTTTTGAAAACACTAATTTGTAGATAGTGACTTATTTATTGAAGTGTGTATTTAATTCGGTGTAGACGTTAGATTGATAATAATATTGCAATTAAGAAAAAAAAATGTTATTTTAAGGGGTGTATTAAGGGGTTAAATTTTTTATTTTGCCCAAAAACAAACTTAATTTCACATAATAAAAGTATAAAACCACACGGCCCTATACAAGCAAATACACTATATTGTCGGCAGGGTTTTGGCACTGCGACCCGGGTTTTTTTTAAACCATCCGGTGGACAGACAGATTTATAATTAGATAGTAGAGTGGCATCGCTTAAAGAAGATAGTAGCACCATTTCTGCAAACAGACGAATTACAAGTTGAACGGGCTAACAAGGGGTGGTCCTATGGATACGATCATTTAAATTAGTTGTTCATCGCTAGTCGATAATAAGTCCTTAATAATACTCGAGATTAAAGAGAAGAGCCATAATTTTCGTTTTGATTTATTTTTTTAATAGACTCTAATGACTTTAGTTGGCGACATAGACACACGGAGGTAAATTTTTAAGTAAAACTTCTTTACGCACGCTTGACTTGGGGAGTAAGCTGGCAAATGCGAGACGAAATTCTCACGGAAGTTGCGAACGCAAACGGAAGCTGAAAACTATCAACTGGAGTATGTGCTCTTTGTATACTGTTTTAATGGCACTTGAACACGCAGCTAGATTGGCCACGCGGTAAAGTGTTAGACTCGAAGCCTAATGTGATTTGATCGCACAGGTTCGAATTAGAGTTGGGTAACTCAGATGTGAACCGGTTCAAAGAGCCGACTCCGACAGAAGATCCGTGAGAGCCGACTCACTTTTTTTTGAGCCGCCGGATCAACAGATCCGCATAACTCAGTGAAACACTTAACACACAGAAACACATTTTACACTTACGTATCAGTTCTTGCTTTGATGCATCTGTCAGCTCAAATGACTCATGCATCACATATTTGGCTATGTATTTTTGATTCTATACAGGTCGTGATATGATTGACTGAACTAGGTAACTCAGTGGCAGACTGCAGTAACATATTCAGAACTCGGCTCTTTTTGAACCGGTTCAGTGAGCCGGCTCACATACGGGATCCAGATGCAAAGATTCAGATCACTAAAAAGACCTGTTTTTCCTATCTCTATAGGTCCTATGGAAATGATTATTTAAATTAGTTGTCCAACGCTAGTCGGGACGTACTATTGACAAAACATACATCACCTATGGTTGCCGCTACTGATCGCTTTCCCACTCTTATTACGCAAAATCCTCGCCTTGTCAAACGATAGTATTACTAGTATATGCAAATCTTTTGAATTCAGTAGTCATTTCACGAAAATTGTCAGAACGCCCCGAAACCCATTAACCCCTCGTTTTTGGGGGTGGAAAAACTGAATTCGTTGGTCCCTATTTCACGCGACTCCTTAAATATTCGCAAATGGCTAATAACTCCCCTTTTTCACTCCGTTTGATATACAGACCAGACAGAATGGAGTCGTCGAATTTTTTCGTGGGTTTGAAGCTGCGAGTGATATGGATTATATCATATCTACACCAAGCTTCCCCTCTTTCCCCCTCTTTTCCCACCAACTCTCATATTTTACGTGTGAGGACTGGTTCTGCAAGGGTTTGTGTGGGTTTTTCGAATCTGTGATAATTTCACACTCTCTGACTCATGCGCCTCTAAAAACCCTCCCTGACTCTAAAGTAGAATTAAATCGTAAGAACCGGCCTTTAGGTGGATTTTTACATATTTTCATTTCTTGTTCGGTCCTATTCGTTCCGGGATGGTCACGTCTTGATACTGTATAAATGTACCTTAAATATACATACAATGGTTATTGTTATTGCAATGGTTCCGTAAAAAACAGATATGAAAATATCTATAAAATAATTGATTTATTGAAAACATAATATAAGAAAAACGTTTGTAAGTAGGCAGACAATAATGTTAAAGTGAATGCTATTACAATTTTGAAATTTTGAGTAGAACAAATATTTTTTTATTTTATATTCAAAACATGATCACACGTACCTACTTCTGAGGACATTTAGAAAAGATATTTTTGAAGTTACACTGTTTTTGACGCGTTAAGAGTAAAATTTTATATTAGTAGATTTTACATACGCTTGTAGCTACTTACCAGCTGAATTCATTTAGTATAATAGCTATTGTCTGCTATAATTGTTAAGAAAAATTCATTGTTGTAGCACCGTCAGTAATTGATAACTCATTCCGCCGCGAAAGTGGAAAGATTCGTGTTTAAATCCCGACGGTGACGTGTTGGAATAATAAATTTTTCTAATATAGTGCTACAACAATGAATGTTTCTTAACAATTATAGCAGACGATAGCTATTATACTAAATAAGTAAAATTTTAGTAGGCTAAAATAAAAACGTGGGGCGCATAAAAATCTGTACAACGACTGTACTCGTATAATTAAATAATAACAATTTGTCGCGAAAAATGTGTTTCCAAGCCCTCAAAAAGAAATATTTGATATACGTCCCAAGTTTTATTTTAGTCTGTTAAAGATCCCAGATTATTCCTTAGTTTTTGATGCAATTTTATTTTTAAGTTTTTAGTGTATTTTATAAAAAATGCTGTTTTCGCCTGGAGGAAAGCTAGTTAACGGGAAGTGGGCGAAAATTGAAAAGTGCTATTTGCATCCGGGCGAAGCTAAACCGGTCAATTAGTTATTTATTAAATTTCAATTACTAAATTTGATCCACACAAGACACAAAGGAAACTAAATAAAACCATTTAAAAATTAACCAAATCATGCTTGTCAGTTACATAATTCATTTTTTTAACGAAATAGTTACTTCAGAACAAAAGGAGGCTAGTGACATTTTATTTTCACAATATTTATTCATTTACACGCCAAAATTAGTCGAAATTGACAATCCTGCTCTGATTCTATATTGTTAGTTTGAAAATATTTTCGTAACGAACGTATCATACTTGTGAAGGCTAACTATAAAAATAAAAAAAACCCGGGTCGCAGTGCCAAAACCCTGCCGACAATATAGTGTATTTGCTGATATAGGCAGTGTGGCTTTATTATGCGAACTTAAGTTGGTTTTTGGGTAAAAAAAAATTTTACTCCTTAATACAGCCCTTAAAATAACATTTTTTTTCTTAATTGCAATATTATTATCAATCGAACCTCTATACCAAATTATATGCAACTTTCAGTAAATAATTCACTATCTGCAAACTAGTGTTTTCATAAAATTTGTAAGTCCGGTCCTGTCGGGCCGATTTTATTAAAATTTTAGGGACACTTTTTAATTACTACCGAAGGGTTAAATTTCAATTTTGAAACGATTCGGAGAATTTTTTAGGTATTTTTGGGCCCAAAAACTTTTTTCAACCCCTAAAAACCACCCTTAAAATTACCCGATTAGGCCCATTTTAAATAGGCTTCGTGCGGTGATGGATTCCAACATGTGTGCCAAATTTCGTTAAAATAAATTAACTTCTTCGAAAGTTATAGCCCGCACACATATATACCTATATATATAAATATATATATATATATATATATATATATATATATATATACATATATATATAAACATTTTTAAAAATGGTGCCAAAGTGTTTAGGAGGTTATGAAACGTCGAGAAATTTTGGTCCGACCCCTAGGTCCCGCCATCCGACCGACGCCAATAGTGTATGTTGCCATATGGCAAATACACAAAAAACCCGGGTCGCAGTGCCAAAACCCTGCCGACAATATAGTGTATTTGCTTGTATAGGGCCGTGTGGTTTTAGACTTTTATTATGTGAAATTAAGTTTGTTTTTGGGCAAAATAAAAAATTTAACCCCTTAATACACCCCTTAAGATAACATTTTTTTCTTAATTGTAATATTATTATCAATCTAACGTCTACATTGAATTAAAGACACCCTTCAATAAATAAGTCACTATCTGCAAATTAGTGTTTTCAAAAAATGTGTAAGTCCGGTCCTGTTGGGCCGATTTTACTAAAATTTTAGAGGCACTTTTTAATTGCTATTAAAGGGTTAAATTTCAATTTTAAAACGATTCTGAGATTTTTTTCGGTATTTTGGGGCCCAAAAACTTTTTTCAACCCCTAAAATTCACCCTTAAAATGATCCGATTGGGCCCATTTTAAATAGGCTTCGTGCGGTAATGGATTCCAACATGTGTGCCAAATTTCGTCAAAATTAATTAACTTCTTCGAAAGTTATAGCCCGCACACATATATATATATACCTATATATATATATATATATATATATATATATATATATATAAACATTTTTAAAAATGGTGCCAAAGTGTTTAGGAGGTTATGAAACGTCGAGAAATTTTGGTCCGACCCCTAGGTCCCGCCATCCGACCAACGCCAATAGTGTATGTTGCCATATGGTAAATACACTAATAAACATTTCATCTTGTTTAAATTCATGGACAAAATGGCGGAGATTTTGATAGCTACATAAGTTGAGGTGATAGAGCACAGAGGAGCCATTTATGAAATATGTGCTGTAAAAATGCCAGTTTATTAGATAGTTTGTAGTTTTTTGGAAAAAGAATAAAAGCTGCATTAAATATTTACACAATGGAATGTCATAAAGTTACAACCAAATCTACGGGCACACTGTATAACTTAGTTACCTAGTAACTATTTTGTTCATTTAACTTGTATAAATTATGTTTGTATTAAATAAATATAAAAGTCTGTATTACAGCAAAATTGTTACTAGATAAAATTATTTAGTGTACACGTGGATTTGGTTTTTGCTATACGCTGTTTGAAACTTGAAATATATTTTTGAGAAATTTATATCCGTCATAAAAAGTATAAAATAAAACGAGATTTATGATGAACGTTAAAAATAGTCGAGATCATCGTCACCCTAGTTTATTTCTTAGTTTCCAGATTCTAATTTAAGAACTGGTGAAAGTAGATATCAACTGGATTATTAATTTATTTTTAAAAAACAAAATTATAAAATTGTACTAGGCTGCCGTGTGGTTTTATGCCCGACCTATTTGTTTATTGGGAGCAATCATTATGCGATTAAAGTCAAAGTGAGTGGAATATCACCCCAATAAACATGTCTCGGTCTCACAGACCGCAGCACGTTAATTAAGCTTAAGAAACTGACCAAAATAAAAAATCTTTGACTGGTTGGCAGGATACATTCTTAACAGTTATTACGGAACTAAACTGGAATTTTCTAGAGAGACGTTGGCGTCGGTTAGGCGAAGAGAAAGGAGTCTAGTAAACATGTCGCGGAACTTTGACCAAAAAAAAATTTTTTAGACATGTTGGCAGTATTCATTCTCAGCAGTTATTACGAAACTAAACTAGAATTTCCTAGAGAGACGCACCCGCCGGACGGGCGAAGGGAAGGGAGTGAAATATCAACCCGGTAAACATGTTGCGGTCTCACAAACCGCATCACGTTAATAAAGCTTAAGACAGTGGCCAAATTTTGTTTTTTTGACATGGGAGTGTTATTCTCAACAGTTATTACAAAACTAAATCTTCTAAAGAGACGCACGCCCCGGTTAGGTGAAGAAAAGGGGGTGAAATAATAATCCTGTAAACATGCCACGATCTCACAGACCGTGCCATATTAATTAAAGATTAAGACACCAAAAAAAAGAATCATTGACTGGATGCCGGTACACCACTGACGTTCTGTCAGCTAGCAGTGCACTGAAATGTACCAACTACATAGCGTTATTTACACCTAATTTGAAATGATGTCAACTCTGAAATATTATGTGCCTATAACGGTACATTTTCGCAGGCATTTATTGTAATATACCGAATTTCTGACACGTCAACGATAATAGATAATGTTAGAGTTAATATAAATGAACACAGGCGACGAAAATTTATTACCAATTTTTTCTATTCATCACAGAAATATGTAAATCACAGTAATTGGGCACCCGTTTAGTTGGGCGCCTCTTACAATCGAGCGTCGCTCAACGTCGGCGCAGGAAAGACCCGACACAGACGGGAAAAAGAAAAATTAATTTCTGTTTTTTTGTTTTGAAGTGAACAGATGTTGAAACTAATAAATATTTACGACTTGGTTTATTATTCTCACAGGAACTGTGCACATGTTGTTTTGATAAGTTGCACGAAAATATTCAGACAATTTTAAGAAATGCATGCAATGTATGGTTAAAATGTCTGCTTCTTCTTTTTATTTTTGTTGTACAAGTTCGATTACTGCAGAATACTCTAGCCCAACAAGAGAACAGTGTGGTCTAGTGGTTAGCGTGCTGGCTTCTTGACCGGACTATTGTGGGTTCGAATTCTCCGTCTGCTCATGAATGTTTTGTCATGTCGCTTAGTTTTAAGTGATTGTGTTATTTGATGTATTAAAACGCTAATGACCTAAAGACGCACGACTAAATCACCAAGATAAAACAACCATGGGACAGAACAACCATAATATAATAAATAATAACACAACACAAAAATACCAAAATATATACTAAAATATTAAATAAAAATAAATAAATAATAAATAAATAAATAAATAATAAATAAATAATAAATAAATAATAAATAATAAATAAATAATAAATAAATAATAAATAAATAATAAATAAATAATAAATAAATAAAATACTAAAATAAATACAAAAATACTAGATGACACTACTAAATAAAAATCACTGTATTCAAGAATTTTTTCATGAAAATAAATTAACCAAAGTTTAATAACAGAAAAAAAGAATTCCACCAAAATCCCATACACAACCAAAAAATAATATAAATAAAAATCTGTAAAGAATAAAATTTTGTTATGACATGGTTGTTATGTCCTGTGGTTATTTTTGACGTGGTCGTTCTTGAAGGGGTTGTTATTACCCGTGGTTTGTTTTGTCTTGATGATTTAGTGCGACCACCATGACGTAAGTCGTCGAGCGTCTATAATCTGCAATAAATTAAATGAATCTAGCCCAACAACAAGAGGTTTAACCCCTGGCACTTTAAAATCGGGTCAACTTCGATTATTGGACAGCAGCATGCAAAATAGATGTCCGATTACCGTGACCCCACTGTAATCATGACAGCTTTTCAAAATGTAAATATTGGAGCCATGATTATAATGTAGGCAGGGTTGTCAGAGGTCCGGCATTCACCCTGACAGCTCGGAAATACTGTTTCAATGTGTCATTTAATGAAGATACCCTTCATCAACCTACAAACGCACCCCTTTTCTCTGCAGCCACGGTTCCGATGTTTCGACAAACCGAAGTTGAAATCGAAGGTGTATTATACCTAACGCTAAAAAAGCGAGAGAAAATATTTGTCATTCGTCCCATATTTTTTTAGAGTGGAATATATAAATAGATAATAAAACGATTTTTTTAATTTTTTTAAAGCTTGTTCTACAAGAAAAAAATTCCCAAAAGTGTGTTTTTCAATGTAATTTTAAACAGATTTATCCCGCTACGGCTGCCTGTAATTCTTTAGACATGTATCTTGCGCTAGTAGTATAGATAACTGGTATATAGATCTCTTTCCATAAACATACATTTCTTTAGCGCAGAAATGCCGTGCTGGATGAAGTACAGGTTTGGCGTCATGATATGGCACTTAAACTCGGCCGTTTGAAATGCACACATTTTTCTTAATATTTGTTTGCAATCAAGAGAGGATGTAAGAACATAATGTTTGGTTTACATTATTTGTTTATGTACTTATAAAGAATACTGTGCAGTGGACGCTGTTGAAAATTATAGGCATATTTCCTTTTCTGTTTTTGTCCATAAATATTCTTTGGTGGCAGTGTTGTGTGTGTCATTTGTAAGAAAATTATCGGCTTGATATACAGTGTAAACTCTTTATAACGAAATTCAAGGGACCGAGCATTTTTATCGTTATAGAGAGTTACCGTTATATGGAGTGAAGAAAGAAAAACAACCAAATTAACAATAATCTTTAATATGTATGTTTTTGATAAAATTAATACATATAGTCAGTTAGCTTTGCCTGACGTTTCAGGGCCTCAAAGGTTTAGTCGGCGTCTTTTGTAACCTGATAAGATAACACAAACAATAACACCGACAATGACGAATTTCTGTGTCTAAATATGAACACATTTCTTCGTAATAGAGAATGGCTGCTGCGCTATAAAGAGTGTATCAATGTATGGGTTTTAAGGTAAACCAACCAAATTGTGATCTTTTCTATGTTATAGAGAGTTTATCGTTATAAAGAATAATGTTATAAAGAGTTTACACTGTATGTATTTTACTGTATATTAAATGACTCACTTGTGTAACAAAGGGTTTAATGCATCACATTGCAGTATTTCTATGCAGCTTTATTTTAACTCATCTGAATACTTTTATACATTTGTAGAGCTTTTACTAAACAAATTAATGTAAATGTTTCATCAGTTGTATAATCTGTATTGTTTATGCATGTATTATAATAACATAATCGTAATTGCATATGGGATAAATAGATTATAAATAAATGCATTAATTTTATTCAGTTGAATATTTTGCCACATAATGAAGTCGTCTTCATTTTTTCTAGGTTTGGAATCCTACATTACAAACATAAACCATTTTTTTGAGAATTTTCCGGAAGCTCATTTCACATTAAAAGTTCTCAACAGTGTGTATTTATCAATGTAATTTTCAGCATAGAGATAATGTGGCTAACAGTATTGGGTAGCTATAAATATCCCTTGCAGTCATTCTTTCCCCTAGCTTGAAAACGGTGACAGCTCCCCCGACGCTATTTTTAAAGCTCTAAAGGATTTGAGTAAAAGCTAAGGATCAGTCAACTTAAGATAACTGATTTAAAGGTAGTTTCTTATACTATTTTACATGTATTTGTTCGCGTCGTGTGCTGGAACATGTGGTGTATGTTGTATTTTATTGGCGATTGGTAGCAGCAGCCCACTGTAATTCCATAATCAGCTTACAGACTTAACGTGGAGTCAATAGTACCTAAATAGTTTGTTATAAACTTATAAGTACTATATCTATATATAGATTTCAAATACTATTATCGGTTCGATCGATCGAATTATAATATTGAAAGTTGAAACTATATAATACGGTATAGCAAACTTTTTGCACACCTCCCTATAAAACACTACTTTTCATGCCTTTATATAGCTGTTAAAAAATGACCTATGACACACTCGTGCTTTAAACTAAAACAAATCCCTTAGCAATTCAACATTAATTTTCGTAACCGACTTGTCAGTCACGATTTGATTTTATAAGATGAACAGAGACAGCACAAAGCAAGCATTGTTTTCGTAAACAGTCTAAATGAATTGCAAATGGCTGCAATCGTTAACTGTCAAATACATTTGTTATGTGTGAAAAACAACTATTTTATAGGAGGTATGTGGCAAAAGTACTGTACATGTCTCGTGCGTGATTATTTTATGATTCGTGTGTCTTGTTAAAATTCGCTGGTGTTCGTTTTACTATAATGTCACACTGCGTAATAAAATTGTAATTTACGTATTAGATACCTAAACGACATACTATTTTAACCAAAGAATATGTAATATTGCATTTACACATTAATATACCAATGATTTTTTCGTCGTCATGGTTACACCGATAGCGTTAAAAATTTAACGCAAACATTAAACGGTCCGAAACTGCGTAAGAAGTTACAGTTAAAAAAAAAAGCGGCCAAGTGCGAGCCGAACTCGCATGGAGAGGATCCGTACCATTCAGTTTTCCGTAAAAACTTAGGTTTTCCGGTAAATTATGAGTGAAGCCCTATATTCTCTATTTTTTTCATAATTTTAGGCTCAGTAGCTTCAGAAATAAGGGGGAGAGGATAAGGGGGTAGAATTGTCGTATATTTTCTTTAATATCTTTTAAGTTATGCATTTTAAAAATATAAAAAAGAATGTATTTCTATTTCTCATGAGTCCTTAATTCTTTTTTATTTTTCTAATTTGGCCTCCAAATTAACTCCCGAAATTGGAATTCGTTTATTTTCGCTATGCACCCGCGATTGGGTCATCTAATTCTATATATGTACTAAATTTAAACTTTTTTCGTTTAGTAGATTCGGAGAAAATAGCCGTGACAATACGACGACACGAGATTGATCCTATTATTATATGGGTTCCGTTTTTCCATTAGATCTACCTAGATTTACCTTAAAAACTTTCGTACTATTTTTGTACGTAACCCCTTCTATAATCTGACTTGATGACTCACTAGTGCTGAACGCTCTGCAGCTGACGCAATTAATGTAAATCGGGATTAATGTTCATGTATCTATACTTAATATACAGTCATGCTATACTATCATGATATAGGTACAGTAAGCACATAAATGGCGTGATTCTGTAACCTCTGTTAAATATATACAGCGCTGTTAAATTTCCGTCTCACTTTAACTTATGTAATATTAAATTGGTTAAAAACCGACAAAATATTAACAGCGCTGTAAATTCTTACATTCACCTTACAAAATAGCACCAAAAATTTTACACTATGGAATTCGAATTTTGCTGACAATTTTTGAGAAAAATGTATTTCTTCCCGATTCCGCCAAAAAAAGTTCGAGTTGTCGTTTAAATAATAGTCCAAGCGATAAACGTAAAAAATTGTTTCGATTTTACTGAGGATGAAACTTTCAAAAAAGATTGTAACTTCAATCACTTGCTTAGGCAACCCTGCGAGAACTTGATTCGACAGCGGAGAAACACCACTTCTGGTTTTCATTTTGATGTAGAGATGGAAAAAACGGGTCTTTTTAATGATCTGCATCTTTGCATCTGGATCCCGTATGTGAGCCGGCTCACTGAACCGGTTCAAAAATAGCCAAGTTCTGAATATGTTACTGCAGTCTGCCACTAACATGAGTTACCTAGTTCAGTCAATCATATCACGACCTGTATAGAATCAAGAATGCATAGTCAAACATGTGATGCATGAGTCATTTGAGCTGACAGATGCATCAAAGCAAAAACTGATACGTAAGTGTAAAATGTGCTTCTGTGTGTTAAGTGTTTCACTGAGTTACGCGGATCCGTTGATCCATCGGCTTAAAAAAAAGTGAGTCGGCTCTCTCGGATCTTCTGTCGGAGTCGGCTCTTTGAACCGGTTCAGATCTGAGTTACACAACTCTATTTGGATGTAGTTATTATAGTCATCACTTTTATTTTTCGTGAATTTGTTGATCTGTAAATGCTATGTAGGAATATATATAGTTGCCGACTTAAACAATGATTAGGTAAATATAGTGGCAATTTAGTTTTTTTTCATGTTATTACAAGAAAAAAACTGAGTTTCCATGCTGTTTTTCTAAGCATTCACGTGACGTCAATTTGCCTTACCACAAGCTAAGAAGTTTCATTTCTTTTTTCATACTTCCTATGAGACTTTACAATTATTTTTTCATAAACACAACGTATTTTTATCAATTAACATTCAGTGTTAAAAATTTTGAACCTTGATTATTTTGCTTGATACAGAAACCCTTTTATTTAAAAAAACGTGATTGAAAACATCTAATCAAAACACTGAAAAAACTCGTATTTGTTCCAAAATATAGAAAATTAAAGATTGGGAGTTTTCTGGTCGACTTGAAAAACAATTAGTATTGATTCTCGTTCAGAAATACATTTGTTTTTATCGCAGAATCATAAAAAAATACTTTGCCGAAAATTGTTCCTTCACTTTTATAAAGACTTCCTGTAAGTTGTCAGTGATTCATTTTGATTGGTCAAAGGTTAGTGACGCACGAATGTAACAGCTAATGACAGTTCGTTGTTTTTGTTATTATGATTGACAGTGTTTTGTTACACCGCCGCGTCTTCCCCGAGAGTGACAAACTTTTATGATGATTTGTTTCGGTACCTTTCCGGCTTTATGGTCGTTTTATACTTTACCCAAAACGATTTATCGCATCTCGCGTAACAGTCCACCGTTTGTGCCCGCTGGATGGATTCAATTTACGTTTTTCAAATTCATTTTTTGTCCCACACTCATCTTTTAACATTGTTTGTATTTTATATGCGTTCATATCAACGAAATAAAATAGAACTGAATTAAAGAATTATGTTTTTAACAATAAGAAATATCCGTAGGAATGTGAACAGAAAATTATAATAAGCTCACAAAATAAGTTTAACTTCTTTAGTTTTTAATATTATTTCCAAGTTTATTTTTTATTAGACATTATATCGCATCCAAAATTATTATTATAATTCAATAATAAATTTATAATATTTATAATATTGAACACACATTGTATTTAAAATTAATTAAATAATGTTCAAAAAGATTGGTAACGTTTCAAATTTGAAACGTTACCAATCTTTTTGAACATTATTTAATTAAATGATTTTTCGGGAAAAAGGACTTTATTTATAAGTAAAACACTTAATATTTTATTTTATATTAATTACCAAGGACAAAAAAGAAATAAAGTCAATTATTTAATTAATTTTAAATACAATGTGTGTTCAATATTATAAATTTTTAAACATGCCTCCGAAGCAACTGAGTCTAAAAATTTGCAGTAATATAGAATATAGAGAAATGATCAATGTTTTTCGATTCTAAATTTATTAAGAAACATTTTCTCAAAATATTCAAAGCTACTTCTGGGTCACTCTTGACATTGAAATTTTAACTGCGGCATAAAAATTGGAATCACTTAGCTCTATCACTGATTTTTCAATTTCCCGTGTGGTAAAGATATCAGCGTAATAGCGGAAAACTATTTAATTTTAACATTTTATAAATCCATTTCTTAAAAGAATCCTGATCTACGCCTCTGATCTGATATTTCGTATTTTGAAATTCGTGAGTCGAACTTTAAATTGGAAAAATGATAGATGTTTTCGAGTTCATTTATTCATGAAAAGAGCTGGATCTTGCGTTCGAATCACTGATCTCTAAATAATGGATAACGTGTGCACAACGCTTGAAATTTCTTATAGATAAGCGACAGGACCGATGGGAGACAAAACCAAGTGATGAATTATCGAGAAATTTTGTATTCAATACTGCAAAAGCACACTTTATATTACAATAACTATATATTCAAAATTTAATGAGTTATACATTTATACGTCACAGTGTAATATAAGTGGCATAGGTTTTATGCATGGGACGGATCTGCGTTATTATTTTATCTTACTATAGGCATATATAAATAAGCTGAAATATTAGATAAAAGTGTTCTTATAGTGTATAGATTTCCAACGGGGACAGTCCCCTCTCCTCCGTAAACGCTGGGAGCTTACCTTGCGGGCTTTATGATTTTTAATAGATAATATGTAACTGTATTTTAATCTTTCATATATAAAAAAACTTAAAAAAAAATATTAACCTCCTTCAAAAAAATCATTAAAAAGATGAAAATAATGAAATTTTGAGGTCGGAGCTAATTTCATTACAAAAACTTTTAATTACGTCTACTTTTTATATTAAATAGGCGCCGACCTCAAATTTCATTATTTTCATCTTTTCAGTGATTTTTTTTGTAATGAAATTAGCTCCGACTTCAAAATTTCATTATTTTCATCTTTTTAGTGAGTTTTTTGAAGAAGGTTAATATTTTTTTTTAAGTTTTTTTATTTTTTGCTTTTTAGTGGTGGATTTGATTTCGCACATTTTTGAAGATTTCCCTCGATTTCTCCAGGGTTCCATCATCAGATCCTGACCTGATGACCATGGGACCACCTGGGATGTATATACCCTTTCAAACAAAAAAAGAATTTTCCAAATCGGTTCAGGCATCTTCGAGTAATCAGGGAACATACATTAAAAAAAAGGTTCCGACGAATTGAGAACCTCCTTCTTTTTTTTGAAGTCGGTTAAAAATTAACTGTTATGGACTACGGGGCGGTGGTCCAGATAAAGATTGTGAACTTCTGTTGTAGTAGATAGACCTCAAATGTTTTATAAAGAAAGATTGTAGGTTGAGCGTCTATAATCTACAATTTCTCATTCTCTCTCTTTCTCTCTCTCTCGCGTCACTTGCTTTACAATACTACTTTACTCGTAATAATTTCTATTTTGTTTTGTATTAATTTAATCTTCATTCAACGGTTGTAGAAATTATAATGGATTATTTTAATTTAAATATTTCAATTCTATGTCTAAGCTTGCATAATAAATTAACATTTCATAATATTGTGAATTAAAGACATGATACCCATCATACTACTAATGTTTATACGGTTTAAAAAATGTCAAATCAAACGACCCGCCAAAAACGTCACTCATCAAATATCAAAATGGCGCTACTCAGGTTGGTTTCACACAATGGCCGCCATTCGCTATTCACTAATTGGAGATCAGTGGTTTGAATATGTAAGCATCGCTGTCTGAATTCCGTTCAACTGGGAATGACTGCAGAACATTTTGCTATTCAAAGCTAGTCACTATCGAGCCATCGACGTGCGCTCCTGGACATGCTTTAACGGTAAAAAAGGTATCTTCCCCCGAAAAAAAATAGACCAATGGTTTGGCCAATCTTCATCTGTCTCGAAATAGTACCTTAACCTCAATCGTGCGTGCAGAAAAGAGATGGCCACATGTATACTCTATCCTCCTCACTCAGTGAACCGAAAAACAACTACATATATGGCGAAGGCGTGTCCAGGAGTATAAGTCGATGTATTGAGCCATTCTACTGCGTCATCATGGATTCTATACGTCGCGGAGACGCAAGCTACACGCAAAAAAAAAACAGCTGCCGGCTTGGTAAAGAATTGCCTTTTATCCAAATCGCGTTAAATTGTTATATGGTAACCTTGATTTACGCTGTTGCTTGTTAACAGTGTTGGATCACTTTCACACAGTTCGTGCTGAGACCCAGTGGTAAGAGGCGAGGTAGGTAAAAGACATATTGTGGGTGTGACTTTCTTTAGCTCTGTCTCGCTCAAATCATCCACACGTTTCAATTTATGGCTGGTGCCACACTACGAGGCTAAAAGATGCTATTGCAAGGGTGCAACTGTCAATTGATTACTCAAATTTTTGGAAATATTTTGAGGATTTAAAAAACGTATCCGAAAAAGGAAGAGTCACTTTAGGTTTGTGATGGAACAATTTTGTGAAATAAGTACGAATAAGGTCGTAGTGTGACATTGAAAACGTGTGTTTTTTTGGCACAATTAATGCCAACTTTTTTCTAGTAAATCGTGCATAAATTACAAAAGTAGTCCACTAGAGACCTATATTTGTCCTTTACCTTCCTTACAGAGAAAGAATTTTTGCAGAATGTTGACAAATAAGTCTATAATCAGTTGACAACCGATGTTCTATTTTTGGCTTAGATTCAGAGCGTTCCGACAGCCTTAAGTTCTAACGGGTCTAGCCTTTCCGCTCCTGTGCTTTACTGTTTTCAACCGTTAACAGTTCACGTTTATGTTCATCGTCGTGATAAACTGCGGTATGTTTGATTTAGACTAAGAAGAAGTTAAGTACATATGCACCAGCGTTTTTACATCGAGATTTCTCTATCTGTAAGTTTAATATGAATGTATAAAAAAACCGGGTCGCAGTGCCAAAACCCTGCCGACAATATAGTGTATTTGCTTATACAGGCAGTGTGGCTTTATTATGCGAACTTTAGTTGGTTTCTGGGCAAAATAAAAAATTAGACTCCTTAATACACCCCTTCAATAACATTTTTTTTCTTAATTGCAATATTATTATCAATCGCACCTCTATACTAAATTATATACACATTTCAGTAAATAATTCATAATCTGCAAACTAGTTTTTTCATAAAATTTGTAAATCCGGTCCTGTCGGGCCGATTTTATCAAAATTTTAAGGAAACTTTTTAATTACTACCAGAGGGTTAAATTTCAATTTTGAAACGATTCGGAGAATTTTTTCGGTATTTTGGGGCCCAAAAACATTTTTCAACCCCTAAAAACTACCCTTAAAATAGCCCGATTACGCCCATTTTAAATAGGCTTCTTGCGGTGATGGATTTCAATACGTGGGCCAAATTTCGTTAAAATCAATTAACTCCTTCGAAAGTTATTGCCCGCACATATATATATATATATATATATATATATATATATATATATATATATATATATATATATATATATATATATATATATATATATATACGTATATAAATATATATATATATATATATATATATATATATATATATATATATATATATACATATATATATAAACATTTTTAAAAATGGTGCCAATGTGTTTAGGAGGTTATGAAACGTCGAGAAATTTTGGTCCGACCCCTAGGTCCCGCCATCCGACCGACGCCAATAGTGTATGTTGCCATATGGCAAATACACTAATAAGCATAAACCTGAAAGAAATTTTTTAAATGTTAATGAAAACCGCACCAAAATCTATTCTGATTAAAAAACAATTTTTTCGAATGCACAGGGTACTCTGTGCAGATAGGTAATTAGTAAAATTGATTGTGTTTCTTGACAACAAAATTCTAGACCAAGCCAGTGATGACGTAATGCATATTGAGCCAGGGTGCAAATGTTGAATAACAATGGCGAGTGATAATGCATAAAGTTGACAAAATAAGCCTTATATACGACACGCTGTAACTACTGGATATCAACACATACACACACCGTGTAATGTTACAGACTGTCCTTTGTACGCCGAAGTGCAGCGAAATTACCTTACCGCTAATGATCTTAGTTGTCAAGCGTCCATAATCTGTAATATTCTAAACTTACTCCCTATCACCAACATCGGATTATTCTTGTTTTTAATACACTTTTATTAGATTAACCTGTATGTTTGTAACGGAATCTTTGAACGTGAAATTCACCTTCTTCAAAACGTCAGATTAAACTGAAACTTTGCACACTTATTAAGGACCGATGACAATACAATAATTTAATAGGTTTGTCTCATTATCCTGACCAGGATTATCAGGATAAAAAAATAAGTCTAAAAAATAATAGTTCAAAAAAAAAACACACTTTAAGGTAGTTGTCGTGGTACAATATTGTCAAAAAGTTATAGATTATACGCGCCACAAAAGTATACTAGCTTGTAGCTAAGTGATCCATAATTTGTACGCAAGACTGTACCCGTGGAAACGTAACCCATACAGTATTCGTATGCATGTATACTTTTCTATAAATTGTTGAACTTTAAACCGTTACCTATTTATAAATAATTAGACGGTCAAAAAAATGTTCTTATTTGTTTTTAAACTCATAACAAATGCATTGAAAGACTGTCAGTTTTTGGAAAGTTTCTGACAGTTAGTTCTTTCTTTATAAATAAGAAACTGGTTCAGAACTACAGAGATCGTATATACAATCAATGTTAATTATCCAATTTTTAATTGCATTTATCTCGGATTATATACGGTCGATCGACTTCAAATTTTCAGGGTAATTGTATTATCATAAGTATACAAAAATTAAGAATTTTCTGACGGTGTGCCTTAACCACGACAACTACCTTAACCGAACTAAAAAGTAGGGAATAATGTTTTATTGTAAAAAATCGTAGAATGCTTATTACTATTTTTATCTCTTTGTACGGTTCACGTGACTCGGAAAAAAGACTCATTACATTCCGATAAATTTTATTTCGAACTCAACAGAGCGAGTTGAATAGTACTCGAAATAATTGTAGCATATTTTTAAAACCACACTGTATAAAACGCCCGGCTTTTGCCTATAAACTGGCAAAACTTTTCATTGAAGCCGCGATATATTGTAGTACTATGTGTACCACAAGCTTTTAGTACCTAGCTGATACTCATTGATGCTTTTCACCTAGATTACACTGAAAGCTCCAGCTCTTTGTTCAATTTTCCCAAAACCTTATTATTATTGCACTTATGTTACGAGTATTCTTATACATTTAAATTAAGACAGGAGTAGATTTTTGACTTATAGACGTGAACGGTTTCACTCGAACTAAATTGTTCGAAGATAATTAATCCAGCCCCACTAGTATCTGTCTCTTTACTGTAAAGGCCCAGTTTGCTCTGCGATTAATATATTTAATAACTTACCTGCCGATATAAAAAATTTAAATATTTCACAATTTAAAACTACATTAAAAAAATTTCTTATTCAGTAATGTTTTTACTCAATTGATGATTATTTTATATGAAATTTTTTATACTAATTTTTGATTCGGATTTTTATAATGACACTTTCTTGCCTCTTTGGCTATATGAAAATAAAACATATATTATTATTATTATTATTATTATTATTATTATTATTATAAAAAAGAGACTGTGCATTTTACACTACACACTACAGAAATCAAATTGGTATAATTGTAAAAATAATTTATAAAAAACCCGGGTCGCAGTGCCAAAACCCTGCCGACAATATAGTGTATTTGCTTGTATAGGGCCGTGTGGTTTTATACTTTTATTATGTGAAATTAAGTTTGTTTTTGGGCAAAATAAAAATTTTAACCCCTTAATACACCCCTTAAAATAACATTTTTTTCTTAATTGTAATATTATTATCAATTTAACGTCTACACCGAATTAAATACCCCTTCAATAAATAAGTCACTATCTGCAAACTAGTGTTTTCATAAAATTTGTAAATCCGGTCCTGTCGGGCCGATTTTATTAAAATTGTGGGGACACTTTTTACTCACTACCAGAGGGTTAAATTTCAATTTTGAAACGATTCGGAGAATTTTTTCGGTATTTTGGAGCCAAAAAACAGTTTTCAACCCCTAAAAACTACCCTTAAAATAGCCCGATTAGGCCCATTTTAAATAGACTTCTTGCGGTGATGGGTTTCAACACGTGGCCCAAATTTCGTTGAAATCAATTAACTCTTTCGAAAGTTATCGCGCGTACACACACATATACCTATATATATATATATATATATATATATATATATATAAACATTTTTAAAAATGGTGCCAAAGTGTTTAGGAGGTGATGAAACGTCGAGAAATTTTGGTCCGACCCCTAGGTCCCGCCATCCGACCGACGCCAATAGTGTATGTTGCCATATGGCAAATACACTAATTAGTACCATTCCCGACGTGTATTACTGTATATTGAAAAAATATAAAAAGAAATATACTTAGGTGAAATATGTAATATTTAAAAATAAAGTAATATTAAAAAACTTACTACCTACTTAAAAATTAATTTATGTTATCGTAACATCCATTAATTAAAAATGTCTTTAATTGCTTTTTAAAAAGTTTGAAATTATGAATATTTTTTAATGCAAGCGGCAGATTAGATAGAGTTGTCATTTCCGAACATATTAGGGTAATAACGGTTAGTTTAAAATAATTTTAAAAATACTGCTACGTAATTTCACTGTTTGTATTTTGAATCAATAAAATTTTTTTATAGTCTATGATACTTGTTAATTAGACAGAAACTTGTGTTTCTGGTTATGTTCAAGACTATGTAAATAATATATCATCCCTCTATCATATAGATTCCCAACGGGGGTGGTATCGGCCTCTAGTGGGCACTGGCGCTTTCCACGGGGGCTTTATGATTTGTAATACATAAATAAACAGATAAATTAAATATAGATAAAATGCAACAACAATTTAATATTTCATATAAAACTAACTACGGGACGCTGGAATTTTTTTTTCTGCTAAAGTAGGCGGCGATCTAGAGAAGGTTGAGAACCTCTCCTCTATCGTGTCCTAAAGATCGGAGATTTGAAATTAAGGAAACTCAAATCTATCAAATTAGGGGTTAATGATTGTTTAGCAACAAATTTAATTTTATCTGCGTACATAAAAGTAATTAATCTACTATATTAAACTCCGATAAAGGTATTTTAGTAGCCATTTATTAGACCAAAATAAAGTAAATTAACGTCTAACAAATACGAGGGATGGGTAAGCTGTATAATCACATCAAAGTTATACATAGAGAGTAAGGTGCCACCGGATTCCTAAATTAGAACCTAGGGACCGGTCGTTACGCTTAACGATTACAGCATACGTGCCTTAGTGGGACAGTGGGGAGACATCACCTTCGCTTGTATATAGATCGATAATTGTTAGTGCTTTGGGTTGTAAATAAATTATGTACCTATATATAAAGAGCAAAAACAAGGCCCCGCTAGGGGTCGACAATGGGGTCATCCTGCTAAATTAAAATTCGTGTTTTTGATATAAACTAATTATAATTCTTAGTTGACTAAGATATAGCTACAAATATGATAAAATTTAGGAAGAACAAAAATCACAATTGTGTATGATATTTAAATTATATAATATACAAACAGATAGCTATAGCTATTACTGTGATTGAACTTCCATTGTTGACGTTATAAAGCAATATTTTTTATTCAACACAATGTCACTGTCAAAACTCAAACCCGAATCTACTACCGCCACGGCAGAATTATCATTTATTCTATGGTGACACATCTGAACAATGCACTTTCTCATAATAAAGAATTTTGAATTATACATTTTTCTAATATTCCATTATGTCTCAACAATGGGTGTTTCACAATATAATAGCAAACTATAGCTATCATTGGTATATCAAAAACCTTACGTTTTGATTTCGTAATGAAACTATTAATTTATGATATTTGGGTAGTGAATTAGCTACAATAAACGAAATTTCCAATTTTAATTAGTGTAAAAAATATAGAAATACTTCTATGACTTACACAGTTAGTATAATAGGAGAAATTTCTCCTTTGATTCACTCTTAGATGTAGCTCTCGGTTGAGTGAGGGTTCAAATTCTAATAATGTCTGATTTAAAATTAGCTGTCGTAAAATGTGGAATACCGTCGTAGAAAATGCTTATTTATAATAAAGTTGATTGTTTAATTATGTTACTATAGAGTACGTGATTCAGCTGCCGCGGTAGTGGAAGATTTGGGTTTGAGTCCCGATAGTTATATTGCTTTGAATAATACATTTCTTTAGTATTGCATTTTAACGTCAAAAATGGATGTTTCATCATATTATAATAACAGAGATCTATATCATTTGTACATTTGTGTTCTGATTCCGTAATTAAACTATTAATTTATTACATAAATATGTTTAATTTGTACTGATTTTTCATTCGACACTTGGTAGAACATAATTAATAATAACAGATAAAAAAAAAACCGGGCCGCAGTGCCAAAACCCTGCCGACAATATAGTGTATTTGCTAACACAGGCAGTGTGGCTTTATTATGTGAACTTAAGTTGGTTTTTGGGCAAAATAAAGAATTTGACTCCTTAATACACCCCTTAAAATAAAATTTTTTTTCTTAATTGAAATATTATTATCAGTCGAACCTCTATACCAAATTATATACTTACACCTTTCAGTAAATAATTCACTATTTGTAAACTAACGTTTTCATAAAATTTGTAAATCCGGTCCTGTTTAGCCGATTTTTTTAAAATTTTAGGGACACTTTTAAATTACTATCAGAGGGTTAAATTTCAATTTTGAAATGATTCGGAGAATTTTTTCGGTATTTTGGGGCCGAAAAACATTTTTCAACCCCTAAAAACTACCGTTAAAATGGCCTGATTAGGCCCATTTTAAATAGGCTTCTTGCGGTGATGGATTTCAACCCGTGGGCCAAATTTAGTTGAAATCAATTAACTCTTTCGAAAGTTATTGCCCGCACACACACACATATATATATATATATATATATATATATATATATATATATATATATATATATATATACGTATATATACGTATATATATACGTACATATATATATATATATAAATATATATATATATATATATATATACATATATATATAAACATCTTTAAAAATGGTGCCAAAGTTTTTAGGCGGTTATGAAACGTCGAGAAATTTTGGTCCGACCCCTAGGTCCCGCCATCCGACCGACGCCAATAGTGTATGTTGCCATATGGCAAATACACTAATAAGAACGCTTGAAAATTCTACAAACACATTTTATAAAATTGTTTCTCGACGATCGTTTCGGACAATAATTCCATCCTCAGGAATATAAAACATATAAAAACTAGGGATGTAACAATTCCGATTCCAATACCGATATATCGGTCGATTTAATCGGTAGGCCGATATATCGACATCGCCGATTATATACAACCGATATCAAACAGTTTTAAAAGCGCGTGTGATTTATTATCTACTAAGCCATCGGTATCGGTATCGGTATCGCCGATTATTTACTTCAATAATCGGTATCGGTATTGTATCGGCAGAACTGTGTATCGTTACGTCCCTAATAAAAACGTATATGTTTTATATTCCTGAGGATGGACTTATTGTCTGAAACAATCATCGAGAAATAATTTAATAATAAATTTTTAAGAATTTTCAAGTGTTTTATTTATCTCTTATAATAAATATGTTTATTTCAAACAATAGCTGTTTATATCTTGTGTGGCGTAATCTGATTCCAACAGTCCAATCCAATACCGCTATTGGCAGTCAAGTCTTATTTGATTACTCGAAAAAAAAAACGTTGCACCGATTTTAGTAAAAATTATATAGAACCACCCTGGGCATCTTCCTGAAGAGAAATAAATAATATTAATAAAGACACTACGCTACTGAGGTCAAGTAGACCGAGAAAAACTGCCGTTGTCGAGACGCAGCGGTGTTTAGCTTACAGCTTTTGGACTCTACGACGTCATCGCAGTAAAGCATGAAGAACGTTATCGCAACGTACAAATTTGGCAAAACATCCCTTCGAAATTAAGTCCTCAATGTATGATAATTTTTTTAATTAACTTCTGCATGAGTTAACATTATTATGAATGAGGCTTAATGCTTTGTTTTCAAAGAGATGTAGAACATTTTTGTCAACTTTAATGTCGGTCTAAAAGAATCAGTGCAGCGTGATATGCAACCTGCTGTGATATGATGGACAATACATTATTATACGTGTGTTAACCTCGGAGAGGGTTGAATACTGAGAAAAGACGTCATAACGGATTAATTTTTCAAATGCGCTGCAGTCGTGCGCAAAGCAAGACCAAGACCAAAATTGGGACAATTTTGGTATTGGTCTTGGTCTTGCTCAAATACTTCTAGTACTTCTAGTACTTTTAGTCTTGCTTATATAGTCTCGGTCTTGGTCTTGCGTGTTAAGTCTTGGTCTTGTTTATCTGATGTGGTACTTACGTCTTTTGAAAAATTTTCCTAAGCACTGTTACTGTTACGGTTTTTTGGAGATATAAATTCAAAAATTAAGATTCTATTGGAAACTACTATCATGATAAGAAATTTCTGCGCAGCCTTATATATGATGATGATATGATATTTATTTAATCAGTTGAGACATTACATCTATTTGACACGTATAATAATTTGACACGTATAATAACAATAATTAACAGAAGCAGATATTTAACCGGGTAATTAGCCGGTTATTTTATATTGTAATTGACGATCTATCCACTTAGGGCAGTACAAATACACTCATACCTCGCTATACGGCCGCTCTTTAAACGGCATTTCGCTATAACGGCCCTATTCATTTAAGGTACGTTTTCGATTTACGGCCTAAAATGTTTCGCTATAACGGCAAAAAAAACTTTTTTTCGATGTCGATATATCTACATGCTGCCAATCTTGCAATTTAGAATAATTGATTCCTTATACGGCTTTTCACTTTGCGGCCAAGTTTCGTGGAACGTATCTTATAGGCCGTAAAGCGAGGTATGGGTGTATATATATTTTTAGTGTATTTGCCATATGGCAACATACACTATTGGCGTCGGTCGGATGGCGGGACCTAGGGGTCGGACCAAAATTTCTCGACGTTTCATAACCTCCTAAACACTTTGGCACCATTTTTAAAAATGTTTATATATATATGTATATATATATATATATATATATATATATATATATATTTATATACGTATATATATATATATATATATATGTGTACGCGCGATAACTTTCGAAAGAGTTAATTGATTTCAACGAAATTTGGGCCACGTGTTGAAACCCATCACCGCAAGAAGCCTATTTAAAATGGGCCTAATCGGGCTATTTTAAGGGTAGTTTTTAGGGGTTGAAAACTGTTTTTGGGCCCCAAAATACCGAAAAAATTCTCCGAATCGTTTCAAAATTGAAATTTAACCCTCTGGTAGTGATTAAAAAGTGTCCCCACAATTTTAATAAAATCGGCCCGACAGGACCGGATTTACAAATTTTATGAAAACACTAATTTGCAGATAGTGACTTATTTATTGAAGGGTGCATTTAATTCGGTGTAGACGTTAGATTGATAATAATATTACAATTAAGAAAAAAATGTTATTTTAAGGGGTGTATTAATGGGTTAAATTTTTTATTTTGCCCAAAAACAAACTTAATTTCACATAATAAAAGTATAAAAACCACACGGCCCTATACAAGCAAATACACTATATTGTCGGCAGGGTTTTGGCACTGCGACCTGGGTTTTATTCTGTTATATTCTATTCTATTTACTCTTTTACATCACTAGTCACAAATAAATTATTCACTATCCCCAAACTTGTATTTTCATACTATTTCTCTGACCCTGTTTGCGTTGCGGAATAAAAAATACCCAAAAAACTTTAAGTATGGTCACCAATGTTTGATTATGTAGTAGGTTTCATCAAAATTGGTTCAGTGGTCATATAAAAAAACAAAAATTCCGCAAACAAATTTTATTCACAGAAACCTATGCAGAGAACCCTACAAGGAGATCAATTTACAAATTCTCGTTGCAATTTCATATTGATTGATAGGTTATTATTATGTTGTATCTATAAGTTTCAATACTCTTATGGGTTAACCCTGCTGGTAGATATGTGTTCCCTGCCGCCCTTTGTAACACGCCACCCACAACGAACCACCCATTTCCGCCTGTAACTAGGAAGCGACGTATATTTCACGACAGTAAACGATATTTTCATCGCCTCCACATTACATTATAGTGCTCCAGTCACTGGAAATTGATGATTTTGGTTATATATATTATCAAATTAAAGCAACCGATCCCCCACCATGCAATGTTTGTAATTTGCTAAAAGGATTCGTCGAATGTATTAAAAAAAGTCGTTTTTATAACGTCATTCGTGTATCAACATTTGGTTTTTTAACGGTGACATTAAAAATGTCAGTTTACATGTTTGAATCCGTTTTTCTCTCAATACTTATAATTTAATCATAATCGACTCTTTTGTCGGTTTTAAAAGGAACTCTGTCTAAATTCGAACTTAGCCGAGCAAAAAATGAAAAAAAACCCGGGTCGCAGTGCCAAAACCCTGCCGACAATATAGTGTATTTGCTTGTATAGGGCCGTGTGATTTTATACTTTTATTATGTGAAATTAAGTTTGTTTTTGGGCAAAATAAAAAATTTAACCCCTTAATACACCCCTTAAAATAACATTTTTTTTCTTAATTGTAATATTATTATCAATCTAACGTCTACATTGAATTAAATACACCCTTCAATAAATAAGTCACTATCTGCAAACTAGTGTTTTCATAAAATTTGTAAATCCGGTCCTGTCGGGCCGATTTTATTAAAATTTTGGGGACACTTTAAAATTACTACCAAAGGGTTAAATTTCAATTTTGAAACGATTCGGAGAATTTTTTCGGTATTTTGAGGCCCAAAAACATTTTTCAACCCCTAAAAACCACCCTTAAAATGACCCGATTGGGCCTATTTTAAATAGGCTTCGTGCGGTGATGGATTCCAACATGTGTGCCAAATTTCGTTAAAATGAATTAACTCCTTCGAAAGTTATTGCCCGTACACATATATATATATATATATATGTATATATATATATATATATATATATATTTATATATATATATATATATATATATATATATATATATATATATATATACATATATATATATAAACATTTTCAAAAATGGTGCCAAAGTGTTTAGGAGGTTATGAAACGTCGAGAAATTTTGGTCCGACCCCTAGGTCCCGCCATCCGACCGATGCCAATAGTGTATGTTGCCATATGGCAAATACACTAAAAATGAACATTTTTATGACGCCATTTGTTTGTCAACATTTGTTTCTTTTAACTATAAAAAATGTTAGATTCGATGTTGATTATTTTTCAATCAATGTTTCTCCAAATATAATTTAATCATAAAATCAACATCTAAAAATTCATTTTGTTGGTTGTAAAAAGAAGCCTTTCTAAATTCGAACATAGCCGGGCGAAAAACACTATAAACTTAACACTTGGTACCCGTTGTATGTGTACCATACGTTTTATCCAAATTGAGTATTTGAATTAAAAAAAAAACTACTAAATTTTTTTATTTTTTAAATAATATATCGTAAATAATATTGAAGAACGAAAAGAAAAAAAATAAGCCATCGGTAATTAATAACAAATTAATTAAAATGTATAAAACTTCAAAAGATATTACGTGATAATAAAACGTACCAGGAATGTTTGTGACGTCAAAATGACAAAAGTTGTGCATTTGTGTATGGCTTTATAATACATACTATTAAAGTAACCATGGCAACCAGGACCATAAAAACATTTTGACGTCACAGAGGTTTTTGGCGCGTTATCGGATCTTAGCTTAAACATTATTTTTAAAACAAATATAAGTTTTTCATTATGAAATTAAACAAAATAATAAAAGTAGTTTCGCTATAAAACTTGTATGTGATCTTTCCATTTATGTAAAAAAAAATCATTCAAAAACCCAATTAGGTCAGCCGTTTTTGAGTGGTCGTGATACAGACAGACAGAAACAAACAAACTTAAAACACGTTTTTCGTGTATATAATTAACAAACAAAATGACTGAAAATCTCGAAAAAAAAAATGAAATTACAGATAGACCCAAAGGTCCCGTTTCTATTGTATGTATATTGCAGTTTAAAACAAAATTTATCTAAATTCTTTACAATCTATGTAGCACTAGACCAGCATTCGGGAGGTACCGGGTTCGAATCCCGGTGGGGGCAGATGTGGCTGGGATTTTTTCCTACTGCCTCTCGCCGAGAAACGGTAATTCCTGTACCGGCCATCTTGATTGAGGTTTTCCGTGGTTTCCCTCAATTAATTCCAGATAAATATCGAGATGGTTCCTTATTTGAGGCCATGGCCGATATCCTATCAAACTCCTAGTTCAAAAATTATCTACCTTATCCTAATTTCCTATGATTCCTTCATTCGCTCATTGCTATTACATAAGTTGAAGTTGTAAAAAATGGAGAAAATAACGGGAAGTGGTAGATGAAAAAATTGTAATAGTGCGAATGGCGTCTGTTATGACATAAAGTCGAGAAATGGACGTTAAACGCATTATTATTATTATTATTTTCAGCACACGTCTTTGTAAAAAAGAAGCAATTCTAGTTTCGTTTGGACATTCAGTAGATTCATTCGCATCTATAGTACAATAAATTGCTATCGGCAATTTAGTGGATCCGGTTTTATGTGCTTACTTTCCGGGGGTCAACACTACATTGACATGACATTACTTACACAGTATATGAACATCCCTCAAATGTGCGTATGGGGTAAGTTTTATACAGTGAAAGCTCTCTGAAACGACCCCCCAGTATCACTGAAAATAGAAGCGTCAGAACAAGAGAGAGAAAAAAGAGAGAGATTGTAAATTATTGACGCTTTAGAATGAGTAAAGTAGCGTAGTATCGTTTAGAGAAGATACTAGCAAGGTGGGGAATCTGCGTAGTAAGAAGAGTGGCAAAAGCGATCAGTAGCGGTGTGATTAGCAATTCATAAGCGGGATATGTACTGTCTTTGATGCGTCCCGACTAGCGACGAACAACAATATGCCCATATCCATGGAGCACCCCATATTAGAAAATATAGACCCAAGAGATTCGAAACCCGTTGCCTGCTATACTATTTAAATTTTTAATCGTCCAAAATGTCAGTATCCTGGAGCAAGGAAGAGACTTTTAGGTTTATAATACTATAATACTTGTAAACAGTATATAAATAAATAGCCGCGGCCGTAATTACTTCCACGTCCATCGCAAGTGCTTCGCCAGGCAGAAATGAGCCATGGGCCATTGTGTGAACACCAAGTGATAGTGGCTTACAGCTGCACATTGCAAAGCATGGCCCACTACAGACCACTGTGTACTGGGGCCTTAAGACACAGAATATTTCTGTTTGGTTAGAACTGTTTAAAGGCGGAAAACGACAATTTAATATTGGTAAATTATCAACATTAGTAAATATACATACATACGTTATAGCTTGGTACTCGACTAAATTCCTGACGGTGACATGTTTGAAAAATAAATTTTTCTAATATAGCATTGCAACAATGGATGTTTCTTAAAAATTATAGCAGACGATTGCAATTATAATGTTTATAAAATAAGAGTAGAAAAAAATCGACTTGGTTTTTTTGTGACAGATCTTTCAAAGGTTCCACTGTAGATTATGTATTCAGGCTATACATGATGTGCCTACAGCTGCCACCTTCACAAAGATCGCTAACCTTCCCCCATGTTATCTACTACGCGTGTATATGTGCTTCTATGTTCGTGATTCCATTGAACAAGGGTTGCGTTCAAAATGAACGCTTCCGGTCATAGCGTAAGACTGATTTCAGTCGACAAATGAATGTCGAGTTTTATCCACTTGTAAAAATACTTCAAATATTCTGTGACAAGTTTATTTTTAGTTATAGAGTCATGAAAACAAGCAATTTTCTTGCATTCTGATGAAAGTTTATCCGTTTTTGCATATTTCTATGAAATATTCTGAGTCCCTTAAGGCTGTCGGAACGCTCTGAATTTAAGCCAAAAATAGAGCTTCGGCTGTCAACTGATTACAGACTTATTCGTCAACATTCTTTCTCTATAAGGAAGATAAAAAACAAATCTAGGTCTCTAATGGATTACTTTTGTAATTTATGTACGATTTTTTAGAAAAAAGTTAGCATTAATTGTGCTAAAAAACACACGATTTCAATGTCACACTACAAGCTTATTCGTACTTATTTCACAAAACTATTCCGTCACAAACCTAAAGTGACTCTTCCTTTTTCGGAAAAGTTTTTTAAATCTCCAAAAATTAGAGTAATCAATTGACAGCGGCACCCTTGCAATAGCATCTTTTATCCTCGTAGTTGGCACCAGCCAAAAATTGAAACGTGCAGATGATTTGAGCGAGACAGAGCTAAAGAAAGTCACACCCACAATATGTCTTTTGCCTACCTCGCCTCTTACCGCTGGGTCTCAGCACAAATTGTGTGAAAGTGATCCAACACTGTTAACTGAGTAATCTATCTATACTAATCTATATTGATATAAAAAATTCTTTGTATGTGTGTATGTTTGAAGTTTGAACGGATTTAACTAAAAAAAAATTATGTCACAAATTTTGATTGAATTCTTTTTGATATATTTCATATGATTCCGGAAAGGCGAAAAGCGATTTAAACCAAAATCGGGAAGCCAGATGACATAATGAGACTTAGCGTATATTATAATTCAAAATGGGTGTTCCTTCAGATTTATCATTCTCTGAATAAGGTTGCGTTCGCGTTTATTAATTTTACGGATTTTACATTTATCTCTGCAGTATGAAGATTATTATAAAACCTCCCCCTTGTAAAAGGAATTTTTCTTTAAGCAATAAAAGTTCGTGTTCTCATAATCCAAAATGTGTATGTCACGTATATTTAAAATTTCATTGAAATCCGTTCAGCCGTTTATAAGCGTGAAAGGCAAACAAACATACAAGGTTTCACTTTTATTATATTAGTGGGGATATTTTTTTTCCACGTCAGATTCGATTCAACACTCCCTCAGTTTAAAAACCAAGCAAATATGATTTTATTGATACAGCTTTATCGAACGTAATGTGAAGTCTATTACATTATTTGCATGCTTATTGATTTAATTTTACCCCTCGCACAAAACTGTGAAGGTTTCTGAGAATCGATAAAAAATATTTCGAAATTGTACATGTTATTCGTGGAAATATTTTATGTACAAGTGAGCTGTTTATTTTTTACCGGCTTCAAAAAAAATAGGTTATAAATTCGTCACGTATATTTTTTTATATTTGTTCAGCTATCACTTTTTGAGGGGCTAACCGATTTGAAAAATTGCGACACCATTTTATTCAGAATATTTACGGGTTGATACCATATATATATTTTAAATAGGCTTAGTTGTCTTTAACTGACTTTAAAAATGGAGTTTTTTTAAGTATAATATTTTATCTCGTATCACCAGCATTTATGAACTGACTTTAATGATTCTTGCCCTGTTTAATTGGGTATACCTTCAGGGGGTCTCACAGACATTTTACATAAATCGGTTCATCAGTTTTTTTCTAGTTTAGTATTAAACTATGGAAAAAAGGCTGTTTAACTATGCATTTCAATGCCACTAAAAAGTAAAAAAGAAAATTTTTAATTGAACGTTTTTGAAAAAAAAACTACAAAAAAGAATAAAATAACAAAGTTTTGAGTTCGGCGTCTAGTTAATAGAAGTACATGGGTACATAAAACGTTATATCGTAATTAAATTGACGCCGATCTCAAAACTTTGTTATTTTACGTTTTTTGTTGGCTTTTTTTGAAAGAGGTACACATTTTATTATAAGTTTTTTTTATTTAAATAAATATAACTGCAATTTAAAGTTTTTATTCTAAAATGAATAACCGTCTTGTTCACAAAAAAACTAAACTATCTTTAATTAATAAACCAGAATACAAAATAATAATTAATGGATTATTTGCATAGTGATTTTTCCATCGCAACTATTAATTATTAATATATTTATATTGCGAAACCTGCATACATTTAATATCATAAAAAAACAAGAAAAATATCAATTATCAAATTTTAAATTGAATATGTTATATATACAGTACTTAAAAATAAAGATAGGAAAAAATAATAATTATTGAGTTTAAAGCAGAACTCAAAGTTTGTCTATGAACATTACAAATTCTGAATATTTTTTAATTATTATACAATAATATTGTTATATCTGGATATATTTTATTTATTAGTTCAAGCCTACACATAGATACCTATTTGTATCTCGGTAGGGTATGCTTGCATACTGTACAGAAGCGTAGCGTGCCTTGGCGGGGCCCCGTATAAAAATTTGTTTGGGGGCCCTTCCCCCGTTTGAAGTAAATGACTTAAACGGTGAAATCCCGCAGTCCGCGATAACCGATGTGGGGTGTTGCCAACTTTTGAAGGCACGCTTTACGCGGGAAAAAAAGAAATTGCTTTTTTTGACCTTTGTCATTTCTGAAATAAAAAAAAATTGGGAAGTTTTTATTAATTTTTGCTTACGCACTTTGGGGGCCCCGTATAATTGATACGGCAGATACGGCGGTAGCTACGCCCCTGATACTGTATATATATACACTTGAATAAATATTATTATTATATTATTATTATCTCTTAAATAACATAATATAATAATTTTGTTGTGGTTAATTAAGAAGTGAGTAAACTTTTATTTTATTTAGGTACTATATGTAGGCACATAATATGATAATCAATAATAGGTATTCTTAGTTTAAAAAATAATCATCTTTGATTCATATAAATATTAAGAGCACTGTGGTTGGAACAATAAAAATAAAAGAATAGTAACTTCTTACCACAACGGATTTTTTTTTTTTAGTGTTTTGCTGAAGATGAGAGCTTTGCTCTCGAAATGTACATCCACTGAATAAATCTGTTGTAGTAAGAAGTTACTATTCTTTTATTAGTGTATTTGCCATATGGCAACATACACTATTGGCGTCGGTCGGATGGCGGGACCTAGGGGTCGGACCAAAATTTCTCGACGTTTCATATCCTCCTAAACACTTTGGCACCATTTTTAAAAATGTTTATATATATATGTATATATATATATATATATATTTATATATATATATATATATATATATATATATATAGGTATATATGTGTACGGGCAATAACTTTCGAAGGAGTTAATTTATTTTAACGAAATTTGGCACACATGTTGGAATCCATCACCGCACGAAGCCTATTTAAAATGGGCCCAATCGGGTCATTTTAAGGGTGATTTTTAAGGGATGAAAAAAGTTTTTGGGCCCAAAAATACCTAAAAAATTCTCAGAATCGTTTCAAAATTGAAATTTAACCCTTTAATAGCAATTAAAAAGTGTTCCTAAAATTTCAATAAAATCGGCCCGACAGGACCGGATTTAAAAATTTTCTGAAAACACTAGTTTTTCAGATAGTGAGTTATTTCCTGAAAGTTGTTTTTAATTTTGGTGTAGACGTTCGATCGACAATAATGATGTAGTTAAAAAAAAAGTAATTTAAAGGGGTGTATTAGGGAGTTATTTTTTTTATTTTGCCCTTAAGTTCACATAATAAAGCCACAAGGCCTGTATTAGCAAATACACTATATTGTCGGCAGGGTTTTGGCACTGCGACCCGGGTTTTTTTTATCTTTGATTCACTCAAAACTCTCAGTACTGTGAATGTTCATTGTCTAGTAGCTCTCGCATGATGTGAATTTATTGTTACAGTTTACTTTATTATGAGAAAAATTAGTTGTTAATCGTAGGGTAACTGATAACTCATTCTGTCGCGAGTCCCAACGATTTTTTAATTTGTTAATAAAAAAATCCATAGCATTATAAGAATGTGTGTTTCTTAACATTTAGAGCAAACTATAGCTATCGTACTGTCTTAATTATTGATTTAGTCTTACGAACTACATTATAAACAATCAATTTAGGTACTAATATTGAAAAATAACCTGATGGATCGCATGATGCTTTTTTTATATTTGAAAATAATCTACAGACATATAACTTCATTGTAATTCAATAAAAGAAGACACAAAGTGCTTTTTTTTCGTTTTGCGTTTTTGTCAATTTGTTTTGATATTCCCTTCTTAGATCTGAACAGTTGCTGCAATACGTATTTTGTATTTTCAGAAAAAATCTAAATATAATACAAGCAGTCACACAGAGTTCTTACAATTGGGCACGCGGAGTGAAGGTAGCGTGGCCGAGCGGTCTAAGGCGCTGGTTTAAGGCACCAGTCTCTTCGGAGGCGTGGGTTCGAATCCCACCGCTGCCACATAATTTTTATAAATTTTCACAAAACTTTTTCGTACTCACGGAATATAAGGAAGTCAGATTTTCGAGTTTCTTCTCGGAGAATAGATGACGTTTCAAAAAAAGTGTAAAACTTAAAACAATAAATAATAAGGTTATATTATATTTCAATATGTGGCATGATTTTCTGACTAATTTTTCTTCATCCCTGCCGAAAGTACGCACTTTCGGATTCGATTTTAAGGCAGAAAGTCTAACATTTATGCACTGCTGGAATTACTCGCATGCCGTCTGTAACGGCCGGCGGACCGAAACAGTCTTCTCACTGATACGAAAGTACGTACTTTCGACAAGGTATGAAGAAAAATAGTATACACCATACGGCCAGAAAGTTGAAATTCCTGCACTGCGCGTAACATGATGTCCGAGGCGAAGCCAAGGGCATCATGTGTCGCGCAGTGCAGGAATTTCAACTTTCTGGCCTTACGGTGTAATATACCTACTATTTGCAGGCCGGTTATCCCGATATTACAAAATGCCGTCTACCGTCCGACATTTTGTTATTATTGAAAACTTATACGACCAGTAGATATTATTTGCAATATCAAGACGATTCGCATGATACTTTTTTTATGAAAATCGGTTCAGCCGTTTGGGCTGTAGACGGGTTCAAAATAACTAACGTACTTACAGACATACGTAGATTGTTAAATATAATACGCTTTCTTGGCGTGCCATAGTCGGGTAAAGAGTACACACATCAAAAATTGTAGACAAGCTTTCTATTTTAAGATGTGCCACAAATGTCAACTGCAATACGAAACTTCTTCTTTTAAAATTTATCATTATTGACATGATATTGTAGCTACGATTTAGTCTAGGGCGTTTATTTTCAGAACGATTATCATCCCATCTTCAGACTGCATCTGAGGCTGTTGATTTGCACCAGGTATGTCTAACTCATCCAAGTCGCGGTCAATTAGTCTAAAAATGCATTTAAAAAAGAGATTTGCAAAGCGCCGAGCATGTAGCTCACAAACTACTAGACCGATTTACACGAAATTTTTATCACAATGCGTGTGGCTAAACTTTAGGTAGGTACTGTTCGATTTTTCCGGACGATTCGAAATAAAAGAAAAAATACGAATTAAAAATAATTTAAGCAAAATTAATCCCATTTCGAAAAACGAATTAAAATGCCTCGAAAAAGGTTCAAATTGTTTTCTCTTTCATTTTACAATCTCCTTCTCTATCTGTTTAGTTGAAGAAACCCCGACTATTCAGAAATATCTGCGCCATTTTTAATTGGATTGAGAGTCGAAAAGGTGACTAAATCAAACGATTTTTTTTATGGAAATGGTGCTGACTGCAACAAAAATACCCGTGGTGGACCAGCAGTTTGACACCCCTGATTTGCGTGAATATCGTATATTTCTCGAAAGTATAGAATGTCGTTTTATGTAACGTCTCCAGACTGTATATAAGTGGATAGGTAGATAACATAGTGATACACTAACCACTGTTCCGACTAGCTAGACGATGACATTTCGTCTGCCAATAACAGATAGCGCAACATGTATTGTTTAAAATAGTAGATTGTGTACCTAGTGTAGTATATTACAGCGAGATGGGAAATTAAGTTTAAAACGAGCGCCATCACACCATAGCATTACGCACGAGATATGTACGCTATTTTTTACTCGTTAAATAGGTGATTTTCACTTCATTTTTGACAGTTCACTAACGATACTTCTATAATAGTAGGTTATGAAAAAATTAACTGATAGACAAAGAGTATTTTTTCTATGGAATTTGTATATAACGCGACCACTTTTGTTTTTACTTTATTGTACTAGTGCGCAATGTGTACGTGTATGTAAAAAAGCTATTTTTTAAACTAAATACGAATTATTAAATTATACCCGATACGGGAATTATAACTTCGCGAAACAGGGTCTTAACCCGGTGTAAATGAATCTCTTTTCAATCAAATCGTCAATGAACCAGGGTGAATTTTACCCGATTATCGATTTCAATATATTTCGTTAGAAATCATTTTTTTCTTATCTAGATGAATTACCTAATAGGATATTGTTATAATATACGTGATAATAAAAACATTTTTAATATTATAACTATTTATTTGTGAAGAAACTTTAAATTTGACTGATGCACTCCTCTTCGTCAACATCCGACCCCGATGGACAGTTTTCGTTCGAAGGACATTCTTCCAAATGGCGCATTATCATTTCGTCTTCCATCACAAACAAAATAAGAATAATCAAGTATTATTTAGTACGTAAATCTAAAAAAAACATAAGAGAAAATATAAAAATGCCGTTAAAACTGTTTAGCGCGCGATTTATGAACCGGGTGAAATATGTCCAAGTGTACTTTGAACTCTTCTATCAGCAGCGACGTCATGCGCAACACTGATTCGCATTCAACAATTTCCAAGATGGCAGCTACCCAGGCGCAGTTGTCACTTGACACAATTGACGGTATCCTACCGTCAATTGTGACAAATGTGACCGTTTTTATACACTAGTGGATGCTAAAAATTCACGCCGGGTTAAAAACTGTTCGGAACGAAGTAGCAGGAACAAGTCAGTGGTTCACCGCCATCCTGCGGCGTGCGCAGGATGCGAATGTATGTATGTTTGTATGCGGCAGGACGATGTCGCTGCGAGTGGTGTGCAGTACATAAAACCGTCAAAGCACGTACAACAAGCTTTTCTGGGAAAATGCGAATACGTCACGCCTTCGGGTAGAATGCCATCAACCTCTTGGCATTCGGCGTGCATGATAGACGTCATCAAGTTGACCAGTGCGGTCAACCTAACTTTTAACTCCTAAAAGATCCTACACATAAACCACGTTTATAATGGTTATTTTCATACAGCATTTTCATTTTTGTGCACAGCATATTTAACTACTTTCTTGCACAGGTAACTATAATATAGTTGCTTTTCATGCCTGCATAAAATGACCCGTTTCGCACTAGTGTGCAAAGTAAAATAAACGTTTAAGCACTTTTCTTATGGTGAAAGTATGAAAATCAACGTAGTCAACAAATTAGAAGCGAACTTGCTCAAAATTGAACTGTAATTTTTTTTTGTGAAAATCAGTTATATTATAGGGAGTACATGCAAAAATATTTCGTGCGTGACTGTTAAAACTTGCTGGCGCTCGTTTTTAACATAATGTCACATTCTCCATAATATATGTCATCACACAGTAAAAAGATAACCCACTATTAACTTACGTATGAAACAGTAGTTTTTTTTTATTTTTAGTTCAGATAATCCGTTATTTCACAAATTAAAAGGATATCAACTAAGAATGTTCGTACCTATACGATTGTCCAACAGACAATCAAGGGTTGGACCCGCAATCAGCAAATCTCTGACTGGAACTTGAATTCAGGAAACTTACACGGGAAAAAGATGATTGTGGGGCCGTCAAATAAACTTACAGAGGACATGATCGAACTCAGTAGGTCGAAACTCAGGAAAGTGGTCGGGTTCATGACCGGCCATGCACCCCTGAGGAAACATCTACACAGGATGGGGATACGTTAGGAATCAGCCCAGTGTAGATTTTGCGAGATGGAGGAAGAAACAGCCACCCATCTACTGTCCTACAGAAGAACAACCATCTTTGGACACATTGATGAGAACGAAATAATTCCGCAGGACAATCTAGTCAACAATATTCTGGAGCTCATGAGAAGATCCGGATTATTGGAAGGCTAGATCCAGGATAAGGGGGAGCACAAAAATCCTTATAGGATGACGTGCATTTATAGGCTATTGATAGTCACAACCCCAAATTTGATTCATTTATTAAAGGATGTTCGTAATCAAAACTACAAAAAATGGTGAAATGAAGTCAATAAGGTGAAATTATTTATCCCAGCTTTTAAACGGTGTAAGAATGCCAGATCAGTAATAGGAGAGCTATGAAGAATTTTTTGAGTAGATATTTGAGGCACTGCGAAAATTTGTACAATAACTCTTTAGTAATAACCGAATACAAAAACGCAGACCTGGCTGAAGGCTAGCGGGGCTTAACCGACTTAACCAATTTTTTATTTTTTGTGCAATAAAAAATCCTTGAAGCGTAATTTTAATACATTGAAATTTAGTACTTGAAGAGCTGAAAAAAAGCCAGATTTTTAATCGGGTCTAAAACTTAGTATTTGCAAAATATTATTTTTTAAGACTTAAAAAATATATTTGTATTTTGTATTCGGACATTACTAAAGAGTTATTGTACAAATTTTCACAGTGCCTCAAATACCTACCCAAAAATGCTTAGTACCTCTTGGGCTACAATTTTTAAGGCATACAACTTTAGACAAAAAAGTCCCCGACGGCTTAGTATGTATATCTAAAGTTAGTTATCTGAAACATGTGTACCAAAAACACGTTTTTTTGTTGCTGAAAATAATATAGTAGTCAAACATCTCAAACATAGTAGGCGTTTTAAAAAAAATATATAAAAACTATTCAGTATTTTATTGTTCAATCCCAACTTTTATTTTACGAACATTGCGCTATAGTTTAAATATAACATAAAATGTACAAGTTTTCGGTATTTTGACACGTCAATAAAATAAAATATCGAAACAATATGATTTCTGATAGCGTACACATCATAAAAGCAACATATGTGTGAATGTAGGTATTTAAAAAACGAGTACAAAATATATATTAGTTACGATGCAAATGTTTGACAGAGATAAACATACTTCCCTGAAAAATCCAAAATGTTTTCAGCGTTTTACATGCATAATGTCGTATCATATTAAATCTTGCAGTAGGTACTAATATAACATGTTTTATTTGTCGAGTAAAATTTTGTTAATTTTAAACGTTATCTAGTTAGAAATTCAACATATATTATTTTCAGAGAACCAGATAAACCAGTGGTTTTAAACTATTGGTTAGAGTTTAAAATAAACAGTATATAAACTAGAAATTCAACGTTATACCACCTAGGAATTCAACGTTATATTCCCATCAAATTCAATGTTATTTAATGTTATCTCATCTGGAAATTAAATGCTGTATTACCTAGAAATTATTTTAACGTTAAGAATATCACATTAAATATTCAACAATATATCATTCAGAAATTAAACGACATATCAACTAAACAGTCCATGTTATATCACCCTGCAATTCAACATTTAATATTGACTAGTTTACGGTTATATAAACTAGAAAGTCAACGTTAAACCAAGGTCTTTAGATACACAGGTTACCTGGGTTAAGGAATTACGTCAGGTGAAGACCGTTCAATATTTTTATCAACTACGCAATATCAATTGACAGTTTACTAGATAACGTCATCTCCCCACCGCAATCCAACGGAACAGGTTCACCTCTGTATCTAATAACCCTGATGTTAAACTGTTGGGTAGGGTTTATATTTCAACGTGGTATTACCTAAAAATACAAATATTCTTACATAGGTCCTATAGAAATTTAATGTTATATCAACGAGAAATTTGCCATTGCAGTAAGGAAAATTTAAAGATTGTTTGTGGGCTTTATTTAGTTAATATTTTCCTAAATAGCAATCAGTTTTCGATAACTAATTCCAGCTTGAAAATCAACGTGGTGGACTTTTTTGACAGTATTGTGTAAAAACTTTTTACTCGAAGGGATTCTACGTGAGATACCGTTCATGCAAAGAATGCACTGGATTCACAGAACTTTTATTGTGGAATAGGAATTTGTGAATTCATTGTCATACGCCGAGATGATCCTTATATAAATATACTTAAAACAAATAAAACAGAATAAAAATTGATCAAGACAATGTCTAAATACGTTCTATCATACCGAGATATAAAGTTGAATAAATTGTTTGTTTCTTAAATTGTATATGTAACTCAAAATAAAACAATATACATAATAATGATGATTGATGGACCGAGTACTCCGTACACAGTAGCGCACTCTGCTTGTCCACCAAATCGAAGCTACTTTTCAACAGTTTAACCTCAAATTAATAAAGTTTTTTTTTGGTTGATCTATTACTGCCAGGAAATGAGAAGTTCTACTTATATATGTCGTAGGATAATTGAAATAATCGAATCTCCGCGAAAATCCTACGACGATTGCAAGAAACCGGGTAATTTGAATCCCAGGGGCTAGGGATTTTTGCGAAAATCCATTCTTTTTAATTATCCTATTACAGTAGAATCCGTTTATTATGACTCCGCCTATATTGACCAGCCGCCTATTATGACGTAATTACACAACGAGGTTTGGTTTTCATATAATAATAATAATAATAATAATAATAATAATTTTATTGATGCTAAGACTTACAAGAAGTATGCATAAGTCAAAATACATAAGGTACAATTAAAAAAACATGTTATAGCTTAGCTGAATTCCAAATTTTGACAATTTAGAAATTCACCTATGCTATAAAAACAGTTTTTTTTAAAAAAGCTGTTGAGATTATTTTTAAAATTTTTTATAGATAAAACCTGTATTGACTCTGGCAGCCTGTTAAATAGCTTTTTCGCCATGTAGTCTGGGGCAGTTTGGGAAATATGTAGCCTTCTTCGTGGCAGGCAGATTGAACTTTTTGTTCTAGTATTATAACTATGATAGTCTGAATGGTTTTCGAAACGGTCCATGTTTGTTTTCACATATAGCAAACTTTGATATATGTACGCAGAAGGCAATGACATAATACCATGTTTTATAAATAGGGGAGCGCAATGTTCAGTATATTTGACTTTGCTTATTATTCTTATCACTTTTTTTTGAAGTTTAAAGATTTTACATGCGTGAGGAGAATTGCCCCATAATATAATTCCGTACATCATTACGCTATGAAACATACCATAGTATGCCGAGATCACAGCTTCAGTTGACGCCACCTCTACGATCTGCCTAATAGCAAAAATTATGCACGATAATTTATCACAAACCCACTGGACGTGAAACGACCAGTTGATAGTGTTATTAAGATATATCCCTAGAAATTTTATGTTTTTTGTCTGAATTATCGTGCCTTTCTCTAGTGAAAACTTGACATGCTCTGTTTTGTCTTTGTTGAGTTTTAAGTTATTGAAACAAAACCATGTTTCTGCCTCCGACAGTGCATCACACGTCGATATAAATTTTTTCAAAATTGTCGTATCATCCGCATAGAGGACCATTTTTATATTACTGTCATTAATATTGGCTGGTAGGTCGTTTATGTAAATAATGAATAGTATAGGACCTAGGACTGACCCTTGTGGGACACCGAATTTTACTGTTTTTAACTTTGAGTATCTATTGTTGAAGATAACTTGTTGTTGTCTATCAGTTAGATAAGATTTAAATAGGTTTAGTGCGGTACCTCTTATGCCATAATACGACAATTTTGAAAGCAAAATATCATGCGATACACTGTCGAAGGCTTTACTCAGATCGCAGAAATCTGCGTCAACTGAAACCCCGCTCTCAAAAGCCTCTATTATATTTTCTATAACAAGCATAATAGCGTCAATTGTCGATAGACCGTTTCGGAAACCAAACTGACTATCATTTAATAAATTATATTTATTTAGGAAATCAATTAGCCTAGTCTTTATTACTTTTTCAAATATTTTGGACATTATCGGGAGGATGGATATCGGCCGATAATCATTAACACTATGAATGTCTCCCTTCTTGAATATCGGCACCACTCTTGCAGTTTTTAGCTCCTCTGGGAAGTTGCCCTCCTCAATGCATTTGTTAAATGCATATGCAAGAGGTTCCGCGATTATGTTGGCTGACATTTTTAAAGTATGTGCATTGATACCGTAAGCATCCTGACTTATTTTATTTTTTAGACTATTTAAATGATTAAATACTTCATTTGTGTCAACGGGACTCATAAATATCGAATGTGATTGATTTACACTAGTCTTGTGTAGTAGATTATCAGCTTGTTCAACGTTATATAATATAGAGTGGTTACCAACATTCAAAAAGAATTCATTCAGGTCTTCTGGGGATAGAATTGATTTTGAATTATTATTTTGTTTATTTTTCCTGTTTATTTCTTGGTTAATGATTTTCCAAACTGCCTTAGATTTATTGTCAGACGTTGTTATTAAGCTGTTGTCGGATATAATGACTTCGCTTACAGTGACATGTCGCTTATTATGACCCATTTTTAATAAATTTTGTCCGTCTATAGTGACCGAAATGATTCTTTACACCTTCGGCAATGTTCGTTGATTCCCGACGACGTTCGGCACGTGGCTTGTTTTTGTTTTGAATCTCAGTGAGTAATTGATAGTTGAACGTCACGCATTGTTTTTAGTGATATCCTATGTAAAAAATGTCATCTCAACGTCGTAAAGCATTTACGATTGAGGAGAAAGGTGAATAATATGCAGATTAGAAAATGGAGAATCAAGCTCATCTCTCGCAGAGGAATTGGGCGTGGGTCATTCGACAATCTCAATGATTTTCAAAAACAAGAACCGGATTAAGCGATCGTTCAATTCAAATGTTTTGAAACCGAAGAGGCTTCGAAAATCGCGCAAGAAAATGTTGATCAAGCGTTAATTCAGTAGTTTAAAATCACGCGAAACAAAGGAATACCCGTCAGCGGCCCTATGCTACCTAAAAAAAAGAAAGGTTTTTTTTCCACAAAAATGCTTTGTATGACGTCCGCTTAGTATGACGTGTTTGTCAATTCCCTTCGATGTCATTATAAACGGATTCCACTGTATATATATTTGATAATTTCTATTGTTAAAGATGACGCTAAAGTACACTAATTCAATTCAAATGCTCCGGTCGCATTTCGAGACCTACATAAAAGAATGAAATAGACAGATGTTGGCTACAGCAATGAGCAGTCTGTTTTTCGTTCCACTTGTAAACGTTCTATGATCGTACTTTTAACATAGACGTACGTCACGTCAACTCCCGAGTACAGTGTATTTGTAAGGTTGCGGGTGCATAGAATGCATGGAAGGGGAATACGTCATGACTCACGTATATACCGACGACAGGCCGTCAGCAGGAGTTATAGCTCCCGGAACATAAAACAGGACTCGCCCTTCCTTTATAACTGTCCCGATTGTTAAGCCCCGTTCACACAAAACGCAGTTTAAAAATTTCAACCATGCGCGCGATAGGATCACTCCAACTTCATAAATATTAACGTTGGATACAAGGTCATTAGTTACCACGCAGTGTCATTTGGCAGTCCACTGGATGATGTGATCCCCCACTACTATTCAACGGAAAGAGGTAACCTCTTTAATTTACTAGCCTTGACTAATGAGTAAGGTCTCTAGATACACCGATCACCTTGTTAATGAATTACGTCGGCTGGGAGATCGTTCAATATTTTTATCAACCATGCAATACCAATTGACAGTCCACTTGGTGACGTCATCACCCACTACAATCCAAGTAGTCTCTTTAATCTACAAACCTTAACTACTAATAAATAAAATAAAATAAAATTTCCATTAAAGCGTGCGGTGTGACTGGATTTTGGTGGAATCTGTCAACAACTGTACCGTAAACCCGACTGCAAAAACATGTCTTTGAAACAAAAAATAGATAGATGATAAGATTTTTTTATTATCTAAAATGGGCAAGCTCATATAGATCACAAGACTAAAAGAATAAAAAAAAACTTAATTGTCAAAAATGAAACTGAAACGAGAAAAACAAGGTCTATTCAATGTTAAATCCAACGATACCTTAATTTTAAAAATCCGTCCAGCCGTTTGGATGATACGAGGTAATAAAGAATATTACACACATACATAGAAATGCGTAAAAAACATAACCCTTGTTGGCAGTTGGGTAAAAACGATTGCGATTGGCTGTCTCAAGGTCAAAGAATTGTAGACACAACATCAAAGTTCCGACAGTGTGTGATGCTATTAGATACTTATTAATTATACTGTTATCTATTTTTGTGTTCGCCAGCTACATTACGCAATGTGTATATTAATGTCACGTTAGTGAGAACGATGTTTTAGAAAGCTTTAGGATACATTCGGAATATCACGTATACCACATTTCCACTGCATTACATAGAACGTTGGAGTGTCGCCTATACAACGGGAACGAAATATGATGAAAATATAATCGCTGGATTCTTCCTTCAGGAATGGGAAATAGTTATGTGAATGGCGTTGAAATGTCCGTCGAAAGGTCAATTAAATTAATCCTAGACAGCTCAGAAATTTTGATTGACAATGTCGACATATCTTCGTAACGAAGTGATTTTACTGCACTTTTTCTTACGTTTAACAAAGTAGATTATATACCAACTACTTTTTTGATATTTTCTGTTTTTCTGCATTTATTTTGTAAGCTATTACTTCCTTTGTTAGGGTCCAGTCTTGTAGAGTTCAATTTATTTATAACTAGAGATAACTCGCGGCTCGCCCGCAATTGAGATGAAACAATTTTTTCTAACCTGCTCGGCAGCTGCAACAGTAGTTGAGCCTTATTTATTAGTGTTTATATTGGCTTATATACTTCCATATTTGAAACGGATTTTGTTCACAATCTAGGGGTTTCAATTTTTTTTCTTTTCCTAAAACAAAAGTAACCTAAGTTACTCTTTATAACATCACCTATCGGCCAGTGAAAGTCCCGTCAAAATAGGTCTAGCCGTTTCGGAGATTAACCCGAACAAACAGTGTCTGTTTGTTTGTTCTAATTAATCTCCGAAACGACTGGACCTATTTTGACGCGATTTTCACTGGCAGATAGTTGATGTTGACAGACAAAATTTTAAAATTTGATTTAAGTACCGTATATGTATATACCTATATTTTCTTACGCATTTAGTAAGAAGCTGCTTTTTAGATATTACAGACACTTCAATTTTTTATTTATTTTTGTACAAGGGAATTTGATTTGTATCATTTACTATTTTAATAAGCTTAACCTTTACAGGCTGTTTTATCTAACTGTTAAATTTATAATATTTACTTTCTTTTATATGAGATCATTTTTATGATCATATAATTTTAGACTAGTTCTTGACCAATAAATAAGACGCACGCATGCACAGGGGGCGTAGCTCAGATGGTAGAGCGCTCGCTTAGCATGCGAGAGGTACCGGGATCGATACCCGGCGCCTCCAATTGAAAATCTTGTTTTTATTACTCTTTTAAATTCAGAAACGGTTATAAATTATAATATAAGGGTTTTATTGCAATACAATTTTTTCTCAAATTTTCGAATACAATACAGTTTCACAAACCTAGACTCACGTTAACCCAGACGAGTAAAGCTTCAGGACACTTGACTGTAAAACTCGGACCTTACAGAAAAATTAACGACCTGTTCATATTTCGGATTTTTCCTTTTACTTGTGTTATAAGACATTGCTTATTGCCAAATTTCATGATTCTATGTCAACGGGAAGTACCCTATAGATTTTGATTGTCTTGCGAGTGTCAAAATGTACGGCATAAACGGCTGCATCTTTTGATTGCATTGACTTAGAAGTTTTTCACAACTCCAAGCGATTGCAGACCTGAGTGTTTGTTAGTGTATTTGCCATATGGCAACATACACTATTGGCGTCGGTCGGATGGCGGGACCTAGGGGTCGGACCAACATTTCTCGACGTTTCATAACCTCCTAAACACTTTGGCACCATTTTTAAAAATGTTTATATATATATATGTATATATATATATATATATATATATATATATATATTTATATACGTATATATATTATAGGCGTCGTTCGGCGTTGTTCGAAAGTATTCGGAAATATTCGAATTTATTCGAAATTATTCTAAATTCAGTAAAACTTGGTGTAGGGTTAAGATCTTTCACTTGTAACACCGAAGAACCATTTCAACTGAATCCGAATCTAATCGGTTACGCGGCTAGCTTCAGCTGGCGCTGGGCCATGGGTTAGTATCAGAAATTTTAATAAAATAATCGCATAAAAAATACCCAAACACAATTACGAAACACGAATATACTATACTTAAGAAAATGCCTTAAAAGGCGCTTAAAAATCCACCACCTACCACACGACACAAAGGACAGCACAAAATAACGAGTTCCCAAAATATATCCCAACGGGAATGACCGTAGAACGGCCTGAAAAATCCTACCACCTACCACTCGAAAAATTAACAACCACAAGACACGAAAACACGTAGCTGACCAAAATCGGTTCTGATATTCAAAAAAAACATTTACGTATTCTCCGACTGAGTTACCAGGGCGCCAGGACACGAATCGTAAATAGCCACACCTAGATAGTCCAGACTAGGAAGCTTAGACCCAAATGGTTCAACTACAACCCTGGAAGGGCAAGACAACAGACACAGTACACGAAACACTATGAATAACACGTTAAAAACTTCTGACTAGAACGCAAACACATCTCTTACAAAATACTTCATCCGGGAATTATCGGACACCCGGTATATTAAATTCTTGCCATCAAGATACACTTAAGATAGGGTTGAGATAAGCAGAAACAGTTCGCAGGGCGATAATTAATCCGTAATTTTTCGTACACCCTGTATATAGGATCTCTGACGTCACGGGAACGTTAATCTTGGCTGGGATAAACGTAACAACATCCAATTATAAATCCGGTAATTAATCGTAAGATCGTAACGTATATGGAACGTATGTAGGTACCAAATCAAGAAACTGTATGCAACAAATCCTGGAAAAACTTAAAGCTGAGTCCAACGGGATAACTCTGGCAGGTTAGAGATTGCCCAGAATCACGTAATAATTCTTAAAGGTAGACACCATGTAGCATTGTGGCTTAAGTGAACTGAATGCAAATATTTTCTCGGTCCAGATTCCCGAACTGAATTTTATTAGTCCGACAGGACAGTCGGGAGTAGTTCGCCAGAAATTTTATTCAAAACGAAACCGATGCACAGGAATGTTCGAAGTAAAATAGAATAGTAACACAGTTTCAGAAAACTGTAGAATGTACTCCTGTATTCCAGAATCCAGATCCACACAAGTACGAAAATCTAAAAGATCCTTGATGAATAATTCACGGTTAATATTCCCTATTCACAAAAAACGCTCCTAATTCCAGGTATATAATGGGCACACGGAAAGCTTGCACTCCCTAACATCAATCACAACAATCACTAACAATCGGAATTATCCAAAAATCCAGAAATCCAGGGAAATACAGGAATTACAATAAACGGGATAAGACTTCAGGATAGTTACGACAAAGCTGGAGTCAACAATAAAAACTAGAACGATACATCTCCAGAATAATGTCAGATATTAACAATCGAAATTTGTGAAAAAGATAATTGATTATTGGCGATGTTAAAATATCATTTCTTCGTGCTGTGTAAAAATATCCGTTCTATTTTTTCTTTTATTCAACAATAACGCGATCTGACTTCTGCTCTCGTTGCTTGTCCGGACAGAAGTCCCTATCTTTTCGTGTTACGAACTTATACCAATATATTCCAACCATAACATCACCACCTCTCGTCTAACACACAGCTCGCTATGTCTGTCTCATCTTAAGACAGTGAACTACGTCACAGACGTCGCTCACGACTCAGGCAGCCGGCTTGCACTTTTTTCTCTCTCACCTACTCTCATTACTGTATACCCCGCGCGGTGAGTCCTTTACCCACTCATGTAAGACCATTGCCTCTAATCATTCAAAATGGAATGCATTTTGATAACTTGAAATCGCGCGTATAGTGCGTTTCATAAATAATCATCCAACAATGCGAATGCCTTTATTTAGTCTTAGATTGTTCAACAATGGTATGGAGCGACTCATACGCAAGACTACAGACTATAAAGGTGGTTGCACACGCTCAAATTTTTATTTTTCAATTTTTGAAGCCAATTGTTGTCCTAGAGTTACGGGAGTTGTCGCTATGGATCCGGGTCCTCTAGACCTTATTGTTAGGCATAATTTGAACATGATATACACCCCTTCTTCCTCCAAAAGAAAAGGACGAAGACCTTTTCTTCTATTCGAAAGTTCGAAACTAAAACTGGATAACTGAATTCGCAACAAGAAAAATTCGCAACTGTACCGGTAACGCACGAAAGCAAAATTCGATAATCGACACGATCACAACCGAAACTCAACGAAACAATACGAAACGAAAACGATACTGCAATATGCCTCCAATCGAAAATCCTACTCTCTAGAGTAGTCGATTAGGCACACTGCAAGCTCAATCAAATAAGGCGAAAGCGGAATCGTCACTAGCCAGAGCGTCAGATTCGTCACGATCAGCTTCCTGAGCCAACTCTTCATCCTCGTTCTCAGATCCATCGGATGCGTCGGTAGCAGAGTCGTCGGAGTAGGGCTTCAGATCCTTGATGTGCCAACGACCGATTGGTTGACCATCCTCTTTAACAAGTTCATAGACGAGGGGCGAGATTTTCTTAGCGATTCTACAGGGGACGAAACGAGGCGCCAGTTTAGAAGAGAATCCATGCGCGCCGCTAGACAAAATATAGTGCCGTTTCCAAACTCGCTGTCCAACCTCATACACATCTGGTGCACGCTTATCTCGATTATACGCAATCGCTTGTCTCTGATATGCTTCATCTAAATGCTTTTGAACCTCTTGAAACACAGCTGGATGTTCTTTCATTTGCTTCGCGTAAAACTCACAAGACCAGTCTAACTCTACCACATCGTGTTGACCGACCTCACCATAATAGCTTCCGTCAAGGGGTACGAAACGACCGAAGTTTAGAAAAGAAGGTACGAAACCGGTTGACTGGTGCACGGCGGTACGCAAAGCACATGCTATTTTAGGCACCATGACATTCCACTCATGGTGGTTCAGGTCAGAGAGGTAAGAACGGATAGCGGTTCCCAAAGTACGATTGACGCGTTCTACGAAATTAGCTTGAGCGTGATATTTAGCAGTCAGCAATTGTTTAACGTGATATTTAGCAAGAAGATTTTTTATTGGGCGGCCGGTAAATTCAGTACCGTTGTCGCATAACAGAAACTGTGGCACTCCAAACATCAGAAAGACTTGATCCTCCAGGAATTGGGCAATAGAAACCGCATCAGCGTTTTTCAACGTTTTAAGCAAGACAAATTTAGAAAACCAATCCGCAACGACTAAAATATACCGAAAGCCATCCTTCGTTCTCGGGAACGGACCAACAATGTCTGCTCCTACGAACTGCCACGGAAATTTGACCCTTTTTGGTTGACCCATAAAGCCAGGTCGCGCAGTATTTTGAACCTTTTGAGCACCACAGACACGGCAACGAGACACAAAGCGACACACATCAGACCTCATCTTAGGCCAATAATACTGCTCAGAAAGGCGGTAGAGAGTCTTGGCGATGCCCAAATGACCAGCGGTGGGTTCAGAATGATGCTGCATCATCAGTTCCTGTCGGGAACGTTTTGGGACGACCACTTTCCATTCGTCCTGATTAGGTCCTTGGTTAATATCAAGAGCAAGACGTTTAAAAAGACGACCGTCAACCACACGCCAACACGAATAATCCTGAGGAGCGAGATTGACATTTTCCAGCATTCGCTGATACCACCTATCAGCTAAACAGGCATCGTCATTAATTGTAACAGCGGAAACTTGGACGGGAGAACGAGACAATGCATCGGGTACTACATTCAATGATCCCTTGCGGTGAACGAAGTCGATGTCATATTGTTGTATTTTGAGGGCCCAACGCGCTAATCGACCAGTGGGATCCTTCAAATTTTGCAACCATAGTAGAGAATGGTGGTCTGTAAGAACAGTAAATCTAGTGCCCTCAACATAAGGACGAAATTTCTCGATTCCGAAGAGAACGGCTAAGCACTCCTTCTCGGTGGTTGTGAATTTTCGCTCGTTGGCAGTGAGAGTCCTGCTGGCGAAGGCGATTGGGACTTCCACGGATTCGTCGTTACGTTGAGTCAAAACACACCCTAATCCACAATCCGATGCATCACACTGCACAGTGAAGGGACGAGAAAATACGGGACTGGCGAGAACAGGGGCGGAAACTAAAGCTTGTTTTATGGCCTGGAACGACTCTTCAGCCTTAGCTGACCATATAATCTTCTGACCCTTTTGTCGGTTTTTAATTAATTCTGTTATGGGAGCGGTTAAAGAAGAAAAATGGGGAATGAATCGCCTGTACCACGAACACAAGCCAATAAAGCGTTTAACCTCGGTGGTATTTGTCGGTTGAGCGTACTTGAGCATTGCTGAAACCTTGTCGGGATCCGTCCGAAGACCCAGCTTATCTACCACGAAACCAAGAAATTTCAGAGAGGGTCGACAAAATTCACACTTCGACAAATTAATCGTTAAGTTAGCGCGCTTAAAACGTGACACAATTTCTTGTAATACGGAAAGGTGTTTCTCGAAGGTAGGAGTAGCAATAATAATATCGTCGAGATACACAAATACGAAAGGTTCGAGTTCAGGACCCAATACGCGATCCATCAGACGCTGTTGAGCTTGCGGGGCATTACGAAGTCCAAAAGGCATAACTTCGAATTCAAAGAGTCCGCGACCGGGGACCGAAAAAGCGGTTTTCTCGCGGGACGCAGACGACAAAGGAATCTGCCAGAAGGCGGATTTAAGGTCGATACTAGACAAAAATTTAGCACCAGACAGCATGCTAAGAATATGGTCGACTCTAGGTAAGGGGTAAGCGTCAGGTTTAGTTACGGCATTCAACTTACGCCCGTCAAAACAAAATCTTAAATCACCATTAGATTTCTTGACTAATAATACGGGGGACGACCAGGGACTGGCGGACGGCTTCACAACGTTCATGGACAACATTTGATCTAACTCATGGTTAAGATGCTGCATCATATAAGGCGAAAGAGGGTACTGACGTTGTTTGATCGGCTTAGAAGTGCCAGTGTCAATATCCATTTCGATTAAAGATGTGCGACCTAGCTTTTGTCCATCGCGCCAGGACAAAGATTGAAAAAGATCAATGGTAGCAGAAAGCTGTTGTTTCTGACTGGTAGAAAGATCAGAGCTGTCATGAATAACGTTAGGAGGGTCCAGAAGACAAACCTGGTGTCTAGAAGACGGGACTGGAATGTGGTACACATTTTTCGGGAAATCAACGGAAACGTTGAATTCTTTAACAAAGTCCATTCCTAAGAGAATGGAATGACGAAGAGACGGGACGACAACGAGATCTAACAGCTTGACGACACCACCCACAGTAATTGGCAGTAGAACAGATCCTGTAACTTGCTGCTTAGCACCATCAGCCGTTGAAAGTATGAGTTTAGATGGCGTTACCTGAAGAGAGAATAAATCTAGAAATTTTAAACCGTGCTGTCCTAACACAGAACGGTTAGCACCGGTGTCCAAAAGACACACTAAATCATAATCGAAAATTTTAAGTGTAACATACGGACGATTATCCCCAGCCTTATACGTAAAAACAGGAGAGACATTGGACGATATGCGGGGCGTGACGGGAGAATAACGAGATTTGCGAGAGTCATTCGGACCGGAAGCTGCAGTGTTACGTGAACTTATAACGCGACGAGAAGATTTAAGTGTACAACGAGACGAGACACGAGATTGGGACGGCATGCGCGAAGGCACTGGTACGGGTTTCTTACAAAAATCTTTAACAGTAAAAAGCCATTGCTTCCAAGCAGTTTTATTAAAAGAGGGACGCATGGCAACCTTAAGGCGATGACGGAAAGTGCGTTGCCGAACTACTGACCGCCTTTGAAGTTTGTCGACGGCTTAAGAGAGCAGGCGTTAGCGAGGTGAGCCTTATTACCACAACGATAACAAAATATTTTCTTGGCTTCTTTACACTGATTATAACGGTGACCGGGCTGAAGGCAATTCCAACAAGTAAAAGTAGTAGCGACAGTATTTGCCCTAAGGTTTGAAGGTAGTGGGGTTGCGTCATTAATAACGGTACACCTAGCGGTAGAACGGGTTGCCTGGAAGGCATTTGCTTTCAGCACGGTATCCTCTAAGGATACTAGAAAATCGACCAGCTCTCGAACCGTATTAAATTGTTTTTTATGTAAATGAGGACCATAGGGAGGTAATAAGTTTCCTATGATGATGTTAATAAGTTGTTCGTCTGCTAACGGAATAGATAATTGAAGCATCATATCATGAAGACTAGTAATAAAGCAAGTAACGGATTCGTGAACACCTTGGTGACGAGCATACATTTTCTGCGTTAGAGAGAAATCATTATAAGACGGCAAGAAATGCTTCCGAAGAGCCACGACGAGCGAATCCCAATCCTGGACTCCTTGTGAAACGATCATGCGGTACCAGGCTAAAGCATCTCCAGTGAAAATATCAATTGCTGACTTAAATAGTGTCTCCTTAGAGCAATGTCGAGCTACTCGTGTAGCTTCGAGGCGCAAGAGGAATTCACCAAGCGGTTGGCTTCCGTCAAAGGAGATGTTCCATTTATAAACCGGTACAAAATGGTTCGAGCTGGTCCTAGTGACGTCATGTGCAGAAGGATCAGTCCTTACTTCGGTCATATCTGAGGCGGGAGCCACCGCAGGACTATTATCACAGAGGACAGCGATGCCAGAACTGTGGCGCTCAACCAGCGACAGACCCCCCTCGGCAGGTGCTGCATCCAAGAGCTTAGCACAAAAGTCGTCTTCTAGGGCCATAACAGAAATCAAACGATCATTTTTAAATAAAAGGATAGCTTCGTCACCACTAATAATTCTAGAAAGTCGACCCTTCAAGTGGTTTAACCGACTTCGAATTTCTATCACGTGATCGTCAGCCGCACCCGAAAATGACTCAATTAGCAAAGAAACCGAATTGATACTGCTATCCACTTCGGCTCCATCCGTGGCCAAGACAAACGAACTACAGGCATACGATATTCCGGGACGCTTAACGTCAGAGGCTAATAATCGTCGAAGACACTTCCGTTTCTTTACTTCTTCAAACCCGCGCGCAAATCCACGAATAGACAATTCGTAATTCATCTCATACGTCGTCAATAAATCAGCATCTATTTCATACGAGATATCCATTTTGGATAGTTTTAACGAAAACAAGCGTAATACAACCTATACGAAACGATAAGGATACAGCGAAAATACGAATTTGACGAGAAAAGTTATCAGACTTAACAATCTATGTTCAAATCGCAGCCGACCTAAAAACCCGAAATTTAACAAAACGAAAGTCGTATAAGGTACCAACCTATTGCTAACTAGATACTAAGAAAAAATGGGTTCCCCAAAACAAGAGAAGTAAACAAAGCCCCGAGCTTAAAACAACTAAGTCCCAAGGACCAAACGAACAGCGCAAAAGACTGAGAAATTAGGCCCCACGTTGGCAGGCGCCAATTTATAGGCGTCGTTCGGCGTTGTTCGAAAGTATTCGGAAATATTCGAATTTATTCGAAATTATTCTAAATTCAGTAAAACTTGGTGTAGGGTTAAGATCTTTCACTTGTAACACCGAAGAACCATTTCAACTGAATCCGAATCTAATCGGTTACGCGGCTAGCTTCAGCTGGCGCTGGGCCATGGGTTAGTATCAGAAATTTTAATAAAATAATCGCATAAAAAATACCCAAACACAATTACGAAACACGAATATACTATACTTAAGAAAATGCCTTAAAAGGCGCTTAAAAATCCACCACCTACCACACGACACAAAGGACAGCACAAAATAACGAGTTCCCAAAATATATCCCAACGGGAATGACCGTAGAACGGCCTGAAAAATCCTACCACCTACCACTCGAAAAATTAACAACCACAAGACACGAAAACACGTAGCTGACCAAAATCGGTTCTGATATTCAAAAAAAACATTTACGTATTCTCCGACTGAGTTACCAGGGCGCCAGGACACGAATCGTAAATAGCCACACCTAGATAGTCCAGACTAGGAAGCTTAGACCCAAATGGTTCAACTACAACCCTGGAAGGGCAAGACAACAGACACAGTACACGAAACACTATGAATAACACGTTAAAAACTTCTGACTAGAACGCAAACACATCTCTTACAAAATACTTCATCCGGGAATTATCGGACACCCGGTATATTAAATTCTTGCCATCAAGATACACTTAAGATAGGGTTGAGATAAGCAGAAACAGTTCGCAGGGCGATAATTAATCCGTAATTTTTCGTACACCCTGTATATAGGATCTCTGACGTCACGGGAACGTTAATCTTGGCTGGGATAAACGTAACAACATCCAATTATAAATCCGGTAATTAATCGTAAGATCGTAACGTATATGGAACGTATGTAGGTACCAAATCAAGAAACTGTATGCAACAAATCCTGGAAAAACTTAAAGCTGAGTCCAACGGGATAACTCTGGCAGGTTAGAGATTGCCCAGAATCACGTAATAATTCTTAAAGGTAGACACCATGTAGCATTGTGGCTTAAGTGAACTGAATGCAAATATTTTCTCGGTCCAGATTCCCGAACTGAATTTTATTAGTCCGACAGGACAGTCGGGAGTAGTTCGCCAGAAATTTTATTCAAAACGAAACCGATGCACAGGAATGTTCGAAGTAAAATAGAATAGTAACACAGTTTCAGAAAACTGTAGAATGTACTCCTGTATTCCAGAATCCAGATCCACACAAGTACGAAAATCTAAAAGATCCTTGATGAATAATTCACGGTTAATATTCCCTATTCACAAAAAACGCTCCTAATTCCAGGTATATAATGGGCACACGGAAAGCTTGCACTCCCTAACATCAATCACAACAATCACTAACAATCGGAATTATCCAAAAATCCAGAAATCCAGGGAAATACAGGAATTACAATAAACGGGATAAGACTTCAGGATAGTTACGACAAAGCTGGAGTCAACAATAAAAACTAGAACGATACATCTCCAGAATAATGTCAGATATTAACAATCGAAATTTGTGAAAAAGATAATTGATTATTGGCGATGTTAAAATATCATTTCTTCGTGCTGTGTAAAAATATCCGTTCTATTTTTTCTTTTATTCAACAATAACGCGATCTGACTTCTGCTCTCGTTGCTTGTCCGGACAGAAGTCCCTATCTTTTCGTGTTACGAACTTATACCAATATATTCCAACCATAACATCACCACCTCTCGTCTAACACACAGCTCGCTATGTCTGTCTCATCTTAAGACAGTGAACTACGTCACAGACGTCGCTCACGACTCAGGCAGCCGGCTTGCACTTTTTTCTCTCTCACCTACTCTCATTACTGTATACCCCGCGCGGTGAGTCCTTTACCCACTCATGTAAGACCATTGCCTCTAATCATTCAAAATGGAATGCATTTTGATAACTTGAAATCGCGCGTATAGTGCGTTTCATAAATAATCATCCAACAATGCGAATGCCTTTATTTAGTCTTAGATTGTTCAACAATGGTATGGAGCGACTCATACGCAAGACTACAGACTATAAAGGTGGTTGCACACGCTCAAATTTTTATTTTTCAATTTTTGAAGCCAATTGTTGTCCTAGAGTTACGGGAGTTGTCGCTATGGATCCGGGTCCTCTAGACCTTATTGTTAGGCATAATTTGAACATGATATAATATATATATATATGTGTACGGGCAATAACTTTCGAAAGAGTTAATTGATTTTAACGAAATTTGGCCCACGTGTTAAAATCCGTCACCGCAAGAAGCCTATTTAAAATAGGCGTAATCGGGCCATTTTAAGGGTAGTTTTTAGGGGTTGAAAAATGTTTTTGGACCCCAAAAGACCGAAAAAATTCTCAGAATCGTTTCAAAAAATTGACATTTAATCCGTTAGTAGCAATTAAAAAGTGCCCCTAAAATTTTAATAAAATCGGCTTAACAGGACCGAACTTACAAATTTTTTGAAAACACTACTGTGCAGATAGTGACTTATTTATTGAAGGGTGTATTTAATTCGGTGTAGACGTAAGATTGATAATAATATTACAATTAAGAAAAAAAAATATTTTAAGGATTGTATTAAGGGGTTAAATTTTTTATTTTGCCCAAAAACAAACTTAATTTCACATAATAAAAGTATAAAACCACACGGCCCTATACAAGCAAATACACTATATTGTCGGCAGGGTTTTGGCACTGCGACCCGGGTTTTTATTAATTTCAACTTGATATCTTCACGCGTCCCTAAGAAAAAGGGTCTTGATAGACAAACAGACGGACGACGAAGTGATCCTATAAGGGTTCCTTTTTTCCTTTTGAGGTATGGAACCCCAAACAAAGCAAAACAAATAATTAAAACCTAGGGTCTTGTGAAGCTGTACTGTATCTGTAGGAAATGTAAGAATACAGAGTAATTCTATTTTGTTATATGTCCACGCAAAAACGTCACATTAATTGTCAGTAACAGCAAATTACCGAGTTGCCCACAAAACGCACTTCCTTCAAAAATTGATTAATTCTTCCATCGATTTGATGTTTCCATCACATTATTTGTTAAATTCAAGAACAAAATGTTGGCAGGGTTGTTCAGTAGATGTTTGAGCTTGAACTCTCAGTATAACTTTTCGACCATAACCTATAGATATTTTACACTTCGAACTGTTCACGGATTGCGATAGATAATATAGCGTGACATTACTGGTTTGCACGTACGATTTTAATAATGACGCAGGCCACAGCCGGCGCCACAGTAGAATGCAAGTGCCTTTTATACACCCGCACCCACCCACGGGCGTGAACACCCACTCACATACGATAGACACACATGGATACGAACATATACGGGATGATTTATTAATTATCATGTTGAGAACGACTGCAATGTTAATGAACCAACAAATTACCGAACACTTAGCAAATTAATTATGCTCATGTATTATTTTTGATAAAAATCTCCGAAAATTTGAAATGTACTGTGAATTTCCCAGTTCATGGCTACTCGTCACGGAAAAAGTATGTACAGTCAACTCTCGATAATTTGACACTCGTTATAATTGAATAAAATTAATATTAATTGGTTCCCTCGGTAATTTGAAGTTGAAGGAATAGTATCTTGCCCGACAACATGCAATAATTTGAAGTCCGAGCTTCACTATTTATTTAATGATTATTTATCTAAACATCATTACAATACAAGAAAAGGCAGCAACTTGGTGATAGTACAAATTAAAAAAAATATATTGGTAAAGGAGCATTGAATATATGCATAAGAATTTATAGTAAAATACCAAAGAATATAAAGACACTAGGCATAAATAAATTAAAAAAAGAATTAAGAAATGATTTATTAAACAAAAACTATTATACTCTAGGACAATTTATGATTGGATATGGTCATTGGTGGTTTTACGCATTCTATGTACTATGTACTTATTTGAATAAAGACTATTAATTTGAAGCGTTTATCATGCACAGACAAGTCGTTTGTTTACATCAATGAGATATGAGTGAGTTTGCAGTTCGCATTCCAGTCTTCCTTCAAACGTTAAAAACTTAAAATGAATTCAAGAAAAAACAAGTGTCTTTCCATAAGTGAAAAAGGTGTGTGATTCAAGCTGTGGAGGATGGGCAGTTAAAAAAAGATGTCGCTAAACAATTTGGCATTTTACCATCGACATTGTCGATGATTTTGTAAAACAAAGATCGCATCATCGGAGGTGCCTTAATTGCGAGTAGAAAAAGGTCAAACTCTTGTTTACTTGATTTAAAAAATAACAGGAGTTTAAATAACCAAGAGGGAGGTTATTTAAACTCCTGTTATTTTGAGCTCTTGGTAATTTGAAATTATTCTCTGGTGCCTTTAGTGTCAAATTATCAAGAGTCGACTGTATCTACTTATATTTTTTAGTAGAGGGCAGTACGCTGAATAATTTTGCCCTTGTGTATTTTAAGATTAGATGAACTATTAACAGAATTATGATTGAAATATTTTTATTTATTGTAGATTATAGACACTCGACAACTTAGATCATTATTAAATAAACACGTATTCAATTATTAAATAAAGTATATTCAATTCCACCTTGTCTCAACAGATAATGCTGCTGCATCTGTTTACAATTTTTACAATATGAATGTACACAGCTTGCATATAGCATAAACCATTACACAATAGGGATGTTGACTATTTTTGGGAAAGTGTTTTAAATCGTGTATACCTAATATAGCCACAAATATTTATTATTTTTATTTAAATACAACTCAAGTCGTAAAAATCATGTATTTTAAATCCCGTTTCAAATTTCGGTCCAAAACGCCAATACTACTCGCGTGACGTCACCTGTTCATACCAAAGGAGGCTCAAAAGGTTACACGGGAGCTACCATTCTATAGATGCGGTTACAAAGTAGGAGGCTGTGCTCATAAACTCTAGTAAACTAATGAGGTTATGAAAAAATTTGTTGTAATTCTTGTTATAAAAGATGAATTCTAAGTTTTCGAACTATTAGCCTTAATAAATACACTTTCCATAACGTTAAAACTCCTTGCAATCTTTTTTTAAAGAAATTTTCGAATAAATTACACACTAAACATTAACCAAACAATGGAGTTTTTTTGACAGCGGCTGACTCTATGACGTCATGCGCTCTGATTGGTGTCTGTTGTCACGTGACTTGAGAGTGATTTTATTAGGTTTTATTTATTAAATATTAATTAAATTCCTTAAAAATGAGGAAAAATATAGTGTTTTTTAGTATTTCTATCATAGAAACTACCACTTTTCGTTAAAATTATGTTTTTATTTGAACACAGTCAACATCCCTATTCATTGAACATCACTGAATAACATTCGTTTAAATACTATGGGTCAAACATTCGTTTACACTATATTTGCTTTTAATTGCGAATTATATCCTAAACCAGTCTATATATTTAAGAGGTATAAATATTATATAAATGCGACGGGCTTCGGTGCTCGTCCATAATTCATTATTCGCACGTTGGTAATACTTTATCCTTCGTAGATTTAATATTACAAGGGCTAACACATGTACTTACATCTGTGGCCACACGTAAATACCACTTATGTCAAATTAAGTTATTATTTCTATACATTTTATGCTTGTCTAATACATCTTTCCGCATTAAAGTTGTGTGCTTGTGCACCACAGGAGAATTACTAAATTTACTAGATAGATATTGTTTTCCTCAAATAATTTCAGATAAATATCGAGATGGTTCCTTATTCACGGCCATGGCCGATTACCTATCAAACTCCCAGTCCAAAAATTACCTATCCTATCCTAATGTTCTATAATTCCTTCATTCGCCCATTGTTATTAATTAAGTTGAAATTTTAGAAAACATGGAAAATAGTAATTGTGCGAATGGCGTCTGTCATGACATAAAGTCGACAAACGGACGTTAAACGCATTATTATTATTTTTATTATTATTATTAATAATAATAAACGCTCGATAAGAGAGATCATAAGCGTTTACGAGAATTATTAATAAGATGCATCACCTGTAGTAAATACTAATCCAATCGCTAGGAGCGCTAGTGATATTATTCTAGTCAAATGTAATGAGAAAGATAAAACAATATATAGTGCCATCTATCGAGTACTAAACTCCATTTTTTAAATATCTGTATATAAAGCAAGGTCATTAGATACACAGATCATCTCGTTAATGAATGACATCAGCTGGAAGACAGTACAAAAATTTTATCAACCACGCAATATCAATTGATAGTCCACTGGGTGGTGTCATCCTCCCACTACTATCCAACGGAACGAGGCCACCTCTGTATCCAATAACCTTGTGATGCTATTACATAACTTCTAGAACGACGAGTCGAACGAAGTTCGTATCTTATCTGCTAACGAATTATATAATTTTTAATCCCATAGACACTAATGACACCTCTCGAGCGTCAGGCAACTTTTTTAAATCCAAATGACCTTGCTATTCTGGCTCATTGTTTCGAATATTGAAAAAAATCTCGTGAGACTCGACTTAAGTTTGTTTAATAAGAAAATACCTAGAATAATAGCGAATAGAATTATTTCAAAATAATTTAATAGATACCTACTAATATATTTGGTGTATATTACGTATTTTGTAATGTGGATATTATCATGTAATTTTTGTACATTGATTGTATTTTATTTAAGTTTTAAAACCAGTCTCTGACTGACCGTCTTAAGGTAAAATAAATTGTTTAAAATAACTTATTTCGGTTTGAATACACACCAATATTTTTATCAAGACTTTGACATACGTCATTTTGCTTTAAGACAGTATGTTATAAAGGTCATCTAAAGGTCGGGAGACTGTATCATAACGTTTTAAGACTGTTTATAAATTAATGACTGCTTCGTTCTTAAAATTAATGGATGAATAGTAAATTCTAAATACGAAAAGGTCCTGAAAAATAAAAATATCCTGTGAGTTCATTTTAAATTATTTTATTATAAAATAAAAAGTATAATAACTTATTAAAAAAGTACTTCTTTTTTTCTTATATAGTTCTTTCAGATATTCTTTAATCTGATTATCATATTTGTATACTGCTCACGTGCTTAACATTTCACTCACAATGCCATAATATTCCACCTAGACAGGGCCGTCTTAAACCAAATGAATTGTTATTTCTTCTAATAATTCGAATTACTGTAAATGGGGCCCCATATATCCTAAATATGGGGCCCCATTTCCACTAATTCGAGTTATTAGAAGAAATAACAATTCAGTTATAATTGCTATTTTGTCGCAAGTTATAGCAGGCCCCATGAGTCGCGGGGCTCTGGGCACAAACCCAGTGAGTCCATGTGAAAAGATGGGCAACATTTTTGACTACGAGTCATAATCAACCAAAATAATGACTATTTGAAAGGTGGTTCAGGTCAAACCGTCAATGGATATTTTTAATTTAAGACAGTTCATTAGAAAATATTAATTAAAATAAAAACATGAAAAAACAGGATGTTAATCTTATTATTATTATTTTCTTAAATTATTATTATTTTCTCAAAGTGTTTGTTGTTTCATGTTTATGTTTTATAATGTAGTTTTATATATTATATAATTTATACTTTACTTGTGGAACGTACGTGAAACAGTTTAAATTTCAAATGGTAACTTGGTGACCCGCGGGTCACAGAATGCGCCGACTTCTTCGCTAGAGGGTTCTCTAGCACCACCTACCTCTAGAGTAAGGATTCAAGGTCAATCAAGAAAGGATTAAGTATTATAAAATTAACAAAGAGTATTTTAAGGCTTAAACTACCGTTGTATAAGAGCAGGAAACAGTCTGGTTTTTAATAATAGTTGTACGGATTCTTTCGAATAAACAGATGTCTTCTTTAAAAATGTATTAGTTTAATTTATTAATAGTATATTGTGCAACTAGTGAGACAAGTTGTTCATTGCCCAAGAAAGCGAAGTTAAACGCACGAGCGAATTCAATTAAAAAATTTTGTAAATTTTTATTTTCAGTATTTTTCAACCTTGTTTTATAAACTATTTGTCACGTCAACCTCAATTCAGGTTTAACATTCAGATTGCGTTTTTCTTTTCTTTAATGTTAACATTAAATAACAACGTTATTTTTTGTTTATCTGAATTTGCGTGCGACAGGTAAACAATCATATGGGCAAACAGTTACTTTTCAACCGTAACTAAGATTGCAAAGATACTATTTTTCTGCATGAGCAATTATAATGAACAAATTTGAACAGCTGATAAAAGCACAAATGAAAAATGGTTTAACAATTTATTCAACAAATTAAACATGATTGCAAATTGCAATACAGAAATTAGTGTTTGCAGCAATAAATAACTTCTGAATTGTTGGAAAACAGAATTTCCTAATCAAATTAATTATATTTATTTAAATTATTAGAGCCAAACACAAATACACATCAATAAATAATGAAATTAAATGAATTCCCGGTAGAGAGCGCTGTTTTTGTTTATTTGTTTCAAAATCGATGGTGGTTTGCACCGACAGTCTCTATAACCCAAGTTTACGGTAAACCGTAAAAAATTAAATTTTTTAATAGAAATCAAGTTATTTGTTTGCTTATTTCATACACAAAAATTACAATTTTTTTCTACGATTCGATGCCAGGTTGCGACTCACACTTTGGGAAATGTTGTTCTAGTAGAGTTGGGTAACTCAGATCCGTGAGAGCCGACTCACTTTTTTTTTGAGCTGACGGATCAACGGATCCGCATAACTCAGTGAAACACTTAACACACAGAAGCACATTTTACACTTACGTATCAGTTCTTGCTTTGATGCATCTGTCAGCTCAAATGACTCATGCATCACATGCATTCTTGATTCTATACAGGTCGTGATATGAATAACTGAACTAGTTAACTCAGTGGCAGACTGCAGTAACATATTCAGAACTCGGCTCTTTTTGAACCGATTCAGTGAGCCGGCTCACATACGGGATCCAGATGCAAAGATCACTGAAAAGACCCGTTTTCCCATGTCTATGTTCTAGACAGCTTCAGCACATTGCTGAGATAATGTTTTTAGCACAGATAGTAGCTTATAATTGAATTATAATGCGTGAATATTTTATTATTGTGTAGGCATTTTGAAAGTGGAATATTTTTCATTTCAACCGTCTAGTCTCTATGTGATATAATTCACATTATTCTGTAGATACAGCATAACAGATGCATACATTCAATCACTCGTTCTCATGCATATGCATAAAGCTTAATGAAATAGCTTAGCTGCCGCATACCTGTATGTGTGCATCGGACGTGTGAAAATGATATTGGATTGTGGTACAGGGTATAACAGAACTATTTAGTTGAAGTAAAACATAAGCAATACATATATTGTTAGCGGTAAGAAGTATACATAGCCGAGATACCGAAAAAAATTCCTTCGGTTATTTCCGGCTCTTAAAACTTTTCGAACCGCCTAGCCTTTCACAAACGTCACTTCCTCTATACGCTTCCGTGGCATTTAATCGTCGAGTTACAATAACAAAGGTGTTGTGGAAGTCAATATGAATGGCAAAGAATTTTTGAAATGAAAATTTCTCAGTACCGTTGTGATTTGAAACTCGATGAAACGAAAAAGCGACACTAAATAAATACAGACATATACATCTATAGGATTTAACCTGCGAAAGAGTGAGATAGAATACAGATAGACAGTGTTTCCTATTATCTTCGTCTCCTCTTTGTGCCGTGCGTTGAAGTCGCCCCACTCTTGTCCACCAAGCGTTGTGCGCCTGCGTATTGCCGAGCCAAAGGTTTCACTTCTCCTGCGTGTGAACTGCATACATGTTTTTTTATTAATAGTCCATGGTTCATATCTTGTTACTCGAAACATTTTTAAATTGGTGTGACTGGAGCTTCGTCTAATTCCGTACCGGACTGAATATAACCGAAAATCTACGATCGATCTTCATTCTTCAGGATGATTGTGGTTGCTCTTCTCTATCCGTCGGGTTCGTTATTCGACTGTCGCAGTGTCGCCAGGTTCATCTTTCCGCTTTGGATCACTGGCTTTCGACCCAGGACCCTTGGATCTATGGGTTCCCTAGCCCATGCGAAAAACTGACAATCATAACGGAATAATTGTTTATTTCTGTTGATAACCCATGTTTCATAAAGTGCCATGCCAACTTGACTTAAGGTAATTGTCGTGGTTAAGGCACAACGTCAGAAAATTCTTAATTTTTGTATACTTATTAAGGACATGATAATACAATTACTCTGAAAATTTTAAGTCGATCGACCGTATATAATCCGAGATAAATTCAATTAAAAATTGGATAATTAACATTGATTGTATACGATCTCTGTAGTTCTGAACCAGTTTCTTATTTATAGAAAAAGAACTAACTGTCAGAAACTTTCCAAAAACTGACAGTCTTTCAATGCATTTGTTATGAGTTTAAAAAAAATAAGAAATTTTTTTTAACCGTCTAATTATTTATAAATAACGGTTTAAAGTTCAATAATTTATAGAAAAGTATACATGCATATGAATACTGTATGGGTTACGTTTCCACGGGTACAGTTTTAAGCACAAATTATGGATCACTTAGCTACAAGTTAGTATACTTTTGTGGCGCGTATAATCTATAACTTTTTGACAATATTGTACCATGACAAGTACCTTAAAACGTCTCTGGCTGTCGCCAATTCTGCAAAATAAATACTCTTTGTTAAAATTGAGATGGAGAACTAAGACTAGTCTAGTAGACTGTTTTATAGGAGCTACTTTATAAAACAATCAACTGGACATAGTCATGCGAGTGAACTATGTTAATAATGTCTTTTTGGATCGAACAATGGCTTTACATTAGCGTCGTTCATTTGTCGATAAATATGCAAATGACTTTAGCTGCAGCGTATGCAAATTACATTGAAATAATATAAATGTTATTTTAGAGAAATATAGATATAAAGCATTTATTGGTTTTAATTTAAAACGTTCTGATATTAAATTATAAAATAATTATTCAAATCAGGTCAAAGTATTCTCAGACTTTACTGAAACTGATTAAGTTCGCGGTGAAATACTCCGTAATTAATTACGTAATAGCTAATAGCACTCCCATGTCAGCTGTGGATATTTTTTAAGATTATTCACGTAGATCGTATTCGAATCTGAATGTTTACATCTCTCAAGAATTCCAGTCGGGGACTCACTATCCTTTTCTATTTTTATTAAGGTCACAATTTTCTGACTTTCCGTAAGAGATGGGAAAAACGGGTCTTTTTAGTGATCTGCATCTTTGCATCTGGATACCGTATGTGAACCGGCTCACTGAACGGTTCAAAAAGAGCCAAGTTCTGAATATGTTACTGCACTCTGCCACTGAGTTACTTAGTTCAGTCAATCATATCACGACTTGTATAGAATCAAGAATGCATAGCCAAACATGTGATGCATGAGTCATTTGAGCTGACAGATGCATCAAAGCAAGAACTGATACATAAGTGTAAAATGTGCTTCTGTGTGTTAAATGTTTCACTGAGTCATGCGGATCCGTTGATCCGTCGGCTCAAAAAAAAGTGAGTCGGCTCTCACGGATCTTCTGTCGGAGTCGGCTCTTTGAACCGGTTCAGATCTCAGTTACCCAGCACTAAATTGAACACAAAACTAATAAATTTTACAAAATGTTGTAATAATAAATACTAGGATCATCCTGTGCCCGTGGCATTTTGCCCGTCCTGCCACCCAATATTGTTACGCCACTGCCTATAAGGTATATTTTATTTATAAAAATTTTATTATAGTTATTTTGAGTACAGTGTTAATGGGCAAGGTTTAGTGGATCGTCAGTAAGAGATCAGAAATCTCTCTTAACATAAAAAAAGATTGAAAAACGTAATTGAAAACTAATACGTCTGTTCTTTATTTTAAAATTTGATCTGAGACAAAAGTCTCGTGAAAAATAAAAAAGACTTGAAATTGAAATAAACAGTGGAATGCGTCAATTTAAAAAAATAACAAAAGCTATTCTTTGCTTTCAAACGTCAAAAAGATCCAATCTAATAGCAATTCCTGAAGCGTGAATCGACAAAGACCATCAACTATGTATACATCAAACACGATATTTCCATTTAGAAATGTTTTAGTACAATTTCAAGACAAAAAAAGTACCGCTGAGATTTGTTTTTAGTGTATTTGCCATATGGCAACATACACTATTGGCGTTGGTCGGATAGCAGGACCTAGGGGTCGGACCAAAATTTCTCGACGTTTCATAACCTCCTAAACACTTTGGCACCATTTTTAAAAATGTTTATATATATATGTATATATATATATATATATATATATATATATATATATATATATATATATATATATATATATATATATATATATTTATATACGTATATATATATATATATATATATATTTATATGTGCGGGCAATAACTTTCGAAGGAGTTAATTTATTTTAACGAAATTTGGCATGCATGTTGGAATCCATCACCGCACGAAGCCTATTTAAAATGGGCCCAATCGGGTCATTTTAAGGGTAGTTTTTAGGGGTTGAAAAAAGTTTTTGGGCCCAAAAATACCGAAAGAATTCTCAGAATCGTTTCAGAATTGAAATTTAACCCTTTAGTAGCAATTAAAAAGTGCTCCTTAAATTATAAGCAAATCGGCCCGACAGGACCGGACTTACAAATTTTATGAAAACACTAGTTTGCGTATACGAATTTACTTACTGAAGGTCGTATTTAATTTGGTGCAGATGTTGGATTGATAACAATATTTGAACTAATAAAATTATTATTGTAAGGGGTGTATTAAGGGGTTAAATTTTTTTTATTTTGTCCAAAAACAAACTTAATTTCATTTAATAAAGCCACGATACCTGTATTAGCAAATACACTATATTGTCGGCAGGGTTTTGGCACTGCGACCCGGGTTTTTTTACCTTTGTAGAGTAGTATCGCTTAAAGAAGATAGTAGCAAGGTGGCGAATCTATGCAGAAAGAAGAGTGGGGAAAGCGATCAGTAGCGCCGTGATTTACAATTTTAGAAGTAGTCATAAGCAACGGTATCTCATATAATGGTCCACCTTGACTAGCGACGAACAACTAAATGACGATATTCATAGATCCGGAACTCGTTTGTGCGTCCCAATGGCGCTACTGCCTTTTCTAAAAAATATTACTACATACAGGAATCTTATTCATGTTATTTTCCGATGTAACAACATAAGATAGATGTTATGTTGTTACATCGGAAAATAACATGAATAAGATTCTCCCCCCCCCATTTATATAAAGGTATACTAGTTGAAATTCGCACGCAATTGAGACAATAGCCCCTTAAACAGCGGCAACAGTAGTGAAGCCTTCGGCTCTACCATATTATTCGGCACGAGTAGACAAATCTAAGTCGCGTTAAATGTTATCATATTAATATCAATAAATAAAATATTAGAAAAAATACTTTTATTGTAGTGTACTTAAAAGGATACTAATAATTTTTAATAATTTAGTTTCGTAATTATAAAAGCGTGGGTTGTAAGCTCTATGATAGTCATGGCTCACGCTTTTATAATTATGAACCTAAATTATTAAAAATTATTTTTATTCTTTTTAGTACACTGCAATAAAAGCTTGTCTTTAACAAAGTTTTTTTTCTAATATTTTATTTTCAAAATCTTAATTATGCCTTTTGACCGTCATATTGGATTTTAAATAACATCTATTCTACTTGTCATACCCTCTCATTTGAGGGGGTTGTAAAGAAATAGATGATCCGACATTTTTATTAGCGAAAGAATTTTCAGAATCGGTTCAATAATTTCGAGAACATTCTCTACAAATAATAAATAATAAATAAGCACGTGAATCAAAATTGCATTTCACTTTTTAAAATAGCGGCTTTTGCCTTCATTTCCAGTATTTTTAATAAATGAAACAACAAAGAAGCGTGAACGATGATTACGATTTCTGTGTCAAATTTAACTTCAATGAATATATGGTAAGCCACTGTAAAGATTATGTTTAATTATCCTCTTTAGTCAACATTAAAAAAATGTTGAGGTTATATGACGTAGCGGTCGTCGATTTCAATCGATCTCAAAACAGAAACTCATCACTGGTTTCCCCTCAAGTTGCCTAAAATTGATTTAAAAAATAACTTCAAACAACGAACGACCTTCAACAACATCCCTAAGGGATGCATGTCGTGGCTAATAATGGAACTATATATTATATCTGCGATTACATTGACAGAAGCATATTTTTTAATATTAAAATAGTTCATTTGATAAAACATATACTTACCTAATGAATGTATAAAATAACACAACAGTCAATATTATAATTATTCACAAATCACAGTGAATATAATCTCTGTCAAAAAATCAAAACCACGTATGTAATTATTTTTTTTATTTTTTGCTACCCCACAAGTGGCGAACTACTAATCACTTTTCGCAATATCACAATATTTTATCATTTTAAAATCTCCAGAATCCAAAAAAATTTTATTTTTGGAAAAAAGTCTGTTTGTCTGTAATATGATACATGTCAAACGGCTGAGCGGATCGAACTGACATTTTGGTAAGATGTTTCCATCTAAATACGGGGAGCCTTATTGCGTTTGGAGAAAATCGGCACATTGGAGATGTCAGTATTACTTAGTTAGCGATAAAAAAAAGTTAATAACAAAATAAAGAAAAGCTGCCAAAATTCAACATAAGTGCTTTTGCCTTTTGACCATAGATATTTAATATTTTATTGTTTTTATTTACTTACACAATGTATGTTTTAATCAATCATTGATGTTTTAATAATGAATTGAAAACAGTTTTTTGTGATATATAAATATTTCGCACATTAAAATGATTTTGTCAAATAATTTATTGTTTTTGTTGTTGTTTTTTTATCATTTATCTGTTTGTTTGTTATCTAGTGATGTGTTTTTAATTAAAATATGTATTGTCATATTGATATAAAAGCAAAATAAAAAACTGAACTCAACAGGCTGTTTTACTAAAAAATAATTACTTATACATAATCTATATTCAGAATTTGAGACGTATTTAATACATTTATTATAATCGATATTAGTACTGGAAATTTTTGACTTTTTGCTCGATGATTGTCTTTTAAAAATAATATTCGGTAACCGGTTAACCAGTTTTAAACAGGTTAACCAGTTTTTTTATATTCATTACCGCGGTTTTCGCATCAAATATTAAACCTGTTGACTGATTTTTGTGTCCAACCTTATTTTAAACTATTTAAATTTTTATAAATATTTATTCCCTTTTATAATTTGAATAAGAATCTTCCATGTTAAATTTTATGTTTAAAAAATGTATAATAACATGTTTGGGTCGTAAGATAATAGTTTTCTTTATGTACATTATGATTTTAACACGATACTGAAATGTTAAAAAATCATTTAAACTTTTTTTATGTACTTTACAGTAACGACTGAAAAAAGTTAAAGGATTTACTTTTCTTTGTAAGGAAATTCAGTGAAATATTAAGTAAGAGATAAAGTTGTGGTAACTTGAGTGGTCCATGGTCGTAAATATGTTTTATTTGAAAAGTTTAAACTGTCTAAGGAAAGAAAAAAAAAGCTGGATATTATAGTAAAGAGGAACAAAGGTCAGTGAAATTCTTTTCACTAGGGATGCAGAAACTATCAACTTTCCAACTCTTTTTTCCAAACTGTTATTTCAGTTTATTTTATTGGTCACCATATTTTTTCTATTTAACACCACTATGCGGCTATTTTTTAGTGTTCCGTGCAAAACGGAACACATGGAATCACTTCGGTGTCCATTCGTTCGTCTGTGACCAGCGATTTTCTCTGAAGCTACTTGACGTAAAAAATTGTTTGTTACAGAGATAGTATGATAACCCAATTACAAACGTGTAGTGTAAAATGTTGAATTTTGATTCTGGGGATTAATTTCAGGAGATAAATAGGGAAATGGAGCCACCAACTGCTGATGTTATATAGGCCTGGTAGCTTTTAATGTTATTAATTTATTATCGTTTCTGTGGAGTTACGTTTGCAATGCAGACGCAGTCGCACGGGCATACGCGCGCGGACGGGCGTCTTATGCGGACTTCTATGAATGCGAATTTTTTTCTTTATGTGAATTTCGAAATTAATTTAATTTTATTTATAATTAACTCTCAATATATTAGTAATAAATTAATAATTAATTTGTTAAATAGCAAATGATTCAATTCATTAATAAATTAAACTATCTGTGTATACAAAAATGTATGTTGGTATATCTGTTTGAGATAAAAAGACTTCAATACCGTTTGACCGATCGCAATAACAGTTGGCACATATATATATTTTGTAATGGAGACGGTTTTTATGCTATCCACTTTGTTGTAACTCATTATTAGATGGTGCTAGGTGGAGCCACTATTGTTGTCGCTGCCGTGTTTCATCTCAATCGAGTCCAGAACCGCTAGTAGCGACTAGTAATATATATATCCGTCGAGCGGACTTTTAGCCGTATTATTCTATAAGAAGGTCCGCTGCAGCATAATATGTCTATCTTTAAGGTAGTTGTCGTGGTTAAGGTACGCCGTCAGAAAAATCTTAATTTCTGTATACTTATTAAGGACATAATAGTACAATTACCCTGAAAATTTGAAGTCGATCGACCGTATATAATCCGAAATAAATTCAATTAAAAATTGGATAATTAACATTGATTGTATACGATCTCTGTAGTTCTGAACCAGTTTCTTATTTATAAAAAAAGAACTAACTGTCAGAAACTTTCCAAAAACTGACAATCTTTCAATGCATTTGTTATGAGTTTAAAAAAAATAAGAAAATTTTTTTTCTAATTATTTATAAATAACGGCTTAGAGTTCAACAATTTATAAAAAAGTATACATGCATATTATGAATACTGTATGGGTTACGTTTCCACGGGTACAGTCTTGCGTACAAATTATGGATCAATTAGCTACAAGCTAGTATACTTTTGTGGCGCGTATTATCTATAACTTTTTGACAATATTGTGCCACGACAACTACCTTAATAGGCAATCTACAAATCCAAGCCGCTATAGTATTTTATAAGAGAAAAGTTTAAAACTGTTTTTACCTGCAGGCTGTTATTTCTGTTTCGCTGTGTATAAAAGAGACAACTCCTTTAACACCTTACACAGTGTTCATTATAATCTGATGGAAGTTTGTAATTGCGTTACATCGTCTAAGCAAGGACACGAAATTGCATCTTATATAGTGTAATATCAAGCGAAACATTGAATACAGAAGTGATCCACTTTGTCTTAAATTGAAGTTCACTTACAAGGATTCAGTTACGATGTATTTCTTAGATACGGTTATTTTTGGTTTGAATTATTCAACGTTTCATAAAATACTCTGGAAAGATTCCATTCAGGCGACAGGACCTATACAAAACCAGTCGATTGGGTGATAGAACCATTGCAACTTTAAAATTCTGACATTTAGCATATTATAATAAATAAAAAAAACCCGGGTCGCAGTGCCAAAACCCTGCCGACAATATAGTGTATTTGCTTATACAGGCAGTGTGGCTTTATTTTGCGAGCTTAAGTTGGTTTTTGGGCAAAATAAAAAATTTTACTCCTTAATACAACCCTTAAAATATCATTTTTTTTTCTTAATTGCAATATTATTATAAATCGAACCTCTATACCAAATTATATAGAACTTTCAGTACATAATTCACTATTTGTAAACTAGTGTTTTCATAAAATTTGTAAGTTCTGTCCTGTCGGGCCGATTTTATTTAAATTTCAGGGACACCTTTTAATTACTACTAAAGGGTTAAATGTCAATTTTGAAACGATTCTGAGAATTTTTTCGGTATTTTGGGGCCCAAAAACATTTTTCAACCCCTAAAAACTACCCTTAAAATGCCCCAATTACGCCCATTTTAAATAGGCTTCTTGCGGTGATGGATTTCAACACGTGGACCAAATTTCATTAAAATCAATTAACTCTTTCGAAAGTTATTGCCCGCACATATATATATATATGTATATATACACGTATATAAATATATATATATATATATATATATATATATATATATATATATATATATATATATATATATATATATATATATATACATATATATATAAACATTTTTAAAAATGGTGCCAAAGTGTTTAGGAGGTTATGAAACGTCGAGAAATTTTGGTCCGACCCCTAGGTCCCGCCATCCGACCAACGCCAATAGTGTATGTTGCCTTATGGCAAATACACTAATAATGCCTCTGTTACACGTGCGGTGATTGTGTGTAGTATTAAATATTTAAAGGTTTGTTTTTCGTTTGAATGGTTACATGATATGGGTTCACATATACAAATTAACCAAAGCATGCGTGTTAACTACGTACATAATTTCTTTTGATATATCTTTGAAACAAAAGAACGAAGTTGTTTTTTTAAAAATATTTACGAAATTTATTTTAAAAATATTTACCAAACTATGAAGTTTACCACAAACATTTTTTACAAACTTCCTTAGAAAACAACGTTATATATCTCTTCCCCAAAAAGAATAAGGCTCTTTATATTTACATTTTAAACATCCTTCCAAAATTTGGTTTCAATCCCCTCATCCATTTGACCTTCACAGAGCTCACACATAAATAAGATATAACAGACAAATAGACTTTGCCCAAAAATATATTTTTTGGACTCGAAGAACCTAAAAACGATTTTTTTTTTTGTAAAATTTTGGATTTTTTTAAAATTTAAACCCTACTTCCAACACTATGTAGATCTTGCGAAATGGAGGATGAAATCGTGTTCGAATGTGAGGCTTTAACCTACAGGAGGACAACCATCTTTGGCTACATTGATGAGGATGGAATAGTTCCACAGGACAATCTAGTAGCCAATCTTCTGGAGCTCATAAGAAGATCCATATTATTTGCTGACTAGATTCAGTAAAAAGGGGAAGCACAAAAATCCTTTCAGGATGTGATGCATTTGAACCAAAAGACCATCCATCATCTTGGGCTACATTGATCAGGATGAAATAGTTCCACAAGACAATCTAGTAACCAATCTTCTGGAGCTCATAAGAAGATCCAGATTGTTTGCTCACTAGATCTAGTAAAAAGAGGAAGCACAAAAATCATTTCAGGATGTGATACATTTGAGCCAAAAGACCACCCATCATCTTTGACTACATTGATGAGAATGGAATAGTTGCACAGGACGATCTTCTGGAGCTTATAAGAAGATATAGATTATTTGCTGATCCAGTAAAAAGGGGAAGCACAAAATCCTTTCAGGATGTGGTGCATTTGGGCCAAGAGACCACCCCATTCTATTTTAATATTTTAAACCCTATACCTAACAATTTATTTCAAAATTGAATTATCAAAATTTCACCGTTACCCAATTGTAGAGTTGGAAAAGTAATCCAGTAAATAAATGGTAAAAATGCAATCTCAGTAAAACGCATTTAAAAATTGAATGTGATCGTAGGCTCGGACATCCTGTGATAAAAAAGGAAGTTGCTGAGCTAGAGCCTATGCGTAATACGTGACACCTTACAAGTTACAGGGTATATTGAATCTTATTGCAAATACAGAGTGTAATCGTCTTCTTCCAGCGACACGCCATCAAAGTACATTAGAGTCGTGTAAGTAAACGATAGCGCAATATAGCGGCATTGTAATATGTACTTACAACATAACGCAAGCAGGAAATAGAGTTCGCTATATAAAGTGGCATGCAGAAAACACCACCACGCATGAATAATGTAGCAGGTTTCCTGTAACCTGTATCTGACGCCACTGCATTAGTAATGGTAAATATTTTAATAGTGTTGCAAAGAATTATAGTGAAATCTCTCTTAAGGTGACAAATCCCTCGAATTGTAACATATGCTCTCGGAAAATTTCGAACTGTGGTCGCAAAATTCATTTAAATACTGTTTTTATTGGCTGTAATTATTAAGCCTTAAGTTCACAAAATTTGGCTGCCTGCTTAAAAATTTGAAAAAAACATATTTTTGCCCTAAAAAACATGGTATTCGTTAATACGTCTTTACAGCACGTCACGAGATTTCGAATTACGGGAAGACAAATTAAAGTTTTTTCTTTGCTAACTTATTTTAAAAATATTGTTAATCTTGGCTTGTTCAATAATTTTTTCAAATTTTATTTTTTCTGTAAGAAAATTTGTGTAAAACTTTTGTTAATTTTTTCGTTTTTATCATTTTAAACCGTTTATTTAGATCAAATAAACTATATAAACTTTGATAAAAGTCATATAGGAAGAATGTTACATATTTTTAGTTTATTTTAAAATTCGAAGCAATAACATCAAAGACTGTATAAGATTTTTCATAGAAATTAAAAATTTTCGAAACGTGAGTAAGTGCAGTTCAAACCATCTTGGCGAATAGCGGTTTTCTGACGTCAAAAAATCGCAATTTTAAAATTGAAATAATAAATCAACCTCGTGTTTTTGTGAATACAAACCGGTAATTTCTGATTTCTTATTCAATAAATTGCCGTATTCACATAATTTATTATTTATTCAAGTAAAACTTCTTTTGACACGGTATGGTCAAATCGATTCATGAGATTAAAAATGTTACGAAACGTTACAATATATACCTATAATAACCGAGCTGGGTAGAGTAGTGGTGACAGCACTAGACTCGCATTCGGGAGGTACCGGATTCGAATCCCGGCGGGGGCAGATGTGACTGGGACTTTTTCCTACTGCCTCTCGCCGAGAAACGGTTATTCCTGTACCGGCTATCTTGATAGAGGTTTTCCATGGTTTCCCTCAATTAATTCCAGATAAATATCGAGATGGTTCCTTATTTGAGGCCATGGCCGATTACCTATCAAACTCCTAGTTCAAAAATTACCTACCCTATCCTAACTTCCTATAATTCCTTCATTCGTCCATTGCTATTACATAAGTTGAAGTTTTAAAAATGTAGAAAAATAACGGGAAGTGTATTTGATGGAATATAGTAATGGTGCGAATGGCCTCTGTTATGACATAAAGTCGAGAAACGGACGTTAAACGCATTATTATTATTATTATTATTATTATTATTATTATTATTATATACCTATTATAAAAATCGTCTGTAGAATATTAAGCTAAGGTGACGGCGAGATAGTGTGGCTGGCTCATAGCCTAAAGATTGTAGGTTCGATTCCGGCGGTCGATGTCATTATTATTATTAATATTTTTGTACAATTATTCAGCTTTACTTCTGTAGTGTAAAATACGCAGTCTTTTTTGTAGTATCAAATACCCTATAGGGGAGGAAGACGGCATTGCTTGCTTCTTACAGGGATTACACTATTGACTGTTCACTACAGAGTACCAACTGTGGGCCCTATATGCATGTAAACGTGTGTGGATAGTATATAAAATATATGTATATTATATACGTGCTGGTAATAAGGCAATTGCCATCTGGCACCTGTAAATTGCGTGGCATTTTCAAAAGGGCGCTTGGGGAATATGTGTTTCTACCATCTGCTTGTACATAATATAATGTCTTGTAGATACATTATAAATACACTTCCGTACATACGACAACTTATTTCTCAGTATTTCAGATATACAGCTAGTTCACTCAGTTGGTGCTCTGTGAACCGACAGAAAGCTATGTTGTCAATAAATCATTCCTTATTATTTTAGTTATGTGAGTCAATGCTCATTATTTTAGTTACAATAATGTTATCTATATATTTTGTTTATACGCAGTTAGTTCGCTCAGTTTCTGTGAGCCGATAGAAATCTATGCTGTCAATAAAAATATAATTCCTTATTATTTTACTTTTGTGAGTCCGTCCTCATTATTTGAGTTACAATAATGTTATCTATATATTTGAGTTATACAATTAGTTCGCTTAGTTGGTACTCTGTGGATCGATAGAAAGCTATGTTGTCAGTAAATCATTCCTTATTATTTTAGTTATGTGAGTCAATGCTCATTATTTTAGTTACAATAATGTTATCTATATATTTTGTTCAGGGGCGTAGCTACCGCCGTATCTGCCATGTCAATTATACGGGGCCCCCGGACCACGGGGGCCCCCAACGTGCGTAAGCAAAAATTAATAAAAACTTACCAATTTTTTTTTATTTCAGAAATGACAAAAGTCAAAAAAAAAAACAATTTCTTTTTTTCCCGTGTAAAGCGTGCGTTCAAAAGTTGGCAACACCCTACATCGGTTATCGGGGGCTGCGGGATTTCTCCGTTTAAGTCATTTACTTCAACGGGGGAAAGGCCCTCAGACAAATTTTTATACGGGGCCCCGCCAAGGCACGCTACGCTTCTGATTTTGTTTATAAAGTTAGATAGAAATCTATGCTGTCAATAAAAATATAATTCCTTATTATTTTACTTATGTGAGTCCGTCCTCATTATTTGAGTTACAATAATGTTATTTATATATTTGAGTTATACAATTAGTTCGTTTAGTTGCTACTCTGTGGACCGATAGAAAGCTATGCTGGCAATAAAAATAACTTTCCGTGTTATTTTAGTTATGTGAGTCAGTCCTCATTATTTTAGTTACAATAATGTTATCTATATATTTTGTTTATACAGTTAGTTCGCTCAGTTGGTACTCTGTGAACCGATAGTAAGCTATGCTGGCAATAAAAATATCGTTCCTTGTTATTTTAGTTATGTGAGTCAGTCCTCGTTATTTTAGTTACAATAATGTTATGCATTATCTATATACCTAAAGAAAGTTTATTTGTCATTATTTCAGTTGAGTTATTTGGCGACAGTCTATATTAATGTCGTCCTCATTATTTTTGATAAATCATTTGTTTTAAAATTTATTCACATTTTAATAAATCAATTATTGCACTTCAATGAACCGTTTATTGTTTACAAAATTGTAGTTTTGTTCAAGTTGACGTATATTTTTGTTCCACTTAATACAAAAGCGATGAAAAATTCAATTCAAGTACAAATAATTCCGATTTGAGGTTCAAATTGAAGGTTCTGTGTAACATTGCAGATCTATAACATAAATACAGTCAAAACCCTCTAAGTGCATAGCTCGGAACCGAGGCCCATCCTTTAAGTGCACACTTCCCCTACGATCTTTTTCATCCCCACTCTTCTAACTCCTATAGCTATCTTTATTCAATCAGATGCTATAAACAATATCTCTAAAACTCTATGAATATGATTGAAATGGAAAGTTTGAAAATAGCGCGCTTACGGTCGCACGTGATTGGTCGCAGACTATTCGAAGTGGGGGCTGGGGAACGTGCACTTAGAGGGCGAGTTCGTGTGCAGTAAGAGAGCGTGTGCATTTAGAGAGCGTGCACTTAGAGGGCTTTGACTGTAGTACAGACGATCGACAACTAAGGTCATTAGTGTCTGAAAGCAAGTTGTATGTGATATTAAAGTAGAATCTATAGGTAAAAGAACGTTACAAAATTATAATAATAAAAATGAAAATAAATTCTTTATGGAGAAAATGAAGATGTTTAACACTCTCTGTTATTTGCTTATGACTTACTTCTCTATACTTACCTCTGAAAACGGTTTAAGTTAATTTTAATTACCCGACGCAACTTTCAAATTAATTACAGAGAAGTGATGAAATTTGTTGACGCATTTCAATTTAATGTGCTATTTAAGTTTTCGTTAATATTATATAGGTACTATAACTGAAGTGTGAAGCATTTTTAGTCTTCCGTACCAAAAGGATGCCAACGGAAATCCTATTACTAAGGCTTCGTTGTCATAGGACTGTACTTTTTGAACCGTAGCCACTTGAAATTTTCATAGAGTGTGTATTATTATTATTAGTGTATTTGCCATATGGCAACATACACTATTGGCATCGGTCGGATGGCGGGACCTAGGGGTCGGACCAAAATTTCTCGACGTTTCATAACCTCCTAAACACTTTGGCACCATTTTTAAAAATGTTTATGTATATATGTATATATATATATATATATATATATATATATATATATATATGTGTGCGGGCAATAACTTTCGAAAGAGTTAATTGATTTCAACTAAATTTGGCCCACGTGTTGAAATCCATCACCGCAAGAAGCCTATTTAAAATGGGCCTAATCGGGCCATTTTAAGGGTAGTTTTTAGGGGTTGAAAAATGTTTTTGGGTCCCAAAATACCGACAAAATTCTCAGAATCATTTGAAAATTGAAATTTAACCCTTTAGTAGCAATTAAAAAGTGACCCTAAAATTTCAATAAAATCGGCCCGACAGGACCGGACTTACAAATTTTATGAAAACACTACACAGAACGAAAAACTGACGTAAATATAATTAAAAAAGACGTTGAAACAATGTATTTGGACATTATTTTTCAACCGATGCTCGACTTAATCATTGTAACGTACTATTGTTGATTGATAAAGGTTAAGGTGATTATATTAACGCCCGAGGGACATTGATTTCTTCAAATAGTTTTAAAAATGAACTGCATTATATTAATGAACAATGTTTGTAAGTCAATAATCACAATTATTAATATGATCCCATAAAGCTTTAACTTTGTATCATGGTTTTAATGTTTTCTGTACATCGATTATTCAATCGCATTCATCGTATTGATGATAAAAAACATCAACTTTATCACTTGAACATCAATAGTTGGCCATTGTATTAATGATTTTGTATGGTTTGTTCAATTATACCAGTGTATTGGTCTAATGCTTAGTGGCATTAATATAAGAACGGCAGGCATTAATCCATGGCTGCGTAGCATTGCCTTAACGATTCAAGGAAGGTGGTTTATTGAAAATATTTATAAGAAAATAAAAATGACCAAATTAACAGACAATTAGTGTATAATATTAAAAAATGATCGACGTTCAGTCATAACGGTGATAATTTTTAATATGATATAGGTACTAATTGTATGTTAATTTAGTCATTTCTATTTTATTGTAAATATTTCGTACAGGTACATTTTTGAAAAGACATGAATCAGATTTAATTGTAATATTTATTCAATACAAAAAAATACAAAAAAAATAATACATACTCCATTCCAGCATTTCGCAACCTTTGGGTCGCGAAGGAACTGGTAAAATAGCGAAATAAAAATATAATTAGATATCTTATACTTAAAAAGATAACACTTGGGAAATTAACTGAAGATTTCAATTTTAAAAAATTACTTTTAAATTATAAATTATTAGTCCATGATACATATCATGTTGATATAGTAACTTTTTCTGATTTTATGTTATAAAATAATTGAATCGAAGTACGACTTCAAAACATAATATGTTGGGTCACGTTTTAAAAAGGTTGAGAAACGCTCCACTGTACAGTTAAATAATATTATAAACACATAATAATTAATTTGCACTGATTTTTCACTCGGCACGTGGTAGTAGGTATAATGAAAATATGTAATTTAGTATAAGTTTTGTACTCCTGAAGATGGACTTATTGTCCGAAACGATCGTCGAGAAATAAAGAATTATTTGTAGAATTTTCAAGTGTTTTTTAATTACTTGTTAACAGAATAATTTATTATAAACTTAACATTGTAGACTGTAAATTATACAGGCTGTCCAAATAGTGCGTTCTCGGCCGATATAAAAACTTTTAGCCTTTTAGGTTTAGGTGTAGATAATGCATGCCAATGGTGTATAAAAAATATATAAACTTAACACACTAGTAATTTCACTGTATCTGTAACACACTTTTTAATTCTTTACTTAAAGCACAAGTATAAAAAAATGCCTTTAAACACGGACACAAGCAACCGATTACTACATTTGCACAAAACCGCCAACAATATTTTTGCCTGTTGCGACCTGTGATCGTGTGATGTCTTATTGGTTATGTAGGAGTGAGGGGCGATGGCATTGATATATCAAGGGTTAAAACATAACCACAACGTACTGAAGCATAAACGGAACGAAATAAAATATTGAGTTAGTACCGTTTTGTCCCACTAAACTCAGTATTCATTATATTAAGGCCTGGATACATTGACTAAACATTTTGCTGAACAATTTTACGTTGATATAATCATAAGGCCATTAACTTATGCATTATTACAATGCGATGTGATAAATTACCGATACGTAGTATTAAACACTTCGTGGTCATTAGCTAGATGCATTTTTGTCGTTGCACCAATGTAAATTTCATTGTTTACATAATTTTTTACATTGAATGTATGATCATATTATATTATTATAATGGAGACTCGATCATTATTATGACGAATATGGTATTAGACAATCACTAAAATTCATACTTATTATCAGTTTTGCACAATGTATTAAGGAAAAAAATGATTATAATAATGATTTACGTTTGATCACTAGCGATCATTAATAAAATGTCAACTATTTTTTTCTGTGTAGTTTGCAGATAGTGAGTTATTTACTGAAAGTTGTATATAATTTGGTATAGAGGTTCAATGGATAATATTATTGCAATTAAGAAAAAAAATGTTATTTTAAGGGATGCATGAAGGAGTCAAATTTTTTATTTTGCAAAACCAACTTAAGTTTGCATAATAAAGCCACACTGCCTGTATAAGCAAATACACTATATTGTCGGCAGGGTTTTGGCACTGCGACCCGGGTTTTTTTACATTTAGGAACAGTCTAATGTCGTTGTGAGCGCCCTGTCATGTAGAACATTAGATTGTACTCACACAAAAACAAACGAGTGATCGTCATAGAAAAAATTAATTTTTCAAGCTAAATATATTGATCAATATTCGTAGAAAAATGTTGTTTATACGTTGAAATTATGCAAAAAAACTACGTTAAATACTTAAGTACTTATACTTAATTAATTTAAGTTAAATACTTATAAACTTCGAAATAAATTTTACACAATTCTATTCAGAGACTTCAGTGCCACTACGCCACTTAATATTACCGACAATTGTTAAAATAAACAGATTATCACCAGATGACGCCATTTGTTTTATTTTATTCTATTCTATTCAGAGCCTTCAGTGCCACTACACTTCGTATTACCGACAACTGTTAAAATAAACAGATTGCCACCAGATGGTGCCATTTGTTTTTTCCTAATGTTATTGTCTGTAATGAAATTTCGGAATTTTTAAGCTAATTTTTTAATGAAAACATTAATTTTAAGATATTAACTTAGTTTTCGTCAATAGAAAGAAAAATAATCTTCAAAATGGCGTAATATTAATTTTGATAGAGTATAAAAGGAGATATTTCATACCAACTTCTATAGGATCCCGCACGTGATATCTGAATTAAATTGGTGCTCGCTGACTAAAATGTTTTGGCATATTTAAGTGCGATTTCACCTTGTCGAACCTACTTTATTGTGTTACCATACTATATTATATAAAATACGTGTAGACGTGAAACTGAAGAAAATTATCTTATTACATTCCACCGGGAACTGTAAGACGTGTTCTCTGTTGCGTGTTTAATTTTTAATTTATTTTTTGATGGCCCCATCAGATTTGCAAAATGAAATTGCTGTCGTATTTTTACTTCATAATATAAAAAATACTTAAATATAATCTACATACTTTGCTAGTGTATTTGCCATCTGACACATACACTATTGGCGCCGGTCGGATGGCGAGACCTAGGGGTCGGACCAAAATTTCTCGACGTTTCATATCATTCTAAGCAACTGGCACCATTTTTGGAAATGTTTATTTTCGAAGGAGTTAATTGATTTTGACCATGCTGAAATACATCACCGCACGAAATCTAATTAAAATGGGTCCCGTCGAACCATTTTAAGGGGCGTATTAAGGGGTTGAAAAATGCTTTTGGATCCAAAAATACCGAAATAATTCTCAAAATTGTTTGTAAATTGAGATTTAACAATTTGGTAGCACTTAAAAAGTTCCCCTAAATTAAAAAAAAAATCCTCCCGACAGGACCGAATTTACAAATTTTATAAAAACATTTGCAGATCGTGAGTTAATTACTGAAGAGTGTATTTAATTTGGTGTAGATGCTCGATTGATAATAATATTGCAATTAAGAGAAAAAAATATTTTTTAACGGGTGCATTAAGAGGTAATTTTTTTTATTTTGTTCAAAATTAAACTTAATTTCACATAATGAAGCCACAATGCTTGTATTAGCAAATACACTATATTGTCGGTAGAGTTTGGCAGTACGACTCGAGTTTTTTATAATTCAAATAGGCTATTTTTTTCATGCACGTTTTTATAGTCCAAGCTCTGACCGTATAAAAGTTTACAGAACACTGAGCAACATAAATTTTATTATTGAATTTAACAGATAATAAACGTATAGAGGGAAAGTTTAGCTGGGGAACAATTAAAAATGAAGCTTTACCGATGTTTCTCTTGTAATGCATTTTCATCATCAGGGCGTCATGCTAGTTGAAAGGTGGTAAATTGTACTAATTCTAAATACATGATCATTTTAAAAAAGTTGTAGTAATATTATCCTATTTAGGATTATAGTACAATTTTCAATTAGCCTGAAGTTTTGATTTTGAAAATAAATTTTTCGGAACGTTGGCCTAAGCAAAACATTGGGTAAAGCTTCTTTTTAAATTGTTATTTAGTCAGACTTTTTCTCCACGTTTAATATTTATCGAATCAAAACTCATTACGAACAACTTAACAGATAATACGATGGAAAATACGAAATCAGTGGCAGACTAATTAACTCTTTTTTATCATTTTGTTGAATACGGCTCAACACTACTTGACGTAAATTATGCCAGACTTTTTTGTGCTAAAGGGCACCGGAACTTATCGCTCAGAAAATTTCAAGCATGAGGAAAAATATTTAGTGACACCTCCAGTTTGACATCTATGACTGCGTCCACTCACTTATTGTGCTTGGTTTCAGCTATCAGACTGCAGTTTTAATGTTCAGGATAGTGCCCTTAAGGTAGTTGTCGTGGTTAAGGCACACCGTCAGAAAATTCTTAATTTTTGTATACTTATTAAGGACATGATAATACATTTACCTTGAAAATTTGAAGTTGATCGACCGTACATAATCCGAGATAAATTCAATTAAAAATTGGATAATTAACATTGATTGTATACGATCTCTGTAGTTCTGAACCAGTTTCTTATTTATAAAAAAAGAACTAACTGTCAGAAACTTTCCAAAAACTGACAGTCTTTCAATGCATTTGTTATGAGTTTAAAAACAATAAGTAATGTTTTTAGACCGTCTAATTATTTATAAATAACGGTTTAAAGTTCAATAATTTATAGAAAAGTATACATGCATATGAATACTGTATGGGTTACGTTTCCACGGGTACAGTTTTAAGCACAAATTATGGATCACTTAGCTACAAGCTAGTATACTTTTGTGGCGCGTATAATCTATAACTTTTTGACAATATTGTACCACGACAACTACCTTAATGAACTCACAAAAACACAGGTTTGAGGAAATTGTCACTATAGGAACCCCATTCAGTAAGTAATACAATGGGAACCCTTAAATTTTGCCATGTTCATCCGCCTGTTACAGCTTCATAGATCCTAAAATTTACAATCTGCTGTGATTTTCATTACAGGTAACTATGGTATCACAATTGGTAATATGTTTACAAGTAACAAAATAAATTCACTTTGTAATCTAGCGCTGAAACAAACAATCCAATTTGATCATTTCAATGAATTTGCAAATTCAATTTACATTCACTTTTATTAATCCATGGCCGTTCAACAAAAAAAAAACACACATTCTAATTTATTTCTGTCATCTTTGTGACATGAAGCTGCTTAAAAAACAATAAAAAATGTGGCCAATAACCTCTTGAGAAAAGCTAGACTAAGCGTTCCTTTTGAGCAATATTGTGCCGAGCTGTAGTATTTTTTCGTCTTGTAATTTCCCTTCTCTAAACCGCTTAACTGTAAAGTTTTACTATGCTTCGTAAAACAAGGGTTCTGTAAGCGGCAAAGCTTGTATCAGTATATGTAGTTTCGTGATTCTCAGTGACCAACAACATTTTTACATGTTTTAAATTTGAAGAGCCAGTAGACGCGATGCAAGATCATATCTCCGTATTGGGATTATTCTATGTTTAAAATTACTTTGAAAAATACGCACTTTAGGGCATATTTTTCTTGTAGAAAAAGCTTCTGATAATTATTAAAAAATTGTTTTATTAATTATCTATCTGTAACCTAGATTCCAACCCTAGCAAAATTTGGACGAGCCCACCAAAATATGAAATCCAATGCGGATGGGCATTCCCAAACTTTACCGCTAGGGGCACCAACAAAATAACGACCTCAGTCTATGTATAGTTCACAAGTTGTCGCCATCTGGTAGCAATCTGTTTATTTTAGCAGTTGTCGGTAATATGACGTGTAGTGACGCTGAAGTCTCTGAATAGAATAGAATAATATAAAACAAATGTCGTCATCTGGTGGCAATCTGTTTATTTTAAGAATTGCCGGTAATATTAAGTGACGTAGTGGCGCTGAAGTCTTTGAATAGAATAGAATAAAATGTATTTCCACCCTATTATATTACGTAGCTAACCACTAACGGTGCGAAGTATTCGCACGAATCCACTAGTATCTATTTAAAAGACAGTTATTATTTTGTAGTTTTAAAATAATTTACTTTTTTTCTTAGTGTACTTCAGTTTATTTCATTCACTTACCTACATAATGACTCTCTATTTAGTTACATAAGTAACAATAGAGGGCATTGCAAACGTACCTTATTTTTTGGAATTGACAGTAAAAATAGTTTTTGACCAATTCATTCGTAAATTTACTAGTGTGAATTCAACACAAAATATGATTGTAAAAATAACTTATAATTTAAAATATATATATCTTTCTAAAAGAAATTATGTTTTCATTTTATTTGAGCATCAATACAAAACAGTTATAATATTAAAACATCACAGATATACTTTTAATAGTGCCATATTTAAATCATCAACTTAGAAAGGAATCCGTAGATTAAGTTTTTATTGTTCATAACTTGGGTCGTCATTTACCTGCTGTCATCTACATTACGCTTGTCATGTTCATTTCGATATTTTAATCCAATTCCAGTATCAGATGATCCGTAACATGTCTGGTGTATAAATGATACCATCGATTGAGGAGCGCTGGTATGTAGTATAAGATGTAGGGGATATCGTCGATTAACATAGAATGGCAATCAGTATGATTTTACGACTGACTGGTATTAGTAATGTAGAATATATTGGCCATTTGAGGATTTTACGGGAGCAGTGACTGTGTACGACAACGCAACGCAACGGCCGGGACGCAAACCAGCACCATGTGGCACCGATGAACTCGCTTATCTGCTTTACCCACAGACTAAAGAACTCTCTATATTATTATACAGTTTCTATATACATACTATATGTGCGAAATATCCACTGCACTGGCTTGCTATATGCGATTTACAATTGAAAGCGATTTTGAGGATTCTTTCCCATTTGTATTGTTCCATTTCCATACAGCTATTTCGACGAATTGATACATGTTACACGGTCAGCTGTATTTTCTTCGAATTGTTTCGTTTTTCTTGTATAGCTCATAAATATGAATAGGTGCTTTTCTCATGAAAGTGTTTTTGTTGTGAATAACTAGAAATAGTTCTATACCTTTGAACAGAGCTAGGAAATTCTGAGACATTTGTGTTTGTAATAATACTTTAAGCACTTGTAATGCTTAAGGTAGTTGTCGTGGTTAAGGCACACCGTCAGAAAATTATTAATTTTTGTATACTTATTAAGGACATGATAATACAATTACCCTAAAAATTTGAAGTCGATCGACCGTATATAATCCCAGATAAATTCAATTAAAAATTTCATAATTAACATTGATTGTATATATGTAATAATACTTTAAGCACTTATAATGCTTAAGGTAGTTGTCGTGGTTAAGGCACACCGTCAGAAAATTATTAATTTTTGTATACTTATTAAAGACATGATAATACAATTACCCTAAAAATTTGAAGTCGATCGACCGTATATAATCCGAGATAAATTCAATTAAAAATTTGATAATTAACATTGATTGTATATATGTAATAATACTTTAAGCACTTGTAATGCTTAAGGTAGTTGTCGTGGTTAAGGCACACCGTCAGAAAATTATTAATTTTTGTATACTTATTAAGGACATGATAATACAATTACCCTAAAAATTTGAAGACGATCGACCGTATATAATCCGAGATAAATTCAATTAAAAATTGGATAATTAACATTGCTTGTATACGATCTCTGTAGTTCTGAACCATTTTCTTATTTATAAAAAAAGAACTAACTGTCAGAAACTTTCCAAAAACTGACAGTCTTTCAATGCATTTGTTATGAGTTTAAAAAAAAATAAGAAAAAATGTTTGACCGTCTAATTATTTATAAATAACGGGTTAAAGTTCAACAATTTATAGAAAAGTATACATGCATATGAATACTGTATGGGTTACGTTTCCACGGGTACAGTCTTGCATACAAATTATGGATCACTTAGCTACAAGTTAGTATACTTTTGTGGCGCGTATAATTTATAACTTTTTGGCAATATTGCACCACGACAACTACCTTAATGCTTAAGGCTGTCGGAACGCTCTGAATTTAAGCCACACTACGAGGCTAAAAAATGCTGTTGCAAGGGGTCCGTTGTCAGTTGATTTTAGAAATATTTTGAAGATTTAAAAAACTTTTCCGAAAAAGTAGGAGTTACTTTAGGTTTGTGATGGAACAGTTTTGTGAAATAAGTACGAATAAGGTCGTAACGTGACATTGAAAACGTGTGTTTTTTGGCACAATTGATGCCAACTTTTTTCTAGTAAATCGTACATAAATTACAAAAGTAGTCCATTAGAGACCAAGATTTATCCTTTAAAACAGAGAAAGAATTTTTGCAAAATGTTGACGAATAAGTCTACAATTAACTATCAGCCGTAGCCCTATTTTTGGCTTAAATTCAGAGCGTTCCGGACATTAAAGCATTTTGTAAAACAGGTGCTCGGGCATCATGTCGCGCAATTCAGAAATTTCAACTTTCTGCCCGTGTGATGTATACTATTTTTTCTTATACCCGGTCGTAAGTGCGTTTATTATCAAAATTTAATAAAAAATACAATCACGTTCCAGCAGGTAGATTGTTATTCGGTCATGTTTAATTTTTCGTCATAATTTCAGCGCTTTTTTTCGGATATTCACAATACATTGAATTTTTTCTATCTTTTTCTAGTTTACTTACCGGGTATACAGAAAAAACTCTTTCGTCCCGCAGTTACTTTCTTTCGGCCCGCTGTTATAGATGGCGGGCGAATAACTCCAGCAAAGCGTAAATGTTAGGCTTTCTGCCTTGAACTCGAAGCCGACCAGGTATAAAGAAAAATATATTTAACAACGCGCAATTAAATTTACCTACTAATATGTTCTTGATTTTAGTACAGCTGTTTTGATATAAATTAACTTGTTTTTTTTTTGTAGAATTCAAAACGTTTAGTTAGGTATAATTAAAAAATTTATATTTTAAAATTTTTTGACAATATTGTCAAAAAAATAAATTACTTTATTTTCTTGAAAAATAACAATATTTAGCGGATTTATTTCCAAAAAAAAAAAAACAAGATAATTTATATCAAAACAGCTGTACTAAAATCAAGAATATTGATATTCAACCAAGAATTTGGACTTCGGTTTACTAATTACAAGGATTTTAATCTCAACTCAAGAAAACATGGAACTACAAAATCTATTACATTTAATAAACCCTACACAAGGACCAGACATCATGAAAATATTTCAAGAAATCAACTTTTATAACAATGAAATAATGAACAACTGAAGATGCAGAATGCGAAACGTTTAGTTATAATTGACAAATTGATATTTTAAACATTTTTAACAAATTGTCAAAAAAATTAATTTATTTTTTTGAAAAATAACAATATTTAGCTGATTTATTTCAAAAAAAAAACAAGATAATTAAATATACTGTTTCACAGTTTAATACTAAAAATGAACTGTTCATTCTAACCAACATTAACGCGTTCAAGCCCAAAATTTTTTACTCATTCCAACCACAGGGCCGGAATTATTACAAGTTTCGTTTGTCAGATCCCAACACAAGTCCATATTATTTCAGTTCAATGTATGTGAATTGAGTCAAATACAGCCAGCGAAGGAACAAAGCTTTATATATTGTCTGGCAAACTTCTTAAGAGTGAATTAAGCTCAACTCCACCTGCAACTAAGACGGTACCCGTTAATCATACTATTTTATGCTCGACATTTCACTTATAAAAATGATAAAAGTGAAATCCTGATAAATGAGGGATTATTGCTTCAAGTTGAGTTCGGAAGACTTAAAACCACTCGTCCGTATCAGCGAGCTACTATACCAGCTACTTTTACTTGTTCGCTCATTTTGTGGATTAATGATTTGAATTACTTATATCAAAAGGCCGTTCGTAAAATTACATAAGTTACATTGCTTTTTTGTTTTTAAACAGCAAAAACTGAATATTTAGTTTGTATCATAATTTATTGTACATTTTACTTTTGCCGCGAAATAATCAAAAACAACTTATCTATAATAACATATAAAATTATTATTATTATTATTAGAATTATTTGATATAACTATCTGACGAATTTTGATGAAACGTTTCTTATTACTCCGCAAGTGGGCTATGTTTTATTTTATCGCAAAGTTAATTAATTTCATTTAATTTATTTTTAGCGTATACTTCTATACAAATACGTATATAAAATCGTACCGTTTGGTCAAAGCAGATCGGTATTTCCTCTACCCCTGCGCCTGTGTTACCGAAACATTTAAACCGTGAAACAAGACGTAAGTCACTCGACTTCTGACTTTACATGACGTGCAGTGTACAAGTACTCCTGACCTAACATTTTTTTTGATGTCTACGAATACCGAGATAAAATATATGAGAAGGTATTATATTATATCTCATGACAGGAGGCTATTATTCCCGAGTAAAGTCGTGTAAATACGGCTATATTCCATTAAAAAAGTCTGCGATAGTCTCTAATATTATTACTTTTAATACGCAATCGAACTGCTTTTTTGTGAAAATTTGTGGAAAATCATTGAGGCGAATGAGAATAATATGGTTACAAATTCTCTTTGCGCTTCTATGATTTTTTTTTCGAGATCTCCAACAACAAAGTAAAACAGAAGTCTCAGTATATCTATAGATACTTTTGTTCATTTACGTTAAACAGTTTCAGTCGTTTCAGTTGTCTACCAGTCATTTAAACTGTAATTGAACACTAACTGAAACTATGTTTCAACTTTACACGTTCAGTATTGGAACTTCTTTCAGTTAAAACCGAACAGTGTTGCCAAATCAGATACCTTGTTCCTCCCCAGTTACGGCTTTTGAGTTCCAAGAATGGTAAAGTGCTAGGAGAAGATTTGTTCTTATGCTCAGGGGCATAAGTATAATTACATGCGACGTCGTTGATAGAATTCATTGTTGATATTTCATAAGTATAACTAAAACAAGCAGCTCTCAGTTGAGTACTGCATGGGTGAATATGTTCTAGATGTTCTAAATCCAACCACAGGTAGCCGACCGTGCTGACGGCATGGTTGCCATAGCAACAGACGTTATAACTTACAAGTGCATGTTTTACATTCTCCTGGCAAGATTTTCATTGTAGTGTGTATGTCACTGTACGGCTATTGGCTATACAATAACGCAATAATTTACAGTTCGCTGGTTGACGCAATTCTTCCACTACTATCCAACAAAACGAGGCCACCTCTGTATCTTATAACCTTATAGCCAGTGATGTTTCTCCTTAGATTTATAAGTGCAAATTATCTATTTTTTACATTAGAATATCTATAAATGGTGTGCGATTACCTAAAACATTCCAATAAATTATTCTGTTGCACGTACAAAAGTATACACGTCACTTTTTTTTTACCAAACTTTCTGGATCTGGCAACAGTGATAGCGTTATTTAAAACCGAGCGTTTGCACGAAAATCACTGTTTTTTTAACTTAATTTCGAAGTTTTGAACTACACTGTAATGTGTAATGTTGTTAGAGACTTTACCGGAAATTTAAGGTACTAAATTCTGTTTAATTGACTATTTTGCATAAGCAAGTACTTCGAAACTTTAACCGTTTTTAAAATTTTGTTGTTGGCTAAATACTTCTTCGTCTTTTCTTTATCAACTTTTATTTTTACTTAAAAGGCTATTAACAGCATAATGTCTTCACCGAACACTGTTTTATGCTATCTTTCATTTGAATTTATATAAACATAAATTTTAATATAATTGAAGGCGAAGATCGGTAAAGAATATAATTATAGGAATAAAACATTTCTAATAGAATAGAATAGAATACATATTTATTTGTCACAGCTGAAAGTTGATATTGCAAATTAACGATGGATGTTTTAAGACATAATAGCAAACTGTAGCTATTTGTAAATTAAGAGGAAATATCTAAAGACGAAAACGTTGGGTAACATTTTGATTTATCAGGAATTTTGTGCCCGGTTTAAAATTTTCGAATTTTGATACGCGGGACGACTCTACTAATTTTAATAAAGTGTTATTTGCCATATTGGTAATTAATGTGTAAATGTTATATAAAAAACTGGCCAAGTGCGAGACGGACTCGCACACGAAGGGTTCCGTTCCACCGTAAAATATTTATTAATTTAATTTAATTTTTATTATTTGTTGCTATGGTGGCCATAGTAATATTTTTGTAAATAAAATAATTATTTTATAAAATAAAATAAAACTACTATTATATTACTTGGTTTTTAATCAATATTTTACTATAAATTTGCTATAACTAAACCTATAAAAAATGAATTTATTTTCCACAAAAAACATTTTTTTTTGTACAATCGTCGATATACTCAAAGCTAGAAAACAATTATGGATCACTAATCTGGAGCTTTGGTCAGCTTAAAATAAAATCGTGGGGCATATTTAGCAAAAAACTTGCTTACTAAATGCGTTACACAATATTATTTTAGTCTGGTCAAAACCGTGTGGTTTAAAGCACAAGACACTTTTTTTCCGTGAGTTATTAAAGACGAAACTAGTTTAACATCATATTTGTAATAAATTAAATACAACACAGTTAGGTTTTATTTATTTGTATTGATGGATAATAATTAAACATGACTTAAGTCCCTTATGCTCTACACCTTTCAGCTTTGTAATATTAATAAAATCATTTTGTAATCCTATTAAAATTTATCGTATTAAAATATATGTAAAATTAATCCAAGGCTGTAAACCAATCGGAATTGACGAAACCTTTGAAAATAACAATTGAAGGCGTAGCATTAATAAAGAACAGTCGCGCTCCTTTAATTACTTACGACTGTCTTTTGTCTTACGAATCTTACGGCTGTAATTCGAACAAAGAAAGCCATTTATATTAAATTGAGTTCATTCAGATATAGCTGGTGCGTTTTGAATTAAGCGTTTTGTTAATTTAATTTAGCTTTATTATTACGTTTAATAATATCATTTCGATGTAATAGTTTCTTAAATTTATTTACGTCTGTTAAAAAGTTAATTTTCGTTTAATATTTATTTATCGAGTCCATGCCTTTTTTTCGTGGATATTCTCATGAAAATACCTTCATTTATGAATAATTAATAGATTAATTGAGGGAAACCATGGAAAACCTCAATCAAGATGGCCGGTACTGGAATTACCGTTTCTCGGCGAGAGGCAGTAGGAAAAAGTTTCAGCCACATCTGCCCACGCCAAGATTCGAACCCGGACCTCCTGAATGCGAGTCTAGTGCTGTACCACTACTCTACCGAGCTCGGTATCAGCGCTATGCAGACATAAAAAGAAACTATTTTATAGGGAAGTGTGCAAAAACTACTATATTTAACATTTTGACGCTTAATTCTAATAATACAAAACAGAAGTTTAATAAATAAACCAACAAGTAGAAAAAAAAACGTAGAACAGGTAAACAATTTCATTTTAGCAAAAATACGTTTTGCCACGAAACTGCATCATAACCATTCTCCCCTTTCATAAGTGGCTTAAAAACACATTTATACTTTTTATACCACCGTAGCTGCACGTTGTTATTACTTATTATAAATAACTGTCGATTTACTTTAATAGAGCAATAAAAGTGTCCTCCAATTGCACTAGAGTTACCGCATCGCGTTATGTGCCACCTAAAACCACACTCAGCCCCCCTATCACCCCCTTGCAACGCCTCAATTTTCTCGAATACAACCCACACAAACTACTTAGACACGACATTTACAACTCCAAAATATTAATGTGAATCTATTAGAACATTAGAATGTTATATACAAGGTGTTTTCGAGGATAGTGTTGTCTCATGTTTCCCAGATAGTTAATTTTACTTCGTTGTTGATCGGTAAAAATCGTCAGATATAAAATTTAAACTAAATAATATAAAGATCCGGAGTGAGATATTAACACCAATATTAACAATTTTTTTTTAAACTGCACTGATTTTTCTTTCGGCACTTGGTAAAATATGATTAATAATAAGAGATAAATAAAAACACTTGAAAAATAGAAAAAAAATATTATTAAAATATTGACTTTTTGCTTTTTTGTTCTTGGTAATTAATATAAAATTTATTTGTTGGGAAAAAAGGACACTTTAAGTAAACACTTATTTGTTAATTTGCGACGTTTCGTCCCTTTATTGGAACTTTTTCAAGCTTATAACTGGAATTTAAATATAAAATACAATAATAGAAATTAGTTTCACGGGTAATTGGAATAAAAATAAATCATTTTAAACACTCATTGATTGCAACGTTTCGTCTTTATTCAATCAAGACTTTTTCAAGCTCTGAAAAAAATTTTTTACAAAAATTAACAATCATAATAAAAATATTAAACCTTATTCCAATTACCCGTGAAACTAATTTCTATTATAATATATTCTGGAATTGAACTTTAAAGATGAATAAAATACAATTTATAAATTTACAATTGAAATATAAAATATCAGATATTAATTAATATCTGATATTTTATATTTCAATTGTAAATTTAAAAATTGTATTTTATATTTAAATTCCAGTTATAAGCTTGAAAAAGTTCCAATAAAGGGACGAAACGTCGCAAATGTGTATAATTAATATCTGATATTTTACATTTCAATTGTAAATTTAAAAATTGTATTTTATATTTAAATTCCAGTTATAAGCTTGAAAAAGTTCCAATAAATAAAGGGACGAAACGTCGCAAATTAACAAATAAGTGTTTACTTAAAGTGTCCTTTTTTCCCAACAAATACATTTTTTATTATTAAAATATTTCTCGACGATCGTTTCGGACAATAAGTCCATACTCAGGAATATATGTTTATATTCCTGAGGATGGACTTATTGTCTGAAACGATCGTGAAAAAATAACTTAATAAAGTTGAGCGGGGACTTAATAGAAAAATCATGGCATCCTACTTAAGGTGGTTCGTACATTAACGTACTTTTAAAGATTAAAAGCTAATTTCTTAATATGGTATTAATCGCTATCGCATACGTCTAAAATAATTTTTTGAAGCAGATCTGACAAAGGGTTTTCGTGTAATTAATTATTAAGTAATTAAAATTTAACATGTAGCCTATAGGGGATGTAAGCAAAACGCACACATATCGAGTTATGTAGCCACTTCTGGAAAAGATAAAACAACAAAAAACTACTATAATTATCAATTAACTTCCGTAGAATACGTTAAAAATAAAATTGAAATTTTCTGACGAAGGTTTTTAAAAATATTTTAACAAGAAAGACCGAAAATTCACGAAAATGTCAGTCCACCATACAGAATCACCAATCAACAGAAGACTACTTTTGTCAAAAGTTATTTATTTATTTATTATTTTTGGTAATTAAATTATTGACTCAATTTAATTATAAATTATCATAGATCACCTCTAAATTATAATAATGAATTTATGCATTCAAGTTTTTAATTTTATTAAAAAAAAAATTAGATTCTATTATGATCACGAGATAATGTCCGAACCACCTTAAATTTAAGAAAAAAAAATAGTTATCAAAAAAAATTTGCCTACTGAATTATAAGCGTTTGCCAGACTGATTTCAGAGATACCTCAGCTGTTTTTATGGTAAAATTTTTAACAACAGGCGATATACGTAATTATTAATATGTATTATTCAAGTTCTCGGAATATATAAGCTATTAAAGTGTTCTTTAAATAAACTAATGTTAGCGTTAAGGCAAAATACATACAATGTATTTAGTCCTCTGGTACCTAATAGCTGTTTTGATTCATGTATTTATCGTTCATCTCAAGGAATAACCTAATACAGTGTACTTCTGATTTCAAATTCAGAATACTTATAAAATTCAAATAATCTGGAAGTAAGTTAGGAATTTCTGAATTCCTTATAAACTTATTTTTTTTTTACTTATTTATATTTAATGTTCCTGAGATCAAGAATACAGCTTTAGTAATGTCTGACCTTCCTCAAACTAATTACATCCTCAGTATAATATGATTAGATGATTAGATATTCACCAAGTGAAACTTAGAGAGTTCAAAATATTGAAAATATTGAGTTCATATTAGTTTTTTTTGAGACCGACTATTTGGATTTTTGTATTTTTTTGTTTCTGATATTTTTCATATTATGTTGTATTTTGTTTTCTCTTCTTTAGTCTGCACTCATTAGTAACTAATACCATTTATTATATTAATTAATTAAATAAAAATAAACCAGTGTATTAAAAAATGGATGGCAAACAAATTTGAAATTATTTTTAATGTGTAAAACATACTGTAACTTTTAAGTAACCTCACATTCAGTATGTGAGCTTGTCGAATATTCAGCAAGAATTCGGTTTGGGTGTCGAAGATTGTATAATGTACATACTAAAAAAGAAGAGCTAAAATGTATGTGAATTTCAGTAAATAAGGATTTTTAGTAGATACTCTCTCTTATGAATTCGGCGATCTACCGATTGCCTTGATTCGTTGCAACTCTAAATTGTTCTTATATTCAAACTCGGTTAAACAACGCTCCCAGAAATTCAGAATCTGACCAACAGCGTTCACTGACTTCAACCAATAGAGTTCGGCAAGAATCAGAATCGAACTAATCGCGTTCACAGAAATTCAAACTTGAACCAATAGAGTTCAGCGAGACTCAAATTCAGGCCAATAGATTGGCAGCTTTCTTATTTAATCTAGTTAACATTTTTAGCGCGTTTCTAAAATCGGGAATGCGCGGTTCATTCTTTAAGTCGACGGTTTTGATTGGCGTTGTATAATTAGCATAGAGAGTATTGACATGCCAGTAAATGATACAAAGTTCCACTTCCAGATGATACAGAATTCAATAATCCCCACGTGCTACGTGAATATTCAACTGAGTTGAATTAATAACCAGACGTTAATGCGTTATAATAAAACAGACATTCGCTGGTTTACCATATCGACGAGTCGTGTCGCTTTAAATACAGTTCATGACGGAATGGAGTCGCTATTAACATACTTTATTACTCGTAAAATAACTGTGGATTTGGTAACGACTACCAATCATGAAAAATAATTACACTGTTCAGAATTACTTACCCTAAAATTATCAATTTTCTCTGAACCGTCATCTTCATAACACATAATCGAAAATAACAAATTTATCTTTTGTTTTATAGCCCTACAAGAAAAGTTTCGCTTCATAAATGCTTTTCCGATTACGTTTTGTAAATATTGTAAGGCTCAGTGAGTTGGCCTTACGAACAAATGTGAATTTTTTGCGCGGCCAATTAAGTCCTTTTATACCGCATATATAATGGAAAAAAGTAGCAACACTCAAATTATTGGGATCGAAGTCTAAAGAAAACGATAATATAGAAGAAAAATCTTAGGTAATATAACAAATTATAATATTATGAATGGCAAAAACATAATCCAAAGTTATCGTAAAGTAGAAGACAAAGTTGTCTGACGGATCAAGGTTTTTGTCTTTTCATGCAAAATTTTCTCGCAACACGGTAATCATTTTTCGTTGAGTTTTTGTCTTCCAAAATTAGTAACCCTTTTTCAATTGAAAAGAGGACTTTTTTCAACTTTCCAACCACCATTTAATCTTCCAATTGAATTGGATCTAAAGAATCGAGCTCTTCAAAGTCTTCGAAAATTGCGTAACTCTGGATCCGCGTAAGACGGGGTATCGTAAGTCGGGGTTTTACTGTATATCGAAAATTCAACAAGCAGTGCTACCTTTTGGCCACAGAAATGTATTCAGTATCGATTTGTGAACGAGGCAAAAACAACATATTATAATATGTAAATTTTGTTGAACAAATTTAAAATTTTATTTCAGTAAAGCTCATAAACAAGGTTTATTAAAGTTCGGCACTCAAAAGTGTTGCGTTGTTATATTAATTATAAAGAAGTTCTTGAAAACTTGTCTCTTCAAAGTATGTTCTCTCATTTCATCTCTTTCTAACGTAAACGCACTTAATATATACCATCTCTTTTGTGCCAGCATAGTTGTTTTCTTTGAACATTACACACATGTTTAACTTCTCAAAGTTGGCAGTTATGTTATAATTGTTTTCATTCATATTCTGTACGATTGCTTGATGTAATTAACTATTTTAAATTACCTGACCTGCATAAGTTACTCAATTAATTTTTTGTTTATTAAGTTTTATTCGCAAATCTATAAAGTTTTATATATATTATATGGGGCAATCTGTTTCGAAAGTAGACATAATAATACCATTCAACGGAAACTGAAAGCATAAGTTCCACATGTAGACAACTATATACCTAGGGGCGGATCTAGGTTTTTCAAGGCCTAGGGCGGCTGACTGTAGTCCAGTCGGAACACATTTTGTCAAATTTTTTGTTAGACTAAGTATCTTCAAATTGGAATTTAAAGTTTATTTTTGATAACAGCAAATCAGACCTAACGAACATTAAAAACTCACTTAATAAATTTACAGAATTCACCCGAAAAAATGTCAAAATTCACCTATAAAATTGAAAAAATTCACTTAAAAAAGTATCAAACTGCACCCAGAAATTTGTCAATTTTTACACAAAAAATTATCAAAATTCACCCATAATAATGATAATATTGGTATTAATTATTGTTTGCTATACGATAAGTATACTCATTGTTAATAAAAAAGTATAAAAAATATATGATAATAATTCAATTCAAAAGGAGTAGGTACAAAATTTTCAGATTATTTCACGAATTTCTTCTGACAGCTCGTTGTTAACACAATGTCACAACTTGTCATAAAATAATGCATTGCAAATTAAATACATTAACTATCATTTTATACTTTTGTTTCATGCTATTTGCAGTATTCTGTACGGCTCTGTTTTTATTCCCATAACTTGCTTATCCAGTTATGATTTTTCTATAAACTTTTTGGGTTTTATTTATACATTCAGCCACTATCTAAAACCCATAAAATAAATAGTTATGATTAAGGCTAGGACTAGACGAGCGTACAACACGCCGCGTGCTGCACGCCGCGATTTCTCCGCTGGAATGAATATAATGTATTTTAAATTGAAAGAAATACACAAGCGTTGAACACGTTCGTGTACGCTAGCCGAACGCTTCTGTTTGCGTGTTGCACGCGTCGTGTCAAAAACGCCGGCAATAAGATACATTATTTACTATGCACAGAGATACACGAGCAGATTTTTTTCGTGGAGAAGTATAGATCTGTCCAAAATATTTTCAGACGACCTTCGTCATTTCAACTCGGGCAGTAGGCATTGGTGCTCAATTTATGTACTATCGCATATTCCTGGCCTGTGACACAATATGTTCGACACCGAAAAATTTATCGTAGAGGTGGAGAAAAGAGCAGCACTTTATGACCAGTCTTTAAAAGATTATGCTAATAAGGACAAGGCAATTAAATTGTGGAATGAAATTGGCAATGAATTATATGAAAAATTATATGAAAATTTGGAGTCTAGTACTGATGAGTGGATGTACCCACCAACGACGATGTCTACGTTTTCGTTTTTTTAATAATAAGCACAATGCTGCAACACAGCCAATTTGCACAGTGTCCATTTTTGACTGAGTGTATCTGCCGCGCGAAATTTTACACGCCAAAAACACGCACGTGTATTCAAAAGCCGGCAACGCGGAGCGTGCAGCACGCGGCGTGTTGTACGCTCGTCTATTCCTGGCCTAACAGAGCGAGTTCATTATTTTGGTAACCGACGTAAAATGCAGAAGTTTAAAATATTCTTTTTCTTTTCTTATTAAAGTGTTATCGTTTTCTGAACGTCACTTTATAAGTTCAACCGAACTTTATTAAAATAACGAAAAACAAACACCTTCGGTCTTTTTCATAGCTTTCACCTTAAGTAAACCACCGCATTTATTATAGACAAACGGAAGAAGTTTAAATAAGATAAAACCTGTTCAGAATTAATATTTCGCTATGTAAAAACTACCTGACTTCGCCAAAGAGACCATTTTTATATCTATTGAAACAAACTCTTTAATGTCGTTTTAAAATAAAACATCTCCCAAACATATTTCTAAGATCAGTAGAATGGATGGGTTTATTTAATTTATTGAAAACTACTTCATTAATATTTTATTACTAAACTAAAAAAACTACTGGGCCGATTTAAGTGAAATTTATATAGGGCCACCCTGAACGTATGCCCTATCAAATAAAGATATAATCATCAAATTCGGTTCTTAAATGGTAAAGATATTAAGGTAACATATGTATATAAGAAAAATCTTTTGTGAAGTCTGTTAAAAACGACTGAAAATTATATAGAACCAATCCGTAAACATGCTGAACAAAATTGTATCGAAATTTTTTAAATCGATTAGCCCCTCGAAAAGTTATTGCTGAACCAGCGTAAAAAATAATATACATGATGAATTGACCTTTTTTTTGAAGTGGTTTAAAAATGTCGGTATTTTATGAATCTGCATTAAAAATTGTTCAGCCACATTGAATAAACGTTATGCCAAATTGTTTTTATGACGTGATATGTTATTTATTTCGCTTTGACTAAAATACTTTTTGATGACATTGTTACAATGGGAGACAGAAACCTGAAGGTTTTAGGGGCGGTACTAAAGGCAGCCTGAAGTTGAAAGTTTACACTTGTTAAAATACTCGACGGAGATGTCGCGTCGAGTGGCGTCGCGACGCCCTTGTCGCGCTAACAGTTGTGAGTTTCTTGCATTCTCATATTTGTATTAAAATATTAGAGGTATTAAATGTGTGTGAAGTTTTGTCTGTCTGTCTTTTTGAACCCGCATGACTCGAGAGTCGATGATGACTGGATTAATTTTGATGAAACTTGGCGTAGGTATTTCGAGATTATTATAATAGAACTAAAATTGAGTCGTACGAAGGTCAAATTCTAATTGCAAGTGTATACGTATTGATTACTACAAAATGACCGTCGTTTCGTCTTCAATATTAGAATATATCGTCTATAATAATCAATGCCAGCGTTTCCTAAACTTTTTTGCCTACGGACACTTTAGAAATTAGTAAAATTATCACGGATCTTTAGTTATATAAAATATAGTAATGGAGAATTTGCACGTTATTTCTTCGGTGTAAAGTGAAGAATTATGCTTGACTTAAATATATTTTAAACGAAAATTAAAAATATTTAGAAACCGGTCAAGTGCGAGTCGAACTCACATGGAGAGGGTTCCGTACCATTTCGTTTTCCGACAGAATTTTAAGAGTTAGGGTTTTCATTTAGGTTTTCGTGTAGGCCATGGGTGAGGCACTGTATTCTTTTTTTGTTCAAAATTTTAGGTTTAGTAGTTTCGGAGATGGGCGATGGTCGATTTTCGTATACTTATTTTCTTTAATATCTTTTAAGCTCTGCATTTTAAAATTATAAAATAAATATATTTGTATTTCTCATAACGAACCTTTTCATTTGATACGTCACATGATGCACTTGAAAAAAAATATTTTTTTTAATTTTTTAATTTGCTCCCCAAAATGAACTCCTAAAATTCTAATTCGTTTATTTACGCTATTTGTCCGTGATTGGGTCATCTAACTGGATATATGTACCTAATTTCTACTTTTTACGTCCAATAAATTCGGAGAAAATAAGCTATGACAGACGGACAAATAGACACGAAAGTGATCCTACAACGGTTCCGTTTTTTAATCGGATGTACGAAGCCCTAAAAACGTACGTAAAAATAGAGCTTTCTAAAATCCGCGTCAAAACGCCAAGTCACGTCACATGCTTTATAGCTTTGCTCACATATTTGCGTTCTAGATCACTGACATAGAATCACTGTTTGCCGGACGGAATGTATACAGTTCGATCATCGCCGGTCGAACTATATGACTTTGCCCACTTACACCAGAGATGAGTTAGCGGCCATACTTACGAACTTGAGTTCATGTACCCCAGTTTAAGAGCCACTGATTTATGCTATTACTCTGTGTTATACAATTTATTCGTGGCTATGCACGTACAAATCAAACAAGTCAGTTCTGTATTTTATAAAATTTTGTGTCGACAGCATCGATTATTAGTATTATTTGGACATTTGCTAAAATAATATTGATTTTTAAAATAATGTGTATTGTTTGTAATTAATTAAAACGTTTTCAATTATTAACTTCGTGAATTGATAATTAACAGACGAGTGTTTATTAAAGAAAAAATGAAATTGTGTGACAATTTTTTTCCTTATGAGAAAATATTTGTGAAAATTATTTTATTATCTATCAGTTGCATTCCAATTCAAATTTCAAACATGTGAATTAAAATCATAGTAAAATTGTTTACTTTTTAGTTGTTTGAGATATAATTTCTTGTACAAAATATTTTTTTAAATCAGTTTTCGGATTAAAGAAAGTGCAATGGCGTAATAGTGAATTGGTTTTAAATACGGTTTAATGACCTTTTAAAATAAAAAACATCCATTTTAAGGTATTTGAGTTTAGAATTTCTTATAGCTTTGAAACTGATATAATGAATTTTTATTTTAAAAATATATTATAGCTAATTAAAAAAAGGTTTTTTCATGAAAATAAAATAGAATTATAATGTTTAATCCATATTCTCACGAACGTCGACGATACATTTTTCTAAGGGGATTATTATAGAAAAAATTAAAATTTCAAAAATATGTATGCATTTTTTATTTAATTTATGGACGATCTGAAATGCTCTACAGCAGAGATTCCCAACCTTTTCTGAACTTTTAGAAGAAAAAAAATTCCAACTTCACAAAGTTCATAATACTTAGTTAATTTTCCTTGGAATATTAAAATATTATTGCATATTATGTGTACGTAATTGATCGATTTTTTTATCTATTAAAAATCATAAAGTCCCCATGGAAGGCTCTAGTGGGGAATCTATGCTCTAGAGTTACAGAAAAAATTGTCTTTGAAGCGCCCTTTTTTCCAAATAAAACCTCGGTGTTCAGCTATTATTTTTTTACTTTTATTTTACCTGTCGATTATAGCGATCTTTTTTCGACTAAAAATAGCGTATTTTTTAAAATACTACAATTCCCAATAAAGCAATAATCTATCTTACTGATGAATATAGAAATGATGAAATTGTGTTTCATAATTTTTTACTAATTTCATTTCTTTGTTGCAGATGTCGCATAATATAAAGTGTAGTGCTCGAAATATTTCAACAATGGCTATTTCAAGAAATACAGGCTGGTCTAATTTTTTGGTTACGATCGTCCTACTAGCAGGATGTTTTGCTGTCCAGAGCGGATTTGCGGCACATATTAAGGTAGGGCATTTTTCTCTAATTTTTGTTGGTATTGACTATTGACTGTTTTTAATAGAAATGTAAAAGGGTTAATAACCGGTTAATTAACCGATCCAACATTCACTTAACTAACCGCGGTTATTTATTTTAAATAGCCGTGGCTGTTAATTATTCTTATTATACAAAGCTGCGCAGAAAGTTATACGCATAATTGTAATTTTCGGCCGAGATTTTAATTTTATAACCAATATCCAAATAAATAAAAATATAAATTCTTTCGATTCTACTTTTGAAAACTGCTCTATTGTATTGTTTTTTGTTGTTCTGAGAAAGGACAACCAAAAGCCGCTATTTTGTTTTATAGATAGCCGGTTAATTATCGATAAATTATCTGGCGAAAATGGTTACTATCATAAATAACCGGTATAATTTTACATCACTAGTTTTTTCACAAACAGTAAAAATCCAGGAATTGTAACATTTTCCATATAATTATTTTCACATATGTATTTATTTCTGTATTCAATAATCAGCGATGCCCTTAAACGTTTTAATCGAACTTTAATTCTATCATAATCATTAAGTTCTAAATGTAATTGTAATTGCTTTTCAAATTACATTTCTGAATTAGACATTTTCCTTATTTGCCAGCAGTTCTCAGAACTTGCTTTTATACGATAAACCAAAAAAAAATTATCAGAAACTAAAACCTTACTTTTTATATCAGCGCAAGAATAAAATAATAGTTTATGTATGTAGAACGTAATGTAGGTTATTATGCTACGAATTGTGATTTTATAGAAAAACACTAATTGAAATCCATTATCGCACGAAGTCCATTTAAAATGGACGCAATCGGACTATTTTAAGGGGTGTATTTTTAGAGGTTGAAAATGGTTTTTGGAGCCCCAAAAAACACCAAAAAAAAAAACAATTCAGAATTGGTTTATAATTGAAATTTAATTCTTCACTATTAATTAAAACATGCTTCTAAAATTTTAATAAAATCGGCTCGACAGGCCCGGACTTTTATGAAAAGAATTATATTTACTGAAAGGCTGTACATTTGGTACAGTTGATCAATTGATAAAACAGACCAAACATTGAAATTAAGAAAAAAAATATTGTTTCAAAGGGGTGTATTTTTTATTTATTCGAAAACACATAATTAAGCCGCATTGCCTGTATTAGCAATTACAGTAGGTATGTTGTCGGCAGGTTTCTGACAACACGACCCGAGCTTTTTAAATTATTCCTCAACCAATCTTTGTCTCAACAATTAATATTTTATTGGAACAAAAGTAAATATGGGAAACTGTTTTCATTTGCATCGTACTTCATCGCGCACTAGACGCTTGTGACCTCTGTTGTCGAGCGTCTATAAATTACAATATTTGTATCATCGCGCGTGGTTATTCAGCGACATTTCGTATAAAATATAAGACATCAGTGATGTGAAGATGAGATCGTTATAGACCTAACATATATGCGCGATCTTTAATGTCCCAGAAACTATCTCTGGCTCACAGCGCTCTACTGCGATGTTTGCTTAAATGAACTAGAAATTCTATTTAATAAATGGATAATTGTGTTTAAGTATGCCATTTACACAGAATAAGTGTTTTAATTGTCTATTTATTATTAGAATTCACCGAATTCATTTGCCCTGCAAGGTACGGTCCCCACACAATATCTGAAATTAGCTGTAAATTTCGAAAGTGTAGGTATATGTTAAGGGTTGACAAAGATCTGAAAAATACTGGAAGCCTTGGAAAGTCAGGGAATTTCAGAACTCTTGAGAAAAGTTTAGCTGGAGAGCTGTTGAGCATTTTTGGGTAGGTATTTGAGGCACTGTGAAAATTTGTACTGCGATAACTCTTTAGTAATATCCGAATACAAAAACACAGGCCTGGCTAAAGGGTAGCGGGGCTTAACCGAGCCTCAAGTTTTTAAAATAGCGAAATGTTTGGTCAAAAAAAAATCTTGAGGTATTTTGAAATTTATAGTACTTTGAAATTTAATATTTAAGAAGTTGGAAAATAAAAAACCCGGGTCGCAGTGCCAAAACCCTGCCGACAATATAGTGTATTTGCTTGTATAGGGCTGTGTGGTTTTATACTTTTATTATGTGAAATTAAGTTTGTTTTTGGGCAAAATAAAAAATTTAACCCCTTAATACACCCCTTAAAATAACATTTTTTTCTTAATTGTAATATTATTATCAATCTAACGTCTACACCGAATTAAATACACCCTTCAATAAATAAGTTACTATCTGCAAACTAGTGTTTTCATAAAATTTGTAAATCCGGTCCTGTCGGGCCGATTTTATTAAAATTTTGGGGACACTTTTTAATTACTACCAGAGGACTAAATTTCAATTTTGAAACGATACGGAGAATTTTTTCGGTATTTTGGGGCCCAAAAACATTTTTCAACCCCTAAAAACTACCCTTAAAATAGCCCGATTAGGCCCATTTTAAATAGGCTTTTTGCGGTGATGGATTTCAACATGTGGGCCAAATTTCGTTGAAATCAATTAACTCTTTCGAAAGTTATTGCGCGTACACATATATATATATATATATATATATACGTATATAAATATATATATATATATATATATATATATATATATATATATATATATATATATATATATATATATATATATATATATATAACATTTTTAAAAATGGTGCCAAAGTGTTTAGGGGGTTATGAAACGTCGAGAAATCTTGGTCCGACCCCTAGGTCCCGCCATCCGACCGATGCCAATAGTGTATGGTGCCATATGGCAAATACACTAAAAAGCTAGATCTTTTAATCGGGTTTAAAAAGTAGCCAGGTGCTTGAAAAATTGTACGTTTTAAGACTTAAAAAATATATTTGAGGCACGCTGAAATTTACGCATAATAATATTGATAACTAAAAATAGACATATTCAAAAAGACAGGTCATTTCGTTGGGCATAATAATAAGCATATTTTCCCGGTGTTGATTTAAATGCGCTTAATCAATCAAATGAAAATATGTAAAAATATACGACGCACTTGTCAAAATGAATATTAGACGATTGCATACTAAGTTGCCTAGAAACGTGTATTGAATTCGATCGCTGCCACACCCGCTGGGCTAATCTAAAGACTGCCTGAAGATTTCATCAAAATCGGTTCAGCAGTTTTGGAGTTCATAAATAACATACGTATACATACATCGCCTTTTATATATTATACTAACCGCTTCCCGCGGCTCCGCCCGCGGTTTTAATAGTTAGGATGGTTTCATTACCCACTCACTTCGTTCGTTCGCTCGAATTTATAATTAATTATTTCATTACTCACTCACTCTGTTCGTTCGCCTGAATTTATAATTAGTTGTTTCCTTACCACTCACTCTGTTCGTTCGCTTGAATTTATAATTAGTTGTTTCATTACTCACTCACTCTGTTCGTTCGCTCGAATTTATAATTAATTATTTCATTACTCACTCACTCTGTGCGTTCGCCTGAATTTATAATTAGTTGTTTCCTTACTCACTCACTCTGTTCGTTCGCTCGAATTTATAATTAGTTGTTTCATTACACACTCACTTCGTTCGTTTATTATAATTATTATATATTATAATTAATAATGTTTCACTACTCACTCACTCCGTTCGTTCATTCGAATTTATAATTAATAGCCGCTCCCCGCGACTCCGCCCGCGATTGTAATGAAACACGGCAGCAACAACAGTAGTGGAAACTTCAGCCGGACCAAGAGCTAAACATAAATTATTTGGAAAAAAAAATTAAGTTAAAAATAAAATAAATTTCAAAAAATATTTCAAAAACAATGGTTTTCTTTTGCACTAAAATAATTTTGATCAGAATAATTTTAAACATTAATTAAAAAATTTACAATTATTTGCAAATTATTTGACATTTGATGTCAGAATGTTTCAGAGTTTGTTGTTGGTAACCAAGGCAAGCAACAACTCGTCCATGGCCTGTTATATCATAGAATATAGTAGGCTATGGACGAGTTTTCTGATAATCCCGCAGGAACCTAACGTTTTTCCGGGATAAAAAGTATCCTATTATGTATTCCAGGTAATTAACTGTGTGCCAAATTCCATCCAAATACGTTCATTCGTTTTTGCGTGATAAGGTAACAAACATCTCGATTCACATTCGCATTTATAATATTATGTATAGATATTATATTTTTTTCAGATTTTTGTTTCATTGGTAAATTCAGTTTATGCCATTACTCCTTTTGTTGTGACTTTGAGCAACGTAGTATAAAAATCAGATTTTTCTGAGCTTTGTATCAACGTTGTTCGACTGTCACTGGACACGCAATCCGTTTCAAATTGATCACTTTTATGGTAGCAATAATGCTTTAGCATTATCTATGTATATAGAGCCAGCATACAAAAGAACAAAAGGCCGTATATTTTTTTAGATCATTAAGCCGGTACAAAAACGTAGAAAATAGAATGCTATTGCTAGCTACACATAGCTAGGATGAAGCGCGTATTTACCTATAAGAAACGTACTAAGAATTTAAAATGAACGAAACAAAATGGTTTTAGGAGTCGATTAGTTATATTTAAATCTAGTGCTAATGTTCAGAAAATTACAGTAGAACCTCGATAAGTTAAAATTTAAGTTATCGTGTTTTTTACTTATCGAGAGTTGAAGTTAGAGAGGTTGTCAGAGTAAAATTTTTAACTTACCGAGGTTTGTGGATTTTATACTTTAACTTATGGAGGTCACCAAAATATTATTTTAAGTTATCGAGGGCGATGTTCAGAATATTTGCTTAAGTTACCGAGGTTTTATGATTTAAGTAATGAAGGTTTTATACTTTCAGGGGAAGGGAATTCAAAAATTTTTTAACTTACAGAGGTTTTTAACTTATCGAGGTTCTACTGTATTTACAAGTTGACTAGCTTATTAAGCTCGGCGTGTCCATTTCGTACTTGTTAGAGATTTCTTTCATAGACTAAAGCGCTTCAAATATAAAGTCACAAGAATAAAATATATAAATCAGAACCATAACTCGCAGGCGCTGTTTTTGATGTGCCTACTGATGGGTTTGTGACCTTGGTTTCAAGTAAAAGATGAAATTTTATTACTTTCAATTGGATTGTTGGATTGCTGGATCCAGCATTGCAATCCCTAACAGTTATCTCTTTTCGTCCTCTTAGGAGTGAAATTTTAAAAAATAATTTCCTAATAGGTCCAGATCCACCTTCCAGTTATTTTAAAATAGTGGGTTTGCGGAAAAATCGTTCAGAGACATTAAAATATTTCGTGTTGTTGATACGTATTTTAATATACAGTATCCATCTAATAAAATACGATTTATTGAATTTTTTCAAAAAATTTTACTATTGAAACAATAATTACATTTTTTAGTCTGAAACGATTCGGTCGTTAATTTAAGTTTTTTTTCATTATTCCGCAAATGAAATTAATCCAAAATTTTGAAATGAATTAGTAGACCGTGTGAACTTTTTGTGTTAGTTTCCATTTAATTTTACGATTGTATAAAACGTTACGATTTTGCAATGGAAGCTCCAATTATCTCCTCGTATATAATTTACTGGTGGCGGTGTATTAAAGTTTTTGTTGGGCAAAAAGGACATTAAATACATCTATACACAAAATACATTTTCGCTTCATAAATTTTCCACAATTAGCTTAGACATCAAATAATATGTATATCTCATTGTACATACCTACAGGAAATTACGTATTCTCTATCAGTTTCCCTAAAATTAACGACAGTACTAAAAATATAATACGTGTTGTATTTTTTCTCAAAGTGCTAATATAAAATTTTTACTATTTTTAAAAAAGTGAGTCCGTGTATTTATGTATGCGCACTAGAAGTGATACTTCTTTGGCGTGATTAGAAACAATTTTTTTAATTTGCATGCAAATAATTGATTGAATTAAAATAAAAGGACGGGAGTGAAATATTATCATTAATATTCGTAACAAACGTTTGCAATAATAATCACCAATATCCTGCCTGTGCTCATGGATGTTTTGTGATGTCGTTAAATTTTAAATGATTATTATTTGATTGATGTAATTAAGACGCTAAATGACCTAAGTTGTAGAGCGTCTATAATCTGCAATAAATAAAATAAAAAATAATCACTAATATTCACTATCAATCACTACTGTTTTGATATAATTTATGAACACATATATAATTTTGTTTCCTATTGAAATAAAACATCACCTGGCAGCTGTCATATTACATTTTCTATCATTCCGCCATTAATAGAATGTTTGATAAATGTGTCGAAATTCAAAATATTTAAGAAAATGTCCAAGACGTGTGGTTTAACGAGCAATTTCATTCTGTTAATTTTAATGTTACAGTCGGCGACTTCATCCTGTTAATCTTGATGGTACAGTGTGCAAAAAATATAATAGAGAAAATCTATTTTTGAAATATTGTACAACAGAAAGGTATATCGAAACATTTAAACGACGATACTGTCTCTTTTTATTGCGTCGAAAAATAGGCAGTATTGTAACCTATCTGCCTATTGGAGGGTAAAAATGATATATGATATAAATTCTAATTATGTATAGTCCAAGAGTGAGACAGAATATATTTAAATAGCGTTGTTAATTGTATGTGGAAAAGAGATAGAACATGGCCAGCAAAATTTTCTATTGTTTCTGATGCATAATTACGTACAAAACATATCCAGATATTGCAAATGTGTGTGCTCTTTGTTTCATGCAGTAAACCCTTCACGTGAAGGTTAGAAATTTATCGAGGCTTTAAATTGCAGACATAATTTACAGTAGTAATTAGTTTTGACTTTAATAGTGGGATGCTGCATACAGTGTGGCGATTTTATAGTAACCAATTTGGAAATTAGTTTTATCCATTTTCAGTCATTTAATTTTACTTACATGCTCTGTAAGAAAATTAAACTATGCGATGAGAATCCTAAATCTTGCCCGGAATAACATTCGATTTTGATTCTTAATGATTCCGAATGGAATTCTGGATTGCAAAACACATTGTTACTTGTTAGAGAATCTGGTTTTGAACTGAGATTCTACTCAAATAACTAATCGATTGAACCGAAATTTTTATTTAAACTGTGTAAACATGTATTTTACTTATTTTTAGGGTGCCGTAAATCCAATAAAAAAACGGAATCCTTATACTCTCTGTCTGTCCGTGTCTCAGCTTGTTTTCTCCGAATTTACTGGACGAAAAAAGTTTAAAGCTGGTACATAATTTACGAGTTGGATAACTCAATCACGGATCGAGCTGGGTAGAGTAGTGGTGACAGCACTAGGTCCGGGTTCGAATCCCGGCGGGGGCGGATGTGGCTGGGACTTTTTCCTACTGCCTTTCGCCGAGAAACGGTAATTCTTGTACCGGCCATCTTGATTGAGGTTTTCCATGGTTTCCCTCAATTCATTCCAGATAAATATCGAGATGGTTCCTTATTTGAGGCCATGGCTGATTACCTATCAAAAAATTACCTACCTTATCCTAATTTCCTATAATTCCTTCATTCGCCCATTGCTATTACATAAGTTGAAGTTGTAAAAAATGTATAAAATAACGGGAAGTGGTACATGAAAAAATGATAATGGTGCGAATGGCGTTCGTTAAGACATAAAGTCGAGAAACGGGCCTTAAACGCATTATTATTATTATTAACTCAATCACGGATGTATAACATAAATAAACCAATTTCGATTTTGGGTTTTAATTTTGGAGGTGTGGGGGGCAAAATAGAAAACTCAAATAAATATTTTTCAAGTGCATCATGTGATGTATGAAAAGAAAAGGCTCATTATGAAAAATTCAAGTATGTATATTTTTTTATAATTTTAAAATGCATAGTTTAAAAGATATCAAAGAAAATATCCAAAAATCGAGCCCCCCACCCCCTTATCTCCGAAACTACGGAGCCTGAAATTAAAAAAAAATAGGAAATATATAAAGCCTACTCATAGCTCACCGGAAAACCTAAACAAAAATCGTAAGTCTTAAAGCTTTCACGGACAATGAAATAGTATGGAACCTTCTCGGATTTGACCGGTTATTCTGGATATTCTACATAATAAAAATGTGATAACATGGTCCTCTTACGCTATAAAAGCTATAATATATAGTTAAAATCTGAAGTCATCATCAAATAAGATTTTTCGACAAAGCTTTCTGCAGCCCAGTTTACATTTTCTGTACTGAAAATGAACTACAAAAACTGACATACGGTATAATGAAACTATTGCACTCGTTTCCAGGCAGCTATTAAAATAATATGCTTTTTTAAGCGGTTGCCTAAATTGTTTTAATAAAATATTGCACTTCTCTCGTTAAAAACTTTGTATAAAATTAGCATATTTATATGAAATTTTTATGTTCACTGTTACAAATTTGTTAAAGGTATGATTCCGAAGGCGGCTGCAGCAACCGACTGCAACTGCAGGCTGCAGACGGCAACCGCAAACGTGCTGTTGCCTGCGGTTGGACCAATGTAGAATGCAGCGACAGATTTCGGCGGCAGTCGGTTTTTAAGCGTTCCGTGAATGATGACGGACGATTTTGACGTTCTTGGTAGCAAATTTCCATTCCCTATACATACTGGTGACCGAAGTCACGAAATCGTATAGGTTTATTTGCTAAGATATTCTCGATTAATTTCCTTTGTCTCTTCTTTTTCCTTGTTTTCTTTATGCGACCAGCCTGTAATGATGTTGATCCCTTGTAATTACCTCTTCTTCGTGCAATTGTCGTTGGTTGCACTTTAATTTTTTTTCCATTACCATGTTTACTCGCCAAGTAAGATCCGAAAAAGGCTAATAATTGTGATGGAGTTTCAATATCTTCCAGCCGATCGTTATAGGCTTTGTAGCGTCGCAACAATTTTCGTTTCCTATACGAATTCGTGACTTCGGCCATCAGTATGTACAGGGAACGGAAATTTGCTTCCCGGTACTATTTTGAGGCTTTTGTTGGAAGAGGAAGATGACGATGACTTTTTGTTACTGTATACCAGAAAAAGAAGAAAGCTTACGATGCCTTTATTCAGAAATAGACCAGATGAAGGAAGTTATTCAATGTTGATTAAAAAACATTTGTTAAGTGACGAAAAAAAAGCCACCAAATTAATCAGTTTTTCCTCGTCGGCGCCCGAAAAACTCATTTTTCACGTATGCAGTCGGCGACACTACTGGTTCAGGAGCAGTGGTGCGGTCCGCAGTCGCGGCAAGCTACGACGGCAGGCGACAGTGTCGCCGCGCTCCGAATGCATTTAATAGAAAAATATGGATACCAGTACTGTCGCCTGCGGTCTGCCGCTGCAGTCTGCAGTCTGCGGTCGCATTCGGAATCATACCTTAATTAATTTTCTTTTAGAGAAGTTTGTTGAATTAATAAAAAACATTTAGAATTTATGATATTATACAAATTAAAACCAAAAAAGAAAATAAGTGTGTAAAGATATATTTTCGTATTTTTTTTAGTAGTCAATATTTTTTAGTAAGTATATAAAATGTTTCTCAGTATTACTCAACTTAAAAATATTTGATAAATGTATTAAATAAGCAATATGACAGTAAATAAAATAGTACTTAGCTTTTCAACTCGAAAAAACCTAAATAAAATACTTTACTCGAATTTATTGAAAATAAAATATTTAATAAAGCTCGCTACTACTCGGAAATAAATTAATTACTGTAGTCGACTTAAAAGTAAATTAAAAACTCTATTCGGTTCTAAATTAATAAAGTATTTATTAAATACTCGTATCGAGCTCATAAATAAAAATTCACTGTTGATCAGAAAAATTTCATTACATTAAAAAACCGCGCACATCTATCCAGTACGACCAGCACAACACCGATCGTACCCATGCTATTTAACGGAGTAACGCACAATTAAACCTGCAACCAGCTACGACCATCCGTCGGTCGCCTGCAATTTCTGTCTAGCCGTGCTGGACCGATCTAGTCTGTTAGTGATGTGTCGTTTTCATTAATTAATTTGCATTGATAAACTACTTGAAAACTGCCAAATGTCTACCGCACATCACGAAAACTGTACTAAAATTTGCTGATTTGTGCTAGTTTGCTTAATAAGTGTGCGCGTTATTTTAAAAACGTTTTCAAGATGGTTAAAAAGAGGACTAGGACTTTCATTCTTGTGAATACGTAAAGGTAATTCTCTTAATGATCACATGATTTTTGATAACGTCACCGAGCTGGGTAGAGTAGTGGTACAGTACTAGACTCGCATTCGGGAGGTACGGGTTCGATTCCCGGCAGGGCCAGATGTGGCTGGGACTTTTTCCTACTGCCTCTCGCTGAGAAACGGTAATTCCTGTACCGGCCATCTTGATTGAGGTTTTCCATGGTTTCCCTCAATTAATTCCAGATAAATATCGAGATGGTTCCTTATTTGAGGCCATGGCCGGAATACCTATCAAACTCCTAGTTCAAAAATTACCTACCTTATCCTAATTTCCTATAATTCCTTCATTCGCCCATTGCTATTATATAAGTTGAAGTTTTAGAAATGTAGAAAATAACGGGAAGTGGTAAAATGGAAAATAGTAATGGTGCGAATGGCGTCTGTTATGACATAAAGTCGAGAAACGGACGTTAAACGCATTATTATTATTATTATTATTATTATTATTATAATTATTATAAGTCGCAAATGATTCACTAATGTTGATGGGTTGAAAACTTCAGCAGTTTAATCCTTTTATGATAATGTGAAGTTTAGTTTTAGAAACTGCTAAGTGACATTGTAATTAATGAGTTTTAATGATTCAGATGTTGATAGTTGCAACTCTATATTTCGACTTAATTAGAAATGGATTTAGTTTTCAATAGCGGTTCTCCTATTCAGAAAATAGATAGATTAATTAGAACTAATTGGAAAGTTTGATAAAAATAATATATTTTATGAATACTTTTTTGTGGTTTTCAATATTAATAATTAATACACAAAATTTGCTGACTATCACTTTAAAATGGGTGAATCTACAAGGTTATTTTGTGAGTTAAGAATGTTTCAATAAAAATTTCGAAGACGTGGGAAAATTATTCCTGATATACACCAGCCGTTGATTAATATTCAACAGATAACCAAGTGATTCTATAAGGGTTCCTTTTTTCCTTTTGAGGTACAGAACCCTAAAGTGCGAGCTAAACTAGCGTGGAGATGGTTCCATACCATTCCGTTTTCCGTGAAAACTTTAAGATTTAAGAATTTTGTTTAGATTTTTACGTAAAAATATGAGTGAGATCTTACATTCTTTTTTTCAGGATTGTTAATCGGGGGGGGGGGGGGGTCAATTTTTGTACATTTTCTTTACCTACTATCTTTTAAACTATATACAATTTAAAATTATAAAAAAAAATGATTTGTGTTAAGTACTTATATGGAGTCTTTTCATTTGGTATGTCACTTGATGCATTTGAAATATATTCTTTTAAATTTTTAATTTGTTTCCCGAAATTAGCCTCCAAAATCGGAATTCATTTATTTGCGCTATACGTCCGTGATTGGGTCAACTCTATACATTTCAACTTTTTTCGTCCAGTAGATTCAGACACAGCAAAACAGATACGAGAGTGATCCTATGAAGGTTTAGTTTTTTCTATAGAATTATGTAACCCTAAAAACGATCAGTTTATTGTAATGATGTTAAATACAATTTATTTTAATGTTGTATGTAAATCGTAAATAAGTATCTAGTTTGCTTAATTTGTAAGTTTAATGCAGTTGCACGTGAGAACACCACAGCAGATACCATGTTTATTGGTTTACAGACGCAGACATTAACGTTATATTTATATAGCGTGAACCAAAAAGAAAAAAACACATTGTTCTAAATTTGAAAAAATAATAGATAAAAACAAGCTTTTATTTCAGTGTACTAAAAAGGATAAAAATAATTCTTAATAATTTAAGATCATATTTATAAAAGCGTGGGCCGTGACTAAATGGAGCTTACAACCCACGCTTTTATAATTATGAACTTAAATTATTAAAAATTATTTTTATCCTTTTTAGTACACTGTAATAAAAGCTTGCCATTTTATGGTGGTGGCCATATTGGATCTACCATAATATTCAATGTACTGTATTGTCTTCAGAACTAATGGTGTGTGCAACATTTCAGCTTAATCGGAAACCGGGAAGTGAGTCAAATTTAACTTACAAGGTTCGATCAAACAGGCAGACACCGGGACAGATAAAACTAAATAAAATATTTTAAAAGTAAAGCAGTTTATAAACCGTCTAATTGATAATATCACGTAAATATATATCTAGTTTTTCTGTATCTTGCAAAGATATTTTTTGTACTTCCTTCTGAGCTAGAAATTCTAATTTAGGCATGGAAATGAGCTGAAAATTGTAAACAAAGAAAAGTCAACCGTCAACTAATTCCTAAATGGCACCTCAAAGTTCCTCAGTTAGTAAACTCCTCTATTGTGAAATATCATTATGTTTAGAAATGAAATAAAAAAATAGAATCTAAAAAGATGTCTTTTTTGAGGATCTGTCGTAAATGTGAAAGAGCAACAAGGAAAGCTCTTAGAAATCTGACAAAATTTTTACAAAAAAAATTCTTAAAAAACTATTGCAACATGTTGGACATATGTATTTCAAAAAACTTAATTACTTGATAAATTTATAATATTATATCAAATGAGTACTTGCGGTCTGGTAACCCTATAAAAACACGGAAAATGAGACATCCTGTACTATGTACGCCAGCAGTACCAGTAGGGGGCGTTTAAGAAGAAGGTGCACAATTGGTGCATTAGCGTGCATTTAGTAGTTAATGTCTCAGTTTCTGGCTCGTTCTGTTCTTGTCCTGAAGGAATAACGCATTAAATGGATTAACGCATTAAACACCTTTTCCACTTTATACAGGGTGTACTTTATTTATTTTAATATAATAGCTTATGTCTGCTATAATTGTTAAGAAACATTCATTGTTGTAGCACTATATTAGAAAAATTTGTTATTCCAACACCTCACCGTCGGGATTTAAACCCGAATCTTTCCACTTTCGCGGCGATATGAGTTAATCAATTACTCATCGGTGCACACAATTCAACATTTTAATCCTTCATAATATAGCGATTTACAACACTCAAATTCACTACATTATTTATTTTATTGGAGGAACGATAGTACTCACCCTCTTTGGATTATACGAGTATATTTTGACACCCTCAATTCCATAAAAATATTCGTTGCATCTAGATCCAGTTTCGAACTTCAAGTGCTAGATTTGCATTTTAAACGCTAATGGCTTTAGTTGTCGTGCGTCTATAATAAACACACACACACACACTCTCTCTTTCTATTTTTATGTTGAACACGAAAGAGTATGATAGAAGTTTTTTTCAGGAAATTAATACTAAAATATTGCAATGGTACTTTTGCTTATATTTTAGATTCTTGAGGTTTTTTGTATATTCACAGGAAAACGTGTATCTAGAATTGTTAACTGTCCATTTTTAGATCGGCTGCACCGATTTTTAATAATCTTGATGTACTATCAGTTATTGTTTAAACTCAATTTTTTCCGTGTATGATCGGGTTAAGATAATGTCTCTGTCAAAACCGACATTAAAGGTCCACATTCACTATATCCGATCTGATCGAAATTATCGGCAATTTTGGGATACATGAAGTTCATTAAATGAGTTCTCACTCACTCGTCGGCTCGACTCGACTCGGCAACATTGTGTACACACCCGATCCGATCCGATCCGGTTCAGTGGGTGTGAACTTTACCGCGATAGAAGCTGACGAAAAATTATTTTTGGTATATTATGTACTATATTTCTTTATTGTAGATTTTTAACAAATGTATAACGCCTGACGTTTCTATAGTGTAACAAAAACTTTGTAAGATAGTGTATCGTGTAAGTTTTATTTTAAATCACCGAAAACAAATGTCGTCTGAAATTCAAAACGTCAAAATGTTAAATCGTGAAAGAAGTATTATTCTCTAAACGTATTTAAGAGCTAAATACTATATTATTACTTCAGTCAACTAGACTACTACAGTCAATTTTTTTATTCTAGATTTATATTTATAATAATAATAATAATAATAATAATAATAATAATAACGGTTTATTTGTGGTGCCATAATGGATACAAATTGTCAATTCAGAGTCCATCAAGGACATTAGTAGGTTCATCAAGAACACAGTCGTTCATGACCTGACAGAAATTCATCTAAATTATAAAAAGCGCTTGCTATCAAAAATTCCTTCAAGTATTTTTCAAATTTTGATAATTCGCCACAATTTTTAATATTTTGAGGCAGCTTGTTAAAAATAGTAATACCCAGACAACTTGGGGATTTTTTTGAGATATTCAAATGCTTGAAAGGCACTCTAAGCTCACACTTAGATCGAGTATTTAGATCATGAACGTCCAAGTTCTTGATGAACCTACTAGAATTTCGGCTAAAGTTGGCAACATGTAATACAATTCAAAATTAGAAACCGTTATTTTTATATTTTTAAGTTTACAATATTTACTAAATAAAAAGTTAACAATAAGCATGGAAATAAATTTCATTAATATTCGTACACAATTATTTTTAAATTTTACATAGGGTAAACTACTAGTCATTGGACATTACTAGTCATTGGACAGAACACATTTTCATTAGCTATAATAAGAATAAGAACGATACTAAAGCAGATTTGAATGACTCATTTCAAATCTGCTTTAGTATCGTTCTTATTTTTATTATAGCTAATGAAAATGTGTTCTGTTCAATGACTAGTAATGTCCAATGACTAGTAATGTCCAATGACTAGTAGTTTACCCTATGTAAAATTTAAAAATAATTGTTTACGAATATTAATGAAATTTATTTCCATGCTTATTGTTAACTTTTTATTTAGTAAATATTGTAAACTTAAAAATATAAAAATACCGGTTTCTAATTTTGAATTGTATTACATGTTGCCAACTTTAGCCGACCAAATATAAATCTAGAATAAAAAAATTGTCTGTAGTAGTCTAGTTGACTGAAGTAATAATATAGTATTTAGCTCTTAAATACGTTTAGAGAATTCCTGCTCGATGGAAATGCTCTAATTAGAGATTTCGACGATCAAAACGAGCACTAACTGAAGTGAAGCCGTGTGTAAAATCTAATTTGTTTATCTATTTATCATTGTATCACATGAATATAGTTACAATTGATGTAACCATTGACATGAAAAAAATCGTGTTATAGTAATATCAAAATGTCAATTTATTTAATAACATGATCGAAAACTAAATAAATTGTAAATTATTCGAAGCTTAAACAACCGGATGGAATACAGACTACTAAATTATATTGAATAACAATAAACGAAATAGAATACATTTGAACGAAAAAACAATTTAACCTAAATCAAAATTTAAATTGAAAAAATAGTCCTCTCAGTTATAAATTATTATTTTGTTATGTTATCTAGTATTATTTGTGCAAAAAACATATTGACTTGTCAACACAAAATAATTTACTACGCGCAGAGATAAGGCTACGCTGGTATTGTTATTGGTTTGTACTGGGTCGGCTTGCCGAACGCTTCTTTGCAGCAGAGAACAGATTTATTGGCATGGGGGGAATATTGGAAGTTCTATTAACCAGCGTTTCCTAAACTGGATCTCTAGGCATTCCTAAGTATATCTGAGCCTGATTTCTGGTGTAAGTAATTACTTTTTCTGCAAGAAAAAAATAGTGTATTTTTCAATGTAATTTTGAACACTGAAAAACCTCGCTACGGAAATACGTCATCGCTAAACAGTTTCAGCTGACTGGCTGCCTGTAATTGAATCACGCACACTCAATTCTGTATGTATAATTAATTGGTATATACATCTCTTTCCATAGATCTCTCTTTATTTATACGTGAAAGTGATGTGCTGGCTTAGGTACAGCTTTGACATCATCATACCGTGCGTAAACTCGGCCGTTTGAAATGAACACATTTTTTTAAATTCTCGTTTGAAATTAAGTCGAAGGATCTAAGAGCGAAATATTTGACATTATTTGTTTATGTATAAAGAATAGTGAGTACTGGGGTTTATTGAAATCTAGCGAGGCTCCATTTTTTGTGACATTAAGAATATTTAAATTGTGATATAAAGTTAATTTTAAGAACATCAAATCAGATTTAACCAATACTATAAATTCACCCAAAATATTGTCAAAATTCACCCACAAAGTTGTCATAACTTATGCGAAAAAATGTCAAAATTCAGTCAAAAAAATTTCAAAATTCACCTATGATAATCATTAGTATTACTATAGGTATGATTATTATATAATATTAATTATATTTCTGTGGGCCCTTAACACTCGGCGGCCCTTTTAGTCCCTGACAATAGAGTTTAACTGTATCAAGGAATCCCCGTTTTATCATTTTGGTACGGAACCCTAAAAAGTGAAACAATGAAAAAATGTTGGTGGCCACATATACTTTGTCGTTTACTGATCCCTTGTTTTATGAAGGGGTTCGTAGACCAAAAAGTTTAGGAAACGCTGCTGTATAGACAAATATACATTCAACTTATGCAGTATATATGACCCGAAATTAATTGAAGGAAACGAAACTTTAACGTTACAATTAGGGATACGGTGAAATACGTATAGGTCGTAGATGAAATTGATTCATGTTGTCATTTCTTGTAGGGGCTCATAAACTATGGTTATACCGATACACCAGCATACAATAATATGTATACATCAAGTCCCTGCTATAGGGATAGGAAAAACAATTTTAAGGCCACAAGGGCTGTAAAGTGTATTAAGTCGGTGACCCAAAAACGAACGTGTAACTTAAATAAATGAATTTTAAACATGGTGGCCACTAGTAGAGGGTAAACTAGAAAATTAAAAAAAAAAAGTTTTGCAAACTACATCGTATGACATAACAAATGAAACGGCTTGTTGTTTGAATCTCAAATATATTTTTTTTATAATTTTAAGATAGTTTTGAAGTTATTTAAGAAAATAGGCGAAAATTGACCATTCTCCCTTTATCGACGAAACTACTGGGTCTAAAATTTTAAATAGAAAATGTCGGGTTTCACCCATAGTTCACAGGAAAACCTGAACGAAAATCTTAACAGTGTTGGATCACTTTCACATAGTTTGTGCTGAGACCCAGCGGTAAGAGGCGAGGTAGGCAAAAGACATATTGTGGGTGTGACCTTCTTTAGCTGTCTCGCTCAAATCACCCGCACGTTTTAATTTTTGGCTGGTGCCAACTACGAGGCTAAAAGATGCTATTGCAAGGGTGCCGCTGTCAATTGATTACTCAAATTTTGGGAAATATTTTGAAGATTTAAAAAACTTTTCCGAAAAAGGAGTCACTTAAGGTTTGTGATGGAACAGTTTTGTGAAATAAGTACGAATAAGGTCGTAGTATGACACTGAAAACGTGTGTTTTTCTGGCACAATTAATACCAACTTTTTTCTTGTAAATCGTACATAAATAATAAAAGTAGTCCATTAGAGACCTAGATTTGTCCTTTATCTTCCTTATAGAGAAAGAGTTTTTGCAGAATGTTGACGAATAAGTCTACAATCAGTTGACAGCCGGAGCTCTATTTTTGGCTTAAATTCAGAGCGTTCCGACAGCCTTGAGTCTTTAAGTACTCACGGAAAACGGAATAGTACGGAACTCTCTTCTCGCGAGCTCGACTTGCACTTGACCGGTTTGTTTATTTTTTAGTGTATTTGCCATATGGCAACATACACTATTGGCATCGGTCGGATGGCGGCGCCTAGGGGTCGGACCAAAATTTCTCGACGTTTCATAACCTCCTAAACACTTTGGCACAATTTTTAAAAATGTTTATATATATATATATATAGTATATATATATATATATTTTTCAACCCCTAAAAACTACCCTTAAAATGGCCCGATTACGCCCATTTTAAATAGGCTTCTTGCGGTGATGGATTTCAACACGTGGGCCAAAAAAAATATATATGTGTACGGGCAATAACTTTCGAAAGAGTTAATTGATTTTAACGAAATTTGGCCCACGTGTTGAAATCCATCACCGCAAGAAGCCTATTTAAAATGGGCGTAATCGGGTCATTTTAAGGGTAGTTTTTAGGAGTTGAAAAATGTTTTTGGGCCCCAAAATACCGAAAAAATTCTCAGAATCGTTTCAAAATTGACATTTAACTCCTTAGTAGCAATTAAAAAGTGCCCCTAAAATTTTAATAAAATCGGCCGGACAGGACCGGACTTACAAATTTTATGAAAACACTAGTTTACAAATAGTGAATTATTTACTGAAAGTTGTATATAATTTGGTATAGAGGTTCGATTTATAATAATATTGCAATTAAGAAAAAAATGTTATTTTAAGGGGTGTATTAAGCAGTCACATTTTTTATTTTGCCCAAAAACCAACTTAAGTTTGCATAATAAAGCCACACTGCCTGTATTAGCAAATACACTATATTGTCGGCAGGGTTTTGGCACTGCGACCCGGGTTTTTTATTTATTTTTTTCACACAATAGAGAACTTTTAGTCTTACCAACTGGGTATTTTAATTTTATTTAATTGTAGAAACGAATAGTGTTACAACGCGTGGCTCTAATAATTCAGCCCTAACATATTTATAGCCGGTAGATACTTCTACAAGCAAACAGTGTATGCATAGCCTACTGGAATTAAATTACGACGGAGGTTTTGTTGTGTATTACAACAATATTGCAGTGTTTCTAGTTAAGCAGTTCTAATTCAATTGCACAACACATAAGATAAACCACACAGATATTGGGCATGTTCAAATAATACTGCCAATATTAAATAAGTAATATACTACTCTAAACTTTACTAATTAATAATATCACAATTCAACTGAACTTTGATCCGTCAAGTAAGAAATTTTCAATACTAACTTACCACACCGGCTTAAAATTTATTGAGTGGGGGCTTGGGAATACCCGAGCGCACAGCGTTGCCATTGTTTATCCGACTCATCTAAGCCCACATCTACGTTGGATTCGGATTTCTCCCGATCCGATTATTCGATATAGTCTGCTGTGAGCGGCGCCAGATTTATATTACCTTAAGGGGGTATTTTTATGTGACCACTTCGAAAAATCGATTTTTTTTCATATTTCAATAGTAAAACCTATCGAAAATATGCTGTGAAAAATAGAGACCGAAATTCCTAGTTTTAAATAAATTACAACTCATATAGTGGCCGACGCGCCGTACGCGACTTGTTGGCTCTTGAAACTTTAAACGCATTTTTCTGGAAACATTATTTTCTAAAACTGTCATGGTCCTAAAAAAAAAAGTATTCAACCGATTGCTTTGAAATTTATATATGTTCTTCTACTCATTAATGGTTATCGTCCGTACTAAAATTGCTTATTTTCGAAAATATTTTCTTATTTTTTTAAACGATTTTTAACAAAAAAATTAACAAAAAACAAACTTTTTTCTACAGTCCACCATTTTTTTTTTAATGAAATTGATTAATTTTAGTAGGGACGATAGCGACATCCCTACTGAACAATGATCCATTCGATTTTTTTATTTCAGACAACATGAACAGCCGCTATTACCATGACCAGTGACCTGCTTTTTTTTTAGTGTCTAATTTAATTTAAAAAAAAATATATATAAAAAATGTAAAATAAGAGAAAAAAAAATTTTTTATACAGTTTAAGATACAAACAAAAACATATAAAAAAATTAAAATGATTGAATGTTATTGTCGTCTAAAAAAAAATTCCCTAAAAAGAGGTAAAATGTATGCGTTCACATAAGAATACCCCCTTAACCAATAGTCAAAGAAGTTATCCTTGACCTCAGAAATAATTCAACCTATAAGCTAAGCAAATCTGAAAATCGGAGAAATAAATAATGCCATATTATAAATAATTTTTCGAGGTATTTATTTTTTTTTAGTATGGAAAATTTACAAAAAAATCTTATTGTTTAAGACAGAATAAATGACAAAACCTTGCTTTATTATTTTTGAGATTTCTCAAAATCTAGTGGACCGAATCAGTTCAAATTCTCAGAAAAACTAAGTTCAGCACAGTTCTTTCATGTGCCGCAAACCGCGTTTCAATCGTTCATCCGTTCAAAAGTTATGAGAGATTTACACACACACACACACACACACACACACACACACACACACACACACACAGTCATAAGAACATCATCGTGGAAATAGTCAGAATAGCTTCCTAGGATCTCAAAACGTCGAGATCTGACGAAAACTCGAATTTCGAAAACCGGGATGAAACCAACAACTTCCCAATTTTTGAAACAGGAAGTTAAAAAGATCCTGCTGAAATTTTATATACCTAGTATCGGTCTGATTGAGTTATTTTATCAGTCGGCGGTATAAACATCTAAAACGGAAAATCCCTAGAATGGAGTCATGTGAAATCCAGCAGCGAAGGCAAATGAAAACAAATTATTAAAGTTAGTGAATGTTGTGCTTAGACTCTGAAGTACAAACTGGTTGTTTAACTAACAAACACTGGTGCCTGTTTCTGCAGTTGTTACGAAGATATTGCAATAGAGTACACTGTTCCCAAAGGGCGTTAACTATAACCTATAGGTTCTATACCGTCCGCAATAGTACAATTTTAAGAGCTCATTCACACTAGCCGGCTGCCGAAACGATTTTTTTATCGAGTGCACTTGTGGTTTATTGGTTTATGTGCCATAGTTCACATATTTATCAAACACGATTAAAATTCGTCTCTGGCACGTTCAATTGGGCGATTTGTTACCGTCTGTCGTCCGGTTAAAATTCGGATCGGAAGTCATCGGTGTATAGTTTCTTATGTATCTGTTCACACTTGCCGGTGAGATGCACCTACGCTATGTTGCTTATATTGTAATATGCTGTAGTCACAAGAAATTTCGCACGCAGAAAGGTTCTTTTTGTATATGAATAAAAAATTGTGCGCATATTATGGAATAAGTTATAGACGTTTTAAAATAATCAAAGAACATAATTATGTCACTTCTAAATTCACCCATCAACACTTGGAAAGTTCATACAGAAAATTATCTACTAAGATTGGGTTAAATTTCAAATTTAAAAGAATTTTGAGAATTTTTTTGTTGGTGATTTTGATCCCAAAAAGCTGCCAACATGTGGACCAAATTTCATTTAAATCGAGTGTTGAGAGTTATCATACTACACACACAAATATATATATTTATATGTTTAAAAATGCTTATATATATAAGTATACAAACATTTTTTTAAAATGGCGCTAAGTTGTTCGGGATTATGTGAAACATTGAGAATTTTTGTTCGAACCCCTAGGTTCCGCTATCCGACCAACGTCAATAGTGTACACTAAAAAATAGAATTCGTGCTGATTCGACTCAAAACGAAACGTTTCGGCTCAAGTTGTAGAAAACAAAAGGGTTGAATCAAATTCTTACAAATAGTAGGGATGTTGACTGTTTTGGGGAAAGTGTTTTAAATCGTGCATAAGGACCTAATATAGCTCCAAATATTTATTATTAGTGTATTTGCCATATGGCAACATACACTATTGGCATCGGTCGGATGGCGGGACCTAGGGGTCGGACCAAAATTTCTCGACGTTTCATAGCCTCCTAAACACATTGACACCATTTTTAAAAATGTTTATATATATATGTATATATATATTTATATATATATATACGTATATATATATATATATATATATATATATACGTATATATATATGTGTGCGGGCAATAACTTTCGAAAGAGTTAATTGATTTTAACGAAATTTGGCCCAAATTTTTGAAATCCATCACCGCAAGAAGCCTATTTAAAATGGACGTAATCGGGGCATTTTAAGGGTAGTTTTTAGGGGTTGAAAAAGGTTTTTGGGCCCCAAAATACCGAAAAAATTCTCAGAATCGTTTCAAAATTGACATTTAACCCTTTAGTAGTAATTAGAAAGTGTCCCTAAAATTTTAATAAAATCGGCCCGATAGGAGCGGACTTACAAATTTTATGGAAACACTAGTTTGCAGATAGTGAATTATTTACTGAAACTTGTATATAATTTGGTATAGAGGTTCGATTGATAATAGTATTGCCATTAAGAAAAAAATATTATTTTAAGGGGTGCATTAAGGAGGCAAATTTTTTATTTTGCCCAAAAACCAACTTAAGTTTGCATAATAAAGCCACACTGCTTGTATAAGCAAATACACTATATTGTCGGCAGGGTTTTGGCACTGCGACCCGGGTTTTTTTTAATTTCAATACGACTCAAGCCTTAAAAAACATGTATTTTAATTTCGGTCCAAAACGCCAATACTTGTCACGTGACTGCCGTGACGTCAGACGGTCACAAAGTAGGAGGCTGTGCTCATAAACGCTGGTAAACTGATAAGGCGATGAAAGGTTGTTTCGTAGTTGTCGCTATAGTAACATGTAATTTGACGTTTCCTATAAACAAATAATAATAAATTACACACTAAATATTAACCAAACAATGAAGCCTTTTTACAGCGTCTGATACTGTTCATGACCCTCTGACGTCATGCGCTCTGATTGGTGTTCGTTGTCATGTGACTTGAGAGTGATTTAACCCATTGTGTGCTAGTGGTACTCAAAAGTACCGCTTTTTTGAGCCTCTGTATTCCCACAAACATATTTTCGTCATATAATTCCAACTAATTCTAACTAATAAAACTTCAAACAATAGTGACACCAACCTAACATAATATACGTACAGGATCTGTACTACAGCTTTAAAGTACCAGTAATACGAAATCAACGATTTAGTGAGCTGTTTTAGAGAAATTCGTCTGGAAAATAACGGTACGTTTAAGTACCACTAGCACACTGTCAGACTTTTAGGTCTGGCACACAACGGGTTAATTAGGTTTTATTTATGAAATATTAATTAAATTCTTTACAAATAAGGAAAGGTATTGTGTTTTTTAGTATTTTTATCATAGAAACTACCAATTAACGTTAAAATTATGTTTTTATTTGAATACAGTCAACATCCCTATTCTTTAGATTATAGGGAAGAGTTAGGGCGATTTCAACAGCTCTGGCTGTAACAAAGGTATTTGTGGAAGTTGTAACTTGTGGGCACTAAGTATCCATTGCAGCCAGTTATCTTTGTTTGTTCATATTTATACTACATTATAGCCTCACAGTATTAATATGGAGATTTATTAACCCTTCCTATAATGCACATGGATTTTGTATAATCGCTTCTATTATTGTCAAATGACTGTTCATTCTCTTAACTTTGAGTTTATTCAATTTATTCATAGTCGATCTAATTTTGACATAAAATCTAATTTTCCAGTGAACATCCATCAACTTTTTAAGACTTTTAAAAAGTAAAAGGTTCTTAATTCGATGCATGTTTTGTTTTTGTTGCACATTTTGAAGTATTTTTACTCTGTTGTGTTCAGAAAGATGCCAGGATGACCGCGTATCATTTTTATGGCATTCGGCTTAGTAATTAGTGTATTTGCCACATGACAACATACACTATTGGCGTCGGTCGGATGGCGGGACCTAGGGGTCGGACCAAAATTTCTCGACGTTTCATAACCTCCTAAACACTTTGGCACCATTTTTGAAAATGTTTATATATATATTATGTATATATATATATATATATATATATATAGGTATATATGTGTACGGGCAATAACTTTCGAAGGAGTTAATTCATTTTAACGAAATTTGGCACACATGTTGGAATCCATCACCGCACGAAGCCTATTTAAAATGGGCACAATCGGGCTACTTTAAGGGTAGTTTTTAGGGGTTGAAAAATGTTTTTGGGCCCAAAATACCGAAAAAATTCTCCGAATTGTTTCAAAATTGAAATTTAACCCTCTGGTAGTAATTAAAAAGTGTCCCTAAAATTTTAATAAAAACGGCCCGACAGGACCGGATTTACAAATTTTATGAATACACTAGTTTGCAGATTGTGCATTATTTACTGAAAGGTGTATGTAATTTGGTATAGAGGTTCGATTGATAATAATATTGCAATTAAGAAAAGAAATGTTCTTTTAAGGGGTGTATTAAGAAGTCAAATTTTTTATTTTGTCCAAAAACCAACTTAAGCCACACTGCCTGTGTTAGCAAATACACTATATTGTCGGCAGGGTTTTGGCACTGCGACCCGGGTTTTTTTTTCTAATCAAATTAAATCAAGAAGTTTTGCAAATAATATTTTGGTATGCTTGAAAGCTCCGTTCACAAGTAGTTATCATTTTTGCTTTGTTTATTAACAATTTTTTTTTTGAGAAAAAAATATAAAAAATTCGTTAAATAGAGGAGAATAATTGTTGAATTTAATTAATATAGAAAATTTTAACTTACGCCGACTTAAAAAATCAATTATTTTTCCTTTTTTAGCGGCTTTTTTTGAAGGCGAGACAATTTTTTGTATAAAACGTGTTTTCATTATTATTGTTATTTTTTTTTTTTAATCGGACTAAATGATACTGAAACGAATGTCTTTTCACCCAACTACTTTTCGTATTTGAAGCTTAGTTTTGTGTTAGCCTGAGTCGGATTATTTTTACTTTTAATTCACTGTTTATTTTAATATGGTCTTCAATATAGATATTTCTATGTATTTTACTAAATAATGTTTATTTCTTCTAGTTAATTAAAAAAGCACTCAGACTGTATTGAATAATGAAAAAGAAAACTTGATTAAACCGTTAGATACTAAAAGTTCTTTGATAACGTTTCTTAGAAATTGATATTTCATAAGAATTATACGACATCAAATATTTCCATAAATAAAAAAAATACTAGTAAAAAACTTTTTGAAGATAGTTTTTATTGAAATATACTAAAAAGGAAAAACTAATTTTTAATAAAGGTTCATAATTATAAAAACGTGGGCCGTGACTAATATATAGATATATATTTTTAGTGAATCCTAATTATTTATATTCATTTTAATAATTTATATATATTGCATGTTAATATGAAGTTATATGTATAAGTTCACAAATAATTTGAATATCATAGTTTACAACCTACGCTTTTATAATTTTGAAAGTAAATTATTAAAAATTATTTTTTTCATTTTAGTAAAGTTTGAATACAATGTGTCTTTTTTTTGATACATTATTTATAAGTGTTTTTGAGTTATACAAAGCTTACATTTATGTCTGTCTTTTAAAAATTAAAATAAACTAAGGCGATTTGTCAAGAATTGCAAACCGATAACTGCTGTTCGCAATTTTAAATTAAAATTTTAGTACTTATTATTGAAATTGGCTTAAAAACAGTCCAACTTAACAGAACATAATCGTACATTCATACCTTCCCAAAAAGGTACAATTTGAATGGATTTCGTCCTAAATTAATAAACGAAATTTAACTCTGAAGCACAAAGCGATAAGGTGCAACAACCTTATGAAGATTGTCTGTAATACTTTTAAAGATTCTTTGTAATATGTATGGACAAATACACTAAGAACAAAAATGAAAATCTTTTTGTACATTTTCGATGAAGCTTGAAACCTCTTGATTAGTGATTCCTAACCAGTATTCGGGAGTACACTGAGCTGGGAGGGAATTTACAGCAGTTCTCTAAAAAAACGAAGTAAAAATAAAAAAATTATAAAACTAAAACAAACAAAATTTTACAAAAAAATAATATTTCAAATAGGTCTAGATCCTAGATCGATTCGAAATATTCTTTCACTGTTTAGAAACCTATTTATATTATACGCTCAGGTGCAAAATAAACCGTCATCGTAAAATTTTGATTAAGATTTCCTACAATCCACGAGTTCTTAAGATCACCCAACGCAAACAAATGATTAACTATTTACTAAACCTACCACACTTTATTTTATAACCTTATACGTATTGTTCCCTTAAATTTAAAATATTTTAGGGATTCCGCCAAACAAAGAAAGTTTGGAATCACTGCTCTGTTTTGAACTGTTCTCAATACAAATGGGAATGTTTTTTGATTACTGAAAAGAAAAATGTCATTAAAGATATTCTCCAAAGACAAAGTAAATAAAATATTATATTTACACAAAAGGCTGTTTATACTTTACTATTTCATTTTCAAGTATTAAAAATTCACTTTGGTAACGAAATTGTTTCCTTTGAAAGAAAAAAGTAAAGGAATGAGGCTAACGTGTTTTGTCTTTTATTAATTAAAAATTGTAATTCATTTTATAAAAGCTTATATTAAAGTTCATGAAGATGTATCTTTTTGTTGCTTTATTCTTCCATAAAATAGCTGCTTTACACACATGTATAAGAGCATACAAAGTGAGTCATTATGCACTCGTGCGATAAAGTAAAACAAAACTGGTCGCATTGCACCAATTTCATAGCAAACCACTTTTTTTCTGTCAGTTGTTTTTTTGTACAATCGGTGTTTTGAAAATGCAGTGAAAAGCAAACACCTCGTGCGTAATGGTAATTTTAATTGTTTTATAATTATTTGTTAATAACTTAGTAATAAATTCATTATTAATTTATTTAATAATAAACAACTCAATAAATTAATTATAAAAAAAAAACAGTACCAGGAAAATGCGTCTATTATTCTATAAAAAAATCTACTTCAGCATAAAATGTCCGTCTTTAAGAGGCAATCTACAAATCCGGGCGCAGTCGACCGGACCGATAATGTATTTATAAAACACAAAAAATACATTCACCATGTAGAATTCACTGAAGCAGGGGTTCCCAAACTTGTCAGTTCGCGGCGCACCTACAGGTTTAGTATTTTGTCTCGGCGCCTTAACTAATCGAAATAGCGTAAAATGATTTTACATGAAGCTGACTTTTTATATTTATATTGACACACAAGAATACGTTTATTACTTAAGAAAAATTGTTTATTTTGTAGCCGCAAATATAATTTTAGTTTCTGAAGAATCGTAAACAGGAGGGCCTTACGGCGTCCTTCTTTACTCACTACGGCGCACCAGGGCGCCACAGCGCACACTTTGGGAACCACTGCACTAAAGAGTAAAGAAATAAGCAAATGGAATATATATATATATATATATATATATATATATATCAAGTTTTTATTATACCTGTACTACGAGAGAAATCTTACCTTACGGCTTATGTTTGATCTAACCGAATCCTTAAGATAAGACTTATTCACTATAAGCGAATTTTATAAACTCAATTGATTCGTGTCTAATATGTCTTCCAAATATATACAGAATGTAAACTAAACGCACGCTCAATCAGTTGTAAGATCTCAACCGGTTGATGCAATTCAACGAAGGTAACCGCATTCGACTTTCAGTCGGTTGTGAGACCAGCTTCTGTCAGAATCGACACCCCAAATATTTCTTACTGGCAGCTGTACTGTGTTAGTTGAGCTACGAATTACAAAGCGTTTTATGGCGCCTACATTATTCAGCTGCCAGGCAGTCATTTTGACTCGTTTACCGCACGATTCCCACACAAATGATTTTTTGCAAATTAGCTAATTTTAAAGTAATGCAAGTAATATGACCGAAAACAAAAAAGAATTTTAAGAAGAAATTGACTTCTATTATTACAAAAAATATTAACTAATAAAATATATGTTTTTAATGTAAAAATACTGATTTTAGAAAATAATAATAATTTCGCTGTAAAATTGATTTTTTGAAAGTGCGTCCTGCCTATTGCCTCTTTTGATAGCTTTGTTAGTAGCTTTACTGGCAGCCTAGAGGAACCACAGTAACCCAACCAGTTGTCAGAAAAGGCCTTTTTTATTTTATTTATTGAATAATAATTTGGATTTACTAAATTGCATACCGCTATTTTTGTGCTTATCTATTTTTAAAATAAAATTTGTAAATGGTGTTCGAGCCAGATCGTTAAACATTTTTGATTACAAAGTACATTTGTGATTACAAAGTCATGGTTTTTTGCGTTTTTATTTCGAGAGAAATTTTTACTTTGAGCGCTTGAAACTACCTTATTTTAGCAACACGTTTTTAGTACACTCTGTACATGATTAGGATGAAACCAATATAAAATTTACTTTACGAAGGTAAAATAAACAAACTGAAGTTTGTCAGATCATTAAAATTCGTTTTTTGTTTGCAAAATTATCTTACTATCGGGCTGCATTCAAACATGCCATCGCATAAATATTATTTCTTTTAATTAAATTTCTATAGATTTCTTTCAGAGATGTGCTTATGTAAGAATACTCAATATCTTTGTGGATGTATTTTTTACTAATAACGTACCTCTGAACCGTGTATTAGGGTAAAGAAACTAGTTTCCAACAGTACGTCTTTAATCGACCACTTTTTAGTGTATTTGCCATAATGGCAACATACACTATTGGCATCGGTCGGATGGCGGGACCTAGGGGTCGGACCAAAATTTCTCGACGTTTCATAACCTCCTAAACACTTTGGCACCATTTTTAAAAATGTTTATATATATATGTATATATATATATATATACAGGGTGTCTCACCGAACGTTGGCTAACATGGGTAACTTTGTTATTAGTGGAGATAGAAAGTCGGTTAAATGGGCAAAGTAGTGCAGAAAATTGGGCTCATTAACATCCCGTCGAAAAAACAATTGAATTTTGACACCCTATGAATTTATTCAGAAAATAGTGAAAATTGCCATTTATGAAAACTGGCCATAACTTTTTTATTTATGAAGATATTTGAAAATTTCATTAACCATTTTTTGATAACTTTTTAAGGTCTTTTCAGTGGCGTAGGTTTAATTTTTTTATTTCGACTACATAATGAGATATTGACATGAACTTTAGTTTTTCTTATGGACGGCATTTTTGATTTTCAGATATTCGAATTCTACTTATTTTTCTGAATAATTTGACATAGCATATCCTATATCTAAACCAATCAGAAGCTACAAAACTGACAAAAATAGCTTTTTGGCGTTATCAAAGTGTGCCGTGTAAAACGAAATTTGTTGAAGCAAATACATATCGACAGGTTAACAATCTGTCGAGCGATCGCTACAGTTTTGCTAATTCATTTTGTTTGATTTACTCTCTAAGATGGCTCAAGCATTCTCAAATTTGGAGAAACAGGCTATTTTTGTGCATACATTCAGCGTAACAAAAATACAACGTGGGCTCAAGCAGAATACTTGAACCTTTATCCAGAAAGGCGACAGCCTTATTCAATAACTTTCAGGAACTTTTCTCCATTAATTTCAACGTTTGCTAAACCTAATTCTTCTTCACAGTGTTGAATGTTGCCTTTTTTCTTTGAAAATGAACCGTATACCTTTAAATTTCTATTTAAGTTCCTAAAAGTTATTGAATAAGGCTGTTGCCTTTCTGGATAAAGGTTCAAGTATTCTGCTTGAGCCCACGTGGTATTTTTGTTACGCTGAATGTATGCGCAAAAATAGCCTGTTTCTCCAAATTTGAGAATGCTTGAGCCATTTTAGAGAATAAATCAGACAAAATGAATTAGCAAAACTGTAGCGATCGCTTGACAGATTGATAACCTGTCGATATGTATTTGTTTCAACAAATTTCGTTTTACACGGCACACTTTGATAACGCCAAAAAGCTATTTTTGTCAGTTTTGTAGCTTCTGATTGGTTTAGATATAGGATATACTATGTCAAATTATTCAGAAAAATAAGTACAATTCGAATATCTGAAAATCAAAAATGCCGTCCATAAGAAAAACCAAAGTTCATGTCAATATCTCATTATGTAGTCGAAATAAAAAAATTAAACCTACACCACTGAAAAGACCTTAAAAAGTTATCAAAAAATAGTTAATGAAATTTTCAAATATCTTCATAAATAAAAAAGTTATGGCCAGTTTTCATAAATGGCAATTTTCACTATTTTCTGAATAAATTCATAGGGTGTCAAAATTCAATTGTTTTTTCGACGGGATGTTAATGAGCCCAATTTTCTGCACTACTTTGCCCATTTAACCGACTTTCTATCTCCACTAATAACAAAGTTACCCATGTTAGCCAACGTTGGGTGAGACACCCTGTATATATATATAGGTATATATGTGTACGGGCAATAACTTTCGAAAGAGTTATTTGATTTTAACGAAATTTGGCGCACATATTGGAATCCATCACCGCACGAAGCCTATTTAAAATGGGCACAATCGGATCATTTTAAGGGTGGGTTTTTGGGGTTGAAAAATGTTTTTGGGCCCAAAAATACCGAAAAAATTCTCAGAATCGTTTCAAAATTAAAATTTGACCCTCTAATAGCAATTAAAAAGTGCTCCTAAAATTTTAATAAAATCGGCCCAACAGGACCGGATTTACAAATTTTCTGAAAACACTAGAATGCAGATAGTGAATTATTTACTGAAAGTTGTATGTAATTTGGTATAGAGGTTCGATTGATAATAATATTGTGTTTAAGGGGTGTATTAAGCAATCAAATTTTTTATTTTGCCCAAAAACCAACTTAAGTTCGCATAGTAAAGCCACACTGCCTGTATAAGCAAATACACTATATTGTCGGCAGGGTTGTGGCACTGCGACCCGGCTTTTTATATATTTATACTAATATATAAAATTCTTTGTCATCTTTTGGAAAACGGCGCATAATTCCTCGCCACAGCGCTAATTGTGATTTGCCTGCAAAAATAAACGACAATTTAAGTAATAATGAACGAAATATCATCAAATAATTAAATTCTTAAAATCTACTAATTTAATTAATAAACTACAATACTTGTCTATCAGCAACGATAAGCAACTAAAGCAAAAAAGGAAAATTATAGTTACCTACTAATCCTTACCTATTTAACACATATCGTTATCGTATCTTTAACTAATCTATTCAGTCGATACACAACCTTATTCTTCTCTTAATAAAAGAAATAACCTCACTTTTACAAGACGAAATCGTTTATTTTTCTAAGATATAACAGAGAGGGAGCATGGGTCAAAAAAATGAATTATTTTCTTCATATCATCCACAGTTAGCTTTATATCGAGCCGACGCCGCATTTCGTCATAAACTGACTTATAAGCTTCTAATAGAGAACATCTTGTTTTTTATACTGTATCAAACTTAAAACGTAAAGACACGGATATTGTTTAAAAATGTCGATAAATTTGTCTTCCAATCATCGTATTTCACTTTCCGCTATTTTGAACAGGTCCGACGTGAATGAAACGCTAAAATCAGTTCAACTCACATGGCATTTCAATTTATATAATAAACAGGCGTTTACACGCTCATGTGGTTGGTCACTTGTCAGGTGACATGATTTCAGGTGACCTTATCCTGTCACTTGACCAGTGTGAAACAAAACTTTAACCCGTGTTACGGCAATTAGTTGAATAACTAGTTGAATTCGTTAACATAGTTCACATTAACAACAAAGAATGCTAAGAAGGACTGTTGCAGCTTCACATTAAGTCATGTGGCTGATCACGTCACATGATTTCAGGTGACCTGATATGTCACCTGACCGGTGTAAACTAGAGTTGGGTAACTCAGATCTGAATGTCGACACTAGACTCGCATTACTGATTGCAGATATGTATATAGCTATATCCTTCATATATGTATGCATGCCATATACCCCTCTCTATTTTTTTTTATTTCAGCAACTCGTACCTCCAGAAATGAAACAGCGTGAATTTACATATCATCAGATAACATTTTTTATTTGCACAAGAGTTTTTTTTTAAGCGAGTCGGGTATTTAATATATACTCGGTCGAATAATACGGTAAGGGAAGTCTACAAATTGAAAACGGTTCTTAACATTTTTCAGTAACTTGTCGAGTAAGTAGCCTTATGATCAGAACACATCCGAAAAGTGTAGTAGAGTTAGGTAACTCAGATCTGAACCGGTTCAAAGAGCCGGCTCCGACAGAAGATCCGTGAGAGCCGACTCACTTTTTTTGAGCCGACGGATCCGCGTAACTCAGTGAAACACTTAACACACAGAAGCACATTTTACACTTACGTATCAGTTCTTGCTTTGATGCATCTGTCAGCTCAAATGACTCATGCATCACATGTTTGGCTATGCATTCTTGAATCTATATACAGGTCGTGATATGATTGACTGAACTAGGTAACTCAGTGGCAGACTGCAGTAACATATTCAGAACTCGGCTCTTTTTGAACCGGTTCAGTGAGCCGGCTCACATACGGGATCAAGATGCAAAGATGCAGATCACTAAAAAGACCCGTTTTTCCCATATCTAGTGTATCGATTCGCAGCTAATGGCAACTGTAAATTTGTGATCGACAACTGGTGCATGTACCGTATAATGCGCATAAGTATACAGTCATTACAATGGTTATAAATTCTGGCTTTCCAATTCGAACTTTAATTAGATTCTAGAGTTAGTCCGCGGTAACATCTTGAACTTTCGCGCTCTGGTGGCAAAAAGGCGAACGTATGCAAACGTGGTCTTCTTCAGAGAGAAACAAAAACTCCTTCTTCTTCTTGACTGCAGCGGCAATTATATTTCTACATGTCATCGATTAATTAATTAGCAGTGAGAAGACGACGCTAATGGATTACAGTTGTCGAGCGTCTATAGCATGTACAATAGTAGTGAAGATTATTTTGCAGTCATGCAGAAGTAGATGGAATTTCTTACACCGTTGATTTTTGCTCTCAGTTCTCTATTTAAATTTGAATGATTTATTTTTAATATGTCATTTTATATGTTTATTTTTTACTAGTCGCTACTCGTGGTTCCATGCACAGTTAAGATAAACAATCTTTTATAGCTCGCCCGGCAGCAACAATAGTAGTGGAGCCTTCGTCTCCACCGTTTTATAATTAATCTTTCGGAGGCTGCGCTCTGCTCAATAGTAACAATCATTTATTGGTCGACTTACGTTGCAAAATTGGTCTCCACGAAAAGCGCTTTTATTTTAAGGCTGTCGGAACGCTTTGAATTTAAGCCAAAAATAGAGCTTCGGCTGTCAACTGATTGTAGACTTATTCGTCAACATTCTGCAAAAATTCTGTCTCTATAAGGAATTTAAAGGACAAATCTAGGTCTCTAATGGATTACCTTTGTAATTTATGTACGATTTACTAGACAAAATTTGGCATTAATTGTGCTAAAAAAACACACGTTTTCAATGTCACACTATGACCTTATTCATACTTATTTCACAAAACTGTTCCATCACAAACCTAAAGTGACTCTTTCTTTTTTGGAAATTTTTTTTAAATCTTCAAAATATTTCCAAAAATTAGAGTAATCAGTTGACAGCGGCACCCTTGCAAAAAAATTTTTTAACCTCGTAGTTGGCACCAGCCAAAAATTGAAACGTGCGGATGATTTGAGCGAGACAGAGCTAAAGAAGGTCACATCCACAATATGTCTTTTGCCTATCTCGCCCCTTACCGCTGGATCTCAGCACAAATAAAATTCAGAGCGTTCCGACAGCCTTAATACGATAATATATATCTTATGTTCATCCTGAAAGTCCATTCTAAATTTGCCTGCTCATATTTATTATAATTTTTTTTCATGATAATATCTATACATATGAAAGGCGATTTTTGTGTTATTTATGGACTCCAAAACGGCTGGACCGATTTTGATGAAAATTTCAGGCAGTCTCTAGATTAGCCCGGTAGGTGATTCTGTGAAGTTTGGTAGCGATCAAATTTTTTTTTCACTTTTTTGACAATTTAGATTTTGTTCGATTTGCGAACATTCACAATTAAAAGTGATTGAATTCGCGCAAACTCAAAACACATTGAGAATTTTAAGATAATGATTCTCATCTTATATATCCTATATATTACATTTACGCCCGGACGAAGCCGGACTGGGCCGCTATATATTATATTTTCAAAATATGATTGTACACGTTCTCCCACCACCAACACCAGGACTTCCACTACATAATGTCATTTTATTTTTTTACTTGTAAATTAGCCAAAACACGAAAATGTTGTGTTGTCATTTGGACTACATATAATTGATAATTTTCAAGTCAATTGGACAAGGTCATCCTTGCAGACTTACAAAGAAAATTAAACTAATTAAAATGTATGACGATACACATCACTAGAGTAAATTGTAGGATCAAAGGTCATCGATGTGTAATCTGACAATGGGTAAACTCGAAGGTTTGACTATAACAAATATATTAAACTTAATAAATTAGCGTGTTTTTTTTGTTTGTTTTAATCATATCGCACCTGCGTTTAGGTTCGTTAGGTGCCGTTACCTTCTAAGACTGGACTCGTAAGGTTATTGGAGCGCGTATCACGAACCTGTGCGAGAGTTTATGATGACAGGATAATATATCCCCAGCGGCAACGAACTCCGGTCACGATTATAGGGATAAAGGGGGGAAAGAGGTTCTATATTTATGTTGCAACGCTACAACAAAAAGCTACTCTAGTATGTATACAGTGTGAGCACAATAATAGGTGACATTAGTATGATAAAATATTAGTTCGGGAAAAAGTAATTTCGGTTTTTCCTATTAGATGGCTTTAAAGTCGCATATGTCAAGTAATACTTAGTGAAGCCATACCACAGCGCGTTTGGAAGGTAACAGTCCATAGAACATTCTAGATGTAAAGGTAGCGTCATTTATTGCGCTTTGGAGATTCCAGAAGGTCATTTTCGTCATATTTTATAATAATAATAATGATAATAATACGTTTATTGCCAAAAGAACCACAAAGTGATGCTTGGTTTGTCAAATACATATATCGTTACAAAAAATAGTCATTTATACTATAAAAAGACATATCTAGTAAAAATTTTTTGAGGGCTATTTTAAATTTCTTAATAACCACAATGTCCTTTGTTTCTCTAGGCAGTTTGTTAATTGACGAATTTTTTGGACTGATATGATATGCTGCCGTATTACACCTTGGCAGTTTAAATGCATTGCCATATCGTGTAGGATAAGCATGAATGTTACCTATTGTATCTAAATGGTGACAACTCTTTTTAGTGTATTTGCCATATGGCAACATACACTATTGGCATCGGTCGGATGGCGGGACCTAGGGGTCGGACCAAAATTTCTCGACGTTTCATAACCTCCTAAACACTTTGCCACCATTTTTAAAAATGTTTATATATATATGTATATATATATATATATATATATATATATATTTATTTATATATATATTTATATATATATATATATATATATATATATAGGTATATATGTGTACGGGCAATAACTTTCGAAGGAGTTAATTCATTTTAACGAAATTTGGCACACATGTTGGAATTCATCACCGCACGAAGCCTGTTTAAAATAGGCCCAATCGGGTCATTCTGAGGGTGTTTTTTAGGGGTTGAAAAAAGTTTTTGGGCCCAAAAATACCTAAAAAATTCTCAGAATCATTTCAAAATTGAAATTTAACCCTTTAATAGCAATTAAAAAGTGCTCCCAAAATTTTAATAAAATCGGCCCGACAGGACCGGATTTTCAAATTTTCTGAAAACACTACTTTACAGATAGTGAATTATTTACTGAAAGTTGTATATAATTTGGTATAGAAGTTCGATTGATAATAATATTGCAATTAAGAAAAAAAAATGTTATTTTAAGGGGTGTATTAAGGAGTCAAATTTTTATTTTACCCAAAAATCAACTTAAGTTCGTATAATAAAGCCACCCTGCCTGTAGGTATAAGCAAATACACTATATTGTCGGCAGGGTTTTGGCACTGCGACCCGGGTTTTTTTATATATAAGGCTGCGTAAAATATGAAAATACATGGTAAATTCATGATATTGTGACGTTTAAAATATGGAAGACAAGAATCAGTTCTTTTTAATCCAAACATGTACCTCATAATCATTTTTTGCTTCATAAATACTTTTTGACAATGAAGACCTGTTTGACCCCAGCAAAGAATGCCGTACTTTAAAAATGGGAAAATAAAAGCGTAATAAGCTGTTATCAAAAGTCTCGGATCGGTTGATATCATGCATAGTCTTCTTATCAAATAAGCATTTTTAGCGAGTTTGCTACAAATATGACGTACATGTTCGGACCATCCACAGTTTTCAGTTAATTGAAAACCCAGCAATTTAAAATTACTGACAGCTTCTAGCACCTGGCCATCTAAAGTAATTTGTGACATTTTACTTCCCGTTGGACGCAAATATAACTGCATTAGTTTTGTTTTTTTTACTTTTTACTTTTTTTTTTACTTTTTGCTTTTTTACTTCCGAAAAGGGAAAAATGCTGCGCAGGCTCGTTGAAAATTGTGTATGGTGATGAGTACTTAAGTGAACGCTGGTGTCAGAATTAGTTTGATTGTTTTTGTTCCAGAAATTTTAAGATATATTGTAGACGAATGGTTTATTCCTGGTAGTAATTAATACACTTATGCTAAGCTGCAACAAGCAATATGAAAAATTTTGATTTGACAATAACCCTAGATTTTAATGATATAATTACGATTATTATGAACTTAAGAGCAGTCTAATGTCGTTGCGAAACTCCTTGACATGTAGAACATCAGATTGGACACACACAAAAACAAATGATTAATCTACACAGTAAAAGATCGCTGTTCCAGTTAAAATTTATCAAAATATGTACAAAAAAGTTATTTCAATGTAGAATCTGTACAAAAAAGAATGTTATATACATGTATACACAGTTTAAAAACAATATCTTTTCAGGCGATCAATCATTTTTCGAGAAGGATCGATTTAAAATTCAATAATGCTTTCCAGAAATATTTTTTTTTGTATTTACATTTTTCACCTAAAAAATATTTGCTAAATAAATATTTTTACATATGTAAGAGAAAATCATGGACATTGTCCATGCCTAATTTTCTTAAATTTGATTTTCGCTTTTGGTCATAACCGTGGAACAACGGAACAAACAAATACGATATAGTCATGTTAAAACGGGATTTGACTCGTTTCGCTCAGTTGGGACTTTACTGTAATACGAATGATAACATATTTTTCTTGCATGACTAGATTATGAAGTATTTTCTACATTTTCGTTTCCGATCTTTTAAGCAACTTGAAGAATATAAATTTAATAAAATTGTATACGCACTGTTGTGTACAGTTCGTACGGCGGCGGACCTTTGAAAATGCGAGTGTGTTAATGTTTATCCAACCGGCAGAAGGTTAAATAACTTGCTTCAACCATTTTGGAACGGATCACTGGTTTTGTGAAAAGACATTTCTGCGATCTGATTGAGATCTATATATTCGCTTGATGCAAGTTACCAACATACAGGGTGTTTTCGAAAATCGTGTTCAATTAACTATCTAAAATACGGAGTTTTTTGAAGTGAAACTTCTTTAACCACGATAACTTCTTTCAATAGCAAAATGAAAAAAAACCTGACATCGTCAGGAGTGGACTCAATGAATCCCTCGCGGAAGACTGGAATAACTGCGTTAGGAGGGAAATACGATCGACACGCCTCTTTCTGTTTAGTGTTTACTTGGTTGCAGAAGTTTCATTTTACACCTAGCTTTTTTAAAAAAAAATTTATGAGCCTCACCCTCATAAGCTCACATAAAAGGTTTAACTTCTTTAGTTTTTAATATTATTCCCAAGTTCTATTTTTTTTTTTGTGAAACTAATTAATAATATTTACACATACTTAACAACACACTTCCGTCAGTTTCATCTAATTTAGGAGACAAACTAATTTCCCCTTTAATAATATTGACTCTGCCAACAGTAATAGATATATTAACAAAATGAAATTACTTGCTAAACTGTTCAATGGTTTTTATTGATATAAAATACGTTTCAACCAAACTTTTTGGTCCTTTTTAAGTTTCAAATGTATAACAAAATTAAAATTACTACTGTTTAAATAATATTAAAACAAATTATTTAAAACGGTTACTAAATTTTTATCAAGATTATATAATCCATGATATTAAAATGCTAGATAATGCAACAATGAGTGACAAACGAAAAAACCTAAAACAAGGAATAATTAGTGCAATTATTACTCTAATTATTCCCTGTTTTAGGTTTTTTGGTTCCAAAAAGTTTGGTTGAAACGTTGTATTTTATATCAATAAAAACCATTGAACAGGATAGCAAGTAATTTCATTTTGTTAATTTCCCCTTTATTTGCCAGTTCTACTTCTCCTCGATTTTTTACTTTTTTCAAATAGATACGTCACTAAAGAAGTTAAACTTCAAAAATAGATACGTTAGAATCAATACAATAAAATAGCAACAGAATTTATTTTGGTAATTTCGGTTTTTCTATGGTTTTGTTGTATTATATCTAGACAAAAAGTATATTAATATTTTTTAATAAACAATGTTTTTTTTAACTTTTATTTAATTCAATAAAAAAGTTATACAGTGGATCTTGTAAACTTTAACGCCTCACTTAAAAAATCTCGAAAGCTGTAGACCTATATTTGTCAACAATAATATACTTACGGTGACAGATATTTATTTATATAAAATTTTACTAAATGTTAAAAAGAATTCATGTAAGGTTTTTTATATTTTTATTATATGATTGTTAATTTTTGTAAAAAAAATTTTTCCAGAGCTTGAAAAAGTCTTGATTTAATAAAGACGAAACGTTGCAATGAATGAGTGTTTAAATTGATTTTTTATTCCAATTACCCGTGAAACTAATTTCTATTGTTAAAAAGAATAATAACGACTATTGGACAATTGTATGATTCATGAACATATTACGAGACAAACTTCACAAATTCATATTTACAAATACAAATCATCTTTTTATTCTAAGTCTCCAAAATGTGCCGGACCTATTCTTTTTAACAACTTGCCTAAAAATGTACGCGAAATTAATGACCTGAAATTATTCAGCAAAAAACTAAAAATTTACTTGCTCGAAAAAAGCTTTTATGGCATTGCCGAATTTTTTTAACTGACCAATGTAATTTTATGTACGGCTCTTGACTGTTCATATCTGTAATTATACAGCTGTATGATGCAATAAATTATTATTATTATTATTATGTAGAATGCAGGGGCGTAGCTACCGCCGTATCAATTATACGGGGCCCCGGGCCACGAAGGGGCCCCCAACGTGCGTAAGCAAAAATTAATAAAAACTTCCCAATTTTTTTTTATTTCAGAAATGACAAAAGTCAAAAAAGCAATTTCTTTTCTTCCAGCGTAAAGCGTGCGTTCAAAAGTTGGCAACACCTTACATCGGTTATCGCGGGCTCCGGGATTTCCCCGTTTAAGTCATTTACTTCAACGGGGGAAGGGCCTCCGACCACATTTTTATACGGGGCCCCGCCAAGGCACGCTACGCTTCTGGTAGAATGCTTTATGTCGTCCAAGTGTGTACTTCCAGAATATTTATATTTTAATTTGCTTATATAGCAGTGCCCTTACTACCAGTAGCAATAAGTAAGACTTCTATATTTACATGTAGAAATTTCTCTTTCTCCAAAATTGTACGGAATATACAAAAAAAAATTGTACATAGTAGGTTGAGTGACTTTCGCTTGTGTCATAGGCTTCCAACAAAAAAAAATTCCACTGTATTTTTATTTTAGAATTTACTCTGGCAGAACTTTTCGTGCTTTTTAATAGGATAAGACACAATTTCAAAAGAATGGGAAAGAAGGAACAGATTTAATTCAATCCACCTTAATTTCTTTTTCAATTTACAATAAATGTGTTGCTTTTGTATATAAATTCAATTTATTCTGATTTTTGCTTCAAATACATGAGAAAACTGTACTTTTTAATTAACAATATTTAAAACTCTAATTTAATTGTCGAAAAATGAATTTTTACTGGAAAAAAGATATCAACTGAAATTATCAATTTGCATGCATTTCTCGAATTAATTTTTTAGACAAGAAAAACAGTACGTATTTTTTTCTCTGATCTGATTTAACTAGAGTTTGATTCAATTAAGCAAGTAAATATTTTGTTCATCAGAACCTAAAATTTATTAGTAAAATGTTCACTGCGTTATAGCTCGTATGACTAAATTAATAAACAGAAAGATAGCTATAGTTTGCTACAATTGTTAAAAAACACTCATTGTTACGATACTATAATAGAAAAAACTACTTTTAAACATCTGTCACCGTCGGGACTTAAATCCGAATCTTTCCACTATCGCAGCGTAATAAGTTATCAGTTACTTTACAGTCACTTATTTGAAGCATATCTATGACTGACATTTTCTTCACATCATGTGAGAGGTTATTTTTTATCTTAGGTACCGTTAGATCTGAAACTTCTCAATAGTAAGAGTTTTGGGTGAATCAAAGATGAAACTTTCCATTCATTAATTCAAACTTGTCGCAGAATATATTATCTATATCATTAGGTCAGTTAAAAGCAGAAAACATGTTAATTTCAAATTGGTAAATTAACCAGCGCATGATACTAGTAAAATGTTCACGATTGTATGGTTCATTGGACAACATTAATAAATAGTAGGGTAGCTATATTTTGCTACAATTGTTGAGAAACATTCAATGCTATATTAGAAAAAAGCTATTGTGGCAAACTATAACTAGCCTATTGTTTACTAAAATTTATTATTTTGAGTTTTAGTACGCCTGAAATATGTAAAATTAAGATGATAAATTCGATTAATGCACCCAAAATATTTATTTTTAGAATACGAATCTAATAAGATTAGTTAATAAATTTTTCCTATTAGCTTCGTAATATTCTAAAAATAAGTATTTGGCAGCCCTAATCCATTTTGCCGTCATAACTAAAATTTATTATTTTTCATAGCAAAGCAAATCGTTCTATCTTTTCAATATCGAAGAATTTTTGGCTACACAATATTCATTGCTCAATAAATTTCAACAGTTAGGTACAATATAGACAATTGTAGAAATTTTCTTTTTCACTATTTTTTTATATTATATAAATAGTACGAATTGATAATATTCGCTTTCATTGATATATATAATTTTTCAGGGTTCTAAATTTGAATAAATCCCATCAGTTTATTTAGATAATGTAAAATGGGGAGCTTTGTTTATTTGCAAATAAAACAAACGTTGGGTTTATTTGAATCTTTTCGCTTGTTTTGCGTGCTGTTTGACCAACGAGGCAGAAACATCAGGGGATATGACTAGAATAAGTAACACTGTTAAATTTTATATTGCGCTTTACATAATGAGACTAAATAATGATTTCAAAAAATCGATTTATAATGGTTTCGTATTACAAATCATTGCCACAAGCGCATGACACTTATTTGATTTCAATATACGGAAATACGATTTTTTAATTTTAATGCCTTCTACGTCATTAAAGTTAAGATTCGTTCTGATCTTGCACGGCCAATGTCATTAGATACACATATAATTCAATCTTTGATGTGAATGCTTCAAAACAAACTAGAAATATGTAGCATTCTTCACATATGACTTTTAGCCACGTTTTTGCAGTTTATGTAATCTAAACAAAACGATTTAAAATCAGATAAAAACGAAAAAATTACCATAAGTTTTACACGTTTTGTACTGAAAAAATTTAATTTGAAAAAAATTATTGTGCAAGCCAAATTTCTGAGTATTTTTAACATAATTTCTAAAGAAAAAACTTCAAAATGTTCATTTGCCTTCCTGTACTTCGAAATCTCGTAACGTGTTGTAAAGAAATTTTGACGAATATCATGTTTTTTTATTCAAATTTTGGGGCAAACATATGTTTTTTTTGAAATTTTTAAGCATCAAGTCAAATTTTTTTTAAGCTTAATGCTTAATCGCAGCTAATAAAGACAGTAATAAAATGAATTTTGCGACCACAGTTCGAAATTTCCCGAGAGCATATTTTACGTTCACCACTTAGTGTAAGCAAAAAGGCTTGCAAAGCTATTGTTCCCTTCTGATATTCCTTTTTCTACATCCGAGCTTTGTCTGGCCGCGGTTTGATTTTGTTTGTGAAGACTTGTTATGTTTGTAAATACTTCGGTTGAGTCCGTAAATATCATTTTTATTTATTTAACTTCGTGGGCAACGTCGTTGTCAGTATATTATTTATCAAAATAGATGCGTACGCAAATAGACATTTATAGATTAAATCTTTGTCAGAATGTTATCATTGTTGAAATATGGAACCTGAAGTCACGAAACATACTTATTTTATATTAGCCCTTGGAACTTAACTCGCGCTAGTATCCGAACCATAAAACTATCAGACTACCTCTAAGCACTAAATTATCCGTGGCATCTAGCTGCCATCGACTGAAGTCTATTTTATTAGTGTATTTGCCATATGGCAACATACACTATTGGCATCGGTCGGATGGTGAGACCTAGGGGTCGGACGAAAATTTCTCGACGTTTCATAACCTCCTAAACACTTTGGCACCATTTTTAAAAATGTTTATATATATATGTATATATATATTTATATATATATATATATATATATATATATATATATATATATATATATATATATATATATATATATATATGTGTGCGGGCAATAACTTTCGAAAGAGTTAATTGATTTCAACTAAATTTGGCCCACGTGTTGATATCCATCACCGCAAGAAGCCTATTTAAAATGGGCCTAATCGGGCCATTTTAAGGGTAGTCTTTAGGGGTTGAAAAATGTTTTTGGGCCCTAAAATACCGAAAAAATTCTCCGAATCGTTTCAAAATTGAAATTTAACCCTCTGGCAGTAATTAAAATGTGTCCCTAAAATTTTAATAAAATCGAATTTACAGGACCGGATTTAAAAATTTTAAGAAAGACTAGTTTGCAGATAGTGAATTATTTACTAAAAGGTGTATATAACTTGGTATAGAGGTTCGATTGATAATAATATTGCAATTAAGAAAAAAAAAATGTTATCTTAAGGGGTGTATTAAGGAGTAAAATTTTTTATTTTGCCCAAAAACCAACTTAAGTTCGCATAATAAAGCCACACTGCTTGTATAAGCAAATACACTATATTGTCGGCAGGGTTTTGGCACTGCGACCCGGGTTTTTTTTTATACAATAGATTTCTCGTGATTTCGATCGCGTTACTGGTGATTTTAAAAAATGAATACCTACTTATACTTATTTACGTGCGTTAAAAGTTATACTTCCTCGACGTGATAAAAAACTAATTTTCAATTTGTATTCAAATAATTTATTGAAATAAGATAATAAAAGAACAGCTATGAGGTTAACATAAATAGAGTTATTAGACGCCACGCGCATGCGAATGTGGTATATATCATACTCTATCCTTTTTACTGAGCGAACCAAAAAAAACAACCACAAGGATGTATGGAAAAGACATGTTCAGTTGTGTAAGTCAATGGTCCTTTACCTAGTATATTCTGCTGGTAGTCTTTTTCTGCGGGCAACTTCATCCTGTTAATTTTGATTTTACATCGTAGAAATTCACTCATCATTTTTGAAGTTACACTTCTTTTGGCGCGTTTAGTGTAAAATCTTAGCAAGCAACGGAATTTGCGCGTGCAGAGCTGCAGTATAAAGCTGGCCATAAGAGTCTCAGACTGAAATGACAAATGGACGAAATCAGTGCAATGTCTGTCGTCTTATACTAGACGACTCTAACCTTTGATTACAACCAATAGTCGTTTTAAGTGTCATCTAGCGAAATATAGTAAGAACTAAAATAAAATTTTGAAAGTGTTTTCAAATATTTGAGGTTAATTTTTTTAAGTATTATTCTTAGACTTTTTGAAGATTGTGTTTCAATAAATTTGTTGCATGTACATGTATAAAAAATAGTTCTTAATCACATAAGTATACATGCACCTACTTTTTTCTTTACGCGTCAAAAGATGTATAACTTCAAAAATAAATTCAGATTTAATGCCGAACGTTGTGTCGGAAACAGTCAAGGATGGTATATAGTTAATTAAAAAAGAGCTATTAACTTTTTCGTGTAAATATATTTTTCTTTCCGTATTTAAATAAAGAAATAATATACAAAAGAATAATTTATTGTTTGTGCAAATAACCGCCGTCAAGTTCATCTATAGATGAGATATTATATTGCATTAAAAATAATAGAAACCGTTCCGGATTATATGGAAAGACACATTAACAGGCGTAGATGCGAAAGGCAATGGGTTTGGCCGCATGCCAAAGTAAATTTGACAAACAGAGCCGGCTGAAGGAAACCGTTCTCTCCCTCTCACTGTTATTGATTTTATTAGTGTGTTTGCCATATGGCAACATACACTACTGGCGTCGGTCGGATGGCGGGACCTAGGGGTCGGACCAAAATTTCTCGACGTTTCATAACCTCCTAAACACTTTGGCACCATTTTTGAAAATGTTTATATATATATGTATATATATATGTGTACGGGCAATAACTTTCGAAAGACGTAATTGATTTTAACGAAATTTGGTCCACGTATTGAAATCCATCATCGCCAGAAGCCTATTTAAAATGGGCGTAATCGGGCCATTTTAAGGGTAGTTTTTTGGGGTTGAAAAATGTTTTTGGGCCCCAAAATACCGAAAAAGTTCTCAGAATCGTTTCAAAATTGACATTTAACCTGTTAGTAGCAATTAAAAAGTGTCCCTAAAATTTTAATAAAATCGGCCCAACAGGACCGGACTGACAAATTTTTTGGAAACACTAATTTGTAGAAAGTGACTTATTTATTCAAGGGTGTATTTAATTCGGTGTAGACGTTAGATTGATAATAATATTGCAGTTAAGAAAAAAAAATGTTATTTTAAGGGGTGTATTAAGGAGTCAAATTTTTTATTTTGCCCAAAAACCAACTTAAGTTTGCATAATAAAGCCACACTGCCTGTATAAGCAAATACACTATATTGTCGACAGGGTTTTGGCACTGCGACCCGGGTTTTTGTTTTCCATTTAGTCTACAGGTCAGTGACGGGCGATATTTAGTGTTCTCTTCTAAACATGTCATTTTTAACACGCTTTTAAGTGCTTCACCCGTTTGTTTGTTTGTAACGGAATCTTTCGGCTAAAGGTCCGCACCCACTGAATCGGCCGACTAGTGCGTGGGAACTCATTTAACTTCTTGTATCCCAATACTGTCGATCGTGCTGAGTCAATCCAAGCTGATTTATTTTATTTCTTTACACCCTACAATCAGGCAAAGACCTAATTATATGTAGTATTATAGGAAACTATGATAAGATAGGCAACCTAATGCACATAGGAGTTTGACAAGTAATCAGCCATGGCCTTGAATAAGGAACCATCTCGATATTTAATTGGAATTAATTGAGGGAAACCATGGAAAACCTCAACAAGATGGTCGGTACACGAATTACTGTTTCTCGGCGAGAGGCAGTAGGAAAAAGTCCCAGCCCACATTTGCCTCCGTCGGGATTCGAACCCGGTACCTTCCGAATGCGAGTCTAGTACTCTAACCATTACGCTACGGTGTGGACTCTTGTTTTAAACATTTCAGGCGATCTTATTCAATTTGGTTCGTTCGATACGGTCTCAGCTCTGAAAGCCGTACCTGGAGACATTTTGTATGTATTTTATGGTGAAATGCCGGGAGTTGTTTAATGCCCTCATCAACTCCCCGTTGTGTCAACAACGAACACCGGTGAAACCAATACTATACAACGCACACCAGTAAAACCAATACTATATAACGCACCAGATATTGCTTCATCATATAATGTCAACTGATTAAATGCTTTGTAGAAATTTGAAAGCTGCGCACTCCTATATTTATTCACTTTTCTGTGATGGTGGCAGGAGATAGCGAAGCGTCAGTTCTGTACGATCGTGAATATAGATCGACTTTTTCAGTAGTGGTGGGTCGTTGACGATTTTAGAATCATGTTTTGTTGACACTAGTCAGGAGACATAATCAAGTCACACGAATTCATGGTAAAATACTCGCCACGGTTCTAAAAGGTTCTGAAGTTAGTCACAAACAGCGTCGCAAATGCATATTTTAGAGCCGTCCTGGTTGTTTTGTGGGAAAGGAAGACTCCCACCATTCCCAGTTACCGGCACAGAATGTCACAAACTATTATTAGTGCATTTGCACATACACTATTGGCTTCGGTTGGATGGCGGGACCTATGGGTCTGACCAAATTTTTTCGACGTTTTATAGAACAGTTTGGCACCTCTTTAAGTTTTGTAGGTTCAGGTGTTCAAACATTTTATCAAATTAAAAGATAGCCTTTAAATACCCATAATTTCTAAACTGAAGGATCCAGAAATTATAAGTACGGAAATTTTGAAAAATATCTTAATAATTTCGTTTCTTGCGATTAAAAAAACAACATTCTACCTCTAATTTTGACCGATCGATGCAAAAATAGATAAATTTCAATGCACATTGATTAAACAAAAATGTTTATTAATCAAATATTTTCTTTATAAGTGTTTGAAAGCGCTATGTTCTGTTCTAAGGCATTGTTTGATTCAGTATGAAATGAATCTTATTAAAAACATTTGAAAAATAAAATTTGATAATAGCTACCGCAGTTGTAGACGAAACGTCAGGAAGAAAAACCAATGGACCACGGCGTACAAGTTCGGAAGCCGAGAAGTATTGCAATAACACCGGTGTGAAAGCATACAAACTTGGATATAAATAAAACAGTTTTCAACAAATTCAAATAAAAACGTTTTGTTTCACAACGTTTCCGTTTGATCAATGTGCGGTGAGCCTAAGCTAGTAATTATTGTCAATTCAGGTATATGACGTAAGCAAAAACCACCATTTTGCAGCTGCATTGTGCATTCATGTGATAATCACTCGTCGTCATCTCGACCCACATTTGCAGTCTCGATATGAGTTCTACTTCTGTTCAATGTTTGCAGGAAATTTAACCCTTTATTGGCCGACGGAACTTAAAAGTCTTAACCTAGTTCCATACTATTATAAAATAAAGAATCAATATATCTTTTTTTTTGCGGAGGTTTAAAATGTTTTATTACTTTTAAATAAATTACAAACTCACCTCATAGAAAAAAGTAGGGTTAATGTTTCACTGACCAGTTACGTAGCTTCCGCCATATTCGTTACTTTGCTTCCACCACAAAACTTTGAAATTAATTTTTGGATTTTAGCTGTCTTTTATTAGACATTCGAGACCGAAATTTCGGCAAGATTAAAATATTATTATCAACGAGTCGGGCATGAAAATATTCAAAATCGAAAATCACGCACCAGAGTCTGTCAGAAACTGTCGGTTTTTTAAATTAACAGACATTAAATTTTCCATTTAAACACCTTATCTATTAATTCAAAAATAATGAAAAATAAAACTTTTATAAATTAAATGACAGCAAAAAATCTTACCTTAATAAGCTATTAGGTACGTTACTTCCACCATATTCGTCATTTTGCTTCCACCACAAAACTCCTGCAAATTCTGTTTTTAGGTTTGCTTTCAAAACGCAAATTAGTTTAAGCAAAATTAAAATATTATTATCAACGAATTGAGCTTATAAAAAATCGAAGTCGTTACGTGGCAATATAATGTTTGGTTATTATACACGCGAACGCAATACGGTTTTGAAATTCAAGTGCGGTGAAGGTCTTAAATACTGTTAGGAACACTTGAATGGTTAAAGACCTTTGCGTCGTGCTTTTACTTTAAAGCTTGCTCTGACTGGAACCAGTACTTAAGGATACGTTTAAAGGAACGTCATAAGAGTCCCTTACTGTGACATTGTTATTATTAATTATTGATTCTATGTGAATATGTTAACATATTAGAAATAACTCTTTAGCACACAAATACCTAATTTCGTGATGTGAGTTTTTTTGTGCGACCTTTGAGGTTTACACTGCCAAATTACCAGTAAGATCTTAGCAAATTAAACACAAAAAATATTTTTCAAAAAGTCCTAAAATACACTTTTCAACAGTCTTTTAGTTTAAGCAAAAAACGGTGGAATCGATTTTGATAAAATTCTTTCGCATCATAGTGACCTTAATAAGTTTCATTTAGCACCGTAAAAAAGTCGAGTCATTTTTTAATGGCGAGATTTCGGGTAATATCACTTCTTTCAGTATTTATGTTTAAACCAAATAAGGCTGGACCGATTTTAATAAAATTTCTCCAGATCATACTTACATTATACGCGTCGAGCCATATAACCCTAACGTAGTCGATATCATTTTCTATTCAGCTCAGCCTTCTGTTTTTGTAAATACAAACCGATATTTTTTGTCATTCGATAGATTATCGTGTTCACATAATTGAGTTATTCATTTTTTTATAATAATAATAATAATTATAATGCGTTTAACGGCCGTTTGTCGACATATTGTGTCATAATAGACGCCATTTGTACCATTAATATTCTCTATCTTTGTCACTTTCCGTTATTTATCTGTATTTTTAAAACTTCAACTTAATTAATAACAATGGGCGAATAAAGGAATTATAAGAAATTAGGATAATATCAGAATGAGAGCATAGGAGTTTGACAAATAATAGGCCATCAAGGTCTAGAGTAAGAAAATCATCTCGATATTTATCTGGAATTAATTGAGGAAAACCTCAACATGGTGACCGCAACAGGAAATACCGTTTCTCGGCGAGAGATAGTAAGCAAAATCCCCCGCCGGAATTATAAACCAGTACCTCCTGAATGCGAGTCTAGTACTCTCACTACCCTTTTGGACTAAAGTCAGACGATCTCTCCTTCCAGGCTACTAGAATGCTAGAAGGTTAGACGGCTATAAACATGGTCACGTCTGTGATTGGTTGAGTCGATTGCTTACGTCACCGATGCCCTTGACTTGGTTTTTCAATTATTGTTATCCCAACTGTTTGGAAAAAGACCCCACGTGACGTCACAAGTCTATTTCCCCCGCCCTATCCCGCGTCTCGCCATACCTTCAACAATGCTAACACCCAACCTTAATTTCTAGTAACCTTGGATGTGTTTTAGTATATGTACCACTAGTTGAGCACCACTGACTTCCGTAAACGAGATTGGAACTTGGCATCATTACCATAACAATAAAAATAGGTACAGACAAAAAGAAAGAAGTATCGGTTGCTGGTGTTTCATTATTGTAAAGGGACTCGTTGAAGCGTTGATGTGCACTCGAGTCAATAGCGAGCGGGGCCTGTACGGGGCAAAAGGAAGGAGGACATAGTAACTTGACAAGTTTAAGTATCGGGGATATTAAAGTTAGCGAGGTGGAAATAAACGTAGTAGTCGCTACCGCCGCCCACTGTCACCGCCGTCCTCTTGACCCCTGTCTGTTTGAACACAAACTAAACATATTGTTGTATACGTAGCGTAACTGCCAACAATTCAGCACAGTGATCTGTCGCCGCAGCTCATTTGTTAAGATCGTATGTCACGTGACGGCTGCAATTTTTGAGGTTATAATTCTTTTGGCGCGTTGAGAATAAAATTTTAGCGGGCAACGGAACTGCGCGCGCACCGCTAACGAAAATTCGATAGTATGAAATTGGCTGCGCTAATGAAAATTCGAAAGCGTGAAGTTGGTCGTGCTAACGAAAATTCGGCGGTGTGAAGCTAGCTGCGCTAACGAAAATTTAACAGTATGAGGTTGGGCATAAGTGGCTCTGACTGAAATGACAAATGAAAGAAATCATCTGGAGACAAAACGGTTGTAACCTTTGATTACAACTAATAGTCATCAAACGGAATTTATAATATCGTATTTTTGATTTTTTCAAAATAAAATTTTGAAAGTGTTTTAAAGCAGCGTTTCCCAAAGTTTTCTGAGCGCGGACCGGAACGAGGTTTTAAAATTTTTCGCGACTCACCTTATGAAAAAAACATTTATTTGCAAAACGAATTTTATTTTTTATTAAAAATCAAGTTATTTGTTTGCATATTTCATACACAAAATTTTAAAATTTTTTTGTGCAACCCAGCAAAATTCTTCTACAATCGGGTGCCGAGTCGCAACCACACTTTGGGAAACGTTGTTTTAAAGTATTTGAGATCAATTTTTTGTAAGTATTGTTCGTTTTGAAGATTTTATTTCTTTAAATTATTTGCATGTGTATAAATTAAAATTTAGTTTTTAATTACGCCAAAGAAGTATAACTTCAAACGCGCGTACATAAGTACCCGTACCTAGTTTTTACATTTTTGCGAAACTTTAAAATTTTTTGTTGTATCGTACAGCGACTGCAATACTTTGTTTCGAAATAAGGCTACCCATATCCGCACTGGTTTTATTTTGTTTGTGTCGATTTACCGAACGGTTAATCAATACTATAATACCTACCTTTCGTATTCTATGTTTGGACATCGCTTTCACGTGTATAAGGTTAAAACTTGCTATATACAAAAATTATAACCTTAGATCATAGCTTCAGATAGATTTTCAATTAATTATTCGAGTAGAGTATTTTATGAATAGTAGATTTTCGAATTGAATCGAATAGTTTGGACTACGGGAATTCAAACGCTAATGAAACTCTATATATCACGGGCGTAGTTGACGTACATTAATCATAATATGAACGTTTATCTGATTCGCTTAAACCGGGACTCCTAAAGCTAGGGGTTTCCCCCGCGCTGTGGGCGCTGCGAACCATCAGCTACGCCAAACACCATTCGAAATGGAAAATCAATTTGCCAAATTTCGACTCAAAAAGAAAGAAAATCAAGCATTAATAATATACAGCTTTTGCCCTAAGCTTCGCTCATGCTAACTTCGTAATTGTCGCTTGCGTTATTATTGCTTTTAATCGTCTATAATTCCCAATCTATCTAACTATCTAATATTGCTTTTTCCAGAACCATACATACCGAAGATTAGAGTAACCTTAGGTTTTTTCTCGGAACCGATAGAATCTACTCCGATTTGAATGTTTTTTTTTAATGTCATAAATACAAAAGATTACAAAACCTTTATAGATTTTAAATTGACGCTTAACTCTCTGATTAGTCTAGTAAAAAATTCTAAGTTTGGCTAACGACTGACAGTATTCTAAATGAAAAATAAATAGGTTAATTTTGACATGTGGAAGAATAAGTCGTCAATAAAATGAAAACCGAATGCCATGTTAGATATTTTTAGATTATGCCAGATGTCATTATTTTAGAGCTGGGATGGTCCAAACTGAATATATCAGTGGCATCAAACATGCTGCATCATAACATGTTCGAAAATATGTAGTATAATGCAGAAGGAGAAAGACGCTAACTAAAGAGGGACTATACTATAGTTGAATAAGATGAATCCATTTCAAGTCTAGACAATGTTTTATCTAAGATGTCTGTAATTACGATTCATTTGGAAAGAGAAATACGACTAAGCTTGGACATGCATTTCCTTGAAAGAATTGGAAATGTTATCGAACTTAGAAGACGTATTCATTTATTTTCTGTATATACCGTTCAAATTGGAAACATTGCTTTGATAGATATGACTTTATTTAATTGTAATTTTACTTCAGACAGAAATAATCAAATCGTTTCGATGTCTGATGTTTAGATCAGTGTCATAACTACAGAGTGGCAAACCTGGCAAAAAGCCAGGAATTCCCGGTTTCAAGGGATATCGGGGCACCTAACTATTATGAGTGGAAGTACGATACATCGTTTGACAATAGTATTTTATGCATCTAGAATATAATGCATTATTTTTTGTTCAAGTCGTGACATTATGGAAAAACGAGCGTCACGCAAGTCATAAAAGCATTACGTTCGAGATACACATATTTTTTGCACGTAGGTACTTTCTATAAAATACACGATTTTCACTTCATAATAATATATCAAATAACTGTAATATTATGTGTGTGCTTTTGGATTGTTTACGAAAACTACGCCTGCTTTGTGTCGCTTTGCTATCTCCGTTCAACGCATAGAACTAAGCAATAGCTGACAGAGGTTGCTTCTCGAACTACTCTTGGATTGGTATAGTCACATTTTTTACTTTACGCACTAGCGCGAAATGGATCTTTTTGCTATGCAAAAATGTATTTATTTATTTCAATTCCCTCAAAATGTCACTGATTCTAATTTTGTAGTTACGCTACTGGTTTAAATTGAGGATTTGTAGAAAACTTCACTTTCTGTAAATACATTTTGTACAGCAAAATCAAATAAAACAAAGAAACTTTTAACTTTATAAATCTAAAGTTTTATATATAATGAACTCGACACAATACATTTCAATATGTTTGTTATAAAATATTTAACTTTATGAGAAAAGTATTTAACACTTTCATAATGTAGTGGTTATTACTTACCTCATTGTTAAGTCAACATTAAGCTCGGCTTCGCTCGCGTTAATTTCAGGCGACTTTTCAAGTATTATACAAAGAGCATTAAATTATTCTTGATATCTAATTGCTTCTAAATGTATTATTAGATGTCAGAAATAATTCTTTCGTCGTTTCAGCCTTGTCTTAACCCAGTCGTAACTGAATAAAAAGTATATACTTTTAGAATTAGAATTTTCTACAAAATAATACAATTTACAATAGTATTTAAATACATATGTTTAAAAACAAAACAAATACGAAAAAAATATAATTTCTCAGTTGTGGAACTAGATCCATCTGAAGGTAAAAGACCTGTTTTAGATGAACCATCTTAAAAATCTATATTGCATGCTGTTACTGCAGAAGAAAATAAGAATTCTCTGCTATAATATAGGTAATGTAATTCAGTTTACCAAGTTTAATAAAAATTGGTTCAGTCGTTTTCGAGATATGCTGGTATAAGCAGACGACAGGAAAAATTATAAAATTCTGTATCATTGGAAAAATTGACAACGAAGAATATTCACTAAAATCATGAAATATCGTTTCGTAACGTTTATACAGTGGAAAGGTACCTAAAATTGTATGTCCAGTAAATTACTAGCCTACTTAATTCGGCCTTTAAATCAAACGATCGTGGGTTCGAATCTCCGCTCCAGGATGTTTTGTGATGTCATTTAATTTAAATTGATGTAATTAGACGTTTATAGCCTTAGTCATCGAGCGTCTATCACGTGCAATAATAAATAAATTTAATGAAAAGATAATTCGTTTCGATTTTTGTTAATTAAAAACTATTACTTATCTTTTATATAGTTGCGGAAACCCAGTTTATTTTAATTAATACCTTAATTAATGCAGTTTTGTGTTCATAAAATCGTAATTAATTTAATTTTCAGTGAGAAAATATGTTTTATAGTGCAGTGCATTTCCTTGTTACTTTGTTTTAAAGCATTGGCATAGAACTATTTATAAATTACACCCAAAAGTAATTCAGCGTACTTTTTTATGATATATTTATATATTTTTTTCTATCTTTCAATTTTTTTCATGTTTTAATGCGTTTTGAACATCTGCGATATTTTTTTTAACAGCAAATGCTTTCTAATACGTTTGATATTTTCAAACTTATTGAAAAAGTCACGGGGAATCGATTCCAATAATCCCCAACAATTTTAAGTCGTCATAATTTCTAATCTGAAAAGGATAGAGCAAGTGTACCACAAACAGAGATGGGAAAAACGGGTCCAAAAGTAATGTATGGTTCTTTATATATAGTATTAATATTTAATATTGAAATATGATTGAAACATCTACTAAACAATTGTGGCTAATGAGTGCCTAATAATTATTCATTTTTATGATTTTTTTAACGACGCAGCGCCCCTGCATACGAATGAGTTTAACGGAATATATAAAAAGTAGTCAGCGAAGTAGCAAGTCGGTAATTTGCAGTTTTGCATTGTTCTCTTCGTGCTGTACTATACAAAAAGAATGCTTCATCCATACAGAAGTACTAACCACAAAACCAAACAGCGTATTACGAATTTTTTGTAACTAATGCAAATTAAAAATGGGTGTTTATTATTACACGCGGCTGAAGTGAATACTTTTTATACCAAATTAGTTGAATGAAGAGGAGAAGAATATTGACTTTGCCGGAAATGGGGGAGCAAAGGAGGGGTGCCCATGCGTTGCACTACTGTAAGCGCGAGCGAAGCCGCGTGTAGTCTAGTTTTTGTGGCTTCAGAAAAATTTTATAACTTCTATATAATAAAAAAAAAAACGTTTTTACAAAACGTGCGCACAAATAAAGTAAAAAAAATCTATCTGAAGATATAATAACTAAAACTTCGACATAAACAGTTTTGCCTTGTGTCCACAGATATATTCTAACCATTTATATTTTAGATACGTGTATTCGTGTTTTGCCTGACTTTGTTGCAAGTTGTTGAGTTGTATCTATTTGCGTTTGAATTACGCTGTAAAAAATTAAATATCTAACCGTATTTGTGACTAGTTTTTAAAATTTCTCAGATCAGTTAAAAATCGAGTATGCTGAATGAAAATAAAATCCTGATTTCGATTTTTTGGCTTAGAAACTAATCTAAAATACTTGACAATTTTCATTATAATAATAAACTTTAATATTATTATATTTTACAACCTTTTATTTAACTTACAATGTTTCTATGGTCGGGTCAAATCTTGCATCTGAATTTTAAAGCAGTTCTCTTCAACCGATTGAGCTAAAATTTTGCATACACGTTTAGTTTGGATGACAATGCATGGTTAGCTAAGTGACGTCATTCTAAATCTAATATGGCGAACTGCCCAAGATGGCGGACTAGTTATTTTTTATGCACTTCCATGATATGGGTATCAAATGAAAGGCTTTGCTGAGAAGAATTCGAAAACTAAAATGACGTCAGTCTAAAACCAATATGGCGGACTTCCAAATACGGTTGGATTGTGTTTTTTTTAGGGATAGTTTGGTGGTGCTCGACTGACAAAAAATGGAGGATTATTTTTTTCTTTAGAACTCCCTTGATATGAGTATCAAATGAGAGGGTTTGACAAGTAGAATGCAGTAAACCGTGTGACATTGTATCCAATATGGTGGCCAAAAGGCGTAATTAAAAATTCGAAAATAAAATATTAGAAAAAAACTTTTAAAAAGACAATCTTTTATTGCAGTGTACTAAAAAGGATAAAATATTTCTTAATAATTTCTGACAGCTGATGTCATGACTGCATTTCATACACCTCTTTTGTGCTGCTTTTCTTATTGTTAAAATTACTGTTGGATTCATTAAATGACATTTATTTGTTTTTCTTTACGCACTAGTGCGCTACACAGGCATAAAAATCAGCTATTTTATAGAAGAGTGTATTAAAAAAGCTGTATTACTATAGTTCGTGCAGGGGTGGATCAGTCAATTGCAGTCGTAATTATATCATTACACAAAAAACATTGATTTATGTGTGAATAAAAGCTCATTTAAAACAAATAATTCTTAATAGATTTTTATTATTGGTCTAACGTTTCAGTTACGCATGCAGTCTTCATCAGAGACCTTAATGCTAATAAATCGTCCAATACATTAAAATTTTAATTGCAGTAATTAATCTATTTGTACACTGTGCTACACCGAATTGACAACAAGAGTAAAGTTAGTGTAATGAGTGCAACAGCCAACGCGTTAGCAAACATTGCAAAATGAAAAAAATCAGAGTCAGTGTTGGGTTGCATGAGTGTATTTTTTTTTTGTTGAGCGTGTAGACACTATCGTGCATTCCGTCTAGTGGGTGATACATGAACTTCCTTCCGTTCTTTAGAATGCCTTCTTCTCATCTGCTTCTGGTTGCTGCTTTACCGACACGCAGCAGCGCAGAGCATAAACCGCTTTATACGGCTGGCTGACAGAACAAGTCTTTTCACCCGAGATGTGGCTTTGTGGCCGCAAAGACGTTTTTGTTTTCGTGTTATACAATTGAAATGTTGCCTGTTTTGTATCCGCATGACGTGACCATCAACATTTCAAATACTTTGAATGCGAGTTTAAAAAAATAATGTAAGAGGTGTAATAATTTAGCTTTTTTATTTATGATTGAAATTTGGATGTTCGGGCAGGCTATTAGTGGAGTGCCGTTAGACGCAAAAATTGTAAAACCTCGAAATCCAGGGCCAGTCAATGAATCTTCATGAAAACTGTTGGACTGCATTATTAAAAGCTCAAATAAAAAAATTAAAAAAAAAATTTGCCGCTCTCGATTGCGGGGTGGATGCCACTCCTTCTCGGGGATGAAAAATATTTCGTTGAAAATAAGCACGGAAATGGATAGGCTGACTAATTCTAAGCAACTTTTGTTCTATAAAGTTTTTTCTGAAAGTCCATACTTTTCGACTTATTCGCGAGTCTAAGTGTCAATTTTTCAACCATAAACCCACGTTTTCCCGAATAACTGAAAAAATAAGTATTTTATCGAAAAAATCATTCGTAGTAAAAATGTAGCTTATAAAAAAACAAAAATAATGGTGAGTTTATAGTGTCTGTAGACCCAATACAAACGGAGCAGTAATTTGTTGAAGGTTGGTTCTTATTCGTCAAAAGCCAAAATTGAAAGTTTCAACGTGAAGTTACCAAAATATAATGCATTTTTCGGGGGAAATTCATGGAACATTTTTTGAAGTACTTGAAAGAACCTTTATTTTTATTTTTTATAAAAGTCCCTAGCAACAGTTTTTATGAAGATTCATTGACTGACCCTGGATTCCGAGGTATAAACCTTACGGCACTCCACTATATGTATAAATAAAATTATATTCTTCAATGTTCTATTAAATAAATTAAATAAATTTTTTGAAACGTCGGCATGATACAACATTAAAAAACATTTATTTATAGCCTAGACACACCTTCAACAATGCTAACGCTTAACCTTAGTTTCTAGTAATCGTGACTTTCTTTGACCACTCAGCTCCAATAAAATTAGTTGCATACGCTCCTGAGTACGTGACTTTGACGACAAAATTTGACGGCCAAGGTTTTTTTCTATTCGTACCAATTTGGTTTTGATCTTTTACAGTAGGTACTGTTTTTAATATTTGCTTTGATGAGGAAACTCCATTTAATTTTTTATTCATTTCTGAATAATTGGTACTGAAAAATGTAATTAGAATAAATGCAATAAATTAAGAAAGTTTTACGAAACGAATAACAACAGTTTTGTATAAAATGAGAAAATTGAACGGAACGTGTGGAACCGAGTTCTTGTACAAAGTTTTATGTCAATATTAAAACAAAAACTTTATGTACAAACGCCAAAGTTATTTTTAGGCAGCATAAACCTAAATTTAATACAATTATTATTATAGTCAGCGCGTCGACTTGACTTTAGTTCTTTGCTATAAAAAACTTACAAACAAAATTTTCAGAATCTTCTGAAATACGCTGAAATGTTTGCGTTTAAACAGTTCGGCCATACTGGAAATTTTACGAAGACAAAGTTTACCTTGTTTCTCTGTCATATTGATTTAAAGGGCAACAAACAGAGAAAATACTACTGATTTGATGAAATCAAATTATTTTGTTTTACTTTACGAACTAGTGCAAAATGGGTCATTTTACAACCACTACAGAGGGAATGGTGCAAAAAACTATTTTTAATATCGAAAGTTTCAGTGAAATCTCACAGAAACTGTTAGGTACACTATGATTAGAAAAAGTACGCCTGTCAAAATCATGTTCGTAGTCTATGGTTTCGCAGAATTCTCGTTATCACAATTAATATAGACTTGGAGGCTTTACCGAGACAAACATTTAATTTAAAATCCATGCATTTTTATGGCAGAAGTTATTGTGAATGAAATAAACTTCCACCAATCACAGACACACACGCTAAAAGCCGTCATGCGAAAAACTACTTGTCTTTACATTTTTAAACGCTTTTATTTAACTTGCCCTGTTTATTTATTTATTTGGGTCAAATCTAGTAATTAAAATTTCACCCCCTTCCTGTTGACAGATTGATCTGATATTTTAGGATAGTACAATCAGATTGTGGCTTTATTTGGAAAATCCGCTGTTCAAAAACCTATTCACAAGTGGCATAGACTATATACACTATGATCACAAAGTGGATGAGCAGTGAGCGAAAGTGTATAGCGAGTCAGAGATTCCGTAGACAATATCTGAGTTAAATAATTTACTGTTCGTTGGCTCATGATTATTTCGTTGCACTGTTAAATTTTTTTCTGAAAATTCAGATAAATACTTATGAAGCAATTTTCACCACGATTTTTTTCTGAAAATTAAGAATCTGTATTTCTTAGATATAACATGCATTTATGAATTTTCTGCTACTTTCTAAAAATTCAGAACTATTTTATTCTTAAATCATTTTCTGAACCTTGGTTCTAAAATTTCGAAAGCGTTAGTTTATGAATTTTCAAAATATTTTTAACAGTGTGTTAAGCTAAAATCGATTCAAGCAAAGCCAGAGCGGAAAAAAAATCTGGGATAACGTTTGAGTGTGCAAGGACATAGCTAATATTGAAACGTAATTTTATATTGAAATTGCAAGAATCTATATAATATTTATTATTCAGAAATATTTCATGAGAAAACATAATTAAATTCTTTATGAAAATATTAATTCTATATTTTGTCTCAAAACAATTTCTTGGACGATTCTTAGAAATATCAGGGAATTTTCAAAGGTAAATGTATCCATAAACGAAATTAAACTATAACTTAATGTATGCAAATTAGATTTAGTTTTATGTTCTGCTCTAACACTGTATTATATAAACTTTATAAATTCCTCTCAAAGAGATTAAAGTGGGGTAAAGGTGTGGTCATTTATAAATTTAATTTATTAAATCTGTCAGCGTCATTACAAATAATGGTAAACAATATTATATAGAGTAACAGAGGTTTAAAACTAGTATTTCGACCCGGATTCGCCCCAGTAAATTCAAGTTTAATAATCAAGAGCAACACTATCACATTACTTACTGCAACAGTTTATCTCATGTTTTATTTATTACAATATTCAATTTGAATGTATTTTTTGTGTCTATTTTTTATTAGTTACACTTGCTGTGCGCAGAATTATGGAAATTATAAATACTACTGTTTGAATTACTGTTAACTTTTATACATATTATATAAATAAAAACCCGGGGCGCAGTGCCCAAACCCTGCCGACAATATAGTGTATTTGCTAATACAGGCAGTCTGGTTTTATTACATGAACTTAAGTTTGTTTGTGGTCAAAATCAAAAATTTAACCCCTTAATACACCCCTTAAATTAACAGTTTGTTTCTTAATTGCAACATTACTATCATCGAACATCTATAATACCAAATTAAATGCACCTTTCAGTAAATAACTCACTATCTGCAAACTAGTGTTTTTATAAAATTTGTAAGTCCGGTCCTGTAACTGAAATTTTAGGACCACTTTTTAATTGCTACTAAAGGGTGAAATTTCAATTTTCAAACGATTCTGAGAACTTTTTCGGTATTTTGAGGCCCAACATTTTTCAACCCCTAAAAACTACCCTTTAAATGGCCCGATTACGCCCATTTTAAATAGAATTCTGGCGGTGATGGATTCCAATACGTGGGCCAAATTTAGTTGAAATTAATTAGCTCTTTCGAAAGTTATTGCCCGCACATTATGTATATAAATATAAATATTTTTAAAAATGGTGCCAAAGTGTTTAGGAGGTTATGAAATGTCGAGAAATTTTGGTCCGACCCCTAGGTCCCGCCATCCGACCGATTCCAATAGTGTATGTTGCCATATGGCAAACACACTAATAACAGCTGTTATTTTAAGGAAGTCGAGCGTAACTAATGAGTCAAAGTAGTGTTTGAATTATTCTGTCTGCTCAATTTTTCTAATAGTTATAAAAATGTATAATTTAAATTTATTTATAAATCGATAATTGTTATTTATTTTAATAAAAGAAAGCAATGACTTCATTATTTTTGAGGTTATATGCATCCCTATCGATAAACGAGAATAAAAAATTTAACTTCAATTATTTAAATAATAATTTCAAATATAATCAAGAAAGAATAAATCATAACTTACCTGAAGCGCTAAAAACTGATTAATCTATTGAGTTACCTGAAAAGTACAAATTTATATTATAATCAAATATAAACTAAATAATTATACAAGTATAATAATAATTTTTAAAACTTTTTTTCTAAGAAACTAAGCGATGAATCATTTTCAAATTTTGAGAATGCACTACTTTTATATGCATACTAAATTTCAAATCTTAAATTTGGAAAATTCGTTTGACCTAAGATTTGCCCGAAACCTCTTTTATCTAAAACTTCTTTAAGAACTCTTTACTTCCACCATTTTATACCCGCCATCGGGTTTAGAATTTTGTTTAAAAATTTTAAAACCATATCGCAAAAATAATATTCGACGAAATAAAGTTTGATTAGTGTATTTCATTTTCAAAGCGAGGTGATAAATGTATCCGTCCGTGAAATTTCATTTTTCAAAATCTCTTTTGTAATTTAAAAACATGGCGTACTAGTTTTATAATAATTGATGCCTAAAAGCGTTATTCAGGTTGAATTAGTATTTTTGGGGGTGTGTGAGTACTTGTAAAGTTAATTACGACCGAGCAAGCAAGAAAAGTACTTACCGATCAAAGTATAAAAAATAAATTAAATTTTAAAAAATCACAAATATACAGAAATAATTTAATATTTCATCCTCAAAGGCATTGCGGACTATTGTAAAATCTTCAATAATATCAGCTACTTTTGTATGGAGAAGAAAGTATATTAAATTATTTCATAGTTTCAAATCAACCAAATATGGATATTTAGTCGTTTCAACATTTAATTTAATTCGTTTATGCTCTTTAAATTAAACTCTCTAGCCAGGAACTAGAGATAGGAAAAACGGCTCTTTTAAGTGATCTGCATCTTTGCATCTGGATCCCGTATGTGAGCCGGCTCACTGAACCGGTTCAAAGAGAGCCGAGTTCTGAATATGTTACTGTAATCTGCCACTGAGTTACCTAGTTCAGTCAATCAGATCACGACCTGTATAGAATCAAGAATGCATAGCCAAACAGGTGATGCATGAGTCATTTGAGCTGACAGATGCATCAAAGCAAGACCTGATACGTAAGTGTAAAATATGCTTATGTGTATTAAGTGTTTCACTGAGTTATGCGGATCTGTTGATCCGTCGGCTCAAAAAAAAAGTGAGTCGGCTCTCACGGATCTTCTGTCGGAGTCGGCTCTTTGAACCGGTTCAGATCTGAGTTACCCAACTCTACCAGGAACCATATCGCAACACAACAAACCGCATCAAAATCGAACGACCTACCAATAAGATATACCGCGTCCCATGCACACACACCTCGTCAAACGCATAGCGCCTCATTTTGGGTCGGAGTGATTTTCACAGCACTCGACTTGAGATTGATGGCACAACATTATATCTAATGTTTCCGATATTTCTACAATCTGTTTCTAATCTTGCTACCGTGTCGACAGACTTTGACACAACTTCCAAACTGTATGAAATTAAAACAGCCACGTTTGACAGACCAGTTTAACAATGTCAGCTGGAATGTGTTTGTGCGCAGTTGTTTTATGTGGACGACAGTACTTTTTAGAGACAGCTCTGGCCACCTATCCAGTGACGGGTATGTATTTAATTAAATGCCGCAAATGTGTATCCGCAGCGGTTGTTCTCTTCCATTTGTTTGTGTGTTTGTGAGTGTGTAAAGAGTTGGCGAGAGCAACGGAACTACTACATTCGCCCACCCACTGGATACGTCGCGCTGTTGACCTACCGTTTGCTACCGTAGTATTTTTTAGGGATGTTCCAATAAAGTATTTGTCACTATAAAACATTATATTTTGAGTCCTATCTCACCGATAGGCAACAATACGTGAGACTAGTAAGCGATATTGACAGTTGCAATTCAGATCTGAAGACAATTACAATAGGGGTGCCACAGGGCAGCGTTTTGGGACCATTGCTTTTTATTTTATACATAAATGACTTGCCCAGCCAGATCGCTGATGCAAGGACCATTTGTTATGCTGATGATACTAACTTATTAATTACGGGGAAAAATTGGAATGAATTGTCTCAAATAGCCACAAAAGTCTTAACTACTACAACAAACTGGTTTGAAAACAATAAACTATCTTTAAATAAAAGTAAAACTAACATAATGGTATTTCAAACGTCACAAGGGGCAACACAAACTTAAAAAAATATTACCTTAGGAACTTATAACTACGAACTGTCTACAGATACAAAATTCCTAGGCTTAACGATAAATCAGCACATCAAGTGGTCATCGCATCTTAGTGACTTGGCTGGGCAATTGAGCAAAATTTTCTATTCTTTGAGTCATATGTCACGTACAGTAGGCACGAACACGCTAAGAATAATGTATTTTGGTAGCTTTCTTGCCAGACTTAGATACGGCATCATTTTCTGGGGAGCTCCAAACACTGACGTAATTTTTGAATTACAAAAATATGCCGTAAGGATATTAGCGGACTTAAGAACTCGAGATTCCTGTAGAGGTGTATTTAGGAGACATGGTCTTATGACGCTTTCCTGTGTGTACATCTACGAATGCCTTATGTTTGTTAGGAAAAATCCTTTGCTTTTTGATAATTATAAATTAAACCATGATCTTAACACTAGGGGGGTAAATGACTTCCGTTTGCCAGCTCGTTCCTTAACTTCCTTTGAGGGAGGTGCACTTTATAACTGTTTAAAGATATATAATAATTTGCAAGCAAAAATAAAAAACATTGAGACCCTTTCTCGCTTCAAGAAAGTAATAAGGAATGAACTGATAACCGAAGAATTTTATAAACTAAATGAATTTTATATGTAAATCTGTAAATGACATGTTACAAACATACAGTCAATTGTAACGAAATATATTATTATTATTATCATTATAATAGCTGTACTTTGCTGCAATTGTTAAAAAGCATCCATTGTTACAACGCTAGATTAGAAAAAAATATTTTTAAACACTATCACCCTCGAAACTTAAACACGGAACTTTTCACTATCGTGACAGAATAAGTTATCAGTTTCTCTACAGGAACATATTTAGCAGTCAATGACAGTTTTTTTTAATAGACAACTTATTGACGTCTACACCGATATGTGTAATTAGCCACGTCTTGTAAAATAACAGTTACAAATATGCTTCAAATAGGGAAAGAATAACTGTTTAGATGTGTCACTGTAGAGTTACTAATAACTTATTACGCCATGATAGTGAAAAGATTCGGGTTTAAATCCCGACGGTAACAGTGTTTGTTTAATATAGCATTGTAACAATGGGTGCTTCTTAACAAACTATAGCTATCCTGGTGTTTATTAATTTAGTCTTAAAGTGATATCAGACGTTTCATTTTTTGTTCATTTCTGTCTTCATTCTGCATCTTTCATTCGAAATGAAACGTCTGAACACAAAATGAAACAATCATGAAAAATAAATTCATTAATGAACCGATGCAACAACGCTAGATATCGGCATTCGGCATGATTCATTCGCACTCCGAATGAGCGAAAAATGAAACGTCTGAACACAAGGAAAAACATTCATTCGGGTTTGATCATTTTGTGTCGTGTTTTGTAGGGACTACGACACCGCATAGTGAATATATTCTGTCTGTGTATGAGACAAAATGATATTCAAGTGGAACGACCAATACACGCTGCTGTTTTTGAAGAATTTATATATCAATGTCTTTTGAACCACAAACTCGACGAATACAAAAACAGAACAATACAGACAAATTCTATAAAATCTCTAATTAATAATTTAACCTTAGACTTTGCTTCTTTTTTGTCAAATCTTCGAACAAATAATCACAAAACAAACTAATTCCAAGGCGCATAACTTCAATCGACGACATCTTCGAGGAAAAGACAGAATGAACGTTCATTTCTATGTCATTCTGTCTGTGCCGTGTGAATGCGGAATGAAACAAAAATGAACATTCAGTCAGATGAACATTCATTCGGAATGAACCGTCTGATATCAACTTTATGAATTATACCATAGTGAATATTTTACTAATGTAAAAAATACGTGATTCAAGTGTGTGAATACGATCATTTATCGAATAAGAAATCAGAAATTATCGGTTTGCATTCACAAACACGCACGCATGATTTATTATTTCGATTTTAAAAGTGCAATGTTTTGACATTTAAAAAATGCTGTTCGTTATGATGGTTCAAAGTGTGAACTGAATTGACACGGCTCAGAACTTTTACGAAGCTAGAATTTGGTTACGTTATTTTTTATACTTCTTACGCTAGTCAATTTTCGTTAAGAAATATTGACCCATCCCTGCATTAATAAAAACGAGTAGCTCTACACAAATTTGTACTGTTATTTGTAACTGTAAGTTTATTTAAGAAGTATTCCTTATTTTGCTTCTAAGAGACGGTTTATAAATTTCTTTGTTAGTGTATTTGCCATATGGCAACATACACTATTGGCATCGGTCAGATGGCGGGACCTAGGGGTCGGACCAAATTTTCTCGACGTTTCCTAACCTCCTAAACACTTTGGCACCATTTTTAAAAATGTTTATATATATGTATATATATATATATATATATATATATATATATATATATATATATATATATGTGTGTGTGTGTGTGTGCGGGCAATAACTTTCGAAAGAGTTAATTGATTTTAACTAAATTTGGCCCGCATGTTGGAATCCACCACCGCACGAACCCTATTTAAAATGGGCCCAATCGGGCCATTTTAAGGGTAGTTTTTAGGGGTTGAAAAATGTTTTTGGGCCCCAAAATACCGAAAAAATTCTCCGAATCGTTTCAAAATTGAAATTTAACCCTCTGGTAATAATTAAAAAGTGTCCCTAAACTTTTAATAAAATCGGCCCGACAGGACCGGACTTACAAATTTTATGAAAACACTAGTTTGCAGATAGTAAATTATTTACTGAAAGTTGTATATAATTTGCTGTAAAGGTTCGATTGATAATAATATTGCAATTAAGAACAAAAAAGTTATTTTAAGGGGTGTATTAAGGAGTCAAATTTTTTATACACTATATTGTCGACAGGGTTTTGGCACTGCGACCCGGGTTTTTTTTTATATTAAATAGAAGTTAGGAATACTTGTACCTACTTTCTTTACAAGATTTTCAATTTTTTTTTATATTATTTTTATCACAATATTATGGTAGCGTCCTTTATAAGAGGTATTTTAAGTAATTTAAGAAGTTAATCTGGAGTGAAATATGAATAAGAATATAAATCTGTAATAGTTCAGATATTATAAAAAATATAGATTAGTCTACTTTGTTTGCATCGTTTACTGCAAACCCTTTCCAAGTTCAATCCAGACAGGCGAAATATTTGCTGTCAAAAACTTTAAAGTACTAGATCCAGATAACCGTGCCAGTTAGTTGGCTTAATTATAGCATCAACATTATCTTAATAAATTTCACTAACAAAATTAATGTAAAAATATTTATGATAGATTTGAGTGTAGTCGTTACAGTGTAAGTAGGTAAATTAAAGAATAATAAAAAAATATAAATATATTTATATAACGGCAGCAATCATTTAATGGAGATGGGTACTACCAAAAGTTGCCGCTAGGGGCGCCAGCTATATAACGACTGCAGTCTGTGAATAGTTCATAGCATTGTGTGCAATATGAGTTAAGTTCAAATAATAAAACATTGACAATGCCGATATGCTGTGCTTACAAATTTTTAGTTTTGTATTTCCAGTGTCCGGAACTAAAAAATAAATAGCTATCAAAAGGTAAAAAACATTTATTGTAATTGGTGTGACGACAGCTTGTGAATCCACTTTACTAAAGAAGATTTTGCTACCGAAAGAGAAATTACAGATAGAACAACGAATAATTATATTTATTTAAAAACCCGGGTCGCAGTGCCAAAACCCTGCCGACAATATAGTGTATTTGCATGTATAGGGCCGTGCGGTTTTATACTTTTATTATGTGAAATTAAGTTTGTTTTTGGGCAAAATAAAAAATTTAACCCCTTAATACACCCCTTAAAATAACATTTTTTTTCTTAATTGTAATATTACCAATCTAACGTCTACACCGAATTAAATATACCCTTCAATAAATAAGTCACTATCTACAAATTAGTGTTTTCAAAAAACTTGTAAGTCCGGTCCTGTCATACCGATTTTATTAAAATTTTAGGGACACTTTTTAATTACTACTAAAGGGTTAAATGTCAATTTTGAAACGATTCTGAGAATTTTTTTGGTATTTTGGGGCCCAAAAACGTTTTTCAACCCCTAAAAACTACCCTTAAAATGGCCCGTTTACGCCCATTTTAAATAGGCTTCTTGCGGTGATGGATTTCAACACGTGGGCCAAATTTCGTTAAAATCAATTAACTCTTTCGAAAGTTATTGCCCGCACACATATATATATATATATATATATATATATATATATATATATATATATATATATATATATATATACGCATATATATATATATATATATATATATATATATATATATATATATATATATATAAATATATATACATATATATAAACATTTTTAAAAATGGTGCCAAAGTGCTTAGGAGGTTATGAAACGTCGAGAAATTTTGGTCCGACCCCTAGGTCCCGCCATCCAACCGACGCCAATAGTGTATGTTGCCATATGGCAAATACACTAGTAAAATTTAAAACGTCGCAGATTTACATTGAATTATTCCTTATTTCAATTACGCAATTTCGGAAGGAACACGTAGCTTTGAAAAACAATCACAACTTTGATTGTTATGTACTTGCTGCCATCTGACGTACGCTTGCCATGTGCCCGTGTCCATTTTCACTATAAAAAATATCAAATGACTTGAGAAAATGTACGGACTGAAGTCAAACAAGGAATCAAAATCGTAGTAAAGGGATCCTTTTTAAATAAGTAGAAGAAAAATTGTTTGAATATAAAACATTGAACAGAAAACTGTTTGGTATACCTAATCCGTATTTAGTTCAAAGAGCATTCTTGTTGATATCGTCTCATATAATGAATGCACAAAGCGACACCGGTCTAAGACGGGGAAGTACAGACGAGATGTCAAGAGAACATAGTGCCAAAGGAGGTATGAATACATTCCAGTGCTCTCAACATTTTAGAATGTAGATTCTTTGTGTATGGCTTACGGTATTTCATCTATCATTAAAAAAGTATCATTAATATATAAAATAGTAACGGATTTCTCATCTGTATTTTCAGTTTCTTGAACCTGAGTTTTTTAAATAAGAAAATATAATTCTAAAATCTTTTGTCTGTATCAACATCGTTTAAGATCAGCTGAACCGATTTTGATGACATAATTAAATGGTTTCCAAACTTAAAATATCAAAAAATAGTCAAGATTAAAATAGGATGGGATGGTCACTTGGCCCAAATGCATCACATTTTGAAAGGATTTTTGTGCTTCCCCTTATTATTGGATCTAGCCAGCGAATAATCTTGGTGTTCTTATGAGCTCCAGAAGATTGGCTACTAGATTGTTCTGTGGAACTATTCCATCATCATCAATATATCCAAAGATGGTTGTCCTCCAGTAGGTTACAACCTCACATTCGAACACTATTTGGATGACTGTTTCACCTTCAGTTTCGCAAAATCTACATACTGTTTATTCCTGTTGTATTCCCATCACATGTAGGTGTTTTCTCAAAAACTATTAAAGTAAAGAAGTCAATGTGTTGCTTTGTCTGTACAACAATTTGGAAATTTAGCATTTTCATAAAAATCAGATTAATGCAAGTTAATCATTCGATTTATTTGATGATGCAATGAAAAAAGCCAGCATTGTCGTCGCCAAAAGAACGAATATTTTTCACCAACAGCACGAATGATTTAATATTGTTGCACAGTACTTAGACACCTTCTTACCGCACGAGCATCGTGGCTGCCGAGACAAACATTATTCATTCATCAACTTACAAAATGAAAGATACGACTTATTTGATCGCATATCTACCGATTATTATTGGTAAATAAAATCGCTCGAAGCAAACGGCGCGCCGTCCTTATCGTAGATAGATATTCGTTCAGAATGAACACCGGGTGCAAGTGAAAGCTCCGTTATCGTTACGATAATCCCGTGGGTATCGTCATTCTTCGGCCATATTTCATAGAATCATTATTCACCCGCCGGTAGCCGACCAGACACCTATTTATGAGAATATTCCCGCAGGAACCTTTGTTCTATTGGAAATAGGCTTCCTGTGCACAGAAACGCATGTATTTCAATGTTCTCTATATTTTAACTGATTTTTTGCTTGCTTTCATCAAGCAAATGTATGTTTTGGTAGTGTTACACGGTGCGAGAAACTTGAACGAGTTACTGAGATCTAGCACTAAAAGCAAGTGATTTGGAAGATTGATGTAATTTACACATTTGTGAAGTAACTATTATAACATTTATAATTCGTAATAATTTATTATTTAAATATTTATGGATAGTGGGTAACTGGACACAAATAAATGGAAATTCTAAGTTTTCTAAATTTGCTACGTTTCGTAGGTTAGTTTCCTACTTCTTCAGGCAAGTTTATAGTTTAGAATCTTTGTCGATATGTTTGCAGTTTGCAGTGATATCATCTTGTCATTCATTTAAAAAATATATTTTTTTTAAATTATTTTTTAAATGAATGACAAGATGATATCACTGCAAACATATCAACAAAGATTCTAAACTATAAACTTGCCTGAAGAAGTAGGACATTAACCTACGAAACGTAGCAAATTTAGAAAACTTAGAATTTTCATTTATTTGTGTCCAATTACCCACTATCCATAAATATATAACATGGACGATAACAACTCGAATTTATTATTTAAATTTTTGGAAAAAGTCTGTTCGTCTGTTAGTGTGTTTGTTTGTGAGCACGATAAAATTTGCTTTACTATCTTGAATATATGTAATCTGGTATTTCAGTTATATTGAGACTCTATATCAATATGATATAGGTTTATATGCATAAATATTTTTAGAGGTGCATTAAATATATAGTTGGTACTCATTAACATTCCAATAAAATTTAATAAAATGAAAGTTTTTACCTTCTGAAAAGAATGAGTCAATTAAAAGTTTATTGTTAGAAAAAAACAACTTCTGTATTGTTTTAATTATGTGAGCTTTAACAAAAGGCTCAAACTTTATCCACCTGCGTATATAAAGTTAGAATTGTAATATTTTTAAATTGCTCTTACAATTATTCTTGTTTGAACTACATTTGCAAATATAAATTTGACCATTTCATCTCCACAAGTGCGAAATGGTACTAATTTAAGACAACATTTATTTTTCAAAATTTTACAGTATTTTTTTGTTTAAGGACCCTCGAATAAAAAAAAAACATTTTTTTTTTGAAAAAAGTTTGTTCGTCTGTTATTCTGGGAGAAACGGTAAGGCGAATCACAACAGAATTTTGTTAAGATGTTTGACATGTAAATATGAAGAAACCTATTGCTTTAAGAAAAATTGGTGCATGCGCAGATGAAATATGCACTATACCGTTTTTTTCTGTTTTTATAAAGGTATACTTTTCATTAAGGTTTATCATTCTATTTATTTTTCCAAAAAAGTTTTGTAGAAAAAATTTTCTTACAAACTATGACGTCAGAAATATTTTTAAAATTAAAAAAAATCAACTCTTTTTTTCTTGTGAAGGTCTGTCAAAAAGAAATTAGGTAGCTGACAAGCATGCTTTAGATACTTTTTACATGTGATTACGTAATCATGCAAACAAATAGCAAATATTATATTAGTAGATATTTTACATACGCTTGTAGCTACGTACCAGCTGAATTAATTTAGTATAAGAGCTTTTGTCTGCTATAATTGTTAAGAAACATTCATTGTTGTAGCACTATATTAGAAAAATTTATTATTCCAACACGTCACCGTCAGGATTTAAACCCGAATTTTTCCACTTTCGCGGCGGAATGAGTTACTCTACGGTGCACACAAATCAACATTTTAATCCTTCATAATATAGCGATTTACAACACTCAAATTCACTACATGCGAGAGCCAATTTTTTCGCTTTAGCTAGACATTAACTCTCACAGTAGCGAGGGCTCTTCAATGAATCAAAGATGAACTTTCCATTATTAATACGGTCCTAAGTCTCTCGCATGTAGTGAATTTCAGTATTGTAAATCGCTATATTATGAAGGATTAAAATGTTGATTTGTGTGCACCGTAGAGTAATTGATTAACTCATTCCGCCGCGAAAGTGGAAAGATTCGGGTTTAAATCCCAACGGTGACGTGTTGGAATAATAAGTTTTTCTAGTATAGTGCTACAACAATAAATGTTTCTTAACAATTATAGCAGACAAAAGCTATTATACTAAGGCAAATATTATATTTGTTACCCGCGTCACCGTATGCGTTAACTTCCCTTGCCTGATAAAAAGTTTACTACTAACGCGCCAAAATTTCAAAAAACTCATTACTTCCACACTACTATAAAAATTATTAAAACACAAACATACGAAGTTTATCCAGACCGAGTGGTGTTTTTCCAATTACTACGGAAAGAAACGTGCAGAAAGGGTGTGGGAAAATACGTAGTGTTATTTGCATTAATGTGTCGCCGCTAACTGCAGACGACGGCCGTCTGAATAAATACTTAACCGCGTCGTTTTGTTTATTGCGACTTACTCTACTTGTCATTCGCAGTTCTTGTCGACCCTCGCACCTCCTTCACCGCCGACGCAAAGCCGCCTCCTTCATTATGAATAATTATTACGCTATTTAGCAGAGAGATTTTTAGATTCAAAAAGTATCACTACACAGCGGTGCGTTAATCTGCATGCAATAAAAAAATAATTTAAAAAAATCGATTTAAAAAAAAAAACTGGGTATGTTTTCTATCGTTTTGCAACCACTTTTCTGACTTTCGTGAATTATAGAGGCTTAAAAAATGTGTCGGTTAATTTTTACTAAAATTATTTTTTGTATCATGACCAAGCTTAGGGCGGCAATGAGAGCCGGGTGGTGAAATAATTTTACCATCCACCAAACACTAAATTAAGATTCAAAATAATTTTAATTTTAATTTTTTTCAAGTCATTATTTGTAACAACAAATAAAAAACCCGGGTCACAGTGCCAAAATCCTGCCGACAATATAGTGTATTTGCTAATACAGGCCTTGTGGCTTTATTATGTGAACTTAAGGTGATTGTTGGGCAAAATAAAAAAATCAACTCCTTAATACACCCCTTAAAATTACATCTTTTTCTTAATTGCATTATTATTGTCGATCGAATGTCTACACCAAAATTAAAAACCCGGGTCGCAGTGCCAAAACCCTGCCGACAATATAGTGTATTTGCTTATACAGGCAGTGTGGCTTTATTATCCGAACTTAAGTTGGTTTTTGGGCAAAATAAAAAATTTGACTCCTTAATACACCCCTCAAAATAACATTTTTTTTCTTAATTGCAATATTATTATCAATCGAACCTCTATACCAAATTATATACAACTTTCAGTAAATAATTCACTATCTGCAAACTAGTGTTTTCATAAAATTTGTAATTCCGGTCCTGTCGGGCCGATTTTATTAAAATTTTAGGACACTTTTTAATTACTACTAAAGGGTTAAATGTCAATTTTGAAACGATTCTAAGAATTTTTTCGATATTTTGGGGTCCAAAAACATTTTTCAACCCATAAAAACTACCTTTAAAATGACCCTATTACGCCCATTTTAAATAGGCTTCTTGCAGTGATGGATTTCAACACGTGGGCCAAATTTCGTTAAAATCAATTAACTCTTTCGAAAGTTATTGCCCGCACACATATATATATATATATATATATATATATATATATATATATATATATATACGTATATATATAAATATATATATACATATATACATATATATATAAACATTTTTTAAAATGGTGCCAAAGTATTTAGGAGGCTATGAAACGTCGAGAAATTTTGGTCCGACCCCTAGGTCCCGCCATCCGACCGATGCCAATAGTGTATGTTGCCAAATGGCAAATACACTAAAAATGCAATAATTTTTATATTTCGTATTTCTGCAATTGAAGGTAAACTTGCGATCTTGGGAATAGTACACAATACAGGCTACCATCTGATTCAGACACTTAAATATAATGTGTACACTGTACACTACCTATTGTACGTTGTTGAAGTGAAGTTTGTTACACACGTGAAATGTTAAAATGTAAAAATTGAAAATGAACACAAAAGCCGGCATTTTACGTATACAGTGTACAATTAGAACAAAAATACAGGGCGCGACCTAGGGCGCAATATGATTTTGATACGTGTCGTCGAAAATATACTTCATTACGTACTAGATACGCAAACCCACTATTATATATATATTTTTCCCTGTTTTTGTATTTTATTTCCAGATCGCCCGAATATGATGTTTCTACGAATTGCCTAAGCTCTCAGCTCCCAGATTCTACTCAGAGAACTGATCATTTTTAATAAAAAATACTGACAAACTAAAAATATACTACTAGGTCCAAATAGCCCGAAGAAGTCAAATGTCATAAAAAAGTGGTCGATTTGAATATTTTTAAAGAACCTTAAAAACAAATTTTAATGTTGTTTTTTTTGTTTCAGGTACGTTCCACTGCTCTCATTGTAAGTTATATTCTGTTATAAATTTCATTCAATGTCAGAATCAGTAGTTATGCAATTTAACATAGCTTCAGTTTTAATTTCAATTAATGAAAATTATTTGATAAACTGACAAAATCATTGTAATAGGGTTTTCCGGTAATGCTAGCTTAAAACAGGGGTTACAAAGAATAATTACCAGCTAACAGGGGTGTATAAATTTGTATATCGGTCCTAAAGGTCATGGATAGCCTACCTGTGCGCGCTCAAAGTGGCGTGTCAAACAATTCCGTTAGCATGCCGACAGCCAATACGAATAAAATAAAAAAAGTTTTTATCGAAATTTCGATTTAGATATACAGCTTACAGCAATTTTTAGAATTTTTATCTGCCTGTTTGTTTGTTCCGGGTTAAATTAAAAACCACTGAACCGATTTAGTTCGAATTTTCACTGCTGTGTGGATTATAAGCGGAATTTGTATTTGGAGAGTTTAGTGACGTGAAGTTTTGCACTACCCTTTATAAAATACCTACTTTACATACATTTTCACTACTACAGATATTGAGCTAATAACGGAAGCCCTGTCTATAATTTCGTTTTTTGCAGAGTGTTTGGATATTTTATATGATATCTAGAGGAAAAAAAGTTTTTTCAAAATGTTTGTCTATCTGTCCATCTGTCTGTTCACCTGTTTATTTACCCTACCATTATTGAGAACGGTTGGATCGACTGTAACGAATCTTATACGACTAATTTGTACTTAAATTAAAGGTTAAGCTAATTTTTGTTTCGATACGCTATGACGGATGAAAGAATAAAAAATAATCTGGGTGCTAGCAATATTTTTAATATAACAGAGACTTTTCAAAGCATTTTCGCAAACGTGATAGGGGTTGTCTTTTATAAAGACTGAAATAAATAGAAAAAGTCCCGTTCTTCCACCATTTAAAGACCCGTACTTCCACCATTTACAGACCTATTCTTCCACCATTTACAGACCCGTTCTTCCATCATTTGAAGACCCGTTCCTTCCACCATATACGTGTTCGATTTACAAAGTCTTTTTTCTAGTTATGAAGTATTATGACGACAATACGAACATGAAATTGAATCAAATAAACGCTAAGCGGTCATCAGATCACTAGCTATAGCTATTTTGATGCAAGTTGATACCCAAAGGGAAAGAACATATCTACTTCTTACGAACTATAATCTTTGGATATTTACGCCGTGGGTAAAGGCTTATATTAATAGTACAACTAAGCATTCGAAGTTTTTTTTTATTTTTTTGGGACGTTCAAAAAGGTTCGCCATCACTGGTGTAGCTGGTAATAACAACCCTATCACACATTAGAGTGGCCTGAAGCCGAACATGTCAGTTTATATAAAACAAGCAATTATTAATCTGTCTCATTTATATAAACATTGCAATAAAATTGACTAATTATTGTTACCCAGCTTCAGAACCGGACTGACGATCGTTTTTTTTTTATCGAATAACTTCTCTTATATAGGTTTTAGTCCACATTCAAATTTATTGTAATACTTACCCGGTTTTCCGTTTAGTTCAGACCTAAGTGCGGCGTTCAGAACGGTAACAATAGAGAGAAACTTTGGTTTTGTCCAATAAGAATGTGTCAGATAACGTACTATTCCGAACGATACCGAAAATTTACGACAGACAAGTAGATTCATTGTTAATATTCTGTGTTGAATAGATTCCTTGTATGAGAGTCTTACCCCCTTGCTGAAAGTATAATTTGGCGCTCGTAGGAAAAGAAGAACTTGACGTCCTCTCATGCCTCAAAATACATCCGCTGGTCGCCAATTCCTAGCTACGTTGCTGAGTATATCTACTTTTTGATCGTACTTATAATAAAAAGAATGCGTTTAACGTCCGTTTGTCGACATTGTGTGTCATAACAGATGCCATTCGTATCATTACTATTCACCATTTCCCGTTATTTTGTTAAGTGTTTAAACTTCAACTTAATTAATATTAATGGGTGAATGGAGGAATTATAGGAAATTAGGATCAGGTAGGCAAATATAATTGTTTAACAAGTCATGACCCTGAATAAGGAGCCATCTATATTATTCCAATATTAAAAATTGTATGTAAGCCGTATTATTAATGCGTCTCGAGTTCACAATTTATGTGGAATTAATTAAAGGACACCATAGGAAACCTGAAGAAATTACCGTTTCTCGGCGAGAAACAGTAGGAAAAAATACCTGGCCACAACTGCCTTCGCCGGAATTCGAACCCAGTATCTTCCAAATGCAAGCCAAGTGCTCTCATCAGTACTCTACACCGATCGGTTACTCTTTGATAATATAAAATCCATAAAGTTTTTATTTTCATAAGTTTTTTTTTATATTTGATTGAACCATGTAACAGTTCATGGTCGGTGAGCTCACAGTTTTCTGTCACATCTGAAGAATTTAATCTTTTCAAATATCGCGAATTGAAACCGAATACTTGTATATCTGAATTCCACAAGGAACGTGCTCCCGCCGCCGTAAGCGGATTTGATTTATCTCAACAACTTGCTCAAATATTTCTCTTATCGAAATACATTTTATCTGTTTTTTTATTATTGTGCTCCGCTTTAGTCGGATATTTTTATTCGTGCAAGAAAATTAACTTTTTCACTGGTGTGAGTTCGTCAACCGGTTGCCGAATTTAATCGATATAGTAGATTGGTTTATCAATTGTTTTCAACATAAAATATGCTAAATTTTTGGCGCTGTTTCGATCGTGTTAGTGTCGACTTTGTCAACTAGCTTCTATCCGTAACACTAAAGCTAAATTTGTTGTCAAATTATTTTGCATTTTTTAGCTCATAAAAGCGTGTTTTTTTAAAGTTTAATTTTATTTATTTAACCGCCTACGGTCGGGTTATAACTTATAAAGATCAGGATTCCATCGTGATTAACGCAAGCGTATTCGAGAGTAAACGCTAGTCATAAATATACAAAGACACGTTTCACTTAAAATGTGATAAGTTTTGTTTAGCCGACTTGAAATAAATCATATTACTTTAATGATTTCGTCGCAGAGATCTAACAGAATTATTGTAATTAAACAAAACACTATAAGTAAGCAAAAGTAGAGTAGCTACTGTTAATAACTCGAAGTATATATATATGAATACTCGAGATAATAGGTTGTCTTTTGTCAGTTCTAATTACTAATAACAGATATTTCGTGAAACTTTATAATTAGATTAACATATAATATACAAACCGAACTATTTGTGCTCGGACTTATAATGGCGACAATCTACCACAAAATATTCATGTATATATAAAAAATAATTTTTGACTTCAGATGCACGCATCAAAACAAAAAAGTGAGTGCCACTTTTTTGTTTTGATTTACGTACTAATCCAAAATGAGTTATTTTAATCTAATGAGCGGTCAGGGATTAGTTTGAGTCCCGTATGTGGCTTGAAAACACGGTCAGCTGTGTCTATCAAAGTAAAGTACCTGATCGTGCATTATGGGTAGTAGAAGGATATCGATAATACAAAATCCCCGATGACGTTAGCAAGCGCAGGGTTCGTATTTATAACACCCAAGTGTTTAACAACACTTCTTTTGTCTTATGTGTAATAGCCGAGCTATAGATTATGCCTCTTCCACATGTTACAGTGGTGTACAATTCGAACGTAAAATTAGTTTTAAGGTTGTCGGAACGCTCTGAATTTAAGCCAAAAATAGTGCTTCGGCTGATAGCTGATTGTAGGCTTATTTTTCAACATTTTGCCAAAATTCTTTCTCTATAAGCTAGATAAAGGACAAAACTAGGGAATTTATTTAGTATAATAGCTTTTGTCTGCTATAATTGTTAAGAAACATTCATTGTTGTAGCACTATATTAGAAAAATTAAAATGGAAAGTTCATCTTTGATTCATTCAAGAGCCCTCGCTATTGTGAGAGTTACTGTATAGCTTATAGCTAAAAATAATTGGCTCTCGCATGTAGTGAATTTGAGTGTTGTAAATCGCTATATTATGAAGGATTAAAATATAGAATTGTGTGCACCGTAGAGTAATTGATTAACTCATTCCGCCGCGAAAATGGAAAGATTCGGGTTTAAATCCCGACGGTGACGTGTTGGAATAATAAAATTTTTCTAATATAGTGCTACAACAATGAATGTTTCTTAACAATTGTAGCAGACAAAAGCTATTATACTAAATTAATTCAGCTGGTACGTAGCTATAAGCGTATGTAAAATATCTACTAATAGGTAATTTATGTACGATTTACTAGAAAAAAGTTGGCATTAATTGTGCCAAAAAACAAATATTTTCAATGTCATGCTACAACCTTATTCGTACTTATTTCACAAAATTGTTCCGTCACAAACCTAAACTGACTCTTCCTTTTTCGGAATTTGTTTTTAAATTATCAAAATATTTCCAAAAATTAGAGTAATCAACTGACAGGAGCACCCTGGCAACAGTTTTTTTAGCCTCGTAGTATGGCGACCAGCTGGTGGCGATAAGTTCAAACAATATTTTGCTAGCTAAAGTATTTTTCCAAATGTTGACGAATAAGTCCACAATCAGCTATCAGCCGAAGCCCTATTTTTTACTTAAATTCAGAGCGTTCCTCTTAAAAAAGTTACTTTACTTGCCAAATTGGGTAAGCTAATTAAATTCTATGTTTATGAATTATTTGGTATATTGCTGCTTTGTTGTAATAAAATTATTATTAATTATAAAGATTAAAAAAAGTAAATTGAAAAAATCAAAAAACCCGACTGCGTTAAAAGCGAATTAAAAAGATGAAAACTAAATTTAATGATAACATGCAGTCAGATGCATCCGGTATTTCTGTTCAAGTTATTACAGTTGCTATATGTATGCCTCCGATTGCCTGTTATAATTTAATCTTGTTTCCATTTTTTCAGTTCTTAGTTTTTTAATCTTGTTTATTTTTTTTTCAAAGACATGTTTTGCAGTCGAGTTTTTTATTTTTTAAATAATTTGGTTAACTTAAAGCTTTTTATAATATTATTTTCTTTTATATATGTCCAATAGTTTGAGTCTTGGCACTTTTGAGATAAAAGTGTCATAGACTGGTTCAATTAATAGTTTCGTTTTGCAATTTGACTTTCTAGATTACATTTAAACATATAAATTGTATATATTGTTGATTTTTTGTGATGTCACCTATCCTAGGAAACTTGGGTTGCCGAGACAAATCCAACGATACCTTAATTTTAGAAATCCGTCCAGCCGTTTGGATGATACGAGGTAATAAGAATATTATAAACTACGAATAGTTTGTATATGCCTATCAATATTTTCGTTCCAAAATCTGAAATTCAAAACTTTCAACTTTAAAGTGGATCCGTAAAAGTTTAAACCTGTTATTAAATTATTAAAAAAACATCAAACTTCAACATCAGGATTCGAGAAATAATTTATGATTTTGTAAAATGAGTATACATGTATATAACATACGTTATATATATTTTTTTAATTCTCGTTCTTCTTTTCTCGCATCCCACGAGTCGCCTCCTGCTGTAGCAGGACTATAGCAGCGAGTTTACGGGAATCGCAACTCTACAAACACACTGACATGCGTATAAAACACTGAAACCGGCGTCCGCGTCGCCGTTGTAATTTACGACGCATCTCAGAGGATTATGCCTAACGTGTGATAGTGTATTCGAGCCGTTTCTACCTTAGAAATGTACAGTCGGTCGATTTTTATAGAAAAAAACTGGCTATTAAGTCCGACGTCGCCCCTATCCTCCATAACTTGACATGATTCTCAATTTCAGGCAGTGTCAAAATATTGTGACATCGGTTGAATGTTAAGAACTTAGAACTTATAGCAAATTCATCGAAATATTTAATTTTTCATAAAACATTTTTTTCGTATTTTACCTTATTAGTGTATTTGCCATATGGCAACATACACTATTGGCGTCGGTCGGATGGCGGGACCTAGGAGTCGGACCAAAATTTCTCGACGTTTCATAACCTCCTAAACACATTGGCACCATTTTTAAAAATGTTTATATATATATATATAAAGAAGCCTATTTAAAATGGGCCTAATTGGGCTATTTTAAGGGTAGTTTTTAGGAGTTGAAAAATGTTTTTGGGCCCCAAAATGCCGAAAAAATTCTCCGAATCGTTTTAAAATTGAAATTTAACCCTCTGGTAGTAATTAAAAAGTGGCCCTAAAATTTTGATAAAATCAGCCCGATAGGACCGGATTTACAAATTTTATGAAAAAACTAGTTTGCAGATAATGAATTATTTACTGAAAGGTGTATATAATTTAGTATAGAGGTTCGATTGGTAATAATATTGCAATTAAGAAAAAAAAATGTTATTTAAGGGGTATATTAAGGAGTCTAATTTTTTATTTTGCCCAGAAACCAACTAAAGTTCGCATTAATAAAGCCACACTGCCTGTATAAGCAAATACACTATATTGTCGGCAAGGTTTTGGCACTGCGACCCGGGTTTTTTTCTGTTATATACTTACCCTCCATAGCTGATTTTCATGCCTGTAAAGCGGTAGTAAAATGGTCTATTTCACACTAATGGATAAAATAAAACAAAAGAAAACGAAACGTAGTCCTAATACCATTTCTATAGTAAATGCATGAAATCTAATAATAATAATAATAATAATAATAATGCGTTTAACGTCCGTTTCTCGACTTTATGTCATAACAGACGCCATTCGCACCATTACAATTTTTCATTTTACCACTTCCCGTTTTTTTTCTACATTTCTTAAACTTCAACTTATATAATAGCAATGGGCGAATGAAGGAATTAGGATAAGGTAGGTAATTTTTGAACTAGGAGTTTGATAGGTAATCGGCCATGGCCTCAAATAAGGAACCACCTCGATATTTATCTGGAATTAATTGAGGGAAACCATGGAAAACCTCAATCAAGATGGCCGGTACAGGAATTACCGTTTCTCGGCGAGAGGCAGTAGGAAAAAGTCCCAGCCACATCTGCCCCCGCCGGGAATCGAACCCGGAACTCCCGAATGCGAGTCTAGTGCTGTACCACTACTCTACCCAGCTCGGTAAATGCATGAAATCTAATGCAGGATACAATTGAAAATGAAGTTGCTCAAAATGACCTGCAATCTCGTATGTGATGATATTATGGTTATTTCTCGTTTTAACACAATGCCACATTCGTCATAATATATGTCAATTATGCACTAGAAACATAACCTTCTATTGACATTTTTATTTTGAATGTTTTATTGAATCAATAAAAAAAATACTTTAGTAGACAATTACGTTGGTCTTTTTAAATGTTAAATACGCAGTTTTGCATGTTCACTGAATAAACTATATCATAATTTCATGATAGAGTGTCTATATTAAGAATTTGCCTTATCCTGTAATCAGAGACGTCTTTGACTTCTTGAGGCCCTGAGCTAATAACTTAAACAAATATTCTGAACATCGCCCTCGATAACTTAAAATAATATTTTGGTGACCTCCATAAGTTAAAGTATTATCAGTGACTCATCATGAGTAAGTATCCAAACAAAAGGTTTTGCCAAGAACTTAATTGATTTTCACTTTAGTCTTCCACTAAATCGCTTTACTGATTTCTTTGTTTAAATAATTGATTGTTTAAATAACGAAATAATTGATTCTAAATGAATAGATAAAAAGTTTATGTAACCTCTATTGAACTAAATACATCCTCTATAAAATCCACAAGCCTCGGTAAATTAAAAATTTTACTCTGACAACCTCCTAACTTCAACACTCGATAAGTAAAAAACTTGATAACTTAATTTTTTTAACGTTTCCTTTGGATTTTAACTTATCAAGGTTCGACTGTAGTATGAAATTTTCTACATTTCAAATTTACGAAATCATCAATATTATTCCCTCAAAAACAATTGTTTGTAAAATACCATGCGTAATACTCATTATACTGGCCCCTCTTAAGACGTTCCTGTCTGTAATAAACTACATTTATCAATATTTTAAATTAAAGTGCACTATTTCATCTAGTTAATTGATTGTCTCTTCAAACAAATAAAAAAAATAATAACCGCACTTGACACGTTTCTTCGATTAATATTTTAATTAAATAACAAAGTTATTGGTAGACAGATGCATCCCCTAATCGATATAAAATATTATTAAAATGTAGTAAACGTCTTATAACGAGTCTTAAAAAAACTATTAAAACTTCCATTACAAAAGAACAGAGGGTGTGCATTTTCATTGTTTTTAATATGAAAAGTTGGTAATTCTAAAGAGATATTCTCACTTAAAGGTTTACTTGTTTCCTGAACATTCACTTTCAGGCAATTTTAAAAGTCGTACCATAAAAGTTTTGTTTTTAGAATTTTGTTTTCGTTTTTTTTACTTATGTGCACTACAGGATAAAAATAAAATTAAGATTTTTTTATGAATTATTTATAAATATTTTCAGACGGAATTTTAATATGAGTTATGGATCACTCATACATTCAACTAAATTTTTAACGTTCTAGTACACTGGGAAGCTATTGCCGAAAAGCGCATTAGATCAAGATGCTAATCGACACGTTTTAAGGTAAATATGATTTGAAAGATTTTTTTTTCAAAATTGACTCCAAGAAAGTAGATTTTACGCAAAATATTAAAAAATTGCTTAGATTTTGTTAGCGTGTCAATCAAAGTGTGTTAACGTTGTTTTAATCCAAAAGAAATTTTATCAAAATCGGTCTAGTTTTTTTTTTTAACAAAAATGTTAAACAGTGAATCTTATACTTACAGGAAATCTGGCTAAAAAGAAATTATTTCGTTAGGGTGTCAAAAAAGTGAATTTTAAGATTTCTTAAAAAAGATTTATTAAAAAGTGGTCACATTTCAGTGTAATTATTATTACCATATAGGTACTAATATTTAGTACTCATCAAACTGGAAAGTTGGTCTTGCAAACCTTGGAGCCGCGTATTATTTTTAAACTGAGATTTAAATAAATGCTTGTAAAACCACTCGAAAAGTCACTAGAAAAGTCTCCAGATTTTTTTGTCGTTAAAGCTGTCGGAACGCTCTGAATTTAAGCCAAAAATAGGGCTTCGGCTGATAGCTAATTCGTCAAGATTTTGCAAAAATCCTTTTTCTACAAGAAACATAAAGGATAAATCTAGGTCTCTAATGGACTACTTTCGTAATTTATGTACGATTTACTAGAAAAATGTTGGCATTGATTTTGCCAAAAAACACACGTTTTCAATGTCACACTACAACCTTATTCGCACTTATTTCACAAAATTGTTCCATCACAAACCTAAAGTGACTCTTCCTTTTTCGGAAAAGTTTTTTAAATTTTCAAAATATTTCCAAAAATTAGAGTAATCAACTGACAGCGACACCCTTGTAACAGCATTTTTTAAACTCGCAGTGTGGCTTAAATTCAGAGTAATGTAAAAATTGACTGTTGTCGAAATTCGCTGGGTCTAACGACAAAGGCAAGGTTTAAAATGTGAATGCGTAATATAAATTCGAACAAACAAACCTTTACCGTTGTGAATGCGCCTTTATCAACCACAGCGGTGCGGGGGGCGCAGCGCCAAAACGGACAGATATAAATCGCACTCCAGTCATCATGACATCGTTAGTTATTGCATTACGCGTTCTGAATTAATTACACCAACTGATTCGGTTTAATCACTTTTAATTCGTCGTGTTTCAACTTAAAACACCATTCAATACGTTACAGCGCGATCGGTCCGCGTGCACTGCAGGGTTTAATGATTTTATAGCCACATAAAAATACCCTGCAATCAGTTTTATTTTCTGCTGACAGCAACAAAGAAATTTATTGCGATTATTCATACATATATCAGTACAAAAATATTTTTCGTTTGATCATATTTTCCTACCAATTTTATTTTATTTACTCTTTTAACGGATTTTCAGTTTGATTTATTGCGTACATATATAAAATATAATGTCGTAATAATTCTTTAATATTACGCAGCAATGTAAAATTTATTGAGGGCTTACAAATTAATAATAAAGATATTCGCTATATTTGGAAACAAATGATATCATAGTTCTGACACTTCTGAGATAAAATATCAATAATTTCGTAGGGAGTGTGGGAGAAAAAAATACCTGCTTTTTACCTGACTGCCAAGAAGGGTTATCTTCTTTGCGCGTATCTATAATGTATATAATATTCTTTATTACCTCGTATCATCCAAACAGCTGGACGGATTTCTAAAATTAAGGTATCGTTGGATTTGTCTCGGCAACCCAAGTGTCCTAGGATAGGTGACGTCAAAAAAAATGACGAATTCTAGGTGTCATAATGTGTGGCTCGATTTTTTTTTCTCCAAATGAATCCAATAGGGCATCAAAATGAAGAATATTGAAAGATGATTACAAAAATATATTCAACTTATATGTTTAAGGTAGTTGTCGTGGTTAAGGCACACCGTCAGAAAATTCTCAATTTTTGTATACTTATTAAGGACATGATAATACAATTACCCTGAAAATTTGAAGTCGATCGACCGTATATAATCCGAGATAAATTCAATTAAAAATTGGATAATTAACATTGATTGTATACGATCTCTATAGTTCTGAGCCAGTTTCTTATTTATAAAAAAAGAACTAACTGTCAGAAACTTTCCAAAAACTGACAGTCTTTCAATGCATTTGTTATGAGTTTAAAAAAAATAAGATTTTTTTTGACCGTCTAATTATTTATAAATAACGGTTTAAAGTTCAACAATTTATAGAAAAGTATACATGCATATGAATACTGTATGGGTTACGTTTCCACGGGTACAGTCTTGCGTACAAATCATGGATCACTTAGCTACAAGCTAGTATACTTTTGTGGCGCGTGTATAGTCTATAACTTTTTGACAATATTGTACCACGACTACGTTAAATGTAATTTTTCATTTATTTACCTAAATTAATTTATAACAGTCACTTACAGATGCAAATTGTTTTCCGGAGATGCAAATCGACCAAAACTAAAAAATCTAACACAAAAGAGATGTCAATAAAACAAAAAATAAAAAGAAATCAAGAAACCCGACGGCATAAAAAGAGAACAGAAAAGACAGAAACGAGATCAAATGATAATATGCAGTCGGAGGTATATATTTAGTATTTGCAGAAATGAAATGAATAGAAATATCTGATGTATCCGACTGCATATGATCATTTGATCTTGTTTCTGTCTTTTCTGTTGTCTTTTTACGTCGAGTTTTTTGATTTTTTTAATTTACTTTTTTTACCACTAATTTTTTGTTTAACTGTGAGGTTCTATTTTTTAAACCATAAATTTTCGTGTATAGCATTATAAATTTTGAAACAAAACTAGCTACTCAAAACTTCAGTAATTCAGCCAATCTATAAAATAATTTAATGTTTGCAAATTAATTAATTGTTAGTTTCAAACTTAGTTTTCGTGTATAGCTCTAGAGAATTTGTTACGCGTGCAAGTTTTTAATTGAAGTAAATCTCATTTAAAGTTTAAAGAAAATCTGAGTTAGTATATCAATCAGATTGTTAAGGGTGGTCGGTGGAGAATCGGCACTCCAAGGAGACAAACAAATAAACAGGATTAAATGCGAAACGGTTGAGATAAAATGTGATCGATTCAACAGTGCTTATATCTGAGAGATTTTTAACTTTCCAATGCACTGGGAAGTTATTGTAATGGGTCCAAAATCGAAATAAACATTTTTAACAAATTTTTTTCAAGATCACTCACTGTTTTTGTATCGTTCGTGGCCATTTTTTTTCGAACGAAATCTAGAGAATAAAAATTAACCTCGATTACGTTAGAATGTCAAACGAAGCATGTTAGTCATTTCGATCCGAAGGAAATTTTATCAAAATGAGCCTACCCGTTTTTTGTTTATACTGCTAGATATGACATGAAATTCCGCGATAAAAAATGATATCGACTTTATTAAGGTGCCTATCGAAGCTTATTAACTTCAAAATGATACAAAACAAATTTCATCAAACTTTTTTTTAATAATAAAATTAATATCGATTTGGTTAGAGTGTTAACCGAAGCTTAATAACGTCAAAATAATTCGAAACAAATTTTATCAAAATCGGTTCAGCCGTTTTTTTTGTTTAAATTAAAAAACTGTAAAAAAGTGTATTGTGGATTTTTTTGAAAACTATTTCTCGGGTCTAATTTGTCATACTGGAAATTTGGTCGTATGGACCTCAGAGGATGCACTTGTAGAATCCCAATAAATGACCGACCTCACGGCTTGTTTCTTTTAATTATTTCGCTACCGAAGCCGGGCCAGAATGTTAGTGGAGCTATAATTTCTCATAATTTTTCAAATCAATCAAAATGAAATAACTCTCGGAGAAATTGTTAGGAGAAACGGTGAGTAGGTCGACGCATTTGAGTGGTTATAGAAAGTTTTTGTATTTCAAGTTTTCATATTGATGCAGCTGTTCAAATGTTCAACTTGTTCGTAGAAGAAGTGTTGTTAAAGCAAAGAGTAGATAAGTTCTATAAGAGACGACACATAAAAAACGAACCCGATTTTCGAGAAAGATGGACGATTAAAACCATTTCTATACCCTATATTCATAATTCAAGATGTGAGTCATACACTTATAAATCACAATGTAATATAAGCCGCATGAATTTTATGCATGGAACGGATGTGCATTACATTGATTTGCCGCTCCATAAATCGGACCGTAGTATAATGATAAGTCACTCTTTGAATTTTGTATGTAAAACCTCTATTATTTTAAAATTGAGCGTCTAAAATTAATCTGTCAACTCTATCTCTGTCTTTCTCTCGCCACTCTCTTTATAAAAAAATCTATCCAATTTTAGACAGGGATGTACGGTGACAATCAATTTTAGTGGTCTATCGTAGATTTCCGGTTAAGTTCGACCCGATACGTAAAATGACGCAGTTTAATTGGACAAATGAAATTGCAACTAGGAATGTAGTTTTCGACGAAGATGAACGGTCATAACCAACCTTCGGCCTGGTAGACAATAGAACGTTGTTTTTTACACACAGCCAATTTAAAGGCACTGAACTTATCAAGGCTACTGAAATTTTATGCCAAATTACAAAGAACTCCTCTAAGAATCTCGTTATAAGGTTTGCAAAAAACTGAAAGCGCTATAAGTATAAAAATTAAGATAAGTTTTTTTTTGCGTTATAAAAATTAAACTGACGTGCCTGGTAGCAAAATTACTTGTTGCTTCATGGTCAGGGGCGCAATCAGGGGGGGTCTGGGGGTCCGGGCCCTTCCTTATATTACCTGGATCCCTCATAAAATCAAAATTTTTGAAACCGATATGATACTAAGACGCCGACTCAGCGAACTGGGTTAAACAAATTTTTGTTGGAACCCTCCTACGCGAAAGCGTCAAGAGTCCTATCGTTGATGTTAGTAGTAGTTTTTAAGAGCTTTTGGATCCATCAACGTTATTAGTTGAAATTCTGACAATTAATTTGATTTTAGACTGTTTGAGGTTAGGTTCTTTGATTCTGTCAGATCTGACATGCGTAGTAGCCCACACTAAAGCCGGTTAAAGCGTTTACGCGTAGTTCATAACTCAGTTTTGTTTAGTTAGTTGTGTTAACCTAACACTTTTACTAAGACTTAACAGCACTGAGCTAAATAATGCTAAGGCGTGTTTATGCACAAGAAAATCAATGTTACGATCGGTCTCAACAGTTTTAAGGTTAACTTAAACTAAGGTTAAACTGTAAGTACGCGTCGCCTCTTACAAAACTTCCATACATTTTGGTTAAAGTATAGTATCCTTGCTATGGTTTCAGGATCTATATAATAGTGGTGCCTACATCTATATGCTATTGTTTGTCTATTCTGATCATGCAGTCTGCATGTCATGTTATTTTTACTACTTTATTTATAAGATACAAGTCTCTAACTTTTTGCAATTCCAATGTGGAAAATTATATGTAGAAGCTTGAAGAATAATAATGAATGGATAGGTGCAAAGTGAAGTAGAAAAATGCATAAAAGTTTACGCTACCATTCCATAGTGTTATACTTTGAGTAGTTATATTCTTTTTAAAATGGCGCACCATTTGTTTTGTACTGCGTCGTTGTATCCCTAATCGCTAGAGTCGATAGCGCGAGACGTATTCGTGGTAATCATGCATAAGCATATATCGCTTATACGTAGTTTCTTACAGAGCTGTGAAATCGAATACACGGAGCGCAGAAGTTTGTAGGTTGTGCACTATCAGGAGACTTAAAGTACATGTTAAAGTAAAATCGACGAAGTCGGTTGTAAATAAATCAATTGATATTGATCTGTTGTGTTTATAAATCTTACACACAATGAGGCAGTTTTTTGGATTGAATACACTGAGCACAGAAGTTTGCAAACAGTATTTCATTACGAGACTAAACGTACATGTTAAAATGTATGTAAAATCGATCAAAACGAGTTTGAATTAATTAATATAAAAAGATACACGACAATATATTGCATAGCTGCGAATAAAACCTAAAAATAGAATATATGAAACAAATAAGTTTGTATCAGGAGATCAGAAATATCTACGTGTTAAAATTTAATTGGAGCTAAATAAATCGATTACATGCTGACCTGTTTCACTGAAAATATCACACGGTAATAAGGCCGTTTTTTACAAAGCTGTGAACCGAATGTAAAAATCGAAAGTGTACGGTGCACAAAAGTTTGTAGGCGATGTATTATCAGGAGACCAGAAATCCATGTTCTTCAATAAATCGTATCGACAGCTGAGTAAATCAGTTGACTGGTCTACCGTACATTAAACTGCTACCAAGTTTTGCCGTTAAGTTACACCGCTATATAAGTAGTACTATAGAATCACATCGCCTAGAGTACAACATATACCTGCCAAATAAGCTGTTGAATCGTTTTTTATATAGTGTCCATTTACATATTAGCACTTTTAAAATTCTGCACAAATGGAGGTTTTACAGTATGACAAAAATTTAAAGACTTAAGGCTACATTCCATACATACAGAACTATTCTCAAATATTAATAATATTGACTTTACCAACAGTAATAGAATATTAACAAAATAAAATTACTTGCAATACTGTTCAATATTTTTATTTATATAAAAAAAAACGTTTCGACCAGCAGTTTTGGTCCTTTTAAATTTTCAAATAAAAAATATGTTTTATCTGAAAATTGAAAAGGACTAAAACTGCTGGTCGAAACGTCTTTTATATAAATAAAAATATTGAACAGTGTTGCAAGTAATTTTATTTTGTTAATATTCTATTACTGTTGGTAAAGTCAATATGTTTTATTTGAAAATTGAAAAGGACTAAAACTGCTGGTCGAAACGTCTTTTATATAAATAAAAATATTGAACAGTGTTGCAAGTAATTTTATTTTGTTAATATTCTCAAATATAATCATTACTCTAAACTCTGAGAAATACTTTCCGATTCGCTGAATCATATAATTTTTCTCAGATTTAAAAGTTATCGTTAATTCTTATCGTTTTGCATAATAAAATTAGAAAGGTAGATGTCGCTACACACACGACCGAAATGAAACTTTCTATGTAAGAATAATATAAATTATAACACAGATCCCGCAAGAAGATACCATAATATATCATAGCGCAAACCCTTGAATGTGTTTCGTGCGAAATCGGAAATCGAATGACTTACGTTGTTTACAATGCACTCCGTGAGAAGATGAGGAATACATCTATATACAAACCCCACGAGAAGAAAAGTGAGGTTAAAATATTCCGGTTACACATTTTTCGTATACACATTCTTCGTTCCATCGAGCAAGCATTTTACCCTTCAAATCGTTGAGAAGTTTCACTTCAAAATGAAATTTACAAGTAGTCACGTAGTCCGGATTTGATCTAGACACGCGGTAGCGTGTCAAGCCAAGTTCATCATGCTAACAGAACTGGCGAGCAGCACACAAACCATTTGGAGCTACTTTTGACCCCCTCATAACTCAAAAACTATTTCACATAAACATGTCAAATTTGGTTCATATATTGAGACTTGCGAGATACATATGTACTCCAAATTTCATAAACACACTTCAAACGGTTATTTAGATATTAACGTCCAAAAATCGTTATTTTTATTACTGACCTATAGATCAAAACTCTAACCCACTTCCAGATGACCTAGAAAGTTCAAATTTGACATCCAGATAGGTAGTTGGGCGAATACAAAGGAATAAATCTGAAACTAGTAAATTTTTATCAATTTATTATAATTTTTCAATTAATTGATTCTATTAGGAACACTTACTTATAGTGCCAGTAATGTAAGAATCAGCAATCAAAATTGATGCCAGCCGGTCTTTCTGTGGATTTTAAGGTCTTCAGGTGAATATATAACGAGTGGAAAACCAGCCTTAATTTTTATTAATCAATTCATATCAGTTTTAGTACTTATAACTACTTATAACTAAGAGTATAGTCGACTTTCGTATTTATTACATTATTAACTGGGATTTAGTATTAATTATTATTTCAATATTTATAGCGCACATTAGTGTAAGATCATTACTTATAAATTAAATTTCTGTACAAAAAGTAATGATATCCCATCAAAAACATAAATGTGAAATGAGAGCCAAGTTCAATATTATGATATATGCCTTGGTTGTTGCCTTCAACGACAAAAGAAGTGAGATCTAAATGGGTGGTCAGTCCTAAAATTTATTTATAACAACATAAAATATGTTATAACAACTTAAAATATCATTTCTTCTTATAACTTAGGATAATATATAGAAGCCTAAGGTCTGACTTGGCTATTTTCATATACGAATTATATTATAGCCTTCGCAAGTTCTAAAGCTGTAAGTTCTTATTTTATTCTTCCGAAAATTTGACTTGCTGGTAGAAACTGTACTTTTAGGTACTTAATAATAATTCGTATATGAAAACTAACCAAGTCAGACCTTAGGCTTCTATATATTATCCTAAGTTATAAGAAGAAATGATATTTTAAGTTGTTATAACATATTTTATGTTGTTTTAAATAAATTTTAGGACTGACCATGGAACTTGGCACCTATTTAGATCTCACTTCTTTTGTCGTTGAAGTCAACAACCGAGGCATTTATAATAATAATAATATAATAATAATATTTATTAAGGGCGAAGTTCAGCATTAGCTGCTCTTCCACTCAACCCATCAGCATTTACATATAGATATACAGTATACATATCATTTAACAAATTAAAATCATTTAACAAATTAAAATTTACAGTGACAGTTAAAATTTAAATAACAAATATAACAAGATATATAACCAATATAACAATATAAAATATAAAACTAAGTAATATTGAACTTGGCAATCATTTCACATTCATGTTTTTGATGGGATTTATAATTCCGTAGATTGTGCCTTGTTTTTCGCGTCACACGTTATGCATATAGCTTGCATAAAACAATACAAAACATGATCGCTATTCAGTCGTTCCTATCTCTATATTTTATACATAAGCAGTTGCTGGCAATTCTCTTCCGCTAGAATTGTTAGCTCGTTTGTCAGCCAACCGACTCGGGGCACTATTGTCCGCTCGACTGTTGCATACTTGGTCAAGTGTGTACGGTCTCGCATGATTGACTTTGCCGCACACTTATATACAGCCTGATCAAAAAACAATGCGTGGACTGGTCTGCATCAGCTAATCGCAACTGTACACTAAATTGAGTATTGTCGTTTTTTTTAAAAATTATTAACTAAATAAGAAAGTTCTAGTGAATTAAAATTGACCACTCATCGAACAAGGCGTGACGTCATTTGCTTGCAGTCTACGTACAAGCAACAAGAAGTCTAAGTAGGGACCGCTCAAGGTTAGTACAGTACATAAAAACGCTATAAATGTGGTCACGTCTATGTGATTGCTTGTATCGAATGTTTACGTCATTCGAAATCCTTGGTTTGATTTTTCAATTATAATGAACGTTTGACAGCTGGGAAAAAGGTTTTACAAACCTGCTTCTCCCGCCCTCTCTTCCATCTCATTCTTTTTACTAATGTGTCCAACCTGAGTAATCTCTCAACATTGGTTACTACTTACCTATCAAATTAAATTCGTTACTAAGCTACTGACTTATTATAAATTTAATCATAATGACAGATACAACAGAACTTCCCTAAACGATGTTCTCAACGTGAAAAATCTGTTAAAAATGTGTTTCTCAGTTTCCATCCAAAACTATAGTAGATAGGAGTAATAAATATTAATAATAATAATTTATTACTACCATAAAAAATACATTATTATATAAATTACAATTTGGAGAGAATAAAAAATTTCCTCGACGAAATATGTTGGATAAAATTTTGAAATAACGAGGCAAGCTGGTTTTGTAAAAAAAAATACGTTGAGCTGCAGACCTAAATGGGACGGGTATTGGTGCTGAAATGCAATAAACAATTGCTTAAAACAGCCCTTATTTTTCGAACAGACTTTAGTACGGTACTGCTACAACATTATTGAGCTAAAGTAAGAATTTTATTCGTTACTGTTTTTTTCGTTTTATTTACTAGTAACATATCCTAGCATTTTTATGCAGCAAATAAATTTTATTGTATTTTTATTTTTCGTGCAAATATTATTTCGTTGTCAGACTAAAATCTACCCGAACGAAGCTCAACCAAAACGTTAGTTACATCATATAACAGAGTAATGGTTTGTGATGGAACAATTTTGTAAGATAAGTACAAATAAGGTCGTAGTGTGACATTGAAAACGTGTTTTTTTTTGGCACAATTAATGCCAACTTTTTTCTAGTAAATCGTACATAAATTACAAAGGTAGTCGATTAGAGACCTAGATTTGTCCTTTATCTTCCTTATTGAGAAAGAATTTTTGCAAAATGTTGACGAATATAAGTTTACAATGAGCTATCAGCTGAATCACTATTTTTGGCTTAAATTCAGAACATTCCGACAGCCTTAACGTCCGTTTCTCGACACTATGTCATAACAGATGCCATTCTCACCATTACTATTTTCTATCTAACCGCACTTCCCGTTATTTTCTGCATTTTTAAACTTCAACCTAATACCAATGGACGAATAAAGCAATCATGGGAAATTAGGGTAAGGTAAGTAGGTAATTGACCGTGGTCTTAAGTAAAGAACCATCTTGACATTTATATGAAATTTATTGAGGTAAACCATGGGAAACCTCAACAAGATGGCAGATACAGGAATAGCCGTTTTCCGGCGAGGGACAATAGGAAAAACTCTGTCACATTTGCCGCTATAGAACTCGGTTAACTTTTAGACTTTAGTTAATAATAACGTTTGTTCGTAGATATTGTTCGAAGTAAATTATTTCTAATGTAGGTTCCAGCCGAAAAAAGTGGAACGACCTCATTGGTTGTTTTGCTAATCTTTAAGGAATTGTTTATCTATTGACGTGTACATGTCGTAAGCTTTACTAAGACAACACAGACTACAGTTTAGCTGGAAGACGTTGGCTGGTAAAAGACAACTTCAGCGTCTTGCTCTTTAGAAGTCAGCTTCAGCTCCTCACCGTGGCTGTTTGTGTATAGGTGTTGTGTGTGCGTAATATCTAAGCAACGGCGTATGCAGCTTTATCCAAACCCCTCTGGGCTCACGAAAGACGCTACCTCTGCAGCACGAATCGAAATACGTTGCGGTGGTACAGTGGAACCTTTTACTCATTGCTCATTTTATCATAGCGTCCTAGCTACGATCACATATTTCATATTCGCTTAGACGTAATATTGATTTAAGATATCATTAACGGGGTTGTCCCACATTTTTTTAGAGTTATAAATAGACTAGCGATTTACTCGCGACTTCGTCCACTTGGTAGTGATTGTACCCACAATTCTTTTATACAAAATCTACCCCCACCCCGTTCGGGTAGATGTGTTAAAAGACAGTTGAACCTGTATTTCTTTATTTTCTAAGAAGAGTATTTTTCTCGTTTTTAATTTAAGCAATTTCCGAAATACAGTGTATCCTTTATGAATGTTAACTCCCCCCGCACCCTTACATGTATTTTTAGTGTATTTGCCATTTGGCAACATACACTATTGGCGTCGGTCGGATGGCGGGAACTAGGGCTCGGACCAAAATTTCTCGACGTTTCATAACCTCCTAAACACTTTGGCACCATTTTTAAAAATGTTTATATATATATATATATATATATATATATATATATGTGTGTGTGTGTGTGTGTGTGTGCGGGCAATAACTTTCGAAAGCGTTAATTGATTTCAACTAAATTTGGTCCACGTGTTGAAATCCATCACCGCAAGAAGCCTATTTAAAATGGGCCTACTCAGGCCATTTTAAGGGTAGTTTTTTGGGGTTGAAAAATGTTTTTGGGCCCCAAAATACTGAAAAAATTCTACGAATCGTTTCAAAATTGAAATTGAATCCACTGATAGTAATTAAAAAGTGTCCCTAAAATTTAAAAAAAATCGGCCCCACAGGACCGGATTTACAAATTTTATGAAAACGTTAGTTTACAAATAGTGAATTATTTACTGAAAGGTGTATATAATTTGGTATAGAGGTTCGACTGATAATAATGTTTCAATTAAGAAAAAAAAACGTTATTTTAAGGGGTGTATTAAGGAGTCAAATTTTTTATTTTGCCAAAAAACCAACTTAAGTTCGCATAATAAAGCCACACTGCCTGTGTTAGCAAATACACTATATTGTCGACAGGGTTTTGGCACTGCGACCCGGGTTTTTTTAATTTTCTAAGAAAAGTTCAGAAATACAGACAGCGTATCTTTTATTAAAAGGGCACGATTCGGTCTATTTTAAATAGGATTCGTGCGGAGATGGATTACCATTCCATTAATATCTTTATCCATTTGTTATTAATTCTTGATATAAGCCCCGTCCGTGTCCATTTCATGTATATTTAATTTTTTATTTTACAACTATTATTTTTGTTTTTTTCCCTAATGATAATAGAACTAATTTATTTGTAGAGAGAGTTAATCAATTCGGAGAATTTTTAATGTTAGAGAGTTAATCAACAAATGCTGCAAAATGCACCAAATTCCATAGTTAATCGTGTTCAAAGATGTATTAAAGCTACGAGTGATCACTTTCAAAATTTCACGTAGCTTATTTTCTTTCTCCTTTAAATTTAATTTTTGTTAAGTAAAATTTATTGTCTGATTTTTAAAAATTTTTTCTTCAGCAAACCATAACTCGCCGGCCCTTTCGAATCGGATATGTGTTGATTTAACGTTTTATATTTAAAATGACCTAACGAATACGCTACTGAATTTTGGGCAGAATCCTTCCAGAACGTTTCTGTTCGTCGAGATACGACTTGAGCAGTCTATTAATGTATAGTCGAATGGATTTTGTCTTAAAATTTATATACCAGCCAAAAAAATAAAATAATTCTACTTGGCCAGTACAACAATTACCATTTCTCAATTCTCGGCGAGTGGCATCAAATACGAATCAAGTTACCACTAGACTACTCTCTCGGAGCAGTGCCGGATTAGCCACGTAGCAAGAGTAGTAAATGCTACGGGCCCCGCGCTCCAACGCCTGTCTGACCGTAATAAAAAAATATAAATTTAGATAGGAGCGTAAAATATCTTGCATGCCTTAAACGCGAAGCGCTTAGGCTATGCCTCACTTCCACTTAAAAATCTAAAACTCGATTTCGTCACGTTAAATCGTAAAAATAAGAAGGTATTTTACGAACTTTTTAACGTTAATGTTCTAATGTTTAATTATAATCGATATATTTAGACTAGCATCTATACCACATTTCTACCCTTCAAGCGGCCAGATTTTTATTTTTTATATAGGTATACTTTTATTTTGCGAGTTTACGTAGCCGAGATTGTACTTTTTTAATCGATTTTAATATAATATCGATTATAAATATTTCGAGAACTTTTATTAAATAATGCTTTAGAATCGTGTTTCCCAAACTTAGAAACTGCCTTGCGCATTTACTTGACTCTTATGATCACTAACTGCAGTGGCGAACGTTCTTTTTCAACATTAAAACGTATTAAAAATGAATTAAGGAATGCCAAGAACGTCTTAATCATCTCACTTTGTTGAATATAGAGCATGATTTGCTTAAAGAAGTCGATAATGAAAGTGTTATCTCTAAATTTGCCCATATTAAATCCAGAAAAGTTTATTTGTAACAGTTTTGTTTTATTTAATACCCTAAACTTGAGAACCTAAAGCAACCCAAGGGCCCCTTGACAGAATTTGCTACAGGCCCCGCGCTGGCTTAATCCGGCACTACCTCGGAGCAAGTCATAGATGCTGATGACCTCAGCTATTGAGCGTCTATAATTTACAATCTCTCTCTCGGAGCTAATCTAAAATATGTTTTTATTGAATTGTAAGTTTTTTTTAACGGAACATGCCAGCAATTTGTAGATTCGGGTACATGTTAAAAGAATTGTTTTATTCGTCCTGCAAACTGAAGTAGAGGCGTGTTGAGGGGTTTGTTGCGCAAGATTAGCCAGTTCCTTGAACAGTAGTCTTCATGTGAGGGTTTGATGCCATTAAACATCGCTACCTCGGAGCAAGTCATAGATGCTGATGACCTCAGCTATTGAGCGTCTACAATTTACAATCTCTCTCTCGGAGCTAATCTAAAATATGTTTTTATTGAATTGTAAGGTTTTTTTAACGGAACATGCCAGCAATTTGTAGATTCGGCTACATGTTAAAAGAATTATTTTATTCGTCCTGCAAACTGAAGTGGAAGTGTGTTGAGGGGTTGTTGCGCAAGATTAGCCAGTTCCTTGAACAGTAGTCTTGATGTGAGGGTTTGATGCCATTAAACATCGCTACCTCGGAGCAAGTCATAGATGCTGATGACCTCAGCTATTGAGCGTCTATAATCTACAATCTCTCTCTCGGAGCTAATCTAAAATATGTTTTTATTGAATTGTAAGTTTTTTTTTAACGGAACATGCCAGCAATTTGTATAGATTCGGCTACATGTTAAAAGAATTGTTTTATTCGTCCTGCGAACTGAAGTAGAGGCGTGTTGAGGGGTTTGTTGCGCAAGATTAGCCAGTTCCTTGAACAGTAGTCTTGATGTGAGGGTTTGATGCCATTAAACATGTTATCCTTCTTTGCTTGCCTTCTTTGTGGATGTTCAGAGATGGATTATCTGCTTTCTGTTTCTCTACATACATATATCTTTTCCTGCGTGTCATTTTGTGCAATAAGCAAAATTTATATCCCTTGAACTGAATATAAAAACGAAAACACTGCAAAATAAATTCTTTTATAATTAAATGCAGTACCGGATTTACATAAAGGCCCTCCACAAACTAGGGGTCTCCACAACCTAATGAAATAATTCAATTTCTAAAAAAAATATGTAATAAAAAAATACTGGTCTGTTATCGATACTCTTAGAGAATTTTCAGGATAAATTTGTAATCAATTTTTCAGTCTAAAATAGGGATGTTGACTGTATTCAAATACAAACATAATTTTAAAATAAAAGTAGTAGTTTCTATGATTAAAATACTAAAAAACACTATATTTTTCCTTATTTTTAAGGAATAAAATCACTCTCAAGTCACATGACAACAGACAGCAATCAGAGCGCATGACGTCATATGTTCAGCCGCTGTCAAAAAACTTGATTGTTTGGTTGATATTTAGTGTGTAATTTATTATTATTTGTTTATATGAAACGGCAAATTACATGTAACTATAGCAATGACTACGAAACAACTTTTCATCACCTCAGTTTACTAACGTTTATGAGCACAGAATACGCATCTATAGGATGGTAGCTCCCGTGTAAACTTTTGAGCCTCCTTTGGTATGAACAGGTGACGTCACGCGACTAGTATTGGAGTTTTGGACCGAAATTTGAAACTGGATTTAAAATACATGATTTTTAAGGTTTGAATTGTATTTAAATAAAAATAATAAATATTTGTGGCAATATTAGGTACTTATGTACGATTTAAAACACTTTCCCAAAAATAGTCAACATCCCTATTATATAAAATGCTTTATTTAATTTATATATCTTGTCAGTCTATCTACTTTTAAAATGTAGTTTTAAGCTTTATCGTTTTGATTAGTAAATAAAAAAAAGTTTTTCACTTTAACAAATTGCATCATGTACATATTTTAATATTTATTTTTTATTCACAAGATTTAGTTTAACATTCACTTTTTTGTAGAACTACTAGACCGATTTTGAACAAAATTCTTTCAGATCATATCTACGTCACACGCGTCGATCGGAAAGTAGTCAATATCATTTTTTTCTTGAAATTTCGTATTAGAAAAAAGTGACCACGTACACACATATCTTTTGAATAATAGTGTAGTGACCTTGAAACAAAAAATAGTTAAAATTTTAATTCGATTTTCGGTCCCATTACAATAACTTCCCAATATACTTGAAAGTTAAAAATAACCGTTTAACATTATTATAATGTCAACACGGAAACAGTAAAAACATTTGAGTTTCTTCTTAGTTAGAATTTCACACGATAATGGTTATAAAAAATAAGTGGTAATCCACAACAGCTATTAGAGAAAGAAAGATTCAACTTCATCCCTGGTAGCTAGCACACACCGCCTTTTGTAGCACCTCTGGCTCTTAGTGACCATAACGTGTTCATCTGGAAGCGAAGCCATATGTTAGCGTGACCCTTCCCACACCGAAATGGAAATTTGCTGTTCGCTGCGTTTGTAAGTCTTGTTACATAGTTATACATAGTCTTTAAAAAAGATGTTGCTTTATTTAAATCGAATTGGCTTTCGAATCGAATCCAAATAAACAGAAATCTATTATGCAAAAGCGTAGCTGGCCACCTCCAAGAAAAGAATGCCTGGTAACATCACTCCTTTCCTACTTAAAATAATATAGCGTTAAATGTCATTTTTAACCGACTTAAAAAAAGGAGGAGAGGTTCTCAATTCGGTTGATTTTTTTTTGTATGTTTGTGCACGATGTTTCCGTCAATTGTAAACCGATTTGAAAAATTTTAATGCCATTTTGTTCAGAATGCTACTGGATTGGTACCATGTAGTTTTTGTTCAAATCGATTTATCCGCTTCTAAATGACATCATGTTATAACAGAGTATTCCAGCTTCAAAAATACTGACGCGGTTAACGGCTAGTAATTAATATTATGTTTGTTGTTCGTTGGCGTGGTTACATAATAGGGTTTCAGATGTAAAAAAAATCACCCAATTGAGCGACAGGATCATTCCAACTTCAAAAGTATTGATTTGTGACATTATAATAAATAAAATAAAATTTCTGTTAACGCGGGAGTCGACGAGGTTAACGACTAATAATAGATACTATGATAATTTAGAATGACTCCACTTATTGTGTTTTTGAATTGTAAAATAAAAATCCTCATTAATATAAAACACGGTAGCGATATTATGATGTTTGCTATTCGCTTGCGTGGTTACATAATATTATATGATCTCACAAATTATACAAAGCATGCTTGACAGCTATCTAAAAACAGACAAACATACATTTTCTAAAAATATTTTTTTTTGGACTCGGGGGAACTTAAAATAAAAAAAATTATAAAATTTTGAAAAATGGATATTCACCTAAATTCCTACTTGTGGAGCTGGAATGATAAAAACTTGATTTTTGAAGTGTTTCCATGGATACGGTTTAGCGCGGTCATAAGCATCGCTGGCCATGGTGCGGGCGTAACGACCTACAAACGGGCACGTATCGCACTAGTAGTATATGTTTCTACCCCATCTAACTCGTTACGGCGTTCTTATAATCCAACCGTAGCCGTTCGTGCGTTTCGGGTATGACCCGTTATAAAATGCTACACTCAATTGTTTTATTTTTGTATCGCGCGATTGGTCACATGATCGCTCCGTCGCCATCGGAAACAGTGCTACTATTGGTTTCAGTGTTAAGTTATTAAATATATTTTTGAAGTCGGGGAAAAGGATTTTTTAAGTAAACACTTATTTGTTTATTATAGCGACGTTTCGTTCCTTGCTTGGAACTTTTTCAAGCTTTATAACTGTAATTAACAAATAAGTGTTTACTTAAAAAGTTCTTTTTCCCGACAAATTAATTTTATATTAATTACCAAGGACAAAAAAGAAAAAAAGCTAATTTTTGAAGTGTTCGAATCGCTTAAATATTTATATATAACTTTAAAGACGTCAAATCATGGAGATTTATAGCCTAAATAATAATTTCTCTGACAGTCACTTTGAGAACTTGCCCGATTAGCGACGCATTGATTTTTTTGAAGTTTAACATCTTTAGCGACGTATCTATTTGAAAAAAGTAAAAATCGAGGGGAAGTAGACTTGTCCCCGAAAGGGGAATTAGTTTGACCCTAAATTATATGAAACTGACAAAGATAGAAGTTTATAGCGTGTTGCTAAGTATATATGTGTATGTGTAAATATTATTAATTAGTTTGACATAATAAAAAATTAAACTTGGAAATAATATTAAAAACTAAAGAAGTTCTTATGTGAGCTTATGAGAGTGAGGCTCACTATATATATATTTTTTTTGCTCTATACCCTGTAAAATAACTTCTTTACATGCATTTAAAGTGCCCCATGACACTAAAGTAAAACCAAACTGGGCGTCGGTTACAAAACAGTTCTCAGATTCTGATTAAAATACTAGTGAAAATTTCAATTCCCATTAAATTTATTACAAAAAATTAATATTTATATCGGCCTAGTGATACGGTTAATTAAACTTTAAATAATTGTGAGTAAAAAAATAATTTGTAACAAAAAACCATATATCTCGGTTTTTACTATAACATTTGGTTTTCGTTTTCTTGGCTACTTTGCTGACGGAATAAAAATTTACTACTATATTCATGTCTATTGTATAATGCAAATGTCTTTAATACAAACGCAATGTAGAAGGTAGACGCATGAATTTAGTCACGCTTCGAGTGTTAATTTCTTTCAATTCCTTAGTGATTTTCAACACAATACACACAATAAAAATAAAACATGTGTAAAACGTGTATATTTTCTTGCTCTACTGTGTACACACAGTGGATCAAATTAGTCGAAAAATTAGTAACAATAAATTTTAATGAAAATAATTAAAAATTGTTAAAACAACTTCAAACTGGCAGGAATAATATTTAATTGATAAAGGATAAATTATATCTTTGCCACTCTAAACTTACATGTCGATTCATAGTCGAAATACTAGACTTGCATGAACCATAACCTAAAAATTTAGCGAAAAGACTTCAATTTCAATATAATATGTAACGGACATTTGTGATTCTGCATCTATTTAAGAGTTGTTTGTTTATCTAGATAATAATAATAATAATAATAATGCGTTTAACGTCCGTTTCTCGACTTTATGTCATAACAGACGCCATTCGCACCATTACTATTTTTCATTTTACCACTTCCCGTTTTTTTCTACATTTCTTAAACTTCAACTTATATAATAGCAATGGGCGAATGAAGGAATTACAGGAAATTAGGATAAGGTAGGTAATTTTTTGAACTAGGAGTTTGATAGGTAATCGGCCATGGCCTCAAATAAGGAACCACCTCGATATTTATCTGGAATTAATTGAGGGAAACCATGGAAAACCTCAATCAAGATGGCCGGTACAGGAATTACCGTTTCTCGGCGAAAGGCAGTAGGAAAAAGTCCCAGCCACATCTGCCCCCGCCGGGAATCGAACCCGGACCTCCCGAATGCGAGTCTAGTGCTGTACCACTACTCTACCCAGGTCGGTATGTTTATCTAGATTATAGCGCATTATTTTATGTACCAGTGTGATATTATGTTAAAACGAGCGATTAGTGAATTTTGACAGTCACACGAGTCATATGAATAGATATTACAATCGAGATGCATACTACATTTTTACACGTACTTCCTATATAGAATAGAAATATTTACGTCATAAATATATTTGTAATATTTTTAACAGTACGGTTTGGCCATATTATTGAAATTATATACTTATGTGGACTATTTACAATGACAATGCTTACTATGCTGTCTCTTTTGCTCATATGGATTTAAATAGAAACTGACAGATATATTACTATTGGATTGGTAAAATCGAATTACTTTTGTTTTTATTTACGCACTATTGAAAAAAACCCGGGTCGAAGTGCCCAAACCCTGCCGACAATATAGTGTATTTGCTAATACAGGCAGTCTGGTTTTATTACATGAATTTAAGTTTGCTTTTGGTCAAAATAAAAAATTTAACCCCTTAATACATCCCTTAAATTAACAGTTGTTTTTTTAATTGCAAGATTACTATCATCGAACATCTACACCAAATTAAATACACCTTTCAGTAAATAACTCACTTTCTGCAAACTAGTGTTTTCATAAAATTTGTAAATCCGGTCCTGGCAAGCCGAATTTTTTCAAATTTCGGGAGCTAATTTTAATTGCTACTAAAAGAACAAATTTCAGTTTTGAAACGATTCGGAGAATTTTTTCGGTATTTTTGGGCCCAAAAACTTTTTTCAACCTCTAAAAACCACCCTTAAAATGATCCGATTGGGCCCATTTTAAATAGGCTTAGATTCCAACATGCGTGCCAAATTTCGTTAAAATGAATTAACTCTTTCGAAAGTTATTGCCCGTACACATTTCTATTCTTGTTTTTTATGCGTGTTTTGCATTTTTTAAACTATTCATGAAATAAAGATAAAAATAACTGCCTTCTCTTAAAATGGATAACATACTGCTGAAAGCCACGGTTCTTTGAACTTTTACATCTAGGAGTGTTAAAAGGTAAATTTTCTAGACTTTTCTTAAGCGTGACTTGGTATTTTAATATTATTCTCTTTAAATACGCTGGTATTTGATCCATTACCCGGAAACCCAAACTAAATTATGGATTAACTCCAGGTGTACCTAAAATTTAAGCCTTGTGATCTGCCATACCTCAAACATGTTTCTTTAAATAAAGTAGTGCTATTTTTAGACCTTGAAAATAATCCTTTTTGACCGCGCTTTTTTGTAATTTTGCACCACTGTGTTACGACGTTGTACAGAAGAAAGAGAGAGTCCGGGTTCATTCGACAGTATTGCGGGCCTCCGGAGAATGAAAGACACGACGTAGAAATTTACTCAGTGTAAAAATTTAATTATCGCAGCATTAAATGTTTCTCTTTGTCTTTTGGCGCGATGCTAGTCCCCGGTGTGGAATAACGTTAGTACTCTTGACGTTATACCCAACAGAGTACTGCCTTACTGCCTTGTCATTTAGGGGTGTACGAGTACTCAAAAAATTGAGTACCGCCATCCAGTAACTAAAAAAATATTCAAAAACATTTGAGTCTAATATTAAAGAAACAATAAAAACCCGGGTCGCAGTGCCAAAACCCTGCCGACAATATAGTGTATTTGCTTATACAGGCAGTGTGGCTTTATTATGCAAACTTAAGTTGGTTTTTGGGCAAAATAAAAAATTTTACTCCTTAATACACCCCTTAAAATAACATTTTTTTTCTTAATTGCAATATTATTATCAATCGAACCTCTATACCAAATCATATACACCTTTCAGTAAATAATTCACTATCTGCAAAATAACGTTTTCATAAAATTTGTAGGTCCGGTCCTGTCAGGCCGATTTTATTAAAATTTTAGGGACACTTTTTAATTACTACTAAAGAGTTAAATGTCAATTTTGAAACAATTCTGAAAATTTTTTCGGAATTTTGGGTCCCAAAAACATTTTTCAACCCCTAAAAACTACCCTTAAATTGCCCCGTTTACGCCCATTTTAAATGGGCTTCGTGCAATGATGGATTTCAACACGTGGGCCAAATTTCTTTAAAATCAATTAACTCTTTCGAAAGTTATTGCCCGCACACACATATATATATATATATAAACATTTTTAAAAATGGTGCCAAAGTGTTTAGGAGGTTATGAAACGTCGAGAAATTTTGGTCCGACCCCTAGGTCCCGCCATCCGATCGACGCCAATAGTGTATGTTGCCATATGACAAATACACTAATAAATGGATAATGGAGACTTGGATTAAATAACGCAAATGCTAAATTTTGCAAATTTGCAACTTCAACTTCATCAGGCAAGTTAGCATCTTTGTTGACAGTTCAAAAAAGTCTATCCTTTCTCTCTTCATAATAAAAAGTTAGCAATCTCAGTTACAAATATGAATGATAATTAAATGACCATAAAGTTTATTTATTTGACTTTTTGTTATTAAAATTATTCCAAAATTCAAAATCAAATAACTGTAATAAGGTCATCATCAACAAGGATGCTAACCTATAAACGTGTCTGATGAAGAAGACAAACAATCTGCGGAATATTGCAAATTTGTAAAATTTCACACTTGCTTTATTTTGATGAAGTTCCCATTATTGTTTTGTTATCGTGAACGATATCAATTTTAATAAAAACCCGGGTCGCAGTGCCAAAACCCTGCCGACAATATAGTGTATTTGCTTGTATAGGGCCGTGTGGTTTTATACTTTTATTATGTGAAATTAAGTTTGTTTTTGGGCAAAATAAAAAATTTAACCCCTTAATACACCCGTTAAAATAACATTTTTTTCTTAATTGTAATATTATTATCAATCTAACGTCTACACCAAATTAAATACACCCTTCAATAAATAAGTCACTATCTGCAAACTAGTGTTTTCATAAAATTTGTAAATCCGGTCCTGTCGGGCCGATTTTATTAAAATTGTGGGGAAACCTTTTAATCACTACCAAAGGGTTAAATTTCAATTTTGAAACGATTCCGAGAATTTTTTCGGTATTTTGGGGCCCAAAAACAGTTTTCAACCCCTAAAAACTACCCTTAAAATAGCCCGATTAGGCCCATTTTAAATAGGCTTCTTGCGGTGATGGTTTTCAACATGTGGCCCAAATTTCGTTGAAATCAATTAACTCTTTCGAAAATTATCGCGCGTACATATATATATATATATATATATATATATATATATATATATATATATATATATATATATATATATATATACATATATATATATAAACATTTTTAAAAATGGTGCCAAAGTGTTTAGGAGGTTATGAAACGTCGAGAAATTTTGGTCCGACCCCTAGGTCCTGCCATCCGACCGACGCCAATAGTGTATGTTGCCATATGGCAAATACACTAAAAAGTAACAGATCCCTCAGATTGTAAAATATGCTCTCGGGAAATTTCGAACTGTGGTCGCCAAATTCATTTCATTACTGTATTTATTAGCTGCGATTAAGCATTAAGTTCCACAAAATTTGAATTGATGTTTAAAAATTTCAAAGATCATATTTTTGGTTTAAAGATTGAATTAAAAAACGTAATATTCGTCAATATTTCTTTACAGCACGTCACGCAATTTCGAATTACGGGAAGGCAAATGAACATTTTGAAGTTTTTTCTTTACAAACTTGTGTTAAATAAACTGACAGAGTATCCTCGATATTTTTTTTCAAATTTAATTTTGTCTGTACAAACATTTTTCGTTTTTATCTGATTTAAAGTCGCTTATTTAGAATAAAAAAAACTGTAAAAACTTGATTAAAAGTCATATGGAAAGAATGGTACATATTTCTAATTTATTTAATAATAATAATAATAATAATAATAATAATGCGTTTAACGTCCGTTTCTCGACTTTATGTCATAACAGACGCCATTCGCACCATTACTATTTTTCATTTTACCACTTCCCGTTTTTTCTACATTTCTTAAACTTCAACTTATATAATAGCAATGGGCGAATGAAGGAATTACAGGAAATTAGGATAAGGTAGGTAATTTTTGAACTAGGAGTTTGATAGGTAATCGGCCATGGCCTCAAATAAGGAACCACCTCGATATTTATCTGGAATTAATTGAGGGAAACCATGGAAAACCTCAATCAAGATGGCCGGTACACGAATTACCGTTTCTCGGCGAAAGGCAGTAGGAAAAAGTCCCAGCCACATATATTTCTAGTTTATTTAACACGAAAGATTGTATTATATTTTTAATAAAAAATCAAGATTTCCGAACCGTGAGAAAGTGCATTTTACATGCAAGTCACAGATCACACATACAAGCGAAGCTAATAAAAAAGTAAGTTCTTACCATAACTTAAACTACCCCGACCGCTATTCGCACCCTACACTTTAGAGATGGGAAAAACGGGTCTTTTTAGTGATCTGCATCTTTGCATCTGGATCCAGTATGTGAGCCGGCTCACTGAACCGGTTCAAAAAGAGCCGAGTTCTGAATATGTTACTGCAGTCTGCCACTGAATTACCTAGTTCAGTCAATCATATCACGACCTGTATAGAATCAAGAATGCATAGCCAAACATGTGATGCATGAGTCATTTGAGCTGACAGATGCATCAAAGCAAGAACTGATACGTAAGTGTAAAATGTGCTTCAATGTGTTAAGTGTTTCACTGAGTTATGCGGATCTGTTGATCCGTCGGCTCAAAAAAAAGTGAATCGGCTCTTACGGATCTTCTGTCGGAGTCGGCTCTTTGAACCGGTTCAGATCTGAGTTACCTAACTCTACTACATTTTTCGGATCTGTTCTGATCATAAGGCTACTCCCTCGACAAGTTACTGAAAAATGTTAAGGCTGTCGGAACGCTCTGAATTTAAGCTAAAAATAGAGCTTCGGCTGTCATCTGATTGTAGACTTATTCGTCAACATTATGCAAAAATTCTTTCTCGATAAGGAAGATAAAGGACAAATCTAGGTCTCTAATGGACTACTTTTGTAATTTATGTACGATTTACTAGAAAAAAAATTGGCATTGATTGTGCTAAAAAAAACACATTTTCAATGTCACACTACGACCTTATTCGTACTTATTTCACAAAACTGTTCCATCACAAACCTAAAGTGACTCTTCCTTTTTCGGAAAAGTTTTTTAAATCTTCAAAATATTTCCAAAAATTAGAGTAATCAATTGACAGCGGCACCCTTGCAAAAAAAATTTTTAGCCTCGTAGTTGGCACCAGCCAAAAATTGAAACGTGCGAATGATTTGAGCGAGACAGAGCTAAAGAAGGTTACACCCACAATATGTCTTTTGCCTACCTCGCCTCTTACCGCTGGGTCTCAGCACAAACAAAATTCAGAGCGTTCCGACAGCCTTAAGAACCGTTTTCAATTTGTAGAGTTCCCTTACCGTATTATTCGACCGAGTATATATTAAATACCCGACTCGCTTAAAAAAAAAACTCTTGTGCAAATAAAAAATGTTATCTGATGATATGTAAATTCACGGTGTTTCATTTCTGGAGGTACGAGTTGCTGAAATAAAAAGAAATAGAGAGAGGGTATATGGCATGCATACATATATGAAGAATATAGCTATATACATATCTGCAATCAGTAATGCGAGTCTAGTGTCGACATTTGCCCGGTGATATCCTTATACAACTGCCATTATCCTTGGCCTGTAATGTCCTGTCCTATCCTATCCCAACCCGAACAGTTGCCTTCCTTCTTCTTATACGCTCAAAGACTTCATTGAACCTGCACGAACACATATTATATAACATAAACGCAAAAGCCTGTACCATTGGTGAAGTTTTGACTTCATTCTACAAGGCGGTCTAGACCAGTGCTGAACTTAAACACTGGGTACTATAGGCACGTGCCTTCACAAAAAAGGCAACCACAAAATTAAATCAAAAAATAAAAAATCGATTTTTCGAAAAAAAAATTAAATGTTGGAAAAAATTCGAAATTTTGAATTTTTCGAAATTCAATTTTTTTAAATCTTGAGTTATTTTCTAAATTTCGAATTTTTTACAATATACTAAATTATTATTATCAAATTAAATACAGTGTTAACTCTATATAGCGACGCTGAAGGGACTGCGCACTTTCGGGTGTTATAGAGAGTATTCGTTATATGGAGAGAAAGATATCAATATTGTTTTACTATTATAGTATTATTTAATAATAACGCATAAAATTTACAAACATTCGCTACGTATGATGCCGACAGTCGAGGTAAATACGGACTAGACAATAAAGCTGCAGTTCTTATCAATTTTGGCAACCTAGAAAACAGTAGGTGCTTTATAAGTTGCCGAAATTACTTGCTTTATAATGACATACGGTCGTTATTTAGAATGAGTGTGATGCTACATAGAGTGTATCATTGTATGGAGAACAAGGCAAACCAACCAAAGTCGAGTAATTTCGACGTTTTAGTGAATTTGACGTTAAATCGAGTGACGTTACATGGAGTTTACACTGTATTAAGAATTTAAACTACATTTTAAAAAATACTTGCCACTATTCGCGTCTCTGCATGCGATTATGATGAAACACAGCAGAGACAACGGTAGTGGAGTCTTCGGCTCTACCTAGCGCCATCTAGTGGCGAATTACAACAAAGTGGATAGCATAAAAACCTTTTTCATAAAAAAATACATACATGGTGATCGGCCGAACGGTGTCGACCAGACCACCATCAATTTTTATATTGATAGATATTGACAATAAAGAACATGGTTCGACTGTCGTTTGTTGTAAAACTTTCAAGTAAAGGATCCCACGCAGCGAACCAAAGGCTATTACGTTTTCTCCGCTAGTTAGTTACAAACTGTTCTATACACCTTCTATAGAAGTAATTTAGTATGTTACTTTTAGCGCAGCATGCGGTGAAATGAAGGCGCGAAAATTGAGTTAATTTGGATTTTAATCAAATATATGCGTTTAATTTTCTTTTATAATACTATGTAAAGCTCCGGACTCAAATTGGATTCAATATATTAATGCAAGTGGAAGGACTACTTCACCTAAGTTTATTTTTAACATTTTAATTAAGACTTTAAACTGGCAAGCGATATTGAATATATAAATTTCTTAGTAATTATTTTCTTTACCTTAAGAATTTCACTGGAAGATTTTATAATTGAAGTAAATCTTTTTAGTTCACGGCAGTGCATAATTTTCTGCGCACGAGAGAAATTTTCCGCGCATGCGTATGACCACTCAGTCATTGACATGTTTGAATGCATCGGATTAGCCGTCCGTTTCTGACCCCAAAGACTCGGGAACAAGACCGACTATCGGCACATTTATGAATTTTTTACTGTTTTAATATACTTTGCAATTTTCGATTAAGAAATGTATTTAATGAAAAATTAATTAAAATTGTTATCCTATTATACACTGTTGGTTGCATAATTATAAAAAAGTGTGCTTATAACATTTACGCGCGGTTGAAGTAAAACATGCAAACAATACATATATTTTTTCAAACATACACAATTAAGTTAGCAGGTAAGTGGACGAATTGATGTAAATCAATAAACCATTTATTAATTTAGCGACGTTTCGGTCATTTATTTGATATAAATTACCGAAACGTCGCTATATTAATAATTGGTTTATTGATTTACATCATTTTGTCCACTTACCTGCTAACTTAATTGTGTATGTTTGAAAAAAAATATGAACGCAACAATTTCTAATGTAAAATACATATATTGTTAGCTTTATAATTTTTTTATGTATAAATATGTATAAATAAATGACGAAAGCTAAAAATTTGCTATAGGAATCTTTAAAACTGTACAATTAGAAACTAAGGTACGATTTCATTTATTTGTATTCATTCTACTAACTTTTGTATAATCCATTAAAGTAACGACTCTCGCAGTATGTTGGTTTTGTAATACGTTGCTATATAATGAATAAAGAATGTTTTGTTGCATTATGTAATGCGTTATACTCCATAAATGGATTTAGCAGACCGTCTAAAAACGTCACATTTGTTCGCAACGCCAACTCACTGAGTATTATCAACTTCGCAAAATGCACAAATCATACCTAAAAGAGTTTTACTTCTAAAGTATAATTCGGCACTTGAATCTGCAATAAGTTTTAACATTTATAACAAATTAACAAATGTTCCGTAATGCATTCCTTTAAAACTTTTAAGATATTATTTAAAAAACACGTTCAATTTCTTTTTCTTTTCAGTCATTTCCCATGTCGTATAATAATGTATCCTTTTTCACGAAATCATACAGTTTAAGAAATATTCTTACGTCCAGTGTAAAACTATTTTTTGTGTTTTATTTCGATTACTTCTAAAATTCCAGAAAGCCTTTCGGTTAAGCAAGATTGATCGAAAGCTGTCCATTTTTATTGTATTTTTGATTAGATAACATCAATCTTTTCTGTCCACCGTGTACATATTTCGATTTTGTTGAGTGAATAAATAAATAATAAATCCATGTTTACTGCTTGACATAATAAAAGCACATCTGGTGTGAAATTCCAACTTTTTGTTCCGTCTGAAAGAAAATAAAAATATTCCAACATTCAGACAGTCTTCATTCAGAAATGTCGAATGCAACTTTTCACGTCAATACGGAAATCATATTTGTAAATTCGGTACATTTTATTCAACTTCATAATGCAACCCGGAAAATAATAGCATTTTCCCTTAGCGAATATTTAAATTTCTGAAATGAAATGTTCTGGTGTCTAGTATAATGTGAATTTAGATGAGAACATTATTTCTCTGTGTGTCGTAAAGGGTTAAATTACGCATGTATGTTTTCACGTATCTAACACAAACGTCTCTTCCTAACGCATTTTAATATAAAATAATAAAGAAATTAAAGAAATCTTTTTCAAATACAGTAAATTTTGTTCAGTCGGACTGTAAATTTTACTTACAGTTTTATCAAAAACGCTGACTTATTTTCAGGTTTGTTAGATGGGAATGAGGGATCATATGTCCAAATCGTTGACCTCCACCGATGAATCTGGATTTATGATCTCCTATCCCTCCCAGAAAACTTACAAAAATTCGGCGATTATGATACAATTGGAAGTAGAAAATATTTTTGGTGACATTCCGACTAGACTAATTTATTTTACTACAATATAGCGCTTTGTACCTCAGAAATGTGTTGCCTTTGATCATAAAAATAAAAAAATAATACGAAACATTACCGAAGACAAACTCGTGACCTTAGTTTCAAGTAAAAGTTGGAATTATATTGCTTTTACTTACAGTTTTATCAAAAACGCTGACTTGTTTTCAGATTTGTTAGAGGGGAATGAGGGATCATATTTCCAAATCATTGACCTCCACCGATGAATATGGATTTATGATCTCCTATCCTCCCCAGAAAACCTACAAAAATTCAGCGATTATGGTAAAATTGGAAGTAGAAAATATTTTTGGTGACATTCCGACTAGGCTAATTTATTTTACTACAATATAGTGCTTTGTACCTCAGAAATGTGTTACCTTTGTTCACGAAAATAAAAAAATAATACGAAACATTACCGAAGACAAATTCGTGACCTTAGTTCCAAGTAAAAGCTGGAATTATATTACTTTTCATAGCTTTTATAGCAAGCATAATTTAAAAAAAATTAGATAAAACAAGCACCTAGATAAAGTAACTAAATAAAATGTTTTTTTTTTATATTGGGTATTACTCCACTTCTTGTGTTTTTTATTACTACGTAGACATATAAATATAATTTGTATGCTCAATTAACTCTTCAGTTTACTGGAACGTTCTTGTAATGGGGACGGAAATCGAAATAAAATAAAAATCTCTAACGAATGTTTATGTTTCAAGGTTACTACACTATTTTTAAACTATTTTTGAAAAGATCTCTCTCTCTCTCTCTCTCTCTCTCTCTCTCTCTCTCTCTCTCTCTCTCTCTCTCTGTGTGTGTGTGTGTGTCTGTGAGTGTGGCTATTTCTTTCTAAAACGAAATCTCGAGAATAAAAAATAATATCGACTACGTTAGGATTCCAAACGACGCGTATTAATGTAAATATGATCTGAAAAGTTTTTTTTAATGTATTTGTATTCCGAAATATTGTTGTTTTTAATTAAAGCGTTACGGTTGTGATTTGAGCTTTTGTAAATTATAGACGCTCAGCATCTGAGGTCATCAGCGGCTTTGAGCTTCTGTTGTTTCACTATTCTATGACTACTGACATGTATTCGGTGGCATTAAAAACATTACGAAACGTCCTCCATACAAACATTTCAACAGAATTGTGTCAAGGAATGCGTATTACAACTTGCCTTGCACATTTTACGTACTAAAGCAGACTCGAGGCAAACCTTATATTCAATCTATTCATCAAAAACAACTTGTTTACGGTTAGAAAAGCTCTCTGAAATTATTTCGAAAATTAAAATTTGCTGAATACACTTTAGAATATTTAATTATTTTTAACATTCATTTTAATTTAATAATAAAGATTTGTGTTTTATGTAATATTTCCCATAAATTCGTGTCGAACGTGTGTCGCAAAAATGTTCGTTATAGTGAACGCACAATCAATTCTATTGTTTTCTTTCTTGATAACCATTTTTCTGTATTTCAGCTTTGCTGAATTAAGGCTGTCGGAACGCTCTGATTTTAAGTCAAAAATAGGGCTTCGGCTGATAGCTGATTGTAGACTTATTCGTCAACATTTTACAAATAAAAAAATTCTCTATAAGGAAGACAAAGAACAAATTTAGATCTCTAGTGGACTACTTTTGTAATTTATGTACGATTTACTAGAAAAAAGTTGACATTAATTGTGCCAAAAAACACACGTTTTTAATGTCACACTACGACGTTATTCGTACTTATTTCACAAAATTGTTCCATCACAAACCTAAAGTGACTCTTCCTTTTCCAAAAAAGTTTTTTAAATCTTCAAAATATTTCCAAAATTTAGAGTAATCAACTCACAGCGACATTCTTGCAACAGCATTTTTTAGCCTCGTAGTGTTCCGACAGTCTTAAATTCTTAAATACAATATTCTTATTCCTTGTGGAAATGTGAATATCATTTATCGCGATCACGCCAAAGAAGTATAACTTCGCACATAAGGACACGCACTACTTTTTAGTGTATTTGCCATAGGCAACATACACTATTGGCGTTGGTCGGATGGCGGGACCTAGGGGTCGGACTAAAATTTCTCGACGTTTCATAACCTTCTAAACACTTTGGCACCATTTTTAAAAATGTTTATATATATATATGTATATATATATATATATTTATATATATATATATATATATATATATATATATATATATATATGTGTGTGTGTGTGTGTGCGCTATAACTTTCGAAAGAGTTAATTGATTTTTACGAAATTTTGCCTACATGTTGAAATCCACTACTGCAAGAACCCTATTTAAAATGGGCCCAATCGGGTCATTTTAAGGGTACTTTAGGGGTTGAAAAAAGTTTTTGGGCCCAAAAATACCGAAAAAATTCTCAGAATCGTTTCAAAATTGAAATTTAATCCTTTAATAGCAATTAAAAAGTGCTCCTAAAATTTTAATAAAATCGGCCCGACAGGACCGGATTTACAAATTTTATGAAAAGACTAGTTTGCAGATAGTGAATTATTTGCTGAAAGGTGTATTAATTTAGTTTAGAGATTCGATTGATAATAATTGCAACTGAGAAAAAAATGTTCTTTTAAGGGGTGTATTAAGGAGTCAAATTTTTATTTTGCCCAAAAAACCAACTTAAGTTCGCATAATAAAGCCACACTGCCTATATTAGCAAATATACTATATTGTCGGCAGGGTTTTGGCACTACGACCCGGGTTTTTTTTTATTTATTTGCAGCCAATCTGAGAAACCATTTGAAAAAAAAACTGCGAACACCTTTCATACCTAATGTGAGTTCCGTACATTTGAGGAAACGTGCATCGGTATTCATTTGTCTTGTATCAAAAGATATATACAACGTTTGGAAATGAAAACAGCACTAGAAGTCATTTGGAGTTTTTATTGCCATTGCACGTTTAACGGCCTTGTCAATTTTACTTACTACGTCGGAAATATATTTTATGACTGCAATGAGATATGAATTTTGTAAATTGTATGTCGTATTTTATAAATCTTATGACAATGTATAAATATATAAAGGTGGCTACAGACTATATGTGTGTATTCGCGATGCATGTGGTTGGCGAGCACTTTGTTATGTCCCATGGTTGTTATGACCCAAAAGGTTGTTTTCGTCATGGTTGTTATGTCCTGGTTGTTTTGTCTTGGCTGTTTAGTCTGGACACCAAGCTCTTATTGGGCGAGTACACGGAGAGCCCGCGGAGTAGCGCTGCGAGCACGCCAGCAATGCTTGCTGTGTTAAAAGAGATGCGTAACGGGTTTGCCTATGCGTTGGCGTTGCGTAATATACTTTGAAAATTTAATTTAATCTTTTTACTCTTTTTATTTAACACAGCACGCATTGCTGCTGAGCTTGCGGCGCTGCTCCGCGGGCTCCCCGTATACTAGCCCAATAAGAGACTCACTTTTTTATGTGGGCGATACACTGCCATTCTTTCTTATACCGTGGTGTGTAGACACACGCTCGTTTAAAATCGATTCGTAAAAAATGCAGTTCGCGTGTTGCGCGCAGTGATTCGGTTCGAGTTTTAAATAAGTAAAAAACATTATGTATATAAGATATAAAATTATATCATACTAGTAGAGTTGGGTAACTCAGATCTGAACCGGTTCAAAGAGCCGACTCCGACAGAAGATCCGTGAGAGCCGACTCACTTTTTTTTGAGCCGACGGATCAACGGATCCGCATAACTCAGTGAAACACTTAACACACAGAAGCACATTTTACACTTACGTATCAGTTCTCGCTTTGATGCATCTGTCAGCTCAAATGACTCATGCATCACATGTTTGGCTATGCATTCTTGATTCTATACAGGTCGTGATATGATTGACTGAACTAGGTAACTCAGTGGCAGACTGCAGTAACATATTCAGAACTCGGCTCTTTTTGAACTGGTTCAGTGAGCCAGCTCACATACGGGATCCAGATGAAAAGATGCAGATCAATAAAAAGACCCGTTTTTCCCATCTCTACATACTAGTGAACCGTGCAAATACTTCGCACCGTTGTGGTCAGTTACGTAAAATAATAGAGTGGTTTCAATCAATTTTATTCTATTCTATTCAGAGACTTCAGCGCCACTACACGTCATATTACCGACAACTGTTACAAAAACAGATTGCCACAAAATAGCGACATTTGTTATTTTTGAATGTTACTTTCGGTAATGAAATTGTTATAAATTTTAAATTGTATTTTTTTAATGAAAACATTAATTTTAAGATATCAACTTAGTTTTCATCATTAGAGAGAAAAATAGTCTACAAAATGGCGTATCAAACATTAATTTTGATACTGTATTAAGGGAGATATTTCATATCGACAAAAAACATCTTTGAGAAATAATATACATATACCGATTAGCAAAATTACATTTCCACGAGAAGAAGCTCTATAACATTAGTTTATCTAAATCTCGTGCAAAACCGCGGGTAGCTCCTAGTTCCACATAAATGGTTTTGGAATGTGTAGTTTATATATACCAATTTTTTGTGATGCAAATAAATTCGTTCCGCGATAAAAAAGGGTGATAAAAATAAATAAAACAATTGCTAAATTTATCGATCTTGAATTGTAATATAGACGCAAATAGATTTCAATTCTTCGTAGCACATTTGAAAGTTAAGTAGGAACAAATCAATGTGTTACACTTAATTGCATAAGTTTTAATTAGTTTTGGATACCTTTCTTCATATATTACTTGGCTGTCAGATTTTATTCAACAAAAAGAACATCCCACCCAATCACAAAAAAAACTTAAAAAAAATTGAACCTCTTTCAAAAAAGCTACTAAAGAGAGAAAAATAATGCAGTTTTACTCAACTTTTTACATATCTACTTTTATTAAATTGGCGCCGATCTTAAAACATTATTTTCCACTTTTTAGTGACTTTTCTGAAGGGGGGTCAATGTTTCTATGTTTTCCATTTAGTGGATTTGAAATACGTAGTTTGCATTAACTGATTTATTTTAACGTAAAACCAGAAATGTATTTTAAAAAAAATACTGAACCAATTTAAGTTAAATATGTGCGGGATTAAAAAGAAAAGAATCCTAAAAATCGGATAATGAAAATATATTTCAATTCAGCAATACGATCGATGTGAACTCTATCCTATCTCAACACAAAATGCCCCTGAATCTGTTTACAATCTCCACAATATCAGTTTACGCAGTTTACATAACATAAAGCATTACACCATTCATAGAATATAACACACTGAATAAGATTCGTTTAAATACTGTAGGTTAAACATCTCCTTACAAGAACGTAAGGTTTAAATACACAACTAAAATTTGAATAATATTTTTTCTAATATCACATTGCATTGTCAACAATGGGTGTTTCATAATATAATAGCAAACTTTATAGCTATGGATTTGCGTATTTTTAATTTAAAACTCGATAGTTTTACGACGACGTTTCAAATAAGAGTAAATAAAATCGGAAGATTAAAAACTGTGTATTTTCAGTAAATCTATAAATTATAAAATAGTAGTTTCAATAATTGTGCTTGACAGATTATTTACATTCAGAATCATAACACAGACGATTTTAAAAGCAAAAGGATAAAGCTCTTTGTTTATTGTAATCTCCTCATAGCAAAAGTTTCCGGTTTTATTTGAAAAAGGTTACTTGCGTATTGTGTTCTATTTTTAGCATTATGCATGATTTATGGAAACAATACTTTACAATCGATGCTATAGAGAAGAATATAGTCGGCGTACATATTTACCGGAAGGGGTTTGCTATGTTATGTATTAAAATACAGACAGTCCCCGTACAACACAATACTTCGGCAACATGATTTCGTTCTTACATGACCTTTAGACGCTATTGGTTTTAGTTGTCGAATAGGATAGGCTTTTGCATATAAATTTTTTAGAAGAAAGCATGTGATTATAAACAGAATAAGACTTTACAAGTCGTATAGAAGAGAAGAATAGAAGATTTTATTCTTTCAGAATTATACAAAAAAACATACAATAACGTACAGTAAATGCAAAATTAAAAGATATACCGTAAACCGGGGCTACTTTGTGACTGCAAGGGTCACTTTTTGACACCAGGTCTTAAGCAACAAAATATGGATCCAGGTACAATACCATCAACCAAACATAGTTTTGGGAAGTTACTATTTGTAGAAGGGTCTGTGGGGCCATTTATGAAGAGAATGCAGTATCTAAATACGACTGCAAGTCTATGTGTACTGGGCGTCATTTATGATTAAAAAACAGGTGTTTTCAGTTTGTCTGTATACTTTCTAGTGTGAGATTAAAACCAAATAGTTTTTTTAAAAATCAACTAAGTATAAGTTGTCTTATTGTTATTAACGACCATTTTGAACTACAGAGTTTAATTTTAGAATTTTTAGAATTTATTTTTGAACCTAAAAATAGGAATCAGAATGAAGGGAATTATTTTAGCACAGCTAACTGACCGATACAAAGTACAAAATGGTTATAAACACCCGGTATAATATCCACTTGTGCCGTTTTTTTTTTTGCAGCAGTAGTAAAAATTATAAAAATTTCCAATAAAACAAAAACCTAAGAATTATTGAAATCGAAACAATTTAAATATAAAATTTATAATAAAACGTTTCATTGGAAATTTTATAACCGTCTGTATTATAGATAAAGGACATCTACCGTAGCTTTAATAATAATAAACGAGAACCCGTAAAATCATTTAATAATAGTAATTGTATATTGAACGTAATAACCATGGTAAAAATATTACATTGATTGCAGTGGCGTAGCTACATAACTAAGGGCCCCGATGAAAAAACGAAATTGGGGCTCTATCTAAACTGGTTAAGTTTTATCGACATAGCACCAACCACGCGGGGCCTTATTTTCAACATTAATACTTTTCATTTAATGTTGAAAATAGGGCTCCGCGTGGATTCCGAGCGAGGAGGAAATTTCTGAGAAAAATGTCGACTCCCAGAACTTCATCTCTATTATCAATACTTTTATTCGTGAATGTCTGTGTAATTTTTCTATATCTGCCAGGCGTCCCACGACGGCTTACATTTTTTTAATTTGATTTGTTTTAACATATTCAGGGCTATTCTACTAATAATAATCACGGTGATTACCAAATGCTTAGCAACATAAACACTCTGGGCTACCACTTTTATTTGTTTCTTATTCTGCTAAGCAAAGTGATTGCCACAAGTGGTTAAAATGATCATGTGACGTGTTTATAAGAGTGGATAAATTGTAACTTGTAAATGGGTGTTGTTAAGCTGACACTTTGAGTGTTTATTAATTAAAATGGACGGCGAAACATTTCACTTACTTATTTTGGAGTTAATTGAGAATGAAAACAGGTTAATAATAGAATTATATTATAACGCACGCACGCATTATACATTTTTTTATTATTCTTTTACGTTTTTTATTAATCCAAAATTCGAATTGGAATTCAGTATAAGGGCTAATTTTTCCCATTTTTTATCCACAATTGTGGATTCGGTTGATGAAAGTTTTCCACTCAACATATTTTTATTAGCGTCAATAAAATCAATCATCAATTTGTATTGACTAGATGATACTTTTTTTTGTCTTCTTTTTGTAATTTTATAATCCATAAGAATAATTATTATTATTAATAATTAATTATTTTCAGCACTTGACAACTAACACAAAATTCAAAAGTATATAACCGTGGTAACCGCTCAAAAATAGACTTGTAATAAAATTCAGACAACTCTTTATAGGTACGTTTTTTTGAAAACGAGTGACAAAAAAGATTTGTAAACACTTGCATAATCACTTGTTATTAATGCTTTACCTGAATAGCATATTAAACATTAGTGATTACAGACAGTGTTTATAAATTTTGTAATCACTGTGATTACGTAAGAACAGTGATTAGAACAAAAATAGTAGAATACGGCTAAAATATGTTATTCAGTTTAAACATAAAAGTTACTTTAGCAATTTTGAATTTTTTTTAAACCATGCATCTTTTATAAGAAATTAAATGAATTATTCTTGTTTTGCTATTCAATTTTCCTACGAAAGCGAACACCAGGTACATTACCGGGATTCTACTGTATTTTGAAGTTTGGTTAATTATTGTCAATAACAAATTTCACTAGCTTCTGGATTGGTCGAAACAGGGGTTATGTAATAGCGAAGACAACTACGTTACGAAATGATCAAAACCAATCTGAAACACAGCTGTGAATATGCTATCGGGTGGAGGATGTTGGCATACTAGAAAAACCCGGGTCGCAGTGCCAAAACCCTGCCGACAATATAGTGTATTTGCTTATACAGGCAGTGTGGCTTTATTATGCGAACTTAAATAGGTTTTTGGGCAAAATAAAAAAATTGACTCCTTAATACACCCCTTAAAATAACATTTTTTTTCTTAATTGCAATATTATTATCAATCGAAACTCTATACTAAATTATATACACACTTCAGTAAATAATTCACTATCTGCAAACTAGTTTTTTCATAAAATTTGTAAATCCGGTCCAGTCGGACCGATTTTATTAAAATTTCTAGAACACTTTTTAATTACTACCAGAGGGTTAAATTTCATTTTTGAAACGATTCGGAGAATTTTTTCGGTATTTTGGGGCCCAAAAACATTTTTCAACCCCTAAAAAATACCCTTAAAATGGCCCGATTACGCCCATTTTAAATAGGCTTCTTGCGGTGATGGATTTCAACACGTGGGCCAAATTTGGTTAAAATCAATTAACTCTTTCGAAAGTTATAGCCCGCACACATATATATATATATTTATATATATATATATATATATATACGTATATATATATATACGTATATATATATATATATATATATATATACGTATATATATATATACGTATATATATATATATACATATATATATAAACATTTTTAAAAATGGTGCCAAAGTGTTTAGGAGGTTATGAAACGTCGAGAAATTTTGGTCCGACACCTAGGTCCCGCCATCCGACCGACGCCAATAGTGTATGTTGCCATATGGCAAATACACTAAAAATAAATGATGCTATGAATTTATTATATACAGTTTCCTCATGTATGTAGTTTCTGCATAAAGTCTGTAGCGACGCTCGAATTCAACAAACTTTTTCCATTCTGACGGACAGAAAATTTGCTGAACTATATTTCACCGCAATTCAATCACTTACTGTTAACACTATTTCCATCAATCTTCAGTTATATTTCCATCGTTTGATGCGGACTTTTAGACGCGAATTTTTCCGCAGTTTCTCCGCATCAAAAATATATAGGTAAGCCATATTTTTAGAATAATTTATGCAAAGTTTATACAGGAAGCTCCGCTTTAGGAGGAAAATATTGCCAGGGTAAATTAAACAGCCGAGCTGCTATTAATAAAAATTGGCTTTTAAGGGATGTGAAAACTTCAATCACTTTTTAATATACATGGGTTATTTTATTTTCATCTTTATAGTATATAAAATTCCGTTTTGCATGTGTTGGTAATTCTGCTCCTCCTAAACGGCTTGACCGATTTTGATGACTTTTTTGTACTTATGGGATCACCTGGATGATTCTTAGCTATAATAGGAACCGGTAGGTGGTGCTATTGTCGAAATCCAGAATTTTTTTTTATATTTTCTAACCAATTTTTTTTAGTAATTTTTTTTAATTTCTCACATAGAAAAACTTATAATCTGTTAATGTTTGGCTTGTAATAGAAGTATGTAAAATAAAAACCAAATCTACGTGAACATTAAATAGCTACTATTTTGTTGTAATACAGACTTTTTTATTTATCCATTACTAATATTATAAATTCAACATTTTCAAACTTTGTACAATGCTTTATGTAAACATTTGATCGATGGTTTATATATATAGGTACTGCGTACAAAATCCACATACAGCGACAGTTGTTTTTAATGAATTACACAGAAATTAGTTCAATTAATATAAGTAAATAAAAATTATAATGAAAAAAAGTTTACGTGTAGTTTTGGGGAAATATTACTTAAAAATAATCGAAAACTCTCAAACTACTTTTTAACTTTATCTGTCTCTGTCAAATAAATTATACTTACGCATTATGCTGTGTCGTGAAATTATGTCAAATGTTTAATTATTATTTTCTTAAATATTATATTCTGATTCATAAAATATAATATTTAAATCAAAAATAATATTTTTTAAAGTCATATATCAGTTTTTATTACGAAAAAAAATATATATATAATGGGCCTCACCCTCATAAGCTCACATAAGAAGTTTAACTTCTCTAGTTTTTAATATTATTCCCAAGTTTAATTTTTTTTATGTGAAACTAATTAATAATATTTACACATACTTCGCAACACACTATAAACTTCTGTCCTTATCAGTTTCATGTAATTTAGGAGACAAACTAACTTCCCCTTTTGTTGCCAGTTCTACTTCCCCTCGATTTCTTACTTTTTTCAAATAGATACGTTGCTAAAGAAGTTAAACTTCAAAAATACAGACGTAGTTACTACTAATACAGTACTAGGCAAATCACCTTAAAATGGTGAACCATTTTTAAACTGATAATTAAATCAAAGCCAAATGTATTGATTATTTCCGCATTGCCAGCGGTCGTTAAAATTGACAGTCAAATTTGCTAATGACAAAAGAATATCGCTACTTTCAACAGAAACAATTACTTCAGTTCTGCATTTATTAAAAAAAATTCATAACTGTCACCTGAAGGCTGAAAAGGGACCGATTATCCTGCCCGAGGATGATACGTCATCAACATACAGTAGTGCCATCTATTGTCGAGCATTCCATATTAATTGCGGGGCAGGTGAACATTAATTTAAAAATTGACATGAAATGATGTCACTCAATCAATCGGGGAATCACTTGTGTGAAATGTAATGTCGCATGCAGAACTGAATTCAACGACTTTAATTATTTCATAGTACGTCGTTATCGATTACTAGTCTTTACCCGCGGCTACACTCGCTTTATCGTTCCATTAAGGTGATTGTTTCAAGCGCGTTCTTACGAGTAATTGGATGTGAGTGTGCATGTAAAATGTACTTACTCACGTTTCAGAAATTTCTATGAAAAATATTATCCAATCTTTGATGTAATGCTTCAAAATAAACTAAAAATATGTACTGTAACAAAACAAATTCTGTGTGGTGGTTTAAAACTGATTTATTTTCGACAGTCCAAATAAATACACAACAAGTAAACTAAAAAGTACTTCTCTAATAACAATGACAAAAAGAAACTAACAATGAAAAATAAACGGATTCTAGTAAATAATAATTCAACAATAACTAATATACACAAAACACTGCTATAACACACACACACAAATTCATATACTACACTACTACCGCACTACTATTTATGTAACTAACTGATTATTTATATCTGTCGTGACGCATCCACTGAATGTACTCTCACTGAGCAAGCAAGCAACTGACTAAATGCCTGTCGCGCTCTACACGCGCTGTATTTATAGGCGCGTACATTCCGTTTTCGATCATTTCAGAAACTTCTGTTGAAGTTCAAGACGCCTTTGTTATTTCCAGTGGCGTAATCATTGGGAGGGCGCTATAGTACCATTGACACAAGTATTTACAGTTTATTTAATCAAAATAAACGATTTAAAATCAGATAAAACGAGAATTTTAGCATAAGTTTGACACAAATGTTTGTACAGAAAAAAACGCATATTTTTGCCTTAAAAATTGAATAAAAAAACGTGATATTCGTAAACATTTCTTTACAGCACGTCAAGAGATTTCGAATTACGGGAAGGCAACTTAACATTTTAAAGTTTTTTTCTTTACAAACTTATGTTAAAAATAGTGACAAATTTCGCTTGCTCAATTTTTTTTCAAATTAATTTTTACGGCAAAAAGATGTGTGTTTTTAATGTTTTAAGCAGCGCCAAATTCTGTAAAGCTTAGTGCTTTTCACAACTAATAAAAACAGTAATGAAATGAATTTTGGAACCCCAATTGTATATTGCACCGCAAGGGCAGAAAGGTTAAATTCCCGCACTGCCCTCCGCTTCACCTTCGACATCGTGTGTCGCGCAGTGCAGGAATTTCAATTTTCTGGCCGTGTGGTGTATACTATTTTTCTTTATTTTCGGTCGAAAGTACGTAGTTTCGTATCAGTGTGCACAAGAAAACTGTTTCGGCCCGGTGTTATAGATGGCGTGCGAGTAATTCCAGCAGTTCATAAATGTTATGCTTTCTGCCTGTCGGAACACTCTGCATTTAAGCCAAAAATAGAGCTTCGGCTGTCAACTGATTGTAGACTTATTCGTCAACATTCTGCAAAAATTCTCTCTCTATAAGGAAGATAAAGTCTAGGTCTCTAATGGACTACTTTTGTAATTTATGTACGATTTACTAGAAAAAAATTGGCATTAATGCCAAAAAAACACGCGTTTTCAATGTCACACTACGACCTTATTCGTACTTATTTCACAAAACTGCTCCATCACTAACCTAAAGTGACTCTTCCTTTTTCGGAAGAGTTTTTTAAATCTTCAAAATATTTCCAAAAATTAGAGAAATCAATTGACAGCGGCACCTTTGCAATAGCATCTTTTAGCCTCGTAGTTGGCACCAGCCAAAAATTGAAACGTGCGGATGATTTGAGCGAGATAGAGCTAAAGAAGGTCACACCCACAATATGTCTGAAAGTAACACTGTTAAAATCGAAGTCGAAAATACGTATTTTTGACCGAGTATAAAGAAAACATATTTTACAATCTGAGGGATTAGTCAGAAGCGAACCGTATTATAATGATGACTAGCTCCTTGAGTTTTTGGTACCTTACAATAGTTTACAATATAACTGACCATTGTTTTACATAAGCTGGGTGGAACAGGCAAGTCAAACCTGGAAAAGTGTGAGAACCGGAGCACGTGTAATGTTCGTAGTCCTGCAAAGTACGGGTTAAATACCCCCATCAAAAAGTTAAGGTACATTGACCTTACAAAAACCAACTGCGACATGCTCTTACCTTGTCTGTAGAAAGTTGTACAGCTCATTTCGTTTCAAACATTACTTTCTTATTTGTTCGGTTGACTGACGACTTTAAAGTTTATCCTTGAAATGAGATCCGTATTTTTTTATAAACGAAAATCTTCTCCTTTAAGGCTCCTATAGACCGACGCGAGACGGGAAAGGAAACAGTGCGGAATTACATTATATGACGGAAAATAATTATATTTCCACTCTGATATATCCCGCCATATTTTTATTTATTTTAATACTTAATACATTTTATACTCCACGTGATAACACGTTGTAAATTGATGTGTTGTATTTATGTTCTATATCGTTATAACTTCACAAATAAATGGCCTCTACCAGAGGTTCCCAAACTTTTTTGGTTTCCGGCCCTTAAAATAGTCATGTATCTATACCTCCAATGTTATCTGCAATTTTATTTAATAAATAATCAAAACTTTTCACGGCGCCCTGAGGCGCCAATATTTCGCGGCGTCCCGGAGAGCCGCGGCGCACACTTTGGGCTTCATTGGCCAATACTATAATATAAAATTCTTCATATATATATAATGTATGTATGTGTGGAGGTATGTATGTATGTTTGAACGGATTTAATTTAAAAACTATCTGACGAATTTTGATGGAACTTTTTACCCGACTGCACCAGAAGGAGAGTAATGTTTTTCGAGTGTATATATATGTATGATACCCTTAACTTTTATCCTAAACTAATAAATTACATTTTTGTTTCAGGTGTGTACCTACCGATTATTGAACAGCTTAATATACGCAAGGTTTGTTGAACAAATTTCATCTATTCTGTGGTGCTGTTTTTTTTTCTTTTTAATTAATCGGTGCTAACACTTGTTGATTAATAAACAAATAAGTACCTACATTTGGTTGATGTTAGAAAATATCGGTAGTTTAAAAACATCAATCTTACAACATTACCTACAAAAATAATGGCGTAAAATGGACAGAGAATTGCTTGTTTTTTGAAATGGCTTATCTTTACTACATATTTTTAGCTGAAAACACGAAGGCCAAATATTCAGGTTAAAAAAACTGTATGTAAAAATTCGAAAAACTGAGGAAATCTTTTCATAATTCACATGACACGAAACGTCGTTTTCATTTGTTTGCCGTCACCGTGCAAATAGAGGTTATGTTTGCGTGGACAAATACATTTTATATTATGTAATAGTGTCATGACTGTCATCGTATGAACTTATAGATGCATTTTATAGTTCTAGTACATGATGTTTATTGTTAGCAAGCTTTGAAACTTTATTGCAATGTTTTATCTTTCTGTGTAAATACAAAAAATATTAATACACAATACGTGGATTATCCGCACCATTTACATGTAACGTACATGGAAGAACTGGCATCACCCGAGGACGATTTTTATTAAACTTAGTATTGAATAAAATAGAATATATTTTATTTGGAAACCATATTTAAAAGAAACTGTTTTTATAATATAAGCGAATTTCTCAGTTTTTCATTTGACGTTTTGTAATCAACCATAATACGGTTGATTACAAAACGTCAAATGAAAAATTGAGAAACTCGTTTATATTATAAAAACAGTTTCTTTTAAAGAAAATGTTGAACCTATTTTTAAATTTTTTTGGGGTGAAACCTGTGTTGATTCTGGTAGCCAGTTAAATAATTTTTTAGCCATGTAATCAGGGGCAGCTTGGAATAGATGTAGCCTTTTTCGGGGTAGGCAAATTGAATTTTTTGTTCTTGTATTATAACTATGGTTGTCGGAATGGTTTTCGAATCGGTAAATGTTTGGTTTTTGTTAAATTTAATTTATTTGAACATCAAATGGTTGATTACAAAACGTCAAATGAAAAACTGAGAAATTCATATTTATTATAAAAAGGAAACGTTGCGCTTATTTTTAAATTTATTAGAGGTAAAACCTGTGTTGACTCTGGTAGGCCTGTTAAATATTTTTTAGTCATTTGATCAGGGGCAGCTTGGGATAGATGTAACCTTTTTCGCGGTAGGCAAATTGCATTTTTTGTTCTTGTGTTTTCGAATCGGTTAATGTTTGTTTTTACATGTATCAAGCTTTGAAACATATATACAAAAATGGTAATGACATAATATCATGTTTTATAAATAGGGGAGCGCAATGTTCATTATATTTGATCTTACTTATCATTCTTACCAGTTTTTTTGAAGTTTGAAAATTTTACATGCGTGAGGAGGATTACCGCATAAAATAATATTAGATATACGTCGTCACGCTGTAGCAAGCTTTGTTACAATAACCTCCTTTCTCTAGAATTTAATATACTCTGAAATTTTTTATTACGTTTCCTGCGCGTGGGTTTTTGCAGTTGGTTTGGAAAATTTTTCCCGCGCGTAGGCGGGGTGCTATTGTAGCAAGCTTTGTTACAATAACCATTTCTCTATAAAGCGTATTATTGTCTAAATTGAAGGTTGTTATAAAAAAATTCTGAAAAAATTAATCTTTCGATTACATTTTAGAGGGCAGATTAATTACGAATAATTATTAGTAATTAATAATTATTCGTAATTATGGTAGTTCGTAATTATTGGTAGTATGGTAGTTTCCACAGCGTTATAAGTACTAAATAAGTACTTACTTTAAATAAATAAAACGCTTTCTAATTGAATAATAATTATTCAATTAAAAAGCGTTTTATTTATTTAAAGTAAGTACTTATTTAGTACTTACAATGCTGTGGAAACTACCATAGTATGGTGAGATCGACGCTTTAGTTGACGCCACTTCTACGATCTGTTGAATAGCAAAAATGATACAGGATAATTTATCACAAACCCACTGAACGTGAGACGACCAATTGATAATGTTGTTAAGATCTATCCCGAGAAATTTTACATTTTTTCTTCATACCATGCCAAGAGTACGTACTTTCTGATTCGATTTTAAAGCCGAAAGTATAACATTTATGCATTGTTGTAGTCACAGCTGGAATTACACACATATCGTCTGTATAGGCGGGCTTAAACACCTTTGTCATGCGTACTGATACGTGAGACTGGCGTTTGTCAGGTCACATGTCCGCCAGTAGGTAGCCATCTGCTGTTATTACATGGACATTATTAGATCCATGTGTCATTACGTATAACGTCAGCTTTGCTCACTTGAAAGTAATTATTCTTTTTATATATTGATGAAAGTATGTACTTTCGGCATTGTATGAAGAAAAATAGTATACACCACACGAGCAAAAAGCCGAAAGTCCTACACTGCGCGACATATGATACCCTCGACATCGCCTTGGGAATCATGTGACGTAGTGCAGGAAATTCTACATTCGGCTTTTGTGGTGCAATATACTATTTGTATGATTTATCGTGAATTTCTCTAATGAAAACTTGACATGCTCTGTTTTGTCTTTGTTGAGTTTTAAATTGTTACTGAACACTAAAGTATATAGTCTTTTTCCTCAGCTAAATTGGAATGATTGGGTTTCCACTAACACGAGCGAATCTGCAATCTATTTTTTTGAAGTGGAACTAAAGCGAGGGCCTGATAATACACTAAAGTAACGTAAATTGCACTAAAGGAGGGTTTACACATTAATCTTTTGTTTGCATGGTCAGCAAGTACGTGACTGTTAATACATACCGGATCGATTATGGCTCGTTCAAATAAATGTTACAAATTTGTTCTTATGACAAATATTACTACCGTGACTGCTGTGACCGGGAAAAGTACGTCTGTCGAAAGAATGTACAGTCTATTATGTCGCAGAATTTTCGTTGTTACATGCGGAATGATTCTTTTTCCCTTCAGATGTTTTCTTATAGGAAGGCTCTATTTTTTTTTTTTTTTTTGGAAAATTAGCGCATATGCAAAAGAGATATGTGCTATAACGTTGTTTTTTTATGTTATGTGTTTCATAACAGTTTAAATTTCTATTAATTTTTTAAGAAAGTTTAGTAAAAAATGCTTTTTCGTGAACTTCATAGTTTCATAAGTATTATTAAAGTTGTTCAGAAGATCTGTCAAAAAGAAATTATTTGAGTATCTGACTAGCATGCTTAGGTTTATTTTTACATGTGAAACCATATTATGTAACCATGCGAACAAAAAGTAAACATCAAAATATTTATTACTAGCTGCTACCCTCGTCACCGCACGCGTAATAGAAATTTTAATATAATTTAATTTAAATAATGTATATATCAGATCCTTTTGATGTTAATAATTTATAAATATTTTAGAGGAATTAGGATCAATGAAATTAAAAGACAAATTTATTTCAGAACGTTTCGTATTAAATCAATACTTCATCAGATGATCATAATTAATTGTCTTAATAATTAGATTTAATTCAATTATCTTGTTATACTATTTTGAGATATCATAACAAATCAAATTTTTAAGTAGTTATATTACAATTTATACAGAGTAAATTTTTTTTTTTTAACTAAAAATTTTTAGTTTAAAAAAAAATGTTTACTCTGTATAAATTGTAATATAACTACTTAAAGATTTGATTTGTTATGATATCTCAAAATATTATAACAAGCTAAATTGAATTAAATCTAATTATTAAGACAATTAATTAAGATCACCTGACGAAGTATTGATTTAATACGAAACGTTGTGAAATAATGATTTGTCTTTTAATTTCATTGATCCTATTATTCCTCTAAAATATTTATAAATTATTAATTTAATTTAGTTATAATAATAATAATAATGCGTTTAACGTCCGTTTGTCGACTTTATGTCATAACAGACGCCATTTGCACCATTACTGTTTTCCATTTTACCACTTCCCGTTATTTTCTACATTTCTAAAATTCCAACTTACCTAATAGCAACGGGCGAATGAAGGAATTATAGGAAATTAGGATAGGATAGGTAATTTTTGAACTGGGAGTTTGACAGGTAATCGGCCATGGCCTTGAATAAAGAACCATCTCGATATTTATCTGGAATTAATTGAGGGAAACCATGGAAAACCTCAATCAAGATGGCCGGTACAGGAATTATCATTTCTCGACGAGAGGCAGTAGGAAAAAGTCCCAGCCACATCTGCCCCCGCCGGGGTTCGAACCCGTACCTCCCGAATGCGAGTTTAGTGCTGTAACCACTACTCTACCCAGCTCGGTTAGTTATTATAATGTGTCAAATACCCGTATTTCTTAACTTGGAAATACATGCGGTTAGTTTTTCTTACTGTTTGACTTGCAGGTGTATTAGAAATGTTAAAGCTGTTCTTTGATCAGTTCTAGGAGTCATTGGATTGTAACATTTTTAGTTTTTATCGTTGAAGTTGAAATTAAAAAAATCAATTATAGAATCTTTTATCCCGAAAAGTTATAAAATCAATGATCAGCGCGTTAATAAAAATGTATTATGCAACCCATAAAAATAAAAACGAACTTATGTAATAACTAATTTTTGCAAAGATTCTTTTAAAAAATTAAAAGTATATTGTAGTAAAAATTTTAAAGCCGTAGAAAATAGTTCTCTCTAAGTTTTCTACGGTAGTTAATTATCATTTTATTTTAATTCGTATCCTATTTTACTCACCTTAATCCTGATCTTCTCTCCTTCCTGGGGATCTCGGTTTGGCGAACCAATAATTATGTTTGTACACTTTATTATATTTTCATGTTGTAATAATTAGTTCTTATCTGTTGTCGAATAATAAATATATCACGTAGTATGGTAATTTGTTTCTTTATTCCAGTGATTTCTTTGGGGTAATTTTATCAGGAACTCAACCTCAATTTATTTTAATTCATTAAAGATTTACGACGTGGCGGGTACTCTGCAAAGTTAACTGTTAAAGACAAATATTGTATTTTTCTTAAGTTTTATATCTACCGCCAAAACGTCACAGGATACAAAAGTGAATAGTAAAATACGTGAAAATGTATTCGTGCAGCCAGTAGGTCTGTGATCCTATAAAACTGAATGAGCTGTACGTAACATTTCGAAAGCATTACGGCACTTTCTTTCGGCAAAAGGAAGTTAATGGCCGAGCACACGGCTTAGCCTAATTGCGTATATGTGCGAGTGGGTGCGCATGCGTGCGTGCGTGTATCTCTCCACCGCCATCTCAGTTTCTTCTTCGCTATGAGTGAAGAACCTTTTGCGAAAGATATAATAGATAAACACACTCACTGGCAAATATAAAAATTTTGCGTATGTTCATTGGAATCAGCGTAATTTTTAACACGCTTTTATTAGCTTAACGGAATCTTTGAGTGTGAAATTCACTCACTTCAAAACGTGAGATTAAACTGAAACTTTGCACACTTATCAAGAACCGATGACAATACAATAATTTAATAAGTTTGTCCCATTATCCTGACCAGGATCATCAAGATAATAAAATAAGACTAAAAATATAATTAATAGTTTAAAAAAACTAAAAAAACACGAAATATTTATACCTATTAAGCACCCCACGCTTTTTTTACGAGAAAAAAATATTTTTTACCGTTTAGTTCGGTTTTTTTTTAGTTTTTTTAATTAGTATTTTTTCTAGGTTGACTCTAATTAAAAGGAATTAATTAGAGTGGTTGTGATCCTTGAAGAATGTTGGATAAGTTTGGATAAAATTTGTGGCGCAGGATCAATAAAACAGCAATACTGAGATTAAAATTTCATTTTTACTAACGTTTCGGTACGCTTTGCACCACCTTCAGAGTTCTAAATACAAATAATATACAGATATATATAAATTATTTTTAGAACTCTGAAGATGGTGCAAAGCGTGCTGAAACGTTAGTGAAAATGCAATCTTAATCTCAGTATTGCTGTTTTATTGATCCTGCGCCACAAATTTTATCCAAACTTACCTATTATTTTTTCTACAAATGTCCTCAATTTGAAGTGGCAAGCGATGATGTGTCAAAGTCGCAAACTTGGATTCTAGAGTAAAAGTTCAACTCTAACGACATATCACAAAATCAAATCTACCCGATCTTTTGCACAACAAGATCCTATATTCGAACGGTTTTATTAAGCTATTGACCCATCTTGTGGACGTTTTTCTTCAAATAAATAGATTTAGTTTCAAGGGCGTACCCAGCGAGGGGCAGAGGGGGGCAGCTGCCCCCCTCCGGAAGCAAAAAATAAGTCGTTATTAAATTTTGTAGCTGGAATTTTTACAATTCTTGAAATAACTTTACTTTTACAAATCCAAAAAAAATGATACTAGTATAACATGTAACTAGAATTTTTTTTTTCAAACAAATAATTGTAATAACTTAGTTGATAAAGCACTGCTATAATTATACATAATTTTCTTAATATTTTCGTTTCATTCACCTTTTCCGTGATAAAATGTTACAACCTGAACGACCATGGCTTGCCCCCCCTAGTTGTGATCCTGAGTACGCCCTTGTCTAGTTTTGAAATGATTTTGAGAATTTACTCGGTATATTTGGGTTCAATAACCTTTTCAACCTTTACTGTTTATGTGATTTATATAATGATTGTTAGAAACACTCATTGTTACAATGCTGTATTAGAAAAATTTTATTTTTGAACAACTGTCACCGTCGGGACTCAAACCCGAAAACTGAAAACTCATTCCGCCGCGAAAGTGGAAAGAATCGGGTTTGTTCAAAAATAAAGTTTTTCTAATATAGCACTGTAACAATAAATGTTTCTAACAATCATTATATAAATCAGCGACTACTGGCTCATGTAGAAAAGTCTTACGGAATATAAGCATATGGAGAAAACCCGCGTATGTGATTTATATTTGTAAAATTCTGACCGGGGACTGTAAATAAAACAATCTGATCAGCGTTGGTCAGATCAAAACTTTCGTTAGATGTTTGCAATAGTTTGACCTTTGAAATTAGATGAAGACCGTTAATAAGTAAATAAACAATGGTCTCAAAGCTAATATTAGTTAGAATTTGTTACTATCTATCTCTCTCTCACTCCGATGCTTTTGTCTAAACGTACCAAAGGAATCGTTTTGTTCTGTGTACCTATTTGATAATATTGGCAATTGTTTGTTTATTAGTTTTGCCTTTCAAATTTAATTTGTTTGTCTGCAATATTAAATTTACCCAAAATACTTATACATAGAATCAGTGAAATTTACTGAAAAGTGTACTTTTAGTATAATAGCTTATGTCTGCTATAATTGTTAAGAAACATTCATTGTTGTAACACTATATTAGAAAAATTTATTATTCCAACACGTCACCGTCGGGATTTAATACCGAATCTTTCCACTTTCGCGGCGGAATGAGTTAGTCAATTACTCTACGGTGCACACAAATCAACATTTTAATCCTTCATAAAATAGCAATTTACAACACTCAAATTCACTACTGCGAGAGCCAATTATTTTTTAGCTGTAGCTAGACATTAACTCTCACAGTAGCGAGGGCTCTTAAATGAATCAAAGATGAACTTTCCATTTTTAGTGCGGTCCTAAGTCACAGAATATTACATATTAGTAGATTTTCTTAACAATTATAGCAGACATAAGCTATTATACTAAATAATTCAGCTGGTACGTAAGCTACAAGCGTATGTTAAAATCTACTAATATGTAATAATGGTGTTGACAATTTACTGATATTAAATTGTTGTTTTCCGCATTTAAACATTTCTAACGAAACAGAAATATTCTGTGACTTAGGACCGTATTAAAATGGAGAATCCATCTTTGATTCACTCAAGAGCCCTCGCTACTGTGAGAGTTAATGTCTAGCTACAGCTAAAAAATAATTGGCTCTCGCATGTAGTGAATTTGAGTGTTGTAAATTGCTATATTATAAAGGATTAAAATGTTGATTTGTGTGCACCGTAGAGTAATTGAGTAACTCATTCCGCCGCGAAAGTGGAAAGATTCGAGTTTAAATCCCGACGGTGACGTGTTGGAATAATAATTTTTTTTAATATAGAGTTACAACAATGAATGTTTCTTAACAATTATAGCAGATATAAGCTATTATACTAAATAATTCAGCTGGTACGTAAGCTAAAGCGTACGTTAAAATCTACTAATATGAAAAGTGTACGTTAGGTTTACCACATATGTACACTTATAACAAACAGATTTCACAACAAGGTTAGAGTTAGAACAAAAAGACCAGTTGTTTTATACTGAAACTAATAAGTGTAAAATACAGATAATGAAAAATATGTTTGTTTTAACAAATGTATAAATCAGACATCTGTCACGTAATCTACTCTACTTTACGTACTCCTGCTCAAGAGTCGGGGCTGTCAGTGTTAACTCATTTAGTCCTACATTGAGTTACCAAACAGATCAGTGTACCTTACTCCTTTTTATTACAAATGCGATAGTGTAAAAAGTGCTAATACTTTTTAAACTAAAGTATGGTACCAAACACACCTGCTGCAGTTAATTTCTATCTACCTCCTCGGCACTTCAATGTCATTAAATTTTTGGAATGATTGATACTAATGAACAAATAAAATTACCAAATAACTTCATCCGGGTAAATTTACAAAACCTTCAGGAATATGTATGTAAAAAAAAAACTCTTTTTTAATCTAGACATTAACGTGATGTAGTCCATATAGGTAGTCAAAAAACAAACACATTTTGACATTTTTCTAATATATCAAAAATTTTCAAAAATTGGTTGCACTTAAAAATCACTAAAAAATATAGGTTTCGAAGCCGCGTAAATTGTAATAAAATTATCGAGAGGTTTGACAGTTGGTTAGCAAACATTATTTATAAAAATGAAAGCAAATAATTTAAAACTAATTATATTTTACCCGTTACCTACACCATAATATACCCGCTTCTTCCACCACAAAATATGTATCTGTATTTCAATTAAATTCAAAACGTAAAATAACTTTTTAACATTATTTATGTACACACTGTATATTTTATCTGATTTTGTTTTTCTTTTATTATTGTATTTTTTCCCAATAAATTTCATACATGTAGCAATATTTTGATAAAAATATTGCTGGTGTATATTTACGACCGTCTTCCGAAAAAAATCTTATGAATTTGTAATATCGAATTCTAATAAAATTTATACGAAACAAATATTTTATATTTCAAAATGCTTGTATGAAATATGTGATGCGATCTTAGCCTTGCAAAAATATTTTCTTATAATATCTTTTCATAATGTATTCTTCGAATATTACTTTTTTCGCGTTAATGGTTGGTATTAAAAGATATGTCATTTCTTGTCTGATCTTAGCAATGTCATCTAGTAGACAGCTTTTATAGTAGCATATGAATATTTAAACGGTAAATCTCAAGTCTTATATAGTCTTATATATTAGCGTGGGTTTTTCATATTAATGCACCTTGACAAAAATCTATTTGAAGTAAAACTTCTTTAGACGCTACCTAAGAAGCTCTGCTAAAAGTACGTCAGATCTTTTTTTCAAAGGGAAGTTACAAATTTTTTTTTAACGGAAGTAACAAGTTACGCTTTTGGACGGATGTACGATTTTTGTACAGTACATAGTAGAAGAGCCATGTGCTATAGTATGAAAATAGCTATAAACCAGTTGATCTCTGTGGAATAACGAAAAGGCGGATCGATCTCGACTGACATTATTATATTTTTTGCTTTTTACATCTATTCCACATTATTTCACTCTATATAATAATAATAATAATAATAATAATAATAATAATGCGTTTAACGTCCGTTTCTCGACTTTATGTCATAACAGACGCCATTCGCACCATTACTATTTTTCATTTTACTACTTCCCGTTTTTTCTACATTTCTTAAACTTCAACTTATATAATAGCAATGGGCGAATGAAGGAATTACAGGAAATTAGGATAAGGTAGGTAATTTTTGAAGTAGGAGTTTGATAGGTAATCGGCCATGGCCTCAAATAAGGAACCACCTCGATATTTATCTGGAATTAATTGAGGGAAACCATGGAAAACCTCAATCAAGATGGCCGGTACAGGAATTACCGTTTCTCGGCGAAAGGCAGTAGCAAAAAGTCCCAGCCACATCTGCCCCCGCCGGAAATCGAATTTCTTAAACTTCAACTTATATAATAGCAATGGGCGAATGAAGGAATTACAGGAAATTAGGATAAGGTAGGTAATTTTTGAACTAGGAGTTTGATAGGTAATTGGCCATGGCCTCAAATAAGGAACCACCTCGATATTTATCTGGAATTAATTGAGGGAAACCATGGAAAACCTCAATCAAGATGGCCGGTACAGGAATTACCGTTTCTCGGCGAAAGGCAGTAGGAAAAAGTCCCAGCCACATCTGCCCCCGCCGGAAATCGAACCCGGACCTCCCGAATGCGAGTCTAGTGCTGTACCACTACTCTACCCAGCTCGGTATTTCACTCTATATAACATAATAGGGATGTTGACTATTTTTGGGAAAGTGTTTTAAATCGTGCATAAATACCCAATATTGCCACAAATATTTATCACTTTTATTTAAATACGACTCAAGCTTTAAATATCAGGTATTTTAAATTTCGTTTCAAATTTCGCTCCAAAACGCCAATACTTGTCACGTGACTGCCGTGACGTCATGCACTCATAAACGCTGGTAAACTGATGAGGTGATGAAAGGTTTTTTCGTATTTGTCGCTATAGTTATATGTAATTTGACGTTTCCTATAAATAAATAATAATAAATTACACACTCTAAATACTAACCAACCAATGAAGTCTTCTGACAGCTGAACAGCGTCCTTCTCTATGACAGCGTCTGATAATGTTTATGAGTTCGTGACGTCATGCACTCTGTTCGTTGTCACGTGACTTGAGAGTGATTAAATTACGTTTTATTTATTTAATATTAATTAAATTCCTTAAAAATAAGGGAAAATATTGTGTTTTTTAGTATTTCTATCACAGAAAGTACCACTTAACGTTAAAATTATGTTTTTATTTGAATACAGTCAACATCCTTGTTGTATAAGTATATATTTTTTTACTTTTTAGTGTATTTGCCATATGGCAACATACACTATTGGCGTTGGTCGGATGGCGGGACCTAGGGGTCGGACCAACATTTCTCGACGTTTTATAACCTCCTAAACACTTTGGCACCATTTTTAAAAATGTTTTTATATATATGTATATTTATATATATATATATATGTGTGTGTGTGTGTGTGTGCAGGCAATAACTTTCGAATGAGTTAATTCATTTTGACGAAATTTGGCGCACATATTGGAATCCATCACCGCACGAAGCCTATTTAAAATGGGCTCAATCGGATCATTTTAAGGGTGGTTTTTAGGGGTTGAAAAATGTTTTTGGGCCCAAAAGTATCTAAAAAATTCTCAGAATCGTTTCAAAATTGAAATTTGACCCTTTAATAGCAATTGTAAATTGTAATAAAATCGGCCCGACAGAACCGGATTTACAAATTTTCTGAAAACACTAGTTTGCAGATAGTGAATTATTTACTGAAAGTTGTATATAATTTGGTATAGAGGTTCGATTGATAATAATATTGCGTTTAAGAAAAAAAAATGTTATTTTAAGGGGTGTATTAAGGAGTCACCTTTTTTTATTTTGCCCAAAAACCAACTTAAGTTCGCATAATAAAGCCACACTGCCTGTATAAGCAAATACACTATATTGTCGGTAGGGTTTTGGCCCTGCGGGCCGGGTTTTTTATTTTTATTTTTGAAGAAAAACTTGTAGTAAAAATGATTTATTTTTTTAATTTACCGGTAATATTTGCCACAACGTCAAAGAAGTTTTGTCTTCACTTCATGCAAGTTTGGCTTGTGCTTGGCCGTTTTTTTTAAATCAAGATAAGACCACCACCTTGAAGAAGCGTGCACTGTTTTTCATCAAAGCATTATTAAAGCGGCGGTAAAGTTTGAGGAGTATAGAGGAGTCAGGACCAAGGAGTATGGCAGCTAAATGCTCCCCAACCGTGTCGGTGATACGGGTAGGCAATCTGATCGTCGGCGCGAGCTATATCTATAATAACATCACCCTTTAATAAAACTAATCTAATTTGATATCGCCACGAGGTACAATTTATTCAGCACGTCACGCGTCGATCGTCAGCTGTCTGATGGCCGTGGACAGGAGTGCCAATTCTGTTCAGTCACACCAACCGCAGAACTGCACGTCGTTAATCTGTCACTGAACTCTAATAGGTGGATCTCTGTGATATTTTGATGGGCGACTTTCTTTGTGAATTACAGTCTGGATTTTTTTAAACCAACTTGGAAATCCTCATAAAAAAACAACGGCAAACCACAGCAATTTTATTTTATTTTCTTCGGCACAAACGTAACTAAATTCAGTGCTCTTAATTATTCTTGAAAGGTAATCGGGCTCAGCAATTTAAAGGAAAATAATTGTTTTTACTGTTAAGGTAGTTGTCGTGGTTAAGGCACACCGTCAGAAAATTCTTAATTTTTGTATACAATTACCCTAAAAATTTGAAGTCGATCGACCGTATATAATCCGAGATAAATTCAATTAAAAATTGGGTAATTAACATTGATTGTATACGATCTTTATAGTTCTGAGCCAGTTTCTTATTTATAAAAAAAGAACTAACTGTCAGAAACTTTCCAAAAACTGACAGTCTTTCAATGCATTTGTTATGAGTTTAAAAAAAATAAGAAAAAATGTTTTACCGTCTAATTATTTATAAATAACGGTTTAAAGTTCAACAATTTATAGAAAAGTATAGATGCATATGAATACTGTATGGGTTACGTTTCCACGGGTACAGTCTTGCGTACAAATTATGGACCACTTAGCTACAAGCTAGTATACTTTTATGGCGCGTATAATCTATAACTTTTTGACAACTTTTTGACAACTACATTAAACGCATTATTTCTTCTGAAATCGTAAATACATATGAACGTACTCGTAATTATGCATTTAACGCTCACTTCTCGATATTGCGTTATAACAGATGCCACTCGCATAATTACTATGCTCGTCTTATTTTTTTTTTACATATTTTCGACTTCACAATATGCAAGTAGGAAAGTTATAGGAATTTACAATAACAATTTAAGAACGATATTTATTTGAAGTTAATAAAATCAAGGAAAATCTCAACAAGATGGCCGGTACAGAAATTTATATTTCTCACCGAAAGGCAGGAGGTATAGGAAAAAGTTTTAGAGCCAAGATTCGATTCTAGTACTTTCCAAAGGACCAAATGTGAATCTAGTCACCAACGTACGTTAATTTATCGACCCGAAAAAAATTTCCCAAGGGACGAAAACACTTTACGAAATGAAGTATAAAATAAAAGTTTCTTCCTGATTCAACAAAAACATTTGTTATGGACTTGAATATTTTATGACTACATTTCGGTAAAAATATTTACCTTCTTCAGGTCACTTTCAAAAATTATTTTGGTTTTTTCTTTTAAATAATATGATATTATAAATTCCACTGAATGATACATAAAACGACTATTGTTGTCTTCAAAGGTTATAGTATATATTCATCTGTCATTTCAGTCTGAGTCTCTTATGACAAACAGTCAAATTTTAGTTAGCGCGACCAACTTCATGCAGTCAAATTTTTGTTAGCCGGATCAACTTCATAGTGTCGAATTTTTGTTAGTTGTGCGCGCGCAACTTCCGTTGCCAACTAAGAGTTTACTCTCTACGAGTCAAAAGAAGTATAACTTCAGAAAGTCTTCTACGTGTGTCGTCGATTTTATCTATCCCAAAGTTTCCCAAAGTGTGGGTCGTATAAAAATTTTTCCGAGTCGCGAAACAAAATTGTAAATTTTTGTATACGAAATATCCAAACAAATTGATTGTTATTAAAAAATAAAATTAGTTATAATAATAATAATAACAATAATAATGCGTTTAACGTCCGTTTCTCGACTTTATGTCATAACAGACGCCATTCGCACCATTACTATTTTTCATTTACCACACTTCCCGTTATTTTTCTACAATTTTAAACTTCAACTTATGTAATAGCAATGGGCGAATGAAGGAATTATAGGAAATTGGGATAAGGTAGGTAATTTTTAAACTAGGAGTTTGATAGGTAATCGGCCATGGCCCCAAATAAGGAACCATCTCGATATTTATCTGGAATTAATTCAGGGAAACCATGGAAAACCTCAATCAAGATGGCCGGTACAGGAATTACCGTTTCTCGGCGAGAGGCAGTAGGAAAAAGTCCCAAGCCACATCTGCCCCCGCCGGGATTCGAAACCGGATCTCCCGAATGCGAGTCTAGTGCTGTCACCACTACTCTACCCAGCTCGGTAAAAAATAAAATTAGTTTTGTTAGTAAATGTTTTTTTTTTCTAAAGGAGAGTCGCGAAAAATGTTAAAACCTCGTTCCAGGCCGCGGTCAAAAAGTTTGTGATAAACGCTGATCTATCCCTATGCTATTTTATATACCCCATTCGCCCCTACCTATAGTGGTTTCCATTATGAATTAATAAAATTTCGTGTTAATAATTAATAAGCACTATGTAATAGTATAATTACAATGATATCATATAATTCGTAGTTGCTTGACAGTTTAATAATAGGTCTAATGTTGTCAGCCCTGGACATGTAGTCTGTTTGATATTAGGTACATGCTACAGAGTCGGTATACACCGGCCGACTTAGACAGCTAAACTCACGCACATTCGGAACTGGGGAGACGTGAATCCCACCCTCGAATTCTAGTTGCTATGCAGCCGTTGTGACTTCTGATGCACCTTCTTTAATGTTTGCCACTTCACCTCACTCATATATCGGTCAACAACTTGAAAAGAATATCATTCAACAATTGTGCTAGATTTGATACTTCGGTGTTTTGATTTTTTAACCCGCGTAAAGTGAATTCAATTAACGAGGAACTGCAATATTGTAACCATGACAACGAAAAACTAATTTCATATAATAGAACACGAACAGCTTGAGCTGTTTATCGTCGAACAACATATACGGACCGCTCAAGCAGTAACTGTCATAACCGCTCGTATGGAGATTTGTAATTCGTCATGCAGTCGATGCTTGAAGCAGTGAGTTTCTATTGGTTGAAGCTTTCCGTGTTCGGTCGTTCTTTCTAGTACTAATGTATGTCGATTTTGCGCAAGCAAGTTTCTCTTTTATAGTGTGTAGTGTAAACAACCCCTATCACTATTTTCTGGACAGTGCTTCACATATAGTTTGGACATCATTGGGTTTATGTAGCGTGATTTAGAAATGTTTTTGGGTTGTTCGTTTGCTTAACGCATTTTAAGAGCTTTTTAGGCACATAACGGTTTTCGTGCATTTTTGTGATTTTTAATACATTTTTGGGATTTAGTTTTGCTTCTAGAAACATTTTAAACATATTTGAAAGACTTATAGCACATTCTGAATTTTTTTAGCTATATTTTTTGCAGTTTTGTGGTAAGTAGTTTTTAGCAATGACATAATCAAGAGCAAAAATTATATCACAATACTTTATTCATGATTTTTTTCCTTTATATATGTAGGTCTATAAAGATATTAAATTCTAGGTATATCTATTTATTAGTGTATTTGCCATATGGCAACATACACTATTGGCGTCGGTCGGATGGCGGGACCTAGGGGTCGGACCAAAATTTCTCGACGTTTCATAACCTCCTAAACACTTTGGCACCATTTTTAAAAATGTTTATATATGTATGTATATATATATATATATATTTATATTTATATATATATATATATATATGTACGCGCGATAACTTTCGAAAGAGTTAATTGATTTCAACGAAATTTGGGCCACGTGTTGAAACCCATCACCGCAAGAAGCTTATTTAAAATGAACCTAATCGGGCTATTTTAAGGGTAGTTTTTAGGGGTTGAAAACTGTTTTTGGGCCCCAAAATACCGAAAAAATTCTCCGAATCGTTTCAAAATTGAAATTTAACCCTCCGGTAGTGATTAAAAAGTGTCCCCACAATTTTAATAAAATCGGCCCGACAAGACCGGATTTACAAATTTTATGAAAACACTAGTTTGCAGATAGTGACTTATTTATTGAAGGGTGTATTTAATTTGGTGTAGACGTTAGATTGATAATAATATTACAATTAAGAAAAAAATGTTATTTTAAGGGGTGTATTAAGGGGTTAAATTTTTTATTTTGCCCAAAAACAAATTTAATTTCACATAATGAAAGTATAAAACCACACGGCCCTATACAAGCAAATACACTATATTGTCGGCAGGGTTTTGGCACTGCGACCCGGGTTTTTTATGTTTGTTCATACTAATTTCACAAAATTACTGAGCCGATTTGAAAAAGTTCTTTCACTGTTTAGAAGCCTGCTTCGTCCCGAGTTATACTTTACATTATTGCGCTATGACAAAATGGAGACCAGCAGCTAGCGAGAATAACGACCAGCCAATCTAATATAACTTGCAAATCTTTGAGTTGTGAGTAAAGCGTCGAATCAACACAATCGACTAGCCAAGGAATGAGTAGTCTCTTCTGACACACACGCACATGCGCAGGGTCGGATATAGGTTTTTCGGGGCCTAAGGTTTTTCGAAGTCCAATGCCTCATTTTTTTTATTAAGAATCGTTAAATTGAGATATAAATCTATTTTAATACTATCAGAATAAGAGCGGAAATTTGGTGAGCTGACCGAACCTATAATATTATAAATTCACTCAAAATTCATTCAAAACTTGTCAAATTTCAACCAAGAATATGTTAGAACTCACCCAAAAAATGCAGGTTTCACTAAAAAAATCTCAAAATTTATCCGAAAAAAATATCAATATTCACCCAAAAAAATGTAAAATTTCACCCCAGGATAAGTTAAAATTGACCCAAAAAATTGTCAAAATTGATAATAATAATAATCAATAATATTAACTATTTTTGCTATAAAGTGCTCATTTTTAATGAAAAATTCCAATCAATTGGGCGACACGACCATCCCAACTGCGTACATATTGACACTTGAAATACTATAATAAATAAAATAAAATTTCTGTTAAAGCGTGTGGGGACGCAGATAACGACTAGTAATAAATATTATGAAATTTGCTATTCATTTTCATGGTTACATAATAGAATTTTTTACCTATGTAAAAATTAACCAAAGGATGCTTATCAGCAACATAACTAATTTATTTTTGACAGATCTTCAGCACATCTGATTTTTTTTTATTTTCAAAATATTTCCGAAACTATGAAACTTAAAAAAAATAAGAAAATGATTTGTCGGTAAAAAGGACTTTTTAAGTAAACACTTATTTGTTATTTATAGCGACGTTTCGTCCCTTGCTTGGGACTTTTTCAAGCTTTATAACTATTATAAATAACAAATAAGTGTTTACTTAAAAAGTTCTTTTTCCCGACAAATCATTTTTATATTAATTACCAAGGACAAAAAAGAAAGAAAAAAAGTCAATAAAAAAAAATGTTAATACGAAACTTTCTTGGAGAAATAAATAAAATAATAAACCGTTATAAAAAGTATATACCATCATTATACCAAAAACAATATTATAGCATATATTTCTTCTGCGCATGCGTCGAATTTCTCCAAAAACAATAGGGCTCTTCATATTTGCATATTAAATATCCCCCCAAAATTTCATTTCAATCCGCTCATCCGTTTGAACTGTATTGTGTTCACAAACAGACGAACAGACTTTTTCCAAAAATATGTTTTTTGGATTGTAAAATTCTGAAAAGACGTGACTTTGGACCGAAACTAGTACCATTCGCCACTAGTGGGTCAGATTGGTAAAAGTGTGTAAAAATGTATGATAATAATAATTCAATTTTGTGGGTTCTTCATAGTTGGGGGCCCAGGGCTTAAACCCTGTCAGTCTCTTTCTAAATCCGCCCCTGCACGTGCTTGTACGTTCTGACTCTTAACTTGTGTGTATGGCAGCCTGCCCTCTCCGTGTTGCTTCACGTATAATGCCGACATACACTACACACTACCTATACGACGACGCTAGGCGTCGGTTGCTTACAGTAGTCTACGGTCGACGCCCATCGCTTGGCAGATAGTTGCGAACGTGAGCTGAAACATAACTACGTCATCTCCTGATAGTCCTGCCTGATCCTGTAAACAGAGCAGGTTAGAGCTGGAAGACGCACCACCGTCAAATAGAGAAAACTTTTCTTCCGCACGCTGCGACTGTCTTATGTTTCCTGCATTCATTTGTTAAGATTTGGTTTATTGTGATTCGCCAATTTGAATATACGAAACAGTAGTTCGTAAATGAAGGTATTATACGAGATATTGACATTATGTTACACCGAGCGACCACTCGAAGCATATGATTACAAACAAAATACGTACTATATTTTTTCTCAAAGGTGTTTTTTGTCGAAATAAAATATCTCCCTTAATAATATATCAAAATTAATGTTTGATAGGCCATTCTGGAGATTATTTTTCTCTCTAATGACGAAAAGTAAGTAAATATCTTAAAATTAATGTTTTCATTAAAAAATTACAGTTTAAAAATTTTAACAGTTTCATTACAGAAAATAACATTCAGAAAAAACAGATGTCGCCATCTGCTGCCAATTTGTTTATTTAAACATTTGTCGGTAATATTAAGTAACGTAGTGGCGCTGAAGTCTCTGAATAAAATAGGAAAAAATTATGTCAACCCTATTATATTACGTAAATAACCACTAACGGTGCAAAGTATTCGCACGAGTGCACTAGTAAGTATATATTTGTATATCTGACTATATATTTGGATTGTTTGCCTACTTTGCTGTCTCTGTTATATAGTTTTAAATGACAACTGATATATCGCTCTCGAAAATGTCTATTGGATTGGTAAAATCGCATTGTTTTGTTTTACTTTACGTATACTAGTGCCAAATGTGCATGAAAAGCAGGGAGTGTGCAAAAACTATTATTCTTTGCATCAAGGTGCATATTTTTATCCGTTTATATGTTCCCCATCAACATCAACATGAATGTAGCTACGGATAAAGACAAAGACGGAATGCATAAAAGAAATAAAAAAGAGATATGAATATTTGTTAAAATAATGCGATTTTTAAATAAAGTAAAATTTTCAACGCTATGAAAAAAACGCGCGGTGACAGCTTTTTTAAATGAAGAGTGAAATTCAACGAAAACAAAATATTAAATGTCACGCCTTATTAAAGAAAAGTCTACAACTTCCGTAGAAAATTCAGACACGTGACTTTCCATTTATTGCGACTGAAAGTAATATCTCACATAACAATAAGAGAAAGGAGTTTTTCTTTCGTTTTCACGTCATTTCAAAGTATGATGAAAAAAATTTATTGAGCGTAAAATCATACTTAATTTGTTTGGAAACCTATTGACCCAATAATAAGGCATAATATAAACTTTATTTTAATATTACACGAACGTCAACTCTCCAGGCAAACTAATTTTTCACTAAATAACCATTTTTTTTATCGATTACCATCAAAATTTTGTAATCTTGTAAATATGACCTTGAGAATATAACCGAGCTCGTAGGGACGGTGATGTACAGTAGAATTTCGATAAGTTAAAATCCAAGGGAAACGTTAAAAAATTTAAGTTATTAAGTTTTTTATCGAGAGTTGAAGTTAGAGAGGTTGTCAGAGTAAAATGTTTAACTTACCGAGGTTTGTGGATTTTATAGAGCATGTATTTAGTTCAATAGAGGTGACATAAATTTTTTATCTATTCATTTAGAATCAATTATTTCTTTATTTAAACAATCAATTATTTAAACAAAGAAATCAGTAAAGCGATTTAGTGGAAGACTAAAGTGAAAATCAATTAAGTTCTTGGCAAAACCTTTTGTTTGGATACTTTAAAATATTATTTTAAGTTATCGAGGGCGATGTTCAGAATATTTGTTTAAGTTATCGAGGTTTTGTGATTTAAGTAATGGAGATTTTATGCTTTCAGGGAAAGGGAATTCAAAACATTTTTAACTTACAGAGGTTTTTAACTTATCGAGGTTCTACTGTATATATCCGGGGTACCCAGACTTTTTACAAGAAGAGTAACTATCTTAAAATTTTCAGAACCACACCTAAAATTCTCCACAGGAATTCGACTCGCACTTGACCGGTTTTTTTAATATGACCGAAATAAATCGGATAGTAATTTTCAAAATTTAAATTTCTACCGTTTTATATCACAACTGTAGCAAGAAAATCTAGAGCTGTCACCATAATATAGTATAATCCAATTTTATAAAACGCAAAATAAAAGTGTCACAATTTCTGTCATGCATTTTGCAGACTTGCTGTGAAGGCAACAAACGGGAGTTGCATACAAAAAGCTGTTATAAACATAAAGAATATGATATACAAAAACTTTAATAACTTTTAAAAAACTGGCTTTGTTATTTCCCATTTATTACGAAAGCTTTTTAGAACGCTATTTTTTCTTTTTTTAATGCTAACTTAAAGGTCATTAGCATATTTGTAGAAATATCTAGTTACTAACGCGATTAAAGAAAACCAAATCGAAACGAAAAATAAATAGGAGAAGGCGCCAGTGGTGTACGCAAAAAAGATTCTAACGCACAGATATTTAGCTAAGTGACGTAAAAAGTTAAATAACTGGCTAATTAATCGGTCAAATATTTATAAAAAAAGAACTAACTGTCAGAAACTTTCCAAAAACTGACAGTCTTTCAATGCATTTGTTATGAGTTTAAAAAAAATAAGAAAATTTTTTTGACGGTCTAATTATTTATAAATAACGGTTTAAAGTTCAACAATTTATAGCATATGAATACTATATGGGTTACGTTTCCACGGGTACAGTCTTGCGTACAAATTATGGACCACTTAGCCACAAGCTAGTATACTTTTGTGGCGCGTATAATCTATAACTTTTTGACAATATTGTACCACGACAACTATCTTAAATATAAATACATTATTTAATTAAGTTTTTCGAGTCCACTGTTGAAAACTGCACTATTGTTTTGTTTTTTGTTCTTCTCAGAAACAGAAACCGAAAGCCGACATTTTGTTTAGATGGTCGGTTATTTAACCGGTTAATTATTCTGTTACTATCATAACTAACCGGTTATTTTACATCACTCATGGTAATAGTTTTTCAGTTTACTGAGTGAGGAGGATAGAATATATATATATCCTTTTCTCTACAAGCACGATTGAGGTTAAGGTGTCATTTTGAGCGAAATAGAGATAGCCCCACCATCGTCAATTTTTTCCTTTCACGGCAGGACACTTTTTATGCTGATAGGGCACGTCCATTTCTATAAGTCTATGAGTTGATCCATGACTGAAACTTAAGCAGTATGTTTCTCATTCCATTTATAAAAGTTCTATGGCTAGAATTCGAAATCAGTAGGGCGTTAAATGAGACGGCAGCATGCTCAAGCAGTGCTGATGACTGATAACCAAAATGAAAGCGAAACAATCTGAATATCTTACGAAGAAGCGACAGTAGCTAATAATAACTTAACTTACATAGAATCATTACTATACCGGCGATACAGGGCTGTACTAAGACCGATCAAGCGTGAACGTAGGTATTTCATACACCGAGTATTCCGTGCTCACTCAGTATAGTTTTTTTTTCTTAGAATTTTTCCAGTCTCCTTATATATACATTAAATGGATACTACTGTTTCTGTCAAACTATTTTTTTACACAAACTCAAAAACTAATAAAAATTTAATTTCGACATCCCTCGTTTATCTATCTATGTGCAACGTAAATAAAATGGATTTGATATACACACTACAATGAAGAATTGAACCAGGTTAATGTAAAACCTGCACTTTCAACCTTGACGTCAGCACGGTTACCCACATAGAAAAAATCATATTGTTGGATTTCGAGTGTGTAGTAGAGATGGGAAAAACGGGTCTTTTTAGTGATCTGCATCTTTGCATCTGGATCCCGTATGTGAGCCGGCTCACTGAACCGGTTCAAAAAGAGCCGAGTTCTGAATATGTTACTGCAGTCTGCCACTGAGTTACCTAGCTCAGTCAATCATATCACGACTTGTATAGAATCAAGAATGCATAGCCAAACATGTGATGCATGAGTCATTTGAGCTGACAGATGCATCAAAGCAAGAACTGATACGTAAGCGTAAAATGTGCTTCTGTGTGTTAAGTGTTTCACTGAGTCATGCGGATCCGTTGGTCCGTCGGCTCAAAAAAAGTGAGTCGGCTCTCACGGATCTTCTGTCGGAGTCGGCTCTTTGAACCGGTTCAGATCTGAGTTACCCAAGTCTAGCTAGACGGTGTCACATATTGAAAATATTCACCCATGCAGTATTCAACAGATAGCTGTTTGCTTATTTATTTATTTAAACAATCAATTATTTAAACAAAGAAATCAGTAAAGCGATTTAGTGGAAGACTAAAGTGAAAATCAATTAAGTTCTTGGCAAAACCTTTTGTTTGGATACTTACTCATGATGACTCACTGGTAATACTTTAACTTATGAAGGTCACCAAAATATTATTTTAAGTTATCGAGGGCGATGTTCAGAATATTTGTTTAAGTTACCGAAGTTTTGTGATTTAAGTAAATATCAACAATGAATCCGATCTAGGACGTCATACTACGTAATTTGAATCAAACACGGTTGTCTCAATGGAAAGATTATGATAAAAAGATCTAGATTCTAGAATGATATGAGCGTCCTACTATTTCTCTTTACGATAACATATTAAATTTTTAATTTCCTAGTTTTCTTAATACACCTGACTGTGCAGTAGTTCAAATTTGCAAAAACTTTTTTGTTGGCCTTGCTTGCTTTTAACACAAAAACAATGTTTCTTGTAAAGTATGAAGTATATGCAAGGACGTGGCCAAAGAAAAGAGACTTGAGTTAAAAATCAAGTATTTTAATCACCATCTGCGTTTGCAATCTTTATATTTCAGCTCTACCTTACCAAACTTTTTGCGTATGCCCCTGAGTGTAGAAACAAAACTTCTTCTAGCCCTTTACCAGCCCACGAGCCGTCACTGATTTAACATTTGCCAAGAACGTAATTTTTTTTGTAAGCTTTACAGACAACAACGCCTGAATTATAACACAATTTTTTTTAACCGCAATTCTAAATATACGTATATTTGTAGTATTTAGTCATGTGCTAGGATTCACAAAAGAGCAACGCAACACATTCTTATTTTAGCACATATTCTTGACATATTACGTCAAAGGTTATCTTTTAAAACGTTTTATATACATCTTCATAGAGCACTGACAGGTTTTGGTGGTATTTATCAAAGTCAAACCTATTCCAATTCCGCCCCTGTGCGTTTTATCTTCCCTCGCCGTACAATATGATTACTACAGTAGCTTTATAAAAGCTCAAGTCAAACTGACGCGTAGTTAACACCATCTGTACGTCAACTTTTGCAACTTCAAACAAATGCAATCGAAGCTGTAGATTTTCACATTTATAACTACATCTCATGTTTACTCTTCACTTGTTTACTAGGCCGCCACGTCTGCCAAAATCGAACTCCGGTTTTATAATATGTAAATTATGGTAATGTAGGGATAACTCAGAGAGGAAGTATTTGTTACTTTTCAGTTAGTTCCAAGACACGGTAGTATAGAAAGACGTAGACACTGCAGTAGCGAGTAGAGTGGGGGTAACCCTTACTGAAGTCAAAATTTTAGGCCATGTTACGCAGCGTTGCAATCAGGAAGGCAGACATAAGACACAAAAAACATGTGATAAAAAGAAATAAGTAGCTTGTAAATTTGTGTACGCATTCTCTTTGGTTTACGCCTTTTCTTTGTTTTTTTTGATATAAAATAATATAATAAAATGAATTCTCTGTTTAACTTTGCCTTCCTCATTGTAGTGCCTTGTGGTATGAATTACAATTTTGACATCAATAATCGACCTACTTCCACCTATGTTAACAATATTACTATGAGTACAGTACGTTGAATTCATTTTTCCTAAATGCAATTCATGAGCAGCTACGCCTTTTCGATCTAAAATATGTTGTGTTAATTAAGGACGTATCTGTAAAAGAGCTACGATACTTTAAACCAAGTTCAAAAAGAGATTATCAATTCGACATGTTTCTAATGTTTGTCTCAAATGGAGTGTACAAATACGCCCTTCCCTGCACTAAAGTATGTTAGTGCGAAGTGACATAAGTGGTGACAGCACAATCGCACGCATCATAAGTGGTATTCTTGTGCAGATGCGTCTTTTCAAATTAATACACTACGACAGATATGTTGTGTTTATTCGGTAGGGCGTATCTGTAAAACAGAATGTTTTTATCGGCTTTAAAAATAGATGATATCAATTCGACATGTATTTCTATGCTTGTCTCGAATTGAATGTTTGTACAGATACGCCCTTATCTACACTGAAGTAACTTAGTCTTATGTGAATTAATTAGTGGCACCACAGTCATGCGCGTAGTAATAATTAAATACTATTTTTATGCAGATACGTCTTTTCGAATTAATACAGCACAACAGATCTATTGTGATAAGTCGGTAAATAACTATAACATTTTTATTGGCCTTAAAAATAGAGGTTATCAATTCGACATGTTTTTTATGTGTGTCTCAAATGGAATGTTTGTACAGATACGCCTTTACCTACACTGAAGTAAGTTAGTGCGAAGTGAATGAGCTGGCACGCATCATAATATTCACGTGGACAATTTTAAGTATAGAACTGTCGAGTGTTGGCGCACAGACAGATAGTACACCTGCCATGAATATGGAATTGCAAAGGCAAGGGCTGAAGGGCTGACGCAAGGGCCATGAAATAAAAGCTATGAAAGTGGTGCACGCACTGCCCTCATCCCACATAATACACTGACGTCACGTCGCGCTCGTCTTCTGCCGCCGTGATTTGATTTCAGATTTGGATATTTTGTATTTTGTTCGTTTATATGTAACTATAAAAAGAACTCGGTTCGAATGACGCATAACAGTAACCCGAAATTCAAAAATATCCATAGTGTTTGTACGCAAGACCACTAAACTATGAAAAAAAAATTTGTATTACCAAACTGCCAAGAAGGGTTATGTGTTTTGCGCGTATCTATGTATGTAATATTTTTTAGTACCTTGTATCATCCAAACGGCTGGACGGATTTTTAAAATTAAGGTATCGTTGGATTTGTCTCGGCAAACCAAGTGTTCTAGGAGAAACGACGTCAAAAAAAAAACAAAATGGCGGATTTTAGATGTCATAATGTATGCCACGCCGTTTTACTATTTAATAGCAGCAGGGAAATGATCATAAAATTAAAAGTCAAAACTAAAATGATCGAGAAACCTCGAATTATTATTATGCTACTACATAATAAAAATACAATATTATTATGTGATGACATAAATTTAAATGCTTTTACAAGAAGAGATACGAAAAAACCTCGAATTATTATTATGCTACTACGTAATAAAAATAAAATATTATTATGTGATGACATAAATTACTATTATGAAGTAGCATAATTTAAATATTTTTTATTATGATTTACTTTCATGAAATAATATTAATTATTTGTACACATAATAATATTTTTTCAAATATTATTATGTTACAGGATAAAATAAACATTTTTTTTTCATAAGGCATAATGTTTAATAATTTTATTTATGCCACAACATAAATAAAGCAGTTTTTCGTATATCTTCCTATGCATAACTATTTAATTCTATGTCGGACCATAATAGTACTATTTGAATTTTTATTATGTTGATACATAAATAAAATTAACTTACAAAATTAATTTTTTTATCAAAAATTGTATGATATTTGTTATTTTATGTAAATATATCTCGCGATTAAATATTAAAACGGAGTGCCATAATAATGTGTTACTCGAAAAAAAAATTCTCCAAATGAATCCAATAGTAAATATATGGTATCAAAATAAAGAATATTAAAAGGTGATTATAAAAATATATACGACTTCCTTAGATGTTTTAATGTAATTTGGAAAGGAAAATTACAAAATGACACTATTAATGAAACCATTCTATGATAATTTTACCTCGAAAGTGCCAAGACTCAAACTATTGGGCATATAAGGAAGTAATCTTATAAAACATCAAATAAACCAAATTATTTAAAAAAAAAATCCGACTGCAAAATAAACAAGACAAAAAAATAAAATGTAAAAGTAAATTAAAAAAATCAAAAAAACCCGACTGCGTTAAAAGCGAACTAAAAAGAAGGAAACAAGATTAAATGATACCATGCAGTCGGATGCATACATATATATCTAGTACCTAACTGTAAAAGTTGAACAGAAATATCGACTGCATCCGACTTCATGTTATCATTTAATCTTGTTCCCGTTTTATTGGTTCGCTTTTAATGCAGTCGGGTTTTTTTTTGATTTTTTTAATTTACTTTTTTACTTGGTATATAAAGACCCTCAATGTTAATTTCTCGCTCATAATAAGCAAAGCATAATTTCTGCAATAACTGTTCTAGTTTAAAAAATAGCTGCTTTTCAGTATAGTGACAGTAAAATAACCCTTTTCATACTAGTGCGTGAAGTAAAACATTTCCATAAACAATTTCCATAGTAAAAGTATGAAAACCCAACGAACCTACGAATTAGAAGTGAACTTGCTCAAAATTGAACTGTCAAAAATGAAAGTCAGCTAATTTTTAGGGAGTACGTGCAAAAAAATACTATATGAATCTCGTGCGTGATGATATTGTAGCACATGTGATTGCAAAATTCGCTGGCTCTGGTTAAACATAGTGTTACATTACACACACTACATTTATTTGGAAATGTAACAAACTAACTGATTGAGCAGGCAGCTCAAAAAGTTTTCATGAGTCAACTATTAAAATTCTTCAATTCCTAATTTCTAATCCAAGGTCTAATACAAAAGAATGAATCAATTTATGTTTAAAAACACAATAAAATGTAAAAAATAAATTAGTTTTCGGTTAGAAATAAAATAAATATTTTGCAATAAGAAATTCAGATCTAATGACAGTGTCAATAATTGTACTATTTACCCTAAGCACTTGAATGTGATTATATATTTTTCGACGGAATTATCTAGTTATTTTTTTTCTTTAGTCTCAAGGGTTGTCGTTCTGTATCCCAAACAGCACACAGCTGATAATGTCATTGTATTTTCCAGTTCAAATGAGCCTAGATATTATCGTGGGTATTTCCGTGACCGATATTATCGACCGTGCAACCGAATATTTCACTATCTCATTGTATTGTAGGTTGCCTACGTACCGATCGTTTGTTACAACAAAACATATGCACGCTAGTCACTGGATCGGTTTAATAGTTCAGAATTTCGATATGCTCCAAATCTACGTGCTAGTTTATTTCAATTCTAAAGTATAGAAAAAATGTTAGAAATTCAAAGACTACAATTACAGCGGATTTCAAGGTCACAGTTTTGTAAATAAAACTTCTTTAGGCGCGTTTTGTGAATTTCGAGAAGCGTATAAGCGGTAAGATAGCGTTACGAAGAAAATATGTAACGTTTTTACGTGACCTACTCAGTCCATTTACGTGGTATAGCGCATCTATACATAATATAACAAAAAATTCTTCATATATATGGCTACGGATTACAAAGTTCACATACGCGAGAGTTTTTTTTTAATGAATTATACAGAAGTTACTTGAATGAATACAAATAAATAAATTCAAAACTTAGTTTGTAATTGTAAAGCTTTGAAGATTTCTAGAGCGAATTTTCACTTCTCGCCATTTTTTGCTTGTTTATTTTTCTATATCTAGGTACGTATATACCTATATGTCGTAGGATAATTTAAATAATCGGCCATTAAGCCAAAAATAGGGCTTCGGCTGATAGCTGATTGTAGACTTACGCGTCAACATTTTACAAAAATTCTTTCTCTATAAGGAAGATAAAGGACAAATCTAGGTCTCTAATGGATTACTTTTGTAATTTATGTAAGATTTACTAGAAAAAAGTTGGCATCAATTGTGCCAAAAAACACACTTTTCAATGTCACACTACGGCCTTATTCATACTTATTTCACTAAATTGTTCCATCACAAACCTAAAGTGACTCTACCTTTTTCGGAAAAGTTTTTTAAATCTTCAAAATATGTCCAAAATTTAGAGTAATCAACTGACAGCGCCACCGTTGCAACAACATTTTTTAGCCTCGTAGTGTGGCTTTAATTCAGAGCGTTCCGACTGCCTTAAGTGGTGATTTTTCTGTTTAAAATAATGCAAGTTGGCAAACTTTTATAAGGATTTTTAAACGCTTGTTCCAATTTTGGAACACTAAGACAAACGTACAGAGTTCCAATTTTGGAACACGGAAAAAAAATGGGTCAAAACTTATTTTTCCTGCAATTTGATCGGAGTAAAGTACAGTGTAGACACGCACTAAGCTGCAACAGCTGACTCTAGCGTGTATTAAGTTATAGTTAAATCCGGTGGTACCCTGTTACTCATACATTATACATGACACATGGCGCGACACGATTGGCCTGACTTATTCTCACGCCACTCATGCGCACTCGTTGCCTGCCTAAGAACATATTTTTTTGTTTCCTGTTGACGGAAAAAGTTTAACATACGGCAAATACGTCGATAAAGTTTACCATTTTATACACAACTTAAAATTAAAATTAGATTTAAAGTGAGAATTCACTTTTACGTAATTGCATTTGGCAGGAATAAAACTTTTTGTAGAGACTTACTGAATGAGTTTTTTTCCTGAGAGCAGTTTATCCGATTTGCCACGAGAGGCAGCACGTGTGGTAGGGACAAACATTGTTTATTTCAGTGCCAATTTTTTTTTTATAATAATAATAATAATTCATCTTTAAAGTTCAATTCCAAAATATGTAATAATAGAAATTAGTTTCACGGGTAATTGGAATAAAAAATCAATTTAAACACTTATTGATTGCAACGTTTCGTCTTTATTAAATCAAGACTTTTTCAAGCTCTCAGCATGTTTAAATTATAATAAAACTATGATATAAAAGATATTATTTTCTACAATTTTCAATTTTATTGACCTTTGTAATGCAAAATTGCCTTTTATATCATAGTTTTATTATAATTTAAACATGCTGAGAGCTTGAAAAAGTCTTGATTTAATAAAGACGAAACGTTGCAATCAATAAGTGTTTAAATTGATTTTTTATTCCAATTACCCGTGAAACTAATTTCTATTAATAATAATAATAATAATAATGCGTTTAATGTCCGTTTCTCGACTTTATGTCATAACAGACGCCATTCGCACCATTACTATTTTCCATCTACCACACTTTCCATTATTTTCCTACAGTTTTAAAATTTCAACTTATGTAATAGCAATGGGCGAATGAAGGAATTATAGGAATTAGGATAAGGTAGGTAATTTTTGAACTAGGAGTTTGGTAGGTAGTCGGCCATGGCCTCAAATAAGGAACCATCTCGATATTTATCTGGAATTAATTGAGGGAAACCATGGAAAACGTCAATTAAGATGGCCGGTACAGGAATTACCGTTTCTCGGCGAGAGGCAGTAGGAAAAAGTCCCAGCCACATCTGCCCCCGCCGGGATTCGTACTCGGACCTCCCGAATGCGAGTCTAGTGCGGTCACCACTACTCTACCAAGCTTGGTATTTTTTTTATTATCTTAATATATAAAAATATGTGACTGAACTCCTCTTAAATGGCTGGACCGATTTTGATGACACTTTTTGTGAGTATTCAAATGGATTCGAGAATGGTTTAGATTCACAATTGAACCATGTAGGTGGAGCTGAAGGCTGACACTGCCGAAAGGGGCGCAGTTCCGCGAGGCAAAATCGCAATACGGTAGAGCCGAAGGCTCCACTACTATTGACGCTGCCGTGTTTTATCGTCATGTTTTTTTCTATATTTGTTGTCATAACTTTTCGAGGGGTAAATAGAATTTAAAAATGTCGACACCATTTTGTTCAGAATGATTACGGCTTGATCCTATATAATTTTTAAAAAAATCAAATTACTCATTTTCAGCTGACTTTTAGAAATATATATTACCTGGTATCTTCAGCATCACTGTGAACTGATTTTGATGATTTTTTTCTATTAATAGCGTGGTCTCACAAAAAATTTACTTAAATCTGTCCACTGTTTTTTTTCTAGTTTAGTAATAAAATATTGATGGCTCATTTTAATTCATTTGTAAAATGTTTTCACACTTAAATTTTCGGCACAGTCTCCCTGTGCCTCTTTCATTTTTGGTGTCAATTGACCGACCTAGGTAGAGTAGTGGTGACAACACTAGACTCGCATTCGGGAGGTCCGGGTTCGAATCCTGGCGGGGGCAGATGTAGCTAGGACTTTTTCCTACTGCCACTCGCCGAGAAACGGTAATTTCTGTACCGGCCATCTTGATTGAGGTTTTCCATGGTTTCCCTCAATTAATTCCAGATAAATATCGATATGGTTCCGTATTTGAGACCATGGCCGATTACCTATCAAACTCCTAGTTTAAAATTAGCTACCTTATCCTAATTTCCTATAATTCCTTCATTCGCCCATTGCTATTACATAAGTTGAAGTTTTAAAAATGTAGAAAAACAACGGGAAGTGTGGTAGATGAAAAATAGTAATGGTGCGAATGGCGTCAGTTATGACATAAAGTCGAGAAACGGACGTTAAACGCATTATTATTATTATTATTTTTGGTGTCAATAAATTGATCTCGATTAAAATTTATAGCCTGTTTTGAAAGTTGTAGTCCTCCGGAGAACAACCAATGCTGAATTCACCCGATTTGTTTCAATTAAAGCTTTTTGGAAGCACTGTAGGCAACACGATTGTGCAAATATGGTATGCAATTCTTGAAGATAATGATATGTATTTTGTACAGTAAATATGCATTATATAGATAACAGCGTAACTATAGTAATGGTGGCAAATTAATTCATAGCGCCAGCATTGCATACCGGCATAACGTTACGTGCTCCTCCGTGTAATATAATACTACGAACTCGTTTAATTAACTTCGTAATTAATAGAATACCAACGCTCTGCCTCAATATGTTTGCACTGAGCATTAAGGGTCCTACTATACGATATCATATACGAAGGTCGGTACCATAATCTATCAATACTAGTGATGAGCAAAGCAAGACCAAGACTGAAATAGTCTCGGTCTGGGATTTGCATATTCAGTCTTGATTTTATTCAAAAATTGAACCAATTCGACAATATATTCTAAAATCAGATCGAAGAATATTAAAAAAAATAAGAAATGAAAAATTGTTCTTAACTTCAACGCAATGGGATCGTGCAATATTTTTGACTTAAATTCTACGTTACAAATGAATAATAAAACAGATTTTTGAGAATTTTTTTATTGAATTTGTAGGACAAAAATATGTATTTTTTGAAATTTTTAAGCGGCAACCCAAATTTTGTGAAGCTTAATGCTTAATTACAGTCAATAAAAACAGTAATAAAACGCATTTTGTGAGCATATCTTACAATTTGGGAAATGTCACCTTAAATCAGACTCTCTATAGTATTTTTAACGTCCCTCGTGCATAAGTACCCTACATATATACTTATTGCAAGCGTGGTAATTAGTGAAAAGAACAACATTAGTGTATTAAAGCCAAATGTGACCTTTGCGGTGTCAGGATTATGCATATAAATGCTAATACAGTCCCAATCCTTAATGAGTCTTTTTTTTTTCGTCCAAATTTTCAGCAAATGTGTACGTTAAACCCATGAATCCTATACAAGGGCTACGAAATCCATGTATATAAATTTTTTTTTAAATAAGTAGTCGCTAGTATTCTGCATGTATCGAAACCATGGGTGTCTATGGTCAAAACAATGAACGCTTACACATGAGTCAAATGAGATACCAAATAATAGAACATTTTAATTTTCACATTTTACGTATTAAGATTATCTCGTTTAGCGGCCTAGAAACTTATTGGAACTTATCTCCCGCGTTAATCGGGATCTTACTGTACTAAAATTTGTTGATCACAAACCACACAACGAATATTTTGGTGTAGGAAAAGACATACCTAGCTTAGAGCGAAAATTGACAGCAAATGGAGCGTGTCTTTTGCGTGTCCACATTCAAATAAGTTTTGTGCAACATCCACAAATTTATATGAGATATAAAACATGACAAATATTATATAATATAGACAAGTTTTTGTGCGGTTTCTTGTTATCAGTGTCTCGTTTGGTAACATATTAACTACTTTGTTAAATATAAATTTAAAGATAAAAATTTGTAGTTATAATTAATTATTGTAAAATTGCTACAAAATTGAATTTTTAATAGGGTATTATTAATTTTAATACGTGTTAAAATATATGCAAGATATAATCTCTAATCGTTTTTTACAAAAATCCGGAATCGCTTTGTTTTTTTTATATTTATGTTTGTTGATAATAATAGGTATGCTTTGTATAATAAAAATTGAATTACAGTACAGTTTCCATAAACCGGACGTAGAAACTGTAGTTTTTCGGCAACATCGAAGATACAAAATCACGAAATTACTAAATACCACTAACTCGTAGAGTTAGTTGTACATAATATATATTCAAATTTTCAATATATTATAGAGATTAATATGATGATAAAAATATTATTATTAAATAATAGAAAACAGTATCACGGGTAATTGGAATAAAAATAAATCAATTTAAACACTCATTGATTGCAACGTTTCGTCTTTTATTTAATTAAGACTTTTTCAAGCTCTGAAAAAATTTTTACAAAAATTAACATTCATATAATAAAAATATTAAATATTATGGATTAAATAATTTACTAAAAAGAAACAATTGTGTGACTAACCTCAATATGCTTAAATGATAATTAAACTATGATATAATAAGCAATTTCGCATTACAAAAAACAATTAAAAATTGAAAATTGTAGAAAATAATATGTTCTTTTTTCATTATTTTATTTATATTATTATTATATTAATTACATATATTTGATTAATCAAATCAATGATGTCTGGTCGCCATAGATAATTAATAGATAAATTTTGCTCAAGGGTATTAGATACAGAGGTGATCTCGTTAGATAGTATTCAGAAAATTGAACCTAAACTGTATTTTATATATGTATATTGTTATGTTAGTATTTCTGGTAATAAAAATTGAAATACAGTAGCTTAAAGATAATAAGCATTGATTAAAGGTTTAATAGAACGTAAAATTACTTTAACAACATTAAAAATATATCGTTTCTTGTCACGAAATTCTTTTAATATACCGTATAAAAGAATTTTGAAAGCGTGTTTAAGGGAGTGACTACTCTTTTTGCTTTTTAGGGTTCTGCATTCTAACGGTAAACTATACATAAAAATATTATTATTTCTCTTATTACAGAAGTTTAAATATTTCATTACACAATTGTAAAACTTACAAAGTTGAAACATTTCACAATAAGTATAATCCCGGCGCCAGACATAGCAACAATATTTGAACACTTGTTTTAACTAGGGATGGGGATTATAAATCGATTACTCGAAATAATCACAAAAAGAATATTTTTCCCGATTTTATAGAAGAAAAAAAGTTTTATTGTTCTTTTAAAACCGTGGGAACGAACAGCAAGTTGCCTGTTCGTTCCCACAGTTTCAAAAGAACTATAAAACTTTTTTCTTCTATAAAATCGGGAAAAATATTCTTTTTTAGACTGCTTATCCGATTTTAGGGTAATAGAATAATCGGTTTTCCTTACAATCGGTTTTTCGAAATAATCAGAATCGATTGGCAGGAAAATAATCGATTATTTAGAATAATCGATTTATAATCCCCATCCCTAGTTAAAACAAGTGTTCAAATATTGTCGCTATGTCTGACGCCCAGATAAAAGAAATAATTATAACATGACAAGTGACACTCAATTAAAAATTAGTTTAAATAATCAAAATTGTAATCAAAAAAATAAAAAATATTTACAATAAAATTTTATCTGTCCCGGTATTCCACTAAATTGTTCAAGATGGAACTTAAACTGTAAAACTTTTTGGCTTTCGGGCTTGTACACCGTGGTTCATTGGTATTTCTACCTGAAGTTTCGTACACAACTGCGGTAGACATTATCAAAGGCGATGAAAACCTACACACTTGGAACTTATACTTAAAAAATTGAAATATCGTTCTAGTAATTTTTCGGTTCACTGAGTGAGGTGGATAAGACTATGGTAGAGTAGAGTTGGGTAACTCAGATCTGAACCGGTTCAAAGAGCCGACTCCGACAGAAGATCCGTGAGAGCCGACTCATTTTTTTTTTTGAGCCGACGGATCAACGGAGCCGCATAACTCAGTGAAACACTTAACACACAGAAGCACATTTTACACTTACGTATCAGTTCTTGCTTTGATGCATCTGTCAGCTCAAATGACTCATGCATCACATGTTTGGCTATGCATTGTTGATTCTATACAGGTCGTGATATGATTGACTGAACTAGGTAATTCATTGGCAGACTGCAGTAACATATTCAGAACCCGGCTCTTTTTGAACCGGTTCAGTGAGCCGGCTCACATAAGCGATCCAGATGCAAAGATGCAGATCATTAAAAAGACCCGTTTTTCCCATTTCTATGGTAGAGGCCATGTTAGCATGCCTGTAGTCTCTAACAGTCCTTTTTTTATTTTATTTCAATGAATTATTTGCATGTAAAAATAATTAGTTTTTATTCACGTGTAAGAAGTATAACTTCTAACGAGCATACATGAGTGCATGCACTCATTTTTTAATAATCATTTTAAAGCCCTGGGAGGCTGTTAAAAACAAGGTATACAGTCTTAAGTGAATTTAAAATATGTTCTCTTAACAGTCGTATTCCGGGTAGATATATTAGCTATTGCCGGATTTCCGTTTCTGTTTTATCCGCATTACTCAAAAATGCTTTTACGTTGAGTGCGTGTATTCCTGCAACAAGACTTTCATATAATTCAATTAGAGTTATGAGATGAAATACTGCACACAATGCTACTGCCTACTGTTAAAATGTACCCATGTTCTCTGTTCTCTATCTTGGGCGGCTCTGGCTAATTTCATAGAGCCTTTTATTTCATAACAACTTATACAACATACTGGAGCAGGATCACTCATTAAATTTATTACTGATTCGCGATTGACTCAGATGTTGTGAGTCTAATCACATTTCAGTCATTAACACACATAATGATTTTTAAATTGATAGATAGATAGATAAGAAGTCTTTATTTACATATATTTTACAGATTTTTACAATTATGTACAATAAAACAGGGGTTTCAGCTTTTTGCTATAGCCCACCAGAACAAAAAATAAAAAAATTTCGACTAATTTAATAACATAAAGATATATTTTTTAAACTGATTTAAATTGATAAGTACTTCATTTTTAACAGCGTGTAGAAATCAAACAAACGAACAAATATTTCAAGTAATCTTTTTATCAAAAGTCAAAAATAAGTCATTCAAAGTTTAAATAAATTTTATTAAATTTTTAGGTCGGTCCTGGCGTTATGTTGTCACTATGGAAATATATTATGTCATTATCAAGTATTTATAGAAATTGTTCGAAGTTGTCCCCATTTTCTCTCAAATAGGCAGCAAGATACTTGATAATGACAAGATATTTCCATAGTGACATAATATAACGCTATAGGACCGACCTCCAAATTAAATAAAATTTAATTAAATTTTGAATGGCTGTTTCTCTCTTATTTTTGAGTTTTTATAAAAAAGTCACTTGAAATATTATTTGATTTCTGCACGCTGTTAAAAACGAAGTATCAACTTAAAAAAACTGGACAGTACTTCAGGGAGTTGCAAATGACAAGTATTACAAGATAGTAGATTAATTAATAATGCAATTTGGAATAGAAAATTTTAGCCAATTTGGCGACAGAACCGTTATTTAAAAAAGTTGACATTTTGATATTATATAATAAATAAAATAAAATTTCTTTTAATACGTAGTCACGTGGATAATGACTAGTAATAAACATTCGATATCTGTTACTTGCTTGCATGGTTACATAATATGGCATCATGTGCCTAATTTTATTTTAACAAATCTTCAAAACAAAATAACACCTAATTTTTTTTATTTTCAAAATCTTTCTGACTATAAAACAGAAAAAAATTTTGACATGGAAAAATAAATAAAATAATAAACCGGTATGAAAAATATACTATTATGACAGAAAAAACATTATTTTACATATCAAATATCTCACAAAAATTTTGTTTCGAACCGCTAAGCCGTTTGACCTGTATCGTGATCACAGACAAACAGACTTTGTCCAAAAATATGTTTTTTGGGCTCGGGGACCTTGAAACGTAAAAATATGGTAAAACATTTTGAAAAGTGAATTTTTACCTAAATTGGCACCAAAAACGGTAAAATAATGCACAGGCCGATTCCCCAATTTGTTGCCTCATCGTAGTTTTATGCCAAATAGAAAATTGCGATACTCTCGAAAGCAATTGAAATGATTTTGATTATATTTCATAAATCGGTATGATATTAATAACCCTACAGTATTCTAATGTTCATTTATTTCTTCAAATGTAACATTCAGGATTTAAAAAAAAACAGATTTATAATCATAGAAAAATCTACAAGTCTTCAAGAAAGTATTTCCATACATACAAATGGTTACACAAAGGGCAAGATATTTGCCACTGTGTTTTTGTTTTATAACAATAAAGCAAATCTATCATTTTCAATTACAAAATACAGACATATTTTAAAACAGAACACAACTTTTTTTAATACGCAGTGAGATACATTCCCCTTTGACTGATCACTCCATCATTTTCTTGTTTACTCTAATCGAATAATTCAAAACGGATTCCGAATGACGTGGGCACACTAAGTACGGGGGCAAATATAAAACACGTGACAACGTAGTAGACGCACAACGTGTCATCTCAACAGAGTTGACCGTCAGTTTGCAATTAATTAGTTTTTTTACGCACGTATATTCTAGAGAGCGAGGATATTCCAGAGCGGTTTTTGTCCGATGGCATCAATCTCTCAACATTCGAACCCATTTCAGTGCTTCGCGTTATTGGCATTTACCGATACGCTACACCTATGTATTATAAATATATATGTTACGGTCAGTGTAATTAGTTAGTAACTACATATTAATAATTTCCGGTTATTATGAATAATAACCAAGCCAGCCAGTTAAGGAGGTCGTCTGGTGTGAGGGATAAAAAAAACCGAAAAATTTTTTTTTGCTTAAATCGCCTTTTTAGGATCTCCAGATTATGTTTGTGAAAGAGTTTTTCGAAATTCGAAGTCGTTGGAAAGTTACAGAGGTAGATCGTGAGTCAAGTGCTTTTTTCTGTTACGTATACTTGATTTTTCAAATGCGTTTTTCTCGAAACTGTATTTTTTAAAATTGTTGCCACGATATCTCAAAAACTAATGATCCGATTGCGTTGAAATTTTTATGGTATCTTCAGTACATCTATAGTTCTAGCCTGAACCAAAATCGTTGTGATAACTGTAATAGTTTTTTTATTCTTCAAGCTGGAATAGTAAAATAAACAATGAAAATCGTCAATTTTTTTTCAAATCTTCGCCAAATATATAGTTTTCAATATTTCGACTTAATTCTGGTACCGTCTGTAGTCACAGGCCTACCAATTAAAACGCAATTTGATTTGTTGATTTTAGATAAGCAGAACAGTATGTATGACTTTTTTTACATGGGCGTCATCCCGGAGATCTGCAGTCGCTTTTCAACGTGAAAAAATTTGGAAAGATTGGTGAAATGTCAATAAATACATGATGAAAACATTAAGATAGTATACATTCATTGTTCGCCACGAAAAATTCCCAAAAAAGCGTGAAAAAAACAGTTGTCACACCACTTAAAGGGATAATTTTAGGTGAATATATCAAACTAACCGATTGTTATTAATAATTCCCATCGGTTATTGGTAAATGTAGTAAATTTCAGTTAGATGGTTTCTGAGAAGAGCAGGTCAACTATAGATCTCTACGTGCATCGTTGATGTTAAAGTCATTTTGTGTCCAAATATTTTTACAGTTTCGAGCAACCTTAGGAATGAAATTTTCGTGGCGAACAAAGAACGATTTCGACGGATTTAGACATTTCACGGTTCTGACACAGTGAAAAAAATGAGTTTTCGATAAAAAAATTGAAAATCTAATTTTCAGTTATAAGCGTTTCTGGTTTATATGAACACGATTTGAATACATAGTTTTGAATTGAATCTATTGATAACAACACATAGCTAAATGTTTAAGCTTGCAGGTATGGTCCATTCTGATAATTATTATAATCTTGGTAATAAAAATTTTATTTCATTTTTTTACAGATAAATTTTTAATCCAAAATCAATTAATTGCATGGCGTGATTTCACAACACTGATTTTTGTTAATAAAAATGGCACTTGTTTTTTGAAAATTAGACTGCTACAGCGTAATGGTTTCGCATTCGTGGGGTAGCGGGCTCGATCCTAGCGGAGACAAAATATATTATTTTTTACTACCTTTCGCTGAGAAATGATTATTGACTGTTTGGTTGAGATTTTCCTCAATAGTTTTAGACCCATTATGCCGAGATGAATGTTCTAAAAGGCTTTTCATCTGCTCAGAAAATTGCCTACCTCAACTCAATTTCTCATAATTTCCACACCTTTACTTTGCTATTAAATTTAAGTTGAATATTTTTTTGTAACAACCTGTATGTAACAACACCGCAAAATCGCCACGGGTAAAATTTGTTTCCAACCTAAAAAAAACATGAAATAAAGTATATCTTATACACATGTAGAGGTATGTAGACATTTCGTTTTTTGATAGTTTTGTAATTTCCTCTAAAAAAGTCATTTTATTTGTTTGTTTAAAATCGTGACCGTGAATCTGGAAATACATTATACCATTCATGACATGAAATCAATAACTCCACCGCGTTATTTTTTTTCGCATGAAATAAAAACTATCCTGGATAAATGTGTAGTTATAACTTTAATCTATATTTCAGATATGTTGGTGTGTATTCTGACAATGTGTAATCTCGCAGCTGTGATAATATTTGATTGGTTTACTTTCTTTATGAATCGATGTAGGAGGGCAAAATTTAAAAATATATTGATCGAAAGTATTTAATGTATATTCTCACAGCTTTCAATACTCGTGATTAATTTTTAACTTTTTTATGAATTAATTATTAGCGTAGATTTTGAAATAAAGTGCGTTGAAGGCCGCGACCTTTTTTTAAACTGTTTTGAAACAACTTTTAGATAATGCCATTTCACGTAAATTAATTGATTTAAAAAGAGGAAAATATTTTTAAAAAATAAACACATTTCATGCTCGTGTAAATCCTGAAAATTTAGAATAAATTGTGTGGTTTCAATTAAACTTTTTTAAAATATAAAATGTCCTGTCAAAATTTCGTTAAACGAATTAATTTCATGACGGCATAATCATGAAAAGTTTTTAAAAATATCAGCAAACAAATCACTAATATGTGTGTTCGTTTCAGGTAATTTGTTAAAAATGTAGGTAAATAGGCTGCATTATTTTCTAGGCAATACTTTTAAATACTAAGTTTTTTATTTATTCACGGGAAATTGGACAATTGAATTTTAATATAGATAAACTAAATTAAGAAATTTTGCGACGTTTCGTTAATTTGTTTTAACTTCTTCGGGCAAAACTGAAATGATAAAAAATACAAATTAGTTAATGAAATAATTACATTTTTTTTTTAATAGAATTGAAATAATACCTTTAACTAGTTAACCATAACTTCAATAAAATTTAGATATTTAACAATACATATATTTAATTCAATAAAAATCAAATAGTAATATTGAGACTTTTAAATACATTATCTTTCGTCGTTAATGAAATTTAATGCAGCGTACAAGCAACTAAACTACCAGAAAATGATCCTTAACGCTACAAATGTTTCTTCTTTCGTATCGTAAATAATTGTCAACTCATCTATCGTTACCATGTTGGCAGCTTATTTCGGCTAACATCATTAATGGTTCGCTTGTCAACAGGACGTTCATTAGTGCCTTACAGTTTGAAATTATACAAGACTACGTTAAAGTCGATACTATACATACAATTCTCTGTACAACTCAATATTGACTCGGATATTTCCCAGAATCTTGAGAAAAGACATCTTACATCCATACCGTTGTAACGATTCTCAAAGCGAACCCTCGAGCTCAGGTCATAATTTCAACGAGCATCATTCAGCAGACGTTTCAAGAACTATCCATCCTGCTGACATAGGTATTGATGGATTTCTACATCTTCTGATGATTTCCCAAGAAATATGCATCATTCAAATTTTTTCAAAGATTTTCCATTCTGAGGTCAAATCCTCAAGCAGAGTACATAATTGCGACAATCAACATATATACACCTCAATCATTCCAAAAACCTTCCATTATTCAGATCTCTTCAAAAATGTTTCCTTTTTTAAATTCTCTTTCATTCCTACCGGTTTTTTACATCGGATCCTCTATTTCCAGCTACCGCCCTCCATGACATCAGTCGTCACAAACCTTCCGTTAAATATAACCTCTTCAATGATCTTCTCATAATCAGATCGTTCGGACATACTTTTCTAGTTCGTCGCAGCGAAGCTAAGATCGAATCCTCACGTAGAACTCCTAAATTGTATTTCAGTTATTAAAACCTAAAAAGTCCCGCCATTAAAATCTCTTAAGAAATTTCCTTCTTCTTATGATTGTTCTTAAACCTTCTACCATTCAGTTATTAGGAGAGCAGATCCTGAAGTAGAGCTGCTAATTGTGAACCTAGAAAATTTCGTCATTAATACTTCTCTTCCTGCGATCTTTCTTAAATCTTCCACCAGTCCACGTCAGTTATTCTGAAATTAGATCCTCTATGTCAAAGAAGAGTAAGTTTTTCTAATCTAGACGTTGAAATTATATTTGAAAACACGCATTGCATTCTCTCAACGGAACTGCCTTGCAATCCCATTGAAAATAAAAAAATAATGCATGCAAGTATTCTGATGCGTTTATTTTGAACGCATACTTTTACTTTACACAAAGTACAAGCCGTCAGTGAACTTGTTTCAGATAAATGGATACCACGTGCACACAAAATCCCCAGCGGGACATTGGGTACAAACCACACCGCAAGCTGGACTTGCCATTTGTGCTGTAACGCTATGTATATAATATAGTTTACATTTCTCTCTCTTTCGGCGAGATCTCTCCCTCTAATACAGTATGTCCCAAGGTAAACGCTAAACACAAATTCATATTTGAATAATTTACCTGAATTCTTAAAAACTGCAATTAGTACCAATTGGATTTGGAGGTTAAATGCTACAATATTTTTATGTCAATAAATATATTAAATTAGCTAGGTAGTTAAATCGTGGTCAGAATGGACACAAATCGTTTTAAGCGCCATCTTTCCAATATGGCGGACTGTACAATTATTGAATGTTGGGCAATTTTTTATTAATTTTTCAAAACACTTATCCGATGATCTGTACAAATGTTTGCAAATTTTCAACTTGTCCTTATTCCGACTTGAAGAATATTTTTGAACATTTATAATTCACAATCTATGTAAAATAACCAGTTGCGTTCAAAAACGTTAGCCATAAAGTGCATTAAAAAGAAAAATTAGCAAAAACCAAAATCCGGCAAACACCTTATTTAATAAAATTAAATATTTCGAAACTAACAGAAAAACAAAATGAGCTATATGTTATTTTGTTCGTTTCTTAAAACAATCACTGCAGTTACGAATTTACTATTGTGAATTATTGCGTAAAAAGTATCAATAATTCTGGGACATACTGTACATTCTCTCTGAGACTTTGTGTGTTTATTTCTTCTGAAATAAAACTAAATTTAACTTTTTTTTAAACAAGCCGTTTGCATAATAAAGTCCACACAAAAACACGAAATCCATAAGAAAGAAGTATTCTGAGATGGCATTTCCAGTAGGTGACGTATTTTTTCGCAAAATGCAATCATGCTTTTATGCCAATGGCGTCGTCACCAAAAAATGTTTGCATCTCGATTTTAATACTAGTTTGGCAAATTTTGTTGTTATTGTGGTAGTAATTTTTGCCGAACTGAAATTAAATGACAAAAAAAACAAAACCTCTACAATATCCATGTATCATTATTCGTACGGTGTGACATTTAAACTTCGCGCGTTGATTGTTCTACCAATTTAAAGAGACTGCACTGTACTGTCTACACCAGTGATGTAAAATTACCGGTTATTTATGGTAGTAACCATTTTGATTGAATAATTTACCAGTTAATTAATCGGTTTCATTCTCAGAGTAACAAAAAACAAAACAACAGAGCAGTTTACAACCGGAGAATCGAAAGAATTAATTATATAATGAATTATATCATGAATGGTAATAAAATTAAAATTAAAATAATTAATTAAGCACTTAACTTACACTTAACGAATTTACTATCATAGGTAAGTGCCATGTAACTACTTAGGCTCTTGTTGCTTGTATGTAGACTGCAGGCAAATGACGTCACGCCTTATTCGATACGTGATCAATTTTTAATTAACTGTAACTTTTTATTTATTTATTGATATTTTTAAAAACGAAAAAATATGGAAAAATTATTTTCCCCCATTAATCCATCAGTGAAAAATTGGAAAATATCCAAATGTTAGGGAGTCACATTTGGGTATTGTCCATTTTTCACTGATGGATTAATGGGGGAAAATAATTTTTCCATATTTTTTCGTTTAGCTTTATGGATAGACAGATTGTAGATTATAGACGTTCAATATCTGAGGTCATCAGCGTTTATTTTAGCCTTATGCCAACTCACATAAGAAATCCGACGGTTGGCTGTGAGACTAGAAATCGAGTCGTTTTACTCATATATTTTTCTTGAAATGTATTGTTTAATTTTCGTCTTTAGTTTTAAATGGGGTTCGTTGACCCTGCAGTAGTAGTATACCCTTAATTAACCTTACTCTTTTCTGTTTATACCCTGAAGCTAATTTCATATGCAGACTAAAGCTTCAAATACATGCGATGCTTTTTGAAGTTCTTAAAAGCACGTTGCAATTATATTTGCACCCTCTGTTATTCTCTCTTTAATAATGTTTTGGTTTTGAATAACTGCTTGTTTATTTTCACAGTGAAACCGTTTTCTAAATACACTAAACACGCCTTAAAACAAGTGATTTTTTATAAACTGGTATTTTATTGTAGCTATTGTATAATAAAATAGCTTAAAATATGCTTAAAAAATCAGTCTTTATTAAAAGAAAAAGAAAAAGGTGAGTGCGTGAACTTATGCAAGCGCGTTTGAAGTTATACTTCTTCGGCGTAATTAATTTTTAATATTCATACAAATAATTTATTGAAATAAAAACTTCAAAAAGTTTAAGAATAATACTTGCAAACATATTAACGTCAAATATTTGAAAAGATTTTAAAAATTTTATTTTGTTTGAGTAATCAAACATGAGATATAAATTCCACTGGATGACGTTTAAAAGGCCTATTGGTTGTATAGTGGAGTGCCGTTAGACGTAAAAATTGTAAAACCTCGGAATCCAGGGCCAGTCAATGAATTGCATTGTTAAAAGCTCAAATAAAAAAGTTAAAAAAAAAATTTGTCGCTCTCGATTACGGGGTGGATGCCACCCCTTCTCGGGGGTGAAATCTGTCAAACTTCTAGAGCATGTTACAAGGACATAAATAAAGTGAATTGTGAAGTGGTAACGATTTTTTTTAAATTTGGGGGGTAATAAGGGGGTGACTTTCACATTTTAGGGACCAACATTATTTTCATCAGAACTCAGTTTTGAAGCTAGGGACTTTTATAAAAAATAAAAATAAAGGTTCCTTCAAGCACTTCAAAAAATGTTCCATGAGTTTCCCCCAAAAAATGCATTGTATTTTGATAACTTCACGATGAAACTTTCAATTTTGGCTTTTGACGAATAACAACTAACCTTCAACAAGGTTGTACTTCGTTTGTATTGAGTTTACAGACATTATAAATCCACCATTATTTTTGATTTTATATAAGCTACATTTTTACTAAGAATGATTTTTTCGATAAAATACTTACTTTTTCAGTTATTCGGGAAAAACCATCTGAAAACGTGGGTTTATTGGTCGAAAAGTATGGACTTTCAGAAAAAACTTTACAGAACAAAAGTTGCTTAGAATTAGTCAACCTATACATTTCTAAACTAAATAAAACACGCTTTAATAACAAACCGAAAAAAAAATTTTTTTATTGTAAAAAAGCGTGGTGTGCTTATTACTATCTTTATAATAACTCCACTTTTACAAATAGCTACCAATGAAATATTTATACCAGTTGATATCAAGCACCCTACGGTTTTTTTACAATAAAAAAATATTGTTTACTTTTTAGTTCGATTTGCTATTAAAGAGTATTTTTTTTTGGATTATTAAACTATTACTCATATGTTGTATGATTGCTAAGCGATATAAATAGATTAGCAAACAGTTTAAAATGCCAAACAAACTTATTGAAACGAAACATCACTCGTTTCGCTCGCAATTAACACAAGCTTAATTTTGAAATTAATGTTCTACGTGCCGTAATTAAATTAATATAATCAAATTAAAATTCATGTAATGTCTGAAATTTGGAATTTATGTAAGCTACTAACGTGAATGTTACCAGTGTATTTCGATAAGTATAATGTTCGCCTAAAGGATTTTAAGTTGGTATTATGTATAAAACATAAAAGTAAAATACAGACGTTTCAGTGCAGATAAATGGCATGTACGTGATCCTACCAATAACGTAAATGTGCCCGAGGCTTTATTATATGAAAATGTAAAGTTGAATATCTGTTTCCATAATGTCCAATTGGCTTATGTCGTATATTTTTATACAATAATATTAAAAGGACTCTTCCATCACGCTCTTATCTATAACTTTATTGCACGGTCCCTATCCTTATTTTTTATTCAAGAATATATTTTTTGCCTCCTCAGAAGCTCCATTCCAAATTTTAAAGATTTTTAATTTAGACCGTACAACGCCGCTCTAAATATTAAATTATTACGTCAGCTCCCCTAATAAAAACTTTTCAATATTTTTCAAAATCTTTAAAAAAAATTAAACCTGCTTCAAAAAGCCACTAACAGGAGAAAAATGGCAAAATTTTGAGGTCGGCGCCAATTAAGCTACTAAAACTTTTTGCTACTTCTATTAAAATTGGCGTCGACCTCAATGTTTCGTAATTTTTTCCTTTAGTGGCTTTTTCGAAAGTTTCAAATTTATTTAAGTTTTTATTTTTGGTTTTTCGATTTATAACTGGTGGAGATATCGCGGAACATAGGTACATAAAAAACTACTGAACTGATTTATGTAAAATTTATGTGAGCCCACCCTGAAAGTATGCCCTATTAAATGGAATAATAATAATGCATACATTTTATATTTTGATTCAATCAAATGTCTTACAAAATCTTCCTGAAAATGCCAAAAACTAACTATAAATTCGACTTAGATGATTTTGTGATGTGGCCATAGATACTAATGTATATAATACGGGGATACAAGGAGTATAGAGTATTATTTATATCATGAAACTGAATACATATACGTATAATAAACACGTTAATAAAAAGTCCCAACATCATAATGTGAAAAGTTTAATATTTGCGAAAGGTTTTTCAGTTCATTAGAGTTGTTTTGGTAGCGTCATGTTGGTAATGAACAGGAAACTCACAATATAACAAAAGGTTTGAAATTGTCGATCTTATGTTTGCATTGTTTTATTTAGAAAGTATAATTAGATACTACATTTATTTTTTCTGTTTTTTTAAAGTAGTTCAATCTAAACAACTTTGTGGCTCTATAAATTCTATAAATAATTGGCGGTTTTGTTTACTTATTTTAATTAATATTTGTTTTTCGTTTCCATGGCTACTTTAATATTAAAACGAAGGTTATATTTACACTCACGTTTGGTCATTATTTAAAATATTAATTTTGCAATTCGAGCTTTTTTTTAGCTCTAAAAGAGTACGCCAATATATTTAAAACTTTGAGTTGTGACCAGTACCGGCCTTGGAAGAGGCAAATTTCTGCACTGCTTTTTTATGAAGTTTTAAATACGAGTGATAAAAGCAATTCATAAATTTTTAACAAACTTGATAATAATATATTAAATCGTATAATGAATACTTTGTAACCGGTTATGTTATCAAAATTTCAAAATAGTTAAATCATCAAATAAAAATTTTAAGTTATTTTACAATTAAGTAAGGTAAAATATTGTAAATGTTGTTGCATAAGGTTATATGGTATATCTCATATATATCAATTGTAAGAATATTGTATGTTCTATGAATATGTAATGCTTTATGTTATGTAAACTAATTAAGGAGATATCAGAGCCATTCTGTGTTGAGACAAGATAGAGTTCAAATCGATTGTATTGTTGAATTGAAAAATATTTTATTTAATAATTGAATGTTGGTTTACTTTTTGGTTTCGACATTTTATTTCTAACGCAATACATAATATAGAATAATATTTGCGTAAAGCAGTTTTACATATTAAAATATAATGATGTTTGACATTAATTATAGGATTTTTTCCTGACAAATAAAAGCTGTATCATTCCATTTGTACCTTCATCACAACAGATAGATAATTTATGAAGTTAATTTATAATTGTAGCTAAGATTAAACCATCTTAAGGCTGTCGGAACGCTCTGAATTTAAGCCAAAAATAGAGCGTCGGCTGTCAACTGATTGTAGACTTATTCGTCAACATTCTGCAAAAATTCTTTCTCTATAAGGCAGATAATGGACAAATCTAGGTCTCTAATGGACTACTTTTGTTATTTATGTACGATTTAGTAGAAAAAAGTTGGCATTACTTGTGCCAAAAAAAACACACGTTTTCAACGTCATACTACGACCTTATTCGTACTTATTTCACAAAACTGTTCCATCACAAACCTAAAGTGACTCTTCCTTTTTCGGAAAAGTTTTTTAAATCTTCAAAATATTTCCCAAACTTAGAGTAATCAATTGACAGCGGCACCCTTGCAACAACATCTTTTAGCCTCGTAGTTGACACCAGCCAAAAATTAAAACGTGCGGATGATTTGAGCGAGACAGAGCTAAAGAAGGTCACACCCACAATTTGTCTTTTGCCTACCTCGCCCCTTACCGCTGGGTCTCAGCACAAACAAAATTTAGAGCGTTCCGACAGTCTTAAATTACTTTAATTTGAAAGCTCTGGAAAACGCTGCCCTTAAAGGTGCGCTTACTTAAAATTTTCCTAACAGCGCCACACGTAGTATGGTCAGCACTAGTTATGATTATCTTTTGGCAATTAGGGTTCCGCACCCAAAGGGTGCCAACGGAAACCTGTCTGTCTAACACATGGCTGCATCTTTTGAATCGTAATATGTAGACACTTAATTTTCTCACAATGTGTATTACTATGATCGCTATAACAACAAATAATAAAAATAAAATAAAGTTAATAAATATTGTACGGTGGTACTGGCTCCGAGTCCAACTCGCACTTGGCCAGTTTTTTTACTAATTTCTGGAAATAAGTTATCTTAAAATAGCAATAAATAGGCATCTACGCAAATAACCTTATAAATTATATGCGTAGATGCCTATTTATTGCTATTTTAAGATAACTTATTTGCATTTTCTGAGAACATTTACCATAGTAATGTATATTTTTTTTCATGCCATCAGAAAGTAGAGATTTCAAGGAACAGAAAACTCACCGATTTTTTTAAAAAAGCGGATATTTTGACGTGAGAATTTTCGATTGAAAATTGGGGTCAAAATAAGGTGAAAAAATAAATATTTTAAATCAAAAAAATTACTGTATATTTGGGACATAAAAAGGTAAGTGCTCACCAAATTTCGTAAAAAAATAATTTTTTTTGCAAAAGATAAAAATAAAAAACCAAAAACTTGGTTATTTAAATTTTTCACATACATTTTGAGGTTATGTGAAAAAAGTGTAAAAACAAAAGTTGTAGATATTTTTATTACCTACAACTTTGCGATTTAACTTTTTTTCATAGGACTTGTAGTTTTGCCGGAAAGCAAGATAAACCGTTTTTTACCCTTAAAAACTCACCCCCTACCCCTTCCCGGCCTCAGATCGACCGTAATTTATTTTTCTTTTCATTTTTGTTATATTCTCTACCTTTTCCAGTGGGTTTCATTCTACTATAATTTTTTTTTGTCTCAAAAATTATCGACCCTGGTCTAACAGTGAAACTGCGTTTTATAGGGATATTACTGTAATTTGATTCATTTCAATGTAAATTGTGTAACGGATGAAATTATTGAACATAACGGTAAATCTGTGAACCTAGCTATCGTATCTATGCTTACTGATTCTGTTTAAAATTGGTTTTCTTTGTTTGAACAAGAGTCTGGGATTTATTGTTCTATTCTATACAGGCATTGAAGTATAAACCCATCTATCTGCTTTAAAAGATAGGTTCACATAATTCGTTCATTTCAGAAAGGCGTATTGTATTTGCACCAAAATAAACCGTTTGAGGATTTGAGAATAGCTGAGCCTGTATCGATGCAGATGTTATATTGGAGATATTACAAGCACTCAATACTCAGGCTTTTCAACTTATTGTAAAACAGATTCAGAGACGCACATACGAAGCGAGTGTATATAATAATTGCTACCAGCTAATGCTAAAGTCGCACCTAAAAAATAATCAACTGAAAATATAAATTGGTGCTGGGCCAAATAACTTACTTTAAAACCCATTTTAATATCCTTAATATATTTTATAACAACGCCGATTCATATCGATATTCTGAATGTAATGAAGTTTTTTTAAATTTTTGTTTTCTCATTAAGTACCTAAAATATAGCCTTCAAAAAAAGTTTTTGAAGTAAAACTTCTTTTGGCACAGTAGGGTAAAACTGATTTTTGAAATAGAAAAAGTAACAAACGTACTGTAAAAACTGGCTTTAGAGCATTAAGCTAAGATGTCAGCGAGATATAACAGTTGCCTCGTAACCTAAAGTCCGTAAGGTTAATCCCAGCGTTCAGTGCCATTTCTATTTTTTAAAAAGGTGACCTCGTTCCGTTAGATAATAGTTGGGAGATGGCGTCATCCAGTTAACTGGCAATTGATAAAAATATAAACGGTCTTCTAGCTGACATCATTCATTAACGAGGTGACCTGTGTATCTAATGACCTTGTTTCCAAGGCTTATTAGATGCAAAGCTGACCTCGTTCCGTTAGATAGAAAACGACTGACCCAATTTCTGACCTCGTTCCGTTAGATAGAACTGACAACTGATAAAAATATTGAACGGTCTTCTATCTAGCGTCATTCATTAACACGGTAATCTGTGTATTTCATGACCTTGAAAGTACGCAACATTTTAAGTTTCAATACTGACCGATACAGTACAGTATCGGTCAGTATTGAAACTTAAAATGTTGCCTACTTTCAAGGTTATGAAATACATAGGTTACCATATTAATGAATGATGCTAGCTAGAAGACCGTTCAATATTTTTATCAATTGCCAGTTCTATCTAACGGAACGAGGTCAGAAATTGGGTCAGTCGTTTTCGAACGACGCTGAACAGACAGATCAACAAACACGTCTTTTAAAAAAAAAATCTAAAAAAATCTTCTTGAAAAAATTATTACAGTTTTATTTATTATTAGTGAAGTGTTTGGGGTTGCCGTACAAACTGTCACGCCATGTTTAATTGGATGAACAATACTGGAGTATTCTTCTTCTTGTGTATTGTTGTTACAAAACAGTAAAATTACATTCAAAACCATTAGCTTTCACTGGTAGAATATACATGACAATAAGCTTTACAAAGTTGGTTTGTTATTTACTTGTTATTGATTTAATTAACAATGGGTGTACGTAACAAACAATTCATTTAAGTATATGTGTATTATTTTATTTAAACAACTCGCTTTTAACCGCGGCTTCGTTCGCGTGAACGTCCATATGGTACGTGCAGGTTTTCTTACGATAAGGTGAGATTTATGTTAGTAAATTAATGTAGTAGTGTATTAGATTCGAGTTGTTATCGTCCATGATGTTATATGTTTATGGATTGTGGATAATTGGACACAAATAAATGAAAATTCTAACTTTTCTAAATTTGCTGCGTTTCGTAGGTTAGTTTCCTACTTCTTCAAGCAAGTTTATAGTTTAGAATCAACAAAGATTCTAAACTATAAACTTGCTTGAAGAAGTAGGAAACAAACTAACCTACGAAACGTAGCAAGTTTAGAAAACTTAGAATTTTCATTTATTTGTGTCCAATTACTCACGATCCATAAACATAGTAGTGTATGTATCTTATTAGTAAGTTGAAGGTATTTGATTGTGAAAGTGACATTATGTTAAAATCAGTCAAAATATCATTACGAACAAGTTACATATTACATTTTTTGCACGTACCTCGTATAGAATAGCTGATTTTCACATAAATTTCAAAATTTTTGACAGTTCTGCTTGTAAGCTGTGTACAATTTTCATGCGATTAGACAATGATTTAGGTACTATGATAGTACTACTATGTTTATTTTACAGCACTAGTGTTAAATATGCAATTTTACGACCGCCATGCAGGCACGAAAAGCAGCCATTTGTAGGGGCGGGTGCAAAAGAAATGTTTCTATTTATTAGGGTACCTTATGATCAAGGTCCTCTTTCCCACTGGGCACTCTGAGCCCCGTGATCGATGGGGCCCCCTAGTTCTTGCTAGATCAACATTTTATAACTGATACTGCCGACAAATATCATATATCGATAAATTTTGTAATAATTAATTTGTTAATTATTGATTTGCTTCGTAATTAATCTTTTTCTTAAGAAAAAATAGTCTTCCGTAATAGTCATAGGGGCCTCATTATCATAAAGTGCCCAGGGCCTCCAATAGATTAAAGACGGCCCTGCTTATGATAGCTTCGCAAGTGTATGCGTATTGATTTGTTTCTTTCGATTCTTTCACAACTCTTTAATCCAATCTTCCCTGTACTTTGACCTACAAATTATATAGCGCATGTATTGATGAGGAGGATAGAACAAGTTCTTCGACAGTTTGTTCTATTTATATCTGTGAGGGATCAGATACCTATATCGGATCCTACTCCGTTATAAACTTGTCCTTCTAAACAGAACATCCAGTCACAGGAGTGGACAGTTAACATTTATTTTGAAAATAAAATAAAAACAAGCCATGAGGTGGTTCGTATATTAGAACTATACGAGGGTTGATTTTGCTATAATGTAAAATTGGACCGAGCTGGGTAGAGTAGTGGTGACAGCACTAGACTCGCATTCGGGAGGTCCGGGTTTGAATTCCGGCGGAGGCAGATATGGCTGGGATTTTTTCCTACTGCCTCTCGCCGAGAAACGGTAATTCCTGTACCGGCCATCTTGATTGAGGTTTTCCATGGTTTCCTTCAATTAATTCCAGATAAATATCCAGATGGTTCCTTATTTGAGGCCATGGCCGATTACCTATCAAACTCCCAGTTCAAAAATTACCTATCCTATCCTAATTTCCCATAATTTCTTCATTCGCCCATTGCTATTATTTAAGTGGAAGTTTTAAAAAATGTAGAAAAATATCGGGAAGTGTGGTAAATGGAAAATAGTAATGGTGCGAATGGCGTCTGTTATGACATAAAGTCGAGAAACGGACTTTAAACGCACTATTATGATTATTATTATTATTATTATAATGTAAAAATGGATAAAATAAAGAGCATTATTATTATTATTAAGTAGGTACCCGTGTTTGACGACATATGGCGTTGACGAGTGAAATTGACTTTACGATCGTGTACTGACGACTTTTAAACGACCTCGTGCTGAGTAGATAAATTCATAGGTTAGGTTGTTTTTGACAGCCAGTTGTATTATTCGTGTTTTGTATTTTTCGACAAAATGGAAAAAGAGCAATATCGATCCGTAGTTTTTTATACGAGTATCTCACCGTGGTCATAGATGGTGGAGGGTTCTCATAGACAGCATCCAACTTCAGTTTTATTTCTTCGCATGTTTTTTAAAAAGCGAATTACGGATCGATTTTTCATTTTGTCGAGAAATACAAAACACGAATGATACAACTGGCTGTCAGACATAACCTAACCTATGAATTTAACTGCAACTCAGCACAAGCTCGTTTAAAAGTCTGCAGTACACGATGGTAAAGTCAATTTCACTAGTCAATGCCATCTGTCGTCAAACACGGGTACTTATTGATCAACCCTCATATCTCATATATTAGTTTGCCTACCTTATCCTAATTTCCTATAATTCTTTCATTCGCCCATTGCTATTACATAAGCTGAAGTTTTAAAAAATGTAGAAAATTTCGGGAGGTGGTAAATAAAAAATCGTAATGGTGCGTTATGACCAGCGTTGCCAGACGTCCCGATTTTGGCAGGACGTCCCGATTTTTAAATCAAAATTAATTGTCCCGCGCGGGACAGGCTCAGTCCCGCTTTTCGGGGATAACTCGACCGTGCGTAAATAATTATTCTCTTATTGTAAGTTGCAATTTGTAACACTCACTCCTCAGACTATTGTTTGAAACGCCATATTTTTCTAACGAATAAAACTTTTTTGATTTTGATTTCTGGTTTTTTTTTATTTATTTTATTCAGAAGACGAATAAGACTCAATTATTTAACGATAGGGTAAATCTGATTTAAAATATCATATTTTTATTAAAATACATTTTCTATGGCTATTTTTGCTATCTATTGTCACGTAAACGTAATTTGAACTCAAATAAAAAGATAAATATTTAAAAACTTTTGATTATATACGTTTTTACTATGTCCCGCTATCGACGAAAGAATCCCGCTTTTTTTACTCAAAAAGTTCCAAAATCCCGACTCGACAAAAAAAAATCTGGCAACGCTGGTTATGACATAAAGTCGACATTATTATTACATTAGTTTAGAAGCTATATAAGCGTTCTAAATCTAGCATTGATGATTGAATCTATTTTGTAGTTTGAATCTCGTCAAAGGCAGCTGTCGACGCTAACTGTAATAAGAGTGCATTTGTTTATTTTGAATTAATCGCTCCAACGCCGTTGTGATTAAGTGCAATTTGTCGTAAACAAGTTTTCTTTGTTTGTTTTAAAGTTTAATCAAGCGCTATTATATTTGACGTCCATATAATAAGTCCACCCCTGCACTTGTAATATCAACGCGTCATCAGCCATTATTGTAAATTTCATCATGCTTCTCTCGCTCATGTCACAACCATGTACACTCTCTATACAGACTGTTTGAACAAACAGGTCTTTCAAATATTGCGCTCATAAACACCTAAAGAAACTTAAGAAAAATATTTCATTATTTTCATTTTTAGTAGACTTTTTGAAGAAGGTTAATATTTTTCAAAGTTTTTTTTATTTTTTACTTTTTAGCGAACTTGATTTCACACATTTTGATGTTTGCTAGTTTGTTTATAAATTATAATAAAAAGATCTCCTGAACCGATTTAACTAAAATTAATGTGGGATCACCCGGAAGGTATGCCTTATTAAATAAGAAAAGAATCATCATCAAAATAGGGTCACCAATGCTTGGGATATGAGGTAGCACTCATATAAAAAAAATATGTTTTTTGATGTCATTTAATAAATTTTAATAAAAACTATATGGTATCAATCCGGTAGCTTTTTAAATAAAATGGCTTTGAAATTTTTCAAATCGGTTTACAATTGACGAAAATATCGGTGAATAAACATAAGAAAAAAAATACAGCCGAATTGAGAACATCTTCTTCGTTTTTTTGAAGTCGGTTAAAAACTAACCTTTGATCAAGCAAACAAAATCGATTCAACCAAACTTTTCCTCAACGATTAATATTCTAATGAAACAAAACTATCAATATTGAATCTATCGATTTTTACAGGCAAGTTTTGACGGACACTCTGTATAAATTAGGAAACGCGGTGGTCCGGTATCAGCCTGCGGTATTTTGCTCGTCAGTTCCGCTCCGGTGTCTAGACATTGTAAAGGTAGACCAACTACCGGAATCGGGGCAGGTCGTGGACGTTTCATATTTTATTACGTGGCTAAAAATAGAATTGAGCTTTTTTAAACGATCGTTCCAAAGCATAGATTGCCATTAGCGCCGTTTATACCATACTCTCCAAAAATATAATTGTTGAGAAAATATATAAACAATTTAAAATCAGAAATTAGGTTTCCTTTGTCTGTTGCACTGTATGTTATGTACACTAAATTGATGCGTATGTCCTGTCTTAAGACTGTCGGAACGCTCTGAATTTAAGCCACTCTGCGAGGCTAAAAGATACTATTGCAAGGGTACCGTTGTCAGTTGATTACTCTAATTTTTGGAAATATTTTGAAGATTTAAAAAACTTTTACGAAAAAGGAAGTCACTTTGGATTTGTGATGGAACGATTTTGTGAAATAAGTACGAATAAGGTCGTAGTGTGACATCGAAAACGTGTGTTTTTTGGTACAATTAATGCCAACTTTTTTCTAGTAAATCGTACATAAATTACAAAAGTAGTCCATTAGAGACCTATATTTGTCCTTTATCTTCCTTATAGAGAAGAAATTTTTGCAAAATGTTGATGCTATCAGCCGAGTCCTATTTTTGGCTTAAATTCAGAGCGTTCCGACAGCCTTAATACAACCGAATGCGATATTTATTATATAATTAGTCAATCTTTTGACATTTTAAGTTAAAAATTTTAATAACTTAATTATTAGAACATAATATTTTGACACCTATGTCAATTTAGATTTTTTTTAAGATATCCGATCTGTGAGCTTTTCAAAATACGGAAAAAACATAATGGCAGTAATAAATATCAAAATGACAGCCAAATATAACTGTCATTTTCGGGGTGTGACTACATTATTTAACATTGCGTTCGGACTTCGGACTCCCTTATATTTTACTTTGTGTGCCGTACATTGGGATGTCTAATAACGTCACAACACAGTATATAAAATGGCGTTGCAAAAGTGTGAATCAGTCAGCCGTCTGACCCACATCCCGCGGAAATGACAGTTCTTAAATGGATGACCTGCCCCGAAGATATAAAAATTGTTCGTTCATCCATTGAATAAATAGATCGGAAATCAGAAACCTATTTTCGATTTTTATTCCCGTGTAGTTTCAAGATCTGTTTACACATCGACGATATTAATTCAGTGCCTGGACACGGTACCAAATTCAATATCGTCTCAATATAAAGTTATTAGCTGACTATCGTATTATAGTAATCATTGCGTTCGTATTTTGTTGCAATAAAGCAAAGTTAGATATGGCTTTATAAATTATTTTTTCCTTATTTATAATGGAAAACTGAATTAATGCAGCTTAATATTTTTTTCCGAATAATACGAAGCTGCTGTTGGAATTTAAACCCGAATCTCCCAATTTCTTGTTGGTTATATTTGCAGTCACACTGCAGTGATAGATATTTATTGAACCATATAATTCCTATAATAGCATTCATAAATAGTTCACTACATGCGAGAGCACAATTATCAACAGACGTTGAGATATGAATCATACCGCATGTGAGAGCTATTAGATATTTTAGCCATACTAAACTCAACTTTATTATTTCTTATTCAAATTTTATACCCTATAAATCGTAAGTTTAATTTCTAATTTTTAAGAAAATATTCATCAAGCAATAGACATAATTGAATACAGTAGTATATTTTCTATAATGTATCTGACAGAGATAGATATAGTTCAAACATGGCTGTCTGCTAGTTTGACTGTTCTTTCGACAATATCTCCCTAAAACTACTCGTGAAAGTTTTTTTAGTATCTGTTTAGTGTTCCATAATATAATCTTGGGGAAAAAATATGAATTAATTCCTTTTCCTCATAGGAAGTCGTTTCCAACGATACATTCCTCAATTGAATAAAAAAATACATGTTTTTTGGATTTTCTCATTTTATTCCCTAAAAAGAAAGGATTCTTTTCACTGAGAAACCTACTGCCGATCGCTATGTTATAATAATCAAACTTCAAGTTGCAAAGTTCAACCGTTTAGAAGCTCGAAAACTGTGACAGACAAGCAGACGGACAACAGAGTCTCGCTATAATGATTCTGTTTTTTATCAGTGCAGTGGTACAAAATCTTAAAAACCAATTTTTATACAGAAATGCAATGGTAAAGATGTAAACATACCTTTATACGTTTTTACGCCGATTGCACATTCCATTTTATCGTCACTACACTGAATGATTCAGCTATTGTTCGAATTATTTTTTATTTATTTAAAACGACAATTTTAATCGATTATATTGAATGAATAAGCAATATAATATAGTTTTTAATAAAACAGCAAACTTTACAAACTTCTTTTGTGAAAACTTTCTTCATCTATTAAATTCCATTTAAAACTTATTCAAGTATTTATAGAGAGGTCACTTGGAGGTGTATTCATACAAATATAATGTCACGGTACACTGCGCTTAATAAATCTTAAACTTACAGAATTTCTGTTGTGTTGTTGGGTTTTATTGAGACAACATTGATACTCTGCATTTGTCGACCACAGCATTGTTTTCTTTTGAGTTTCTATTAGCTACGCATAAGAAACAAACAAGTATAATATAATTTTCAATCTCGTTGTAATCAGAAGTATTTAGACTTCGTCGCGATCAAATCAAATTTTATTGTGTTTTATTTATTTATTTTTTAAATTTTATAATACTAATCGATTATTATAGTGTGTTTCTGTTTGACATCAAACTAATCTATTCGAAGAAATAATAATAATAATAATGCGTTTAACGTCCGTTTCTCGACTTTATGTCATAACAGACGCCATTCGCACCATTACTATTTTCCGTTTACCACACTTCCCGTTATTTTTCTTCATTTTTAAAACTTCAACTTATGTAATAGCAATGGGCGAATGAAGGAATTATAGGAAATGAGGATAAGGTAGGCAATTTTTGAACTAGGAGTTTGATAGGTAATCGGCCATGGCCTCAAATAAGGAACCATCTCGATATTTATCTGGAATTAATTGAGGGAAACCATGGAAAACCTCAATCAAGATGACCGGTACAGTAATTACCGTTTCTCGGCGAGAGGCAGTAGGAAAAAGTCCCAGCCACATCTGCCCCCGCCGGGATTCGACCCCGGACCTCCCGAATGCGAGTCTAGTGCTGTCACCACTACTCTACCCAGCTCGGTATTATTCGAAGAAATAAAATATCGTTGTACTGCAAGTTTTCGGATATTTTGTATATAGTTAAGCATGGTTTTTCTTATATTATAAATCGTAACTCGTAGACATAAAAAGCATTCGAATGATTTGAGATAACCTCTCGAGATGTTTTAATAATCGAATAGTCGGACAATTTACCATCGAAATATCTCATCTTTAATGAAAACTGAAAGTTTTAAATGTCGTCAAGAACAGCTGCGAAATAACGGTATATGACGTTGACTACCTGCTCCTATAAATAATACATAGTAATTTCATGACCTTTATAGCAATTTTTTAATGGTTGGTTTTATTAGTGTATTTGCCATATGGCAACATACACTATTGGCATCGGTCGAATGGTGGGACCTAGGGGTCGGACCAAAATTTCTCGACGTTTCATAACCTCCTAAACACTTTGGCACAATTTTTAAAAATGTTTATATATATATGTATATATACATTTATATATATATATATATATATATATATATATATATATATATATATATATATATATATATATATATATATATATATATGCGTATATATATATATAGATATATATATATGTGTGTGCGGGCAATAACTTTCGAAAGAGTTAATTGATTTTAACGAAATTTGGCCCACGTGTTGAAATCCATCACCGCAAGAAGCCCATTTAAAATGGACGTAATCGGGGCATTTTAAGGGTAGTTTTTAGGGGTTGAAAAATGTTTTTGGGCCCCTAAATACCGAAAAAATTACTCAGAATCGTTTGAAAATTGAAATTTAACCCTTTAGTAGCAATTAAAAAGTGGCCCTAAAATTTCGATAAAATCGGCCCGACAGGACCGGACTTACAAATTTTATGAAAACACTAGTTTGCAGATAGTGAATTATTTACTGAAAGGTGTATTTAATTTGCTGTAGATGTTTGATGATAGTAATGTTGCAATTAAGAAACAAACTGTTAATTTAAGGAGTGTATTAAGGGGTTAAATGTTTGATTTTGACCAAAAACAAACTTAAGTTCATGTAATAAAACCAGACTGCCTGTATTAGCAATTATACACTATATTGTCGGCAGGGTTTGGGCACTGCGACCCGGCTTTTTTTCTTATTTATCATATAAATGGGACAAAGAAAACACTGTAACATTTGTACGTAATAAAAATGAACAAGGGAACAGCCTATCGTAAGACATTTTATATTTCCTTTATTTGTATAATGCCTATAATTTTTCATTTTTGATAGGTTCGTTATTTAATGATTTGTGGTACCATATATCGTTGGTGAAGTCGTGCGTATAATATCGTTTGACCGTGCAACTGACCCATCGATACTTCAATAAATATCTTTTTCTCTCTCTTCCTTCCGCTTGTTTGAATATCGATGGTAAAAGAACTTAAATCGTTTATGTAGAATTTTCTCCTTACTGAAATAGACTTTTTACCCGACTGCCAAGAAGATGTTCTTTGACCGTATCTATGTACGTAATATTCTTTATTACCTCGTATCATCCAAACGGCTGGACGGATTTCTAAAATTAAAGTATCGTTGGATTTGTCTCGACAACCCAAGTGTCCTAGGATAGGTGATGTCAAAAAAATCTAAATGACAGATTTTATGTGTGGTTCGAAATTTTTTTTTTCTCCAAATGAATCCAATAGAGTATCAAAATGAAGAATATAATAATAATAATGCGTTTAACGTCCATTTCTCGACTTTATGTCATAACAGACGCCATTCGCACCATTACTATTTTTTCATCTACCACTTCCCGTTATTTTCTACATTTTTTACAACTTCAACTTATGTAATAGCAATGGGCAAATTAAGGAATTATAGTAAATTAGGATAAGGTAGGTAATTTTTGAACTAGGAGTTTGATAGGTAATTGGCCATGGCCTCAAATAAGGAACCATCTCGATATTTATCTGGAATTAATTGAGGGAAACCATGGAAAACCTCAATCATCTTGATTGAGGTAATTCCTGTACCGGCCATCTTGGCCGGTACAGGAATTACCGTTGCTCGGCGAGAGGCAGTAGAAAAAAGTCCCAGCCACATCTGCCCCCCCCCCCCGCCGGGATTCGAACCCGGTAGCTCCCGCATGCTAGTCTAGTGCTGTCACCACTACTCTACACAGCTCGGTTCAAAATGAAAAATAATTAAAGGTGATTACAAAAATTTATATAACTTATATGTAATTTTTCATTTATTTACTTAAATTTATTTATAACAGCCACTAACAGATGCAAATTGTTTTCCGGAGATACTAATTGACCAAAATTAAAAGAATCTAACACTAAAATGATGTCAATAAAAAAGTAAATTAAAAAATGCAAAAAACCCGACTACGTAAAAAGAGAACAGAAAAGATAGAAACAAGATCGAATGATAATTTGCAGTCGGAGGCATATTATCAATTAATCTTGTTTCTATCTTTTCTGTTCTCATTTTACGTAGTCGGGTTTTTTTTATTTTTTTAAATCTATTTTTTGTCTTATGTAAAAATGTTTCATCGCTATGCATAAACGAAAACTGTTTTTCGAACCCTTCCAATTAGTAACATAATTATGTACAACTATTTGATAAGATATTACTAAAAAAAGTTTTTAAAAATAAGCTGTTATTGAAATGTAGTAAACTGGAAAAACAACAGTCACAGCCAATGCCTTTATAATTATGAACCTAAATTATTAAAAAATATTTTTTCATTTTAGTACATTTCAATGACAGCTTGTCTTTAAAAACTTTTTTTTTACTAATATTTTATCAAATGGGTGTAGGTTTAGGTTCACAATTATACATAAAAGCCTTGATTGTAAACTCTGTGGCAGTTTATTTTTTAATAATTTAGGTTCATAATTATAAACGCGTGGGTTGTGACTGTTAAACTGCCACAGAGATTACCACCCACGCTTTTATGTATAATGGTGAACCTAAATAATTAAAAAATATTTTTTCCTTGTCAGTACATTTCAATAAAAGCTTATCTTTAGAAACATTTTTTTTCACTAATACTTTGCTCTTTTACTCATTCAAATTGTTTACTGCTAAAACATTAATTTATTAAAATAAATTCTAAAAACGATGAAATCATGAATGGTCATCGACAAACATATATTATGCGTACAAAATTTCAAATCGGTCGGATATTCGGCGTCCGCCATATTGAGTTTTTAATGACGTCACATAGCTTCCACTCGTCAAACTGTTTCTTTCATACCAATGTCAAGAGAGTTGTGAATTGAAAGGTAATCCGCCATCTTGAGGCGTTCGTCCTATTGAAAAATGCAGCTTCTAAGAAAAGTAAATTCGTTTACCGAAGTTGATAAAATAATTCAGCTTCTGAAGCAAAATTTGGTCAACCAAATATAGATAAAAAATTTAAACTCGAAAATACATTAATAAAGTCTTTTATATAGTCGTAGTTGATGAATAACAAACTTAAAACTGATTCTATCGCATATCAGTTTAAACTTATTTATATATACCGAAGCAGAAATTCTATTTGCAGATCCTTCGTAGCCAGGCATGTACTTGCAATTTTTTTTCGGGACAATTTTTGTGATCAGTCCAAATCTTCAATTTAGTTTTTAGAACAACAATGAGTACCTATCAAAAACATGTACGCATAATTAATTTATAGTTTGTTTTTTTTTTTTATTTTGTGCAGTCCCTCGGTTCTGTAAAGCATCAAACCATGGAACGTTTGACCAGTTTCCCGCTGAGTTTATCAGTTTTGCTAAATGAACAATCACTCAGATATACTTTTCAAATTTAGTGTATTTTAGAAAAAACAACCGTAGACGCACGTGCGTTTAGAAATGAGCGCCAGCGAGTTTTAATATAATTCCGTCCAAGATAATATATCTTATATTTTTTGCACATACCTCTTATATAAAAATACTGGTATTCACTCCATTTTCAGTATATTTTCAAAATTTTTGACATGTCACTTTTTAGCAAATTTCACTTCTAAAAGCCAATTCAGACTAGCCGTTCTCGGTTACGATTCACCGGTCCGGTTCGGTTTTCGATTAATCTAGGCTGCTCACACTATCCCGATTCGGTTCTACGATTATTCTCGGTGCGCATGCGCAATTTCGAAATATGATTTGACGTTTGATGTGTAGTTAAACGTCAACAAAAACCGCTGGCTAGTCACGTGACTCCAGCAAGCGTTCTCATTGGCTACGGTTGCGAACGGTCCGGTTGAAATTAGAGCTGAACCTAAACGCTCGAACCGAACCGCAATCGGGAACGACTACGCCCTGATTGGTCGAGCTCCCAACCGGACCGGTGAATCGTAACCGAGAACGGCTAGTCTGAATTGGCTTTAAAGTAGTTTTACTTCAAAAACAAAATCGACGTGGCCGAAAGTTCTTGTTGTAGATGATCTGAGAGTTTTTTATTGGGACTGTTTCAGGCTAAACTTACGCACTGTATACAGAAGTATGTTAAAACACATAGAATGAGAGAAGCAAGCAAGTTGGCTAGGTGACTCTTTTAGAGGGGAAGAGTTGACTCGCCTACAAGTGCTGTGTGTACATGTCTGTTGTAACGCGATATATGTCAGACAGAACGTAGATGTGTGTGCTGTGTGACTTTACTGGAAGTCTTAGGGTCGTCACCTAGGCCTGAACAAACTACCAAACTTCACAACGCAACATTTAAAACCTTCTTGTTCACATTGTTGTGTATAATATTTTATCCAATCTTTCATATACAGTGTAAACTTCATGTAACGTCACTCGATTTAACGTCAATCTCCCTAAAACGTCGAAATTACTCGACTTTGGTTGGTTTGTTTTGTTGTCCATACAATGATACACTCTATGTAGCATTACACCCAGTCTAAATAACGACCATATGTCATTACACAGGTGTCCGAGAATTATCTTTACAACTTTGAAATTTAATAACTTTTGAAATAAAACAGATATTCACATTCTGTGCTCTGCAGTTATTAACTCAACTCATAAAGTTTTTTTCTCTGGGGTTATTTGTAGGATATTGTTTATCGGAGGAAGGTTATTGACATTGCTGACTTAAAAACCCGCATTACAGAGGTTTTTGCCACTGTCACAGACGTCATGTTACAGCGTACCTGGCAAGAAATCGATTACCGACTGAATTTCTCGTAAATTTTATGTATTTTGACTATTTTTGGAACTATGTACGTAAACCAATTATTATTATTATTATATTAACAGCTCAGGCAGTTCTTACAAGCCGAAGAGATATCACACCAGCTCTGTTGTAACCCAGCCGCTAGAAGCGCCATTCCAAAGGTTTATCTTGAATATTTAATCATATACACGCGGTATATTATTGTTAAACAATATAAATAACATATGTGTCACCTCACAGAGACATTAGTTATATAATCTGACGGTGGAATCAAAAGAAACAAAAAACGCAGCGTGTATGTGAAACGTAAGGCCCTCCGGTGGTACAGTTTGTCCACGTCTTGAACAGACACGCCGGGGAGCGCATCAGAAAGACACGGAAGGGGCGGCGGTATAAACTGCCGTAATATCATTAATTTTCGTCTCCTTGGCAATTTCTGGATAAGAGATCTTGCCATTCATCATGTGATTCATTATATCGCGACGTTGCCACGGCCTCGCGTCTAGTCTAGAGTATCGTCTTCAAATCTCAGCAGTTCAAAACAATTCTTTCCCGTCGTCCATCACCGATCGTGACAACTAGAATCTGTCTCAAATAGATCACAAGTAGTGTGCAAGTGGCCGAGTGTTGCCAAAATACATTTTTTTTAACTTGGCAAACTTGATCATCTTAAAAGTGCGTACGTGCAACTGACACTTCTGTAAATCTTCACTGTTCTGCAATTATATCTATACAGACTATATTATTATATATAATTAGCGGTACCCGTGTGAATAATTCGCACTAAAATTCCTTTCTAATTTCTCACATTCTTTATAACTTTCTTCTTTTTGTTGTATTACATTACGAAGCTCAGTACCAATTCAAGAAGATGTTTTTCTAAAACTGTCATGTAGAGGCGCAAGTATCGAAAACGTTGAGCTGAAGCGCCGCCATACAAAAAGTATGTATACGTGAATTTTGATTAAATATTAAACAAAAAAAATTTACCGACCGTCAGTCATCTTGACGTTGTTTCAAAGTTAGAACCGTCAGATGGCAGCATTGCTGCATATACTGAATAAATGTATAATTGTTTTAATTAATTATTTTGCAAAAACAAAAGCAATAATAGATTTTTTAATTGTTGATACACATAGAGCAAGTAATTATCTATAAAATGATACAAAATTTATGTGGAGTAATTGTGAGGTTTTTTCGAAAAACGGAGGCAAACATCTTAACCTTAGCGTATTAATATACCTATATGATTCTACGTATATATTCATTTTACAGTGCGCATTATTTGTCAAAAAGAATAGTTCTTTATTTACTTTGACCTCTGCTGTACATTCTTATAATATGTACCAGACAAACTGATAATATCTATATTCAATCATTCAGTACTACATTGGGCAGTAAAGGACCTAGACACATGTGTCAAAAAATATACAATTGCTTACCTTCTGATATACGACAGTTTGATAATTGCAATAAATTTAAAAGTTCTCTGAAACTCTATTTAATTGAACATGCGTATTATTGTCTGGATGAGTTCTTTGGGAGTCTCTCTTAATTATGACCTTTGACACTATTTGTTATTATAACAAATAAAGAGATTTATTATTATTATTACTATGTAATGGTGTATGAACGTTTAAACGGATTTAACTTCAAAACTATTTGATGAACCTTTTTTTAAATGTTTCTTATGATTACAGAAACATAGCTACGTTTTATTCCATTTTTTTATCGCAAAGTAAATTAATGTAATTTAATTTGTTTTGTCATAATATATGAAATATGTATAGAGAATCGTAACGTGTTGTAAAGGCAGACCGGTATTCCCTCCAACGGAACGAGGTCACCTTTGTATTTAATAGCCCTGAGTACAATGGATTGCAGCAGTACTTAGTAAATCTACTAACTTTATATTCTATAGCTACTCAAAGCCATGGCACATAGCGCATATGAACTGGTCGTCTATTTGCGAAAACCAGTAGCACTCTTAAGAGTGTTAAGCTCACGGAGTACAGATATTTAAAGAGTTCAAAGGGGATTGGACTTGTTCATGTTTTTTCTGTCCAGAAGACCTTTTTTTTTGTACACTAATAGCTCTGATATTCGGCAGTACAGTTTACTCAATGATTAATTATTGGTGGACGTACCCGTTGATGATGATGATGATTATACTGAGTACTCCGTGCACAGTAGCCCACTCTATGTATCCACCAAATCGAAGCCACTTTTTTAACACGCTTTTAATTGCTTCACCTGTATGTTTGTATGCTTATAAAGGAATCTTTGAACGTGAAATTACCCACTTCAAAACGTCAGATTAAACTCAAACTTTGCACACTTATCAAGGACCAATGACAATACAATAATTATCCTGATCAGAATCTTCAGGATAAAAGCTTGAAAAATTACAGCAAACAAGCTAACACGCTGTACATTGACGTACGTTGCGTTACCTACCCCATAGGTAAACTCAATATTGTTTTAAAGTCTTATAATTAGAATAAGAGTTTAATAAAACTAAAACAACACGCTTTTATGAACCAAAAAATGCAAAATAATTTGACGACAAAATTAGCTTTACTGTAAAAAGCGTGAGGTGCTATCTACTTAAATTTTCATAATAGCTCTACGTTTACATTTAGCTAGTAAATGAAAAATTGATTACCGATATTAGGCAGTCCACGCTTTTTACAGTAAAGCTAATTTTGCATTTTTTAGTTCATAAAAGCGTGTTGTTTTAGTTTTTTTAAACTCTAATTTTTTAACATTGCTTTTAAAGGCCTCAAATCGATACTCCGTGGTTATACTCTAAAAAATATTGTATTCCAGTGGTTGACTGAAGGACCGCTGACTTGTCCTCCGTGTATAGGAGGTATCTATGCATGCATGCATGTGTTCTGGGAGGAGAAATCCTTCTGTTTAAAAGAAGAAATGTTTGTCTTAACACGGAATGTTTGTTTTGATACACCGTATTTGCTGTATTATGTTACATCTTCCATCTTTTTCGCTACACCCTCTAAAATGCAAACACTATAATATTGTGTTTGTCTTGTATAAGATGATTCTCTGTTTACTTAAAATATAAACGATTTGTCATGCGATTACAAGAAATAATTGCCTTCAAGGGTGACAAACGATATGTTAATGGTTTGAGGTTATGTTATATTTTATTATATATTTATCTAGCTATTAGATTTTAGAATTTCGATTAAACTGTGATAACTTGAATTCTGCTTAGTGGAAACGCGAGCCTTTTATCAGAATTTTGGTCAGAAATTGATTTTTTTTAACTATGTTCTTTATCTTTTTTTTTAGTATAATAGCTTTTGTCTGCTATAATTGTTAAGAAACATTCATTGTTGTAGCACTATATAAGAAAAATTTATATTCCAACACGTCACCGTCGGGATTTAAACCCGAATCTTTCCACTTTCGCGGCGGGATGAGTTAATCAATTACTCTACGGTGCACACAATTCAACATTTTAATCCTTCATAATATATCTACTAATATGTTCTTTATCGCACGTTCGACGGAAAAAGTATTCGACACATTTGCTATACTTAGTACGTTATTGGACAGAATATATGTAGTAGAACAGAAAAGCTAACAGGTATACCATGAAAATTGCTATTTCACTATAGTTGACTGTGGAGTAACCGCCAAGGTGGTCAAGGTTTTTTGTTTTTTATAATTTTATTTGAAACGAAATGATTATAAATTTAGTAGTGAATAATTTAGATGTAATACATATGGAATTTAAATAAATTTCATAACGTTAACTGTATAATCAAAATTAAAAATATGTCTAAAAAACATCAAATTATAAAATTCTTCTTTCTCAATTTTAAAGGTAGCCTACCTTTGTATTTAAATTTTTAAAAGTTTTTTTAGATTATTCTTTATTCTCGTATTTAAAACTATACTATATTATTGAAACAATCTAGTTTTTGAAATTATGATTTGTATTATTCATCCTTTTGACACAAGAAAAGAATTACAAAGTATTTCAAATGCAACTCGTAAATATTATTTCTCCAAAATAAAATAATAAAAATTGTATGACAAAGTATCAGAACACAGCTAAATAAAATAGAACAAAGGAAATTATTTATTTACTAATAGTTCTTTTTAAATGACGTACATAGCACACATCATTTGTTCGTAGAATTACGTGAGACTTCTACAAATGACCTTCATTATTATCTTCTGTCTCAGAAATAGCTATTTTATAGTTGCGAGTTGGCTCCTTCCTTATTTGATGCATTTCTCACTTTTGATATTATTTTTAGTTTTGCATAAAGTATCTGCATTGTGTTTATTTTAAAAAATATTACCTTTACTTCTATCTATTGTTCTCCATTTGTGACTTTGTGGTTACCATATATTTTCATAAAAGATTGTAGATTATAGAAGCTCAACATTTTTTTAAAAAGAAAACGTAAAAATAAATTGACAAAAGATCACTAAAAAGTAGTATTGGAACTTTTTAATTTTTTAAGCAGTTATCATCTATGAAAAAATAATCTGCAACCGGTTAATCGATCAATTAACCGGTTTTCACATATTCATAACCAGAGTTTTCACATGAAATTTTAACCGGTCGACCGATTAATCAGCTTTCGTGCTCAGGCTTATTTTAAATTATTTAAATGTTTATACATTTTAAGTGAGTACCTACCAGCTGTTCAATATGTTCCGTTTTTCACCCGAATAGCTCTGTCTTGCGAGTAATTGGATGTGTATGTGCATGTAAAATACACTTACTCACGTTTCGGGACGTGCTAATTGCTATGAAAAATCTTATTCAACCTTTGATGTTAATGCTTTAAAATAATCTAGAAATATGTACCATCCTTTCCTTATGAATGTTAGCCAAGTTTTTACAATTTTGTTTGATCTAAATAAAGGATTTGAAATCAGATAAAAACGAGAAAAATTAGTTTTACCCAAATTTTTGCACAGGCAAAATTAAATTTAAAAAAACATTATTGAGCAAGCCAAATTTGTCAGCATTTTTAATGGAAGTTTGTCAAGAAAAAACATTAAAATGTTAATTCGCCTTCCCGTAATTCGAAATCTCGTGATGTGCTGTAAAGAAATATTGACGAATATCACGTTTTTTTGTTACATTTTTAGGACAATATGTTTTTTGAAATTTTCAAACAGCAAACTAAATTTTGTGAAGTTTACCTAATACTTGACAACTAGAATGAATTTTTCGACCATTTTGCAACCACAGTTTGAAATTTCCCGACAGCATATTTTACAATCTAAGGGACAGTTACCTTAATTAAAATTGATATTGTCCATGATAATAAAAAAATTGCAAGTTAATGGGAACTTGGTCGAAAGAAAAATAAATGCTAAATTCAAATTTTAAACTTTCCATAGACTTATCTACTTTATCAGACTGCAACATCTTTATAGTTGTTGGTTTATATTTTAGTTGATTTGAATCGGGCTTTATTATATTTTATTATATAAATTTGTAAAGGTTACGCGCCAGGATGAGATAATGATTAAAAATACCAGAAATTTTTACACTTAATAATTTTAGATTTTTTTAGCAGGGGATAGTAGAACCGAAAAGATATACTGGCGCTAATCGAATTGTCATAATAATTTCGTTGCAAAAATTATGCTATTTAAAACGTGTTTTAAAACTAAATAAAAATTTTATTTGTTATAATATTCGTATTTATTAATCCGCGTTAATTAAGCGTAAGAATAAATTGTGTCGTGGGTGAGCCCAGCTCGACAAAAAAAAAATCATAAATAATAAAAAAATAAATAAATAAAATTAAATAATATTCCACTACGTTACAAGACCCATATGTGTAGTATGTTACTTTTTATCTGGCTACAATTGTGCTCATAAATACCCAGTTCTAGTTGTCGGGTTTAAAATCGGTAACAAAATCAAACCGACAAAGTATAAAAATAGTGTTCTTTCAGGTTTCTTAATGTTCCCAACTGACATTTGCACAACATAACCTAATCTTGTGTGTGAAGTGCAAAGGTAATTGAGTAAATTGTGTCGGAAATTGTACCTTCTCGTGACCATATCCGGTCGTATGTACATTGTTATTTCTGTCGACCAATAACAGCGCTCTGGACGAACTTGCTTGTAGGGGTAGTGCAATGATTATTTCAACATATAAAGGTCAGTACACATTTCTAAGCTTCCGGGTAGTCAGATAATAGACTATTCGATTGTTATTTTTCAATTGTCCTAAAATGTTCATTTCGTAGTATTAGTTCATATACCATTCCAATTTACCAGTGGTTCTCAACCAGTGGTCCGTGAGAGCCTCGGAAGTAGGCCGCGGGCGGGTCCGGCAGTACATAAAAAGTTGCCATTAAATGGGAATTTTAAAAGCGATATGCGTTGAACGAGATGGGGTGAATATATCCGTGCTTATGAATTATGATTATCATAATAAATGTGTTTTAAGAAACTGTTTCACTTAAACATTTTTAAATTTGGTTGCAACTGATAGGGGGGAGTATAGAATGGGTGGTCCGTACTAGGGATTGCAATGCTGGATCCAACAATTAAGCTGGAGCCACCAATTCAGCTGGATCCAGCACGTGTTTGGTCTCGCTGGATCCAGCGGTGTGGATCCGCAATCAGCTAAAAACAAGTCATTAACTGGGTCTGAGAGGGATTATGATAAGATATTGAAGAAAGAAATGGCACTTTATGAAAGTGAGGGAGTAAGAGGTGAAAACCTAACTCTAATCTATTATTATTTGATGACTCTCAAACCAACCAGCGTAGAGGTAGAGAGAGCCCTTTCTGCAACTGGGTATATTTGCAGTTCTTTAAGAAGTAGGCTGGGAGTTAACACCATCAATAATATTTCTTTTTTGAGACCTTACTTTAAAAAAAAACCCGGGTCGCAGTGCCAAAACCCTGCCGACAATATAGTGTATTTACTAATATAGGCAGTGTGGCTTTATTATGCAAACTTAAGTTGTTTTTTTGGGCAAAATAAAAAATTTGACTCCTTAATACACCCCTTAAAAGAACATTTTTTTCTCAGTTGCAATATTATTATCAATCGAACCTCTAAACTAAATTATATACACCTTTCAGCAAATAATTCACTATCTGCAAACTAGTGTTTTCATAAAATTTGTAAATCCGGTCCTGTCGGGCTGATTTTATTAAAATTTTAGGAGCACTTTTTAATTGCTATTAAAGGGTTACATTTCAATTTTGAAACGATTCTGAGAATTTTTTTGGTATTTTAGGGCCCAAAAACATTTTTCAACCCCTAAAAACTACCCTTAAAATGCCCCGATTACGCCCATTTTAAATAGGCTTCTTGCGGTGATAGATTTCAACACGTGGGCCAAATTTCGTTAAAATCAATTAACTCTTTCGAAAGTTATTGCCCGCACACATATATATATACGTATATATATAAATATATATATATATATATATATACATATATATATAAACATTTTCAAAAATGGTGCCAAAGTGTTTAGGAGGTTATGAAACGTCGAGAAATTTTGGTCCGACCCCTAGGTCCCGCCATCCGACCAACGCCAATAGTGTATGTTGCCATATGGCAAATACACTAGAAACTAAAAAAAACTGTTACATAATTAATTGACTTTATTCTTTAAAAGATTATAAGATTATATTAAAGTTTTGTTTCTAATAAGAGTTAACTAGACATTTAATAAGCGGGAAACGCAATTTTATTTGTAAAATTATTGAGACAGAAACTAAGGCTACATAGTTCGTAAATAGGTAAACGAATAACAATGTGTTGTGATAATTAATAATTATACTCCGCATACTCATAACTATTACATACTATTAGAGTACTTTATTAACGCCAAAAGAACGAGTATTTGATGTAAATGTAGATAAAATTAAAGTTTCTAGAGTTATAAAATTGTTACATATTGAAAAATTGATTAATGCTGGATCCAGCTAGATTTGCTTTAATCCAGCATAAATCCAGCTGGATTGCAATCCCTAGTCCGTACTGATTCAATTTCAGGATGAGTGGTCCGCAGACTTCTACAGGTTGAGAGCCACTGCACTATACAGATTAGATAAAAAAATAAAAAAATCTCGAGCATACAAATTGATAACCAGATAACTTTTAAAAAAGATGTTTTTAATAAGTTGCTTGTCTTTTAACGCAGTGATTTCCATTTAGAAAAATGTAATATTTACAATCAGAAGTGGCATTTATTGTTAAAAATATTATCTGCAGATAAAATTTATTTGTTGGGAAAAAGGACTTCTTTAAGTGAACACTTATTTGTTATATATTGCGACGTTTCGTCCCTTTATTGGGACTTTTTCAAGCTTATAACATTAATTGTTTTGTTCAAGTACATATAAATAATATAATTAATTTGAACATCAACCGTAAAATTTAAAAAAAACGGTTTTATTATAAAAGTTTTTATGAACAATTGTTTAACTAAATTTTATATCTACATGTTAACTTTTATATCTACTTGAACAAAAAATTTAATGTTATAAGCTTGAAAAAGTCCCAATAAAGGAACGAAACGTCGCAATATATAACAAATAAGTGTTCACTTAAAGAAGTTCTTTTTCCCAACAAATAAATTTTATATTAATTATCAAGGACAAAAAAGAAAAAAGTCAATATTATCTGCAGATGTGAACGTCAAAAAATCCGCATCCGGATTTTAGATTTAACAACCAGTCACTCGATATTCAGTTTCAAATCAGAACAACGCAACATTTCTTATCTATTCGTTTTAAAGCAGAGGAGCCAAGAAATTTCGAGTTATTTAAATATGACAAAAAAAAATAAAGACATTTAAGGACGTAATAATTTTATTTAAAAACTTAAGGAAGATCAAAAAACAAAACCAACAGAATATATTAAATCAAATCAAAAACGGTTTCATCTAACGTCGGCGGCAGCGGTAGCGACGGTAGCGGTTGTAGTAGCGGCGATAGCGGCGGTAACGTCTGCTGCTATAACTGCGTCTTCGACGGCTTCTGCGACGGCGTCGGCTGCTTGAACGGCGTCTGCGTCTACCCCGGAGGCACATCCTATTTGAGCGAATCTTTTCAGCAAGCTCATTTAGTTTATACTTTCCACCGGATTCCCTCAGAACTCCAAACGCCACTCCACGACGTAACGCAGTGTTCAAGGGACCACTTAACTTATCTTCAGCGAGACAATGCTGCGATGCTATGAACTTTCCTATTGCTTTCTGCGAAGACCCATTCTGATCCTGTAAACCTTCTAACGCGTCGATAATAAGGGGACATAACTGTTGAGATCGATTCGAATTAGACGGCATTTTACTTTAATTTAATATACACTGTTGACACTTTACAATTTAAAAAATGTACCATTCCGATGAAAGACTCTGACACTAAAATTTCAAATTTACAAAAATCACTACAAAAGTTTTTTTAAATCCATTCCGAAAACATCGCGCGTATTTGTTTCATTGCATGTATAAAAAAGTGTACGACCGTGAAGAAAACACCGTTGCTGAGTTTGTCGAGTTCGGTAACCGGCTGGCGTATTTTCACAGTTTTTTTTATGTTTTTGTCGCTTAATATGGAGAACACAGAATCGAGAAATATGAATTATATTTCGTATTTAACAGTATTTAAAGAATTTATGAAGAAAACAGTATTTTAAATTTAAATTAGCGTCTAAAGAGGCATGGTCATATCAATTTTCAAAAATTCTCGCAGTTAACTTACAGAATTTAGACAGAAAAACGGATTGGAATGTAAATATGATTCTAGTTTAACGATATATTTATAAAAATATAGATGTCTCTTTCATAGATTGGAAGAATATATAATATAAACACAAAATAGGGTATAAATTTAAATATTGGAAACCCTTTATGACGTAATTTTATTTTCATATTTATTATATAATTGCTAAAATGAAGTTTCTATGACTTTATGTGACAACAAAATCACTCAGTAAACTATTTATTTATTTCTTAATATTTTTGACACTTCTAGTAGCCTTTCAAACGTTCAACTGTAGTGTTAGTACTAAATATGGAACCCTAAAAATAAATAAACAATAATAGATCAGTACTTAGTTATGAACGACTATGATAACAGTTAATAGTAAGAAATAAATATAATATTTTAATAAATACGGTGAGTAATCCTTCATTGTAAAATAAGCTGTTGGGAAATTTCGAACTGTAATCGCAAAAATGTATAATCAGATCCTTTTGATGTTAATAAATTATAAATATTTTAGAGGAATTAGGCTCAAAGAAATAAAAGACAAATTATTATTTCACAACGTTTCGTATTAAATTAATACTTCATCAGGTGATCTAAAATAAAATAACAAGACAATTTAACAATTTGTTTTATTATTGATTGTTAAATTGTCTTGTTATTTTATTTTAGATCACCTGATGAAGTATTAATTTAAAACGAAACGTTGTGAAATAATAATTTGTCTTTTATTTCTTTGATCCTAATTCCTATAAAATATTTATAATTTATTGTAATCGCAAAATTAATTTTATTACTTACAAAATGAAGCTACTTGCTATACTGTTCAAATTTATTCACAAAAATGGTTGAAACGTTGTTATTTATTTCAATAAATAAATTTGAACAGTATAGCAAGTAGCTTCATTTCGTAAATATATCTATTACTGTTGGTACAGTCAATTTATTTAATTTTATTACTGCATTAAGCTTCACAAAATTTAGCTTGCTGTCAAAAAACATTTTTGCCCTAAAAAATAAAAATTGAATCGATAAACGTGATATTCGTCCATATTTCTGTTCAGCACTTCACGAGATTTCGATTTACGGGAAAGCAAATTAACATCTTGAAGTTTTTACTTTACAAACTTGTGTTAAAAATACTGTCAAATTTAGCTTCCTTATTAATGTTTTTTTTTCAAATTTATTTTTTTCTGTAGATATAAAAGTTAATATGAAAAAACGCTAATTTTGTGGTTTTTATTTGATTTATAGTCGTTTATTTAGATCAAAAAACTGTAAAAATTTGTCTAAATGTCATATAGAAAGAATGATGCATTAAAATAAAAAATGGAATAAGATTTTTCATAGAAACTAGAGATTTCCGAAACGTGAGTAAGTGCATTTTACATGCACACACACCTCCAGCTGCGAATAATGAATTATATTTAACAGCTGATGAACAATCACCCTAACTTATATTTTGCTATAAAGATTCCTTTCATTTAATTACTCTAACAAAACTTTCGACAAATTCGACAGTTTGTAGTCATCTAAATGATTAATAACCTAAATTAAACTTTTTTTTTTTTGAGAGGGGGAAATTCTTTTTACAAACTTAGTGTGGGACTCGGACTAAGACCCCCTACCCACTAAAACCCCCTCTGTCTCACCCGTATCGTCCCACTGGAATCGCCAACCTAAATTAAACACCAATAAAATAATAAAAGTAAATACAAAAAAATTAAAAAATAAAATAAAATGGAACTATCGCACTCGATTTAATCAGAATTAAATTCGTTGCTGCATTTTTTCTCCATTAACATGCGTTTAGCATTCAAACCGCCAAAAGAAGTTGCTTACGAGTAAATAAGTTTATTTAAATCGTATCTCATAATATAAGAAAAAATAGCCAATATATTTTTGCAAGTGTATTTTACATTTAGACCCAATCTCGTATATGAGTTGCCAAAAATAGGATCTCATGTATAAGCTAGTCGACGAATTGTAAAAATTAAAAACACTATTAATCATTATGCAACTATGATACGAAACAATTTCCTCTCTTGATATATATTTTATTTTATTTTGTAGGATGTAACAAATCTTTGCTACAAACTTACGAGGAGAATTGGGAAAGTCTAGATAGTTTTCAAAGAATTTAATTACGGCGACTTTTTGTGGGTTAGTAATACTTCGTCGCTTGTTTATGATTAACATTTTGCGCTGATGAGAAAATATACATATATTAATACAATTTTAATTATACAATAGTCATATCTTCAAAAACTTTTTCTACTGTGGTTTCATCTGCGCAGATAAATTTACCATTGGAACAGTTTTTGAATAAAAGGTTTTATGCGATTACCAATAGATTTTAATCGGGTAGTCGTCAAATTCATTTAATATTATGCTGATCGAACAGTTTTTTTAGTAATTACAAAAAATTAAAGAAATGGTATGATCACTCCACGCCTTTTAAGATTCTTTAAAAAAAATTGTTTTAAGATGCACTAAAACGATGAGAATAACATACAATCATTTAAAATAATTTTATCATTGTTATACCGAACCTAACAGAAATTTGATATTATATTATTTTTAAGGAACGATTATCGGAACAAGCTTTTAGGTCAGGTCAACAATGATAAGATGATTTTATTTGTTTGACTGTTGGTTACTTACTTCGTTTTAGTACATTTTAAAAAGCGTCTAATTGTATAAAATTGTTTATTATTTAATTAGTAAATGTATTATTTCCATCAAATTAATTAATTTATAATACAAAAAGAAGCTGTTTATTTTATAAGAAAGCAATTAACTAATTGAATTTGTTACACATAATTAATTTTTTTGTGAGAAAGCTCGCCAGTTAAAAACAAGCTGCACTATTTAATTACTTTCAACGCAACCGTAATATCTGTGCAGTTTGTTGTCGTCAAAAATAGCTTTTAAAAAAATATTAACCTTTTTCAAAAAAGTTACTAAAAAGCGTACAATTACAAAGTTTTGAAGGTCAGTGCCAATTTAATAGAAGTACCTACATAAAACGTTATAGTAATTAAATTAGTTCCAACCTTAAAACTTAGTTATTTTACGCTTTTTGGTGACTTTTTTGAAGGAGATTAATTTTTTTAAGTTTTTTTTACTTTTTAGGTGATTTGATTTAGCATATTTTTTATAAAATTTCGTAATTGCTCCGTTTATAAATTATAAAATGTCAATATAAAGCAGTTACTGTTGTGATACAATAATTATTTAAAGATTGCAAATTCACAACTAGCGGAGATATCGTAAAACATACATAAAAACTACTCGACCGATTTAAGAAAAACTTATGTGGGATTACCCTGCAGGTATGCCCTATAAAATAGGAAAAGATCATCAAAATCGGTTCACAAATGCTGGAGATATGCGCTAGCATACATATAAAAAAACCCGGGTCGCAGTGCCAAAACCCTGCCGACAATATAGTGTATTTGCTTATACATAGGCAGTGTGGCCTTATTACGCGAACTTAAATTGGTTTTTGGGCAAAATTAAAAATTTGACTCCTTAATACACCCCTTAAAATAACATTTTTTTTCTTAACTGCAATATTATTATTAATCTAACGTCTACACCCAATTAAATACACCCTTCAATAAATAAGTCACTATCTACAAATTACTGTTTTTAAACAAATTACTGTTTGAAAACCCGGTCCTGTCGGGCCGATTTTATTAAAATTTTAGGAGCACTTTGTAATTGCTATTAAAGGGTTAAATTTCAATTTTGAAACGATTCTGAGAATTTTTTAGGTATTTTTAGGCTCAAAAACTTTTTTCAACCCCTAAAAACCACCCTTAAAATGACCCGATTGGACCTATTTTAAATAGGCTTCGTGCGGTGATGGATTCCAACGTGTGTGCCAAATTTCGTTAAAATGAATTAACTCCTTCGAAAGTTATTGCCCGTACACATATATACCTATATTAATATATATATATATATATATATATATATATACCTATATATATAATATATATATATATATATATATATATATATATATATATATATATATATATATATATATATACATATATATATATATATATATAAACATTTTCAAAAATGGTGCCAAAGTGTTTAGGAGGTTATGAAACGTCGAGAAATTTTGGTCCGACCCCTAGGTCCCGCCATCCGACCGATGCCAATAGTGTATGTTGCCATATGGCAAATACACTAAAAATATGTCTTTAAGTTATTTAAAAACGGATGAATCGATTTGAAAAAACTGTATGGTAATAATCCGAAAACATTGTGACAAAATGACGATAAAATTTTTCAAATCGGATTGACAACTGGCGGAGCAAACACAAAACATACAAATAAAAATACTCGTCGAATTGTGTAACCTTTTTTTTTAGATGTCGGTTAAAAATTAAATTAAAAATTTAAAAAGCCCCCGACAAAAAAAACTATAAAAAGTTAATAGAGTACTTATATTTAAATTGTATATTTTTTATATCATTATCAAGTTTTTTATTTTATTTATTTAGCGGTCCCCGGACGCGACGACGCTTGAATCACAAAATATTACTAATTAAATATTTAAATATTAAAGCTAAAGGACCAGGCTCAGAAATTTTATTTTTTAACTTTTTATAGTTTTTTTTGTCGGGGGTTTTTTAAATTTTTAATTTAAGTTTTATTTTAAAATTTTTAAACTTAGTTACAAAATACCCGTTATGCGTCTAAGATCCGTACCGCAGCTAAGAAAAGAGCTGATGACTTTGAACCGGGTGAACCGATTTTTTTAAATTTAATTTTTACTTTAAAATTTTTAATCTTAGTTACAAAATACCCGTTGTGCGTCTAAAATCTCTACCGCAGCTAAGAAAAGAGCTAAATACCTTAGAACGGCTGAACCGATTTTGATAAATTATATCTAAGAACCACCGCTAGAAAACCTGCTTTCAAATAAAAAAAATCGCATCCAAATCGGTTCACTCGTTTAAGAGCTACGGTGCCACAGACAGACACACACACATAGCGGTCAAACTTATAACGCCCCTGTTTTTGCGTCGGGGGTTAAAAAATAGACTTCCTTGTTCAAATGTCGCCTCTTTTAAGACTTGTCTACCTTTAGTTGCATAGTATCTTATCTTTGGTCCATAAAACAAAACAATAGACGCGAAACAATGGTGCAGCGTTGCATTCTAGTTATTCAGTACTATATAGTATAATAAATGCGGATACATAGAAACCCCCATTTCTCCAAATAACAATTCGTTCCCCCAGCGCAAATAGCAAGTGTGTACAAGTTGCAAGATGTTGTTCTCTCCAATTACCACGATACTTTTATAGCCGGCTTGGGGGCGCAGTTGTATTTGATGTTTCATTTATTTATGAAATAAACAGTCGCATCTGATGCTGATTCAACCTGGTTGATATATACAAAGAGCGAGGGACGCGATATGACACTTAAATAACGCCCACTTTAAGCTGTACTTCAAATCATCGCTCTATCGCTTTTTAACCTCAAAATATTCACCGTTTTGTTAGTCTACTTCAGAGATTCCTATAACCTTTTCTGGACCACCGCCTTCTTTAGAAGGAAAAAATAGTGCGTGCTGCAATAAAACTTTTTTTATTACTCTCACTTTTTGGGAAATATTTACTTGCAAATTGAAAAATAGCACTTTTTAAGCACGTGGGTAGAGTCGCAATAAAATATAAGGATAGAATATTGTAGGCCAGCTGCACGTTATTCATGTAAATAATGCATAAGCGTATAACCAGTTATAGTTACTTGCTGCTTTATTGAACGGATATTCTTTGATCTGTTTCTAAATTAATTAATTAAATATAAAATTTGCACGTGACAAATGAATAAATTACACTTGGTAGGTACAATTTATGTCGATAAGCTAGAAATTATACAAATGGGCGGCCATCTATTGTCTAAAAGTTTCAACAGTTACCTTATAAAATTTCTAACTTGCCAATATGTCGATACTCATTAGACAAAGCGTTACTTCCGTGAGAAAAATTTACTTCCGGTAGAAAAGATCTGAACTACCCTTTATATTGCACCTAAGGAGCTTTTACTTCAGAAAAATTCCATAATAGTTAATTTTATATGAAATATCGTTTTAAAAACGATTTTTCTCAAAAAATAAAAAGAAAATTTAAAAAAAATTGAAGAAAAAAATGAAAATAAATCAATTTAAACACTCATCGATTGCAACGTTTCGTCTTTTTTTATTAAGACTTTTTCAAGCTCTAAAAAATTTTTACAAAAATTAACATTCATATAATAAAAATATTAAACATTATGGATTAAATAATTTACTAAAAAAAAATGTTGTGACTAGCCTTAATATGCTTAAACGATATTTTGGTAAATTATTTAATCCATAATGTTTAATATTTTTGTTATATGAATGTTAATTTTTGTAAAAAAATTTTAGAGTTTGAAAAAGTCTTAATAAAAAAAAGACGAATCGTTACAATCAAGTTTAAATTGATTTATTTTCATTATTCCAATTACCCGTGATACTGTTTTCAATTATAACATATATCTGGAATTGAACTTTAAAGATGAATTGTTTGACAAAAACTTTTCGGCATTTCAAATTTCATATACATAAGTAATAATAAAAATGATAAATTACAGGGTTTTTTTTTAATTTTCTAAAAAAATGCACACTGTAAAAAGTAAAAAATGTTGATAGACGTCTATCAAAATTTGATAATTTTTGACCTTGTTGTTTGAAAACATACCTATCATTAAAATTTAGCTTTGTCAAAACGACCAAAATATTCATGAGTTGAGGTGAGATTCAAATCTACGACTGTCAGGTACAGAGACTAGCACGCTAACACATCAAAATATTCTCCACTTTCATTTACATAATTGGCCTTAAAGTTCTTTCTTTATTTATTAATTTTGCAGAAAAGAATTCTTAGACTAATTTTTAATTTAGATTTCAGACAATCGTGTAGAAATATTTTTATAGATAATAACATTTTAACGGTACCAGGAGTGTGCTTATATAAGTTACTGGTAGATGTTAAGAAAAATAGCCACAGATACACAATGAATTCAGATATTCGCAACTATAATACGCGCGAAACCTCGATGCTCCGCATCGATGCAACTTTTTCAAATATACTCCACAGTGTTCTGGAGCTATTTTTTTTAACAGGCTACCAGTGACTCCGACAGAGGAGAGAAATTTTATGATATTTAAGAAATATCTGAAATCGTTCTTAATTTTAAAATGCTTATATGATATAAGTGATTTTGTGTAATTTAATACGTATTTATGTATCGACAATTCTCATTTGTATATTCTACAACATGAGAGATGCTAATAAAACTAAACTAAACTAAACTATAGACGCTCGTTATTAGTGTATTTGCCATATGGCAACATACACTATTGGCGTCGGTCGGATGGCGGGACCTAGGGGTCGGACCAAAATTTCTCGACGTTTCATAACCTCCTAAACACATTGGCACCATTTTTAAAAATGTTTATATATATATGTATATATATATATATGTGTGTACGCGCGATAATTTTCGAAAGAGTTAATTGATTTCAACGAAATTTGGACCACGTGTTGAAATCCATCACCGCAAGAAGCCTATTTAAAATGGGCCTAATCGGGCTATTTTAAGGGTAGTTTTTAGGGGTTGAAAAATGTTTTTGGGCCTCAAAATACCGAAAAAATTCTCCGAATCGTTTCAAAATTGAAATTTAACCCTTTGGTAGTAATTAAAAAGTGTCCTCAAAATTTTAATAAAATCGGCCCGACAGGACCGGATTTACAAATTTTATGAAAACACTAGTTTGCAGATAGTGACTTATTTATTCAATGTAGACGTTAGATTGATAATAATATTACAATTAATTAAAAAAATGTTATTTTAAGGGGTGTATTAAGGGGTTAAATTTTTTATTTTGCCCAAAAACAAACTTAATTTCACATAATAAAAGTATAAAACCACAGGGCCCTATACAAACAAATACACTATATTGTCGGCAGGGTTTTGGCACTGCGACCCGGGTTTTTAATTTTTAATGTTTTTTGTTTCAGGTAAGATTTCAACTAAATTCATACAATGTTTTATCATATTCTAACGTAAGTAAAATAACACTTATTAATTTTAAATTAAATCATAAGTTTCATCAGTATTTTGTGATCTACAGGATGTCTAAAAGTCATATGAAAAAAATGGTACACATTTCTAGTTTATTTGAAGCATTACCACCAAAAATTGAATAAAATTTTTCATAGAAATTAGAGATTTCCAAAACGTAAGTGCATGCATCGTACTGCTTGTAAAATGCGAGAAAAAAAGAGGGCATATTGAACAGCTCGTGAGAAGTGACCTTAAGTAAATGTTGAATTAAAATAAAAGAAGACGAAATATTTATTGGTGAAATATTTCGACACGGAAAATATTTCGTTGGCTTTCAGAAGGAGACTAAGACAAAATGTATTGTGACGAACAATTTCGTGAGAAACATATTTGGCGTTTTATCACTTCGCTTTTGATACGCATCTATGTGTATGTGTATATATGTTACAGGTCGAGTATGAATTCAAAACAACATAGGAAATATGTCTTTGCTGTACTGTGTGGCTCATAACTAGCAATACTTTGAGGACTAACTTTGAGGACAAACTTTGCTAAAAGACATTCTACAGTAAAGTCTTAGATGTGTAATTTCAGTGTAAATAAATTCACATAAATAATCTAGATTCTAAAGAATATCTGCAAGAGTTGGCACTACTGTTTCGCGTAACATATATACGCATACACAGGGATATATTATACAGATTGTATCAACTCAAAGCTGTCCATAGGGGACTCTGTGTGTAAGACAGAGCTCTATATACAAACGATAAGTAAGAGTGAGATAAATGATCGCTAATAGGTAGTAATTACTGTGGTTACTGTAAAATAAATTTAAATAAACGTCTTTGTTTTCTAAGTAAAAATAGCCATTTTATTAATTAATGACAGTCTGTAGTCACTACCGAAATTATTGATAAAATGGCTATTTATACTGTTCACGAAAAAATCCAAATAATTAAATGGTTTTATGGTGGTAATTCAACCACCGACGTAATAAATTTATTTGTAGCTGCCTTTGAAAACAGACCAACTTCTTCTAATAATTTAAACGAACTAAAAATACAAATTTCTAATCCATGTCAGTCCGTTGACCATGAGATGTTAGCCAATGTGAGGAAAAGTACATATTTATAATCGATTAGGTTATTGTTTGACAGAACGTGGAGGTCTTTTCGAACACCTAATAAATTAAGTATTAAAATTATTGTTCAAACTGTTGTACCAGATATAATAATAATACGAATTAATATTACGGTTTAGTTGTTTTAGTTTGTAAACTGGTAAAAAGATTTACAAGTATTATTTATTTACAGTAACCACGGTAACTATTAGCGATCATTTATCTCACTCTTACTTATCGTTTGTATATTGTTCTCTGTCTTACACACAGAGCGTCCTATGGACAGCTTTCATTTGATACAATCTGTATAGTATAAACATGTGTGGCCACACTGTTACTATAAACATACGTTACTGAAAATGGGAAAAATGTTAAGGAACTGTTGAGTTTTCGTATATGTGTATCGAAAACAAAATATAGAAAACACATCATAAACATTCCACGCTCCACGAATTCGGATTGCGTATATCAGTAGCGTAGGTATTTGTCAACGTGCAAGACAAAATTTTGTATTTACACTTCGCTGGTTTGAAAGAAGGCCGACGCATCTCAAAAATGACGATTTTACAGTACGGCGGTTTGAAATAATTTAAAGAAATTAAATCGTTCTGAAAGCTTAAGTATTATATATATCAACGATTAAATTTTATTAGTGAAAGGGGTTATTGACTAGCATTGAAATACGTAAAATATTTTTAATACCTACATATATTTCAAAAAGTATTAATATTTAAAGATAAGTCTTTATTCTTGCGAACATGTATCATTAAGTTTCAATTTATGTCAGTACTGACTATTATGGTTGTTACATAAAACTATATTAACGAAAACAATATGAATCATAGAACACAGTTTTATCAAGAAAGCGACGGATCACATAAATGAGCCAATATTCCGGAAATTCTTGCACTAATTATGTGAACGTAACTCTAAATGCGCCTCTTTTCGTGCGTGCGTTCGCTCTTAAGTCAGAGACGCAACTAAAACACGTCGTTGTTCATGACTCAAAGATAGCGACACTTCTGCCCTCTAGCGGAAGTTTGTGGAAAATACATACATCGTCTTTATTCATGATAAAATATAACTCATTTGCAGTCGTTCTGTATACTTAGTCCAATTTTGGATTTTTTTTAGATGAGGCGGTCTTCTTTCAAACCAGCGACTTGTAATTTGAAACATAGGTACCGACCAGGTCAAAAAAATGATTTAAATAAAAAAATAATAGTTTCAAGAAACAAAAAAATTCGCTTTAATAGCAAACTGAACTAAAAAGCAAAACATTTTTTTTGGATTATTACGATTTTGTTTAACAGCGATAGAAAGTCCATAATTGTATTGAGTGAGTAAACTTGCTATCACTGTTAAACAAAATCTTAATAATTCAAAGTTATTGTTTACTTTTTAGTGTATTTGCCATAAGGCAACATACACTATTGGCGTCGGTCGGATGGCGGGACCTAGGGGTCGGACCAAAATTTCTCGACGTTTCATAACCTCCTAAACACGTTGGCACCATTTTAAAAATGTTTATATATATATTTTGGGCCCCAAAAACATTTTCCAACCCCTAAAAACTACCCTTAAAATGGCCCGATTGGGCCCATTTTAAATAGGCTTCGTGCGGTGATGGATTCCAACATGTGTGCCAAATTTCGTTAAAATAAATTAACTTCTTCGAAAGTTATAGCCCGTACACATATATACCTATATATATATATATATATATATATATATATATATATATATATATATATATATATATATATATATATATATATATATATATATATGTGTACGCGCGGTAACTTTCGAAAGAGTTAATTGATTTCAACGAAATTTGGGCCACGTGTTGAAACCCATCACCGCAAGAAGCCTATTTAAAATGGGCCTAATCGGGCTATTTTAAGGGTAGTTTTTAGGGGTTGAAAACTGTTTTTGGGCCCCAAAATACCGAAAAAATTCTCCGAATCGTTTCAAAATTGAAATTTAACCCTCTGGTAGTGATTAAAAAGTGTCCCCACAATTTTAATAAAATCGGCCCGACAGGACCGGATTTACAAATTTTATGAAAACACTAGTTTGCAGATAGTGACTTATTTATTGAAGGGTGTATTTAATTCGGTGTAGACGTTAGATTGATAATAATATTACAATTAAGAAAAAAATGTTATTTTAGGGGGTGTATTAAGGGGTTAAATTTTTTATTTTGCCCAAAAACAAACTTAATTTCACATAATAAAAGTATAAAACCACACGGTCCTACACAAGCAAATACACTATATTGTCGGCAGGGTTTTGGCACTGCGACCCGGGTTTTTATTTTTTTTACTCGCACACGAAGGGTTCCGCACCACCGTACAATATTTATTAACTTTATTTTATTTTTATTAATTTGTTGTTATAGCGGTTATAGTAATACACACTAAGGCGCAGAAATACCTGAACTAATAGCTTTTAAGAGATTCCGTCCGATGTCGCTAGTATGCACTATTTTGACGTTAATAAAAAACAATTTTTTTCTGTGATGAAACTACAAATTTACGGTTTTCAAACTTTTTTCCTTTACTTGTTCTATAGAACATTGCTTCTTATCAAATTTCATGGTTCTAGGTCAACGGGAAGTACCCTATAAGAATATCAAACCATGCGGCATAAACAGCCGTATCTTTTGATTGCGTTGACTTAGAAGTTTGATTTTTTCACAGCTCCAAGAGATTGCAGACCTGAGTATTTGATATTAATTTCAACTTGATACCTCGACGCGATCCTGAGAAATAGGGTCTTGACAGACAGACGTATCTCAAAAAAGAACGGAAAGATGCCTATTTGTTTCTACTGAGCACTATTTTTCTGTTCCTTTTCTTTGAATCAATGAACTCGCTTGACAGGCTGAAAAAGGTCCCCACTCGTAAAACGAGCGTACGTCTCTGAACATAAATAGTATAGTGAGATCGTAATCGTTAGATCTCCAACAGCTTCACACACACACACAAACAGACAGATAGACAGATATGGAGTTGAGTCGGCAGTAAAGGAAATCCTATTGCGTTTAGGAAGGCTACAACGCACAACACTAGGCATCTATATCGTTCTCTGTCAGTCTATGCGGTTCTCACTCACTCCTGGTTGACACAAGAAATATAAATGGCACTACTTATCTTCGTATGTATTGTATAAGCCTTATATAAGACCCGGCCGGCTCTAAAATCGCTTTGTATTCGCGGAAGCTCATTCCACAGGATGTTTTCTTCAGAACTGTTATCGCGGTAATTCACTATATATAGACATACCCATGACGTTGTGTGTTCGTTTAGTTGATAAGCTTTGCTTGGTATTAATGAGTCGTAACAGGAGCGGTAGTAACCGTGAAATAGACAAAAAATAATTGACGTAACTCCAATTAACATGACCGTAGATATTATCTGCTAAAGCACGGGTTGTCCAGACAAATTAGACCAAAAAATGATGCTTTAATTAAGGAAGTTTTGATGCTCGGTAAGAGTTATCATGGACATCTCCCGTAGCAACATATCAAATGTCCAAATGGATCGAAGGGCGAACTCGATTGACAGACAAACGCGGATCTAGGATTTTTTCAATAATTTTCTTAAGTTCGAAATGCTGACTGTCTGCATCTATATTCTTTGTATGGATCAAATAAAAGTATTGAAATTTGATCCACTTTGCGTTAACGGATTGATTTGAAATTTTGTAGACATATGTAGTCCCAAAGGCGATCGTTTTTGGAATTAATTATTAATAAATTATAATATTTTTTTTTCAAATTAATGAATGAATGTATTAAACTGGTACATAGCAATATGGAACTATACTCACAATCCTGACTAGCTCAGTCAGTAAAACATTATGGTTTCAGATTTATTGACATCTGAAATAGTGTTGTGTAACTCAGATCTGAACCGGTTCAAAGAGCCGACTCCGACAGAAGATTCGTGAGAGCCGACTCACTTTTTTAAGCCGACTGATCAACGGATCCGCATAACTCAGTGAAACACACACAGAAGCACATTTTACACTTACGTATCAGTTCTTGCTTTGATGCATTTGTCAGCTCAAATGACTCATGCATCACATGTTTGGCTATGCATTCTTGATTCTATACAGGTCGTGATATGATTGACCGAACTAGGTAACTCAGTAGCAGACTGCAGTAACATATTCAGAACTCGGCTCTTTTTGAACCGGTTCAGTGAGCCGGCTCACATACGAGATCCAGATGCAAAGATGCAGATCACCAAAAAGACCCGTTTTTCCCATTTCTAATCTAAAATCGTGAATTTCGTGACTGATTCACTCACTGACTCACTAACTGATGATCATCAAAATATCTAAGGTACTTCTTTAAATCGTAGAAGGCTGAAATATTTTGTATGTAGGCTAGGATTTACATATAAACAACTGAAAAATTAAGAAATCAGAAGCTTTATTTCCAACCCCTCATATAAGGGGTACATATTTGTACATGAAGGAATATGTGCAAAATGTACAAAAGTGGTCCACAAGCCTTCATTGATGATGAAAAATAGTGGAAAAAAAATAATATAGGGCGCCTGCCAAAGAGAAATGAAATCCCACCAAAAACATTTTATGTGAAGTTTGTTGCCAAGACTCACAAGTTCATAATACTTTCACTGTTAAAAAGTTATAAGACTATTGCTGGGTTGCAGAAAGGATTGTCAAATAATTTGATTTGACAATAACCTTAGATTGTGATAATATAATTACAGTTTTCATACATGCAAGAGTAGTCTAATGTCGTATTCAAACTCCCTGTCATGTACAACATTAGAATGTATTCACACAAAAACAAATGCTTGTTCTACACAGAAAAAGTTCATTTTTCAAATCAAATTTTGATTAAAATGCGTAGAAAAATGTCGTTTCGAAGTAAAAATTATGCAAAAAACTATGTTAAATACACGTATACACAGTTTAGAAAAAATATCATTTCAATCAATCAATTATTTTTCGAACAGAATCGTATTAAAATTCTACAATGCTTTCCTTATAGACAGAAAGGTGTGTTCACAATCTAAGGTCATTGTCAAATCAAATTATTTGACCATCCTTTCTGCAACCCAGTATAAAAGTCAATTCAGACTACCCGTTCTCGGTTACGATTCACCGGTCCGGTTCGGTTTCGATTAATCTAGGCTGCTCACACTATCCCGATTCGGTTCTACGATTATTCTCGGTGCGCATGCGCAATTTCGAAATATGATTTGACGTTTGATGTGTAGTTAAACGTCAACAAAAACAAGCTGGCTAGTCACGTGACGCCAGCAAGCGTTCTCATTGCCTACGGTTGCGAACGGTCCGGTTGAAATTAGAGCTGAACCTAAACGCTCGAACCGAACCGCAATCGGGAACGACTACGCCCTGATTGGTAGAGCTCCCAACCGGACCGGTGAATCGTAACCGAGAACGGCTAGTCTGAATTGGCTTTAAGACGCGCAGTACAAACCGGAGGTCAGCTAGGGGCTTGGTTCTGTTAGAAATCACATAACTTTTTAACAGTGAAAAGTATTACCAGCTGGTTAAATATGGAACTGTTTGTTGGGGTTGCTGTGCAGATATGCAAAAGATATTTGTACTTCAAAAAAAAGCAATCCGCACCATTTTTAATCTTAATTTTCGTAGCAGTTGCAGACAAACATTTACAGAAAAACGTATTTTAACTGTGCCGTCCATATATGTCTATTTTACTTTATGTTTTATTAAACGACGTATCCATAATTATGATACGTTTCAGGTTATCCATGGACATAACACAAGGAATAATTCTAATATTAGTTTACCAAAATCGACAGTAACGTTGTTTAACAAAAGCACCGAACATCACGCTCTGAAAATGTTTAATAAATTGCCACACAGTTTCAAAAATCTACACATTTCTAAATTTAGAAGAGAATTAAAGGCTGCTCTTTTTAAACAATGTCTGTATAACATAGATGATTTTGTTATAAATGAATAATTGTAAACATATCTTTGTTTTTTGACGAATCCTATACATATTTGTATGTCTTTGGATCAATAAATTATATTCTATTCTATTCTATGAACTTGTGAGTCTTGGCAACCAACTTCACATGAAATGTTTTTGGTAGGATATTATTTAACAGTAGATTTGTTATGTTATCAAAATATCGGCTTGAGATCATTTGCCCACCACTGTACATGCCACAGAAACTTGTCTATATAGGCATCTTTGTCTTGGGCCGGATTATCGACTACAGCGGCCTTAATATAACTTCCAGCTCTGTTTCAACTTAGTATTGTTAAGCATTCTACTTCAGTGTTTAGCTGAGTATTTAATGTTTTCAAGTGTTCGTTTAAATTTGCATAAAAATTTGCATAAAGCCTCTCACGTACTAAATAAAACTACACATTATGAATTTATTTGAAATTCACAAATTGTGTTTCAAGCTATATTTTCAAAAATAAAAATGTACAATTGATGTTTTTTCCTGAAAATAGATACGGGTTTGGTAGACTTACTTTTTCAAATTTTAGTATATCAGAATAGTGATGTAAAAGGGTATATTACCAGTTAAATAACGCGGTAATTTATCTACACTAATATTATAAAGAGGAAAGATTTATATTTTTGTGTGTGTATATGTTTGTAATGAATAAACTCAAAAACCACTGTGCCGATTTAAAAAATTCTTTCACCATTAGAAAACTACATTCACTCTGAGTAACATAGGCTATATTTATTGCTAGAAAATATTAGGGATCCTTACTAAAACGTTAGTAACGTAACCCAAGGTGTAAAAAAAATGCCATAAAACATCTTTCGTCGCATGCGCTGCGGAAACTATTGATGATAGAACAAAAGTATGTTCTACAATATTAAAGAACATATCAATAACTACAAAAAACTTCGCGATACTATATGTCCAACTATTATCGTTATGTCACAATAACCACTTTTTACATTTTAATAATCTATATAGATAAAAGACGATGCATATGTAATCTATGGGCTCCAAACGGGTAGACCATTTTTGATGAAATTTTCAGACAATCTTTAGATTAGCCCAGCGGGTGATCTTCTGAAGTTTGGTAGCGATCGGATCAACAGAATTTTTTTAATTTCTTTTTTGGGAAATAAGATTTTTCTTCGATTTTTGAACATTCACAAATAAAAGTGATTGAATTCGCGCAAATTCAATACACGTTGAGAATTTAATGATAATGATTCTCATCTTTTATATCCTATATATTACATTTACACCCGGGCGAAGCTAGACTGGGCCGCTAGTTTTAAACAACCACGGCTATTTATTATTATTATATTACATTGCGCAGAAAATTTTGCGCACGATTGTTAATTTCCGCTCAACATTTTAATTCTATAGCCAATTTCTACATAAATATAAATACATTATTTAATTAATTCTATCGATTCTACTGTTGAAAACTGCTCTATTGTTTTGTTTTTTGTGTTTCTGAGAAACTGAAACCGGAAACCGCCATGTTGTTTTATAGATATCCAGTTAATTAACAGGTATGTTATCCGGCTAAAATGGCTGCTGTCATGAATAATCGGTAATTTTACATCACTATCTCAGAAGGTATTCAGAAGCCTGAGCTGTATAACTGTCAAAGCTCATGTGTGTGTCTTTGGTTGACATTTTTAAAGAACATTTTACTCGTATCCCCTAAGACTCTATCGTAAGTGAGCCTTGCTTTTTATTGGATAAATTGTTACAGCGTTGATTCGTGAATCTTAATGCCCGATTTCCTGAATCTACCTCTTTTCATGTAACTGCTGTTCACAAAATAAAATATGGCTTGCGTTACACATAAATAACTCTGCAAAAAACACATCTACTGAAAATAAAATAAAAACGCTTTTGAATAAGTTACAATGTTTTGACTAACAATCCTGCAACATTGGTTAAAATTTAGTTATTTTACCAATTCAACACACTACTAATTGAGGTCAAAATCCACTTTTCAAAATTTGGCAATATATTTTTTCGTTTTGATGTCTCCTGAATCCAAAAAACATATTTTTGAAAAAACTCTGTGCGGATGTTTGTTATGCAAATATGAAGAGTAGGACTCTTCATATTTGCTTTTTGGGACAAATCGGCGCATACGCAAAAAAATGCTATAACATTGTTTTTTCTCATATAATTTAAATTTACATAAATGCATTCAGTAGTTTGATTTTTGAAGTTCTACTTCTTTTGGCTCACTGAGGGTAAAATGTTCTCTGTTACGGAAGTTGCGTAGGCAGCATGCAACTAATATGTTGCGGAAGTTGTTTCTGATAACGTCAAAATGGTTATTTCATAAAACAACAAAGAAGCTTATACTAGCGACATCGGACAGAACTTCTTAAAAGCTATTAGTTTATACTTTTTTGCGTTTTAGTCGTTTTTCATAGGCATGTCCTGAATGAATAACAACTTTTGTCAGTTAAATAACCTCAATACTTATATTTTCATATTTCATTTTATCAATGCACATCTTTAACGAAAATGTGAAGATCAATTATCGCGATCACGCCAAAGAAGTATAACTTCTGCCGCGTGCACATAAGTACACTCACCACGTTTTTATAATAATAATAATTTTATTCAGTTAAACGTAATAAAAAAAAACCCAGGTCGCAGTGCCAAAACCCTGCCGACAATATAGTGTATTTGCTTATACAGGTAGTGTGGCTTTATTACGCGAACTTAAGTTGGTTTTTGGCCAAAATTAAAAATTTGACTCCTTAATACACCCCTTAAAATAACATTTTTTTTCTTAACTGCAATATTATTATCAATCTAACGTCTACACCGAATTAAATACACCCTTCAATAAATAAGTCACTATCTATAAATTAGTGTTTTCAAAAAATTTGTAAGTTCGGTCCTGTTGGGCCGATTTTATTAAAATTTTAGGGACACTTTTTAATTGCTACTAGCGGGTTAAATGTCAATTTTGAAACGATTCTGAGAATTTTTTCGGTATTTTGGGGCTCAAAAACATTTTTCAACCCCTAAAAACTACCCTTAAAATGGCCCGATTACGCCCATTTTAAATAGGCTTCTTGCGGTGATGGATTTCAACACGTGGCCCGAATTTCGTTGAAATCAATTAACTCCTTCGAAAGTTATTGCGCGTACACATATATATATATACGTATATATAAATATATATATATATATATATATATATATATATATATATAAACATTTTTAAAAATGGTGCCAATGTGTTTAGGAGGTTATGAAACGTCGAGAAATTTTGGTCCGACCCCTAGGTCCCGCCATCCGACCGACGCCAATAGTGTATGTTGCCATATGGCAAATACACTAATTACAGTGCCATTGTCATAAAAATTACAAAAATAATTAATTTTAATGTCTTCACACAAAAAAAAATCCGTAGGGTTTTTTGAGAACTTTATTTGTGAAGACACCGTATATTTAGGTATATCTGCAATAATGCCAACTCCTTGATTCACAGCAGTCTCCTCGGTCGCTTGAGGAAGGTCTTTTTTTATAGACAATCTTTGATAGATGATCGAGTTTTTTAAATGTCACAACAATGTGTGTGGTATTTTCCAGACAATTTCTCTTAAATACGGCTGGCTATATAATATAAATTGTGAAAGAATTCTTTAGAAAACACTTCGCTTGTAACAAAATCCGCTCCACAAAAAAGAAATAGATTTGTATCCCGAATGTATAAAATATTCAATGTATAAATTTACTCTTTCATTAAATTCAGAAACTTGACAGTGGCACTTGTTCGATACTTTATTAGTGTATTTGCCATATGGCAACATACACTATTGGCATTGGTCGGATGGCGGGACCTAGGGGTCGGACCAAAATTTCTCGACGTTTCATAACCTCCTAAACACTTTGGCACCATTTTTAAAAATGTTTATATATATATGTATATATATATATTATATATATATATATATATATATATATATATATATATATATATATATATATATATAGGTATATATGTGTACGAGCTATAACTTTCGAAGAAGTTAATTTATTTTAACGAAATTTGGCACACATGTTGGAATCCATCACCGCACGAAGCCTATTTAAAATGGGCCCAATCGGGCCATTTTAAGGGTAGTTTTTAGGGGTTGGAAAATGTTTTTGGGGCCCAAAATACCGAAAAAATTCTCCGAACCGTTTCAAAATTGAAATTTAACCCTCCGTTAGTAATTAAAAAGTGTCCCTAAAATTTTAATGAAATCGGCCCGACAGGACCGGACTTAGAAATTTTATGAAAACACTAGTTTGCAGATAGTGAATTATTTACTGAAAGTTGCATATAATTTGGTATAGAGGTTCGATTGATAATAATATTGCAATTAAGAAAAAAAATGTTATTTTAAGGGGTGTATTAAGGAGTCAAATTTTTTTTTTACCCAAAAACCAACTTAAGTTCGCATAATAAAGCCACACTGCCTGTATCAGCAAATACACTATATTGTCGGCAGGGTTTTGGCACTGCGACCCGGGTTTTTTTTATTTTTCTTTCAGATAAAAGTTAAAACGGTAAAAATTTAGCGTATTTATTGAAAGTGAGTTGGCAATAGCTATAACGTGTGCAATGTTAAATCGGATTATTTATTGCCAACTGTGAAAATAATTAAATATTTTTAGAAGTTGTATATTATCAAAAGAGTTAAATCTATGTGTAAAAATATATCGACCCATAATTATACACTGCGAAATGCCTGCCCAGCGTTTAAATAAATATTTAATAATAATAATGTCTTAAAAATCCGTTTCCCGACTTTATATCATAACAGACGCTATTCGCGCCATTACTATTTCCCACCTATCACACTTCCGTTATTTTGCTATGTTTTTAAACTTTTAAATGAAGGAATTCTGGGAAATTAGGATAAAGTAGGCAACTGTGAGAGCATTCAATAAAGAGACCGTCTCGATATTTATTTGGAATTAATTGAAGGAAACCATGAAAAACCTAAACAAGATGGCCGGTACAGGAATCACCGTTTCTCGGCGAGATGCGGTAGGAAAAAATCCCAGCCACATCAGACTCACCGGGATTCGAACCCAGTAACTCCTGAATTCGACTGCCTTCACCACTAATCTACAAACGTTTCAGGCTCTCGTTTCGTTTCCAAATTACACATTTTGAATTCCGATAAAAAATGGCGCACACTTTTTAGTGTATTTGCCATATGGCAACATACACTATTGGCATCGGTCGGATGGCGGGACCTAGGGGTCGGACCAAAATTTCTCGACGTTTCATAACCTCCTAAACACTTTGGCACCATTTTTAAAAATGTTTATATATATATATATATGTATATATATGTATATATATATATATATATATATATATATATATATATGTGTGTGTGTGTACGGGCAATAACTTTCGAAAGAGTTAATTGATTTTAACGAAATTTGGGCCACGTATTGAAATCCATCTCCGCCAGAAGTCTATTTAAAATGGGCGTAATCGGGCCATTTTAAGGGTAGTTTTTAGGGGTTGAAAAATGTTTTTGGGCCCCAAAATACCGAAAAAATTCTCAGAATCGTTTCAAAATTGACATTTAACCCTTTAGTAGTAATTAAAAAATGTCCCTAAAATTTTAATAAAATCAGCCCGACAGGATCGGACTTACAAATTTTTTGAAAATACTAATTTGCAGATAGTGATTTATTTATTGAAGGGTGTCTTTAATTCGGTGTAGACGTTAGATTGATAATAATATTACAATTAAGAAAAAAAATGTTATTTTAAGGGGTGTATTAAGGGGTTAAATTTTTTATTTTGCCCAAAAATAAACTTAATTTCACATAATAAAACTATAAAACCACACGGCCCTATACAAGCAAATACACTATATTGTCGGCAGGGTTTTGGCACTGCGACCCGGGGTTTTTAATTTATAAAAACTACAAACTACTTTTAAACAGCAAACACGATGTTCGACGACCGTAAATATTAATTGACGTGTGGACATACACTAAAATTTGTTCCGTGTTACCAATTATATCAACGTGTCTTTGAATACACAAACACTCATAGACCTTATAGTCTAAGAGCCAGCTTAAATCTGACAACACATATTTTACGGTATCTGAAATTTCGTCCAGTGAGACTCCTATACCCAGTAAACAAGCAATGGGTACTAGCTAAGCCCAGCCGCGGTAGGTTTGGGGTCCCTCAAGTGAGCCAGGTATGAAAATTAAGTAAATTTTTAAAGTATTTTACGGCATCTGCCGTTTTAATATGTTGTAATATACCTCTAGAAAAATTGAAAAATAACTATGGCTGCCGATTTTAAAGGTTGCAACATCACGGCAGCCACTTTTCAAAATCCAAAAAAAAAAAAAATTTTAAAGTATTTTACGGCGTCTGCCATTTTAATATATTATTTATTGAACTATTTTAAACTAATATTGAAAATGGCTGACATTTTTTCCGGTTGTAACTATCCGGTTTACAGCGAAACCTTACCTGTAGTCCGTGCTTAGAAAACATGTAGTACAGTAATTATTTACTGAACGGTGTATTTAATTCGGTACACTCGTTAGATTGTTAATAATATTGCAATTAAGAAAAAAAAATTTAAGGGGTGTATTAACGGATTAAATTTTTTATTTTGCCCAAAAACGAATTTAAGTTCATATAATACAGCCACACTAGTCACTACCTGTATTAGCAAATACACTATATTGTCTGCAGGGTTTTGGCACTGCGACCCGGGTTTTTTTTCCTTCTTGTAGGAAACTCTGCAATTAATAATTTCATGAACCTTTTGAAATGTATTAAAATAATGATGTAGTATATTTCAATCTATAATTAATTGATTGACATTAATTATATATTGATTTTAGAATATTTTTATTGTGCACATAAAAAATATTCTTTCAGTTATCGAAATCTTTACTCTGATAAAAAATAATAATTTATGTAAAGAGAAAATAATGCGTTTCGAATTTGATATTTTTTTCAACCAATACTTACTGGTCATTTAAATTGAGCTTTCTTTTCATTGTGATAATTAATTTGCGTTCAATATTTTAATAAATAAATGTAATATTTGAGATATGTAAGTAATTCGCACACTTCCAATGTTGGCTCGTAACTAATAAAATTTAAATACGTATAATATACGAAACTCAAAAATAAGGGCGAAAATCATATAACTGCATTCTGATTGGTACATAGTTCGATGTAGGTAAATTATGTTATCGAGACAAAGATAATGGACTTTTCCTGAATTTTAGTTTAATGAATTAAATTAAGAAGCTCTATTCAATAATTATAAAATATTTCATCATTATTAATTATTTCCAAAAATAAATATATTGATATGAATAAATAAATATTTTCAATTAACGTTTGAATTTTTTTTCATCTTTACAATAATTTCATATTTGCTACAGCCTTATAATGGACCTTTTTTCCTTATTATGCACATTTAGAGTAATAGATATGTTCGTTTAATTGTATATTTATAAGATTTTTTACATTCACTAATTAAATTTCAATGTTATATAAATTCTACGAATGTGAAAATTGCAACTATGGATATACGTATGCATGGACTGCAGGTAAGGTTTCGCTGTAAACCGGATAGTTACAACCGGAAAAAATGTCAGCCATTTTCAATATTAGTTTAAAATAGTTCAATAAATAATATATTAAAATGGCAGACGCCGTAAAATACTTTAAAATTTTTTTTTTTTTTTGGATTTTGAAAAGTGGCTGCCGTGATGTTGCAACCTTTAAAATCGGCAGCCATAGTTATTTTTCAATTTTTCTAGAGGTATATTATAACATATTAAAACGGCAGATGCCGTAAAATACTTTAAAAATTTACTTAATTTTCATACCTGGCTCACCTGAGGGACCCCAAACCTACCGCGGCCGGGCTTAGCTAGTACCCATTGCTTGTTTACTGGGTATAGGAGTCTCACTGGACGAAATTTCAGATACCGTAAAATATGTGTTGTCAGATTTAAGCTGGCTCTTAGACTATTAAATCTGATGTGTTTGATCATAGATGCAGATTAGTGCCATCTGATGAACCACCCCAACACTTCCGTCATCTATTGTTATCGAGACGTGTTCCTTCTCTGTCAGTGGCTACCGTTGTCGCATCTATCTCTTTCTGTCGTTAAGCGCGAATAGGGTATCCCCCGTGGGCAGCATTAATGGCAACAGCCGCCAATCTAACATGATGCATTAGAGGTGGGCCGCGTGTGTGTATGTGAAACGACAGCCGCGCACCTACCGACGGCCCGTCACACTAATATCTTTTAAATGATGTATCAGTTGTTTAATATCACCATTAGCCAACTTGGCATGTTTATATAATATTATGTAATGTTACATAATCACCTTTCCTCATTTAGTCCTTTTGTACATACTAATTCAGTTTGAGACCAATTTGTATACGTCAGCTCCGTATCCGTTCAGTGTCATCAACGACGTCAGTGAAAAATAATATCGGCGCGTTTAGTAATGACCACGTTCACACAAGTTCGGCACAGTGACGTATTTTGTGCCTTCAGTGTTGCAACTGTTGGTTCACCATCCGTGCTGTGACAGAAATTTTCTTTTATTTATCATAATATACCAAATGTGAATATTTTTTAAATTGGAATGGTCCTATCACCCAATTGGCTAGAATTGTTTTTTTATTGTAGCAAGAAAATAACTTGAAATAAAAATCAATAACGAAATCACTGCAGGAATTGAACGAATGTATCTCTGTCATAGAACGGACGTCACTGATACTGAACTGACACGGCACGGATACGACTGTCATTGTTTAACGCTTGCGAATTGAAAAATTCAAAACCAGTGTAAAGATCTTTTTAAAAAATAAAAATTTTTATTCCATCAATGAATTATTCGCACTGTAATAATTGATTGTTTGTTTACTTTTATGACGTTTTTGTAAATATTTATTTACAAAATAAATTTGAATTTGTGTAAATTGACCTTTATTATTTCAAAGTGAAGTACAGTCGACGTATTTTGTCTTCAGTTATGCAGCTGTTGCTTCACTATCCGTGCCGTGATTATTTATATCGTTGCCAACGATATTTTTGCAGTTTTCACTGACGTGTCGTTTTACTGCAGTGAGATAATAACATGAAATAAAATTGAGTAATGGAATCACTAAAGACATTATACGGATCATGTATGAACATATATCACTTACATAGAACGGACGTCACTGACACTGAACTGTCACGGCACGGATACGACTGTCATATGGGTGAATATTGTGAATTGACTTTTATTATTTACAGTTGACATCAAGTTTTACAGAGTCGCAATAGTGAGCATTTTTACAAAATAGTTTTGTTTTAGTTTCTGTCAACTGCGTTCAAGGAAGTAAAGAAGTTTAATTCAAATGAAATCGAAAAAGTAAAATATCATCCATAGTATTATTCAGGTCTATATAAATCATAAAGTAAATAATCAGTTTGATAAGACCAAAACAACTCAATGTTGATTAAACTTTCATATTATTACAACGTTTATTAGTGTATTTGCCATATGGCAACATACACTATTGGCGTCAGTCGAATGGCGGGACCTAGGGGTCGGACCAAAATTTCTCGACGTTTCATAGCCTCCTAAACACTTTGGCACCATTTTTAAAAATGTTTATATATATATGTATATATATATATATATATATATATATACGTATAGGTATATATGTGTGCGGGCAATAACTTTCGAAAGAGTTAATTGATTTTAACGAAATTTGGCCCACGTGTTGAAATCCATCACCGCAAGAAGCCTATTTAAAATGGGCGTAATCGGGCCATTTTAAGGGTAGTTTTTAGGGGTTGAAAAATGTTTTTGGGCCCCAAAATACCGAAAAAATTCTCAGAATCGTTTCAAAATTGACATTTAACTCGTTAGTAGCAATTAAAAAGTGCCCCTAAAATTTTAATAAAATCGGCTCAACAGGACCGGACTTACAAATTTTTTGAAAACACTAATTTGCAGATAGTGACTTATTTATTGAAGGGTGTATTTAATTCGGTGTAGACGTTAGATTAGTAATAATATTACAATTAAGAAAAAAAATGTTATTTTAAGGGGTGTATTAAGGAGTTAAATTTTTTATTTTGCCCAAAACAAATTAAATTTCACATAATAAAAGTATAAAACCACACGGCCCTATACAAGCAAATACACTATATTGTCGGCAGGGTTTTGGCACTGCGACCCGGGTTTTTTTTTAATTTATAACGTTAACTGTAAAATTTTTATGTATGTGTTCTATAGATTACCTGAGGAAGTCGGGATGTCTAACAAAACGTTGTAATAATATGAAAGTTTAATCACCATTGAGTTGTTTTGGTCTGATCAAACTGATTATTTACTTTATTTTGCAAAATATCATCAAAGTATCGTATAAACTATAAACTGATTTCCACTGAAATACGGATGGTTTATTTATTTCGTAGCTAATATATTTTTTTCATTCGATTCTACTCATTTTATTAACTGAAATTATATTGTGATATTGTATCAGATTTTAGTATACAATGCCAACATGAAGTCAATGTACGGCCAACACGAAGAAAATTCTTTTGTTCGTCTACACTTTCTCTGTAAATATCTATGTAATTTTCTGTCTGGAGGATTCATTGTCTCGCCTTTTGGAGTCCTTCCAGAATTTTAAATATACATGCCGAATGCATGTATGCGTGAACAATAACAACTGAAGGTTTTTAACCTTTGTTTTTTTATCTCTTTTGTCTTATTTTAGACGCTTGTAACCGCAGTGTTATTGACGCATTTTTTAACATATTTTGTTGCTTCGTCACAATTTATAGATTTTTAACCCGCGACGCAAAAAGGAGATATGTTGTAAGTTTGCAGAAATATTATAAAAATTGGAATATAACAAAATATGATCTATTAATGTTTTCCGTGGCTTTATTTTAAATCCAGTTCATGGTATTCCAAAATAGTGAAATATTCCAAAACATGTTTTTCGTTGCTCACTATTTAATTTTTTCAATTGTCTACCAGTCGTTTTATTTTGTTTACATATTTTTCGTGTTTTGTCAAAATATATTTAATGTTATAATATTCGTTGCTGTTGGACGTAGTTAAAGGTTAAAGAACAGCGTCATTTATTTAGTATATTTAGTATATATCTTAAAGTAAAAAATTCGCGAAGTTGAATAAAAAATCGTAATATTAAAGGCACTTGGAACTGTTCAAAATTTTACATGTGTGTAAATAAGGTTTAGTACTGGATAAGGTTTAATACCATGATGATAATATGTAATAATGAGCACAGTAACGCCATCTCTCGATGTAAAAATGAAAACCCAAAATGTATTTGTAATCCTGTAAATAAGGTTTTTTAATAGACCGTCTTACGAACTCGGCGATCTCCAATCGCCTTGATATAAGTAGTTTTTAAAGAGGAAAAAACCGAACGAATGAGAACAAAGTATTTTTAATAAATATTAGTTATGCACGATACGACGTAACGACTTAGACATTGAAATAGCGCTATTAGTAAAGTGGGAAACAATAATACAGACTTTGTTTTAATTGTTGATCTCTCAACAATGAAGAGAATGTGTTTTCAGTAGTGACTATTGATGACTAAATAACCATGATATATGCGACACAGGCGAAAACAAACCATTTTCACTTCACGATACAACTTCATATTAAAAAATCTAGCAAAATCCAAAAAAGAATTAATGTTCTCTTTTGGATCTTGCTAGATTTTCTACATGTCTGGTTTGGCAGTACGAATAACTTACACAAAAACTATACAAAACGTTTACAGATTCCTGTACAGTCTACACACTAGCCGATTGTATTTAAATTAAAGTACTTTATTAACGAATAAAAACAAAAACAAAACGTGTTGAAAGGTTAAAACAAAACATCATTTACACCCGTATTGTATTGCATATTTAAGTGGTATTCTCTCTAGTCATGTGATTAACAAAACAATGCAACTTAATTTACAGATATACATAAACAAACGCATAGTAAATATACATACCGTATGTTGCGTAATATTTGGAACATGGAAAATTAACCAGTAAAACAAAATAGAAGCAATTAATTGCTTTCCTGTGTATTTTTGAGCTAAGCGGTAAGGAATAATTTATTCGCATTTTTAAAATGGATTTAATGTCGTATTTATATTTGATAACAGTTTTCTTTAAAAATAGATAAAAAAACGTTAGCAAAGTCGACACACTCTTACATAGTATTTTAGCCTGTAAAAAATTTCAAGAATATCGCGAAAAGTTTTTTTTTTCAGTTATAAGTGAAAAAAATCCCGGGTCGCAGTGCCAAAACCCTGCCGACAATATAGTGTATTTGCTAACACAGGTATTGTGGCTTTATTAAATGAAATTAAGTTAATAAAAAAAAATTGAACCCCTTAATACACCCCTTACAATAATAATTTTATTAGTTGAAATATTGTTATCAATCCAACATCTGCACCAAATTAAATACGACCTTCAGTAAGTAAATTCGTATACGCAAACTAGTGTTTTCATAAAATTTGTAAGTCCGGTCCTGTCGGGCCGATTTGATTATAATTTTAGGAGCACTTTTTAATTGTAACTAAAGGGTTAAATTTCAATTTTGAAACGATTCTGAGAATTTTTTCGGTATTTTTGGGCCCAAAAACTTTTTTCAACCCCTAAAGTACCCTTAAAATGACCCGATTGGGCCCATTTTAAATAGGCTTCGTGCGGTGATGGATTCCAACATGTATGCCAAATTTCATTAAAATGAATTAACTCCTTCGAAAGTTATTGCCCGCACATATAAAATATATATATATATATATATATATATATATATATATATATATATATATATATATATATACGTATATAAATATATATATATATACATATATATATAAACATTTTTAAAAATGGTGCCAAAGTGTTTAGGAGGTTATGAAACGTCGAGAAATTTTGGTCCGACCCCTAGGTCCCGCCATCCGACCAACGCCAATAGTGTATGTTGCCATATGGCAAATACACTAAAAAAACCCAGGTCGCAGTGCCAAAACCCTGCCGACAATATAGTGTATTTGCTTATACAGGCAGTGTGGCTTTATTTTGCGAGCTTAAGTTGGTTTTTGGGCAAAATAAAAAATTTTACTCCTTAATACACCCCTTAAAATAACATTTTTTTTTCTTAATTGCAATATTATTATAAATCGAACCTCTATACCAAATTATATACAACTTTCAGTAAATAATTCACTATTTGTAAACAAGTGTTTTCATAAAATTTGTAAGTCCGGTCCTGTCAGGCCGATTTTATTTAAATTTTAGGAACACCTTTAACTTACTACTAAAGGGTTAAATGTCTATTTTGAAACGATTCTGAGAATTTTTTCGGTATTTTGGGGCCCAAAAACTTTTTTCAACCCCTAATAACTACCCTTAAAATGCCCCGATTACGCCCATTTTAAATAGGCTTCTTGCGGTGATGGATTTCAACACGTGGACCAAATTTCGTTAAAATCAATTAACTCTTTCGAAAGTTATTGCCCGCACACACACACATATATATATATATATATATATATAAACATTTTCAAAAATGGTGCCAAAGTGTTTAGGAGGTTATGAAACGTCGAGAAATTTTGGTCCGACCCCTAGGTCCCGCCATCCGACCAACGCCAATAGTGTATGTTGCCATATGGCAAATACACTAATAAAAGGAAAAGTTGTCATTTTTTCATTGAATATGTTTCTTAAATATTTGACTTTCTTCCATGGAACTGATCAAAACAACATGTACACAGTTACTGCGAGAATAATAAACCAAGTAATAAATATTTATTAGTTTTAATATCTGTTGACTACCTTGTCCTTCACAACAACAAAAAATAACAGAAACGAATTTCTTTCTCTCCCGCACACTTCGAATCGATACTTGCGTCTAGAGATGGGAAAAACGGGTCTTTTTAGTGATCTGCATCTTTGCATCTGGATCCCGTATGTGAGCCGGCTCACTGAACCGGTTTAAAAAGAGCCGAGTTCTGAATATGTTACTGCAGTCTGCCACTGAGTTACCTAGTTCAGTCAATCACATCACGACCTGTATAGAATCAAGAATGCATAGCCAAACATGTGATGCATGAATCATTTGAGCTGGCAGATGCATCAAAGCAAGAACTGATACGTAAGTGTAAAATGTGCTGTGTTTCACTGAGTCATGCGGATCCGTTGATCCGTCGGCTCAAAAAAGAGTGAGTCGGCTCTCACGGATCTTCTGTCGGAGTCGGCTCTTTGAACCGGTTCAGATCTGAATTACCCAAGTCTACTTGCGTCAGCGTTCGGCGATGTCCGATTAATAATAATAATAATAATAAATTTATTCCTCCTCGGGAAAAAAAACAGAAAACAGAGTTACAAAATTAGTACCTAATAATAAAATAAATCACATTATGTTTAACAAAAAAATATATGGATTTTTCCAACCCAACTTGGCTAATGCCAGTTCCAGGGTTGGAATATAAGAGGCGGCCAGCTAGACGGGGACAACCGCGAGCCCACTTAAATTTTACGTAGCTAATTATCATGTCCCAAATATGAAGCAACACGGGGTATGAACTTTCCCATAAGCATAAGTTCATAATATTAATAGCTGTCTTGAACACTGCCTAATTAGTGCAGCAACCCAATTAGCTAAATAGGAACATTTTATAGTTTGTGGGCAACACTGATATTCGTCATGTGGTTGATTGACATAAGGTTTCTGTGAAAACAGACATGAACGCAAGCGAAGCCGCAAGTAAAGCCTTGTTTATTTGTGTACCTAAATATCATACATAGATATTTATGTAATACACTTAACATTCACTTTGCTCATAAAAGTCTACTTGATGCAGAAAATTTACAGATCCGTACTAAAAATTTTCTCCGAATCGTTTCAAAATTGAAATTTAACCCTTTGGTAGTGATTAAAGTGTCCCCACAATTTTAATAAAATCGGCCCGACAGGACCGGATTTACAAATTTCATGAAAACACTAGTTTGCAGATAGTGACTTATTTATTGAAGGGTGTATTTAATTCGGTGTAGACGTTAGATTGATAATAATAATACAATTAAGAAAAAAATGTTATTTTAAGGGGTGTATTAAGGGGTTAAATTTTTTATTTTGCCCAAAAACAAACTTAATTTCACATAATAAAAGTATAAAACCACACGGCCCTATACAAGCAAATACACTATATTGTCGGCAGGGTTTTGGCACTGCGACCCGGGTTTTTGTTAATTGGAGTAACTTTATCAAAAAATGTGGGTGCTTGTCCTTGATGTTCGCGTCTTTGAAAGTATACTTCTTTCGCGTGATTAAAAACTAATATTTAATCATCAAAGTTCAATTCCAGATATATGTTATTATAGAAAACAGGATCACGGGTAATTGGAATAATGAAAATAAATCAATTTAAACACTCATTGATTGCAACGTTTCGTCTTTTTTATTAAGACTTTTTCAAGCTCTAAAAAAGTTTTAATAAAAAAGACGAAACGTTGCAATCAATGAGTGTTTAAATTAATTTATTTTCATTATTCCAATTACCCGTGATCTTGTTTTCTATTCTAATATTTAATATACATGCAAATAATTTCTTGAAATAAAATCTTCATAAAGTTTAAGAACAATACAAAAATTAACCTCAAATATGTGAAAACACTTTCAAAATTTCATTTTGATTTTCACTTTTATAATCAATCAATTGAGTAATCAAAAGCACGATATGCATAATACTATGTATATTTGTATTAAGTAGTGCTCATAATCTTAAGATTGAAGCACAATTATATTTTTTTTTCTCTTTCTAATAAAAAAACACGATATTATATATTCCGCTAGATGACACTTAAAACGAATAGTTGTGTAATCGAAGGTTATAGTCGTCTAGTATATTATATAGTTTCCAGATGACAAAAAGTGTATTCATTTCGTCCATCTGTCATTTCAGTCTGAGCCTTTTATGGCCAACTTCATACTGTCGAATTTTCGTTGGTCGTGCGCGCGCAACTTCCGTCGCTAGCCAAAAGAAGTATAACTTCAAAAACTTGATTAATTAGCTAACTGTATTCTTTTTCTATTCTAAACAATTTTATTGTGTTCAAAGAAATTATAACAAAGTGATAGGACATATCCTATTTACGGATTCAGTACCCCACTAAAATTTGATTTTGACCTGTTTTGCCGTTGCATCAGTTTCGTACTGGCAGACAAAATGTGGCAAAAACACGTTTTTTGCACTCCGGAGCATCAATAAGAGACAATATTATGAAACTGCAAAAATTTGATTTTGACCTAAATTCTTCTCTAGAAAATTTCTTTACTGTGGTCGTAAGATTTTATCCGATTGTATTTCTAAGAATGTATTTATAGCGAAATTTCATCTTTCATTTATCATTTTTGTTGGCTTCGTATAATAGGGATGTTGACTGTATTCAAATAAAAACATAATTTTTACGAAAAGTAGTAGTTTCTATGATAAAAATACTAAACAACACTGTATTTTTCCTTATTTTTAAGGAATTTAATTAATATTTAATAAATAAAACCTAATAAAATCACTCTCAAGTCACGTGACAACAGACGCCAATCAGAGCGCATGACGTCATATGTTCAGCCGCTGTCAAAAAACTTCATTGTTTAGTTAATATTTAGTGTGTAATTTATTATTATTTGTTTATAGGAAACGTCAAATTACATGTAACTATAGCAACGACTACGAAACAACTTTTCATCACCTCAGTTTACTAACGTTTATGAGCACAGAATACTCATCTATAGGATGGTAGCTCCCGTGTAAACTTTCGAGCCTCCTTTGGTATGAACAGGTGACGTCACGCGGCTAGTATTGGCGTTTTGGTTCGAAATTTGAAACTGGATTTAAAATACATGATTTTTAAGGCTTGAGTGGTATTTAAAAAAAAAATAAATATTTGTGGCAATATTAGGTACTTATGCACGATTTCCCAAAAATAGTCAACATCCCTATTATCTACACTCGTTCGGTCGGTTGAATACGTCTCTGTAAGTTAAGGTTTTATGCTTGTATATTTTTTGTTGAATTACTCGGAAGCAGTCTTAATGGGTTAATCAGATGTACTCTATGCACATAAACTCGCAACATAAAAGACTCACCGACAAGAGTTAATACGTCATCCCATCTTTCTATGTTTAATGGTCTTCTTTTTCAACCACTGAATGGGTAGAAAATATAGAAGTTATACGTTGGATAATACATGGGTGTTGTATTTATACGACTAGACAAATGAACTCCAAAATGGTTTCTCTTGGGGAGGGAAATCATCATTTTTGAAGTGACACTTCTTTTGGCGCTTTGAGAGTAAAATCTTAGCAGGCAGCGGAAGTTGCGTGCGACAAAATTTCTAAAGTATGAAGTTGGCAGAGCTAACAAAAATTCGACGGTATGAAGTTGGCTGCGCTAACGAAAATTCGACAGTATGAGGTTGGCTGCGCTAACAAAAATTCGACACTATGAAGTTGGCTACGCTAACGAAAATTTGACAGTTTTAAGTTGGCCATAAGAGGCTCAGACTGAAATGACAGATGAACGAAATAAATGCACTTTCTGTCATCTGGAAACTATGTAATAATATGTTAGACGACTATAACCTTTAATTACCACCAATAGTGGTTTTACGTGTATAGAGAAAAAAAGTAAAAACCAAAATAAAATTTTGAAAATATTTGAAGCTAATTTTATTTTAAACTTTATGAAGATTTTATTTCAATAAATTCTTTGCATTTATATTATAAACTAGTTCTTAAGGTAGTTGTAGTGGTTAAGGCACACCGTTAGAAAATTCTTAATTTTTGTATACTTGTTAAGGACATGATAATACAATTACCTTGAAAATTTGAAGTCGATCGACCGTATATAATCCGAGATAAATTCAATTAAAAATTGGATAATTAACATTGATTGTATACGATCTCTGTAGTTCTGAACCAGTTTCTTATTTATAAAAAAAGAACTAACTGTCAGAAACTTTCCAAAAACTGACAGTCTTTCAATGCATTTGTTATGAGTTTAAAAAAAATAAGGAAAAATTTTTGACCGTCTAATTATTTATAAATAACGGTTTAAAGTTCAACAATTTATAGAAAAGTATACATGCATATGAATACTGTATGGGTTACGTTTCCACGGGTACAGTCTTGCGTACAAATTATGGATCACTTAGCTACAAGCTACAAGCGCGTATAATCTATAACTTTTGCACAATATTGTACCACGACAACTACCTTAATCTCGCCTAAGAAGTATAACTTCAAACGCGCGTACGCAGGCAACCGGTTCCACTTTTTTGTGTGACTTAATTATTAAAAAATTATAAATCAAATTCATTTGACATTAAACCGAATTATTCATCTTGTGATAATTGATCAAGAAAACAAAAGTAGCCTTAATATATTAGTATTTAAAGTTATGTCGAAATAATATGAATTGTGGGTGCTTCTATGCCGTAACAACTTTCACATTATTTAAGACTCTGTCAGTCTGTTATTATTCATTTATTCAATGGTAAATCATATTTCAATTCGCAACGGCTATCTTTTATTTTCACCCGTTTTCTTTTTATGGTATTTTGCTTTATTACATTTTTTATGACCGTTTTATTATTTCGATTGTTTATCTTGTTTGATTGGCTGTTATGTCGTGACGTGTATTATCTGACGAAATGTCATTAAACGCACAGTTCTCGACAAGAATTTTATATCCAGAGTTCATATAAAAATAGATTTTCGCCAGATTTGTGTATTTGCGATATTTTTATGATGTATTCATTTAATTTCCTTGAGAAAATGATTTTTTTTATGTCTGAACACCTTTATCTTTAAAAATTTAGTATAAATATCACAGAAGAGATGTATCGCGAATATATCGCAAGGCACAGTCAGCTATCTTAGATCCTCCTTAAAGCCAATTCAGACTAGCCGTTCTCGGTTACGATTCACCGGTCGGGTTGGGAGCTCGACCAATCAGGGCGTAGTCGTTCCCGATTGCGGTTCGGTTCGAGCGTTTAGGTTCAGCTCTAATTTCAACCGGACCGTTCGCAACTGAAGCCAATGAGAACGCTTGCTGGAGTCACGTGACTAGCCAGCTGTTTTTCGGGCGCCGACTTGTTTTTGTTGACGTTTAACTACACATCAAACGTCAAATCATATTTCGAAATTGCGCATGCGCACCGAGAATAATCGTAGAACCGAATCGGGATAGTGTGAGCAGCCTAGATTAATCGAAAACCGAACCGGACCGGTGAATCGTAACCGAGAACGGCTAGTCTGAATTGGCTTTTGGTCAGCAGTCATTGTTTTAACATTTCTTGAAAATGACATTGAAGATTGTGGCTTTGAATTAACCGAACTCATGGCGATAAAAATATTTGTTACATCTAAGAACAATTTAAAGACTAATTTAAAAACTCCTAATTTAAATTTAAGACTCTTTCCGTTTCGTCAAAATCTTTGGTTATATGTGGTGGAAATACGGGACACGTATGGTGGAGGCGCAGGTCACACATGCTACAACCATTAATACGATGACGCAAAATAAAAGCGAAACAAAATTTATGTCCAAATCAAGGGCTATTTTAGGGTTAACAAATAATTATTATATTAAAAATATGTTTGTTTTTTTTTAAACGGCTGATGTAGTCCAATTTTATTAATGGTGTGGAATTTTTTCAGCCAAATTTGGCTGAAAAAATTCCACACCATTAATAAAATAATTATTATGTAAATTCGTACAAATTGTAAAGTCTACTAGATATATGCCCAATCTGTCATATGAGAGCCCGAAAATAGTCCTTAATTTAATAATAAGGGCAAAATAGTTATTTTGTAAAACCACAAAGTAGGTTATACTAGCGACATCGGACGAAACTTCTGAAAAGCTATGATGTTGTTAACAACTTTTGACAGTTAAATAACCTCAATAGTTTTTTTTTTAATATGAATTCAGCAGTATTTTATTTTGTCAGTGTGATTCTCAATTATCGCAATCTCGCCAAAGAAATATAACTTCTGCCGCGCGTACTAAAGTGCGCGTCCATTTTATTCTGTGAGTATTTTACATTTCGTAATTACATTCTATTAGATATTGCTAAATTAATGAAAAAATAATCTTTATCAATATTTTTTCAAGATTTTAAAAAATACTCTTCTCTATAAAATATACATTGGCAATACTTTACTACGAGAAGTATTTTTAATCAAAAAAGAAGAAAATTAAAATATGTATGCATTTTTCAATCAAGTTTGCGCGATGCATTTCTTTACTTCATTTAAATTTTAATTAAATTTGATGAAAATGTAAATTTTATCGACGTATATTATGTACACATATTTAAAAATTGTAGTATATATTTTTTATTTTCTTTATCAAAACTACACTTTATGTTAATTAATGCCGTTTGTGTGTCGCTTAATATTTGGAACAGAGAAATGTAAAATTAAACATAAAATTGATTTGTCGGGAAAAAAGGACTTTTTAAGTAAACACTTTTTTTTCCCGACAAATCAATTTTATATTAATTACCAAGGACAAAAAAGAAAAAAAGTAAAATTAAACATTTTTAAATATTAATCCAACTACATATTTTGAGAAAATAGCTTATTTATTCAAAACAGTGTATTTTTTTGCCAGTATTAATTTATGAATTGGTGAACTAAATGACCTTAGATTTTGGTAACCTTAAAAACAAAGTATGTATAAAATTTAAACCTTCACTCACTCACCGATTTATTTTCACGCACTCTCTCATTCACACACATTAAAAATACAAAAGTAAACGCCAACTAGGACAATTTATTGGAACAGAGAAAACGCCTTTTTATTAGTGTATTTGCCATATGGCAACATACACTATTGGCGTCGGTCGGATGGCGGGACCTAGGGGTCGGACCAAAATTTCTCGACGTTTCATAACCTCCTAAACACATTGGCACCATTTTTAAAAATGTTTATATATATATATGTATATATATATATATATATATATGTGTGTGTGTGTGTGTGTGTGTGTACGGGCAATAACTTTCGAAAGAGTTAATTGATTTTAACGAAATTTGGTCCACGTGTTGAAATCCGTCACCGCATAAAGCCTATTTAAAATGGGCGTAATCGGGCCATTTTAAGGGTAGTTTTTAGGGGTTGAAAAATGTTTTTTGGCCCCAAAATACCGAAAAAATTCTCAGAACCGTTTCAAAATTAACATTTAACCCGTTTGTAGCAATAAAAAAGTACCCCTAAAATTTTAATAAAATCGGCTCAACAGGAGCGGACTTACAAATTTTTTGAAAACAGTAATTTGCAGATAGTGACTTATTTATTGAAGGGTGTATTTAATTCGGTGTAGACGTTAGATTGATAATAATATTACATTTAAGGAACAAAAAGTTATTTTAAGGAGTGTATTAAGAGGTTAAATTTTTTATTTTGCCCAAAAACAAACTTAATTTTGCATAATAAAAGTATAAAACCACACGGCTCTATACAAGCAAATACACTATATTGTCGGCAGGGTTTTGGCACTGCGACCCGGGGTTTTTTATGTTTGCTGCCATCTGTTAACAAATCAACTAATTCCTCTAAACTAGTATCTCGATTGCAATTCTCTCACCTTCCTCTGATTAACAATTCCGTTACACATTCGATCAAAATAGCTCCTATTTACCTAAAAAAAGGCTCAGTAAAAAAAACGTGTGAGCCTCACACAAAGTTAAGAGGAAACTATAGGTTGGGTCTTGATACTTTTTTCCCAACTATCAAACCTTCATTATAATTGAAAAATCAAACCAAGGGTTTCTAATGATGTAAGCAATCGTTGCAAACATTCACAGACATAACCAGTTTTATAACCTCTTATGCCTAACCTATGGCACTCTATTAACCTTGAGCCTCTTATGAGTTCAGTTTTTTTTTTATTTTTATTGCATGAAATCTTAATTTATTATGAACTCGTTTCATTGATGCGTTAGCCATTTTGCATTACCAAAATTTCTCTTATATTTCCTCGGCGTTGAAACCATTTTCCTTTTAACATCACAGAAAATTTCAAACAAATACGTCACTAAAGAAGTTTTTGATTTTACTCGAATTGAACACACTCAGTTGTAGTTTGTCTAATTGTTGGCTTTTATAAAAACATCATTATTCATATTTCAAAGACTTCAAAAGCACTCTATTTGTACAGTCGCCATAATTTTATGAGGTCATAAGTGGCCACTTTTACGCATGAAGAATGACAAATACTGGCAGGTTGTACAATTAAGCGCACGCTACAAAAAGTTATATGTTTTTCAGTACCGGCTTTAGCCTTTATATATGTAAAAGAGTAAAAGCGGCGCTACCGACGTGAAGTGGATGTCTTTTATGCGCGTAATAGACCAGGAGCACGTGGTCAAAATTTTCAAGATTTTTGTAATTATCATTATAATAAAACGAACATAGTAGACTAGATCTTAAAATATATTCAATAAATTAATCTTGTACCAAAAATCAGCTTTTACAAAACACTAATATTTTAAAGTATATCCGTAACTTTGTATATTTATCGTATAATATGTATATCACTTAATGTTTTGTATAATATGCCTGAAGGCAATAGTGCTAATGACCTCAGCAGTCGAAGCACAACTTTATTTCTTTGTATTTTTGTATTAAATAAAAAAAAAAACTTGTATGTTTTCCAGAAAATGAGAAATTTGAAGTTTTTTCTGTTTTCGCGACTTTTTTTGACGTTTTATACTTTAAAAAAGTGGATGCATGTATTTATGTACGCGCCTTTGAAGTTATGCTTCTTTAGTGTGATAAAAAATAATTTTTAATATAGATGCAAATAATTTATTGAAATAAAATCTTCAAAAAGTGTAAAAATAATGCTTACAAAAATTGACCTCAAATATTTGAAAACAGTTTCAAAATTTTATTTTCGCTTTTACCTTTATAATCAATCCATTGAGTATAATCAAAATTACGATAACATAAATTCCGCTGAATAACACTTAAAACAACTAGTTGTAATCAAAGGTCTGGTATACTATAAAGTTTCCAGATGAGTGCATTGATTTCATACATCTGCCATTTCAATCTGACCCTCTTATGGCCAGCTTCACCCTGTCAAATTTTCGTGTTAGCGCGACCAACTTCATACTGTCGAATTTTCATTAGCCATGGACGCGTAACTTCCGTTGCCTGCTAAAATTTTACCTTAAATGCGTCAAAAAAGGTATAGATTCAAATTATCGCGCTGAGTCCATTGCGGCCATCCGCAGCTCTGAATGTTTTTTAGTTCAGCAGATAGAAGCATTTATACTAATTTTTTCTCGAAAATATTTACAATACAATTACTTCTAAACTATAATAGCTACAGACTTCTACGCATGCTCATTCCATCCAGCATGACTTTCTCTATAAATTAAGTCACAGTATTTATATATCGAAATATTAACTGATTTTTAGGTTAGAAACTATACTTGTTACTCACAGACGCACGCTGCAAATTTATATGTGTCAAAAAAATTAAAATCTGTATCTTACGTGGTTTATGCAACAAGTTTTCAAAGTCAACACACGGCTCAAATATTTATTAACAAATGATATTTTTACACAAAGATTAAAAAATTTGACGCCTTCGAACACCCGCCATTTTGTTAGATCGAAAGACAGGTATAGATATTTATTAAAAAGGTTTTATTCCGTGAATTTTAATTGTTTGCAAGATTTCTAAGTGTCACTGGTTTAACCACGTTTGAGTGTTTCTGTTTCCCAGAATAAAAATTAAAAAATAAACTGACAAAAAAATAGGATTTCAAAAGGATAGCACATCAAAGCATAACATTCTTTTCTGAAACCGTATAAAAATAGTTCTTCGATCAGTTGAAATGTCATTTCAATCCACAAGTCGCCTAGCATTAAATATCCAGCACGTTTATTTTGTGTCAAGCTTGGATATGTGGAAATTTTTACGTTAAGCGGTGGCCTCGAAACAAAACCACTTATGTCGATTTTTTATATTTGCAAGGTTCTTGAGCAGCAATTAGAATTTAATTAAGATGAGAAATCAAAAATCACCTTGAATTTTATTGTTTAAAAAAACATGTGAACCCACCCACATAAGGTCACGGGGGAAATGAAACTTGTTTTAAAATTACTACAGTTAATATGATGACGTAGTTGGTATCACGCATGCGTTGACACCCAACTAAATACTGCCATTTATATATTTTTAACCGACTTCAAAAAAAGGAGGAAGTTCTCAATTCGTCGGAATTTTTTTTTTTTATTTTTTATGTATGTTCCCCGATTACTCGAAGACGCCTGAACCGATTTGGAAAATTATTTTTTTGTTTGAAAGGGTACCTATACATCCCAGGTGGTCCCATGGTCATCAGGTCAGGATTTGATGATGGGACCCTGGAGAAATCGAGGGAAATCTTCAAAAATGTGCGAAATCACATCCACCACTAAAAACTAAAAAATAAAAAAACTTTAAAAAAAAAGTATTAACCTCATTCAAAAAAATCACTAAAAAGATGAAAATAATGAAATTTTGAGGTCGACGCCTATTTAATAAAAGTAGATATGTAATTAAAAGTTTTTGTAATGAAATTAGCTCCGACCTCAAAATTTCATTATTTTCATCTTTTTAGTGATTTTTTTGAAGGAGGTTTTAAATTTTTTTTTTAAGTTTTTTTAATATTTATAAATACATGCACATACAAATACATATATGCAAATTTGTATATGTATACATTATATAAACAATGTAAATAACTTATGTATCAACACACACTTTTTATATTATAGGTATAGTACTTTGACAGTTTTACAATATTAATAAACTCACGCAAAACTATTGAATAAATTAGTCTTGCTACAGAAGTTATACACGTGTAAAGTTGTATATTCCCCTTCTTTTCTCGCGCTCAAGGTTACTCTTATGTTTCCCCGCCGTTGAATCATTTCCCCATTAACGTCACAGAAAATTTCAAATAGATATGTCGCTAAAAAAGTTTCACTTAAAAAATCTGACGTAAGCCCTTTATCTTGTGACCACAGATTTAAGGTATACATTTTTTTTTTTAAAGAACAGAGCTCCGGACACGTTTATTGTATTTGCATAGCAAATCTCTGTTTGAAATGAGAGGTCACGAACCTTACCGGAGGTCATCGATGTTTTCTATTCTCATAATAAATTCAGAAGATTCGTTCTTTTTTAACGTGATATTGATTCCTTTACTTTTCAACTGTTTCATACATATCTAGTCGAGAGTACATAGCTGTTATACAACTGAATATTTTATTTCATCGACGTTTTCACAATTGTCTGTTAACAGTTTAATTATAAATTATTATGAGTTATTTGCTTTTCCAACGAGCTATCTTCTAGCATTTTAAAATTTCCTGCTCTCTTTTTGATGTCTACGATAGAAGACCGTTCCAATATAAGCTTAATACAAAATAGTTTCAGCTCACAGCTGGGTTTGATTTTTCAACTTACGTATTCAAATAAAAACATAATTTTAACGTTAAGTGGTGGTTTCTATCATAGAAATATTACACACCACAATATTTTTCCTTATTCTTAAGGAATTTAATTGATTTAATAAGTAAAACGTAATTAAATCACACTCAAGTCACGTGACAACGAACACCAATCAGAGTGCATGACGTCACTGGCTCATCAACATCATCAAAGGCTGTCATACAGAAGGGCACTGTTCACAGTGTCAAAAGGCTTCACTGGTGTTTAATATTTAGAGTATGTAATTTATTCGAAAATGTCTATGACAACAATTACGAAAAAACCTAGCACCTCATCAGTTTATCAGCGTTTATGAGCCTACGGCAGTCACGTGACAAGTATTGACTTTTTGGAGTAAAATTTGAAACGCAATTTAAAATACATGATTTTTAAAGCGTGAGTCGTATTTAAAAAATTATAATAAATATTTGTGGTTATGTTAGGTACTTATGCACGATTTAAAACACTTTCCCAAAAATAGTCAACATCCCTATTCATTATTGTAGCACTTGCTGATCCATTTATCCAAGTATGCAGACTCCATTAATACTTCTAAACTTAAAAAAACCCGGGTCGCAGTGCCAAAACCCTGCCGACAATATAGTGTATTTGCTTGTATAGGGCCGTGTGGTTTTATAGTTTTATTATGTGAAATTAAGTTTGTTTTTGGGCAAAATAAAAAATTTAACCCCTTAATACACCCCTTAAAATAACATTTTTTTTCTTAATTGTAATATTATTATCAATCTAACGTCTACACCGAATTAAAGACACCCTTCAATAAATAAATCACTATCTGCAAATTAGTGTTTTCAAAAAATTTGTAAGTCCGGTCCTGTTGAGGCCATTTTATTAAAATTTTAGGGGCACTTTTTAATTGCTACTGACAGGTTAAATATCAATTTTGAAACGATTCTGAGAATTTTTTCGGAATTTTGGGGCTCAAAAAACCCTAAAAACTACCCTTAAAATGGCCCGATTACGCCCATTTTAAATAGACTTCTTGCGGTGATGGATTTCAACACGTGGTCCAAATTTCGTTAAAATCAATTAACTCTTTCGAAAGTTATTGCCCGTACACATATATATATATATATATATATATATATATATATATATATATATATATAAATATATATATATATATATATATATATATATATATATATATATATATATATATATATATACATATATATATAAACATTTTCAAAAATGGTGCCAATGTGTTTAGGAGGTTATGAAACGTCGAGAAATTTTGGTCCGACCCCTAGGTCCCGCCATCCGACCGACGCCAATAGTGTATGTTGCCATATGGCAAATACACTAAAAACATGAGTAAAATCAGTTGAAAATAGATGATGTTGAAAATATTTAATTTCTTTCTATTTCGGAGACCAAAATAATCGAATCTTTTCCACGTGTTAACAAGGTAAGTGGCGTACCAATAGAGTGACAGAACGGGAAAAATGCCACGGTCCCCTGCCGGCGGGGGGTCCGACCCGAGAGGGTCGTGAACACAGAATGATCGTAGCATTTATTATATTACAACATTTAGTAAAACTTATTAGTTTTGTATTCAATTAGTTTAAGTTACCTACTAAAGGACATACACAAATTAAACAAAAAAACCCGGGTCGTAGTGCCAAAACCCTGCCGACAATATAGTGTATTTGCTTGTATAGGGTCGTGTGGTTTTATACTTTTATTATGTGAAATTAAGTTTGTTTTTGGGCAAAATAAAAAATTTAACCCCTTAATACACCCCCTAAAATAACATTTTTTTCTTAATTGTAATATTATTATCAATCTAACGTCTACACCGAATTAAATACACCCTTCAATAAATAAATCACTATCTGCAAACTAGTGTTTTCATAAAATTTGTAAATCCGGTCCTGTCGGCCGATTTTATTAAAATTGTGAAGACACTTTTTAATCATTACCAGAGGGTTAAATTTCAATTTTGAAACGATTCGGAGAATTTTTTCGGTATTTTGGGGCCCAAAACCGTTTTGAACCCCTAAAACTACCCTTAAAATAGCCCGATTAGGCCCATTTTAAATAGGCTTCTTGCGGTGATGGGTTTCAACACGTGGCCCAAATTTCGTTGAAATCAATTAACTCTTTCGAAAGTTATCGCGCGTACACACACATATATATATATATATATATATATATATATATATATATATATAAACATTTTTAAAAATGGTGCCAATGTGTTTAGGAGGTTATGAAACGTCGAGAAATTTTGGTCCGACCCCTAGGTCCCGCCATCCGACCGACGCCAATAGTGTATGTTGCCATATGGCAAATACACTAAAAATAAAGCTGGCCAAGTGCGAATCGAACTCGCACACGAGGGCTTCCGTACAACCGTACAATATTTATTAACTTTATTTTATTTTGATTATTTGTTGTTATACCAGCTATAGTAATAAACGGCCGTATCTTTTGATTACGTTGACTTAGAAGCTCTAAGGGATTGCAGACCTGAGTATTTGATGTTAAGGTAGTTGTCGTGGTACAATATTCTCAAAAAGTTATAGATTATACGCGCCACAAAAGTATACTAGCTTGTAGCTAAGTGATCCATAATTTGTACGCAAGACTGTACCCGTGGAAACGTAGCTTATACAGTATTCATATGCATGTATACTTTTCTATAAATTGTTGAACTTTAAACCGTTATTTATAAATAATTAGACGGTCAAAAATTTTTCTTATTTTTTTTTAAGCTCATAACAAATACATTGAAAGACTGTCAGTTTTTGGAAAGTTTCTTTTTTTATAAATAAGAAACTGGTTCAGAACTACAGAGATCGTATACAATCAATGTTAATTATCCAGTTTGTAATTGAATTTATCTCGGAATATGTACGGTCGATCGACTTCAAATTTTCAGGGTAATTGTATTATCATGTCCTTAATAAGTATGCAAAAATTAAGAATTTTCTGACGGTGTACCTTAACCACGATAACTACCTTAATTAGAACTTGATACCGCCACGCGTTTCTGAGAAAAAGCGTCTTGACATACAGAGGAACAACGAAGTGGTCCTATAAGGGTTTTTTTTTTCCTTTTGGGGTACGGAACCATAAAAATATATCAAGATTTGAACGCATTTGTAAGAAAAAGATATAACGTTATTTGAGCTTCTTTACATTGAGGGAGGATCCCATCCGATGAATTTGGCACGGGCCTCAAACGATATAATTACGCCACTGAATAAGGCAATACTGTACAACTTAAAAAATACATTTATAGTTAAATTATTGAAGCACAGGGATAAGAAAACACATTAAGTAGTTGTAATTAACATATTCTCACATAATCTTTAACTCGTGTTAAGTTTCGTTCTTCTGTGCATCGAACTGTGAGGAGTGATGTTTCGTAACAATTTATTGCTTAACAGTCAGCAAGTTTCATCACATGATTCCATGTAGGTGCGAAGTATTCTAAACGGGGCACAAACATTTATATTTGTCCTCGAACAGTCCAACATATTCAATAATAAATCTCAGGTATTTGGATTAATAATACAAAATAATCGTGTTATTGTTAATCTTGAGATTTATTATTGAATTATAGTAATTATTTTGGATGCGATATAATGTCTAAGTCCAACATATATTAACTTACGAGATTTCTCGTTTCATTCAAGTAGACTTTAACAAATGCTATAATGTAATAATGTAATCGTTGAAAGGAAGTTTGGATGAGAAGCAACAAAATGAAAAAAAAGCTTTACCGATGTTTCGCTTGTGGCCAACGTTTCGAAATATTTTATTTCATCTTTAGGGCCTTAGGCAAGTCAAGCGAAACATCGGTAAAGCTTTTTTCTTTTGATTATTCCTCATCCAAATTTCCTTTCAACGTTTAACAAATGCTCGCAGTTCTATAAACAAAATCAACTTGAGACAGTATCATGACACCCATGGCGTAAATATTACATGATGTGTTCATTACGTAGAGTTCTCTCTCTAACAACCGTTTCTCTCTTGCACAGTGCTGTAAAATAATGTTCAGTTATACCAACTCACAAACATTCCTAGAAAACGCGAGGAGTTTTATATTTAAATGTTTGAATTTGAAAAATACATAGCAATCGTTTATGCGGTTACCGTGATAATGAAATTAATAATAATATAATAATAATAACAGAAGCGTAGCGTGCCTTGGTGGGGCCCCGTATAAAAATTTGTTTGGGGGCCCTTCCCCCGTTGAAGTATATGACTTAAACGGGGAAATAACCGATGTAGTAGGGTGTTGCCAACTTTTGAACGCACGCTTTACGCGGGAAAAAAAAATGCTTTTTTTGTTTTTTGATATTTCTGAAATAAAAAAGAAATTGGGAAGTTTTTATTAATTTTTGCTTACGCACGTTGGGGGCCCCCGTGGCCCCGTATAATTGATACGGCCGATACGGCGGTAGCGACGCCCCTGAATAATAATAATAATAATGCGTTTAACGTCCGTTTCTCGACTTTATGTCATAATAGACGCCATTCGCACCATTACTATTTTCCAACTACCACACTTCCCGTTATTTTTCTACAGTTTTAAAACTTCAACTTATGTAATAGCAATGGGCGAATGAAGGAATTATAGGAAATTAGGATAAGGTAGGTAATTTTTGAACTAGGAGTTTGATAGGTAATCGGCCATGGCCTCAAATAAGGAACCATCTCGATATTTATCTGGAATTAATTGAGGGAAACCATGGAAAACTTCAATCAAGATGGCCGGTACAGGAATTACCGTTTCTCGGCGAGAGGCAGTAGGAAAAAGTCCCAGCCACATCTGCCCCCGCCGGGATTCGAACCCGGACTTCCCGAATGCGAGTCTAGTGCTGTCACCACTACTCTACCCAGCTCGATTGATGATGAAATTAACATGAAATCAAGACGAGACCGTTTAATGATTACATAACCTCAAGTAAATCAGTACCTATATAATATATTATTTATATGTCCCTTAATACCTACTGTATCAAAATTAATGTTTCTTCATTAATAAATTACAGTTTAAATCTGTTTAGTTTAACAGTTGGCGGTAATATAGCAATCTGTTATTTTAACAGTTGTCGGTAATATGACGTGTAGTGACTCTCGGAATAAGATAGGCATTTGGTGGCAATCTGTTTATTTTAACAGCTGTCGGTAATATTTAGTAACGTAGTGGTGCTGAAGTCTGAATAGAATTTTCACCCTATTATATTACGTAACAGACCACTAACGGGTTCGCAAGTCTAATAAAATTGTCTTATAACTGCGCCTGTCTGTAGGTATGTTCAAGGACAAATCTGCACGTGTGTGTCCCTCATTACAGAACTTCAATTATCTCTACAAAGACTTTCTAATTGTATTTATTGTACATCTTGACCTACTTTAGAGCTTAAGTTTCGTCGACGCTTCACGTCTTAACGCTATTACGATTAAAAAGACGTCGGTAATTTAAAAAGTTTTAGTTTATTTCGAAGTGTTTCAGTTCAATAGATAAATGATTATTATTGGTTTTCCAATCATACATTAACTATTAAAGAGTCTTTTCAATTAAAATATAATACAGTTTATATACGTGGTAAATATTAAAAAACCCGGGTCGCAGTGCCAAAACCCTGCCGACAATATAGTGTATTTGCTAATACAGGCAGTGTGGCTTTATTATGCGAACATAAATTTGTTTTTGGGCAAACTAAAAAATTTGACCCCTTAATACACCCCTTAAAATAACATTTTTTTTCTTAATTGCAATATTATTATTAATCGAACCTCTATACTAAATTATATACACACTTCAGTAAATAATATCACTGTCTGCAAACTAGTGTTTTCATAAAATTTGTAAATCCGGTCCTGTCGGGCCGATTTTATTAAAAATTTAGGGACACATTTTGATTACTATCAGAGGATTAAATTTCAATTTTGAAACGATTCGAAGAATTTTTTCGGTATTTTGGGGCCCAAAACCTTTTTCAACCCCTAAAAACTACCCTCAAAATAGCCCAAATAGGCCCATTTTAAATAGGCTTCTTGCGGTGATGGATTTCAACGCGTGTGCCAAATTTAGTTGAAATTAATTAACTCTTTCGAAAGTTATTGCCCGCACACACACACACACATATATATATATATATATATATATATATATATAAACATTTTTAAAAATGGTGCCAATGTGTTTAGGAGGTTATAAAACGTCGAGAAATTTTGGTTCGACCCCTAGGTCCCGCCATCCGACCGACGCCAATAGTGTATGTTGCCATATGGCAAATACACTAATAACTATAACTGTTACCCGTGGCTTCGAAGGCGATTGACATGATACAATGTCTTATAGCCCACTCTACAGCGACAGCAGCAGAAGGCTCCACCGTATTACAGTCTTATCTCTCGGCAGCGACAACGGTACTAGAGCAAACAAACATTAATCTAATAAGGATATTTTTTTCGTCAGAAACATTAGCGGGCGCGCACAAAAGTCCTAAAGTTTCATGGTAATCGGATGAAAAGTATTGTAATTCGTAGGAGACGAACAGACTGAAAGACAGACAGACATCTACGTTTGCTTAGACAAACATATTATAATTATTGCGGATTAATATTTAACCTCACTTTCACCAGGGAGATTGGTCATTTGAAATAATAAAATAGTCTCATAATGTTCGAAAAGTTAATTCCATTTAGTAAAAACCAATGAAGAAATCATATTTACCCGTCGTGAAATAACAAAAATGTCTTGAAAATTTAAATTTTCTTGAGTATTTTTTCCTAACTCAAATTATTAATCATACTCAAAACCGATTATTGACTAAGATTCTAGAAATAGAGCCATTTTTAAAGGTAAAAAAAATACACAGTAAAATGAGTCAGTCGAAATATTTTATGCCAAAATTAAGTCACTAAAAATAAGTTCTTTTTAGCAGATCAACTAGAAAAACCGTTCGCCCAGTTAACTACCTAGAAATATAGGAACAAAAACATTTTCCGCCTTTAAATAAAGGTATAAAAAAATGCAATCTAAAATCTGTCAGTGGAAATATTTTTATGACATAATTAATTCATTCAAAACAAATTCTTTTTAGCAGACCAACTTGAAAAGGCGTTCTTTCAGAAATATTCTCAAAGGATAAATATCACATAAATAAGAAGTAATATCTTCGTTTTCCATTTTCTCCACCAAATTCAAATGCGTGTTAGGTCAGCGCCTATTTCTCTCTTTCTACTTAAGACGTTCGATCTTGCAGACCGTATAAAAAGGCAATTTGTTGAAACCGGCGCGTTTGTCCCTTGCGTTCAGTAAGAAATGGAGGAATGCATTGACGATCAGTGACCAACAATATGTTAGCATCTATAGAAACGTCAGAAGATTTACTGCCATTCCTTTTTATTTCATTGCGACTAAAAAACGACAAAGATATTGTAATAAATTATTTGACAATTGATGAAAATATATTTATATCGGTGGTATTAAAACAAAGTTTCTTACGTCGATTATTATTGAGTATTTTTTCTGTACAATGTTTTGAAGATATATCATGATGGAAATATATGGTGTGTTTATTAGACAGGTTTCTTTCTTTAAAAATCGTTTCTCTCTTGCACTTTATTGTAAAATTATACTCAGGCGTAACTCATAAAATTTCTTAGATTACGCCATGGCGGAAATATTACATGGTGTTCATTAGGCAGGTATCTCTTTCTAAAAATCGTTGCTCTCTTGGACTTAGCTGTAAAATAATACTCAGGTATATCAACTCATAATAATTCCTAGAAAATGTAGGCTTTTTGCATTTAAATGTTTTGGTAACCTGCAATGTGACAAATAAATAGCAAAGGTATAGACGGTAACCGTGGTGAGAATGTCAACTTGAAATCAAGACGAAACTGTTTAATGATTACAACAGTGATTCAATATAATTCACATTTGTAACAAAGCTTTTGTCAATTTAATAGTTTGTTATAAAGGTAAAAAAAGAGATACATATTAAATAATAATTATATGAAAAATATGCAAATTAGATGTTTGAAATATTTTATGTTAATGTTACTAAAAGAGATAAAGACCGAATACAATCGGTGTGACAAAAACGATTGGCTTGATAACACTCGTAAAATAATTTTTTTGTTTTCAAGTTATCAGCCCTGGATATTTCCAGCACTTTGAAAAATTTTTAAAGAAAGAAACCAACTTAATAAGCACGCCATTTGGTAACTATAAACAATGAAATTTCTATAAAATATCAGGGAAATTTACGAAAGGTCATCTAATCTAACTGAACGTTTCATGAAATATCTAGTGTATCTTGAAATAATATCATAATCACACCAAATTGCTATTGCCTAAACAAAATGCGTTTTAATAATTCCAATCAACTCGCAAAATTATTGAGGCCAAAGGTTTAGTACCACACCTTGAGAAGTAGAAGGGCATTATTGAGTGATCTTTCCTCAACGGTCCTGAGACTAGAATTCTTATATAACATGATCGCGCATGCATTTGTGAAGATCAAAAATAATGTTGAATCATAGTAATCCAATTTTTCAAACCCATTGCAGCAAACAGTCTGTTTTTATATTATCAACAGATTTATTACAAATTTTATTTATAAACAGTATAATAGCTATCGTTCGCTATAATTGTTGAGAAACATCCATTGTTATAATGCTATATATTAGAAAAAAATATTTTCAAACAACTGTCACCTTCGGGACTCAAACCCGAATTTTTTCATTTTCGCGGCGAAAGTGAAAAGATTTGGGTTTGACTCCATATAGCATTGTATTGGATGTTTCTAACAATTATAGTAAACGATAGCTATTATACTGTTTATGAAAGTAAACTTACGAACTATACGTATGAACGTTTACTAATATTTATTTATAAATTAACTGAAAGGACCATGTTGAATGTAAATGTTTCTAAAAATGACTTCAAGTTTATTCAAAATGATGTGTGAAACACCAAGATTATTTATGGTCGATTCTTAAGGCTGTCGCAACGCTCTGATTTTAATCCAAAAATAGGGCTTCGGCTGAATGCTGTTTGTAGACTTATTCGTCAACATTTTGCAAAAAATCTTTCTCTATAAGGAAGATAAAGGACAAATCTACAGGTCTCTAATGGATTACTCTTGTAATTTTTGTACGATTTACTAGAAAAAAGTTGGCATTAATTGTGCCAAAAAACACACGTTTTCAATGTCACACTACGACCTTATTCGTACTTATTTCACAAAACTGTTCCATCACAAACTTAAAGTGACTCTTCCTTTTTCGGAAAAGTTTTTTAAATCCTCAAAATATTTCCAAAAATTGGAGTAATCAGCTGACAGTGGCACCTTTGCAACAGCATTTTTTAGCCTCGTAGTGTGGCTTAAATTCAGAGCGTTCCGACAGCCTTAAGTGTCTCGCCATCCGACCAGCGCCAATATACTATGAACTATGACTATGCGCAGTTAAATACACTAACAATACTGTAACGGAATTTACTATAATTGATAATAATTAATGTTTTAACGCGTGGAACGGCTTTGGTCTGGGTGATAATAAAGCCCAGGAGTTGACAATTAGTCGTAACTGACACTGTGCTCATGATTAATGAATGTTTTTGCATAAAAACGAGTATTTAATATGTAAAATGCGTGCAGATGTGTAGGAAGCAATCTGTGTAGATACCACAATACTCCTTGTTCCAACGGAACAACGTTACATTGTAATCATATTCACCTTTCAGTAGCGTTCGTGATTTTTTAGGGTTGCATATAGGGTTGCCAACCGTCCCGCTATACGCGGGACGTCCCGTTTCTGATACTCTTAACCAGACGTCCCGCTCAGGGTGTGTGCGGGACGCTAAATATCCCACTTTTTTGAGGACGCTATATACATTGCATCTATTCCGTGTTCTAATGCAGCAGCAGAGAGAGTCTTCTCACTTTGTAATAATGCCTGGACCGACGCGCGAAATCGTCTTCATGTGGATTCTGTAAAGTCAGAGCTACAAGTTAAAGTAAATTTTTCTTATCCATGCAAATATTTTTACAATTTTGTACTTAAAAAAAAAAATCCTTAAAAGTACCAAATGCCAAGAAAAATACTCAGTTAAAAAGTAATTTATAGCTTTCATAATAAAGTCTAAATTACACTATAACTGTGTTTTTGAGTAAATATTGACTATTATTTATCTAATTAATCTAGCAAGGTGTTTTATTTTACTTCTCATCCTGATTTGTAAAGAAAATTTCACGTTTTTTGGTATTCTAAATAAAATTAGTTGGATCCCGCTTTTTAAACCCTTGTCCCGCATTTGAAATCATTATTTCCCGCAAAGTATTTTAAAGTTGGCAAGCTTAGTTGCGTACCGCAAAAGGAAAAAACGGAACCCTTATAGGATCACTCGTGTGTCTGTCCGTCCCACTGCCACAGCCAATTTGCTCCGAACTACTGGACCGATTTTTTAAGATTCATAAACTAAATTAACCTTACATTAAGGGCCAACGCACACGTGCTACTTTTTGTTGCACGAATTTGCGATTAAGTCGCTTTTATATTGTCAGATGTAGCTATTAATAGCGCGAGGCCATACACTCTTCGCTGAAATACGCAACTAATGTATTGCGAGCAATCGTTTGAATAATAATTGTTTCTTGCATTGTAACGTCATCAATGGATGTTTCGTAATATAATAGCAAACTATAGCTATCAGTTTTCTTCCCTTCGGACTTTTAAACTAAAAAAAAAATTAAAATGAGCCTCACCCTCATAAGCTCACATAAGAAGTTTAACTTCATTAGTTTTTAATATTATTCTCACGTTTAATATTTTGTTATGTCAAACTAATTAATAATATTTATACATACCTTAGGAACACACTATAAACTTCTGTCCTTGTCAGTTGCATGTAATTTAGGAGACAAACTAACTTCTCCTTTAGGGGTCGATTCTATTTCCCCTCGATTTTTTACTTTTTTCAAACAGATACGTCGCTTAAGAAGTTAAACTTCAAAAATTATATTAATTTGAACAGAAAAATTTAGACATCTCATTTTTTACGTTATTTATGTAAAATCGAGTTTTTTGGTCAAACTGAAAGTTCTTGCTATTAATATTAGTACAACAGTTAATTTACCTACATGTTATTATTAAATAATGATGAAATGATTTTAGATTTGGATTACGAGAAAAAATCACCGAAAAACTACAATGTCCATTAATAATTAATAATATTGACTCTACCAACAGTAATAGATATATTAACAAAATAAAATTACTTGCAATACTGTTCAACAGTTGAACAGTATTGCAAGTAATTTTATTTTATTAATACAATTTCTATTGTCTCGTAAAAAGTTATTTAAATCGTGACAATTGTGAGAACGCCTTGTCAGCATTGTTTTATATACAAAAAGTCGATTTAATCCCTAAACTGTCGACGCTACTGACAGAAACACGGACAGGATCCGTCGACTTTGGTACGTCCTATTTGTGCGTACAATATATACGAAGGGCGAACAAATTCAGTTTAATTTGTTTAATTTTAAATATATACTGAGAATAGTGAACAGTTCGAATTTATCAAATCAAATGACAAATATTACATATCTCGACTCGTTTGACTCCGAGTGGCCAATATTACCATGTGACACCAACAAGCAACCGAAAACTTGAGTACTGAGTACCTACTTAAGGTCTTTAAAAAACAAAAAATGGAATAATTATGATTTATTTTGATACTTAACATTTTCGCTTAAACAATCATATACATTAGTCGCAGAAATTAAATGATATAAAAAAATCAAAATTTTTCGGTGATTTTTAACAGGCTGTAACTTGGAGGGAAATGGTCGTACAGGAAATAAAAAAAAGGAAATTGTAGCTTAAAGTGTCATGTTTTCCAATCTGAACTTTAAATTTTTTTAGCGTAACAGATTTTTGAGTTATCGTACAAAAACAAATGAAGAAAAATTTTTCCAAATTTTTTTATCGTGTTTAACACAATCTATGGGCTTTGGCAAATTTTTATTGGTCATTTTACTATGAAGTTCTTTTAGAAAATTCAGTTAGCTTTAATTTGACCTTCTTGAAAGCTCTGTACGATGATTTGGCGCTGAGTTATCGCCGATCAAAGCACAAAAGTCTTTTTTGATTTTGAAAATTAATTACTCGGGACATAATGATCGTATAGAAAATTAAAGTAGGGTTTTATAAACTGCAAAATATTCCTTATAAAAAGTGATTAGTGGCTTTCGAAGAAAAATTTTAGTTTGAAGTGAAAATGTTGGATGAAAAAAAGGTAAAAAATGGCATATTTAAGGATATTTGGATAACGTGGTATAACTTTCCATATAATCGAAAAACGAAGAATATCGTCTGTATGTTTTCAACCTCAAAGTATCCCAAAGGTACCCTGAAAGTTTCAAAGCGCTTTGATTTTTTTTGTCCTAGTGCTCAGAAGGTTTAAATTTTCCGTTTTTGCCAAAAATCAACGTAACGTGCAATTTTTAGTGTATTTGCCATATGGCAACATACACTATTGGCATCGGTCGGATGGCGGGACCTAGGGGTCGAACCAAAATTTCTCGACGTTTCATAACCTCCTAAACACTTTGGCACCATTTTTGAAAATGTTTATATATATATATGTATATATATATATATATATATTTATATATATATATATTTATATATATATATTTATATATATATATATTTATATATATATATATATATTTATATATATATATATATATATATATATATATATATATATATATATAGGTATATATGTGTACGGGCAATAACTTTCGAATGAGTTAATTCATTTTAACGAAATTTGGCACACATGTTGGAATCCATCACCGCACGAAGCCTATTTAAAATAGGCCCAATCGGGTCATTTTAAGGGTGGTTTTTAGGGGTTGAAAAAAGTTTTTCGGCCCAAAAATACCTAAAAAATTCTCAGAATCGTTTCAAAATTGAAATTTAACCCTTTAATAGCAATTAAAAAGTGCTCCTAAAATTTTAATAAAATCGGCCCGACAGGACCGGATTTTCAAATTTTCTGAAAACACTAGTTTGCAGATAGTGAGTTATTTACTGAAAGGTGTTTTTATTTTTGGTGTAGACGTTCGATTGACAATAATAATGTAGTTAAGCAAAAAATGTAGTTTTAAGGGGTGTATTAAGGAGTTAATTTTTTTATTTTGCCCAACAATCACCTTAAGTTCACATAATAAAGCCACAAGGCCTGTATCAGCAAATACACTATATTGTCGGCAGGGTTTTGGCACTGCGACCCGGGTTTTTTATTCATTGTCATTAAATATTTTCGAAGCACGACCAATTGAAATATTTTAGAGATGTTTCTTCTTCTGCAAAACTCTCTCCCACATTCTCCAGGTCTCCTTTAATCTCACTTGTAGAGTAAACTCCTTCACCTCCGGCTCCTCCTCGAAACCAATATGCTGTTGCAACTATAATTCTTGTAATAACTCCTCGATCGCCAGTTCCTGAGAGTGTTCCTCGACGAGCTCGTATCTTAAAAAACTTGGAACGTGTCGCGAGACACGCGTTTGGAACGAAGTCCCTTTTGTATGCAGGGTTGGCATAATTAATACACATACATAATATACATACACACACATACATATATAAAACGCGTTACGAAAAACGTCTTACGCTTTTTCGTGACGCGTTACATTTGCTCTCGGCTAGGTCCCCTCGCCAACCCGCGATAAGGAACTTCGTTCCAAAACACCCGGTATAATCTAAAAACACTTGGTATAATCTAAAAACACCCGGTATAATCTAAAAACACCCGGTATAATCTAAAAACACCCGGTATAATCTAAAAACACCCGGTATCACCGTATACCAGTATACATTATACGTCTAATACGGTTTTTCGTGACACGTTACATTTTTTGTCTTGCGGTTTTTCGTGACACGTTACATTTTTTCTCGGCTAGGTCCCCTCACCAACCCGCGATAAGGAACTTCGTTCCAAAACTCTTATGCTGGGCACTCGTATGTCGAGGTACCATTGTATTAGTGTAAACCTGCAGAGTTGCCACAAAACATGTCTTTACACGTTGACCACCCGTCTTCATTGTCCGCAATCCTTCAAAACTGAAAATGTAGATGGTTTGCGATACTTCGGAAAGATTTTGATCGGCCCTACAAGTATTTATACCTATAAGAGAGAGAGAGAGAAAGTGTGTGCATGCAATGTAGGCATAGAGTGCTTTGAGCCCTGCACCCTTCCACCAACTCGATGCGGGACTTTGTCGCGCATAAATCTTGTGGTTTTCTTCTTGCGTATGCAATAAAACAGTCCACGCTAGCCGACATACAACCTTGCCCCCGCCACCAAACCACCAAATGTCGTTTGTAAGTGGGACGCCTCGTTCAGAATTATTACAAGTATATCCATAGAAACCGTGAAGTGTTTTAGAACTCAACAAACCCATAAGGAAAGTGTTGGGTGAACTCTGTTTTTACACAATGTATACGAACTGGATGTCGTCTGTTAAAACAGTACGTCGAACGTGTCATGGAATACGTTGTAGAGTAGCATAAAGGAACAATGTTAAGGCTGTCGGAACGCTCTGAATTTAAGGGGGTATTCTAGTGTAGAAATGAAAAAAAATCGATTTTTTTTTATATTTTCAAAGCTTAACTACTTAAGAATATGTCTTTAAGAGGATTTTTCAAAATTCAAATTATTTTCGGAGATACAGGTATTTTGCTGACGCGGCATCCAAACCGGCTCGACTTGATGCGAAAGTTTAAACGCGTTTTTCTCGAAACTGTGTTTTTTAAAACGATATCCACGATTTCTCAAGTACTTAAAAATTTTTGAGAGTCTTCTTTATAGCCTTCTCTATGGTCGGAACTACGGTCATCCCCAAATTTAAAGTTTTAGTATTTTAAAAAAAGTCGAAAAGTCAAAAAAAAGAGGTAAAAATTTGTTTTTTTTTCAATCAGTTGCCATTTTGTGAAAAAATTTTTTGTTGACTTTTCCGTAGTTCCGACCATAGCGACATTACTCTAGATTGATAATCTTTTTTTTTTTTTTTTCGGATTGCTAGAAGAGTTGGAATCGTGGGTATGGTCACGCGCCAATTTTTTGAGACACCCCACTTCATCAGCTGCTAATTTTTTAAATTTTTAACTTTTTGTACTTTTTTTTTTGTATTCTCGTAATGAAGTTAATAAAGAACTTATAAAAAAACGAATAGTAAAAATATTGATTACTTTTTTTTACGTCACTTCAAAAATTACCTAAAATTCATGCCTCTAGACTAGAATACCCCCTTAAGCCAAAAATAGAGCTTCGGCTATCAACTGATTGTAGACTTATTCGTCAAAATTCTGCGAAAATTCTTTGTCTATAAGGAAGATAAAGGACAAATCTAGGTCTCTAATGAACTACTTTTGTAATTTATGTCCGATTTACTAAAAAAAATTTGGCATTAATTGTGCTAAAAAAACACACGTTTTCAATGTCACACTACGACTTTATTCGTAGTTATTTCACAAAACTGTTCCATCACAAACCTAAAGTGACTCTTCCTTTTTCGGAAAAGTTTTTTAAATCTTCAAAATATTTCCAAAAATTAGAGTAATCAATTGACAGCAGCACCCTTGCAATAAAATGTTTTAGCCTCGTAGTTGGCACCAGCCAAAATTGAAACGTGCGGATGATTTGAGCAAGACAGAGCTAAAGAAGGTCACACCCACAATATGTCTTTTGTCTACCTTGCCCCTTACCGCTGGATCTCAGCACAAACATAATTCAGAGCGTTCCGACAGCCTTAATAAGTTAAACGATTTTATTTTAAAACACCAGCTACCAAAAACTAGGAAATAATCTCGGACTTTTAACAAACTAGAATAAAAACGTGCGGCGTATTTGAAATATTTCTTTTGGAGATCTTGGAAACACATTTTTCGAGACAAGTCGGTATTATTTAATTATACAGTCGTTATACAGATTTTTATGCGTCCCACATTTTTATTTTAGTCTGTTAAAAGTCCCAGATTATTTCCAAGTTGTTGGTATAGCTGATAATTCAAAATAAAACCATTTAACTTAAAAGTTTTTTTATCTAGTTTTAAGTGTATTCTATTAAAAGTGCTATTCGCACCCAAAGGAAAGCCAGGTGAAAATTCAAAAGTGCTTTTTGCACTCAGACGAAACCGGACCGATCATAATATTGCATTGTCTTCGTAACTGCACAGGTGGGCACAATTTCAACTCAATGGGTTAACTGGGAGGAGGGTGAAAATTTAAAGGTGCGATTTGCACCCGGATGAAGCAGGGCCGGCCCGCTAGTTATCATAATATTGTATTGTCATCAGAACTAAATATGTGTACCAAATTTCAAACCAATTGGTCAACAGGAAGGAGGTAAAATTTCAATTACTAGGTTTGGCCCACTGCACAAGCCACAAACAAAGCAAGCTAAATAAAACCATCTTAAAGCTTCTAGATAAGTAGACTTACCAAGTATCGGAATCCATTATACCTATGTGACGTTATATAATTTGGATAAATTACGTTTTTTTGAATATGAAAATGATTAATTGCCATTGATATTTACTTTTGAACTTGTTATTATTTTTCCTTAGCTACGAAAACTTTTATATCTTTTAACTGAATCGTTTGCCTCACAGTGGTGGAAGACTGCGGTAATCTGTCATATCTAGGGACTTCAGTGGAAATTTCATTGAATTTTTTAATGTACCAAACATACCGAATATGAAGCTAATAAAATAGAACTAAACCAGGTGCAAATAATGCTGAATTGGTTCTATTTTTTATTAAGTATGTAATGTTACAACATTACAGATGTTGTAGAAATCATTATTTCATGGTAAAATAAATAAAATAATAATATAGTCATTGTAACTATTTGAACACTCAGTACATGCCAGATAAAACTAACTAATTTTAATTACATTATTGAACAGTATGTATTTTTGGTAAAAGGTATTATCTAAGTCTAATGCCGAATGATCTCGTTGTAAACTTGAAAATTTGATTATCGCTGATTAGTACAGAATGATTAGGAAGGGCGAATTAATGCCACATTCTTTCAACGATAAAATTAAAAATTCACTTGGTTTGCTGACTTCATCGGTGCCGGATTTTATTAAGTGTTTAAAAGTTAATCTTTTCAAAGTTTATTTTGTTTTGAGAATATCTACCAAAGCGACAGATTCACAAGTAATCATGAGGTAAATATATTCTGTATAATAGCCTAGTAAATGGTTTATCTTTGCTATGGTTTTTTAATTATTAATTATTAATCTAAGAGTAGGCAAAAGAAAGAAACTTAAGTTATTATTTTTCATTAATGATTTTTTTTATTGTTATTTTCAAAGGAAGATAATACTTCACAAATATTCACAGTAAAAAAGGTTGAGATGATATTCAAGAAGGGTTCTCAATATGATTTTTCTTTTTACAATCGGACTTTGCCCAATATTTCAAAATTGAAATATTAAAATAAGAAAGGATGCGCTGAATCTGAATATATATAAGAGTAAATGTAAAATTGAAGGATTAAAAGTGTATAAATTAAACCCGCAAATAGGGAATGATAAATAAAATGATTATAATGGAATAAATGATATTATGAGAAAAGATAAAAAAGATAATGAATATTGTAATATAAAGAATATTAAATATTATATATGAATGAATGTAGATTAGCGCAGAATATCAAATTGAAATAATAAATAATGAAAGATTAAGTAAAGTACGAGTGTGAAGAAAAGAATTGTATAAGCCACTTTGAGAATAAAATTCAAATTTCTATATTTCTTAACAGAAATTAAAATCAAAAAAGAAAAATACAAAGATAAAATATAATGTATATAAATTTTGGAAAATAAATAATTATTGAATTAAATGTGATATTGTAGACTAAGTTAGGCTTGAGTGAAATAAATAAAATTATTCAAATATTTTCTTTTTTGAAACTAATGTTATTTTGATACATGTCTTGATAAGTTTTTTTTTGAGAAAATAATTAAATTTGGAATATTAAATAAAGATTTTTTTTTAATCCCTACAAACAAAAAAATTTTTTACCCTTTGTAATTATTAAGAAAAAGATTAATAATTATTTAGGAAGATGCGCGTTTGATTGCTTATGAACACGGCATAGGCAAAGAGCAAACGTTGCAAGTACCTAAATATTTTCTCGTATATTTTTAAACTGTTTCTTCCACTATGGCTCGAATGGACTGTATAATATGTTTGTTATCAAAAACGCATTTGTGGTCATGAAAAATATTTTCTGGTTGGTAAACTTTGTCCGTATAATAATTTTGCACGTTTTACGTAAAATAGAAAAAGGGTTAAAACGCATCAAACAACATTTCGTTTAAATCTAGAGTGTATTATTATGTTCACGTTCTTGAAATCGCTTTTCTCAAAGTAACATTTTTAAAAGAAGGAGTAATAGATTGAAAATGGGACTATATTTAATATTGTGTGAATAATAATAATCTTAGTCATTAAATAAAAGAATTCACGCCCTGAGAATTCCGTGCCGTTATAAAAATTAGCCGGGTAATAATTCCTCTTAGAATTAAAAAACCTTCTTTCATGACATTTTTCAGGATTCTAGATCGGCGGAAGGTACCCTCTAGGTTTTGAAGAATTCGACTCGCATTTAAACTGTTATTTTTTCATTTCAAAAATTGAGGTACGGGGAATCCTTAAAATTGCTTATTAAACCTATATTTTAGTAAGCTCTGGGCAAAACAGAACTGGTAATCTAGTTTTCTTTTAATTTTCTGTAAATAAAAGTCTGTCATCACTCGATCTTTTATTACTTGAGACATAAAATGAAAATTCAGATGACCTGATTAGAAAAGAAGCTTTGTCAGCTACACGTCTTTTATCACTTTTTATACAGCTCTATAACATCTCTGTCGAAGATAAAATTTCTCAATGAATTTGTTCGGTTACGTAGGTAGTCATCAAATAAATGAATACAAGCTTCAGTCGAATTGAAATTTAAAACGAAATTGGATCATTACACACATCATAAATTTTGATATCAAAATGCAGATATACTATAATTTCATTAAAAAACAAACTTTCCGCCGAGCGGTGTAGCGTAGTGGTGAGAGCACTCCACTCGTATGCAGGAATAGTAGTTTTCGTATCCCGGCAGGGGCAGATGTGGCTAGGACTTTTTCCTACTGCCTTTCGCTAAGAAACTGTAATTCCTGTAACGGCCATCTTGTTGAGTTTTTCCATGATTTCTCTTTATTAATTCCAAATACATATTGAGATAGTACCTTATTCTTATTCGGGAGGAGCGGTCGCTTTCGGCGCCAGGTGGCAAGGGGCGCCAAATATTCAAATGCGGAAACCAAATACTATAATTTAATAGGGATGCTGACTATTTTTGGGAAAGTGTTTTAAATCGTGCATGGGTACCTAATATTGCCACAAATATTTATTATTTTTATTTAAATACAACTCAAGCCTTAAAAATCATGTATTTTAAATCCCGTTTCAAATTTCGGTCCAAAACGTCAATACTAGTCGCGTGACGTCACCTGTTCATATCAAAGGAGGCTCAAAAGTTTACACGGGAGCTACCATCCTATAGATGCGTATTCTGTGCTCATAAACGTTAGTAAACTGAGGTGATGAAAAGTTGTTTCGTAGTCGTTGCTATAGTTACATGCAATTTGACGTTTCCTATAAACAAATAATAATAAATTACACACTAAATATTAACCAAACAATGAAGTTTTTTGACAGCGGCTGAACATATGACGCCATGCGCTCTGATTGGTGACTTGAGAGTGATTTTATTAGGTTTTATTTATTAAATATTCATTAAATTGCTTAAAAATAAGGAAAAATATAGTGTTTTTTAGTATTTCTATCATAGAAACTACTTTTCGTTAAAATTATGTTTTTATTTGAATACCGTCAACATCCCTATTATATAGCGAAAGAAACTTTCTTAATGTTGAAGAAGCAGAAGTATAATTAAAGCTACTTAGTTTAATTTAAATTCAGCAAATGTTGATGATTGCAATAAAAGTTGATTTTTGAAAATTTGGGACTTACTACTTATTTAACATAAAACCGAAGTACAATTTACGTGAAGTGATAGCGTCGACCAAAGGGCGCTGAAAGACAAGCTCGTTCTACCCTGAACAAGGGCTAGGACCGGCCGCGGTGCTGGACATACCCTACTTAAAAAAATTGTTTTAGCACTGACTACTAATTGTGATATTCATTAGTTATAACTATTTAAATGTAGTACCTATGCTTATACCTACAACAATAATCTAGAATCTTCCATATAACCATTATCGCTGAACAGGACACTTTAATTTTTAAAAAATCGTTTATTTAACTAGCTATGAGTGGGGTTACGACCCCACAACGTAATTACCTTAGCACCTACTATATCTACAGAACTATTATTTTTTACGACAATCATCCAAAAGTATTAGATCGTCGAAATATCGAATATTATAATCGCGGTATATTTTAGGTAGATAATTAGTTTTAGAATCAGACGCTGGCGTTATCTCTGCAATGCCAATGCTCATAACAGTCGAGGCCGTGCGGAATCTGCGAATTTGTGACTGGCTATAATAATAACGCTCACCCTTTGGAGAAGCGTATTATATTTAAATAAACTGCTGAACGTAGTCTACATTAATTTTATAAACGCATTAGGCACTAAAGGGTTTGAACTACAGGAGAATCTCTATTTTTTAATTTTAAAGAAATTAACATTTCTTACTTTTTTAAGGTAGTTGTCGTGGTACCATATTGTCAAAAAGTTATAGATTATACGCGCCACAAAAGTATACTAGCTTGTAGCTGTCATTCATAGTTTGTACGCAACACTGTATATCCGTGGAAACGTAACCCATACAGTATTCATATATGCATGTATACTTTTCTATAAATTGTTGAACTTTAAACCGTTATTTATAAATAATTAGGCGGTCAAAAATGTTTTCTTATTTTTTTTAAACTCATAGCAAATGCATTGAAAGACTGTCAGTTTTCGGAAAGTTTCTGACAGTTAGTTCTTTTTTTATAAATAAGAAACTGGTTCAGAACTACAGAGATCGTATACAATCAATGTTAATTATCCAATTTTTAATTGAATTTATCTCGGATTATATACGGTCGATCGACTTCAAATTTTCAGGATAATTGTATTGTCATGTCTTTAATAAGCATACAAAAATTAAGAATTTTCTAACGGTGTCCCTTAACCACGACAAGTACCTTAGTACTCTAGTACAGCGGTTGTATCAGAATCACTCCTACCTACTTCGCTTAAACAACTTTTACTTCAAAAGCACAGAAATCAGTACAAATTTAACAAATTTTAGTAAAAAATAAAAATATCTGTGAATCAATTGTCGTTTTAAATTTAATTCAATTCAGTTAATTTTGTTTTTTGAAAGCCTGTTAAAGAAACCAATTAATCAACGAATAAAAACCATTCAGAGAGAAACGCTATTTTGATTCAGAAAACATAATACAGAAAAGTCATCGCAAATACGATTCCAATTAAAAATATTTTTTTTCAGGTCGCTGACGTCAACGTTTTGTTTGTTTTTGTTTTGATTAGAAGCACGTTTTTTTGTAATCAAAGTGGATTTTTCGTACACAATGTAAATTTAACAAATGTCACTTATAATTTTTTTAATTGGAAAAATCAAATTCCCGTGAAATCGCCGTGTTTTTATAAGCGCACATAGTAAGCTGTATTGAAATATTCCATACAATGCCTTAATATACTCGGGTTTGTAAACACAAGCAAACATTAAGCAAATTATATTTATAAGCTACTATATACTAAGAATGTTTTTTGTAACTTATAAAAAAATGTGAAAAGGCCATTTTGAGCTAAATTAGTACGATTCGTCATTTGTAGAGTAGAAAAGGTTGTTTTTTTTATATACTTTATATACAGTTTCCTGTCATACATTCTCATTTAATACCCATATCAACGAAGTTGTAAAGAAATAGATGATCCGCTTTTTGTGTCGGTCGCCATTTTGGTTTGGAATGAAGTTACACTACTGATTAGATTCTACTTGTCATACCCTTTTATTTGATACGCATGTGGAGGGAGTTGTAAAGAAGAAGGTAATCCGCCATTTTGTGGTGACGGCCATATTTGATCTATTATAATATCCAATATACTATGTTGTATTGTCTTCAGAACCAGAGGTGTGTGCAAAATTTCAGCTCAATCGGGAACCGGGAAGTGGATCTTTGACTTGCAAGATTTGATTACAGACATACATTTTACATCGCTCTAATGGCAGGTTTTTCAATTGGTATGAGATCAGAATCAGAATTATTAATATAACAATACAATTATATCCAAAATAAAAATATATCAGATAATTAAAAAGAGTCTTACAATCATTTGACATATATATTTATTTGACTCAGCAAATCTTTTTTTACTTTGTAGAACCTGCTGACATTTTCAAATTCGGCAGAGAGTAGATTAATGATAGCTCATATGGCGTTAGCTATACAGCTGAAAAAATCGCATTACTGATGCGGCCTGGGAGATTACCTGCTTGCTATTGTGTTTTTATGTTTGTCGTCCCCCTAAATGGCTTTATCTGTTCACCGCATACAGCCGCGATGGCGGTGATTAAAGATCTCTCCACTTCGTACAATAAAAAATTCAAAATCTAGGACATCGAAATATTTAAATTCATTTTTCAGTCTTCCAATTGCATTTTGTTTTGTTATTTTTATAACTATTTTAATTTATTCTTTTTTATACCGTCCGCATTTTTATTTAATTATTTTTTTGTGCTAATCCAGCTGTGTGTACTTTTTTGTTATTAAAATCGCTGGTTGTCATTCTGGGCACACTAACAAACGAGAAACTGAGTTAAAGATCCATTCACAGGGTGCTGGATTTCGTGCTTGCTCACTTGCTAGGTTTGGTTGCAGGCTGCCATGCATGGTATCCTGCTTGGTGATTGGTAGGGAACGCTGCTAGTTGCATAAGTGAGTTGACTTGCTAACAGATGGCAGTAAAAAATAAATAAAAAAATAATTTTCAACATTCCAATTTGTATTGTTTTAGTGTATGTGAACTAGAGAGGGCGCGAAAGTATACCGGGCACTGTGTGCGAGAGTTTTACTTATTTTTGGGTTTTACATGACGTCATTAACAATGGCTTGCAAATTGTATAACCATATTTGAAAAGGATTTCAATATTTTTTTCCAGAATAACACTGTATTATTTAACATATTTGAATAGTAAATTGAAAAGAGTTTTTCCAGCAACGTGTACCAACCTAGCATAGAAATGTTTGCAAATGAGGCAACCGAAAACTTAAAAAATATAAAATACCAAAGAATAATATATACAGGCTGTTCCTTCATTTGAATAGACGCAGAAAATTCAAACACACATACGAGTGCATTTTTTGTTTTTAGATTGTCCCATTATTTGGTCGGTCTAGTTTTCTAACATCTTGAATTAAGTAGTTTCTGAACATCTAAATCCACGGACGCTATGTAGTATATCAGTGACCACAAGACAAAACAACATATGTCGAATTAATGATAAAAAAGAGATGCATCAATTCGTAGACACACGACGGAAGCTATGCTCCTTATGCATTTCATAATAATGTTTAAAATATACGCATATACCGACACAAAAAAAAGATTTATAATTTTTGGTTTATTAATAACAGATATAAAAAAACCCGGGTCGCAGTGCCAGAACCCTGCCGACAATATAGTGTATTTGCTAATATAGGCAGTGTGGCTTTATTATGCGAACTTAAGTTGGTTTTTTGGGCAAAATAAAAAATTTGACTCCTTAATACACCCCTTAAAAGACCATTTTTTTCTCAGTTGCAATATTATTATCAATCGAACCTCTAAACTAAATTATATACACCTTTCAGCAAATAATTCACTATCTGCAAACTAGTGTTTTCATTAAATTTGTAAATCCGGTCCTGCCGGGCCAATTTTATTAAAATTTTAGGAGTACTTTTTAATTGCTATTAAAGGGTTAAATTTCAATTTTGAAACGATTCTGAGAATTTTTTAAGGATTTTTGGGCCCAAAAACTTTTTTCAACCCCTAAAAACTACCCTTAAAATGGTCCAATTTGGCCCATTTTAAATAGGGTTCTTGCGGTGGTGAATTCTAACATGTGGGCAAAATTTCGTAAAAATCAATTAACTCTTTCGAAAGTTATAGCGCACACACACACACACACACACACATATATATATATATATATATATATATATATATATATATATATATATATATAGGTATATAAATATATATATATATATATATGTACATATATATATAAACATTTTCAAAAATGGTGCCAAAGTGTTTAGGAGGTTATGAAACGTCGAGAAATTTTGGTCCGACCCCTAGGTCCCGCCATCCGACCAACGCCAATAGTGTATGTTGCCTATGGCAAATACACTAAAAACAAAATTTATAAATTTTCTCCAAAAACAATAGGGGTCTTCATGTGTGCATATAAAATATCCTCTCAAAAGTTGGTTTCAATATGCTCATCCATTTGGCCTGGATGGTATTCATAGACAAACAGTAAACATACTTTTTCCAAAATTGTTACTTTTGGACTCGGGACACCTTAAAACGAAAAAATATTTTAATATTTTGAAAAGTGAATTTTGACCCAAATTAGTCCCATTCCCCACTAGTGGAGTTGGAATATTAAAAAAAAATATTTTTTGTTAATTTAAGATTAGAACCTAAAAGATTTGAGATGGTAAAAAAAACTTTTTTAAAATAAAAATATTAACCTCCTTCACTAAATATAATCAAATTTTGAGGTCGGGTCCAATTTAAAGTAGATACTTACGTAATTAAAACTTTTAGTAATGAAATTGGCACCGACCTCAAAATTTCATTATGTCCATCTTTTTAGTGAAGGTGGTATAATTTTAAAAAAGTTTTTTTTTATTTTCTACTTCGTAGTGGATTTGATTTCGCACATTTTCAAAAACTACTGAACAGATTTAAGTAAAATTTATGTGGGATCACCCTGAAAGTGTGCCCTATTAAATAAAATAAAGAACCATCAAAATCGGTTTAGAAATGTTGGAGATATGAGGTAGCATACATTGAAAAATATTTTTTGTTTGTTATTTAAAAGCAGATGAACCGATTTTAATAAAAATGATATGGTACCAATCCGGTAGCATTCTGAACAAATTGGAGTTGGAATTTTTCAAATCGGTTTACAATTGATAAAGATATCGGTGAGCAAACAAACAAAAGAAACACAGACGAATATAGAACATTCTCCTTTTTTTGAAGTCGGTTACATGAAGAACTGGATGATTAAATCGGTATTGATCTCTTTTTACCAGAAATGCGACATAAGCACCTTTGCTTTTCGGCCACAAATATATATTCCTACACGTGTATGCTGTTTCTAGTTAATTTAACTTGGACAACCAATAAGGATATAAAAGAAGCGTTGTAGAGGGGTTCTGATCTATTTAGCCTATAGTCGTAAAAACCAATTGGATTGTTGCATCAATCCGCTTTCCCCTACATACTTACAAAACTCTCATCTCAAGAAACTACAACAGCATTCATTCTTTCACTTACTTTGTCCTTAAAACTACCAGCCAAGTAGACAGTACGAAAAAAACTTTGTAGAATCATATCTCTGGCCTCAACACAAAATGAGTAATGGCGAATTTTCTGTCAGTTTTTGTATCGTCATAGAATTATTTTAGCTATAATTTTTTTTCCGAAGAGCACGAACTCCCAAGATTGTATAGGACAATATTTTCAATTTAATATTGAAGAAAATTTTCTTTAGGAATGCATTTGTTTGAAACCTGTGCCATTTAAAGGGGAAATACGTAGTAACATTAAAGGGGAAATGATTCAGACTTGTTTGCTAATATTTCGCTTAATTAAACTCAGATCGGTACGAAATCTATCGTAAACAAAAAAAGAGGAATTTTTGCATAAACTTCTTGTAATAGAAAGTGTCTAAACACAAACAGTTTTTTATATAGATAAAAATAGAATAAAATTCGATTTTATTTAATAATATCGTGAACTTGATTCGATTATCTTTGCCTGTTGGCTGTTTGTGATCTCTCTTAGAACAGAATATATCATTAAGAGAATTTTTGGACAGATGTTGCCTTCATTTTTTTAAATTTATATTAGTTTAAAGTCACAGCCTTCTGGATTAAAACTTATATAACTTAATTATTTTTATTAACTTTTATTTAACTTGACTTGCTTGTCAGTATGTATGTTAACAGTGTTCATATATTGTAAACATATACACAATTACATATATGTATTTGTTGTTGTTTATTACATATACATATATTTATAAGTATTGGATATAAATATAATATGTAAATAATATTGCAGTCATTAACTAATACATAGTTGCTAAGAAGCTTAATAGAGCGGCTAAGCAATATTGTTAAATGTTCCCACGCAAAAAAACTGTGGCCACTTCTTTTGCACTGTAAAACTAAAAGTATTAGTCACTGCCTACAATTTTCGAACTGAGCAATAATTGTTACTTAAACCATTTTGTCTTGAAGTTATAAATGTATGCAAGTGAGATTGTTACTTTTTCAATTTTCAACTACATTAAGTTCCCAAATCTCTATATTTTACTTTTACGTAAATTTGTAAACAAATGCAGCGTAAGTATTCGAGTTATCAATTTATTGAATGTACGTATTCGTGTTTCGAAGTTTTCAAATCTCTTTCAGAGACGTATTTATTCGCCATACGCAATGTTATTAAGGCTAGACTCCAAGAGTCTGGTCTAGACGTCAAAAGGTAGACATTTTCTGCATTTAATTCATACTAGTTTTTACCTACCGCTTTTTGACTATTTATCAGTTATCCGTAATAGAATCGCTACAATAGGAATACAGAATTTTTCATGAGGAAAGAGAAATAATATTTCAAGTGAGTATTATTTTACGGTAATTGACTCCTCCGACTGTATAATATGATCTCGAGAATTTTCGAATTGTGGTCATAAAAATTCATTTTAGTCCTATTTTTATTAAAATTTTGTATAAAACTTATACCAATTTTCTCGTTTTTATCTGAATTAAAATCGTTTGTTTAGATCAGTGATGGGCAAAGTACGGCCCGCCGACGGTCCTTAAAAATCAATAGTATATGGTCCGCGATAATTATATTTTGATGGTCCAGCAATACGAAGTAAAATAATAATAATAATCAACCGTAAAAATATTTTTTTTAGAAACGGAATTATTATAAACTTTTAATGAACAATTGTGTAACTCAAATTTATATTTACCTGTGTATTTTAACTTTTATATCTACTTAAACTAAACATTTAATAGTTATAAAGCTATGAACAAGTTCCAAGTAAGGAACGAAACGTCGCTATAAATAACAAATAAGTGTTTATTTAAAAAGTCCTTTTTTCCGACAAATCAATTTTATATTAATTAGCAAGGACAAAAAAGAAAAAAAAGTAAAATAATAACTAGTCGCGTAGTTAAATTATAATTTGTAACTAACAAGTCTGTAATGTTTATTTATACGATTAAAAGATTTCAAAATAAAAAGATATTTTTGCTATAATTCTGGTCCTCCTCGAAAAATTTTTTTTAATCTTTCTGGCCCCCCATGAAGCTAATTTGCCCACCACTGGCTTAGATCAAATAAACCGTCAAAACTTGGCTAAAAGTCTTATGATAAGAATGCTACATATTTTTAGTTTATTTCGGAACGTTAACATCATAGATTGAATAAGATATTTCGTAGCAAAAAGATATTTTCGAAACGTAAGCAAGTGCATTTTACATGCTCGTAAGATAAACTTATGCGGGTGAAACTGCTAGTAAAAACACTTCGTATAATAATAATAATAATAATGCGTTTAACGTCCGTTGCTCGACTTTATGTCATAACAGACGCCATTCGCACCATTACTATTTTTTCATCTACCACTTCCCGTTATTTTCTACATTTTTTACAACTTCAACTTATGTAATAGCAATGGGCAAATGAAGGAATTATAGGAAATTAGGATAAGGTAGGTAATTTTGAACTAGGAGTTTGATAGGTAATCGGCCATGGTCTCAAATAAGGAACCATCTCGATATTTATCTGGAATTAATTGAGGGAAACCATGGAAAACCTCAATTAAGATGGCCGGTACAGGAATTACCGTTTCTCGGCGAGAGGCAGTAGGAAAAAGTCCCAGTTACATCTGACTCTGCCGGGAATCGAACCCGGATCTCCCGAATGCGAGTCTAGTGCTGTACCACTACTCTACCCAGCTCGGTTAGTAAAAACACTTCGTATGAACATATATTTGCTAATGTATAGCAAACACAGAAATGGGTCATTTTACTACCGCTATACAGGCATTAAGGCTGTCGGAACGCTCTGAATTTAAAGCCAAAAATAGAGCTTCGGCTGTCAACTAATTGTAGACTTATTTGTCAACATTCTGCAAAAATTCTTTCTCTATAATGAAGATAAAGGACAAATCTAGGTCTCTAATGGACTACTTTTGTAATTTATGTACGATTTACTAGAAAAAATTTGGCATTAATTGTGCTAAAAAAACACACGTTTTCAATGTCACACTATGACCTTATTCGTACTTATGTCACGAAACTGTTCCATCACAAACCTAAAGTGACTCTTCCTTTTTCGGAAAAGTTTTTTAAATCTTCAAAATATTTCCAAAAATTAGAGTAATCAATTGATAGCGGCACCCTTGCAAAAAATTTTTTTAGCCTCGTTGTTGGCACCAGCCAAAAATTGAAACGTGCGGATGATTTGAGCGAGACAGAGCTAATGAAGGTCACACCCACCATATGTCTTTTGCCTACCTCGTCCCTTACCACTGAATCTCAGCACAAACTAAATTCAGAGCGTTCCGACAGCCTTAAAAGCAGCTATTTTATAGAGGAATTTACAAAAATGTTTTTTAAATTTATTTTTATTTATTTATTCTTTCTTTTGTTTCAGGTATCTAATTGAAGATTTGCAATTCTTGATGCGCATTATGTATGTATGTAATTAATAATTATGCATGTAACAACTTATAGAATAAGATATTTGTAAACACTAAGTTCCGCGATTTTCAACATTTATTGTTATAAACTAACATTCAGGGTCGGACAGGGCCGGAAGTGCCCGGGTGGCTCCCCACAAGCTGGGGCCCGAGACTGGATAATGGTAGATGGGATATTTTTCTATTTCATTTCTCTCTAATGTATGAACGAACTATCTGATCTAGTGTATGTACATTTAGGTCGCAAGAGCTGGGACCTAGCCTGCGTGGGCCCCCTATCCTACCTACCGTCTGGCTTTCGGCAAGCCCCGCAAACCTATGACCGTTACAGTGTTTCCGGCACGGCTTAATTTTAATCATTCGAGCTGAAATTTTCAGAGAATCATTTTTCAATGTAATTAAAGGTTAGCATGTGACAATTTCCAACTTGTCAAAATAAGGGCCAGTCTATTAGACTGGCCCTTATTTGTAAAAGCCAATTTTTTTTCAAATTATTATTTTAGTAATTAACCGAAATAAATCAGCCGACGACACTCTCTTCTGTAGCGCGCTCCTGATTGGTCACTTTCATTAATTAATTACTAATTAACTACGTTATCAAAAAATTCCAAACATTGATTTTTGGACTCAGAATATTTTTCTTTTTCGATCCCAACAATTGGGTGCGCGGTTTCTGAGACACCCGGTATAGTATAACAGTGCTATACCATGAAAGTAACTAGATACTAATTGAGTAATAGATAAGGCGTTTGCTTAGGACGGATAAGGTCACCGGTTCGATCTCGGCGAACAACATTAAATAATTTTTTTTTACATCTATTCTATATTATTTCACTTGACATTTATTTATATATTTATTATTTCTATATATCTATACTTATATATATTACCGAGCTGGGTAGAGTAGTTGTGACAGCACTAGACTCGCATTCGGGAGGTCCAGGTTCGAATCCCGGCGGGGGCAGATGTGGCTGGGACTTTTTCCTACTGCCTCTCGCCGAGAAACGGTAATTCCTGTACCGGATCTTGATTGAGGTTTTCCATGGTTTCCCTCAATTAATTCCAGATAAGTATCGAGATGGTTCCTTATTTGAAGCCATGGCCGAAATCCTAGTTCAAAAATTATCTACTTTATCCTAATTTCCTATAATTCCTTCATTCGCCCATTGCTATTACATAAGTTCAAGTTTTAAAAATGTAGAAAAATAACGGGAAGTGTGGTAGATGGAAAATAGTAATGGTGCGAATGACGTCTGTTATGACATAAAGTCGAGAAACGGACGTTAAACGCATTATTATTATTATTATTACTTATATATATTTTTAAATATTTTTGAACTGTTTTTTTTTCAATCTTTTTTTTATTTTTGAAGCAACACTTCTAGTAATTTTTTTTAATTTAATTGCAATATTTGCCTCAACGTCAAAGAAGTTAAACTTCAATCGCACGTAAAGATTACACGGACTCATTTTTTATGACATTGCACTTTTGTTAAAACTGAATACATCCCTGAAATGTTAGTAAATATATTTCAGTACGTACACAGAAAGTTTTCAAAAGAAACTGAAGAGCTTTTTCACTCTAGTAAAATGCTTGCCTAACGTTTTTGTTAGGGTAGCTCAATTTATTCCTCTATATATAAAGAACACTGCGCCTATTATTGGAGAAAAATATTGAAAAATCATAAAAGGATTCTTATATGTTGTGTGAAAAATTATGCAAGGGATGTTAAATTGGAACGCGATATTAAATTCAATGAAAGTGGTTATAAAATTCAATTTCCCAATTTTTTTACGGTCACATTTTTTAGTAATTTATTTTTAAAATAATCGAATATTCGCAGGAAATATAACTTGTATTTATCTTGATAGTACCTTATTTTATTTAATTTATTAATTAGACAGAATAATTTTATAGTTTTTACAACGTTTGTTATTTAATATTAACGTCTGATTTTATTTAAATTGATTATAATTTAACGACCAGTCTATTTCTTGAGAAAAGTATATCAAATTCTTTCAGATCATGTCCAAATTTAGGGAAAAAATGAGGTGCGGCAGAAGTTATACTTCTTTGGCGTGATCGCGATAATTGTTATTCACATTTTCGTTAAAGTTGTACATTGATAAAGTAAAATGGTATGTCCAGGGTGATGCGAAATATAGTTGGAAAAACATTTTTAAATACAGGTTGAATTATGTTTGTGGTCTTATAATTTAGATACATTTTACGAAAAAAGTTAACCTGTATATTGACTTTTTTTCTTTTTTGTCCTTGGTAATTAATATAAAAATGATTTGTCGGGAAAAAGGACTTTTTAAGTAAACACTTATTTGAACATCAACCGTAAAAATATTTTTTAAAAAACGGAATTATTACAAACTTTTTAATGAACAATTGTTTAACTCAAATTTATATTTACATATGTATTTTAACTTTTATATCTACTTAATCAAAACATTTAATAGTTAGAAAGCTTGAAAAAATCCCAAGCAAGGGACGAAACGTCGCTATAAATACCAAATAAGTGTTTACTTAAAAAGTCCTTTTTCCCGACAAATCATTTTTTTATGTTAACCTGTATATTTTGTTTTAAATTAAAAACCAACGAAAGTACATACACCCCTTAAGAAAAGAAGTAAATATAGCAGTACTTTTTTTGTACAGAAATTGATAGCTTGTGCAAAATATAACGGGATCTGAAATGAGATTAATTCTGTAAAAAATGTAGCCAATTTAGCAAATGAATCTCTTAATACCTAACCGTTAGTTTGAATTATAAGTATCTGCTGGCATCTGATGTACGCTTACACAACAAATAGCTTGTTCACTGAACGCTACCGACAGTCGATTAATTATTTAGCTGCCGCTTCCTTTTTTAGTGTATTTGCCATATGGCAACATACACTATTGGCGTCGGTCGGATGGCGGGACCTAGGGGTCGGACCAAAATTTCTCGCCGTTTCATAACCTCCTAAACACTTTGGCACCATTTTTAAAAATGTTTATATATATATGTATATATATATATATATATATATATTTATATATATATATATATATATATATATATATATATATATATATATATATATATATATATATATATATATATATATATATATATACGTATTTATATATATATATGTGTGCGGGCAATAACTTTCGAAAGAGTTAATTGATTTTAATGAAATTTGGCCCACGTGTTGAAATCCATCACCGCAAGAAGCCTATTTAAAATGGGCGTAATCGGGTCATTTTAAGGGTAGTTTTTAGGGGTTGAAAATTGTTTTTGGGCCCCAAAACACCGAAAAAATTCTCCGAATCGTTTTAAAATTGAAATTTAACCCTCTGGTAATAATTAAAATGTGTCCCTAAAATTTTAATAAAATCGGCCGGACAGGACCGGATTTACAAATTTTATGAAAACACTATTTTGCAGATAGGGAATTTTTTACTGAAAGGTGTATATAATTTGGTATATAGGTTCGATTGATAATAACAGTGCAATTAAGAAAAAAAAATGTTATTTTAAGGGGTGTATTAAGGAGTAAAACTTTTTATTTTGCCCAAAAACCGACTTAAGTTCGCATAATAAAGCCACACTGCCTGTATATCAAATACACTATATTGTCGGCAGGGTTTTGGCACTGCGACCCGGGTTTTTAATTCATTAAAACTCTCTACGTTCATGATACATTTTTAATCTAATTTTTTGTCTAATATACCAGAATTTCAGTTATACGTCTCTCAGTTACTAAATTCTCTTTGTAGATCGCGGATGAATGTTTGCTGAAAAAGTATCTAGACCTTATATAATAAAAAAACCGAGCTGGGTAGAGTAGTGGTGACAGCACTAGACTAGCATTCGGAAGGTCCGGGTTCGAATCCCGGCGGGGGCAGATGTGGCTGGGACTTTTTCCTACTGCCTCTCGCCGAGAAACGATAATTCCTGTACCGGCCATCTTGATTGAGGTTTTCTATGGTTTCCCTCAATTAATTCCAGATAAATATCGAGATGGTTCCTTATTTGAGGCCATGGTCGATTACCTATCAAACTCCTAGTTCAAAAATTACCTACCTTATCCTGATTTCCTATAATTCCTTCATTCGCCCGTTTCTATTACATAAGTTGAAGTTTTAAAAATGTAGAAAAATAACGGGAAGTGTGGTAGATGGTAAATAGTAATGGTGCGAATGGTGTCTGTTATGACATAAAGTCGAGAAACGGACGTTAAACGCATTATTATTATTATTATTATTATTATTATATAATAAAAAAAAATCTTAAAAAAATTGAGCTTCCAAAAAACTACCAATTAAGGTTTTGAGATCGGTTCCAGTTTAATTATTATAATTTTTGAAATTGTACTTCTTTTGGCGCATTGAGGGTAAAATTTTCTCTGTTACAAAAGGTACGCACGCAGCATGCAACGAACATGAGATACCAAGGTTGAAAACATTTTCAAAATGTTTTTCTTTTTTTACTTTTTTAGCTGTATGACACTTAAAACGACTATTATAGTCGTCTAGTATATAGTTTCCAGATGACGGCAAGTTCTTTGATTTCTTTGTCTGAGCTTCTTATATGGCCAACTTCATACTGTCGAATTTTCGTTAGCTGTACTCGCGCAACTTCCGTTGTTAATCTCAACGCGTCAAAAGAAGTGTTACTTTAAAAATTAGTTGACATATAACTTTTAAAATGTTTTCATTTTCATTTCGTCAAAGTTCTTTTAACACAAAAAAATTTGACATTTGTAGCGAATTCTGGCAAATAAATAATCCTCTTCTTGAAACATCTGTTGTATATAATATGATATTCGTCAAATAAAGATGGAATTCAGCATTTTTCGCCAGCGAATGGTGAACGTCGTTGCAAATAAAACATACGTGCAAAATGCATACGTTGCAATGAATTGCATGCTACATTTTATTGTGACAAACCACGTTAGAGATGCAGAAGGTAAAATAAAAAAGCTTTTTAGTAAGAAGGTTCGAACTATTGAATATAGCTGTAGTGACACCACGCGGCCACTTTGAACTAATCGACTTATTTATTTTTATTCGGAATGTGCGAGCAAAAAAGAAAAACCCAGGTCGCAATGCCAAAACCGTGCCAACAATATAGTGTACTTGCTAATACAAGCAGTGTGACTTTATTATATGAATTTGTTTGTTTTTGGGGAAAAAAAAATTACTTCTTAATACACCCCTTCAAATACTATTTTTTCTTAGTTTCAATATTTCGTCTCTGTTTTTATCAATTCATCATGTGCACAAAATTATATACAGACTACAGTAATTATAATTTTTTATCTTCAAAAGTGTTTTCATGAAATTTATAAGTCCGGTCCTGTCGATCCTTTTAATTAACACTAAATGGTTAAATTTTCATTTTGAACCAATTCCGAGAATTGTTTCGGTGTTTTTGGGCCTCAAAACTACTTTAAACTCCTAAGTAGGCCCCTTAAAATGGTCCTATTAAGTCCATTTTAAATAGGCTTCGTGCGATTAACATTTATTCTACGATAACACATTCAATAAACAACTTTCCCATAATAAAGCATATTTATAAACAGTATTTCACATTCTTCAAGAGTCAATTTTACATTAGGCAGCATTAGAATATTATGAACATTTACTCAAACGAGAGCTACCTAAATCTAAGAGTGAATCAAAGGTGAAATTTCTCTTATTATAGGAGAAATTTCACCTTTGATTCACTTTACTACACTAAGATTAAAAATTAGTAATCTTAGTGTAGTAAAGTTCTTCTAAATTCCTTACACTGTATAATAAATGATAATTCAGCTGCCGCGATAATAGAACATTCGGGTTTGAGCTCGACAGTAACATTGTTTGTATAATAAATGTTTCCAATATTGGATTGTAACGTCAACAATGAGTGTTTTATAATATAGTAGCAAACTATAGCTATCCATTTGTATATTTATAACCTTACGTTCTCATTCCGTAAGCTGTTAATTTATTAATATCAAATTAAAGGAGCAAGGATGGACGTTACTTTAGTGTTGGATTTTAATTGTATCTTTTTTTTAGTTTCATAAATTAATATTATATACCAACAGTCTCCATTTGTAGCATCATTACTCTCAGCGCCATCTTGATAAACGCTTTTTGCGAATATCTCGAGAACCGCTGGTCTAATATTTTACATAGATTAGGATTAGTTATAATAACTATTATAATAATAGCGACTAATGTATCATCAGTCGTTTACGAACTATTTAGTAAAAACTAAAACCGAATCTTTTCAGCGCAATAACTGTTAAAATATTGATTTTACAAAGAAATTATTTGAAGCAAAAATTGACAACATTCGTTTTTCTACAAAAAATATTTCTTGCATTCCCTTCGTAAAACAATCCGTTCTTAAGATATTCGCAAAAGAAATGGCTGCTAAAGGTAGTTGTCGTAGTTAAGGCACACCGTCCGAAAATTCTTGATTTTTGTACACTTATTAAGGACATGATAATACAATTACCCTGAAAATTTGAAGTCGATCGACCGTATATAATCCGAAATAAATTCAATTAAAAATTGGATAATTAACATTGATTGTATACGATCTCTGTAGTTCTGAACCAGTTTCTTATTTATAAAAAAAGAACTGTCAGAAACTTTTCAAAAACTGACAGTCTTTCAATGCGTTTGTTATGAGTTTAAAAAAAATAAGAAAAAATGTTTGTCCGTCTAATTATTTATAAATAACGGTTTAAATTTCAACAATTTATAGAAAAGTATACATGCATATGAATACCGTTTGGGTTACGTTTCCACGGATACAGTTTTGCGTACAAATCATGCATCACTTAGCTACAAGCTAGTATACTTTTGTGACGCGTATAATCTATAATTTTTTGACAATATTGTACCACGACAACTACCTTAACTTGTTTTTATACTCAGAATCGACTCACAAACAAAATCAAATCACAAAATTGTTGTTGTATTATGTTTTCCAACTGGGTCAATATAATTTCCCAATCTGTGGTTTTGATTCATTCTTTATATCACGTGACTTGAGTGCACGTTTTATTCGTGTTAAATAAAGTAGATATGTATACTTGCTCTGAGATGCATTCTTGAGATAAGAACAACGTCAAAGAAGTCGTCGACTTGCTTCTATATTCGATAGAAATTGCTTGCACATTATATACTAGTTGTATGAACATCAGACAGTCGAAGCGCCATGTCGTCGTATTTTGCATTCTACCAACATGCAAACAAGTTGAAGCTTCAAACATAATACTGTCAGTTTACAAGCAAACAGTATTAATGTGCAATAAGACTGAACGTTCCTGCCAACTGAGCACGTTATTCTATAATAGATATTCTGAAGTCATGAGATTCGTTTCGTTTCGTCGTGTCGTGTCGTGTCGAGTTCCGAAACTATTGCTGCGACATTTCACAGTATCTCCAGCATATAGGATGTCGTGCAGAGTTGACGGCCGATAAACGTTTCTGTCAACTGAGCACGTTATCCTATAATAGATATACTGACGTCGTGACAGGTTCGTTTCGTCGTGTCGTCTCGAGTTGCGAAACTATCGCTGCGACATTTCACAGTATCTCCAACATATAGGATGTCGTGCAGAGTTGACGGCCGATAAACGTTTCTGTCAACTGAGCACGTTATCCTATAATAGATATACTGACGTCGTGACAGGTTCGTTTCGTCGTGTCGTCTCGAGCTGCGAAACTGTCGCTACGACATTTAACAGTATCTCCAACATAGAATGTCGTGCAGAGTTGACGGCCGATAAACGTTTGTGTCAACTGAGCACGTTATCCTATAATAGATATACTGACGTCATGACAGGTTCGTTTCGTCGTATCGTCTCGAGCTGCGAAACTGTCGCTACGACATTTCACAGTATCTCCAACATAGGATATCGTGCAGAGTTGACGGCCGATAAACGGTTCTGTCAACTGAGCACGTTATCCTATAATAAATATACTGAAGTCATGAGATTCGTTTCGTCGTGTCGTCTCGAGTTGCGAAACTGTCGCTGCGATATTTCACAGTATCTCCAACATAGGATATCGTGCACAGTTGACGACCGATAAACGGTTCTGTCAACTGAGCACGTTATCCTATAAAAGATATACTGAAGTCATGAGATTCGTTTCGTCGTGTCGTCTCGAGCTGCGAAACTGTCGCTGCGATATTTCACAGTATCTCCAACATAGGATGTCGTGCAGAGTTGGCGGCCGATAGCTTCGTACCGTTGCAATATCGTCATCTTAAGATTCTCAGTGATGTCTCCCAAGACCATGCGACATTACGAGAATTTCTAACATAGGATGACGTGCCGAGCTAATAGAAAGAGCTTTCAGATTGCATTTCACGGTATTTAATATAATATGATTATACATGTACTTAGTCTTTTATCTAACACTGTTCTATGAAGCACTGCATTGACCTTCATGTCAACTGTCAAATCTCATAATCGACAATTCATTCGTTGTAATAATCATATCGAATGCATAGACAGATAGAATGAATTGTGTTTTCACTCGCGTCCTAAACCACCCCGAGATGCTTATGTCCATTGCACAGTACTAAATACGAATACTTACATCTTTTATCTTTGTCTGTACTATGAAGCACTGTATGTAAGTGACTCTTTCAAGACTGACAATCTAAACCGAGAAGTAATTCTTTTGAGTTAAAACATTCAGACCTCCTATTATTATCATGCATCGTGCCAAGGAATTATCTCGAAACAGTCGTTCAATAATCAAGCAGCCTTTCGATTATTAAAATCAACAATTTTTTCCAACTCTAACTATATAATATGTGGATGTTGATCACTCGTGTTTTGATCTTTTCTCTTTGCAATAGGTATATTATTAATCTGTTAAGAAAACACGACTGTTGCGTTATCAAAAGAAAAATGAATAGTGCTACAACTTCTACGTGACATAGATAATCTAGCTATTTAGTTCCAGTAATATCCGTGATCTTTCCTCTCTGTAAGGATTATGAAGCCAAATAACAAATAAAATATACATCGCGCATGTTTGATAGAGAAATCATAAGATTTAGCTGTACTTGCAATATTATGTTCCATATTAAAGTCAAATATTATACAAAAATAATGCAGATAACGTCATCATGTGTGGTTACATTAACTGAAAATAAATTAGTATTGTTTTTAGTGTATTTGCCATATGGCAACATACACTATTGGCGTCGGTCGGATGGCGGGACCTAGGGGTCGGACCAAAATTTCTCGACGTTTCATAACCTTCTAAGCACTTTGGCACCATTTTTAAAAATGTTTATATATATATGTATATATATAGATATATATATATATATATTTATATATATACGTATATATATATGTGTGCGGGCAATAACTTTCGAAAGAGTTAATTGATTTTAACTAAATTTGGCCCACGTGTTAAAATCCATCATCGCAAGAAGCCTATTTAAAATGGGCGTAATCGGGGCATTTTAAGGGTACTTTTTAGGGGTTGAAAAAAGTTTTTGGGCCCCAAAATACCGAAAAAATTCTCAGAATCGTTTCAAAATTGACATTTAACCCTTTAGTAGTAATTAAAAAGTGTCCTTAAAATTTTAATAAAATCGGCCCGACAGGACCGGACTTACAAATTTTTTGAAAACACTAATTTGCAGATAGTGAGTTATTTATTGAAGGGTGTCTTTAATTCGGTGTAGACGTTAGATTGATAATAATATTACAATTAAGAAAAAAAATGTTATTTTAAGGGGTGTATTAAGGGGTTAAATTTTTTATTTTGCCCAAAAACAAACTTAATTTCACATAATAAAAGTATAAAACCACACTGCCCTATACAAACAAATACACTATATTGTCGGCAGGGTTTTGGCACTGCGACCCGGGTTTTTTTTTATTATAACCGAGTAAGCAGCCTAGTGATGAGAACATGACTCACACTCGAAATGTACTATAGAATCGAATCCCGGCGGGATTAGATGTGAGCTAGGATGTCTTCCTACTGCCTCACGTCGAGAAACAGTAATTTCTGTGCCGACAATTTTGTAGAAGTTTTCCACTATTTTTTTTTCTCCAGTAATTTCACCTAGACATGCTTCCAGAATTTTTATGGTTCATAATTATAAAAAGCGTGGGTCGTTAGTGTAGTAAATTACCGTAGAGCTTACGACCCACGCTTTTACAAATATGAACAGAAACTTTAGTGGAATGTATTAAAAGCTTGTTTCGATTTTTTAAAATTTTTAGTGGATGTTAATATATTGTAGATATTAATGAGAAAACGACACGTTCTCCCACCATCACCACCGGGACTTCCACTACATGTTATTTATTCCACTTTTTTACTTGCTATTCAAATATTATTGTAATCAAAATACTAGAATTTGTCACCAAACTTGCATACGATTGCAATGTTTCAAGTCATTTGGGCAAGTGAAATTTGATAAAAAATACGTACCTACGTTTGTTTGGACCAGAATATAAGACCAGCTACAGATAATTAAAATCGGTCTAGCTGTTAGAAAAAGTGCTCGGAAGTTTTTCAATTATCGAGTCTAAGTGGGACAGGACGAAATAAATATTTAAATTTAAAAAAATAAAAACTACATCAAACGTCGACATGGCATGATTGAGTTCGATATTTCAAATAAAACAAATTGCATTGCTCTGACATCTGATGTCTGACAGATGCACTATCGTCGATACAATGCAAACTAGAACGCTGAAAACGTTTTGTTTGCGCTAGAACTTTATTGATACCAGCTTCAATTGATGGATAATAAAACTTGAAAGCTTTTTTATCTTTATGTACTCTCGAAAATCCTATTTTTGGCTACATAGCAGAATATCTGCACTTTAATGAGTAGATATATGGAATCATTTTATTTCAACGTTGATACAGGATGTTCGGTAAATGCAACTGTCTTTTCTAAAAATTGCAGTCTGGGATCTCATAAAGCTAGTCTTGGGAATAATCGAATGATTCATTCGAAATTATTCCTTCAGCTGATGTATTATAATAATAGGTGTGTGTTGGTACTATACGTGAATGATTCAATGTTTTAACTCTCGAACAAATTTTGCTCTCGGTTTCGATTGTCACTATTGAGAGTGTCTCCTACATACACTGCTAGTACAGACGCAAATAAAAGACATATATATTATAATCCTATGCAGTGTCAGCAGGCCTGTCGTTTGAGACTGAATTCAAATAAATGGAGCGAGAACTTAGAAAATGGCAACCATCTGAAGATTAATGAAATCTCACCAGCGCATGATTCCGTCTACCGGTAGTCCCACGACTGCCAGGGCATTTTTTTCACAAATTATAATAAAAATTAAATGTTCTTGGTTTCCGGGCTTGTACGCCGTGGTCCTTTGGTATTTCTACCTGACGTTTCGTCTACAACTGCGGTAGACATTATCAAAAGCGATGTGGTAGCGGGCGAAGTGTCCTTCTCGACTACTGCTGCTCCTTCTTCTTTTGTGCACCGTTGGTTGTCGTTCTCTACTCGGTCGTAGTTTGCTCTTCTCTGATTGGTCGTTGGGTTCATTAGCTTAGTGTGCTTCAGTGCTGGTGTCCAAGTCTTACTGAGGTGCAGACCTTCTTCTTTTCTGTTGAAATTGTGCGTGTGTTTTTGTATTTCTATGGCTTTCCTGAATATGCGCGGATTGTAACTCGCTGTTTTGTCTATTACCTCCGTATCATCGAAAAGGTTCTTGTGATTGTCCAGCGTTAACATGTGTTCAGCTATTGCAGATTCAGGTAGAAATACCAATGGACCACGCCGTACAAGCCCGGAAACCAAGAAGTTTTGCAACAACACCAGCCGTGGAAGCCTACACAAAAATTAAATAGTTAGCTTGACGGGAAAATTGTAAAGAAGGAGATTAAATGCTTGTAAACACAGCTTAAAAACATATCGTTCTGTCGTTCAATTAAAATCTAGAATGCTTTTCTTATGAAAATTGTTAAACCAGATTTTCTGACAATGCGCTCTGCAACCCGGCATTAATATATTATATGGTAAAGGCAAAAAGTGCTTTCAGGTTGACAGTCAGTAATTTTCTTCAATGGCTACCACGTACGGAATATTATAACTTCGAACATTAAGCAGTTTCAATCAATTTTAATGACATCCAAGTGCGGATGACATATAAAATACCATAGACCTCAAATATATAATAGACTAGTGCTGAAGTTCTGAACGCATTATCAGATAATTTTATTCGACAATGACCTTATAATGTAAACAACGCATATTTGTTCAGAAGAAAAGCGTTATAGAATTTTCTGTCCAAAAAATAAGGTTAAGCCTCGGCTTCATAAGATAACGGTACCGTAATATGATGACGAATGGCAGTACAAAAAACTTGTGAATAGAAATAAATGAGTGTCGCCGCTACCGTGAAAACAGCTTCTATGTGCATGGTTTTTGTTAAGTCATTCACTCTCACTATCAAGGCTTACCTAATGTAGGCAAAGTACCAATACAAGTTTCAGTAATAAATTGAATTCTAATGGATACTTTTAGCAGATTTAAGATTAGAACTTTGAAACTAGAGGTTTGTAATGATTCCCATAACTATATTACGTCTAACGTTTTAACCAAGTTTCTAAATTCGACATATTATATGTACAGTACGTATACATATAATAATAAAACCGTAACGTCAACAGTTTCTTAAGTTAATACAACGTTGTGTTTAACTTTATTGTACTATTTTAATGATTTACACTAGTCCACATGTAGTTGTCTACAGAGTAACCACCAAATATTTAAGCATCCTAGTTAACTAATTAATAGTACCCATATGTTTTGCTCCATCATCCACGTTTTTATTTTTTATTTTTAAGTGAAACTTTTTCATGTCACGGAAGTGTATGTTCGTATGTTAAAAAATAAAAAACGTAACGAAAAGTGAAACGCTTATACTTGCCACTAGTGTGTTATTGAAAGACAGGGAAGAGGGAAATATCAATCATCGCACTCCTTACGTAGTAAATCTCAAATACTGTGAGACGTGCTTGTTTCAATTTTCGTTACGCTCTGTCATAGCCCCGCTCCCTGTAGCCAGGTCTGTGTTTTTGTATTCGGATATTACTAAAGAGTTATTGTACAAATTTTCATAGTGCCTCAAATACCTACCCAAAAAATGCTTTGTAGTTCTCCTACTATTTGGGCTCCGTATGAATCAATTAGAATCGATATATCTATTTTTTGTCCAGACCTAGAGAGAACGCGGTCATGGTGATTACATAGACAAAGACGACTAAGTGATTGAAGATATTAAACCCGGACACTTTGCCACTCACATCACACAAAAGTTGAAGAGCTTTTCATCTCAGAATAAGCGTGCATCGGAATACATGAACGTGCTTTACTGTGCTGACTTCGAAGTGTATCAGCACTATGTGACGTCAGAGTTTTGAAAAGCTTTCATAAATACGCTATCCAGTATATAACATGTCTATAAAAATTATCTTTTTTATCTGTATTATTATTAAATTCCTCATATGTAGGTATGTGTGTTCAAACGGATTTAGCTTAAAAACTATTTAAGGTAGTTGTCGTGGTACAATATTGTCAAAAAGTTATAGATTATACGCGCCACAAAAGTATACTAGCCTGTAGCTAAGTGATCCATAATTTGTACGCAAGACTGTACCCGTGGAAACGTAAGTCGTAACCCATACAATATTCATATGCATGTATACTTTTCTATAAATTGTATAAATAATTAGACGGTCAAACATTTTTTCTTATTTTTTTTAAACTCATAACAAATGCATCGAAAGACTGTCAGTTTTTGGAATGTTTTTGACAGTTAGTTCTTTTTTTATAAATAAGAAACTGGTTCAGAACTACAGAGATCGTATACAATCAATGTTAATTATCCAATTTTTAATTGAATTTATCTCGGATTGTATACGGTCGATTGATTTCAAATTTTCAGGATAATTGTATTATCATGTCCTTAATAAGTATACAAAAATTAAGAATTTTCTGACGGTGTGCCTTAACCACGACAGCTACCTTAACAAGTTTTGATGAAATATTATGTTTTATTTTACTAAATTAATTACATTTAGGTTTACTTGAGCCAATTTATTTGGGTTTTCTATTTTATGACAATAAAATATAGACTATATTACTCAGGGATAGTGTAGTTTTTTATTAGCGAAATAATTTTTAGAATGCATTCAGTAGCTCCAAAGATTACCGCTTACAAGCATAAATCGTAGATTTTGAATTATTTTCTACAAACTTTATTTCGGTTTCTGTCGGGTTAATATTAAAAAAAATGTTGAAGACACCTCGTATCTGTGACCTGTCACCTTGAATATAAATGTCGGGTGATATATAGACGCTGTTGTAACCAACTCACCAAATTTACGTTACATTCAGTGAATTTTCGGTTGTCGCGATTTCTATTTCATGTAGATATTACATAAAACTCGGGTATTTACAACGGAACAGACATACACTTTTACATTTAAAATGTTATCGTGTGCGGTAAGTTTACCCTCTGAGCTTTATAGGTTTGGTAAACATTTCCTAAAGGAGATAATTAGCCGTATTCTACTATTTTTGTTCGAATCACTGTTCTTACGTAACCACAGTGATTACAAAATTTATAAGCACTGTCTGTAATCACTAATGTTTAATGTGCTAATCTGGTAAAGCATTAATAACTAGTGATTATGCGAGTGTTTACAAATCTTTTTTGTCACTCGTTTCCAAAAAAACGCACTCATAAAGAGTTGTCTGAATTTAATTACAAATCTATTTTGTGCGGTTACCACGGTTATATACTTTTGAATTTTGTGTTAGTTGTCAAATGCTGAAAATAATTAATTATTAATAATAATTATTATTATTATAGATAATAAAATCACAAAAAGACGACAAAAAAAGTATCATCTAATCAGTACAAATTGATGATTGATTTTATTGACGCTAATAAAAATATGTTGAGTGGAAAACTTTCATCAACCGAATCCACAATTGTGGATAAAAAATGGGAAAAATTAGCCCTTATACTGAATTCCAATTCAAATTTCGGATTAATAAAAAACGTAAAAGAATAATAAAAAAATGTATAACGCGTGTACGTTATAATATAATTCTATTATTAACCTGTTTTCATTCTCAATTAACTCAAAAATAAGTAAGTGAAATATTTCGCGGTCCATTTTAATTAATAAACAGTCAAAGTGTCAGCTTAACAACAGCCATTTACAAGTTACAATTTATCCACTCTTATAAACACGTCACATGATCATTTTAACCACTTGTGGCAAACACTTTGCTTAGCAGAATAAGAAACAAATAAAATCGGTTGCCCAGAGTGTTTATGTTGCTAAGCACTTGGTAATCACCGTGATTATCATTAGTAGAATAGCCCTGATTATAATTATTGAGTAGTCGCCGATTTTAAGCATTTTTTGAGGCTACGCGCCAAAATGCTATGAATAGAAACAACATAGTGACTTTCTCTCATCAGAGACCTTTGACTGCTAAACGAAATTGTAAACTTGAAATTTGGCATATAGTTAGAGTACCTACTGCGATCCACAAATTAAAATAACGTCCTATGCATAATATAACAAAGTGGATTAATTTTCCTGTGTTGGTATACAGTTTTATTGCAACGAATTGCAAAGTCCACGTACTGCCAGAGTTGTTTGTGAAGGTATACTTCTTTTGGTACATTGAGGGTAAAATTTTAGCAGGCAACAGAAGTTGCACGCGAACAGCTAACGGAAATTCGAAAGTATGAAGTTGGCCATGAAGGACCCAGACTGAAATGACAATTTCTGGAAACTATATAATAATATGCTAAACGTCTATAACCTCTGACTACAACCATTAGTCGTTTTAAGTGTCAAAAATCAAAATAAAATTTTCAAAGAGTTTTCAAAAATTTGAGGTTAATTTTTTGTAAGTATTATTCTTTAATTTTTTGATGATTTTATTGCAATAAATAATTTGCATACCTGTATATTAAAAATTAGTTTTTAATCACGCCAAATAAGTATAACTTCAAACGTGTATACATAAGTCCACGCACCTACTTTTTAGAATTCGTACCTCAAAAACAAAAATCGGAACCCTTATAGGATCACTCACGTGTCTATCTGTCCATCTGTCACAGCCAATTTGCTCCGAAACTACTGGACCGATTGAGTAGAAATTTGGTATACACATGTAAGTCGGTGACCCAAAAACGGGCGTGTAACGTAAATAAAAGAATTTTGAACATGGAGGTCATTTTTGAGAGGCAAATTAGGAAATAAAAAAAAAGTTTTGCAAACTATATCGTGTAACATATCAAATGAAAGGGCTTATAGTAAGGGTCTCAAATCTATATTTTTTTATAATTTTAAAGTAAATAGTTTTAAAGTTATTTTAGAAAATAGATGAAAATTAACCACCTCCCACCTTATCTCCAAAACTAATGAACCTAAAATTTTGAAAAAATAGGGGATGTAGGATGTCAGCCATAGTTTACAGGAACGAAAATCCTAAGTCTGAAAGTAGTACTCACGGAAAACGGAATAGCACGAAACCCTCTCCTCACGCATTCGACTCGCAGTTGACCGGTTTTTATGTTGTTGAATACGCCTGCAACAGCGGACGTGAAATATGTACCTGCCCAGCCGAATGCATTGTACCATCATACTCGCAGTACGCGAAAAGAGTATATTTTAACTGAATTTATGATTCGAAATGTGTTTTGAGACATTTTTAGAGTTTTTCCCGAGATAATTTATGATCCTAGTGCAGTTCAAATCAAATATTTCTTAAGAAAAGTGTTCATGGAATTGAAACGATATTTATAGACTAAATCGGAAACTGTCGACAGAGATTTTTAGACACTACGATCAAAACGAGTATTGCAATTTTTAAATTCAACTATTCGTAGAATGTAATAGACGCTGATAACATCAGCTGTTGAGCATCTATAATCTACAATCTAACCAAAACGCGGATAATTTTATTTAGGCACTGCACCCATTTTGACGGCCATTTAAAAAAAACCTTTTATAAAAAATCAAATTTTCTTCAAAAAAGTCACTAAGATCATATATATTAGTTTAAGGAAACTAAAAAACATGCATAGCAAACCGAACTAAAACATGAAAAATAATTTTTAGTTATTAATTGTATTGAGTGTGTGGACTTTCTATCGCTGTTAAACAAAATTTTAATAATTAAAAATATTTATTGCTAGAAAATGTTCGGGATCCTTACTAAAACTTTAGTAACGTAACCCAAGGTGTAAAAAAAATGCCATAAAACATCTTTCGTCGCATGCGCTGCGGAAACTATTGATGATAGAACAAAAGTATGTTCTACAATATTAAAGAACATATCAATAACTACAAAAAACTTCGCATTACTATATGTCCAACTATTATCGTTATGTCACAATAACCACTTTTTACATTTTAATAATCTATATAGATAAAAGACGATGTATATGTAATCTATGGACTCCAAACGGGTAGACCATTTATGATGAAATTTTCAGACAATCTTTAGATTAGCCCAGCGGGTGATCTTCTGAAGTTTGGTAGCGATCGAATCAACAGAATTTTTTTAATTTCTTTTTGGGAAATAAGATTTTTCTTCGATTTTTGAACATTCACAAATAAAAGCGATTGAATTCGCGCAAATTCAATACACGTTGAGAATTTAATGATAATGATTGTCATCTTTTATATCCTATATATTACATTTACACCCGGGCGAAGCCGGACTGGGCCGCTAGTTATTAAATAAAGTATAATTACTTCAAACACATTTGTATACGTGACAATACTGAAATCATCAACAAAACAATAGTTATCTATTTTATTAGTTAGTGAGTTACAGTGCCAACATTGAAACACTAAATTCTAGTTGAATGAAGGTAGATGCAGTGAGCTATCTCACATCCTGTAGTTATATACATATTAAAAGCTCTTAACGGACAAAGTATTATACTATGTAGCGTTCAGTAGTTGGCAAAGTATAAAAGCTGCTGCACGGAGTTGTTTGTATGTGTTTAAAACTTTGTAAACAAAGAAAACAATATGTCTGTTCATCCCAGTCGGTCACACAAACTTGTAAAACTCGGTAATAAAAGATTCGTCTAAACCTACCTAATGCCGCGTTCCAACGGCGATCCATGTGGCAAAATGATTAAGAGAACTTAGACTCGCAATCAGAAGATTAAGAGAACTTAGACTCGCAATCAGAAGATTAAGAGAACTTAGACTCGCAATCAGAAGATTAAGAGAACTTAGACTCGCAATCAGAAGGTACTGGTTTCGATTCCTGACGGGGGTATATGCCGTGATTCGAGGTCTATGGACACAAAAGCTGTGGGGGCCTAAGGATATCGAGAATGGATGAATATTAACCCGTTGTGTGCCAGACCTAAAAGTATGACAGTGTGCTAGTGGTACTTAAACGTACCGTTATTTTCCAGACGAATATCTCTAAAAGCCAATTCAGACTAGCCGTTCTCGGTTACGATTCACCGGTCCGGTTGGGAGCTCGACCAATCAGGGCGTAGTCGTTTGACCGCAATCGGAAACGACTACGCCCTGATTGGTCGAGCTCCCAACCGGACCGGTGAATCGTAACCGAGAACGGCTAGTCTGAATTGGCTTTAACACAGCTCACTAAATCGTTGATTTCGTATTAATGGTACTTTAAAACTAGTACAGATCCTGTACGTATATTATGTTAGGTTGGTGTCACTATTGTTTGAAGTTTTATTAGTTAGAATTAGTTGGAATTATATGACGAAAATATGTTTGTGGGAATACAAAGGCTCAAAAAAGCGATACTTTTGAGTACCACTAGCACACAATGGGTTAAAACACATAATGCAGTTTGTTAAAGTGATCAATTGATTGCAATGTGCTTGTATATAGATATTTTTTCTTCAGAAATTTAATTTTATATCAGATTGTACGGGTCCTTAATTAGTGGGGCTCCGTAGGCCTGAGTGTCAAGTGTCCTTATGTAAATCGGACACTAGGTAGATGTGACTAGGACTTTTTCCTACAGTAGGCTTGCGTCGAGAAATTCTTGTAGCGGCCATCTTGTTGACATTTTTCATGATTTCACCGAGCTGGGTAGAGTAGTGGTGACAGCACTAGACTCGCATTCGGGAGGTCCGGGTTCGAATCCCGGCGGGGGCAGATGTGGCTGGGACTTTTTCCTACTGCCTCTCGCCGAGAAACGGTAATTCCTGTACCGGCTATCTTAATTGAGGTTTTCCATGGTTTCCCTCAATTAATTCCAAATAAATATCGAGATGGTTCCTTATTTGAGGCCATGGCCGATTACGTATCAAACTCCTAGTTCAAAAATTATCTACATTATCCTAATTTCCTATAATTCCTTCATTCGCCCATTGCTATTACATAATTTGAAGTTTTAAAAATGTGGAAAAATAACGGGAAGTGTGGTAGATGGAAAATAGTAATGGTGCGAATGGCGTCTGCTATGACATAATGTCGAGAAACAGACGTTAAACGCATTATTATTATTATTTTTCATGATTTCTTTCAGTAATTTCAGATAGTATAATCATAATATTCACTACTAGTACACTAAAACTTAAGTAATATCTTTTTAAATGTCTAATTTTCATACTGGAAGCTTGTTCTGTACTTTTTTTGCTCTTTTAATTTTTTGCGTTTTATTTTACTCTTTTTAGTTTTTTTAAACAATTTTTTGTTAAAGCTTGTTTATAGTCACTAGCAGCTCGGTTCAGCTTCACCCGGATTTGTAGATTGTCTATTAAAGATAGACATATTATGTTGTCGCGGACATTTTTAATAGAATATAGCTGAATTAACCCGGCGTTGTCCGATAATAACGGCCCTCAGTTTTGAGAGTATAAATAGATATAGTGTAAAACAACCCTACATATTTTATCTCGGTATTCGTGGAAGTCAAAACAAATCTCCAGCTTGGAGAACTTCTACACTGCACATCGTGTGAAGTCAAAAATGCTTTGAATTAAAACAAATATATGCAAGCTTAATAATTCAACAATAATTTTCAAAAGCGACCTGTCAATTACCATTTATTTTTATCAACAAACAGCAACACAAAGCAGGCGTAGTTTTCGTAAGCGACCCAAATGAAATGCAAATGGGTATTACAGGAACTGTCAATTGTGTGTGTGAAAAACAGCTATTTTATTGAAAAACTGTTAAAACTCGCTGTTTTACAATAATGTCACACTGCGTCATTAAATAATAATTCACGGCACTATTTCAAAGATGGCGTAATCGACTCCGTCAGGTACCTGTTTCATAATACCGAATCGACTCTTGATTTATTTACGTGAACGATGATGTAACAGTTTACAGCGAGTCTACCACCGGTGTCATCATTTGCAACAGAGTTGGTATTTAGTTTTTGTCTGTCAGTTGGGAATCGTAATATCTTGAAGTACCTTCATACAAACTTATAATACTCCAAACTATACCTACACAAGGTTACAGGGTATCCGAAAGGTAAACGAACAGGTAATGCTCTAACTTTGTTATTGAACTATCTAGTTAACGCACCGGTCACCAATAAATTTATTCACTAATAGTTCAAAAACTCGTTCACATAAAGTACAAAAATTTTGTAAAGACCAAAATTTCAGCTTTTACAAACCACTGTTTTACCATTCCTGCCCACTAGTGGGGAATGGTACTAATTTAGGTCAAAATTCATTTTTCAAAATTTTACAATATTTCTTCGTTTTGAGGTCCCTCGGATCCAAAAAAACGTATTTTTAGAAAAACTCTGTGCGTCTGTTTGTCGTTTCTGCTCAGTGTTCTTTCTGACTTTTTTTTTCTTTTTGCTCGGCTCATCAAGATGATGTTAAATAGCCTATAGCCTTCCTCAAGATTTGAGCTAAAGAATTTTTCAAATCCGACTGACAGTTCCAGAAATTAGCATGTTCGAACAAACACTTCAGTGATTTTTTTATCGTGTCAATTTAAATTCATAAATATCAAAAAGCACATGAAATGTTTTTCGAAACAGACTGTAGTGCAACAGTTCTATATTATTTTGTAAATTTGACACAAAAGGTTTTTCCTCAGGGAATTTTTAATGGCTTCCCTTCGATAATATAGAAAGCGGACGTTGATTCGCATTTCGTACCACACGTCACATGTCGCATTTTTTTACCAACAGTCAAGACTGTCTTATATTAACATACCAGAACTAGATGTACATTGTACATACTAGAACTAGATGTACATTGTACATACTAGAACTAGATGTACATTGTACATACTAGAACTAGATGTACATACTAGAACTAGATGTACATTGTACATACTAGAACTAGATGTACATACTAGAACTAGAAGTAGCCAATTAACTGCCGTAATCTATTATTCTGCTAGTGTGTTAAAAATGGCACGCAGTAGAATTTTATCTCAATTTGTGTGTACCTAAATATTTGGACGATCGCTTAGAATTGCCGAACAGTTCGGCTTTACAAGAGTTGGATTAGCGAGCGTTCACTGTATATTTAAATTTGAGAAGTTAACATTCCAAAGTAATTTTCCTTTTTTAGGAATGCTAGAAATTGTAGCATGAATGATAAAAGTTAAGCTAAAAACGCCGAGTTTATATTCAAAAAAGTTTAAAAGCATTCCAGAACAGTTGTCTTTCAAATAGCCACTGTCAAGTTTCGGAACTGTACCTGTTGTTTGGAGAATTCCCGTTGGAGTGCAGCGGTTGTTGTTGGAAATAGACCTGTTAGAAATAGTACACCTGATGCCTACAGCTTACGCAAACATCACTGTGGTCGCATTTATGTTCTTTAGAAGGTTCCTGCGTCACAAGTATTAATATAAAAAGGTCAGTCAAAAACCACCTTCGTTTCTGCAATTATTTTGGGTCGGTTCTAACGATTTACTAACATTTAAGGTTATTCGTCTAGCACCATGTTAGCAGTAATTACGCCTGTATTTTTTGGTAATAAAAAACTATTACATGACTTTTTAAATTATTATTTACTAGCGGACCCGTGCGAATACTTCGCATCGTTAGTGGTCAGGTACATAATATAGTAGACTGGAAATAAATTTTATTCTATTCTATTCAGAGACTCCAGCGCCACTACGTCACTTAACATTACCGACAACTGTTAAAATAAATAGATTGCCACCAGTTGGCGACATTTGTTTTTTCTGAATGTTATTTTCTGTAATGAAATTGTCAAAATTGTTAAAATGTAATTTTTTAATGAAAAAAATAATTTTAAGACATTAACTTTTTTTTTCGTCATTAGAGAGAAAAATAATCTCCAAAATGGGGTATCAAACATTAATGTTCCGTGTTGGACACACTCTATTATAGTCACTCTATTAATGCCCATTTTCGAACTCCCCACGCCCGCCATTATTTTAAACTAAAAAAACAATCAATGAATTAAAATCTGATAATTAAGAATTTGTAATATACGAACCACAGGAGTGCCGTATAAATAACGGTAATTTTGAAATAAAATTTTTCGAAATAAAAACAATTTTATAAAATAATATGTTCTTTTGTTTCAGGTACGATTTGAATAATTCTGATATCTCTTCATATCGGTGAGTTTTTCTATCAATAACTTATTCTTTGTCAAGACATTATTTAACTTCTAGTAAAACAGTTTTTCATATGGACAGATAAAATGACTTAAAGGAAGATATTTTTGAGCAGGAAGAGTGAAAGTCTAATTGAGCCTTCTAACTATTTTTGCTTCGGTTGATTCTGGCTGGCTAAAACTGTGAATCTTCGTGAAATATACCTATAAGGGCTAAGAAAATCGCAATTTCTTAAAATTATATAATGTACAAATATTTCTTGACATATTTTATTTTGCAATTTTTTTAAACTATATATCCGTCAATGTTACTCTTTCAAACTAAAAAACGAACTGAAATCGGTTCATTCGTTTCGGAGATACGATGCCAGACGAACAGATGCTTTAAACTTATAAGATCCCTCTTTTTCGCATCAGCAGTTAAAATAGTAGTTTAGCGGCTTAGGCGTAAAAAGAACATTCGCATTTGTAATATTAATATGGATTATACTTATTATGGTGTGAAAATCAGCTATTTTACAGAATGCACGCGTAAAATATGTAATGTATATCTCGGCCGTGATGATATTTTTATTCGTGTTACTGCGTCACCTAAAATAACTTCATCACGACGTAGATGCTATTTTGTTCCAAGCTAATTTCAAAATATTCCTCCATTCCTGGTTTGTAGAAAACAAATAATACGTAAGACTAATATAGATGACCAGCCTCAGGGGACTTAAGGTTTCGTATTGCCAACGTCCGCCGGTCAGCTCCAGTCGCTAGCCTGCCGGACACCAACTATACTCCTCTCTTTGTCTCTCAAGGCTCTCTCTCTCTTCTCTATGTACTTCTAAAAGAATCTTATCCCAACTTTTGTTGTAATTCGAATCAGAATACGTTGCAAAGGAAAACCTTTCTTGTGATGTTATCAAGCTGAAGTCAACGGAAGAAAAACAAAAGAAAACTAACTTCAAAATTAACGCGTTATATCTTATTTGTCTTGCTTTTGTTTAGTCGTTATGGTGGTTCGACTTCAATTAAATATTATTTACTTTCTTTCGTTTATATTTATTCAATCATACCGTTTGTCAGAGTTGTCTATAATTTGTACAAATAATATTTGCAGTTATTATTCTTAAATCTTCATGAACAGGACAGTAAACTTACGTTCTGACACACAAGGTTTAAATGTTGTTTATAATGACATCTTAGTAAATTGTTGTGTTTTAAATCAAGTAGTTACCACAGTTACTTATTTTTAAAAAAACTTTTGGTCTAACAAAAACAAAAAATATTTAATAGTTGTTAGAAATTTCGCTTTTTTTTGTTTTTAGAGAAATCATTTCTATATTTTCTTAATGCAATATTTTTTTTTAAATTAATTATTAATTAATTATTTGTAGTTATTATATATATTTTGATAAACATCTAAATTTGTTGAATAACACAGTTAACCAGTTAAAGATATCTTTTAAATTTTATTTAAAAAAAATTGTGATAATATTTTGATATACTAATTTGTTGTTATTATAATTATTTCACTTGCCTGCAGAAGAATAAAAAATATAAGAAAGTCGCAATTTTACAATAGTATAACAGTTTAATTTTTATCCACTTACCCGTAAAAACTTATTAATTATTCTTAATGATAAAACGAAAATCCGTATGACACTTTCACCAGTTCTTAGATTCAAACCTGGAAACTGGAACTTGTAATAAACAAATTATTTCAACATAAACACCCACCATCTACGTTTATTGCACTAATAAATATTTACAAAAAATCCATCAAACAACAAGATAAAAGTAGAAAATTAAAATTTGCTATAATTTTTGACATTTTTAACGTCTTTACTTTAACGGAACTTGAAAAAAGTGAAATATTAAATATTACCTTGTGGTGGAGTTAACGGGTATGGTGTAGGTAACGGGTAAAATATGATAGTTTTAATTGTTTTTTTCTTCCACCAAAAATTAATGTTATTTGGTCTAGTATCAGCTCGTATTTTCAATTTATTGTTATTTTTTTAATAATAAATTGAAAATCCTGTTCTCATTTTACGAGATATCGGGTTAGAACCTGGAAATTAGGGGCTTGTAAGCTCTTGAAATTCAAATAGTAATACATTTAAATACTCCAGTGCAAGTATTAGCAAACACGCCATGTTTTTGATAGGGCTTAGCACTGCGACCAGTTTTTTAACATCAAAAAATGTGGTCATTAATATTCATTACGAGTAATCCACATGAAAATTTTAAATTAGATATTGCTTTTAAAACACTAATTATTAAAAGAGTTTGCAACCGTAAATAACAAAAAAGTGAAGTGTACCAACTTTAAAATGAAAAGGTAGAAGTTTGTTCGAAACAAAAAAACATCAAGTGGGAGAATTATATAAAAAACATTGTCCATGCGAAATATGTTTTAGAAATGTGTAAACTTTATTTTTAAAAAAGCACTTTAGGGATTACAGCACCTTGTTATTATTATATAATTGAGCATTTTAACGTGTTCCAGAAAAATGAAGCATTTTTATGTTTTTAGTGTATTTGCCATATGGCAACATACACTATTGGCGTCGGTCGGATGGCGGGACCTAGGGGTCGGACCAAAATTTCTCGACGTTTCATAACCTCCTAAACACTTTGGCACCATTTTTAAAAATGTTTATATATATATGTATATATATATTTATATATATATTTATATATATATTTATATATATATATATATATATATATATATATATATATATATATATATATGTGTACGCTCGATAACTTTCGAAAGAGTTAATTGATTTCAACGAAATTTGGGCCACATGTTGAAATCCATCACCGCAAGAAGCCTATTTAAAATGGGCCTAATCGGGCTATTTTAAGGGTAGTTTTTAGGGGTTGAAAACTGTTTTTGGGCCCCAAAATACCGAAAAAATTCTCCGAATCGTTTCAAAATTGAAATTTAACCCTTTGGTAGTGATTAAAAAGTTTCCCCACAATTTTAATAAAATCGGCCCGACAGGACCGGATTTACAAATTTTATGAAAACACTAGTTTGCAGATAGTGACTTATTTATTGAAGGGTGTATTTAATTTGGTGTAGACGTTAGATTGATAATAATATTACAATTAAGAAAAAAATGTTATTTTAAGGGGTGTATTAAGGGGTTAAATTTTTTATTTTGCCCAAAAACAAACTTAATTTCACATAATAAAAGTATAAAACCACACGGCCCTATACAAGCAAATACACTATATTGTCGGAAGGGTTTTGGCACTGCGACCCGGGTTTTTTGTTTTTAATATACATTTTACGCGCAGCTTAGCTCGCGTTTAAGTCACTTTTGATGGAAACCCTGGCATAGATAGATACAAGTATTATGTTCTTTAAGTTTGGATAATACCAAATCCAAACCGTGTCTGCCAATTTTACTTTCCAAATGTTTTTTAATAGTACTCGATGAGATAGAAGGTTGAAGTTCGGAATAGATTTCTTTTATAGGTCATTTTTTGTTAAATTTTTATCACGCTGAATTTCGGTTTCCAGAAGTTGCTGATACTATTAAACATAGCCCTGCTGTAATTTTTTCGAAATACCAATTAACTGAATGCTACTCAAAATTTTAAAAATTGGTGTTTATCGTTTAGTTGCTAAGAAATTTTTTCATATGGGAGTTTTTAAGGCAGTTAAATACGATTCCGTAATTAGACTTTCAAAATTCTAATCCTCTTTTTAACACGCTTTTATTAGCTTCACCTGTATATTTGTAACGGAATCTTTGAACGTAAAATTCAAAACGTCAGATTAAACTAAAACTATGCACACTTATCAAGAACTGATGACAATACCACAATTTAATAAGTTCTGACCAGGATCATCAGCATAAAAAAATAAGACTAAAAAATAAATAGTAGTTTAAAAAACTAAAAAAACACGCTTAATAGCAAACCGATCTAAAAAGTAAAAACATAATTTTTATTGTAAACAAGCGTGGGATACTTATTACATTTTTTATACTAACTAGACTTTTATAAATAGCTACCAATGAAATATTTATACCAGTTGATATCTAGCACCCTACGCTTTTTTACAATAACAAATTATTTTTTACTTTTTAGTTCGGTTCGTTATGAAATCGTGTTTTTAAACTATTATTTGTTTAAAAACGAGGATATTTTACTATTTCAAATGAGCACTATCTCCGTAGCGAAAACAAGTCTAATAAAATGTACTGTTTTTCTTTTCGTTCCTTTTCCGCATATTTAAATCAAGAGACGCTAAAAAACCGAATATAACAATGATTGTGGTAAAAATTTCGACAGACTATTAATTTAGTATAGTTCAACTATAAGAGAACCTGTCAACCATATTTTATCCGGCACGTTTCTTGAAAATAAAACTGCACTATGCAAGCAACAAGAAAGGTAATATTTTATATTATAAAATATAAATTTTGTACGATAAAAGAACAAAAGTATAAACTATAAAGGTTCTTACGTCGGTGTGAAATATTTCGCATAATTCATTTTTCCTAACAGCAGTAGCAATCATGTTAACAGTTCTCCTACAACTGCATAGCATCAAGTAGGGCAAATACACCAGTTCATGACCACTGACTTAAAATCACCCATTTACAGTAGATATAAAAAAAAACTATTGCTAGGTTTCAAATAATCTGATTTGACAATGATCATAGATTAAGACCATATAATTCCAATTTTTATATTTCCAGGAACAGTCTAATGTCGTTGTTTAACGCTTTGTTAAGTATAATAGCAGATAGCACTTTCAAAAATACAAAATAAAACAAATGCCTGATCTACATAGAAATGATCGCTTTCCAAACTAAACTTTCATCAAAATGTGTAAGAAAATATTGTTTCGAAGTCGTAATTATGCAAAAAAAAAACTCTATTAAATACATGTATACAGAACTGAAATTGAATATTTTTCGAGCAAGATCGATTTAACATTTTACAATATTTTTCTTATGGAAAAATATATATGATCACAATAGTCATTGTCAAATCAGATTTTCTGAAATGCTTTCTACAATCAAGCATAATACATAGTAGAAAACGTCACTTCTATCGATCAATTATTTTTTTGAAAAAGATCGATTTAAAATTTATACTACTTTCTTAAGCCGGGTCCAGACGTGTGTAACGCGTAAAAGCCAATTCAGACTAGCCGTTCTCGGTTACGATTCACCGGTCCGGTTCGGTTTTTGATTAATCTAGGCTGCTCACACTATCCCGATTCTGTTCTACGAGTATTCTCGGTGCGCATGCGCAATTTCGAAATATGATTTGACGTTTGATGTGTAGTTAAACGTCAACAAAAACCGCTGGCTAGTCACGTGACTCCAGCAAGCGTTCTCATTGGCTACGGTTGCGAACGGTCCGGTTGAAATGAGAGCTGAACCTAAACGCTCGAACCGAACCGCAATCGGGAACGACTACGCCCTGATTGGTCGAGCTCCCAATCGGACCGGTGAATCGTAACCGAGAACGGCTAGTCTGAATTGGCTTTAATGTAATCTATCGTGTAATGTAACATGAATTCTGCGTGTGGACGGCACTACGAGCATTACATGTAACGCTCGCGTCGGCGTTCGCCGTGATCCATCGGCTGTCGGTTTTTAGCGCGAACACAAAGGCGCTCGCAGTACTCGTTTGGACGGCGTTCGTGACTATTGTGTCGTGTGTACGTTCATGATACGAACAATTGCTTGAACTTATCAGTTTGTATCACGAAAAACGTGTTATTTGGGATCCAAAAAAACCGGATTACTTTAAAAAAATCTGAAATCTTCAGTTAATAAATATATATAAATAAAAGCAGCACCAGCTATCATGACTTTTCTATTCGGCATGTTCGTAGCAACTGAGTGGAAACAGCTTTTGACAAAGATTCGCTTTCACGATTCGCGTTGAGTTCGTGTGCTGTCCACACTGTTAACGCTAAATTACACGTAATCTTACATTACACGTTACACACGTCTGGACCCGGCTTTATGAGAAATATGTGTGGCCATAATCTAAGGTCGTTCTCAAATCAGATTTTCTGATAATGTTTTCTACAACCAAGCATAATACATAGTTAAAAAAATGACGTTTGAATCGATCAATTATTTTTCGAGTAGGATCGATTTCAAATTCTGTAATGCGTTTCTTATGGAAGAATAAGTGTTGGTCATAATCTAAGGTCATTTTCATAACAGATTTTCTAGCAATGCTTTCTGTGGTTTGACACTAAAACAACAATCTAGTCAGTCCCATCATTGACCGCACTGTCATGGGTTCGAATCCTGCCTCTGATCATGGATGTTTCGTTTTAAGTGGCGTGCTATTTGATGTAATTAAGACGCTAATGACCTAAGTTGTCGAGCGTCTATAACCTACAATAAATAGATAAAAACTGTCCCATCATCAACAATGCTGATGGAGATGCCCTTGGAAATGTGGATGCGTTTAATTTGTGATTAAATTGTATCTTATTTTTTTAAATTCTTTTCGCATCGTAAGTAAAATATGAAACTAGAAAACAATTTTTTTACAGTATAACATGTTATATAATAATGTATTATGCCAACTACAAACATAAGTGATTGACTAGAAGAGAGTGGTCGGGAAGTGATGCCTTTACCCTAACCGATAAAATACTATTGCCATAGTAGTAAAATATTATCGTTATAATTCTGTATCCGAAAAACAAAACTATATAAGGCTAACACAAAAATACAAAACAAATTTCGAAAATTAAAAATCGTCATATCGTCATATGACTAAAATTTACATCTTTTTGCTCGTCTATATTTCATATCAAAAACTTGTTTTGTACTTTTGTGTTGGTCGTAACCGGATTTTTTGTCTTTTTTTTAACAAAAGTTCTTTAATATCTATTCTCTATTTTTGTAAGGAATCTCATAACTAAGTTTTTTTTCTTTTTTTAATAAAAGCACATTTTATAATTAGATTGGAAACTGGAAACTGACGTTTGTGCTAGATAAATTATTATAACATAAACTTCCCAACGAGTATATAAATTTTAACAAAAAGTCTATCAAGCAACGAAAAGTAAATAAAAAATAAAGTTTCAATAATTGTTGAAGTTTTTAACGCCTTTATGATAACTTAACAGAAAAAAACTTGAGTCACAGTGCCAAAACCATGCCGACAATATAATTTATTTGCTAATACAGCTGTATTGTGGTGAACTTTTTGTTTTTGAACAAAATAAAAAATTTGAGACCTTAATACATCCCTTAAAATGTTGGTCCGACCCCTAGGTCCCGCCATCCGACCGACGTCAATACACTAATAAGCGCAATGTTTAATATTACATCTTTAAAGTTCAATTCCAGATATATGTTATAATAGAAAACAGTATCACGGATAATTGGAATAATGAAAATAAATCAATTTAAACACTCATTGATTGTAACGTTTCGTCTTTTCTTTAATTAAGACTTTTTCAAGCTCTCAATATGCTTAAATGATAGTAAAACTATGATATAATATGCAATTTGGCATTACAAAAAACAATTATTATATTACCATGTGGAGTGAACGGGTATAATGTGTAGATAACGGGTAAAATATAATATTTTTAACTCCATTTTATTTTTTTTAAGGTCGCCTTTTTCAATTTATCATTTTTTATAATAAATTGGAATTCAAATCGATACTCTAGGGAAATTGACGGCTTTTCTCTTACATTAGAAAATTGTCTTGTCAGTAAAAAAAAAATCTGGGGCTTAGAGTTAAAAATAAACTAAGAAAATAAAAAGAAAAATCACCGGCTCACGCATGTTGGTCAGTAATTGATTGAAGGTAAAATTCTTTGTAACTCCATGAAATAGAACAGTCCTTTTCTTCACAGCGTTCATTCGTTTCAATTTACTAGTCTTTTGTTTATATACGTTACCTAGCAACCGACAAGAAAGGTTTGACTTTCGTCGTTTAACCTGGGAATATCCAAGTTTTTCAAAGTACTCACAATTGATAGCTTAACAGTTTTTTTTAATTAACCTGACTTCAGAATATCTCTAGAAATAATTCTGTGGACTTTTAATTGAGTATAGGTTAAGGAAGGCGATTGTTAAACGATGAATCACGTCAAAGAAGTATAACTTCAAACGCGCGAACATAAGTACACACCTTGATTTTTGGCAATTCATTAAAAAATCCATACGCATTTCAAACGTTTTTCTCTTTTTTTAAGTAATTCCACACCGCTATATACATATGAAAAAAATAAAATATCAAAATTTAAACATGAAAATTCTTACTTAATATGCTCATAAAATATATGAGCGAACGCAGAGAATATGCATGTAGCCTGTAAATAGGGTTGATAGAGGTTGGCAGACTTCATTGTGTGGTAAAAAAGCGACGTATACAATATGTGACCACATGACAAAATCGCCCATGTCAGATTTTCGCTACAGCAACATTAATGACTACTTCAGTTAATTTCTTTATTTTTCGGTGTCCTGAAAAGAGACTGCACTAATAATTATCATATTTACAATTTTAAATATTACAAACAGAATAAATACGTAAATGGTGAATTAACCATGTGGCCTTGAGACTAACCGAGCTTGTAGTAATCCCATTTATGGTGTCTCCATAACTCATGTTGTAAGCTCCAGTTTCAAGGTTCTAATTTGAGAACTAGTAAAAGTATCAATTGGTTTTTCAATTTGATATTAAAAAATAAAAACCCGGGTCGCTGTGCCAAAACCCTGCCGACAATATAGTGTATTTGCTTATACAGGCAATGTGGCTTTATTACGCGAAATAAAGTTGGTTTTTGGGCAAAATTAAAAATTTGACTCCTTAATACACCCCTTAAAATAACATTTTCTTTCTAAACTGCAATATTATTATCAATCTAACGTCTACACCGAATTAAATACACCGTTCAATAAATAAGTCACTATCTACAAATTAGTGTTTTCAAAAAATGTGTAGGTCCGGTCCTGTTAGGCCGATTTTATTAAAATTTTAGGGACACTTTTTAATTGCTACTAACGGGTTAAATGTCAATTTTGAAACGATTCTGAGAATTTTTTCGGTATTTTGGGGCCCAAAAACATTTTTCAACCCCTAAAAACTACCCTTAAAATGGCCCGATTACGCCCATTTTAAATAGGCTTTTGGCGGTGATGGATTTCAATACGTGGGCCAAATTTCGTTACAATCAATTAACTATTTCGAAATGTATTGCCCGTACACACACACACACACACATATATATATACATATATATATATATATATAAACATTTTTTAAAATGGTGCCAAAGTGTTTAGGAGGTTATGAAATGTCGAGAAATTTTGGTCCGACCCCTAGGTCCCGCAAATACACTAATAAATTAAAAATATAAATTTTTACTAGGATCACATAGCCTCGGTTGGTATTCTCAAAAAATTAACAATTTGGAAGCCTCCAAGTGCAACCCGATTTTATAACCTCCTTCTAAAAATATCAATTTTATTTATTACTAGAGAGATAGATAAATTTATATAGTTTAATTTTTTGTTTTTTGGAGCCCTAATCACTGTTTTTTTAGTTGTTTTTACTTATTACTCAGCCACTTTTAATAAAAGCACGATAATATAGTTTCCTTTTTCCCGTTGTATCACAAACAACAGTTCAAGGGAAAATCCAATTCTCAGTAATTTTTAAGTTAACCCGGAGAAAACATACCACCAAACAGACGGACGACAATTCTCACACAGGCTAGTTCGATTTGCACATCTCATAAACCGAACAGCTAAGTTGAAATTTCTGTTAAATACTGTGTGTTATAACAAGTGTTTTACGAAAATAGAGTTAAAAATGTCAATCTGAAGGTATTATAAAGAAAAAATATTTGTCATAGACGATTTAGTCTTGGACCGAAGATATATAACAACAATCTCATAATCTGCATCATGAAATTCTCTAAAATCCAACTTAAATCAAAAATATGCAAACAAGAATATAAAACAACAGTCTCTGTTATAGCCCATTCATACAGACTGTACGGGCAAAGGCTGTTAGTAAAATGTCCATCTAGCTACAACAGGCTATCGTATATATAGAGATGGGAAAAACGGATCTTTTTAGTGATCTGCATCTTTGCATCTCGATCCCGTATGTGAGCCGGCTCACTGAACCGGTTCAAAAAGAGCCGAGTTCTGAATATGTTACAGCAGTCTGCCACTGAGTTACCTAGTTCAGTCAATCATATCACGATCTGTATAGAATCAAGAATGCATAGCCAAACATGTGATGCATGAGTCATTTGAGCTGACAGATGCATCAAAGCAAAAACCGATACGTAAGTGTAAAACGTGCTTCTGTGTGTTAAGTGTTTCACTGAGTTATGCGGATCCGTTGATCCGTCGGCTCAAAAAAAAGTGAGTCGGCTCTCACGGATCTTCTGTCGGAGTCGGCTCTTTGAACCGGTTCAGATCTGAATTACCCAACTCTAATCGTATAGTGAAAACCAAATATACATGCACACTAAATTTTAGTAACCTAGTGACTATTTTGTTATGATACGGACTTTTACAATTGTCTAATCCAGTGGATTCGTTTATAACGACGTCGGTTGTAACGACTTTTTGGTTACAGCGACCTAGCACTTAATTACCTTGAATTTAAAATAATTTCCTTTTAGTGGAAAATAATTTGGCTATAGCAACTTCGGATGTAACGTCGATTTCGGATACTGCGACTAATTTTAATGAACCATTTGTAACAAGCTCCTAAGCCTCATAGAGAAAATGTTAGTGTAAGAAAGCACATAAAAATTAACGTGTCTTAACATACATGAACTACTATTTCAAAACATATAAACGTTTAAATATAGTCTGTACTAATATTTAAAATGTATCTGTATTATCTCATACTTCGAGAACGACTGACCGATTCGAAAAGAAATGACGTTGGTGTCTTCTCTAAACAATACTACTCTACAATCTATATAGAATAGCCTCATAGAGAAAATGTTAATGTAAGACAGCAGATAAAAATTAACGTACCTTAACTTTTATTAGAACAGTCTGTATATAAGCACAGTAAACGACGTAATATGGAACAGGCCACAGGCTGACTCTCATATCATATATCTAATTACCATTATTCATACACTTTTAAAGTGCGGTTCACCGTGCAATAGCAGCACATATAACAACAAAAGTAGCGTCAACCTTGGTTCAAGGACCAATGGCAAAGCGTTGCAGTAAACAAATGATCTCAATTTGGGTCTAACGGTGATAAACGGTTCATTCGAATAAATGTTCATTTGACTGAATGTTCATTTTTGTTTCATTTCACGTTCACACGGCACAGACAGAATGACATAGAAATGAAAGTTCATTTTTTTCCTCGAAGACGTCGTCGAATGTAGTTGTGCGTCTTGAAATTCGTTTGATTTGTGATCATTTGATCGAAGAATTGACAAAAAAAGCAAAGTCTAATTTTAAATCGTTAATTAGAGATTTTATAGAATTTGTCCGTATTGTTCTGTCTTTGTATTCGTCGAGTGTGTGGTTCCAAAGTCATTGATAATTTTTGAAATTCTTCAAAAACAGCAGCGTGTTTTAGTCGTTCCACTTGAATACCATTTTATCTCATACACAAACAGAATATATTCACAATGCGATGTCGTAGTCCCAAGTCCGTCCGCTACAAAACACGACACAAAATGATCGAACCCGAATGAATGTTCTCTTTTGTATTCAGACGTTTCATTTTTCGTTCATTCGCAGTGCGAATGAATCATGCCGAATGCCGATATCTAGCGTTGTTTGATCGGTTCATTAATGAATTGATTTGTCACTATTGTTTCATTTTGTGTTCAGACGTTTCACTTCGAATGAAAGATTCTGAATTAAAGACAGAAATGAACAAAAAATGAACCGTCTGATATCACCTGAACCACAAAAGGAACCGGAACTCAAAAGATAGATATTTATCAAGGTCGTTAGATACACAGGTAACCTCGTTAATGAATGACGTCAGCTAGAGAATCATTCAATATTTTTTATCAACCACGCTTTATCTATTGACGTTGGATGAAGTCATCATTGCACTACTATCTAACGGAACGAGCTCACCTCTGCATCTAATAACCTTGGACATTTATACTCGAAAGCAATGACCTCAAAATGTTTTGAAAGTTGACAAAAGAGCTGCGCGACACACTACTACTATGAATTTTTTCTGAGACAAATTTTTTAGCACATCCGTTCTTTTTTATTTTTTCTAAATAATTAAGAAGTTATATTTCGATGGTGGCGGAGCACTAAAAATATGAACTCGTTTCATGTTGTTATGTTTTATGTATGGTCTTTATATTTGTGGTTACTAAATAAAAAAATATTATTTTTGATAGACGGTATGTGTAAAAAATACTCACAAATTAAAACATTATAAGGCCACAATTATTCATGGAGCGTTTTGTAATATTGTAATATTTAATTTTTATATATTTTAATTAATGTTGAATTATTAATTATCTCTATGTTTTAAAAAAAGTGTTAATTTTGTTTTTAGGGCTCCGTACAAAAAACGAGCTTTTATAGGATCACTCTCTTGTTTGTCGGTCACAGCTTATTGTCTCCAAATCTACTGGAGATCGAAAAGTTGAAATTTGGTACATATATGGAGTTAGATGACCCAATTACGGACGTATACCTAGCTAGGTAGAGTAGTGGTGACAGCACTAGACTCGCATTCGGGAGGTACCGAGTTCGAATCCCGGCTGGGGCAGATGTGGCTGGGACTTTTTCCTACTGCTTCTCGTCGAGAAACGGTAATTCCTGTACCGGCCATCTTGATTGAGGTTTTCCATGGTTTCCCTCAATTAATTCCAGATAAATATCCAGATGGTTCCTTATTTGAGGCCATGGCCGATTACCTATCAAACTCCTAGTTCAAAAATTACCTACCTTATCTTAATTTCCTATAATTCCTTCATTCGCCCATTGCTATTACATAAGTTGAAGTTTTAAAAATGTAGAAAAATAACGGAGAGTGTGGTAAATGGAAAATAGTAATGGTGCGAATGGCGTCTGTTATGACATAAAGTCGAGAAACGGACGTTAAACGCATTATTATTATTATTATTATTAATTACGGACGTATAGCGTAAACAAACGAATTCCGATTGTTTAGGTAATTTTGGGGAACAAATTATAAAATTAAAAAAAAAAATTTACAAGTGCATCATGTGACGTGTCAAAAGGAAATGTTCATTATGAGAAAGACAAATATATATATATTTTTTTATAATTTGAAAATGCATAGTTTAATAGATATTAAAGAAAATATATGAAAATCGAGTATCACCCCTATCTCCGAAACTACTCTGTTTTGAAATTTTTAAAAAATAGTTTACGAGAAAACCTAAATGAAAATCCTGTCTTAAAGCTCTCACGAAAAATGAAATGGTACGGAATTCTCTCCACACGAGTTCAGCTTGCACTCGACTGTTTTTTCAATATCATTTATGAATAATTATTTTAAAAAAATATTTTTTTATTGAAGAACTTAATATAAAGGGGAGACCGTAAACATGGCACATAAAAAAATCGATTTTCTTACAGCGATAAATTACAATTCTTCATTCTTTTGAAACTTCCGACTGACATAGTGTCGTCGCACTTCACAGATAAGTAGAGTATCAAACGTGCAGCTTGGGTATGTGCTTACAACCCCCCCCCCCTCACCAACCGAGTCGTAACATCGAATGATATGTTGATGTCGTGTAACGTTGCACCATGAAGATAGAATTAATGTCAAAATATTAGATAAAAAACTTTTATAACGCCAAGCTTTTATTGCAGTGTACCTACTAAAAAAGAGAAAAATAATTTTTAATAATTTAAGTTCATAATTATAAAAGCGTGGGTTGTAAGCTCTGGGATAGTCACGGCCTACGCTTTTATAATTATTTTTATCCTTTTTAGTGCACTGTAATGAAAGCTTGTCTTTATAAAAGTTTTTTTTTTTTAATTTATTTTCAAAATTTTAATTACGCCTTTTGGTCGCCATATTGGATTTAAATAAAGTCACACAGTTTACTGTACCTATTCTACTTCTCATACTCTCTTATTCGATACACATATCAAGGAGGTTGTAAAGAAATAGATGATTCGCCATTTTGTGCCGACCGACATTTTGGATGTGGAATTAAGTCACACTGCTGATTATATTCTACATATCGCACCCTTTCACTTGATACTCATATCATGGAAGTGCATAAAAAATAATTAGTCCACCATCTTGGGCGATCGGCCATATTGGATTCAGAATTACGTCACTTATCTAACTCTGTCATCTAAACTAAACGTGTATGCAAAATTTCAGCTCAATCGGTTGAGGTTAACCGCTTTAAAATTCAGTTGCAAAATTTGACACGAATAAACAAACACTGCAAGTTTGCCATCTTGGGCGGTCCGCCATATTCGATTTAAAATGACGTCACTTATCTATAAGTGTGGATTCTTCGTCTGGAATAACTACGATTTATTTTCTCAGTATAATCACCAGTACAATATAAGACATAAATATAATCTACTATCTAATAAGCCAAAATTGAGCTTGTATCTAAAAAGTCCAATGTACTGTTGCAGCAAAGTCTACAATACCATTCCAGATGACATTAAAAATGTCCCCAATATAAATATATTTAAAAGGAAACTTAAGGCTTTCTTAGGCAATAATTGTTTTTATACGGTTGAAGATTGTTTAAATTTTGTATAAAATTTTCTCTTTTAATTTCATTGTATTGTATTTGACTTCTCCTATACATGTATATCCGTGGAGCAATAAAATTATTATTATTATCTAATCATGCATTGTCATCCAAATTAAACGTATATGTAAATTTTCAGGTAAATCGGTTGAGAATAATTACTTTTAAATTCAGTTGCAAAATTTGACCCGAACAAACAAACATTGCAAGTTAAATAAAAAAATGAAATCGCTACAATATTCTGACGCCTCGCCGCTGACACAGACAACATGTAGCACTGCATTGTTATATAAATATATACGTGGTACCTACATGAAATGTATGTATAAGATAAACGCGCTTCTAAATTGCACATTAAACACTATTTACGAACCGTACACTGCTCTGTCGGATTATATTATAACATATTTTATAAGGGACACACGCAATAATCTCCGCACATGTATTATGTAACCGAAATCATTCTGTATACCTACTACCACTGAAAGGAATTTAATGTTTACATTTCCAACACGGCAAATTCCATTTTAGGATTATTAAAAAATAGCCACTTCAGATCATAGTATAAAAAATACATATACGAGCCGCAGTCTTCTGTTAGTACCCAAATCGCGCACACGAGCTGCGCAAGTTGTGTGAGCTTGCAGAGCGATCAGGCACGTCCATACTGTTTTCTTATTTGTGCTATACCTACACTAATTAGTGTGGCTGTAGAACGACGAACAAGGTCGCACAGAACCGTATTTAGAAATAAACTTACTAGATAATTTCAGGTAGGTAAGCGATTTTTTAATAACAGTGCCTTTCAAGTAACAGAAAGGTTACATTCTTCATACTATATGCTTCAGACTATAGAAATAAGTTAATACTTTGACTTATTGATGTTGGGTTTCAGAACGTATCTAGTTTGATAATGACCTTGCGTCGTGGGTTGCAATCAGATAATTACAGTTTTATATATATGCATCAGAAACAGTCTAATATCACCGTCAAATTTCTTAATATATGTAGAAAATTAGTGTGTACTCAGAGAAAAGTAAATTATCTGCATGGAAAAAGATCGTTCTTCAATCTAAATTTCAAGGCCATCAACATATTGGGTTATTTGGACCTTGTATCAATTCATATTTTAATTTATTGTTTAAAACAATATGAAAATCCAATTCACAATGTTACCAGCTCTCGGATTAGAGTCTGGAAACTGGGGGCTTGTAAAAGAGTAACCATATAAAAACAATGTTGCTACACGTGCAACTATTCTAAAGTTCTATTATTTTCAAAAAAAAATATTAAGCTAAAGCAAATGGGTCGTTTTAGTTCTGAAAATAAGATAATCTAAAGATGTCACGTTTTTTAGAGCATGTCGTTTGGTCGCTTCCTTGAATGTATATTTTATTGTGTATTGAACACATTTTTTATACAAAAAAAAAAACGAAAGTATAGAAATTCTGATAAACTGTTATCCACAATCTGAATAACTGAAAGCGGCAGTGTGGAAAAAGGATATTATGCTAAAAAAGAAATCCACAATAATCTCAAACCACGATCGACGTCAACAAAAGAGAATCGGCCTCACAACAACACTCTATGGCCCTGATTACATTACACGACTCGCCGTCTGATTATAACATAATAACATTTGTTGTCATGCGTCTGTAATCTACAACAATCTACCAAGATCATAGCAGGCTCATTCAAAGTTATTAGAAGAACACAGGTTACCTTTTTCCACGAATTACGTCAGCCAGAAAACCGTTCATACATACATACATACATAAAAATCTTTATTTAAAAAACAGTACAATGCTGTATAAAATGCGTCAATAAAATAAATTTAGTATATACTAAATAAAAGTAAAATCTTCTACCTTATAAAGGCCAACCTCAATCAGCCGCTTCCTCACAATATTCCTGAACTGACTTAGAGGAAGATTTTGAACATCCATGGGCAGTTTATTAAATAATGTAATAGACATGCAGACGAAACTACTATGAGTTTTTTGTAGTCGGTGAGGTGGTAATCTAAGATTATGTTTGTATCTGACATTATAAGAGTGGAAGTCAGAGCTACAGCTCAAGTTCGCCATGTGTTGTTTGACGTACAATAATGCGTGAAGAATATACAATGACGGCAAAGTTAGTATTTTGTAATTAACAAAAATTGGTTTGCAGTGTTCTTTAGGTGAAACTCTGGCCATAGCCCTAATGGCTCTTTTTTGAAGTACAAAGACTCTGTTTGAATCCGTGGAGTTTCCCCATAGTAGTACACCATAGCTAATTAAACACTCAAATAATCCGAAATATACTGTCCGTGCAGCTTCAATGGATACAACATCCGAAACCCGTCTTATAGCATAAATAGCAGAATTAAGTTTATGACAAAGCTGAGATATATGCGCTTTCCATCTAAGAGATTGGTCTAAATATATTCCCAAGAATTTAACATTGGTGATGTAATCATTACTTAAGTGATTAAAAGTCAATATTTCTGTTTTATTAACATTTAACGTAAGTTTATTAGCTGAAAACCAATCAGTAGCCCTCAGTAGTGTCTCATGCGACATCCCAGCACCATCAACATCACGCTTAGAGAGGAAAGTCGTATCGTCTGCATACAGAATTGTAGAAAATGGCTTCATATTATCTGCTAAATCATTAATATAAATAATAAAAAACACCGGACCTAACACGGAGCCTTGGGGCACCCCATTCTGTATGTTTTGTAATGAAGATGAAGAATTATTGGTAATTACCTTTTGTTTTCTGTTACTTAGATACGACTCACACAATCTAAGCGCCATGCCTCTGATCCCATAATGTTTTAATTTACTTAGATGAATGTCGTGTGAGACACAATCGAAGGCCAACCACGCAATATTAGTTGATAGTCTGCTAGATTACATCATCCCCAACGGAACAGGGTCACTTCTGTATCTAATAACCTTGATTCTATGAAACTTTAGTCGATGGCATAATATAACGAAATCAAACATACGAGCTGCGCAAGTTTTGGTAGCATGCAGAGCGACCAAGCACGCCCATACTGTTTTCTTATTGGTGCTACCCACATTTTTGTCAGTGCAACGCAACACATAACGGTAGCATTTAAAAATACGTTTTCTAATACGACCCTGTTACACTACATGCAGTCGAAGGACTGTTGTCCACATGAAACACGATTGTAATTGAATGTCTCAAGGTCAATTAAAAACTACGCTTTTATTTATTTATATGCACTCAAATAACTTCATCAAAAAAATTCTTGCAGTATGTGGACTTTGTAATACTTCATAAACGAAAATTCACAAAACGAGTTTTAACTAGGTATATTAAAAAAACAGTTAGATCAAGTCTTATTAAAAATTATTATTGTTTATTAAACACACATAATAATATAATATAATGGATAATATAAAATATAAATTCATTTTCAAAGTTCAATTCTAGATATATGTTATAATAGAAAACAGGATCACGGGTAATTGGAATAATGAAAATAAATCAATTTAAACACTCATTTATTGCAACGTTTCGTTTCTTTTTAGTAAATTATTAATTTAATCCATAATGTTTAATATTTTTTTATGAATGTTAATTATTGTAAATTTTTTTAGAGCTTGAAAAAGTCTTAATAAAAACGACGAAACGTTGCAATCAATGAGTGTTTAAATTGATTTATTTTCATTATTCCAATTACCCGTGATCCTGTTTTCTATTATAAAATATAAACATATATATACATATAATATAAAATATAAAAATATATAAAAAATCACAGATATGTATTAATATTAAAATAGATAGAAAGAAACTTATAAATTACATATATCTTACATATGTCAAAAATAAACCAACAACTTCGAAATGCTCGTGAGCGAAGCCGCGGGCTCAGCTAATGCCTAATAATGCATATTAATGATAGTGGCTAATTACTAAACAGAAGAACACACTTTTGGGTCGCAGAAAACATTGTTCAAAATACATAACTATAAATCTGAATTAAAACATTTTGAGATCCATACTCCAAACTAATTTACACACAACAAAATCACGTGAACTATTAAAAAGCATGCCATTACGCAAAATCATGAACAAAACTTAATAATATTATATGCATGAATAAAATAAAATGGACGAATTACAATTTTTTTGAAAAAATATAACATACGAAATAAATTTGATTTAAGGTAGTTGTCGTGGTTAAGGCACACCATCAGAAAATTCTTAATTTTCTTATACTTATTAAGGACATGATAATACAATTACCTTGAAAATTTGAAGTCGATCGACCGTATATAATCCGAGATAAATTCAATTAAATATTGGATAATTAACATTGATTGTATACGATCTCTGTAGTTCTGAACCAGTTTCTTATTTATAAAAAAAGAACTGTCAGAAACTTTCCAAAAACTGACAGTCTTTCAATGCGTTTGTTATGAGTTTAAAAAAAATAAGAAAAAATTTTTGTCCGTCTAATTATTTATAAATAACGGTTTAAAGTTCAACAATTTATAGAAAAGTATACATGCATATGAATACTGTATGGGTTACGTTTCTACGGGTACAGTCTTGCGTACAAATTATGGATCACTTAGCTACAAGCTAGTATACTTTTGAGGCGCGTATAATCTATAACTTTTTGACAATACATCTTCATTATTATATATACGACAATATTAATCTAATTTTACATATGTAAGTAACATATTACAATTAATTTCACCATATATTAAAAAAAAAATTGTAAAAAAACATGGAATATTATATAGTATATCTTTATATTAACTTTTGCAGTTTGTCATGAATAAGATCAAATATTGTATCGAAACGTCGACATCAAAATGTAACACAGATTAATTAATAAAAACATTTCTGTACTGATAGTACACCTAATATGAACATTGTTAAAAATTGCTCTAGATTGTGATCGCACATGCATTCAGCCTTTTTCGGCGACATGTCTGATCGGGTTGTGGGTTTTCCGATGCCTAAATAAATCACATGTCCTCGGAAACTTCTGGTCACAATCCTTACATGGAACAGGACGTAGCAATTCCTCTTTGTGACTGTCCATGCTCCGTCTAGTTCTAAATGATTCGCCACATCCTGTACAAATCTTGCCGTCCACTGTAACTTTTTTTTTGAAAACTCTCCCTGGTTTTCCGGCGCTCTGTGCTTTTGTCTTCTTTAATGACGTTGTAATTTTGGCGATGTCTTTCTCGTTCATTTCGACGGACACATTAGAATTTACAATCCCGTCAAGAACAACGGGATTTTCTGTAGCAACTGATGCAGGTGGTTTTATTATTAGGAATTCTGCCAATTCGGCTATCAAAAAATCACGCCTTTTCTCATGGTCTTCTATATGAGCCAAATAGGCGTCCGTCTCGGTATTTTTGTACTTTGCGTGACAAATATCACATATCGTACACCAAGAAATTTTTGGCGTCGAATCTAAGCTTGCCATTTTCAAATTTTATTTAAAAAATGAAATTAACAGAATTAAACTAAAACAGCACTTCTCACCCTTACAGATCTTCAGACGAACTGACTTATTTTAGGAACGGATGCTGCCTCATTTATTGCAGGTAGTTTTAGATCGGAATTTTAAAAACTATAGATTTATTTTAACAAAATAAGATTAAGAGTTTATGAAAAATAAAAAAAATTTACCTGCCATGAAATTTTGTAATCATTTTCTGAAAACCATTTGGAAACAATCATTAGAATATTATTAATCTTGTATGTTAATTCACTAAATTTACTCATTTTAGCAATTATACAGATATCAGCTCTAAATTGATAAAGGGAACATTAACTATATTTAATATCGGTCCTAACATAGAGCCTTGCGATTTACTTATACTTATATAACTCACTACTTGAATTTATAATAAATATAAAATCCACGAGTAAATATTTTGTTATCAAAACCATAATTATCTAATTGTTGTAATATAAATTTAGGTTAAATTCATCAGAAAGTATATATCGATATTAGACACAACTAACCGTGATAGTTAATGGCGTTACTTATTTTACGGTCGACAACTGTCAATACCAGCTAAATGTTGGTTGCCGTGCGAAAAAAAATCGAATGGAAGATACATAATAAAAGCGTTTAACTTATCTACACAAGTTTTTTTATTTTACTTAAGATATTTTAGACAAGTGCGTTTTTATAGGATTTTTTTAATATTTAGACAAATTATTATCTAAATAATTCTTAATCGAATGGTACAGAAATGAAATAATATATGACATACTGTCAAACTATTACGAACTTTGGAGCACTGGAATTTTATTCTTCTAAAGGGGACGGTGGTCCAGAAAGGGTAGAGAACGAGTGATCATTATACTAAATCGTTCAAGGTCACTCTATTTTGAATATGTCTGCTGAAAAACAAAAAAAAAACGTATAGAGTTCAGATTATCTATTATTAAAATGTCCGCTTTAAAAAATACACTATCAGCTTTTAAATGTACTTATCTACAATCAGACACGTTTTCCCATGAATGTAAAATAAAAATTCTGATTCGTTTCTTCAGAACTTGCTCTTTTAGTGTGAACGAACCCTTACCCAGTCAACGACCAGATATAGCTTATTCCTTCCAAGTCCTCAACCCCTAATGTCCCTAACCTTGCCGAGTCTTCTGTCGCCTTTTGTAATTTTGTATGCGAATCTTGGTAGTAAAAATGTTTGTTAAATGAATAATCAAACGGAATCATTTTACTGCTGTACATATTTTATACTTTATTTTTTACAAATAAAATGATTTTATGCTCTTTGCGACTTCTCTTAAAGCAATTTTACATTTTCATACGAGAAATGTTTTCCTTTCAGAAATTAACTGTCACGATTTTATTATTTTGATATACCAAATGCGTTACGACTTGCATAAAACTACATAAGAAAAGAAAATCCTCTTTTTTGTAGAAATTAAGATTTTTAAAGAATATTAAAAAAACGGTTAACAAAAAAAACGTACTACTCGTTTGATTGATCATTTTGAACAAGGGTAGAAATCTGATGTTATAAACTTACCAATCGAAATTCAATTAGATTTTGACAGGGTGAAATATAAAATTCCTGTTAATTTAAAACATATCACGTTATGGAAAATAGGAAACGCCAATTTCAGTAAAGACTGATAAATTGATCATTGCGCGTTTTCATAAACTGTGTACAGTGGAACTTCTATTTGGTGATTTTTTATAGAAACTAGCGGACCCGTGCAAATACTTCGCACCGTTATAGTGGTCAGTTACGTAATATACTAGGGTGGAAATAAATTTTATTCTATTCTGTTCAAAGAATTCAGCGCCCCTACACGTCACATTACCCACAACTGTTAAAATGTACAGATTGCCACCAAATGGCGACATTTGTTTTGTATTATTCTATTCAGAGACTTCAGCGGCAGTACACGTCATATTACCGACAATAACTGTTAAAAAAACAGATTATTTTTAAATAATAATATATATACGTAAACAAACCATTAATACAATTCGCCAAATTAATAATTTTGTTTTTTTATATTTCTTTTTAGATAATATAAATAAATTGTTTGAAAGTTTTAATTCACTATTTTTTTTATATATTTCTACTAATGGAATGGAAAATTTAATAATTTTTTTTTTGTAAGTATTTCTGGTTAATAAATAAGAAATTAACAATTTTGTTGTTTTTGTGATATACGTAAATTTTAAGAATCAATATAATGAATGCGTCAAGTTAATTTACTTTTATTTTTTTAACATGGGTGCCAAACTGATTCAAAGTTCATACAAATGACACGAAAAGCTGCACCTCTTTTCGTTTACCACTTTTAATACTTTGGCAAAATACGAATAAGATCTAAATATGCTGTGATCGTAGAGCGCATGTGGTGAAGAAACTGTTTGGCACAACGCCCTTGCACAATAGGATTCCGGTCAACGACACTACTTTTTTGCGCTTTGTGTGCGAGTACCTCTCCATATTGTATATACAGTGTGTTCATAAATAATGCATTACAAAATTATTCGGCAAATAACTTAAACGCTTAATTCAAAAATAATGGCTAATACTTTGCTATAATATTATGAAATACCCATTATTGCAATTATAATACGATATTAGTAAAATTTACTATTCAAACAACGTCACTGTCGAGACACGAACAAGAAACTTCCACTATCGCGACAGTTAAATTACCGTTTGTTATTTAATAACAAGCGGTAATTTAACCGTCGCGATAGTGGAAGTTTGTTATTAAATGCTTAAGTTATCATGTACACAAATCTTTGTACACAAAACTGCAAATATCTGTAGACAATTTATTCGATATTGAGGTTTTTTCGATTTAAAAATAAAAAAACCCGGGTCGCAGTGCCATCACCCTGCCGACAATATAGTGTATTTGCTAATACAGGCAGTGGGGCTTTATTATGCGAATTTAACTTGCTTTTTGGGCAAAATAAAAAAAAAGACTCCTTAATACACCCCTTGAAATAACATTTTTTTCTTAATTGCAATATTATTATCAATAGAACCTCTATACCAAGTTATATACACCTTTTAGTAAATAATTCACAATCTGCAAACTAGTCTTTCTTAAAAAAAATTTTTTAATCCGGTCCTGTATGTCCGATTTTATTAAAATTTTAGGGACACTTTTCAATTACTACCAAAAGGTTAAATTTCAATTTTGAAACGATTCTGAGAATTTTTTCGGTATTTTTAGGCCCAAAAACTTTTGTCAACCCCTAAAAACTACCCTTAAAATGGCCCAATCAGGCCCATTTTAAATAGGGTTCTTGCGGTGGTGGATTCCAATATGAGGGCAAAATTTCGTTAAAATCAATTAACTCTTTCGATAGTTATTGCCCACACACACACACACACACACACACATATATATATATATATATATATATATATATATATATATATATATATATATATATATATATATATATATATATATATATATATATATATATATATATATATGTGTGTGTGTGTGTGTGTGTGTGTGTGTGTGTGTGCGGGCAATAACTTTCGAAAGAGTTAATTGATCTTAACGAAATTTTGCCCTCATATTGGAATCCACCACCGCAAGAACCCTATTTAAAATGGGCCTGATTGGGCCATTTTAAGGGTAGTTTTTAGGGGTTGACAAAAGTTTTTGGGCCTAAAAATACATTAGAATTTACAATCCCGCCAAGAACAACGGGATTTTGTGTAGCGACTGATGCAGGCGTTTCTGCCAAACGCTTTTTCTCGTGGTCTGCTATATGAGCGAAATAGGCGTCCGGTTCGGTATATTTGAACTTTGCGTGACAAATCTCACATACAATACAACAATAAACACCGTTTTCGGGCGTCGAATCTACGCTTGCCATTTTCAAATTTGCAATCTCTGCCTGCTCAGCTAATAGAGAATCGCGCGTTTTTTCATGATCTGCTATATGAGCCAAATAGGCGTCCGTTTCGGTATTTTTGTACGTTGCGTGACCAATATCGCTCATGGACCAAGAATTTTCATTTTCGGGCATCAAATCTACGCTTGCCATTTTCCAATTTTGAAACTCTGTCTGCTCAGCTAATAGAGAATCGCGAGTTTTTTCATTATCTGCTATATGAGCCAAAGAGGCGTCCGTTTCGGTATTTTTGTACGTTGCGTGACCAATATCGCTCATGGGCCAAGAAATTTCAGTCCCGGGCGTCAAATCTACGCTTGCCATTTTCCAATTTTGAAACTCTGTCTGCTTAGCTAATAGAGAATCGCGAGTTTTTTCATGATCTGCTATATGAGCCAAAGAAGCGTCCGTTTTGGTATTTTTGTACGTTGCGTGACCAATATCGCTCATGGGCCAAGAAATTTCAGTTTCGGGCGTCAAGTCTATGCTTGCCATTTCCCAATTTTCAATCTCTGCCTGCTCAGCTAATAGAGAATCGCGAGTTTTTTCATGATGAAAACGGAGTTTCATGTATAATGAAGGAATATATAAAGCCCTGAAAAATTTAAATCCCAAACAACGTGTTCGCTGGTTTCTATGAATAATATAACTGGGTAAAAAATATATTATAACTCTTTGAGGGTTACAAAAAGGTCATAGTTTAAACTGTTTTTGATCCTTTAATTTGTAATTTTATTCAGTTTTTGACGAACTTTTGATCGGGTGAACAAGTAAATAAATAAATACATCACGAGAATTTGTTAAATATTTGTTAAATGAATTTAAAAATTTAATTTCAATGACGTATTCTTCATGATCACATATGTCCTTGCTTGACACTTTAACGCAGGTAAGGACGTTTCAATTTTTAGGTTCACAGAGAGTGAACCTGTACGCATTCAAAATGCCTTCAGGTAAATGTGACATCTTAAATACTTATTAATTATTGTTTCCTTAGAATCAATTCCGATAATATTTTCGGAATTTATTCTAAGGAAACAATAATTAATAAGTATTTAAGATGTCACATTTACCTGAAGGCATTTTGAATGCGTACGTTTCAATTTTTAGGTTCACAGAGAGTGAACCTGTACGCATTCAAAATGCCTTCAGGTAAATGTGACATCTTAAATACTTATTAATTATTGTTTCCTTAGAATCAATTCCGAGAATATTTTCGGAATTGATTCTAAGGAAACAATAATTAATAAGTATTTAAGATGTCACATTTACCTGAAGGCATTTTGAATGCGTACAGGTTCACTCTCTGTGAACCTAAAAATTGAAACGTCCTTACCTGCGTTAAAGTGTCAAGCAAGGACATATGTGATCATGAAGAATACGTCATTGAAATTAAATTTTTAAATTCAATTTTTTAAATGTTTCTGTCTTGTTATAACTGTTTTAATTGCTTAGTTTTATATTGTTATATTGGTTATCTTGTTATATTTGTTATTTAACAAATATTTAACAAATTCTCGTGATGTATTTATTTATTTACTTGTTCACCCGATCAAAAGTTCGTCAAAAACTGAATAAAATTACAAATTAAAGGATCAAAAACAGTTTAAACTATGACCTTTTTGTAACCCTCAAAGAGTTATAATATATTTTTTACCCAGTTATATTATTCATAGAAACCAGCGAACACTTTGTTTGGGATTTAAATTTTTCAGGGCTTTATATATTCCTTCATTATACATGAAACTCCGTTTTCTATTTTTTGTTTATTTTAATCAACGCGGGTTCAGTATTTTTTTTTCTTTAAACTAAAGCTCTCGAGCGTGTTTGGAATATTATATAAAGCAATTTCGCTTTTTTACAGCGCAAGAAAAAGTATTTAGCATGTTCACTGCATCGTTTCAGTCTAACAAATGATGACCTCAAATCTCTAGAGATAAAACTTTGTTGTCGAGCGTGTAGCCATGCCCTTTTTACAATGTTAGTAGAGTTACGTCTCGTTTCATTTAGCTAATTAGCGTAAGCGCAGGAACGACGTCAGCTAGCGATTCGATACAGAATTATTTAAATAATAATTATCTGTTGACATTTTTAAAAAATCCTAAGAAAACTCACCGGTGATTCAACTACTTTAAATAACATGTATGCATTTTATTTTTTGTTTTGGGAAATGGTTAAAATATAGAATTTAAAATCGTGACGCGGGACAGTCTGCTTTAGTACCTCTAATTAGGATGCACTGAATCAAATGCCATATTTCGTAGAAAATCTGTGATCACAAAATTTCATGGCAGGTAAATTTTTCTTATTTTTCACAAACTCTTAATCTTATTTTGTTAAAAGAAATCTATAGTTTTTAAAATTCCGATCTAAAACTACCTGCAATAAATGAGGCAGCATCCGTTCCTAAAATAAGTCAGTTCGTCTGAAGATCTGTAAGGGTGAGAAGTGCTGTTTTAGTTTAATTCTGTTAATTTCATTTTTTAAATAAAATTTGAAAATGGCAAGCTTAGATTCGACGCCAAACATTTCTTATTCTGCTCATGTAGCAGATCATGAAAAATGGCGCTATTCTCTATTAGCTGACCAGGCAGAGATTGAAAATTGGGGAACGGTAAGCGTAGATTTGACGCCCGACACTGAATTTGATCTTTGTATGACATGCGATACTTGTCAAGCAAAATTCAATTCGTTCGTCGCATATTCTGCTCATGTAGCGGATCATAAAAAAACGCGCGATTCTCTATTAGCTGAGCAGGCAGAGATTGAAAATTGGGAAATGGCAAACATAGACTTGACGCCCGAAACTGAAATTTCTTGGCCCATGAACGATATTGGTCACGCAACGTACAAAAATACAGAAACGGACGCCTATTTGGCTCATATAGCAGATCATGAAAAAACTCGCGATTCTCTATTAGCTGAGCAGGCAAAGTTTCAAAATTGGGAAATGGCAAGCGTAGATTTGACGCCCGAAAATGAAAATTCTTGGTCCATGAGCGATATTGGTCACGCAACGTACAAAGATACCGAACCGGACGCCTATTTAGCTCATATAGCAGATCATGAAAAAACGCGCGATTCTCTATTAGCTGAGCAGGCAGAGATTGCAAATTTGAAAACGGCAAGCGTAGATTCGACGCCCGAAAACGGTGTTCATTGTTGTATTGTATGTGAGATTTGTCACGCAAAGTTCAAATATACCGAACTGGACGCCTATTTCGCTCATATAGCAGACCATGAAAAAAGGCGAGATGCTCTATTAGCTGAGCAGGCAGAGATTGCAAATTTGAAAACGGCAAGCGTAGATTCGACGCCCGAAAACGGTGTTCACTGTTGTATTGTATGTGAGATTTGTCACGCAAAGTTCAAATATACCGAACCGGACGCCTATTTCGCTCATATAGCAGACCACGAGAAAAAGCGTTTGGCAGAAACGCCTGCATCAGTCGCTACACAAAATCCCGTTGTTCTTGGCAGGATTGTAAATTCTAATGTGTCCGTCGAAACGAACGAGAAAGACATTGCCAAAATTACAAAATCAGTCGCTACACAAAATCGCGTTGCTCTTGACGTGATTGTAATTTCTAATGAGTCCGTCAAATTGAACGAGAAAGACATCGCCAAAATTACAAAGTTATTAAAGAAGACAAAAGCACAGAGCGCCGGAAAACCAGGGAGTGTTTTCAAAAAAAAAGTTACAGTGGACGGCAAGATTTGTACAGGATGTGGCGAATCATTCAGAACTAGACGGAGCATGGACAGCCACAAAGAGGAATTGCTACGTCCTATTCCATGTAAGGATTGCCACGAGAAATTTCCGAGGTCATGTGATTTATTTAGGCATCGGAAGACCCACAACATGATGAGACAGGCTGCCGAAGAAGGCTGAATGCATGTGCGATCACAATCTAAAGCAATTAATGTTGATATTAGGTTTATGTACTATCAGTGCAGAAATGTTTTTATTAATTAATCTGTGTTACAATCTAATCAAATTTTTTAAAAATGTTTTCTGCCACTTAAAATTGTGTTCTTCTGTTTATCTTGTAGCACTATTTTTACGTTATTAATTAGCCATTATCATTAATATGCACTATTAGGCGTTAGCTGTCCCCGCGGCTTCGCTCACGTGCATTTCGAATGATTGTTGGTTTATTTTTGACATAAGCAAGATTTAAGTAATTTATAATCTTTCTATCTATTTTAATATTTCTTATATTATTATATTATCTGTTAAACACCGAAAAAGGATAAAAATATGTATGATCACAATCCAATTAAATTTTTTGACAATGTTTTCTGCAACTCAGGAATGGCACTTAATTTAGGTCAAAAGTTCGATCTTAAATCTGCTTGTGTAATTGCTTGTTAGTCTGTTTATTTTTTAACAAATATTTTCGATGTACAGCCATGTAATGTTTACTATTTATAGTCTTTAATATTTTTTGTTCCAATATATATTTTTAACGTGAAAGGAAAGTTTGGTTGAGGAACAGTTGAAAAAAAAGAAGCTTTACCGATGTTTCGCTTGTGGCCTACGTTTCGGAAAATGTATTTCCATCTTCAGGGCCTTATGCTAGTCAAAGGGTGAAAGATGGAAATATATTTTCCAAAACGTAGGCCACAAGCGAAACATCGGTAAATCTTCTTTTTTTTTCAACTGTTCCTCAACCAAACTTTCCTTCCACGATTACTATTTAATATGTGTGTAGATTATTATGTATTTATCAATAATGTTCACGGCCATTATAATTAATGAGTTTTTTTTATTTTTTAACGGGAAATTGGACAATTCAATTTTAATATAGTTAAACTAGCGTTCTGATACACAAAATTTAAATTTAGTTTATAATGACATTTTAAAAAATTGTTAACTATAACGTTCGTAATATTTCTTTATTTTACACATATTTGTGTCTACGATTTATATATTATTTTTTAAATCAAAAAAATTAGTCAATTGCTTTTCTAAATTAATTAGTTACCACAGTTACTTTTTATTATATTATAAAAAATAAAATTGTCTGTCAAAAATAAAACATATTTAGTATTTGTTTGAAAATTGTTTTAAAAAAAAAAATTACACAATTTCAGTTTGTTTAAATATTTACTATTTCATATTTATTGAAGTAAATATATGTATTCTTAAATATCTAAATTTTATTAATGTTATGGTTAATTAGTTAAAGGTATTATTTCAATTCTATTTAAAAAAAATTAATTATTTCATTAACTAATTTGTATTTTTAATCATTTCAGTTCTGTCCGAAGAACTTAAAAGATTTAACGAAACGTCGCAATTTTTTAATTTAGTTTAACTATACTAAAATTGAATTGTCCAATTTCCCGTTAAAAAATTTAAAAAAATATGTACTTATGTTTTCAATAAATGTTATTACTAATAAAATTTGATCAAATTTTCTTTTTTTTGAGGTAGTTAGAACGTGTTTAGGCGCGTTTTGTGACTTTTTTACGCACCTTACTAAGTTCGTTTAAGCAGTATAACACATCTGTACATAACGTAAAAAAATATATGTAGCAACGGATTACAGAGTTGTTTTTTTAATGAAAACAGAAGTTATTTGAGTAAATACGAATAAATAAAATCGTAACTTAGTTTTAATAATTCCTAGAGCGAATTTTCAGTTTTCGTCATTTTTGCCTGTTTATTTATTTATATCTGTACACTGATCAATAAAGACTGTAGAAACTGTAAAATATAGTATGCTAAATGGTTATTATTGAGATTCTTATTTTGTTTCGAATATTAATTTCTTGTAAGCTTCATGAAAAATACATATACATGCCAACTTTCACTTTAATTGTGAATGTTCAAACATCGAAGAAACATCAAAATTGCCAAAAACCAAGAAGGAAAAAAAAAACCGGGTCGCAGTGCCAAAACCCTGCCGACAATATAGTGTATTTGCTTATACAGGCAGTGTGGCTTTATTTTGCGAGCTTAAGTTGGTTTTTGGGCAAAATAAAAAATTTTACTCCTTAATACACCCCTTAAAGTAACATTTTTTTTCTTAATTGCAATATTATTATAAATCGAACCTCTATACTAAATTATATACAACTTTCAGTAAATAATTCACTATTTGTAAACTAGTGTTTTCATAAAATTTGTAAGTCCGGTCCTGTCGGGCCGATTTTATTAAAATTTTAGGGACACTTTTCAATTACTACCGAAGGGTTAAATTTCAATTTTGAAACGATTCTGAGAATTTTTTCGGTATTTTGGGGCCCAAAAACTTTTGTCAACCCCTGAAAACTACCCTTAAAATGGCCCAATCAGGCCCATTTTAAATAGGATTCTTGCGGTGGTGGATTCCAACACGAGGGCAAAATTTCGTTAAAATCAATTAACTCTTTCGAAAGTTATTGCCCGCACACATATATATATATATAGATATATATATATATATATATATATATATATATATATATATATATATATATATATATATATATATATATATATATATATATATATATATAAACATTTTTATAAATGGTGCCAAAGTGTATAGGAGGCAATATACAACAAAGGAAAAAAATAAACTTACCGGAGTAGACAAAATACTGTTATTATTACATTTACCAAATAAATGTAAATTATTTAACGTTTTCACCATTGTACGAAATTTGGTCCACAAAGTGGGCCTAATCTGATTATTTCATACATATTGACATTTGAAATATTATAATAAAATAAAATTTCTGTTAACGGTTTACGGTTATAGTATTTTATATTAAAAATTAATCAAAGCATGCTTGTCAGCTACCTAATTTCTTTTTGACAGATCTTCGGAACAAAAGAACATCTGATTTTTTTATTATCAAAACATTTCCGAAACTATGAAACTATAAACCTTTATAAATTTCTGACAAAGATTTGGAAAGATATATTAAATTTTAATTTTTTTTGTAATAGATTATTTTTTGTGCTTGAAAAACTGCGTCGAGTGCCGTAAACAGCATCTCGATCGGTTGATTCGTTCGAGAGATATCGTTGACAAAAAATTTCCAAAAAAGTGAGTTTTCAATATATCTTTCCAAATCTTTGTCAGAAATTTATAACCATTTATAGTTTCATAGTTTCGGAAATATTTTGATAATAAAAAAAATCAGATGTTCTTTCGTTCTGAAGATCTGTCAAAAAGAAATTAGTTAGGTAGCTGACAAGCATGCTTTGATTAATTTTTAATATAAAATACCATAACCGTAAACCGTTAACAGAAATTTTATTTTATTATAATATTTCAAATGTCAATACGTATGAAGTTGGAATAATTCTGTCGCCCAATTGGCTGGAATTTTTTAAAATAGCTTTAAACAAACAGCGTAGGGGTAAGCCACATCTCAATAGATCGCAAACAGCGGGATGTTCTAGGGATGGCCTGCAGGGTCAACCGTTTTTCAGATTTTTTTAAACTGCTATTTATTTTTAATGAATTTTACTTACTAAGCAATAGGAATGCTTAATAAACTTATTAAAGAATTTTCAAGGTTAAATAAAACATGTTTCGTCTATATTTTACGATTCCTATTTCGTTTCATGTTAGAGGTCAATTTCTTGAGTCCAAACTTAATATTTTAAATGTTTTAAAGCATTTTAGTAAGTGCTCGATGCTCAAAATGAAAGTATGCGTCGACTTAGCACTTCAGTAAATGCTCGGTGCTTCAAGCACTAAGATTCGGTACTTTGCCCAGTTCTAATTGAGACATCCCTAAGTAGACGAAACTAGGAGACTGAAATACAGCCAAAGATTGAGTGAGAAATTAAATGAATTGAAGCGAGATGAAGAGTAAGTATTGTTGATGTCATGTATCAGTGTGACACTGGTTTATCGACCGTAATAAGGTTGTCGGACGGGACGGTTCAATTAACCCCCGGAGCACAGATAATGGACAAGATATGCGTGTTAGCATCCCTCCCAGCCTCCCTCGTCCCTGTTATCCTCTCTGCACATTGTAGTACAGTATTACGTATGGATGGGCACTCTGTTTCGCTATGTGCATTATAATTCGGTCAAAGCTTAGAATTGGGATTCGAACCCATGACAATTTGGTTCAAAAGCTAGCACGTTACCCATTACACCAAATTCACGTCTACCTTGTTAGTGTATTTGCCATATCATACACTATTGGCGTCGGTCGGATAGCGGAACCTAGGGTCGCACCAAAATTTCTCGACACTTCACATCATTCTATGCATCTTAGCAACATTTTTGGAAATGTGTGGGGGCAATAACTTTCGAAGGAGTTAATTGATTTCAACGAAATTTGGGTCACATCTTGAAATCGGTCACCGCATGAAGCTTATTTAAAATGAACCGAATCGAACCATTTTAAGGGGCGTTTTTAGGGGTTGAAAATTGATTTGGGGCCCAAAAATTAAAAAAAAGTTACTTTATGTTCGGTTCGTCATTGATCTGGAATGGGTAAATTGTTTTATGACAAGTGTCTGCATGCATTAAAACATCTATTTTATATGGCCAGAACAAAAAATTAATTAGGTATCTACTAGATTTAGAAATTATGCAGGAAAATATTTCTGTAGTTCATATATACACTTAATTACGGACGGCTTTCAGCTATGGCAAACAAACCGCAGAAATAAATTCCAACCAAGGGTAAAGTTGCCAGTTCCCGATTATCTACTTTTTATGTTACCATTTTAACTCCATAAGGAATCAAAATTCGCTTTTCAATTTTTTAAAATATTTGTTCGTTTTGAGGTACCCTTAGTTCTAAATACATATTTTTGGAAAAGTATGTGTGTTTTTTTGTCTGTGAACACTATACACGTCAAACGGATAAGCGAATTGAATAAAAAATTTAGGAGAATGTTCAATATGTAAATATGAAGGTCCAATTGATTTGGGTAAAATTGGCACGTGCGTAGATGAAATATATTATGCTATAACGTTATTTTTTTATATAATAATGTTTTACTTTTCATAACGGTTTATTATTGTCTTTATTTTCACAAGAAAGTTTTGTGAAAAAGATTATTTTCTAAATTTTATAGTTTCAGAAATATTTTCAAAATAAAAAAACCCGGATCGCAGTGCCAAAACCCTGCCGACAATATAGTGTATTTGCTAATACAGTCAGCGAGGCTGTATTATATGAACTTAAGTTGGTTTTTGGGCAAAATAAAAAATTTAACCCCTTAATACACCCCTTAAAATATTTCTTTTTCTTAGTTGCAATATTATTAACAATCTAGCGTGTGTACCGAATTAAATACACCGGTCAGTAAATAGGTCACTATCTACAAATTAGTGTTTTCATAAAATTTGTCTTGTCTGGCCGATTTTATTAAAACTTTAGGGACACTTTTTAATTACTACCAAACGGTTAAATTTCAAATTTGAAACGATTCGGAGAATTTTTTGGGTATTTTAAAGCCCAAAAACATTTTTCAACCCCTAAAAACTACCCTAAAAATGGCCCGATTAGACCCATTTTAAATAGGCTTCTCGCGGTGATGGATTTCAATACGTGGGCCAAATTTAGTTGAAACCAATTAACTCATTCGAAAGTTATTGCCCGCACGTATATATATATATATATAAACATTTTTAAAAATGGTACCAAAGTGTTTAGGAGGTTATGAAACGTCGAGAAATTTTGGTCCGACCCCTAGGTCCCGCCATCCGTCCGATGCCAATAGTGTATGTTGCCTACACTAAAAAATAGCTGTTATTTTGTTCTCAATATCTGTCCAAAAGAAATTAGACAGCTGACAAGCATGCTTTGGTTAATTTTTAAATGTGAAATCATATTAGGTATATAACCATGCAAACCAATATAACATATATCGTAATATTTATTACTAGCCGTTACTCGCGTCACTGCACGCATTAACAGATTTTTTTTTTACTATATTATGTCAAAACAATATTTTTGCAGCTGGAATAGTCCTGTCGCCGAATTAGCTAGAATTTTTATATACTGCTCGGTCCAACTTCTGCTTAGCTATTTTCACTCACTGCTCATCCCCATTTATATGATGGTTGTTGTTATAATATTAAGTCAATGAGTACCTAAAATCTTTTACACAGAATAATACATTTTCAAATAAGCTACTTAAATAGGTACATGATGATATTATGATTCATATCACTGTTAAAATTCGCTAGGCTCATCTTTAACATATTGTCACATTAGTCAAAACATTAGTCATTACGCACCAGGTACAAACTGTACTATTTTATTTTATCGTAAACGTGGTAGACCATAGTTGAGTGGTTGAAAACCGATGTCTTTACCCTATATGGCAGACTGAAGTAAGATTAAATCATAAACTATATTATAGTCGTTGACAAAAACTAAAGTTTGTTGTGCGTTTATAGTTGTTTCAGAATACAAACTGTTCTAAACCCCAATTGGGGCCTTGATATAATAGTACAGGTTAAAAGTCATCCTTTCAAAACGGCTACTTAGGCCATTTTAATAGTCAGCACTTGAAAATTTAAACGCGCATAAACTTGTCCTGAATACATAATATGTTCTATAGTTCAAAAACTTAAATCCCTAGTTTCGTATTTTACCGATAATATGCTCTGACAAGAAAATATGAGGTGCAGATCTGTCACTTGATACAGGCCTGGCAGGTCATGTTCAGTCCGTGTGGGTAATGAGATGAAAAAAAAAAATTTTTCGATCTAGCGGTGATTAAATTAACAAACTTTACATTACAGAAAACATATTTTGAATTTTTATTGAGAAAAATATTACACGCTTAAAAAAAATTATACAAGTCAACATCACAAAATTTTTATTGGCGCAACTTTCAAATGGGTTACATATCAAGGCTTGAAAAGTTTCTGAATTTGCCACTGTATGATAAAATAACTTTTTTGCGCGACCCTCTATAAAATATCTGCCTTTCATGCCTATATGGCGGTAGTAAGATGTTAAAAAATGACCCATTTCGCACTAGTACTTTAAGCAAAACAGAAGAAGTGCGATTTTGCCAATCGAATAATAATTTCCCTGTCAGTTGCCATTTAAAAGCACATGAGCAACAGAGACAGAAAACTAAACGTAGTCTTCGTATACAATTCAAATATATTCCGATATGGCCTAACTTAAACAGAATGATATATAAATATAGTGAAAATCAGCTATTTTATGTAAGATGTACCTCGATTTTAATGTTTTATGAATCGTGTAACTGTTACAACTCACTTGTTACCTCTCTTTAACATAATGTCACACATCGTACAAAATCGACTGGCAAGATTTCACCCAAAATAGAGTTGGGTAACTCAGATCTGAATCGGTTTAAAGAGCCGACTCCGGCAGAAGATCTGTGAGAGCCGACTCACTTTTTTTGAGCCGACGGATCAACGGATCCGCATAACTCAGTGAAACACTTAACACGCAGAAGCACATTTTACACTTACGTATCAGGTCTTGCTTTGATACATCTGTCAGCTCAAATGACTGATGCATCACATGTTTGGCTATGCATTCTTGATTCTATACATATCTATGATATGATTGACTGAACTAGGTAGCTCAGTGGCAGACTGCAATAACATATTCAGAACTCGGATCTTTTTGAACCGGTTCAGTGAGCCGGCTCACATACGGGATCCAGATGCAAAGAGGCAGATCACTAAAAAGACCCGTTTTTCCTATCTTTAACCCAAAATAACTGACAGATAGACATGTGGAGTTGAATAAAAGCTTGTAATATATATTTATAATCGCGACGTTTTTTAATGCACAGCAGATACACCTTGTATTAAAATTTTGCACTGACGAAATCCAATAAAATATGACGTAAAAATGTTTGAAAAAAGCAAACTTTTAAAAAATTTAAGTTCGTAATACACTTACAAAGTTATTCACATTATTACCTTATGCGGAATTTCGTTCTCTCAATAAAACTTTTACATTCATTCGGTGTTAAAAAATTTCTTGTAGGTATAATTCTGCCGACAGCAATAAGAAAAGTTTCGCTACAAAATTAACGCCTCTCTAGTCATACAACACGTGTTCTGGTACCATTGTATAATTTATTAATTTGAACGTTCCATTTATTTCCAAGAAGGTTCAGCCTTTGAGTTCTGACACTTTATCTATACGCTGTTCACATAAAGTGACAACTTCATTTATTACAGTCGAAGCTGTAAGATTACGCATACGCAGTGCATTTAAATTACCCAAATTATGTATATCACAGTTTTAACTATCTATCTGAGTGCTTTATATTTATAAAAATGATACCAAATAGTTTAAAATTATGCGCGAAACGATTTTATAGCTTAACCCCTAGGTCCTCTCATCCGACCAACGGTAATATAATACATAAAATCTTTATTTTAAAAAAACCAGTACAGAGCTGTATAAAATGCGTCAATTAATACAAAAAAACCCGGGTCGCAGTGCCAAAACCCTGCCGACAATATAGTGTATTTGCTTGTATGGGCCGTGAGGTTTTATATTTTCATTATGTGAAATTAAGTTTGTTTTTGGGCAAAATAAAAAATTTAACCCCTTAATACACCCCTTAAAATAACATTTTTTTTCTTAATTGTAATATTATTATCAATCTAACGTCTACACCGAATTAAATACACCCTTCAATAAATAAGTCACTATCTGCAAATTAGTGTTTTCAAAAAATTTGTAAGTCCGGTCCTGTTAAGCCGATTTTATTAAAATTTTAGGGGCACTTTTTAATTGCTACTAACGGGTTAAATGTCAATTTTGAAACGATTCTGAGAATTTTTTCGGTATTTTGGGGCCCAAAAACATTTTTCAACCCCTAAAAACTACCCTTAAAATGGCCCGATTACGCCCATTTTAAATAGGCTTCTTGCGGTGATGGATTTCAACACGTGGACCAAATTTCGTTGAAATCAATTAACTCTTTCGAAAGTTATTGCGCGTACACATATATATATATATATATATATATATATATATATATATATATATATATATATATATATACGTATATAAATAAATATATATATATATATATATACATATATATATATATAAACATTTTTAAAAATGGTGCCAATGTGTTTAGGAGGTTATGAAACGGCGAGAAATTTTGGTCCGACCCCTAAGTCCCGCCATCCGACCGACAGTGGCATTGGTTTGTGAGATATTTCTTTAATTTAATTTTCGGTCCGAAATCGTACAAGAACGCTTTTAAGCAACTGCGCGTATGCGTTGTCAGTTTACTGACGATTTCTGATCGTCGTGCGAACGAAACCATTGTATGTGCCTTATTCTATGCATGCCTAGGTGACACAGTTCTAGGCCCACATTATCTTGACAGTTGGTGGAAGTTAACCATGAATCAGAGTAGCAATGTGAAATCCAGAAATCTACATAAGAAAACGTGATTTCCCCTTCTTAAACTGACAGGTTGAATGATCAAGATGCATTTTTTCGACAGTTGTCACTATCGAGACGAGAAAGACATCCAATTTGCGAAATTTCTCGTCTCGAAATACAAGACGAGAACGAGAATAAGTATTTCTAGCCGAGACGAAACGACAACATAAATATATATTGTATTTATGCGAAAAAGACGTGTGAACCTGGCTCATATATATAAGCTCACAGGGAAAGTGAAACTTCTTTAGAGTTATTAACTCGTTTCATTGCTGCGTTATCCATTTTGCGTTACCAAAATTTGTCTTATATTTCTCACCGTTGAATCATTTCCCCTTTAACGTTGCAGAAATCACAATCAGATACGTCGTTAAAGAAGTTTCACTTCAAAAATAGAGCCCGTCATATATTCAAATCTTAAATGTCGTTTATAAAATGTCGCCGACAGATATCGGTAATTTCTCTTGCAAACTTTTCTTAATAATAATATATTATTATTCGTTTCGTCTGGCATTCATCATATTCATAAAATAAATTCCATTTTTATCAATAATCAGTACGCATGGCCTGCGTTCATTCAATAACGCATTTCACGTGGAAACTCCATTTTCTATAATCTATATCATGTCAGAACTGAAATGCATGTGATCCGTTGGTAACAAAACATCTGTCACTCATGAGTACCTCTGCTTCGCTATCTCTTTCACACTACGCCTGTCTCCCTTTTTCCGCGACAACCCGTAAACTGAGTTCTTGATATGTACAACACAATATTACTGAATCACACAAAATAGAAGGTATGTTTGTTGGAGCCAAAGCGTTTATCGGCAATACAGAACTCTTGGTAACAACTATATGTTTGTTGGTGAACTTCTCAGAATTTTCGAACTGACCGAACCTAGTTCTAGCAGTCCGAAGAACTCAAGATTTTTTGTCAACAGACTTACATAAAAATAAAAGTATGAAACTTCTTACCACAACAGTTTTATTAATAAAACTGTTGTGGTAAGAAGTTTCCATACTTTTATTTTTGTTCCAAGCACAGTGCTCTTAATGTTGGTAACAAACATTCAGTTCTCTTCGAAGAGTTTTGTATAGCGGACAAACGCTTTAGCAGTTTAAAACAATCAAACATTATAATGCTTCAGCTCCTAGACCAGCCCTTCTGAATGTAACTTTCCAAAGAGCCACTAATATATTAATTTTACAGTTATCTTAGATATCCATGTGTCATGACTTAACCGTCATCACAAATAATTAATCAATTAATTAGTGAACAAATTTTTTTTATATATTTATATAATATTTATATTCATTATTATACATTTATTACCAACTAGCGGCCCAGTCCGGCTTCGCCCGGGTGTAAATGTATTATATAGGATATAAAAGATGAGAATCATTATCATTAAATTCTCAACGTGTATTGAATTTGCGCGAATTCAATCGCTTTGTGAATGTTCAAAAATCGAAGAAAAATCTTATTTCCCAAAAAGAAATTAAAAAAAAAACTTGGAACGTGTCGCGGGACACGCGTTTGGAACGAAGTCCCTTTCGTATAAGACGTTTTTCGTAACGCGTTTTATATAATCTAAAAACACCCGGTATAATCTTAAAACACCCGATATAATCTAAAAACACCCGATATAATCTAAAACACCCGATATAATCTAAAAACACCCGGTATAATCTAAAAACACCCAACATAATCTAAAAACACCCTGTATAATCTAAAAACGCCCGGTATAATCTAAAAACACCCGGTTTAATCTAAAAACACCCGGTATAATCTAAAAACACCCGGTATAATCTATAAACACCCGGTATAATCTAAAAACACCCAATATTTTCTAGCAATAAATATAGCCTATGTTACTCAGGGTGAATGTAGCTTTCTAATGATGAAAGAATTTTTTAAATCGGCACAGTAGTTTTTGAGTTTATTCATTACATACACACAAAAATACAAATCTTTCCTCTTTATAATATTAGTGTAGATGATACACCGTCAGAAATAAAAATATTCTCAAGTGCTAAGAAGCTAGTCAGTTTTAAAATGTTAGAAATAGCACCCTAACTTAGGCAACACTTATATTGAATCTGTATTTCTTCCGATTCGTGAATGCCAACACCAGTCTCGATTGGGAGGCAATTGCAGTTGTGTTGTTGGGATATAATGAATAACTCTGACGACGATTTATTATAGACTTCTGTTAGAGAAGAACGCTCTCAATAATGAGACGTAGAAAAAAAGTATGGGTGCATCAGTTTAATGAAAAAAGATCTGATGAGAAGTTTTTCAAAACTTGCAAACCTATAAGAAATTACCCAGATAAATTCAAAGACAACCACCGAATGACCATAGAAACGTTTGACTATGCTCAACAACTCTCCTCTCTGTCAATTTTCCCCATCATTATATTATGCCGTCGGAATGAGAAATCGGATCGATCGGCCAATCCATCAGTCCGTTAACGGGTTTTCCTTTTCAATGTAGGCATCTAAATTATAATCTTGGTGTTTGCTTTTCTTCCGATGTCGGCAGACGTCGGATCGAGAGAAATTCGGATCCATCGTAGCCTTAGTATGAAAAGTCGCGAGACTTCTATTACACAATATCCTCGTATTTAGCTGTGAACCGCCAGTAAATATTACCTAATTTCTTAATACTTACCTACTTTATTGATATTTTTCCACAAGAGCATGCTTTGACAGATATCTTTGTCAGTCGACAATGTTTAATTTGCTTTTTGTTTAGACGCTGAAGAAAAGGTTTCTAAAAAATTGTAAAGAAGGCTGCATGGAAAAATTATTTTGAGACAACTGTTCCCTAGAGAGCTATATATTATTAACAGTATCGTTGTATGAAATGTAATTGATACGGACGTAGCTCTTAGATGAAGACCATTGACTCGATTCTATTAATAGATACAGTTTCTTTGTTGTATTATGTCAAACCACAATATCAAAATATTTTATATTTTTACGTGCTTTTACCCGCGGCTTTCATTAATGTCAGTTTTGAACCGACTTTAAAAAAGAAGTGTATTTTTTTTTTGTTTTCGTTACTGAGATTAACCGATTTCAAAAGCTTCGACGTCATTTTGAAAATGTTTACGGATTGGTCCTATATAGCTTTTTTTAAATCGGCTTCCTTGTGCAATAGCTCGATGGTATATTATTATTCCTTGCTATATAACAAACAGTAAGTATAGTAAAAGTTAGTTCAAAATCCGTTCAGTCGTTTTTTGAGTTAACTCAGAACAAACAGACAAAAATTTTGAAAATTACTAATTTGGACATCCAATAAATTCGGATATCCAATAAATCCTAATTTAAAGGCAAAATTTCGCTAAAATGTTTATCATATACCGACACTGTCTGATAGTCAACTACTTGCATAATATATAAATGGCAAAAAGTGTAATATTTAATTTTTTTTTCTTATTTATTTATTGCTTCTTTTGTTTCAGGTACTTGAAGACTTTTTTCAGTCTTTCTGCACAAAGCTATCTAACCAAATGCGTATATTATGGGGTAATCACAGGTAAATAGTCTCAATTTAAGATAGTTGTCGTGGTTAAGGCACACCGTCAGAAAACTCTTAATTTTTGTATACTTATTAAACACATGATAATACAATTACCCTGAAAATTTGAAGTCGATTGACCGTATATAATCCGAGATAAATTCAATTAAAATTTGAATAATTAACATTGATTGTATACGATCACTGTAGTTCTGAACCAGTTTCTAATTTATAAAAAAAAGAACTGTCAGAAACTTTCCAAAAACTGACAGTCTTTCAATGCGTTTGTAATGAGTTTAAAAAAAATAAGAAAATTTTTTTGACCGTCTAATTATTTATAAATAACGTTTAAAGTTCAACAATTTATAGAAAAGTATACATGCATATGAATACTGTATGAGTTACGTTTCCACGGGTACAGTCTTGCGTACAAATTATGGATCACTTAGCTACAAGCTAGTATACTTTTGTGACAATATTGTACCACGACAACTACCTTAAGGTAAAATACAATAACAATGTATACATCATATTTCGTAAGTCACCGGTAATTTTACATCACTACCATACTAACGGAACTTGAAAGTAAAATTTTTGTAACCGCTGCTAAGAAAATTGCCGCGACTAGAAAGTGTTGTGAACTATTTTTTGGTAAAAAAATTGCTGTATGAAAATTTGTAACACATCTGTTAGACTGAAATGCAATTTATAAAAGAGCTGGTTTAAGTGAATGTCTGTTTAGAAATTGAACAGTTTATCTTTTGAAAAACAAACAACACGTCTGCAGTGACTTTCAACTGTCTACCTCAGTTTACTTTTAGTTTAATTAAATGTGTTTCAAAAGTCAATATGTATTCGTGCTTTAAGACGTCACAGAAAGAACAGCTCCAATAAATAAATAAGTAAACGTTTCACGTCGTTTCAAAACACAACCGACACTGTAATATTTAATTTATCTTACAATGTACTAGAAATACTTCATTAGAACTCAGCACAAAACTTTCGTCGAGATACCATAGTGTCTTTGAAATTTTAATATTTTTAAGGTTCTTTTCTGGAAGGAAAAGGGCTATACATCCACAATAAATTATTAAGGTAGTTGTCGTGGTTAAGGCACACCGTCAGAAAATTTTTAATTTTTGTATACTTATTAAGGACATGATAATACAATTACCCTGAAAATTTGAAGTCGATCGACCGTATATAATCCGAGATAAATTCAATTAAATATTGGATAATTAACATTGATTGTATACGGTCTCTGTAGTTCTGAACCAGTTTCTTATTTATAAAAAAAGAACTAACTGTCAGAAACTTTCCAAAAACTGAGTCTTTCAATGCATTTGTTACGAGTTTAAAAAAAATAGCAAAACATTTTAGACCGTCTAATTATTTATAAATAACGGTTTAAAGTTCAACAATTTATAGAAAAGTATACATGCATATGAATACTGTATGGGTTACGTTTCCACGGGTACAGTCTTGCGCACAAATTATGGATCACTTAGCTACAAGCTAGTATACTTTTGTGGCGCATATAATCTATAACTTTTTGACAACATTGTACCACGACAACTACCTTAAAACTGTTGTAACGTGCGAGTTTATGATGTTGGTCATGACTGGACGCCATTTTGAGGAAGGTTCAATACTGCACTAAAACTTGGAACAAAATTTTCGTCGCGATACATTTAATGTCTTTAAAATTTTAATATTTTGGGGTTATTTTCTGGTATAGATCCACGTTAACCTATGATAAAACCAGCGTTGCCAGATTTTTTTTTGCCAAGTCGGGATTTTGGAACTTTTTGAGTGAAAAAAGCGGGATTCTTTCGTCGAAAGCGGGACATAGTAAAAAAACGTATATAATCAGAAGTGTTAAAATATTTATCTTTTTATTTGAGTTCAAATTACGTTTACGTGACAATAGATAGCAAAAATAGCTATAGAAAATGTATTTTAATAAAAATATGATATTTTAAATCAGACTTACCCTATCGTTAAATAGTTGAGTCTCATTCGTCTTGTGAATAAAAAAAAATAAAAAAAACAGAAATCAAAATCAAAAAACTTTTATTCATTAGAAAAATACGGCGTTTCAAACAACAGCCTGAGGAGTGACTGTTACAAATTGCAACTTACAATAAGAGAATGATTATTTATGCACGGTCGAGTTATCCCCCAAAAGCGGGACTGAGCCTGTCCCGCGCGGGACATTTAATTTTGATTTAAAAATCGGGACGTCCCGCCAAAATCGGGACGTCTGGCACCGCTGGATAAAACTTACATTTTAAGTGCAAGTTTAAGATTTTGGTGGGAGCCAGACGTCATTGGAGGGGGAGGGTAATGTGGTTTTAGATTACAGAACGACAATATAATATATTTAATTTATTGAGTTTATTAGTAAGCTATAATCTTATATAAAGTCCAAGTTGACTATATCAATATGTTAATCCAAGTTCCAATTACAAAACCACTAACGTGTAATAAAGTGTAAGCAAACTTTGTCGTATACACATATTATGTAAGTAGCTACAAGCACTTTGAGGAAACGTGTTGAACTATATGAGAAACAGAACTACAATACGTGAAGTTTTGTAGGACTAGTTAGTTCTGTATCTCCATGTGCAACAGCCAAAATATATCGGAACCATCTCATAGTTAAACTGACCAATTGACAGCGTTGTTTATTTTACGTTTCCATGGCTCTGCTGTTACAAGCCCCCATTTCTCGAATTCGAATCCAAGAACTGGTAAAATTAATTTTATTTTCAGTTTGTTTTTAAAAAATAACTAGCGGGCCCGTCCGAATACTTCGCACCATTAGTGGTCAGTTACGTAACATAATAGGATGCAGTAAATACATTTTATTTTATTCTATTCAGAGGCTTCAGCGCAACTACGTCACTTAATATATTACCGACTACCGTTAAAATAAACATATTGCCATCAGATGGCGACATTTGTTTTATTAGTGTATTTGCCATAGGCAACATACACTATTGGCGTTGGTCGGATGGCGGGACCTAGGGGTCGGACCAAAATTTCTCGACGTTTCATAACCTTCTAAACACTTTGGCACCATTTTTAAAAATGTTTATATATATATGTATATATATATATATATATATATATATGTGTGTGTGTGCGCTATAACTTTCGAAAGAGTTAATTGATTTTTACGAAATTTTGCCCACATGTTGGAATCCACCACCGCAAGAACCCTATTTAAAATGGGCTCAATCGAACCATTTTAAGGGTAGTTTTTAGGGGTTGAAAAAAGTTTTTGAGCCCAAAAATGCCTAAAAAATTCTCAGAATCGTTTCAAAATTGAAATTTAACCCTTTAATAGCAATTAAAAAGTGCTCCTAAAATTTTAATAAAATCGGCCCGACAGGACCGGATTTACAAATTTTATGAAAACACTAGTGAATTATTTGCTGAAAGGTGTATATAATTTAGTTTAGAGGTTCGATTGATAATAATATTGCAACTGAGAAAAAAATGTTCTTTTAAGGGGTCTATTAAGGAGTCAAATTTATTATTTTGCCCAAAAAACCAACTTAAGTTCGCATAATAAAGCCACACTGCCTATATTAGTAAATACACTATATTGTCGGCAGGGTTTTGGCACTGCGACCCGGGTTTTTTTATTCTATTCTATTCAGAGACTTCAGCGCCACTACACGTCATATTACCGACAACTATTAAAATAAACAGAATGCCACTAGATAGTGGCATTTGCTTTTTCTGAAATGAAATTGTTAGATTTTTAATTGTATTTTTTTAATGAAAACATTAAGTTTAAGAAATTTACTTAATTTTCGTCATTAGAGAGAAAAATAATGTCCAAAATGACGTATGAAACATTAATTTTGATAAGGAAAATATTTCATACGGACAAAAAGACACCTTAGAGAAATAATAATATACTGGGTGTCTCAGAAATCGCGCACCCAATTGTTGAGATCGAAAGAGAAAAATATTCTGAGCCCAAAAATCCATGTTTAGAATTTTTTGATAACGTAGTTAATTAGTAATTAATTAATGAAAGTGACCATTCAGGAGCACGCTACAGAAGAGAGTGTCATCGGCTGATTTATTTCGGTTAATTAGTAAAATAATAATGATTATTATTAAAATAAAAAAATGATGGACTCAGACGGGTTAACAGAGTGTCGTCGGCTGATTTATTTTGTTTAATTACTAAAATAATAATTATTATTATTAAAATAAAAAACCGGTGGACTCATACGAACCAAGAGAGTGTCGTTGGCTGACTTATTTTGGTTAGGTAATTAATAAAATAATAATAATTATTATTGCAATAAAAAAATAATGGACTCAGACAAACCGAGAGCGTATCGTCGGCTGATTTATTTTTCTCAAGAAACTTCTGTTTCCGATGACACTCTCTTCTGTAGCGCGCTCCTGATTGCTCACTTTCATTAATTAATCACTAATTAACTACGTTATCAAAAAATTCCAAACATGGATTTTTGGGCTCAGAATATTTTTCTCTTTCGATCTCAACAATTGGGTGCGCGATTTCTGAGACACTCGGTATAAACCGATAATTTGAAAATATGAATTTCTGCTATAGGCTCAAATAACTTTATTTTCATAAATGTCTTTTTTATTTGCATTTCTTCTATCATTTGCGTGCGTCAATATTTATCCTTTGTTTGCAGCTATTTCTGTCCTTTGTATATATCTGATTTTTCTCTATATTTGCATCTGTTTTATCGTTTATTTGAATTTGTTTTTGCCTTTTATTTGCACGCATTTCTGTCATCTATTTTCGTTTATCATTCGTAGACATAACTGAGCCGTTTATAGATGAGGTGAGCTAAGCAACACTCTTCCTTAACTTCAAAAGACTTCAAAGAAATAGAAAAATAAACTGAATAATACGAATTTGAGAAAAAAATGGAATGAAAATCATAGTATTCTGAAAGTATTAATTTATAGGTTATAAAGAATTAATTTCATCTTTATTCGATCCACATTCTCCATACAGACACGGATAATACAGTCGATGCTTTTAAACATTTTTAGATTACACATTTGTACACGTGCACCGTTTTTACGTTCGTAAAGATGCCCGTTCGTTTATATTAGAGTTGGTATATTTCGAGTTAAAATAATCGAACTATACGGTTATTAAAATATCTCGAGAGGCTACTTAAAATCATTCGAATGATTTCTGTACTCATCAATTACGACTTTATAATACAATGTCCAGTATTGAAAATACTACGCTCTTTCTATACTCTTTGAAACATTGCATTACTTACGTCTTTTATCTACCTCCATTTTATGAAGCACTGCATGCAGCCAACTCTCTCATTTCTCATAATCGAACACGAGAGCTAAATTCATTCGTCGTAGCAATATATCAAATACATAGGCGAATTAAATGCATTTATGTTTTCACTCGAGATATTGAATACAATTAGTTACGCCTTTTATCTGCGTTTGTTCCATGAAGCGCTGTATGCAGGTGCCTCTCTCAAGACTGACAGTCGAAACCGAGAGAAAAATTCATTCGAAAATTGAAATATTCATTCATTCACTCATAGTACCAAAACGCTTATTATTGTACATCGTGCAAAGGAATCATTTAATCATAAAAATCAATCGAACGTTAACCTTTCGAATTTCGATTATTAAATTAATTTGATTATTCCCAAGTCTACTTTATACCTACGCTTACGAACAGGCAACTATACAGAATAACAAATGAGTGGCGATTGGAGCACAGTGCAGACAAAACTTTGCGTGTTTGTGTAAATGACCGAATAATGTGTGTTTTAAGGTATAATGAAAACACTTTGTGTGATGGTAGGGGGCTTTGTAAATATTATATCAGATGCCATGCCAGTGAAAAGGTAACACACCAGTCAGAACCATAGATATGCATTGGTGTGAGTGTGTGTCTGTATGCATGGGCAGTAGCGTGACCAGAGGGTGTCGTGGACATCAACAAAACGGTGACCACTTGCCGGAAGACCTGGAAAAGACAGAGAATTTTGACGAAAGTTGGGGTTTTTTGCGGAAATAAACCCGGTCAAATGCGAATCGAATTCGCGCGCCAAGTTGGAGTAATGTTTAACTTAATTTTGATAATTGCGTCATACAAAATCTTTGTAAGCCAAGTTGGTCAGTTTCTCTGACATGCAAACATAAATTTATTATTTTTTCTGTATTTCTCAATGCTATAGTCTGACCAAAATTCAAGAAGTGATCAATAGACTCACCTGACTAATTACTAGCGAGATTTTATCCAATTAATCATACTAGGAATATAGATCTATTTTATATGCCTTTATATGACCAATTGGCAATTATGCCTTCAGCTCTCCACTTTTCAGGATGGCGTACATTTTCAACGATATCAACAACAAAACGAATAAAGATATTTTTGTGAACTCTCATTACAGTTTTAAGAGACAAATTTCTGTTTTTTTGAAGTCATAATACTAGTATAGCTCAGTATATCCTCCTTAGTTCTTTTATTTACTAATTATTTAATATATGTTTTGATTTCTCTTTTTCTGTATTTCATGTTTTTAGTGTATTTGCCATATGGCAACATATACTATTGGCGTCGGTCGGATGGCGGGACCTAGGGGTCGGACCAAAATTTCTCGACGTTTCATAACCTCCTAAACACTTTGGCACCATTTTTAAAAATGTTTATATATATATGTATATATATATATATATATATATATATATATATATATATATATATATATATATATATTTATATACGTATATATATATATATATATATATATGTGTACGCGCGATAACTTTCGAAAGAGTTAATTGATTTCAACGAAATTTGGGCCACGTGTTGAAATCCACCACCGCAAGAAGCCTATTTAAAATGGGCGTAATCGGGGTATTTTAAGGGTAGTTTTTAGGGGTTGAAAAATGTTTTTGGGCCCCAAAATACCGAAAAAATTCTCCGAATCGTTTAAAAATTGAAATTTAACCCTTTGGTAGTGATTAAAAAGTGTCCCCACAATTTTAATAAAATCGGCCCGACAGGACCGGATTTACAAATTTTATGAAAACACTAGTTTGCAGATAGTGACTTATTTATTGAAGGGTGTATTTAATTCGGTGTAGACGTTAGATTGATAATAATATTACAATTAAGAAAAAAATGTTATTTTAAGGGGTGTATTAAGGGGTTAATTTTTTTATTTTGCCCAAAAACAAACTTAATTTCACATAATAAAAGTATAAAACCACACGGCCCTATACAAGCAAATACACTATATTGTCGGCAGGGTTTTGGCACTGCGACCCGGGTTTTTTAATATATGTTTTGATTTCTTTTTTTCTGTATTTCATGTTTTTTTTTCTTTATTTTGATGAATGCACCGTAGTGAATCATGTAAATTTATTATAATATTATGTGCAGGCTTATTACTGGACATTATTGTCTGTTAGCCTGCCAGATTTACAAAATAAAATAAAAATTATTATAGTACGATTCACTTAATGAAGTGGCAAGCAATGAAAAGCAATGAAAAAAGTTAAACGAGTTACATATCAAGCAACAGTTGTGTAACTTACATGCAAATTCAAGTGTGTAAGCTTTCACGGTGGGCGTTGTTCCAAATCTTCTTGATTTCCGGGTTTGTATGCCGTGGACCTGACGTTTCGACTACAACTGCGGTAGACATTATTAAAGACGGTATGACTGTGGGCTAGGGATGTCGAAAAAATATCGATGTATCGATATTTTTTATTTGATATATCGATATTTTTGGGCGATATTTAATATATCGATATAAAAGTCCGAGTATCGAAAACCGATGTTTTTTTCCAGTAGCAACACTTGTATGTACTACCGCGACTGACTATGACCGTTTAATTATTCCGAAAAGATCGAAAACTCCACTTAAAAAGAAACATGTGTTTTTACATATGCTTTTGGAACATACTTTTAAGGGCGCTCCAAAAACAACAACAGTGAATAAAGCACATATCAAACACGTTTCTTTTTTACCGGATTTTTCGATAATATCGGAATAATAAACAGTCAAAATGCCTATTCATGCAATATTTCATTTCATTTCTACAACATCTAGAATATTTTTAATTATTTCGATATACACCTCAATTCATGCTGTACCAGCAATTGTCTGTCGAATGTCACCTCTGACACGTGTGCCAAATGTTCGCCATTCCTGGCTTTATTAATTGTTCGAATAATCTCAAATTATCTGCTCCCAAATGTATTAGACGTTTGATTAATAAACAAAAAAAATTCTCATCGTTGTTTTTGATTTCAGATAATTATTTATTACTTGATTTATTAGAAATAGTGTCCGTTAATTACTATTTGAGATTATATTAAACTAGCCAATATGTATACTAAATTTCTTCGAGTGCCAATATTCTCTTTAAAATAGTACCGATATATCGATATTTTTAAAAAAATATATCGGTACCGATATCGATACTTGAAAAAAATATCGATACGATATATGTCGATACCTTTTGGCACTTTGGACCTCCCTACTGTGGGCAAAGTGCTCTGTGCTCATAAGCCGCTAAGAACTACGACCGAGCAGAGAACACAACACACTGAGCATAAAAGAAGGGAGAACACTTACCTCTGAACCACCGAGAAGGACACTTCGCTCGCTGCCAGACTACTTTTGATAATGTCTGGCGCAGTTGTATGCGACACGGCAGGTGGAAATACCAATGAACCACAGCCTATAAAACCAAGAATATAACTTGCAAATTATCATTTTCAAAGTTCGTGAATTGTAGAGCTTTTGCATATCTATATATACCTACAAACAATACCTAGAGACAAAAAAAGTGTATGCCTCAATTTTAATTAGTGTATTTGCCATATGGCAACATACACTATTGGCGTCGGTCGGATGGCGGGACCTAGGGGTCGGACCAAAATTTCTCGACGTTTCATAACCTCCTTAACACTTTAGCACCATTTTTAAAAATGTTTATATATATATATATGTATATATATATTTATATATATATATATATATACGTATATATATATATATATATATACGAATATATATATGTGTGCGGGCAATAACTTTCGAAAGAGTTAATTGATTTCAACTAAATTTGGCCCACGTGTTGAAATCCATCACCGCAAGAAGCCTATTTAAAGTTGGCCTAATCGGGCCATCTTAAGGGTAGTTTTTAGGGGTTGAAAAATGTTTTTGAGCCCTAAAATACCGAAAAAATTCTCCGAATCGTTTCAAAATTGAAATTTAACCCTCTGGCAGTAATTAAAATGTGTCCCTAAAATTTTAATAAAATCGACCTTACAGGACCGGATTTAAAAATTTTAAGAAAGACTAGTTTGCAGATAGTGAATTATTTACTGAAAGGTGTATATAACTTGGTATAGAGGTTCGATTGATAATAATATTGCAATTAAGAAAAAAAAATGTTATATAAGAGGTGTATTAAGGAGTAAAATTTTTTATTTTTCCCAAAAACCAATTTAAGTTCGCATAATAAAGCCACACTGCCTGCATAAGCAAATACACTATATTGTCGGCAGGGTTTTGGCACTGCGACCCGGGTTTTTTCTAGTTACGCCACTGCTTATAGATTTTCCACGGTTTTGAGTAAATGACACACAGGCGCGTATGTTGTTTATTATTTTAAGTATGTACAGGTTGATTATTTTATACAGCCAATGTTGAAAAAAAATGGTGCTTAAAATCATTATTTTGATGTTACAGTCGGTATAACTTTAATTTCGTTGTTGTAAAAATTCTTATATAACGCATAAAAAGAAGTGTAACCTCAAAAACTCAAGTCGCAATGCCAAACCCTGTTGACAATATATACTGTATTTGCTAATACAGGCCTTTGGTTTTGTGTTTTCTTTGAACAATAGAAGAAATTTGATCCCTTAATACGCATCCCTTAAAATAATAATTTTTCCCTAATTATTATCAAATCAGTATTTGCATCAATTTAAATATGCCCTTCAGTAAATAAATCCATATCCGCAAACTAGCGTTTTAACAAAGTTTCCAAGTCCGGTCCTGCAGGGCTGATTGTATTAAAATTTTAGAAGCACATTTTAATCTTTTCTAAAGAGTTTAATTTTCATTTTGAAACGGTATTTTTTTGCCTCAAACAATTTTTACTTTGTGCAAATAATTTATACATTCCAATGGGCACCAACAAACAATTGTTTATTTTGTGTTAGTGCTAATAATATTATGATTGAAGCATAAATATAATTTTTTTCTCTAAAAAAATTAAAAAATATTTGTTGCACAGTTAGGAACCACTTTTCTTAAATTCATAAAGAAAAAAAAATATTAGACAAAAAACTTTTATAAACTTTTATTGAGGTGTACCAAAAAGATAAAAATATTTTTTAATAATTTAAGTTCATAATTATAAAAGCGTGGGCCGTAACTATCATAGAACTTACAACCCACACTTTTATAATTATGAACTTAAATTATTAAAAATTAAGTTTATCCCTTTTAGTACTACAATCAAATCTTGTCTTTATAAAAGTTTTTTTACTAATGATTTATTTTCAAGTGTTTAGTTACGCTTGTTGGCCGCCATATTGGATTTTAAATAACGTCACACAATTTACTGTATTCTATTTATTATACCATCTCATTTGATACCCATATTGGGTTGTAAAGAAATAGATGATCCGCCATTTTGTGTCGGCCGCCATTTTGTATTTGGAATGAAGTCACACTGCTGATTGGAGTCTACTCACGTAAAGGGGGTTGTAAAGAAGGAGGTAATCCGCCATTTTGTGGTGGGGGCCATATTGGAATGTACTATATTGTATTGTCTTCAGAACCAAAGATGTGTGCAAAATTTCAGCTCAATCGGAAAGCGGGGCAGGTGAAACTAAATAAAAGCTTGTAAAAACCCGCCATTCTCAATTTAGGTATAAAAAAATCAATTTTCACATTAGATAACAAGTCCCTAAGTTCGTTTTTTTAAACATCTATAAAATGAACATCCCTGTATTATTTATGTACATAATTAACGCATGTACACATACTGTATAATTATAGCCTGTCTATTTTGTGCATTAATTAGATTGTATCGTATGTAATGATATATTTTTAATTAAATATTTTTTTCTTTCCATTTTTAAATAAATCCTTTGACGACCAAGTATTTAACTGATACTTTCATTTTACATTTTTAAAAAAATCAACACGCATGAATTTATTTATTAAATACAGGCTGTACCTGAAAAGTCTCCAACGCGTTAAGGACATTTTACAGCAGTTCCCAACAGGATCTTGAGTCCTTGACTAACAACTACCTTTATTTGAGGAATAGTGATGTAAAATTATCGGTTCTTTTGGATTGTACTCAAAGTCAGATAATTAGCCGGTTAATTATCAACATGACGGTTACCGCCTTTTGTTTCTCAGAACAACATAAAACAAAACAATAGAGCAGTATTTAAGAGTAGAATCGAAAGGATTAATTTAATAATGCATTTATATTGCTTATATATCAAATTGGTTATAAAATTAAAATTAAAATCATTACCGGAATTTACATCTTCTGCGCAGCCTTGTATAAGGGTATTGAACCGAATATTTAACCAGTTAATTAGCCCATTTTTCACCCTTTTACATCACTAATGACGAATAATAGTAGTTTGTGTATCTATCATATTCTGTGTGCGTGGCCATATTGCATTCACGAAAACTACGCCTGCATGGCTATTTATATCCATCTTATAGAATTAAACGTTAACTGACAGGTCGTTTTTGCAAATCACTGTTGGATTTTTTTTTTGTTTTTCTTTACGCACTAGTACGAAATGGATCATTTTACTATCGCTGTACAGGTATGAAAAAATAATATTAATAAATTGTTTCATACTTTTTAAGCCGCTGATTAGGTCATTGTTTTAGATCTGTGGTTTTTTTAATTTTCTGCTTCATTTACAATTCGCAAGAACTTAGCTACTTTGAAATTGAGCTTCTCGTATAATAATTGTCTCGGTACAATTTGTACATCATTTAAAATTGATTGCAACCAATCAGAACGAAGTAATTAAGTATGTAGATTCAGGCATAATATTGACAGAGCAAACATCCCAAAACCGACTATTCAGGTACAACACAAATTACGCTTTACATCAAGTGAAGTCATTTACAATTATTATACATCTAGATCTATAGACTCTGAAGTTAGGTACAGTAGCTGACGTAATGCACTCAGTCGCACTGATTAAGCCGCCTGTCTTCCTTGACGCGAGAACAATACAACGCGCCGTCTTGCTTGTGTACATATAAGTTACGTAACATTTATATCTGCGGTCACAAGACAAAGCAGCTCACGTCGAATTTATCTCGAAATAATGACAGAACGCTCTGAATTTACATGATTCCATGTCTGCCTGTGGTCCCACGACTACCAGGGCATCAGAAGCACTCAGAGAAAATAATAACATTTGAACCTAAAAAAAATGCATCAACTTATAAGTCGCGATAAAATTCGATCCAAAAATTTCAAACCGAAAACCGGCAAATTCTATACAGAGCGTCAACAGGTCTATCGTTTGAGACTAAAATCAAAGCAATCGAGGTGAAAACTTAGATTGATGAAACCCCGTCAGCACCCAAGCGGCCCGCATCTCCGATACCTGACACATGATTCCATGTCTGCCGGTGGTCCCGCGACTACCAGGGCATTTTTTTTATGTATAATTTATGTTCGTATATTTGATGACGTGAATCTGTCAAGTTCATAAGATAAACAGGTGATGAAACCCAATCAGCACCCAAGCGGCCTGCATCTCCGATGCCTGACACATGATTCCATGTCTGCCGGTGGTCCCGCGACTACCAGGGCATTTTTTTTATGTATAATTTATGTTCGTATATTTGATGACGTGAATCTGTCAAGTTCATAAGATAAACAGGTGATGAAACCCAATCAGCACCCAAGCGGCCCGTATGTCTGATACCTGGCACATGATTCCATGTCTGCCGGTGGTCCCACGACTACCAGGGCACTTTTTTATGTATAATTTATGTTCGTATATTTGATGACGTGAATCTGTAAAGTTCATAAGATAAACAGGTGATGAAACCCAATCAGCACCCAAGCGGCCCGCATCTCCGATACCTGACACATGATTCCATGTCTGCCGGTGGTCCCGCGACTACCAGGGCATTTTTTTTATGTATAATTTATGTTCGTATATTTGATGACGTGAATCTGTCAAGTTCATAAGATAAACAGGTGATGAAACCCAATCAGCACCCAAGCGGCCTGCATCTCTGATATCTGACACATGATTCCATGTCTGCCGGTGGTCCCGCGACTACCAGGGCATTTTTTTTATGTATAATTTATGTTCGTATATTTGATGACGTGGATCTGTCAAGTTCATAAGATAAACAGGTGATGAAACCCAATCAGCACCCAAGCGGCCTGCATCTCTGATATCTGACACATGATTCCATGTCTGCCGGTGGTCCCACGACTACCAGGGCACTTTTTTATGTATAATTTATGTTCGTATATTTGATGACGTGAATCTGTCAAGTTCATAAGATAAACAGGTGATGAAACCCAATCAGCACCCAAGCGGCCTGCATCTCTGATATCTGACACATGATTCCATGTCTGCCGGTGGTCCCGCGACTACCAGGGCATTTTTTTTATGTATAATTTATGTTCGTATATTTGATGACGTGGATCTGTCAAGTTCATAAGATAAACAGGTAATGAAACCCAATCAGCACCCAAGCGGCCTGCATCTCTGATATCTGACACATGATTCCATGTCTGCCGGTGGTCCCACGACTACCAGGGCACTTTTTTATGTATAATTTATGTTCGTATATTTGATGACGTGGATCTGTATAGTTCATAAGATAAACAGGACGTATATAGGTGAATTAGTAAATGTCTCTGTCAGTAATTAAATTAACCTTGTCTATACCTACCTTTACCTGAACGCTCTAAGGAAGCTGTCCTATAATTCGGTTACCCTTTATATACTAGGCGTCAACCTACATATTATGTCTTACCTAATTGAATTTGTAATTACAGTGGTGATATATTATTATCAATAAAGTACTTCGCTTGCGTGTAAATAGCATTTCACACATAAAGCAGCCATTTACTAATATGTCGAAGATTTAAACAGCTTCAGGGCGGAAAGAACAGTACAGTGAAAATTGAAGTTTTACTCTTGTTTTCATTGCAGCAAGATTGGTTTCAGATAGTGATATAAAATTACCGGATAATAAAAAGAATAAAAAAAAACAGATTTAAGGTAGTACCCTCGCCACACCCGTTTTCTTAGGAGTTGTTTAAAATTTAGCCAGAATAATGTTTATGTAATTCTGCATCGATTGGCGCAGAATGAAATTTTTGAGCGACACAGTTTCAGAGATATTAAATTCCAAAGTTCGAGTTTTTGGGGCTCTTATACATTACGGTATACGGGGTATTGAAAAATTTACCGACAAATATTTTTGTATCTCAGAAAATTTTCTTAGGATCTTTTTGAAAAACTAAAGTAACGTTAACTAACAACTAAACAATTTTTTAAAAATAGTCTCATTAACAGTTACTACACAGTTTCAGAGATATTTAATAAATAATAATGGAAAATTTACCAGATTTCAGCATAGGAAAGGTTATACGATAAACGATCTGGCAACAACGCATACTTATCTAACCCGTCAAACAACTATGAGGTGCGTATGCAATACACTGTAAACAATGATTGTAAAATTACATTGAAAGTTAAAGTAAAATTCCCTCAATTTTCTGCTGTCTAGTACTGAGTATAAAAATTATATTCAAAAATCTTCTTGTATGTAATTTTACACAAATATTACATAAACATATGTAAAATTGTAGGGTATGGGTTAGGAAATTTTACATATATTTTTTGAAAAATTACATTTTTTTGTTTAAAATATTACATATTTGTATGTTATGTGGACTACACAACTACATATATATGTAAATTTACAGGAAAACGTGTAGCATTCCATATGGTGTGTACGATTACCAGAATAATCGCTGACGTTGTATGGATCAGCGATTATACACCAGCGTACATAATAATTTTATCTGTGTTAACATGTTCAGGTAAGTCATTTGTATAGCAATTGAAAAGTAAAGGACCTAAATTACTTCCTTGTGGTATCCCTATTGTTAAGTTGTGAGTTTTAGATCTGAATTCATCAATATTTACAAACATTGATCGATTCTCTAAATAACTTTTTATTAAGCAATTTGACAATCCTCTTATTCCCATTCTGTCAAGTTTATGTAAAAGAAACTGATGATTCACAGTGTCAAAAGCAGCACTCAGGTCAAAAAACAAACCTAGTACAAATTTGCCATCATCTAAACTCTTAGCCACATATTGATGTAATTCAAAGCAAGCAGTTGTAGTTGATAAGTTTGATCTGAAACCGTGCTGAGCCTTATCAAAACTATTTGTTTTTTCTAAAAATGTATTTAATCTCTGGCACAAAATTTTTTCAATGTATTTAGCAAATACAGATAAGACAGATATAGGTCTGTAGTTTTTTATATTATTTTTATTATCCTTTTTATGCAACGGTTTTATTTAATGATTTACCAATCTAAATTAAAGATCAGACAGATTTTGAGATTGTTAGTGCGTCTTTCTAAATACCGCAAGATCACATATTGTAGGAATCACGTCATATCTTGCATATGCAAATATGCTCTGAACAGATATCAGTGGTGCGTTGGGAAGACCTCAGGTTGTTTGTTTAATTAGATGTTGCGCGGTTGGGTCCTACTGGGACGATGATGGGGATGCAGATGAACGGGGGGAGGCTCACTGAGTCACAGACGCTTTGCAGCGGCGTACATATGCAAATGTGTATCACTTTATGTGCATAAGTCCTACAAACAGACATATATACAACACATAATATGTATCTGCGTGTACATGGTCTGTTTGTATATAGGATTGCTCCAAGGATGTACTACACTCCAAAATTCCTTGAGGCAAAAACCAAAGTTCTATTCTCTGTTACATATTTTGGCCTCAGAACAAAGTGGGCGCGCGTACTTAAGTACGCGCATGTGAAGTTATACTTTTTTGACATGATTAAAAACTGATTTTTAATATACATGCTAGTAATTTATTGAAATCAAATCTTCAAAAAGTTTAAGAATAATAAATACATAAAATTAACTTTTTTTCTTTTTGTCCTTGGTAATTAATATAAAAATGATTTTCAATATTGTTCACGTCCATTATAATAAGTAAGTTTTTTTTTATTTTTTAACGGGAAATTGGACAATTCAAATATAGTTAAACTAAATTAAAAAATTGCGACATTTCGTTAAATCTTTTTAACTTTTTCAGGCACAACTGAAATGGTTAAAAATACAAATTAGTTAATGAAATAATTACAATTTTTTTTAAATATTAATGTTATGGTTAACTAGTTAAAAGTATTATTTCAATTCTATTTAAAAAAATTGTTATTATTTCATTAACTAATTTGTATTTTTAATCATTTCAGTTGTGCCTGAAGAAGTTAAAAAGATTTAACGAAACGTCGCAATTTCTTAATTTAGTTTAACTATATTTGAATTGTCCAATATCCCGTTAAAAAATTAAAAAAAAACTTAATAAAAATGATTCGTCGGGAAAAAAGTCCTTTTTTCTGACAAATCATTTTTATATAAAATTAACTTCAAATATTTGATAACATTTTCAAAATTTTATTTTGATTTTTACTTTACTTCCCCTGTATGACACATAAACTTTTGCTTATGAATGCTCTATAGCAGCGGCTTCGAACTGGTGGGTAGCGACTCGATCCTAAAACTATCAGAAAAGATAAGAAAAATCGAAGCAATCGAATTGTGTTTTGATTGTTTTCTTGGGTCTTGATTTGTGGCATCTGGGGCAAACAACAGAACCACTACATTCCTTCCCAGATTTTTTTTACTCCACCATGGACCGTGGAGGTATTCCGATAAGGAAAAGTGGGTCGCCAGCTGAAAAAGGTTGGGAACCAATGCTCTATAGCATGAATGACATTACTTTTTAAAAAGATATTATGCAATAACATTTATGACGAATATTTTTGTTTCAGATAGTATATTGTATCGTATAGTTTAGTTAGTATCTATACTTACGTAACTGACATAACTAGTCCTTGGTAACTAATTACAATAATGTATAAAATATTTCAAACAACGTGTAAAGTAGCTTTGTTTTTAAATTATTATAGATAATATCTAGTGATTTAGTTTGTGTTTTGTGTTAAACATTAATGCAATTATTCTATTAGTTTTTCCTAATAATAAATTAAATAAAACTGTAATCGTGTTAATAATTATTTTATCAATTTTACTATAATTTTTTGTAAAAGTTCAACTAGAGACCTGAGTTTTTGGTAAGTTTATAGACGAAACGGTTCCTGTAGAACAATACACAAATATAAGATATAAATTTTAATTTCTACAAGCTGCAGAAGGGCTATTTAATTGTTAAACATTCATTGTTACAATGCTAAATTAGAAAAAAATATTTTTATCCACCAACACCGTCGGGATTCAAACTCGAATCTTCACTTTCGCTGCGGAATGAGTTATATGATATACATAGGCATGGCCCAGCCCCTTTATCTGCCTTTGAATTACATAATATTATGATGTACTTGTTGAATTAATAATGAAAAAATGGAAATTTACCTATACATTCATAACTCTCGCTATTGAGATAATTCATGTCTAGCGGTACCTAGTTAAAATAATCAGCTCTCGTATGTATAGTGAATTTAATGTTGCAATTTGCTTTATTATGAAGAATTGGTTGTTTAGATATCACATCGTTGAGTAACTGATAACTCATTCCGCCGCGAAAGTGGAAAGATTCGGGTTTGAATCCCGACGGTGTTGGTGGATAAAAATATTTTTTTCTAATTTAGCATTGTAACAGTGAATGTTTAACAATACACAAATAATTTTACTTTGAAATGCACCTTCTGTCGAAAATAAAAAACGCGATAAATACCCAAATTTAATAAAAATTCTCACAGCAACTTTATGCAACTTCTAACCGTACAAAAACCGAGGCGTCCAACTATCCTCCATAGTGGAAACGAATCATAACTTAACTCTTCAATTCACAGTGTCACTTGTAGGTGACAGAAGTTTAATATTTTTTTTCTGCCGCGCGGAGATTTTATTATTTAATTCCACTACCATTGTTGCAAAACCAATAAGTAAAACTATTAATATTTTTTTTCTAACAACACTAGCCAAATGTCATCTGTCAAATATAATCAGATGTTTCGCGCGAAATTCGAGCAGTCTGTGTTTGTGTAATCTCTTGCGATAAAAAGTGAAATAAAAATGCCTAAACCGTAACTATTGTTATTTTTTCTTATTGCGTGTAATAATTAAATAAATAAGCTATTGCACAAAATTTTTTATTGGTAAAAATAACTTTGAACACGTTTTTACGACGTTGGACATATGCCGTGTCACCTACGGGTGACACTGGGCATTATAATAATTGTTTACGCCGCAACGGAAGCTCTCAAAGGAATAATTTTTCCCGTTTTTGCAACATTTTTCATTGATGCTCCGTTCCTACTGATCGTAGCTTGATATTATGTAGCCTATAGCCTTCCTCAATAAATGGACTATCCAACAAAAAAATAATTTTTCAATTCAAACCAGTATTTCCTGAGATTACCGCGCTCAAACAACCAAACAAACAAACAAACTCTTTAGCTTTATGATATTAGAATAGATAAGTGTTTTGTTTCTTTCAGATAAACTATTTTTATTATAAAGAAACTGATATATCTAAATATAAATAAATATATTACCTGCTGCCATCTGAATTGCACTTGCCACGTGCCCATATCCAATGAAAACACATCCCTAGCTGTGTACACAAGCGACGGAACAAATCTGTCTCTACTTAAGTTGAAAGAAACCCAACTGAAATATTCAGAGTTGGAAATAATTTATGCTTTTACAACTTGTCGTAAGAATCGCGAATTTTAGCATTGAATGCAAATGGATCGAGTATTAAATTATTTATAAATTGGAAGATAATTTGTTTTTCGAGTTTGAAACTGATATGAACTTTACATTTTGTTTTATTGGTTATATTATTATTTAATTAGCGTTTCAAATACCTATTTAAACTAGAAATCGTATTTTAATTCAATCAATTACATTTTCATTCCATTTCCAGTGTTCAGTTAAAGCTATATAATTGGTGAGTCGTATGTATTTTTGTATTTTTCAATTAAACAAAATGAAACTCAATCGAAAAGTACATTTTAAAAATTGTGTGTAAATTTAATAAAACAGAACATTTGCTAAATAATGGATGAATCAAATAAAATGCCTGTGAAATACAAAAAGACATTTTTTTTTATTTTGTAACATTTTAATACCAGTATTGGTGAAGTTAAAATGCGTCTTGTTAAACGTCAGAAGTTTACTATATGAAATTAACCCGTATTTTTAACCAGCTTAAAAAAGAGGCGTATTTTTTGTGTGTGTTTCGCGATAGCTCCCCAATGTTGTGAACCATTTGCAATCTTTAAATAATTATTGTATCACTACGAAAACTGCCTATAGTGACACTGTGTAATTAATGAACAGAGCAATTAATTTAATTTAATTTATTTATTTAATTATTTAATTAAAGCCGCAAAGCCATACATAAAATATGAGACATAAAATAACAGTTTCAAAATACAACAGATAACAGTTTAAAAAGTAACAAATAAAATATAAAACATAAAACAACAGTATGAATTAAAACAATGGAATGAAATAGAATAAAACAATAGTAATAAATTACAAAAAATTACAAAATCTTATGAAAAATGTGCAAAATCAAATCCATTAAAAATTAGCAAATAGAAAAAAATAACGTCCTTCAAAAAATCACTATAAAAAGCGTAAAATAACAACGTTTTAAGGCCGGAAACTTGGTATATTTTGGATCGAATTTAGAAAATAGACCAGTCCAGTATAAACTGAGTGTCGATGTGCCCAGGCTCAACTATTTTGTCGAAGGCGGCAATTTTTAACATGGCAAACTTGCAAAAGTACCAAACGTTTAAGGTAGTTGTCGTGGTACAATATTGTCATAAAATTATAGATTATACGCGCCACAAAAGTATACTAGCTTGTAGCTAAGTGATCCATAATTTGTACGCAAGACTGCACCCGTGGAAACGTAACCCATACAGTATTCATATGCATGTAGGTATACTTTTCTATAAATTGTTGAACTTTAAACCGTTATTTATAAATAATTAGACGGTCAAAAATTTTTTCTTATTTTTTTTAAACTCATAACAAATGCATTGAAAGACTGTCAGTTTTTGGAAAGTTTCTGACAGTTAGTTCTTTTTTTATAAATAAGAAACTGGTTCAGAACTACAGAGGTCGTATACAATCAATGTTAATTATCCAATATTTAAATGAATTTATCTCGGACTATATACGGTCGATCGACTTCAAATTTTCAGGGTAATTGTATTATCACACCCTTAAATACAAAAATTAAGAATTTTCTGACGGTGTGCCTTAACCACGACAACTACCTTAAAGAGTTTAATCATTCGCTAGATTTAAAATTGATACAGGATAAAATTGAAAGTGTTTTATTTTATGTATTTGCTACGTTTATACAAGCAAAAAGTCGATATCGACGCAGAACTTTGCGAGATAAAAAATAATTGATGCATAAGTTAAGTATATATGAAACGATATCATCCTTGTCATTTGTTGACATTTAACTCTGACATCCAGTTATTTCTGAAAATAGTGTGGCACAATTAAAAATATTTTTAAGGTGTACACAGAGCGCAAAGAGCAAAAATATGTATCATTAGTAATGTCATGAACACTATTAAGTCGCCTGACAAGGCCATATGGTTTACATAATCTCACCCACTTAATTAAATTTGACATTCAGCAGTTCATAATGTCACAATATTTTCGTGCTTGCTTTGAATCGTTTATTAAAATTGTGTGATAACTAATGTATTTTCATCAAAACCCTTAACCCACTGTCAATAATCTGTTAGCTCCTTATATTTCCGTGCTTACGCATATAAACAAACTCTAATCTAAGAAACCAACGGATCAATTTTATTTTATTCTATTCAGAGACTTCAGCGCCACTACTACGCGTCATATTACCGACAACTGTTAAAATAAACAGATTTCCATCGGATGGCTACATTTGTTTTCTCTGAATGTTATTTCTTTAATGAAATAGTTCAAATTTTTGAACTGTAATTTTTTAATGAAAGTATTAAGTTTTCGTCGTTAGAGAAAAAAATAGTGTCCAAAATGCCGCATCAAACATTAATATTGATACAGTATTAAGGGAAATATTTCATACTGACAAAAACACGTTTGAGAAATAATATTATACCGATTATTAAATTAAATCAAACGTTCGTAAACCACGAGTTGCCTGAATTTTCAAATAGTTCACACGCAGTAATAATAACAGACTACATCTCATATTAACTGCACACAAATATGAAGTATGTGTTCTGTATATGTTTGTACCTTGCGGTTAAACGGGTTGGGTCTGGGGATTGTTGATTGTATAGTTGGTAATAGCACTATACTAAAAGACTTGTGGTACGACTGACTGTTGGAACTAGGAACATTGATTTAACATTGTTCTCGCAAAAGGAACATAGACCCTAAGGACCTCAACTGTCGGGTGCCAATAATTTACAGTGTCTCTTTTTCTATCTCGGAAAAGAATCTTTTAATTTAACCCTTCAATTCCCATGTCCAAGTTAATAAAGATTTTTGGTTTCTTTTTAAATAAAATACCTTATATACATTTGGTTATGACAATAAAAAATATAAATAAAAAATAAGCTACCCCAATTTTCTTTTATGGGGGTGTCACCTGCAGGTGACAACTGGGCGTTGTGAAATTAAGACTTTGAAGCAGACACAGATTGTTTCTTATTGTTACGGTAAGAATAAAACATTAGAATTTATAATATTTATTTATATTTAGATATATCAGTTTCTTTATAATAAAAATAGTTTATCTGAAAGAAACAAAACACTTATCTATTCTATTATCATAAAGCTGAAGAGTTTGTTTGTTTGTTTGAGCGCGGTAATCCCAGGAAATACTGGTTTGAATTGAAAAATTATTTTTCTGTTCGATAGTCCATTTATCGAGGAAGGCTATAGGCTACATAATATCAAGCTACGACCAGTAGGAACAGAGCATCAATGAAAAATGTTGCAAAAACGGGAAAAAATATTCCTTTTGAGAGCTTCCGTTGCGGCATAAACGGTTAGTATAATGCCCAGTGTCACCCGTAGGTGACACGGCATATTTCCAACGTCGTAAAAAACGCGTTCAAAGTTATTTTTACCAATAAAAAAAATTGTGCAATAGCTTATTTATTTATTTATTACACGCAATAAGAAAAAATAACAATAGTTACGGTTTAGGCATTTTTATTTCACTTTTTATCGCAAGAGATTACACAAACACAGACTGCTCGAATTTCGCGCGAAACATCTGATTATATTTGACAGATGACATTTGGCTAGTGTTGTTAGAAAAAAAATATTAATAGTGTTACTTATTGGCTTTGCAACAAACCGTAGTGGAATTAAATAATAAAATATCCGTGTGGTAGAAAAAAAATATTAAAGTTCTGCACCTACAAGTGACACGGAATTGAAGAGTTTAATTTTGTGATGTCGTTTAGTTTTAAGTGATTATGTTATTTGATGAAATTAAGACGCTAATGGTGTAACTTTTCGAGCGTCTATAATCTACAATAAATAAATAGTGTACTTACTTTATTAAATCAATGCAGCTGTTCTAAAGCGATATAAATACAAACAGATAAAAATTCTGGAGACCAACTATTCTTAAAAGAGAAATTAATAATTGCGACTTCTTTTTAGTGTATTTGCCATATGGCAACATACACTATTGGCATCGGTCGGATGGCGGGACCTAGGGGTCGGACCAAAATTTCTCGACGTTTCATAACCTCCTAAACACATTGGCACCATTTTTAAAAATGTTGATATAAATATGTATATATATATATATTTATATACGTATATATATATGTGTGTGCGGGCAATAACTTTCGAAGGTGTTAATTGATTTTAACGAAATTTGGTCCACGTGTTTCAATCCATCACCGCAAGAAGCCTATTTAAAATGGGCGTAATCGGGCCATTTTAAGGGTAGTTTTTATGGGTTGAAAAATGTTTTTGGGCCCCAAAATACCGAAAAAATTCTCAGAATCGTTTCAAAATTGACATTTAACCCTTTAGTACTAATTAAAAAGTGTCCCTAAAATTTCAATAAAATCGGCCCAACAGGACCGGACTTATAAATTTTTTGAAAACACTAATTTGTAGATAGTGACTTATTTATTTAACGGTGTGTTTAATTTGGTGTAGACGTTAGATTGATAATAATATTGCAGTTAAGAAAAAAAATGTTATTTTAAGGGGTGTATTAAGGAGTCAAATTTTTAATTTTGCCCAAAAACCAACTTAAGTTCGCGTAATAAAGCCACCCTGCCTGTATAAGCAAATACACTATATTGTCGGCAGGGTTTTGGCACTGCGACCCGGGTTTTTTTATTTAATACATATTTGCAGACTACAAAATTACAGGCCACAAGAATGTGTCAATTAACTACTACGGTCCGCGGTAGAAACGTAAAATTTATTCTGACCCATGTTATAAAAAAGGTTTCTTACCCTCGGTTTAGACGACGAAAAGAGATCAAGTATTTATAGGATGTCATTCGTAACTATGAGCTATGTGGCGTTAACCGAAAGTTGTTTTTGAAAATATTTGCAGTTTCATATTATGGCGTAATATGAACAGAAAAAAAATATTATTTATGCAACCCTGTTGATATTTGTAAGAAAAGTTTCCTTAATTATTTGATTCAAATGTTATTTTATGCAACACTTTTTACATTCTCGCGAATTTAAATTAGGTACATGAGATGTGATAGAACCGGCTATTTCGTCAAATTTCATTTTTTTAAGAATATTTTAAAGATTTTTATGGCGAAAAACAATTTTTCTTACATCATCTCCGCGATAGAAAAACATGTGTGGACTTGTCAACTGTTTTTAGAGACCAATCAGAGTAATTTGATGCCATGTTTCGTTTCTCGATTTTAATAATTCTCCACAACATTGTTCAAGAAAATTTGAAAGAATTTCATAAATGTTTTTTACATATTTTTTAATATAATTAAGCGCGGTGTAGTTAGATTGTTATATTTTATAAAGAATTCTTGAGTTTTTTTTAATGGAGAATGTAGTATGCCCTGACATTGTTAAAAAACATTTTTATAAGATTTCAGAAAATATACAATTTTTTACATTTTTATTATAAATATACATAATATCCACACACATACTTTCAAAGTTCGTTTTGATAAATTTACTAATTACATAATTTACATACCAACCTTCCAAATTAATTTTTAACACAAATTTATTACTCGTAAGCTCAACATAACAATTTCAAAACTCCCTATTATTATGTACGCATAAAACTTTTTTATAATATTGCCAACCAAAGTTGAATGACAATTTAATCATTAATATCTCTCTCACTTCCTCTCGCTCCGTTTTTGTTTAAAACGTACATTCTTCTCTGTTTAGTCCATTTCGCGTGCTTATACACATAACACAAATTAGCTTACGCAACTATATATTTAATGGCATTAATTTTGTTTTAACTCTTTTGTGAACGCAGAACTCATGCATTTGACCGCCGAAATCAAACTTACTACCTTTAGACTTTATTTCTTTTTTGTCCTTGGTAATTAATATAAAAATGATTTTTCGGGAAAAAGGACTTTTTTATAAATAAACACTTAATTTTTTATTTACAGCGATGTTTCGTTCCTTGTTTGGAACTTTATCAAGCTTGATAAAGTTCCAAACAAGGAACGAAATGTCGCTGTAAATAAAAAATTAAGTGTTTATTTATAAAAAAGGTCCTTTTTCCCGGAAAATCATTTTTTTTACTACCTTTAGTTTACGAGACAACCGTTTTACCTCGCCACCACCTTAGTTAATCTTCTGCAGCCTGTTTTTATAGCAGGTATATGGTATACGTATATTGCGACACGTTCGTTACATTTATAGTCTCATTATTTTATATCTATCATATTTTATGTATGGCTTTGCGGCTATAAATTAATTAATTAAGTAAATAAAAATAAATAAATAATTAATTCCACCCTACCATGTCAAAAAAAGTTTTACTTTAAAAAAAGGGCAACCTCGCAACGCGTTCACTAGAGGGTTAAGTAGAGGTACCATACATCTTTTCCCAGAATTAATAAAATAAACATTTGTTTAGAGGTGCCCTGTTGTTTGTCTTACTCTTTGGTCGACATTTTCGCTCGCGTTTTTTGCATTTAAAGTTCATTATGTTTTTGTTACACATTAGGAAGTTTTATGCTCGCATTTTTTCTCGAACGTGCAACAGTTTTTTCATAGTTCAACGATTATTATGTAATGTGATGTTGTTTTATGAAATAACTATTTTGATAATTTTTAATATTTTTAAATTATTGTTTTTAAATGAATGACAAGATGATGTCACTGCAAACATATCAACAAAGATTCTAAACTATAAAGTAAGTAGCTTGATAAAATTTTAATATATATTGTAAATTAAAAGCCTAATTATACATACTAATTGTATCTTATTTCAATTAAAGCTTGCATGAAGAAGTAGGAAATTAACCTACGAAACGTAGCAAATTTAGAAAACATAGAATTTTCATTTATTTGTGTCCAATTACCCACGATCCATAAACATATAACATCATGGACGATAACAACTTGAAACTATTTTGAAGTTATCAGAAACGACTTCCGCAATATATTCATTGCAAAACCGTAAAACCAACTTCCGTAACAGAGAAAATTTTACCCTCATATATTATAACTTCAGAAATCAAGTGTTATGTGACGTTCAAAAAGAAAGACCTAGTTATGAAAAATACAATTATAATTTAATAGATTTTTAAAAAAGCGTAGTTTAGAATATATTAAAAAAATATACGAAAATCAAGCATCTCCTCCTCCGGCCTCCCTTTATCTCCGAAACTATTGAGCCCAAAATTTTGTAAAAAATAGAGAATATAGGGCCTCATTCATAGTTTTACTTTACAGGAAAACCTAAACGAAAATTCTAAGTCTTAAAATGTTCACGAAATTTGAGTGGTATGGAACCCTCTCCACGCGGGTTCAGCTTGCACTTGGCCAATTTTTTTTTTCAATTAAATCTGGAAATCCTGACTATAAATATAAAAGTGGTCGGTCATAGATGACTGGGTAGGAACCGATGCCTTTATCTCTTATCAATTATATGATAATTACTGATTTGCGTATGAATCTGTTTTATATATATATACAAGCAAAATATATAGATATATGAAACCGAGCTGGGTAGAGTAGTGGTACAGCACTAGACTCGCATTCGGGAGGTATGGGTTCGATTCCCGGCAGGGGCAGATGTGGCTGGGACTTTTTCCTACTGCCTCTCGCCGAGAAACGGTAATTCCTGTACCGGCCATCTTGATTGAGGTTTTCCATGGTTTCCCTCAATTAATTCCAGATAAATATCGAGATGGTTCCTTATTTGAGGCTATGGCCGATTACCTATCAAACTCCTAGTTCAAAAATTGCCTACCTTATCCTAATTTCCTATAATTCCTTCATTCGCCCATTGTTATTATATAAGTTGAAGTTTTAAAAAATGTAGAAAATAACGGGAGGTGGTAAATGGAAAATAGTAATCGTGCGAATGGCGTCTGTTATGACATAAAGTCGAGAAACGGACGTTAAACGCATTATTATTATTATTATATAGATATATGATGATTTTATTCAGTGACAGTTGAATGCATAACCTTCGAATCCAGGAGTACGCCATTATTGTGCAAACGTGTTCAATACGCTTTGAGAAACTTCGTAATGAAAGGAATCCGAACGCTAACGATCCAGAACGAATTTCAAATGCACATAAAGTTTTCTTTTGCAAATGGAGTGCAGTCACGAGTATACATTTTAATACACAAAAGATACATATTTTTCAGACAATTAAACACAATTCTTCGTTTTCATATCTGTTAAAAGAATTCTGAAGAAGACATCGAGCTCTTATAAAAAGAGGGCTGACATTATATAAGAGGAGAAATAAACAAAATAGGGTTTAGTCAAATTGATATAATTTATAATAATAATAATGCGTTTAACGTCCGTTTCTCGACTTTATGTCATAGCAGACGCCATTCGCACCATTACTATTTTCCATTTTACCACTTCCCGTTATTTTCTACATTTCTAAAACTTCAACTTATATAATAGCAATGGGCGAATGAAGGAATTATAGGAAATTAGGATAAGGTAGGTAATTTTTGAACTAGGAGTTTGATAGGTATTCGGCCATGGCCTCAAATAAGGAACCATCTCGATATTTAACTGGAATTAATTGAGGGAAACCATGGAAAACCTCAATCAAGATGGCCGGTACAGGAATTACCGTTTCTCAGCGAGAGGCAGTAGGAAAAAGTCCCAGCCACATCTGCCCCTGCCGGGAATCGAACCCGTACCTCCCGAATGCGAGTCTAGTACTGTACCACTACTCTACCCAGCTCGGTATGATATAATTTATAATATAATATAGAACTTGTCTGATTTTAAGGGTTCCGTATCTCAAAAGGAAAAAGGAGCCCTTATAGAATCACTTCGTTGTTCGTCATCTGTCTGTCTGTCTGTCAAGACCCTTTTTCTCAGGAATTATTGGATATATCAAATCTCTCAGGTTCAAATCCCAAATAAACATCAATATTTTTTTCTTTTTTTTATTGTTAATAATAATATCTTGAATAATGTATATATCAGATCCTTTTGATGTTAATAATTTATAAATATTTTAGAGGGATTGGGATCAATGAAATTAAAACACAAATTATTATTTCACAACGTTTCGTATTAAATTTAATATTTATTTATTTGTTTTATTGGTTGTTAAATTGTCTTGTTATTTTATTTTAGATCACCTGATGAAGTATTGATTTAATACGAAACGTTGTGAAATAATAATTTGTCTTTTAATTTCATTGATCCCAATCGCTCTAAAATATTTATAAATTAATAATAATAATATCGTTTATTGCTTAGCGCAAATGGTCACAAATCAGTCTTTGTAAACTGGTCTGCCTTTCTGACCGTCACATACAATAATGTAACCCTACTGCCAGACTATGCTCCTCGCACTGCTCCTTGCTCTGCTCATCGCGCTGTCGCGATGTTGCCCTAAGCGGCCAGACACTGCTGTACTCGCGACGCTCCGCACTCGGCTTTCGCCTTTCCGCAATGGAGGTCGATACTGTGGCAGCGTGCGCACTATGCCTTACACTCAGACCGCTTGATGTGTACTGAGTGGCGCGGGAGTATGTGGCCGACTTACTCGTGCTCTTATTGCCGGTCTTTTGACTCGCGCACAAAAAACCGACAATCGAGGGAGCACTGGGCATGACGAGGAGCATGACGTGCGGCATGATGAGTAACGCGGCCACACAACGTCTCTGCCTCCTTTCCTCGCTACTTCCCATGCCACTAGTCGAGTGTGTGGCTGAGGCATAATAATATAATTCAATTATATAATATAGACAAAATAAAACACATACATAAAAGCTAGGGAGGACACATTAATTATAAACATTCATAAAATCCAAGTTAATTAACGCAGACAAGCATGATATTTATTTGTACGGAACTGCCTTTTGTACACAAATTTTTTTATTAAAATTTAAATTTTATTTTGTTTTTAAATCATTATTTTGTCTAAAATATCTACCAGGCCTGTTGAATGGGACATATCATTTAATAGTTTTGGAGCTACATATGAAAAGGATTTTTTTTAAATTAATGACAATTTTGTTTTATATTTCCTATTAATAAAAATAAAATTTAATAACGTAAATAATCAGTTTGATCAAACCAAAAAAAAAAATAATGTTGATTAAACTTTCATATTGCTACGACGTTTAACAATATGAAAGTTTAATCAACATTAAATTTTTTTTGGTCTGAGCAAACTGATTATTTACTTTGTAATTTATATGGACCTGAATAATACTATTATGGATAAAATTTAATTTAATAGTGTTCTTGGTTTTTTTTTTTGGTTTCACGTAAATTTTAAACATTAATATAAAATGCGTGAGGACATAGCTTCCGTCGTGTGTCCACAAACCGACACACCTCTTTTTTTTCTTAGGCAAGCATCCTATCGTCGCGAACATTGCAATCTCTACGACTTATTGTGCTAATCCACCCGATTCAGTATTCTCGTTCCTTGTACTAGCCTGCACAAACCGTGAACTGGTTGATTGATATAAACATAACAATCTCTATGTGTTGGCAAGTTCTTAACTGGCCCTGAACTACTAAACGCTTATCAACAATACAGAACGCTTCGAACAGCGAGTTTTTGATCAATTGACGAATTTTTTGGATTGTTTAAATTTGGTTCTAGCAACTTCAGGCGCCTAGAACTGCTAGAACCATATTTAAAAGGTTCCAAAAGTTTGAGAATTTTACTATCAAACACACAGCTATATCCGAAGAATACTGTATTGTCGACAAGCACTTCAACAGTTCAGAACCAGTTAAAGACTTTCCAACAAATACACCTCTTCTGAATCCATTCAACACTTTGTACATACCTTTTAAAAACCTAAAGGCGATAGACTCTTTACAGTTATTCCATCTGTCATCGTTGAACTAGTACTACTTTCATATCTCTTTAATAAACTTCGACAAAAGTTTCTTCATCCCTGACGCGAGTGTGCGGATGATATAAATCTAAAATGTTCAATTGAAACGGTGTATAGGGTAGGTGTGATAAGAAACCGACACACCGAGGAAAAACCAGCCGACTAGAGGTGATACTCTACACGCCGCAAGTTCTCATTTTAGGCATTGGATCCACCTTAAACCAGACTACAGTAAGATCCCGCTTAACGCGAGAGGTACGTTCCAATAAATTCCTGCGCTATACGAAACAGTGCTAAACGAGGTCGTCTTAATAATAATCATAATAATAATTTTTTCGTTAAATCTTTTTAACTTCTTCGGGCAGAACTGAAATGATTAAAAATACAAATTAGTGAACAATATTGAGCATAATAATAATAATTTATTTATTCCCAATTTGTCTATACCGACATAGGGTAAGTCCGGAGAATACAATTAATATTAGCTGTAAGAAGTACAACAGCTAATAATATAAAATAGATTGAAAATGTTAAAAATAAATAATAAAAAATAATAAATAAATAAATAAATAATAAAAGACTTATAAATAAAATATAAACTAGTACCCACTATAATGCGAAATTTGAGTCATTTAAAAATTCAATATAGTTGCAGTAGCATTTTCTAATTAAAATTTCCTTAATGGCTCTCTAAAACATTCAGTATCCATTTTCTTTAGTGATACACTAATTTTATTAAAACAAGTTATCGCATTATATTTAAAACTTTTTTTAAAAAACGATATATTATTATTGGTACTAATAAAATTGTGTCGTTTCTTGTAACATGGTCATGATTACGTTGAACCAAATCAAACACTTTTATATTTTCTTTTACAAATACGTCGATAATAGGCATAAGTGAAACAGAACCGAGAATAAGAAAAGTTGTTAGTTTTTATTTTGTTTAATTTTGCAACATTTATTGTTAAATACTTTTTTATCGCATTAACTATAGACTTATTAATTTGTAACACTGATTTTTGTTCATAAAACATACATGAAAATCAAATAAGAAGTTATGCTTGTGATGAAGAAGATTCCTCATTTGACATATTTTGTTTTTTGTGAAGAAAACATATAATCTCATTTGCCTTTTTCTGTTTCGTTCAGCAAGCTGTTGTCAATAGCAAGATATTGCATCAATGACACTTTGTCTTGCCTTTGGACTTCTATCAACATTTAAATCATTTTGTATAAACTGATCCATAACTTACGTTATAGTGGCTACACTTTTTTTTAGAATCCACGTAATACTGAAACAGCTTTAAGCGAGATCTTACTGTACTTTTCAATCACTTTATTCAATCAGACACGTTAGTGTTAAAAATATCTTAAAAAAATTCAAATATCGCAAATATTTTTTTGTTTTCAGGCGTTTTGTAAATTTATAACTTTTTATGACAATTTTTGGTTCATTTTTAACTGAACTAATAGGAAATGTCAAGCTAAATATAATCCGACCATCCGTAACACTGGCTCTCTTTATGTTTCACAGATTTGGGTGCAAATATTTTTTTTTCTATTCTATTCTGAGACTTCAGCGCCACTAGGTCACTTAATATTACCGACAACTGTTAAGGTTAACAGATTGCAATCAGATGCCAGAGACTTCAGCGCCACTACACGTCATATTACCGACAACTGTTAAAATAAACAGATTCCCACCAGATGCCGACATTTATTTTTTCTGAATGTTAGTTTCTGTAATGAAATTGTTAAAATTTTTAAACTGTAATTTTTTAATGAAAACATTAATTTTAAGATAAGTATTAACTTAGTTTTCGTCATTAGAGAGAAAAACAATCTCCAAAATGGCGTATCAAACATTAATTTTGATACAGTATTAAGGGAGATATTTCATGCCGACAAAAAACACCTTTGAGAAATAATATATACCGATTTTGTTATATGAGCGTTTAAGAAACCAGCCAGTAAATTTCAATTATCGAAAAATTCGAATAACCAGAGTTCGAATTAACGAAGTTCCACTGTATATTATATTATATAGCTATAGACGGTGGAAATAACGGAGCACAGTATGGTGGAGGTGGCGGATGAAGGCGCGGCAATGTCTCGCTCACAGGTTTCCAATTACACAGGCATCCCCTACAGAGAACATGCTGATTGACATACGACATATTACTGTACTGCTGTATTGCCGGAACATGGCAAATATTATGTACACTACATCAATGACATAGAAAATGGACTCTGCCATTCGCTATCACACATAACATTAGGTCCGTTTGGTATATTAGTGTAGTGTAATGTAGATTTACATCACAGATTCACAACGGAGGCGATACCACCTCCTAGTAGGCGCTGGTGCTTCCCATGGGGACGGTAATAAATCCAGAGGCAGTCAAGAAGAATGGTCGTAGTACCTATCTAATTAGGAAATTTATATAATAAAATACTTTGAATTTTTTTCGAAATCGTTTCTACTTGGAACTTTAAAAAAAATTAATAGTTTTTCTTTTCTTCGAAATTTTTCCAATTTTTTTTTTTTTGGAATCAAATAATTTTTAAAAGATATTTCATATACTTAAAATTAACGATTATGAACGACAGAGTGCTAGAATTTGGTCCAGAAAAGGTTGGGAGCCTCTGATTTACACTTACCAAAAGTGTAAACTGTTGATACACTTGTAACAAACGGGCTAATGATTCTGAGCGTAATCTAAGTATAATACTCGCCACGGTTCTAAAAGGTTCTGAAGTTAGTCACAAACAGCGTTGCAAATGCACATTTTAGAGCCGTCCTGCAGGTTGTTTTGTGGGAAAGGAAGACTCCCACCACCTCCCAGTTACCGGCACAGAACGTGCGCTCGTCAGTGATTGGTTATCGCTGGTTGTCTTGTCAATTCTTGCTTTCCTGCTATAAAGTACAGTCCAGTACGCTATTGTTAAGTTGTTTCTTTGATTGGTGATTGATCAAGATTCCTAATACAGTTTTGCATAGACAAGCACGAAAATTTTTTTTTTGATGACTTTATGCAAGGAATTAGCCCCTTAGATTAAAGAAAAATTAAAAATAATAATATAGCGCGAGTTTGTAGTTTTTCAACCAACTGTGCCTCCATTTGCATCTAACTTCAGAACCTTTTAGAACCGTGGCGCGTATTATAGATTGTATACATTACAAAATAGATGACGCATACATGACAGATTTCACTCTATAACCAATAAATATTCTATTCTATTCTGTTCGATAATAAACTGTGTTTTAGCCACGTCAGAATAGCTGGGTTGTAACAGAAACGTTCATTTTAATTTAGCTGGACGAGGTCCCATTGTCTTCAAAAGAGATCGATTAAAAACAAAATGCTTTTTCCGATCAACTTAATCTATAGTAACCATGACATGACATTTTCTATTAAGAAAATGGTAATAAATTAAACTCGGGGCTACAAGAAATGATGCAAATGGATATGAACGTGCTTTGCATTTGAAAAAAACTTCTTGCAATTGCGAACACAAAAAAGAGATTAATTTTTCTAAAAGTTTTTTAAAGTCACGTTGAACTTTTGCAGACAGTGCGTTTTTTATAATTTCTTCTTTACAGAGTTTATAAAATGTGCATTCAAACCGCTTTTCTAACATACATATTACAATAAGTAGTTCTGTGACCTCACTCCGTATATTTATGTTATTAGTGCTATATTATTATACTATTCTAGCCGCTACCCGCGGCTTTGCGCGCAACTAAGATGGCAGCGTGAACTGCTCCACCATATTAAGCGAGTTTTAACAAAGTTCTTCTCCATAAAAATAGTATATTACACCACAAGATCAGAAATTTGAATTTCATGCACTGTGAGTCATGATTCCCAAGGCGAAATCGAGGGCATCATGTGTCACGCAGTGCAAGAAATTCAACTTTCTGCCCGTGTATTGTATACTATTTTTCTTCATACCCTGTCGAAAGTACGTACTTTAATCAATACATAAAAAGTCTAATTACTTTCAAGTGAGTAATTTTGAGGTTATACGTAATGACACATGGATCTAGTTATGTCCATGTAATAACATCAGTTGGCTACCACTGCCTAAACGAACACGTGACCTGGCAAACGGCAATCTCATGTATCAGTGAGCATGCAAAACTGTTTCGGCAGACGGTATGCGAGTAATTACAGCAGTACATGAATGTTAGACTTTTTGCTTGAAAATTGAATCAGAAAGTACGTACTTTCGGCATGGTATGAAGAAAAAAAATATTATATGTTTCATGGTGATCGGTCAAACGATGTCGAAGTCTATTAATCTCAAACAGACCAACATCTAATTTTAGATATACCTATAGATTCAGAAATACAATGCTTCAGAAATTGTACACAGTGACTACGATACTTTGTTACTAAAGTTACTAACAAGCATAATGGAATCAAAAACAGAATAATAGTATATTACACCGCGAGGACCGATACACGATGTCTGAGGCGAAGCCAAGGGTATCATGTGTCGGGCAGTGCAGGAATTTCAATTTTCTGACCATGTGGTGTGTACTATTTTTCTTTATGTACGTACTTTCGTATCAGTGTGCACGAGAAAACATGTAACCAACCTTATAAAGCTTTATTTTGTCGAAGTTCGCCCGTTATCTTACTATTTATTAATTATTATCATGGTCGATATTAATTTTAAATTAAAAATAAAACTTTTAAAATATAAAAAACTAGCGGCCCAGTCCGGCTTCGCCCGAGTGTAAATGTAGTATATAGGATATAAAAGATGAGAATCATTATCATTAAATTCTCAACGTGTATTGATTTTGCGCGAATTCAATCGCTTTTATTTGTGAATGTTCAAAAATCGAAGAAAAATCTTATTTCCCAAAAAGAAATTTAAAAAATTCTGTTGATCCGATCACCACCAAAGTTCAGAAAATCACCCGCTGGGCTAATCTAAAGATTGTCTGGAAATTTCATCAATAATGATCTACCCATTTGGAGTCCATAGATTACATATACATCGTCTTTTATCTATATAGATTATTAAAATGTAAAAAGTGGTTATTGTGACATAACGATAATAGTTGGACATATCGTATCGCGAAGTTCTTTGTAGTTATTGATATGTTCTTTAATATTGTAGAATATACTTTTGTTCTATCATCAATAGTTTCCGCAGCGCATGCGACGAAAGATGTCTTATGGCATTTTTTTACACCTTGGGTTACGTTACTAAAGTTTTAGTAAAGATCCCTAATATTTTCTAGCAATGAATATAGCCTATGTTACTCAGGGTGAATGTAGCTTTCTAATGGTGAAAGAATTTTTTAAATCGGCACAGTAGTTTTTGAGTTTATTCATTACAAACATACACAGAAAAATACAAATCTTTCCTCTTTATAATATTAGTATGATAAAAAGGTTCTAGCTTAATCTTCTGAGGACGTCGTCTCTTATAAAACATACCTACCTACTTTTTGCTACTTTTATATAATTTGAAATGAGATGATGAAACTACTAGCATTTGTATTTTTATCTTAGTTGTCATCTAAATGTGACACGTTGTGCACCAACATAGATTGCACCAACGTTATCTGTTCTCGACAACTTTTTAATGTATTTGCATTTTTATTTGCTACATCTAATTTCCTACGTTATTAATAATGAATGAAGTTAACTGCAAGTCGTAGAAAAACGGAAACACGGTTTTAATGTCGGGCGCAGCGAAAAACGTATAACTTCATTAAAAAATTAAAACTAACGTTTGAGAACAAATAATTTTGTCTCTCAGAGTTTATTTCCAACGTTTTAATAAATAAATTATCTGATTATTTTCCGTAATATACGTTAGTCAGCTTACAAAAATTAAAAAGAAATATTTAGTACAGGTTTACCCGTCTCTGTCAATAAAACAATTTACTGTCGAATGCTGTTTTATCTACTTGAGTCGTTGATAAAGTAGTTTGTTAGATGTGATTGAAAATATCAAAAATTGCTTTATTTATTATTACTAAATTCATTTTCTATATTAATATTAACACAAACTAATACCTTTACTCACTCTAATTAAAATTTGAAGATTGTATCCGCACAGAACATGACTCGAGCGAAGCCGAGTTCGTAGCTAGTTAAAATATTAAAGTGACCAACCAAAGGACTGTTGTCGAGAACCTGTATCATTACCCTTTATAAAATAATACTTATTTAATTTGAACTCTTTTCTACTTTTTGTAGAAAACAATATCAACATTTTTAACGACGAGCTTAAAAAAACAGAAGCAAATATGTCCTTTTTTCCACGAAATACGTTTAAAATATTACACATTCTTTAAATAGAATACACAGTTTCTGCATATAAAATGTGGAATATGTAGAAAGGTATGCGTGGAAATGTTTCTCTCTTTAGAACTACCTGTTCAGTAAAACAAAATCACATCACCACAGAAACAAAACACAATAGTAACAGTAGACTGTATCAAGGTTACTAAAAACTAAAGTTGGGTGTTAGCATTGTTAAAGACGAGACCCGAGTTAGGGCGACGGAAATAGGCTTATGGAGTCTTTTTCTAAACAGTTGGGATGACAATAATTAAAAAAAAACCCGGGCATCGGTGACGTAAGCAATCGACTCAACTAATCACAGACGTGACCGTGTTTATAACCTCTTACGCCCAACCTTCTTGTATTCTAGTAATCTCGGATTTATAATAATGGTATATAATAATACAAGGTATAACAATGCAAGCGAGTTTTAACAGTCACACGAGCCGTAATACCATTACGCACGAGATGTTTGTTATTTTTTGACATACTTTCTATAAACTTGCTTCATATTCAGTATATTTTAAAAATTTGTCGCAATTAACTACTAATGGTTTTTAAAAATTGCTATTCGCGCTTGCTTTTGTTTTACATGTACTTTTCGTGAAAACTATTGTTGACTTGATTTCATCGCAATCTTTTATTTTTCATGCATTTTGAATTCATTCGAGCAAAACAGCTATTTTAATGTTTCAATAATTTTTAACTTTGCCTCATAAGTAGTAGCTAGGAATAATTAACGTTGAAACAAATGTCATAATTAAATAGATAGCTTCCTTATCCGGCATTGTCAAGATTTTTGGATTAGTAACTATTTCGGTCAAAATAGCTTCGCAAGTCTCGCGAAGCAAGTAAACCATAATCAAAGCAGAATTATTAGTGTATTTGCCATACCAAAATTTCTCGACGTTTCATAACCTCCTAAACACTTTGGCACCATTTTTAAAAATGTTTATATATATATATGTATATATATATATATTTATATATATACGTATATATATATATATATACGTATATATGTATATATATATATATATATATATATATATATATATATATATATGTGTGCGGGCAATAACTTTCGAAAGAGTTAATTAATTTCAACTAAATTTGGCACACGGGTTGAAATCCATCACCGCAAGAAGCCTATTTAAAATGGGCCTAATCGGGCCATTTTAAGGGTAGTTTTTAGGGGTTGAAAAATGTTTTTGGGCCCCAAAATACCTAAAAAATTCTCAGAATCGTTTGAAAATGGAAATTTAACCCCTTAGTAGCAATTAAAAAATGGTCCTAAATTTTCAATAAAATCGGCCCGAAAGGACCGGACTTTAAAATTTTATGAAAACACTAGTTTGCAGATAGCGAATTATTTACTGAAACGCGTATTTAATTTGGTGTAGATGTTCAATGATAGTAATGTTGCAATTAAGAAACAAACTGTTAATTTAAGGGGTGTATTAAGGGGTTAAATTTTTTATTTTGACCAAAAACAAACTTAAGTTCATGTAATAAAAGCAGACTGCCTGTATTAGCAAATACACTATATTGTCGGCAGGGTTCTAGCACTGCGACCCGGGTTTTTTAGTTATTAAGTCTGTGATATCTTCTATTTATTCATTTCAATATGATGTAAAGGTTAATTTTGATCTAAACTAAATACCTAAGGTTACTATCATATTTAATTGAAGAAGAAATAATACCAGATTGCTCAAATAACTCAATATTTTTGCTCAAATTTTTGAAAGATAAAAATAGTTACTGTGAATCATCCTTAGAAGATGACATACGTTAGCTCGAACTTTTCTGTAGGTATTTTTAAGATCTACAATTTTGTAGTACATTAATTTGATGCATTTCTTATGGTTTAGTCAGCGTAAGCCATGTAATCACCCTAAAAGCGTCTTTTTACGACTTGATTACAAAACATCGAGATTTCTCTACTATCTTGAAATTTAACATGAGGTACGGGTTCTAATCCCAGCGGAGGCAGATGTGGCTGGGACTTTTTCCTACTGCCTCTCGCCGAAAAACGGTAATTCCTGTACCGGCCATCTTGATTGAGGTTTTCCATGAGTTCCCTCAATTAATTCCAGATAAATATCTTGATTGTTCCTTATTTCAGACCATGATCGATTACCTATCAAACTCCTAATACAAAAATTACCTACCCTATCCTAATTTCCTATAATGCCTTTATTCGCCGAATGCTATTACATAAGTTGAAGTTTTAAAAAATGTAGAAAATAACGAGAAGTGGTAAATGGAAAATAGTAATGGTGCGAATGGTGTCTGTTATGACATAAAGTCGAGAATCGGACGTCAAACGCATTATTAGTGTATTTGCCATATGGCAACATACACTATTGGCGTCGGTCGGATGGCGGGAACTAGGGGTCGGACCAAAATTTCTCGACGTTTCATAACCTCCTAAACACTTTGGCGCCATTTTTAAAAATGTTTATATATATATGTATATATATATATATATATATATATATATATATATATATATATATATATATATATATATATATATATATATATATATATATTTATATATATACGTATATATATATATATGTGTGCGGGCAATAACTTTCGAAAGAAATAATTGATTTCAACTAAATTTGGTCCACGTGTTGAAATCCACCACCGTAAGAAGCCTATTTAAAATGGGCCCAATCTGGCCATTTTAAGGGTAGTTTTTAGGGGTTGCAAAATGTTTTTGGGCCCCAAAATACCGAAAAAATTCTCCAAATCGTTTCAAAATTGAAATTTAACCCTACGGTAGTAATTAAAAAGTGTCCCTAAAATTTTAATAAAATCGGCCCGACAGGACCGGACTTTCAAATTTTATGAAAACACTAGTTTGCAGATAGTGAATTATTTACTGAAAGTTGTATATAATTTGGTATAGAGATTCGATTGATTATATTATTGCAATTAAGAAAAAAATATATTTTAAGAGGTGTATTAAGGAGTCAGATTTTTTATTTTGCCCAAAAACCAACTTAAGTTCGCATAATAAAGCCACACTGCCTGTATAAGCAAGTACACTATATTGTCGGCAGGGTTTTGGCACTGCGACCCGGGTTTTTTATATATTATTATTATCATTATTATTTTTACACATTAACCTTCCGAAAGAAAGTTTTTAAATGATTGTGAAAAAATCCGTTATGTAGTTTAGAAGAACTTAGCGAACAAACAGACATATATGGATAGCGACTTTGTTTTACACTATTTAGAGAAGATAGAGAAGAATGACGTCACATTGTTTAGAACACACTATAAATAGTTGCGGTACTAACCATATTTTTTTCTGCGTTACATTTTATTTGTGTTTCCTCGACCGTAGCGCATTCTACACACACATGCATAAACTACAGGATGTCCTTGAGTGTCCTGCGGGCATACGCGTTCCGTCTGGCCTAGCCTAACCTTTCCTTCCACATTATTTTCTAAAATATATTACAACATTCGGCTTCTGTCTAATGCAGCAGCTTGTATTATTAAAAAAATAATATCTTTCTTTTATAATGATGAAAGTTATAATATTTACAAACATCTAGTTAGTTGGTTTTTGTTTTGTTATATATTTTATTTTAAGTGTATTTGCCATATGGCAACATACACTATTGGCATCGGTCGGATGGCGGGACCTAGGGGTCGGACCAAAATTTCTCACGTTTCATAACCTCCTAAACTCTTTGGCACCATTTTTAAAAATGCTTATATATATATATGTATATATATATATATATATATATATATTTATATATATATTTATATATATATTTATATATATATTTTTATATATATATATATATATATGTGTATGTGTGGGCAATAACTTTCGAAAGAGTTAATTGATTTTAACGAAATTTGGCCCACGTGTTGAAATCCATCACCGCAAGAAGCCTATTTAAGTGGCGTGCTATTTGATGTAATTAAAACGCTAATGACCTAAGTTGTCGAGCGTCTATAACCTACAATAAATAAATAAAAACTATCCCATCGTCAGCAATGCTGATGGAGATGCTCTTGGAAATGTGGATGCGTTTAATTTGTGATTAAATTGCATCTTATTTTTAGTGCAGTATTTGCCATATGGCAACATACACTATTGGCGTCGGTCGGATGGCGGGACCTAGGGGTCGGACCAAAATTTCTCGACGTTTCATAACCTCCTAAACACTTTGGCACCATTTTTAAAAATGTTTATATATATATGTATATATATATTTATATATATATTTATATATATATAAGCGTATATATATATATATATGTGTGTGCGGGCAATAACTTTCGAAAGAGTTAATTGATTTTAACGAAATTTGGCCCACGTGTTGAAATCCATCACCGCAAGAAGCCTATTTAAAATGAGCCTAATCGAGCCATTTTAAGGGTAGTTTTTAGGGGTTGAAAAATGTTTTTGGGCCCCAAACTACCGAAAAAATGCTCCGAATCGTTTCAAAATTGAAATTTAACCCTCTGGTAGTAATTAAAAAGTGTTCCCAAAATTTTAACAAAATCGGCCCGACAGGACCGGATTTACAAATTTTATGAAAAGACTAGTTTGCAGATAGTGACTTTAGTATTTAATTCGGTGTAGACGTTAAATTGATAAAAATATTACAATTAAGAAAAAAAAATGTTATTTTAAGGGGTGTATTAAGGGGTTAAATTTTTTATTTTGCCTAAAAACAAACTTAATTTCACATAATAAAAGTATAAAACCACACGGCCCTATACAAGCAAATACACTATATTGTCGGCAGGGTTTTGGCACTGCGACCCGGGTTTTTTTTCTAATTACAAGCATTCCTTGAAGGGGTATATTTTGAAGTGTATCTTTCTGTTTGTCATATTTTTATTTCCGGAAAATATATGTGAAAAATCCTAGGTAAGAATAGATTCTATTGTTCGGTTCGAAAATTGTAAGCAGTGACTAATACAATATAAGCGACAGACTTTTTATGCATGGAAAAATCTAAGAACGGATAAGCTTCACACTGTGTTATTGATTTGCCAATCTACTAAGCTTTTTGGTAACTGGTCACTGTACCGTAAATTATGGATCAGTTTATACAAAATGACTCAACTGTTGATAGATATTCAAAGGCAAGACGAAGTGTCATTGATGCAATATCTTGCTATCAACAACTGAACAGCTTGATGAACGAAACAGAAAAAGGCAAACGACGCTATAGATGACTTCTCTACAAAAAACAATATATTATGTCAAATGAGGAACCTTTCTCATCACAAACATAACTTCTTACTCGAACTTTTATTTGATTTTATAAATGTTTTATGAACAATCATCGATATTAGCAATTAATAAATCTATAATTAATGTGATAAAAAATTATTTAACAATAAATGTTACAAAATTAAACAAAAAAAACCTGTCATGTTTGTTTATTCTCGGTTCTGTTTCACTTATGCCTATAATCTACGTATTAAAATGACCTTGTTTAGCGCTGTTTCATATAGAGCAGGAACTTATTGGAACGTATTTCCCGTATTAAGCGGGGTCTTACTGTATATATCTGTGGCGGATTGATATAATTCGTGTGACTGAATACCATTACATATACAATCTAATATTACCATCAAACATATTCTGAAAATAGGTACATTTTTATGAGTTCCATTTTACAATAATTATGTATTCATATATTTCCCCAATCTGGGCGGTACAAAAACAAAAAGCGACCGCCATTTCATTTCGTAAACAAAAACTAAACAGCAAAGCGAAACAAAAACATACGAGAATAGAAATAATCGGGCGTTTCGCGATTGTTATCTGTACTATAAACAAAACACTGTGCTGGTGCACGTGTCAGAGATCAATGAGGCTCGACAATAAACATGCGTATCAAATGTAATTAATCGTTAATAACATTCTAAAGCCTCGCTCACATCGCCTTTCTCTTTCTCCTGTTGGCGAGCGAAGAGAAGTGGTATTGTCAATTTCGATTTTGACACCTGGTAACTTTTTTTGCATGTGCATTCAAGACGCGTAGAATATTCTAGTGCATTTCTAGAATGTTTCACCTGCTGCACCGACTTTGACGTTTGAAACGCTTTATAGCGTCAGTAACGTTGTTCGTTTCTTACGGGCATTATATATAAAATATCCAGTTCAGTCTCTATGTGTTTCAACGATTTTCGCATGCTATATCACCTCCGATGTTTCAGTGTCTTTTAAATTGAGGTTAAGTTTTATTACAACATACTATCGTTTGTTTTACAACAGGTGTACGTCATTCCTATTTATACGTCGAAGACTTTAATTACTATTCATGATCACTAAATATTCATTTATTTTTCAACAGGGCTTAATAGCTAATAAATTTGCATTTTTACTTAAAATAAATTCGTATTAATTACTGGTTATCTTTTTTATTGCTTTTTACGGGTGCTATAAATAGTCGACTCTTTCGTCTACTAAATTCCAATCAGGCAGAAGCTCGCTGTGATTACATAAAAACCATGCACCCGCACAGCTATGCTAGACGATCAGAAATTTGTTTCGAGTATTTCTTTTTACAGTTAGAAAAAAATATAAAAACGGATCTTTTTTAAAAAAGCTTTTATTGAAATGTGCTAAAAAAATTTAATTTATTTTTATAATAATTATAAGAGCGTCTATCGTAAACTCTATAATAAAAATGACGGGAGACACGTTCTCCCACCACCAGCACCGGAACTTCCACCACATGCCATTTACGTTTTTTAAAGCTAATGTTTTGCCATATATGGCACATACATTATTGAAGTTAGTCGAATGGCGAGTCGGAACAAAATTTCTTGATGTTTTATACCCTCCTGAACAATTAAGCACTACTTTTTAGAATGTCTATTTAAAAATTATACCGAGCTGGGTAGAGTAGTGGTGACAGCACTAGACTCGCATTCGGGAGAAACGGGTTCGAATCCCGGCGGGGGCAGATGTAGCTGGGACTTTTTCCTACTGCCTCTCGCCGAGAAACGATAATTCCTGTACCGGCCATATTGATTGAGGCTTTCCATGGTTTCCCCCAATTAATTCCAGATAAATATCGAGATGGTTCCTTATTCAAGGCCATGGCCGATTACCTGTCAAACTCCCAGTTCAAAAATTACCTATCCTATCCTAATTTCCTATAATTCCTTCATTCGCCCATTGCTATTAGTTAAGCTGAAGTTTTAGAAAATGTAGAAAATAACGGGAAGTGGTAAAATGAAAAATAGTAATGGTGCGAATGGCGTCTGTTATGACATAAAAGTCGACAAACGGACGTTAAACGCATTATTATTGTTATTATTATTATTATTAATATTTAAAAATTATAATGTATACCTATATTTATAGTATATGTATTGATATAATTGATATAATTAAAGACAGAGACTTTAATTCTTTTAAACGCGTATTTAGAAAATTCTTGGTTGTAAATTGCTTTTATGACTTGAAAGAATTTTATGATTTTAATTAATTTACTAATATAATATTGACTTGTCACATTCACAGCAACATATTCCTTTAATGAGCTGGTGCAAACAACAATAAATGTTAAATGTTGACCTTTCATCCAATATTTTATTTGGATGTTTATTTATATTCATGTTTTTTAGAGTTATATAAAACAAATATTTTTTAGTGTCTTTGTAGTATTTGTAATCTTAACTTACTGTATCCTGTCTTATGGGCTATACAATAAATTAATATCTGTCTATCTTTCTATTCTATGTGTGCAGGCTATAACTGAAAAAGAGCTAATTGGTTTTAACGAAATTTTGTTTACACATTAAAATCTATCACCGCATATCGGGTAATTTCAAGGGTTATTTTAGTTACTAAAAAAGCTTTTGGGTCCAAAAATGCCGCAAAAATTCTTTAATTCTTTTCAAATTTGAAATTGAACACTTTAGTAAAGATTAAAACGTGCTGCTAAAGCTTTAATAAAATCGACCTGAGAGAATCGGATTTACAAATTTTATGAAAACAGCAGTATGCAAATACGGATTTACTTTATTTTATTTTTATTTATTTATTATAATTTACAAAGTGTTTAACAAATAACAGTTATTAAACGACTAATGGTTGTAATCAAAGGTTATAGTCGTCTAATATATTATATACTTTCCAGATGACAGAAAGCTCATTAATTTTGTCTGTCATTTTAGCCTGAGCGTATTATGGTCAACTCCATACTGTCATATTATCGTTAGCGCGGCCAACTTCATACTGTCGAATTTTCGTTAGCTTTGCGCCCGTAACTTCTGTTGCCTGCTAAAATTTTACTCACCACGCACCAAAAGAAAAATATAACTTAAAAATTAAAGTTATACTTCGATGGTTTGGTTCCAAATGTGGCTAACAGCAAAATCAGCAAAATGTTCAATTTTGAGCTTTCTACACAGTGTTACTAAAAGTATCGTTTTCTTTTGGTTCCAAATGTAGTTTTAAGCATTATTTGACATATGGCGCCACAATTAAAGATTCAAAAAGTATCTATCTACATAATAAAATCAGTTTTTAATTAAATAAATGTCTAACATCACATAGCCACATTTTTGTAGATAGCTACTTATGGAATAAGACCATCGACTTGACAAGATGTATAGATTATGTCGTTTCCATAAATTCAAATCTCTGTGTTTCTACATCAACAGTAAGAAGTTATTAATGAGCATGTTAATTGCACATTTGCTTCTCGATTTCATATTTAATATACCTAATTGACATTCTATATTTCACATTTAATCTCGTCGGATTAAATTGCTCATTAAATTTTCCTGATCATTATACGTTTTTCTCTTAAAACTGCTTCCCGATTGGTTGCAATTAGTGAACGCATATTGGCACAAACAATGAGCTCCGATACCCTCAAATGACGTGTATTCGAATAGCATAACAGCTTAAAAATGTTAGTAGATGACTAAGGAGGGTCGTATATAGCTGTGATTGGTGTTTACGTCACTTCCACGACACACAGCGTCTGTGAAATTTCACCGAGGCACTGCAGCACAATTTTAGAGCTGAGTTATTTGAGTGGTGACGGATTTGTTTTTGACTTTTTTAGATCAATTGACAGTTCAAAACGTCAATAATATTTGTTTTATAAAAAATTAATGTTTTATTTCTTATCTAATTATTAAAGTAAAAGTTCAAATAAATGGAACTCAATTGGACGATCTTTTCCAACGGAAGTCATTCGGATGGATATTCTGATATTTCAAGCGGAAGTAGATCTTTTAAAACGGAAATCAAGCGGAGGGCGTTGTATTTTACAGTGTATAAATAAAACAGCTATGTACTATACCATGAAAATAGCTATAGATACTAATTGAGTACCAGTGGAGTAATGGATAAGGCGTATGCTTAGTACACATAGAGACGTCGTTTCGATCGCGACCGATACCATTATTTTTTTTACAACTGTTCCATATTATTTCACTTCTTATTTATTTATATAAAATAAAAGCTTCTAGAAAAAAAATGATTTAATTATCTTTTTAATTTAATTTTAATATCTGTCACAGCATCAAAGAAATTTTACTTCAACCGTAAAGGTTACACGCATTTTTGTTCTTATCTAATTATTTTAATAAAGTACCGATTATTTTTAATAATAAATGTTTTTCTTTTATTGCAGGTAAATTTTCGTCTCCGCTATACGTGCTATTAATTTAAAGTACATGTCTAAAAAGGTAAGAATAATAATAAGATATTAACAAATCAAAGGAATTTAATGAGAAAAAAATATCGAAGAAAATCTTTTGTAATTAAATTTCCGTTTCTCGAGGCGCAGTAATTATAACTGTATTTATTTTCCTTTAAATAAGATTTTCAACAACTATAGCTCTGTACATCTTTATTCGCAATTTGATATTTAATGCGATTTGTAGAATGATAGATAATAAATGATTAGTTTATGAATACTTCGTAAAAACTGAAGTCAGCACTGTAGTTTTTGCAGATTGGTACTTTGAAAATGTAGACAAAATCAAATACATCGCTAAAGCATTTTTTGTCTATTAACTAGCATAAAAAACATGTCTGGCCAGATATAACTTTTTTGTTAAAAACATTTTTTAATCATCATTTTTATTTATTAAAAATCATGTTTGACCAAATATGATTTTTTTTATTAAAATTATTTTTTTAATCGTCTTTTTATTTAAAATCATATCGGACCAGCAAGTCAGACATTCGAAAAATTTACAACCGACAGAGTTTTACATTTTGGGTATTTTTTTTCTACGTGGCAAAACTTAATCTCCCTCTTTCACTCACCGGAATATTTTCACGTTTTTTCTCGTTTACATGTACTAAAAATAATGCAAACTCTTAAGTGAGTACCATCTAGAATTTCTACGACAATTTTTTGAAACAGAAGAAACACTTTTTCATTTATTTTTTACTGCCATCTGTTAGCGACGTAAGTACTTCTTCTATATTAGTACCGCGGTTATGTTCTTTTGACCTTTTGATTCTGTCACCATTTTCCCTTACACTGTCAATCGGAATCGCTTCTACCACGAGTAAAGAAATTGAACTTCAAAAATACTTACAAATTTTTAGTTTGACGAAAAAAGAGCTTCCTTGCAAGTTGACAGACACAAATTTTAAAGGAGAAATGTTCGATTGTAGCTTTTTGTAGCCGGTTTAATAAGTTTTGTTCACATTAAAACACAACACTCGAATAAAAAACATGCATTGCTTCAATGAAAATATAATATTTGTTTACAAGTTTATCGATCAAAAATAGATTTGTTTACTATCGGAAATAGTTGAGAATTCCTGGTATATAACATAGAGGACGTCGGGTCAAATAAGCGTATAAGCAACACTCGCGAGTTGATAACAGTTACTCAAGTGTAAGGTAGTTAGGGCAATTTTCCGCGCGTTAATCTTGCAGTGCATAATATCTCTAGTGCATACTTCAATACAGTGTAGCAATATAACAGGGTAAAGGCGCCAATTTCCGACCACTTATCTGGGACCGACTGGACTTAAATTTATAATAGACAGATTGGATAAATAAGCAAGGTTAATAGATACAGATGTGACCTCGTTCCATTGGAGATGACATCATTCAGTGGACTGCAGTCAATTGATACTGCTAAATTCACCAATAAAATGTTATTAATGCTGTCCAGTAGACTGTTGCATGGTTGGAGTTTAGACTATTATATTACAAAGGAATTTTATAATTTCCACTGGCATAATGAGACCATCCCAAATATTTTATCTCGGTATTCGCATGAAAGTCAAAAGAAAGTCTCCGACAGCGGCACTTGTAGGTACACTGCACGTCGTGTGAAGTCGGAAGTGACTTTTAGTAGCAGGCTAAATTTTGACTTTTGAAAAATTTTGTTTCTACAAAAAAGATGCATCTTAAGGTAGTTGTCGTGGTTAAGGCACACCGTCAGAAAATTCTTAATTTTTGTATACTTATTAAGGATATGATAATACAATTACCCTGAAAATTTGAAGCAATCGACCGTATATAATCCGAGATAAATTCAATTAAAAATTGGAAAATTAACATTGATTGTATACGATCTCTGTAGTTCTGAACCAGTTTCTTATTTATAAAAAAAGAACAAACTATCAGAAACTTTCCAAAAACTGACAGTCTTTCAATGCATTTGTTATGAGTTTAAAAAAAGTAAGAAAAATTTTTTGACCGTCTAATTATTTATAAATAACGGTTTAAAGTTCAGCAATTTATAGAAAAGTATACATGCATATGAATACTGTATGGGTTACGTTTCCACGGGTACAGTCTTGCGTACAAATTATGGATCACTTAGCTACAAGCTAGTATACTTTTGTGGCGCGTATAATCTATAACTTTTTGACAATATTGTACCACGACAACTACCTTAATGACCCGCATAATTGCTGAAAATTTTATGATTCCTTTTAAAATGAAAGAATGTAAAGTGAAACACACTGTATGTACCTATAATAATAATAATAATAATAATATATTTCGTTACAATTGACTGTTTGTGTCATTTACAGATTTACATATAAAATTCATTTAGCTTATAAAATTCTTCGGTTATCAGTTCATTCCTTATTACTTCCTTGAAGCGAGAAAGGGTCTCAATGTTTTTTATTTTTGCTTGTAAATTATTATATATTTTTAAACAGTTATAAAGTGCACCTCCCTCAAAGGAAGTTAAGGAATGAGCTGGCAAACGGAAGTCATTTGCCCCCCTAGTGTTAAGATCATGGTTTAATTTATAATTATCAAAAAGCAAAGGATTTTTTTAAAAAACATAAGGCATTCGTAAATGTAAGTAACAAATATGATCGTCGCGGGAGAAGAAGTTATACCGGTCTGCCTTGTCTACGCGTTACAATTATCTATAAATATTTGTATAGAAGAATACATGCCAAAAAATAAATTAAATTAATTAATTACCTTTGTGATAAAATAATGAAATTAAACATAGCCTGCAGAATTTTTGGAATCATAAAAAACATTTCAAAAAAAGTTTTATTAACATTCGTCAATTAGTTTTTAAGTTAAATCCGTTCAAACATACCTACAAACAGACAAAGAATTTCATATATTAGTATAGATTTAATTAACTTTGCGATAAAATAATGAAATAAAATATAGCTTATAGAATTTCAAAAAAAGTTTCATCAAATAGTTTTTAAATTTTAATCCGTTCGAACATACATACATTACTACATATATACGTAGAATTTTACATAATAGCATAGAAGCACTAAAATTCCTATATGGACTGTAGAGTATAATTTTACAATGATAAATACATTATACAATAGACATTGTACTACAATGCACTATTTGCGTTTTAATATATGATATCATACTTTATATGTACAAATCCCAGTTATCATTTATAATGCGTTCTTTTGAAACAGAACCACAAGTTGTCATAATATAAAACTAGATTTAAATATGTATAATAATATTGACTCTACCAACAGTAATAGAATATTAACAAAATAAAATTACTTGCAATACTGTTCAATATTTTTAAAGGACCAAAACTGTTGGTTGAAACGTCTTTTACATAAATAAAAATATTGAACAATATTGCAAGTAATTTTATTTTGTTAATAAAATATGTATATTTCGCATATTTTCACCAGCATATGAAATATTTTGAGGTAGCAACTAGCAACCTATCATGAGTTCTCATAGAATATACCCACTTCAAAAAAAATGTTTTACTTCAAATAGTTTCAGAGAAAACTGTCTGTGACAGACGGACGCTAAAAAGACAATCCTCGTCATTTACAGTCTTAGTCAAAGTGGCAACTTCAAAGTTACTAAAAAAAAGACTTGTCGCGGCACACACGACCGAAATGGAACTTCTTATATATAAATAATATAAGCTTACTTTTGCAAGTCATTTTATTTTTATTTCTCATTTTGCTTAAAATTCATTTTTGACAGCAAATAATAAAACTGCGTTGTTTATACTGTGTTTCTGTGGCTTCGTCGTTAATAATTTAAATCAAGGTTTTTCGTTTCATTGATTTTACTCCCGAAATCGGCGAGGTCCCACATTTGAAGTTCCACAAAAAAAAATCTAACATAACATAGCTATTTTGACTGTTAATTATTTCATTGATTATAGTAAGTTTTGTTAATATTTCCAATGAAATAATATAGAATTTTAAATCTTTTGGAATCTCGCGCGTTTTTACGGCATTTGCCTTTCTCAAAATGGCTACTAATCGGTACATTACGCGCAGTGTTAGGTCTCATACAAAAATATATGTCTATTGGCAACAGTTCGAGTCTATGCTCTCTATAGTCTAAGAATAAAATAAAGTGAGAGGCCGAACGAAAGCTGCTACTGTATAATATGTACACATTGTATAGACCGTAAGTGTACATTATTATAGAGGCATACAGACCATCCAGAAACCATGAATATGTTAATGAATATATTATTTTACGCCTGGCGTCAGAACTTCGTACCACATGCACTTCGTCTCATTCATTGTGCAGTTCTTGCGGGGATTTACCGGACATAAATTGCTTTATAAAATATGAATACCATTTTGACGAGCTGAATCGTTTCGTTTGAAATACGAACACACTACTAGTTTACATGCCAACAATATACAGAGTGTTCAAAGGAAACTTGCTAAAAAAACTATTATTTCATGCCCTACGAAAAAATGAAAAATACAGTTTAATTTATTAAAGTTTTTCTGGGAGCTGAATCTAATTTGGTTACAGTTCCCAGATTAGATTTCTATTTCTGTAAAAATCAAGTTATAATACTCGTCACGGTTCTAAAAGGTTTTGAAGTTAGTCACAAACAGCGTCGCAAATGCATATTTCAGAGCCGTCCTGGTTGTTTTGTGGGAAAGGAAGACTCCCCCCACCTCCCAGTTACCGGCACAGAACGTGCACTCGTCTGTGATTAGTTATCGCTGGTTATCGTGTCACTTGTCACTTTCCTGCTATAAAGTACAGTCCAGTACGCTATTGTTAAGTTGTTTCTTTGATCGTTAATTGATCAAGATGCCTAATAGAGTTTTGCATAGACAAGCACGAAAAATATTTTTTTGGATGATTTTATGCAAGGAATTAGACCTTTAGATTAACGAAAAATTTAAAATAATAATATTGCGCGAGTTTGTAGTTTTTCAACCGACCGTACCTGCGCAAGCCTCCAGTTGCATCTAACTTCAGAACCTTTTAGAACCGTGGCGTATACTATAGCAGGTAAAGTGCGTCTCGTGGCAATTTTATCTGTCGCTTCTCTCTCTCTCTCTCTCTCTCTCTCTCTCTCTGTCTCTCTGTGTGTGTGTGTGTATATGTGTGTGCTTTACTACTTAAGTTGCTACTAGTCCTCAGCCTGGATATTGAACGTTGAGGGGAATGAATATGGAGATAGCGACGAATTAACCTTAGTCAGAATCAGTTCCTCCTTTCCATCGCAACTTTTGAACGGATTGGGTTAAAATGTTCAGACAATATCAAGGTAATATCTTATCATGAAAGCTATTTTGTAAACAAAAAATTGGTTTTGGAAATGTAAAGATGGCGCCAAGAATATTATCAACTCAAAAAATGTTTTTAATTGAAGTTCCAATTTTCCGCTTTCTAGTTATTAATAGGTTTTTTATACAGAAGAAAATACAATGAATAATTTTAAAGAAACTACAAAAATTCGAGAAAAGTGGGTACTTTTGTACGCGTATACGAAGTTATACTACTTTAGCGTGATAAAAAAAACTAATTTTCAATTTGCATACAAATAATTTACTGACATAAAATATAAAAGGACTAGAGTTAGATATTGTCACTAATAATTAATATATTCACAACTAACAAATGTTTACAATAATAATTTAGTAGATGTTATACATACGCTTGTAGCTACGTACCAGATGAATTAATTTAGATAATAGCTTTTGTCTGCTATAATTGTTAAAAAACATTCATTGTTGTAGCACTATATTAGAAAAATTTATTATTCCTACACGTCACCGTCGGGATTTAAGCCCGAATCTGTCCACTTTCGCGGCGGAATGAGTTAATCAATTACTCTACGGTGCACACAATTCAACATTTTAATCCTTCATAATATTGCGATTACAACACTCAAATTCACTACATGCGAGAGCCAATTATGTGGAAAGATTCGGGTTTAAATCCCGACGGTGACGTGTAGGAATAATAATTTTTTCTAATATAGTGCTACAACAATGAATGTTTCTTAACAATTATAGCAGACAAAAGCTATTATACTAAGAAAAGTTTTCAATAATATTCACCAATACTCACTATCAATCACTGCTGTATATAATTTATAAGCACATATATATTTTTTAATCATATTGAAATAAAACATCACCTGACATTAGTTATACTCGGGCTTAAAATCAATATATTTTAAAAAAATGTGCAAGACCTTTGCTTATTGCTTATTGTTAGTAATTTGTGTTTTTCTGTAGATATTGCTAAAATGACGGACACGCTGTATAGCAAACTTTAATGTAAAACAGCCTGTATCTACTCAAATATACTGTGTGACATTCATGCATTCTCTTCGGGTTTACCTCATGCTCGTCACCAAAGGATTTCGGTAATTTATGAAATGTAGAAGATTTACGCTATGCCTCTACGAGCCTCATAGCCTTTCATGCATATATGTAAAATATTACGTCACCGTCAGGTCGTCGTCATAATATGTCTACGAGCCCGTTGCATCTGAATACCTCTTTGGTTTCATTGGAACTGGTCAGAATAATGCAGGGTTGCAGAATGCATGGTCAAATAATTTGGTTTTAATTACGGTTATTGCAATGACAGGTTGCAAAAAGCATGATCAGAAAATTAACCAAAGTAGTGCTATGTTTCAATTGACGTAAAATTTTTGTTAAAGAACTATATTCTACTCTTCTTGGTCGTCACTTCTTTGTACGTAGCTGATATTATATTCGAATCTAAACCCGAGCATTATCTTTTGAGAGTACTGTGCCTTCACTATTTTTTATCAATTTATTCAAATACCCATTTTCAGAAGCTCTAAAATATTTTTTAGATTGTAATGCAAAATCAGTTTGGCTCTGAAATACTTCAGTGTATATTTTGGTGCTGAAATTGTACAGCTCTAAACGCTGCTTAGCCACAACACAGCAAAAGCCAAATAAAATTCAGCTCGTTGAATATTTGATATCGTAAATTCTTTTTTTATATTGTCCAGAAATAAAGGCTTGATCTCTGAAAGTAGCTCTAGAAAATCCGCTACTTTATGAGAAAATACATCGTAATCTATGGAATATAATATATATTTTATTCGGCTATTGAGAAAAGTGAAAAAAATGTTTATAAAATACAGGATTTAGTGGTTGGTCTACCGTGTGCTTCTAGAGCGTGTATATGGATAAGCCAAGAACATAAAACACACGAGAAGACGGGAAGGAAGAGAGAACGGGGTAGTCGTGTAACATGGAGAAGATATAAATATGCAGGGAGCGCATCATAACTCTTAACTGTTAACAGGCTTCTGGTTGCAAGAAGTAACTAACTATAACGGTGTGATCATAGAGAAACTGCAGCTTATAAGGAAAAATATTTGAAGTGTAAAATACTTTCAAACATGTCCTAGTTTTATATTGTCTGAACGTAATATCGATTATTTATCAAGGATTCTTATGACACATTGCATAAATAGAGCCCTCGAGATCCATGAAGCTCCCTATACCCTGCGACAAAATAACAATTATAACTGAAACGTAGCTTATTTCTTTTGATAACTCAAATTTCTGTAAAAGGGGCCCCATTATCCTGAAGTGCCATGAGCCCCCATTTGACTTAAAACGACCCTGCATAAATAATAATAATAATAATATAATAATAATAATATAATAATAATAATGCGTTTGAGTCCGTTTTTCGACTTTATGTCATAACAGACGTCATTCGCACCATTACTATTTTTTCATCTACCACTTCCCGTTATTTTCTACATTTTTTACAACTTCAACTTATGTAATAGCAATGGGCGAATGAAGGAATTATAGGAAATTATTAGGATAAGGTAGGTAATTTTTGAACTAGGAGTTTGATAGGTAATCGGCCATGGCCTCAAATAAGGAACCATCTCGATATTTATCTGGAATTAATTATTGAGGGAAACCATGGAAAACCTCAATCAAGATGGCCGGTACAGGAATTACCGTTTCTCGGCGAGAGGCGGTAGGAAAAAGTCCCAGCCACATCTGCCCCCGCCGGGATTCGAACCCGATACCTCCCGAATGCGAGTCTAGTGCTGTCACCACTACTCTACCCAGCTCGGTGACCCTGCATAAATATACAGAATAATTTAAGAAATGGTTCATTTTTATTTTGCTATGATATTACCGTTAAATATTTTTGTAAATAGTCTGTCCTGAATTAATGTAGAGTAGTAAATAATTATTTTTGGCACATTTCAATAGTACTAGTATAGAATAGGTAGAGTAGACAATAGAGGATTTTTAAAAAAAAATTCCTTCCATAAAAATTATAATTATTTCATATTAATATAAATTCTTCTAGAAGTAAGAGGTGTTAGAGTTATAGACTAAGGTCTAGAATCTGCATGTACAACTTTTCTGTTCTTTTTAACTAATGACAATAAAGAATCTTTTTATTTTACTTTTAGGTAGAGTAGTATTTTTTTTATAAAGAGAGTGACGAGAGAGAGAGAGAGAGATGGTAGATTATATATATATATAAAACAACAGAGATCTACCTATATTCACATTAAAAGCAAAGTGGCTGAAATCTAGTATTTAAATCGGAAACTATCTTATATCATTCTCTGCTACTTTAACTTCTAATAATTCATTCTCAAAACAGCAATAAAAATATATATTCTGTAATATGATGTTGTTCAGTTTCCGGTTGCCATGAAAGTTATAGAAAAAAATGGCTTCCTTGTGATACCGATTGATTAGAATCCACGCAGGCATTCCAACTGCCGACATCTACATTCTACATTAAATTTTTATTACAAATAGTCTTCATTGCCAAATTCAGATAAATAATAATCAATTGACTTTCAGACAGTTCTGATTATATTTAATATATTTTTGTTATAAATTGAAATAAATAGACACGGTTCAAAACAAGCTTAATGTTTATTGGCTGCTTAAATCTTCCTCTGAATTTGGGAATGATTTTAAAAGAAACTACTGCAACGGTGCCCAAACTCTGGCTCGTGAATCACATGCGGCTCTTTAAGAACTTATTTGCGGTTCAGTTAATAAATAAAAAATATTTCTTATTTTTTTTCATTTTTGTGTATTGAAAATACACCAAACCCACACAAGATGATTCATTCGGTTCAGTTCGGCATTATTCGATTCGACCCGGTTCAGCCTTCACAACCTATGTAGGTAATATGATTCCAGTCTAGTATAAAAACCATATCTAGTATCTGCAGTAAGGACCCCATTTTCCATTGGGCACTTTGAGCAAGTGCCCAGGGCCCCACGATCGATGGGGGTTCTGCATTCGATAACCGATACAGCCGACAAATATCATATATCGATATATTTTTATTTATGTATTTGTTAATTATTGCTTTGTTTAGTAATTACTCTCTTTTTTTAAGAAAAAATTGTCTTCTATAATAGCCATAGGGGCCCCATTACCCTAAAGTACACAGGGTCTCCAATAAGTTAAAGACGGCCTTGTCTGCAATAGGTTTTTATCATTTGCGTATTCTGTAAAATTCAATTATATGAATGATATCATTGATTTTTTTATACCAAGAGGCAAGATTTTTAGGTGGGTTCTTACTGCAAAACATCTGAACACCTGTACTACATAGTATTTTGTCGAAAACTTCAATCCAACATTATTAACTCCACATTAATTCAAGATGGACTATGTAGTAGATCGTATATGTTTTAAGATTGTAGAAGACTAAAGAGGGGCGGGAGGAATGGAAAGATACATCTGCATGCTGCAGGAAACGGTAACGTTGGTCGAAGTGCTCTATGTCAGACCAAAAACAAAAGGAAACATTTACAAAACTAATAGTCGCCGGTTGGGACCCAACCTGCACTAACATTCAACGTACAAGTCTAGTACAGTATGTCAAAGTGACATAGTACTAGATTATGGCTTTTTTCCTGCACAATACTATTTGCCGCTAGCAATATTTGTTTTATATTGCGAAAGAGTAATTTGTTTAACGTTAATCAAACAGATTGACTTTTTTTCTTTTTTGTCCTTGATAATTAATATAAAACGAAACGTCGCTATAAATAACAAATAAGTGTTTACTTGAAAAGTCCTTTTTCCCGACAAATCGTTTTTATGTTAATCAAACAGTTTTTGTTATGGTATTTTTGTTTTTGTCAAAGACAATATGTTATACTAGAATAGTGAAACCTCTTCTAAAAGATGCCGTCTCCATAAACAGTAGAACCTCGATAAGTTAAAATCCAAGGGAAACGTTAAAAAATTTAAGTTATCGAGTTTTTTACTTATCGAGAGTTGAAGTTAGAGAGGTTGTCCGAGTAAAATTTTTAACACCGAGGTGTGTGGATTTTATAGAGGATGTCTTTAGTTCAATTGAGATGGCATAAATTTTTTATCTATTCATTTAGAATCTGTTATTTATTTAAACAATCAATTATTTAAACAAAGAAATCAGTAAAGAAATTTAGTGGAAGACTAAAGTGAAAATCAATTAAATTCTTGGCAAAACGTTTTGTTTTAATGCTTACTCATGATGACTCACTGATAATACTTTAACTTATGGAGGTCACCAAAATATAATTTTAAGTTACTGAGGTTTTGTGATTTAAGTAATGGAGGTTTTATGCTTTCAGGGGAAGGGAATTCAAAACAGAGGTTTTTAACTTAGTGAAGTTTAACTTATTTTCTACTGAATAGTGAAACCTCTTTTAAAAGATGCCGTCTCCATATAATATATTGTTAGATCACACACTGCCTAAGTTATTTGAACTAGTACCAATATTTATTTTTAGTTTAATAATGTATCATCATCGCATCTCTAAATAGTATAAAACAAAGTCACTATCCGCGTCCGTCTGTCTGTTAGCTTAGTTCTTCTAAAGTTTAAACTACACAATGAATTCTGATATTTTCACCAGCATTTAGGGACTTTACGTCATAACAGACGTCATTCGCACTATTACTATTTTGCATTTACCAATTCCCGTTTTTTTATATATATTTTTAAAACTTTAATGTAAGTAATAGCAATGGACGAATGGAGGAATTATAGGAAATTAGGATAAGGTATAGATAATTTTTGAACTAGGAGAAGCGAGCATGACCTCAAATAAGAAACCATCTCGATATTTATCTGGAATTAAATGAAGGAAACCGTGGTAAACCTCCACAAGATAGCGGGTACAGGAATTACCATTTCTCAGCGAGAGGCAGTAGGAAAAAGTCCCAACATCTGCTCCCGCCGGGATTTGTAACCGGTACCGCCCTAATGCGAGTTTAGTGCTCTCACCACTACGCTACACCGCTCGGTTAAGAAGTTTCACTTTAAAAACTAAATTACAATTTACAATTTTGTGTTAGTATGATAATGAAAAACAGTTTTACGAATCAGTCCGTATTTGTTCAAATATGTGTTATGATATTTCACATCAAATCCAAACGCCCCGATGTGATTTTATAGACGCCATCAAAGGAAAACCGATTCGCGGATATCGAAAAGTAAACTAGTGATAACCTTTCATATTTCCTTTGAAAAATCAAATAGCAAACTGAAACCTTCATTCAACTGCCAATACTGAATGACGCATGTAGTATACTATTTCAATACTACTCTACACTGCGTTTGATTTCGGGTGTATATTTACACGACAAAATAATTCTCCTCATGAAAGGAAATATATTGTTTATATATCAACACCGATATATAAAATTTAAAAACAAGAAACATTCCCACAGCTCTACTTTTGTTAATGTAGTTTTTAGGGTTCTGTTCTTCAAAAAGAAAAATCTCTTCTGCGCATGCGCCGATTTTCCCCACAAACAATAGAGCTCTTCATATTTGCGTATCAAACATACTCCCAAAATTTGGTTTCAATCCGCTCATCCGTATGACCTGTTTAGTGTTCACAAACAACGGAACAGACTTTTACCAAAAATATGTTTTTTTTGGATTCAGGGTACCCTAAAACGAAAAAATAGTGTAGTTTTGAAATATGAATTTTGACCTAAATACCAAAACAATTTCGGTTTCATCTCAGAATTCGGCACAAAAAAATTGTTACTTTAATCTCGGCGCTAGCACCGAATATTCTTATTGTCCAAGCGGAGGACGTAAAAAATGGTTCCAATTTTTTTAGGGGATAGAATTTTCGGAAAAGATAGTACATATTGTGACTTCAATCACTTGCTTAGGCAAGTTCCAATTTTTTAGGGGATAGAATTTTCGAAAAAGATAGTACATATTGTGCCTTCAATCACTTGCCTAGGCAACCCTGCGAGCAACTGATCAAACAGCGAAAAACACCACTTCCGGTAAACATTTTGATGTAGTGACTTGGTCCATAGAGCTACAGCTTTTAATTTCCATGAAATTTGTTGGTTGGTAAGAGCTTTCTAGGTAGGTATATACCTTGCCGTATTAATGAATGACAATATTATAACATGAAAAAAAAACTGAATTGCCATTATATTTGATCATTATTTAAGACGGCAGTCATATCTCTTCTCAAAAAACTCCTACCGACCTACAAACTCGCAAAAATTAACAGCTCTAACTATGTAGGACTAGCAACTACATCAAAATGAATACCAGTAGTGGTATTTAATCAGATCAGATTCCGCACGGTTGCATAGGTAAATGATTTAAGTTGCTATAAGTATTATCTTTTCTAAAAATTTCATCCCCTATAAAATTGGAATAATTAGTGTATTTGCCATATGGCAACATACACTATTGGCGTCGGTCGGATGGCGGGACCTAGGGGTCGGACCAAAATTTCTCGACGTTTCATAACATCCTAAACACATTGGCACCATTTTTAAAAATGTTTATATATATATGTATATATATATATATATATATATATATATATTTATATACGTATATATATATATATATATATGTGTACGCGCGATAACTTTCGAAAGAGTTAATTGATTTCAACGAAATTTGGGCCACGTATTGAAATCCATCACCGCAAGAAGCCTATTTAAAATGGGCCTAATCGGGCTATTTTAAGGGTAGTTTTTAGGGGTTGAAAACTGTTTTTGGGCCCAAAAATACCGAAAAAATTCTCCGAATCGTTTCAAAATTGAAATTTAACCCTTTGGTAGTGATTAAAAAGTGTCCCCACAATTTTAATAAAATCGGCCCGACAGGACCGGATTTACAAATTTTATGAAAACACTAGTTTGCAGATAGTGACTTATTTATTGAAGGGTGTATTTAATTCGGTGTAGACGTTAGATTGATAATAATATTACAATTAAGAAAAAAATGTTATTTTAAGGGGTGTATTAAGGGGTTAAATTTTTTATTTTGCCCAAAAACAAACTAAATTTCACATAATAAAAGTATAAAACCACACGGCCCTATAAAAGCAAATACACTATATTGTCGGCAGGGTTTTGGCACTGCGACCCGGGTTTTTTTTAAGATTGTCGCTCCAACTCTTAGAGATTGATTGTATCAGAGATAACCCCTTTTGAGATAGGCAACTTCGTTAACATATTTGGTTCGCAACTGGTCCACTGGATTGGAAGACATTGTAGATGACACGCGTATCGCTTAGGCGATTCAAAAATCCGCGGGACGTGTTTTATTTAGCTTTTAGTATTTTATTTAAGATTTTAGATGAAAAATTAAAAGAAAGAAAGTAAACTTTTACTGATACTAGTTTATTGATAAAATACAAACAAAAAAAAAAACAAATTATAGCAGTCCTGCACAGCTGTTAATACAAATACAACATTTAAAAATATAACAATTACATAAAAGGCTGAAAAGTATCAAATACATAATGAAGATCAATGACACATGAAACTTAAAATATTCATACTACGAATTATGAATCGAAATGTTTTTGTGCACTAAGTTCATTCCTTCATTCATATTACATGCATTGCACAAAATTATTAATATTACAAAACAAAAGTGCAGAAATGGCAATCGAGCTGTACAAACGGGCAACATAATATAATAAGCTGATGACAATTATGTACAAAAAAGATGTCAAACAAAAGATTTAACTCGCTTATTTACAGCTAATAGAATACATACATCCGTCATTATGAACCGGATACCAAAAAAGAGAAAAATTGGACTGAATAGCCACTCCTATACTTCCCACCTAGTAAACAATTGCTCGTAACTGAAAATTGTTCCAATTTTTTCATATTTTTAATATAAAAAGCATAGTCATCTTATTTTTTTATCTACTTCTACTTGAGGCCAACTAAAACTGTAGACATTTTGTAAATAAAAAATATTTTCGTGCAATTTTTTTGGAAAATAGTTTTTTTCTCGAAAACTACATTTTTAAATACAAAAATTATTAATATTTTCCTTAACAAATTATAACACCTCGGGCTTTTTTTTAGTAGGGCTAGAGACATTACTTTTTCTTGGGTGGTCCATCTTCTGCCACGTGGTCTCCGTTTGGCACACCGTAACTGTGCGATGAGAAAATTAATAGTCGTATTCGACATGCCACCGAATAAATTTCTCACCACTGTCGAGTCTTCCAAGTCTGTTATTGCTTTTATGTCACTAGCCTTCCGCTTGCAAATTTTTTTCAATTTCCTGATATGAGCTTCTTTGTTTTTCACCATTCGTATTAAATGCCGTTTTCTAGGTGTAGCATCCACACGAATACCTCGGAACACAGAACTCTTTTGAACGCCAGAAGTACTGGGAATTGGGTCGCCAATTACAGATTCACCTATAATACAATATCTATGTTGTAGTGTTGAAATTGAGGTAAAAAACATGTTATCTGACTTAAGGATGTACAAAAAACTTTAATGTTGAGTTTTCGATGTATCGGGAAAAACATCAATGATTTTTCAATATGACAGCATTGATGTTTTAACACGTTACCCACAGGAGCTATTTTTCAAAAACATTATTATCTCTGAAATCATATCTCCAGGGTCAAGTTAAGTCACCGTTAATTATTTTGTATACAGGGCTCAATTTTATATACATAATCAGTGTACAGCATTAACGATTTTCTTGCTTTTTGTATTACCAGTAATTTCTTTATCTTGTGCATCAGCTAGACTTGTTTGTTGTATACCCCTAAGTCAGATTCACTGGGCACGATCACTGGCTAAGAAAAAATGCTTAACAGAAAACCAGACTTCTTTACACACAAAAACCTTACGAAATTTGTAAAATACGTACAGTAGAATAATTTTCTAAATAGAAATAATTTTGACAAAGTTAACTATAAAAAATGAAATTAGTCAGTAGCCATACGAGTACTTTGTAAGCGTTCTTCAACATTCGTAAGCTCTACATTTTTTAATTACCGTTTCCTCCGGTGTATCCCGTTGTACTCGACATGAGAATAATGAGGGCACAGCATCAGCACGAAGCTTCCATGTGTTATGTTCCAAGTAACTATCTGCCGTAAAATGTCGATTACAAATCAAATAATTACGAAGTGATACACCAGGCATATATTTCAGTCCCATCGCTTCTTGCCATATTTTGGATCTGAAAACAATAATTTCATTTTGTACACTTTTATTTAGGGTATAATAATTTGTGGAAATCTTTATATAAACATCTTTACAAAACGTGGGCACAATTTTTGTGAAACCACTGCATTAAAAAAAACGCATATAACATTTTGTTAGAGTTTAATAATCTTTAATTTTCATAATAATTTATGCCTACTCTATTCTTCATTTCGATACATTAAATGCTTTCTATGAAAATCTCAAAAACTAAAAACACGTGTAGCTGCATGGCGGTATCTAGTCTAATCAAAACTTACACAAAATAAAAACATTGTCACTTATTTTCAAAACCATGGGGCCTATTTCAGCCTTGGAATGTCTATTGATAGTTAAAAATACTTACTTTTGATCATTTCTTGGAAAATAATGCATTTTTTCCACTTCATATACACTATAACCGCAAATTAGGCACTTCGATTGTGGCATATTAATGTTAACAAAAATAAGTACAAAGTCAAAAATCACTAATTCACAACACACACAAACTTGTTTCTGGATATACGCACGAAACACTGCACAAAGGTAATATTGTAGAGAAATGTGTCTATTACAAACCACTAACCAAAGAATAACACAAATGTCAAATTCCTCCATTTTTATATTCATCTTTCTCTGTGTTTCGTTGACCATGGACATGTAAACAATCTAAAGTGACCAATAGAAATGCAGAGACACTGGTGCCACCTATAGAGCAGGCATTAAGGATAGCTACATTTAATTTCTGTATATACGACAAGGAACACATTATGTGCAAGAAAGCGAACTGATTTTGCTATTCACTTATCCATCTCAAAGGGGTTATCTCTGATTGTATTCATCCGGCGGACACTTTTTATGAAACAGTCTGTAAACTGATGGATGATGGTGGTACAGTTAAATTTATTGCTTGGATTTGTGATCCTCTTGACCTCCTCGCTGTTCGCGGTTTAGTGATGAGGCTTCGTATTATGAAAGAGAAATCTCAGTTCCCTTTCAAACCAAATAATATATATCCTTGACCACGAGTCAAAGTGGCGAATCTCGAATTTTTAACACAGTTTAGTGCAACCGACGAAAGCACGTTGATGCAGAAAAAGAGCGAAACTGATAATTCTGTGGAACTATGAGCTACAAATTTCCTTGCACTACTTCATATTTTTACGTAAAATCACACAAATCTCTATAGCAAAACTCGTGAGCTACAAGGTCGGTCAATTCATCATGCACCCTAACGTCAGTGGCACTTCGCTTAAATGTACATCAATGAATCACCATCCTACATTGACACAGCTGGACATTGCATAAGAGCCGCCTCCGGTTACCATTCAAATATAATAATAATATATCTTTATTCCATCATACCTGAGTTACGGTTTTTATGCTGTCAGTTGAACATAATTCGCTATCGTTGTGCCGTAATTTTTATCAGGTATTATATGTTTTAGTTTAATTTCTTTCGACTCCTAGTTTACGATGCTCATGTTGCAGGAAAATGTCGCAAACCGAATGTCGAATTTGGAAAAGTCGCAACTTAGTATAGATATGAACTTTTTAGAGGTTAAATAGACAAAAATCTGACATACGCAATTTTACTTTTTGACCATAGATAGATACGTCTGTGGAATGTAATGATTATAACCTGTCTGCAATGACCGCAATATTTTTTTTATTCGCGAATAAACCGAATTTTTATACGACGTAAATATTACATTAGAAGTTTATGGTCATATATATAAATAATATTATGCTTCAGCTTTAAAAAAATGGTCGCATTTTTTAGAGAAGAAAGAATTTAAAATTGAACATCGAGAGTTTACACATTTTTTTAAGATGGAGCTATATTTAAATATCGAAACATCCTGTCTTATTTCAGTGCTTATTTAATATATTTGAATTGAACTTGCTGTAAAACAGAAATTCTTAATCTTTTCTGGACCACCGCCCTCTTTAGTAGAGAAAAAAATTACAAGGCCACGCAAACCATAATAGATAATTTTCATATGAAATCTTTTTTTAAAAAACAATTTTATCCAAAAAAATTGGAAAAAATTTTGAATGAAATTATTTTGAAGAAAAGTATCTAACAAAAACTTTTTGACATTTCAAATTTCATATAATTAATAATAATAACACTAGTAATAAGAGATAAATTACAGTATTTTTTTTTTAATTTTCTAAAAAAAAAATTAGAAACAATTTTTTTTGTAAAGTTCCAAATGGTAAAAAACGACGTTAAGAGTCAATAATGACCATCTTAGAAACATTTTCGTATAAAAAAACTTTTAAACCAAATTTTTGGGTACTCCCTTTCCTATTTTCAAAGTATTTGTATATTAATTTCGCAATTAAATACGTACTTCACTGTTACCCCTCAACGGCCTCAACGCCCCTTCCCCATTTTCCTCTGTGCAGGGCGGTCCCGCCCCCTTTAGGAATCAATGCTGTAAAATATCGATGAATGTTTGAAGAGAAACGAATAGTACCTCAGAATCAATATTTAACATATTTGAAAAAACAAACTTTTACCACTCATTGGAATACTGTTTATATGGCGTTACAGCTAAGATTTTTCTATTAAAAGACGTCTGTTGCTCTTAGCTAGTACTGGTGAAAGTATCAATCGGATTTGAAATTGACTATTCAAAACAATAATAAATTGAAAATATGAATTAGCTTAGACGATAATTCTTACAGCTAGCTGTAAAATCCAGTGCCAAATAAACAATCAGTTTAGAAACTCTTCGTATCATGGTATTTATGGATATTCCACGGTAGTGTTCGTTTTTTGTTTTTATTTGTTTAACATAAAAGTCAAATAATGTAGGATTGATATCAGAAACGTTTACGGATTACGAAATCTAATTCATAAAACAATAAAAACAATTGAAACCGAAACAAAATATAGTATTCTGTCACAATCTCAAACAAAGACCCAATGAAAAAATAGTAATCCGGGGTTTTATTGTCCGGCAATAATCAGCTCTTTTCTTTTGTTTCCTTTCTTGAAGAATATATACGCAACAATAACGTCGAGAGAGTCATTTGTTTCGAGCATGGCTTTTATAACAAAAACAGTCGGTATATGTTCTAAATACATAAGGTAGGTACATAAATTTAGGATATTTCATATCCTTTGTATTTTTATGTTTTACCTCTGAACATTCCGTAGCAATTTTTCTTTTCGCAAACACAAGAATACAAGACGTTTCAGTTAGTACCTATATGTTCAATCTTTTTATCTTATAATGTGATTGGTCTATTCAAAGGTATAATAATAATTTCATACAAGCAACTGTAACAGCACACGATAACTATATCAAAACGTAGATACATTTATATTAATCCGTCATTTTCTATACTTACAAAGCATTTGATTTCAACATACATCTAGCATGTCCATGTTAAGGTAGTTGTCGTAGTTAAGGCACACCGTCAGAAAATTCTTAATTTTTGTATACTTATTAAGGACATGATAATACAATTACCCTGAAAATTTGAAGTCGATCGACCGTATATAATCCGAGATAAATTCAATTAAAAATTGGATAATTAACATTGATTATATACGATCTTTGTAGTTCTGAACCAGTTTCTTATTTATAAAAAAAGAACTAACTGTCAGAAACTTTCCAAAAACTGACAGTCTTTCAATGCATTTGTTATGAGTTTAAAAAAAATATGAAAAAAATTTTGACCGTCTAATTATTTATAAATAACGGTTTAAAGTTCAACAATTTATAGAAAAGTATACATGCATATGAATACTGTATGGGTTACGTTTCCACGGGTACAGTCTTGCGTACAAATTATGGATCACTTAGCTACAAGCTAGTATACTTTTGTGGCGCGTATAATCTATAATTTTTTGACAATATTGTACCACGACAACTACCTTAAGGATCTACATTTGATTTAAAATGTGACTCAAGTTATATCAAATAATAAGCTCAGTGCATAAAATCGTGACAACGTTATTTTTGAAGTTATACTTTTTGGCACGTTGAGAGAATATTTTTGCAGGCAACGAAACTGCCTACGCACAACTTACAAAAATTCGACAGTATGACGTTGGCCAGACTGAAATTATGGACGTAGTCAATGCACTTTCTACCATCTGGAAACTATATAATATACTAGACGACTATAATCTTTGAGTATAACCACGAGTTGTTTTAGGTGTCATTCCAACAGAAAAAGTAAAAACCAAATTCAAATTCTGAAGTGTTTTCAAATATTTAAGGTTCATTTTTTGTAAGTATTATTCTTGAACTTTTTAAAGATTTTATTTCAATAAATTCCTTGCATGTGTTACATTTTAATATTACGGTGAAGTGAACTATTTGAGTAAATACAAAAATCTGCTTTTTTCTAATCAGTCTAATTTAATTTGTATAGCTATTAAAAATGTAATATTTAACATGGACACGGCAATCGATAATTATAATTTGCATATATATGAAAAATTAGTTTTTAATTACGCCAAAGAAGTATAACTTCAAATACGCGTCCATAAATACACGGATCTACTTTTTTTACTTAAAATAATATTAAAGAAACAATTTTGTTATTTCTTATTTTGAGTAATTTTCTGAGCTACTTATTATTTTTTTAACTTGAATTCAATGTAAATCAAACGAATCAAATGAATGATATTGATAATTAATTGTAAATTTGAGAGAACGAGCGAGGCGAATGGTCAAGTGATAACTCGAACTAATAAAAGTTAATCTACACGGATGAATCCGGGCCGGGTCGCTAGTGTTGAACAAAAAAGAAATCGGTTAGCTCCACCATTGTGACTCGTCTATATTAAAGCTTGCAAAAACATACGGCCACGTATTATAATACACATATACTAGCACGCTATTATAAAAACAGCGGACGTGTTGAAAACAAATGGTGGAGTGGAAACCAGACGTTCTCAATTTGCTCCTCGCAAATACCAACATCGTAAGTCAAGCTTACATATGATTTTCGCGATTGTTGAAACTAATAACGTTTTATTATTTCACTTGCGTCGAAAAATGTAAATTCTAAAAAGAAAACGTCTGTGTATCATAAGATTTATAAGTTATATATTTTCAAAAAGTTTTGTAATTTTTGTAGCTTAAAAAACATATAGCTTCCAAATAAATATAGATGAAATCGAGGTGCTTTTTTTGTAAACACAATTATTTCAAGAAGTATCTAAACTACAAAATTGCGAAAACCGGAAGCCGCCATTTTGATTAATAGATTAATTAATTAACCGGTAAATTATCTGATCAAGATAGTTACTATCATAAATAACCGGTTATTTCAAATCACTATTAACATCAGTTAGAAAATGGAAATAAAAATCACATGTGGTGGAAGTGACGATATTGGTGGTGGGAGAACGGGTTTCCAGTCGTTTTCCATTGATTTTTATCATAGCAGCAATTGTTATTACGATATAGGTTGGGTTTTTTTAGTAATTTTTTTTTTACATAAATGGAAAGATCACATATAAGTTCTATAGCAAAACTACTTTTATTATTTTTTTAAATTTCATAATTAAAAAGTTATATTTAATTTAAAAATAATGTTTAAGCTAAGATCCAATAACACGCCAAAAACATGTGTGACGTTATAATGTTTTGTGGTCCTGGTTGCCATGGTTACTTTAGTAGTATAAATAATAAAACATACACAAATATACAACTTTTAACATATTGACGTCACAAACATTCCTGGCACGTTTTTTAGTCACGTGATATCTTATGAATCTTTATAATACATTTTAATTAATTTGTTATTAATTGCATATGGCTTCAACATTTTTTTTCCTTTTCGTTCTTCAATATTATTTACGACATATTATTTAAAAAATAAAAAAATTAGTAGTTTTTTTTTTTAATTCAAATACTCAATTATAACTCGTCAATCGGCTTTGTACCTTGTTTATCTTTAGAAAAATCGATTTGTGATCAAATTACAATCTCGACTCTTACCCGGGCGCCAGACATAGCAACAATATTTGAACACTTGTTTTAACTAGAGATGGGGATTATAAATCGATTATTCGAAATAATCGATTATTTTCCTGCCAATCGATTCCGATTATTTCGAAAAACCGATTGTGGGAAAAACCGATTATTTCATTACCCTAAAATCGGATAATCGGTCCAAAAAAGAATATTTTTCCCGATTTTGTAGAAGAAAAAAAGTTTTATTGTTCTTTTAAAACTGTGGGAACAAACAGGCCTGTTCGTTCTCACAGTTTTAAAAGAACATTAAAACTTTTTTTCTTCTATAAAATCGGGAAAAATATTCTTTTTGTGATTATTTCGAATAATCGATTTATAATCCCCATCCCTAGTTAAAACAAGTGTTCAAATAAGTATTCAAATATTGTTGCTATGTCTGGCACTGGCATTAGAGACAAATCTGTTCAAAAAGTTGAGAGCGACTGTTGTAAAGTGTGATACATATATGGCGAAGTCCAACTCTCGGATTCCATCTGTCAGTGACTGAATCAACAAAAGAGGGAAGGTCACCGTCACCGTTACTTCATTGATATTACGCTCACCTGTCACGATAAAACGCTTTCCGACAAAAAGTTTTTTTCTTGTTTTAAATCCCTTTGTAGTAGGTATACGTCGCTATATTTACACCGAAATGTTTGGAAAAATAAAATCCTCGTTTAAGCTGCGGTTGTTTATTATATAACTATGAAATGTCGTGTTTAAAATATGAATATTAACATTTTTTATGTTCCAAGATAAAGCCTGGCTTACCGTGAACAAATATATTAACCAAAACGTCACTACTATTGATAAATAAGATGGAACATAATTTAAAAACCAAAAAAAAAATTGTGCATGTACTTATATGCGCGTGGCAGAAATTACACTTCTTTGGCGTCATCGCGATAATTGATATTCACATTTTCGTTAAAGATGTACATTGATAAAATAAAATACTGACCGAGCTGGGTAGAGTAGTGGTACAGCACTAGACTCGCATTCGGGAGGTCCGGGTTCGATTCCCGGCGGGGGCAGATGTGGCTGGGACTTTTTCCTACTGCCTTTCGCCGAGAAACGGTAATTCCTGTACCGGCCATCTTGATTGAGGTTTTCCATGGTTTCCCTCAATTAATTCCAGATAAATATCGAGGTGGTTCCTTATTTGAGGCCATGGCCGATTACCTATCAAACTCCTAGTTCAAAAATTACCTACCTTATCCTAATTTCCTGTAATTCCTTCATTCGCCCATTGCTATTATATAAGTTGAAGTTTAAGAAATGTAGAAAAAACGGGAAGTGGTAAAATGAAAAATAGTAATGGTGCGAATGGCGTCTGTTATGACATAAAGTCGAGAAACGGACGTTAAACGCATTATTATTATTATTATTAAAATAAAATACTGTTGAATCCATAATTTTACAAAAATACAAGTAATGAGGCTATTTAACTGTCAAAAGAATCAAAATGCAACACACTATAAACTTCTGCCTTTGTCAGTTTCATGTAATTTAGGCGACAAACTAACTTCCCCTTTATTTGTTTATTCTACTTCTCCTCGATTTCTTACATTTTTCAAACAGATACGTCGCTAAAGACGTTAAACTTCAAAAATAAATGTATTTTATTAATTAACTTTACGATAAAATAGAAAAGAAAACATAGCCTACATCATATAAGAAACATTTCAAAAAAAGTTTCATCAAAATCCGTCAAATAGTTTTTAAGTTAAATCTGTTCAAACATACATACAAAAAATGTTATGTTAGTGTATGTAGTGTTGCATCGAAAATTTAAAAACATTTCCTTATTAGTTCGTCGAGTCGACACTAATATGATTATATTGATAGTAATTACGGCAGGTGTGGTGTAAAATAATTGCACTAGTATTTTACCGTACACCTAGAGCATGCAGTGTGCACGCCCGTCGTATACAAATGACATCGCGTATGGAACATTCACCCCAATCCCCTCTCCTATACAGACACGTCAAGCGACGACGACGACGCCGCATATATTAAATTACGTCATGCATAATATTAAACAGCTCTTCAGTGTACAAAATAGAAAATAAAAAACAATATATTCGTCGCATATAGAACCGCGACCTAGATTTACATTCTCTGCGAACGTAAACATTGTGTCCATCGGAACCGTTGCAGATGAATTTTTAAACCGGCTTCACGTAATCCCCTAATCTTTCCCATCAACAGATATAGTTATCAAGTGAAGTGCACATGCTATGTTACGTGCAGCTGCTGTCTAGTTACACAAAGTACATGCGTGTGGTCTTGTTACTTGCAGTCGTTAGTAATAGGCAAACAGAAGACAAGAAAACTAGAAATAAGGAATTCTGACCGCCGCTCAAAGCGCTGCGAGCTTACACGTGAGCGGCGCAATGCACTACTGCGCAGGTGATGTTTGTGCAATATTTCAGTATGTTGATCAATGTTGCCAGACGTCCCGATTTTGGCGGGACGTCCCGATTTTTAAATCAAATATCCCGCGCGAGACAGGCTCAATTCCGCTTTTCGGGGATAATTCGACCGTGCGTGCAGCGTGCTGAGGAAGCGCGGGCGGGTGGCACAGACAAGTGTGGACTACAGCTATCCTGTGAAGAGTTCTTCATCTTTATTAAAGAGAAAAAGGAAACTTTAAAAGAAGTTAAATCTTCACAGAAATATCATGAATAAGTAATCCTTATAAATAATTATTCTCTTATTGTAAGTTGCAATTTGTAGCACTCACTCCTCAGACTATTGTTTGAAACGCCATATTTTTCTAATGAATAAAACTTTTTGATTTTGATTTCTGTTTTTTTTTTATTTTTTTTTATTCAGAAGACGAATAAGACTCAACTATTTAACGATAGGGTAAATCTGATTTAAAATATCATATTTTTATTAAAATACATTTTCTATGGCTATTTTTGCTATCTATTGTCACGTAAACGTAATTTGAACTCAAAAAAAAGATAAATGTTTAAAAACTTCTGATTATATACGTTTTTTTACTATGTCCCGCTTTCGACGAAAGAATCCCGCTTTTTTTACTCAAAAAGTTTCAAAATCCTGACTTGGCAAAAAAAAAATCTGGCAACGCTGATGTTGATACTGTTTTGTAGATTAGTGAATAAAAAAAATTCGAATATTCATGATATTATTTTGAACTCTTAAAATTACTTTGGGTCCTTTCATAAACCAAGTAATTCTAATAAATAATGGCATGTACCTACACTAGTGGATTTTTTTTATTGATATAGTCGTGGTGCTTGTCTCCGCTATATTAAAAAAAATATGACAGCAATGTAAAAAATACTATAAGGAAAGATTAGCTGAATTCCTACAACTTATTAGTGTATCTTGTTCAAAATAGTTTTCGTTGAAAGTATTTATAAAGGGCTACTCTCTCTTGATTTTTCAGATTTTTTAATCACATGGTTGCAAAGTATACGCGTTAAAATAACCTACTACATAACTTTTTCGATGGGCTGTACAACATATTACATTGTATAAAACAGCGTACGACATTATACGTGCTGTTTGGTAAGAAATTTTATTATAGGAAACGAAATTGAAAATGAAATTGGCGAGTGCATTAAAAACATTGCGACACTTTTTTTAGTTTTTGATAGCCTTATCAAAAATGATATCAAGATGTCCACACGCACTGAATTGGATCTTATAGGCTCGACACGAACGGCAGTTTTTTGGGATTGCAATACGTGTTTCCAGAATTTTGGTCTGTCTGTATCTACATCGCTCTAGAACAGCTGCAGCATTGATTTAAGGGGGTATTCTTATGTGAACGCCTAAATTTTACCTCTTTTTAGGGAATTTTTTTTTAGACGACAATAACATTCAATCATTTTAATTTTTTTATATGTTTTTGTTTGTATCTTAAACTGTATAAAAAAAAATTTTTTTCTCTTATTTTACATTTTTTTTATATATTTTTTTTAAATTAAATTAGACACTAAAAAAAAGCAGGTCACTGGTCATGGTAATAGCGGCTGTTCATGTTGTCTGAAATAAAAAAATCGAATGGATCATTGTACAGTAGGGATTTCACGATCGTCTCTACTAAAATTAATCAATTTCATTAAAAAAAAAATGGCGGACTGTAGAAAAAAAGTTTGTGTTTTTTGTTAATTTTTTTTGTTAAAAATCGTTTAAAAAAATCAGAAAATATTTTCGAAAATAAGCAATTTTAGTACGGACGATAACCATTAATGAGTAGAAGACCATATATAAATTTCAAAGCAATCAGTTGAATACTTTTTTTTTAGGACCATGACAGTTTTAGAAAATAATGTTTCCAGATAAATGCGTTTAAAGTTTCAGGAGCCAATAAGTCGCTTATACGGCTCGCCAGCGACTATGAGTTGTAATTTATTTAAAACTAGGAATTTCGGTCTCTATTTTTCACAGCATATTTTCGATAGGTTTTACTATTGAACTATGAAAAAAAAATCGATTTTTCGAAGTGGTCACATAAGAATACCCCCTTAATGAAGTAGACACTCTTAATCTGTACCCAAACGGGACACGTATGTTCTTGCGCTGTTTGATGTTTGGGTATGTTTAATGATATTTATACTTTAGTTCATAAATTCTAGATAGTGATTCATACAATATTATACTTTACAATATAATGAAACGTGTACTGCAAGCTATAATATATTATGTGATCAGTGGTCTTGTCGAGCCGGAACGCTCCGGAACGTCGTTCCGGTACTTCCTTTTTGGACAGGAACGCGTTCCGGAACTAAAGTGATTTCTGATAACGAGAATTGGCTGACGTATTGAAAAAAAAAATAAAAAGAATTGCTGATTTTTTTTTTAATTTTTGACGAATTTTTATATCTATTATTATAAACAAAGGTTTGAACCGAACCCGAACCGGAACAAAAACCGGAACGAACCGGCTTGTTTTTCCGAACCGGGACATGAGACCTAAAAAAAAAAACGTCGCCGCCAGGATTATCATGGAAAATTTGGGACATGAAACCACACAGAGCGGCCGCCTACCCAAGATCGGCCCTGTCTATATAATTATATATACGCGTTCCGGTAAAAAAAAAATTAGCACAACACCACTGTATGTGATAGATAACGAAATTCGTAATCGCAGCGTTGTGTGTTAGAGCCCCACGTTGGACGGTAATATATTTTTGTTCTTTTTTTTTTGTTCTTTATTGTAAATTCAGTAAAAGAGAAGTCCTTAAAAGAACAAAAAAAATATCAGGTTTGAAAAATTCTAGCGCGAACAATTGCTATAAACAATTTAATTGTTTATTTCTTTATAGCTGCATAATAAAAAAATTGGCTATAGAACACACACGGGGAAGGGTAATGATACGGAACGATAATTGTGTAAATATAGCTTGCACTTCAGTTTTTTTTATCCAGCTGCACGAATAAAGACTATTTATAAATTCATCTTCAAAGTTCAATTCTACATATATAAATAACAGAAATCAGAATCACGGGTAATTGGAATAATGTGGTCAAATCGATTTAAACACTCATTAATTGGCAACGTTTCGTCTTTATTCTGAAGACTTTATCAAGCTCTCAACTATGTTTTAACGATCGTCAAATTATAATATAGACATACACGATCTTGCATTAACATAATTTTCATTATTTTATCAATTGGTAAATTAAATAAAATTCAACGAAAGTTTACAAAACTATAAAACAATTGATTTGACCACATTACCCGTGATCCTGATTTTTACTATTCATAAAAATGTCAAGTTGAAAAGAAAAAAACATCCATTTTTCAGTAACTGCGTTCAAAATGTTATGTTGCTGCAAATACTAAGTTTTAAGAACGCGGAATGTTGTAGAATTTTTTATACTTTCCCCTCGTTTATATCAGATAATTTGACATATTTATTAATAATAAACTAAACAACATATAAGAGCTCAACAGGTGGATTCAAATGAAGTTCAAAAATATGCTACAAATTCAAGAATAAAATGCCAGCTGTTGACAATAATAATGATTAATGAATTTTTCATCCGTTTAAACAGATTTAAATGACATCATGTATAAAATATACATTCTGGAGTGGGAATTTATGAAATTTGACGTATAAAAAATACAATACACGCTCGCTAATCCAAACCAGTGTCGTAACTAGAAAGGCGCTGCCAGAGGCAAATCTAAATTTCTCGGAAGCCTCCTTTTGTCGAAATTATGAAAATACATTAAAAATATTTGTGAAAATTCACACAAAAAATGTCAAAATTCATTCGAAAATATGTCAAAATTCACATAAAAAATTATTAAAATTCACTAAAAAAATTGTCAAAATTCATCAACAAAATTGACTAAATTCACTAAAAATATTGTCAAAATTCGCCCATAATAATGATAATCATTCATATTAATTACTTTTTGCTATGTTGATGAAAAAGTATTAAAAATGTATGATAATAATTTTATTTTTATCGACCCTTCACACTTAGGGCGCCAGGGCATAAGTCCTAATAATCCTCATGTAGATCCGCTCCTGGATGCTACCCTTTCTGAAAAATGTGTCACCCTTACTGAAGCAATTTATAATGTCCTAATATTCCTTATCATTTTCTGTCTTTAAAATAATAATATTTATAACTACATCAAACATGAATTTTTGCGTCTGGTGCAACTTTTAAATAACACGTCAGTGTATGTGTTTTGTGTTTTTTTTTTCTTTGCTTTCGAAAAACAATGCGGAAGTTATTAGCTCTGATATATTTTTAACTAAACTTGCAAGTAATAATATAATTTTATCAAGTATAAATTAATAGTTTCATTACGGAATCCGGACGTAGGTTATAAATATACAAATAGATCGTTATAATATTCATATTCTAATCATACCTGATGAAAACTTAGTTCTCGGTGAATATGAAATACTGTGACAAAAATACTTTATTATGAGAAGGCTGCTTTTGTTTAGATGTGTCACTAGAATAAATGATAATTCAGCCGCCACGATAGTCGAAGATTCAAGTTTGAGTCTCGAGACTGACATTGTTGAATAAAATTTTTTTCTAATATCACATTGTATTGTCAGAAAGGGATATTTCAAAATATAACAGCAAACAATATTAGCCTTTACAATCGCTTATTTTGGCAAATTACTCAAACACTATTTTTCGTTTTTAAAAAAAATATTTATTTCTTTAAAAATTTCACCTTAATTTACCATATTTAGTGTATTTGCCATATGGCAACATACACTATTGGCGTCGGTCGGATGGCGGGACCTAGGGGTCGGACCAAAATTTCTCGACGTTTCATAACCTCCTAAACACTTTGGCACCATCTTTAAAAATGTTTATATATATATGTATATATATATATGTATATATATATATATATATATATTATAGAATGCTAATTCCCGTCGTAAAAGCGAGGTCTAGAGTACCCGGATCCATAGCGACAACTCCCGTAACTCTAGGACAACATTTGGCTTCAAAAATTGAAAAATAAAAATTTGAGCGTGTATGACCCCCTTTAGTGTTTGAATTTCATTATACATAAGAATGCAATACCGGATTGTTTTTGGTTTTCATGAAAATAAAAAGAAACATTTATTGCGTATCAACAAAATTAAAGCAAACATCTTTTATTACATTAAAGCGAACGCACTATAAAAATTATATTACAAAAATTTGTGTATAATGACAGATAAGACGGCGTTTCTAACAGTAATACGCGAAGGTCCGTCGACAATTTGTTTCATTTGGACAATGTTGAGACAGAGGATTTGTGTTTTTGTATAGTGAGAGAGAACGTATAAGATAGATACAGAATATTCTTGTTTAGGTACGTTTTAGTTTAAGCCGGTATTTTGTAGATAATTGTGAGAGAACATTCAACGGCTGGCCTCTGGTCTAGCTAGAGATTGACAGAACAGCGTGTTATATTTGAACACAGCAAAATAAAAATGATATATTATTATCGCCAATAATCAATTATTTTTCTCGCAAATTTCGATTGTTATTATCTGTCGCTAACCTGGAGGTGTATCGTCCTAGTTTTCGTTATTGACTCCCGTTTATTCGTATCTATCCAGAGATTCTATCCCGTTTATCGTAATTTTGGATAAATTCAATTGTTGGTTATTGTTGCGAGCGTTGTTAGGGAGTGTAAGCTTTCCGTGTTGCCCATTATATACCTGGATTTAGGAGCGTTTTTCGAATAGGGAATATTTACCGTGAATTATTCATCAAGGATCTTTTAGATTTTCGTACTTGTGTGGATCTGGATTCTGGAATACAGGAATACATTCCACAGTTTTCTAAAACTGTGTTACAATTATATTTTACTTCGAACATTCCTGTGCATCGGTTCCGTTTTGAATAAAATTTATTTGGCGACCTATTCCAGACTGTCCTGTCGGACTAAATAAAATTTCAGTTCGGGATTTAGTACCGAGAAAATATTCAAGGAATGTGCATTAAGTTCAGTTAAGCCACCATTCTACATGGTGTCTACCTTTAAGAATTATTACGTGATTTTGCACAATCTCTAACCTGCCAGGGTTATCCCGTTGGATTCAGCTTTAAGTTTTTCCAGGATTTGTTGCATACAGTTTATTGATTTGGTACCTGCATTCCTTATACGTTACGATCTTACGGTTAATTACCGGATTTATAATTGGATGGTTGTTACGGTTATCCCAACCAAGATTAACGTCCCCGTGACGACGCCGACGTCATATACAGGGTGTTCACAAAATTACGTGTTTACTTTTGCTGTGTTTTTGTTTTTTATTTCTTTGTGTCGTTTACGCATATCTCAATCAGGATTCATTCCCGTGACGTCAGAGATACTATATACAGGGTGTACGAAAATTTACGGATTAATTATCGCCCTGTGAACAGTTTCTATTTATCGGAACCCAATCTTAAGTGTATCTTGACGTTAAGAATTTAAGAGACTGGGTGTCCGATAATTCCCGGATCAAGTATTCAGTAAGATATGTGTTTGCGCTCTAGTCAAAAGTTTTTAACGTGTTATTGATATTGTTTCGTTTACTGTGTCTGGTGTCTTGCCTTCCAGGGTTGTAGTTGAACCAATTGGGTCTAAGCCTCCTAGTCTGGACTATCTAGGTGTGGCTATTTACGATTCGTGTCTTGGCGCCCTGGTAACTCAGTCGGAGAATACGTAAATGTTTTTTTAATATCAGAACCGATTTTGGTCAGCTACGTGTTTTCGTGTCTTGTGATTGTTAATTTTCCGAGTGGTAGGTGGTAGGATTGTTCTGGCCGTTTTATGGTCATTCCGTTGGGATGTTTTTTTGAGAACTCATTATTTTGTGCTGTCTTTTGTGTCGTGTGGTAGGTGGTGGATTTTTAAGCGCCTTTTAAGGCATTTTCTTGAGTATAGTATATTCGCGTTTCGTATTGTGTTTGGATATTTTTTATGGATTATTTTCCTAAATTTTTTTAAACTAACCCCCGGCCCAGCGCCAGCTGAAGCTAGCCGCGCAACCGATTAAATTCGGATTCAGTTTAAATGGTTCTTCGGTGCTACAAATGAAAGATATTAACCCTACATCAAGTTTTATTGAACTTAGAATAATTTCGAATAAATTCGAATATCTCCGAATACTTTCGAACAACGCCGAACGACGCCTATAATATATATATATATATATATATATATATATATATATATATATATATATATATATATATATATATATAGAGGTATATATGTCTACGGGCAATAACTTTCGAAGGAGTTAATTTATTTTAACGAAATTTGGCACACATGTTGGAATCCATCAGCGCACGAAGCCTATTTAAAATAGGCCCAATAGGATCATTTTAAGGGTGGTTTTTAGGGGTTGAAAAAAGAGTTTGGGCCTCAAAATACCGAAAAAAAACTCAGAATAGTTTCAAAATTGAAATTTAACCCTTTAGTAGCAATCAAAAAGTGCCCGTAACGTTTTAATAAAATCGGCCCGACAGGACCGGATTTAGAAATTTTCTGAAAACACTAGTATGCAGATAGTGAGTTATTTAATTTTGGTGTAGACGTTCCATCGACAATAATAATGTAGTTAAGAAAAAAATGTAATTTTAAGGGGCGTATTAATGAGTTAATTTTTTTATTTTGCCCAACAATCACCTTAAGTTCACATAATAAAGCCACAAGGCCTGTATTAGCAAATACACTATATGTCGGCAGGGTTTTAGCACTGCGACCCGGATTTTTTTGATTTTGCGAATGATGTATATTATGCTCTGAGCTTACACATTGTATGTAATCTGACTGCTTTGAGTACAGCAACAGGATGCAACACGTTCTTGATTTTGAACGGGCCGTATTCGCATTTACATATCACATGTAAGGGAAAGCCTAAGCTGCAGTTGGGCTAACATGAAGCAAGTTGTTCCATGTGGCACATATGTAGATATTTGTATCTGCCTAGATCCCAACATCCCAGTGTACTTACACACGGCTTTAAACCAACCAAGAGACGGCACCGTTCTCGTCCCCCAAAACGCCCTAAATATAGCCTGTCCCAAAAATAGGAGACATGCGTTGTTATTTGTTAGAGATATGGCTCCAAACAGTTCTAAGCCTTCTGAAAAATGTTCTTTCAAATTACTCTGAATGAACTGATTGGTTTCTATGAAGGCATAAGATTGTTTAAGAATCTTAAAAATATATTAAAGTATTGTGAAAAAAATTCTTGTTAATTAAGATTACAGTCAAAGCCCTCTAAGTGCACAGCTCGGAACCGAGCCCATCCTTTAAGTGCACACTTCCCCTACGATCTTTTTCATCCCCACTCTTCTAACTCCTATAGCTATCTTTATTCAATCAGATGCTATAAACAATATCTCTAAAACTCTATGAATATGATGGAAATGGAAAGTTTGAAAATAGCGCGCTTACGGTCGCACGTGATTGGTCGCAGATTATTCGAAGTGGGGGCTGGGGAACGTGCACTTAGAGGGCGAGTTCGTGTGCAGTAAGAGAGCGTGTGCATTTAGAGAGCGTGCACTTAGAGGGCTTTGACTGTAACTAGATCTTGCATATGCTGCTTCTTGGTCTGTTAGCTTTCTTTTTTTGTAATGTCGCGATATTTTTTCACTCCTAATTTGCTAAGTGGATCTGAGGCGACTCTTAAACGCTGCATGACAAGGGATATAAAAGAAGAAAATAATAATAATAATAATAATAATTTTATTTCATAAAAACTACATAAGTCGTGAAACAAGTCAAAATATAATTCTACATATTGTATAATTTCAGGTCATAATTCGTCTGGGTTAGTAATAATGATTTTAGTTCTTTACATTTTATGTTTTGAGGGATAGTATTGCGTACCCCCCTGTATGCTACAGCAAGGGTCGTATTTTCAGTCTTGAGATCATTTACGTGTCAACAGCTGAGATCATCAGCATCTATAAAGAAGAAGACTCATTTTTTTTTAACTAACAATTGCATTTGAAATTTTTTCCGAGAAAACGTTTGTATGATGTATGGAGCGACAATGAATCGCTAAGCTTCAACGCCACAAAAGTACCACGAAATTGGTGAGAGAGAAAAGTGATTCTCTCTCTGTGTGTGTGTGTGTGTGTGTACTGTGCTTGTTTAATTTGAATCGGCAGTTAACGTGTTAACGAAGAAAAAGAATAGGGAAATACCGAAAAAGTCAAGTTTTTTTTTCAGATATTTACGGCCAAACTGAAAAGCCTTTTAAGTAAGCTGACAACCGTAGCACGTATTCCAATTAATTGTGGATTACAGAAATTCGATTTTATTTTGGCTCGAACAGCTTGTATATTATGTGAAGGCCAAAAACCGCCCTATCCTAACCCTTGCACAGTGTTACATTGTAGTTATATGCAAAGCAGCGAAACCGTGAACAAGTCTACCAGCGTAATTAATTATTTTGTCGTCGAAAAGATATCACGTGCTATTTTATGTAACGCATCCACTATTATATTTGCATATTTGTTTTGCACGAAGAAGCTGAAAAAATATTAAAATCTCAAAAAATTTTGAATCTCAGAGAAACATTTGCAAAATTCAGGTAGTAAGATAGCAAATTTTAAGAGTTAGTTATCAATATAGTATTGACTGTTTAATGACTGTTCAATAACTGTTGGATAATCGAATGCATGTGAAATGCACTTCCATACATTTCGGAAATCTCTTATTACTATGAAAAATCTTATTCAAACTTTGATGGTAATGCCTACAAAATGAACTAGAAATATGTACCATTCTTCCCATATGACTTTTTGACAAGTTTTTACAGTTTATTTGATCTAAAAAAATAATTTACTCAGCGATAGTGTAGCTTTTTATTAATGAAAAAAAAATCGGTTCAGTACTTCCAAGAATTTTAACTCTTTATATATCAGTATAGATTATCGAAAAATTGTCATTATTAAAAAATAAAGAAAAATTTGATTTATGCTAATTTGGAATATGTTTTTCTGAATTTTTTAAAGAGATTTTTTTAAGTAAGTTCTTAGTGGGGTGGATACGTCACAAAAAGAACCTACTGTCCAAATTTCAAGTTTCAGCGGTTTAACCTGGGCGTTGATTATGTTAACAATCCCTAAGTTCCCATTTGACCAGTTTAAAGCGTTGAATTTTGATAAACTGTAAAATCTAATGTTGAAACAAAACTCTGACAATATAGAGATATGGTGATCCGTGGATTTAAATTTCAAAAATTAGAGGGTAATCTCTATGGCTAGGGATCAATAAAAAACAACACTGATGTATTAAAATTGCATTAAAGACTAACGTTTAATACATCAGTATTGCTTTTTACTATTTATTTATAGCCATGGAGATTTTCCTCTAATTTTTGAAATGTAAAATTTAAGTTCTACTCCAAGTTCAGGCCATTCAAATAGGTTCAGCAATTTTTACGTGATGCGTGCACAAACATGCAAACATATAAACAAACTAAAATTCAAAAATGATCTTAATGCATTCCCCCAATATTTTTTTACGAATATTTTCAATGGCACAGATACGCAAAGTTAGAATTTTATTATATGTATAGATTAATATTGGCTATCAAAAATAACTATTATCTTAGTAACTTAATTTAAGGTAAAATTTTCATTGGATGAACACATCATACAATAATAGTTAAATTATTCTTTTGTTTTGAGAACGAAAAACGTTTTAAGAGCATTAGTGAAAATAAAATTAGCGTTCTGTTTTTCTTCAAGAAAATAATATTTAAATTTTCCGACAGCTTAATGAAATGTTCCGCTTCTTTAGGTTTTCTTCTATACTACATTTGCGCGACTCAATATAGAAAGCAGTTTTTTTTGTTTTGTTCTGTTGTCATTTTACGACATTAAATAACTGCAGTTACAAGACGAAATGGCCCATGACGCTACGAAATTTTCTCTCCTTTTTTATTTCAGAAACCATTCACTTTAGCCTTAAACAATAAAAATGTTCTTTTCTGAATCCGTCGAAGAAATACAGAACGCTTCCTAAAATGCCGGGTGAGAATGGGGATGTCGTAACGATTGTACAATTAAGTCAGGAAGTGTTCTACTATTGATTTTCCAACTCCCAAAATTTTCAAATTTCTAACCCTAAAAGACAAAACAATGAAATGAATGGAAAGATTTTGCGTGGACGCGCTCGCGCTGTTTAAAACCGAAAATATATGTATTTGGCTATTTTAAGGGGGAAGCCTGCTTTAGAGGCTTCAAAAAATCTATTTTTTGAGGAATTTTTAGGGAAGGAAATAAATATTTAATTGAAACGAAACTTTCAGGTTTTATTGTTATATATTTCAACATTTTTCTCAAATTTTTTCATTAAAATATATGTCATAATATGCCGGGTACAAGCATTTCGCCGAGGCGCCTCGAGCGTGCATGTGTCGTGTGGCGGGAAAGATGCAGGTCACAATTTCCATCTGAAACAAAAAAACCAAAACAAATTTATATTTTCAATAGTATAGATTCTAGTTAAACCTAAAAAATCTAAAAAAAAGTGAGAAATTCAACAATTTTTCGCAACTTAAAAAAAAAAATATTTTTTTGGAAAAAAAATTTCACTTTAGATTGTTTAAAAAGTGGGTTAATTATAACTTTTTTTAAGGTTTTTTAGGTTCAACTAGAAGAGAATTTAATCCTGAATACAATCAATTTTGTCTCGTTTCGATAGGACGTTAAATTTTTTTCCTATCTTTCCCGCCAATTAGGAAAAATCGAAAAAATGAAAAACCGAGAAATCGCGCGTCGAAGTTTTCGTTTATAAAAAATCGTAATTTTCTTGAACTTACCGCAATAATGTGCTAATCAGCGATTCCTGGTCCATAGAGTTGCCCTTCAGTCTCGAAAGACTATTAGTCCCTTTGGATACGTACAATAGTTACAATGGGTACAATACATACAATAGATTTAGGGACTGAGCGCAGGCACTCCGAGCGATCCGGCCGCTCGACCTGCTCGACGCTTGCTCACTATTTCTTCTGTAACTCCGAAAATAATTTGAATTTGTTTCTGAAATTTTAGGGATATATTCTTGGATAGTTTGGGAAGACATTTATGCAAAAAAAATCGATTTTTTGAAGCCTCTAAAGCAGGCTTTCCCCTTAATAGTATATTTGTAGACTGTGCCCTTAAACAAACGAAAAAATCCAAAATCCGCAAATTCTTAACCCGTATTAACTCGATCGAATGAGCAAAGCGAAAGCGTTTGTTTTAGGTAGACCGAACGAACGAGCAAAGCGAGCGCGTTTCTGTTTTACGTAAACCGAACGAACGAAAACAGCGTGGCTCGGTTTAGGTAGACCGAACTAGCGAAGAGAGAGCATTTCTGTAATAGGTACACCGAACGAGCGAAGCGGGCGCGTTTCTGTTTTAGGGAAATCGAACGAGGGAAACAAGCATATTTCTGTTTAGGTAGACCGAACTAGCGAAGAGATTGCGTTTCTGTGATAGGTAGACCGAACGAGCGATGCGGGCGCGTTTCTGTTTTAGGGAAATCGAACTTGAAACCGTTATTGTCAGACAGCATCAGTTAAAAACGACTTTGTGTACTTTAATTATAAGATGGTGTATCAAAACAACAAAAAACGTGCCATAATTCGTCATAAAATACTTTACCTTGTGACCACAGATATAATTTAATATTAAATTGAAGTTTGTTATTTTGTTGCAGGGATCGAGGCATCATCGAGACCTTCCAGCGACTCAGCCGTCCACAACAACGACGCATATTCCACTTCTAGACACAAGTGAGTCGACTTATTATGTAGTATATTAAATTTTTATTTAGTACATGAAAACCCAGGAATATTAGTTAGAGAGGTAGACTCGTTCCGTTGGATAGTAGTGGGACAATGACGTCATTCATTGAACTGTCAATGGATATTGCGGGGTTGATAAAAATATTGAATGATCTTTCAGCTGACGTCATTCATTAACGAAATTAAATACCCATTCCTTTATACCCGCAACCGAAATATTGTTTAAATAACAACTTTTTTAATAGTTCATTTCGCTTCAATAAATCGTATAAAATTTTCAGATTTTATAGTTTTATTCTTATATTTTCATTATCCATAATAAACCTGCGAAAAAATGATCTGAAAGTGCCTTATTTGCATTTAAGTTTTTTTAATAAAAATAATAATGCACTGTAAAAAATGGGTGTAAAATTACATTGAAAGTTAATGTAAAATTCCCTCAATTTTCTAGGTAACTTTACATTATTATTTATTTTTACAAGGAGATGTGTATAAAAACTTGGACTTTCTGTGTAAAATTAAACAAATTTGGTGTTTATACATAAAGTAAAGTAAACTTACATAGACTTATGTAGTTTTAATGTAATTTGTTGTGCAATATTCCACTGAAGTTTGCAAAAATTACATAGTACAATGTGTAATTACATAACAAAATGTAAAACTTAAGTGATGTAAAATTACCGGTCATTTATGATATAGTAACCATTTTGACCGGATAATTTAGCGGTTATTTAACCGGCTATCTATAAAACAAAAGGCTGCTTTAGGATTTTCTATCTCAGAAGAACAAAAAAAAAAACAATAAAGTATGTATAAATAGAATCTAAAGAATTCTTTTTTTTAAATACTGTATTTATATTTAAGTAGATATTGGTTGTAAAATAATAATAAATCGCCGGGGTTATTTAAAATAAATTGCCGTGGTTATTTAACCGGTAATTTATTCTTTTACATCACTAGTACAACTACAAATAAGAAAATTGTAAGTTTAGGAACAATCGCCACTGCACATGCGCGGACTCTCTGTCAGGGTTGCCAGAAATGTTTACACAAAAGTAGCGAATTTTTTCGGAAAAATCGCAAACTAATAAAAAAAAACCGCCCAATGTTTAAAACTTTAAATAAATATATCTTTTCCTTTTTTATATCATTTATTTTTAAAAGTTTATTAAAAAATGTTATAAATAACATATGATAGATACTATAATAAATTATATTATTTTTTATATTCAGACTGTATACTCGGCAACCCTGTGTAGTAATATGCGTGCCAGCGTCATTGCTTTGAGTGGACGCATGCGTACCTCTACTAAGCTAGGTAAATCCCAAAGGCCAAAGCAACGCATGTATGTGTTGCATCATTGCATGGCACATATTATAACTGTTATAAAATTATCTCTGGTTATACGCCATAAATTGCTGTTTGCACTGATCATCAATTATTTGTTATCAACAGGTAAGTTTCTTTTATTTAATACTTGTTTTAAGGTGTTAGCTGAGGTAATAATTAATAATGTCATTTCAGTGTAAATCCTGTAGTCAAAGTTTTTCCTGTGTGAAAAATATAATTTACATCAATATTTCCACAGAAATTAAAAGGGAAAATTATATGTATGTTTAATCAATGCTATCAAATATTTAAAATGTGTGTTTTTTTTTTAGGTTACATCAAGAATATATTCAGTTTCATCATTTTTTAGTACCGCCAAGATAGAAACATATCCAGTGCACCTGTCGATATTTCGGCCGTGCCAATGGTTATTGCGGGTTACAATTCCAAAATATGCTGGCAACAATTTGACATTTGGTTAAATTTAACTCAAAAAATTATTGTCGACTTGTAAAAAGGTAAGAAAACATTCTTCCAGTTATTATTATTTGTTATATTTTGTAACAGAAGTATCATTTTTGTTTTGTTTTTTTTTTTTTTTTAGGTTACATCAAGAATATATTCAGTTTCATCATTTTTTAGTACCGCCAAGATAGAAACATATCCAGTGCACCTGTCGATATTTCGGCCGTGCCAATGGTTATTGCGGGTTACAATTCCAAAATATGCTGGCAACAATTTGACATTTGGTTAAATTTAACTCCAAAAATTATTGTCGACTTGTAAAAAGGTAAGAAAACATTCTTCCAGTTATTATTATTTGTTATATTTTGTAACAGAAGTATCATTTTTGTTTTGTTTTTTTTTTTTAGGTTACATCAAGAATATATTCAGTTTCATCATTTTTTAGTACCGCCAAGATAGAAACATATCCAGTGCACCTGTCGATATTTCGGCCGTGCCAATGGTTATTGCGGGTTACAATTCCAAAATATGCTGGCAACAATTTGACATTTGGTTAAATTTAACTCCAAAAATTATTGTCGACTTGTAAAAAGGTAAGAAAACATTCTTCCAGTTATTATTATTTGTTATATTTTGTAACAGAAGTATCATTTTTGTTTTGTTTTTTTTTTTTTAGGTTACATCAAGAATATATTCAGTTTCATCATTTTTTAGTACCGCCAAGACAAACATATCCATTGCACCTGAACTGGGTGTCGATATTTCGGCCATGCCAATGGTTATTGCAGGTTACAATTCTAAAATATGCTGGCAACAATTCGACATCTGGTTAAATTTAACTCCAAAAATTATTGCGGACTTGAAAAAAGGTAAAAGAACATTCTTCCAGTTATTATTATTTATTATATTTTGCAACAGAAGTAACATTTTTGTTTTTTTAATAAATAAATACATTGTTTAAGCAGTACCGTCTTTTTTATTTTCCTTTCCCATTCAAAAATCTTGTGTGTAATTTTACATTTAAATATGTATTATTTTACACAAATATTACATAAACGTATGTAAAATTGTAGGGTATGGGTTAGGGAATTTTACACATTTTTTGGGAAATTACATTTTTTTTGTTTAAAATATTACATATTTGTATGTAATGTGGATTACACAACTATATGTAAATTTACAGGAAAACATGTAGCATTCCATATGGTGTGTAAAATTACCAGAATAATCTAGGGCATTATTTGGACCCTAGATTATCTGTGTAATCGGCCTTCTCAGTTTTTACAGTGTGAATTGAAATTTTGAGTCGGTACTAGTCCAGTAGGTCTGACAGTTGATGGCATAAAAACATTACTTTTTGAAGGCTCCCAACGAGAATTGACTTTGAAACCTTTAAAAAAATAGTATATTTCCATAAATTAACAAGACGATAAAAATAGAAAACCTTGTTCTTTTTTTGTTTTATTGAGACCAATGCAATATTTTGCTATTTTTGTATCTCTGCTTCACCTGTCTACTTACCTGTGCTTGTACCAAGTGCTTCAAGGTCATGTAGCATCGATCTTTGGAAATAGTCTGTAAATTCAGTTACGCTACAAGATTTTCCTAGACAGTAGGGAAATCTTCGAAATTCTAACGTTTGATGCTTATAATGTTTCACGGGCCTTTCCGACTCTATAATATAATAATAACTTTTGCAAGAAAGATAGTCTGATAATCTTGTCAATTTCCAAAACCAAAAATGTCTACGTCGTGTTATGTGAAACATGTCTGTTCGAAGTAAACTTTTGACAGCCCTCAATCAATATCAAAATTCCTTTACCTATAATTTTCGAACTTAATATGTTAAGTTTCGAAATTATAGGTAAAAGATATTAATGATTGAGTGCTGTCAGAAGTTTATTTCGAACTGAATGACATATTTCACACAGCACGTGGACATTTTTGGTTTAGAAATTGACAAGCTAGTTAGAATATCTTTCTCGTAAAATGTATGCATATTATGCATTATAGATAATATAATGAATACTTAGAATGTACTATCTCAATTACGGAGGAACCATATCTACTATAGGTATATATTATTTCCAATAATGAAAATAATTACTAATTAACTAATAACTATAGACGTAGAGCAATTGCGGATTCTGAAAGAGCATTTAAGGAGTAATTAATTAGCATATAGTTTTATCAAAAAAAGAAATATCTCGTGCGAACTTCTTTTCGGTAAAAATGTGTGTAAGACATATGCTAATTTTCTCGTTATCTTATTTTAAATTATTTATTTAGTTCAAATAAACTGTAAAAACTTGACTAAAAACCATATGGCAAGAATGGTACATATTTATGGTTCATTTTAAATCATTAACATAAAAGATTTAATAAGATTTTATACAGAAATTATAGATTTCCAAAACGTAAGTGCATTTTGTATATATGCAGGTGAAAAATAAATCATATTGACCAGCTGATACTCAGTAACTTTTCATGTTTTAGTTTGTTTAACCAACAGCAATAACAGCATAATTTTTATAACTGTTCTTGCTGAAACCGTTTTCCAGTATACTTGACTCATTTTAAATCAGATGTCTAATTTCAGACCGCTCAATTTTGAAAATTCTAACTTTTTTTCTCTAACAACGAATTTGTAAACTTAACAAAACATGGTAAAAACACCACCTAAACATATATTAAATAATAACAAAAAGTTGGCCTACTTCTAAAATGGCGTAGCCTGTATAATGATCGTCAGGACTGAAAATAAATTATTTAACGAATCTCTATTACTACTTTGACAAATTAACTGTATCCCGTGTCCTGTTTTATCATTAATTTGTTAGCAAGCTGTCAGAGTTGGATTACGGTGTTAATGAAAATTTAAAAAATAAAATAAAATGCTGTCATTTAAAGCTCGAACAGACAACCCATTAATCACTTTCGATAGTCAATAAGTCACAATGTCGAAAAAATTTAAATCCAATTACATACTTTATTAGAGTATTAGTTTTCTGGTCCGGTACAGGTAGATTTTAAGTTGGCAGCGAAATAATCAAGACCAACTTTTACACTAAACAGACGAATGGACAACGAAATCTATCACAGTTTCGTAAAAGTATCACCAAGTCGTTTAGAATAATCTGAATCGTTGCGAATTTACGTTTTCACTCTCCCAACATCGGGATGTATTATCCGACCAACGCAACGCACTTTAGAGTTAAATTGACGGACAAGCGCGAAAACAATTTTTTACTTTTTAGTGGCTTTTCATTACGTTTGCAATTTATTCACCGCCTTTAATATTCCTTAATATTTTATTACCAAGCTAGAAAAAACTGCTGAACTGATTTAGGTAAATTTTATATGAGACCACCATGAAGGTATGCTCAATCAAATAAGCTCACAAATGCTGGAGATATTTGGTAATATATAAAAAAATCTTTTTTGAAGAAAAATTAGTTTGCCACATAATAATTCCACATAAAATTAGAAATCAATTATTTTCGGATTTTTTCTGCTCTTGTGCTATGATATCTTCCTTCATGCCAAATTTCAAGATCCTAGGTCAACGGGAAATACCCTATAGGTTTAGATGAGTGAGACAGTAACAAATACGTGATTTTTGAGTGGCCGTAACTTTTAATTCCGGTGAGCTAAAAGATTGAATATTTTACAGGACTACGGGGTTCTAGACTTTAATATTTGATTTTAACTTCAACTTGATACCTTTAGCCGTTCCTGAGAAAACGAATCTTGATGGACAGCCAGAAGGTCACAAAGTGATCTTATAAGGGTTTCGTTTTTTTCAATCTGAAGCGCGGAATCCTAAAGAATGAAAATAAACTTAATACAACCCCGAAAATAAACCGTTAACGAGCTCGTAAGCTTACTGCTTAATTGCTTATGCTTAATTACTTTTTAATTATCAGAAGCATGGCATTATTAATTCAAGGGAAACTCAATGATTAATACAATTTCATCCCGTCAATTTTTCCTCGAATATACAAAACCGCTCATCCGTAGTTACAGTCCAACGGTTGACATGCCGTTAAAACGGGAATTAATTAGAAACACGAGTCGGTTTAATTATAATCAGACATTAAATTTATAAAGTAAACATATCTGTGACCGTCAGTCCAAAATAGCTTATAAAGGAAGTTTTGTTCATTTTTTTGTGTTGCCTCCATTCTTCTTTAGATTTATTTTAAATACCTATACGTATTTTCTGACAAGTATCTTTATTTCACTTCTGCGCATTTAATATTGTCTAACTTCGTTTAAGATTGATATTTTGTAATAGAACTTTTTTACTCAATATTTAGGGTTCACTATAAAAAATGAACCCTTACAGGATCACTCTCGTGTCACAGCTTATTTTCTCCGAATGTACTGGACGAAAACAGTTGATATTTAGTACCGATATATAGTTAAAGGACCCAAGTACGGACGTAAAGCGTAAATCAGGGGTTCCCAAAGTTTTTCTTAGGCGGACCAATTTAATATTACCGAATTTTTTGGCGGGCCAAAAAAAAGCGGAATAAAATCAAAATAATAACCACGATTTTTTTTTGTTTTAAATATATTTAACTATTTCTTATTTTTTTTTATTTTTTTCTATTAGTATACTAAATTTAATATATATCGCTTTGATATCGCGGGCCGAATTCACAGGCTTTGCAGGCCGCATTTGGCCTGCGGGCCGCACTTTGGGAACCCCTGGCGTAAATAAACGAAATCCAATTTTGAGGATTAGTTGTGGGAAGGCAAAAAAAAACTTAAAAAGAAAGTATTTTTCAACTACATCATGTGAAAGGGCTCATCATGAAAGAGCTCGTTATAAGAAATACAACATAATATATTTTTAATAATTTTAAAATGCTTAGTTTAAAAGATATTAAAGAAAAAAGTACACGAAAATCGATCATTTCGCCCATTATCTCCGAAAAACTACGAAATATAGTGTCTCACTTGTAGCTTACAGAAAGATCAAAACGAAAGTCTTAAGTCCTGAAGTTCTCATGGGAATCGAAATGACACGGAACCCTCTCCACGCAAGTTCGGCTCTCGCTTGACCAGTTGTCCCAAATGGCCAATTGGCTCGTACTATATTCCACGCCGGAGAAAATCATCCTCCTTGCCATAAATCTTTTTGGTCAGAATAATACCTAAGCTACTTTACCTTGTACCTATATATACGTTATGTTGAAATCGACCCTTCTGTAATTCACTTTTGAAAATGGCAATCTGAAACTAAAAAAACGCTTTTAAATATAAATAGTCGAACGTTCTCATATTCTACGTAATTTATCTCTTCAAGTTTTATTTTCCTTTGAAAGTATTTTTTTACAGATTACCTCATTTATTTACGACAGAATAAATCAATTCAATTCCTGTTCATCAAAATATACGCTTTTTTACAAAATATGAATTCTCTCAAATATTTGTTAATCGTTCTTGTAGAAAAAGACACCTGGATTCCAATAAGCATGCGCTCAGTTTTGTGTCACTTTTGAATTAGAAGCTATGAGTACTTAGTGTCTCAAAATATGAAAAAATTCCTTGGTCGTCGTGGGACTAGCGGTAGACATAGAATCATGTATCAAGTGTTGGAGATACGGACCACTTGAGTGCTGACTAGGTTTCATCAATCTTCAAATGGTTGCCATTTTCTAAGTTCTCGCCCGATTCTTTGATTTTAGTTTCAAACCTATTGACGTTCTGCATAGGATTCCCGGTTTTCGGTTTGAAATTTTTGGTTCGAGTTTTATCGCGATTTTTAGGTCAAAGAATTTCAATTTTTTTAGGTTCAAATATTATTCTTTTCTGTGAGTACTTCTGGTACTCGGAATTGGTGTTATTGGAGAGATTTATTTCTGATGAACACAACACACTTTGTATCTTTGCGATAGGACTTGTAGTTCCCGAGATATTTTAGTGGAGCAATTTAGAAATTTTCGGCGAAAAAACACCCTCACGCAAACAGACTAAATCAGTTGTCAAAATTCTAAGTACTATTGTTAGAAGGGGGCCGAGTGACTCGATCACCTGACACCTGATTTGCTGGGATTGGTTGAGGGGTTCGTGAGATAGTGGTATACCGAAAGTACATGTGAAATATAACGGTCGAGATTCGTAAAACATGCAAGTAAGACATTATATGTCTATGAATTCCATGTGAAAAAATATTTGAAAATCTTTATACTAACTAAAAGAAATAGAAAAGTTTCCTTTGCTTCTTAGAATGAATATGTTATTTCTTTAAGTATGATAAATTTGAAGATCTTAAAACAAATATTTTGCGACTTTTTACGTCATTTTTTTAATCCTTAGCTTTTACACTAAAAGAGATACAAAACTGTTCCTTTATTTCTTGGAATCGATGTGTATTTTCTATAAACGCGACTGTGAAGAAAATCTATTATTTTTAAGGCATATCTATAAAAAATATAAATTTTCTCAGTTATAATAGAAAACAGTATCACGGTTAATTGGAATGATGAAAATAAATCAATTTAAACACTCATTGATTGCAACGTTTCGTCTTTTCTTTAATTAAGACTTTTTCAAGCTCTAAATTTTTTTTTTACAAAAATTAACGTTCATATAATAAAAAATATTAAACATTATGGATTAAATAATTTACTAAAAAGAAACAATGGTGTGACTAACCTCAATATGCTTAAATGATAGTAAAACTATGATATAATATGCAATTTGGCAATCAATGAGTGTTTAAATTGATTTATTTTCATTATTCCAATTACCCGTGATACTGTTTTCTATTATAACATATATCTGGAATTGAACTTTAAAGATGAATTTCTCAGATATTTTGCAAATTAGGCATTCTTGTAGTCATTGATGCATTAAGCATTCCTGAACGCAATATAGATTTTAAACCCTCGCGTCTGAAAATTGTGACAACTCTTATTATTATCTGTATCTTTTTTAATTGCAGATCCATGTCTGGTGCATTACTGCCCGAAGGGTCACGAATGTGTGGTTTCGTCGTCGGAGAGCGGTAGCGCGACTTGGGCCGAGTGCGTCTGCCAACGTTCATGCGGCGGTCGACGCCGTCGCCTGGTTTGCGGTTCCGACGGGCACGTTTATCCCAACCACTGCGAACTGCATCGGGCCGCCTGTCTCCAACAGAAACACATCGCCATAGAACGCGGTGCACACTGCGTTAGCCACGGTCAGCACCCGTTCATATATATTTAATTTATAAATACAAATTACAGTCAAAACTGTGATTAAAGATTAAAAAATTAAAATGGAATGCGGTGGTCTCTTGGCCCAAGTGCACCACATCCTGAAAGGATTTTTGCGCTTCCCTCTTTTACTGGATCTAGTCAGCAAATAAGCTGGATCTTCTCGTGAGCTCCAGAAGATTAGCTACTAGATTGTCTTATGGAACTATTCCATCCTCATCAATGGTTTCCTGTATGTTAAAGCCTCGCATTCGAACACGAAATGGGTGGCTGTTTAATCGTCCATTTCGCAAAATCTACATAGTGTTGATTCCTGCTATATCCCCATCATATGTAGGTGTTTTGTCAGGAAAGTTTCAAATGGTGCAAAATGATGTTAAGAGTCAATAATGATCGTTTTAGAAACACGTTTTCGTTGTACTATGGTTTACACATTGAAAAAATTAATATTATCGGATTACATATAGTTATTTCATCTAAGATAATAATTATGAGATATTTTACATACGCTTGTAGCTACGTACCAGCTGAATTAGTTTAGTACAATAGCTTTTGTCTGCTATAATTGTTAAGAAACATTCATTGTTGTAGCACTATATTAGAAAAAATTATAACAATTAATTAAAAAAAACACTTGAAAATTCTACAAATAATTTTTTATTGTTCGACGATCGTTTCGAACAATAAGTCCATCCTCAGGAGTACAAAAACTTATACTTATATAAGTTTTTGTACACCTTGGATGGACTTATTGTCCGAAACGATCGTCGAGAAATAAGGAATTATTTATAGAATTTTCAACTGTTTAATTACTTGTTATTATTAATCATGTTCTACCACGTGCCGAGTGAAAAATCAGTGCAAATTATTAGAAAAAATCATTATTCCAACACGTCACCGTCGGGATTTAAACCCGATTTCCACTTTCGCGGCGGAATGAGTTAATCAATTACTCTACAGTGCACACAATTCAACATTTTAATCCTTCATAATATAGCGATTTACAACACGTGACGTGTTGGAATAATAAATTTTTCTAATATAGTGCTACAACAATTATAGCACACAAAAGCTATTATACTAAATTAATAATTATGTTGTGTTTTACAGGTATTATTTTGTGTTTAAATTAATAAAGTATCGCGCCAGTCTAAATTCCAATAAACTTACACACTGTATGTTTAACCTTCTACCCCTACTAATCTGCATTATCTGATTTAAGTACAAACATACTGTGCACTATGTAATGTGATTGGCCTATGAACTGTTTGCACGGTCTGTAATTCCCCGAGCGTATGTGCATTTATGAATTATTGCTAATACCTTTGCTTCGACCCGCAATCGATCCCATTATAACGACCTCGTGTGTTCTCCATTGACACCCGCAAGACCTATCAATAACCATATTGCATTTCAGTTATTACACTAATGAACAACGATATAAGCAAGTTCATAACTGATCTGTGTACAGTAGCCTCTCGATAAGTCGTCTCTTTGTTATTTAATTTAACAATAATACCAGTTCAGCACTTGTGGGCTATTTGAGGTCTACAATGTAATTTGTATGAATTTTTTCACAGGTAAGGGTTGGGCGCCTGGTTTTGAACACGTTTACCCGTTCACAGAAGCGGCAACAAGCAAGGAACCTGGCATCCTGGCGACAGCTCAACAGCTCAACATCACCTACGCTCCATTAGTTAAAGAGCAAGCAGCTATTACTACCATTGAATCATTCACCACAATCAAAACAGTAAGCTTAAAATCATATTATCAACGCCTCCTACACTAACACTGGCTTATCCTAATTCCAAAATATGTTTTAAATTTAATAGGGATTCATCTTTAAAGTTCAATTCCAGATATATGTTATAATAGAAAACAGTCTCACGGGTAATTGGAATAAAAATAAATCAATTTAAACACTTATTGATTGCAACGTTTTAAATAAAAAAGGAAGATATTATTTTCTACAATTTTCAATTTTTAATTGATTTTTGTAATGCGAAATTGCTTATTATATCATAGTTTTATTATAATTTAAACATATTGAGAGCTTGAAAAAGTCTTAATTAAATAAAGACGAAACGTTGCAATCAATGAGTGTTTAAATTGATTTATTTTTATTCCAATTATCCGTGAGACTGTTTTCTATTTAATAGGGATGTTGACACGCATCTATAGAATGGTAACTCCCGTGTAAATTTTTGAGCATCCTACTTTAGGAATGCATGACGTTACGGCAGTCACATGGCAAGTATTGGCGTTTTGGAGCGAAATTTGAAACAGAACTTAAAATACCTGATTTTTATGGCTTGAGTCGTATTTAAATAAAAATAATAAATATTTATGGCTATATTAGGTACTTATACACGATTTAAAACACGTTCCCAAAAATAGTCAATGTCCCTATTAAAGAGAGAAACGCCATGCAATATTCCCATGCCTCCAAACCGATAAGTATACCCGTACTCCCACCATATAAACCCGTCCGTCCACCATAAAACAATACAAATTTGCTCCGAGGGTTTTAAACTTATAGATAACATCAACAGCACCTCCTGTTGACGAAGATGATGAATTCAACAGTGAATTTGATGAAGATAATGAAATCGAAGATGATGTAGATGATGATCTTTACTACGATAAAGAAGAATGCACTGTGCAAGAATACGATATAATGAAGGTTAGTTAACTAGCATTTAATCGTAGCTTCGCTCGCGTAAACATCAGCTCAGGATTCACTATCACCATCGATCCTATCTACGTAAATCAATTTTACTTTACAGTGCCAAAAGAACTGTTACTTAAAAAAATCTAGAAATATCTTTTCCCGTATCGTACAAAATACCAAAAAAATCCTGAAAAAAAACGAAATTTCAAAAATTTCTCAATGTATATTATTCAAATAATATTTTTAACGATGGGTTTTCACGTTTCAGGATAATTTATTACTTTACAATCATGCAAGACTAATGTCGCAGGACAACCACAGTAAGGATTATTTAGTGTCCATCATGTTTTCACACTATGACACAAATAACAACGGAAATTTGGAAGCAGATGAATTGAATCAGGTAAAATGCTTTATTTGTAATTTTCTTTGGCTATCAGTTGATAATAATAATAATAATATTAATAATGCGTTTAACGTCCGTTTCTCGACTTTATGTCATAACAGACGCCATTCGCACCATTACTATTTTCCATTTACCACCTCCCGTTATTTTCTACATTTTTTTAAAACTTCAACTTATATAATAGCAATGGGCGAATGAAGGAATTACAGGAAATTAGGATAAGGTAGGTAATTTTTGAACTAGGAGTTTGATAGGTAATCGGCCATGGCCTCAAATAAGGAACCATCTCGATATTTATCTGGAATTAATTGAGGGAAACCATGGAAAACCTCAATCAAGATGGCCGGCACAGGAATTACCGTTTCTCGGCGAGAAGCAGTAGGAAAAAGTCCCAGCCACATCTGCCCCTGCCAGGAATCGAACCCGTACCTCCCGAATGCGAGTCTAGTGCAAATAATGATAGTAATAGTAATCATCAAAATCGGTCCAGCAGTTCTCGAGTAATGCTTGGTTGAAGAGACAAACAACAATTTAGGAAACTCGTTTCCGTCTAGGTGTCAAAAATTACATTGAAAGCTTAAAAAATCCCAGAAGAAAACGAAACTACAAACAATTTTATATACGAGTATTAGAATCGAAAGATTTACGAACTAAAATGTGAGTTTATGCTTAAATTTGTATGCGTTTCTAGATTGCAAACATTGAGCATTTGGAAGCGCTGAGTGGGGCGTGTACATTGGGACATATGGTACGTTTTGACGATACTGACAAAGATGGCCGACTTAGTATCAACGAATTTTATCTCGCCTTCAGTAAGTTATACAGTAAGTTGGAGCCTGGCTACCCGCTTCTGTTATTTAGTCTTAGTCTCTACTCTTTGTTTCTGCAATACTTTTTTTCTCAATGTATATCAAGTTTCATTGACAAAACTAAATTGTACATTTTGAAAATAAAACTATTTAATGATATCACGTGACAAGACAATATTGTAGTTGAAAATAGCGATTCAAAAAAAAATCTTTCAATTATAGTACATTACGGCATATGGCAGTATACTATAATATCGTTTCTGGTTTGTTTTTTCTTTAGACAGTTTGAGAAAATCTTGTTTATTTTCATAACATTTTCATAACAGGTACTTCCTTTCATTTGTAAAGTTACAAGCATAACAGCCAAATTCATACTTTATTTACTTTAAAAAGCATGCGCCAGTTGGTTTTGTAAACTTAAGAAGTTCGTAAAGCGCTGTACTACTGCGCCAAAGTTTGAAACAATTCGTAGCTTAGAACGCTATATGGCTGCGTAAATTTTGCAAAGAAATATAAATTTGCGTTTTAACCAAAAAACAAGCGATGGTTAATGTAATAATGAAAATGTAGCATGTAAAAGTTTTGCATAAAAAAATTTCAAATTAAAATATAGGTATAATTACGTAATATTCATAGTAAATAAAATTGTTATTTTTTTAATATTTTGTAAGCATGTGCATGCCGTATTTCAACGTTTTTAAAGTTCTTATTAAATATTTGATCGTTTTATTCAATAATTTAAATTCTCTATTATTACTGTGTAATAATTTATATTCTCTTCTTCATATTATTAAACACAAAACATTAAAATTGCATATCTTTTGTGTAAGTTAAATTATTCTAATTAGAACATGCCCCCTTAATCGTTTGTCTCGGATCTCCTCAAGTCGTTGATATTTTAAATATAAACATTTATGTTTTTGGAACTGAGAATATAAATAAGTAACATAGAGATACTATTACTTTCAAAACAAAACTATTTCTCCGACAAATTTTACCATAAAAAGATTTTATCTCTGTCCCCCGAAAAAATAAAAAAACGGAGAGGAGAGTAAATTTGAAACGAATGGTGTTAAAAACTGGAATGATTTTTCTAAAAGTTTGAAACGTGAAACGTGCACCGAATGTAATTATTAAATAAATAATTGATTTTCTTAGGTGTCTCGGTGGTTTCATTGGATAAAGCTCTGGAAACAAACCACCTATCAGCGCGAGTTGGTGACAATGTGGAGATTAAATGCGATGTTACTGGATCTCCTTTACCACCAATTGTTTGGAGAAGAAATGGCGTCGATCTTTCCACATTGAACGAAGAAGAGGTACGCTCTTTTCGAACGTAATTTTGTTGGATTGTAAAATGTATTTTTATGTAAATAAAAAGAACTGGAATGTTGATAAAAAAAATGGATCGTGTAGTTCGCACTACATACTGCAGAAGTGAAACTTCTAGTTAAATAAATATAAACGTGTCGCTAACATCGTGTCATTAGATGTTTAGCCTCTCGAATCCAAATCACTTAAAAAAAATTGCAAATTCTAGTACTGCATGGATGTAATTTATATAAATAAAAAAAATCCTGAATATTAATAAAAAAATGGACCGTGCTGTTTACACTACACACTACAGAAGTGAAACTTCTAGTCGCATGAACATAAACGTGTCGTTAGCGTCGCGTCATCACGCGGTCAGCCGTGCGAATCTAATTTACTCTACCGTGCGTAAAAACGTTTCAATTAAAAGAATTACAAATTCTATTACTTCATGGGTGTTATTTATGTAAATACAAAAACTGGAATGTTGGTAAAAATGGGCCGTGTAGTTTGCACTACACACTACAGAAGTGAAACTTCTAGCCACATGAATATAAACGTGTCACTCTCGCTAGCGTCGTGTCATTAGCCACGCGAATCCGTGCGTAAAAAGTTTCACTTCAAAAAATTACAAATTCTTGTACCATGGGTGTAATTTTGTAGACAATTTGACCTTTTCGAGACGTCAACAAAATTACACAAAAAACAATCGTATTTACATCCTAACTGTTTTCTAGTATTAACTGAAGGTCAATGTTAAAAGCTGCGAACGTGCATTTTTTTAATTTTAATGTTGCAGATAAGAGTTTTTAGTGATGGAAGTTTATATCTCACAAGAATTCAACTACATCATGCCGGGAATTATACTTGTCATGCGCAACGAAACAAAGATATTATACAAACTCACGTATTGACGGTTCATAGTAAGTTAATTTTAATTATTTTGAATAAACAAATATTACTTCCTTAATGAAAAATATTGATCAAGTGTACAATTAATGTTTAATATTTATAGCAATCCCTGAGGTAAAAGTTACACCACGTATTCAATCAAAAAGACCCGGTGAAGATGCGGTTATGTACTGCCACGTTGTAGGAGAACCATTTCCTAAGGTAGGTAGTTGTTGCCTAGATTATAGTAGAAGCGTTTGATTAAGTTTGGAAAGACAACTTTCAAGCCAGTAAATCATAGCAAAATTAACAACATTAATTGGGGAATAGTGAGATATTCTCTTGAAAAATTTTGCTCCAAAATAACATGTCAGCGTCTCTCAGAACCTGTCGATTTTTTTAATCAACTTGCAAACCTGTAAATCATAACAAAATAATAACATTAATTGGGGAATACTGAACTATTTTCATGAAAAATTGTGCTCCAATTTAATACGCCGGGGTCTATCAGACTCTGTTGATTTTTTTTTTCAACATTGTTATTGTTGAGATTATAAATCGGTCAAACTACTCAGAGAAGTCAACGTGCCCATTTTTGACTACTCTTTGATCGTTTAAAGAAATACTGGAAAACAAAACACGCTATCTCAAATTTAGAGCAAAAAAATCCTAGGAGAGACTATAAGCAACTTGCGGGTCAGTAAATCATAACAAAATTAACAGCATCAATTGGGGAATGGTAAACTATTTTCTTAAAAATATTGTTCCAAAATAGCACGTCAGGGTCTGTCAGACCCTCTCTATTTTTAATGGGGATGTTCTTGAGATTATAAGTCGCTCAAAGTACTCGGAGAAATCAACGAGTATCGTTTAAAGAAATGCTAGAAAACAAAACATGGTAGTTCAGGTGTAGAGCAAAAAGGTCCATTGAGGTCTAGTAGAACAGCAGATATAAAAAGTGTATAATATTAAATCCAGCAAGTGTATTTGAATGTTCAAATCAACTAAACGCATCTATTACAGGCATAGATGACAAGAATGTCTGTACTTAATTTTCTCTTTTCAATACTGAAAAAACTGAATTATGAATGAACATTTTTTTAGGTCGAATGGCTAAAAAATGACGAATCTTTGAGACTGGAACTTCCTCACAAGTATTATTTGGTCGGTAATGGGACTGCGCTCCGCGTAAGAAATATCGCTTACGCTGATACTGGAGCTTATATGTGCCAAGCCACGAATACTGGCGGATTAACACGAGATATCAGCTCCCTCGTAGTCCAAGAACAACCAACTCCAAGTAAGTCCCTGAGAACCGTACATTTGTATGTGTCTGACCGCGTTAAACTCGGAAAATATTCAACCGATTTTCTTCCGGTTTTCATAAATAGACAAAAAAAATAATTGGGTAGATTTTAGACTAGTTACCCGCAATTTTCATAACTATTGGAGTTATAAAATGTAACGTGCTGGCGAGCTGAAAATTAAAACAACTTAAATTTTTTTCCTAAACAGCGGCGTCGACTGAAGAAAGAAGATTTTTCGCATTCCACGAATGGGGAATGTCTGTTTATGAGCCATCGACTTGCCGACTCTTTCACCAAGTTCAAGCCACCGACATTATTCCTGGAACACAGGTAACATTTTAAAATTTTACTTTTATTTTTAGTTTCCGGACAGCTTCCATATCCGCTATTTTGAAAAGTATAAAGCATTTTAGTTTTCGCGTTTTATAAATCAAATAGTAAATTAAGCACGAAGAATGATTCAAAATTTCCAGAAGAAAGTATAACTTGTTATTAATTTTCAGGAATATGTTTGCGGAGACAAGGGCGTTCCTTGTAGTTGGGGTAGAGCAATTAACGTAGCAGATCGATACGTTTACGTGAGCCAACCGGAACGCGATCGTGTCCTAATCATCTCCAAAGTTCAGATGGTCGTGGTTGATGTGGTTGTTACCGATAAATATCCGGTAGAATTATTCTACGTGCCGCATTTGGATCAAGTCTGGGTTTTGAACTGGCGATCTGAGCACGATACTGGCGTGAAAACTATTCAAGTAATACGCGACGCTGGACAGAAGAGGAAGCATCATACCGTTCACCCGGAACCCATTGATGGACAGTTCGATTTGGTTAAAGGTCTTTTCATACCGGCCGCTGATCAGGTAAATTGAAATTACACATTTTATATCATAATGGACATGAACACATAACAAACGTAACGTAGATGGCAGCAGGTATATACCGGCCTAAGTCATGATTGGTTTTCACTAAGGAGCATAGTAAAAATAAAACCTACGTGTTTCTTCCAAAGTTGCGTGATTTAAACAATGGAATAATTCAATGTAAATATGTGATGTTTTAATGTTATAACCGTCATTTAAATAAATATAATTAGTTTTTCTACCTGTAGTTTCTCCTTCATAGTAAAATGGGCTTCAGTAACTATTTTTACAGCATTTACAGTAAAAGTTTTTCAGTTTCGGATCCTTTGGAAGTATACAATCTCTATAATTTGAATATTGCTAAACACAGTACATCGGCAAGCGTCAATGATTTATCATTTGAAATAAACTTAATTTGCACACACTGCTATGAACTATTCACAGACTCAGGTCGTTATATAGCTGGCGCCCCTAGCGGTAAAGTTTGGCAGTGCACAAGTCCATTGGTTCCTGAAGAACGGTCTCTCTCTCCCGCTTCCCCTCTGTCTCACTCTCTCTAACACGCACTTTGAAGATTTCAAGAAAGCATTTTCTTTAAAAAAAAATCAATAGTGATCGAAGAATGTCCAGCCCATTTGGTTTCGTTTTTGAGTACTTTTAATTGGCATTTCTTTTGCAATGATACTCTTCCTTTCATTTTTTTATAAAGACAACAAAATGACGAATCTATTATTTTGTTGCACTCTCGTCAAAATTAAAGTTTTGTATTGTTTTCAGGAATTGTCACATTACAACTACAAATATGGCTACGTAACGCATAGTAACCAGCGAGGTCTTTACAAATTAGATTTACCAAATTTGCGTTACACTCGGTCAGTGGACCTAACACCTTACAACTGCGTGCCAATCAGTGTTCAATTCTCTGCCCTTTGTAAGTATTTTTTCGAATATATAATGCTTAATAAATATAGGACAGGAATGTAAATCACAGAAAATTATTGACGAGATTTAAATAAATGCTACTATATTTTTATTAATGCATATTTCCAAATAACGTCCCTAATGTGGTATTATATCAAAGCTAGTAGTTATAGAGGCTGCCTCATTCCATCTGACTAATCAACGTATGCGCAGTAATCACGTCAGTTGGTGGATCGTTCATATTTTGATCAATCTATAATGACCATATCAAAAGTGTCATTTATATTTTGCTAAGACTCTCTCTTAGAAATCTCTTATTCTAAATATTCAATTTATTGCAAATAATTTCTTTGACATTTGTTAAAAACTGCCGTTAAAGTTTACAAACAACAGCCGTTGCCACACAACAATTCACAGGTTCGCCAGGGTGACGTAATCCCCCTATTACTATCCAACGGAACGAGGCGCCCCCTGTAATCTACTGACCTTGGTATTCGATTAGCATTGGCAATGAACATAAATGAATCAATATTACATAAGTTGTTTTTTTTTTCAGACGGTTTGGTAATACTGCAGTGCATTGAACCCGTGACTAATCGAGCTACTGGACAACTCTTGCTAGATTATCTAACTGACGCAGTAGTTGGAATGAAATTAACCCTGCCGGGTGTCCCGTACGTGTCACCTGACGCAAGACGACTCGTGACACTTGACCATACCGAAAACGGAGCTACGCTTGTTGTACAAGAAGTTACAGGTACTTTTATTATTTATTTTTACATACCCTTCAACAAGGAAGCATAGATTAATATTAATCGTTTCATGCAACAACCAAAATAAATTTTAATAACAATAGGAAAACTACAGTTTTGCTATTATTGTTAAGAAACGCCGATTGTTAGAATGTAATATTAGAAAATAAATCGAAATTTTCATCTGATTAATTCGTAACTCTCGGTACTGAAAGGGTTCATGTCTAGCGTTACAGAGTAAAATCTGCTATCGAATGATGTAAATTCAATGTTCCATTTGCTTTATTATGAAGGATTGACTGATGAGATATCGCACCGTGGACTAATTGAAAACTCATTCGGCCGCGAAAGTGGAAAGATTCGACTTTGAATCCCGACGGTGACAAACTGTTGTTCAAAAATAAAAAATTTTCTAATATAGCATTGTAACAAACCAGATGCGGAATCCCATCTACAATAAGAAATCTAAAACCTAAAGTAACTGAAAATGTCGAAGAAGCAATAGAAGTACAAAAGAAGAAAAACAAATACTACTATGACAAGAAAAGTAGAATACTTCCAGAATTAATAATAGGACAGCCAGTGGCAGTGAGACTAAACTCCGAAACTTCGAAAGAATGGATCCCTGGAATAATAGAAAAACCACTCGGTGACTCTTCGTATATCGTCGATGTTCAGGGTACAAGCTATCGTAGAAGCCGTATAGATATCATGCCACACGAGTATGACTTACCAAGTCATATCAAAAACAGGGATTCTATAATAGAAATTAAAAACCCGGGTCGCAGTGCCAAAACCCTGCTGACAATATAGTGTATTTGCTTATACAGGCCGTGTGGCTTTATTTTGCGAGCTTAAGTTGGTTTTTGGCCAAAATAAAAAATTTTACTCCTTAATACACCCCTTAAAATAACATTTTTTTTTCTTAATTGCAATATTATTATCAATCGAACCACTATACCAAATTATATACACTTTTCAGTAAATAATTCACTATCTGCAAACTAGTCTTTCTTAAAATTTTTAAATCCGGTCCTGTACGGTCGATTTTATTAAAATTTTAGGGACACATTTTAATTACTGCCAGAGGGTTAAATTTCAATTTTGAAACGATTCGGAGAATTTTTTCGGTATTTTAGGGCCCAAAAACATTTTTCAACCCCTAAAAACTACCCTTAAGATGGCCCGATTAGGCCCACTTTAAATAGGCTTCTTGCGGTGATGGATTTCAACACGTGGGCCAAATTTAGTTGAAATCAATTAACTCTTTCGAAAGTTATTGCCCGCACACATATATATATACGTATATATATATATATATACGTATATATATATATATATAAATATATATATACATATATATATAAACATTTTTAAAAATGGTGCCAAAGTGTTTAGGAGGTTATGAAACGTCGAGAAATTTTGGACCGACCCCTAGGTCCCGCCATCCGACCGACGCCAATAGTGTATGTTGCCATATGGCAAATACACTAACAATCAGGTACCTACATCGACGCCAATGACAGATCAATCCATCACTCTACAGAATCAATCGGACTTCAAAGGATTCGGTCCTAACGGAGATGTAGAAAGCATGAAGACCCCACACCTGACACCATGTTTTATTATGCTATTTAATAAATCTAATTGTAATTTTTATACAACACTATAGGTTTTATACTTCATAATTATAGCAAAATAGCATGTCTTGTCATTACACATTCGCACTTGCTCTTGCGAATAACACCGACTTGTTTATGTCCGTTGCCAAGCATTCTTATATGCTACATTATACAACAACAATCATTGCAATATTAGAAAAAATGTATTTTCAAAGACTGTCACCGTCCGAAACGTTCCATTTTCGCGGCAGTTAATCTTTCTCATAATAAAACAAATTGTAATAGTAAATTCACAAATTGCGAGAGCTAATTTTTATCTTGGATAACGCTAGACATGAACCTTCACAGTACTGAGAGTTTATGGGTGAATTAAAGATGAAAACCGTTGCTAAAACTTATTATTACATGTTAATGTTGTCTTCATTTTACAGCAACTGGTCTCAAATTTTCATTTGATGTCAAGACATCGCTAAATATTAGCGACATAACATTTTATCCATCCCAAACTACACACAGCTATGATTTGTATGCGAGTGCAAGTGAGAAAGAAGACATCTTATTCCTGAATCTTCTTTCGGGAAAAGTCGAAATGATTACTGGTGTCGGCAAAGCCATGCCACCCAATCTAGCGCAATGGGGGAATCCCAATAGACCTATCACTTCATCAGGTAAGAATCACGTATAATATATTTATATTTATTGTGAAAATGAAATTAAAATCTATATAATGATATAAATTAAGACTTGTCAAGCATGGACCAGTACGACCAACACACCTCAAAATACTAGACCGGCATAAACCAGCAACTTTTAGTGCGGGTTCACGAGCGACACTAGATTGCTTCAGCACGGAAATTGCAGGTTGATGGTTGTTGTTGGCTGCTGATTGCTGGTTTCAGGTGCTAGTCTAATATACGTTTCTCCGATAAATAACGCACAGGCTTTTCTGTTCCATACTATACTAGTCATGCTGGTCCATGCTTGACAGGTGTGCGCAGTCTTTTACAGTGATATTATATACTGTTTTTCCGTGGCGTGTTAGACCGCTTGTGTTAAATATTTAACGCAAATAAACAGCCCGGACTCGCATAAGAAGTTACACCAAAAAAAGAATCCTAAATCCTCGTCAGAACGATATTGTTAATTTTGGGTGTTTTAAGATTCGCTCGACTCTCGTTATTTTCTTTTGTTTCAACGAGCTGGGTAGAGTAGTGGTGACAGCACTAGACTCGCATTCGGAAGGTCCGGGTTCGAATTCCGGCGGGGGCAGATGTGGCTGGGACTTTTTCCTACTGCCTCTCGCCGAGAAACTGTAATTCCTGATTGAGGTTTTCCATGGTTTGCCTCAATTAATTCCAGATAAATATCGAGATGGTTCCTTATTTGAGGCCATGGCCGATTACCTATCAAACTCCTAGTTCAAAAATTACTTACCTTATCCTAATTTCCTATAATTCCTTCATTCGCCCATTGCTATTAGGTACATAAGTTGAAGTTTTAAAAATGTAGAAAAATAACGGGAAGTGTGGTAGATGGAAAATAGTAATGGTGCGAATGGCGTCTGTTATGACATAAAGTCGAGAAACGGACGTTAAACGCATTATTATTATTATTATCATTATTATTATTATTTTCTTTTGTTTCAGGTCAGTTTGGCCAGTTCATGGTGACGCCTTCAAATTCGGCTTTGTTCGTATTGAACGGTCGTACACGAACTGTAAATTGTGAAATTGGAGGTCTCACACGTCCGCGAGCCGTCGTTTGGACAACGCTGCAATATCACTGATCTGCCTCAAAAACAGATTTATGTACTTAAACTTATAAATGTAGATCAAAAAGGTGTGAGTATGTTTCTATATTAATTTTAATTATCTCTATTTGTATGATTGACTTAATTATTACTGTGAATAATGTATCTCTCTGCGTTTTACCAATGTTTCTTTCAAAAATAAATTTACAAAATTTATTAAGCTGTCCTGTAAATTTGCTCTTAAATATCACACACAAAACGAACTTGCCAAATGAAAGTATACTATTTTAATCCCGAAGTTCTGCGTTTTCTAAACTGGGATCCATGAATTTATCCAAGGGGACTCAAAATTCATCTCCAAGATTTGTAAAGCAACGCGAACAGGCCGGACAGATGTTTTTATGATTCAAAATACGTCACAAATTTAAAAATGTTGTAGCTTCTGGCAGTAAATTTAACTATGAAAATAAATCATATTAACAAATCATATGTTCGGCGCGCTTAACACAGCTATTTTCAAGGTCTTAGGAATTATTTGACTAGCCAACATCAAAGTGCCGACAGTAGCGTGAATCTGCTGATTTTTCTATATACTGTGGCACTGCAGTCGTGGATAGAAAACGTCGTACAGAAAACTTAATGAAACATTTGTTTAGTTTCTTTTTCGTCAGTTTCTAAACGAAAACTTACCGATAGAGCAAATTTACGGAACAAATAATTTAGTGTTAAAACAATGTAAATAATAATAATAGTGATGGTTGCTACATAGAATTTTTTTGCATTTTAAGAAAAGTTAATTTAATAAAAAAAATATTGCACTGCCGTCAAATGAATATTCAAATACAATAGTTAAATATTTGGCATTTATTAATTATTATTATTTCACTAATTACTCTATATTCAGTAAAAATTGATTAATTAACGAAAGGAAGATACTTTCTTTCATTTTATAGCAACATAACCATTACAATGAACATCTTTTTATATTTTTATAAAACTGCGAGAGAAAAAAAATGGACTCCACATCATAAAAATATTTTTTTAGAAACCATCACTGAAAAAAATATATACCATATCATTTTTTATTTTAAAAGTGTTTTAAGTATAAATCTGCTTAATAATTACTTACAAAAATGCCACAAATGGCGTTCAATTTTCATTTTATTGCATTGTTTGAACAAAATAGTTTTTTACTTTGTTTACTTAAACAGTATCGTAGCTAAGGTCATGAGCGCCCTGGACAAGATTTTAATTTTGCGCCCCCCAAATCCTATTTTGTAGGAAGAAAACTAATACATGCAGGCTGCGGGTCTGCGAATGCGCCCCCTTGAAGTGTGCGCCCCTGGCGCTTGCCTCCGCGACCAACCCCTAGCTACGATGCTGTACTTAAATAGTTTCTCTAGTCGATATTGTAAATGTCTAATTGATAAATGTGCATTTACGTATGTATTTTGTTATTTTATAAATCGCACAAAACTTAATAGTTAATTGGAGTACTATGAAATTCTTATATGAACTGCTTTGCTTCACAAATAAGTATTATAGAAAACAATCAGATAAAGTGAGGCAAGTGCGTCTCCGGGGCTAGTTCAGCAAAGTGATAATTTCCTAATGCTTGTTTAGTAAGCACTGACACCTACTAGGCAAAATAGTTATTCTCTCAGTTACCATATTGAGCTGTCCGGATTTTTAAGAGCTGTACATTACTCTAAACTTTATAAATTGTAAGATTCGCACTTGCCCCATTTTATCTTAAATTATATTTAAAATGGCACTGTTACAACGTTTTTCTGTATAAAATGGCTGTAAGTCATTTTTGTAAGTAACTCATTTTCCAAGTTAACTTTTTCCGTAAAGTCGATTATTTTAAATATAAATATGTCAAAGTTCTTAAAGTTTTACACTTATCCAACTAAAGTATTGATTGAAGAATCAAGGAAATCGGTAGCATAAAGGTTCACACCCACTAAATCGACTCGGCTCGGCTCGGCTCGGCTCGATTAGTAGTTTTGGTTTACATGAAGTTAAATGAGTTTCCACGCACTAGTCGGCTCGAATCGACGCGGCAACTTCTAGTGCGCCTATAAACCAGTCCGATCCGATTTAGTGGGTGTGGACCTTAAAGCATAGGCTTTTAGGGGAAGTCCTGTTCTTCAGCTACTTATAAAAGTGCCATCTTTACTCTGATCCCAATTTAACATCACATTACAAAGTCGTAAATTGAAAATTACTACTGATTAACATAAATTAGAGCGTCTGAGATAGGTGTTAACTTTAATAATTTAAAAAATACTACTAACCAAATATTTTAAAACAGTTTTTTGTTACTTTAACTTCTATGCAACAGCTCTTTCTAACAATAATATGTGCTGCTTTTTAACATAAATATGTAAATAACAAGTTGCAAATTTATTTTTTAGTAGTTAAAAAGAATTTACAGATTGAGAATGGGCTAGTAATAATAGTTTACTATTAAAAAAACGTGCGATAGCAAACAGCGTTATTATTAGAAATCAAACTAGAAAACGGAAAAATACTTTGCGGTCAGTTAAAATCGGATTCAAACATTTTCACTCTGGTTTTATGTTAATTATATCGACAATTAATATCCTTTTTTACATTGACTTAAAAATGTACCTTAAAAATGGGAAGTCATTATTCCTTTTTAACTTTGACGACCTTGTGATAAGATACCAGGCATTTTTTACCAGAAAACTGATCAATAGCTTAATGTCTTAATGACATTCGGGGTCGTCTTAAGCCAAGTAGGGGCTCATGGCACTTTCCGATATGTGAGGCCACTTTTACTGAGAGGTTATTAACAGACATAAAAAAAAACATTCCAGTTTTGATTATAATTTTGTCGCGGAGCTAGGGGGGCCAATGGATCACGGAATCTTGGGTGTAAGCCCAACGAGCCCATGCGTAAAGATAAACGTAATGAAATCATTAAATTAAAAAAAATTATAATGAGCCTCAGGTCTCACCCCATAAGCCCACATAAGAAGTTTAAATTCTTTAGTTTTTAATATTATTCCCAAGTTTTTTTTTTTTATGTGAAACTAATTAATAATATTTACACATACTTAGCAACACACTATAAACTCCTGTCCTTGTCAGTTTCATGTAATTTAGGACACAAACTAACTTCCCCTTTCGGGGACGATTCTACTTCCCCTCGATTTCTTACCTTTTTCAAATAGATACGTCGCTAAAGAAGTTAAACTTCAAAAATGGCGATCCATCGGTCTGTGTTTAACGCTAACAAGGATACCAGACTAATAACTCAAAATTGTCAGTATGAATGACATAATTTTATGCGAAATAATTTGTGTCATGAATATCAAACAATTAATATTTGCATCTCTTATAGTCATAGTCAAACTAAAGCCAAATTTTAACTGGCAGCACAGTATTTGAAAACTGGGGTCTTAAATGTTAAAATATGTACTTTATTTTTGCATTAATTTAGTGAAAATAATCCTGTAATAACCATCTGTCCAGGAAATTAGTGATTTTTCCTTATAGTAAAGAGATATAGGATAATCATCGTTTGTAGCGATTTGATACATAATCGATAGATATAGGGTAGTGTGATGTGACTGCAAAATGAAATATCATTGTTACGTATAATAATTAATTTAATTTAATTATTGTTGTACTAACTCTGCAAATTATGAGCAAAAAATACAGACTGTTCTGAAACTTAAATTTAGTATTACAACAGACTCGATTCCTTATTAAAAAAATCATAGTTTGCTTAGGCAACTCCTCCTCTCTCCACTTATTTAATGTACTTAAAAATGTTGCCGCTCATCAAAGTTGGCCAGTTTTAGACCATTCGGCAGTGCCGGATTAAGCCAGCGCGGAGTCTGTAGCAAATTCTGTCAAGGGACCCTTGGTTTGCTTTAGGTTCTCAAGTTTAGGGTATTAAATAAAACAAAACTGTTACAAATAAACTTTTCTGGATTTAATATGGGCAAATTTAGAGATAACATTTTCAATATCGACTTCTTTAAGCAAATGAATTTATATTTTATAATAAATCAACCAACCACAGTAGATTGAATCGTGACTGAGTTAATAAAATTTAAATAATTCGCCTGTTTTCTCGAAATACTTATAATCGATATTATATTAAAATCGATTAAAAAAGTACAATCTCGGCTACGTAAACTCGCAAAATAAATGTATACCTATATAAAAAATAAAAATCTGGCCGCTTGAAGGGTAGAAATGTGATATAGATGCTAGTCTAAATATATCGATTATAATTAAACATTAGAACATTAACGTTAAAAAGTTCGTAAAATACCTATACTTATTTTTACGATTTAACGTGACGAAATCGAGTTTTAGATTTTTAAGTGGAAGTGAGGCATAGCCTAAGCGCTTCGCGTTTAAGGCATGCAAGATATTTTACGCTCCTATCTAAATTAATACTTTTTTATTACGGTCAGACAGGCGTTGGGGCGCGGGGCCCGTAGCATTTGCTACTCTTGCTACGTGGCTAATCCGGCACTGGGCCTTTGTCTAATAGATCTATGATCTATGCAGTTAGAAAAAGCGATAGAGATAAATACCACGCAGTTCGTGTTGAAGGTAACAGTAACTGGTACACGATTTGTTCTGCATATTATTATGGCAGCGACGAAAAATAATGGGCGGAATGTGTGTATATTTTAACGTGCTCGACCAATCGACCTATTCGGTTAGAGCGATCGTTTCGTTCTGCGCATTGTGTGCGGTAGTGACATAGCTCGCCCGGATAGATGTATGTGCTTTGCCTATGGAGTTGTTGGTCGCTCACTTAACGAAAGTATATCTTTTTTATTGCTTCTTAGGCCAAACTTAGCATACTGTAAAAAACGTACTGTAGTCTCACCGCGGCGTCCAGGAGAGTGGATTCGGCTAAAAATAATAAGCCGAAGGAGAGGAGGGGTTAAAAGCACTGACTTAACGAGCAACGACTTAAATAGTTTGATCTTTACATTTTCAAAATTACAAAAAAGCGGGTAATTGACGAGCCTGGGCACAAAAAAATTCAATTATCCAGAGGACAGCCTGTATAAAACTTCAAGCATTTCTTTTTTAATTTTTTTAACTATTTCATATTTATAACGAAATGTTTGTACGTCTTAATCAAATGTTGAAAATGTTTCATAATTTTGGAAAAATCGTACTACCTTGAAATTAGAATTCTAGATAAGCCTGCCGTCCAGAAATCTGTACTGCCTGCCGTTAATGCAGCTAACAAACGGCATTACATATACATTATGATTACTTAGAATGCAAAGTTTTTTTGGCGGCGGCATAATTCAGCACAGTTTTGCTCATAGTGGGCGGAAGACTGTAAAATTGAAAATAATGGGGTGTTTAAAATTATTTTGTTTATGCCGGAAGTACATAATTTTTGTTTTTGCATAGATTTTTAAATGACACTATGAATGGTAAAAGCAGATTGAATTTTTAAATATTTATCAAACATAAATATATTTTTTTAGTATGCTAAATTATAAAACATCTAAAATGAATGCCGAGTTTATCAAAATGTTTGGTTCCTGGTACGCTAGTGTTGGGTTTCTGATACGACTTCAGCTTTTAATCTTGATTTAAAACTTAAAGACCCATCAGAATCCGAACATATCTAATTTGAAACCAGAAGCCTGACATTATTATTTTTCAAAAAATAAAAATAAATACGGTAGAGTGCTTATAACTGCTCATGAAAATCTTAAGTCCAATTTATAATTTTTAGCAATTGCCAAATCTCAAAAGAAATATAATTTTTCTGTCTCATTTCATACAGTCGAACTCATGTATTTTCAATACCATCTATTATCAACTGATTTTACTCACGTATTTTCAAATGTCGCAAAGTGTCTTCTCTTACGCTGCTCAGCCAGTGGAAAAAAATAAGAAAATGTCAAAAATATAAAAAGAGTTTTGATTGGTCTATGACTGCCACGAAATGGAGATGTGGAAAATACATGAGCCGATTAGTCCCAAAGGTTGAAAATACTTGACTTCTACTGTACCTATTTATTTTTTCGTACTTTCTTATTGTATCAACCTTTTTGATACAAAATGTACAAAACCCTTTTGTTTGATTCTTTAATTTCTTCCCCAATTCTTATTACCAAATTTTATCACTATGCACCGTGTGGCGTAGCAAATGTCATGGAAAGTTAAATTGTTTAAACAATTCAAATCAATAACCAATAAGCATCTTTGTTAATTGTCGAAAAAAATACGCCTTTCGTGCAGTGCTGGATTTAGGATTCAACCGAAGGGGCAGCTGTTCCATAATTTAAAAAAATACAATTTGCGTGAAACATCCGTTTTGCTACCAAGTCAGTGACGAACCCTAAACCTAATTCAATTTTCTACAACGATAATAAATACAGAAATACATATTTTCTACTTAGAACGCACTAAAAGTCAAAAATTGAGGTTGATCCGGTTATCCACTAAACAGCTGACCTTCACGTTCCAAAATCCAGCATTACTGTCATTAATTAATTTCGTCATAATTGCAAACCATATTCCGTAATTCACTTTTAAATTAAAAATAAAGGACTGAAGAATTACTGCAGCCTATAAAAAAACAAAAATTAAATATGTGCATTGTGTGACTACACACTTTATTAGATATCTCTTAACGCTTTTGTTTCAAAACAAAAGCCTCTTGATACGAAAGTGATCTATAATGTATGTATTTCACTTATGTGCTTTTATGTGTTAAATATCGGTGTGATTAATAATTAATAATATAATATTTTATTACTCCTCTCTCAAAACCACTCCTCCATATCTCTCTTATAATTGATATTCAATTTATCATTCTGATTTTGTACAATATAACGTTCAAAGCAAACTATTAAATTTCTGTCTATACCAAAAACATCTCACACGCGGTTCAAAATTCCTCAGCTTTATTATATGCTGAAAATATGTCAAATTGTCATAAAAATGCAGCTCGTATCTTATGGGAGTAGAGGCTATGAGTCTTTCGAACGGGAGGTGTAAATCACTGGCAGTTATGCGGATCCGTTGATCCGTCGGCTTAAAAAAAAGTGAGTCGGCTCTCACGGATCTTCTGTCGGAATCGGCTCTTTGAACCGGTTCAGATCTGAGTTACCCAACCCTACGAGCTCGTATCTTAAAAAACTAGTATGTCAGGGCACTTGTTTGTCGAGATACCACTGTAGAGGAATTCAACTTGCAGGACTTCCTCTACTTGTAGTCGTTACTCAGCCAGCTGAGAGAAACATCGATCTAAAAAAATTAATTCAGTATTCTTGTGACTGGACTGAAAGATTTCGTTTATCCCGTGTCGCGCGAACTACGGCAATCAACATAACAGAAGAAGAATAAAATAGTACCTACAAAATATCTTACAAATTTCATTGACAGAGATTTGTTTAGTTTCTTTGTAGCATTTACGATTTGCAAAATGAGTTTGATATAATAGATTTATGTAAGAAGTAATTTTTTAGAATAATCTTAAGAATCTAATCTATATACATGATCTCTTACTCTAGTCACAGCTTCTCATTGTATAGTCTTGCATTTTTCAATTTAATATTTTAGAAGTACCTTAATATAGACTTAAAATATTATAATAACTTAACTATTTCACTTACCTTTACTAAATTAGATTTTTAATTAGTAATTGTAACTCCTAAAGTTTTCATAAACCTATGTTTCAATTGTTTTGAAACGTCCTTTTGTTTTACAAAATACTATTTTTGTATAGCAACTTCTTGATTATTAATTTCTAAAACTGAAATTCTACTTGTCTCAAGCGTTCAATGTTTCCGTAAATCACCTTCAATAAAAAAAAGACGGCATTGCTACCCACGTACCTGTTTACTAGTCGAACGAAAATATTTCCCCAACTAACAACATACATTTTGAACAGTAGAATAGCTATAGTTTGCTACAATTGTTAAGAAACACACATTGTTACAATGCTATATTAGACAAAATTTTTAAACAAATGTCACCGTCGGGACTTAAACCCGAATCTTTCCCCTATTGCAGTGAAATGAGTTAACTGTCGCATAATGTGAAATAAGTTACAAATACGCTTTAAATATGAGGAAGATTGATTGTTTATTGATATGTAACTGTAGAGTACCTAACTGATAACTTATTGCGCCGCGATAGTGGAAAGATTCGGGTTTGAGTTCCAACTTCCAACAGTGACGGTGTTTGAAAATAAAAACAATGAATCTTTTTTAACAATACTATAACTACCTACTGTTTATTAATTTAGTCTTATGGACTATACCGTAGTGAATATTTTACTAATACATTTTGAATTTAAATTAACTAATAGACACGATAACTACCGTGTAGATTTGCCGTTTCGTCACAAATCAACAGGTACAGTTCGTTGTCTTTCACGACGCTCGTGTGCTGCGAAAGATACGAAAAGGCAATAAGTTATAGTACGCGCCATGGATCTAAAAGACTCGGAAGTTACATGCAAATGGAGGTACAGTCGGTTGAAAAACTACAAACTCGCGCTATATTATTATTTTTAATTTTTCCTTAGTCTGAAGGTTTAATTCCTTGCATAGAGTCATCCAAAAAATTATTTTTCGTGCTTGTCTATGCAAAACTGTATTAGGCATCTTGATCAGTTATCAATCAAAAAAACAACTTAACAATAGCGTACTGAACAGTACTTTATAGCAGGAAAACGACAAGTGACAAGACAACGAGCGATAACCAATCACCGACGAGCGCACGTTCTGTGCCGGTAACTGGGAGGTGGTGGGAGTCTTCCTTTCCCACAAAAGAACTGGGACGGCTCTAAAATATGCATTTGCGACGCTGTTTGTGACTAACTTCAGAACCTTTTAGAACCGTGGCGAGTATTATAGCTATTTCGATTGTAGCGAATGGAAGAATCACGTGATTTACGGACACATTGAACGATTAGAACCTTAACTAAGTCCGTCTTTGTTTTTTCCTCGTATTTCTAACAAAAAAGAATCCAGATATGTCATATTTAAGAACGTTAATAAAATATGTTTCTTAGAAAATGTTTTAATATAAATAAAAATATAATTTTGTAAAGTGTTGAAAAATTAAGACATTAAATTAACAATTTATCACTTTTTCGGGTATCGATCATATAGCTATACTGTATCTAATAAAAAAATCTAGTTTTTAAAAATTAATAATTAATTTAATAAATTGGCTGACTGTAAAAAGTATGTATGGTGCATTAATTTATATACAAAACAATTAACATTAATAAAAAAAACTGTTGGAAACATATTACTTATTTTTACCATTCTTTTTTATATTTTTTATTTTATGTTTATTCAGATCGTTTTATAAAACAAGTAAGATAGAAGACACAACTATTCGAATTTGATTCCTTGGGCCAGCGGAAGTTCACGTGAGTGGTTAATGGTTATGGTAGATCTTCTCATATATTGTTTCCATGCGTCACTTCCGGATTCACGACCACCACCCGTATGTTTTTCTCCGCCAAACGCACCGCCGATTTCAGCCCCCGATGTTGGAATATTTACATTGACTATTCCACAGTCAGATCCGTGCGGGCCGATCCACTAAACAAGTATATAAAGTAATTTTATAACTCTGAAGTATTTTTAAATTCGAATTTTGCAAAAAATTGCATTTCAAAGCTGTAACAATGAAACTGTTTCGCTAACATAACCCCGCCATTTTTATTTGGCTAAGATACGGTTTAAAGACCGCGCGCACTATTGATGAGAACCGATTACAAATTTGAGAACCGGTTTTACTGATTACTTTGAGAAAAAAACGGTTTTTTAGCTATTTTTAGGTTGTTTTTTTTTTTTTTGTTACTTTTTAAAGAAAGAACAAAACATTGAACATTTTTACTTGACCTGATAACAAACTAAAACTTTTTTGAAGAAACGCGAGAAATAACCCTACATACGCAAGAAAACGACAGAACTGAGTGCTGTTTGTCAACAGTGCTGTGATTCCCCTTTCAAAGACAAAATAAACTTGATCTGACCTTGGTGTTCGGATACATGAATAATGAAACACAAGTGAGTCCAAAAGTAATTGGTTTTAGTAAACAAAACCCGGTGTTTATCAGTTTTTACAAAAACCGTATTGTTTTTTTAGTTTTTCTAAAACCGATTCACATCACTAGCACGTACTTAATAAGTATGAATCAGCTTAAAAAATGTTTAACTACATGGTTTTGCTGAAATTCTAGCTTTACAGTTAAAAACATTTGACTATCAAGCTACAACAGATATAGTTCACCATTTTAGCTAGAAGAGCTATTTTGCCTCTGACAACTTGATTGCGCTGTGTCTTAGTTATTTACGCAAAATTTTACATAAATGGATAAACTACTTAACCGAGTTGAATATTCTAGTTAATAAAATGACATCTACTGTATTTGAAATAGTGAAGGAACGTTTGGTTGAGGTCTTGAGGATCATGAAATAAGCTTTACCAATATTACGCTAGTGGCCAACGTTTCGAAAAATTTATTTTTATCTTCAGGACCTTAAGCTGGTTAAATGGTGGTATATTCTTAGAACAATTTACCACCACTTGACCAGCTTAAGGACCTGAAGATGAAAATATTTTTTTCGAAACGTTGGCCACTAGCGTAATATTGGTAAAGCTTATTTCTTGATCCTCAACCAAACCTTCCTTCACCGTGACATTCTATTGGATCAATACTACACTGTATTTTAAATATACTTGCAACTAATTTAAATGATACCAACCTCAAATATATTCGTTAGACTTTGAGTAAACAGACTAGACGATAATCCTTGAGAGACTTCATTGTTCCATTCGATAGCTTCTTTCAAATTTGATGTTTTTAAAACGTAAACGATTGGCGCGAAACATTCCGTATGTACGACTGTACTGTCGTGTTTAAGGCCAGATATTATTGTCGGTTCCACAAAAAATCCTGGTCGATTAAGTGTCTAAAAAGATTAAATCTTATATAAAGTTCCATTTTTACATCAGTATGTTTGTCCGTTCAACCAATTACGATTCGGTTTTCACGGTTATGTAAAGAATTATCCTGAGGGTGGTTTAATCTATATATTATTTTAAAAAATCACTGCCTAATACGAAATGAGTACGGTCAATACTGAGCTTAACTGCTAGAGTAATGCAAAAATCAGAATGACGCCAAATTTATTTATTATAACAATTGTTACGAAGTTCGTAGTATTCTATTCAAGTAATTATTATGCCTAGTCAATTTTATTAAGAAATTTTTATAAATAGTCCGTTAACATCATCAGATGAACGAGACGCAGGCAACCTATCATACGTTTCTGTGCACGTTGCTTGCAGTGTAAAATGTGGTAGTTAAGGCTGTCGGAACGCTCTGAATTTTGTTTGTGCTGAGACCCAGCGGTAAGGGGCGAGGTAGATATAAGACATATTGTGGGTGTGACCTTCTTTAGCTCTGTCTCGTTCAAATCATCCGCACGTTTCAATTTTTGACTGGTGCCAACTACAAGGCCAAAAATTTTTTTTGCAAGGGTGCCGCTGTCAATTGATTACTCAAATTTTTGGAAATATTTTGAAGATTTAAAAAACTTTTCCGAAAAAGGAAGAGTCACTTTAGGTTTGTGATGGAACAGTTTTGTGAAATAAGTACGAATAAGGTCATTGTGTGACATTGAAAACGTGTGTTTTTTTAGCATAATTAATGCCAAATTTTTTCTAGTAAATCGTACATAAATTACAAAAGTAGTCCATTAGAGACCTAGATTTGTCCTTTATCTTCCTTATAGAGAAAGAATTTTTGCAGAATGTTGACGAATAAGACTACAATCAGTTGACAGCCGAAGCTCTATTTTTGGCTTAAATTCAGAGCGTTCCGACAGCCTTAATTTGTGTCCTAATAAGTTTACCCAATTTGAAAAAGAGTGGTAGGTGCGATTTTGCGATTTTACAAGATTTTCTCCTATTCGGAATCTTATTTTATATAAAAAAAACTATGACTGAGAAACGTATAGCTACATAGATTTTTTTAAATACAGTGTATCCGAGAAACTTAAGAGAAGTTTAAATAATACAAATTTTCTTTTTCACTAACCTTTCCACCAAACTCGACGGTTCCGCCTTGTCGTACAGCTTCGGCAATTGTTTGTTCGTAATTGTTAACAGCCACCGGCGAATGTAGAGGACCCAGTAATGTATTTTCATCCAGTGGATCTCCTATTCTTTTTAAAACTTGCGAATATGCGCTCTTTAGTCGAGATAGCACTTGATCATAAACCTATTTAAAATCAATGTTTAAGTTCGATTAAAAATAACTTTGTTTGACTGCGACGAAACATTGATCGCCAAAGAAGAAAAAATCCGAGTTGAAAAAAAACGGTCAAGGACGAGCTGAACTCACGTGCAGAAAGTTCCATACCATTTCGTTTTCCATGAAAACTTTAAGAGACAGGATTTTCGTTTAGATTTTTCTGTAAGCTATGAGTGAGCCGCTATATTTCCTATTTTTTTTAAATTTTATATTCTTCATAATGAGCCTTTTCGTTTGATACATCATATAATACACTTTTTTTAATTTTCTAATTTTTTCCCCAAAATTAATCTCTAAAATCAGACTTCGTTTCTTTACGCTATATACGTCCGTAATTGGGTTACCTAACTATATATATGAAGTAATTTCAACTTTTTTCGTCTAAATAAGCTGTGACAGACGGAAAAATAGACAGACAGACACGAAAGTGATCTTATAAGATTTCCGTTTATTCATCTGATGTGCGGAGCCCTAACAAGAAGAAAATAGTGTGAAAATATAAGCAGTAGACTGAAATCCCCAAAACAAAAAGAAATCTAGACAAAAGAAATATTAAACGGAACAAAGGAAACTGAAAAATAATATGTTGGTTATACAGGATGTCCCATTTTAATTTCCCACCCCGAATAACTTTTGACAGTAACCTTGAATGAAAAATTGTTAATTTTGAGCTTTTTGTACCCAATAGAATAATTAAACTTTTCTCGATGAAAAATCTAACTTGTGGTTCTCTTCTAAACCTCACCATTCTCGAGTTAAAAATTCAAAAATTTTGAAATTTTCAATTTTGCAAGCTGAATTAGTCGAAAAAGTTTACGCATTTACAAAAAATGGTTCAGATAAAAGTTGAAACTTTTATCTGAACCATTTTTTTAAATGGAACTTCCTATTTTTTACTTCGGCAATCGATTGTACGTAAACAAATATGAATATTTGTTTACGTACAATCGATTGCCGAAGTAAAAAATAGGAAGTTCCATTTAAAAAAACAAAGTTGACCTTGAATGACCTTGAACCTTGTATCCAAGGTCAAAAGTATTAGTGCCATCGAATGTCCCCCTCCAAGCTGGACAACTTTTGTGCCAAACAATTTTTCATTCAAGATCACTGTCAAGTTATCCGGAGTGGGAAATTAAAATAGGACAACCTGTATAAAGGGGATACGATATCGGCTATTCTGAAGCTTAGGAATATTCTGTTGTTCTAAATCGGAACTATATGTTTTCATCTGAATATCAAAATTGTAACACAAAAAAAATTAACATTAATATAAAAAAAACCCGGGTCGCAGTGCCAAAACCCTGCCGATAATATAGTGTATTTGCTTGTATAGGGCCGTGTGGTTTTATACTTTTATTATGTGAAATTAAGTTTGTTTTTGGGCAAAATAAAAAATTTAACCCCTTAATACACCCCTTAAAATAACATTTTTTTCTTAATTGTAATATTATTATCAATCTAACGTCTACACCGAATTAAATACACCCTTCAATAAATAAGTCACTATCTGCAACTAGTGTTTTCATAAAATTTGTAAATCCGGTCCTGTCGGGCCGATTTTATTAAAATTGTGGGGACACTTTTTGTTCACTACCAGAGGGTTAAATTTCAATTTTGAAACGATTCGGAGAATTTTTTCGGTATTTTGGGGCCCAAAAACATTTTTCAACCCCTAAAAACTACCCTTAAAATACCCCGATTACGCCCATTTTAAATAGGCTTCTTGCGGTGGTGGATTTCAATACGTGGCCCAAATTTCGTTGTAATCAATTAACTCTTTCGAAAGTTATCGCGCGCACACATATATATATATATATATATATATATATATATATATATATATATATATATATATAAATATATATATATATATATATATATATAAATATATATATATATATATATATATATATATATACATATATATATAAACATTTTTAAAAATGGTGCCAAAGTGTTTAGGAGGTTATGAAACGTCGAGAAATTTTGGTCCGACCCCTAGGTCCCGCCATCCGACCGACGCCAATAGTGTATGTTGCCATATGGCAAATACACTAATAAAGAGATTTGAATAAGTTTTTGCCATTAATATCGTAACTAACTCTAATGACACAAAGGCATGTGAAATTCAATTATTCTTTCTAGTACCTTTTCGTGTAAAATCAAACGTCGTGTGGTGGTGCATCTTTGACCTGCTGTACCAACGCAAGCGAAAACCGCTGCTCTGACCACCATGTCGACATCAGCATCTTCAGCAACAAGAAGTGCATTATTACCACCCAACTCCAATAAATGTTTACCGAATCGTTTCTGTATTTCGACACCGACCTACGACAAAACATAAACCTTTAATTTGTCATTGCGTTAATAAATAACCACAGCCGACTAACAAAACAATATTCTGTAGTCGGAAGCCTGAGCACATTTCCAAAAATCTGACGACTGGTGAATCATTTTCTCGACTATGAGTATAGGCTTTCAAAATTTGTTGCGGTCTTAAATTTCGAAAAACTACCTAAGATAAAAAAAACGGATGATGTCGAGGGACGCCCGACAGAAGCGATAAGGGTCTACGCATGTACTGATTTGGATTCGGGCACCAGCTAAGCAAGCGTGGATAGAAGGAGCGCGTGTCACAAAAAAGCACACTAGCTGAACAAGCGGGTATAGAGCGCGCGCTCGCAGTTAACAGTGACGCATTACATTTTTTTCTCGCTTTATTCCCCAACAACAAAGCGCGCAGCGTTCGAAAAAAAGCTTCGCTTCAAAACTATCCAAATTATTTATGACCAGTCTCCTTCTACAATAACTCCTAAAAGATAGCAGTCAAAAACAAATAAAAAAGCTGACCTGCTGACCGACTTTGGTGCTACCGGTAAACGATAATAGCTTAATACGTGGATCCGAAGCCATTAATTTTCCGATTTCACTGTTGCCACCACACAAAGTTGCAACTGCACCAGATATTCCATTGCGCTCTAAAACTTCAGCAACAATACGTGTTGTCGCAATTGAAACAAGTGGTGTACTAGGAGCTCCTTTCCAAAGAAGTGTGTCTCCACAAACCTGTCAATTCAAAATTTCATTAATTGCGATGTTTTTTTTAACGCTCATATTAAACCACTATACTTTTTTTATATATAGAGAACTAGTCAGCCAATCACAGACTGACTGCATGTTACGTAATTTTTGTAGCGACATATTTTCATGTAAAAATTACTTTTAAAATACATACATGCGTTTGGAAAAAAGGTTATTGTAGAAAAAGCTTCAGAAAAGTTCTCAAAAATATATTTCATAATCTATTTGCAATGTAGTTTCCAATCTTAAAAAAATATATATGAGACGAACCCATATTATACTCGCTTACCATAGCAATGGCACTGTTCCAGCCATAAACGGCAATAGGAAAATTGAATGCTGAGATAACGCCAACAACCCCAAGCGGATTCCATCGTTCGAGCAACGCATGTCCTGGTCTTTCTGACGGAAGTAGAGCTCCAGACAAGGTTCTGGACAATCCCACAGCGTAATCACAGATATCTACGTATTCCTGTACTTCACCGATTCCTTCAGCGAGTATTTTGCCTGTGAGTATTAAAAATATTTTAAACTAGGTGTAACGTCATAATGAAGGGATGTCACCACCAACCATGATGAATACGAAAACGATTGGAGAACGGAGAGGGATTTTAATGGGTATACCACACTACCAGTTTCTGCTGGTGGACAATAGTTAAATTAGTCAGTTAAATGGACTGCTAGCCTGTTAGTTAAACGTGCGTTCGTGGATTTTTAGTTAAATTACAATGACGCGCGCCCCAGCTATATTTTCTTCGAGCAAGAGACTAAACTTAGTTCGCCAAACTCATGGTCACCCTCGCAAACTATAATAATTTCGTTTAACCAGAAGGCTAAGCATAGTCCAGTCTTTTTTTAAACGTTACCTTTAGCAATTTGGCTAAGTTTCCTTTAGATATATAGTTTAATGCCGGCTTTTAATCACAGCTATCCAGTTAACTGGATAATTCAACTATCAGGCTGCTATCGATATAAAAGCCCCCCCCCTCCTCATTTCGAACCAAAGAAAAAGTATAATGTTAATTCTTTGATGGAATGGGTAGAGTATAAAAACTTAACAACACGTGAAGAAGTCATCCAATAACCCAGTCGTCTAGTAAGCCTATGATCTTTATTGGGAACATTGATTTAAATGTAGGAAAAACATTCGAGGTACCTATACCTAACATGTTGTCCTTGAACAATGTCCTTGAAATATGCCCTTGAACTATGTCCTTGAACTATGATCTTAATGTAAGATAAATATTGAGCTGTGAGACTATAAAATATGTTGAAGACGTTTTCTAAAATGCAATGTAATATCGTACGGCATACCCATTTCCAAAGAGACCAGTTTTCCTAACGGTATCAATTTTTCTCGTAAAGCTTCTCCGATTTGTCGTACGATTTCTCCTCGTCGTGGTACAGGTAGTTCAGCCCACGGACCCCAAGCATCTTTCGCAGCTTTTATACAAACTTCATAATCAACTTGATTGCCTTGCTGGACTTCTGCTATCACTTTACCAGTACTTGGACATATTGATTGTACTATCTGTGTAAAAAAAATATCAAAAACAATTTTAAGTCTAAATCTAGTGTCTTTTAGGGTTTCTAAGTCTGCAGAAACCTAAGGCGAGTAAATAGTATTCGTTTATTTTATTTTTTACTCATTTTAGTCTTAATTTTTTTCTGTGACATTGAATAGAAATGCAAAAATGTCAGTCGCAAAGATGACTAAAATTATATTTGTGAATAACATCCGAAAAGTTGCAAGTTTTAAGATGATGTATGTGCCAAAACTGATGTATCAATAAACTTTATAGATATTATATACCAAAGATATGCTCAAAGAAACAAAGATAAAGAAGCTTAAGAAACAATGATATTTTCAAAAAGAAATTCTAGATTTGAGAAGCAAAAACTCAAGTTTTGTTTTTTTCTGAAATTTTTTTTTAAATCTAACTTTGATACTTACTTCTCCAGATGCTCTCCAACTCCCACTGTAAACTCCAAGATTTGTTTTTGTCAGTCCAAGATCTTTTAAAAACGAATATTTCGAATCGTTTATCAAATAATTCATTCCACTCATATTTCTGTATACGACACAATTTTTAAATATTTTAAAAGACGATTTGCGTAAAATACTAGACATTCTATTTAATAGTAATTTCAAAAATACTAACTTTTCGTTTAACTTTTAATATTGTTATGAACATTGTTATTCTAATTTATATCTGTAGTCACAAACCGCAGTGGTGTATGTCAGATTTTAGTAAAATAATAATAATAATAAATAACGACCTAACCTTAGATCTTGCAATATTATAGGTACCGTCTTTATAAAATCGAACTTTTTTATCATTTGTTTTCTCGTAAATAATACCGAAAAAAGCAATAAAAACTCTTCAAGCAGATGAGATCGTTTCGAATTTGTTTAGATTAAAAATGAGCGTTGGAAAATTAATTAAAATCGTGTAATAAAAAAATACTTCAAAGCGTATGAACCACAATTCTGTTTTAAGCAGCCATGAGTTAATTATACAAAATAAGTAGAAATTAAAAAATATGTCTTGTTTAAAAAATTAACAGAAATATGTTATAAGCCAATTCACCTTGTGGCCACAGCTATTTACCGTTTAAACAACTTATTTTTGTCTTCTTTCAGTGATAAGATGTATATATTATCTGTATTTGTCTTGTTTAAGTCAGGACCGTATTACATTTCTATAGTCCGTGAAAAAAGGTACATAGCATTATCCTATTACCAATTTTAGAAAAAAATGCTCATGAAAAATTTTAATTATTAAAGTAAGTCGAAGATAGCACCGAATTAAAAAATCTTACGACTTTTTGACTTTCATATACACGAAAAAATTCAATTTTAAGTTTATGATGAATTGACACATAGCTATATTCAAAACCTGAAAAAGTAGTTTTTAAAAAGAAATATGTCTGTTAGTTTGTTTGTCTGTCTGTCTGCCTGTGGTCAAACCACTGAATCGATTTTGCTCAATTTTTGCATGCTCGAGGAGAAATTGCAAAATCGGCCCTAGTTCAAGGGAGAAGTGACTTTGAATTAGTAAAAAATTTTAAGTTTCTCGAAAACGAATTTAGCGACTTTAGTTAATATTAGATGGCATGAGTTGCTCCACTTATTCCTCCTAGAAATTGCAAGGAGGAAGGATATCGGGATGACGACATTTGTACTGTATTAGAAAATTAATCCCAGTTTTGTTGAACCATTTATTTTTAATACAGCCCATAGAATGTTGTCTTATAAATAAACATATTTTCATAAAATATTTATTTTCTTATCGACTATGGGTACATAATTTCATTGACCCGAAATATATATTTATGCAGTTTTTTGTTACATATATTTTGTTATATTTAACCAATAATTTTTATGTAAATTGTACTGCAAAACTTATATTTTACAGTATTACCATCTATGTTAGTAGATTGTATGTACATCTAGGGCGTAACAAATTATATTTTTGACAAAATATCACATTATGTTCAACGAGGGTCACCGAGTAAAAATATAATTGCACCCTAGATATACACTGTATTTTATCCCGCATCCTATAAAATAGCGACTCTTGTCTTCATTTCATATTTTTAACATTTTTGACATTCTACTTGTGTAACAAACTTAACTTTAATAATGAATACTATACATGCTATGGTAGCCTGCTGAGCTTTCAACTCTGTCACCCGATGGCCATCTGTATTGTGTACAAGATTCCCAGGTTCGAGTCCAGTTGGAGTAATACTTGAGTATCATAATAAGTGTATTTGTAATATTTTTAACAATTCAGTTCAGCCATATTGAAATTATATGTAGACTGTTTACGATGGCAAAGTCTACTATACTTGTTTCTGTTGCTCATATGGATTTAAATGGCAACTGACAGAAATATTAGGTACTATTTGAGCGGTAAAATCGAATTGCTTTTGAGTTACTTTTCGCACTAGTTCGAAAACTGGTAATTTTACAATCGCTATACGGGCGTGAAAAGCATTCATTTTATAGGGGTCGTGTAAAAAATTATATACATATCTAATCTCTAAACTAAATTAATGGGCGCACCATATTTTTTATGTAACATTGTTGAATAGATCTCAATCAATGGTGGAAAATTACCTACAAAAATTTTATTTAAGATTAAAAAAAACTTGATAGAATAGAAATCCTTACACAGAGAAAATAATTATCACAACGGGAATTTAAATAGATACAGAATTAGCGTAAACTGTTTTTTTTTTTCATATTGTCCGCTCGATTGATTACGCGTCCAGTTTTACGGGACCATGCAAAAGACAGAGACCGGTTTTTTTAATATATTTAATATACCTTTGACAGCGGTGTTTTTGTAAACAGAACACAAACACGGTAAAAAGGTCAGTGATCACGATCACCAATCATACGTCAATTGACTGCAAATGACCTACAGTATGTTCAAGAAAAAAAATATAAACTATTTATTTAAGGTGACTGTTTACCAGCTGTTCAATATGCCTCCTTTTTCACCCGCATCTTACGAGCGTTTCGGAAATATCTAATTTTTATTTAATATCTTATTCAATCTTTGATGTTAATGCTTACAAAATAAACTAGCAATATGTACAATTATTCCCATATGATTTTTAGTCAAGTTTTTGCAGTTTATTTGATCTAAATAAACGATAAAGTTAGGATACGTCTTACACAAATTTTTGTACGGAAAAAATTAATTTGAAAAAAATTTGTAAGTATTTTTAATATAAGTTTGTAAAGAAAGAACTTTAAAATGTTAATTTGCCTTCCCGTAATTCGAAATCTGGTGACGTGCTGTAAAGAAATATGGACGAATATTACGTTTTTTAATTCAATTTTTAGAGCAAAAATATATGTTTTTTTTTGAAAATTTTTAAGCAGCAAGCCAAATTTTGTGAAGCAAAATATTTAATCACATCTATTAAAAACAGTAATAAAATGAATTTTGTGACCACAGTTCGAAATTTCCGGAGAACATATTTTACGATCTGAGGGATCAGATAATCAGATTTTCTATTTATTCGTACTTTGCAGAAATAATAGATTATAAACGCCCGCCTTACTTTGTAATTGAAATTGGATCAAAATTTAGTTTTATCAATAATAAATCTACAGTTAGCTAAGTTAAAGATCGGTGATACGCAGTTTAGGAAACACTGTGACCTAATGGGCAATTGTGCTAATGCATTCAACAATATTATAAGCAAAATTAAAACTATATCGCGGTCATCTTTAAGGAAAAGAAAAAAGAACTATCCTTATCATTAATCAGATCTACTAAATTGTAACAAATAATTAAGGCCACTGTATTGATGCAGATACATATCTGAGGTCAGAAAACAAAATCATTTATGGTAAACATTTTTAATGCAACTTATAATTTCGTTACTGCACAAGAAAGTAGGGTTTAAATCAGGGGCGTAGCTACCGCCGTATCTGCCATATCAATTATTCGGGGCCCCCGGGCCACGGGGCCCCCAACGTGCGTAAGCAAAAATAAATAAAAACCTCCCAATTTTTTTTTTATTTCAGAAATGACAAAAGTCGAAAAAAGCAATTTCTTTTTTTCCCGCGTAAAGCGTGCGTTCAAAAGTTGGCAACACCCTACATCGCTTATCGCGGGCTGCGGGATTTCCTCGTTTAAGTCATTTACTTCAACGGGGGAAGGGCCCCTAAACAATTTTTTATACGGGGCCCCGTCAAGGCACGCTACGCTTCTGGTTTAAATATACAAATATAAGTAAGCATAGATTAACGAATTTTCCAATATTAATAACTGCAACGAAATAGAAAAACTTCTAGGACTTACGCAAAAATTAATAATAGGGAAAAAGTCACCTTTGATTCACTGTCGGATTTAGCCTCTCAGTTGAGAAGGTTCATATTCTAATGATTCCTGTTGTAAAATTAACTCTCGAAGGATATGAAAAACTGTTGCTTTATTATGAGAAATGTTAATTGTTTAGATGTGTCACTGTAGAATAAATGATAATACCAGCCGCCGCGACAGTTCGAGTTTGAATCTCAACTGTAACATTGTTTGAATTGTTTGAATTTCTAATATCGCATTATATTGTCAACAATGGGTGTTTCATGGCATAATAACAAACTATATAGCTATGTAATAATTAATAATATTGACTCTACCAACAGTAATATAATATTAAATAAAACGAAACCACTTGCGATTACTGTTCAAAATATTTTTTTATTTATAAAACGTTTCTACCAAATTTTTGGTCCTTTTCAATTTATTAAAATATAAAATAATTTATTTTATATTTTTTTATATTTTCAATTTATTAAAATATAAAATAAATTATAATTTATTTTATATTTTAATAAATTGAAAAGAACCAAAAATTTGGTAGAAACGTTTTATAAATAAAAAAATATTTTGAACAGTAATCGCAAGTGGTTTCGTTTTATTTAATATATAGCTATGTTTTTGTGTTTTTAATTTTCTTCTATTCCTCCAGACAAATTTTTAACTGTATTTTATGTAATAACTGCGTGGAAAACATAAAAATGATGAGATCCTTTCTGGAGACCTCAGGGTTTCAAATTTATACTTTTAAACATTACCTAGCCATAAATGCCAAATTGCATTTGTTTCTTTGTTAACGACGACCGAACAGTATTCGAACGTCGTCAGGCAAACAGTGATATTTTGTATAACATTGTACACACTAGACGTGAAACACTTATAAGAATCCAAATGTTAGAGATTTTCGCTTTTACAAATTATTATACAGTTTCGATTATAACGACGATGAAGGATCGCTATAATTCCGTCGCTACATCCGGAAGTCGCTATATACATACGTAGAAAGAAAAACAGAAAGCAGCAAAGAAAGAAAACCATATTTATTGCCAAACTCATTTTACACATTGATATATTTTTTGTTTAAATAGAAAGCTTTATGATTCTATGAATGAAGCTTGGTGTGTTTGTTTGTTGAGTCGAACTTTGCATATAGACTCGGTCGCAATATCTGCATGGGATTTCTAGGAACTTGTTACAAATGATTTAATATTTATTTTTAATATTTTAGAGGAATTAGGATCAATGAAATTAAAAGACAAATTGTTATTTCACAACGTTTCGTATTAAATCAATACTTCATCAGGTGATCTAAAATAAAATAATAAGACAATTTAACAACCAATAAGACAATTAATTAAGGTATGTTTAATATTTATTTATTTGTTTTATTATTGGTTGTTAAATTGTCTTGTTATTTTATTTTAGATCACCTGATGAAGTATTGATTTAATACGAAACGTCGTGAAATAATAATTTGTCTTTTAATTTCATTGATCCTAATTCCTCTAAAATATTTATAAATTATTAACATCAAAAGGATCTGATATATACATTATTCAAATTGTTACAAATGGTTCATTAAAACTAGTCGCTTTACCCGAAATCAGCGTTACATACGAAGTCGCTATATTATTATAGCTAAATTATTTTCCTCTAAAAGTATAATTTACATTCAAGGGACTTAAGTGTTACATCGCTATAACCAAAAATCGTTACAACCGAGATCGTTATAAATGAAATCCACTGTATATGATTTGTTTTTCGTTTACACACAGTTAGCATTAAATATTTAACTCGAATCGATCCGAACTCGTATAAAAAGTGACGTTTCAAAAAAATTCTAAAAATTCGACGGTTTTGCATTTTGGTCATAGATAATAATCTTGAGACAAAAATTTAACATCGTGTTATTATTCTCTAGTAAATACGGTACCTGACAGTATGCGAACAGCATGAGGGCAAGTTGAACGACCACCAAAATTATAATCGAATATTTATAGCAATCTCAGAGACAACTTGTAATCTCATTACAGCATCTAGTAGACAGAGAGCTTACCGTCAAATTTACTATATTGTATCGAATAGGCACACATTAGTGATGTGAACCGGTCTTAGAAAAAAAAAAACAGTGTTTGTAAAAACCGATAAACACCGGTTTTTGTTTACTAAAACCGATTACTTTTGAACTCACTTGTGTTTCATTATTCGTGTATCCGAACACCAAAGTCAGACAAATATGTGCCGTCATCCAGAAGAAGCAGGCTGCAAGCGGACGCTGTCGATCACATCTGTTTTCTTAATCAAAATTACGACTTATGCGATTAGTTATTTTTAGGTAAGACTTGGAAATAATCGAATGATTTATTCGAAATGATTCCTTTGGTGGTACTAAGCGTGAATAAATGATTGTTTCAACCGAAACTTATTAAAGTATATGAGCGGCGAATTTTAATAATAATAATATTTTAATAATAATATTAATACTTAATACTCGGAAATTACCTAATCCAATTAGTCTTGGAAATAATCGAATGATTTTGATAATCGAAAGTCTGCTATTCGAATAATTTTTATAATCAAATGATTCATTCGAAATGATTCCTTCAGCTGATGTATCATAATAATAGGTGTATTAGTACTATGCGTGAATGAACTAATGTTTCAGCTCTCGAATGAATTTAGCTCACGTTTTCGATTTGAGACTTAAGAGAGTCACTTGCATGGAGTGCTTCATAGAACAGAGGCAATTAAAAGAATAAAATAATTTAGTAATTAATATATGCTAGCATGCAGTCACAAAAATCTCATTAAAATCATATACTCATCTTTGTAATGTAAAATTTTCGTAAACAAATTTAAATATACTGTTAGATTTGAACAATTTTATCCGTGTTTTATAAATAGATAGTACAGCTCTTTATTTATTTACATTTACTGTATACCTCCAAAACAGTTGGTGGTCCTTGGCAAGACAGAAATTTTGTCAAATGGTCTTTCATCACTAAAAGGTTAAGTACCTACCACTGATCTAAGGTCTTGTCAAATTTGATTTTTTGATAACGCTTTCTGAAGCCCAGCAATAGTTTGTGTATTCAATACGTAGGAAATCCGACGGTCGGCTCTGGGACTATCGTGTTGGGTTGGTCCGTATCCGAGGCGCTTAATTCCTGATTTATTGTCTCCAATCTTGTTTATGCATTGTCACGCTTATTTCAATTTGCTAAAGCAGCTGCAACTTTTTCAATATCAAAATACCTCTCTTGCAAGTTCAAAAATGATCTCAGCAGTTTTAAAAATTTATACCTAGTCACGGATTTAAAAAAGAGCTTTTATACTTGCAGTTTTAGATTTTTTCATTTTTCTTAAAATATAATTTTGTAATAATATTTTCTTTTCTTTTTGTAGCAAGTAGCTAAGAACTACCTAAGCAAAACAATTTATTTATTTCCCAGTGCCTACCTTGGGAAGCTTTTGTAATGGGACCAAAAAACAAAATCAAAATTTTTAACAAATTTTGATGTTTCAAAGTTACTACACTATTTTTGAAAAAATGCTTCTCTCCCTCTCTCTCTCTTTCTCTCTGTGTGTACGCGTATTGACGTAAAGGTGGTCTGAAAGAATTTTGATTTTTTTCTCAAAATCGGTGTGATACACCTAAGTTTTATAATTTGAATTTTTTTCTTCGATAAGATTTTATTTATTTATTATTTATTTATTATTTATTTATTATTTATTTATTATTTATTTATTATTTATTTATTATTTATTTATTATTTATTTATTATTTATTTATTATTTATTTATTATTTATTTATTATTTATTTATATTTATATATTTATATTTATTTATTATTTAATTTTCTTTTAAATTGTGGGTTTCAGCACACCTTAAATTTTGTCGTTCTAGACAAATTAAATAGTATTCTTTGAAAAACTTTAAAGATATAATTAAAATGTACAATCTAGTTTATTTTCGAAATAACATACAAAAAAACAAGATTCTTAAAATTTTGATTAAGCCTGAAACTTACTCAAAATGTTATGACGATCTTTTTTACGATTAACGTTAATATTTCGAATTGATAACTTCTCAAAATATGCCACTTATTTATTGGCGTGCGAAATATTAAAACCGAAATTTATAGTCATCATAAAGTCGTCTTATTTATTTATACCCAAGAAGAATACGAATGACTTCCTCAATAATCATATTGCGTATTGGTAACAATTCAGTGAATCATTGTTAATGAAAAACGTTTGTCGCTTTGATAATCCCAACTGTATTTATTTTCAAGTTCAATTCATTTGCGTGTATTGTATATTGCAATTTATGTTACACTGTGGCGTTTAACTATTAACTATAGTAACTATACCCAATTCAACATGCAGAACTTGCGATCGTGGTAATCCGTAAATTAATATTATTAATAATAACTTAATAGTTCCTTTACAGAATAAGAACGCAAAGTTGTAAATACACAAATAAATATCTATAATTTACAATTATATTATGAAACCCATTGTTGGGTAGTTAAATAAACAATAACAGGATAAATTTCATCTCTCGCTATAGTGAAGGTTCATGTCTAGCATTACCTATAAAGGGAGGTTTTCGTTTAACAGTGTTGGATCACTTTCACACAGTTCGTGCTGAGACCCAGCGGAAAAAGGCGAGGTAGGCAAAAGACATATTGTGGACGTGACCTTCTTTAGCTCTTTCTCGCTCTAATTATCCACACGTTTCAATTTTTGGCTGGTACCACACCACGAGGCTAAAAGATGCTATTGCAAGGGTGCCGCTGTCAATTGATAACTCTAATTTTTGGAAATATTTTGAAGATTTAAAAAACTTTTCCGAAAAAGGAAGAGTCACTTTAGGTTTGTGATGGAACAATTTTGTGAATAAGGTCGTAGGGTGACACTGAAAACGTGTGTTTTTTTAGCACAATTAATGCCTACTTTTTTCTAGTAAATCGTACATAAATTACAAAAGTAGTCCATTTGAGACCTAGATTTGTCCTTTACCTTATAGAGAAAGAATTTTTGCAGAATGTTGACGAATAAGTCTACAATCAGTTGACAGCCGAAGCTCTATTTTTGACTTAAATTCAAAGCGTTCCGACAGCGTTAATATGGAAAACAGTTACAAATGTCCTTAAATATTAGAAAGGTTATTTTTTTAGATAATATGTCACCATAGAATAAATAATAATTCAGTTTGATTTTATTTAAATTTGATTTTCCAAGGACCTCTTGAATTATTTTTTATAATATTTAAAACTTATTAAATAGACTTGTTAAGTTTAAAAAAAACGAGCCAAGAAATTTTAACCATGAATTGACTATAGATAAGTAATGTAATGTATGAATTCATAGGTTTACAAGATGTAATTTTTGAAACACCTATTTGTAAATATAATGACCTTATGACTTGGATGGCAATGCCCAATGGCGCATACATCCACCAACTTATAATGAATTTCCATTGTCTGTCCACAATTCTTTTGTTTTGAAGTTGAGCATCACTAAACTAATTACCTATACATATCGCGTTCACTTGTCTTCTTTCAATTGTTTGTAGAATAACAAATGAATGACAGCGAATATTTTATCAGTTTATGAATCAACAGTGTCTTGTGAGGAAACTTTTCTGTATAGACGGAAAATTTGACAAAATTAACAGAACGATCTAAATCTGACCAAACATTAGTAATAAACAGGTCTTACAATTTTAGAGAAATAGGTTTTTTCCTATGGAATTTCTTATTAATTTTTGTGTATTCCGTATCACTAGTGATGAGCAAAGCAAAACCAAGACCGTATACAAGCCTTGGTATTGGTCTTGTGAATTTAATTCTGGTTTTAGACTTGGTCTTGCGTGTTTAATCCTGATCTTGGTCTAGTGTTTTGAATCCTGGTCTTGATCTTTTGTTTTGAATCCTGGTCTTGATCTTCTGTTTTGAATCCTGATCTTGGTCTTGTATTTGGAATCCTGGTTTTGGTCTTGCGTATTTAAATGTGATCTTGCATATTATAAACTTTATACTTATACCTACGTATTTAATATTAAACATTTGTATATTTAAGTTATAAGTTATGAAGATATAAAGTCTTACCGATAAAAATATATTTAAAGTTAAATGAAAATAGAAAGAATTTCTAAACTTGATTTAAAAAAAATATATATTTTTTTGTTGATCACAAGTTGATACATAGCTACGAAGCCTAAAACTTAACCAAAATTAACCATGTCATTGGGAAAAAGAATACATATAGGTACTTACTTCGAGAATATTCTTGCGGGTCTTTTTTTTGTAAATCGAAAAATTTTACTTTTGTTATATTTAGTGTTAAAATCTAAGATACTAAACTCTACATTCAAAAAAATATATACAGTGTAAACTCTTTATAACGAAACTCAAGGGACCGAGCATTTTTTATCGTTATAGAGAATGACCGTTATATGGAGTGAAGAAAGAAAAACAACCAAATTAACAATAATCTTTAATATGTATGTTTTTGATAAAATTAATACATAGTCAGTTAACTTTGCCTGTCGTTTTTTGCTTTGCCAGTACTTGTTTTGTATTTTCTGATGTATTCTATCCATCTCTTGATATGTGGTGGAGTCTTCTTGATTAAACAATAAAAAATTTTCTAAAGGTTTAGTCGGCGTCTTTTGTAACCTGATAAGATAACATAAACAATAATACCGACAATGACGATTTTCTGTGTCCAAATATGAACACATTTCTTCGTAATAGAGAATGGCTGCTGCGCTATAAAGAGTGTATCAATGTATGGGTTTTAAGATAAACCAACCAAATTGTGATCTTTTCTATGTCATAGAGAATTTATCGTTATAAAGAATAATGTTATAAAGAGTTTACACTGTATATTTCTTATACCAAATGGTAATAATAAACAAGTGTAATTATTTTTCGAAATTTATTCATTAGAGATAAAGCGAAGTCATAATTTTTAGTTTAGCGTCTCGCGTTTGGTCTTCGTCTTGCATACTTAGTCTTGGTCTTGCTCTTGGTCTTAGTTTTTCGTTCTCGGTCTTGCTATTTTACTAGACCAAGACAAGTTGTGCTCATTACTAAGTGTTATCATACGCTTTTGTATAACAAACGTACAAAAGTGTCAACACTTTTTTACTCTGGAGCATGATACTAATCGCGCCCATATTATTTCTATATTTGACAGAAGTAGAATAGCGGGAAGACGGAACCTTAGCCAGTACAATTATATTATTTTATTGCCAACGTTTCGTCTAATATGTAGACTTCTTATTTTGAGCCCTGAAGAAGTCTACATATTAGACGAAACGTTGGCAATAAAATAATATAATTGTACTGGCTAAGGTTCCTTCTTCCCGCTATTCTACTTCTGTCAAATCACATAAGAGGAACGAAAACATATCATACTATGAATTAATTATTTCTATAGTACCTATATTCTGCAGCTCTGTCCATTAATAAGATACGCCACTGTACGATGAGTAGTTGCGGTCACAAAATACAAGTCTGCAAGAAGAAGTATGAAATGTCATTCAACGTTCGTTGATCGTTCCCTCCCGCTTAGACCCTACCCTGCCTACCGCAACGGCACCTTGTATAAAACCATCCATACTGATAACACCATTGTTCAATATATTTTTATTCTTGTATCGTTCAACGCGCGCATCCAAAGAATTCATTACGCGAGTGACTGTTAAAACAAACACTAAACAGGTACGTTATTTGCTTACTTTAAAAAAAATGACAACTGTCACTTGTTAGGGTTTTTTAATTTAATTTTAATTACATTTTTAGTTTATTATTTTTAAGAGTTAACTGAAAATCCGATCGAGTTTTTTACCAAACCTTTTAAGAATTGGTGGTTTATTACGGCGCATAAATGGATTAAGCATTATTATGGAAATTTAAAATCATCAAATGCGAGGGTTATCTGGGTCTCGTACTTATTTATATTTTAAATTATTTATAAGCCAATAAATTTTTTACCAGTCCTTCAATTCGAGAAGAAGTAGGCTTTTAATTAGTTAAAGATTTTTTTTCAAATTGGTTCAGTAAATTTTGAAATTACTCGCAACAAACAGACATTTTTTTCTCTTCAAACGAGAGTATAGATCTCAAAGCTAACAGAAAATACAGTTGATTCGTTTAACGGATCTCAAATTAGAACATGAAAACAGTTTTAACACACATTAAAAACCTAAATTTTAATTTATTATTTTAATGATAAAATGAAAACTTGAGTGATAGCGATTTAATATAAAAATATTACAGAAAAAGACCAAAAAAATAATTCTTGGGTTGGGAGACTTCGACGGTACAGTAGGCGTGAAACTTAAAAGTTATCATTATATAAAAAACATTTTTTGAGTAGAAAAATAAAAACATAGTGTCAGCGTGCACATTGGTTAAATTTTTTTTATCTTGGAAGTTTTTGCTCTTTTGAAAAAAGCATCTTTTTCTTTTTCAATTACCGTTTTTTAAATGGGAAATATATGTTGACAGTTTTTATAGGACGTAAATACGAACAATAATATGTTGGATAATCCCGATTATTGGATAATCAGAACTCTACTGTACTGTGTTCGACAGCTGTAATAGCAAATATTTATAAATACCAATAACTTAAGTTAGTAACGGTAATTTAATTATCTTGCGCGAATTTTTGGATATTTTGTATGATACCTATCATGTTTCCCGAACTGTTATCTATCTGCTGTTTATATCAGATTAATTTTGGTGACCCTTAGTACACTATCAATCGGTACCTAAGCTAATGGGTTCTGTCTTCAATTATGATATATGCACCGAAAAACGTGTTGCCAGAAATTTCGTCTGTCTTCTTGTAGCACCGTCACTTGAAAACAGCAAGTTCGCAATCTTGATGAAACTTTGTGCACCATTAAAATTTAATATCTACGGTAATTTTTATGCGGCTACGCTCCTGTAAAAAACGACATCACCGAAGTCACAGGTTAAAGTAATTTTCTGTGTGTATAAATCATTCTGTTCTACGCAAAAAAAAAACTAAATAAAGTTTAGCGTAGTAGTACTATTCTATATATCTATTATTGTTATTTATTGTTATAAACAAAAAATTGGGGGACTTGAGTTCTAGTTGAACTGCAGTGCTTTCCGTAGGACTACGTATTTTGAAAAAAAAATCATTACAAACATTTTTTCGATGTTTTTTATCGTATAAGGAGTAAATAAACTAACAAAGTAACAAATGCACATTTAACAATTCAAATAACAATTGAACGGGACTTCTTTGACTTTTTACACTACCTCCTATAAAATAGATGCATTTCATGCATGTATAGCGGTCGAAAAATGACCCATTTAACACTAGTGCGAAAAGTAAAACAGAAGTAATTACGCTACCAATTCCATATTAATAATCACTATTTTTATGAGCGCTCGTGTTCAAAATATTGTAAAATCCCTGCATCTATTAGAAGCGAAGTTTGGTACACAACTGAAATCAATTTTTTTTATGAAAATATACTGGAAATGAAGTGAAAACCAACTATTTTATAGGGAGTAGTGCAAAAAATATATCCAGTACATATCTCGAACACTATAATATTTTAACTCTTGTGAATTGACTGCTAAAATTGGCTAGCGTTCGTTTCAACATAATGTCGCAGCTCGGGAAAAATATACTTCAATACACCCTAGATATATAAAATACTATTTTTACAAAGCTATATAGCAATTCTGCCTGTTTCATAAAAAACGTTACATTAGTAAGTCAAAATGAACATAAAAATTACTGAATTGTTTCGTTTTGTTGTTTTTAGATAAAAATTAGCAAGTCGATTGTATTATAGAAAAAATGGTTTAACGGAACATAAAGGCCAAAAATGAACCTTTTAATCAATGTTGTAATATGCAACTTTAAAAAATTAATTAATTTGTTATTAATTATTTTACATAATATACGTTAACTAAAGTATAAACAATTAACATATAAAGTCACTAGGAAGATTAAATTATTTGTGTCATTCTTATACAAATTACATTACAAAATTACAATAATTGATATAAAACAATAAAATTTTATAATGTGTCAATAAAATCATATAATAATGCACGCAGTCGATTGCATAGCTTACTAGATAAATGCTATGATGATAATAGGCCTGAACTAATTACTATATCATTAGGGCATGTAGAAATTTCTAATTACCGGTGTTTATAGAAATCATTAAGATTATTGTAATATCTTACCTACTTTTATCACATAACTTGTTTTGTTTTTCTTGGTTTTTTAAAAACCATCAACTGTTATAGATTTGTCTGGGTCAAGTATACCAATTCATATTTTTAATTTGGGTTCTATAAACCAAATGAACCTTGGAAATAGAATTTCTACAATTTGAAAATTTTAACTGTGAAAATTTAGAAATACCAAAGATCATATTATTAAGGTTCAAAATACCAACAGTTCTATTTTACAAGTTCAATTAAGCAAATTAAAATTTCCAAAATTATTTTGATCGGTCACTTTGTTATTATTTTTAGTAATAAATCTTATTGTAATATTCGTGTTAAGAAATATTAATATCAAAAATCCAAGTAAGTAACGGGAGCTGTAATTTTATTTATTTTATGGGTATTTTATATAAGACAGTTTCCAAAATGTTTGTTTGAGAGCCACTCGAGAACGGCTAAATGATCTAAATTCTAAATCAATTTTGTCGAAAATTGGTACACTGGCAAAGTGTGTCTAAAATTAAAATATATGGTAGGTAGATAATTTTTGTCCAGATACTACGTTTGAACTAATAGAAGGTTTCCGTCAAACCCGTCAACACGAAGAATGTCGCAGTTCTCTATATAGTAAAAATTCTTCGATGTCAGGGACTTAAACAATTGTTAAATTTCACTTTTTACTGAACTCTATATTGTATTCTTTTTCATTTGGTATTAGTGGCAAAAAAAACTAGATTGTTCAGACACTCTGTATATTTTTATTGTATTTAAATATTAAATAATCTTTCAATAATTGCGTAATCGCATTTCTGTTTAAAAATTGAAATTTGTTCTTTTGTAAAAATTTTGCTTCGGCTATTCAACATCATTTTTTTAAGTTTAAATTGTATTTTTTGTGATTGTATATTCTTTTTGATTGAAATAAAATAATTTTGTTGAACGTTTAAAATTACTTTGAAAATAGTACAAATCATATCATCATAGATTTTTCGACTTAAGTCCTTTATACTTGACACCAAAGAATTATTAGCCAAGCGTTTTCAAACAATTTCTAAGTTAAATTTAATTTCTATACGTGAAATGCAATAAACAAAAATTACCGATTTGTTGTGTTTTATGATTTCAGTTCCAAATTTAAAATGAGTCTACGCTGTGGATTAGTTCTTTTGCTAATCCCATGTTTAGGAATATTTAAAGGTAAGTTCGTTCAATAATAGTTTTCCATCATTATGGTCATATTGTCTAAAAAGTGAGGAAGATAATAGTTGCTATCCCAATGAGAGGCGCTGCAGCTAAGAAGACCTCACGCTATTTAAATATAGTTTTTTTTGCCAAATAGAAATTAACCAAATTAAAAAATAATCGATCAGATTAACTAACAGTAAACAACACCGCATTACTGTTATAATGATCGATTATGATCATTATATATAAAATAAAAAAGAAATAAATAAAACACAATAAAATTTGTTTCAATCAAGACGAAGTCTAAATACGTCTGATCACAACGAGACTGAAAATTATAATATCTTATTTGTTTCTCAAGCGTTGCTAATAGAAACTTCAAACAAAACAATGTTGTGATCGACAATGCAGAGTATTAATGTTGTCACTAGGAGACCCAACACTGTGAATTCTTTAACAGAATTGTAACTGGCTCCATGCAAAATGATGCAATAATTCATAGGCCTCGGGATCTTATAGCTACAGCACCATACGTTAACCTTTTACGAACCCTTACCGTCATCGATTTTCGAGACAGAAGCTTCGCATTGCTTCCTGCCGAAATTGGCGTCTTATTCTTATAAAGAAAGTAATGCATTTTTTTAAGGAATTACAATAAAGAGACAAGGAAGAAGTATAGCATTTATAAAATTTTAGCAGTAGATGCAGCAGGTCAATCACGAATAGTGTGTTACTTCAGCAACTGGGCGATATACAGGCCTGGACTAGGAAGTTACGGAATTGACGATATACCGGCTGACCTATGTACACACGTCGTCTACTCATTTATTGGTGTCGATCCAGACTCGTGGAAGATTCTGGTCATTGACCCTGAGGTACGCACAATTTATTTTAATTTGTTCGATCTCTAAAAACGAGTATTTGATAAACAATGCCCATTTGACATGGGGAAAGACCTCATTGCTATTGACATTATGTTCATGCATTTAATCAATGGCGGATTTACCATTAGGCCCGTGAGGCCCAGGCCTAGGGCGGCATAACTTTAGGGGCGGCGAAATTTTAGAGACGACAAAATTTCAAAAGTAAACAATGTTAGGATAGTTGAAATTTAAAAATTAATTTAATTTATTTATCATTCGTTGCCCAAATTTACGGTTCTCTGGCTTCATTAGATGTTTCATTTCAATAATCACTTTCCCATAGAGCAAATTTCAAAAGTACACAATGTTAGGACAGTTGAAATTTAAAAATTAATTTAATTTATTTATCATTCGTTGCCCAAATTTACGGTTCTCTGGCTTCATTAGATGTTTCATTTCAATAATCACTTTCCCATAGAGCAAATTTCAAAAGTACAGAATGTTAGGACAGTTGAAATTTAAAAATTAATTTAATTAATTTATCATTCGTTGTCCAAATTTACGGTTCTCTGGCTTCATTAGATGTTTAATTTCAATAATCACTTTCCCATAGAGCAAATTTCAAAAGTACACAATGTTAGGACAGTTGAAATTTAAAAATTAATTTAATTAATTTATCATCCGTTGTCCACATTTACGGTTCTCTGGCCTTCATTAGATGTTCAATTTCAATAATCACTTTCCCATAGAGCAAAAAGGGCGCCATATCGGACGGGGCCTAGGGCGGCATGGAACCTAAATCCATTACTGCATTTAATTTAAAAAACTGAAAATTATTTGTCTTAATTTCTTTTCAGTTGGATGTTGACCAAGATGGTTTCAAAAACTTCACAGCGCTTCGTGGTAAATATCCTGGTTTAAAACTGCAAGTAGCCGTTGGAGGATGGGCTGAAGGTGGCAAAAAATATTCACAAATGGTTGCAGTTAAGTCTAAAAGGACGACTTTCATTAATAGTGTAGTAGGTAAGTTTTAGAAATTAAATAAAATCTAAAAGTTGAATTATGTTTGTTTAAGCGTCGCGCAAAAATGGTTGGATCAACTTACGTGGAACTTGAGATCACCATTTTTGTTTATAAAACTGAATGCCAAGGTCCTTGTCTTGTTTATATTTTGTAATAACAATAAATTTAAATGTTTATGATTCTATTTTTACATAAAACATGCATTATATAAAATATGCGACGTAATAATCAATACATTTTCGCACAAAGATTTGAACGTATTAAAAAAATAATATCGTTAACATATGTGTTTTTTAAATATAAAGGAAAAACACGGAAATCAATTCCGAGTTGTATCGCATCGTTCCATTACTTTGTATTTAACCCTTTCATTGCAGCAATGTATTACCGTGTAGTGCTGCTTCACAGCTTGGGTTAGCATATAAGTAGATCTACTGAAATTGCGCGTAAGGGTCCCGCAGCTTACCTTTTCGGAAACCCTTGCGCTTTACACACGGTTCACGTACATTAACTACTACTTTTTGCTACGACGCCAGACGGTTCCCGCAGTGAAAGTGTTAAAAGATTTCAGGCACATAACAGAGCAACCGCCCGGGTTACAGTATCTTGAGCCGACACTGCTGATCATCAATTAATTATTATTGAATCAATTTTATAAGTTCGATTACAATAAAGAAACCTTAAATGAAAATAATTAAATAGTACCGCACAAACTTTATCGCTGAGTTGCATTGACTGCGGATGTTTGTTGGTCAGTTAGCTACCCATTCTGAATTTTTCCGAAACAAATTAAATCTATTCTAAGATCAGTAAACTACCCTTGTTTAAGGGAATCTCCTAAAAGCGTCAAATTTAAAACTTGGGTTCTACGAGTTGAGCGGTATGACAAACGCATACAATGGACTGATTCAAACAATCGAAACTGACTGATTCAAGCAGTCAGTGAAATGTATATCCAAAGAAAATATTCAACTGACTGAAGCAATCCGTGTAAGGCCGACCTTAAAACTCGTTTTGTCGATATGTAGGGACCATGAAACCTCTAAATTAATCTAAATCTAGTATTTGGTTTTTTCGTCATGAAAAGACTCTCTTCACTCTCTTGAAAATAAAAATACGAATTATTTGTAAAATATAAATGTTCTTTTAATATTTTGTATTTCTTTTTTTTCAGAATTTATGAACCAATACGAATTCGACGGATTTGATTTGGACTGGGAGTATCCAGGTGCAGCCGACCGAGGTGGAAGTTTCTCCGACAAAGACAAATTCTTGTACTTCGTCGAAGAACTTCGTCGTGCTTTTGATAGGCAAGGTAAAAACTGGGAAATTACCATGGCAGTGCCACTAGCGAAATTCCGTTTGCAAGAAGGCTATCATGTTCCTGATTTATGCAGGCAAGTAAACTTTCCCTTTAAAGTATTTTCACCAATTATGACCAGTTTTATAGGGGAATAAAGACGAATAGTTTTCCCCCCTCCTAGCCTAATTTAATTTTTTTCCGGACCTATGTTACAGAACGATCAAAGCTTAGCTTTGACTTAAGTAACAATTTATTATTTTATTACACATTTATCATATTTCAGAATTTTGGATGCCATCCACGTAATGTCGTACGACTTACGTGGAAACTGGGCAGGTTTTGCCGACGTGCACAGCCCTCTTTATAAAAGACCTCACGACCAATGGGCTTACGAAAAACTGAACGTTGTAAGTACTTCACTATTTTCCGTTAACAATTTCAAATACTGACTTGCATTTGGATACTTCAACAAAAGTACTAAATTTTTAACATTCCATTTTAATTCCAGAATGACGGTCTTCAACTTTGGGTCGACATGGGCTGTCCACCTGACAAACTGGTTGTCGGAGTACCGTTTTACGGCAGGTCCTACACACTAAGTAATAGCAATAATAATTACAATCTTGGTACTTATATTAACAAGGAGGCTGGGGGCGGAAATCCAGCACCTTACACCAACGCTACTGGTTTTTGGGCTTATTACGAAGTAAGTATAACGGGAATATTTAACATGCAGTTCCCGTAAGAGTAACAGGCAGGCCATACGACTGAAACATAAAAAAACTAAACGAATCATCAATACAATACGAACGTGTCTCAGCTGATTCGCTGGCCATGCGCGTCGTATGTTAGAAATCCGACTGGCGACACGCGGAACTGAAAAATGACTCTAGGAACATTAAATTTTGATTTGTCATGTTTCCTTCTAAAAGCAGGTAATTCAATTTTAGATCTGTTCTGAAACCCAAAATAAGAGTGCCGGTTGGACGGTAAAATGGGATGACGCTGGCATGGTACCATATGCTTACAAAGGCAACCAATGGGTCGGTTATGAAGATGAGAAGAGCGTTCAAATCAAAATGGACTTTATCAAACAAAAAGGATACGGAGGAGCGATGACATGGGCTATTGATATGGACGACTTCAATGGACTTTGCGGAGACAAAAATCCACTTATCAAAATCCTACACAAAAATATGAATGATTACAATGTACCAGTTCCAACAGTTACAACTACTCCAACGGTACGTATCTGATGGAAAATTGCAACCAAATGGTTTCAAGATTACCCTGGTTTCATAGTTCAATTAAAGGACCGGTCCTACTATTTGGCAAAACGAGCTACCGCTCCAGATGCCAAACCTGGAGGGACGCAAAAACAACATCTATGATTTCAGGGAGACCTCACTGTACTCTGAAAATAGTCCAGGACCGGTCCTGTTCAATATATTACAGAAAAATCAAGTGGTGTGTTAATTTTAGATCAGAATTTAATCAAGTTTTTGCATATTTTCTTATTTTGTAGCCTGAATGGGCAAAACCTCCAAGTACTCCATCAGAAGAAGAACCCAATTCACCGGCTTCGACATCAACTTCAACACCTACAAAACGTCCAACAACCACCAAGAAACCAATAACAACCACCAGTAGAAAACCAACAAAAGGTACGAAAAAACCTACAACTCCGTCGGCTACGAAACGTCCAACAACTTCACCGACCTCAACGACAACAACAACAAAACCTGTTAATCCGGACGGAGGTTCAAATCAGGATAATAATATTGATGAAGAAGTAGATTGCGGAGATAATGACTTCATGCCTCATAAAGACTGCGATAAGGTGAGTTGGACAGGTCAAATAAACATTCAATGAAACAAAAAAAAAATTATAATGAGCCTCGCCCTCATAAGCTCACATAAGAAGCTTAACTTCTTTAGTTTTTAATATTATTCCCAAGTTTAATTTTTTTCATGTGAAACTAATTAATAATATTTACACATGCTTAGCAACACACTATAAACTGCTGTCCTTGTCAGTTTTATGTAATTTAGGAGACAAACTAACTTCCCCTTTCGGAGCCAATTCTACTTCCCCTCGATTTTTTACTTTTTTCAAACAGATACGTCGCTAAAGAAGTTAAACTTCAAAAAAATACATCGCGTTTTGTGATGAAATAACCCTCGATTTATTTTGTCTATTTATTTCGAAATAACTTTTGCCCGTGATTTCACCCACAATAGAGGAGCTCCTTAAAAAACCGCATACACGCTGGCTTTTTAAAAACCGAACACCTTTGTTATTCCTTAAAATTGCATCCTGCGAATTTTTACCCCCTTGGATGATCTTCAGTTCTGGGAGGCGGAAATTGATTGCCGTATTTTTTCCCCATGTAACTTCATTCAAATCGGTTGCCCTCTTTAAGCGTAATTATAGTTTCGTTTTATCCCTCGGGAGTCAATTTATAGAATAGCATAAAATTTCTTGCAAGTTGCTGCTTACGTTTGCCGCTTCGGTAATTTCCAAGAAGCTTATGTTCACGGAAGAATTTGAAAAAAAGCCGGTCTGCGCTGTCGCGCTGCAACGCTTATAGCTAGAAAGAAGACGACAAAAACGCCTTGAGCTCCCAAATGGAAGAAAAGCACATTTTTTTTGTATAGAAGCAGTTTCGAACTATACAAAAAGCTGATTTTCTTCCATTTGGGAGTTACAAGGCATTTTTGTCGCCATCTCTCTAACTATTAATAGGAAGAATCATATCATTTAAAAATATATATACAATTACAAGCAGAATTTTGTCGCGGCGCGCTGTTCGATACTGCTTAGGTGGAAACTGACCTTTCCTTCTATAGTCATAGACTCTGCATGTAGCATTTCATTCAAACTGGTTGTTCCCTTTAGATTCGTCGACAAAAATTTCACTATGGGAAGAAAAGCGGGCAGTGAATGTACCTAAAACTTTGTAACAAAATCAATTTTGTTTTGTTTTTAATTTTCGCATTGATCTTGTCTTTACAGTATTACCGCTGCGTATACGGCAAACCACTGATGTTCACTTGTCGAGAAGGGACCGTATTCCATACAGTAAGTCATGTTTGCGACTGGAAGGAGAATTCTGATCGACCCGAATGTCAAGAGTTAGATCTGGGTGGCGTTGTCAGAAGAAGATTAATTTAAGTTAGATAGTCTTACTTTATAATTATAGAATTACTTTCTTAAATATTGAAAATTTCCTATTTTGTGCATTTGAGAAGCAACCATTAAAAATAAAGTATTTTATTAGTGTATTTGCCATATGGCAACATACACTATTGGCGTCGGTCGGATGGCGGGACCTAGGGGTCGGACCAAAATTTATCGACGTTTCATAACCTCCTAAACACATTGGCATCATTTTTAAAAATGTTTATATATATATAAACCACACGGCCCTATACAAGCAAATACACTATATTGTCGGCAAGGTTTTGGCACTGCGACTCGGGTTTTTATTTTATAAGGTAGTTTTCAAATATTTATCAACTTAGTGGATTATTCAAAATTATACGAGGCTTATGCTATGATTAATTTTCATAATTTTTCACGGAATACTTAATGGCTTTCCTCGGAACATAATTTGGGAAAAACGCTTGTCTTAACGTTCTAAGTGCCATTCGGGGAGTTTTCCGATGTCAAGGCTCAATAACGAAAAATAAATGGGATTAGTAAACTTCTTGAATTTTCGCCATTTCCCTCATTATTCCTGATACGAGTGAGAGGGGGGGAACAGCTGCCTCTCCCCTGACTCCTTGCTTACGCCCATGTAGGTATATAATGGATTCTATATGATATCTTGCATATTAAATTGAAAGAAATATAACATATAAAAATGGTCGTAATAATAATAATAATACGTATGGAAATTACAGACGCTCAACAACTGAGGTCATAAGTGTCTTTTATTATGTTATTTGTAAATTATGTTACTAGAATATATATTTATTGTAAGTATAACTTTAAAATAAAGGTCTGTGAAATAATAAACATAAATTAACGAAAAAATATTGTTTTAATTTATTTATCTATATTACATCCATATTTCAAAGGGCTTAATGAAATTCTTGCGCCGAAAAAAATCTCAGACGCTTTGTTCAGACGTACTCAAACGGCACGTTTGAGTACTAATTAATAGTAGTTCAATTAATTGACGTCCGACGTCGCTACAATGAATTTTTTTTAATATTGCTAATTTTTATCGACGTTCGCAGGTTTGATGGTACCGTTATTTGATGACATGCGACAGTGACTGCGGATATTTCGTCTACGAAGCCCCTGTTTCTTGAGCTAGTAGATAGAGCGTGGTCGCACAGCGATCGTCTGTTTACTGTTGTATCAGTATGCAAGCCGGCGTTGAAAGTCGTATGTTAGTATGTAACTGCGAGGAGCATACTAGGATCCGACGTTGTTGTTGACATGTGGCGCAGTACATCGACCATGTCCACAGCAACATTGCTGCAAAGATTCGGTGACGTTACTGAATTACATCACGCGCGCGAGATTTTAAGTTATGCCCCGTGCCGCGATTCAACATTTAATATAATTTAATTAAAAATTTAATAAAATTAAAATTATGCCCTCGATTTACAAATTTTTAAATTAAAAAAATCGATGCTCACCCCAGCCATCCACCTCTAATAATTGAAAAACAGCAATTTTATTTTACTGCGCATGCGCAGTAAGTAATATTGGCCGATTTGCACGAATGCGCATGCGCACATGACCAAAAATATGAAATATATGTTTTTTCGAGCCAGCCAAGGGGATTGCTTTTCGATTCAAAAATCCAACCAAAATATTTATTTTTTTTTTAATTTAAATGCGAATTGGATTTCATGGCCATATTCTTGCTAGTGTTAACCAGCGTATGTGGTATTTGTAAAGGATCTACCGAGTAAGACCCCCATATGTGACATGCTCGATATTCACATGCCAACGAGTTGCTTTTTACGCCGATCCTCGCAGTTCATGTATAAACATACGATTTGCAGCGACGCAAAAATAAGTTCAACACAGCAGCAACGGATGATCACTATAGTCTATAGAACCTCGCTCTGTCTACTGTTATGTGAAGCAGACCCTGTGTAAGGCAAAGTTTCAGTCGTCGCGACTTGATGCCATTAAATTACGTACCGTAAAAAGTGCGAGCGTACAGTAAAATAAGCAAGATTAATTAAAAATCATTGTAACGATATCAGACGTCAATCAATTGAACTACCATTAACTAGTACATTAAAGCAGAGTCGTGAACTAATTAGTCATAGGTGTGAATCAATAATAAACTGTATTGTGTTAGATGCCGGGTCAACTAAGTGTACTCTGATTAGTCGGTATTAAAAAAAGTAAAAAAATAAAAGTGGAATTGCAAACTGAATTACATTACCTATATTACAGCAGAGAATTCTTATTTTCTTCTGCAGTAACAACATGCAATATAGATTTTTAAGATGGTTCATCTAATACAGGTCTTTTATCTTCAGATGGATCTAGTTCCACAACTGAGAAATTATATTTTTTTCGTATTTGTTTTGTTTTCAAACGTATGTATTTAAATACTATTGAAAATTAATAATAATAATAATAATGCGTTTAACGTCCGTTTCTCGACTTTATGTCATAACAGACGCCATTCGCACGATTACTATTTTTTCGTCTACCACTTCCCGTTATTTTCTACATTTTTTACAACTTCAACTTATGTAATAGCAATGGGCGAATGAAGGAATTATAGGAAATTAGGATAAGGTAGGTAATTTTTGAACTAGGAGTCATGGCCTCAAATAAGGAGCCATCTCGATATTTATCTGGAATTAATTGAGGGAAACCATGGAAAACCTCAATCAAGATGGCCGGTACGGGAATTACCGTTTCTCGGCGAGAGGCAGTAGGAAAAAGTCCCAGCCACATCTGCCCCCGCCGGGATTCGAACCCGGTACCTCTCGAATGCGAGTCTACGACTGTCACCACTACTCTACCCAGCTCCTATTGCGAATTGCATTATTTTGTTGTCTTTTGTGGAACAATAAATTCTAATTCTAAATTCTTTCCTGCCAGTTTGTAAGCGCAGTAGTACATTAGTAATCCATATCTACAACGCAATGATGTTTTGTATTAATCATAGTCGATTAGGGCTTTTTGTAATTATTACCATTACTTTCTATAAAAATGAAGAATACACAAATTTTTTTATTATCATTTATTCCAGTTCTCACTTATGGTCAATATTTAAATTGTCTACCTAACAACAAATCATACTAAATAGATAGTATACTGACACTCTAGCTAACCAAGTACAATAAATATAAAAAAATTATTAAAAAAATGTGTTAAACATTAACTATCTATCCATAGTTTAGAAAAAAGTATATTTTTGAGACACCACACAAAAAATATAAGCAAAATATTTTTTTCAATTTTTTTTTATATGAAATGAAATTAATGTAATTAAAAGTAAGTAATATAAATATTATATTAATTACAATCAGTCCCAAAAATACATAAAGACCATTTTTTTACCAGACATATTCTTCAATCATACAAGATGTTTCACGATGAACGAGAAATATTGCGAGACGCAGTGGTGAGTCATTTTAAGCAGTAAAAGTTTATATGAATACGTCATCTATACTGAACAATTGATATATTTATTGGTTCTCAAATTAAAACATGGGAGTTGGGGGCTTTCTCCGCTTTTCGCAAGCCCTCTTTTGTTTGTGACCTCCCGAATATTTCCCTTCCATCGTTGAACACCCTGTATAACGTTTGATTGTTAATTGCTTATTGTTAATGTTAATATTCTCGATATTTTGCTTAACCCTGCATCTGGATATTTACATATTTGGAGATGCAGATCAAAATATCGACAAAATATTACTTTCACTTGTTTTTTTTTTTAATATCTAATACCAACTTAATAATTAAATATTTAATAACACATATTGATCTTGTCCGGTTTTAAAATTATCGCACCTGAGCCAGTAAAACATGTTATTATTAACGTAAGTAATTCTAAATTATTCTTATGGTGAAATTTTCAACAGACTAATTCCTGACGTGACTTTGGGAATTTGCATGACCGTTTTTAGCTCTCCAATAAACAGCTAAAAATTATAAGCGGTTTTTTTAATGCATTTTTCAGCCGCCAAAACGCGAACTTAAAAGTGACAAGTCTTTTGATGTCCATAGGTCTAGACATGGACACTATACAAGAACCACAAACTTCACGTACACAAAATGCTTCCTAAAATAAATATGGAGGTCTATGATCAATGCGCTTCGCATGAGTCAAATAAGCCACAAATTAATAAAACAGAATTATTAATAGAATTTTTTTGGAAAATACAGCTAACACATTTTATTCAAACAACTAAATTAGTCTTTTGAATTAATTGTCGTATATAGTAACAAATATTGTTAATAAGTACCTGTATATTATACAATGGTAAATCTTAAGAGAAGAAGAAATATTAAAATTTTTATCTACTACTGCAGAACGTCAGTTTGATTGTTAAATAATCAATTGTTACAATGCTAAATCAGAAAAATTTATTTTTTATCCACCATACACCGTCTGGACTCAAACCAGAATCTTTCCACATTCGCGGCAGAATGAGTTATCAATTACTCAACGGTGCGATATCTAAACTTTAAATTCCTCATAATATAGCAATTATTAATGTAATTTACTGAGTGTAACGTCAATTAAAACATTAAAATTAATTGTTAAATCGTAATCAATCACTTAATATAAAATACTCATAACCCAATGAATATTTTGACAGTTTACTTATCTAATACTTGCTTGCTAATTTCACGTTAATAGCGAAGTTAGCGATGTTAATGGTTAAAAAAGGAAACATTAATATGTACAATTTAGTGGACAGATTCTACCAATTTCTCCCATGAGTTCGCGATTCTCATATTGTGACCATGGATCTGAACGTCAAAGTCATGCATATCGGGAATAAAGAAGGCTCAAAATAAATTTACGGGAACGTATCTAAACGAAATATAGTTAATTAAGATATATTTTTCAAAAATGTCTCGATTCAAATAATTAAACTGACATTCGAATATATCGTTTTTTCTATATTTTTCATGAAACTGATCAAGCTGAATAAATGGAAAAAAGAAAGATATAAAAATATAACTAATTCTCGTCATAAAGTGGTGTCGCATCACCGATAGACATCGATCTCGGCGAAGTATTGGTTCTCGGTGTCGATCTGCCAGATCTCGGACTTTTCAACGGATGCCCGCCCATTTTCCGACTTCTCGACAAATCGTCGTATCGCGGAGTTCTCTGACCAGTGCTGCCCCTCGGCGTGTTGCGCCCCAAGTCGTCGAATCCTCCCCCGCCGCCGCCGCCTCGTTTGCTTCTGGCCCACGCTTCGGCTGCTTTCTGCCAATCGGTCGGATCGTTAGACGTGTTATAGGGTATTCTCGAGTGCGGTGAGCTGTCCGCCATGTGGTGCGATCTGTGCGATGGCGTTATGGCTCCCGGATGCAAGAACGGTCCGGACATCGGAGGCGGCATGTGGCTACTGGGCGTCTGTTGACCGTAACGCGGCGTTGTGTACGGTGTTATGAATGGAGTTTGACCAGATGGAGTGTACGGCTGCAAAACATAATCAATAATTACTTAATATTCAAAACTAAAAAAAAATAATTTTTCAAGTTTTTGAAAAAAATTCGAAATTTAAAAAAAAAAACGAGATCTCAATGAAAAACTTAAAATGTCGAATTTATTTAACATTTAAATTTTTTTCGAAATTTCGAATTTTTAGTTTTTTGGGTGAATTTTGTGGGGCCTATGGGCACGTGTTCACAGTACCCAATACCTAAATCCGGAATTGCCTTTGTCTGTATCCTACAGCAAACAGTGGTGATATTTATTAAACACATTTTTGAAAAAAGACGCAAATAAGACAGGTATTGTCATTCTCAATTATAACCTCACTTTTGATGTAAATGAAACGCTTAACAGTGTTGGATCACTTTCACACAATAAGAGGCGAGGGAGGCAAAAGACATATTGTGGGTGTGACCTTCTTTAGCTTTGTTTCGCTCAAATCATCCGCACGTTTCAATTTTTGGCTGGTGCCACATTACGAGGTTAAAAGATGCTATTGCAAGGGTGTCGCTGTCAATTGATTACTCTAATTTTTGGAAATATTTTGAAGATTTAAAAAACTTTTCCGAAAAAGGAAGAGTCACTTTAGGTTTGTGATGAAACAGTTTTGTGAAATAAGTACGAATAAGGTCGTAGTGTGACATTGAAAACGTGTTTTTTTGGCACAATTAATGCCAACTTTTTTCTGGTAAATCGTACATAAATAACAAAAGTAGTCCATTAGAGACCTAGATTTGTCCTTTATCTTCCTTATAGAGAAAGAATTTTTGCAAAATGTTGACAAATTAGTCTACAATCAGTTGACAGCCGAAGCTCTATTTCGGCTTAAATTCAGAGCGTTCCGACAGCCTTAACTTACCGTATTTATATAAGCGTTAGCCGCATATCCTCCGCCCGGAGTATGTGGATAGTGCGGGGTCTGATTGGCGACTGCAGAAAGCGACTGAAGCATATGACTCGGAATATTCTGAGCTACCCTGTGAATAGCTTCCGGATTAATACCGGCTAAGCTAACATTAGGTGTACCCATAGTGTGATACGGTGTTCTACTCGTCGCGGCTCCACGCGGTGTACTGGGCGTTCCGCCCGGTATTGGATCTCTGAAATGCTCCTTGAACCATTTGAACAGATGGCCGACTGAATCGAACATTTGTTGTCTAAACCGAAACCCGTCCGGCGTCACCGTGACGAATTCGTGTCTGCATTTGACGCGAGGAAGATAGGAAAGCAAAAATTTGCCAGGATAATTTTTAGACGCCGATATGAAATAATGTATTTTCAAAGCGTTTTTTTTCTTTTCTTCCTTCAACGCTTCTTCCGCTTTGTCTTTGAGACCACCTTCGAAGTCTCGATAATATTTGAAATACAAAATATCTCTGGCATGAGCCGCCATCGGATTAACGTGACGCGCTATGATTTCGTCGAGATCTTCGAACTCATCGTTACCGATCCACAAAGATTGACCGAGAGAGAACGCGTTCGCTTTACCTTCCTCCTTAACATCGATATGTTGATATATTTTATCGGCCACTTTCCAGGTGATCGTTAAATGATCGGCACCTTTACTCGATGGCCTGACTATAACATCGCCTTGATCCATTTGAGCCATGACTTTCTCGGCTTCGGCAAACGATATATTATGGAACGCCGGATGTACAATAACACGTTTGATGTACATCTGACGTTGTTTCTGTTTTTTAGATTCTACTTCTATCTTCATATCGTTATCTTCGGCTTCTTGATCGTAATACGGATCCTTCATCGGTCTCCATCCGTGATTTTTATCGGCAAGATCCGACGACTTTGACGTACAATCTACCGAGAATCTTTCAACGTCTATTTTGATCACTCGACAATTTATCAGTTGGCCAAACTGGACTCTCTCTTCCGGATTCGTAACGTGTTTATCCGACAAATTTTTAATATGTATGTATCCCGATATTCCGTTATCTAATCTTAATTTCACGCCGACGGCTTGACCGGGACACGACCCGGCATCGAAATGGTTCCATACTTCGGACAATTCGGGAAAATCATTTTTCAAGCAGAACGGACATTGCCAAAGACCGGTTTCGTCGTTACGTACCGGATTCGCTTGATCGAGTTGTTCGCCTTGAGGTTTTCTCCTTGCAATGCCTCTGACCGTGGCTTGAACTAATTTACCTACATAAAATGTCGCCGGACTTTCTTTCGTCAACATATCGAACATTTCTTCCGGATTAGCCGACTGATACGGAGACCGCAAATCTTTGTATCTACAATTTAATTCAGCTCTAATATCGTACAATGTTATGCTCTTATTTCCGAACCCTTGCCTTTCGAGTTCTTCCGCGAAAGCATCTAAATCTAAATCTTTCAAACGTTCGGGCGCCTCGAGAATTTCCTCTAGCGCGCCGGCCGGATTCGCATCTTCGTCGTCGTACTCAAGAGCATCGACGGCCATTTTGCGAGCCCACTCGTAAGTTTCCGGATGAACCCGCGAGCCATCCAACACTTCCACGTATGCTTCGGTACTGTCGCCCAACGAATTCGTATCGATTTTTACAAAACCAGAACAATTTATAAACACTTTTGGACCCATGTGGCACGCCGTAACCAGCTGAGTACGATTTTCGAGCCTTTGATTCGTTTGTTTCAAGACTTTGAGCAACGCTTGACCTTTCCTGGGCCCCAAACCGCAAATGAATTGAACTAAATTCGATGTATGCGACTGTTGCACAGTTAAATTTATATCAACTCCGACTTCGTTAGTTCTGTTCACAAACTCGAGAAACAATCCTTCGAGCAACTCTTCTTCCGAAATGTGTTCTTGAAGCGAATGGTATCGTAAACAAAGTATCTCGTTATCGGCTGTACATAGCTGAGAATATTCGACTAACGGATCTTGCATTTTACGGGCTAACGAAACAGCTTGACGTAACAATTCAGGATATTCGCGAAAGTCGGTCATTCCTTTAGCCGAATTTGCGTAAACCTTAGCTAAATCGTTGTTAATGATTTCGACATTCAACGCCGGGAACTGTTCGTCTTCCATCAATCCCGAAATGATTTCTTTCAGATCGGCAGCGACCATGAGCGCTTCTCTGGATTCGCCGCCGACACAAACGACATGCGGTTTCTTCTGTCCGATGAAATTCTTCAAAGCCATCAGATCGGCCTCTTTCATTATTTTCTCGTCTTCGCGGAACGAATTCTTGCGTTTTAACAGATGAGGAAGACGCAAATAATCTGTGACGTCTCCGTCCGGACCGACAATGCATGTGAACGCAGCTTGGGAATAGTCCGGTACGTAAGCGACGGCCATTACTCGAAGTCCCTTGCTGGTGTCCCATTCGTCGTCGTCTTCGTCGGGAAATTCGACTGAATAAGGCGCGACTTTGAGCCAATCGTACAATTTAAGACAACACGCTTTCAGTACTGATTCTTTTGCTTCCGCTAACAGCGTTCGACGCAATTCTTTGATCAAATCGGGAATAACGAAACGGGTCAGGGCCCGTTCGACGCATTCTACACGTATCGCGTTCCAATCCTGAACGTTCTTGCTGAACTCGTCTTTGATATACAATTGCTTAACTTCATCGATATACGAACTTGTTGTATCGCCTTCAATACGTTCGCTTATCGATATCGTAAGAAGTTTGTCTTCTTCTGCGATGCAAAGCTTCAAAAACTGATCGGTCGTCAAATCTCTCACCGGTTTGTCTTTGATATATTTTATTCGGTAACAATTGTGGTTTTCGTCGATTTCCTTTATTCCTTTCTTTGTGGGTCGGGCTGTTATTTTTGCGCGTTCAAAAAACGTTTCTCGGACACATTTCCGCACGAGCGGTTCTTTTGCCAACTGCATTGCGACCATGAATTTGCCGGCTTGCAAAACGTCGTCTACCGTTTTAAATTGACTGCAAAAAGAAAAAATATACATATAGGATATATTTTATTTCTACAAAGCTGCAGAACGCTATATAATTATTATGATCACTCATTGTTACAATGCTAAATTATAAAAATTTATTTTTTATCCACCAACACCGTCGGGACTTAAGCCCGAATCTTTCCACGGCGGAATGAGTTATAAATTACTCTACGGTGCGATATCTAAACAATCAATTCATTATAATAAAGCAAATTGCAGCATCAAATTCACTACATGCGAGAGCTGATTTTTTAAAGACATGAATCATCTCAGTAGCGAGAGCTATGAATGAATGAGATAAATTTCCATTTATTATTAATCATCAATCCACCTTAGTACATGTATGTAATTCGAAGGTAGGTAAAAGGGGCTATTTGCCAACCTATCTTATTATATGGAAATTTTTGAATACGAAATACTTCCGTAAAGTTTTTTAATATATATCTTTTATTTCTACAAAGCTGCAGAACGCTATATAATTGTTACAGTGCTAAATTAGAAAAATTTATTGAGATGATTCATGTCTTTAAAAAATCAGCTCTCGCATGTAGTGAATTTGATGTTGCAATTTGCTATATTATGATGAATTTGTTTAGATATCGCACCGGAATGTAATTGATAACTCATTCCGCCGCGAAAGTGGAAAGATTAGGGTTTATGTCCCGACGGTGTTAATATAATAATAAAAATATGATAAATCAAAACTTACTTTGATATGAAGCTCTTGGCGAGTTCGGTGGCTTCAGTTGGATCTTGTTCAACTTCATGACGTTGGTAATTGTCACGCAAATTTTCAGCGAACTGTTCCGGAGTCAAACCAAATCTTTTCGCAAAACCGTCTGAAAACAACATCATAAAAATTATAATTTGTATTTATATACGGCTTACAGGAAAAATGTAGATAAAATTTAAAGAAAACGACTGTACTTGAACAGTGAACCTGTTAAGACAAAGCGAGTATAGTAAGTGCCATGGATCTGAAAGGCTCGGAAGTTACATGCAAATGGAGGCTTGCGCAGGTATAGTCCGTTGAAAAACTACGAACTCGCGCTATATTATTTTTAATTTTTCTTTAATCTAAAGATCTTATTCCTTACACTAAAGTGATCCATCCTGCTCGTACTTTGGGGGCTTTCAGCAGGCAAATTATCATCTTGAACAATCAAAGAAACAATAATGGCGTACTGGACTGTACTTTATAGCGGGAAAGCGACAATTGACAAGACAACGAGCGTTAACCAATCACCGACGAGTGCACGTACTGTGCCAGTAACTGGGAGGTGGTAGGAGTCTTCCTTTCCCACAAAACATCCAAAATATGAATTTGCGACGCTGTTTGGGACTAACTACAGAACCTTTGAGAACCGTGGCGAGTATTATACAGAGTCTGCTTACTGACCTATAAAATTTGACAAGTTGGCAATATCTACAAGCAAAAATATCCAAAAACAATATAATTACCGATTCCGGCTTTTTTGCACATAGCATAGGGTCCCGTTCGTGCAGCTTGTTTAAGACCGTCTGATTCGTGTTCGTCTTTGTCTTGTTCCTCCTCTTCAGGAGGTTCCTCTATCGTTTCATCTCTCTCTTCACCTTCATCGGCGATCTTTCGCATTCTTTCGGCTCGTTTGGCCGCCTTTCGTTTCTCTTTCTCCTTAGCTCTCCACGCGGCTTGCATTGGCGCTATTTCACCCGAATAGTAAAGTAAGAAGTGTACATGCACATCCCGGAGCTCTTCGGTCGTCTGGACATTTTTCAATCTCTCGATGTCGTCGTCTTTGATTAATCGAATGTTGTCGGGCAAGGGAGCGTCGGGATTCTCCATTATTTTATCGAGCTGATATGAACGCATCTTGTCGAATAATACAAGAAGACTTTGTTTGCGTGATCGAAGTTGGCACCACTGAAATAAATATAAACTATTTAGATCGCATATCGATCGATATACCATATATGCGAGATTGACTCTAATTAAATGATTAATTAGAGCGATTGTGATCATTGATGACTCTTGGAGAAGGTTTGGATAAAAATCCGTGGCAAATAAAAACGTCCAAAATCGTCCTTGCGTAATTAATGAATGGCCCTTAATCCAATTGTGAAAACCAAATACAAATTGATCCAGGAGTTTTGAAGCAAACAGAAAAGGGGGTTTTACTTTTTGTAATGAGTTCCCAGGACTATAAGTTCTTTTCTGGAGTATCAAATGTCAACAATTGCTGTTGTTTACTAAAAAAGTCCTTTTTCCCGACAAATCATTTTTATATTAATTACCAAGGACAAAAAAGAAAAAAAAAGTCAATTTATTCCGAAATTTTTCAAAAAATTAAATATATATTATAATTACACTATGCCATACGTATAAGTCATGTGCAATGTCAGACATAATTTTATAAACTTACCTTTGCATCAAATTTGTACACAGTCCATAGATCATTAATAGTCAGTTCCGGTTGTACATATTCCTTCCTATAAAAAGCTATAAAAGGCACCTCGAGCTGTTGGTTTCTCATAAAATCTAACGCCTGTCTAATTTTTCCGACAGTTTGCGGACCTTTTCTAGGTCTTTCGTGCGTTTCAGTCGTCAAACCTATGTTTTGAGTAGAAACGGTCGGTTTGCAAAACGCCTGTTTATAAATCCATTCAGCCTCTTCGTCTAGTTCAGTAGAACCTTCCGGTACAGCCGTAACAGGAATTTCTCTGAGCTGCATGCGTTCTGGAATATCGGTATTTCTAATTTCATTATCAAGGTCGGTAAAATGACCACGCTTTAATTCGCTAGGCTCATAGATTTCGAATATCGATTTGCGCGTCGGCTTCTTCCTTGCTGCTTTTTTGGCTCTGTGCCTTTGCTGTTCGTCTGCAGCCTCGGTGTCCTCGACATATTCATTATCTGATTCTTCTTCACTTTCGTATTCGTCTCCGTATTTTTCAAACTCGTCAAAATCGAAATCGACACCGAAAATGTCTTGCGCTTCTTGAAGTGCTCTACAAAATCAATACGCGTTACAAACAATTCTCTTAAGACCAACTGTTAGTGTTATTTGGGGCTTGTATCGTTTCTTATTTTCAATAATGAACTAACAATCTAATCGATGTATTCACTAGTTCTTGGATTAGACCCTAGAAATAGGAGGTTTGTTATAAATGAGCCATGGTAATGCTATATAAACATTAATTTGTCCCAAAGTTTTAAAATTTGGAAGAACAAAAGGAAATTTCCACATGTTATTTTCCATAAGAAACTTTGGTTGGAATATCTTAAGAGTTAATATTGAGAGCTCAAATTTTTAGAGAATTTCTTTTTATCAATTTTGAAACGTTTGACCCTCTGGGAGCATATAAATTTGACAATAGCCCTGTTAAGGACCACCCTAATGTACATGTTTCTTGCGAACCTCAATAATATAAACATACCGCTAGTATGAACTCCTCAGGATTTTTTGTGTTCGTGTTACCGAGATTGTACCGTACTCTAGGAACAAAAGTATTTGTATTTGAATACTCAATGAAGTCAGAGTATTTGTATTTAAATACTTTTAAAAAGTATTTTTCACAAGTCTGGTAGATTGTAGAAGGTACTAAATTAAAGTGTTAATGCGCTTGCGCTACCACTATAATGGTCAAGGTTACTAGAAACTAAGGTTCAATTTGTTGATAATACTTACGCATCACCAAAGATTGGTTTTCGTTTCTTTCTTCGCTCAGTAATAGGTCGACCCTCATCATCGACAATAAAATCGTCAGTATCCGATTCGACATCCGACGCCTCTTCACCAAACTCCTGTTCCTGGACAACACGATGACTCCTCTCCGATTTCTCTTCGTCCTACACGAGAAAACACATTTTGTAAATTTTGGATTTCGTTTTGTGTGTAAGTATCTAACATCTACTTCAATAGGGTCGTCCCGCTAAATTAAAATTCGAGTTTCAAATATAACGCAGCCGTCCGTAGTTAAGGTAGTTGTCGTGGTACAATATTGTCAAAAAGTTATAGATTATACGCGCCACAAAAATATACTAGCTTGTAACTACGTGATCCATAATTTGTACGCAAGACTGTACCCGTGGAAACGTAACCCATACAGTATTCATATGCATGTATACTTTTCTATAAATTATTGAACTTTAAACCGTTATTTATAAATAATTAGACGGTCAACAATTTTTTCTTATTTTTTTTAAACTCATAACAAATGCATTGAAAGACTGTCAGTTTTTGGAAAGTTTCTGACAGTTAGTTCTTTTTTTATAAATAAGAAACTGGTTCAGAACTACAGAGATCGTATACAATCAATGTTAATTATCCAATTTTTAATTGAATTTATCTCTGATTATATACGGGCGCCAGACAGCAACAATATTTGAACACTTGTTTTAACTAATCGACTTATAATCCCCATCACTAGTTAAAACAAGTGTTCAAATATTGTTTCTATGTCTGGTGCCCGGGTAACTCTAGATCCCAACTTTCTGACCTTGTTTCAAAACTATGTCATTGATTAGTCAAATTATGTTAGTTTGGCGCGAGTGTTAAAGGGGCTATTATTATTGACGTCTTTAAATTACGTTTTCTCACAAAATAAAAATTCGGCAAGCAGAGAACATATATTCTGAGTTGGGTACACGCTCTCTGGAAAAACGCGGGATGGCCCTATTGTTTCTTTGTTATCTACCTTACCTGTTCATCTTGTTTTGGTTCCTTGTTGACAAAATGCAAAACAAAAGAACATTTTATTTAGCATAAGAAATAATCAATTAATATACCTTATGGTGTGAACTTACTGTAAATGTCAAAAAAAACACACGGTGTCTATTTTCATTTTATGTACTGGCAGTCTTGAACTCTACGTTCAAATTTTGAGAATTTAGAGAAGCTTAAAACAATGAAACGCTTAAAAATTGGAAAATAGCGGTAGTGCTTTACCAAGTTTATTTCGCAGAGTTCATCTCAAGATTTAGCAAGCTGGCTTTTTACCAACTATTCGGCTAAAATTTAACCGAATCAAACGGTACCGCACAATAGTGATGCAAAATGACCGGTAGTAACCATTTTGGTCGAATAAATTACCGACTATCTATAAAACAAACATGGCAGTTTCAGGTTTGTTTCTCAGAACAAAAAACAAAACAGAGCAATTTTCAACAGTAGAATCGAAAGAATTAATTAAATAATGTAGGTATTTATATTTATACATAGATATTGGTTATAAAATTATCTCGACTGGAAATTACAATCATGCGCAAAACATTCTACGCAGTCCTGAATAATAATAATAATAGCCACGCCTATTTAAAATAAACCCGGGTCGCAGTGCCAAAACCCTGCCGACAATATTTTTTTGGGCAAAATAAAAATTTGGCTCCTTAATACACCCCTTAAAAGAACATTTTTTTCTCAGTTGCAATATTATTATCAATCGAACCTCTATACCAAATTATATACAACTTTCAGAAAATAATTCACTATCTGTAAACTAGTATTTTCATAAAATTTGTAAGTCCGGTCCTGTCGGCCCGATTTTATTAAAATTTTAGGAACACTTTTTAATTACTACTAAAGGGTTAAATATCAATTTTGAAACGATTCTGAGAATTTTTTCGGTATTTTGGGGCCCAAAAACATTTTTCAACCCCTAAAAACTACCCTTAAAATGGCCCGATTACGCCCATTTTAAATAAGCTTCTTGCGGTGATGGATTTCAACACGTGAGCCAAATTTCGTTAAAATCAATTAACTCTTTCGAAAGTTATTGCCCGCACACATATATATATACGTATATATATATATATATATATATAAATATATATATAAACATTTTTAAAAATGGTGCAAAAGTGTTTAGGAGCTTATGAAACGTCGAGAAAATTTGGTCCGACCCCTAGGTCCCGCCATCCGACCGACGCCAATAGTGTATGTTGCCATATGGCAAATACACTAATAAACTACCGAGGTTATTTAACCGGTAATTGCCCTTTTGCACCACTACTGATCAAGTACTGCCCACTGAAGTATTATACTTTCTCCGTTAGTCTACTAATGCAACCCAAAACCGCGTTATTGGGATTTGACATTTGACGCTACGATACCTGATGGCAGAAAAATAAAGTATAGCAAAATGTGGTTGCACCGCCTCCGTGTCAAATCCCAATAGAAGAAACGGCTGTACATGAAAAAATTGTAAACTTACGTCATCCGATCCTCCTTCGAACAGGTCATTGGCAATGGCTTCCCTGTCTTGTTCCGGATCAGCTTCGCCATCGCTTTCTTCATCTTGAATTTTGCGCAAGCGTTTAAATTTCTAAAAAGAAAGACACACCCATTTTAAAACAAATAAAATCATAACTGCATATTATTTTACTGAAATAATACAATAGGGATGTTGACTGTATTCAAATAAAAACATAAATAAAAAACACTATATTTTTCCTTATTTTTAAGGAATTTAATTAATATTTAATAAACAAAACCTAATAAAATCACTCTCAAGTCACGTGACAACAGACACCAATCAGAGCGCATGACGTCATATGTTCAGCCTCAGTCAAAAAAGATCATTATAAAAATGATTTTTCGGGAAAAAGGACTTTATTTATAAAAATCATTTTTATATTAATTACCAAGGACAAAAAAGAAATAAAGTTAGAAAAATCATTGTTTGGTTAATATTTAATGTGTAATTTATTATTATTTGTTTATAGGAAACGTCAAATTACATGTAACTATAGCAACGACTACGAAACAACTTTTCATCACCTCAGTTTACTAACGTTTATGAGCACAGAATACGCATCTATAGGATGGTAGCTCCCATGTAAACTTTTGAGCCTCCTTTGGTATGAGCAGGTGACTAGTATTGGCGTTTTGGACCGAAATTTGAAACTGGATTTAAAATACATGATTTTTAAGGCTTGAGTTGTATTTAAATAAAAATAATAAATATTTGTGGCAATATTAGGTACTTATGCACGATTTAAGACACTTTCCCAAAAATAGTCAACATCCCTATTTATAAGGACACCTTAACCTTTTTCAAAATTTCTATCTGTGTTTGTTTTTTCCGAACTAAGTCAAAAACTACTTAAAAAGTTTTTGGGTCAATCGCAATTTGTTTGATCAATATTTGCAATATTGCACTCTACAAAATGCACAAATTGTCCAGTTTTCAAATCAAAAAGTCTGACGTGTTTGTCTCTGAAAAGATGTATGAATATCTCGCAACTTATGCGCAATCAGTGTGTTCGTGAATTTATGATTTTTAATACGAAAAAGAATGTTTTTCGTGTAATTATCCCGTTAAGAAGATTTTCGACTATAAATGAGTCATTTTATACATTTTATCAGGGCCGGCTTAAGCTATAGGCAAACTAAGCGCCCGCCAAGGACGGCAAAATTGTAACTGCCAATGTTTTATTTTAACATAGCGTCTTTTTCTAAGCTGAAAGCCAGAAAGGCTGTATTGTGAGTGTCAGTTGCTTTTTGAATTATACTTGTAGACGATATAAATACCTTTTGATGGAAAATATAAAATACGTTCATTGAACTGTTAATTATATTATTTAGAAATATTCCTCTTCACCTTGATATGAATTGCTGAAAAGGGGGGCGCAAATTCAATCTTGCCTAGGGCGCATAGTTAGCTTAAACCGGCCCTGCATTTTATACATATACCGCTTAGGTAATGATGCAGCATTTTGCACGGTGTCCCAGGACGGCACTTACGGTAAATCCGACACTGGCCGCATTGCACAAGCTAGTGAAAGAATATTTCCACTCAAAAGAACAATGTTTACAAATACTCACCCTGCGTTCAACTTTAACACCCAAATTTTCTTCGATGAGATCGTAATCATCGTCCTCCAGTCTGTCATCGTCAAATTCGTCATCGCTTTTCTTTCTCTTCTTGGACCCTCCAGAAGCGTCCGAATCTTCACCTTCACTTTCTTCGATGGGGTTGTCATCTATCAGATCTTTGAGTTCTTCTCGTAATCGTTCTTCATCATCTAAACAACAAATATAATAATAAATTTACTAAAAAGCGATTTTTATTTTGCTCACCTTAATGATGGGCATCTTATGTTATCCAGTTAAAAAATGTCCCATATTTTAAATTTAAGAAGCAGTTACAGGTATAATACTCGCCACGGTTCTAAAAGGTTCTGAAGTTAGTCACAAACAGCGTCGCAAATGCATATTTTAGAGCCGTCCTGGTTGTTTTGTAGGAAAGGAAGACTCCCACCACCTCCCAGTTACTGGCACAGAACGTGCGCTCGTCGGTGATTGGTTATCGCTGGTTGTCTTGGCAACTGTACGCTATTAAGTTGTTTCTTTGATTGTTAATTGATCAATATGCCTAATACAGTTTTGCATAGACAAGCACGAAAAATAATTTTTTGGATGACTTTATGCAAGGAATTAGACCTTTAGATTAAAGAAAAATTAAAAATAATAATATAGCGCGAGTCTGTAGTTTTTCAACCGACTTTACCTGCGCAAGCCTCCATTTGCATCTAACTTCAGAACCGTGGCGCGTATTATACGTTCTGGGCAGTAGTTAGTAGGCTTGAGAATAATCAAATTATTTTAATAATTCCAACGTTACTGCTCAAATGATTTTTATTCATTCTAAATCATTCTTTCGCATCAGAAACCTTCGAATAAACCATCAAAAAATATAAGAAACAAATCGAATTGTGTTTTGATTGTTTTCTTGGTTCTTGATTTTTGGTACCTGGTACAAACAACAGAACCATCCCTCCCAATTTTTTTTTCTCCACCTGCACTGATGGACCGTGGAGATATTCCGATAAGGAAAAGTGGGTCCCCAGCTGAAAAAGGTTGAGAGCCACTGCAGTAAAGGATAACAGAGTAACAGACATTAACACGTTGACTGCCACGGATTTTTTCACGTTTCCTGTCTAAAGAGCCAATTTGATTTAATCATGTTATATTATTAAAAACTGTAATAATTAATCAAATGGCTTAAGAAATTTTGTTTAATGTTTAAGTGTTTTTCTGTTCATTTATTCTCTTTCCTGAGGTCATCTATTCGTAATTCCAGTGATATGCTACGAGTTTTCTCGTAGCTGTACAAATATGCCAAGTAATGAAATGACGAGATAACTCGTAGTAGGCGTCCTGGGCAAGTAAACAACCTACGAGATATCTCGTAGTTGGCATTCGTGTTAAGCACGGCTGCCGATTAAGTTTTATATACAAAAACTACATAACACTTACCTTCTTCTTCCTCAGAGCTGTCCAATTCTTTAGCTCGCTTCAGCTTCTTGCGTTCATGGGGTTCTAATTCTTCCTCATCCTATAAAAAAAACATAATTAGTTGCAAGTTAATATTATTTACGGGTAAAATATAACGGCTCTAGCACTATGTAACGCCAAATGCTAATATGTAAAGACGAATGAAATAATAATTTTATGGCGCCTAGCTCGGAATTTTACAACCTCAAATGAATTTGACATACGTTATTTTATACTCAGTTATCTGGTACTAGCAGTTTAAGAAAACGACCTATTTTTTTTAAATTATAAACGCCAAAACTAGCGTCGTGTCGTCTCGAACCTACTTAATGATTATGATGTAATGCCGATCCTTGGTTAGAAATATTTTTAGAAAATTTGACACCAATTTGAAATTAAGACTATCGGTGACATAATGTTATTGAATACAATTATATTATAATACTGCAGCATACTTTGACAAAAAAAAGCGTTAAAAAAAAACTAATATGACGCTTTTAGGGTTATGACACAATGGCATTTTTTTCTTTTCTTTTTAATCTTCAGGTAACAAAAATTATAATACGTTAATAACTGAATATATTAAAATCCCGAAAAGGAGTAGAAATTAATACTGAAACCAGGAAATAAACTTAGTTTAGATAATACGATTAGTATGCATGTTAGTTGTTCTAAATTAGTCCGATTCCATACAAAAACTTACATCACTCTCCTCCGCTTCAGAGTCTATGAAATCAGCCATCGTAGAAAAACACACCAGTTAGTCCACAAACTTCACAAATATTTTACACGGCTCTTTCTTTTAATTTAGATAAAAATAATGAACTTACGGTGTCACTCAAGGCAACTCTCCGATTTATGTCATAAATTTAATGTGTGAATACCAACTCTTAGCCATGAACTATCACCAGAGATCTATAACTAACAACTAGAGCTCTATAGATATAGGTATTCTCATCCGCCATATTGTGTCCTTGCTTGTCACGCGTAGTACGACAACATATGACTAAAGTTAACAGATAAATTATATTTCATAAAAGAAAAATGATTTGAATGTTTGTCAAGATTTTTTAAAGGTCCTGCTGTTGTTTGTACGCGTTTACCCGTACGCAAAAGTGCTTTAAAGTGGGAATATCAATGTGACAACTCTACAGAAGTTGACAGAAAAAATTGCGGTAATTATTTATTTTTCATCACTGTACTATGCAGAATAGACGAATTATTTGTTAATTGTAATGACTATTGTTTTTTTTGCGGGCTATTAAAAAAAATGCGGAAATGTCAGAAAAGAAATCTGCCTTTGGCAACGACACTTCAATTTTATCAGCTGAAATACGAAACAAATTAAATAAAAAATATTGGATACAAGTTGAATTATTTATTATAAAAAAAAAGATATACATTAAATAAAATACATTATGGAGAAACATTTCAATTTTTTTTCTTTGCTGACGCCATTCCATAAACTATTTTGCGAAATTTGCTATTTTCAATGAAGTTTTTCAAACAGTAAGAACGGACGTTAAAAAAATGCCGGATAATTCTCCCTTTCACATTGTAACATTCCGGAAAAAATATATCAATATTGTCCACTAAACATTTTCCCAATTAGAATTTCGTTTTAATTTCTTCCATCCATCCTGTTGACGATTTTCAAATTGTGATTCTTCAAAATGTGTCTGTAAGAAAAATACGTTTAACTGTATTCTCAAAAAAAAAAAGTCCGTTCTTACTGTTTGAAAAACTTCATTGAAAATAGCAAATTTCGCAAAATAGTTTATGGAACGGCGTCAGCAAAGAAAAAAAAATTGAAATGCTTCTCCATAATGTATTTTATTTGATGTATATCTTTTTTTTTTATAATAAATAATTCAACTTGTATCCAATATTTTTTATTTAATTTGTATCGTATTTCAGCTGATAAAATTGAAGTGTCGTTGCCAAAGGCAGATTTCTTTTCTGACATTTCCGCATTTTTTTTAATAGCCCGCAAAAAAAACAATAGTCATTACAATTAACAAATAATTCGTCTATTCTGCATAGTACAGTGATGAAAAATAAATAATTACCGCAATTTTTTCTGTCAACTTCTGTACAGTTGTCACATTGATATTCCCACTTTAAAGCACTTTTGCGTACGGGTAAACGCGTACAAACAACAGCAGGACCTTTAAAAAATCTTGACAAACATTCAAATCATTTTTCTTTTATGAAATATAATTTATCTGTTAACTTTAGTCATATGTTGTCGTACTACGCGTGACAAGCAAGGACACAATATGGCGGATGAGAATACTCACATCTATAGTGCCTTACTAACAACATATGTTACTCATAGAGCAAAAATCAATAGAGGGTAGAAAAAATAAAGTTATATTTTGACATAACCTTATATGTCAAATTTTGATTAATAAATTGAATATACTTGTTAAATACAACAAAAATAGCAATTTACTATTAAAATGTCAACAAGATGGTAAGTATTAATAGCTCAACCTTTTCTCTCTATTCTTTTTACTGATATTTAACATTTTAGATAAATTTTATATTAATTACCAAGGACGAAAAAGAAATAAAGTCAATTTAACATTTTAGGTACCCAATTTATCAAAAAGGCAATCCTCAACTCAGGGTGTTTTTGCCCAACTTTTGGCTTAAACTGGTGAAACCGACGCATGATGTAGCTCCGAATGTTGTCCAGTTTGCGTGTCCAATGGAAATGACGAGATTCGATGTTAAAAATTACTTAGAGAAAATTTATAAAATCCCAGTCGTTCATGTAACTATGAGAATCGCTTTAGGGGAGACGAGAGCGCAGCCAAACAGAGGATACGTTATTAAAGACGATGACATAAAATACGCTTATGTCACTTTGGTATGTAGACACAATAAATATTTATATTATCGATATATCCACAGTATAAGAAGAAATGGTAGTGTATCTGATATTCTTTTATACATGGAAGGGGCGAAGCTCTTATTGGGCGAGTACACGGAGAGCCCGCAGAGTAACGCTGCGAGCACACCAACAATGCTTGCTGTGTTAAAAGAAATGCGTAACGGGTTTGCCTATGCGTTTGCGTTGCGTAATATACTTTGAAAGTTGAAATTAATCTTTTTATTTAACACAACAAGCATTGCTACTGAGCTGACAGCACTACTCCGCGGGTTCTCCGTAAACTAGCCCAATAAGAGACTCACTTTTTATATGGGAGATATACTACTATTCTTTCTTATAACGTAGATATATCTCAACTATTCTAAAAAAACAACTTTCGCTCATATTAACCGGTAATATTGCACAGAATGGTCACATACGATTTTTGAATTTTTTAAATAAGCCCTTCCCGCCCGAGAAAACCATGCATTCTACTATCCCGCGAAATACATCATCGCACATAACGAATACTAGTAAAAGCATTGAAAGATCACTGATAAATTCGATCCAGTCCCAAAAAATAGAAATAATATAATTTGTTTTAGCCTAAAGACGAAGTATTCGAATTCCCTGACTTGTTCCCTAAAACCGATGAAGAACTATTAGATGAATATACTAAAACGTTGAATGTTACAAAAGAAGGATTCAAAAAATATCTCTCCAGAGCTAAAAATCGAGAAGGATTGCCTGGCTGGTTTTCGTTTTAGTCACAATACATATTTAATATTATTATTCAGTGTAGTTTTTTTGCGGATATAAATTCTTTTTAAAAAACAATTATTTCTTACTTTTTTTTGTATGTTAAATACAACCATCGAAAGGTGAATTTGTTTACTTTCATTCCTATTGGTCGACTGATAAATATGGACATGCGAGGGTTGATAACTAAATACCCGTGTTTGACGACAGATGGCGTGACGAGTGAAATTGACTTTACCATCGTGTACTGCAGACTTTTGAACGACCTCGTGTTGAGTTGTAGACAAATTCATAGGTCATAAGTCAGTCTAAATTTCTGCATGACGTTTGTGATGGAAAATTATGTGTATATTTTTATTCATAAACGCGTTGATTTAAACGATTCTTTTTGCAAAGTAGACTTCGAGTCTATTAAGGTAATTCTAGCGTGGTATAATAAAAAAAATCGCTTTACGGTAGATTTTGCTCATCTTTTTTTATAAGCTCAAATTAAAGTTTTCTAATAAATCCCAAAGTTTCAGAATTTTTGACCGTTTAGAACGCGAAATAATAAAAAAGTTCGCCATTTTCGTGAATTACCGTGGTAAGCATTTGAAATTGCGAATTTTGTTAATTATCTCGCGTTCTAAAGGTCAAAAACTCTGAAACTTTGGGATTTATTAGAAAACGTTAATTTGAGCCTATGAAAAAAAGAGGAGCAAAATCTGTCGAAAAGTGATTTGTCTTATTATACCACGCTAGAACTACCTTAATTTCGGTTTTAGTGGGTTTTAAAAGTGTACAAAAATTTGTGCCTATATATCATCAAAGTTTTACAAGAGCTTTCTGACAAATAATTCATATTAAAAATGAAACAAGAAATTTAAACATTTTATTTTATCAAAATTATTGTCAACTGAAGATAATACAATATTTAACATAACATAGTTTTTTTTGAAAAAAAATAATGAAACAATTTTTTGTTAACTGAAACTTACAAATAACAATAATTATAAGTAACAACAAGATACACAACAAAACGTTACACAAAATTAACATAGAAAAATTAAATATTAACTCGGTTATTATATTCTGCTATTTCGGCAGGAGTTGGTAATGTAGCTTTTGCGCTTTTCGCAAAATTATAGAAGTATTCAGACACAATATGTTTATATTTAGTGCGGTTAATATGAAATCTGTAAGTAAAAACAAAAAAAAATATTTAAATAAAACATTCTACATCGCGTGATGAAATATGTAAAAAAATCAATACCCTTTCGATTTCTGCACGGCAAATCCAAGAAAAATGAATTTATTTATTATCTTATCCGCTTCTTGAAGCGATATTTCACAATGTTCCGATAGCAAAGAATTTGTAATCATTGAAAAATCTTTGCAGACAGCTAGAGCTCTTAGAAACTGGCATTGTTCCTTAAAAAAAACAAAATTTATACAATGTTATAAATTCTAAAATGGAATTAACACAGTTCAATCTCAAGTTGAAAGTTCCATTACAATCAAGTCCAACTATTTCTATGTGATACCCTAACAGAACTGCAAAAGAAACTATAATAAGTCTCACCCCCATAGGCTCACAAAGAAGTTTAACTTCTTTAGTTTTTAATATTAAAATTACGGCGAAATTATTACACATTTTAAGAGGGCACTTTGATGTTTGTCATGTGAAAATTCTCACATGGACAGATCGTCACATTCATACCATAGTTTTATTTACATACTATAATCTACAGAAAAACATTTTTAGTATGAGTTCTTACTATTTTGCGAATCAAAATGCAACACACTATAAACTTCTGTCCTTGTCAGTTTCATGTAATTTACGGGACAAACTAATTTCCCCTTAATTTGTTCAATTCTACTTCCCCTCGATTTCTTACATTTTTCAAACAGCTACATCGCTACAGAAGTTAAACTTCAATAAAGAATTATTATTATTCTTACAAAATTAACAATTTCTTACCGAGCGTAATTCGGGTTCCACATCGAGCAATTGAGGTCTTGTGCACATTAAGTTCGGATCTTGTTCGGCGCAAGTTACGCATGTATGTATGTCCGGAAGATGAATATAATGAATTATACTGAAGCACGGCATGTGCTGGTATGTCTGACAATGATGACATTTAATCATCTCGGGAAGCATGTACGATCCTTTACATGGACAACACACTGGAGTCATATCGCTGGCTGTACTCTCGTTGTCTCCAGGCAAAATTGCTGAAACTTTTACACAATAGAAATGTTGACTGTTTTTGCGAAAGTGTTTTAAATCGTGAGTAAGTACCTAATATAGCCACAAATATTTATTATTTTTATTTAAATACGACTCAAACTTTAAAAATCATGTGTATTTTAAATTCCGTTTCAAATTTCGCTCCAAAACGCCAATACTTGTTACGTGACTGCCGTGACGTCATATAGTCATAAATGCTAGTAAACTGATGAGGTGATGAAAGGGTTTTTCACTATAGTTGTACGTAATATGACGTTTCTTAATAATAAATTACACACTCTAAATATTAACCAAATAATGAAGCCTTTTGACAGCGTGAACAGCGTCCTCTATGACAGCGTCTGATAATATTTATGACTGAGTGACGTCATGCACTCTGATTGGTGTTCGTTGTCACGTGACTTGGGAGTGATTTAATCACGTTTTATTTATTAAATATTATTTAAGTTCCTTAAAAATAAGGAAAAATGTTGTGTTTTTTAGTATCAACATCGCTATTGGTTGATAATATTTTCGATAATCTAATGGATTAATACCTGGACGTTCGGGACTTCTCAGTTCAGGTACACTACTGGAATTATGTGGAACTTCGGCATCTTGTCGAAATAAAACCCTAGGGTGGAATGAACTTGAAGCTTCCATAGCCAACGCTGATGAAAAAGCTGTTTTAAACATCTGTGACGAATCTTCAGCGACAGTATGTCCACTTTTTTTGATTTCATTTTCCATTTGGAACCACTGGGAAATATTTGTATCCACGTCCTGCATAAAAAATAATATAACTGGTACTGTTCTTTTAATTTAGATTTATATAACAGAAAAATAAATAAAAATATTTACCTGTTTGGCAATTTGAGTAACCACTTTAAAACTATGAAACGGGGTACTTATAACTCCCACTTTTTGCTTAATGCCGTCGATCGGATCGTGTGTCGAATCGGGTTCAAAGAATTCCGGATGATAATCGGAAGGTGTCACTAGAATTTTGTAATAATAATGCGTTTAACGTCCGTTTCTCGACTTTATGTCATAACAGACGCCATTCGCACCATTACTATTTTTTCATCTACCACTTCCCGTTATTTTCTACATTTTTTACAACTTCAACTTATGTAATAGCAATGGGCGAATGAAGGAATTATAGGAAATTAGGATAAGGTAGGTAATTTTTGAACCAGGAGTTTGATAGGTAATCGGCCATGGCCTCAAATAAGGAACCATCTCGCTATTTATCTGGAATTAATTGAGAGAAACCATGGAAAACCTCAATCAAGATGGCCGGTATAGGAATTACCGTTTCTCGGCGGGAGGCAGTAGGAAAATGTCCCAGCCACATCTGTCCCCGCTGGGATCTGAACCTGGTACCCCCGAATGCGCGTCTAGTACTGTCATCACTACTCTACCCAGCTCGGTTAGAATTTTGTATAAAAATGAATAATATTAAAAATATCAACTTTACGAAGAGAAATTTTGAACGTTCTTGACGGAAATCGGCCAAAAAATATATAAAAAAAAATTGTTTAATATTTATTTCTTCTTATTGTAATTAAAAAAATTGCTTTAAACAATATCAGACCAGTTTACCAACTGGTAACATGGGTTTTCATAATCAGTACAGTCTAATTCCAGCAAAAAAATTGAATCCGAATTGAATTCGGAACGACGCGTCAATTCCACCTGGTGGATTTTGAGTAGCTGTTTAATTGGGCCAAAAGATTTTATTTGTCCCAATCAATAAAAATACGTTGTTTTAAGATACTAATTAATTATAAAGTTTGTTTTTACCATCCTCATAATATGTCAGTTTCATTGTTATGGAAGGTGACTTCAGTTTACTAGCCGACTGACTCAAAAAATAATGTAAAGTCTGTATTAAACATTTACATTGGTCCTTTATCATATCGATTGCTAATTTCTTCTCGGTTCTATAGAACATAATATAATAATTCAATTTACGTATCCAAATAATATACAGTAGAACCTCGATAAGTTAAAATCCAAGGGAAACGTTAAAAAATTTAAGTTATCCAGTTTTTTACTTATCGAGAGTTGAAGTTAGAGAGGTTGTCAGAGTAAAATTTTTAACTTACCGAGGTTTGTTGATTTTATAGAGGATGTATTTGGTTCAATAGACGTTACATAGTTTTTTTATCTATTCATTTAGAATCAATTATTTATTCAAATAATCAATTATTTAAACAAAGAAATCAGGAAAGCGATTTAGTGGAAGACTAAAGTGAAAATCAATTAAGTTCTTGGCAAAACCTTTTGTTTGGATACTTACTCATGATGACTCACTGATAATACTTTAACTTATGGAGGTCACCAAAATATTATTTTAAGTTGTCAAGGGCGATGTTCAGAATATTTGTTTAAGTTACCGAGGTTTTGTGATTTAAGTTATAGAGGTTTTATGCTTTCAGGGGAAGGGAATTCAAAAAAATTTTAACTTACAGAGGTTTTTAACTTATCGAGGTTCTACTGTACTTAAAAATAAATAAATAATTAAAAGAAATACTAACTACAATCGATAGTAGGTACAAATAAATAATAGTTTAAAAAAAATAAAAAGTAAAAAATATTTTTTAATTGTAAAAAAACGTGACGTGCTTAGTTCGAGTTATAGAATTTAAATACGTTGAGTTATTGCGTCTTTTAGGTTTCAACGGGAGTGAATGCAATGGCAGATTTAGGTTCGATGCCGCCCCGTCCGATATGGCGCCCTTTTTACTCTATGGGAAAGTGATTATTGAAATTAAACATCTAATGAAGCCAGAGAACAGCAAATTTGGACAATGGATGATAAATTAATTAAATTAATTTTAACTGTCCTAACATTGTTTACTTTTGAAATTTTGCCGTCTTTAAAATTTGGCCGCCCCTAAAATCATGCCGCCTTAAAGCCAATTCAGACTAGCCGTTCTCGGTTACGATTCACCGGTCCGGTTGGGAGCTCGATCAATCAGGGCATAGTCGTTCCCGATTGCAGTTCGGTTCGAGCGTTTAGGTTCAGCTCTAATTTCAACCAGACCGTTCGCAGCCGTAGCCAATGAGAACGCTTGCTGGAGTCACGTGACTAGCCAGCTGTTGTAAACACAACTCCACTTGTTTTTGTTGACGTTTAACTACACATCAAACGTCAAATCATATTTCGAAATTGCGCATGCGCACCGAGAATAATCGTAGAACCGAATCGGGATAGTGTGAGCAGCCTAGATTAATCAAAAACCGAACCGGACCGGTGAATCGTAACCGAGAACGGCTAGTCTGAATTGGCTTTTAGGCCTGGGCCTCACCGGCCTAATGGTAAATCCGCCACTGAGTGAATGACTAATTTCTTTGACTTCACAGATTTTCGACTTCAAGAGTTTCGAGCTATGCAGTGTCAACTAGATTTTAACGGTAAAATAAACTGTCAATAGAATAAATATTTTTTCGTAATGATTGTAAACTTACCCTCTAGTAACAGTGTCAGTTGTATATTTTACCATACAAGTTTTATATGTTTCGTCAGAATATTGAAAAGTGAGGATATGTTTCTCATATACTTTGTTTTCGTCTTTTATAATAAAAATCATCTGATGTAACTAAAATTAATTTCAAGTGATAAAAAAGAAATAATTAATGCAGTCTCGATAATTCCTAACAAACATGGTCTTAGGCCAACTGTGTCAATTATTCTATTTGGTCTACTCAGACCCCATACGTCAGTAATTTTAATAAACATATTAGCTTTCCAATCCGGTTTTGCGTTTGTAAATTTTGGTTTAGCGGCGAAATTAAATTTTTAGCAAGATTAAAGTAATACAGTCAAAACCGTTTACGACGACATCGTTTAGAACAACATACCGGTTATATTGACCAAAAAGATAGGTCCCGGCTGAATGCCATATGACCGCCTTATAAAAACATTGCTTTTTACGACATTGCTTATTACAATATACCGTATTTAGTGTAATACCTTCATATCTTCGGAGAAGTATATCTGTTAGAACGACCAGCTGTATTGTAAACAAAATTCGTACGCACAGAAGTGTTCCAAACAGACTAAAATTTTTTATGAATATAGAAGAATGATATTGATAATGTGAATATTATTCCTATAATGGATTTATCAGGCCATTTTTAAAGATTTTCCACTAGGTGGCCAAACGAAAGATACCGCCCCTCCCCCTTCCGTACATAATTGAGTTGAAAAATATTATAGGAAACAAGTTATTTTTACAACAATATATACGCGTAAATCAGGAAAATTAATTTTTTAATGTTATTACAAGTTAGGGGCCATCCATAAATTACGTCACACGGAAATGGGGGGGAGGGTATCACCGAAATGTGACAATGTGTGACAAGGGGCAGGGGGGGTCAAAAGTTTTGTGACGTCACGAAGACAATGATGTCGACATAAAGAATGTTCCTGATGTTCAAATTCAGAACGAAAATGAAGTGCCTGATTTACCAGTAATTGCTGATATAAAAGAGTGGGTCCAAAGTCCATGGACACTAGATAATTAAGTTTTTTATATACAGATTGTATCAACTCAAAGCTGTCCATAGGGCACCCTGTGTGTAAGATAGAGCATCATACACAAACGATAAGTAAGAGTGAGATAAATGATCGCTAATAGGTAGTAATTACTGTGGTTACTGTAAAATAAATTTAAATAAACGTCTTTGTTTTCTACGTAAAAATAGCCATTTTATCAATTAATGACAGTCTGTAGTCACTACCGAAATTATTGATAAAATGGCTATTTATACTGTTCACGAAAAAATCCAAATAATTAAATGGTTTTATGGTGGTAATTCAACTGCCGATGTAATAAATTAATTGATAAAATGGCTATTTTTACGTAGAAAACAAAGAAGTTTATTTAAATTTATTTTACAGTAACCACAGTAATTACTACCTATTAGCGATCATTTATCTCACTCTTGCTTATCGTTTGTGTATGGTGCTCTGTCTTACACACAGAGTGCCCTATGGACAGCTTTGAGTTGATACAATCTGTATAATTAACATAACTAGTCGTTTATTGTTTTTGAACTAGTCGTTTGTTTTTTCGGTTATCTGAAATATTGGAATTTATGTTGATTTTATAAGATTATTTAATAAAAATAAGTAAAAAATGAAAATAGCTGTTTTCTCTCGACTATTTTTGAGTGCATGTATAAATTTGATAAATCACACCAGGAGGGGGGGGGGTTATAAAAATGTGACAACCTGTGACAAGGACAGGGGGAGGGGTTCAAAAGTCTTAAAATTCGTGTGACGTAATTTATGGATGGCCCCTTAGCACTTGAGATATCAGTTGAAAAACAATGTTTTCGTAGCAATTATATGCATTCAAAAAAGTGTTTTAATTTCTCTTCTATGAAGTGTTCTCGGTTCGTTTTGTTTTTAATTATTATTAAATTAATCTATAAAGGAATTGTTACTGCTAAATGACCGTGGGTCATCACAATATTAACGTTAAAATTTTTTTTAATATAAATCTCAGTCGATTTTTGAACATACATTTTTGAATAGCTTTTGCGGCCAGATCGTGGTTACTACGTGGTCGCGGCAGATCACCTAAGTACTTACTTAAAAAATGGCCTGGGATTTATATGTACCTATACACATTCAGTACTTAATAAAAAATTACTCTGTCGCTCGAAAACATCACCGGTTGTTACGATTGTCGGTTTTTACGACCAATTATGAGTAAGCCCTTCGATGTCGTTATAACAGATTTTGACCGTATTTATTTTATCCTGAGCGGTGAACGTACACTATGGTATCTTTCATAATAAAGCAAATTGCAACACTAAATTCACATCATGCGGGAGCTAATTTTAGTTTCGGTAATGCTCGACATGAACCTTCACTCGTAACTCACTAATGTGAAGATTCATGTCTAGCGTTACCAAAACTAAAATTTGCTCTCGCATGATGTGAATTTAGTGTTGAAATTTGTTTTATTATGAAAGTTAACTGTTGAGATATAGCACTGTAGAGCAACTGATAACTCATTCCGTCGCGAAAGTGGATAAATTCGAGTTTGAGCTGTTTTTTTTCTCTCATTTTTGGCATAGATTGGAAAAAACTAGTTACTTGTGCCCACGCAGTAAAGAATAATATCGCTACAACTTGCGAAGAGCAGAGAGATTACTCCAGCGGCGGACTGGCTATATAGTCGAGGTGGCGTTTGCCAGCCGGGCCCTAGTCTGCGCGGGCCCCCCACGGGCCTGGCTTACGGCAAGACCCGCAAGCCAGGCTGTAAGTAGAATAGGGGGTCCACGCAGGCTAGGTCCCAGCTCTTGCGACCTAAATGTAAACTAGATCAGATAGTTCGTTCATACACTTAGAGAAAAGTGAAATAGAAAAAATATCCCATCTACAATTATCCAGTCTCGGGCCCCGGCTTTGTGGCGAGCTACCCGGGCCCTCCTGGCTCAGTCCGACCCTGGATTGCTCTACCTTCTAGCATAAGGGATCATTAATTGCTGATCGTTGGAGGACATTATAGATACAAAGTAATTTTTAAAGTGATGGAAATAAAAGTTAAGTTTAATATTTTATAAAACTTATGCTAAAAAGTTAATTTCAAAATGTGTTGATCACCGGTAGCATATAGAATAGAATATATTTGTATGTGAGTATAGCGGGTAGAAGAAAAATTAATCAAACTGTGTGAAAACCAATTTGTACCAAATTATATGATGCTAAGGCCGGTCTGTCAAAACCTTAATATGTATTTTAAACTTACATAACCCTTATCAATTGCATCATGAGCTGCATATGTTATGTCTGCAATTCTTTTTGCAGCGGGATCTGTTTGGTTGGCTTTTAACATTTTTATTTCAATGCCATCTACGTGATTAGTAGAAAAATAAGAATCATCGAATATTTTTCTATAAAACAATATTTCTGAGATTGTAGCACCGACTAACTGCTTAATTAATATTGCTGACTTTTGTTTTGTTTGTACAGCTCCTGGTATTAAACTAACCACATTTTTAGTTTCTGTGGATATCTAAAAAAAAAGTTCAATTTTTTACAATTGGTTAATCAAAAATTATATTCCTTTGCACTGTAAATAATGAATAATTTTGAAATTAATTTTTACCTTCTTTCTTAATTTCTGTGCAGTGGACATTTTGCACAATTTATGGAAGCGAGGGATCATGAAAAATACCTTAAATTGGTACTTCACAAAACTGTAAATTATAAAAAAATGTCACTTTTGGAAAGCTGACAAAAATAGTTTGACTTTCGTTGAGATAGCCTGTGTTTTTATATTATGAAACTAGTTCCCTTCTTAATTACTTATTAGTAAATTTTATTATATAATAAATATGTATTTACAAACAATATAATATGTGTTGATTTTAATTTTTTTTTCAACAATCATTAAAGTATTGTTTACTACCGACTTTCAGTTTCAACTGAAATAATTTAAAACAAATGATATACAGGAATATGACCGAATAGATTTATTTCTAATTTTCAAAAAGAAAAAAACCAAAAAAAAACTAAAATATGACTGCATTTGCGACTCGGAAATGGTAGCCGAATCAAAGATAAAGCAGAAAATTTAAAAAACATTTTCAAAATTATAAAAACAATAAAAAAAGCGAAATGTAAATTTACTAAATAATTTTCAAAAAAAAACATCGGATTGAGTATCCAATGGCAACTGTAAACAATTGACAAAGATAATGAATAAATGGATATTTCACATAATCGATCCTGTTTACAATAATTTATAATCATTTTTGTAACCATGTATGGAAGGTAAATTTAAAACAAATGATTTTTAGAATATTTTTTTGAAATGTCATATTTATTTTAATCAAAATTTATTTTACAAAATTTTATTTATAGAGTCGTAACCGCACAAAACAATGAAAGGATGAGGTTCTGTACAGATCTCGATAAATCGGTGTTAGTCAGTAATTGTGAAAAGCGCGGATGGGTGCAAGTAACCCCAGACGATGATTGGCACTTTTACTGGTCGGGAACTCAGTCATGTCGTAGTTTATTTAGTGTGGATAGCGGATATCGGATGAACGACAACCAGTAAGTTTAATTAGATACTTGTTAAATTATTGCTTCTAATCTATTTTCTCCTACATCTTACTGTTTTCAACCGTTATGAGTCCCCACTCCCGCGCGCCATCATGAGAGCATGCTATGATAGATCTCAGAGTATGTTTAATTTGGATTAAGAAGAAATAAAGAAAAGGAACTTCGGTTAAGCGATAACTCCAATCACTTGTCGACCGTTTATAATCTACAGTATCAACCTACCAACAGCTCACTTAACAAAAACCTTACGAATTTATTTTATATGCTAATATTTTCTTTATACATCAAAGAGTAGGTTTTAAATTCGGATTATAGTCTGGTCTTATTTTTTTAGAATAATAAACCACTTTCCCAACCATTATGAACTATCGCGCAAAGACTTATTGGTAAAAAATATTAAACGTTATCGAAGAGAATTAGAAAGAGATGGAAGTCTTTTGGCTGAAAAAGGAACTGAAGCTAAATATGTTCATTTGGATTTTATTCCTGTAACATTTGTACTGCCTGCTGATTACAATATGTTTGTCGAAGAATATCGAAAAGCTCCTCAGACAACATGGATAATGAAACCGTGCGGAAGATCACAAGGTTCTGGAATATTTTTAATTAATAAATTGTCAAAATTAAAAAAATGGTCTCGTGAATCGAAAAGCCTATTTCAACCACAGTTGGGCAAAGAAAGTTACGTCATATCCAGGTAATTGTTTTAAAAATAATTAATTTTTTTTCTATGATATGAAATGTAATTGCATTTTATTTGTTCAAGATATATTGATAATCCTTTGCTTATTGGTGGTAAAAAATTTGATCTGCGATTGTATGTCCTTGTAACATCGTTTCGGCCTTTAAAAGCATATCAATTCAAACTTGGATTTTGTCGCTTTTGCACTGTTAAATACGATTCTAGTGTGGCTGAGTTGGATAACATGTATGTTCATTTAACAAATGTTTCTGTTCAAAAGCACGGGGTAAGATGGTTTTAAATAATAATTAATCAACTAGAACTGACTTAACTGTATGCGTTGTTCAGCGCCGACCCTGGGGTCATAGGGGCCCCATTATCCGTAAGTGCCCAAAGCCTCCAATAGGTTAAAGATGACCATGCCTAGGGTAGAACGAGAGGAGCGGTCTCTAGGCGCCAACCAAATGCGAAAACTGTCTTAATGTTAAAGAAGCAGAAGTATAATAATTAAAGATACCTAATTCAATTTAAATTCACCAAGTGTTGATGTTTGTAATAAAAGTCGATATTTGAAAATTTGGGACTTATTTATTCAACATAAAACCGAAGTACAATTTACGTGAAGTGAAAGCGTCGATCAAAGGGCGCTGAAAAACGATCTCGCTCTACCCTGATCAAGGGCTAGGGCCGGCGCTGGCGTTGTTGGCAAGTGGCATTAGCAACTATACTTATTTCAAAAGATCTTGTAATATTCTGCCAGATGAGTTTTTAATGTCCCTTTTATTTGCATTGGATTATTTTGATGATATTAAAATGCATAATTAGTTCATAATTGATAGCTGATTCTATTGTGGTGGCTCTTAATCACTATTTATATGTACAAATTCTAAAAACATCGCATCCAAAAAAAAAGAAGTAATGTAGCAGATTACTCTTTAGAAGTTTAACTTCTTTAGCGACGTATCTAGTTGAAGAAAGTAAGAAATCGAGGGAAAGTAGAATTGAACCCTAAAGGGGAAGTTAGTTTGTCTCCTAAATTGCATGAAACTGACAAGGACAGAAGCTTATAGTGTGTTGCTAAGTATGTGTAAATATTATTAATTAGTTTCACATAAAAAAATTAACTTGGGAATAATATTAAAAACTAAAGAAGTTAAACTTCTTATGAGGATGAGGCTCATTATGTTTTTTTTATTTTTATTTTTTAATAGTGAATAATATTTTCAGGCTGAATATAACTCTTTGCATGGTGGAAAATTAAGTGTTCAAAATCTTCGCCTCTATTTAGAAAGCACTCGCGGTAAACAAGTTACGGAACGATTGTTTGGACAAATCAGTTGGCTTATTGTACATTCGCTAAAAGCGGTAGCGTCTGTGATGGCAACCGATAGACATTGTTTCGAATGTTACGGCTACGATATAATTATAGATAATCAGCTGAAGCCATGGCTTGTTGAAGTGAACGCATCACCTTCGTTGACGTCGACCACAGTCAACGATAGAATATTGAAACACAAATTAATCGATAACATTTTAGCTATCGTTGTTCCGCCTAAAGGCTTACCAGAGTACGTGTCATTATTCGGAATTTAAAAAGAACTTGTGTATTTTTTATTGAATAATATTTTTTTGTTTTCCAGTGTCCGATGGAATAAAATGCCAAATCCAGAGGCTCTTGGGAATTTTGAGCTGCTTTTAGATGAAGAAATTTTAATGCAAGAAAATAACCAAAATTCTAACGGCAGACAACCGATGAGTAGATATAATCGTTGGAAGTAAATACTAAAAAATTTTAATGAGATAAAAACGTTAAAAAATATATATATTCTGTTTATTAATGTTTGTTGAGAAAACACTTTGTCTAATTGCTAAATAAAATCTCAAAATTATTATATTATTTATTGTATTAAAACATTTGTAAATATATTTTTGTTGATTGTCGTGATAAATCATACGTGAGATAAGTGTTGTATTTGTACTTACTCCTTACCCCTTATATCAGTAGCAGTGGAAACGCTATTTTCAAACAATTGACAAATGAATGTCAGTAGTAAACAAAAAAATCAAAAGTATATTAATATTTCTTTGTCATTATTTTTTACACAAAATAGAACTTAAAACATAATTTTAACGATGGCTGATACGATTGACAATCCTGCAATTGGCGATAAAAAATTATGTGAGTACAAACAAGCCGAAGAAGAGGGTAATATATCTTTTGGTGAAATAAAAGATCCTGAATTGGAATCAAAATGCAAACTGGAAAGTGAGCAATTGGAAAATGCTGCTAAACACGATGCGGATCCAGCAGGTGACAAGAATAAAGAAAATCGATCGTGGCGTAATACTTTGTCACGGATGTTTAAATCAAAAAGTCAAAAACCAACGGAAGATGAGATACTTGAGAAAGATGCCAATGATCCAGATCGCAAAACTCATTCGTTGGGGAAAATGTTTCGTAAAGCTACAATAGATTTTAGAAAACAATCTGATAATAAAAGGGCTTCTTTAGAACGTGCTGAAAAATGCCCAGAAACAAGCAGCCGATCAAGATTGGGCAAGTTAATACCCAAATGGTCGTCAACTAATCAGAAAAATCAAGGTCCCAACATATCTGGTCAAAAGACCCCATCACCCGAAAATTAAGTTCGCTAATTTTGGAAAAAATTTTAGTGTTTAATAAAAATTTCACAATTCATCGTTTTTTTTCCAAATAAATGATTAATTTGTTCTATGTAAAATATTACATTATTGTAAAAGATTTTTTCTATTGATCCACTAATAAAAAATCTATTTTTCCTTAAAAATAATTGTTTATAAATTCTTTATAATATAAATAAAGCTATTTCTTTTATTCAAATTTTCCGCCACAAAATGACAACTCCCAACATTTAAAAGCCATAGTTTACTATGTATTGGAAAACTCGTTCTTAAGCTCTTTAACGTCCGTTTCTAGAGAATTCCCTAAAAAATAGTTTACCCAACATATATACCTAAACCTACTAGAACATTCTTCGTCACTTGCCGGTACAATTCTGATTGGTCATCACGGCAGACGAAAATCGCGTGCGGACGGTTAAGCATTACATTTTACTGCTTACGGATTATTTCAGCTGTAATATCAATTAAATAAAAAAATATAGTGATTTGTTTAAAAAAGTGTATGTGTGTGTTTTAGATAAATATTGACAATTTAATAATCATATGGCTGCAATGTCGGTAATTGGAATTGATTTTGGCAATGAGTCTTGCTATGTCGCGGTTGCAAAGGCTGGTGGCATCGAGACGATTGCAAATGATTACAGTTTGAGAGCCACACCGTAAGTAATTTTATTTAATTGAGCATGTTTTACACCCCACAAATTTAATACTAATTTGATTTGTAGGTTTCTTCTCATATTTTATTAATTCTCATTTGAATTATAGTTCCATAAGATTCGTTTGATGTCAGTAACAATGTCCTTTTTTGGTGTGCAAATTATGATGCAATTATATTATTGCGTGTAGGTGATAGAATTATAAAAATATTAGTTCAAATTGACGTTTATGATTTATTTTGAAAAAATAGGTCACGCCTTGGGCGTTTTTAAACAAAAGAAAAAAACATACTGTCCATGCATTCATCAAAACGTCTTTGAAATTAAAATGTGTATATTTTACGTCGGTTTAGGAAAAAAATACACTTATTTTAATAAGTACTTATTTGTTATTTGAAATAATACAGAAAAAGTACCCAAAAATCGATAATAGACATTTAAAAACCTATCATAATGCAATAACCTTGATTGAAGTACAGTCAATGGCATGAATAAGATTCGTTGTATTCAATTACATTTCAGTAGAATTTTGTTTGAATAGTTTATTGTTGTTAATTATAGTCTTGTTGAATTAAGTCTCCATGGCTACGAGAATAAAATACCTGTAACCTTTTCAGTCATTTATTTTTTATACGAGTAAATTGTCTGGATTCTGGATTGCCATGTGTAGGTGTATAAAATTACGAGATAATATTTTTCCATTATCTCAAACAATTCAAATTATATAATTTATCACCTAAATTATTTATTATTGAGAGATAATGTATTTCAGCTTATTTACACTGTTAATTAATTTTTTAACAGAAGCTTTTTACACATTCCCAAAAAACACTTACAAAAAAATGACCTTTTTGTTTCTTTTCTTTTGTAAAGGTTAAATAAACCTACTGCTTCGAAAATCATATTACAATTCATCTTTAAAGTTCAATTCCAGATATATATTATAATAGAAAACAGTATCACGGGTAATTGGAATAATGAAAATAAAGTCTTAATAAAAAAAGACGAAACGTTGTAATTAATGAGTGTTTAAATTGATTTATTTTCATTATTCCAATTACCCGTGATACTGTTTTCTATCATATAATATTTACAGTAAATCATATAAAACTTTTCTTTAAACTTTTACCCCCAGAAAACCACAGTTCTAGCGTATAATTGTTCTAGCCTATAAAAGATATTGTTCAGATTGTGTTTTATTTACAACTGTCCATTTAAAATTTTCCACGCAATAAATAATTAATAAATGCTCAGCGACTATAATATGACGTGTCCTTTGTAACGTTTGAGTTCCGTACCTCAAAACTAAACTTTTAAAGATCACACGTGTTCGTCCCTCTAGATCAGTGGCTCCCAACCAGTGGTCCGTGAGAGCGTCGGAGGTGATCCGCGGGAGGGCTCGGCAGCACATAAAGTTGCCATTAAATGGAAATTTAAAATCGATATACGTTGAACGAAATGTGGTGACTATATCCGTGCCAATGACTATCATTATAAATATGTTTTAATTGTTTTACTTTAACACCTTTGAATTTGGCTGATGGGGGGGTTGTGGCTTGGGGGCTTCGTACTGATTCAGTTTCAGACTGAGTGGTCTGCAGACTTCTACAGGCTGGGAATCACTGATCTAGGTCATACGTTTCTAGAATTATTTTTTTTCGTGAAATTATTTGATACAGTCGCAGATACATATTGTCTAGCGATAGTTAGAATGCTATATGTTTGTTTTGAAAAAGAGAGGGGGGGGGGTTACAGAAGCAATGCGACAAAATACAGTAGAACCTCGATAAGTTAAAAACCTCTGTAAATTAAATTTTTTTTGAATTCCCTTCCCCTGAAAGCATAAAACCTCTATTACTTAAATCACAAAACCTCGGTAACTTAAACAAATATTCTAAACATCGCTCTCGATAACTTAAAATAATATTTTGGTGACCTCCATAAGTTATTATCAGTAAGTCATCCAGTATCCAAACAAAAGACTTTGCCAAGAACTTAATTGATTTTCACTTTAGTCTTCCACTAAATCGCTTTACTGATTTCTTTGTTTAAATAAATAAATAATTGATTCTAAATGAATAACTGAATAGATAAAAAAAATTATGTAACCTCTATTGAACTAAATACATCCTCTATAAAATCCACAAACCTCGGTAAGTTAAGACAACCTCACTAACTTCAACTCTCGATAAGTGAAAAACTCGATAACTTAAATTTTGTAACGTGTCCCTTGGATTTTAACTTATCGAGGTTCTACTATATGATACGGAACCCTCTGTCCGCGAGTGGAACTCACTCTTGGTCGGTTTTTTTTTCACGACTAAATTAAATTGCTTTTTTCCAGATCATATGTTGCGTTCTCGTCAAAAAACCGCATTCTTGGTGTCGCCGCCAAAAATCAGCAGGTGACCAACATGAAAAATACCGTTTTCAACTTCAAACGCTTATTAGGACGAAACTATAACGATCCGCACATTCAGAGAGAACTGAAAATGATGCCTTACAGAACGGTATCCACGGATAATGGCAAGATCGGTATCGAGGTATGTTGATTCTATAAATTATTCCGATAATGGTCACATGAAATTGAAATTCTATTTCTTTTACATTAATATATTATTGTTTCTGATTTCTGATGCTAGAACACAAAATTAAAAAGATTATTTGCACTTAACCAGTGCATTAAGACTGTCGGAACGCTCTGAATTTAAGCCAAAAATAGAGCTTCGGCTGTCAACTGATTGTAGACTTATTCGTCAACATTCTGCAAAAATTCTTTCTATAAGGAAGATAAAGGACAAATCTAGGTCGCTAATGGACTACTTTTGTTATTTATGTACGATTTACTAGAAAAAAGTTGGTATTAATTGTGCCAAAAAAACACACGTTTTCAATGTCATACTACGGCCTTATTCGTACTTATTTCACAAAACTGTTCCATCACAAACCTAAAGTGACTCTTCCTTTTTCGGAAAAGTTTTTTAAATCTTCAAAATATTTCCCAAACTTAGAGTAATCAATTGACAGCGGCACCCTTGCAACAATATTTTTTAGCCTCGTAGTTGATACCAGCCAAAAATTGAAACGTGCGGATAATTTGAGCGAGACAGAGCTAAAGAACGTCACACCCACAATATGTCTTTTGCCTACCTCGCCCCTTACCGCTGGGTCTCAGCACAAACAAAATTCAGAGCGTTCCGACAGCCTTAAGCTCATTGAAACATTATTTGTATTTGACGAATTTGGAAAATTGTTTTGTAGGTAAATTATTTAAACGAGGAGCAAATATTCACACCTGAACAGTGCACTGCTATGCTTCTAACTAAACTTAAAGACACTTCGGCAAATGCTTTGCAAACTCAAGTCAACGATTGCGTAATATCCGTACCGTCATATTACACCAACGCAGAACGAAAAGCTTTACTTGATGCAGCTTCGATTGCAGGTTAGTATTTTTGCTGGTTAAATTCTAAATACGTCGGGTTCAGAGATAGTTGAGATCATAGTGTTCGTTGTTTATATGCCAGGGCCGGATTTAACCTTAGCGCCGCCCTGGGCACTAAAAAATGCCGCCCCATTACCGAAATTATGCATAAAATAGATAAATTTTCGATATACAATTTTTAAATAAATACAATGACTCACTTATAGCAGAAAATTTATTATAATTAGAAGGAATGTAGACTCATTTGCGAATTAGATTGCAGGTGGCAGCATGCAAGGCTGCAAGTTATTTGATTTTTCGCAACCCTGGCAGTATGCTGAATGAGAGAATATGGGAAATAGTGATCTGTAAATTTTGCTGCTGACAATTTATAAAATTCGAGACATGGAAACGTTTTCACAATTTGATTGATTAAAAATGTTTATAATTTTGAACATACTTTTAAAAAACCCGGGTCGCAGTGACAAAACCCTGTCGACAATATAGTGTATTTGCTTATACAGGCAGTGTGGCTTTATTACGCGAACTTAAGTTGGTTTTTGGGCAAAATTAAAAATTTGACTTCTTAATACACCCCTTAAAATAACATTTTTTTTCTTAACTGCAAAATTATTATCAATCTAACGTCTACACGCAATTAAATACACCCTTCAATAAATAAGTCACTATCTACAAGTTAGTGTTTTCAAAAAATTTGTAAGTTCGGTCCTGTTGGGCCGATTTTATTGAAATTTTAGGGACACTTTTTAATTACTACTAAATGGTTAAATGTCAATTTTGAAACGATTCTGATAATTTTTTCGGTATTTTGGGGCCCAAAAACATTTTTCAACCCCTAAAAACTACCCTTAAAATAGCCCGATTGCGCCCATTTTAAATAGGCTTCTTGCGGTGATGGATTTAAACACGTGGACCAAATTTCGTTAAAATCAATTAACTCTTTCGAAAGTTATTGCCCGCACACATATATATATATATACGTATATAAATATATATATATATATATATACATATATATATATATATAAACATTTTTAAAAATGGTGCCAAAGTGTTTAGGAGGTTATGAAACGTCGAGAAATTTTGGTCCGACCCCTAGGTCCCGCCATCCGACCGATGCCAATAGTGTATGTTGCCATATGGCAAATACACTAATAAGCAAAAAAATTGTTTTGTTTATTAAAAATTGAAGATGTTTTCAACACGATTATACTTTTTAAAGCATTTTCAACAACGCGAAGAAATTTTTTTTTCTCAGCCTCCGAATTTTGCTGCCCCTGAAAATTGTGCCCCTAGTGTGAATCCAGGACTGCATTTACATGGATTGGCTATACTTCTAATATTCAGGAATTTTGTCTAATCGAATTATGTTTCAGGATTAAATGTATTGCGTTTGATGAATGAAACGACTGCAACAGCTCTCGCTTACGGCATTTACAAACAAGATTTGCCGGCGCCCGAGGAGAAGCCGAGAAACGTAATCTTTGTCGATTGTGGACACGCGTCGCTGCAAGTTTCGGCGTGTGCTTTCCATCGCGGCAAACTCCGAATGCTAGCCTGCGCTTCAGATCCCAACTTCGGCGGACGCGACATAGATTATATTCTAGCTGATTGGTTCGCTAAAGAATTCGTAAGTAAATATAAAATTGATGCGCGGACAAACGCCAGAGCCTATGTTCGATTGTTAGCCGAAGTAGAGAAGCTCAAGAAACAAATGTCGGCAAATTCGACGACGCTTCCGTTAAACATTGAATGCTTCATGGAGGACAAAGACGTTCACGGTGAAATGAAACGAACCGATATGGAAACGTTGTGCGCTAGTTTGTTCGAAAGAGTTGAAAATACTTTGAACAAATGCTTGGACCAATCCAGTAAGTTTTTTTTGTCACCACTATTTTTAACCGACTTAAAAAAAAAAGGAGGTTATTCACCGATGTTTTCATCAATTGTAAACTGATTTGAAAAATTTCCACGCCATTTTGTTCAGAATACTACCGAATTGATACCATATAATTTTTATTAAAATCGGTTCATCCGTTTTTAAATGGCATCGTAAAAGCATATTTTTAATGTATGCTACCTCATATCTCCAACATTTGTTAAGCGATTTTGATGATTCTTTTCTTATTTAATAGAACACACCTTCAGGGTGATCCCTCATAAATTTTACTTAAATCGGTTCAGTAGTTTTTATAAATGTGCGATATTTGACAATATTTTGCGAAGACATTAATCAATAGAGATTAGTTTACATTATATCTTTAATTCATCCATAATTGTAATCGTGCGATTAATTGTTAATCGTTATTGTAAAAACAGGAATCGTTGCGTCACTAGTATTGGGTTGCAGAAAGAACTGTCAAATTTGATTTGACAATGACCTTAGATTGTGAGCGTGCATATTTCGCCACATGAAAAGCATTGTAGAATTTTAAATCAATCCTGCTCGAAAAATAATTGTTCGATCGAAACAATATTCCTCTTAAACCATGTATACATGTACTTAACATCGTTTTTTATACAATTTACACTTTGAAACAGTTTTTTTTCTACCCATTTTGATCAAAATTTAGCTTGAAAAGCGATCTTTTTCAACGTGAATCAAGCATTTGTTTTTATGTGAATACAATCTAGTGTTCTAAATAACAGGGAATTTCACATTAAACTGCTCCTGCATGTATGAACACTGTAAGTATAATAGACGCCGCGGTTCTAAAAGGTTCTGAAGTTAGTCACAAACAGCGTCACAAATGCATATTTTAGAGCCGTCCTGGTTGTTTTGTGAGAAAGGAAGACTCCTACCACCTCCCAGTTACCGGCACAGTAAGGGCACTCGTCGGTGATTAGTTATTGCTGTTTGTCTTGTCAATTGTCGCTTTCCTGCTATAAAGTACAGTCCAGCACGCAAATGTTAAGTTTTTTCTTTGATTGTTAATTGATCAAGATGCCTAATACAGTTTTGCATAGACAAGCACGAAAAATAATTTTTTGGATGACTATGCAAGGAATTAGACCTTTAGATCAAAGAAAAATTAAAAATAATAATATAGCGCGAGTTTGTAGTTTTTCAACCGACTGTACCTGCGCAAGCCTCCATTTGCATCTAACTTCAGACCCTTTTAGAACTGTGGCGCGTATTAATACATGATTAGAATCTAAGGTCATTGTCAAATCAAATTTTTGGACAATAGTTTCTGCAACCCAGCATAGTTTTATTAAACAAAGTTCGATGAAATAAACCAATAGCGTCAGTTTGTTATGACATAATGTGAAATGAACTTCAAACGCGTTATTATGTTGCTTGAGCCAAACTAATAAAATTGTTTTTTTGACAGAACTTCATTTGGATGACATACATTCAGTGGAGGTAGTAGGAGGCTCAACTCGTATACCTGCCATCAAACAATTGATAGAGAAAGTATTTCATCGCGTGGCTAGCACGACGCTGAACCAAGACGAGGCCGTAGCGCGGGGCTGCGCCCTACAGTGCGCAATCTTGTCACCTGCAGTACGAGTACGTGATTTCAGCGTGACCGATGTTCACAACTATGCCGTTAAGCTCAACTGGGACGCAAGTATGGGTGAAGAAGGGCTCAACGAGATGGAAGTATTCGAGGCTAATCACGCTGCGCCGTTTTCCAAGCTGTTGACGTTTTATCGCAAAGAGCCGTTCACTATCAGGGCACTGTATAATCAGCCTGTTCCGTATTCTTCAAATGAAATCGGTAAGCCTGAATTGTGTAGAGAATTACCAAACTGAATATTCAAGCTTGCAGCTATTTCACTGTTACTGAAGCCAGTGGCGGATTTAGGTTCTATGCCGCCCTAGGCTCCGTCCAATAATGCGTCCTTTTAGCTCTATGTGGAAGTGATTATTGCAATTAAACAGCTAATGAATTCAGAGAACCGTAAATTTGGAGAACGGATTTTTAAATTTCAACTATCCTTACATTGTTTACTTTTGAAATTTTGTCATATCTAAAATTTTACCGCCTTTAAAATCATGCCGCCGTACGCCCGGGCCACACGGGCCTAGACGTAAATCCATCACTGATTGAAGCTGTAATTTCAGAATAACGTTCTCTAATAAATCCCGAAGTTTCAGAATTTTTGGCCGTTTAAACCGCGAGATAATTAATAACAAAGTTCGCAATTTTCACTGTCAACATGTGAAAATTGCGAAGTTTGTTTATCTTGTGTTCTATAAGGTCAAAAATTCTGAAACTTCGGGATTTTTTAGAATATGTTATTTTGAGCCTATGAAAAAAAGATGAGCAAAATCTGTCGAAAAGTAATTTTTCTTTATTATACCACGCTAGAACAACCTTAAATGGATAAAATTTTGTGTATTTTTATACTAACGTCGTGTTTCCAAAATAAATATATAGGCTGCATTATTTCGGTTGGAATATCCTGTATATTACATTCTGGATCAAAAGAAAAAATAATTTTATAAACAAAAAAGATTAACGCAACTAATTCTCAAATAATGAAGCTATAGGCATTTTATGACTCCGTGTATTTATGATAATGAAGCTTCAAAATTGACTTCTGAGATTATAATTTGATTTTAGAATTTATAGACGCTTGATTGATTAAAATAATAAAAGAATAGTAACTTCTTATCACAACAGATTTATTCAGTGGATGTACATTTCGAGAGCTAAGCTCCCATCTTCAGCAAAATATTAAGTTTAGTGTTTTGCTGAAGATGGGAGCTTAGCTCTCGAAATGTACATCCACTGATTAAATTCTGTTGTGGTAAGAAGTTACCATTCTTTTATTATTTTATTGTTCCAACAACAGTGCTCTTAATGTTTATAGCTTAATTGATTGATTGACGTGATTGCATTTTTGATTCCAGGCGAATGGATAATTAAGGACATAAAACCGACTCCGGAAGGCGAATCGCAAAAGATTAAAGTCAAAGTAAGGGTGAACATACACGGGATTTTAACAATTTCCAGCGCCACTCTGGTAGAACGCAAAGATTCAGCGGACGATCAGGAAGTCGATCAACAACAAGATAATCAGAACGATCAGCAGCAGCAGCAACAACAACAACAACAAGAGCCAGACAGTCAACAACCGCAGCAGCCTGAGACCCCGACTGCTGAGGTGAGTGGCGGTTGGGCGCATCGGATAACCACCTGGTTTCACAACCCGGTAGGTGGTTACGAGCGCCATCTTTGTTTATCGCATCTGCTCTTCCTCAATCGATCTGCTTTTATTTACAGAATAACGTCGATCACGCCACCGACAAAAAGGATAAGAAGAAGAAACAAACCGTCAAGTATATCGAATTGCCGATCGAAGGCCGCGTGCACGGACTGTCTCAGCAGGATTTGAATTGTCTAGTCGAACAAGAAGGCAAGATGATTGCGCAGGACAGGCAGGAAAAAGAGCGTGCCGATGCTCGCAACGCTCTCGAAGAATACGTTTACGAATTGCGTGGTAAATTGTCGTCGGACGGAGAACTAGCTCCGTTCGTCGTCGAGAACGATCGCGTTCAGCTCATCGATCAGCTCGATTCGATGGAAAATTGGTTGTACGACGAGGAAGGCGAAGAATGCAACCGGCAAGTGTATCACGATAAACTGCAGAGTTTGAAGAACCAAGGTGGGCCGATACAGGTTCGTAGAAACGAGTTTGACATGAGACCGAGCGCTTTAGATTTATTAGGAGGCACGATCCAAATAGCGAGTAAAGCCTTAAACCAAATCAAATCCAAGGATCCGAAATACGCGCATTTGACCGATAACGATGTTGCAAAAGTTGCCGAATCGATTGAAAAAGCTCATCGTTGGTTAGAAGAAGCGCGAGCTAAACTAGGTAGCGCCCCGAAACATCTGCCTCCGCCGATTTATGTAAATGAAATACGCGAGGAAAAACAAAACCTTGAGAATTCGATTTATCCTATTTTAAACAAGCCACCACCAAAACAGTCGCCGCCCAAAGAAACACAACAAAACGATAAAGATGGCGGCGATAATCAACAGAGTCAACCACAGAATAGTACGGATGAAAAAATGGATGTAGAATAAATAAATTTAGGTCCTCTTTTTTATATAAATATAATGAAGCTTCTTTTTCATTTACACATTTCTAATTTATAGATCTTTGTCTTAATACCAACTGAACAAAACAAAAAAAAAGTAGATAAATTTTTGTAGGAATTTTGTTCTGAATTATATAAATTTTTGAATGTAATTTAATAAATTATGTTACGCGATATTTTTTTTAGTACTTACAGTAATTTTTTTTTCTATAATTTAGAAAAATAACGTAACTGCAAACGTTTTTTGCACCGTCTTTTTAAAAATACTTATTGTTAATACTTTGTCATTATCTCACACAACGCTAAATATCGAGAAATTACAAAAATAATATTGATAAATTGTTCTTGTGTTTGATTGTTTATAATAATGATTCAACTATAATCAACATTGCTGCAATTTGGATAATGGTTTCTAAAATAATTTCTTTATTTTTATAATAATAAGATTTACCGATAAACTAAGAATAGAGTTGCTTATAAACTGAACACTTATTTTGGATGGGATTCTTGGGTAATTCTGTTGCAGATCCAGGAAAAAGTATAAATGTACTACGGCTAACTTATTTCAAATTTAGTGATCAAGTATCTGTAATAATTTCCCGATTTTGGTTATTCTAAATATGTATACTGAAGATTTTCTCTGTTACTTTTTATTTTCAAAATACAATTTGAGTTTACCCTGTAATGCCATCGAAAATAAGACAGCAAAATTTGCGTTTCAAAAAAAGAAAAATCACCAATATTATTGACCTCCCCCTTTCCCTCTCCTTTTTGTGACAAATTTCGATTATAATCAAAAATCATAACACAGAAAACGCAAGTGAGAACAAAAATTTGCAACTTCAAATTTTTCGTTTAATTGCTTTATTTTTACATGCTTAAAATCGAGCATTTTTTACCTTAAATTGCGATAAGAATTTTAAACTCTGCTAAAGAAAAATGACTAATAACGTGCATGAGCAAATAAATAAAATTTCAAGTCAGATTCGAAAAAGCAGGGAAGGTGTTATTAATTTTTTTATAAACCTCAGTAATGTATTGCTACTACTAAAAATACCGGCAGTCAATTTAAGGTACAAATTTTAAATTAATGCAATTTGAGAAATTAATAATTTTTAAATTTGTGTAATAAAATAATAGTTAATAATTTTTTGATAGCCTAATTATTTATTATGAAAATAATGTACGATTTCCCTTCTGTTGTAATATGTTTTTTACACTTACGAATACAATTATTTATGCAGCAAATCAAATTCTTGTCGTATTTTTCATTGTAGGAGTAACGTTATTTTATTTTAGTTTTTATTTAAAGCACTCATAAAATTGCTTTCATTCCATTAAACAATAAAAATTTATTGTGAACAAAAATCAAAGTGCGATGTATTTGTAAATAGAATCTTATTTAATGCATTTATTTTTTTGGCTTTACGATGTAAACAAAATAAGAAATAATAAATGCATTCCCTGTTTAATATGACTTGTTATTTATTATTAAACACCCTGGATAATCACTTTAGGTCCAAACAAATCGCTTTTAAAATGAATTATTTAATAATAATAATAGATTTAGTGTCTGTATATATAGACTTACATTTTTCTAAACACAAATTATTTAATATATTATTAATTAACATAGATCACGGCTTTAGTCACAGAACATGCACTGGTTTATATTACGTGGATAAGAAACTGATTATTCAATTTCAACTTTTTAAGCGACACGAACATTTATTGCATAATTTCAGTTATTTCAAAAAATTTGCCAGATAATCATATGCTATCCATGGAGGCTTTTGAAGTTCTGACGAATAGTACCGAATTGTAATCATACAAGCTCTATGTCATACTTGGTAATTTAAATGCAACCTGTCAAACGCAGTTTATAAAAAATACGAAAAAGGTATGTGTCAACTCATATTTGAAAACATTTAATGAATACAACCGAACTGTATTTAAAAGTTATGTCGAATCAAGGACAACAAACTGAAATATGTACAGAAATTTGTAGACCAGAGGTATTTATATTTTAGGTTACAAAAAATGTTTTTAAAATTGCATAAGAAAAACGAACTTGTGTTTCCAAAAGTGAATTTGTATCTTTTAGGCAAGATCTGTAGAAGACTGTGTACAGTGTGCCGTATGTTCTCGGCCTATTAACCGTGGTATAACACCTCCCCCATCGTACCATCGTAGTTCAGAAATAATGACCAATAACAGTTCAATATCGGATTTAGGAGCGCCGCCGACCTATGAAGACGTTATCGACCCAAACGGTATAATCATTATGTATTATTTTATCCTGTAACCAGCTGAAGCATTGTCCTCTATTAACCAGATGAGCCAAACTCTATTTTGTTGAACATCTATATTCAACATCTATCTAAACATTTATAGTATTTCTGTCATTTTTAGCACCGCCACCGTCCTATGATTCATTGTTTGGTAGAGTACGTGACGCTCACAGATCTAGCAAGGGCATTATAGACTTCTTAAAAAATATTCTCATTATATTATTAGGGACCCGTAAGTACAAACTTATTTTAAGTACTATAACGCTGTTGTTTCAAAGCGATTTTTGTCTAAGGATGCTTGTTTGTTTCAGTGGGTTGTTCAATAGTTCTAGGTATCACAATAGTCGTTCCTGTTTCAATGATTGTCATTGGATCTATTTATCTGAACGATTGTCCTCAAGGAGAATACATTCCTGTGTACCTAGTTGTGGGAGGTAAAATTAATGTTTTTGCTTACTGTGGTTGTAATTGTGAAATTGTGTGCAGCAATTGTTAATTAAACTAAACAAAAACTGGATGTACCTACAATGCCGATTCTAGCCCTTAACCCGTTGTGTGCCAGACCTAAAATTCTGACAGTGTGCTAGTAGTACTTAAACGCATAGATTAGATAGTTTTATAGATAGGCGACTTGACGTTCAAGGTCAAATTTTACATTTTAGTTCTGTCCCAGGTCACCACTGCAAGTGGCGCTGCTGATGCTATTTTACCGGTACCGCAAAATTCAAATTAAAAAAAATAGGAAGATTGAAATAGTGAGTTTTTTTGAAAACTTTAGTTTATTGATAGTAATTTCTTTATTCTATGTACAGTTCTATTTCTAATAGAGTATTTTTAAATCTAGTTTTTTTAATATTATCGTTAGCAAATTTAACATCTAATTCTCTTAATATATTATTTACTTTACTTACATAAGTCCTTATGTAAAAATAAAAAAAAAATAATATAAAAAATTGTGTAAATTGTGTTTTACACAAGTAAAATTGATTGGATGTCGGTCTACGTACTTGCAAAGTTGTGCTATCAGAATAACCGTCAGTTTATTTTGAATAACACAACTTTGTAAATAATGGTGCATTACTTCATTACACACCGAATAAACGCTTGTGCACTGAGTACCTGGTCGTATTAAGGCTTCTATCATAGATAATCATAAATAATCATAAACGCATAGAAGTTCTATGCGTTTATGATTATCTCCTGTACCTACTTAAATCGATTTTTCTGGCGGTTTTTAGCATGCCTCTGGCGACTTTGTAATAATAGCGAGCCTTTGGTGATAAATAGACTATCCTTTTGGTGTCGCTTCCTTTCGAACTTTCTTCTAAAACCTAAATAAAAGAACGAACAACTTAGATAATCGATGGTTTGAAAGATAATCACATTTATTGTCTATATTTGATTGTTATATTTGTTTCAATATTCTCAATAACTCATTTAAGACTTATCTCATTTGCAAAATTAAAAAATTGCTATAATTTAAACTTCGTGGAGCTTATAATATAGTAGCTAAACAGTATGAATTTACTGGAATTTACTAAATACATTGAAAATGATAAATGATTTTAGATCACAAATGTAACTTACCTCGTGATTGCTTAGGACATGTAAAATAATCGTACTTTGAGATTTTTCACAGTTCGTCATAATAACGACCCATTCTTATATAAAATATTATTTTATAAATGATAAAACAATTTTTGAATGACAGTTTGTGAACTCTAGATTGATTACAATTTAAAATATAAACGTTTCCATGGTTGCAAAAAATGAAAATCGCTCGAAGCGCCTTGCCGTGACCTGGGAACGATTTAAAAATACAAATTCTAATAGAAATATACTGAGTGAACACAGCCTGCTTAAACGTACCGTTATTTTCCAGACGAATTTCTCTAACACAGCTCACTAAATCGTTGATTTCGTATTACTGGTACTTTAAAGCTGTATTACAGATCCTGTACGTATATTATGTTAGGTTGGTGTCACTATTGTTTGAAGTTTTATTAGTTAGAATTAGTTGGAATTATATGACGAAAATATGTTTGTGGGAATACAAAGGCTCAAAAAAGCGGTACTTTTGAGTACCACTAGCACACAATGGGTTAATCAGGGTAGAGCGAGATTGTCTTTCAGCGCTCTTTGGTAGACGCTTTCACTTCAAGTAAATTGTATTTCGGGTTTATGTTAAATAAACAATAAGTTCCAAATTTTCAAAAATTAACTTTTATTGCAAACATCAACACTTGTTGAATTTAAATTAAATTAAGTAGCTTTAATTATTATACTTCTGCTTCTTCAACATTAAGAAAGTTTTCGCATTTGGCTTTTTAGCGCCCCTTGCCACCTGGCGCCTACAGTGACCGCTCCTCTCGCTCTCCCCAGGGCCGGCGCTGTATACACCATTCATGAATTATGGACGTTTAAAAACACAGTTTATGCCATTTTATAAAATTTGTCTCAAAATTTCGTACCGTAAACCGGGGTTACTTTGTGACTGCAGGGGTAACTTTGTGACACCAGGTCTTAAGCGACAAAATCTGGATCCGGATACAATACCATCAACCAAACATAGTTTTGGGAAGTTACTATTTGTAGAAGGGTCTGTGGGGCCATTTATGAAGAGAATGCAGTATCTAAATACGATTGCAAGTCATATGTGTACTGGGCGTCATTTTTGATTAAAAAACAAGTGTTTTCAGTTTGTCTGTACACTTTCTAGTGTGAGATTAAAACCAAAAAGTTTTTTAAAAATCAACTAAGTACAAGTTTGCTTATTTTTATTAACGACCATTTTGTACTACAGAGTTTAATTTTAGAATTTTTAATTTCGATGTAGTTATTAGTTTAATAAAAAAAATCAAAGATTTCAGGGGTTACTTTGTGACATTACAAAACCTGTCAAAAGTAACCCTCGCATTGTTAAGCAGATGAAATTTTATCAGTAATTATTTTATTGGGATTTTAACTGAAATTTTAGACTAATAATGCAAATCTAAAATGTCACGGACATATAAAAAGAAGCTTGGTAGTAGGAATTACAAAAATTACACTAATGAAAAAAAGCTCTCAAAGATATAAGACCAAATGGGCTCTCCCTACGTGTTGCTTCAGAAAAATAGGGCATATATATTTTTTGTTAACGTTATTAAGAGGTTTACTTTATGTCAGCAGTCTACTCAACAGTATTTTCATAGTAAAAAATGGCTGTCACAAAGTAACCCCAACATACGGGGTTACTTTGTGACAGTTTATTTAATTAATATCTCATTTTCTATACATAATATTGCAACCTACCACTGTGCATTCAAAAGAGTAAGGTTCAAGCTACATATTCATGTAAAATTCATTGTATTTAGTGTAATAACAAATTCAATTTAAGCAAAAAACATAAATAATTGTCACAAAGTAGCCCCGGTTTACCGGTAAATAGTTTCACAGTTGTAAATACATAGTACGTATTTTTATTTATAGGTGGATTCGGTATAGTAAAACAGTTGCTTCATTTATCAACACGAGTTAGGCAAAGCGAGGACGAACGAGAAGAGGAAAGGCTGCGACAGTCACCGACCCAGACTTTAATTAATTGTTTTATGTTGGGTTGGTTTATTATAGGTAAGTAAATTATCATACATATAATTATTACTAACATCAATTAGGAAGATATTTGTAAATCGCTTTTTTAGGATCAGTGTTGGTGTACAAAGAATACGAACCAAATTACGATTCTAAATTACCAAAATATTGTAATCGAACGCTTTACTTATTTGCATTTTGGTTAAACACATCGGTCTATATTATGCTTGGTTTAATTAGTATGTGTATGTTCTCCATATGTATTGCCAACCTTGTATTTCAGAGAGACACTTGAAAGATGATTGGTATTCCTGGAACTTTAATAACAATTTGTTGACTGTTTTGTTTTAATGAGAGATCTTTCCTATATAATGTAATTTGTTTATTTAATAATTTAAAAGCAGGGATGCATACAAAAAGAAATTAATTTAGGAATCAGAACAAAAATGTCTGAACAGTAGAACCTCAGTTATCCACGTATGACTTCTTAACCGGTCAGTTGATTATCCGCGCTCGTTCATAAATTTAAGTATCCTTGCGACCGATTATTCATGCAAAGCTTGGACAATGCGCTATTAAGTGTTGTTCCTTGTCTGAAATGCGCACGTAATATATTATAGGTACAACTTCTTGGTTTACGAACTTGTACGCCGTGGTCCATTGGTATTTCTACCTGACGTTTCGTCTACAACTGCGGTAGACATTATCAAACGCGACGTGGCAGTGGGCGAAGTGTCCTTATAGACTGCTCACAGGTAAGTGTGTCGACAACTGCTGCTCCTTCTTCTTTTATTCGAAGTGGGTTAGTGTTCTCTACGCGGTCGCAGTTCGCTCTTCTGCTCTTAAGCTCATTTGATAATGTCTACCGCAGTTGAAGACGAAACATCTGGTAGAAATACCAATGGACCACGGCGTACAAGCCCGGATATCAAGAAAGCTTACTACAACGCCTGCCGTGAAAGACTACGTACTTGGATGTAATAGGTATGTACTTAATATTTGCATACAATAAACTACCATGCAAGTATGTGTGTATTTGAAAGCTTTTTTTTTCAATTCTCGATATCAGTGTTTTTCAATTATCTGTATTTTGATAGTTCGGGCTTAGCGTGGATAATCGAAGCTCTGCTGTATTATTTCATAAGACTGTTTGCACCGCATTTACTTAAATTGTAATCTTTACTTAAACTTCAAATTAACTTCCAGTTAAGACTGTGTGACTTAAAATTTATGTCAAGGCGTTTCAAACAATTGCAGTGATAATGACTTAAAATGTTTGAGAATAATAAATGGAGTTGTCGAAAAAAACTTCAGCACTAGAGTCTATGGTGTCTAAATTTGATGAGTCAGTAAGAACTGAGACATTATGACACCTTACAAATTTCTCTGTTGCTTATTTAATTTTTATATAAACCGTAAAAGACGTTTAAAGGATATTGGCTCTGTCTTTAAATTAGAAAGAACGAATATCTTGTCAGCATATTATTAATAATTAAATGTATTACAAGCCAAAATTTTATTGCTGCAAATTGATTTAGGTAATATTATTCGCTCAATTTTACTAACTGTTTTTATTGTTTTTTATATTATGAATCCGTTTTTAATTAAATATGTGCTATTTATAGCAATGTAGGTAATATGTATAATTAAGTATACTTCATAAATCCATTTAAAAAACGTGCTGCGTCCAATATTTGATATAAAGTTGTCCAAGAAGTTTTATTTTTCGTTTCATTGTTTTATCTCGAATCTTCTATAAATTATTTTGTAAGAAAATAATCAGTAAAAGTACTAATATTGTTGCAATTTATATATTTACTTGAACTATGGCCGAATAGAATTTTTGATAATCACTTTTTAGAATGTTCTGTTTTCCAAACCCAATTTTACAGTTGTTCTTTACAAAAAGATCTTTGCATTTTGCCGTTCCCTTGTGCTATAAAAAGCTGTATATGTTTCAACTTTGTTACATTAATTTAAAACCAAAGCTGACGAATGGATAAAACATTGTAAGTTATGAGTTTATTGTATAATAAAAATTATAACGTTCCACTTTTACTGGTTATGATAATGCTTCATATTTGAAAGAAAAGAAGAATAACTGCATTGTATTAATTATATTTTCTATATAATTATTATCAGCTGTATTACAAAGATTTTGAAATCGCACAATAATTTTACGAAATTCATGAGAGGACAAGACGATGTATTTATTCGTAATATTTGTGATAATTTATGTACATATATAAAAATTGACGTTGCATTATAAGCGTAATTAATGTTAGCTGGTTTTTATTTTATACCAAAAAAAAATGTACCTGTCTATTTAAAGATTGTATTTGTTATAATTAAAATTTTGGTTATGAATACTGATTTAATTAATGTAACTTTTTTATTGTGCAAAACAAAAATATAGGCTAAATGTAAATAAAGCTAAAAAATTCTGAGCTATTTAATCGACATGTGACGTCACGTGACTCCGCTGACACTAAAAGTGCTTCATTAATCAGAGTTTATAATTGGAGCATTTATTAGCGGAAAGGTCTTTTCACTACCAAACATAACTATCAGCTTGCCTTCAAAGGACAAGCTCGATAAACTACACGCAGTGGCGTAACAATAGCGTGGCAGGACGGGCAAAATGCCACGGGCCCCCGGCTCGATAGGATCGTGAGCACTGGATGATCCTAGCATTTATTATTACAACATTTAGTAAAATTTATTAGTTTTGTATTCAATAAATTTAAGTACATACACAATTTAAACAAAAAAATGTATCAAGATTTGAACGCATTTGTAAGAAAAAGATATAACGTTGGTTGAGCTTGTTTTCATTGAAGGGGGCCCCATTTGATGAATTTGCCATGGGTCTCAAACTGTATAATTACGCCATTGGCTACACGTAGACATTTTACTGTCAGCAAGCACTTTTTTCGAGTAAATTCTCCAAATGTGACTTCGTTTTAATAACTATAGTTATTGGACGAGACATTCAAACGTTAGCAAAGCAGTTTTGACGACACATGTTCATTTGAGTTCATATTTTAATATTTTTGTTTTCCAGAATAAAAATTGTTTAAAAGAATTCCATGCAACTATCCTATTGTATTAAAAACATTTTTTCAAAATAGATTTTTTAACTTTTGAGTTACAAGACAATTCACAGTTTTTATATTCGGGAAAAGTTGACTTGTAATTATTGTCCATCGATGGTGGTAAGTATTGTCGAAGACAATTTTACCATTTAATTGGTGGTGCTAGTTGGATTTAGTCGTTGATTATGTGAAGAATTTCTTAACGAGACATTATCAAATCTGTATTAAACAAAAAAAACATGTTACTGACGATTCACTGCGTATTTTCTACAATATTGTTATTTGACATAACGAAACTTTTGAAGTGTAGCCACACAACTGAATCACTCGAAGTCTAAAACCGAATTCACGCATACATGCTGCGCAATCAGCTGCCATTTTCTGACTCAAGCTGTCATCTCAGTCATGCAGTATTAAGTATAATTAGGGCCGGAGTTAACACATGCTTAACACAGCTGTGTTTAAGGTCTTAGAATCTGTATATGTATGTTATCTATGGACTCCAAAACGGCTCAACCGATTTTGATGAAATTTTCAGGTAATCTTTAGATTTAACCAGCGAGTGATAGTGTAAAGTTTGGTAGCGATCGGATCAATAGATTTTTTTTTGTTTTTTGACAATTTTGATTTTTCTTCGATTTTTGAACGTTCACTCAACGATCTTTTGTGGATATTACCTTATTATAAGCAAAAGTGTTTTTATATTTATTATTCAAACATGTTCCATGTGACCTATCCGTAGTGATGTAAAAGAATAAATTACCGGTTAATTTACCCGTTAAAATACCCGGTTAAATAACCACAGTAATTTATTTTAAATTACTGCGACTATTTATTATTATTGTACAAGAACGCACAGAAAATTTTGCACATCATAGCAATTTCCGGTTAAGATTTTAATTTTATTAGCAATATCTACATAAATATAAACACAAATTCCGTATTTTAATTGGTTCTTTCGATTCTACTGTTGAAAACTGCTCTATCGTTTTGTTTTTTGTTGGTCTGAAAAATAAAAACCGGAAGCCACCATTTTATTTTATAGATAGCAGGTTAATTGATCGGTAAATTATCCGGTCAAAATGGTTACTAGCATAAATGACCTGCAATTTTACATCACTACCTATCTGTTATAAACTTACTCGATAGAATTATTTTCGCTGACATTATAACTCAATAGAGTTTGAACAATTTCAGCTCTGTTCCCACGTTTCTTCATAAATATTACAGAAGACAGTATTAAAGAAAACATTTGAAGAAAAATAAGAATGAAACTAAATCCAGAAATGAGCGATAGTTGCATATACAAGTCATAGGCGATTGCATCGAGACATCCGTAAGTGAAAATAGCATTGGTCGGGCACATCGTGGCACCAGTTTCTTGATGAATAATCGATTCCTCTTGGCAACAAGATTTTGGTATGTCTGCACGAAATTTATACCAATCAGTGGGATGGTCGTTGCCACAGCAATACAATTTTGCTTGTAAATTGTTCAGAATCGATTGGTAAGTTTTCTTTTTATCGTATTCTGACATCAGTTTCATCATTGTATCGTTTAGTGATGATCGTAGCATACCTAAGTGACAATTATCCGGTATATTGTAATATGTTTAAAAAAACGGTGCTAGTCAAACTCGCGTGGAGAGGGTTCTGTACCATTCCATTTTTATAAGAACTTTAAGACTTAAAATTTTCGTTTAAGGTAGTTGTCGTGGTTAAGGCACACCGTCAGAAAATTCTTAATTTTTGTATACTTATTAAGGATATGATAATACAATTATCCTGAAAATTTGAAGTCAATCGACCGTATATAATCCGAGATAAATTCAATTAAAAATTGGATAATTAACATTGATTGTATACGATCTCTGTAGTTCTGAACCAGTTTCTTATTTATAAAAAAATAACTAACTGTCAGAAACTTTCCAAAAACTAACAGTCTTTCAATGCATTTGTTATGAGTTTAAAAAAAAAAACCCGGGTCGCAGTGCCAAAACCCTGCCGACAATATAGTGTATTTGCTAATACAGGTATTGTGGCTTTATTAAATGAAATTAAGTTTGTTTTTAGACAAAATAAAAAAAATTGAACCCCTTAATACACCCCTTACAATAATAATTTTATTAGCTGAAATATTGTTATCAATCCAACATCTGCACCAAATTAAATACGACCTTCAGTAAGTAAATTCGTATACGCAAACTAGTGTTTTCATAAAATTTGTAAGTCCGGTCCTGTCGGGCCGATTTGCTTATAATTTTAGGAGCACTTTTTAATTGCTACTAAAGGGTTAAATTTCAATTTTGAAACGATTCTGAGAATTTTTTCGGTATTTTTGGGCCCGAAAACTTTTTTCAACCCCTAAAAACTACCCTTAAAATGTCCCGATTGGGTCCATTTTAAATAGGCTTCGTGCGGTGATGGATTCCAACATGTATGCCAAATTTCGTTAAAATGAATTAACTCCTTCGAAAGTTATTGCCCGCACATATAAATATATATATACGTATATAAATATATATATATATATATATATATATATATATATATATATATATATATATATACACATATATATATAAACATTTTTAAAAATAGTGCCAAAGTGTTTAGGAGGTTATGAAACGTCGAGAAATTTTGGTCCGACCCCTAGGTCCCGCCATCCGACCGACGCCAATAGTGTATGTTGCCATATGGCAAATACACTAAGAAATTTTTTTTGACCGTCTAATTATCTATAAATAACGGTTTAAAGTTCAACAATTTATAGAAAAATATACATGCATATGAATACTGTATGGGTTACGTTTCCACGGGTACAGTCTTGCGTACAAATTATGGATCACTTAGTTATAAGCTAGTATACTTTTGTGGTGCGTATAATCTATAACTTTTTGACAATATTGTACCACGACAACTACCTTAAGTTTTCCTGTAAACTACAAGTGAGGCCTTACATTCCCTATTTTTTCAAAATTTTAGGGTCTGTAGTTTCAGAGTTGGGGGGGGGGGGGTGAGAGGCAATGTTCGATTTTCATATATTTTCTTTAAATACCTTTTAAACTATGCATTTTAAAATTATAAAATAAATATATGTATATTTCAATAAGCTCTTTCATTTAATGTCACATGATTGAAAAATAATTTCTTTTTAATTTTCTGATTTGCCCACCAAAATTAACCCCCAAAATTGGAATTCGTTTAATTACGCTATAGGCCCGTGATTGGGTTGTCTAACTCTATATGTACATGCACTAAATTTCAAGTTTTTTCGTAAACAAAACAAAAAAATTACCTGGTTGTAGTTTGGGATATTTCGCATTACTAAGGGGAACAAAAACGCCTACATAGCGAATACGTGGACTATAGGGTCGAACATTCTTAGCTGAGGTAATTTGTTTATTTTTATGCCATTTCAAAACAATATACGATCGGCGATCAAGAGATAGCCAAGCTCCTGCAGTGAGTAAAAATAAAGAAATACCCAGAATTATCGCAAGCTAGAAAAAAAACGTAAATTATAAACTTATGATTTATGACGTTAAGATTCTTTTTCTGTTGTGATTGGGGATGTTGCCAGAGGCCGACTAGGCCTGGGCCTAGGGCGGCCAGATAATAGGGACGGTCGCGTGGGGAGCACGGCGATCTAAATAGTAATATAAAATGTATTAATACAGTAGAACCTCGATAAGTTAAAATCCAAGGGAAACGTTAAAAAATTTAAGTTATCGAGTTTTTTACTTATCGAGAGTTGAAGCTACAGAGGTTGTCAGAGTAAAATTTTTAACTTACCGAGGTTTGTAGATTTTATAGAGGATGTATTTAGTTCAATAGAGGTGACATACATTTTTTATCTATCATTTATTCATTTGGAATCAATTATTTATTTATTTAAACAATCAATTATTTAAGCAAAGAAATCAGTAAAGCGATTTAGTGGAAGACTAAAGTGAAAATCAATTAAGCTCTTGGCAAAACCTTTTGTTTGGATACTTACTCATGATGACTCACTGATAATACCTTAACTTACCAAAATATTATTTTAAGTTATCGAGGGCGATGTTCAGAATATTTGTTTAAGTTACGGAGGCTTTGTGATTTAAGTAATGGAGCCTTTATGCTTTCAGGGGAAGGGAATTCAAAAAATGTTTAACTTATCGAGGTTCTACTGTATAAACATAAAACTTCTGAACTATGAAGTAAATATTTTCTGGCGGGTGCAAGTTGAATTGAACGCATTGTCGTTTTCGTAAGTAGGTACTTTACATTTTGCTCAGCAAAGTCAGTAGAAAAGCAATTAATAGAACAATGTAAAGCATGTCCGTTCTTAGATTTTTCCGTGCATAAAAACCGCGCCGCTTGTATTGGTCATTGCCTATAATTTCTAAAAAAAAAAAATACTTACTATCATTAATAAGCTAGTATGATTCGCTCGGTTATGCGTAGCCCATGATAGCCAACTGGCGGGAAAACATAGAAGTCCTGAGGCCAAAATGAAACCTGTAAAACCTAGAAACTCTCCCGCATCTTTTATGTGCAAAAATGGTAGATGGTTAACGAATATGTACAAGCTTAATAAAATTGTTCCAATACCACACGACTAAAAAAATATGAAAATACATTAAATCAAATGTTATTAATATACACATTGTGTTCAAAGACTCTTTAAGATGGCTTACATCTTAGATAACGCAAAGTGTAAATTGTTCAGTTTTCAGTGCGTTATTGCTTGCTGCAACATTAATGTTAGACATGAGCATCGAAAATCGATGTTTTACTCTCGATGTCGATGTTTTTGTTACATCGATGTTTTACAATCAATGTTTTTGTAACACCAGTAAGATTATTTTTTGTAAAGCAAGATCTCATTAAAGCTTTTAAATGAATTGAATTTAATCTATCGTTTGTATGATGAAAATGTGAGATAGTGCCTTGCTGGTGGATCATAGAATAACTCATTTTGTTGAATTACATCGACACTTTACAAACATCAGTAACCAACGTTTTGCGACCGATCATCCGATGTTTTGGACATCAATGGTTAGTTGCGTTATATCACTTGATGTTAACGTCCATATTTTTCTTTCGATGCTCATCCCTACTTAGGCCGTTCTATTTCAAGTTCGGCAACGTTTCCAGTTCATTGACAGCATATATTTAATACTCCTATATTGCTAGTAGGGGTCTGGAGAAGGACAAAACCATTACAGTGCAGATATTTATGAGTCTATCTCTCTCGTAACTACTTCGAGTCCTACGTGGATGTCCTAGACTCGTGACGCTTGCGCACAACAGGTCGAGTAGTCTAAAAAGGGATAGAAGGAGTCGTTTCCTGTCTCAGTTACTCCGTGACATTTCCGCTTACAGGCTATACAGTCAAAGCCCTCTAAGTGCACGCTCTCTAAATGCACACGCTCTCTTACTGCACACGAACTCGCCCTCTAAGTGCACGTTCCCCAGCCCCCACTTCGAATAATCTGCGACCAATCACGTGCGACCGTAAGCGCGCTATTTTCAAACTTTCCATTTCCATCATATTCATAGAGTTTTAGAGATATTGTTTATAGCATCTGATTGAATAAAGGTAGCTATAGGAGTTAGAAGAGTGGGGATGAAAAAGATCGTAGGGGAAGTGTGCACTTAAAGGATGGGCTCGGTTCCGAGCTGTGCACTTAGAGGGCTTTGACTGTAGCAATATAGGAGCATTAGATATATGGGTGACAGCACTGAAAACGCGAACAAAACTCAGAGGACTTTATTTTATACCAAAAGCGTGACACAACTCAGACAAAGAAAGAAACTGGGGGCTGAAACTGGATGATATACTTCATACTCAGGCACAAACGGTTGTCTCGTTAATCGTAAAGCTTGGGTGGGCCATATTACCGATGCAATGGAATCGGCCTCTATGTTTGTTAAGTTTCTCAGACTGGCTGTTTCGTTGATCCTGACCTATATTTTTAAAATCATTATTTCAGTTTATTGTAGATTATAGATACTCGGTAACTAAAGTAATTAGCGTTTATTTACATAAAATTAAATTACCTAAACATCACAAAACATTCATAAGCGCGGTAGTGGAATTCGCGAACCACGACAGTTTGAGTCACAGACCAGTGCGCTAATCGTTACACCAAATTGTCCTGTGTTATTTCAGTTATTGAATTTTGTTAACTGTTCAAAACTTAGATCAATTCTTTGGTTTAAATTTGAGTGTAAAAGCAGCACCGAATCTGGGAGGAAAAGGGAGCCAGGGCACAAGTCTTAAACGCTGTATCATAATTTAAAAGTGATCAGTGTCACCATTACAGTATGGTTCGCTTAATGGAGCGGTACAGTTTTTGTGCGTGAAATGGGTGTGTTTTACAAATTGTTTCATCGCTATAATGCTGACTCACTCTTTTAAATATTAGTACAACAGTTTAAAAAAACCCGGGTCGCAGTGCCAAAACCCTGCCGACAATATAGTGTATTTGCTTGTATAGGGCCGTGTGGTTTTATACTGTTATTATGTGAAATTAAGTTTGTTTTTGGGCATAATAAAAAATTTAACCCCTTAATACACCCCTTAAAATAACATTTTTTTCTTAATTGTAATATTATTATCAATCTAACGTCTACACCGAATTAAATACACCCTTCAATAAAATAATTGTCACTATCTGCAAATTAGTGTTTTCAAAAAATTTGTAAGTCGGTCCTGTTGGGACGATTTTATTAAAATTTTAGGGGCACTTTTTAATTGCTATTAAAGGGTTAAATTTCAATTTTGAAACGATTCTGAGATTTTTTTCGGTATTTTGGGGCCCAAAAACTTTTTTCAACCCCTAAAATTCACCCTTAATGTGATCCGATTGGGCCCATTTTAAATAGGCTTCGTGCGATAATGGATTCCAACATGTGTGCCAAATTTCGTCAAAATTAATTAAGTCCTTCGAAAGTTATAGCCCGCACACATATATATATATACGTATATATATATATATATATATATATAAATATATATATACATATATATATAAACATTTTTAAAAATGGTGCCAAAGTGTTTAGGAGGTTATGAAACGTCGAGAAATTTTGGTCCGACCCCTAGGTCCCGCCATCCGACCGACGCCAATAGTGTATGTTGCCATATGGCAAATACACTAAAAAAGACTACAAGACTATGGATGTGACGATTTAAAGGCGGATCTAGATCCAACAATGAGTAGAAGCAGGAATATATTATTTAACTTTGTTTTTTCTAGTGTTCATTCCATATTTAATTTAGAAACGCAGTCAGTCTCATAGGCATGTCGGATAACAAAATTGGATAAGCGAGACTCTTATTCATTTTAATAAGCTCTCTCTAAGAACACGTCTGTTCCTCAAAATTATGTCGCTCTTTTTCTATGAATAGTTAAATATTGTAGATTATAGAGGCTCAACATTTTTCTATGGACTACAAGGCTTGGTAGGCGTATGTAAGTTAATGATTTCTCGCGAAATAATTTAACTATAAGCTGAAAATATGTGTATTGAAATATAAAATTATAAACATACTACTTTTGTTCTGTTGCCTTCTACATTTTGTTTGCGATATGGACTGCGCGATGAATTGGCCACCATTTTATAAAAAAACGTAATTTGACATTTTAATTAAATATTTTTTTTTACATCGCCTGCTTACACGAGACGGCTATGAAATTTTATTATAAGTTGGACACAAGATAGACAGTTGAATGTTGCGTATACCCGCTGTCAAGCCTCAAAACTTCAAATGAAGATTACTTGACTTGTAAAATCTTGTAATTGAAATTTTATTTGCTCAGGAATTACGTCAAATCGACTGAATCATCCAACTTAGGTTTAAATTTTCAGGGTGGAATGGGTATTTGAGGGACCTCATGCGAAAAAATAGAACGCATTTTCTTTTATGTAATTGTTATTTAAAAAAAAATATGTTCGATAAACCATAACATTTACAAGTATATGAAAAGTTTTTTGTTTATTTGCACTTTTACGTTTACAATATAATAAATACTTTAAAACTTACTGACATTTTGGAATGCCTAATTTTTTTTAAATTGCATGTGCGTAGATAGATAATATATAGTTACAAGTATAGGTACTGAAATATATAACATAAACCGTGTTTTAAAAAAATATTTTTTGTATACATAATCACAGATATTTTCACATTTAAAATATTTACATGAAAACAATTAATTCCGAATAAACATTTCGGGGGAGGGCACCTGGTACAGTGAAAACTCGTATTACGGACTCTGTTTTATCCTCGTTTGTGACACCTGTAAATTTGCTTCTTTTAATTATACAAGGTGTTTAAAAAATATGTGGCTGTTATATTCCAAATGAACTGGTATTCTAAAGATCTATTTAATGACGTAAACAGATTTGCGGTTCATACGAATTTCCTTGTTTTTATCCCAACATGTCCATAAAACGCGGGTTCCACTGTATGTAGTTACTAAAATCTTCTTCCTCTAAACTTCTCGCTTATGAAATTTGAAAACATTTACTTTATTTTTAGCCACTGACAGGACCTAGTTTTATTTTACTATTACTTCAAAAAATTAAGTGAAAAATTAAATTCTTAACAGTAGACACAAGAAAAATTTGTTCTCCTTATTTGCTTGCCTTACATAAACAGCGGCAACCTCCCTAACAGGGTAGAAAATGTCCTAAGCCCACTCCTGGATGGAACAGAGTATATTATTATAAGAAATATAATTTTATAATTTATAAAATCATGGCGTTTTAAAAATTAAAATTGTTGAGTTGACTAAATGTGAATAATTGAATTAATTATTTATTATATGATAATGTTTTAATTACCTTCATTATTAAATATTTCTGAAGATGCTATTTTTTAACTTTTAAAATATTAATAGAGAACCAAAAAGTACACAATTTTATTTTTTAATTTTGTAGGTACAATTTTTTTTCAAAATTGAAAACCTGTTTAAATTTAAATTTTGCAAGAAGCGAGAGGATCGAAGATCTTTTAGTAACTCGTTATTATTTGGGATCGTTTTAAACAATAAAAATGAATAATCTAAAGTCTAAATTAAAAAATAAATACTGAATCAATGAACTTGCTTGGTCGAGAGTGTCTTCAATCTATCATCTTGAATAAGGCACACGAGAAAATCATTCCAAAGATCTGAAATCGAACATTAAAAATATTTTAATTTTTAGTCATTTTTGTAGCTATTTGTTACCAATAGGTTTGATGTACTGATTTTAACATTAATTTTAGTCTTAAATACAGAACATACCATAAAGACCTAATTATGACGCTTAGAGACTTGTTAATAAGAAACGTTTGACGTTTGCTTACCATTAAACATGCTACTCCAATACCAGCGCCTCCAATTATTGTCGCATGGTCTCGAACAAAAGCAGTTGCAACGTTGAGACAGCCATTCGGATATAGTGTCGCCGGGTTTGGAGAACTTTGGCATGGCAATTTCTATACAAAAAAACAAAAAAAAAAAATTTTAGAAAAATACACATTTGTATTCTAGAAACATTTCTATATCTTTTTTAATGCAATATACGATGTGTAAACCTAAACACAACAAACAAGGCTGAACCAACAATCGCTTAAGGCTGTCGGAACGCTCTGAATTTTGTTTGTGCTGAGACCCAGCGGTAAGGGGTGAGGTAGGCAAAAGACATATTGTGGGTGTGACCTTCTTTAGCTCTGTCTCGCTCAAATCATCCGCACGTTTCAATTTTTGGCTGGTGCCAACTACGAGGCTAAAAAATGTTATTGCAAGGGTGCCACTGTCAACTGATTACTCTAATTTTTGGAAATATTTTGAAGATTTAAAAAACTTTTCCGAAAAAGGAAGAGTCACTTTGCGTTTGTGATGGAACAGTTTTGGGAAAAAAGTACTAATAAGGTCATAGTGTGACATTGAAAACGTGTGTTTTTTTAGCACAATTAATGCCAACTTTTTTCTATGTAAATCGTACATAAATTACAAAAGTAGTCCATTAGAGACCTAAATTTGTCCTTTATCTTCCTTATAGAGAAAGATTTTTTGCAGAATGTTGTCGAATAAGTCTACAATCAATTGACAGCCGAAGCTCTATTTTTGGCTTAAATTCAGAGTGTTCCGACAGCCTTAAATCGATCACATCTTTATTAACCATCCGCGTCGTTTACTGGCTCATGTGTTAGCATGATGACGTCGCATTACAGCTATTGGTTGGAGTCACAATGTCACGTCAGAATTCAGAAACCGAAAGTTACCGTTTGAAATAAACACACAATTTTAACCTCACAAAATTGTTGTTTTCTTTCTATCTAATCCTTATCGTGTAATTTAAACTGCATTTAGTAAGATTATAACAGAAATGCGAGTTTTTATTTAGTAGGATGGAACCGTTTTGGTCTTACCTTGCCAGGAATGGGTTCTCTGCAACAGGATTCGGGAATATGACCTTGCCAATCGTTATAACTGTTAACACCGCAGCAATGAAGTCGTTCTTGCACATTGTTCCAGGCTTCTGTTATTGGTCGTTTGTTGCCATACCATCTCAACGAACTTTGCATTTCTTGTTCCATTGTTGTCGCCGCCTTTTCCCTGAACACATAGCCGAGAATTCCACCAACCAACATTGTTACGAAAATTATAAAAACGATGAAGAAATACTGAAACAGTTAATTATTAATAATAAGTACAAATAGATAGTCTTCAGTTGTACATCTTCCCATTTAAGAATTATGCGCGCTAAGGTTCTAAAGGGTTCTGAAGTTAGATGCAAATTGAGGCTTGCGCAACTACAAACTCACGCTATATTATTATTTTTTCTTTAATCTAAAGGTCTAATTTTTTGCATAAAGTCATCCAAAAAATTATTTTTTGTGCTTGTCTATGCAAAACTGTATTAGGCATCTTGATCAATTAACAATAAAAGAAACAACAATAGCGTTACTGGACTGTACTTTACAGCAGGAAAGCGACAAGTGACACGACAACCAGCGATAATCAATCACCGACGAGCGCACATTCTGTGCCGGTAACTGGGAGGTAGTAGGAGTCTTCCTTTCCCACAAAACAACCAGGACCGGTCTAAAATATGCATTTGCGATGCTGTTTGTGACTGGCTTCAGAACCTTTTAGAACCGTGGCGAGTATTATAATTTCTCGAAAATTAGCGATATTTAAACTTTCATAATTTCTAAACTTTGCTTGTGCTTATTGAAATCAGCGTGTGTTTTTCTATAAGTATGGTTTTGTGAAAAAATCTGTGAGTTCGAAATCCGGAATTTTTGTGATTATTAATAACGTACCGTTAAAAGCATACATCTGACTTCCCGCGACGATCCAACACAGCCGAATAACGAGATGAGAGCTACGCAAGCTCCGGTGAAGATAAGAATGTAGACAGCTCCCATGAATAGATTAGTTCCGAGCAATTCATTTACAAACGATTTGTCTACGAGTGTCCAAATTCCGAGCGACATTACAACAATGCCGCCAATGAATATAATGAAATTTATCAGGAACATACTGTACTTCATAAATTGGCCGCAACCATCCATTTCGCCGCCGTATCCCATTTTTGTTTTCGATCAAATCTACCAACAAACCGACATTATTAATAAGTAACTAGCGGTACCCGTGCGAATATTCGCACTAAAATTCGTTTCTAATTTCTCACACTCTTTATAACTTTCTTCTTTTTGTTGTATTACATTACGAAGCTCAGTGACAGTTCAAGAAAATATTTATCTAAAAATGTTATATAGAGGCGCAAGTATCGAAAACGTTGAGCTGAAGCGCCGCCATACGAAAAGTATTTATACGTGAATTTTGATTAAAAATTCAACAAAAAAAATTTACCGACCGTCAATCATGTTGACGTTGTTTCAAAGTTAGAACCATCAGATGGCAGCATTGCTGCATACTGAGTAAATGTATATCTATATATATATAATTGTTTTAATTAATTATTTTGCAAGAACAAAAGCAATAATAGATTTTTTAATTGTTGATGCACATAGAGCAAGTAATTATCTATAAAATGATACAAAATTTACGTGGAGCAATTGTGTGGTTTTTTCGAAAAAGGGAGGCAAACATCTTAACCTTAGCGTATTAATATATATGATCATTCGAGTGGATTTTCCTACATACTCATTTCAAAATCATCCTGCTAAAAATTTGATGCGCGTTAGAAGTTATACTTCTTTGGCGTGATTAAAAACTATTTTTTAACTTGCATAAAAATCATTTATTGAAACTAAATAAAAAATCTGGAGTGAGATTAGCATAAATACAGCTATTAGACGTTCCGAACATGGTCTCTATCATACTCTATCTTCCTCACTCAATGAACCGGAATCCAACTACATATAACGACATATGGTGAAGGTGTGTCCACTAGTGTATGCCAATGTTTATCTACCTCTTTTCCTTTGGTAGCCTTTTTCTGCGAGCAACTTCATTCTGTTAATTTTGATGTTACAGTGTACGCGCGCGCATCGTAAAATTTCGCTCTCATTTTTTCTTAACGCGCCTGAAGAAGTATTTCTTCATAAAATCAGAGAACAAAAACGTTCTTAAATTTAATTTTCAACAATTATTGTTATATATACGTTTTAGTCACTAGATTAACAGTAAATCTAGTAAAAGATTTTTTTTTCTGTCCACAATACTATAAACGTATTTATAACTAAATATTTCAGCTTGGATATTATATAGTCAATGACTAATACTCAGTTACTAACAAACTTAATGGAGAACAAAGCAATAAAACAATGTAAAGCGTACCCGTTCTCAAATTGTCCTATGCATTAACACTGTGCCGCTAATATTCAGTTGTGAAACTATAAGTCTCACTGCATACAATTTAAACTTTAATGTACTTCAACATCATATTCCAACAAGTTTTAATACACATTTTCGTTATTAAAGTAATATTACGCACGCTATGGCAGATCGTTGATAATTCTGAAATGGCATGAAGCTTAAGTTCTAAGTTTGAACGACGGATAGGTACAATCGATACAGCTTTATGCTTCCATAGCTCTAGTCGTTTTTAAGTGATGTCTGAACAAAGGCAATTTTATTTATATATTGATAAGAGTTTTTTAATTACCTAAACATTTCTTGAATTTAATAAACTATAAAATTGCACTATAAGAAACAAATAAATATCTAAAAGTAAGTATGGCGTACACTGCCAATGCGAGCAAGGCAAAAAGAGGTCAGAGAGAAGTTCAAGGATATTTAAAGGACAGAAATTAGTTGGAAACATAATTTAAATTTTATTTTGTTTAAAAAAACAACTGTCATATTTATATCTTCGGACTGCAACAATTCATTTTAAACCATCCGGTTTTTTATGGTTCACTTATAAATAGTTTTTCTTAGTGACCTTGTATTTATATAATAGTTAAAAACGTTGTTTTTTATGTATTCATCATTCGTATAGAAAAGAGCCATTATTCATATTTACAACTACCATTAAAGGTGTAACAAGTGAATTGTGAATCACTTATTTGATTAGTTGCGTCACCAAAAATACCCTTCTCAATGACGATAACAATTCTTATTCAGGTGCCTATTTCTTATGTGAAATAATTTACAATAATATTATTTAATTAGTATGCGAAACATGAAACAAACAGTAATTTCTATAAAATCACAGAAATACGGTAATTCTACAACAAATACATAACAAGGCGCCGCGTTGCCATTGGTAAAAAACGAACAATAGGGAATATTCACTGTTGTCGATAAAAAAATGCAAAATCTATACTTATATAATATATCTATCTGCCCAATCGCTATTTTCGCTCATTGTTCATCCCCTTTTGTCGTAGTGTTTAATGTAGTTCTAGCGTGGTATAATAAGAAAAATCACTTTTCGACAGATTTTGCTCATCTTTTTTTCATAGGCTCAAATTAACGTTTTCTAATAAATCCCAAAGTTTCAGAATTTTTGACCGTTTAGAACGCGAGATAATTAATAACAAAGTTCGCAGTTTCACATGCTTACCACGGTAATTCTCGAAAATTGCGAACTTTGTTATTAATAGAAAACAGTATCACGGGTAATGAAAATAAATCAATTAAACACTCATTGATTGCAACGTTTCGTCTTTTCTTTAATTAAGACTTTTTCAAGCTCTCAATATGCTTAAATGATAGTAAAACTATGATATAATATGCAATTTGGCATTACAAAAAACAATTATAAAAATTGAAAATTGTAGAAAAAAAAAATAAAAAATATATATATATCAATGAGTGTTTAATTGATTTATTTTCATTTCCAATTACCTGTGATACTGTTTTCTATTATAACATATACATATCTGGAATTGAACTTTAAAGATGCATTTGTTATTAATTATCTCGCGTTCTAAACGGTCAAAAATTCTGAAACTTTGGGAGTTATTAGAAAACGTTAATTTGAGCCTATGAAAGAAAGATGAGCAAAATCTGTGGAAAAGTGGTTTTTCTTTATTATACCACACTAGAATTACCTTAATCAGTGAAAAAAAATCTAATCGGTTCACCGGTTCTATAGTTTCGAGGTAACTAATTTGTTTACTTCTTTGTCCGCGCTATACTCTCAGAAACTACGAAACTACGAAATGAAAATGCTTCCACTGTTTAAAAGCTTACATCGTCCTGAGTGGCAGGGCACAGGCTTTTGTATTATAACAACACAAGAAAGGGGCAATGAGCAATGAGCGAAATGTAAATCCCGCACGCGATTTATCAATTAATTGGGTCTAGTTCACAATAAAAATAAAAAATAGTATCCAAATAATACCTAAATAAAATTTGGTTGTAATTAGTATAGTTCTAGTCGAAGAAAATATTTTCAGCTCATCGGAGGAGAAAGTTATTAGTAATTATCACAATTATCATTCATGTCGCAACGTAGGTAAATATTGGCATTATTTTGCTAAAGGCAATAATATTTAAATGATGCAAGAATGACGTCTTTAAATATGGTCAGCTGCAACCAATGCCATATCATATTATCAATAAACAATTGCTTTCTCATGATGAGTTCAAGTAAACTAGAATCTAGATTCTAGATCATCATTAATTATCTAGTTCAATTTCATTCAACGATAGCATCAAGAACACTGAGACTTCCGATTTGACGACTTGGCACCCCTTCTACAGAATATTCACGATTGTAGTGCACCGGAAGTCACCAAAATTGACGAAAAATATACTCTGTAATACATTATTTTTCTGTAGTGTATTACAGAATGTATTTTTCGTTAATTTTGGTGACGCACGGTTCATTACAATCGTTTAATTGACGAAAAATATACTCTGTAATGTATTACAAAGCGTATTTTTCGTTAATTTTAGTGACTTCCGGTACACTACAGTAGTGAATAGCCAATAGGACTTGAGAATAGCGGAGCGTGTAGCGACACCATTGTTTATATGGCGTTTCCATGCCTCCTTGATCATTAGTTCCCTGTTTCTCATCCAAGTATTGAATTTTCAGTTTATTATTAAAATCATATATATATTAATACGTTAAGGTTAAGATGTTTGCCTCCCTTTTTCGAAAAAACCGCACAATTGCTCCCATAAATTTTACATAATTTTATAGATAATTGCTTGCTCTACCGACATCAACAACTAAAAAATCTATTATTGCTTTTGTTTTTGCAAAATAATTAATTACAACAATTAAACATTTATTCAGCATATGCAGCGGTCGTAACTTTGAAACAACGTCAACATGATTGACGGTCGGTAAATTTTTTTTGTTTAATTTTTAATCAAAATTCACGTATAAATACTTTTCGTATGGCAGCGCTTCAGCTCAACGTTTTCGATACTTGCGCCTCTATATGACAGTTTTAGAAAAATATTTTCTTGAACCGTCACTGAGCTTTGTAATGTAATACAACAAAAAGAAGAAAGTTATAAAGAGTGAGAAATTAGAAACGAATTTTAGTGCGAATTATTCGCACATATACCGCTAGTATAATAAATTGAAAATATGAATAGGCGCTAGGCCTTAGTAACTCTGGCTGTAGATGATCTTAAAAAACACTTCTTTTGAATTTGGTCACAGAATCGAGCGTGATAATTTCGATTTTGACGGGAACTTCATCTTAACTCAAACGTATCCGGATTAAAAGAACATTTTGTTCTCCTTTATCAGAATCGGTTCAGACGTTTTCGAGTAATGCCGATACAGACTGACAGACAAAAACAACAAATGTTGTTTTTTTTAAACAAGTCCTTCCACTACAACGGATGGCTATGCTGACTGAATAATGACATTTTTTCTTCTTTGGTTTACTCCTTTTATACCGGTTAGAAGTCTAGAATCCTTTTGACATTTTTAATTTTTGTTTTTTTAGTCTTTTGTTGCATGTTTTGTACAGATATGTATGTATTTTTTGAAGCGAAACTTTTTTTCGGAAGTTACGCGGTCGGCTGCTGGGGAGTAAAATGTAAAAAATTTCATAATTCATCATTAACTGCGCGCACGCGTTCTATCCACGCTTGCTGAGCTAGTGCGCTGATTCAAATCATTAAATGCCTAAACGCTTCGCTTCTGTCGGGCGTCCCTCGATGCCACTTTCCTTTTTTTATTTTGGTTTTGTCTGTATTGATAAAAATACTGTGAAAATGTTACTTTTGAATTTCATTTTTTTTTGTGTTAATTATAGAATGTATCCTTTGGAATTTATGACTTTGTGTGCAAATAATTTGTTCGTTGTACGGTATTTCGATTTACGGTCATATTTTTCTGAACGTCGTAAAGTACGAGCGTATCGTTATTTTTTCCCAAACCAGATAAGAATAGTTTTATAGAATTTCCTGTTTGAAAACCATACTGTGATGTAATTTCCGTCGGTAAACAAATGACAAATGTTCATAAGTTACTTTTGTTTAATTATTAAGAACAATACAATATCTTATCGACTGCTAATGAAAAATGTTTTATTTCCTGTGGATACATACCTTCCCACTTTTTGATTTACTAAAAGCAGAGATAAGCTAAAAGTTACATTTTTATAGAACGTTCTGATCGGTTTAGAAAAAAATACAGAGGAGCAGTAACTCTGAGAAAATCAATTTGTAATATGGGCACGATTTCTCAATATTCTTCTCAATAATTTCTATAAGATTCTGAATAGCGAATTAACATAACAAAAGTTGTCAATATATCCAGGCTGTAATGCATTATTTTATATACCAGTGTTACATTATGTTACAGTCAAAGCCCTCTAAATGCACGCTCTCTAAATGCACACGCTCTCTTACTGCACACGAACTCGCCCTCTAAGTGCACGTTCCCCAGCCCCCACTTCGAATAATCTGCGACCAATCACGTGCGACCGTAAGCGCGCTATTTTCAAACTTTCCATTTCCATCATATTCATAGAGTTTTAGAGATATTGTTTATAGCATCTGATTGAATAAAGATAGCTATAGGACTTAGAAGAGTGGGGATGAAAAAGATCGTAGGGGAAGTGTGCACTTAAAGGATGGGCCTCGGTTCCGAGCTGTGCACTTAGAGGGCTTTGACTGTATAACAAGTGATTAGGAGTTTTAACAGTCACACGAGTCACATAAGCATTACAATCGAGATACATACTATACATTTTTTGCACGTAGGTGCCTCCTGTAAAATAGCTGATTTTCACACACAATTATATTTGTAATGTTTTTAACAGTTCAGTTTGGCCATATTATTTAAATTATATACTTATGTGGACTATTTATGTCTACTATGCTGTCTCTTTTGCTCATATGGATTTAAATGGCAACTGACAGAGATATTACTATGTGATTGGTAAGATGATAAAATCGAATTACTTTCGTTTTACTTTGCGAACGAGTGCAAAAAGGGTCATTTTACCACCGCTTTGGGTGCAGGCATGAAAAGCAGCTATTTTATAGAGGATCGTGCAAAAAATATATTTTAATTACGTTTTGATTGTTTTTTAAGCAACAAAAACAAACAACCGTTACATTATGTAGCTGTGATTATGAAAATGGTATCACATAGGTACTTTAATTTCGTATAAGTGCTATGCTAGTTTTATTTCACGGTCATCTCAATTATTTCTATTATTTGTGTGAAGGTAAACAGCTTTGAAATTTATTTCATTTCCATTTTAATAATACAAACAGATTACAAGTTTCTTTTTTCATAAAATGGGGTTAATTAAGGACTAGAAAAGGGTGCACTGCGTATCACACTAGAATAAAATCGATACGCCATATTTACAAAAATGAGGTCATGACTCATAGTTTACGGTTTCATAATATAGGTATACCGTAATGTATATTATATATTATAAATATTATAATAAAAATATTAGAAAAAACACTTTTTAAAGAAAACTTTAATTGCAGTGTACTAAAAACAAATTTTACTACTACTACTACTAAAAATAAATTTTAATAATTTAGGTTCATAATTATAAAAGCGTTGGTTGTAGGCTCTATGATAGTCACGACACACGTTTTTATAATTATAAACCTACATTATATTTATCCTTTTTAGTACAGTACAAAAAAGCTTGTATAAAAAATTATTTTTTTTTTGACATTTTTTTCCAAAATTTCAGTTAGCTATTCATTTCTCATAATGAAAAGGTAATCCGCCATTTTAGGGCGTCTACCATATTGAATTTAGAATGATGTCACACAGTTTACTGTATTCTACTTATCAAACTCTTACATTCAATACCAATATCGAAGGGGTTGTAAAGAAAAAGTAATCCGCCATTTTGTGGGGGCGGCCATATTGGATCAACTATAATATTCAATATACTACACTGTAATGTCTTCAGAACCAAAGGTGTGTGCAAAATTTCAGCATGATCAGATATCGGAAAGTGGTAAAAAAATCGATCCCAAGATTTGTCCCTGACAAGCAGACAGACAGAGAAGCAAGTTAAATAAATGCTTTTAGTAAAGAAGTAAAATTTGCTTTTACTTTCGAGTGACCATCAGAATGTCGAAAATATCGAATTAAAAATCCGTCTATATTTGTATTAAAGTCTAGCACATCTTTCAATCAAATTTTGAATTACACATTTTTAGGAAATTCCTCTATTTTCTTTATTTTCCACAAAGAGTAGTTTTACTGAAAACTTGACGGTCTATTCAGTTGTGAGAAAAAGTCATTGTAGTGAGACCTTATTTTCAAAACAATTTTTGGTTGCCTACTCAAAGTATAGGGAAAGTACTTTTTATAATTCCTTGTTATTGGCTACATATCTGTTGGGAAATAAATGTTTATTACTTATATTCGATTACGCTGGGGAGGATACGGTTCCTGACATTTAACGCAAGCGACGCCGTAGGTGAAAACTAATTTTCGCACATAAGTAACGTGGTTCTCATATTATCAGTTAAGTTTGAAATACAACAAATACAGGAAACAATTGATAAGAAAACAAGGACGATCGCACCGACTATGTTTTTTTTAAACAATTGCACTCTTTTATTATTACAAAAATCTTGGAACGGAACTAAAATTTTTTCAGACATTATCATTATTGTTTTATATTGCTGTCTACTTAAAAAGTTTTTTCACTTTTAATTCGAATTGTTTAAGAAATTCGTGGGAGTGGAATATAAAGACAATTAAAACAAAAATAAATATCGCACGTTGCATAATATTGACTCATTCATTTAACACAATATTTAAATACCTTTACATTTGATAAAAATCTACACAAACCTTGTATCAAAGTACTTTTGTTTTATATATTACGCCAGTGTTATGCAAATTTGCTAATTGATAAAATCCTGCGATTGCTTATACGAAATCACCTTAAAACGTAATGACCTTAACTGAACTGAAATATTAAACACAAACTGAAAACAACGAAATATTAATTAAAAAAAATCGTAGGATCATATATTTAAATTCGTAAAACAAGAGAAAACAAATTATATTTGGCTGAATGTAGTTTTATAATTCTTTTTTGTTTCAAATTTTTTATATATAAAATCTTATACCCAGCTTAAGCTTTAGCTCGCGACTACGTTCGCGGGAACGTCGATTTTACTCTTAGGGTTCGCTCGCGTAATTGTCGATACTGATGGGATAGAAACCATGAGAGAACGCCCGACTTATTTTCCATTTTCGATCTGTTTTGCCGTAGCCTATTATTCGGGAAGAAATGTGTTTTTGAACAGTAAAATATTGTTTTCAAATCGATTTAGTAGTTCTTGAGATTAACCGTTGCATAAAAACAAACTAACTACCTCTTTATATATTAGTATATTGATGTAAACATTAATTGTTACATTGCTATATTAGAAAAATTTATTTTTATCGCCGTCACCGTCGGGCTTCAAACCCGAAACTTTCCACTTTCGCGGCAGAATGAGTTAATCAGTTACTCTACGGTGCGATATCTTAACTCATTCCGCCGCGAAAGTGGAAAGATTCGGGTTTGAACCCCGACGGTGACAGTGATAAAAATAAATTTTTCTAATATGGCAATGTAACAATGAATGTTTACAACAATTATATAGTTCGTTCTGAAGCTTTGCAGAATTAACACATTCTTATATTAGTATATTGATTTAAGTACCTTTATTTTCTTTTATATTTTATGGTTTAATGTGTTCACCCTTATTTAATGCTCCTAAATTGTAAGACCTGTAGGGATCACGTTAAATGCAATACTTTCTACACGCAAAATCTATACTTTTTCTTGCACGATTATTCTTTTTTTTTATTCTTGAGACAAATCGCAAGAAAACAAAGAGAATAACTATAATCATAATTTAGACAGGTGTCTTCTACTGTGCTATAATGTTGACGAATAGTTTGGTACTAAATTTCGTCTGACTCATCGTTCATGACGGTCGGACAGTAACGAATTACTTCGAGACAGTTTTTTGGTTGTTCCGTTTCATTGCAACGAAAAGTAAGCAATCATGTAGGTAACCCACGCTCCAATATAATATTTTTCGATCTTCTGATACACTAAAGTACATGTCTCTAATGTATAAACATTGTCTGTAGACGGTTTAATAATTTATTTCTATTCAGATCTTATAAGAATTATGTTTCAAGACAGTACTGTCTCTTCTCATTGCAATGAAAAATAAACAGCAATCTTGGGATAACTTATTTAATGCATTGTATAAATAAGCTGCCTACCCAAAGATACATTACAGATTTAATACTAAGTAATTACCTCCAGCAAAAAACCTAATGTGTTTTAATTGATTGTCAATGTTTACCTATTTCCTAACAAGATGTTAATAATAATCCACGGAGTAATTGTGTACACCAAACACACAAATTTAACACACGAATAGCAGCACCAGGTTTGGTTCAACACACGCGCGCGTCGTTTTAATAATTATCTGTTTGGAGCCGCCAAGAACGTGCAGCTACGAGAAAGTGAAACTGGTTAAGCCCACTCGACAACAATACCATAACAAACAAGTGGGGGAGATGACCACATGGCACATACATAAATATAACCAGGGCTGGTCATTGCGCGGTTTACACAACTCTGCGATGCGACTATAAAGTACCTACATAAAATAATTGCATTTTTGAAGTTTAACTTCTGTAGCGACGTATCTATTTGAAAAAAGTAAGAAATCGAGGGGAAGTAGAATTGACCCCTAAAGGGGAAGTTAGTTTGTCCGTAAATTACATGAAACTGACAAGGACAAAAGTTTATAGTGTGTTGCTATGTATGTGTGAATATTATTAATTAGTTTCACATAAAAAAATTAAACTTGGGAATAATATTAAAAACTAAAGAAGTTAAACTTTTTATGTGAGCTCATGAGGGCGAGGCTCATTATATTTTTTTTTATTTTGTGCCATTACAATAACTTCCCAATGTACCGGGAAGTTAAAATTTGAACCTCCTTCAAAAAAGGCCACTAGAAATCGTAAAATAATAAAGTTTTGAGGTCGGTGCCACTTTAATAAAAATAAATAGGTACATAAAATGAAATATGTACATCATCCGAGTTACTCGAAGTTAAAATTGTAATTCACGCAAACATGCTACACAAGCGACGGCCATGTTCTTAGCAGGTGCAGTTGCCTCAGTCGTGTAATAAAATGAGATATGGAATTAACGCGAGATTAGAACAGCTGCGTTCAAAGTCATAGAAATTGGTGGAAAAACGTCAAAGTGCTGTCTTGCTACGTGATTAGTAAATTTAAAAATATTCATATTTTTAGTAATGATTGAAAACCCCTGTAATAATTTCTTCGCGATGTACACAAGCAACGTTACAAGCCCCAGCAGCCCTCAGGCAACGCCGTAACAACAGGTGTGTCACCTTAGCGCGTATATAGGTGCTAACGTATTCCATGAATAATATGACACAATAACACATGGCCAAACATTTAACGTGCAATATGTATATTACTCTGCCATAAACAGTCAATGCCAACACAAAAAAACAGCAATTACGTATCGAAAGAATTAGTTTTATTAATTCTTCGAACTCTTTAAGTAAAAAATATCATTGAAGCTAAAATATGAGGAACTAGAATAGTAGATACAAAGAAACTGTTTTACAATTTATTTACAATGTGTATGAAAATCAGAATATGTTAATTTAATTGAAGTAAGTTTAATTAGCTGTATACTAATGAATGAATCATTCATGCATAAAAATATATAATATAAATTTAGATTAATGTAGTAATTAATACCTAAATGTAATAAATTGCCACCGTAAATAGATTTGGTTTGGAATATATAAAGTGTAATAAGTAGGCAACTTACATTACGCCGAAGTTTTGAGAATGCATAACATACAGGGCTGCAATCTACAATATGGAAAAATAATATTATTCTGTTAACGAATTAATAGTCGAGACTGTGCATGTCTCGAGTTTTGCAGCTTTGGTAGCCGTCCCCCCGATCAATTCTTGGCTACGACGCAGACATACTTGGACTAGGAAACAGGATAATAAACTGGGAAACGAAATATTACTTGAATCCTCTGTGAAATAATGCAAATATATTTAATACAAATATGTACAATATAGTTACTTTTACAAATCAAACAATATTATAACTACGTTTTAGAAACAAAATAAAACTTCAGAAGTTCATTTAAAAGTCAATATCTGAAAATTGTCTGTCAGTCTGGATCACTGGCGAATCGAGCTAGCTATGGTGATTATAAGAAATATAAAAACGCCTCTGTAAAATGAACGCACGAAAAATGTTTTTTATAGCTTAAAACTTCTCTGTTGTTAAAAATAACAATCAGCTTTGTGAATTGTGTTGCTATTAGAAATGATGAAATATAAATCATTTATTTTGATACGGTATAAAATTATTAATTTAAAAAAATGGAAATCTCACTCGCGATTCGCGCGGTTCCAACTATAAGAAATTGATCCGTGAAGCTCAATGTGCGGTCATGGCAGGTTATTTAAATATTTATGACGTACCTATTCCCAAAGTTTCTCCAAAAATCTTTAAATCTGAAACATAATTTGAATAATTAATTATTATAATTTTTATAACACTCGAAAGTGCTTTTCAAATAATACATAATATCCACTAGTAACACGTGAAGTTTTCGAGCAACTTCTAACCAAATTTTTTTAAAGAAAATTGTCTAAAAGATTTATATACTAATAATTGGGCAGCTTTGAGCATAATAAACAACTAGTTTATTAAAATATTTGGCACTTCCACACTCACGACAATTAATAACCACTAAAATTACAACAACCAAACTGAACTTAGACAAACTTAACGACGGTGATAGATCGAATACACAGAACACGGAGCTCTATAGAATGTCAACTCCTGTGTTAACTTTTGAACCTCCTACATTTAGCTGATAGACAAGGGGGGTCGGCCCAACGGGGCGAGGAATAACCTTGCAAAAACGGTTGCCTATATAATATTTTCTTTCCTTTTCTTTCGTTTTATATTTATGGGTTATTTTGATTTAAAAACAAACAATTAATGAGAAATAATTTTATTGTACGACATATAATTACAAATAATATACAATATATATGATTAATATTAATAACAACTGTAATATATTATATAATATTACTATATATTATGTAACTAATATTCGTAATTCCATTATATATTATTATGCGTTTATTTATTTTATTTAGTTAATTATCTAATTTTTATAAAACTCTTGTTCTTATAAAATAAATTTCAATTAGCCAGCCACATAATTTAAATCATTTTTTGATACAGAGTTCATTAAACCTGTGTCAAATCCTGTTTATGTGGCTGACTATGTAAAAAAAATTAAAACAGTGAAACATATTTTCACTCTGTTTTCAATATGCGTCTCAGATATTGGTGTGGCCGTTGGTAAGCCAGTTAAAAATTCTTTGCCCAAGTCGATAGCACTAATTCCTTTATGCATTGATGGAATGTGGCGACGCGAAATTGTTTAAAATAAGCGTTTTGAACGAATTGCTGAAGTCAGTGGGTGTAGGCTTAGTATTGAATCTGTCCTGACTTTGTATTACTGCGAAATTTTTTTCCAAAGGATCTTGGATTATTTTTCGAGGTAATAAATACTCAGACCCCTCACTTCAAGTCTATCCATAAATTTTAAAATGAATTAAGTGTTATCTGCCATTTTTTTAATGATGGGTGTAATTTATGGACTTCTTCCAAAAGATAACATGTTGAGAGGTGCTTGTAACGGCGCGACAAAGTGGCTTACCTGCAATTTGCCGAATCAAACAATTTACAAAAAATATCAGACCGGTAATCGTATCTTTAGCATCTCGATCAATGTGGCCTGCTCCTAAAATAAAAAAAAAAGAAATGTATTATTTATGAGGAAGAAACATTACGTATTAAAACATTAAATGATAATACTGTTTGTTACCTGTCAACAACCGCATGTATGAAGCAACCCGGACTACTTGAGACGCATATTTCATTTTCATTTTTTTTATTTTATTAGGAATCACATGAAAGTTTGTTATTTTTAAATATTCGCTCACAATTACACTACACTAGACTCCAACTAAAATATTTTTTTATAAGTTTATAACTATAAAATATGAAGATTACTTTCAGTTATAACCTCTGTATTTATAACCTTTCTATGACAATTGACAGATAATTATAACGTCACATCAAAATACCAATATAAACATCACATCTTGTTACCAACATGAATAAATAAATTTTCTACATTCCCCCGTCCTTCCTCGGCCGTTTGTCTACAATCTGAAGGGGTCACAGTCGCCCTATTAAAGTAACCACTCTATATATAGGTACTTTGTGATCGAATATGGCTTCCCTAGAAAATTTAAAGAAGGCAGGATGGTAATTGATTTTAAATATTATCTTAAAAATTATGTTTAATTTAGATATTTTTATAAAAAAATGATTCATAAGATTTGATAAATTTCGATAATTGTATTTGTACATATTTCAATACAATTAATATTTATTTTATTTTTAGGTACTTGTCAGATGAAGGTTTAGCTTTAATTTCAAAGGAAAGTAAACTAAAAGATGCCTCCAGTATTATAAAAAATGCTCTAGATGTAAGTTGTTATTAATTTCTACACGTTTTTTATTTTTGAAGTATATTTTTTATTTGATACAGTTGCATTGGGTTTACTTATTTGTGTAGGAGTATAAAATTATTTCATCATTAAAAATAGCTGTATGGAAAATTGCAGTAGAGGACATTAAACTTTTGACAATGTAATATCTTTTTCTCTGATTTTCAGATTGATTTAAAGGATATAGGAAGTCCAGTTCTTTTAAAAGATCTAGAAAATGGAATCCCAGGACCTGTAAGCATTTTTCCTTAAATTTGGTATTTAAATTTAATCGTGTGATTATCATGTATGGATGACTTTGTTTCAGGTTGTTGTACAGATACAAAAACTGCGCAATGTTTCTGCTCCAAAAAGTAATGAGTCTTCTGGTGCAGCACCCAGATTATTAAAACTGGTTTTGACTGACGGACATACAACATGCCAGGCAATTGAATATGATTCAATACAAGCGTTGAGTTTGGCGAAAACATGTCCGGGGACAAAAATTCGTCTTCAGAACGTCCAGTCAGCCGGTTCGTACCTTTTGCTTACAAATGCAACTGTCACCGTACTTGGTGGAAATGTTCCCGCTTTAGTAGAAAGATGGCAGCTAGCTAAGTCACTGCAGAAACATTCTAGAGAAACAGTCGAGGGTGGACCTCCGCCTTGGGTACCTTTCGGTCAAAGAATACTTACACAGGCGGAAACAGATCGGAATTTCAAGTCCTTGTCGGCAGCTAAGGATAAAGATGTGACCAACAGCGAATTCAATGCTCAACGACAGGACGCTATAGCCGAAGCATCGCAAGGTGCAGTTCGTAAAGTATTCGGAGGTGGCGTTAAACCGTTACCGAGCCGAGATAGTCAATATTCGAAAAATACTCGTCAAGAAATCGATAATAGAAAGCCGTCGTCGGCTGCAAATAATAAAAATATAAATGAAGAATCTCGAAACGGCTCATCGAAGTCGACCAGGTCTTCCGATAGACGTAAGGGACGCGAAAAGGAAGATAGTGAAATGCAAAAACCTACGAGTCGCATATCATTATTTGATTTCTTTGAAAACAAATTGCCGACTAGCGAAGTTGAAAAAATAGAAGAACAAATAAATAAATCTAGAAATCAGAATAATGTGAAACCTACATATGCTCAGAAATACGATGCGTCATTGCGTTATAAAGGTAATGAAAATAAAAATAAGAAGGATTCGTCATATAACAATAAAGATAAGAGGCCTTTTGATCCCCAAAAAATGAGAGATAAACAGTATAATCACCTTAGCAATAGCAATAATCCAAACGGTAGAAATTATCAGAATCAGAACGATCGAAATACAAGATACAACAATGTTCCGGAGAAAGCGCCCAGGTTCCAGAAATTACAGAATAACATGCCGCGAGAAAATAGCAATGATAAAATGCAAAATACTTTTCAGAATTACAATAACGACAATCGAAATTTCGAATTAACTAATTATGTTTCGCCGTACGATAATAAAAATCAGATGGACTCTTTAATTGAAAAAACCGATAACATGTCCATGCAGTCGAATTACACGGCGAGTAATAGATACGATCAAAATAGATTTTACAATCAAAACAAAACAACATTTGTGCCTAGAGAACAAAATAGATACGGCAATACAAATGTGCCAAAAGATCTGCAGTATACGAGAAATAATCAAATGAAAGATAAGTTCAATAACAAAAATGATTCATACAAACCGAGAGAACAAATTGGTATGAGCAGTACATATTTACCAATAGAACCTGTTCCTCAAAATAATACGTTTTTACCAAAGGTTCCTTTCGATTTGAATAATTCTTATTCATCAGGGGACAATTTTACAGCTGATAAATTTCAAAATTCAGCATGCTCAGAATGGAAATGGAATGTTGGAGATAGATGCATGGCCAAATATTGGGAAGATAACCGGGTGAGTTTTGTATTTCTAAGATTAGAATTACTCATCTTTAAAGTTCAATTCCAGATATATGTTATAATAGAAAACAGTATCACGGGTAATTGGAATAATGAAACTAAATCAATTTAAACATTCATTCATTGCAACGTTTCGTCTTTTATAATGAAAATAAATCAATTTAGTAAATTATTTAATCCATGTTTAATTATTTTATTATATGAATGTTAATTTTTGTAAAAAATTTTTAGAGCTTGAAAAAGTCTTAATAAAAAAAGACGAAACGTTGCAATGAATGAGTGTTTAAATTGATTTATTTTCATTATTCCAATTACCCATGATACTGTTTTCTATTAGAATTACTTTTGAGGTATTGTGGTATCATGATTATTTTTTTTTACAGTACTACGATGCCAGCGTAACAGGAGTCACAGATCGGACGTGCGTTGTTTGTTTTAAAGATTACGGTAATTTCGAAGAAGTTTTAAAGGCCGATTGTATTCCGATTACCGACAAACCTATAAGTAATTTCCCGTCGGCTGGTGCAGGGAATTTCAATAATAATGCAAATAAATTTACTGGTATTAATTAAATTTCATAAATAATTGAGTGTTATATGTGTCTTGAAACTTTGTTATTACATTTTCTTCGCTTTATAGGTAGTTTGGTGTTTCGTCGTGGTGGTAATGGACCTTATCAAAAGAACCCAATGCGTAGCAATATGGTAAATGGACAGAACTTTAAAAATCAATAATTGATTATTAATACTTGGTTTTTTTTGTAGAAGTATTCATAATTTATATTTATCAGCTATTTATTAATTTTATATTTAATGTTGAAAGTTGTATAATAAATGAAATAACGGTATTTTTCTTTTTAATTTTATTTAGCTGTTTCTTCATGAGCAATTCCACAAATAGTAATTTATGTTGTGTGATTCCTGTTGGTATAAAACTACCAAATTTCAAGTCGATAGCATGGTATCCTGAGAAAGTAGACCCTGACAGACAACGAAGTCTCACCACAAAACGTTCTGTCATCCTATGGGTTCTTTTTTTTATCACTTTGATACAGAATCCTAAGATGTAAATATTTTAAATTGGGAAGCAGTTGGCGTCGCGAAAATCATGTACATGAAAAATAAAAATGTACTTCGCTCTAAGCCACTGATTGACGAGCGCTGCAACAGGAATGAACCTTTGACTATAGATGTAATAGCGAAAATCTATAGTCAAAGAATTAATATGACAAATGCTTTTTTCTTATTTATAGTTGGCTGCAGGAATTTTCAGTGGCAACCATTTTTACTTTTATCTTGTGTCATTTTATTATTCATCGACTTCTGAAATTGAGAAGAATAGACATGCAAGTATCGGTTTTATATTATGATTCCGTACATTCGTATAGTTTGTTTGAATATTTGTACATCGCGATTTTAATGTCAATGATTAGTAGTGGCAGTGAATGATTTTTTTGTGAAATTTAATATATTATTACTTTTTTTTTGTGCCATGGGAGATTTATTATCTAATACCGAAGACATCGTGTCTGATGAACGTGAAGAGGGTGAAATAAGTGATTTGGATTTAGAAGACGTGTCAGATTGTAGCATAAGTGTCGGTAAGTCACCTAGTAATTGTAAAGCACTTGACCTAACATTCAGTAGCATTAGCGAAAATGAGGATGCTTTACCAATGCGCTGTACAAACTGTAGAAGAGATGACTGCGATGGCGTTAAATGTATACAAAGAAGTAAACGAAAAAGATCGAAAAGAGAAAGGATTGTGATAGATAGGAGAGTCGTAATACGAAATGATATTTGCAGTCGAAAAGACAATTCGCTCAAGCATGTTCACAAACCAAAAACTATAGTTATCGATACGTCGAGTTCGGAAACGGATGACGATTTGCCTGATTTATCTCTAACGAGAAAACTTAATAAAGCGGTCAGAGTTAATACAAATGTTAATTTGAATCGTCACCAAACCAGTCTTAAAACAAGGCTGAAAAACATGATCGGAGAAACAGGCAATAAGTCGAGAGACAATTCCAGTGATTCTGAATATGATTTGAATGAGTTGAGACAATTAGCTTTGATGTCGAAACAGAAAGAAGACAAAGGAAATGTTAGTAATAAAGCTGAACCGCCAGATATCTCGTCAGACTCCGTTCAAGAAAAATCGGCTGACCCTGGAAATCCCACATTGATTCCTTCGGAAACAGATGCGGGGGGAACTGCGGTTCCAAACATGTCTGAAGACGACGAAGACGATCCTAATTTGTTAAGATTGCAAGCTTTGAGATCGGCTGTTATTAAAAAACACAAGGCGAGAATAGAAAAAAACAGCGGTGAAAATATCAAGAAAAGAAAAACCGAAGTGTTAGATTACGATATTGATAGTTTTATCGAAGAAGTTTTGTATTTGCATTCGGAATCTTTCGATACCAATAACGAAAAAGAAGAAAGGACGTGCAATACGGAAATTAATGAACATTCGAAAGAAACGAGTACGGAAATTGCTAAAAATATGTCCGAGCACGTTTTGTGCGAAAATATGTTATCTTTAAAATCAGTTTCGCTCGAAAGTTCGCCAGACAAGAGTTCAGCGGCTCAGCAAAAAGAAAACTTATGTGAAAATGGTGACATTACTACGAATGACGACAATTTGTACGAAAAGAAAATATTGCCGATAGAAAGTGTTCAGGAAAATAAGAACGGTTTATTGGATGCGAAGATCGATAAGACGAACATGGAAGAAGACGAGGACATCTTACGGGCTATTTGTTTATCGGCAATATCCAAAAAATATGTGCTCGGAAACCAAATGGCTTCTGCGTCTTCGAACGAGAAGAAAATTGATTTAGACAAAATCCAACAATCTGTGATAAATAAAGAAAAGACATCAATAAATAAACATAGATTATCAATTCCAGTTCAACCTTTAGTTATTAATATAGGCAACGATTCAGATTCTGATCCGTGCGATGAAGTCAAGTCGCCCGTAAAGTCGAAGATCAGCCCGGAATTTGCTAAAAAAGTATCGGATTTCTTAAATGAACAAAGAGCGAAAGTAGAGTGGGAACAACAACGGGCAAAAGTGGAAAATATAATACCGGACGCTATGAAAAGGCTACCCGAATCGAGTCAAGCTGAATATTTACGACTAAAAGAACGTTTAGATATTTTAAATAAACTCAAGATTCAGGCTTCTGATTCGACAAACACTTTAAATGAATTAAGTAAAAAAATCACGAGAAAAAAATCGTTTTCTAAAGAAATAAATAAAAGTGTTTTGAAGAAGAACAGTAATTTCAAGAATTATAAAGTCGCCAATAATATGAAACAGAAGATTTTGAAAGAAAATTTAGTTAATAAAAATCAATTAGTTTTTTCAAAAAATACTGCTAAAAAAATACTGGAACAGACATTATTAGATCGACAAACAAGTCAGAAAAGGTATTTAAAACAGTTGTTTGCTTATTTTTTTTAATTTAATATTTAATATAGATTTGTTTTGTTAAAAAAATCAGCTTTTCCTTTCTTTTGGATGCTGACAAATTATTTTAAACTATAATGCAGTGGTTCTCAACCTTTTTCAACTGGCGACCCACCTTTTCTTATCGGAATACCTCCACGGACCATAGTGGAGGGATGTAGTGGTTCTGTTGTCTGCCCCAGATGCCAAAAATCAAGAACCAAGAAAACAATCAGAACACAATTCGATTTGTTTCGTTTTTTTTATCTTTTCTGATGGTTTTTTGATTGAGTCGCGACCCACATGTAACCCTTCCGCGACCCACTAGTGGGTCGCGACCCACCGGTTGAGAACCGCTGCTATAATGTATCAATCAGTTTTCTCGAATATCGAAAATATGAAGTTGAAAACTATTTTTTTATATTAAAAAGAAAGGAATTTTCAAATTATCTTGAGTGAAGTCTATCAAAGTAGTAAAAAGATTGTACGTCTTAATTTTCAACAAGCACTAGGGTAATTTATCTCATCAGACATCATTAATATACAGTAAGAGCTCGCTTAACACTGCTCCGCTTAACGCTGTTTCGGTATAACGCGATTTTTAAAAAAAAATTAGCCATTATAACGTAAACTATTGATCAATTTATACAAAATGATTGAAATGTTGATAGAAGTTCAAAGACAAGACGAAGTATTATTGATGCAATATCTTGCTATCGACAACAGCTTGTTGAATGAAACAGAAAAAGGCAAACGACATTAGATGACTTCTTCACAAAAAACAAAATATGTCAAATGGGGAACCTTGCTCATCATAAACATAACTTCTAACTGGAACTTTTATTTGATTTTTATAAATGTTTTATCGATATTAGCAATAAATAAATCTATAATTAATGTGATAAAAAAGTATTTAACAATAATTGTTACAAAATTAAACAAACAAAAAAAAACTAATAAATTTTCTTATTCTCGGTTCTGTTTCTGTTATGGCTATTATTAAGATGACCTCGGTTAGCGTTGTTTCGTATAGTGCAGGAACTTATTGGGACGTTAAGCGGGATTTTACTGTAATTTGGCAATAAACGCAAAATCTTACATTAAAAAAATTATTGCAGCGTCTAACAACAAATTTCGCTAGTGCGTGTTCATAATCGAGACGTGTCCTATTTTAATGGAAAAATATCTCCCCTTGTCTAATTGATAAAAAATAAAAACACTGCATTAAATTATTATTTTTCCCGATTCAATTTTGGCGGACATCGGAAAAAAGTAAACATTAAGATTATAATGTAGGTGCCTACATTGGAAAAGAAATCGCAGTTCCTTTTCCAATGAACCTATGTTATATTTTTTTCTTCCGATGTCGTCCGATATTAAACCGGAAAAATACGGATCCATAGCTTTTTAAAGTAAGGTTACATTTCCAAAGGGTAGATATTTTTAATAACATTTGCGTGATATAAGCATGGTAACTTAATTGTCTCGAAGAAATACGATGCAAATAACAGTAATAAAATTATCTGTCTTAAATAACGTATATCGACGTATGTTGAATCGTAGGTTTTTGGAAGGTAAGTTTAGAGACCTGGCACCTATTGTAAAGGAGACGAAGGCGGCACGAATAGCACGCGACAAAGCAGAAATCGAGGTGAAGCGTTTGATCGAGGAATTGCACGTTGCCAGAAAAAAATACTCCGAATGTCATCTAAAATTCAAAAACTGTGTCAATCGATATTTGACAATGAAAGCAGCAATTGAAAGACAGTGAGTAAATGTGTTGAGAATCGTTAAAATCAATGGTACTATTTTAAAACCAGATATTTCTTGTAATTTTTAGTACAGGAGCTGTCATATTCAATCGCCTGATTTTGTTTTGCCTCATTTAATTTAGAGCCTGCGACAAAAAATGGTCGTGTGAGCAATAAGTGTCTGTAGGGAGTTTGAGTCCCCCAATCCAACTTTTTCCTCTCACATTCTCTGCCGTAAGGCCGGAGCGCGCTAGAGCGCTTTGTAATGGAAATCCATATTGATATTCAACACTAGTGGTCGCGGTGTCTGAAAATGGACTTTTTAGCATTTGAAGAGCCTAAAACTCATAGAAAACACATTTCCTGACAAATTCCGCCATGCAAGAACTTTTCCAAGATCATTAAAAATAAAAAAAAAATTCACAGAAAGTTCTTGCTCGGCGCAATTTGTCAGAAAATGTATTTTCTATGATTTTTAGGTTCCCCAAACGTTAAAAAAACAATTTTCAGACATCGTGACCACTAGTGTTGAATATCAATACAGACCTCCATTACAAAGCGCTCTAGCGCGCTCCGGCCCAACGACAGAGAATTATGTGAGAGGAAAAAGTTGGAGAGGGGGACTCAGACTACCTACAGACGCTTACTAGATCGCCGCGGGCTTTCTAGCTATTGTTGGTTATGGAAGCATTAATTGTGATGATTATAAAAAATGGCTACATTGATGTTTTTTTGTATCATGTAGCTGTCATTGTATTCGAATCAGAATGTTTCCACGTCTCTTGAGAATACCGGGAACTCGCTGTTTTTGTTTTTTTGTTATAATCGGGTGATTGAGTTTGGCGCACTTGTATAAAAAATGTTTTTAGTGTCCGTTAATACAAAAGTGCTTTTATATTGAAATTAGAGAGTTGCATCCAGTTGTGGAACTTCCATCGGCAAAGTTAGCGGCAAATAGTGGAAAACCCAAGGAAATTAAAACAAACACAGCGCAGGATATTGGCTCAGTCGTAATAAACAAGGTCTCTTCTTTTTGATAGCGAATTTTAATTGTTGAATGTGGCAAATCTTTTACAAAACATTTGTTTCTTCTTTTTTTTTTGGCCATTCAGGAAATTAAAACGGAAATTATTGGAACGAGATCTTCCACGGATGAAGCAAGGAAAGAGGAAATATCTCGACCTATTGCAGAATCGACACCAAAAGGAGTTTTTGTAAATAAAAGGTAAGAAAAAATTGAAAATCATATTTTGAACCCTAAATCATTTGCCAAGGAAAAAATATGCGCGCATTAGAAGTCATATTTCTTTGGGTAATTTTTTTTAATTTGCGTGCAGATAATTTATTCAAATAAAATAATACAAGGACTGAAGTGACATTAGCATAAATGTGGTTGTAGTATGGTTGTTGGTCTGTTTGAGATTAATAAACTTCGACACCATTTGACTTATCACCCAGAAAGTTGGCACATATACAGTGGAATCCGTTTATAATGACATCAAAGGGAATTGACAAACACGTCATACTAAGCGGACGTCATACAAAGCATTTTTGTGAAGAAAAAACAACCGTCTTTTTTTTAAGTATTCCTTTGTTTCTCGTGATTTTAAACCACTGAATTAACGCTTTATCAACATTTTCTTGTCGCGATTTTCGAAGCCTCTTCGGTTTCAAAACATTTGAATTGAACGATCGCTTAATCCTGTTCTTGTTTTTGAAAATCATTGAGATTGTCGAATTACCGACGCCCAATTCCTTTGCGAGAGATGAGTTTGATTCTCCATTTTCTAATCTGCATATTATTGCACCTTTCTCCTCAATCGTAAATGCTTTACGACGTTGAGATGACATTTTTTACGTAGGATATCACTAAAAACAACGCGTGACGTTCAACTATCAATTACTAACTGAGATTCAAAACAAAAACAAGCCACGTGCCGAACGTTGTCAGGAATCAACGAACATTGCCGAAAAATCATGTCGGTCACTATAAACGGACAAAATTTATTAAAAATGGGTCATAATAAGCGACATGTCACTGTAAGAGAAGTCATTATATCCGACTTTGTTACAAAGAATTTTATATGAAAACCAAACTTCGTTTTTAATTACGTCATAATAGGCGGTTGGTCAATATAGGCGGAGTCATAATAAACGGATTCTACTGTATGTATTTTGTCATGGAGAAAATTTTTATCCACTTTGTTGTAACTCGCCACTAGATGGCGTCAGGTGGAGCCTTCAGCTCCACTACTGTTGTCGTTGCTGTATTTCATCATAATCGCACGCAAAACCGCGGTTAGCGGGTAATTTAAATATATATAGATAGATGTAATGTTTATTAAGAACCAAAGTTGGTATAAATAGCGTCAAAAACATAGTATTCTTTATCTCATAAAATAGTTCAAAACTTTCTCTCATTAAATATATCTTTTTGCTTAAAAGAGGAACATTTCATGCTTCTTCTATATTAAAATTTTGACAGAAAATGGGGATGTTGACTATTTAAGTACCTAATATAGCCACAAAGATTTATTATTTTTATTTAAATACAACTCAAGCCTTAAAAATAATGTATTTTAAATCCCGTTTCAAATTTCGGTCCAAAACGCCAATACTAGTCGCGTGACGTCACCTGTTGGTACCAAAGGAGGTTCAAAAGTTTACACAAGCTACCATTTTATAGATGCGTATTCTGTGCTCATAAACGTTAGTAAATTGAGATAGTCGTTGCTATAGTTACATGTAATTTGACGTTTCCTATAAACAAATAATAAATTACACACTAAATATTAACCAAACAATGAAGTTTTTTGACAGCGGCTGACTCAATGACGTCATGCGCTCTGATTGGTGTCTGTTGTCACGTGACTTAAGAGTGATTTTATTAGGTTTTATTTATTAAATATTAATTAAATTCCTTAAAAAGAAGGAAAAATATAGTGTTTTTTAATATTTCTATCATAGAAACTACCAATTAACGTTAAAATTATGTTTTTATTTGAATACAGTCAACATCCCTATTTAACGTAAATGGGAAGAAAACGATGCAAATTGTCGATTCAGTAGATTTTCCCGCTATGGTACTGTTTAAGCTTTATCTGTTTGCAGACATTTGAATGACGACAATGTGTTCGCAGTGTTGTGTCCGTTCTCGTTGCAAGGCGAGTGCCGCGATCCAGAATGTGAGTATAGACATCCCATAATTACTACACCAACCACTTCTACCTGATTATTTACAATAAACGACACTGATTTTGTGACAGCCGACATAAATATATAGTACAACAATGATCCCATTATTAAAGATGTGATACCTCGTTACAATGTACATACGTAAAGTTAAATTTTAATTATCAGTCGCTATACAAATCTTTAGTGAATTAAGTTACCAATTGTGGGCTGTGAATAAATCGGTAAGTGATCACCCTTTAGCTATTATTATTTAATTTCTTTTTTTGCTCTGTTTTTTTCCATCATGCGAATGTATAATTTGTAAATAAAAAACGGATTTTGTGCAACAATCAGGGTAATTTTTATTATTGCGTATAAAGTCACAGTCGGTCGCCAACCATTGTTTTGATCAGTGGAATTGCCGTAGAGATTTTTGTCTTTGGAGCTGGGATCGTCACTTTCGTAAGCATGTGTTCGGAGAGATGTGTTGTTGTTTCGTATATATATTTATTCACTATTCCATTTTAAATAGTTCTAAATTACGTAATTTATTCACTTCACGTTTATTTCATTATTTTGTTTTTTCTTTAGTAATAGTTGTATTTATTATTATATTAAAAGTTGCTTTTCTGATAGTTATAAAAAAATATAAATATAATATATATATAAATTTGTATAAATAAGTGCCAATAAATTTTATTATTTTTTAATTCGACTTTTATTTTATAACTCACAACGATTTGTATTTATTGTCAATCAATTATTCTAACCAATCAGAATTTGTCTTCGCGACCTTTAAAAATATAAACGTATTGACAATAAATATTGATTGTCTGAAGGAACCATTTAATACAAACTATGAAAGAACTGAATATAAGAAAAAAATCTTTGGGTCTCCACGTTCAGTGTGTCTGTGTATTTTATTTTTTTTTATTTCTTCCCGACTTCAAGCGATCTTGGGAAAGTGCCGTTTTCCCTCTGTTCATCCCATTTTTCGACCCATGCGTTAGGACACATTACAGTGAATGCTCTTTTAAAGTAACTGCAAACCGCTCTATAAGAAATTGACAAGAATTTGTCATTAATTCAAAAGAAACATTTCATTCTTTTTATGAGTTTTTCATTGATGTAGAACATTAATAATAAAAAAAAACCCGGGTCGCAGTGCCAAAACCCTGCCGACAATATAGTGTATTTGCTAATACAGGCAGTGTGGCTTTATTATGCAAACTTAAGTTGGTTTTTGGGCAAAATAAAAAAATTGACTACTTAATACACCCCTTAAAATAACATTTTTTCTCTAAATTGCAATATTATTATCAATCGAACCTCTATACCAAGTAAATAATTCACTATCTGCAAAATAACGTTTTCATAAAATTTGTAAATCCGGTCCTGTCGGGCCGATTTTATTAAAATTTTAGGGACACATTTTAATTACTATCAGAGGGTTAAATTTCAATTTTGAAACGATTCGAAGAATTTTTTCGGTATTTTGGGGCCCAAAAACATTTTTCAACCCCTAAAAACTACCCTTAAAATGGCCCGATTACGCCCATTTTAAATAGGCTTCTGGCGGTGATGGATTTCAATGCGCGGCCCAAATTTCGTTAAAATCAATTAACTCTTTCGAAAGTTATTGCCCGCACACATATATATATATATATACGTATATAAATATATATATATAAATTATAAATATTTTAGAGGAATTATAATTTATAATTTATTAACATCAAAAGGATCTGATTATACATTTTTCAAAATATATATATATATATACATATATATATATAAATATTTTCAAAAATGGTGCCAAAGTGTTTAGGAGGTTATGAAACGTCGAGAAATTTTGGTCCGACCCCTAGGTCCCGCCATCCGACCAACGCCAATAGTGTATGTTGCCTATAGCAAATACACTAAAAATTAGGATGTGTGCTACGTTTACTGAAACTCTTCACAAACTTAATCAGCAGAAAATTTGTTGACTTCGTGCCGTCAGATCTTAATTTATGTTTACGTTAATGAAACAATACTTACTCATCAGGATTGTTATAAAGATTCGCGCATTTGTGATAATCGACGTAACTAAAATAGCAATTTTTTGTTTGGTTTTGGTTTGGGAAACGTGGATCAAATGGTATTGTACTCACTGTTCCCTAAAAAGAATTAAGTTCATGTCGTAAAAGTAATTTAAAAATAAAATTAACATCCATTAAATTACCTCGTCCTCCTGATCACCCTGATCGCTCATTTTCTTTGCATAAATTGTTATTTTGAAGTATTTTAGTAAAAAAACAAAAGATTTATCAACAGGAAACAGCCTACTTAAATACAATATTGTTATTAAATGAGTTTTGCCGGTTTAGATAAAAAATAAAAAAGTAATTTATATTAATAGATTTGTTTATTAGTAATTAGTAAATGAAATACAATTTAAAAAAATACATTATTGGTATTTAGTTCCACATAGGTACTACGAAAATAAGTTTTAAAACATGTTTTGATCGTCCTTTATTTTTTTCCCACTTCGAGTGACCTTGGGAAGGTGCCATTTTCTCTTTGTTCATCCCATTTTTCTATCCATTCATTTGGACACAATGTAGTGTAGGCTTTTTTATAGTAACTGCAAATTGGTCTGAAAAATTTGATGGTGCGTTAGTTTTCAAATTTAAAATTTGCGACGAAAAAATAATTCTCAGTTTCTTTTATCCACTGAATTCAGTGTGTCCCATTTTTACAAGCATATTTAAAAGTAAAAAAATATCAAAGAATTGGATGTTTTTAATTTATCGTGCTTTTTTCTGTATGGTTACTGAATTTGGAAAAATCAAGACAACTGAAAATAACACGAAAATAAAATGTGATGACACTGCATAGGCATAGGTGGGCATTAACTCGTTAATCCGTTAGTCGTTAATTAACGAAGTTAACAAAGTGCTTAACGATTTAACTGTTCAGTTAACTTTAAAAAATGTTAACGGACACATTAACTTCCGTTAACTTGCCATAAGTCCGTTCAATCGTTAATTAAGTACCTACAATTCACAAGGACACCGTGCGGACCGTGCCGCGCCGCGAAAAACACGTTCAGACATGTACGGTTTTGCCGGTCGGCCGGCAGTCATTGCGAGAAGATGAAGAAGACTTTTTTATTTGGGTCACTCAAAGTAAAGAAAAGTCTAAAAGTCACAAATCTTTAAGAACTAAAGCTCAAAGTCTCGTCAAAATGTGGCTAGACATGAAGTCAAAAGACTCTTTTAACGATGCGGCATTCCTCGGAGAACAGATAATAATAAATCTGTTTATTAAATATAGTACCGCTATACCGTCAAGTGCTGCAGTCGAACGCCTTTTTTCTACGGGAAAAGACATTTTAACGCCTAAAAGAGCCTCACTTTCCGACGAAAACTTCAATATATTGTTGTTTATGAAGGGGAATATGCACCTTATGTCAGACTAGCTGTATTTTGAGTTGAACATTTATTATTAAAAACTCTAATGATACACACTTCTTTTACTAATATTTCATGACCTGCCTAAACTTCCATAGCCCGTATTAACATTAAATATAAAATAGAATTTCTATCGCGAGTTAACGATTTACGATTCGTTAATCGTTAACCTGCAAAATTAACGGCTTAACGATTAACGAAGTTAACTTTTTTAGTAACGGATTAACGATTAACGAAGTTAAGTATTTGATTAACGGTGCCCAGCTATGTGCATAGGGCTCTAATTTCACTACCAAGTATATCATTTTCATCAAACAAACTTTTGAAAGATTTATACATTTTTCAAAATTGTAAATATTCAATCTGGTGTATTTTTCTGTTACCACAGATTATTACTAATATGTAATTGAATAAAAATATAGTATTTCACGTTGTTATCTAACAAAAAATTATCTTAAACATAATTGATTTTGATTATTATACTTACTCATCAAGATTCTTGTGAAGATTTGTACATCGGTAAAAATCTATGTAACTAAAGTAACAATGTCTCGTTTGATTAGGGCTCGGAAAGCGCGGATCAAACGGTATTGTACCTATCTTGACTTCCTAAAAAAACGCACCGAATTATATTATTTTTTTCAAATTTTATAAATACCTGCTTACCTCTTCAGCCATGTTTAAAATTGTATTGCGCAAGCAGGAACTTTTCAAATGATAAAAACGCGTTAATTTAAATTCTTTAAATAGAAGTTATTAATTAATTAGTAATATAAAATTAATGTTACAAATTTAACACTTCAAACACAGACGAAAACAAACTATTAAAAATAGTACGTGGTATTAACCAGATAGAGATTAAATGATAATTATTTATGCACTGAAATACCAATGACTGTGGTTATATGAATTTCCCCGTAATATTTGCAGTTTTACCTTGTTTTCGACTACACAGTACACAATGTTTATTGATTTTAGAACCGCGTTACAGTAGATTTACTTTTATCAAAGTTTTATCTGTAAGTTTTTTATCATAAAACTTTATGATTAGATTAGAGTACTTACCTTTCGAATACAATATTTCTAATGAGAGCTAACTAAAAAATCAATGCTTTGTAGTAAGTATATTTTTATTTAAAACTGATTTTTACTCGCGACTTATCCCGCATTAATGTCGGTATTATTTAAATCACTGTACCTAGGTTCAGCAAAATTGGTTCAGCCGTTTTTAACAAATTCACGTTTTGCCAGATTTGAAACGGAATGCATTAAAACATGGCAAAATCTACAAAAAAAAAATTAAATTTGAGATAGAGAGGCATTGCAATTAAAATTTTAACTGGGAGTAATTCTTCTTTACGTAAAACTGCTTTAGGGCAGCTCACATGAATTATTCAGTTAGCGTAAAAATGAATATAAAAATAAAGTAAAATAGACAGCCCTTAAAAAGTAGCAGCTTTTAATGTAAATATTTATTTTTACAATTTTGGTATATTCCACTGTAAAATCGTAAAATAAATGTTTACCAATGCTTCAGGGTCACTGCAACTCCACGGATTTTTATTAGCAAGTGATATAAGATTTATGGATTTTAAATTTAGCATCATAAGATTAATATTCTTGGCATTACATATATATATGCAGAAAAACTGCCATTAATGATAATTTTAAATGTATTTTTATTACGCAAAACGAATTTTATACGGTAGTTTGAATAAAAGTCTAAAATATTGAACGGTTTGTTCAAGCACAATACATTATTAAAGTTTATTTGCTATTTAAATAATGCATGACGTCACTTAGCCGCGATGGCATCAAAAGCACGTTGGTAAAGTTATTTTTTGTGAGATTCAAAGAAATATATTATATAGTTGCAATTGGTTTTTAAAAACACAAATACAATCCTGTTTAACCAACACACGTACTATTTGAAAGTAAATAAGTAAAAAAAAACATATGAAATAGGATTTTTATTATAGAAAAATAAAAAACAAGTGACATATTTTTAGCACACTGTTTAGACAACATACCAAAAAGGTTAATGAAAGTCAAGAGTACTAGAAACTAAGGTTGGGCGTTAGCACTATTGAAGGTGTGTCTAGAGGCTTGTGACGTCACAGGAGGCTTCTTCCAAACAGTTGGGAAAAGTCTCACATGAAAAAGCCATTGTGATCCGACATCCAGTGACATAAGCAATCGACTCAACCAATCACAAACGTGACCATGTTTATAGCCTCTTAACGCCCAACCTTCTAATATTTTAGTAATCTTGAATGAAGAAAATATTCATTTTAAGATTAAAATTATTTGGATGGTAATTTCCAAAAATATAATTTTCTATCATCCCCGACGGTAACGATTGGTAACCGTTGATGCCACGACAAACCAGACGGTAATTTTAACGGCGCCATCAAAATCAATACTTTAGTATGGGCGTGTGTAATTTTCAGTGTAGCCTCCAGAGAATTTAAAGTTGCTATAAGCTCTCCGTTGCTATTAAATTTAACAAGACCGCCTTTCTCTGAATGCAGCTGCGTATTTTCCACTAGCCTACTAGGAGTAGTCAAGTCCCAAAGTAATAACTTTTCGCCCGTGAAAGCGGTCACACGTTGAGAATCGACCGGATTCCAATGAGCCGCGCTCAAACCGTCACTGCATTCAAGGGAAAGTATTGCCGATTGAGTAATAACGTTGTACAGACGTATAATGCCTATTTTTTCAGCGACGAGCAGTTTCCCGCTGTCTTCGGAATGCCAGCATACGCTCATACCAGCCGAAGTGAGATAGAAAGTCGCATCGCAGTTGTTATTTCCTACTGACCATAAACGGCATGTGTGATCATCACTAACTGACGCGAACCAATGACCTTCAGGCTCATAGCTTATGTCGTTTATATAATCTTGATGACCTGATAAAACCTAAATTTTTTATATTGAATTAGTTCTTTTAAGATAACGTTCCATAAAGTGAAAGCGGCAATCTTGCAGTATCATGGTCCCTACTTCAGATTTTGACCGCATGGATGATTACGGCGCTACTCCACTGTGTTGTTTGGCTCCACTGACGGTAACATAGCACAGCTTTGTTTTATAGACAGCACGGTTCAATATTAAGTAATTCTATAAAAAAAAGGTTTACCTTGCAGTCATGCGTGTTAGTAAGGTTACTCGAAAATACTCGTAATTGAAAATCGCTTCCACCGCAGCAAAATGATACAACTTTTGGAATCACGGCTAAGGATGTTGTTGGAGATATAGCAACGGCATGGATTCTTGTGTCGTGGTGAAACTCCCTTAATATTTCAAAATCGACTTCTTCACTGTCGCTCTATAATTAGAAATTCGCAAATTATAGAGCTACTTTTTTACGGGATAAAATCAGTACTTACATGAAATCTACATGTCGCAATGCAAACTTTGTTTGATAAAGCTAGGCATAAAATATCCTGAGACCAATCATAAGGAGACCACTGTAGAGTAAAAATTTGGTCTGAAACATCTACGGTATAATGAGGCTTAGCAGTTGTTGTATTTCCAGGCGCGAAAGCATAATTACCGATACTCATTGTATGGAAGTAAGGTTATGTTTCGATACCAAAAAAGGTTTTTGTATTATACAAGCTTATAAGAAGCAAAATCGCCTTAACTCACACACCTATTGTTTTAATTTTTGTCTTTGAAGGAGTTAAATTTTAAAATATTGCATTTGAATTAGCTGGCGCGTAAATCTATTCGATTTTTTAAAATTAAGAATCTAGTGTGATCTGGTGACGACATACGTTTACGTTTATTGAGTATGTTTTATCTTTTTTTAACGCAATAAATAAAAACGAGATGAAATATTCTCGACCTCAATAGTTGTTCAATAGTTTTTTCGCGATTTTTGTTGGCAGTTTTGTGAAAGTGACAGATGTCAAAGAATTTGAAATAAATTGACGTGCGAATTTTATTTTTGTATTATTTTACCATGCTAAGAACTTCGCAAAGTGTACTTTGAGTGTATAATTTGATAACAACTTTTTTAAGAATTTACTGAATTTTGTTATAATAACAAAAATGTCTAAATATGCCACATTACAAGAGTTGCAGGGTTTAGTTCGGGAAGTAGGAAACCAAGCCATTTGGAGTCTCTCTTCGTGCAAACCAGGTGAGAACAAAACATAATTTTTATAAGCTTTAAAATATTTAGGTCAGATTTTATTAATTTGTCGGTGCGTTATGGGCATCTCAGGTTTTGGAGTCGATCAACTTCGCGATGATTGTACAGACACTTATTGGCAGTCAGATGGACAGTTACCCCATCTGGTGAATATCCAATTTCAAAGAAAAACCCAAATAAGCGAAATTCATATCTACACCGATTATAAATTAGATGAAAGTTATACACCAAGTAAAATCTCCATAAGAGCGGGGACACATTTTAACGATTTACAAGAAGTAGATGTTGTCGTTTTAAACGAACCGTCAGGTATTCTTTTGTTTTTTGATTGAGAAAAGAAAACACACTGACGATTATGTTTTGTTTGTACAATGAATGTTTTCTGTATTTAAGGATGGGTTCATTTTTCCGTGAAAGATATCCGTGATAAGTCAATTAGGACATTCATGATTCAAATAGCCGTTATCAGTAATCATCAGAACGGTCGAGACACTCATATGCGACAAATAAAAATATACAGTCCGACCGAAGGAAGAGGCGTAGCACTGGATGCGTTCGGGAAATTTTCCACTGTAGAATTCCTTCAGCACTCAGCTATACGATAAAAATGTCTTTTGTTTTTTTTTTTTGTTTCTTAATAATATAAATGCCAAAATAAGAAAAAAATATATACAGTCGAACCTGGATAAGCAAGAGTTCAACGGACCGCGATCTCGATTTCACTAACCCGAGTTTCTAGCTTATAGAGGTACAGCAGTGGCCTTTCTCACTTATAGAGGTCTATAAAAATACAGCAAATATGTAGTGACAAACAAAAAAGCGTGCACCACTAATATTTACTTAAAGAAATCCGTTAATTTTTACATTTTTGTGTATATTTTTCTGGTTCATAAATTTTATCAAATATTGTTTTATCCACAACCGTCGAGTATTCAAAAAATTTGCGAAGTTTCGCCAGTGCATTTAAAGCTAATTAATACGTTCGACTATCGCTTATAGAGGTACAAGCAAGTAGTAGTCTCAGTAGAGTGCCTTAGTCTCAGTTATAGAGGTCCATGAGTGAAAAACGTGTTTCGCTTATAGAGGTTTCTTTTTCTCACTTATAGAGGTTTACAAAGACGGTACCTGGCAATTACTCTCGCTTAGAGAGTTTTCTCGCTTACCTAGTTCTCACTCACTCGGGTTTGACTGTATATAATGATATCGTGAAATGGTTTCAATAGTTTATGTTATTAAGTTCTGAAGCAAATAAAACCGCCAACATAGTTTGAAAATGTATTTTTTATTTTGACTTTCGAATTTTTTCAAAAATACGAACTTTTGTTTTACATTGACTTACATTATTTTAAATAAAAATAGTACTCATATTGAAATGAATTTAAACAGTATCTATAGTAAGGTACCAAAATAATAGCCAGTGATTCATACACTATTATACTTCCCAATTTAATATAAGCGACATAGTTTTCATGCGCATACGTTTAATTGATTTGCCTCTCCATTAAATGAACTGTACTATAATAATGACTCACTCTATTATTTCGGAACTGTAGTATAGTTGAATTCTGCCTTGAAACATTTGTAATTTTTTTGATAAATCAAGTCATAATTTTAAGAACCGTAAATTAACAGTTTAGTAATATGTATAGTTAATAACAAAACGATGTACTGTTTACAATTTGAAATAAAAATATTGTATAAAAAACAGTAAAATATTTACATTGCATAATGCATGTCTTGCACAAAACACAACTTGTTGTATTTCAGTTCTAGACTTGTAAAAGAAAACAGCTTATTTTGTTTTCTAGAAATTTTATTTTATATTAAAATCTATTTACAGTGAATTTTTTTACACAATCTCAGGCACTTGTTTATAATGTTACTATTTAATAAATGCTGGGTTTTTGTGGCAGTAATTCTTTTTATAAAAAAAGTCAACGCAAATTCGGTGCCTGGACAGTTAAGTGGAGTTTTAGCTCTCACCGCAAACTTTTTTACAAATTTAAATGAATCTTTGCAGACTGAAAGTAAGTTTCTATTCTAATTTTGATTATATTTTCTGTTTTCGAGAGATGTTGGTTTGTCTAAAAAATAACCAAAAAGCATGTGTCCAATCTGTAAAATTTTACTCTAATATGGCACATTCATTTTTTTCAATATTTTTGTTAAAGCAGTCAACTGCAAGGGGTTATATTTTCAATTTATTATTTTTCTTAATAAATTTAAAATCTAATTGGTACTTTCTCCAGCTTTGTAATAAAGAAATCATTGCCATGAGTTCAAGTAAATAATGAAAATGGAGTTGATACTTGCTCCAGTTCTCTAGATTAAACCTAAGAACTGGAGGTTAGTATTAAGCGAAACGTAGAAACGCCGTATTTAAAGTTGTTTTAACCTTCTGTAGATGAAATTTTAACCGATTCGGTAAAAGAAATAATCGACAGTAAAATACACAATTATATCGACCTTGTAAAACAAGTTCATGGTATATCTGAAAAACATGTGATCTCTAAAAGAAATCTCGGAACAAATGTTGAAGACTACTTATATAAAGATTCACAAGGTAATTTTTTATTAAATAACATATTTTAAGAGAAATTGTAGATACAACATAGTTTAATAAACTGTAGAATAGTTATCGTTTGCTATAATTGTTAAGGAACACCTACATTATGCTATACAGGGTGAGTTTTAAGTTGATGCTTTTTTTTACAGCGTGTAAAAATCAAATAGACGAGCAAATATTTCAAATAGTTTTTTTATCAAAACTCAAAAATAAGAGAGAAACAGCCTTTCGAAGTTTAAATAAATTTTATTAAATTTTCTTTAATTTTGAGGTCGGTCCTGGGGTTATATTATGTTACTATGGAAATAAGTTGTTATTATCAAGTATTCACAGAAATAGTTCGAAGTTGTCCCCGTTTTGTTGGACACAAAGATGCGTGCGCCGTAGCCATGCTTCTGTACATGCTTGCAGTAGCGATAATAACAACTTATTTCCATAGTAACATAATATAACCTCAGGACCGACCTCAAAATTAAAGAAAATTTAATAAAATTTATTTAAACTTCGAAAGGCTGTTTCTTTCTTATTTTTGAGTTTTGATAAAAAAACTATTTGAAATATTTGCTCGTCTATTTGATTTTTACACGCTGTAAAAAAAAGCATCAACTTAAAACTCATTCTGTATAAGAAAATTTTTCTAAAATAGCATTGTAACTATGAATGTTTCTTAGCAATTATATCAAAGGATAGCTATTCTAGTCTTACGGTTCTGTATCATAGTGAACAATTCATTACTATAATTTATTAAGAAATACGAGTGTCTTATTTTCGATGGAACTGCAGATTAAGTTTATGACAAATCTAACGAACAACAAAACTGGAGAATACTGCTACATTCTTTGATATTCTGATAACGTAAAAAATAATTGAGTTATGGTCAATTTCAAGAATATAACTTTTAACAAAATAATAAAAAAATGACAATAGATGTTGATTTCTAATCGAATGTTGAGTTTGGTTTAAAAAGATGCAGTTTTTTTTTATTGTACAGTAATCTCACTGAAAATAAAACAGTACACAAAAAAACAATAAAATCAGTCTGCCCCTTTTAAAAATATACATTTTTCTTTATAGTATGTAATATTAAACTCTTAAATTTGAGAAGAAGGTACATAACCTACAAAGTTTTTATCTACACTGCTTCCTCTAGATTTTTATATAGAAACTAATAGTATGTACAAAAACTGCTGTTTAGCTAAACAGTCATTAGAAAATCTATATATTACAAAGAATTTATCGACTCTATATTACAAAAATAAAAACCCATTTTTCTTAAAATTAAAATCCCAAATAGAAAATTATGAATGATATAAATTTCAATATGCGTCATGCACTTCTACCATCGACACCAAAATATTCTTTAAACGCATAAGAACAGTCATGCTTCTCCAAATATTTATACAATTCTCCCATATCCATATGTTTTGAAGTCAAATTATGCGACTGAAAAGAAACCTCATTAAAACTGTCAAACTTTCGCAACGAATCTATATTTTCAACGTTGACGAATGTTTCGATTTTTTTGCAAACGATTTTTTTCCAAGTCATCGATTTGACTTTTTGCCACCATTCGTTACAGTCTTTTGAAAGACCTTCTATACATATAATTCCGGGTCTGCCAGGTAAACAAAAGCCTGTCAGTGTATAACTATCAGCCAAAGTTAATATTTCCCGCCTTTTTTCTTTGCTATAAATATGATGAGAATAAATCCAATATCGAGTGAATTCATTTTTAACATCTTCGTTGCAAATATTAACATTTTTGGGCTGATCAATTGGTTGACTTATATAACTTGTAGCGTTTTCTTGTAACCAGGAAATTGCTATTCCAATGCAAATTTCTCCACGATCCATTTTATTAATATATTCAGCTAAATTTTTATTAAGAATGTTTTGTTGAATTCGGTTCAAGTTTTCACTTCGAACGAAAATGTCTGGTTCACAAGCCGGATATTCAGGCGGTAAATTAACATGAACTCGAAACTTAAATTTATCTACGGTTAAATTTATGACGAAATCTAATTGAGGCGGAATGATAGAAGTCTTATCTTGAACAAAATCTGTTATGTCGATTAAAACGCTATAATCGTCAATACAAAATTCACCCTGTTTTGGAAACATCGACTGAAGCATTTCAACTTCGTTTAGCTGCTGCCCCAACATTTCTTTTAATTCACTTTTGTCACATATTTCGTTAATTTCATCTTCCAGTCCTTTGAAATTCAAATGCATGCTTTCGTCTTGAACCCAAGGTTTGGACATTTTGGTACGCTATAACAGAAATTAAGAATAATTAACCATCAACTTAACAAATTCGATTAATTTTAAACGTTCTCAATTATTTTTTTGACAAAATCGAAAATTTCTTACGTCATAAAAAATGACGTTTTCTGAAGTTTATCAAAAACGCATTTTTATATCTGTTTGACTCATTGAAAAGTGATACGGGAATTTACTATTTCACGCTTAAAAGGTTTCGAGTAGATATAACAACTACTTTTTTCTAGGAGTGTATATTTTCAAAGGGTTTTCGGAAGAAGGTCACATAGAAACCCATTTTCCAATTGATCTTATTTTATTTACACATTCAAACGGTCACGAAGATAGTTGTTATGCAGCTGTTTTAGAAGCTAAAGATCCGTCAGAAACAACTGCCTCGTCATTAATTATATTTAAAGAAGAAGTACGTAAAATGACAGATTTTTATAGTAGAAAAATCGAGAAATTAACTTTGCGTTCATTATATAAATGTCAATCGATGTGTCTATTATTAAATAATGTCAATAAAATCATTACAAATATAATCTAATAATAGGCATATCTAATCATTTGATATCCACAGCTCTTTTAATTAAGCTGACAGCACCATGTCAGGAAAAATCGAATTGGCCTAGTGGATTAAATACTTTGTCCCAACAAAAATAGCTTTGTACCCTGTGCCATTAAAAAAACGTAGTAATAATTTGTACAAATTCAGCACTAATTTTTATCTGCTTTAGTTTTGTTTGTCTCTGTGGATCTACCACCCTGTGAGCTTCATATTAATTTTAACAACGCCACGATTTTTTTTAACTGAACAAATGGGGCGCCGGGCGGGGTACAAAATAATTTTTGCTGGTACAAAATAGTACAGAGTAAGGTTATTAGATACAGAGGTGTCCTCGTTCATGAATAACATCAGCTCAAAAAACCGTTCATATTTTTAGCAGCACACAATATCAATTGAAGGTCCACTGGAATACGTCATGCCTCTACTACTATCCAACAGAACGAGGCCACCTCTGTATCTAATAATCGTGAGCATAGAATAACAAAATAAGTATTCACTAAATAATCAACTAAGTTGTATTCGATTTTACTGATTTGATCCCGCTAGTGAGGTAACAGAAATATACACTTTTATATTGTCGAATAAAACAATTTCAGAAGTCTGGTTTTACGAAAATTTTGGAACTGAACATTACAAACGCTGTAAGAGTTCAGTATTTCCAAAAACATGGCCGTACGTATTTAGTGATCGGTCAACATTATTCAGAAAGCGACCCGACTTCACAAGGTACAGCGGTGTATGAATTAGACTTCAATGAACAAATTTCAAGAGTCCAAACTTTAAATACGGCTTATCCTACGGATTTGATAATATGGTAAATAAGTTATGTTTTAACGGTGATGTTTTGTCAAGATTACTAGAAACTAAAGGCCCCAGTACACAGTGGTCTGTAGTGGGCCATTGTAGACCATCGCCATTGTGTACAGGGGGTAATGGTCTGTAGTGGCGGACAATTGTGAATCGTGGTGCGCAATCCATTTGTTGTCGGTTTTTTTGACACACTTCAAAGGAATCGTGGCGTGGCGTGGCCTGTGGTGTTCACACAGTCGCCGATTGTTAAGACAGGTACCTACTTTTTTTGTTGCGTGCTATATTATTTAAATTTTTAATCGCCCAAAATGTCAGTATCCTGGAGCAAGGAAGAGACTTTTAGGTTTATAATACTATAATACTTGTAAACAGTATATAAATAAATAGCCGCGGCCGTAATTACTTCCACGTCCATCGCAAGTGCTTCGTCAGGCAGAAATGAGCCATGGGCCATTGTGAACACCAAGTGATAGTGGCCTACAGTTGCACATTGCAAAGCATGGCCCACTACAGACTACTGTGTACTGGGGCCTTAAGGTTGGGCGTTAGCATTGTTGAAACTGTGGCGATAACCAAACCAAGGGATTCAGTGACATAAGCAATCGACTCAACCAATCACAGACGTGACCATGTTTATAGCCTCTTACCCCCAACCTTCTAGTTTTCTAGTAATCTTGATGTTTTGTGTTTACATTATCTTTTGTTTTAAACAGTTGCTATACAATGACTGTCTGTAATAATGAAATGAATGCTTTTTAGGAATTATATGAATGAAGTTTTCCTAGCTGTCGCACACGAAATAAAACATTCTTTTAATGGAATAACAGATGAAACCGACGTATCGATATATCGTTGGATGAACAAACATTTTGATAAAACTGATTCCGTACAAGCATTAAATCCTAAAAAATTAGTGGCGTTTAAAATAGGAAATGATCAATTTTTAGCAGTTGCTAATCACAAAAATGATTACGGTAGTTACATTTTCTTTATAAGCGAATTTAATTTCTTACTTTTAAATTCTTTATTTATCGACGACTTTTCTAAAAATATATACATGTACACTTTATTTTTGATTTAAAGTTAATTAATAAACGAATAATGTCAGTATTTATTCTTTAGAGGAAATCGAAATATTCTCCGAAATTTTCAAATATGATGTACACGATGATCAGTTTGTGTCTTATCAAAAAATCGCCACGCACGCGGCTGTTGATATCAAATTTTTTGGATTCGAACAAAACAAGCAATACGAATACTTTCTAGTAATAGCAAATTTATACGAATTGGGTAAGGAAAAAATTCGACAATTTTCCAAATTTGAGAATTCAACTAAAATAGATTTTCATTTTTAGCAAACGGTGGAATAAAACAATATGAAACAAATTCATTTGTTTATAAATTTGTAGACGGTTATTTTATGCCATTTCAAACGTTTACACTGAACGCTGTTTCAGAATGGTTACCAGTGCAGGTAAAATTTCACGGCCCTTTTTATATTTCTTATCGTACCAAGGGCTCAATTACGTCATTAGTCATTACTGTTGTGATAATAATCTCTATTTACTTGTATTAGTGATCTAAAATTATCGGTTATTTATGATAGTAATCATTTTGGCCAGATAATTATGCGGTTAATTCATCAGCTATCTATAAAACGACATGTCTGTTTCCGATTTCTATTTCTCAGAACGACAAAAACAAAACAACAGAGCAGTTTTTAATGGTAGCATCGAAAGAATTATTTAAATAATGTATTTATCTTTATATAGATATTGGTTATAAAATTAAAATCATCTGCAATCTTTCTGCGCAACCTTGTATAATAATATTAAGTCGCCGCAGCTATTTATATTAAATTACCGCGGATATTTAACCGGTTATTTATCCTTTTACATCACTAATGTGTACTAATATAATGTATTAGTATGATAGTTAATTTTGCAAACGGCCATCTGAGGTTCTTATTAATATAACTTCTTTCCGATGTACAGCGCTTGATGGGGCTCATCTGACATTGAGCAAGCTTTGTCAAAATAAAATAAACAGAAAACCGTGGTTTATTTTTTATTGCAAACGCATTCTTTTTTTTTTAATAATTTTTCCAGGGCCATAATGGAGAGTTTTTATTGTTGGCATCCTGCAAATTCGATGGTTTGAAAATTTTCCAATACGATGGATGGAACTTTATCGAGTCCGATATTCAAATAGCGTCTGAGTCATGTGGTCCTGAAATTTCCTCGATGCATATGTATTATAGTGGAAATGATCTTATTGTATGTGAGTAATAGTAGATTGTATCTTTAGTTGCCTAATGTGGTATTAAGGATGAGTTATGAAATTTTGTTAAAACTCTCTATCTCTCGTTTCAACAATTACATTAACAATTACACAAGTAAAAATATCATACACTATTTTTAGTTTAAGAATTACTAGAAACGTTTCAAAAGATGATACATATTTTGGTGATATTAAATAAATCGATTGTTACAGCTGTAACAAACAAACGCGATGACGGACACATGTCAAATTTATTTTTACCGCATTTTGAATACGAAAACAGTATAAATAATTTTCAAGATGATATTGAAAAATGGTGCGCCACAACTACACAAGCTATCGATTTTGAAAAATTGCAAGATCTCTCTGACACAATACAAGATACACTGAGTGGACATAATATCCAAAATGCTAAAGCTACATTCAAAAGAACTGCATTAAACGAGGTAAAGAGTCACTTATATTGTCTGTCAGTTGGTAGCAATGATATTAATAGCTTGTATAATTTTTATCTGATTTGTGTCAAATTTTATATGAAAGCTTGCGTTCTTTTTTTTTTTGTCATTGGAGCCGGTCTATTGCCGAGAGCACTGCAGCCTCTAGGGCTTATTGTGCTATCTCCCAATTTCTTTATATCACCCGGTCCAGTATCCTTGTTCCTTGTACTAGCTTGGACAGTCCGTGGACTGGATGTTTGATATAGTCTTCTGGACCCATTGCTGATTGTCCATAAATTATCTGTCTTCTGCGATCCAGAATTTGCGTTCTTTTAGTTAATAATTTAAAAAATCATCAATCGCATTTTAAACCCAATATTTCAGTAAGTGATATAAAATAATGCGTATTTCAGGATTCCGAAGAGTCGATTTTCAATGAATTACAAAGCGAATTGCATAAATACAATAATGAATTAGATGAATATTTAGAGCTGATGGAAAATGTAATGATAGATTTCGGAACATATGATATCGATGGCTCGGCTTATTTCGAAGAGTTAACCTTAGAATGTGGTGAAAAATCATGCAGCTTTGATAACATCGATGTAAATTTTTTGAATGATGTAGATATTAAAGATTTTATGGAAAATGTTATCGATATAAATAATGGTTTCTCAACAGACGGGAGTGCGGTTTTTGATGCTGTAATGCTAGATGGACCGCTTTCCTTCGAATATATCAATGGTCATCCTGTTGAAAATATAATCAAAGCGATAGATGATACTATAATCGATGAACCTGTTGTAGTTGACGGAAATGTTTATTTTCAAAAAGGATTGTTTGTCGATGGTTTAATAGACGATGTTAAGTTTCAAGACGATTCAATTATTTTAAAAGAAGGAGATCAATTATTAACAGGTTCTCTACATGCGGAATCAGTTTCGATAAATAATCTTAACTCCGATACACTGAGTACTTTGGAATTTGATATTGAAACAAAAGATAAAACAGTTGACATACAATTCACAGAAGATATCCAGGAAATAACTGTAGATAATTTAATTCTCAGAGGTCATTTAAATAAAGTGAATATTGAGGAGCTGTATAACTTTGCTTTGAGAAATTCAGGTGATCAAAATATTATCGCTGAATATCGAATAGAAGAATTAAGTGTCGATGCTTTCGATTCTACTAATTTTATATCAGGGAAACAAATCCCAGAAAAAATTGATCCTTCCGAAGATAAAAGTACGGTTATGTTTAATGATGATGTGGAAATTAAAAATTTAATAGTTATGAAGAAATTAAATCACATAAATGTTGATAAAAAATTAAAACTCGATGTGTTACTGAAAAATACTACCAAAAAACAATATATTAGGGGTAGTAAATCTTTTGAATCTGTTGATTTATTGGGGCCGTTAAATCTTCAAGGCAAAATTGGAAGTACGCTGTTTGAAAAATTGAATCCTGTGTCGGTGATTGATAACGCGTTGAACATTGAAAGTGATATTATTATAAATGGTGATGTTTCATTTGAACAGAAATTAAATTGTCGGGATATTAGACAGTCAAATGGAAAACACAGTTTCAAAAGACTGTTTGATGACGGCTTGCATTTAAATACAACCGATATACCAGTTAACATGGCGCTTTTACATCCAACATATGTAAGTATTTGATTCAAAGACGTTAAAATATATCTTTTATTTATCTAAGTAACAATTAGTTCTTATAACGTCCATCTTGAATGGATGTGGCTCATGAATCTAGTAATTATAGAGATGGGATATACAGCTGCGGGGGGAAATCCATTGAGGAACGGGTACAAAGTAAGAATGATGTCGATTTTTGATTGGCTGCCGCATTGTGCTGCATACAAAAGAAATTTTCTTTTTACATCATACTACCAACATAAATTTCATGCCACTAGACATGCGCAGTGCGCCAGCCAATGACAAGCAGACACCACTCAACTCGTCGCGTTCCTTAATCAGCTTTACCCTCTTCGTCTAAAACCCTAATACAATATGCTCTGTCTCTATATTCCTATGCTTATGGTGTGGCTTCATATACATAAGAATATAGCGACATGTACTAGGGTTTTTGACGAGAGGGGTAAAGCTGATTAAAGGACGCGAGGAGGTGAGTGGTGTCCCCTTGTCATTGGCCGGCGCACCGCGCATGTCTAGTGGCATGAAATTTATGTTGGTAGTGTGGTGTAAAAAGAAAATTTCTTTTGTATGCAGCACAATGCGGCGGCCAATCAAAAAACCGACACCATTTTTACTTTGCACCCGTTCCTCAATGGATTCCCCCCCAGCTATTTACTTCATCCCTATAATTACTAGATCCATATGTGGCTTAGTGTTATACTCAATATGGCTACTACTTTTTCATTTGATGAATTACTTTAATTATACGCGAAGAAATGGACATTAAAATGAAACAAAAGTATATTTTTAGGTTAATCATTTATACACTGACTCCATAAATGGTATAAGTCCATCCGATTTGGTCGTTATGGGCACAGATCAATTGCAGTACATTACGGGTACTAAAACATTTCCGAGCGATTTAACTATTACAGACGGATCTGTCGTTATAAATATAAATGGCGTGGATTTGGCGAAACTAGATGGAAGCATTTTAAAAACAAAAGGCAATCAAGCTATTTCAGGCATTAAATCGTTTAACAATATAACAGCAGCCAGGTTGGTTTTTAATTTTTTTTTTTTTAATTATAATTTATGGCCACCAACTGCCAGTGTTTTGTGAGTATAGAATTAGAATTAAAAGGTAGGGGCTAAACGGTAAATACTACGATCTGTAAGGTCTGTTATGCTCCCCTAATAATCCATCAGTTCTTTAGGATTCCCAGTCTATTTTGTGTCTAGTTTCGATTCCTATTTTCAATTTATTATTATTTTTAACAAATAAATAAAAATACGGTTGATACTTTCACCAGTTCTCAGATTAGAACCTGGGAACTAAAGAGTCATGGAAACGCCAGACAACAACTCCTATGGTATTCGATTATTCTCGAACCTAACTTAAAAGTTATTATCAAAAATAGCCTGATGAAATTTTCATGATGAATTTTTTCAGAATAAATTCAAGCAAAATATACGTGGGACAAACATTAACGGAAAATATAATTCAAAATAAAAAAGATGAGCACATAGATGGCACTGTAATTTTAAATAGTCCCTATGTTGAAGCCAAAAAAAGTTTACATGTAAAAAATCTACAAGTCCAAAAAGAAATTATCGGTTCTGACCTTGGAGATGCTTTAACTCACGGTAGTGATGATTACGTAACGGGAACGAAAACTTTCACAAAAAATGTAACGGTTTCCGAATTAAACATTCAAGATAGTATATCGAGTTACGATATAAACCGATTAACAACTGCAATGAATCAGCTGAAAAACAACGTGTATATCAATCAATCGATAGTTTTTCGTGAACCGATAATCGTAGAAAATATGCATTTTGTTGGATATTTAAATGGAATTTCTAGTGACGATTTCGGTTCCAATTTATTAACTTACGATGAAGAGCAAATTATTGAGAACGATCAATATTTTGATTCTGTTGATGTCGATGATTTACAAGTTTTATCTGGGCTTATTAATGATAACTTTTTTAATGAAATCGCTGAAACGGCGCTAAGAATCGACCGAGAAGAAAACATTGAAAACGTTTTATTTAGTGAGTTTAGTTTTTTTTAATATCAAAGAGCCTTCAACTGAGTAAGTTCCACGTCGGTTGATTTCTGTTAACTTATTGGGAACTATCCTTTACCCGTGGCTTCACTCGCGTTAATGTCGTTTCTGGTTCTGCTCAACCACTTTTGGTAGAATTGCGATTGTCTTAGTCAGTTTTTGAGTTACCAAAGAACAAACAGCAGTGTTGTAGCTAAGGTTATGAGCGCTTAAGGCAAGACTTGAATTTTGCGCTCCCCAAAATTTATTTTGTAGGAAGAAAAACAAAACAATAAGTTTAAGGTACGCCTTCTTGAGGTTTGTGCCCCTGGCAACTGCCCTCGCGGCCAGCCCCTACTACGACGCTGACAAACAAACAGAAAAAAATTCTCAACATTGTTCTGTCCAGAATTTTATAAACTTTATCTACATCTAAGTAAAAATTTTATAAAAAAAACTTACTATTACAAACAAAGTTACGATTTTGTATATATACTGACTAAACGGATTAGGTACGTTACCTGAATGGCCTGAATACTTTCTATGAAAGCAGAGAACCGGTCAAGCATTTTGATTACTATTGAAACTGCACAATGGATATTTTTCCTACTATCATCAATTTCGGTTTTTGTTTGCCAGTTACATGTTAACGAGTAAACTGAATCAGAGCTGGGCAAACTACTTGACAAAAGTAGTTGAGTATAACTACTAAATACTTAAGTAAAAAAGTAGTTAAACTACTCGTTCTTAAAAGTAGTTAAACTACTAACTACTAGTAGTTAGTAGTTAAAATTTTAACTACTTTTTTAACTACTATAATAATAATAATAATACAAATCTCTTTATTTATGTCGTACAATCTGCACATATAATATATGAAAATTATTTTAAATAATAAAAACTGAGCAAATTAACAGACAAAATTTACTTATATTTAATAACAATACGACGTTTCGGCCAAGATGTGAGTCTTTTTCAAATGAATATAAATCAAAAATTCTACAAACAATAATTTACAACCTAAAATGTCCAAAAACGATATTTAAAAAAATATATACTGTCAATTACCACCAAGTTTTGTATATTTTAATCTTTCTTTTTGACAATCTAGGCTGTTAATTGTTTCTTAACTTAATGCTATTTTTGTTTTCTTCAATGAAAAAGGGCTGATATCATGGCCGAAACGTTGTGTTTTTATTAAATTTTGCAAATAGCAACGATGCGACTACCAGTTCCACATTCTATTTCAAACTAAAACTCAAGCAACCGATATTTCATTATTTAAAAAAAAATCTGATCGTGTTCCAGAATCCAGAAAAATACATAACGAATAAGATGTTCTAACCTGTCGGTTAAATATAATATATTTAAATATTTTTAAAAGTAGTTAAAATTCAAAATAAGTAGTTAGATTACAAAAAAGTAGTTAAACTACCTAAAGTAGTTAGAACTAAGTAGTTAACTACATTTTTAACTACTTTTTGTGATTACTTGATAGATATTCAAAATAATAGAGTACGATTACTATGTGGAGAAAAGTAGTTAGAGTACAACTACTTTTCCAAAAAAAGTAGTTAACTACTTTTGTAGTTAACTACTGCCCAGCTCTGAACTGAATTATGACGTATTCTGTCATAGCTGACATACACTGGCGAAAAACTGTATTACGGAAATTATAATTTCAGTTATAAACCACGGCACATTTAGTATTACTAGTGGTATCTGCTCTGAAATAACCAACAGTTCATTTTGCACTGCCCACCTTAAGTCGGTCTGGTAACAAAATAATTTTTTCAAAAACATTAGTATAATCTTCCGTCTTGGTACAAGAAATATTTAAGCTAGACTGATAGATTTCGACTTAAATTAATAAAAATTTTCAGTTAACGGTTTATCAACAGAAGAAATATTTAAGTTAGACTGATAGATTTCGACTTAAATTAATAAAAATTTTCAGTTAACGGTTTATCAACAGAAGAAGTATCTACGGATGGCTTAATAAATGGTTTCGAATGGTCCGAAGAAGTTATTTTAGTTAATAGTGATTCCGGACAACATTTAGGTCATAAAAAAATCGCTAACGATATAATAATCGATGGAAATTTAGTAGTCGATGGTTTGGTTTCCGGAGTTGACTTTAGGAAAATTTACGGTTTTGTTTTTCCGAGAGAGGACGACGTCCCGGTGAATTTAAAAATAGAAGGTATGTCACACAGGTTAACATCAAAGTAATATAATTAGTTGGGTGGAGTAAATCATATCCCAGTATATTGCAAGCATAGTATAAAGATCGATTTGATCTATTAATATAAAATTAAAAAAATTATAATGAGCCTCATAAGCTCACATAAGAAGTTTAACTTCTTTAGTTTTTTAATATTATTCCCAAATTTAATTTTTTGTTATGTCAAACTAACTAATAATATTTACACATATTTAGCAACACACTATAAACTTCTGTCCTTGTCAGTTTCATGAGACAAATTAACTTCCCCTTTATTTGCGAGTTCTACTTCCCCTCGATTTCTTACTTTTTTCAAATAGATACGTCGCTAAAGAAGGTTAACTTCAAAAATAAATAAATAAACCAATAAAATTTGATTTAATCAAGACGAAATCTAATTGCGTCTGATCACAACGAGATTGAAAATTATAACAAATAATTCAGAGGATAATTATTGGAGCGGGTAAATTAGTTAATATTTTTTGTTAACGCGACGTTTCTCAATTATTTATTGCTTCCTCAGGCGCTCTATAAACAATACTATAAAATATGTTAGTAATACAAGTAAAGAATTAACAATAATATTAAATATACATACCAACTATACAATATTAACATTATTCATCTTTAAAGTTCAATTCCAAAATATGTAATAATAGAAATTAGTTTCATGGGTAATTGGAATAAAAAATCAATTTAAACACTTATTGATTGCAACGTTTCGTCTTTATTAAATTAAGACTTTTTCAAGCTCTCAGCATGTTTAAATTATAATAAAACTTTGATATAAAAGGCAATTTTGCATTACAAAGATCAATAAAAAAAATATCAAAGTTTTATTATAATTTAAACATGCTGAGAGCTTGAAAAAGTCTTAATTTAATAAAGACGAAACGTTGCAATCAATAAGTGTTTAAATTGATTTTTTATTCCAATTACCCATGAAACTAATTTCTATTAACATTATTAAAGTTCTTCTTGTCTTACCACATATTATTGTTTACCCGCTGCAACAATTATCCTCTGAATTATTTGTTATATTAGGAACAAGGAGCTGAACTTTTCGTAAAAATTGAAAATTATATTATACTTGTTTTTTAAGCGTTGCTAATAGAAAATCCAAACAACAATGTTGTGGTCGACAATGCAGAGTATTAATTTTGTCTCAAAAAGACCCAACAATAGTTTTATCTATATTTAATCTGTGAATCTGTTAACCAACAAATTGAGAAGGAGATATCTACTACTGCAGTCTTTAGGATAGTTCTTCACGACAGTAATATTAGGTTACGATATTTTGTATTTATTTTACATGTAGGTTCAGCTTTATTTGAAGAACAACCGGAAATTGCTTTAATCGATGACATTAAGTTAAGTGAATTGTATCAAGATGCTTGGTTTGCTGACCGTAATACGGAATTGCATGGTTTCTTCGGATTTGAAAATGCCTTCTTCGAAGACGTAATAGACTTAAAAGGAAATTTAAACGGATATGATTTAAGCGAACTGGAAAATAATTATTTCAGTAAAACGAAAAATCAGGCTGTAACTGGACAATATACTTTTACAAATATTACATCGTATGGAAATATTTTGGCCGAGGAAGCAAATGTAACAGGTTTAGTTTCAAATATCAATTTACAGGAATTTTCTAAAAATGTGTTACTTCAAAATGTTGATCAAAATATTACGAAGCGGGTCATGTTTGAAGACGTTCTAACAGCAGGTTTGTAGAATTCATTATTTTTATGCAATACTTGGAGGTCATACATATGTCTCCTCCCCACAAAACACGAGATATTTTAATTATAATACTCGCCACGGTTCTAAAAAGTTTTGAAGTTAGTCGCAAATGCATATTTTAGATCCGTCCTGGTTGTTTTGTGGGAAAGGAAGACTCCCACCACCTCCCAGTGACCGGCACAGAACGTGCGCTCGTCGGTGATTGGTTTTCGTTGGTTGTCTTGTCAATTGTCGCTTTTCTGCTATAAAGTACAGTCCAGTACGCTATTGTTAAGTTGTTTCTTTGATTGTTAATTATTGATCAAGATGTCTAATACAGTTTTGCATAGACAAGTACCAAAAATATTTTTTTGGATGACTTTATGCAAGGAATTAGACCTTTAGATTAAAGAAAAATTAAAAATAATAATATAGCGAAAGTTTGTAGTTTTTCAACCGACTGTACCTGCGCAAGCCTCCATTTGCATCTAACTTCAGAACCTTTTAGATCCAGGGCACATACTATACATGAATTTTCCCTCCTCTATTTAGATAAAATTAGTGTCTATGGAAGTATTAACGGATATGAAAATTTGAAAGAGGAAGTAATGTGCTATGATGTACCTCAAAATACAGTTTTCGGCACAAAAAATATCAAAAATGTTAAGACTGATAATTTACGAGTGCAATCTGGTATTAAAATAAAAAATGTCGATATTGTTAATTGGATGAATAATTCTTTTTCAAAATACGACAACAGTAACGTTCAAAATCTAAAGACATTCAACAATGTTACATTTTTAAAAAATATCATGTAAGTACTTTTTTAACACGCTTTTATTAGCTTCACCTGGCACCATCTGGTGGCGAGTTACAACAAAGCGTGCCAACTTTTATGGTGATTGCCCAAACTTTGTTAAAGTTTATTAATCTCAAATATATATCAACATCCGTTTTTATATATATTTCTAAATTAACATAAATTTTAATCTCAGGTTGGAAGGTTTTTTGAATGGAAATATATTTGACGAGCTCCATATTCTAACGTCATCTACGCCAAAACAAAAGATTACAGGGAAAAAAACGTTTAAATTATCTGAAAAAAATCTTACGCAAGATGAGTCTGTATTCTTCGAATCATTAAAAACTAAAAAACTCATAAATAATGTCGATATATCAAAACTCCTTAAAAATCAAGTAAGTATTACTAGAATTGTGAGTCAATTTTTGAAAGAGCCAAATGCTGAAAAGTCAGTTTTCTAGATCGATTTGATCCAAAGGGCCCAACGCATTAACATTTTTTTAATAATACTAAAATCCCGAAAGTCTCACCGAAATTATTCAAATCGAGTTCTGCCTTTGCAAACGTCGACCCTGAACACTAAATAGTTAATCCATCCCGAATTAAATGATTATGTAGTAAAATTTGTTAAATTGGCCACCTCCTAAGTTGGCCATTTTTATATAAAACTGGCAAAGAGTCTACATATTTCTCAATAAGTTGGCCACCTATTTTAGCCACATTTTGGTGGAACCACATACAAATGTTTTGCTGTACTACCATTAAAAATGTTTCACTTCAATAATGATTTTTCAAGGTTTATGTTGACAAAAACATAGTCATCAATAGTCCTAAGACATTTACAAGTCCCGTTACTATCGATAATATTACAGTCGATGGCTCAATATTTGGAGTAGACATTTCGTCTTTAACCGATACAAATATCGATCAGTTTAAAGATCTTCACGATGAGTACAATAATTTGTTTTCATATTCAAAGAAAATTGTCACCAGTCTAAAAGGTAAGTTGTATTATTCTGATCGCTTTCTGATATAGGTTAGGTACCTCCCTTGTATTTAACGCTGCGTTATATCTGGCAGCCTATATTTTGAAACAATGCATTGTGTAATGCGCTGCTATCGGTTCTGACGTCATAAAGTATAATTTTAGAAAGCCATTGTTAATATAACATGGCAGGTATCCATCGAGGTGTACATATGGAGTGCTAGTTTGGGCTAACAGAAAAAGAGATAACGACAATTGAGGTAGTCATTCCGTTTTTATTAAACAACAGCAAGAAGCCGGGCCAGAAAGAGACATATGTGTACCAGGTGTACCTTGTTTGTGGCCTTTTCTTTCCTGTTGGTTTATATCAGCATTTCATATCTAAAACTTGTTGCAGGTATTATGACTAGCTACGGTACCTAGACTACAAGAAAACGGATATTATAGTGTGCTGTGACATAAGTTACCATATTGTAGCAATAGGGATGTTGACTATTTTTGGGAAAGTGTCTTAAATTGTGTATAAGTACCTAATATTGCCACAAATATTTATTATTTTTATTGAAATACAACTCAAGCCTGAAAAATCATGTATTTTAAATCCTGTTTCAAATTTCGGTCGAAAACGCCAATACTAATCGCGTGACATCACCTGTTCATACCAAAGGAGGCTCAAAAGTTTACACGGGAGCTACCATCCTGTAGGTGCGTATTCTGTGCTCATAAACGTTAATAAACTGAGATGATGAAAAGTTGTTTCGTAGTCGTTGAATATAGTGCTTTTTAGTATTTCTATCATAGAAACTACTACTTTTCGTTAAAATTATGTTTTTATTTGAATACAGTCAACATCCCTATTGATTTGCAAGGTTAGTAGAATACTAGAAGGCTGGGCGTAAGAGCTATAAACATGGTCACGTTTGTGATTGGTTGAGTCGATTGCATACGTCACTGATGCCCATGACTTGGTTGTTTAAGTATGTTTGTCCCAACTGTTTAGATAAAGACTCCACAAGCCTACTTACCCCGCCCTCTCCCGCGTCTCGTCTAGTTATAGCTTCAACAATGCTAACACCCAACCTTAGTTTCTAGTAATCTTGGGGCGTAAGAGGCTATAAACATGGTCACGTCTGTGATTGGTTGAGTCGATTGCATACGTCACTGATGCCCATGACTTGGTTGTTCAAGTATGTTTATCCCAACCGTTTGGAAAAAGACTTCACAAGCCTACTTACTCCGCCCTCTCCCGCGTCTCTCCTAGTCACAGCTTCAAAAATGCTAGCACCAAGCTTAGTTTCTAGTAAACTTGGGGCATAAGAGGCTATAAGCATGGTCACGTCTGTGATTGGTTGAGTCGATTGCTTACGTCACTGATGCCCATGGCTTGGTTGTTCAAGTATGTTTGTCCCAACTGTTTAGATAAAGACTCCACAAGCCTACTTACTCCGCCCTCTCCCGCGTCTCATCTAGTCATAGCTTCAACAATGCTAATGCCCAACCTTAGTTTCTAGTAACCTTGTTGATATTCAGTATGGACATGACAAACGAAAGTTATAAACATATTAACGTTTTGATTTCAGAGCAAGCGTATTTTCTCAGTCATTACAAAGTACTCCAAACATTCGAAAGTTCTTTCAAGAATATTATCGCTCTTGAATTATGTCCCACTGTTGGTTCGCATCTAGCTATTTCGCACTGCAGAGATAATTTATCGAACATCAATTTTTATAAATGGAACAAGAAAACCAGAAAGTTTGTCGTAGATAGAAGTATGTTTTCCAGCCGGACGAGAAACACATTATCCGCAATGGAGTGGGGGTACAAAGAGGGAGGAGTTTAGTTTTACTCAGTTTGTTTCTTTTTAACCCTACTGCCAGACTATGCTCCTCGCACTGCTACTCGCTCTGCTCAGCGCGCTGTCGCGATGTTGCCCTAAGCGGCCAGATACTGCTGTACTCGCGACGCTCCGCACTCGGCTTTCGCCTTTCGGCAATGGAGGTCGATACTGTGGCAGCGTGCGCACTATGCCTTTATAGCATAGCAATTAGACCGCTTGATGTGTACTGAGTGGCGCGGGAGTATGTGGCCGGCTTACTCGTGCTCTTATTGCCGGTCCTTTGACTCGCGCACAAAAAACCGACAATGAGGGAGCACTGGGCATGACGAGGAGCATGACGTGCGGCATGACGAGTAACGCGGCCACACAACGTCTCTGCCTCCTTTCCTCGCTACTTCCCATGCCACCCGTCGAGTGTGTGGCTGAGGCATAACATTTGCCATTGGGGTAAAGTTTGGTAATAGAAAAGGAAACATGAACTTTACAGTGCTTATAAGAGTGAGATTGCGCAAACAAAACTAGCTCTATCCCTTTTTAATTCACAGATTAGTATGATTAATCTTATATGCCAATGGTTTTTATTTTTGTTTTGACAACACGGGTAATGTGTTTCGCTGAGCGATACTTTTTGTATCAAAAAATATATCACTAGACTAAAATATTTATTTTCATAGACGTTAAACAAATTACGACACGTGCACCATTTACGTATACATCGCTAGTACGATTTGGAAAAAGAGAAATGATATACGCCGAATCTTTGAAGAAAGATCTATTTAGCACAAGTCAATATAGAAATATGAGGCTGAATGATAAATGTAAGTATTTCAATTTATTTGTCGCTGATACAAAATCAACAAGCATATTATATAAGCTCTAGCGGTATTTATAAGCAATAATGTGATTAAATGTCAAATGTTTATTATCGAATCATAAAATATTGATTAAAAATACTACTGTAAAAGACCGCGCACACTTATCAAGCATGGACCTGCACAACCAGCACAGCACAAACCAGCAAATTGTAGTGCAGGTTACGTGCTGTGCGGTAGACATTTTGCAGTTTTCAAGAAGTTTTATCAGTGCAAATTTACAGCACTAGAATACTAGATCGGTCCAGCATGACTAAGCAAAAATTGCAGGGGACCGACTGATGGTCGCTGCTGGTTGCACTTGCTGGTCTAATGTGCGTTACTACATTAAAGAACATGGGTACTTTCATGAACCGTGCTGTACTGGCCGTGCTTGATAGATGTGCACCGTCATTTAATAGTCGAGATTCGAGATATAATAATAATAATATATTTCGTTAAAAAACCACAGTTGTGGTATAACACGTCAACAAATACATAAAATACATTATAATATAAAATACAAAATAGCATACAAAAGGTTGACTTTTTCTATACATGATTTGTATTATTTATTTTTGTCAGGTTGGATTTTAGTACATATTCTAGAAAGAAACGTTGTTTATTGATTTAATATTTAGTTTTCAGTCACATTGCCAATATATACGGAGTTACGAAAAACGGATCGATCACTGTCGAACAACAAATCCCAACGAACGGAACACAAAATATCCTTAGTTTAAATTTGCCGGAAAACAATCGGTCCTGTTTATTGATTATATCTAATTCGTCCAGTATTTCTACACTCTATTGTGAAAATGATAATAAACTGGACCTTTATGTTTATCAAACTTTCGAAAGAAATGGACAGCAGGTAAAAAAATCAGCCGTCAGAATTTTGTAGCCTTGAAATAACTATTGCACTTTACGTCAGAACTTGGAAACTGAAAATCGTTCATTTGTTTGTGAAAGCAATTTAATGATTGCATTTTACAATTTTAAATTCAAATCCTTCATTTGTTTGTAAAAACAAGTGATGGACGTATTTTAGCAAGATTACTAGAAACTAAGGTTAGGCCTTAGCAATGTTGAAGCTGTGTCTAGACGAAACGCGAGAGAAGGCGGGAGAAGTAGGCTTGTGACGTCACAGGAGGCTTCTTCCAAACAATTGGGAAAAGTCTCACGTGAAAAAGCCATGGTCCTCCGACATCCAGTGACGTAACAATCGACTCAAATCACAGATGTGACCAACCTTCTAGTATTTTAGCAATCTTGGTATTTCAGAACTTTGGAACTAACAATTATTCTCACATCCTTCATTTGTTTCTAAAAACAACTGTTGCTAATTTCAGGCGACATCAGTAACAATCGGAAATGTGCCATTCATAATAATGGTCAACAATCCGTTGACAAGCCAAGAACCTACAGTAGACGTTTGGCGGTTTAATGATGAAACGAAACTTTTCGAAGTATATCAGATTATTCACGTGGCGAGTCCTATAAGTGCTGATGTGATTGAATACAACAGTAATTATTATCTGGCTATTGCATCTGGATTATTACAGAATGCCCTACATCCCGGTCTTATCAAGATTTTGATGTATGTATAAAATGTCAAAAATGATTTCCTTGAAATAGTTTACGTGTAGCTACTGTGACTTGTCCGATTTCGAGAAATTGATCACTGAAACATTAGTCTAGAATCTATATCTTCAGTTTTTCAATTTATTGAAACATTTGTACTAGTCTGAGATCCGGTATTAGAAATATATACCCTCATCTGTTATTTGACGATGACAAAGATAATATGTTAGATAATAATATATACATTAATAAATCGCAAATGAGTTGCCTACCTAAATTGCGTACCGATGCTGTTAAATAATATAAATTGTAATTAAATTTTTTTGATCAACTTCCCCGATTTGTTTCTCATAAAAATCGAGCATTAACTGAGAGAATACGACACAAGGAATTGGAAAAATATAGATTGTCTACTTTATCCTGAGTTCAATTATGAAGTTGCCAGGCATAAACAAGTGAGCAAGCGTTATTAATATACCCTCATCAGTTATTTAATGGATTTTTTTATGAAATAAAAGGTTATTTTATTCCCTACCCAACAGTATTAGGTTGCCTTAACAAAAGTTTGCATACCCATGCTTGCTCGATTTTTATAAATAACAAATAGGGGAAGTTGATCAAAAAAAAATAATTCCAATTTATATTATTTAACAGCATCGTTACCCAATTTAGTTAGGCAACTCATTTGCGATTTATCAATGTAGGTATATATTATCTAACATATAATCTTTGTCATATATATATATATATTTCTAACACCGGATCTCAGACTTTAGCTATCAAGTCAATTTATGATCTAAGTTTTAAGATTTCACATCTAATTTTGGCTTAATATAATCAGACAGCTCTTATTATAGTGGTTTTTCTGTTTAAATTGTTCCGTTTGAAATGCATTCAGTTAGATTTGCGCGTGTTTTGTTTTTGCAGCGCTCAGTGAGAAATAAGTGAACTCAAAAATTGTACAGGTTACATCAAGAACTGAATTATGACATTTTTTTTTAATTATTAATGAAAAATGTGTTTGTTTTTTTAGATTTGATAAAGTGCAAAATCTGTTCATAGTTTGGCATCATTTAACGCCCAGTGCACCGACCAGTGTACAATTTTCGATGCTGCCATCGAAAGAACTGGTTCTTTATGTATTAACGGATAGTCCAACAGAACCGTTGATCGTATATAAATACGAAGGTATCGCTGGGTTTACCAGACGAGTGACAGCTTCGATTATACCTCGAGGTGTCAAAATGATCCCTTTCAATTTGGGTGACTCAGAACACTTTGTTGTTATCTATAGTAATTCTCAAGCTAGAATTATTCAAGCTTTTTTCAAAGGTAATAAAATTTAACTTCGCTCCGAGTTTTTGTTTTGTATAATAAAATATAATTTTTATGGTAAAAAGTGCAAAAACATTTTTCAGTACTAAATTTTTTTATCATATATTTTGATGAAAATATACAACTGTTGCAAAAGAAACTATCTGATTTTTTTTAATTCCCTGCTGACAGGTATTTATATATAGCTGTAGAATCGAATAAAAAAGATTGGTTTCATTTTTTCTACGCTGTTTTTCAAGAATAAATCAAAGATAATCATCCGTTCACATATCGACTGACTAATTAACGTTGGCACATTACATCATTTAAAAAGAAGACAATAAACGAATATTAGAATTCATTTACATGAATGATTTATGATGAATATTTATGAAATTTAAATAACTTGCCTTTAAATTTAGTTTCTTCAAGTAAATTTGACACCTGTCAACAATAATTTTATTGTTGAGAACTTTTTATTTCACCCTCCTTGCACAAATATCATAGATAAAAATATTCGCGGTTAGTTATCAGATGTACCAACGCAAAAGTTTAAAAAAACTTGGCGCGCTGTACAAGTTTCATCTTGCAAAACTTGTTAAAACAAAATGCCTGTTTAGTGTTTTAATAATCAAAATTGTGTTTGTGTAGATATTTGTTGTTTGTGGTGTATTATTTAAAAGACGTTAACGACAGTGAATTACACAAGTTCTGATTTAGACGCAGATAAGGTACGTGGCTTTCTTTCTTTGAAATTATTTAAATTTTTCAATAATTTCTAACTTTAGTCATAACTATCTCAAAAGAGATTTCAGGCATGAAAAATATGTCATACCGAAAACATTTTTCTGTGCTATCAATATAATTAATTAATATTACAGTATACATAATTGTAATCATTATCAAATGATATAATATTTTACAATTAAGAGCTACAATAATAGCATTGATTTTAAAAATCCATAACGGTATACTAAGATTTATTTGTTTTCAAGAATTCTTTTCTCTAAATAATTGCCATGTTATTTTCATAAAAAATATTATAAAAAAAGAGTGAAAATGAATTTATTTTTTGTCTTCATTATGCAATAGCTCTGTGAATTGTGACCAGAGATTGTGACCACATTACGTACGGGGTTAATGCTGTAAGTACGTCTGTGGTGCAGGCAACTTACAATACTTTCAAGTGAGGCGGTAGTATATTGCCCAGGCGTTTTTTTTTAAATAAATCGTGTTGGCAGGGAAATTATTACTTTAAAACCAAAATTTGGAATACTGTTTATAGGGGTTATAATATCAAAGTAAATTATTAATACTTCAAAAGCAAGGGTATTCAAATAACATAATTTATCATAATTAGACATTATATCGCATCCAAAATTATTAATATAATATTGAATTATATAATTTATCATACTTATTGAAAAATAAAAAGGAGTTATTACAATTATTGTGAAAATTCTGTTCAGTCTAAGGCATTCTGGTTAGTCTTTATCAACTGATTTCTGTATGTTTGCATAAACTGTCGAGCGTCTATGTATAATCTACAATTTATGTACATATCTCATTTTTAGCCGTTTTATGTTTCAGTTTTAATCGAAACTTAGTGTAGTTACCAATATGGTAATAACTTTTTCTGCGAAAAATTTGACATTAGATATGAATTGATTTTTGTGTTAACAGCAGGGGCGTAGCTACCGCCGTATCTGCCGTATCAATTATACGGGGCCCCCGGGTCATGGGGGCCCTCAACGTGCGTAAGCAAAAATTAATAAAAACTTCCCAATTTTTTTTTTATTTCAGAAATAACAAAAGTCAAAAAAAGCAATTTCTTTTTTTCCCACGTAAAGCGTGCGTTCAAAAGCTGGCAACACCCTACATCGGTAATCGCGGGCTGCGGGATTCCCCGTTTAAGTCATTTACTTCAACGGGGGAAGGGCCCCCAAACAAATTTGTATACGGGGCCCCGCCAAGGCACGCTACGCTTCTGGTTAACAGGACAAAGTCCGTTAAATCCTGATTTACCTTGAAGTGGATTAGCAAGGGCGAGATAAAAAAATCAAAGAATTCTTTTAAAAGAATTATAATTTGAGTATTTTTCACTTTATTTAGTGCATAAATTAATAAAACAAGCCTTCCATTTTGTCAATTATAACTGATCCATTTTTTCCCGTAACCCCTAAAGTTAAGTAATAACGAGATCTCTGTCCACAATTTCGTGTTTATTTGCTTGTTTTTTGGACGATACCTTAAAACGGGAGAACGCATTTCCAGAATTATTGTCTGTCTGTCTATTGGTCCCAGCATCTCTTGAAAACGACTCGATCGATTTTTATGAAATATAGTGTATCAAGATTACTCTAGAACGGCTATACCGATTTTGATTAGACTTGATACACTATGAATTGATATCCAAAATAATATAAGCAGTGACATAGCTAGGTAACCAAGGGCCCCGGTGCAAAAATGAAATTGGAACTCTATCCAAATTGGTTAAGTTTTATCGACACAACGCCGACCACACGGAGCCTCATTTTCAATATTAAATGAAAAGTATTAATTATAGAGATGAAGTTCCGACAGTCGACAATTTTTTTTCGGAAATTTTCTCCCTTCTAGGAATCTTTTGCATATTTTTTTAGAGGTTATTACGAGCTATGACACGTATTTTAACTCGCATTAGCGAAAACTAAGATGTTTTTTCAACCTCTAAACCAGACGTCAGGGACCAAAGTGTCGAAAATTCTTTGTTCGATTAGGATATTTAAATAATGTTTTCGAACGTCGCTCAAGAGGCCGAAGGGCCCAATGCACTGCAGCGCCTAGCTCTCCAATAGCTACGCTACTGAATGTAGGGTACTTTTTGATGACTACGTTACAGTTAAAATAAGTATTAGGGATGTCGGAAGTGCCAAAAAGCATCGATATGTATCGTATCGATATTTTTTTTCAAGTATCGATATATCGGTACAATTGTAAAGAGATCATTGGCACTCGAAGAAATTTAGTATACATATTGGCTAGCTTATAATAATCTCAAATAGCAATTAACGGACAATATTTCTAATCAAGTTATAACTAATTATCTAAAATCAAAAACAACGATAAGATTTTTTTTTGTTTATTAATCAAACGTCTAATACATATAGGAGCAGATAATTTTAGAGAATAATCGAAAAATTAATAAAGCCAGGGATGGCGAACCTATGGTGACATTCAACAGAAAATTGTTGGTACAGCATGAATTGAGGTGTAAATCGAAATAATTAAAAATATTCTAATTTTGTAGAAATGAAATGAAATATTACATTAATAGCTATTTTGACTGTTTATTATTCCGAAAATATCGAAAAAATATCGGTTTTCGATACTGGGAATTTTGTATCGACATATCAAATAAAAAATATCGATATATCGATATTTTTTCGACATCCCTAATAAGTATCATGTAAAAACTTGCATTGGAAGTAAAACCGGAGTTTTTTTTTAAGCCTCCCATTAGCTTCAGGGATTTAATCCCATGTATCAGTCACAATGTGATAAGGAAATCGGAGTTTAAAACTGGTTATTAAGTATAAGCTACAAAATTCAAAATCGCAACGTAGCCCCTAATTGATCTAAAGCTAAATGCGGGATATATCGGCAATTTATACTATTTCTCAGTGAAGCAAGTTCACTGAGTTAATCAATGTGTAACGTGCCTCCCCCCCCCCGCCCTCTTGCGCGAGTCGAGTAGAGTGAATAGTTTAAACGCTGGAGGAAGTCAACATTGACCAGGTGCTCGAGCCACGATTGGTTGCACGTAGGCCGCGACGACACGCCCTCTACATCATATACGGTCGTGTGAGATAGTCTCCAGGTAACATCTCTGTCAAGTAATTATTGTATTTGTATACAGGTAGAGAGACCTCTCCTCTTTCTAATCTGAAATCTTAATCATTATCTTTGGTAAAAGAATTGAAGTCATAATTCACCGGTTCTCGTGAAAAAAAACACAAATTATTTTAAAAACACTGTTCGAATTACCAAAAAAAGGAACAATATTTTATCCCTGAACACCAACACCACTGGCGGCGGGCCCCCCCCAAAATAACAGCACGCCCCCCTCCAAAAGGTTTAATACGCTTTGCGGCTTTACGTGAGCTTGCATACGTGATCACTGATCAACAATGGGTCGCGACCCATAGTTTGGGAAAGTAATATAGAATGTAGATTATAGACGCTCGATAAATAAGATTCATATTCCGAAGCTGATAATTTTGCTAAGTTTTTAACCCATTAAAGGCCCGTGTCATCATGTGAGGACACTTGTCCTTTTTTTTTTTTTATTTAAGCCTGACAATGTTTTTACAATCTGTCGCATTATGTCGCTTTTCTGGGAAACGTTAGTAGATTTTTTTTAATATAATCCTATTTCGTATGGTATATTTAACGTTAAGTATAAATATGAAATATTTTTTCAAAAAAATAATCTGGCCCTTAATGCCGTCACTGAGATTTGGATTTTGTCGTAATTTTTTAAGCAACAACTAGATTGATTTCTATCGTTTAAACCAGAAATATTCAACTTTTTGTTATTTTTATTATATTGTACACTCGATCATGCAGTGGCGGATTTACAAATTTGCCGCCAGTAGGCTATTAAATTTTTGCCGCCTCTACTGACCTCTGAAATTCGATACCCTAGTTCGCAATCATATTAATTACAAAAACGACTACGCAAATACGTTGTACAAAAAAAATATTTAAATATTGAAACATATTACACGTTGATTTGTGTTAGTGTGAGTATTAGGTACCTACATGGAGAAAAAAATTATAGAAATGATTAATAAAAAAATGAGTAAAAATTACTAAATTTAAACTGCAGTATTGAAACGCTATTGGAATATTTTAAAAATTAAAAAGTATATTTTACAGAGCGTTTAGTAATTTTTCATATACAGACGCTAGAGTGTTCAGTATACTGAACAGTACTAAAATATTGAAATTTTTGTTAAATTTTCGAAACTCGTTTTCTCTATGTATATAATAATGTTTTTTTTTTTATTTCTGTAAGACAAAAATTTTTGGGCCAAATTTGCCGCCCCCTAAAATCTGCCGCCCTAGACTTCAGCCTACTCAGCCTGCTGGTAAATCCGCCACTGACTCGATGTGAACCAGGGGCGTAGCTACCGCCGTATCTGCCGTATCAATTATACGGGCCCCCCGGGCCACGGGGGCCCCCAACGTGCATAAGCAAAAATTAATAAAAACTTCCCAATTTTTTTTTAATTCAGAAATGACACAAGGCAAAAAAAGCAATTTCTTTTTTTCCCTACATCGGTTATCTCGGGCTGTGGGATTTCCCCGTTTAAGTCATTTACTTCAACGGGGGAAGGGCCCCCAAACTAATTTTTATACGGGGCTTCGCTAAGGCCCGCTACGCTTCTGATGTGAACATTGATATCTAATAAATATTCGCGTCTAATTGACAAGAAACCTCATTTTTTAAGTCGGTTAACAATGAGACGGTTTGCTTTGCACTTCAGCAAGTTTTTTTCTGGTGTATAGAAAAATCTTTTTTGAAAACATATACTGTGGATCACTTAAGATGTTGCGGCAAACGGCCGGTCGATCTCGATCGATGGATTGTGCACCCCTGGTTGCAACTCTATTATTCTTTCATCTTGTTTTTCTTTACTTGATTTGTTAATTTGTATGCATAATATTTATGCAGTAGTTGACGTCTTTTGTTATGACAAAAGACAATCAACAAAAGCTAACCTCAAAAAAAAGAAATTTCACGCTGGTTATTTATTGAAAATATGCAATTTATTGTTTTGTTTGATATAATTTTTGTTGGCATTGGGCGTGTGCTACCGTTAACCAAAGAAAACGGGTTCAACCCTTTCACGGTTAATGAATATTTCAATAATATCTGCATTGATTCGCGCATATTAATCGGTCCGTTAAACAAAACACAATCGCGCGCATTAAACAAATGAACTACCGCCTGTGAATAAAATGTTCAATCATGCGTGGTACCAGACCGCGGCGTTTCTTCTTTTGTTTTTATTTATCACTATTTAAATAAAGCCTATTTGCGATTTGAATTGTGCAAACGAATGGTGATTTAAATTTAAAAAGAGAATGCTCTCAAATTTCAGATTTTTCCATCACTATAATTCATGCCTCAAGGTAGGTACAGTTTCTAAACCGAGACCGAAAGTGTAAGGTTTTGAGAAAAAAAGTGCAATTTCCTAAATTCAAAGAATTCCCGAAACTTCTAATAGTATACCGGTACCGCATCGCGATTTTACGTCATTGTCCTTTTAAAAGACGGCCATTATATTTACGTGAAAAAGTTCATGAAAATCTTTCGGTACTGCTTTATGTACCTACAATAAAGTTAACATTTTAAAGAGAATATCCATGAATTTAAAGGAGCTTCACCAAACATTCTATCACCACAATAGTGATTTAAAGGGTAATAAATAACCGGTCAAATATACGGTTAAATAACCGTGGTAATTTTTTTTAAATATCCGCCGCTATTTATTATTATTATACGTACAAGGCCTACGCAGAAAGTTTTGCGCATTATTGTAACTTGTGGTTAATATTTTAATTATATAACTGATATCAGCGTTGCCAGATTTTTTTTTTGCCAAGTCGGGATTTTGGAACTTTTTAAGTGAAAAAAGCGGGATTCTTTCGTCGAAAGCGGGACATAGTAAAAAAACGTATATAATCAGAAGTTTTTAAATATTTATCTTTTTATTTGAGTTCAAATTACGTTTACGTGACAATAGATAACAAAAATAGCCTTAGAAAATGTATTTTAATAAAAATATGATATTTAAAATCAGATTTACCCTATCGCTATAAATAGTTGAGTCTTATTCGCCTTCTGAATAAAAAAAATAAAAAAAACAGAAATAAAAATCAAAAAAGTTTTATTCATTAGAAAAATATGGCGTTGCAAACAATAGTCTGAGGAGTGAGTGTTACAAATTGCAACTTACAAAAAGATAATAATTATTTACACACGGTCGAGTTATCCCCGAAAAGCGGGACTGAGCCTGTCCCGCGCGGGACATTTAATTTTTATCTAAAAATCGGGACGTCCCGCCAAAATCAGGACGTCTGGCAACGCTGACTGATATACACATCATAATATATAAACATACATACATTATTTAATTCTTTCGGTTCTATTCTAATGACAAAAAATAAGGTAATATCTTAAAATTAATGTTTTCATTAAAAAATTACAATTGAAAATTTTTAACAATTTCATTACAGAAAATAACATTCAGAAAAAAACAAATGTCGTCATCTGGTGGAAATCTGTTTATTTTAACAGTTGTCGGTAATATCAGGAGTAGTGACGCTGAAGTCTCTGAATTGAATAGAATAATATATAAAACAAACGTCGCCAATCTGTTTATTTTAACTGCAGTTGTCGGTAACATTAAGTGACGTAGTAGCACTGAAGTCTCCGAATAGAATAAAAATTTATTTCTACCCTATTATATTACGTAATTGACCACTAACGGTGCGAAGTATTCGCACGGGTTTGCTAGTAGTCTTAAATTACACATAGTACATTACTTTGGTATAATACAGGATCTTGTTGCTCTGTTTCACAAAAGTTGTTCTAAGAATATGCTGTCTGCTATTTGACTGTGACAAGAACATTAATTGGTTTTAACACGAAACGTTAATTCGCAATATTCTCTTAATTAGAACATATATTGTAATACGCATGCGTACTTACATAATAATAATTTATTCTAATTAAGTAATTAATGTAATATGTAAATGCTATACCTGGTAAAGTAGACGTGTTTAGATGTATATATGTAACGTTTAATTATTACCGAAGAGCGTCTTTAATTTTATACAAGATGTTCGAAAAACTCGGTTGGTGAACTGACTGAAAATGGAGATGGGTACTGCCAAACTTTACCGCTAGGGGCGCCAGCTAAAAAACGACTTCAGTCTGAATAGTTCATTGCAGTGTGTGCAAAACACGGTATATATAAGAATGGTAGTGTATCTTATATTCTTTTATACACGGAAAGAGTGAATCTCTTATTGGGCGAGTACACGGAGAGCCCGCGGAGTAGCGTTGCGAGCCCACCAGCAATGCTTGCTGTGTTAAAAGAGATGCGTAACGGGTTTGCCTATGCGTTGACGTTGCGTAATATACTTTGAAAATTGAATTTAATCTTTTTTACTCGTTTTATTTAACACAGCAAGCATTGCTGCTGAGCTCGCAGCGCTACTCCGCGGGCTCTCCGTATACTAGCCCAATAAGAGACTCGCTTTTTTATACCGTGGGGCAACATAAGTTTATTAAAAAATCATTGACAATGCCTATGTGCTGTGTTTACCAATGTTCAAACTATAGAGGTTTTGTATTTCCAAAATATCCGGAATTGGAAAATAAGTGGTGGTATGCCATCAGAAGGGAAAAAACTTTTACTGTAAATGCTAGGATAATAGTTTGTGAAGCCCGCTTTGCTATAATTTTTACAATATTATAGGTTGAGCTCCTTGAATGATATAAAAAAATGCGGGACGATCCCATTTGTCTACACTAATATTATAAAGAGGAAAGATTTGTATTTTTGTATGTTTGTAACGAATAAACTCAAAAACTACTGTGCCGATTTAAAAAATTCTTTCACCATTAGAAGGCTACATTCACCCTGAGTAACATAGGCTATATTTATTGCTAGAAAATATTAGGGATCCTTACTAAAACTTTAGTAACGTAACCCAAGGTGTAAAAAAAATGCCATAAAACATCTTTCGTCGCATGCGCTGCGGAAACTATTGATGATAGAACAAAAGTACGTTCTACAATATTAAAGAACATATCAATAACTACAAAAAACATCGCGATACTATATGTCCAACTATTATCGTTATGTCACAATAACCACTTTTTACATTTTAATAATTTATATAGATAAAAGACGATGTATTTGTAATCTATGGACTCCAAACGGGTAGACCATTTTTGATGAAATTTTCAGACAATCTTTAGATTAGCCCAGCGGGTGATCTTCTGAAGTTTGGTAGCGATCGGATCAACAGAATTTTTTAAATTTCTTTTTGGGAAATAAGTTTTTTCTTCCATTTTTGAACATTCACAAATAAAAGCGATTGAATTCGCGCAAATTCAATACACGTTGAGAATTTAATGATAATGATTATCATCTTTTATATCCTATATATTACATTTACACCCGGACGAAGCCGGACTGGACCGCTAGTTTTAAATATATTAGGCAGTTATTGAGGACTTTCAGAGGTTGTTTCAGCACCTGTATACTAATCCAGCTCTGTTATATCCAGCGTCGGACTGGCCATATAGTCGAGATGGCGATTGCCAGCCGGGCCCCAGTCTGCGCGGGCCTCATACGGAGCATTACGTTCAGTAGTGCGAGTGCGTAACTTTGCTTACGACTCACCAACCAATTTCTATCTTAAAGAAGTCCTAAGATGTGTTTAAGAGGAGAATTGATTTGTCCAGATCCACAGGAAAAGTTATTTTTTATATCCTAAGCACAAAGTTAAGTAGTTTCGGAATTTACTTTCTACGTAACGTATTTTCAAAGTTCTCTGCGTTTTCGGCACGCGTTAAACTGTATAAATTGAGTTGAAATTTTAAGCTAATAATTTTTTCAATATATAGAACCATTTCAGGGGTTACCAACTCAAAAAATTTGAAAAAAAAATTGGCCTCTACAAATAAGGGCCAGTCTAATAGACTGACCCTTATTTTGACAAATTGCAAATTGTCACATGCTAACCTTTAAAATGATTCTTTACATTGAAAAAATTATTCTCTGAAAACTTCAGCTCGAATGATTAACCCGTGCCGAAAACGCTGTAACGGTTATAGGTTTGCGGGGCTTGCCGCAAGCCAGGCGGTAGGGTGGATAGGGGGCCCATGCACGCTAGGTCCCAGCTCTTGCGGCCTAAATGTAAACTAGATCAGATAGTTCGTTCATACATTAGAGAGAAATGAAATAGAAAAATATTCCATCTACCATTATCCAGCCTCGGGCCCCAGGTGTGTGGGGAGGCACCCGAGCCCAGTCCGACCCTGGTTATATCTACTTATTTATCAAATCAGTATATTCCTATAGTCTATAACTCAATATATAATATTAATCGCGAATTAAAACCGCGAATTACCAACACACGTAGAGCTGATCGCCGATCTTGGAGCTGATTGAGCTGTCTTGATTCGGCCCACACACGCGCATTGCTTTCTACAGGCTGTTTGCCAAAAAAAGATATTATTCAAATGGTCAATTACTTACAGTTTACATCAAAAGGTCCGGGCAGGGATCAAGTTTGACCGTTCTGAAACTTTCACAAACGAAGTGGTACTTATGTACGCGTGGCAGAAGTTATACTTCTTTGGCGTGATCGCGATAATTAATTGATATTCACATTTTCGTTAAAGATGTACATTGATAAAGTACAATAGGATGTCTAGGGAGATGATAAATGTACTTGAAAAAACATTTTTAAACACAGGTTGGACTATGTTTGTGGTCTTATAATTTATATACATTTTACCTTTGTTCCATTTTCAAAACTAACATTTTTAGTGCCTGCATCAAGTAACTTTTTTGATTTATAATAATAATAATATATATTTCCCCTTAAAAAAGTAACTCGAAAAGAGAAGGGTTTGTCATCAGAGTACAAGTTAAAATTTACAATATTAAAAAACTCGGGTCGCAGTGCCAAAACCCTGCCGACAATATAGTGTATTTGCTGATACAGGCAGTGTGGCTTTATTATGCGAACTTAAGTTGGTTTTTGGGTAAAAAAAATTTTACTTCTTAATACAACCCTTAAAATAACATTTTTTTTCTTAATTGCAATATTATTATCAGTCGAACCTCTATACCAAATTATATGCAACTTTCAGTAAATAATTCACTATCTGCAAACTAGTGTTTTCATAAAATTTGTAAGTCCGGTCCTGTCAGGCCGATTTTATTAAAATTTTAGGAACACTTTTTAATTACTACTAAAGGGTTAAATATCAATTTTGAAACGATTCTGAGAATTTTTTCGGTATTTTGGGGCCCAAAAACATTTTTCAACCCCTAAAAACTACCCTTAAAATGGCCCGATTACGCCCATTTTAAATAGGCTTCTTGCGGTGATGAATTTCAACACGTGGGCCAAATTTCGTTAAAATCAATTAACTCTTTCGAAAGTTATTGCCCGCACACATATATATATATATACGTATATATATATATACGTATATATATATATACGTATATATATATATATATATATATAAATATATATATACATATATATATAAACATTTTTAAAAATGGTGCCAAAGTGTTTAGGAGCTTATGAAACGTCGAGAAAATTTGGTCCGACCCCTAGGTCCCGCCATCCGACCGACGCCAATAGTGTATGTTGCCATATGGCAAATACACTAAAAATTCGTCTACCGAATAAAAAATATTTTCCATTAAGAAGGATTTTACCAATTTTTTAAATTTTCTTTTAACCATCGTTTGAATAATTTCTTCAGGCAGGGAATTATATATCCGAACACAATTTTGGTAAACACTGTCATGATGAATACGTAAGTCGTCTCTATGTCGTGTCATACGGCTATGTATATGACTATTTTTTATAAACAAAGACTTATTTTGGAAAACAAATTTGACACTTTCGTATATGTATAGAGAAGGTAGAGTTAAAATTTTGTTGTCTTTAAACAAAGGTTTGGCCGAGTCTCTGAAATCGGAAAAATGCATGATTCTCAAAATTCTTTTCTGAATTATAAAGATACGTTTCAAGACATAGGATCCACCCCAAAAAATGATACCATAGCAACATATTGTTTGAAAGTAGCTGTAATAAATTGATTTTCTTGCTTTGATGCATCTGTCAGCTCAAATAACTCATGCATCACATGTTTGGCTATGCATTCTTGATTCTATGCAGGTCGTGACTGAACTAGGTAACTCAGTGGCAGACTGCAGTAACATATTCAGAACTCGGCTCTTTTTGAACCGGTTCAGTGAGCCGGCTCACATACGGGATCCAGATGCAAAGATGCAGATCACTAAAAACACTCGTTTTTCCCATCTCTATTTGCGACGTACAGTCGGTATATTACGAAGAGCCATGTATACTTGTATATTAAGTATTGTTGTGAGCACACCACAAGGAGTAATGACGGGTTCAGTTTGCGGTAATGTTATACAATTGATGCCTGACTGGTGACTATAAAATGCTTTAAATCACTGCCTCTTATACCATTATCAATACCTAATATCGATTTAATAAATATAGAAACGCTGAACCGAGCTGGGTAGAGTAGTGGCGACAGCACTAGACTCGCATTCGGGAGGTCCGGATTCGAATCCCGGCGGGGGCAGATGTGGCTGGGACTTTTTCCTACTGCCTCTCGCCGAGAAACGGTAATTCCTGTACCGGCCATCTTGATTGAGGTTTTTTCCGTGGTTTCCCTCAATTAATTCCAGATAAATATCGAGATGGTTCCTTATTTGAGGCCATGGCCGATTACCTATCAAACTCCTAGTTCAAAAATTGCCAAGCTTATCCTAATTTCCTATAATTCCTTCATTCGCCCATTGCTATTGCATAAGTTGAAGTTTTAAAAAATGTAGAAAAATAACGGAAAGTGTGGTAAATGGAAAATAGTAATGGTGCGAATGGCGTCTGTTATGACATAAAGTCGAGAAACGGACGTTAAACGCATTATTATTATTATTATTATTAATATAGAAACGCTAATAAAATGTAAACTAAACTGATTCGTCACGTGACCGCTCAATTTCGATTCCGGTCAATGGTAATGGTATAAACTATAAATGATGCTTTGGTTAATTTTTACATATTATGTGAAACCATATTATATAACCTTGCAAACGAATAGCAAATATAATATTTATTACTAGCAGCTATGCGTGAAACCGCACGCGGTAACAGACATTTTATTTTATTTATTATAAATACGTCAAATTTCAATATTTTTGAAGTTGGAATGGTCCTGTCGCCTAATTAGTTAGATTTTCCAGCCTTGTAATGTCAATGGTAACGCAATTTGAAAGCTGTAATTCGCTGATGAAAATGAATTTGGATTGTGAAAAAGGGTTTTATATAAATATTTGTTATTATAAACCAACGTCTATTCTTTTAGTAGATAAAGAAAACATAATTAAGTTCCTTAACATTGTGTTTAACAGAAAAATTAAGTAGCTAAAACCTATTACAGCGTTGATCAACAATGTAAAAGAAAAAAAAACATATTTATGGTACAAACCACTGTAACTAATATTTATATTTATAAAGAGACAAGCACGGTATATTTTGTGTAAAATATGCCAGTGGTACTCAATTAGTGGGTTATTTTTGGGTGTCCTATTTTTCTATATTGGTCTAAATTGTTTAATTAACTTCAGTTGCGACCTTACCAAGGTTGTAATAAATTCTAAATTCTTTGTTATTCTAAAATACTTTTGCAGTTCTTCCTCAGATTTTAACTTAAAAACATCTTGTGCCATCATTGGAATATCAGAAATTCAATTGTAAACGAATAATTAATTTATTCTGATACTTTTCCAAATATAAATGGCTATCCAAGATTCATTAAAATAAAATAATTCTGGCATGTAGAAAATTAAAAAAAAACATCTTAATATATATAATTAAATTAATATCATTTATACATACCTCGTATTTAAATAAACATTTTAAAATAAAAGAAAAATTAACTAATTTCTTCTTAAAGCAACGTTAAATTTAGCCATTACGTTACAATGTAACGTAATGGCTAGCTTTTATGTCGCTTTACGAAGAGTTAAATTAATTGTATATTAAAATGTTTTTTTAGTGTATTTGCCATAAGGCAACATACACTATTGGCGTCGGTCGGATGGCGGGACCTAGGGGTCGGACCAAAATTTCTCGACGTTTCATAACCTCCTAAACACGTTGGCACCATTTTTAAAAATGTTTATATATATATGTATATATATATATATATATATATATATATATATATATATATATATTTATATATATATATATATATGTGTACGCGCGATAACTTTCGAAAGAGTTAATTGATTTCAACGAAATTTGGGCCACGTGTTGAAACCCATCACCGCAAGAAGCCTATTTAAAATGGGCGTAATCGGGGCATTTTAAGGGTAGTTTTTAGGGGTTGAAAAATGTTTTTGGGCCCCAAAATACCGAAAAAATTCTCAGAATCGTTTCAAAATTGACATTTAACCCTTTAGTAGTAATTAAAAGGTGTCCCTAAAATTTAAATAAAATCGGCCCGACAGGACCGGACTTACAAATTTTATGAAAATTATTTACTGAATTATTTACTGAAAGTTGTATATAATTTGGTATAGAGGTTCGATTTATAATAATGTTGCAATTAAGAAAAAAAATGTTATTTTAAGGGGTGTATTAAGGAGTAAAATTTTTTATTTTGCCCAAAAACCAACTTAAGCTCGCCAAATTAAGCCACACTGCCTGTATAAGCAAATACACTATATTGTCGGCAGGGTTTTGGCACTGCGACCCGGGTTTTTTTTTATTTTCTAGATGCCAGAATTATTTTATTTTATTGAATCTTGTATAACCATTTATATTTGGAAAAGTATCAGAATAAATAAATTATTCGTTTACAATTGAATTTCTGATATCCCAATGATGGCACAAGATGTTTATGAGTTGACGGGTTGAAGAGATGAAAAATGTCCCTATGTTTCGTCTACAACTGCGGTAGACATTTTCAAAGGAAGTGGGACAGCTGATGAAGTGTCCTTGGCGACTCACAGGCGACGACAAGTGTGTCGGTGACTGGTGTCCTTCCTTATTTTATGCTAAGCATGAGTGTGTTCTGTTCTCAGTTGTAGTCCGTGCTTCCTACTACGACCGAACAGAAAACACTATCGGGCATTACACTTACCTTACCTGTGAGCTGTTAAAGCAACAGTGGAAAAAATTCCTGAATGGAATAAAAGAAGCGCTCAAGTAAGTCGAGACTCTTGACGGTTCGTTTGAAACAATTTAGAATTAGAATTAATAATAGGGGCCAAATCGGTAGGCACTGCGACCTCTAAGGTCTATTGTGCTCCCCTAATGCTCCATCAGCTTTTTAGGATTCCCAGTTTATTGATATATTCTAGTACCCTGCCTAGACTGATGTCTTTGTAATCCTTTGGTTGCATAGATGTTGCTCCAAAGTGCTGGTACCTTGTTTGCGTTACAGCTTCACACTTACAAAGTATGTGGACAGCGGTTTCCTCTGCTTCATTACACTTGCGGCAGAGTACATCGTTGGACATACCTAACTTATTTAGGTGTTTATTAAGAAAACAATGTCCTGTTAGTAAACCGGTCACCGTTCTTAAATTGTGCCTACTGAGTTTGAGTGCTTCTGTAGTTCTTTTCCTCAAAGGTTCTTCGATGAATGCCTTGGAGTGTGTCTCGTTTGAAACAAGGTTCACGTTTAATACATTTTAGATTTGCCGGTACTTGATTGTACAGCTTTATGGATCAGCTATATTCAAAGTGTGCTCCGTGGAGCCCTGGGCCTTCGTGAGAGCTCCACCGAAATAATATCAACCTAAAGATTGAAACACCGACTTAAACAGTTGGTCAAAAAATTAAATTTCATACTTTCCATTAAATAGAAACAATTTTATCAATTTCTAGTAGAATCAATACAGTGTTATTGTAAAGAACGTATTTTTGTATGATTTTCATTAAAGAATGAACATAAAACTAGGTTTTGCTTATTTTAAAACACCGTAAAATATTTAGTGTTTCCAAAGGGGTCTGTCGCCAAAAAAGTATGAGCACCGCTGTTGTAGACATAGAATTGGGGCCTTTAGCAGATTTAAATGATGTTTTGAAATTGTTAATTGATCATCATTCCGATTTTTAGTGTATTTGCCATATGGCAACATACACTATTGGCATCGGTCGGATGGCGGGACCTAGGGGTCGGACCAAAATTTCTCGACGTTTCATAACCTCCTAAACACTTTGGCACCATTTTTAAAAATGTTTATATATATATACGTATATATATATATATATATATATATATATATATATATATATACGTATATATATATATATATATGTGTACGAGCAATAACTTTCGAAAGAGTTAATTGATTTCAACGAAATTTGGCCCACGTGTTGAAATCCATCACTGCAAGAAGCCTATTTAAAATGGGCCTAATCGGGCTATTTTAAGGGTAGTTTTTAGGGGTTGAAAAATGTTTTTGGGCCCCAAAATACCGAAAAAATTCTCCGAATCGTTTCAAAATTGAAATTTAACCCTCTGGTAGTAATTAAAAAGTGTCCCCAAAATTTTAATAAAATGGGCCCGACAGGACCGGATTTACAAATTTTATGAAAACACCAGTTTGCAGATAGTGACTTATTTATTGAAGGGTGTATTTAATTCAGTGTAGACGTTAGATTGGTAATAATATTACAATTAAGAAAAAAAATGTTATTTTAAGAGGTGTATTAAGGGGTTAAATTTTTTATTTTGCCCAAAAACAAACTTAATTTTACATAATTAAAGTATAAAACCACACGGCCCTATACAATCAAATACATTATATTGTCGGCAGGGTTTTGACACTGCGACCCGGGTTTTTTAATTTTGCGCCCTAAATAAAAATCGCAATACGCTACCTAAAATTTGATTCTAGGTGCGGCTCTGCTGTAGGTATAGTGAAAAAAGACAAGGTATTGAAAGTTGCTTTCTGCAGTACAACTATATGAACATACGTGTTTTATACAACGGTTAAACATTTTGCGAGTCACTGATCATAAGAGCTATTCTGTCAGCGTCGGCCCAAACCAACTGACGACCGCACAACAAAAACCATGACTGAGCGTCCAAAAATCATCAGCGTGATGGAAGTTTTAAATATATATCACGAACTTGTTCAACACGATTAACAAATCGTTTATAGGAAACGCTCTTATAGACCGAGGTTCCAAATCAGCTCTTTGATTTATTATATATTAGTACCTATATGAATTTATCTACTGTTATCCTTTGGCAGCGGCATCGCTTGCGTTAATGTCGGTTTTGAAAGAAACATTTCTGAACTGATCGTAACGATGACATCTAGCAGACGACCTTTATAATCCATGTATACCGGGTGTTTTTTTCAAAACTTTGAATGGATTTTTTTGTTGATACATCGGTTGAATCAAAAAAAGTTTTAGGCAAAAGTTGTTGGGTTTTGAGGGGGAAATAATTTACACGTAATACAAACCCACTCCCCCCCCTCGGCAGGGGGAGGGGGCAACTTTTGTTTTTTAAATGAAAACCCCCGATTTTTATGAGTAAATTTTTTTTTGTGTAAAAATGAACAACTTTAAAATTTAATTTAATTTAATTTAATCATAAAAATCGGGGGTTTCCATTTAAAAAACAAAAGTTACCCCCTCCCCCTGCCTAGGGGAGGGGGGAGTGGGTTGGCATTACGTGTAAATTATTTCCCCCTCAAAACCCAACAACTTTTGCCTAAAACTTTTTTTGATTCAACCGGTGTATCAACAAAAAAATCCATTCAAAGTTTTGAAAAAAACACCCAGTATATAAAAGTGGATGTTGGTATATTTGTTTGAGAGTAATAGACTTCGACACCGTTTGTTCGATTACCATAAAACTTGGCACACATATAGTAAAGCCCCGCTTAACGCGGGAGATACGTTCCCATATGTTCCTGCGCTATACGAAATAGCGCTAAGTGATGTCATCTTAATACGTTAATAATAGGCATACGTGAAACAGAACCGAGAATAAGAAAATTTGTTAGTTTTTTTTTTAATTTTGTAATATTCATTGTTAGATACTTTTTTATAACATTAACTATAGATTGTTAAATTATTTTTAAATAAATGACAAGTAGATATTACTAAAACATAACAAAGATTCTAAACTATAAAATTGCTTGAAGAAGTAGGAAAACTACCTACGAAACGTCGCAAAATTTATAAAACTTAGGATTTTTATTTATTTATGTCCAAGTACCCGCTAACCATAAACATATATTAAAAAAACCCGGGTCGCAGTGCCAAAACCCTGCCGACAATATAGTGTATTTGCTTATACAGGCAGTGTGGCTTTATTATGCGAACTTAAGTTGGTTTTTGGGAAGAATAAAAAATTTTGCTCCTTAATACACCCCTTAAAATAACATTTTTTTTTTCTTAATTGTAATATTATTATCAATCGAACCTCTATACCAAGTTATATACACCTTTCAGTAAATAATTCACTATCTGCAAACTAGTCTTTCTTAAAATTTTTAAATCCGGTCCTGTAAGGTCGATTTTATTAAAATTTTAGGGACAGATTTTAATCACTGCCAGAGGGTTAAATTTCGATTTTGAAACGATTCGGAGAATTATTTCGGTATTTTAGGGCCCAAAAACATTTTTCAACCCCTAAAAACTACCCTTAAGATGGCCCGATTAGGCCCATTTTAAATAGGCTTCTTGCGGTGATGGATTTCAACACGTGGGCCAATTTAGTTGAAATCAATTAACTCTTTCGAAAGTTATTGCCCGCACACACACATATATATATATATATATATATATATATATATATATATATATATATATATATATATATATATACGTATATATATATAAACATTTTCAAAAATGGTGCCAAAGTGTTTAGGAGGTTATGAAACGTCGAGAAATTTTGGTCTGATCCCTAGGTCCCGCCATCCGACCAACGCCAATAGTGTATGTTGCCATATGGCAAATACACTAACTATAGAGTTATTAATTGCTAATGTCGGTTTTTATTCATAAAACAATTATGAAAATCAAATAAAAGTTCGATTAAGAAGTTGTGTTTGTGATGAGGAAGGTTCCTCACTTGACATATTTTGTTTTTTGTGAAGAAGTCATCTAATGTCGTTTGCCTTTTTCTGTTGTCGATAGCAAGATATTGCATTAATGACACTTCGTCTTACCTTTGATCTTTTATCAACATTTGAATCATTTTGTATAAACTGATCCATAATTTACGTTATAGTGGCTAAACTTTTTTTTTAAACCGCGTAATACTGAAACAGCGTTAAGCGGAGCAGTGTTAAGCGAGGTCTTACTGTATATATTTTTTCATGGAGAAGATTTTTATGCTATCCACTTTGTTGTAACTCTTCAAATACGGTGGAGCCGAAGGCCTCACTACTGTCGTCGCAACCGTGTTTCATCTCAATCGCCTGCAGACCCGCGGGTAGCAGCTAGTAGTATATAAATAGCAATAAATTATCCCAGACACCTCACAACCACTAACTATATTATTTTTTGAGTGAATAATTGGCTGTTTTATGTGTTAGGATTAAACTTCGACCTCGTTAATGTCGCTTTTGACAAGAATCTTATCATAATTCGAGCATAGCCGGATAAAAATATATCTTACACTTTAATTTGGGTATCAATTGATAATATGAAAAGTTTGATCAAAATCGGTTCAGTCGTTTTCGAGTACAAACCGGTACAAATAAAGGGACAAACATTGTAAATCCCCGAAAAATTGGCAATCAGATTGTCGTTTGGTGCCAACTTCATGTCAATGGTTATTACGTTACGTCACCAAAAAAACGATCTCTTTCAAGCGGTCTATTTGAAATAATTAGATGTTTGAAGTTTGATTGAAAATAAAAAGGCAGAGGTTTAAATATTTCTCTGTTCTATTTAGAGTAGCAAAGAAAAATATGGGACGAGTCTATTAAAAAAGTTTAAGAATCTCTTGTTGCGTACGTATACAGAATTTAAGCAGTTAGAGCGAGATAGAGGGGTCAGATAGAACGCAGGTTTGTTATATCTATATGATATATACCTGTGTATATAGAAAAACGAATGGCTTTATTTGAAACCGCATTCAGGAATTTTTATGGTTATAATAACTCTATCAAATTTAAAATGGCTTGTGGGCATCTAGTATGCTCAACTCTCTTCAGATTATTATTATAGCGCATGCTCAGAAGTCAGAGATAGAGAATGGACAAAAACAACTAAACACGATCGCTTTTTATCTGTTGAGACTGTTTAACAAATATCGCCAGAAAACAAACTTAACATACACTTCGCACAAAAATTGTTTGGTATTTCACTAAGTGAAATTTACTCTGAAAAGTGTACGTTAGGTTTATCACATGTGTACACTTTTGAGAAACGGGCTAGTGACAGATTTCATAAGGTTTAGATTTAGGTTAGAGTTAGCGCAGAAAGACAAGTTGTTTTTATATTTTCATATCGTTTTCATTTAAAAAAATGTGAAAAACAGATAATGAAAATTGTCCTTCATTTAACAATTGTCAAATTCAGATATCTGTTCAGTGATGGATTTAGGTTCGATGCCGCCCTAGGCCCCGTCCGATATGGAGCCCGTTTTGCTCTACGGGAAAGTGATTATTGAAATTAAAGATCTAATAAAGCCAGAGAACCGTAAATTTGGATAACGGATGATAAATAAATTAAATAATTAATTAAATTAATTTTTAAATTTCAACTGTCCCAACATTGTTTACTTTTGAAATTTTGACGTCTCTAAAATTTTGCCGCCCCTAAAATCATGCGTCGCCCTAGACCTGGACCTCACGGGCCTAATGGTAAATCCGCCACTGTATCTGTTACTTGATCTACTCTACTCTACGTACTCCTGCTCAAGAGTCGGGGCTGCTATGTGTTTACTCCTTTAGTCCGACTGTTTTCTATAACAAACGCAGTAGTGTAAAAAGTATTAATATTTTTTAAACTGGAATACGATACCAAACACACCTAATATTTTAGGGTTCCGTATCAAACTGATAAAAAACGGAACCCTTACGATGAGACTTCGTTCTCTGTTTGTCTGTGATCATCTATTTTTTAGAACCCATAATTATTATATCGACTTGAAATTTAGCATAAAGCTAGTGTCTCCGCAATATGATCAAAATTTAGCTCGAAAGCGATCTTTTTCTATATAGGTCAAACATTTGTTTTTATGTGAGTACAATCTAATGTTCTACATAACAGAGAGTTTGATTATGGGACTAGATTGCTCCTGAATGTACAGAAACTGTAAAAATATGATCGCTATCTATGGTCATTGTCAAGTCATTTTTTTGACAATACTTTCTGCAACCCAGCATCAGAATCACAAAAAATGTTTTTTGTTGTTGTTTTTTTTTGGGGGGGGGTAACCCGGTCATTTATTGTCGAGATTCGAATCCGAATTCTCCAGTCTCGCGCTAAAAAAATATTTTATGCCATTGCAGTATTTTTTGTTTGAAAAATTAAAATACCGACGACGATTTACATTCTGGAAAATGTGATACGTGAACCCGAGCTCGAAGCTCTAAGAATTCCTCCTTCGTTGAAGTTTGAGAAACTCTGCAACGCACAATAAGATGACTACACATTTTAAAGATCACTGGTTAACTCGAACCTTCGATTTTTTTTGTCGAAGAGAAGAACATATTATAACAAATGATGTACGCTTTCTGTCATTATTTTCTCTCTTTTTCTTGCTCAACATTAAACGAAGTGTGCAAAAAATGTCGGCACTAGGTCTATCATCTTTACTATATGTTTCGTAGAAAATAATATGTGTACGATATTACATAGGTGTATCATTCGACAATCTCGTGTCTTGTATATAATCATTCGACTAGCGGAATAGTTTCGAACTAACATTTACTTCACACCAATTGAAATCATTTTCAACTATAGTAAATAAACCCGTTTAAATTGGTTATTTGAGGTAATTTTTCCGCAGTTCGTTAGGTTTTTAATGGCACCACTTTCGTAGTCCTTACTCGACGCGGTCCGAAGTTATACTGGCTCGAAGCCCGCCGGGCACCGTAGAATTATGTCATATTGCTTGATGAGCTACAATTACTTACATGCATTCTCTGGCAATTGTAATAATAATAATCAATGTTGAACAGTTCTGGTTTTCTAAATACGGGAATGAAATTTGGGATAATATATTGTTTTTAGGGAACCGTTGTGATCAGACTTTGTTCTCTGTAGGTATGTCACAGTCGATTTCCTTAGGAACTAAATATCCTATCGACTCAAAATTTGGCATAGTTATAAAGCTTATGAGCGCGCACCTAGTCCAAGAGTCAAAATCAAAAAAAATATTTTTTTGGTTTATTTTTGTTTTGTTGCAAAAAGATGCACTGTTTCAAATAGGTATATTATGTGATTGCAAAAATGTGCAGTTTCGGCTAAGAGTAGTTTTAAACTAAACCATTTATGTCCTTCTATTTAAAGTTCGGAAAAATATAGACATTTATTCAGAAGCTTTTTGCAAGTTTACCTGACTAATGATCGTTTTTTGTTTCGTGTGGGGGGTTGAATTAATACAAAAACCCGGGTCGCAGTGCCAAAACCCTGCCGACAATATAGTGTATTTGCTAATACAGGCCTTGTGGCTTTATTATGTGAACTTAAGGTGATTGTTGGGCAAAATAAAAAAATTTAACTACATCATTATTGTCGATCGAACGTCTACACCAAAATTAAAAACACCTTTCAGGAAATAACTCACTATCTGCAAACTAGTGTTTTCAGAAAATTTGTAAATCCGGTCCTGTCGGGCCGATTTTATTGAAATTTTAAGAACAGTTTTTAATTACTATTAAAGGGTTAAATTTCAATTTTGGAACGATTCTGAGAATTTTTTAGGTACTTTAGGGCCCAAAAACTTTTTTCATCCCCTAAAAACCACCCTTAAAATGACCCGATTGGGCCCATTTTCAATAGGCTTCGTGCGGTGATGGATTCCAACATGTGTGCCAAATTTCGTTAAAATGAATTAACTACTTCGAAAGTTATTGCCCGTACATATATATACCTATATATATATATATATATATATATATATATATATATATATATATATATATATATATATATATAATAATAATAATAATTTATTTCCAAAAAGATCACAAAAGGATGCTTGGATTAATTATATATATACATATATATATAAACATTTTTAAAAATGGTGCCAAAGTGTTTAGGAGGTTATGAAACGTCGAGAAATTTTGGTCCGACCCCTAGGTCCCGCCATCCGACCGACGCCAATAGTGTATGTTGCCATATGGCAAATACACTAATAACCCAATTATGTGCTTGTTTACGGTAATCTTTTTAAAACAGTGTATATAACGTGGACGAATGGGTCGTTTATTCGTGACTGATAACATTCACAGAGCGTCAGTAAAAAGTAGCAATCAATTCAAATAAATAAAATCATAACTTTATCTATAACTGTAAATTTTCAACGAAATTTCGACTTAGATGTATACGTCATGACTGTTTACAACTTGTTCAATATGCTCTCTTTTTAACCCGCATTGGCTCCGATAGCGGCAGAACAAAATAACTTCTTTCCTATTAAACGGTACATTTTAAACTCAATGTTATTAGTGGTGGAACGTTTAAATGACCATTTCTTAATAATAATTAGCTATTATAGTTTAGTTAATGTTTTCGATTGGTTATATTTTAAACTGCGAAATATCAATTTCCGGCCAATAGTCTTGTCAACTAAATGCTTCATCCAGTTTCAATTTATTCGCTTTTGTAAAAATTAGAAGAGGCCATAGGGTGGAGTTTCGTCTACACCGATGACAACTGACGCGGTATTTTTTCTTTTGAAAATTCATTTTAAAATCGCGAATCACAGTTTGAGGGAGCTAGAAAATTTCATTTTCATCAGTTTTTCAAAATTTTGTCTCGAGTCAATTTGGTTTAATTTTAGTAATAATGTGTTTTTCCGTTCAGTCTCTCATTTAACATGTAAACAAAATCATATTTTTACTTGAAAACTAAACATCCAACATTAAAAAAATATATCCATGGATAACTTATCAAAACTTCAGATTTTTATCGGGACATTGTTCTGATAATCGAATAACCCTTATTGCTATGAGCAGTCAACTGCTGCTTTTTGTCCAAACAAATCCAGATTTTAGCCTCTTCCGATTTTAATACTATTGTAGTTATATATGATTATAGAGCATATGCTATTCTAACCCTGTAATTATTAAAATGGCGTAATTTCTGAACCTATTGGTTATTTCCAACCAATTTCTTACCTAATCATAACCGTGGTTCAATCACTTGTCGCACAGATGGCGAGCGATCGAACAATTTAATAGCGAAGTTAATTGTTTTTCCAATTTTCTAATGTAGGTGCGTTTTACAAGATATTTACAGTGAAACGTCTATATGTCGCAGGGAAATGATGAAAACGGAGATTTGATCAAAGATAGATGATCAATTCATGGAAAATGGTAAAATTTCCCTAATGAAAGCAAATGATTTGATCAAATTCCTTAATTTCTTTAGAGAAATCACCCCACACAGCTGTAATTTTGCCATCTTCCGTGAATTGATCATCTACCTTAGGGATTTGATCAAATCTCCGTTTTCATCATTTCCCTGCGACATAATTCTAAATGAAACTTTTGGTATTTTCATGGTATAGTAAGTCAAAAAGCGTTACGGCTTACATGTAACCGGGTCACACTGTGAACGCTGTGAATAACCCATTACGACACTAGATATAAAATCTGTTATTATTGTGTGTGCGCTGTCATTTATTCAATCTTTTTGCGATTTATTAAAAAAAAAAGACATTGAGCACGTGCAGTCTAGTGTTGTAGAAGAATAAAATACTGGTTAAATAACTGCGGTTATTTATTTTCAATTACCGCAGCTATTTATACAAGGCTGCGCAGAAAGGTTTGCGCATTATTTTAGTATCCGGTCGAGCTTTTGGTTTTATGACTGCAATATCTACATAAATATAAAGACTTGCAATGTTTAATTAATTTTTTCGATTCTACAATTGAAAACTGCTTTATTATTTTGTTTTCTGTTGCTCTGAGAAACAGAAACCGGAAGCCGCTGTTTTGTTTTTTAGATAGTCTGTTAATTAACCGTTAAATTATCTAGCCAAAATGTTTACTATCATAAATAACCGGTCATTTTACATCACTACACGTGTTGTATTCCATTTACGAGGAAACGGATCATTAACTTCCAAAAACACGTGAGTGGATTTATTTAGTAGCGACCAGCGGCTCTGTGTGAATTTATTTTATTATCTGTTAGAGTTGAAGACATCATCTTAGCGCTCAACTGCTGATGAGTAGTGATGGGCGTTGATTCAACGAACTAGGTAAATTAACTGTTAATTATTCGTCAACGAGTCAGCAGTTTCTGTTTTCAGAATTAAATAATTGGCGATTCAACTACTTCATCTGTCGATAACAAAACGCAAAGAACTCCTCCAACGTATACAAACGAAACGAAACCGGTACACGAACCACAGCATTTTCTGATTTGTTCGTTATCCAAAACCAAACTTAACTGCGGGCTGCGATCGCAACGGTTTCAAGAAGTTAATGTAAGCGAAATCAACTGGGTTTTCAACTGGTTGACGTGGCATAGGTACCTATTTCGTTTCGTCGATGTTTAAAATCGTCAACGACCCACCACTGGTTAGTGCGTACCGGTGTGTTGATACGATCAGTGTGCGCTATTACCGACATGGCAAACCATACATAGACACCTACGCCGCTTCGCGGTCCAAAAAATAGTTGGTAATTGGAGACCGGATAACAATGTCCATAACCCTTATTTATGATATGCAACACATGTAAATATTATGCTACGCGCTGCTGTCGTAGTTACATTCAGCACATCCTAAAAATTCAAACTCTGTGTGTTCTGTGGTGATGGTTAAGGCTGTCGGAACGCTCTGAATTTACGCCAAAAATAGAGCTTCGGGTGTCAACTGATTGTAGACTTATTCGTTAACATTCTGCAAAAATTCTTTCTCTATAAGGAAGACAAAGGACAAATCTAGGTCTCTAATGGACTACTTTTGTAATTTATGTACGATTTACTAGAAAAAATTTGACATTATATTGTGCTAAAAAAACATACGTTTTCAATGTCACACTATGACCTTATTCGTACTTATTTCACAAAACTGTTCCATCACAAACCTAAAGTGACTCTTCCTTTTTCGAAAAAGTTTTTTAAATCTTCAAAATATTTCCAAAAATTAGAGTAATCAATTGACAGCGGCACCCTTGCAATAACATTTTTCAGCCTCGTAGTTGGCACCAGCCAAACATTGAAACGTGCGGATGATTTGAGCGAAACAGAGCTAAAGAAGGTCACACCCTCAATATGTCTTTTGCCTACCTCGCCCCTTACCGCTGGGTCTCAGCACAAACAAAATTCAGAGCGTCCCGACAGCCTTAAACAAATGATTATCGTTTTCTGGAGTCTTCATAACGTTTTAAAATAGAGCCAAAAATATTTATTTACAAACTGAAAAGTAAAAATTAACAACAAACAGCAAATTCTTCGAATTATGAGGTACAGGATCGCACGTGAGCACATGTTTTGTTACGTAGGTACAACAAAATATCTGATTGGTTGTTTGAGTTTGTGTTGTTTCAAACGACCAATCGGTATAGCTGATCACGCGATTTAATTGTTATTTCGCTCTATGGGATTGAGTATAGTTAGTAATTTTCAAAAGCAAAGAACGGTATTTAGTAGATGTGTTAACTTCTATTGTTTTTCGACGTTTACTTATTATCAGTGTTGGCCATTAGAGGCCGGCCTACATTTAAAACAATGTTGATAACAAAACAATATTTATAGCTATTAATAATACGTTGATATTAAATAAATTCAAAGGAACGGCGCGTAAAACAATTAACAATAATAAATAAAAAAATAATATGTCTCTTTCGAAGTTCCAAGCTGTGAATTAATTCAATAGAGAAACTATTCCCGAAGGTTTTTTTTGTATATCTTATTGTTCTATTATCATTCGAAATAATTGAAAACATGTGTGTATAATATATTACAATTTATATATATATATATATATATATATATATATATATATAGTATAGTCCCGATTATGCGACAGAAACGTGGTCGGAAAAAAATTGTATAAGTATAAAACAACCGATATAAATTTGAATTCTTTGGATGCGTCTAATTTTTATAACATTCTTTAAATGTTTAATGAATCTCCAAACTATCAGTTTTCTGCCGTGTTTGAACTATATCTATCTCTGTCAGATCCATTATACGAAATATACTGCTGTAGTCAAATTACGTCTAGTGTTTAATTATTATTTTCTTAAATTATATTTAAAAAAACTGGCCAACTGCGAGTCGGACTAGCACACGAAGGGTTCCGTAACACCGTAAAATATTTATTAACTTTATTTTATTTTTATTGTTTGTTGTTATATATGTCGTAGGATAATTGAAATAATCGGATCTTCGCGAAAATCCTTGGACGATTGCAAAAAACCGGGTAATTGGAATCCGGTTTTTTGCAAAAAACCTGGGATTTTCGCGAAAATCCGAATTTTTTAATTATCCTGCGACATATATACATTGAGGCGCATAAATGCCTGTACTAATAGCTTTTAAGATATTCCGTCCGATGTCGCTAGTATGCATTATTTTGGCGTTTGGAGAAAAAAAGTTATTTTTTTTATGATGTAACTACAAATTTACTGTTTTCAGATCTTTCCCTTTACTTGTGCTATAAGACATTGCTTTATGATTCTAGGTCAACCGAAGTATCCTATAGGTTTTGATTCCCTTGTGAATGTCAAAATATGCCGCATAAACAGCAGTATCTTGTGATTGCGTAGACTTAGAAGTTTGATTTTTTCACAGCTCCAAGGGATTACCGTATTTGATATTAATTAGTGTATTTGCCATATGGCAACATACACTATTGGCGTCGGTCGGATGGCGGGACCTAGGGGTCGGACCAAAATTTCTCGACGTTTCATAACCTCCTAAACACATTGACACCATTTTTAAAAATGTTTATATATACAGGGTGTCTCACCGAACGTTGGCTAACATGGGTAACTTTGTTATTAGTGGAGATAGAAAGTCGGTTAAATGGGCAAAGTAGTGCAGAAAATTGGGCTCATTAACATCCCGTCGAAAAAACAATTGAATTTTGACACCCTATGAATTTATTCAGAAAATAGTGAAAATTGCCATTTATGAAAACTGGCCATAACTTTTTTATTTATGAAGATATTTGAAAATTTCATTAACCATTTTTTGATAACTTTTTAAGGTCTTTTCAATGGCGTAGGTTTAATTTTTTTATTTTCACTACATAATGAGATATTGACATGAACTTTGGTTTTTCTTATGGACGGCATTTTTGATTTTCAGATATTCGAATTCTACTTATTTTTCTGAATAATTTGACATACCATATCCTATATCTAAACCAATCAGAAGCTACAAAACTGATAAAAATAGCTTTTTGGCGTTATCAAAGTGTGCCGTGTAAAACGAAATTTGTTGAAACAAATACATATCGACAGGTTAACAATCTGTCGAGCGATCGCTACAGTTTTGCAAATTTATTTTGTTTGATTTACTCTCTAAGATGGCTCAAGCATTCTCAAATTTGGAGAAACAGGCTATTTTTGCGCATACATTCAGCGTAACAAAAATACCACCTGGGCTCAAGCACAATACTTGAACCTTTATCCAGAAAGGCGACAGCCTTATTCAATAACTTTTAGGAACTTAAATAGAAATTTAAAGGTATACGGTTCATTTTCAAAGAAAAAAGGCAACATTCAACACTGTGAAGAAGAATTAGGTTTAGCAAATGTTGAAATTAAAGGAGAAAAGTTCCTAAAAGTTATTGAATAAGGCCGTCGCCTTTCTGGATAAAAGTTCAAGTATTCTGCTTGAGCCCACGTGGTATTTTTGTTACGCTGAATGTATGCGCAAAAATAGCCTGTTTCTCCAAATTTGAGAATGCTTGAGCCATCTTAGAGAGTAAATCAAACAAAATAAATTTGCAAAACTGTAGCGATCGCTCGACAGATTGTTAACCTGTCGATATGTATTTGTTTCAACAAATTTCGTTTTACACGGCACACTTTGATAACGCCAAAAAGCTATTTTAATCAGTTTTGTAGCTTCTGATTGGTTTAGATATAGGATATGGTATGTCAAATTATTCAGAAAAATAAGTAGAATTCGAATATCTGAAAATCAAAAATGCCGGCCATAAGAAAAACCAAAGTTCATGTCAATATCTCATTATGTAGTGAAAATAAAAAAATTAAACCTACGCCACTGAAAAGACCTTAAAAAGTTATCAAAAAATGGTTAATGAAATTTTCAAATATCTTCATAAATAAAAAAGTTATGGCTAGTTTTCATAAATGGCAATTTTCACTATTTTCTGAATAAATTCATAGGGTGTCAAAATTCAATTGTTTTTTCGACGGGATGTTAATGAGCCCAATTTTCTGCACTACTTTGCCCATTTAACCGACTTTCTATCTCCACTAACAACAAAGTTACCCATGTTAGCCAACGTTCGGTGAGACACCCTGTATATGTATATATATATATATATATATATATATATATATATATATATATATATATATATATGTATATATGTGTACGCGCGATAACTTTCGAAAGAGTTAATTGATTTCAACGAAATTTGGACCACGTGTTGAAACCCATCACCGCAAGAAGCCTATTTAAAATGGGCCTAATCGGGCTATTTTAAGGGTAGTTTTTAGGGGTTGAAAACTGTTTTTGGGCCCCAAAATACCGAAAAAATTCTCCGAATCGTTTCAAAATTGAAATTTAACTCTCCGGTAGTGATTAAAAAGTGTCCCCACAATTTTAATAAAATCGGCCCGACAGGACCGGATTTACAAATTTTATGAAAACACTAGTTTGCAGATAGTGACTTATTTATTGAAGGGTGTATTTAATTCGGTGTTGACGTTAAATTGATAATAATATTACAATTAAGAAAAAAATGTTATTTTAAGGGGTGTATTAAGGGGTTAAATTTTTTATTTTGCCCAAAAACAAATTTAATTTCACATAATAAAAGTATAAAACCACACGGCCCTATACAAGCAAATACACTATATTGTCGGCAGGGTTTTGGCACTGCGACCCGGGTTTTTTTTTCAACTTGATGCCTCTATGCGTTCCTAAGAAAAATGGTCTTGACAGACAGACAGACGTACAACGAAGTGATCCTATAAGGGTTCCTTTTTTTCCTTTTGAGGTACGGAACTCAAAAATTAAATTATCATTTCTAGGATAAAATGTTTGAATAAGAAATAATGTCACGCTTACAATACGGATGCAATTACTATTAATAATATGGTAGTAGGCTAATAACCTTAATGTCTCGAATCCTCAATATGGCTGCCATTTACAATACATATAACAGAGATCAGTGGATCAGAGGCTCAGTTGTTTAAGTTCCCTTGGTTTTATTTCACAGTAAGCACACATTATATATCTGTATAGTAATATTAAGTTTTTAATCCGCTTTGCTGGTACAAATGAGGCAGTTTAATCCCCAACATGGATGTCGGCGCTCGCCCTTATGGCCTTACATCGTCCTCTGCCGTAAAATATTGCGCTTCGCCTGGCACGTTCAATGCTTTGCATTTATTGTGCTCCGGCTTAACATTACACAAGAGGGGGACAATTTATATAATCTTAAATTAAGTCGTCTTCAACTGGCAATACTATACGCTATTGCCGCAGAAGTATACAATCCCACCAAAAACATAAATGTGAAAAAGAGCCAAGATACAAAAACAAGTAACTTTGCCGTAAAAAGAAGACACCGGCGCCAGACACAGCAGCAATATTTAAACACTTGTGAAGCACCGGTATTTAGGTATTTCTTCAATTTTTGATCACACATTTGTACCTTGCCATTCGGTGTCGGTTTTTCGAGCGTTCAAAGTTCAAATGTGTGCGTAGCCTGCTACACTTGCCCAAAGTTCAGTTACTCGCAAATCACTGAGTAGAACGGTCGCTTTGTTCAGTCGCAAGATCGACTGGAGCAACGAAAGTGTCCTTGAATTTATTGAGTTACTTGAAGAAAAACCATGTATATGGAACCCAAAAAGTAAAAATCATAAAACTAGACTTTTTAGTTTATTTTTTTGCACATAAAATAAATAATTACATATACTACAGGTATACTGCGTCCAGAAAATCGTCGACCATCTCGTTTGTTATCTATTTGAATACTTTGCAGACACGTTTGCTAAAAGTCAGGAGCGTAGCTACCGCCGTATATGCCGTTTCAATTATACGGGGCCCCCGGGCCTCGGGGGCCCCCAACGTGCGTAAGCAAAAATTAATAAAAACTTCCCAATTTTTTTTTATTTCAGAAATGACAAGTCAAAAAAAGCAATTTCTTTTTTTCCCGCGTAAAGCGTGCGTTCAAAAGTTGGCAACACCCTACATCGGTTATCGCGGGCTGCGGGATTTCCCCGTTTAAGTCATTTACTTCAACGGGGGAAGGGCCCCCAAACATATTTTTATACGGGGCCCCGCCAAGGCACTCTACGCTTCTGCTAAAAGTGTCTGCAAAACATGTCTGGCTGGTGCAGCAAACATGTGTTCAAATGTGCGAGCAAAGTCTTTGTGTGTCTTTGGCGCCCCTATAAGAAGGTGCAAAGTTTTCACTTGTCAAGTTTACAGACATGAGCCATTTATTTGTAATATAAAATTTTGTCAAGATCTTAGATCTCATTTCTTTTCTCCAACAATAAGGGAAAACCCATTTGTTCTTTCTAGACACATAGTACTGAAGTTAGTTGTCAAAATTCTCAGTACTATTGGTAGAAGGGGGCCGAGCGACTCGATCACCTGACACCTGGTTTGCTATGGGATTAGTTGAGCGGTTCGTGAGATAGTGGTATACCGAAAGTTATTTGAAACATCGATTTTCGTGAAACGTGCAAGTAAGACATTCCATATCAAAGATAGAAAATCCCTGATTTTTGTGTCGTCACACGATGCTTTAGTGCATGTCTTCTTTTGAAAGTTTTTATAAGATGATTTTGTATCAAAAAGAAATCTTGCGCGGAATCGCAAGTTGTAAAAAACTTCCATTTTAACAAATATTTCTTCATTTATACGAAAATTTCGGACTAATCAGAATTCCATCCGATTCGGGACAGTGTTAAAATTCTGGATATTTTCGGAAAAATTCGGACGTACGACATACCAACTAACATTATACAAACTCCATCGTAACTTATTTGTCTTGATTAGTATTTTATAAACAAATTTAATTGCAAAGAATTGGCGATGACTTTGAAATTTCAATAATAAAAAATTTTCATCATAACACCAAAACGTATTTTCTCTCGGCGCACGTTCCGTTAATTATGTAAGCAACTTCAAGCGATGATTAAAAAAAACCATGTAATTATCTCACCGAGAAAAACATGATGGTGTTTTATAGAAACTTTTTTCATATTCAGAAGTATTATTACTCTATATTAGGAGGATGCATTTGGTGGTGCCCTAGTGAGTTAGTGTGACCGCATTAATCGGGGGTCACAGAACGAGCCCCTTTTATACACACTCGCACCATAATACTTATTGTATAGTATTTGTAACCACGATAATGGTTAATAGTCAATAAGTTGTTACATATTTTTTCCAAGTAACCCATTTTAAACTGACAAAAGTCGTCAAAACAATCATCATAACCCAGAAAATTTGAATTCTTGTATTGTGGATTTGTGATCATCTAATTTAGTTTTTATTGAGGTACTGATTTAGGTCACTGATCCCTCAGATTGTAAAATATGCTCTCGGGAACTTTTGAACTGCGCTCGCGCAATTGATTTTATTACTGTTTTTAATAGATGTGATTAAGCATTAAACTTCACCAGATTTGGCTTACTGCTTAAACATTTTTGTCCTAAAAATAAAAATACGTGATATTCGTCAGTATTTTTTCACAGCACGTCACGAGATTTTGAACTACGGGACGACAAATTAATATTTTGAAGTTTTTTTCTTTACAAACTTATAAAAATACTAACAAATTTGGCTTGGTCAATATTTTTTTCAAATTTAATTTTTTCTGTAAAAAAATTGTGTAAGACTTATGCTATTTTTTTCGTTTTTATCTGATTTTAAATCATTTATATTTAGATCAAATAAAGTGTAAAAACTTGGCTAAAAGTCATACGGGAAGAATGGTACACATTTCCAGTATGTTTTGAAGCATTAACATTAAAGATTGAATAAGATTTTTCATTGAAATTAGAGATTTCCGAAACATGAGTAAGTTAGTGCATTTTATATGCACACTGCACACATCCAATAACTTGTAAGATAAAGCTGTGCGGGTGAAAAAGGGGGCCTATTGAACACCACTGTAAATTTTTCAAAAAATCGATTTTTTTTTAGGCTTAAAAAATACTTTGAACCTTTTAGAATATGGGGAAAAATATTTCATACCTCAAAGTATTTTTTTTTTCTTGTAATTTCGAGCTCTTCCCCAAGCGCGTCTATAATGTCTATAATGCATTTCAAAACTTTAAATACGTTTTTCTCGAAACACGATTTTTCAAAACGGCACGCAGCATAACTCCAACAATTTTCATTCTTTTCATTCGAATTTGTTACAATATCTTTAAAATAAGATTTTGAAGAGAAATACGTAGGGGATTTTCGATAAGTTAATTTAATCATTATTTATTAACAAATGAATATCTTTTTTTGTTGAATTTTTGTTGAAAATTTAACGATTTAATTCAAATACTCGCCAATCACACAAAAATCAATATTTTTAAAATCCCCTAGGTACGTATTTCTCTAGCTATAAGCATGTACAATAAGTGTTTTTTTTTTCTAAATCCAAATTTGCAGCAGCTACACTGCGTGCCGCAGAGCGTCTCAAATTCTATGTGTCTCGCGAAAATGGCTGTGGTGCCGTCATTTGTGAATATTTTTTTATAATAATTTTCTATTTTGTTACTTAAATATACGTTAAATAACTTCCTCCAATATTATAATTTTATTACCTTTCCTTCCACCCAAAAAAAAAAATGACAAAAAAACACGTTTTTTTAGGCTGTTACAGTGGTGTTACCCCTTAGTATAAAGATCTTGTGATTACATACCAAAAAAATAATTTGAGTTTAAAATGAAAAATAATCTATGGTGTCAACGCACAGCTTTGACTATACCTGTTGAAAATCGGAGTGCAGCAATAAATAGTGATTTTTTTAAATTTCTGATCGAATAATTTACTTTTAAATAGTGGATTATGCTTGGTGTTTTTGTATAACGCGCGAAACAGTGTTTTTTTTTTCTTTTTTTTTTGTCCACAATGTGATGTAAATGTAATAATTTCTATTGTATCATCGCACTACTTTGTCGGCAATGAAATTTTCTCTCTCTTTTTGTCAATAAACAAGGATGGCAAAATTATTTAATCTTTCACAAATGATTGATTAAGAGCCATTACGCATTGTCGACTAGTCGCCGGCGACTCGGTCGACGGCGACTGTGAGTTACTATAGTTTAAATAAGTGTTTACGCACTTAGTCGTCGGTCGCCCGGGCGACTCGAAGTCGACGAACGACTCGCCGCGACTGTTGGACTTGGAATACTGTCGCTCGGCAAGTCTCCCGGCCGAGTTGCCTATGTTTTGGTCGCCGAGAGACTGAGTCGCCGGCGACTAGTCGACAGTGCGTAATGGCTCTTACAACCGCTTCAAAATAAAGACACATTTTCTTATTATCTTGAAGATTAAAACTTTTGATTCTATTAAAATCCCCCTTCTTTGCACATTGGAGCATTTATCTATATTTATTCGCTTTCGAATAACTTGAAAATGGCAGAACTAATTTAGACAAGTTATAGGTCGTAGCTACTAAAATTTCCTCTTTGCGTGTTGCAACATTTATGTTTTTGGCTTCGTCTCGCATAATCTGAAAACAACTGGACCAATTGCGATGAAACCTTTTATTCAGTATCTTTTTAATTACGTTATAGGCTATTCAAAGCATTACTTTTAAATTGCTTTTGAAAATATATCTAAAGACCTTGAAAGGAGCGTCACGGTAACTTCGAGTTGCCCTAAGTTCGTGATACGCGGTGCTGCAAAATTTTAATAAAAAAATAAAAATCGTTCGTTTCTTTTTACCGCATGTTTTTTCTTTCTCTTACCGACAGCAACGAAATGGATTTGCAAAAAAATACAAAACTGCCTTCAATAAACATTACACCGACTCTGAAGCAGTACCAAGACTTGTCTATATCCTTTATATTCATATTGTAGGATGCAGGCTACATAATAATAATAATAATATATATTTGTTCCATTAAAAACCTACATAGGTTATAGGAAAGGTCAAAATTACATAGATATGATTACAAACATACATTGTTAAAAAAATCATCTTGTGTAAAAACTTTTTTAAAGTCGTTTTGAACTTAACAATATTATTAATATTTTTTATATGATTTGGCAGATGATTGTAGATCCTTGCACAATTGTAAGAAGCGCCTTTAATGAACATAGTCAAGTTCGGTTTCGGTAGCAGAAGTAAATCTTTATGCCGTGTACTATAGTCGTGAGTTCTCAAGCCATAACTTTCCAAATTTGTATGAATACTAGTCTTATGGCTGAATGTCATGCGCCTTTTCCTTAAAAAAAAAAACGAGTGCATATAGTATAAGCTGCATCCTACAGAGACAAAATAGAGAATTAAACGGACTGAAATTTCTCAATTTTTTTAAAATTATTTTTCCAGTAATCCCCATACCCTGAAACATCACATACATATTTTTTTTAAATATAAATAAAAAATCATGCATTTACGGGATATGGTGGTGTTTTGGACAGCCCTATAAAAATATGTCGGCATCGCGGTCTATCAACATTATATAGAGAGCCAGCCAATGTTTTCGATCTAAGAGAGCGTATGGTAGTCCGACAGAACCAATTAAGCGTAACGAGATTCGGATTTAATCAAACTATTTATAAATGCCGTTGTTGTATTGGTACACCTGATGAATATGTATATGCAATGTCTGTAGTACTCTGTTCTCTCTGTTGGTATCTCTGTATAAACAGGGCGTCATGCTTCGATCACCGGATCGTCAATAGTCTTTATTATTTACCTTCATCGGATCGATACACTGTGTCCAGGAATTCGGGACGTTATTACAGTATCAGCTGAGCCGTTTGAACGGGGAATTGCGCTCAGGGCATAGCAAGCTAATATGGCGTCCATCTAGAGTTGGGTAACTCAGATCTGAACCGGTTCAAAGAGCCAACTCCGACAGAAGATCCGTGAGAGCCGACTCACTTTGTTTTTGAGTCGACGGATTAACGGATCCGCATAACTCAGTGAAACACTTAACACACAGAAGCACATTTTACACTTACGTATCAGTTCTTGCTTTGATGCAGCTCAAATGACTCGTGCATCACATGTTTGGCTATGCATTCTTGATTCTATACAGATCGTGATATGATTGACTGAACTAGGTAACTCAGTGGCAGACTGCAGTAACATATTCGGAACTCGGCTCTTTTTGAACCGGTTCAGTGAGCCGGCTCACATACGGGATCCAGATGCAAAGATGCAGATCACTAAAAAGACCCGTTTTTCCCATCTCTACGTCCATCATCTCTCAAACGATAGCTTCTGGCGCCGCTCTCTTAAAGGTACACACCCACTGAATCGGATCGGATCGCCTCGGCACGGCAGTTTATACGCCCACTGGATATCGATTCGAGCTGACTAGTGTGTGGAAACTCATTTAACTTCATGTATCCCAAAACTGTCTAGTCGATTCGATCCAAGTCAGTGGGTGAGGACCTTCATGCCACTTTCGCACGGCCCCTGTATAGTTTATTTGACACACACGCACTCACACTATTGGCGTTGGTCGGATAGCGGAATCTAAAATTTCGACGTTTCGTATAATTTCGAACCGTTTGGCAGCATTTTTGAAAATGTTTATATAGTTTATAATTGCTTGTATCTAAATTATAAGAATTTTTTTAAATCTCAATATTATTCCTGGGCACAGCGTATGCTCCATCTGTGTTTGTAACCATTATATCATTCTGATGACAAGTATAGACTGTCCGGTAAAAGTATATAAAGAAGGAATTTAATGGTCAGCTTGCTTGCTTTTGGATCAGACGACTGCCGTGGGTTCGAATCCCACCTCTACTCATGGACAGTTTATGATTTTACAGTAAAGGAAGATTTGGTTGAGGATCAATAAATAAATAAGCTTTACCAAAGTTTTGCTAATGGTCAACGTTTCGAAAAATATATTTTCATCTTCAGGGCCTTAAACTGGTCGAATGGTGGTAAATTGTTCTAATAGTATTCGACCAGCTTTAGGCCCCCTGAAGATGAAAATATATTTTTCGAAACGTTAGCCACTAGCAAAACTTTGGTAAAGCTTATTTATTTATTGATCCTCAACCAAATCTTCCTTTACTGTGACATTCTATTGGATCAACACCACCATACACGAAGACTTTGTGATTTTATTTCGACCCAGCTTTGACATATGTATATGATGAAGCCACCTCCATGTGATATTACCTTGTATATGTGCATATGCTCTACTATATTTTGACATATACAATTGGATATACCTTAAAAAAAATTAAGCCTATATAGAGTCTTGCAAAACTATATTTTTTGGCACACATCCCCACATACATAATTTTTTGAGTGATGGAACTTTCGATAGGGATAGCTGTGCTTTGACAAAAGGTAGAAGCCATGTTGTTTTGACATTTCCGTTCAGTAAGCATTGACAAATTATCATGGAAAGACTCACGCCGTGAGAACGTTTAGAAATTGTTGAAATCTATTTTCAAAATCTGGGTTCAAATCGCCAAAGTTATAGAGCACTTCGTGAAATTTATGTGGCTATAACACTACACAATAAATTAATAAATCATGTATCCTTAACCTAACTGGCCTTTCACAGTTGGACAGGTTAATTCCAATTATATGGTAACTTATGCTCTGTATAATCAATATTTTATATTAAAACGCAAAAATTTAGAGGCAAAAAGTTGTGTTTCTACAAGAAATAAAAATAATTTAAAAACTACAATTTGTACACTAGCAGTGACTCACAACGTTGTCCGCAATGCTATGATAGGAATACCAGTGTTGCCAACCCGAATTTTAGAAAATTAGTAGATGATGTGCCAAATGTTGGTAGAAGTTGGTAGAATGTTAAATGCAAAATTGGTAGATCTACCACCTCAATTTAGAAGATTTTTTAAGAATAAAAATGCATGGATTGTTCTTAAAATGTTTATTTTTGGAAATTATACATATTTTTATTGAAAAATTTTAAATGTTCTGCACTAGGCTGCCCGTTGTTTGCTATGAATCTTTTAGTACGCAACAATCCCTCTAGAGTCTCCGTGCAAATTCTATTTCTCTGGAAGGTTTTCAAATCAACCGGGAATCAGGGTCGTAACTCGTAGATGTTATATCGAGCCTTGTCTAACCATGTTATTAGTTGGAGAACATTTCAAAAGATGGCTCGTATAGCTCCAAAACACATTATGTATATGAGGGGCTCAGAGCGATAGTGGTGTAAGTCAAAAAATGTTTTCAATGTCGATTCTGAACAGTATAATAATGTATATGGGCGCGAACGGCGAACTGTTGCTGACGTTTTTTTTTGTGGTTCATGGCCTGGACTCTATGTACTATGCTTGACACATCGTCGCATGGCTCACGCAACACATCGCAACGTCGCTCGTCGATATAAAAATAATTCAAAGTGGTGATATGTCAAACTAATTAAAAAGTAGAGTTTTTTAGGGCTAGGGTGGTAGATAGGTAGACTGAAGTGAAAATTGGTAGACCTACCAAAAAGTTGGTAGACATGGCATCACTGACTGGAATACCCTAAATATAGGAATACCCTAAACATTTCAGAAAAACATTAAAAAAAAACTTGTTAGCCAAGGCTCACTATAAGTTGAACGAGTTTTTATAATTCTTTTAAAATTCTTTTGTCGACGCTATTTATGTACATTTGTACCAAACAAATAAAGATCTCTATCTATCTATCAATCTATAGAAATTTACGTTTTTGGAGGAAAAAATTCAAGAAAAAAACCAATTATAAAATTCGAGGTACTGTATTGTATAGGGGGGGGGAGCTTTTTTTGCGTTTTAGGGACGCGGTCGATGCGATTTTTGAAACAGGCCATCGGCTCCAAAATATTAATCTGTATTTAAAAAAAAAACCTATGTGAAGATTTATAATAAAGTGACAAATATTCCACATAGATACTCGGTTTTGTTTTGTGGCCTCAGATACCAGTTACACAAACACAATGAGTTTAATCTGTACAAATTGAAAACACGGCCATTTGTAATCCGTCGGACAATACAATGGTGTGTACGTTAGTTACCAAAAGAAGATTAGCATTACCCCAGTATTATGGCATTACCATACCGGTAATGTTCACCGAATCACATGTGACTGCTTACTGCACTCACCGTCACGATCAGGGAACCCATTTTATAAACTTAACAAAAGCTCATAATATACTGTAGCCGCCTTGCCTAATCGCTGCAAATTGCAAGGAATTGGCTATTCTCAAGATTACTAAAATACTATAGAAAGTTGAGAGTAAGAAGCTATAAGCATAGTCAGGTTAGTGATTGGTTGAGTCGATTGCCTACGTCACTGGATATCGGATAACCATGGCTTTTTCACGTGACACTTTTTCCAACTGTTTGGAAGAAGCCTCCTGTGACGTCACAAGCGTATTTCCCCCGTCCTCTCGCGTCTCGCCTAGACACATCTTCAACAATGCTAACGCCCAACCTCAGTTTCTAGTAATCTTGGGTTATTCTCAAACTTGGACGCGAAAAATTTCGCAATTCTCGGCGATCTCTTTAACCTTGAACCATACGTCTATTCTTTGGCAGAAACTATTAAAAAGACTTGGAACTTTTGAAATAACACTTTTATAAATAAAAACAAGTTGATCAAATGCAAGCTATACTTGCACAATTAAAGTTCCAACACCTAAAAACTAACCTTAGAGTAACCCGAAGAAGCCCATTTCAAATAGGCTTCGTGCGGTAATGAATTTCAACATGTAGACAAAATTTCGTTTAAATCAATGAAATCTGTCGAGAGTTATTGTCCTAACAATTTTGTGACAAATTTCTATCTTCTTTATTATATAACTTTTAATTATTCTATTTACGACAAAAAGTTTTTCTAGTAAAGTTTTAAAGAATTTTATTCTAAACAAAAAAGTTTTTAACATTTTATTTGCAAGATGTACCGTAACGAAGATATTGGACAAAGACTAGCATCCCTTGTTCAAGATGGCCGACCTCGAAAACGCCGTTTTAAAAGAAAACCTTGTCCTACCCAAAATGTCTATTTACGACAAAAAGTTTTTCTAGTAAAGTTTTAAAGAATTTGATTCTAAACAAAAAAGTTTTTAACATTTTATTTGCAAGATGTACCGTAACGGAGATATTGGACAAAGACTAGCATCCTTTGTTCAAGATGGCGGCCAAATTGGGTAGCCGCCGACTTCGAAAACGCCGTTTTAAATGTACACCACCCCCCTCTACACGATGATAAAGAAAACCTTGTCCTACCCAAAATGCAAGGTTAAATGCGTAATTTCAATAAGCTATAATGATTATAACAACAATTGAATTCGACTAAAAAAGAGGGATCTACATGTCTCTGAAAAGGATAAAACAATGTTTTCTCTCGTTTTACAGTCACCTTCATCAACATGCAATGCGAAATCGGCGGAATTTTGTCTCTATTATAATAACTAATAAAAACCCGGGTCGCAGTGCCAAAACCCTGCCGACAATATAGTGTATTTGCTAATACAGGTATTGTGGCTTTATTAAATGAAATTAAGTTTGTTTTTGGACAAAATAAAAAAAAAATTGAACCCCTTAATACACCCCTTACAATAATAATTTTATTAGTTGAAATATTGTTATCAATCGAACATCTGCACCAAATTAAATACGACCTTCAGTAAGTAAATTCGTATACGCAAACTAGTGTTTTCATAAAATTTGTAAGTCCGGTCCTGTAGGGCCGATTTGCTTATAATTTCAGGAGCACTTTTTAATTGCTACTAAAGGGTTAAATATCAATTTTGAAACGATTCTGAGAATTTTTTCGGTATTTTTCGGCCCAAAAACTTTTTTCAACCCCTAAAAACTACCCTTAAAATGACCCGATTGGGCCCATTTTAAATAGGCTTCGTGCGGTGATGGATTCCAACATGTATGCCAAATTTCGTTAAAATGAATTAACTCCTTCGAAAGTTATTGCCCGCACATATAAATATATACATACGTATAAAAATATATATATATATACATATATATATATAAACATTTTTAAAAATGGTGCCAAAGTGTTTAGGAGGTTATGAAACGTCGGGAAATTTTGGTCCGACCCCTAGGTCCCGCCATCCGACCAACGCCAATAGTGTATGTTGCCATATGGCAAATACACTAATAAGACATCCAATTGCTTACAGGTTAGGAGTGATGATTCCAAAATGAAGAGAAACTATCTTTCTTTGTGTTCAATTTTTTTAAAATTAGTTTTATTATAAAACTGTTATTTTGAACAATCGTTTAATAGTTTCTACAAATCAAGGCGCGGCTTAACCAGTTGTAGTAGAAAACCGCATCAAAATATTACGGAAGTTGTTACTAGTTTGTTGAACCGACTTTAAAGAGTTGGATTTCCAGTTAAGGAGTGAACTTTTTTTGGTACAATGCAAGGATCTGTGAGGACTGTTAACACTTCTCATATTCTATTCAATAAGTGTAAACACAAAGTTTAAATAAATAAGCCAGCTCTATTAATCCAGATGACTGGCAAACATGCTGATCTTTATTCATACTGAACCCTACAGCTGACCACACAACGAAGGTGTGAGTCACGAACACAGAGGACATAGGCTTTTTCATGATTTATGCCTCCACAAAAACGAGTGCACAATATAGTTCATTTTTTGGACACTTATAGCGCTGATGTTCGGGAATTACTAAAGTCTCTAGATTTGACAGAGTACCGCAATCGTCCACCATTTTGAAGCAAACGATTCGATTGCAAGAATTAAAAGGTTTCGTAACTAAGGAAAAAAAAACCCGGGTCGCAATGCCAAAACCCTGCCGACAATATAGTGTATTTGCTTATACAGGCAGTGTGGCTTTATTATGCAAACTTAAGTTGGTTTTTGGGCAAAATAAAAAATTTGACTCCTTAATACACCCCTTAAAATAACATTTTTTTTCTTAACTGCAATATTATTATCAATCTAACGTCTACACCGAATTAAATACACCCTTGAATAAATAAGTCACTTTCTACAAATTAGTGTTTTCAAAAAATTTGTAAGTCCGGTCCTGTTGGGCCGATTTTATTAAAATCTTAGAGACACTTTTTAATTGCTACTAACGGGTTAAATAGCAATTTTGAAACGATTCTGAGAATTTTTTCGGTATTTTGGGGCCCAAAAACAGTTTTCAACCCCTAAAAACTACCCTTAAAATGGCCCGATTACGCCCATTTTAAATAGGCTTCTGGCGATGATGGATTTCAATACGTGGACCAAATTTCGTTAAAATCAATTAAGTCTTTCGAAAGTTATTGCCCGTACACACACACACACACACATATATATATATATATATATATATATATATATATATATATATATATATATATATATATACATATATAATATATATATATATATATATATATATATATATATATATATATATATATACATATATATATATACATATATATATAAACATTTTCAAAATTTCAAAAATGGTGCCAAAGTGTTTAGGAGGTTATGAAACGTCGAGAAATTTTGGTCCGACCCCTAGGTCTCGCCATCCGACCGACGCCAATAGTGTATGTTGCCATATTTGTATATTATTGTATGTACCGGTCAGAAAGGCAGACCAGTCTACAAAGACTGATTTCTGACGATTTGCGCTAAGCAATAAACGCTATTATTATTATTATTTTTATTATTATATGGCAAATACACTAATAATAACAAGTTCAAAAATAGATATCGATGGCATATAATCATTTTCTTATTTAAAAATGCGTAAGTTACACAAATTATATTATGTCACAAGGGTATAATGGATTCCGATACTCGTTAAATCTACTAATCTAGGAACTTTAAGACGTTGATGATGCCGTTTTACGAAGCATCCACACTCTATGTATTAGTGATATGAATCGATTACAAATTTGAGAACCGGTTTTTACATATTGCTTTGAGAAAAAAAGCGGCATTTTTAGGTATTTTAGGTTTTTATGTTACTTTTTAAAGAAAGAACAAGACATTGAACATTTTTACCTGATAACAAACTAAAACCTTTTGAAAAAACTCGAGAAACGACAGAACTGAGTGAAATCTGTCAACAGTGTTGCCTGACGGCTGCAAATGGTGCAGTAATTCCCCGATCAAAGACATTATAAACTTGGTCTGACTTTGGTGTTCGGATATAGGTACGAATTAATGAAACACAAGTGAGTCCAAAAATAATCGGTTTTAGTAAAGAAAACCTGGTATTTTTTAGGTTTTTCTAAAACCTGTTCACATCACTCGAGCTATATTTTATTCACCAAAACAAAGACATGTTTTAACATTGTGTTATATCTGTACTTCGTGGTGTGAGTCCCAAAAATTTACTTTCAAGCTTTTAATTCCGTATAAAGAATCTTAGGAGCACTGGAAACTATCAAAAACAACGATTTAGTCACTTAAAAATTTTGTTGTTGAATTTCGAGAACTATTAAATTGAAGATGGGAGCATAGCTACAAGAATAAATAACCAGATGTATAAAGCTCTATTACGCGTTTTATTTATTTATCTAGTGGAATTTTATCAATTAATTGACTTTTTTTCTTTTTTGTCCTTGGTAATTAATATAAAAATGATTTTTCGGGAAAAAGAACTTTTTAAGTAAACACTTATTTGTTATTTATAGCGACGTTTGTATTTTAATAATTCAATTACAGTTATAAAGCTTGAAAAAAGTCCCAAGGAAGGGACGAAACGTCGCTATAAATAACAAATAAGTGTTTATTTCAAAGGTCCTTTTTCCCGACAAATCATTTTTATATTTATCAATTAATATTTTTTCGATCCCTACGCTGCAAGGTTCCTCAATCGCTTTATAACATAAGTGTACGGATCACAATTTCTACTTCATACTAGTTTTGCAATACATATTTTTTCCTTTCAATTTATCTTACAACTGAAGTAAGAATAAAATGTCGCAGTATACGTACTTAATTAAAGGCTTTAAGGCTATATTCTCGGACAGTGTCGGGTAAATACGGCTAGCTATTTAAATAACTATAACCTACACAAAAATCAACAGACAGACGCCGTTGCCTTTGCATTTCAATAGAGTTAAATCCTTGCGTTCTTAATTCTTTAGACTCGTTGAGAGGTTGGGCGGGGATTATAATATAGTGTACATCATCTGACAACTCCCTATACCTACATAAATAATGATATGTTTGTTTTATAATCGTATTCAAATTTTTCTTTTAAGGGTTACCGTTGTTTCTAAGAGTCATAAATTAATCCGCAATAAATACTCATCCAGTTAATGAACGATATTATTCGTGACTCCGGTGAATCTTAAAAAAAAGATGTAATTTGAATTTTAATAAAAACTTCAATAGGTTTCTTAAGACTAGAATTGAAAGATCTTAACTTATATAAATTCCCTGAAGAGATGACAGCGTGTTCTATTTTCTTAATATAAATATGTGCGTTTAGAATTAGAGAGAAATCTTACAGAAAGGCCTGTGCTTAATGCGCATCAAGTTGCATGGACCAACTTACATTTTTTTAACTTTTTCAACGCCAATCGTTTGTTCTACGTTTGTACCTGACGCCTGCAAAATTTCAGCGTTTGTACCTAAAAAATAAAAAAGTTATTAGCAATACTAGGTGGCCAGCCAACTTGACGTCAAGTTGTATGGACCACGTCCTAATAACCACTTTTTTTCAACTTTTTCAACGCCAATCGTTTGTTCTACGTTTGTACCTGACGCCTACAAAATTTCAACGTTTGTACCGAAAAAATAAAAAAGTTATTAGCAAAAGTCACTAATAAATGTACACTACTGGCCAAAAGTAAGAGACTAAGTTTTTTTTATTCAAATTTACGGACAAATTACTTTCGGCCAGTAGTGTACATTTATTAGTGACTTTTGCTAATAAATTTTTTATTTTTTCGGTACAAACGCTGAAATTTTGCAGGCGTCAGGTACAAACGTAGAACAAACGATTGGCGTTGAAAAAGTTAAAAAAATGTAAGTTGGTCCATGCAACTTGACGCGCATCTGTGCTTACTAAGTCAGCAGGATCTAAATATCTATTCGACAGAGGAAAATGAACTGCGTTATGTCTGTACTGCTGGTTATAGAATATTTTCTGTAGGTATATAGAGTTCATCTTCTGGAACCTGGAGCAACGGTGGGCAACCTCCGGTCCATGGGCCAACTGCGGCCCGCAAAATCTTTAGAAGTTATAAATAAATATTTTTCGATGTAATTCGCCTAGTTTAAATAGAATATTAAACGCACATAGCAACATGTGTGATGACAAGCATTAATTTTTACAAGTAAAACCATATTACGTAACCATGAAAATGAATAACAGACTTCATAATATTTATTACTAGTCGTCACCTGCGTCACCGCATGCTTTAACAGAAATTTTATTTAATTTATTATAATACTAGCGGCTCAGTCCGGCTTCGCCTGGGTGTAAATGTAATATATAGGATATAAAATATGAGAATCATTATCATTAAATTCTCAACGTGTATTGAATTTGCGCGAATTCAATCGCTTTTATTTGTAAATGTTAAAAAATCGAAGAAAAATCTTATTTCCCTAAAAGAAATTTAAAAAATTCTGTTGATCCGATCGCTACCAAACTTCAGAAGATCACCCGCTGGGCTAATCTAAAGATTGTCTGAAAATTTCATCAATTTCATCTATCCGTTTGGAGTCCATAGATTATATATACATCGTCTTTTATCTAAATAGATTATTAAAATGTAAAAAGTGGTTATTCGGACATAACGATAATAGTTGGACATATAGTATCGCGAAGTTTTTTGTAGTTATTGATATGTTCTTTAATATTGTAGAACATACTTTTGTTCTATCATCAATAGTTTCCGCAGCGCATGCGACGAAAGATGTTTTATGGCATTTTTTTTACACCTTGGGTTACGTTACTAAAGTTTTAGTAAGGATCCCTAATATTTTCTAGCAATAAATATAGCCTATGTTACTCAGGGTGAATGTATAGCTTTCTAATGGTGAAAGAATTTTTTAAATCGGCACAGTAGTTTTTGAGTTTATTCATTACAAACATTCACACACACACAAATACAAATCTTTCCTGTTTATAATATTAGTGTAGATAAGTACTTATATCAAATTTCAATATTTTTGAAGTTGGAATGGTCCTGTTGCCCAATTGGCTGGAATTTTTTATATTACATTGATTTTGATAATTGCCTGTTTCTTCTACTTTTAATCCATAGATTAGCTGCTAATGACCTCAGAAATTGTCGCACGTCTATAGTCTCTATGTCATTATGTCTCTATCTGCTCTCTCTAGAGACCATACTAGAGTTGGGTAACTCAGATCTGAACCGGTTCAAAGAGCCGACTCCGACAGAAGATCCGTGAGAGCCGACTCACTTTTTTGAGCCGACGGATCAACGGATCCGCATGACTCAGTGAAACACTTAACACACAGAAGCACATTTTACACTTACGTATCAGTTCTTGCTTTGATGCATCTGTCAGCTCAAATGACTCATGCATCACATGTTTGGCTATGCATTCTTGATTCTATACAGGCCGTGATATGATTGACTGAACTAGGTAACTCAGTGGCAGACTGCAGTAACATATTCAGAACTCGGCTCTTTTTGAACCGGTTCAGTGAGCCGGCTCACATAGGGAATCCAGATGCAAAGACCCGTTTTTCCCATCTCTAGACCATAGGATTATACCTACACTAAAAATTAAATGTATATTTTTTTTTTGTAATTGACTCTTTCCATGCCAAATAATTTATTAATTAAGACAAATCCTATTTAATCGGTTGACACAAAACCGATTAAAGTGAATGCAACATCAAAAAATATTAAACGGAACGTAAAGTGTGACAGAGAGCGATGTTATGGATAAACACGGGATCAAGATAAAGATGCACTGAGCTATATCAAACGTTATTATCTTTCGATAGCTGATACGTACAAATTGGATATGACACAAAATAAACTTATCTTCAGTATCCACTTTACCTTACAATGTCTTTCTGTGCCTTCGTACTCCTCCAGAGCAGTGTTTCTCAACCAGCGGATCGCGGAAAAATCGTAATAATTGTTTTGGATTGCAATATCTACCATGAAAAATATCTATAACAAATTTAATATGCATAATTTAAGATTTCTAGCGGACCCATGCGAATACTTCACACTGTTAGTGGTCAGTTACGTAATATAATAATAATAATAATAATAATCATAATGCGTTTAACGTCCGTTTCTCGACTTTATGTCATAACAGACGCCATTCGCACCATTACTATTTTCCATCTACCACACTTCCCGTTATTTTTCTACATTTTTAAAACTTCAACTTATGCAATTAGCAATGGGCGAATGAAGGAATTATAGGAAATTAGGATAAGGTAGGTAATTTTTGAACTAGGAGTTTGATAGGTAATCGGCCATGGCCTCAAATAAGGAACCATCTCGATATTTATCTGGAGTTAATTGAGGGAAACCATGGAAAACTTCAATCAAGATGGCCGGTACAGGAATTACCGTTTCTCGGCGAGAGGCAGTAGGAAAAAGTCCCAGCCACATCTGCCCCCGCCGGGATTCGAACCCGGACCTCCCGAATGCGAGTCTAGTGCTGTCACCACTACTCTACCCAGCTCGGTAGTTACGTAATATAAAAGGTCGGAAATAAATTTTATTCTATTCTATTCAGAGACTAGATTGCATCCAGATGGCGACATTTGTTTTTTCAGAATGTTATTTTCTGTAATGAAATTGTTAAAATTTTTAAACTGTAATTTTTAATGAAAACATCCATTTTAAGATATTAACTTATTTTTCGTCATTAGAGAGAAAAATAATCCCCAAAATGGCGTATCAAACATTAATTTTGATACTGTATTAAGGAAGATATTTCATACCGGCAAAAAACCACCTTTGAGAAATAACATATACATTGAAATTTTCTGACGGTGTGTTTTTCATTAATTTGCTGTTTTTGGTATTTTAGTGCAAAAGCGATATATTTATCGACATTTTGTCACTTCTTTAAGGCCATGTACGAAATGTTTGTGGAGACAAAAAAATCGTATTTTTTCAGTCTATCGTATCAGATCGTTAAATTTATTTTACCTACTTTTGTTGATAAACTTAGTGCTAATTAAGCGATAGTCGACAGTCATGGCATCGCAAAGAATTTAAAAATGATGATCGGGAAAAAAATAGAAAATTAATTTCTTTAAAGTGGTAAATAGACAAAATGGTGTAGACTTTATGGTCAATGATTATCGATTAGTTTGATTTACGTATTGATTCCGAAGGTAAAACTTGAAACAAAAAGAGATCGTCGACCTTGTCACAATAATATCTGCGTCCATGAAACAAAATTGTTCACGCTGTATTTTTGCTTTGTACTTCGTAATAATATATTTGAAGCATATTATCTATGTAAACCTGACTTAACAAATAGATACCGTAATATTACGTAACAAATAGTTTCTGGCATATATGCTTTTTTAATCATGAATTAAATTGCATTTCTTAGAAAACGATTTTAGGATAAATTTTAAAATATACATGATATAGTATGTTTAAGGCTGTCGGAACGCTCTGAATTTAAGCCAAAAATAGAGCTTCGGCTGTCAACTGATTGTAGACTTATTCGTCAACATTCTGCAAACATTATTTCTCTATAAGGAAGATAAAGGACAAATCTAGGTCTCTAATGGACTACTTCTGTAATTTATGTACGATTTACTAGAAAAAAGTTGGCATTAATTGTGCTAAAAAAACACACGTTTTCAATATCACATCACGACCTTATTCGTACTTATTTCACAAAACCGTTCCATCACAAACCTAAAGTGACTCTTCCTTTTTCGGAAACCTTCAAAATATTTTCAAAAATTAGAGTAATCAACTGAGTAATCAACCTCGCCCCTTACCGCTGGGTCTCAGCACAAACAAAATTCAGAGCGTTCCGATAGCCTTAAGTGCTCCAATATAACTGAGGTTAACTGTGACGCCAAAGAAGTATAACTTCAAACATGCACCCACTTTTTATTTATATATTATGTGACTTAGTTTGGCATAAACACTTTTGTCGTGTTGCCACAGATATTATAGCGCCTCGATTCCGAACCAATTCCATTTCATCGTAGTTTACTTAAGAGGTTTTGTGTACAGTAAAAATAAAAAGTAAGTGAGAGCTTTTGTATTTCTGTGGCATCTCACGCACGTACACTCACCTAAACAAGTCTATTCACCGGAATTAGTCACGTTCCGGCACGTTTGCCGGAGACGCCGCCACAAACACGCCAATTTATACACTCACAACGTCTTAACGCCTATAAAAAATTACCGAGAATGTCCGGTCCTACATTTAGGACGGCGGGCGCGCACTGTAAGTAAAGAGAAGATTGTTTATAACGCGTCATCAAGTGACGGCGGCGATGCGACGCTGTTTTTCAGTTTCATTTGTTTCGTAGCGTGCTTTTTGTTTTGACGTGTACACAGCCATCTTTCTGTAAGCGATGATTGATTTAACTTCGTATTTTTTTTCATAAATGTCCTGTGCCAGAAAAAAACACGTTGGTTTCAATAATTTTAAGATATTTTTTGTATCATTTTCGAGAAACTTAAATTTTGTTAAGAGAATTTGAAGAAACATTATAACAGACACAGCTTCTCGAATCTCTGAGTTGGAGCTCCACTTTTTATCGATTGTATTTATCTGCTATTGGCCAATAAAACATCTTTTTAATTGCTGATTAATAAACGCGATATATTTTTATGAATCCAACGAACGTATAGCGATAAATAACAAATGAAGATACAATGACATGATATATGGATGACAGCTTCATTATTGTAATGTCAATTTTCGCATAATCAACAATTCAATCTGCTAGTTGAGGTACCAATTGCATAACGTTGATGTTTTGACACATGTAATCAATAATACCACGAATTTCAGAAGCTGCAAGTTTTGCGAAAATAAGCTACCGGTTTGATGATATTTATGAATGAAATCAGAAAAAATCGTCCCTTCTGAGAGCTTCCGTGGCGTGCGCTGAGTAAATAGTTAAAGTTACACAAAAATATTGTATGGTGGAATAGTTCCTTTTAAAAAGTTCTAAAAAAAGTCAGCAATAACCATTTTTATGATTTTCAAATTTGGTCTAATCGAATGCTTTAATTGCGAATGTGTTTTTACCGACATAGTATTAATCCTTATTTAAATAAACTAGCGGTACCTGTGCGAATAATTCGCACTAAAATTTGTTTCTAATTTCTCACACTCCTCATAACTTTCTTCTTTTTGTTGTATTACATTACGAAGCTCAGTGACGGTTCAAAAACATATTTTTCTAAAACTGTCATATAGAGGCGCAAGTATCGAAAACGTTGAGCTGAAGCGCCACTATATGAAAAGTATTGATACATACGTGAGTTGATTTGAAATTGAACAAAAGAGTTACCGACCGTCAATCATATTGACGTTGTTTCAAAATCAAAGCCGTCAGATGGCAGCATTGCTGTATTGTGTCTTAATGTATATCTATATATATAATTTTAATAATTAATAAATTTACAAAAACAAAAGCAATAATAAATTTTTTAGTTGTTGATGTCAGTAGAGCAAGCGATTATCTATAAAATGATATAAAATTTATGTGGAGCAATTGTGTGGTTTTTTCGAAAAAGGGAGGCAAACATCTTAACCTTAGCGTATTAATATATATGATATTCTGTTAGTCATCTTAAGTATTTAATTTAACCAAAATTGCCATTTACACCATTTAATTTAGATTATTAGGTGACTTACAAATCCGGGCGACATAAAGTGTCTGTCTGTGATTTCGGAATAAAAACCTAAATTCGCAATTTTTTCGCGGACTAATCTCCGAAACGGCTAAACCGATTGTAATGGCGCTTCGCAGACATGTTAGTGATCTAATTAGAATGGTTATAGATTTAAAATTAAAATCTCGCCGCAGCCTTATATAGTAATAATAAATAGCCGAGGCTATTTATAATAAATTACCACGGATATTTAACCGGTTAAATAACCTGTATTTTATTTTTTTATATACTAGCTTCAAATAACTCGACAGTGTCTCTGCGATGTAGCAAAAGAGTTTTCAACATGAAAAATTAATCCATTTTTACAGTTTGCTATAAATAATAAAAATGTTTTACTTTTAGTAAAATAAAAAAAAGTTTGTGTTATGTAAACTTCGTAGGAAGCTATTTTTTCTCACTAACGAAAGATTTGTGTCAATGGTTTATTGGAAAATGGCGCCAACTGAAACGTGTGCAATAATTAAATGTTTACGTTTGAAAGTAAATACTAACCTTTACCCGCGGATTCGTTCGCATTAATTATGATTTCAACAGAAAGACTGCAGAAAGCATTGTCGAAAAATTTGTTTTGACAATGACTTTAGATTGTGATCATAATTAAAGTTTTTATACCTACATGCAGGGACAGTCTTAAAGCCAATTCAGACTAGCCGTTCTCGGTTACGATTCACCGGTCCGGTTGGGAGCTCGACCAATCAGGGCGTAGTCGTTCCCGATTGCGGTTCGGTTCGAGCGTTTAGGTTCAGCTCTAATTTCAACCGGACCGTTCGCAATAAGAACGCTTGCTGGAGTCACGTGACTAGCCACTTGTTGTTGACGTTTAACTACACATCAAACGTCAAATCATATTTCGAAATTGCGCATGCGCACCGAGAATAATCGTAGAATCGAATCGGGATAGTGTGAGCAGCCTAGATTAATCAAAAACCGAACCGGACCGGTGAATCGTAACCGAGAACGGCTAGTCTGAATTGGCTTTTATGTCGTTGTCAAAGTCACTATCATGTGGAATATTAGATTTTGCTCACACAAAAACAAATGACAGATTTATATAAAGAAAAATCGCTTTTCAAGCTAAATTTTGATGAAAAAGCCAAGAAAAATGTTGTTTCAAATGGAAATTGTCCAAAAAAAAAAGTATGTTAAATACATGTATACACAGTTTGAAAAAAATATCGTTTCAATCGATCAATTATTTTTCAATCAGAATCGATTTGAAGTTCCACAATGCTTTTCTTATGGAGAAAAATGTAAATTCTAAATTCTAAAGTCATCAGATTTTCTGACAATGCTCTCTGCAACCCAGCATGCAAGTACTTGATTTGTTTGGGTACTATCAGAGCAATATTGCTTTAAAATCGATTGAAACGTTCTTCAAGTATCTAATGCTATAGTGTCTATATATACAAAAGACGATATATGTATGTATGTTGTCTACGGACTCCAAAACGGCTGGAGCGATTTTGATGAAATTTTCAGTCAATCTTTAGATTAGCCCAGTGGGCGATCCTGTTAAGTTTGGTAGCGATTAAATTAACAGGTTTTTTTTTTTGTTTTTTGGTAATTCACAATTGAAAGCGATTGAATTCGCGCAAATTCAATACACGTTGAGAATTTTTTGATAATGATTCTCATCTTTTATGGCTATAGATAATTAGTGCTATCCGTGCGAAGCCGGGCCGCTAGTAACATTTAAAATCAAAAATTGGAAACATGTTTTTTCGTCTAAGTACCTACAAAAAAAACTTGCAAGAAAATAAAATTACAGACAGAGATCTCGTTTTACGAGAAAAATTGTATTGTTTTCGAAATTTATTTAATGACCGTTGAAAAACAGTTTGAATGAATTTCTGCAGGCTACGTAAATGACACTTGACCAATTTTAACGGTCAATTGACTTATTTAAGGCGACTTTTTGAATTTATTTCTTAAGTGAGCTGCGAACATAAATATTACATCAACAGTGTTAAACAACATCAGTAGTTGCAGTTAAATAAATCAAAGGTTACTTATTACGTTAAGATGGACGGAAACACTTAAAACAAAAATATCTTTTTTATCGTGAAGGAATAGTCTCTATATAGTAGAAGTCCATTAACCCGTTTTACAAACGTTACTAGCCGGCATCGTTCGCATTAATGTCGGTTTTGGCAGAAACCTTTGAGGACAGATTTATATGACGGATCAGCACCTGCAGCTAGGGTTACCATCCGTCCGGGTTTCCCCGGATTTGTCCTAGTTTAGAGGGCATCCGAGGAGCGTCCGGGCGTGGCTTCATTTGTAGTCCGGGTTTAAAAAATTAAAGTCTTGGGCCGCCCGCGACTCACGCACTGTGCCCGCACTATTAAAACAATTTGAAACAAACTGTAATAAGATTCTGTTTTGTTAGGTATATTAAAAATTATGATAAAAAATGACTAAATTTAATTTTAAGGTCTGAAAATAAATAAAAAGGTGATTTATGACATTTTTTATTACACTGACTATGTTTAAAAAAACCTGTTGACATGTCCGGGTTCTGGGCTCTAAAATCCAGGGTTTTCACGCGTCTTGTCCTGGTTGCCAAATTTTAGAGATGCCAACCCTACCTGCAGCCAACAACGACCGTCAGTTGGTTGCCTGTAATTTCTGTCTAGCCGTGCTGGACCGATCTCTTGTGCTAGTGATGTGCGTTCATTCATGACACGAATTTTTCAAAAATCTGTGATTGATTCAATCACTCGCAATGAATAACAAAACTTCAAGTTATTAAACATTACCACAATGACTGTAAATATATCAATAAATTAATTACTCATTCTGCTCCATTCATTTTAAATAAAAATATCTTATGAATGAGACCGAAATATATAGCAAAACGTCAGATATTAAAAATCGCCATAACAACCCTAAATTAATAAATATTTAATTATTCATTTGTGCAGGTTTGTGCTGGTTCATGCTGGTCTAGTGTGCGACATCGTGCAGAATACTGGTTGCAGATGCTGGTCTAGTGTACGCGGTCTTTCAAAGCTCTCAAAGAGATCGACAACCAAAGGTAAATAGTCGTTTTAAAATATACTAAATAAACTAATAAATCCGCTTTGAAAATTTCAAACGACAATTAAACGGAACTTTCGAATGACACCTCAAACAGCGTTGTACCTTTATTTTTTACGATTTGGTCTATTTTTATAAAAAAATATTGCATGGGAAGTCGAAGTAATTGGCGTATACCCACCCACTCACGAACAACACAGTGGTCTGTAGTGGGCCATGCTTTGCAATGTGCAACTGTAGGCCACTATCACTTGGTGTTCACACAATGGCCCATGGCTCATTTCTGCCTGGCGAAGCACTTGCGATGGACGTGGAAGTAATTACGGCCGCGGCTATTTATTTATATACTGTTTACAAGTATTATAGTATTATAAACCTAAAAGTCTCTTCATTGCTCCAGGATACTCACATTTTGGGCGATTAAAAATTTAAGTAGTATAGCACGCAACAAAAAAAGTAGGTACATGTCCCGGACAATGGGCCACTGTGTGAACACCATAGGCCACGCTACACCACGATTCCTTTGAAGTGTGTCAAAAAAACCGACAACAAATGGATTGCGCACCACGATTCACAATTGTCCGCCACTACAGACCATTACCCCCTGTACACAATGGCGATGGTCTATAATGGCCCACTACAGACCACTGTGTACTGGGGCCTTAAGAGAAGTATCGGTTAGAGAAAATAATAGCTTCTTTTCTGTGCACAAACATGTTTCGGATCGGACGGGCCTATATTTTCCAACAAGGTGTGGTCCTATAAATATGGTAATTTAATTGTTCGTCGCTAGTCAAGGCGCACCACTGACAGAACCTACAGATATCTTCTATGATTGTCCCTGAAATTACAAATCATACAGCTACTGTTCTCCCTGTTCCCTCTCTTCTTGCTACGCAGATTCTCTAGCCTGCTGCTATCTTCTCTAAACGATACTACTCTGCCTATTGTAGAGTTGGGTAAGTCAGATCTGAACCGGTTCAAAGAGCCGACTCCGATAGAAGATCCGTGAAAGCCGACTCACTTTTTTTTGAGCCGACGGATCAAACGGATCCGCATGACTCAGTGAAACACTTAACACACAGAAGCACATTTTACACTTACGTATCAGTTCTCGCTTTGATGCATCTGTCAGCTCAAATGACTCATGCATCACATGTTTGGCTATGCATTCTTGATTCTATACAGGTCGTGATATGATTGACTGGACTAGGTAACTCAGTGGGAGACTGCAGTAACATATTCACAACTCGGCTCTTTTTGAACCGGTTCAGTGAGCCGGCTCACATACGGGATCCAGATGCAAAGATGCAGATCACTAAAAAGACCCGTTTTTCCCATCTCTAATCTGTCAGCTCAAATGACTCATGCATCACATGTTTGGCTATGCATTCTTGATTCTATACAGGTCGTGATATGTTTGACTGAACTAGGTAACTCAGTGGCAGACTGCAGTAACATATTCAGAACTCGGCTCTTTTTGAACCGGTTCAGTGAGCCGGCTCACATACGGGATCCAGATGCAAAGATGCAGATCACTAAAAAGACCCGTTTTTCCCATCTCTAGCCTAAAGCCAAAAGCAATAACCGACATTGGCGTGGGTACTGAATTTGGATTTGCACTGTACATGAGAACGTATGTGACTTGTGGGTAGAGAAGGTTTGTAAGGAATTGGTCGGTTCGAGAGACGGATATTTAAAGCTGTTACATGAGAAGGACCGAGGTGCTCACAGCTGGAAGCGGCCAGTTCTGGGAAAAACCTCTCCGACAGCGTCGGCATCGCATATGTGATTGTGAATCTCTTACACCATATATATATAAATGATTGGCTGACTGTATTTATTTACAGTGGAACCTCGATAACTACTATAACATAATGGGTGGGGTCGGTATATATTAGAGTAGAGTAGATTACGGATGTCGAAAAAATATTGATATATCGATATTTTTGGGCGATATTTAATATTTCGATATATCGATATAAAATTCCGAGTATCGAAAACCGATATTTTATTCCAGTAGCAACACCGCGACTGACTATGGCCGTTCGACGTTAATTATTCTGAAAATATCGAAAACTCCACTGAAAAAGAAACATGTGTTTTTACATATATGTTTTTGGAATATAATTTTAAGAGCGTTCCAAAAACAACAACAGTGAATAAAGTGCATGTAAAACACGTTTCTTTTTCACCGGATTTTTTGATATAAAATAGCTATTCATGCAATATTTCATTCATTTCTACAACACTAGAATATTTTTAATTATTTCGATTTACACCTCAATTCATGCCGTACCAACAATTATCTGTCGAATGTCGCCTGTGGCACGCATACCATAGTTCGCTATCCCTGGCTTTATTAATTGTTCGATTAATCTCTAAAATTATCTGCTCCTAAATGTATTAGACGTTTGATTAATAAACAAAAAAAATTCTTATCGTACTCTTTGATTTCAGATAATGATTTATTATTTGATTTATTAGAAATAATGTCCGTTAATTGCTATTTGAGATTATATTAAGCTAGCCAATATGTACATTAAATTTCTTCGATTGCCAATGTTCTCTTTAAAATTGTACCGATATATCGATATTTTTAAAAAAATATATCGGTACCGATATTGATACTTGATAAAAATATCGATACGATATATAGCGATACTTTTTGGCACTTCTGACATCCCTAGAGTAGATAACTCAGTGAAATTTACTCTGAAAAGTGTACGTCAGGTTTACCATATGATAATAGACGGGCTAGTGACAGTTTTCACAAGATTAGATTTAGGTCAAAGGGAGAACATATTTATATTGTACCCGATTTAGTTTAAGACACAAGAAAATTGTACAAAACGGATAATGAAAATCGTACTTCGTTTAACAATTGTCAAATGCAGATATACTCCTATGTCACATGATCTGCTCTAATCTACGTACTTCTGACTAAGAGTCGGAACTGCTATAGTGTTTACTCCTTTACTCCGAAATTGAAAGCAATGAACCTTACTCATTTGTGTACAACAAGCGCAATAGAGTAAAACCCGGGTCGCAGTGCCAAAACCCTGCCGACAATATAGTGTATTTGCTTGTATAGGGCCGTGTGGTTTTATACTTTTATTATGTGAAATTAAGTTTGTTTTTGGGCAAAATAAAAAATTTAACCCCTTAATACACCCCTTAAAATAACATTTTTTTCTTAATTGTAATATTATTATCAATCTAACGTCTACACCAAATTAAATACAACCTTCAATAAATAAGTCACTATCTGCAAACTAGTGTTTTCATAAAATTTGTAAATCCGGTCCTGTCGGGCCGATTTTATTAAAATTGTGGGGAAACTTTTTAATCACTACCAGAGGGTTAAATTTTAATTTTGAAACGATTCGGAGAATTTTTTCGGTATTTTGGGGCCCAAAAACAGCTTTCAACCCCTAAAAACTACCCTTAAAATAGCCCGATTAGGTCCATTTTAAATAGGCTTCGTGCGGCGATGGATTCCAACATGTGTGCCAAATTTCGTTAAAATAAATTAACTCCTTCGAAAGTTATTGCCCGTACATATATATACCTATATATATATATATATATATATATATATATATATATATATATATATATATATATATATATATATATATACGTATATAAATATATATATATATATATAAACATTTTTAAAAATGGTGCCAAAGTGTTTAGGAGGTTATGAAACGTCGAGAAATTTTGGTCCGACCCCTAAGTCCCGCCATCCGACCGACGCCAATAGTGTATGTTGCCATATGGCAAATACACTAAAAAGGTAACACTTTTTGAACTGAAGTACGATACCAAACACACTGAATATAAAGATTTTGAAAGCTGTGAAGCGATCCTGAGAATAATTCGATTGGCTGAAGGGTTCAGAATAGAAACGTTATTACTGTAGTAAATTTCGCATTCGTTAGCTGATATTTCTTGAAATATATTCACATCACTACAAGCAGTTGGATGCGTGTGTCTTGATGTGTACTACGTTTCGGAACTCTCTAATTTCTATGAAAAATCTTATTCAATTTTTGATGTTAGTGCTTCAAAATAAACTAGAAATATGTACATTTCTTCCCATATGACTTTTAGCCAAGTTTTTACGGTTTATTTGATCTAAATAAACGACTTAAAATCAGATATATAAGCGAGAAAATTAGCATAAGTTTTACACAAATTTTAGTACAGGAAAAATTATATTTAAAAAAATTTATTGAGCAAGCCTTTGTCAGTATTTTTTACATAAGATTGTAAAAAACTTCAAAATGTTAGTTTGCCTTCTCGTAATTCGAAATCTTGTGACGTGACGTTAAGAAAGAATTATGACGAATATAACGTTTTTTTATTCCATTTTTAGAGCAAATGTATTTTTGAAATTTTCAAGCAGAAGGCGAACTTTTATGAAGCTTAATGATTAGTCCCAGCTAATAAAAACAGTAATAAAATGAATTTTGCGACCTCAATTCGAAATTTCCTGAGAGCATATTTTACGATCTGATGAATCAATCATCTACTTTATGAAAATCATTTCTGATCGACATGTTGACCGTCCTTGCAGTATATTTGCATCTGTGAAATTATTCTTGGTAGTATCGTACGTGATATTTGTACGGCGTGTAGTATCTACACTAACACGTATAAAGCGTTGTACTACCAACTAAATACTATGTAGTATGTGTATTTGAATACGATTTCAAGTTATGAGAGGCTCTTAAAACAAAACGCTTGTGTTGATTGCTGTTTGTGTAAACACACGTGTATACCAAAGCAGGCCCGTATTAACTTTATTTTACAAGCTTTTATTTAACTTGCAATGTATGTAATATGTTTGTTCGGGTGGAATCTTGCAACTGAATTTTAAAGCAGTTATCCTCAACCGATTGAGCTGAAATTTTGAATTCACGTTTAGTTTGGATGACAATACATGGTTAGATAAATGACGTCATTCTAAATCCAATATGGCAGACAGCCCAAGATGGCGAACTAGTTACTTTTTATGCACTTCCATGATATGGGTATCAAATGAAAGGGTATGACAAGTAGAATACAATCAGCAGTGTGACTTAATTCCAAACCAAAATGGCGGCCGACACAAAATGGCGAATCATCTATTTCTTTACAATCCCCTTGATATGGGTATCAAATGAGAGGATATGAAAAGCAGAATACATTAAACTGTGTGACGTTATTTAAATTCCATAATGGCGGCCAAAAGGCGTAGATAACTAAAAATTTAAAAATAAAATATTAGTAAAAAAACTTTTTAAAGACAAGCTTTTATTAAATTGTAGTAAAAAAGAAAAAATAACTCTTAATACTTTAGGTTCATATAGTTATAAAAGCGTGGGTCGTTATTATCATAGAGCTTATAACCCACGCTTTTATAACTAAAGTATTAAGAGTTATTTTTTCTTTTTTACTACAATTTAATAAAAGCTTGTCTTTAAAAAGTTTTTTTACTAATATTTTTTTAATCGGTAATGTATATAGCAAAACCAAAAAAATTGGTAAGTATATTTCAACCAATAAATTTCTCCATTAGATTTACATTGAAATCAAGTCATCAAATAGTAGACTCCTCAATTTATAATAACCGTGGTAATTACAGATACAATTTTTCTTTTTTTTTTAATATGAACTTTTAAACTGTGTCCCCATACTTTTGAGTAGATTGCAGAATGAAGATGTACAGTGGAATCCGTTTATAATGACATCGAAGGGAATTGACACACACGTCATACTAAGCGGACGTCATACAAAGCATTTTTGTGAAAAAAAAACTTTCTTTTTTTAGGTAGCATAGGGCCGCTGACGGGTATTCCTTTGTTTCGCGTGATTTTAAACTACTGAATTAACGCTTGATCAACATTTTCTTGTGCGATTTTCGAAGCCTCTTCGGTTTCAAAACATTTGAATTGAACAATCGCTTAATCCGGTTCTTGTTTTTGAAAATCATTGAGATTGTCGAATGACCCACGCACAATTCCTCTGCGAGAGATGAGCTTGATTCTCCATTTTCTAATCTGCATATTATTCACCTTTCTCCTCAATCGTAAATGCTTTACGACGTTGAGATGACATTTTTTACATAGGATATCACTAAAAACAATGCGTGACGTTCAACTATCAATTACTCACTGAGATTCAAAACAAACACAAGCCACGTGCCGAACGTCGTCGGGAATCAACGAACATTGCCGAAGGTGTAAAGAATCATGTCGGTCACTATAGACGGACAAAATTTATTAAAAATTGGTCATAATAAGCGACATGTCACTGTAAGCGAAGTCATTATATCCGACTTTGTTACAAAGAATTTTATATGAAAACCAAACCTCGTTGTGTAATTACGTCATAATAGGCGGTTGGTCAATATAGGCGGAGTCATAATAAACGGATTCTACTGTATGTTTATTAACTTAAATCCAATGCAAATCGAATGGAGATTGAATAGAAAAGAATAAATTTATTATCCGAAATAGCCAACAAGCAGGATTCGTCAAATTGAATACAATTTAAAAAATACATTATAAAATCATATATTACATGTATCATAAAATTCATTAGTTAGTTTACTATTTTCGTAGGTGATTGATCCCGCAGACCGTAAAATATGCTCTCGGGAAATTTCGAACTGTGGTTACAACAGTCATTTTATTGCTGTTTTTATTAGCTGGGATTAAGCATTAAGCTTCACAAAATTTGGCTTACTGCTTAAAAACTTCAAAAAAGATATTTTGAAATTGGATAAAAAAGATTTGTTAACAGCACGTCAAGAGATTTCGAATTACGAAAAAGCAAAAATTTGACATTTTTTCTTTACAAACTTATGTTAAAAATGCTGACAAATTTGACTTGCCCAATAATTTTTTTCCAAAAACTTTTTCTGTACAAAATATGTTTCCCGCTTTTATTTATTTAGATCAAACATTTTGTAAAAACTTAGCTAAAAGTCATATGGGAAAAATGGTGCATATTTCTAGTTGATTTTGAAATAGAGCTATGCGAGTGAAAAAATGGATATAATGAACAGCTGGTAAACAGTACACTTAAACTAATTCAATGTAAATCAAATGGAAAAATATGTAATTTTGTGAAGTCAATAATATGTTGATTGAAATCAAACTAACTGTTATACATATGATATGGATGTTTGTTACCACGTAACGTACAAACCTCTGGACCGATCGTCGTGAAAGTGATCTCAAAAGTTCCATAAAATATCTGGAAAGATTCTTAGATACTGGATACGAGCCTGGTCTAACAAAGTTTTATAATGTGTGCATTGCGCCACGCGTCTTAGGGTTTGCACTTTAAATTTAAAACAACTATATTTCTTATTTATGCTTCATACGTCGATTATTCTCTCGTGGAGATATTTGTCAAGGTATCCAATAATAGGGTCGTCCCAAGTATCAAAATTTGACCGTTTTAAATGTTACGGATGTAATTTCAATATTATGTAATCAATGAATAAAAACTGATAAATGCATTGGAATTTACACAGTTCAAAATGTACCGTACTCTAGTACACAAGATCAACTTTTTAATGTCAATTTTTACTTATCATTTTATATCAATAAAGTTTTAATAACTAAATCTAAAATATTCAATAACCTAACATTAAACGGTGTATTTTTTCGTTCTTATATCCTTCGTCTTAATTGCAAACAAAAATTAAAAGAAAGTGATTTCGTCATTTTCTAACCTTGAAGTCGCAAAGCTATACATGCTTTTGATTTCAAGTGTGATTTTATTATTGACGACTTTACGTTACACGCATTCTTACCAAAGATGGGAAAAACGGGTCTTTTTAGTGATCTGCATCTTTGCATCTGGATCCCGTATGTGAGCCGGCTCACTGAACCGGTTCAAAAAGAGCCGAGTTCTGAATATGTTACTGCAGTCTGCCTTACCTAGTTCAGTCAATCATATCACGACCTGTATAGAATCAAGAATGCATAGCCAAACATGTGATGCATGAGTCATTTGAGCTAACATATGCATCAAAGCAAGAACTGATACGTAAGTGTAAAATGTGCTTCTGTGTGTTAAGTGTTTCACTGAGTCATGCGGATCCGTTGATACGTCGGCTCAAAAATAAGTGAGTCGGCTCTCACGGATCTTCTGTCGGAGTCGGCTCTTTGAACCGGTTCAGATCTAAGTTACACAACTCTAATTCTTACAAAAGAAGATTTCGGTGAGCTAATAACTTGATATTGTAGGTTAGGTATAAGCTCTCAGGTCACGCAATGAAAAAATCCGGGACGACCCTATTTCACTACACATAAGGAATTTATCTTCTTCGTTGTTCATCGTGAGCAATAAATACATTTATAGATGGGTAATAGTCAATCATTGAGTTTTTAGTGAAGATTGATGACATAATGTCAATATTTTAAGGTGAAAATTTCTGTGAAAAAATCCCATTTCATGGAGACCATGCGACGACGATATATTTTGTTCTATCGGTAAAGCAGGCAACTGTGAACATCGATATGAATGCCCATAGGAAATGGTTGCAGCTACGCTATTATAGTGAAAAATCTTTTGTTAATAAACAGTTTGCAATAATTCTTTTGGTTCTTTTCTGTTGCAGTGGCGTCTCAACCACAATTTTATAGTGAGTCCTGTTTTGAAACAAAATTATTTACACGCTTTTATTAGCTTCACCTGTATGTTTGTTTGTATGTTTCAAACCGTCAGATTAAACTGAAACTTTACACTCTTATCAAGGACCAATGACTACTATAAATTTATAAATTTGTCCCATTATCCTGACCAGGACTTTTAGGATAAAAAACCTTGAAAAATTACAGCAAGCAAGCTAACACCGTTGTACAATGACGTACGTTGCGTTGCTTATGCCATAATCAAATGCAAATATTGGTTTTTAATGTTATAATTAAAATTAGAGTTTAAAAAAACTAAAACGACACGCTTTTTTGAACTAAAAAATGCAAAATAATACGACAACAAAATTAACTTTACTGTAACAAGTGTGGAGTGCTTAATATCGGTAATACGTTTTTCATTTCCTATAGCTAATTGTAAACGTAGAGCTCTTATGAAAATTTCAGTAGGTAGCACCCCACGCTTTTTACAGTAAAGCTAATTTTATTGTCAAATTATTTTGCATTTTTTAGTTCATGAAAGCGTGTTGTTTTAGTTTTTTTAAACCCTAATTTTCAAGTGTGAGCTGATCCTGGATTTTTTTAAATGAACTTAAATTTTTTAGGTGTGACTTCTTATTTATGTCTGGGTCGTTTAACGCTAATGGTCTAATCAACGACAAACATATTATGTAAATTGACTTTATTTCTTTTTCGTCCTTGGTAATTAATATAAAAATTATTTGTCGGGAAAAAGGACTTTTAAATAAACACTTAATTTTTTATTTACAGCGACGTTTCGTTCCTTGTTTGGAACTTTATCAAGCTTTAATAACTGTAATTAAATTTTCAAAAATACAATTTATAAAATTTACAATTGAAATAACAAATAATAATAATACATACCTATTAAATGTTTTGATTAAGTAGATATAAAATTTAAAATATACATGAAATATAAATTAGAATTTAACAATTATTAATAAAAAGTATATAATAATTTCGTTTTTTAAAAAATGTTTTCACAGTTGATGTTCAATCAATAATTTTATTGACTATTAATAAATAAAGTCACGTGACTTAATTTGTATGGTTGCTCCTCATTTGAACCATTGTTTTTTGTTTTAAACTCTTTTTATATTTTTCTAGCATATTGTTATAAGCCAAGCTTAAATTTTGTGTATCAGATCTTAGATTTACTGTATTATTTAATTACAGTTATTAAAGCTTGATAAAGTTCCAAACAAAGAACGAAACGTCGCTGTAAATAAAAAATTAAGTGTTTATTTAAAAGTCCTTTTTCCCGAGAAATAATTTTTATATATTATGTAAATATTTATTTATAACATTAAAGGCCCACACCCACTGAATCGGATCGGATCGACTTGGTACGATTGGCAGTTTTGGAATACATGGAGTTAAATGAGTTCCCACGCACTAGTCGGCTCGAATCGACGCGGCAACATCCAGTGTGCGTATATACACTGCCGTGGCGAGCCGGTCCGATGGGTGCGGACCTTTAGATAGACCTTGCTTTCACTTCTGTAGTATATAGTGTAAACCATATTTCACTGTTTACCGAACTGTATAATTTACAAACTTACATTCCAAATCGTTGACTACAATCACTGTTTGCCGGACTTGTATGTAGACATTGCGAATGTAATGCTGTTTTTGGTATCTATTGACATGAAAAACTGAAAAAAATCAATAGATTTTTAGTAGCTTTTATGATTTTTCATAAATCAAAATGCTGATAATTATTTTCTGTTGGTTGCAGATGATGACGAAACTCTACTGCCGAAAATTAGTAAGATATTTTTATTTGTCCGGTTGATATGGATTTGTTTTCTTAAATTTTAAACAAACCAGGTTTTGGAGTTGATCTTAAAAATTTGAGGGAGGGGAGGTGAACCAGGGATGTTATGGATATTAAATTTCGGATCTGGATATGGATACGGATCAGCGTTGCCAAATTTTTTTTTTGCCAAATCGGGATTTTGGAACTTTTTGAGTGAAAAAAGCGGGATTCTTTCGTCGAAAGCGGGACATAGTTAAAAAACGTATATAATCAGAAGTTTTTAAATATTTATCTTTTTGAGTTCAAATTACGTTTACGTGACAATAGAATGATAGCAAAAATAGTCATAGAAAATGTATTTTAATAAAAATATGATATTTTAAATCAGATTTACCCTATCGTTAAATAGTTGAGTCTTATTCACGGTCGAGTTATCCCCAAAAAGCGGGACTGAGCCTGTCCCGCGCGGGACATTTAATTTTAATTTAAAACTCGGGATGTCCCGCCAAAATCGGGACGTCTGGCAACGCTGATACGGATATATGAATAATATTATACCGGTTTCAGTTACGGTTTCAGATATGAAATTATTTCGGATTATCCAATAGTTTCAGTTACGGATATTAGATTTTTTTGGAATTGTAAAAGTGAAATACAAATAAATACGAGGTAACAATCCAAACGAGTAGTGACACGGTTAGTGTGTTGGTACAGCCGGGCGAAAATCTGTCACTACGTCTCTCATTTAGACTCCGCTCCTATCCGAAATTATTCGAGACTTTTATGTCAGATTTGGTTACGATTTCGTATAGGTTTTATTTCGAATATCCCTAGGGTGAACTCTACAGCTATGCCTGTAATTTTTATTTTTTCCTTTTTGAAGTCCAAAAAATGAAACACGTCTATTTAGGTTTTGAAATTCGCACGCACGCCACTGCAACGAAGTGACCAAAAAGACGTAACGTATCACCTGACGTGTTGGGCCTATTGTGAAGCAAAGAGAGTAAATTATGCCCTTCTTTTTGACGCACTGACACTTTTAGTAGATGTCATCATTAGCTATTGTCGAAACGTTCTTGAAAATAGCATTTCTTGAACAATGGATGCGCACCTCATGGTCATATTATATTATATTCTGCAAATATGCACGCAGTCGAACGCGTTTAACTATTTTACTGATTGACTCTTAAGAGGTGTCTGTCTCTTTTCTAATTTTACGTAAATCGTTTGTGTTATTTTACGAAAAGAAAAAAATATTTTCAAATTAAAAAAACCCGGGTCGCAGTGCCAAAACCCTGCCAACAATATAGTGTATTTGCTTATACAGGCAGTGTGGCTTTATTATGCGAACTTTAGTGGGTTTCTGGGCTAAATAAAAAATTAGACTCCTTAATACACCCCTATAATAACATTTTTTTTCTTAATTGCATTATTATTATCAATCGAACCTCTATACTAAATTATATACACCTTTCAGTAAGTAATTCATTATGTGCAAACTAGTTTTTTCATAAAATTTGTAAATCCGGTCCTGTCGGGCCGATTTTATTAAAATTTTAGGGACACATTTTAATTACTATCAGAGGGTTAAATTTCAATTTTGAAATAGCCCGATTAGGCCCATTTTAAATAGGCTTCTTGCGGTGATGGATTTCAACGCGTATGCTAAATTTAGTTGAAATCAATTAACTTTTTCGAAAGTTATTGCCCGCACACATATATATATATATATATATATATATATACGCATATATATATATATATATATATATATATATATATACATATATATATAAACATTTTTAAAAATGGTGCCAAAGTGTTTAGGAGGTTACGAAACGTCGAGAAATTTTTGTCCGACCCCTAGGTCCCGCCATCCGACCGACGCCAATAGTGTATGTTGCCATATGGCAAATACACTAAAAATGTTTAATTTAAAATCAGGTGCGTTTGGCATATTTAGTGTAGTGTAGACCAAGGGCGAGCAACCTTTTTTGTAACATGGGCCAGAATAAATTTTACGTTCTTTCCGCGGGCCGTTGTAGTTAATTGACACTTTCTAGTGACCTGTAATTTTTTACTCTTCCAATATGAAATAAATAAAACAAAGAAGCTGATTTCTACTTTTAGTACTGTTATCGTTTTCGACAATTTGAATTGGAAGAAATAACTATTACTTAATCATAAAACAATAAATAGATAGGCACAAGTATAAGTGAAAAAAATATTAATTTAATGTGACATCTGATGCTGCAAAGCTTTTGTTAGCATTTCAATATCTGGTTCAATTTGTGGTGCTTAAACTCAATTTGTTTTCCAAAATATTTATTTACAATTTCTTCTGAAGATCTCGCGGGCCGGGGGTTGCCCACCGTTGGTGTAAATAACCCAGTGAAAAATTAGCACTAAAAATGTATGTTAGGTGTACCAAAAGTATCGATTTGTTTTAACAATATTGTCAAATTCAGCTATCTATCACGTGATCTACTCTACTCTACGTTCTCCTGCTCAAGAGTCGGGAGTGCTAGTGTTTACACTTTTAGTCCAACACTGAAATACCAATCGGCAGTGGCGGATCCAGGGGGGGCCACAGTAAAAAAAATGATTTCTAGAAATCCTAGGATAATTTTTTCTCCAAATGTAGTTGCAATGAATCAACTCAACTGGACTTTCGAGGTTTTAACTCTCCCCCCCAGACTTGGATCCTAGATCCGCCACTGCCAATCGGGTCTGAGTATCTTATGCACATAACACTTTTTACACTGGAGCACGATACCACCTATCTACCTATAATTTATTCTCAAAACACAGTAAATTTGGAAAGACATTAAGTTAATAACTCGAATTTGAGCATATTTGTTATGGTCGCTACTGGCGCATAAAATGTGTATAATCAACAAAAATTTTGACAGCCGCTTCAGGCAAAATTTTTTCGTGCCATGTAAAGAAAAAATGTTAAATACGATTTGCAATTAAGTGTATAGCATCTGGGTACCACAAAAAACGAGTTACTATATTCGATTTCTTTTGTTTTCGAAATGATCAAAATGTATACGGATGAATTAAAAAAATGTATGGTGATTTGCACTTTTACTACGGATGGCCACATTGGTACTAGCTCCAAATAGCGCCAACAGTTGGTGGCTGTATAAAATGTCTTAAAAGTGAAAAGGGACATCTTGTATAATACAAAAAAATATTACTGGGGAGTCAGTCATTATACTTCCCGGCCTATTAGGCAAACAAAACAATTCTCTTTTTGTAACCGATACTGCCGACAAATATATCGGTATATTTTTTAATAATGTATTTATTAATTATTGATTTGCTAAAAAACCACGCTCTTTTTTTAAGAAAAAATAGTCCTCTGTAATGGTCGGGCTCCATTATCCTAAAGTGCCCAGGACCTCCAATAGGTTAAAGACGGTCCTGAGTCTCAAACGATTTCGAGGATATCAAAATGTAAAGATATGCCAATATTCCGAAAGAAAAAAATTCGGACTGAGTCCAGTAGATTCTCTACCACAGGGGTTTCCAAAGTTTTTCTTAGGCGGGCCAATTTAATATTACCGAATTGTTTGGCGGGCCAGAAGTTGTAGTGTGCGGCACAGCGCACATCATTGAAAAAAACGATAAATTCGTTACCGACTCCTTGAAATTGTGTGTTGCATTAGATACGCCAGAAATGATTAACAGTTCTGTATCTATTTCAGACTACTATATTATATTTCTGTACAAATGTTTAATAACTGGACTAGACATACTACAATAATTTTTTAAATATAAACTAAACAATATTTTATTAATACAAACGCTTATGGTTAAAGTTCTGTAAGAATTTTTTAAAAATATAAAAATATTTTATTGTATCTTATTTGTAATATTTATTATTTATTTTACTATTTACTTATTTATTTTTTAATAAAAATATAATATATCGTATCGATATCGCGGGCCGAACTCACAGGCTTTGCGGCCGCACTTTGGGAACTCCTGCTCTACCATGTAGAGGCGGGAAATATAAAAAATAACCTTCGTAAATGCAGTAATCAAAAACGATCTGTCTGCGCATAGAATTAAGGTAGGCATAATATTTGGTTTTTGGCGATGGACGACATGGCTGCCGTTATTTGCTGCAGTTTTTGTGTGCATCATTAAATAATATCGAATTACAACCTGTCGATTGTTATGTATGCAAAACTAATCCGATCGTTTATGCACGCCGCGTTACCTTAATTCCTTGCCTGTCTTTCTGTCAGTCCGCCCGCTTATTTTTAGCCGCTTGTCTTTTTATTTCAAACGATATTTGCATGTTTTTATTATTATTTTAAAATTAAAAAAATCAACATATATATATAGTGCATTTACATCGGTCGCTAAAATACAAAAAGCGCTATCTCATTGATGGCAAACTTCTCTTCTATCGTTCTCGTCTGTTTCATACTCGTCTTGGTCTCATCCTCTTTGCCTGAGTCTCATCGTTGTCTATGTTTTGCGTTCGTTTGTTTCGTCTTTCTATTGTCTTCGTCTTCATTTCATTCGTTGTCACGGTTTCGTCCTAGTCTCGGTCTCGTCCTCGATTTGATTTCATTCTTAGCCACGGCCTCGTCCTCGTCTCGATTTCGCTCTCTTGATTTTTTTAAAATTTAATCCAGGATAAAAGGCTTATTATAAAACAATTTATTCTTATTAGGTTTTTATAAATGGTCTAACGTTTCAGTTGACGATGCAACCATCCTCAGAGACCTAGGAAGTCAATAACAAAATCTATAAATATTTTGACATATAAAACCATACTTATTACATATCTTATGAAGTAATTCTTAATTAGATGTTTTTTTAAATCATTAACATCGCTTATTTTTCTTGTTACGATCTCGTCCTCGTCTCGATTTCGTCCTGAGATAAAAGGTTCGTTTCGATCGCACGAACGATACTTAGATGCTGATGACTTTAGCTGTTGAGCGTCTATAATCTAAAATCTGTGACTCTGGATACATGATTTTTTTTTTCATTTATCTTTGTGTTGCCAAGTGCCCGACGATACAGAAATAGGACGGTAACTCGAATATTAAAATAGATTGCAAAGTCGAACTGAAAAAACGCAGTTCACTGCAACAAAAGTTAATGAAGTGGAGAATGCAGTAAATAATACAGTTTGGTGGTAGTTGTGGTCATTTTTGTACAGCGCGAGATCCAGTCTTAAATTAACTGACAGGCGTCAACCCATTAGTAACCATTTTTAACGTGTTGTGTATTCCATTAACTTCAGTGTCGACACCGGAGATCCTAGTTCTTTCCCGCGTAAAAAGTTAACCTACATCATTATTATCTAGTTTATACTTTACTAGCGGTTCGGTCCCGCTTCTCCGAGATGCAATTAAATATATAAGTAAGTAGGTATAGTACGCGCCATGGATCTAAAAGGTTCTGAAGTTAGATGCAAATGGAGGCTTGCGCAGGTACAGTCGGTTGAAAAACTACAAACTTGCGCTATATTATTCTTTTTAATTTTTCTTTAATCTAAAGGCTTAATTCCTTGCATAAAGTCACCCAAAAAATTATTTTTCGTGCTTGTCTATGCAAAACTGTATTAGGCATCTTGATCAATTAACAATCAAAAAAACAACTTAACATTTGCGCGTTGGACTGTACTTTATAGCAGGAATGCGACAAGTGACAAGACCAATCATCGACGAGCGCACGTTCTGTGTCGGTAACTGGAAAGTGGTGGGAGTCTTCCTTTCCCACAAAACAACCAGGACGGCTCTAAAATATGCATTTGAGACGCTGTGTGTGACTAACTTCAGACCCTTTTAGAACCGTGGCACGTATTATAGTTTATTCTGTGATATTTCCTAAGATATTATAAAATGGTGAGAATCACTATCATAAAATTCTCAGCGTGTATTAAATTTACGCGAATTCAATCGCTTTTAATTGCGAATGTTCAAAAATCGAAGAAAGATCAAAATTGATAAAAAGCAAAAACAAAATTCTGTTGATGCGATCGCTATCATATTTACAGGATCACCCGTTGGGCTAATCTGAAGATTGCCTGAAAATTTCATCAAAATCAGTCCAGCCGGTTTATAGGGATTTAGTTTATTCTTTCGTAAAATTATCTGAATATTATTAGGTTTGGGCGAACTATGTGACGCAATTTCAATAGATTAGATTAGATTATTTATTGTCAATTGGAAAATTACATTTCATCTGACATGTCAAAAATTGAACAAGTATGTAATACATAAAATTTATAATTTAAAAATTCATTAATTAATATAACAGCCATTGTTAAAAATAATCATAAAATGCGCCTGCGTAAAAACTGGTCTAATTTTGTGCACCTACTCAAAATTGATATTTTTTAAATTTATTTTTAGTAGCCGCAGTTGACAAGGCTGCATTTGATGCATTAATAAAATCATTTTTCGGATCAATTGTTTGTGCATTCATTTGCAAAATTGATCGGGTGTGTTTTGTTTCTTTTTTATCACTTGTGTTATGGTTTTAGTATTAAAATAAAAAAAAAACATCAGACGATCGGTCTGTTTTAAAATAGGTGTGCCGATATTAAATGTTTTTGGAGGACACTTTTTAAGTGATATTTACGTCTGCAGGATTAAATTAATCCCCAATATGGCAAACTCTTCTATCGTAAACATGTCGTCGATGGGTACCTGAATTGGGCACAGTTCACTTTTTTTTTTGTATAAGCTGCAGAATGGAAACAAAAGAATTTAACAAATCAGTAATTTTACACTATGCTTAATATTATGCTAATGACTTTATTATTTACCAGCCTAATAGTAATTTCCATCAGCGACCTATCAGTTGCCATTTAAAACCATACGAGCAATAGAGACAGCAAAGTAGACGTAATCTTCATAATCAATCCAAATGATTCCAAAAATATATCTTACTAGCGGCCCAATCCGGCTTCGCCCGGGTATAAATGTAATATATAGGATATAAAAGATGAGAATCATTATCATTAAATTCTCAACGTGTATTGAATTTGCGCGAATTCAATCGCTTTTATTTGTGAATGTTCAAAAATCTTATTTCCCAAAAATAAATTTAAAAAATTTCTGTTGATCCGATCGCTACCAAACTTCAGAAGATCACCCGCTGGACTAATCTAAAGATTGTCTGAAAATTTCATCAAAAATGGTCTACCCGTTTGGAGTCCATAGATAACAAATACATCGCCTTTTATCTATATAGATTATTAAAATGTAAAAAGTGGTTATTGTGACATAACGATAATAGTTGGACATATAGTATCGCGAAGTTTTTTGTAGTTATTGGTATGTTCTTTAATATTGTAGAACATACTTTTGTTCTATCATCAATAGTTTCCGCAGCGCATGCGACGAAATATGTTTTATGGCATTTTTTTACACCTTGGGTTACGTTACTAAAGTTTTAGTAAGGATCCCTAATATTTTCTAGCAATAAAAATAGCCTATGTTACTCAGGGTGAATGTAGCTTTCTAATGGTGAAAGAATTTTTTAAATCGGCGCAGTAGTTTTTGAGTTTATTCGTTACAAACGTACAAAAATACAAATCTTTCCTCTTTATAATATTAGTGTAGATTTATCGTGATTGAAAAGCAGCTATTTTATAGGAGGTACTTGCAAAAAATTTGTACCTTTCTCGAACGTAATACTTTTAGGAAAAATATTTGAGATATTTCGATTTTGTTTTTTTAATATCGCGCGCACCTTAGAAGTTTGTTTTGCTGTCGAAGGTCAACCCCATTTGCAAAGCAATTAGAATCATGACGTTCGTTGTATGAGTCTTGTATATAATGTAAGAAAGAAAGTAATGTTTACACCGTTGCGAATGACATGTTTGCTGACTTGAATAAATTGGCGTCGGTATTGTCCATTGATCATAATATAACGTTACAGCACTGCAGAGACGTTATGTGCACGTGAACTGTGGTGTGCTTTGGAACTAATTCGCGTCCCAATAAATGAACTCAAATCGCAATGCGAAATAGGCCAAGGGCTATTAAGCATTTTTGGGTAGGTATTTGAGGTACCTACTGTGAAAATTTGTACAGTAACTCTTTACTAAAGAGTTACTATTAGTGATATCCGAATACAAAAACACAGACCTGGCTGAAGAGTAGCGAAACGTAACCGACTTACGGCAGTTGTCGTGGTTAAGGCACACCGTCAGAAAATTCTTAATTTTTGTATACTTATTAAGGACAAGATAATACAATTACCCTGAAAATTTGAAGTCGGTCGACCGTATATAATTCGAGATAAATTCAATTAAAAATTGGATAATTAACATTGATTATATACGATTTCTGTAGTTCTGAACCAATTTCTTATTTATAAAAAAAGAACTAATTGTCAGAAACTTTCCAAAAACTGACAGTCTTTCAATGCATTTATTATGAGTTTAAAAAAAATAAGAAAACATTTTTGACCGTCTAATTAATTATAAATAACGGTTTAAAGTTCAACAATTTATAGAAAAGTATACATGCATATGAATACTGTATGGGTTACGTTTCCACGGGTATAGTCTTGCGTACAAATTATGGATCACTTAGCTACAAGCTAGTATACTTTTGTGGCGCGTATAATCTATTACTTTTTGACAATATTGTACCACGACAACTACCTTAACTGATTTTAAAATTTTTTACGTAATGTAAAACCCTTGAGTCATTTTGTAATTTCAGTACCTTCAAAATTAGTATAAAAATAAAAAAGCCAGATTTTTTAATCGGGTCTAAAACTTAGCCAGGTGTTTGCAAAATTATATTTTTTAAAACACCTGGCTAAGTTTTAGACCCGATTAAAAAATCTGGCTTTTTTATTAGTGTATTTGCCATATGGCAACATACACTATTGGCGTCGGTCGGATGGCGGGACCTAGGGGTCGGACCAAATTTTCTCGACGTTTCATAACCTCCTAAACACTTTGGCACCATTTTTAAAAATGTTTATATATATATGTATATATATATTTATATATATATATATATATATATATATATATATATATATATATATATATATATATATATATATATATATATATACGTATATATATATGTGTGCGGGCAATAACTTTCGAAAGAGTTAATTGATTTTAACGAAATTTGGCCTACGTGTTGAAATCCATCACCGCAAGAAGCCTATTTAAAATGGGCGTAATCGGGCCATTTTAAGGGTAGTTTTTAGGGGTTGAAAAATGTTTTTGGGCCCCAAAATACCGAAAAAATTCTCAGAATCGTTTCAAAATTGATATTTAACCCTTTAGTAGTAATTAAAAAGTGTTCCTAAAATTTTAATAAAATCGGGCCGACAGGACCGGACTTACAAATTTTATGAAAATACTAGTTTACAGATAGTGAATTATTTTCTGAAAGTTGTATATAATTTGGTATAGAGGTTCGATTGATAATAATATTGCAACTGAGAAAAAAATGTTCTTTTAAGGGGTTTATTAAGGAGTCAAATTTTTATTTTGCCCAAAAAACCAACTTAAGTTCGCATAACAAAGCCACACTGCCTATATTAGCAAATACACTATATTGTCGGCAGGGTTTTGGCACTGCGACCCGGGTTTTTTTAGCTTTATATACGGTTGACTTGAAACACCTTGAAACAACCTTACCTCGTGGGGCTGCACCCCGCTCGTCTGCGCCAACAGTAATGGAACTTTCGGTTCCACCATTTATAACTGATTCTTTCCCCATCAGTTAAACTATTCAAGCTATTCACGTATAAAGCAGTCAAGCAGCGCTTTTTCTTCTGACTTATTTAACAAATATTGAGATATCGAACTAAAACCTATTTTTATCAAAAATATAGCCTTGAATAACTTATTAGTGAAAGAATATTTAGAATCGGTTTAGTAGTTCCAGAGGTTACCCCCTACAAACAAACATACAAATCAATTTAACCTCTTCATATAATAGTGGGGATACGCAAAACTGGACGTTTAAAATTAAACCCCAAAATGGACATTGGTTAGTAAAAAAAAAACCTTCAAAATGTTAATTTTCTTTCTCGTAATTCGAAATCTCATTATGTACTGTTAAGAAATATTGACGAATATTGCGTTTTTTGATTAAAATTTGACAGCAAAAATAGGTTTTTTTAAATTTTAAAGAGCAAGGCAAATTATGTGAAATTCAGTGTTTAATCATATAGCTAATAAGAACAGTAATATAATGAATTTTGCGACCACGGTTCGAAATATCCTAAGAGTCATCTACAACAGCCTGTATAAAAATAAATAAATTATGTAGATCTCTTGTTGTTTGTATTGTTGTAACATAGTTGTGAACAGAATCAATAATATGATTGATTTCAAATACCTATTTAATAAGTTCATTGATCTGTTATTTTAGAATGGATTAAATCAATGTTTGATTGATTTGAAGGGTTCACTATTTTAATGATTGACATTTTTCTAGTCAATGCGTTGTTGAATTTTATGAGTAGTAATAGATCAGAATGTTGTGTTTGTTAATTTGGTTTTGCAATAATCGCGTTTGTTAATCAATAAATACATTTGTAACAAATACTCTCTCAGTAATTTAGTTTTAAAGATTTGTTATATCTATACCAATATTATAAAGCTGAAGAGTTTGTTTGTTTTTAGTGTATTTGCCATATGGCAACATACACTATTGGCGTCGGTCGGATGGCGGGACCTAGGGGTCGGACCAAAATTTCTCGACGTTTCATAACCTTCTAAGCACTTTGGCACCATTTTTGGAAAAATTATATATATATGTATATATATATATATTTATATATATATATATTTATATATATATATATATATATATATATATATATATATATATACGTGCGGGCTATAACTTTCGAAAGAGTTAATTGATTTTAACGAAATTTGGCACACATGCTGGAATCCATCACCGCACGAAGCCTATTTAAAATGGGCCCAATCGGATCATTTTAAGGGTGGTTTTTAGGGGTTGAAAAAAGTTTTTGGGCCCAAAAATACCGAAAAAATTCGCAGAATCGTTTCAAAATTGAAATTTACTCTTTTAGTAGCAATTAAAATGTGCTCCCGAAATTTGAAAAAAATCGGCCAGCCAGGGCCGGATTTACAAATTTTATGAAAACACTACTTTGCAGATAGTGAGTTATTTACTGAAAGGTGTATTTAATTTGGTGTCGATGTTCGATGATAGTAATCTTGTAATTAAGAAAAAAACTGTTAATTTAAGGGGTGTATTAAGGGGTAAATTTTTTTATTTTTACCAAAAAACTTAAGTTCATGTAATAAAACCAGACTGCCTGTATTAGCAAATACACTATATTGTCGGCAGGGTTTGGGCACTGCGACCCGGGTTTTTTTTTAGTTGAACGCGGTAATCTCAGCAACTACTGGTTCGAATTGAAAAATTATTTTTGTGTTGGATAGTCCATTTATCGAGGAAGGCTATAGGCTATGTAATATCCAATAGGAGCGGAGCATCAATGAAAAATGTTACAAAAACGGGAAAATTATTAAATTATTAAAAGACCACTGCAGCATAATATGTATGTGTTAATCCAGGCGAAGCTGAACCGGGGGTCACCTTAATAGGTGGTATATAGGAATGCGTTTCCAGATGTTTTGTCTGCTTATGACAACATCAGTCGAGAACAGCTGGCTCGATTTTAATAAAGTACACATTTTTTTCGACTAAGCTTATCAAAATCGACAAACCGACATTATTGTATGAATGGATCGACATTCACTCGAGCGAATCTGTTGGTTAACGCTAGAATTTTTATAACATGGTTTAATAGTGTATTTGCCATATGGCAACATACACTATTGGCGTCGGTCGGATGGCGCGACCTAGGGGTCGAACCAAAATTTCTCGACGTTTCATAACCTCCTAAGCACTTTGGCACCATTTTTAAAAATGTTTATATATATATATATGTGTGTGTGCGGGCAATAACTTTCGAAAGAGTTAATTGATTTTAACGAAATTTGGTCCACGTGTTGAAATCCATCACCGCAAGAAGCCTATTTAAAATGGGCGTAATCGGGGTATTTTAAGGGTAGTTTTTAGGGGTTGAAAAATGTTTTTGGGCCCCAAAATACCGAAAAAATTCTCAGAATCGTTTCAAAATTGACATTTAACCCTTTAGTAGTAATTAAAAGGTGTCCCTAAAATTTAAATAAAATCTGCCCGACAGGACCGGACTTACAAATTTTATGAAAACACTAGTTTACAAATAGTGAATTATTTACTGAAAGTTGTATATAATTTGGTATAGAGGTTCGATTTATAATAATATTGCAATTAAGAAAAAAAATGTTATTTTAAGGGGTGTATTAAGGAGTAAAATTTTTTATTTTGCCCAAAAACCAACTTAAGCTCGCAAAATAAAGCCACACTGCCTGTATAAGCAAATACACTATATTGTCGGCAGGGTTTTGGCACTGCGACCCGGATTTTTTTTATTTTACCGGTGCACTCTGTCGCGAAAAATTACACTGAATATTTGCATTCCTTGTTCACTCCCATGGAAATCCAGGTGCGCTACGTCGTAAGCCACCATGAAACGAAAAAACACGCGCGAAATTCACCTTTAGCTCACACCTTTCACTGATTTATGAAAAATATTGCTAGGTTAAATTGAATATTTTAGATTTGGTTAAAACATTTTATTAGTATAAAATGATTAATACAAGACATTTTAAAATATTGTGTTAAAAGTAGATCTTGTGTACCAGAGAAGGGTACTTTTTGAACTGCATAAATTCCAATACATTTATCAGTTTCATTCTGATATTTGATCTTTTATTACATAATATTAAAATTACATCCGTAACAAATATCACATACCCAAATAAATTGATATGTCCAAATTGCGTCATTTCATTTTTGAAACAGTTTCACGTACATAACGAGTCATGAAAACTACCACTCACGAAAATATTCTATTCAACTCAGTCGTGATTTTTAAACAGCGGTAAATCACGCATTGATCCCCTATACCGTGGAAAATATCACGCAGGGTTTTCGCCTCGCATCTGCCTATAGTTCATTTCTGTTGCCGAAAATCAAGTAAGCCGACGACGAAGACATTCTTGATTGTCGTTTCTGCGCTCTGATAATGGCGAATGATTAATGAATCAAATCGACTTGTTCATTTTACTGGACATTATTAATCATCAGCGTTTAGTGTTGCCAATTGTACTGGCTTAATAATATATGCTTCGTGACGGCGCGACGTCTTCGCGATCTTTGACTCGCTATATCGCGATCGTTCCAAGCTAATTATGTTTTAATGAGACAGAGAAACACTGGTCGCAGTGCCAAACCCTGCCTCCATAGTGCCATAACCACATATTACGAAGAAAAAATTCACGTATGTGTCTTTAAAACTCTACAATAAATTGCCTAATGCGATCAAAATGATGCAACTGGAAGTTCTTTTAAAAAATCACTGAGGATCTTTCTGTCCAATCACTGCTTTTAGACCGTAGAAGATTTTTTAAATTATTTTTAATACAGTGTAAACTCTATATAGCGACGCTGAAGGGACTGCGCATTTTCTGGCCTTATAGAGAGTTGTCGTTATATGGAGAGAACGAAAAATCAATATTGTTTTACTATTATAGTATTACTTAATAATAACGCATAAAATTTACAAACAAACATTACTATTAACACAAATAACAACGCTTATTGCATAAAATCTGTCGAGGTAAATAAGGGTTAGACAATAAAGCTGCAATTTATATCAATTTCGACAACTTATCAGGTACCTACAAACAGTAGGAGCTTTATAAGTTGCCGAAATTACTTGTTTTATAATGACATTTGGTCGTTATTTAGAGTGGGATGCTACATAGAGTGTATCGTTGTATGAACAACAAGGCAAACCAGTCAAAGTCTAGTAATTTCGACGTTTTAGGGAGTTTGACGTTAAATCGAAAGACGTTACATGGAGTTTACACTGTATATTAATTTGACGTCACGTACATACTATACTATATGGTGTGTTAATAAAATTATTATTATTATTAACTAGCGGTTTGCCCGCAGCTTCGTCAGCGTGAAGTAGTAGATATATTGTACTCGGTTAAATTATTTTATATAAAATACACCCCCACCCCGTTCGGGTAGTGTGTTCAATAGACCGTCGAACATGTATTTCTTTTTCAACTTAAGTAATTTCGGAGAAACAACGTATTATTTATGAAGGTTTCCATCACCCTGTTCACCCCATAAGGGTTATTTTTGCGATAAAACGTAGCCTAGATCACTCCTCGTATGTATAGATTATATCATAGGTATACCTAGATATTGGATGTAGACTTCTCTATTTGAATCGAATTATGATCACAATTTCATGGGTTTTAAAATGTTTGCGCGGAACCCTAATTCTTTTTCTAAAATAAAAATAGCCTAAGTTATAACATCCGCTATCTGCTAATGGAATGCCCGTCAAAATAGGTCCAGCCGTTTCGGAGATTAGCCGGAATAAACAGGCAGACAGGCAAACTGACTGAAAACTGAAAATTCGCTCTAGGACTCTTTAAAACTGTACAATTACAGACTACGTTACGATTTTATTTATTTGGATTAATTGAACTAACTTTTCTAAAATTCATTAAAAAAGCAGTATGTGGGCCTTGTAATCCATTGGCTATATTAAATACAAACACACAAATCGGCACTTCTGTAAAGAGTGATCTATTGTAATAATAAAAACCCGGGTCGCAGTGCCAAAACCCTGCCGACAATATAGTGTATTTGCTTATACAGGCAGTGTGGCTTTATTTTGCGAACTTAAGTTGGTTTTTGGGCAAAATAAAAAATTTGACTCCTTAATACACCCCTTTAAAATAATATTTTTTTTCTTAATTGCAATATTATTATCAATCGAACTTCTATACCAAATTATATACAACTTTCAGTAAATAATTCACTATCTGCAAAGTAGTGTTTTCATAAAATTTGTAAGTCCGGTCCTGTCGGGCCGATTTTATTAGTGTATTTGCCATAAGGCAACATACACTATTGGCGTTGGTCGGATGGCGGGACCTAGGGGTCGGACCAAAATTTCTCGACGTTTCATAACCTCCTAAACACTTTGGCACCATTTTTGAAAATGTTTATATATATATGTATATATATATATATATATTTATATACGTATATATATATATATATATGTGTGCGGGCAATAACTTTCGAAAGAGTTAATTGATTTTAACGAAATTTGGTCCACGTATTGAAATCCATCACCGCAAGAAGCCTATTTAAAATGGGCGTAATCGGTGCATTTTAAGGGTAGTTTTTAGGGGTTGAAAAATGTTTTTGGGCCCCAAAATACCGAAAAAATTCTCAGAATCGTTTCAAAATTGACATTTAACCCTTTAGTAGTAATTAAAAGGTGGCCCTAAAATTTAAATAAAATCGGACCGACAGGACCGGACTTACAAATTTTATGAAAACATTAGTTTACAAATAGTGAATTATTTACTGAAAGTTGTATATAATTTGGTATAGAGGTTCGATTTATAATAATATTGCAATTAAGAAAAAAAATGTTATTTTAAGGGGTGTATAAAGGAGTAAAATTTTTTATTTTGCCTAAAAACCAACTTAAGCTCGCAAAATAAAGCCACACTGCCTGTATAAGCAAATACACTGTATTGTCGGCAGGGTTTTGGCACTGCGACCCGGGTTTTTAAAATTTTAGTGACACTTTTTAATTACTACTTGAGGGTTAAATGTCAATTTTGAAACGATTCTGAGAATTTTTTCGGTATTTTGGGGCCCAAAAACGTTTTGCAACCCTTAAAAACTACCCTTAAAATGGCCCGATTACGCCCATTTTAAATAGGCTTCTTGCGGTGATGGATTTCAATACGTGGGCCAAATGTCGTTAAAATCAATTAACTCTTTCGAAAGTTATTGCCCGCACACATATATATATATATATATATATATATATATATATATATATATATATATATATATATATATACATATATATATAAGCATTTTTAAAAATGTTGCCAAAGTGTTTAGGAGGTTATGAAACGTCGAGAAATTTTGGTCCGACCCCTAGGTCCCGCCATTCGACCGATGCCAATAGTGTATGTTGCCATATGGCAAATACACTACACTAATAACAATGCGTGTAACGTCCGTGTCTCGACTTTATGTCATAAGAGACGCCATTCGCACCATTACTATTTTCCATCTACCCGTTATTTTCTACATTTTTTATAACTTCAACTTATGTAATAGCAATGGGCGAATGAAGGAATCTATTGTACAAAGTTTGGAATTGTCGATTTTATATATATATATATATATATATATATATATATATATATATATATATATTTTAACTAAAAAGAGAGCAGTCAGAATGATGACCTACATGAGTTCTACTGTATTATATGGTACGTACATAATTAATATGTAGGTATTATAATATTATAATGTAGGCACCAACTACTATGTTAAAGAGATATCAGCAGCCCGTTCATGCGACATGTGTGTAAGTGGAGTGTTCATCCCGCGAGTGCTGAACGAGCATCCGTCAGCAGTACGTCAGCCGGTGCAACCTGTCCACCTGTCCATCGCGAAGCGACCATCATTATCGACATGTCAATCTGATTCTGGTAAACACACGCACGCACACACACGCAAATCGGGTAATAGCTGTATTTTGTACACACTTAAAAAAATCTAGCCAATTGGACGGCGGGATCATTTAAACTCCAAAAAAATAAAAGTTAAAAAAATTGAAACCCGACTACGTCAAAGAAAGAAACAAGCAAATAAAAACATGATATAGTATTTTTTAACTTCTCAGTACGTTGGGAAGGTATTGTGACTTAAAATCGAAACCAAATTTTTTTTCAAAAATGTTTCAAGGTCAATAACACTTATACACCTTTTTTGAAAATTTGTCTGTGTATGTGTCGTACGTACATCGTGGTCATTTCTTTCGAAGACTAAATATCGAGAATAAAAAATGATATCGATTACGTTAGGGTTGCCAATCGACGCTTAGTAACGTAAATATGATCAGAACGTCTTCGAAATCGATTCAGTCGTTCTTTTTGTTTAAACAAAAGACTGCAAAAATAGTGGTTTCTAAACAAAATCTCGCGAATAAAAAAGAACATCGACTTTGTTAGAATGCCGATTGAAGCATATTGTCCGTATATGATTCAAGAGTCGGTCCAGCTTTTTTTGTTTTCTTAAACTTACTGCAAAAACGTTGATTTTACATGAAATCTCATAGAAATGTTACTGATTCTCTTAAGATCTCAATCGAAGCGTATTAACGTCAACATGATCCAAAAGAAATTTTATCAAAATCGGTCCCAAAAGATGGCAAAAAAGTGTATTTTAGAATTTTTGAAAAAAAAATATTCCGGGTTGAATTTGTTAAGACCGTACTGGAAAGCTGGTCGAGTGAACCACGAGGATCCTACTTGTATAGTCCTAATATATGGCTTGTTTTTTTTTTTGTTGTAATCAGTAGTCGAAAACTCGAATACCGAAATAAGCTAAATTGATTGGCTCCCCATCAAAACTATCATTTATGCTATCAACTCTGCGGATAGAATTGACAATATTAGGAAAGAAACCACGGGTTCTGACTAGTATTAAAAATAAAGTTCTTAGTAGGAAAAGAGCTCTGTCGGAGTCGAAAGCGATTTTTGGCGACTAGAGGCTATTCTGAGAAAATAAGAAGTTAAAAAAAAACATGTACTGCATGAATAGAACACACGAAAACTCACTTGAGAATAATAAAACGTTCGTCATAGAATTATTACACTTTCATCCCTATAAAGAAAGACAAAGATCTTTTTAGGTGTCTGCTATCTCATTTTAAATCATCATAATATAAAAGGCAGGTACGCGATGCCAGAAAGTGTCAAAGGAACCACAGTAATAAATATATCACGTTGAGGAACACAATGGCCAGTTGGGAAAAGCATACAATATAATGATACGGCTGCTTGGGCCCCCTCCCCCCCATTGTTACGGTATCGTAGGGTAGTGAACAAATTCACGTAACTAAAAAAATGTTTTTTTAACAGACACAACATAATTAGGCACCGAGTTTTCAAAAAGGAAATTTTTTTTTTAATTTTACGAATTTCTTTGTAGATCAATTATTACAATCTAATATAGTTTCACAACGACATTAGACTGCTCCTGCATGTATAAAAACTGTAAATAAATAATCACAATCTAAGGTCATTGTCAAATTAAATTTCTTGATAATGCTTTTTGCAACCTAGCATAAGAAGAGTGACTCTGTTGATGTACCCACAACGACTGCAAAAAAACGACGCCTATGTTATGACGCCTTCCAAATCCAAGAGACAAATCTAGGTTGATTTGAACAGTCGTTGTATTTTAAAGTTTGTATTTTATTATGGGTTGCAGAAAGCTTTGTCAGAAAATCTAATTTGACAGTGGGTTAAATTGTGATCATATAATAATTTTTTATATATGCAGAAACAGCTTATTAATGTCGTTGTCAAACAAGACTACATAATATTAGTCATAAAAGGTACAGTTTAATGGTAAAAAAGTACTTCATGACATTTGTTGTAGCGAAAAAAGAGAGTTAATTAATAAGCCGTTTTGAAATGCGTTTGAAATTTACAAACATTCGACGTAACCACTTTTGTCTTAAGGTCGCTGATATATTAATTTTTTAAATATTTTTTCAAAAATATTTTTCTCATTAATGAAAATATGTTGATTATTTTTATAAAAATATTATTTGTAGTCGAGAGAAACGCAAAATTTCCATAGAGTGTATACTACAGTTGCTTTTGAATAGAAGATAAATTTCGAATCTATTAATTTTTCAAATATAATTTTTCATAATATGTAAAGCAACAAAGTCAGTGGGTATACAACAATATTATAATAGATATTGTATTGTATTTTTTAAAAGAATAAACAGATATATCTAAGTAATAATGTCATTTTAAGTACGCTTCGTATTTATACATAATATTATGATATTAATATCTACTTGTACACATTTTCCAAAATAATAACTGTAACCTTTTAAAGTTCGAAAAAGAAATAACCGGTGTGCATGCATTGAGTACCTATATAATTTCAACAACGTACTATGTGCGTTTTGTATGTGCACCTTTGTTTCGTGATGTTCGCTCGCTCGTATTTTCGCAGTTCACTGCCGGTCTCGAGACCTTCGTTAACCCGGCGTGAATGAACCAGGGTTTTTAGCACCCACTAGTGCATAAAAACGCGCACACTTGTCACAAGTGACGGTATCCTACCTTCTGCGCCTCGGTAGCTGCCATCTTGGGAATAATGCGTCGATTGTTTAATGCGAATCAGTGTTGCGCGTGGCGACGTTAGTGATAGCGTTCAAAGTGCACTTGGGCATATTTTACCCGGGTTCATAGTTCGGGTGATAAATATTTGAAACGGCATTTTTATATTTTCTCTATTTTTTTTTTTTTTGATTGTGCGGAATAAATAAGGCTTATTTTGTTCGTGATGGAAGATAAAATAATAAACGCCATTTGGAAGAATGTTCTTCGGACGAAAGCTGTCCATCGGGGTCGGATGTTGACGAAGACAAAAGCATCAGTCAAACTTAAAATTTCTTCATAAATAAATATAATATTAAAAATGTTTTTTATTATTACGTTTATTATAATAATATCCTATTAAATTCATTTAGATAAGAAAAAAAACTATTTCAAACGAAATATATTGAAATCGATAACCGGGTAAAATTAACCCTGGTTCATTGACGATGCGATTGAAATGAGGTTCATTTACGCCGGTTTAAGAAGCATAGCTTCATAAATAATAATTGCGAATTATTTGGCTGCCCCAGTGTCTATGTATTCAATGCATAGGAAATCCAACGATCAGTCCTGGGACCATTTCAATAACCTATCACGTCCTGTTTTCACAGAGCTCTTGACTTCACAGTTTCAAATTTATTTGTCGAACCCTAAATGTTTACAGTTTGGTAAATATACACACGCTTAATCCACATATGTAGAGGAAGATGGATAGTGAAGCTGGAGGAAATAGAGAGAATGGATGTTCGTTAGTTAGAGAAACCTTTTTTTTTGTCAGGTACCATCACAACAACCGAGTTAACGTGGGCCGGAGAAGAATAAGAATTGTACGCGCATTTACACAACATAAAACTCTGCAGTGGTGTTAGATAAGTGGCCCACGGAACTCCGATTTACATCAAAATAAGTTCAACTAAGTTTCAGACTGATTTCCGGTACTGTTCTGTGGGGAGACTTTAATGCTTCGATAAACAAAAAACTCGGCTACGATAAACTGTACTCTATTTGTGGATTTTATTCCAGCGATAACTTTTATAAATGGCGATAGCCTGATTTTCGATTAGCTTTGTTATTTAAGTTTTAAGCCGATTTTCGGTTTGACTGTGGCTGGAGACTTCAATGCTTCTAACTCTGCCAATTATTTGTGGATTTTGTTCCAACGAAAAATGTTATAAATATCAAGTAGCCTAATCTTCGATTTTTTTGTTGTCTAGATTTTAAGCCGATTTCCGGCTTGGCTGTGGCAGGAAACTTCAATGCTTCGATAATCAAGAAACTCTGTTTAAACCGCTAATTATTTGTGAATTTTATTCCAGTGATTAATTTTATAAATAGCAAGTAACCCAATCTTCGATTATCTTTCTTAGTGAAGTTTTAAGTTGATTTCCGGTTTGGCTGTGGGTGGAGATTTCAATGCTTCAGTAAACAACAAGCTCTGTTAATAATCTGTGGCTTTTCTTTCAACGACTAATTTCATAAACAGAAAGCAACCCGATCTCCAATTATATTTGTTATCTAAATTTTAAACCTATTTCTGGTATGGATTTGTATGGAGACTTCAATGCTTCGGCAAGCAAGTATCTTTGATAGTTTATTTGTGAGTTTTATTCCAAGGATACTTTTGTGAACTTTATTACAACGATGGTTTTCGTAAACAAGAATACGATACATTAAACATCGATTATTTTTGAGTTAAAAGTTTAATAAATCAATTTGCAGTGTGAAAATAGACAGAAATTTAACAACGCCGTTATTTTTAACATGAACTAATATTTTTTAATATCATGGTAAGAATCACCTGTCAAATTTTGTCGGTCTAATTTTTGTGTAAAGCTGGAACAAATTTTGTTGAAAAGAAAGTTCGTTCAGGTAAAAAATTTCTCAAGCGACTTTTTTTTAAACTTTGCATGTTACTTTGCATATCTACAACACTGCAGGCAACATAGAACTCAAACGGTGCACGAGTACGCACTGAAGTTCACTAATGTGTAATGTGACAACTTCAATTCTCTATATTTTTCAAAGAACAATTACGCAACGGACTTGTTCGTGATCTCATGTGGTTTCACCGAGTGAGATTTGTGTAGCTGTCTGACGTATACTGGACGCCCACAGTATTTCGAGCCGTCCGAACGATTGTTCAGGTGATGGCTTTTATGAAAGTGTTGAGTATACGTCGGGTCGACTGGACTGACGGACATTTAGTGGTGTATAACATAATCACAGGGCAGCAGTCTCACTCTCAGCGGTTTTGACTGAGATCTCTCATTTCAACCACAGACAATTATTATATATAGATAATCCTGCAAACGACTATTGCAACATCCTGAAATCTCATAGATTGCCGCTAGGAGCGGTATTAATGGCGACGGGTCTTTTAATTTACGGGTCGCCAGGTCGTAGCGTACATACATATTTTTAAAGCAAAGTTTCTTTTAGCATGATAGCGCAAAATCGATTCATGAGTTTGAAAGTAGGGATGTCGAAAAAATATCGATACATCGATATTTTTTATTTAATATATCGATATTTTTGGGCAATATTTAATATTCCGATATATCGATATAAAATTCCCACTATCGAAAACCGAAATATCGATATATCGGTACAATTTTAAAGAGAACATTGGCATTCGAAGAAATTTAGTATACATATTGGGTAGCTTAATATAATCTCAAATAACAATTAACGGATATTATTTTTAATAAATGAAGTAATAAATAATTATCTGAAATCAAAAACAACCATAAGATTTTTTTTTGTTTATTAATCAAACGAATACATTTAGGAGCAGATAATTTTAGAGATTAATCGAACAATTAATAAAGCCAGGGATGGCGAACGTATGGCATGCGTGCCAGAGGTGACATTCGACAGAAAAATTGTTGGTACAGCATGAATTGAGGTGTAAATCGAAATTATGAAAAATATTCTAGATGTCGAAATGAAATGAAATATTGCATGAATAGCTATTTTGACTGTTTGTTATTCCGGAAATATCAAAAAATCCAGTGAAAAAGAAACGTGTTTTTCATATTATATCGATATTTTTTGGAACTTCTGACATTCCTATTTGAAACAAGCAAACTTCTGTATTTCTTTGAGTTAAAAAAATATGGATGTTTTTCAATAAATTTTGCCAATTTAAAAATGATAAGAGAAAATCGACTGTTGAGAGTTTTTTAAAAAAAAATATGAAACTATATGAAGGTATGATAGATTCAAGTTCGTTTAATATCTTAATAATATTTAATGCAATAGTAATAATCTACAATAATTAGTGATCACAAAAACTGTACATTAGTTATATATGTCGTTTGCAAAAAACCGGATTCCAATTACCCGGTTTTTTGCAATCGCCCTAGGATCCGATTATTTCAATTATCCTACGACATATTCATAATATTAGTGAACAATAATAATTTTGTCTACATGATATTTTAGGTTTCACAAAGTTTAGTACCTGTGTATTCTGAATAATATAGCTCGACGGAATATAATCACGAAATTCTTGGTCCAGATTGTATGGTATTATTGTATACAGCATATATGTAATATAATAATAAATATACCCAAATGTGTCATTTTTGTTATTTAGACATTTGACTTTGACTGCATCATATAAATTTTTGTGTATGTGTTAAATTGTATGTTTTTTACACGCGCGCCGCCGTTTTGTTAACAAAAGAAGGTATATAGACGATCGTCTTTTCTTTGCGACCTGATGATTGGTTTGTTATTTGTAATTATTGGTGTTGACCTGCTTGTTATTTTTTTCACCTAAGTGTTGTGTCTTTTTTATAGCTGGTATTTTTAGCATTATTACTTCTTTGTGCATCATTAATTTCATTTTAATCGGGCGGTACTACAGGATGTGTGACGTGAAACTTTTCCCCACTATTTTTTCTCGAGAATAATAACTCTCGGTTCGAATTTAAAAATGTAGTGATGCCACGTTAGAGATTTTGCTCTAATTCTAAGTTTGCCAAGTTGGGTGGAAAAATTCTGATAATTATTATCTACACTAATATTATAAAGAGGAAAGATTTGTATTTTTGTGTGTATGTAATGTAATGAATAAACTCAAAAACTACTGTGCCGATTTAAAAAATTCTTTCACCATTAGAAAGCTACATTCACCCTGAGTAACATAGGCTATATTTATTGCTAGAAAATATTAGGGATTCTTACTAAAACTTTAGTAACGTAACCCAAGGTGTAAAAAAATGCCATAAACCATCTTTCGTCGCATGCGCTGCGGAAACTATTGATGATAGAACAAAAGTATGTTCTACAATATTAAAGAACATATCAATAACTACAAAAAACTTCGCGATACTATATGTCCAACTATTATCGTTATGTCACAATAACCACTTTTTACATTTTAATAATCTATATAGATAAAAGACGATGTATATATGTAATCTATGGACTCCAAACGGGTAGACCATTTTTGATGAAATTTTCAGACAATCTTTAGATTAGCCCAGCGGGTGATCTTCTGAAGTTTGGTAGCGATCGGATGAACAGAATTTTTTAAATTTCTTTTTGGGAAATAAGATTTTTCTTCGATTTTTGAACATTCACAAATAAAAGCGATTGAATTCGCGCAAATTCAATACACGTTGAGAATTTAATGATAATGATTCTCATCTTTTATATTCTATATATTACATTTACACCCGGGCGAAGCCGGACTGGGCCGCTAGTATGTCAATAAAATGTAAGTTAAAAAAGGAATAAATAATTAAACTGTATTAGTATTTTCGAATTGCTTTTATTAAGGCAGAATACTTTTAGTTTTGAAAGGAGCAAGACTTATTAAGAATTCCACAATACATAGTTATAATAAGAGCCATTTTTTTTAATTTTCCTGGGCGCTATCAACCGTGTTACGAGTCTACTAAAGAGCATTAAAAAAGGTTAAATTTTGTAAGGAGAATTACTTATTTAACAGCCATGTTTATGACCTCAGTTGTCGAGCGTCTGCAACGTATATCATCATCGTTTATAATAGTAAGCCGTTCTCCTTACCTTTTTGTACTATAAAGTAGATGTCTGTCAGACCCTGCTCTGTCGTTTTAAGGGTCGAAGTGAACCGACCAGTTCCGACACATGTCCTGACGATATTAGATACCCTTCGGGCAAACAGGTAAACTTACCAGAAAAAGGATACATTTTTCACAAGTTGAGTTGTTATTTTCACTCGAAGGCTGTGATGAAAAAAAAAATAAGAACACTGGGGGATACGCATTTGAAATTTTTATGTATAGGTAGGTATATTTACTAATTTGTATGTTGAAGCATGGTTTCTGTTTTATTTGACAAGTTCACTACCATGATACAAATAAAAAAGGTAACGCTAGTTGAATTTGTAAGTAATCCATATGAATGTATATCCACCCTAGCACTGGCTATGCTAAGTTGGGTGGATTAATTTCACAAGCATATAATATGTTGAAAATTTACCATGTCTATATGTTTGTTTGCATTAAAACAAATTTTTATTATTACAGTCAAAGCCCTCTAAGTGCACGCTCTCTAAATGCACACGCTCTCTTACTGCACACGAACTCGCCCTCTAAGTGCACGTTCCCCAGCCCCCACTTCGAATAATCTGCGACCAATCACGTGCGACCGTAAGCGCGCTATTTTCAAACTTTCCATTTCCATCATATTCATAGAGTTTTAGAGATATTGTTTATAGCATCTGATTGAATAAAGATAGCTATAGGAGTTAGAAGAGTGGGGATGAAAAAGATCGTAGGGGAAGTGTGCACTTAAAGGATGGGCCTCGGTTCCGAGCTGTGCACTTAGAGGGCTTTGACTGTATTATTATTATTTTAGAAAATGGGCGCGAGTACTCAAGTACGCCCGTTAAATATTATACTTTTTTGGCTAATTTTTAATTTAATAATTTATTGAAAATAATAAAAGGACTGGAGTGATATTAGTATAAATACATCTATTAGACGTTACGCGCATGCGGACATGATCTTTATTTCTATTCTGTTGGTAGCCTTTTTCTGCGAACTACTTCATCCTGTTAATTTTGATGTTTACAGTGCCCGCGCGCATCCTGTTAATTTTGATGTTACAGAATGCGCGCGCATCGTAAAAATTCACTCTCATCATTATTTCTTAAAGTGCCAAAGGAAGTACAACTTCAAAAATTAATTAATTTTTTGAAAATTTAACGTTTTGATAAGAAAAATTATCCAATACCTATTTAGTTGCCGTGTATAACAGAATTGTATGTATGTCTGTCCACAACGGATGAACCGATTTAAACGAGTTTTCTATTTGTTTTAAAACTAGGTTTTGCGAGATGGTTCTTAGCCATGTTTGATGGAAATCGGTTCAGCCATTTTCAAGATTTTCAGCTCATTACAGTTTGTGTAGAAATCTCGGTCGATATTAAAGCTAGAAACTCGGAATTTAAGCATAATAAGTTTTTGATAGTTTAAAAGTTATATTAAAAATGTAAACCACCTCTGACACAGAAAATCAAACCTTGAAAAAGTAAGAAATAATTCAATTTCTACTATATCTCATCGGATGCACCAATTGTTTCTGCGTTTGAATAAAATATTTATTGATAAATGTGTACAGGGATTGCTGCATATTTTTTGTCAGTTTACGATGGTCCACGACGCATTTATAAATTAAATATGTTGTCTAAGCAAATAAATTTTCGTTGCGTCGACTCGGACATAGTAGAAATTAATTATTAGTTATACTTTTTAAAGGTTTATCGGTGTGCGTCGGAGGTTTTTTAAATTTCTATTATCCTTCAATAGGGATGTTGACTGTATTCAAATAAAAACATAATTTTAACGTCAATTGGTAGTTTCTATGACAAAAATACTAAAAAACACAATATTTTTCCTTATTTTTAAGAAATTTAATTAATATTTAATAAATAAAACCTAATTAAATCACTGTCAAGTCACGTGACAACGAGCACCAATCAGAGCACACGACGTCACGTAGTGGTGTACAGCATCAGACGCTGTCAAAGGCTTCATTGTTTGGTTAATATTTAGTGTGTAATTTATCGTTATTTGTGTATGGGAAACGTCAAATTACATGTAACTATAGCTACAACTACGAAACAACCTTTCATCATCTCATCAGTTTACCAGCGTTTATGAGCACAGCCTCCTACTTTGTGACCGTCTGACGTCACGGCAGTCACGTGATAAGTATTGGCGTTTTTCTGACCGAAATTTGAAACGGAATTTAAAATAATGATTTTTAAGGTTTGAGTCGTATTTAAATAAAAATGAAACGTCGAGAAATTTTGGTCCGACCCCTAGGTCCCGCCATCCGACCGATGCCAATAGTGTATGTTGCCATATGGCAAATACACTAATAATAAGTATTTGTGGCTATATTAGGTACTTATGCATGATTTAAAACACTTTCCCAAAAATAGTCAACTTCCCTATTGTTCGTTACATCATGGAAGTTGTGTTACACATTATTTTTAGACACTAAAAATATAGTCCACCACTTATTATTGTCTATTTACTGTTAACAATCACTGCCTGCTTGAATACCGAGAAGTGATTTCACTGGAGGAGTGGTGTGCATGTTTGTTAAATGGGTCGGTCGCATTAGGAGACCCGTTGTGTGCGAACCAAAGTCACATAAATTAAAACCGTAAATGGCCGGTCTATATTTTTTCAAAAGACTTCGGATGACCAACTGTTAACGTTTCAATAGTCAACACGTTACTCGAACAGAAAAAAGCGACATAGAATTATTTCATCGTTAATTTTAACTCTATAGATAAAGTGGATTTCATAATTTTGTTGGTTTGGTAGCTATATGGAAAACATTAATGCATTGCAGAAAATCGTTCAACATAAAATGCAACATGGACTGGGCACCATCAAAACACTGCATGAATAGTATATTACACAAGGGCAGAAAGTTGAAATTCCTGAACTGCGCGACAAGATACCCGAGGCTTTAAACTTTCTGCCCGTGTGATGTATATTATTTTTCTTTATAGCCGGTCGAAAGTACGTACTTTCACCGTTACATAAAAAGGCTAATAACTTTCAAGTGAGCAATTTTGAGGTTATAGGTACACAATAACAACTGCAACTCCAGAAAAAACTTTGATTATTTGAAAGTTTGACTCTTTTATAGATAACACAAAAATTATAATGAAAAAATGTTCACGCGTATACTTTTGAGGAAATTTTACTTAAAAATTGTCAAAATAACTGTCAAATTACTTGTTAGTCAAATTTGAACTATATCTGTCTCTGTCAAACACATTATACTTACACAATATACTGCTGTAGTCAAATTTTGTTTGTTTAATTATTATTTCCTTAAATATTAAAAAAATAGATTTTGATATACTTATAGGATATAATATATAAATAAGAAATAATATTATAATTTATAAAGTGTTATAACAGTTCTTTATTACAGCAAAATACGGACGTAATAATTACTGCTAATACTGTACTAGGTGAATAACTTTAAGGCTGTCGGAACGCTCTGAATTTAAGCCAAAAATAGAGCTTAGGTTGTCAACTAATTGTAGACTTATTCGTCAACATTCTGCTAAAATTCTTTCTCTATAAGGAAGATAAAAGATAAATCTAGGTCTCTAATGAACTACTTTTGTAATTTATGTACGATTTACTAGAAAAAAGTTGGCATTAATTGTGCCAAAAAAACACGTTTTCAATGTCACACTACGACTTTATTCGTACTTATTTCACAAAACTGTTCCATTACAAACCTAAAGTGACTTTTCCTTTTTCGGAAAAGTTTTTTAAATCTTCAAAATATTTCCAAAAATTAGAGTAATCAATGAAACGATGATTTGAGAGAGACAGAGCTAAAGAAGGTCACACCCACAATATGTCTTTTGCCTACCTCGCCTCTTACCGCTGGGCCTCAGCACAAACTGTGTGAAAGTGATCCAACACTGTTAAGAGACCTTACTATCCGGACTCCAAAGCTGATGAAACGTAAAACCGCGTAAGAAAGCCACAGATATTGTATTTGATAACAAACATATTTCACAGTCGTTTAACCGCACATTAAACTGACATTAAAACGGTGTGCTTCACAGTCACGGAGGGTAGGTTTATTGTTTCAAAAAGGGTGAGAACACAGAAAATATAACCCCATGCGATCGTGAAAGAAACCCCAGTAAGTCAATTGACATAAATACGCGTTCAATTGTATTTTGTTCTCAAGGAGGTCGCCTGCCGATTTTTAATTCAAAACCTTTATGCAAAAACCCTTTCCTTTTTTTGACATTTTGATTTTAATATTTTTTTTTGTATTATGTACATGGGAATTATTTTATACTTGAGAAATTAATAATGGTTAATTAAATTGGGTTAGAATCGAGCGTTAGATTCGTGTATTCGAAAGGTACCGATGTAAAATAAGCTTTTTGAAACTTCTTAGGTTCCGGGCTTGTACGCCGTACGAAATTCGTATATTTCGGATATATTGTGAGCTTAAGGAAGCTCAGTGGATAAGCCGGCCCGTGTAAACAGAGCGACGAAATTCTCAAAAGTATGGTAGCTTGTTAGTCTCGCGCCTCTTCTCGATATAACTAGATAAAATAAATATTAAGTATTAGTTGTTTGTGAGGACAAGATAAAAGAAAACAGGTGGGAGTTTTTTAAATGGATATCACGTCCAAAACTATTGTTTGTCGGCAGCGCTACAACGGAAATTATTAGAAACTTTCGGTATTTCTTAAATTCGGTAGATTAAAATCTTTGTGGGCATGAATTTTAGCCGCATGACTAAAAAAAAAATGAAATAAAACAAAGCGTTCATTATTTTTTCAAGACATTGCGCAGTGAGCTTATGTCATCGGTCACGTTCGACGATTGTCGGGTCGTTACGGTTATCCAAAAACAGCTTGCGGTCGTAAACTTGTCAACTGATTCGTACTACGCTGAGATTGGGACGTCCCACGTTTTGACTTAAGGCTGTTCTTTTGTTTTTTAAAATAAATATTGCAATTTTAAGGAGTTCCATAGCAGTTTATGTACAAATATTTCATTTTTATGTGCCAGTGTGCCATTACGTTAAAATAATCGATTAACGAGTTTTAACAGTCACACGAGTTATACAATTTTTTGCACGAACCTTTTATAACAAGACGAATTCTTTGATGTTAGGTATAAAAGACTTAAGTCGAAAAACCTAGTTTTTGAGCCGTTAATACCAAATGAAAGAGAATATAACTTAGACTTAAGCCCAGTAAAAAATGAAATGTAACAACTTTTGACTTCAATTCTTTATACCTGACATCAGAGAATAGATAACTCCTTTTTTTAAATCGATTACCAGTCACCGAGCTGGGTAGAGTAGTGGTGACAGCACTAGACTAGCATTCGGGAGGCCCGGGTTCGAATCCCGGCGAGGGCAAATGTGGCTGAGACTTTTTCCTACTGCCTCTCGCCGAGAAACGGTAATTCCTGTATCGGCCATCTTGCCTGAGGTTTTCCATGGTTTCCCTCAATTCATTCCAGATAAATATCGAGATGGTTTCTTATTTGAGGCCATGGCCGATTACCTTTCAAACTCCTAGTTCAAAAATTACCTACGTTATCCTAATTTCCTATAATTCCTTCATTCGCCCATTGCTATTACATAAGTTGAAGTTTTAAAAATGTAGAAAAATAACGGGAAGTGTGTGGTAGATGGAAAATAGTAATGGTGCGAATGGTGGCTGTTCTGACGAAACGTTAAACGCATTATTATTATTATTATTATTAAATCGATTACCAGTCGAGCCAAAAGGTGGTTTGTTTCGATAATTCATACTCTTTTAGCCGCATTCAGTCATTTTTCTACTTAAATGAAATTGGTTATTAATTCAGTTATTTTATCAATGAATTTTTTAAACATCAATATATTTCTGTCTCAACTGAATATTTCTTTCGGGCAGCTTGCGTAAATCTGGCGAAAAAATTTATAATCTAGATTTGTTCAACTTCCGGTGTTAAATGCTTTGAATAAACGATCCAAGGTATTTTTACGGCGCCGATCTTTTTGATAAGTGACCGACGAACGATTACAAAGTGACCTTTTTTGGTATTATTGCGTTGAGATACGTATTAAGATTAAGGCAAAACATGCATTTTACACTAGAACTACTTATATCATAATAATGTAAAACATCTGGTCGACAATAAACCACCTTTAAATGTTTATGGTTATGATACGTTATACATATAACATGGTACAAACCATGCCTACATCTTACGAACTGGTGCTTTACAACGTGTCCAGAAATAAAGTGAATCAACCCGACCACACGTCCCGTTTTTTGGGTTACGTACATCCAATGAAAAAACGGAACCCTTATAGAATCAGTCTCTTGGTGAGTCGTTTTTATGGAGGTAAAAATCATGAAAACAATCTGAATGTGATACGCTCTTTTATTGGGAAAACATCGTATAGGCAAACGTCTTCTACAGTGAAGGTAAAACAGGTAGATATTTGAGTTTCTCTATTTTATAAGACAGATTCGAAGAACAAATTAATGTTACACTTGCGTTGTCAGATTCATTAACCAAAATGACTACTTTATTAATGATTTGTTACACTCTATAGTATAATTCAGTAAGAAGAAACTAAAATGTCGAAATATATCTAAATATAATAACATAATTCTTTTTAAAAAAACTTGAGATTTGGTACGCCGTTATAGTACGGTTTCAAACTACACTGGGCTCTAATTAAAAAGATCTTCGTTACCTTAGTGTTTACCGCTTGTGTGGGAATATATTATGTTCAGTTTTATTAACCGTGACATTTTTCAGGAAGGCATTCCTTTGTGGCTTACAGAAACTTTCCATAAGTTCGTGCTCGATAAGTCAGTTTTGCTGTTTTCGACAGCCTGTACAAATCACTCAATACGTCATTTACGTGGTTGGCAGGGATAACGATAATATTTATCCTCGATATGGAATGACCGTTCCAATGTAGCGAAAAATTTTGGAGAAGGGCAGTAAAGATATTTATTTGTAGAAAAAAATTTCAGCCGTTGTGGGACGCCCGGCATTACACAAATATTCACGAGTAAAACGCCGACACACACACGGTAAGTAGCGAGTGTGTAATGAAGTAGAGAGGGAATCGCTCAGTATAGGTAGTTAGAGGGGAGCGCCAAGTCGAAAAGAGGCGACGAGACGCGAGGTCGGACAAATGGGACGTCGCAACGTTTTCATTCCCATCCAAGGGCTTTATTAGATGTTTCACATCAATAAAACGTGCGATTGACGCGGTGCTCACGGGTGTTGTTGTGTAAACATATGAGAACACATTGGTTTCACCACACTTGCAAATGTATATATAAAAGCTAATTTTATTCAATTAAGGACAATTGACGTCGCTTATGTAATACATAAGGCAATAGGTGTATGGTGGTTGTGTGAGTTGTGTCTCACGCACACATACGTCTATAGTACGCGCCATGGATCTAAAAGACTCGGAAGTTAGATGCAAATGGAGGCTTGCGCGGGCTAAGTTGGTTGAAAAACTACAAACTCGCGCTATATTATTATTTTTATTTTTTTTAATCTAAAGGTCATCCAAAAAAATATTTTTCGTGCTTGTCTATACAAAACTGTATTAGGCATCTTGACAATTAACAATCAAAGAAATAACTTAACAATTGCGTACTGGACTGTACTTTATAGCAGGAAAGCAACAAGTGACAAGACAACCAGCGATAACCATTCATCGACGAGCACACGTTCTGTGTCGGTAACTGGAAGGTGGTGGGAGTCTTCCTTTTCCACAAAACAACTAGGACGGCTCTAAAATATGCATTTGCGACGCTGTTTGTGACTAACTTCAGAACCTTTTAGAACCGTGGCGCGTTTTATACTTGACTTACGCTCGAACTTCCCTGAGAAACCCGTATTGCGAAGCAAGATATAAGATATGTCCCTATCAAAAATTAAACGTCCTGCTTTCTTAAAGGAATTAATTCCATCTGTCAGACACACAAATGAGCATAAGGCAAGGGAAAAGGGAACCGACGTATTCCTTGCTTAGTAATTAGAACTCCAGACAAATCCAGGACAGAGACCTTGGAAATGATTGATTAATAATTAATGATTTGTGTTTAGATTTGGCCAGAGTTTAGTTTTGAGTCACCGCGGATTACCAAATGGGTGGGTTTCATTCCGTAATGCATACATAATAATGTAATCCATGTAATAATACGGTGTTAGGTGAGATGAAGGTATTAATGCTGATCTATTTCTCTATTTTATGTCTTCTGCAAGTCGTCTACCTACCTACTGGAAAAATTGACAGGTCTGCTATTTAGATATAATTAATACATCTTGTCTAAATTAGATAGGCAGGTATCTCATCTCGTTTGCACAGGGAGCTACGCAGTAGCGCACACGATGATTTATCAATGGGGAATTTTAAAAATCCTTGCTTTGCTCGCCTTAATGTTGGTTTCTTAGAATAGAATAGAATTTTATTGCATAGCCGAGTTTACGATACAATCATCGTACACAAAAGTTAACAGAAATGTAATAGCACCAGCCACCAGGATTTGTCTGGATCTTGTACAAATACAGTAGAAATAATGTATTTTCAACCTGTAGGGACTATCGACTCATGTATTTTCAACTTGTCTTTCATCCTCATTTGGTGGCAGTTATAGGCCAATAAAAAAAAACTTTAATTAGTTTAAGGTTCCATTGACTGAGCAGCGTAGAAGGAGACACTTTGTGTGTGAAGTAGGAATTACAAATTCGAAAACACGTTCAGAGTAGAACCAGTTGAAAAAAATTGTGTTGAAAATTCAATTGATAACTAGTTTTTGTAATAACGAACTAATGAATAACCGCGACAGAAAGTTTTCGGTTGAGATTTTAATTTTATAGCCAATATCTACATAAATATAAATACATTATTTAATTCTTTAAATTCTACTGTTGAAAACTGCTCTATTGTCTATATTATTTGTTGTTTTGAGATACAGAAACTGGAAGCCGCCATTTTGTTTTATAGATAGCCGGTTAATTGTCCGGTCAGAATGGTGACTATCATAAATAATCCGTAATTTGAATCATGGAACGCCAACAAGATCTCAGCTATTCTTACACCCAAATTATTATTGCTGAAAATTGTCTTGCAAGGTCGTTTTAATACAGAAGCTTATTCTGGCATGATTTCAAAGGAACATGCGCCACTGGTTGCGTTTTTGTACCTGCGTACTTGACTCGAGTCCTATACCTCGGCGTATTTTGTGTATAGTGTTATATTGTATACCTTTTAAGTTGTAAGTGTGGTATCAACTCCACACCGAAGGCGATGGTTTCTTACCTTGGTTCCTTCGCCGCCGCGGTCTCTCCGAGACTCCGCCAAATCATCACGCACGCTTTATGCCGGCGGTCCGACATACAGAGCCTTCATAAAGTCTTGCTCGATCGCCGATTCGCCGTAAAACAGACCGTCTCTTAGTATTTGAATTCTATTCTTCTAACACAGTTTAAATTATTTTGTTTTCTCGAAGGACACAGTTGTCGACTTCTTTTACCACGGTGTACCCAAGTTTATTATTAGCCAAAACCCTTCGGGAAATTTAAAAAAATTAACGGAACTCTCTCATAATATTTTCACACTTGCAAAACGATGTTCGACACTAAGGACTTTAGCTGCCGAGCGTCTGTAATCTACAATTTGTCTGTAAGCTTTTCGGAGTCCAAAGAAGCACTGAAGGGATTTCTTATATATATATATATATATAGCAAACAACGACAGAACGTCAAAAAAAGTCATTTTTGGCTATAATATATATATATATATATATATATATATATATATATATATTAGCCAAAAATGACTTTTTTTGACGTTCTGTCGTTGTTTGCTTTTTTATATCTAATATAACAGAGAAAATAATGATGTAACACTTGAGCATTAAATTCTTAAAAGAAGAAATGGAAGTACCTACCACATTTTAAGAAATAATTCTTTTTTTTTAATTTCCTAATTGGTCTCTGCTCTTACGTACTAATTGTTCTAAGTTAAACATACCATTTCGAGCTTTTAGATTTTATTTTCGACAGCAACTACTTGTAATTCTTGTTGTTTTGTTTGTTTCTTCTCTGTAAAAATTGTTCTTTTTTTAAATGTCCGATGCTATAATGGAATAATTATGGACGCGCATTTGAGATGATATGTTAAGCACACACGTTGGTCGATGGTCAGTAGTAAGTGGACTATTGACCAAGTGATCAAATCGAGCAGGATGAACAGGCATGCTGCACTATTTATACGACCACGCTTTGGGCCCACACTATTGTAAACTCATGCTATACTTATATAGAATTATTGTAATGAGGGCGATAGAGAAGTCCAAGCGCATGAGGAGAATTCTCTCTGTCCTTCTTGCTCGATGAGAACACCAGACTCTCCACTAATGTCTTAATAACTTCATTTATGCATTCAAGGCCAGCCCAATCTTCTGTATCAGGGTTGAGATATTATTTATGTTATTAACAATTGCGACCTTCATTGGAACAACGATTAACTTTTTCAGTTTTATAATCATCTGTTTTAAGTCGCAGTCAAGATTTTAGATTACTCGAATTTAAGTGGGGTTGAAAATCCCGAGCTGGTTCTTATATAGCGCTTCTATGGCTCCTCTGTAACAAACCTTTAGTGTCCAACCTCAGAATTTTGAGAAAAGCCGAGTATTACGTTAAGAGATCTCTTATATAACGTTTCACTAATAGCTTATTACAAACCCTTAGATCTCAGTTACCACGTTTTAATTGGAGAACTGTTGAAACTATTAATCTGATTTTCAGGTTCATTCTTAAAAAAAATAATAGTACATGGGTTGACAACCAGTAGGGACTAATCCACTCATGTGTATTCAACTTCTCTTGCATCCTCAGTTCGTGGGAGTCATAGATCAATAAAAAAAACTTTTATTAATTTGAGGTTAAACGTTGTCAAACGTATTTTTCCATTGGCTGAGCAGCGTAGGAGGAGACACTTGCATAAAAATTACGGGCAAAACATGAAAATACATGAGTAAAATCAATTAAAAATAGATGATGTTGAAAATACGAATCCGACTGTAAATTGAAAATATGAATTGATACTAATACCTGAATAACTCTAGCAGTTGGGATGGCTTAAACAAAAAGAGTTTCAATCTCCTAGATTCGGAAGTGAAAAAATGAAATAGATTAATTATAGACGCTCGACAACATAAGTGTCTTTCAAAAAATGAATGTTTTCAAGTAGCACCATAAAACCATCCAGATCTTGGGTGTATCCATTGTACTGACGATTTTTTTGCAATTGCTGATGAAATAAGATAATTATTAGTAAAACCTCAATTTATGGTGAGCGATGAATTCAACGCAGTTTTGTTACTAGACGTCAACATAATGTCAATTAAGGGATGCCAGAAATGATAGGCTAAGATACCATCCGAAGTTTAATCATGGGTGAATTTGTATTTTGTGGATCGTTTCCTGTCCATCCATACGTTGGAGACCCATGCACGAACATGCTGTGACTTAGAGAGAAAGAACACTTCGGCACGCCACAAGATATTCCGTCTCACTTTACCACAGCAGTCGACGACGGCAATGTACAGTACATCTTCTTCGAGGCAATCTCTATGCTTTTATTTAGTTCCATTCATGATGTATTTACACTGCAACATCAATAAAAATAGGACTTCTTTCCAGCGCACTTTTTTTTTTTGAAAATAATTACAAAGAGCTAATATCTAACATTCATTAGATTAGATTTACATGGGACGTTAAGATGTCGCATGCCTCGCATTCACTGCGACCTTGAAGATATTTTATGAATCCCCCAATACCCCATTTGGAGGCTTATAATAAACTTTACTAACTTGCTGATGGCTGCACTCAACACTTCTTCAGGCTCTAGAAATAACGTTTACAGATATTGCAGCCTTTGGGGATCTAACAGCTCCAGCTCGAAGCGATCAAGGATACTGTGAAACAAGAAACGGATATTGAAGGCTTCACAAACGGAAATAGGAAATAAATAGTATATATTATTTTCTTGTAGTTATGGTATTCAGTATAATCGTTTGCAGATAGCCAAGATCATTAAAACGCTGTAGTTTATCACGAATCCTAACTGTTATTCTATTGTTATGGCATATTGTATCGAAACAGAGTTATTACCTGATTTGATTAAAGTAATTTTTATTAGTTACTCTGATTTAAATTTTTCAAAAAATCGATAATAATATAAAGAGGTAAAGTTTGATAATCTCTTCACACTATTTTCAATAACTACTGAACTGATTTGAAACATTCTTTCACTATTTAAGTCTACTTCTTTTTGAGTGACGTATTATTATCCGGCAACAAAACGAGAAGTAGTTGTGAGCGAAAATTTAAATCAAGTCAGACAACCTGCAAGAATTTTCTTAACTAAATTATTTGGGTAAACTATAAGAGACAAATTGTTGCTCTTGATTATGTTGCCAAACCAAAATCTATACCCGCGCGAATTCGGGTCGAAAGGTACTTTGAATAAAATAAATCAGGGCTGTTTGAGAAATTTTGATGGTGGATATATTGTTCATTCACACGAATGGACAAACAGCGACAAAGATATTTAGAATGGAGTAGAAAAATAAAGTTGATGGAATTCGTGTTCAAAAAGAAACGTACAGGTTCTTTAACTTCTCCACTCCTGCTGAGGAGAGATGTAATATGTCTGTCTCTGTTTTACTTCCAGACATCTTAATGTTATTTCGTCCTTGTCGTGTAGTGAAGTTTTGGGCTTTGTCCTCTCTCAATTTTGTTAATGTAAAGACGGTTTCACAGCATTTTTTCAAAAAATATTGAAACTGCAACAAGAATACGTAACATCAAAAGTGTATATTTTTTGGGTGTGGTACCCAGTTCACTCGCTAATTTATAAGTCACGTTGTTTCGTTTTTCCAAAAATTACTTAAATTGTCTTAAATCATATGCTTAAAAAGAAAACCGAAAAGGCCTTCCGTAGTATATTTTTGGTCAACTTATGAATGAATGCAGATTTACAAGAATTCTTAACATAACTCAAATTTTCTTCACAATCATCAAGAGTCCAATGATCTTCAATTCATGTAGCTATTTTTGATCAATTGACTTAACTAGAAACCTAAACACTCATTAAAAAGATCTACTTTTTTGAAGTTCTTCTTTAGCGACGTATCTATTTGAAATTGCCTGTGTCGTTGAAAGATAAATCTGTGACCTTAAAGGGTAAAGGGTACAACCTTTTGCGTATATAGTCAGCGACTGATCAAGAGTTCTAACCGCCCTAGGCTAATTATGAGGACGGGTCCCCGCCAGGTGTGTGTTACGGAGTAACAAGTCAGTGTTTGTTTTACGCGCGCTTATTAAAATTTCAAAATTTATTGTTAAATCAGGAACTCTCAAACGCATTTAGTTTTAGTGTTTTGTCTCGGTCTAGTTGAAATATGTAGGGTAGATGCAATGATGCTAGATTAGTGCATGCGAAGACACGATTTTAGCGCGCCCCCCCCCCTGATCCTCGCGCCCTAGGCTGCAGCCTAATTAGCCTAAGGGTTAATCAGGGCCTGTATATAGTTCGATCAAAATAAGATCGGTTCGAAATCTGACTTAAACAAAAGAGGAGAAATTTTTATATAAATTTCGTGTAATAAAATGTGTCCAAACGGTTTTTTTTTAATAGTCATCCCGATTCCGATGATTTTTAAATCTTCAATCTATTTTTGATCAACGTATGTGAACGGAGCTTTACTTAGGAACCTAAACACGCAAGAATAGCCTCCTCTTGGTCTCTTGGATAACTCGAACCTTCTTCACAATCATCATGAGAGTGAGAAATAATTCGTTGTCGATTTCCGTCAAAAAATAACTATCTGTCTATGGATAAAAATTACTGGTTTCGTATTCTCTTTGTATCGAAGGTTGTTTATAGTTTTAATGTGTTTATCAAGATATTCTTCTTCATATACGAAACTGGACTTAACTTAATAAGCTCCTCTACCTGTCTTTATCATACTTGCAGCTTGCAAATGATCGTTCTATCTCACTCCGATCTTTAATGAAGTTATATTGCCAGTTTCTCACAAGCATTAACGTTTTCTTATTATATTTAGATGACTTTATTTTATATTTGTTTTTTTGGAACAAATTATTTAACATCTTTCGCGTTTTTGTTTATTTATGTGTTTTAAAATGGTTTATGGAAATTATATTAGAGTATAGAATTTGAAGTGCTAACAAGATAAATATATTTCCTAGAATCCTTTCTACTTTTTTTTGTATTGATTCTTTTTTTGTAAGAGTTTCTGTAAATGTCGTCTGGTAAATTAAAGCTAATCAGAAGTATCTATATTTTTTTCTCTTGAATATTTATTTTAGGTGACTTGAAAACATTTAGATCAAGAATTTATCGACGAATTTGAAATAACTGATTGATTGCAGTTTGTGCTTTCAAAAATATACTTGAGAACTCTTTCACAAATTTGGAAAATCTCTAAGATCTTTTCCAATTTGTTTTACTTTGAAAATATCTATGTCTAAACATTTTCTACAAAGAAAAAATCTTTAAATTTGTTCTAGTTACTTCTACTTGCTTAAAAACGTGGGAAAATCACCGATTGTTTCACAAATTTAAAAAAATTAGTTTATCCCATTTTGGAAATTTGAGAAAGTCAGAGATTCTCCACGAATGTAGGACTTCTTTCAGGCCGTTTTTAGATCATTGATAATAATAATTTTTTTATTATTATTAATGATCTAAAAACGGCCTGAAAGAATTCCTACATTCGTGGAGAATCTCTGACTTTCTCAAATTTTCCATAAATCGGAAAATATCTCAGATTATTTTCAGGTTCAGTACTTGCGACTTCAAAAGTCAAAAACTTTAGAATACATTAGATTGCAGATTATATAGATGCTCGACAGTTCGGGTTACTAGCGTCTACCAGAAACTTTTAGACTCTTGGCAGTCGATGATTTAGCATTAGACTCTCGCTTATAAGTAATTAAAGCGTTTATGCTGTTGATATCTTATTATATAGACAGTGAAATTGGCGACTGTTCGAAATCATACAAAAACGCCGACAAGAAGAACAAGAGTGAACCATTAGATTGTAGATTATATAGACGCTCGACAGCTCGGGTTATTAGCGTCTACGAGAAACGTTTAGACTCTTGGTAGTCGATGATTTAGACTTAGAGCGTTTAGTTATAAATAATTAGAAGCGTTTACGCTGTTGATATCTTGTTATATGAACCGTGAACTTGGCGACTGTTCGAAATCATACAAAAACACCAACAAGAAGAACAAGAGGGAACCATTAGATTGTAGATTATATAGACGCTCAACAGCTCGGGTTATTAGCGTCTACGAGAAACGTTTGGACTCTTGGTAGTCGATGATTTAGACTTAGAGCGTTTAGTTATAAATAATTAGAAGCGTTTACGCTGTTGATATCTTGTTATATGAACCGTGAACTTGGCGACTGTTCGAAATCATACGAAGACAGCAAGAAGAAGAACAAGAAGAAGAGTGAACACGACGGCGGAGGCGGTGTGGCGTTTTTAAGGTGGAACGTATCCAACTACACACAACGTGTACCATATAAATCTTGACAACTCAATTATAGCCGATTCTCTCTTCTCGGTAGACAAAGATAGGATATAATATTATAATGATCGCAACTATAGTGTACCGATGCGCCCCCACTCACTCGCCGACTGGTACGCCACTGACTGAGCACTCACACAGATGCGGGACGATCTTACGCTCATGTGCAAGTGAATGTACACTGTGAGGCGAAAAAGTGAAGACACTCCAGAAGTTACGGTCAACAGGTGGTTTAACCGTAGAAGACAGTGTGGCCCGATTTGGGGGACTTACACTACAAAGGGTGGAAGATGTTGAATAATTTGCCTCGTAGTGTTTGCCTCATGTATTTGGAACGCAGTTCCTTATCGCGGGTTAGCGAGGGGACCTAGCCAAGAAAAAATGTAACATGTCACGAAAAATCGTAAGACAATTCATGTCACGAAAAACCGTAAGACAATTCATGTCACGAAAAACCGTAAGACGTATAATGTATACTGGTATACGGTGATACCGGGTGGTTTTAGATTATATCGGATGTTTTTAGATTATACCGGGTGTTTTTATATTATACCGGGTGTTTTTAGATTATACCGGGTGTTTTTATATTATACCGAGTGTTTTTAGATTATACCGGGTGTTTTTAGATTATACCGGGTGTTTTTAGATTATACCGGGTGTTTTTAGATTATACCGGGTGTTTTTAGATTATACCGGGTGTTTTAGATTATACCGGGTGTTTTTAGATTATATAAAACGCGTTACGAAAAACGTCTTATACGAAAGGGACTCCGTTCCAAACGCGTGTCCCACGACACGTTCCAAGTTTTTTCAACCTGTCGGGACTAATCGACCCATGGTATGATTTTATTTATTTGGGTGGCCAAAAATTGGATACAAAAAGTCAGGAATATACATATGAACTTATGACATTAAAATAAATCATTAAAACTATAAGGCACAGATTATGTGAGATGTTTTTTCAAGCATTTTTTAAAATTCTCATTCATCCATACTTAATGGCAGTCATGGATCAATCAGAAAAAAACCGTTATTAATTTGAAATTAAACGTTGTCAAACGTATTTTTTCGTTCGCTTAGCTGCGTAGGAGGAAACACTTTTTGTGAGAACTAAAAACTTGAAAATACGTGAGTAAAATCAGTTAAAAACAGATGGTGTTGAAAATATATGAGTGTGACTTTATTACTTTTGTCTATATCTATAAAGCAAACGAATGTGCTTATTTATGCGAAACTTTCGTATTTTTTAAGTGAATATTGAATAATGTTTCTAAAAAAAGGGTGGCATGAACCGAAACTTCAAATGCGTCTCTTTTTTGTTTCCATTTCTGGTAATATGCTGATGACCTCAGCTGTTAAGCGTCTATAATCAAAAATCTTCTACTGGTTATATCGGAAGTTAATTCAAATTCTGAGATAGTTTTTTACTCCAAAATGTGACGCGTAGAATTTATCTTTTAAATTTGTCGTCTACCAGGCAATAACGACTTCAATAATTGGCGGTTTTAGCAAAATGAAAATAATATGTTCAGGTCTATATTTAAAAGATTAAAGAATTAATTAATAAAGACTTGCGTCACCATCTCCAAAAACTCCAGTTTGACGGGGTTGTAGTTTAGAATGGTTCCAACATTTAGTAAGCACACAGTGTACACATGTTTGTCGGGGCTGGGCCAAGGCACGCATACACTTAAAAACCGTCTCTATTCGATGAGACGCACACACTACTGAACATACGTATACTAAAGCTAGTGTTACACCAATAAGAAATTTTACACCTGGGGGTCTGCCATTTTGACAAGCTTTTTCAGTCTAATCCAAAAATAAAAAAAAAAATATATATATATATATATATAAAGTGTGAACCTCACCCACGTAAATCCAATGGGGAAAGTGAAACTTCTTTAGAGTTATGAACTCGTTTCATTGTTGCGTATCTGTTTTGCATTACCAAGGTTTTTCATATATTTCCCCGCCGTTGAATAATTTCCCCTTTAATTGTGCGTTACCAAAGTTTCACTTAGAAAAAAACTTTTGCTGGGTTGCAGAAAGCATTGTCAAAAAATTTGATTTGACAATAACCTTAGATTGTGGTCATATATTAGTTTTTTATACATGTATAGAAGCAGTCTAATGTCATTGTGAAACTCTGTGTCATGTGGAACATAAAATTGTACTCACAGAAAAACAAATTATTGGTTTACAATTTTACATAGAAAAAGACCGCTAAATTTTGGTGAAAATGCATGGAAAAATGTTGTTTCGAATTAAAAATCATATATTTAATACGCTAAGGTTAAGATGTTTGCCTCCCTTTTTGGAAAAAACCACACAATTGCTCCACATAAATTTTATATCATTTTATAGATAATTGCTGGCTCTACCGACATCAACAACTAAAAAATTTATTATTGCTTTTGTTTTTGTAAATTTATTAATTATTAAAATTATATATATAGATATACATTAAGACACAATACAGCAATGCTGCCATCTGGCGGCTTTGATTTTGAAACAACGTCAATATGATTGACGGTCGGTAACTCTTTTGTTCAATTTTAAATCTACCAACGTATGTATCAATACTTTTCATATAGTGGTGCTTTAACTCAACGTTTTTGATACTTGCGCCTCTATGTGACAATTTCAGTAAAATACATTTTTTCGATGTTATCTGAGCTCCATAATGTAATACCATAAAAAGAAGAACGTTATAAATAGTGTGCAAAATTATCAAAGAATTGAATACCTGCAATAAATTTTGATTCATTAAATTGAATTGAATGATTTAATTTACATAATCATTAATACGCTAATGTTAAGATGTTTGCCTCCCTTTTTCGAAAAAACCTCACAATTACTTCACATAAATTTTGTATCATTTTATAGATAATTACTTGCTCTATGTGTATCAACAATTAAAAAATCTATTATTGCTTTTGTTTTTGCAAAACAATTAATTATAACAATTATACATTTATTCAGTATATGCGGCAATGCTGCCATCTGACGGTTCTAACTTTGAAACAACGTCAACATGATTGACGGTCGGTAACATTTTTTTGTTTAATTTTTAATCAAAATTCACGTATAAATACTTTTCGTATGGCGGCGCTTCAGCTCAACGTTTTCGATACTTGCGCCTCTATATGACAGTTTTAGAAAAATATTTTCTTGAACCGTCACTAAGCTTCGTAATGTAATACAACAAAAAGAAGAAAGTTGTAAAGAGTGTGAGAAATTAGAAACGAATTTTAGTGCGAATATTCGCACGGATACCGCTAGTATGTTAAATAGATTTGTACACAGTTTAAAAAAAATATCGTTGCAATAGATCAATTATTTTAAGAGCAGGATCAATTTAAATTTCTACAATGATTTCCTTATGGAGAAAAATGTGTGGTCACAATGTAAGGTCGTTGTCAAATCAAATTTTCTGACAACGCTTTCTGCAGCCCAACATTCTAAAGCTGGGCGCAAATCTTGTATATATGTTGATGCATTTTTAGTGTATTTGCCATATGGCAACATACACTATTGGCGTCGGTCGGATGGCGGGACCTAGGGGTCGGACCAAAATTTCTCGACGTTTCATAACCTCCTAAACACTTTGGCACCATTTTTAAAAATGTTTATATATATATGTATATATATATATATATATATATATATATATATATATATATATATATATATATATATATATATATATATATGTGTACGCGCGATAACTTTCGAAAGAGTTAATTGATTTCAACGAAATTTGGGCCACATGTTGAAATCCATCACCGCAAGAAGCCTATTTAAAATGGGCCTAATCGGGCTATTTTAAGGGTAGTTTTTAGGGGTTGAAAACTGTTTTTGGGTCCCAAAATACCGAAAAAATTCTCCGAATCGTTTCAAAATTGAAATTTAACCCTTTGGTAGTGATTAAAAAGTGTCCCCACAATTTTAATAAAATCGGCCCGACAGGACCGGATTTACAAATTTTATGAAAACACTAGTTTGCAGATAGTGACTTATTTATTGAAGGGTGTATTTAATTCGCTGTAGACGTTAGATTGATAATAATATTACAATTAAATAAAAAAATGTTATTTTAAGGGGTGTATTAAGGGGTTAAATTTTTTATTTTGCCCAAAAACAAACTTAATTTCACATAATAGAAGTATAAAACCACAGGGCCCTATACAAGCAAATACACTATATTGTCGGCAGGGTTTTGGCACTGCCACCCGGGTTTTTTAAAATTTGCAACCTTTTGCGATCAACGTTTTCATTTTTAGAAGTTTATATGAATTTCTTGTAAATTCAGACGAAAGTTATTTTATAAAAATGTTTTATATTATTTTATATCAATATGCGCAGCTTACATAACATAGATAATTTATAGGACAATACTGAATAACATTCGTTGAAATACTGTAGATCAAACGTTCGTTTACATTACACAATTTAGAATTTAGCAAAATATCTTTTATTAATTTTTGTAGTATTTTTAATGACAGTCAAACAAGAAGTGATTATTAGTGTATTTGCCATATGGCAACATACACTATTGGCGTCGGTCGGATGGCGGGACCTAGGGGTCGGACCAAAATTTCTCGACGTTTCATAACCTCCTAAACACTTTGCCACCATTTTTAAAAATGTTTATATATATATGTATATATATAGGTATATATATATGTGTGCGGGCTATAACTTTCGAAGGAGTTAATTGATTTCAACGAAATTTTTGGCCCACGTGTTGAAATCCATCACCGCAAGAAGCCTATTTAAAATGGGCGTAATCGGGCCATTTTAAGGGTAGTTTTTAGGTGTTGAAAAATGTTTTTGGGCCCCAAAATACCGAAAAAATTCTCCGAATCGTTTCAAAATTGAAATTTAACCCTCTGGTAGTAATTAAAAAGTGTCCCCAAAATTTTAATAAAATCGACCCGACAGGACCGGATTTACAAATTTTTTGAAAACACTAATTAGTAGATAGTGATATATTTATAGAAAGGTGTATTTAATTCGGTGTAGACGTTAGATTGATAATAATATTACAATTAAGAAAAAAAATGTTATTTTAAGGGGTGTATTAAGGGGTTAAATTTTTTATTTTGCCCAAAAACAAACTTAATTTCACATAATAAAAGTATAAAACTACACGGCCCTATACAAGCAAATACACTATATTGTCGGCAGGGTTTTGGCACTGCGACCCGGGGTTTTTAATTTTTGTAGTATTTTTAATGACAGTCAAACAAGAAGTGATTATTTTATTTTATACAAAGGAATGCTGAAATATATTATCTTTATAACTTAAAAGTATTGCTTATATAATTCTTTCAAGGTTTAAATTTGTCCTACGGAAAATACTACGATATACAACGAGACTGAACCCGCTCGTGTTTTTTTCGTATAGAAGTGTCAAAACTGTCTCCATGTAAAGCAGACTTAATAGCCCCGCTCGCGTCCCCCCAGACTCAACGCCTATGTTCGCTAGTTGAGTTGTAAACCGTGGCCTGTCAACTTCTCGCCATACAACATTCATAGCCGAGCCCCAGAATATGCTATGTTCTGTGTGTGTGTCTTGCAGTACTGACTCGTGCGCTGTTGTTTAGTTTAGTTTGTGTGTAGGTACGGTGCGTGCGTCGTACTACACCACTTCGCTTTTTCTTATTCCCTCGACAAACATGTGGACAACGACGACGTCGACGACGAATCAAAATATTGACAGTTCGTTCTGATAATTGAACGTCGCTGGCAAAACAATCGTTGCCTATAGTTACGCGATTGTTTTCTTCAGAAAAGTTGGTGGACAATTAAGCCTCCGAAAAGTTGGATAATTGGAGAATCATTGTGCTCTAAAATTAGGTGTGTTGGTGGACTTAATTAAACTCGAGGCTTGTTTCGAGTTACTGAACTGACGTCAAAGTTGTGTGTAAATTCAAGTGGATAGTTATTTTGAACAATTTCAACAATTGAATGGATTATATTATTATAACCAGGGTTGTTGCAATTGAATACATTTTCTAGAACTGTGAAGTGGATGTTTATCTCGAATAGTTTCAAAATTGGTTTTTGAGTGCCTGTGAATCAAATTCTAATAATGTGGAATTAGAAGGAGAGAATGATTATCTCGAAAATAGTTTATCTTCTGTGAAACAAATTCTAGAATTATGTGCAACTAGTAATATAGTCTCGAGTCGTTTCAGAAATTGTTTTTTGAATTGTGGAACATCTCAAATTGAACTGATACTATTCGTTTTTTGAAGGTGTAGAATCGGTTTACGTAATTTCAATGACACAATTTAATGGATCTTATTTAAAAAAATAATGATTGATGAATACATGGCCAACTCTATATTCATTCTTATTTATTTAATACCTCTGTTTGACTTATTACATAACCGACAAAGTTTTAATACATTAATTACGAAATTGCTTTTATCAATTAGTTAAGTGCAGACTGTTGCTCGATTGTGAACTGAATTCATAAGTATTCTCGCAGTGAAATGAGTGGCTATGAATACAAATGAAAAATTAATTGACGTAAGAAAATGTAGTCAATTGAAAAAGTTTTCATTTAAAATTATAAAAGTTGGTCGCAAATAATATAAATCAGACTTGATTGTTTGACCGCAAAATTCCATAACTTAGGAGTTATTAAATAAATGGTGTTAAATGTTTTGTTTAAACCGATTAGTATCTTAATGTTGAGGAGTAATTAAGACATTATCAACAGTTTGCCTGTTTGAATCGTTGAATGTAGATGGCAGTGTGGTTGTTCATAATATGCGGACTTACTTAACGGCTTGTTAGTTGTTATGCAACTGGATAGTTATAAAGAATGTTAAAATTTTTAATGAAATCAAATTACTGTGATAGTTAAAAATAAACATAAAGGACTGTTTATTTGTATAAGTGCAGTTATTATGTAATTAAGTTACTGATAAGCGTTGTATTATTATCAAACAAGTGAGTTTCATATTTGCAACTGTTTTTCAATTAATAAAACAAAACTGCACAACATGTGACAGTTTGAGAAGGTCTTGAAATAAAATAGAACAGTGACAATTACTTGGGTAAATTTTCGTAAGACAACTGTTTTTGCGATAGTTTGTTGTTTTAAAACAAAAGCGTGACAATCTTGAAACCGTTCTTGACATAAAATAGAACAGTGAAAATTAGTTGAGTAAATTTTCGCGGCAGAAGTGACGTAAGACGTTAATAAAATCAGAAACTGGATCGAAAAACAACAACACGGTGTAAATATATATAGGATATAAAAATTAACGAATGGATGTAAATGAAAAAGTAAATTTTACAAGTGAAAATAATTGGTTTTGAAATTACTGTGATGACAAAAATGTTGATTTTTCATTCCGGTGTTGAGATAAAAAGAATTTAGTGCGCGCGCAGTGCATCAATCATGACGTTTCTAATATTAATTGTAAATTTATAGTGTCAATACGTTACCCTCGCTGTATTCGACTTTTTTGACAATGCCGGAAAAAGAAGTGTTATTCGGCGACACACGACATGCCGGCTTGCATCCGTATTCCGGCGGGCCGGGATCTTTGCCGCCGCTTCAGTTTCCAGGCGCACCGCCTCCGGGTAGCGGTGCGCCGTCGGCTTTCGCGGCATTTCATGCGCATCACGCTCATCATCCGCCGTTACCCGTTGACCAGAGAACCCACGAAGGAAGGTACGTTTGGGATCCGCGAGTTCAGCCGTCGGCTGCCGCCGCCGCGGCTGCTTTTCACCATGCCGCTGCTACGGGACACGGGTGAGTTGCGCTTTAAAAATTGTTGGAAATGTCTTCATTAACGGATTTTTTAATTATTTAATTGATTGTCAATTAATCGTAGATTAAAAGTAATCTTAGATGAATGTAAAGTTTTATTTAAGTGAACGATCCCTTAGATTGTAAAATATGTTTTCGGGAAACTTCGAACTGTGGCCGCAAAATTCATTTTATTACTGTTTTTATTAGCTGTGATTAAGCATTAAGCTTCATAAAATGGGGCTTGCTACTTAAAAAAGTCAAAAAAACATATTTTTTTACCCTTAAAATTGACTCAAAAAACATGATATTCGTTAATATTTCTTTACGGCACGTCACGATATTTCGAATTACGGGAAGGCAAATTAAGATTTTTAAGTTTTTTCTTCACAAACTTGTGTTAAATAAGTATACTGACAAATTTGGTTCGGTCAATAATTTTTTTCAAATTTAATTTTTTCTGTACAAAAAGTTGTATAAAATTTATATGCTAATTTTCTCGCTTTTATTTGACTTTAAATCGTTAAAAAACCCGGGTCGCAGTGCCAAAACCCTGCCGACAATATAGTGTATTTGCTTGTATAGGGCCGTGTGGTTTTATACTGTTATTATGTGAAATTAAGTTTGTTTTTGGGCATAATAAAAAATTTAACCCCTTAATACACCCCTTAAAATAACATTTTTTTCTTAATTGTAATATTATTATCAGTCTAACGTCTACACCGAATTAAATAGATCCTTCAATAAAATAAATGTCACTATCTGCAAATTAGTGTTTTCAAAAAATTTGTAAGTCCGGTCCTGTTGGGCCGATTTTATTAAAATTTTAGGGGCACTTTTTAATTGCTATTAAAAGGTTAAATTTCAATTTTGAAACGATTCTGAGATTTTTTTCGGTATTTTGGGGCCCAAAAACTTTTTTCAACCCCTAAAATTCACCCTTAATGTGATCCGATTAGGCCCATTTTAAATAGGCTTCGTGCGGTAATGGATTCCAACATGTGTGCCAAATTTCGTCAAAATTAATTAAGTCCTTCGAAAGTTATAGCCCGCACACATATATATATACCTATATATATATATATATATATATATATATATACATATATATATATAAACATTTTTAAAAATGGTGCCAAAGTGTTTAGGAGGTTATGAAACGTCGAGAAATTTTGGTCCGACCCCTAGGTCCCGCCATCCGACCGACGCCAATAGTGTATGTTGCCATATGGCAAATACACTAATAAACTGTAAAAACTTAAAAGTCGTATGGGAAGAATGGTACATATTTTGAAGCACTAACATCAAAGTTTGAATAAGGGTTTTCATAGAAATTAGAGATTTCCAGAACGTAAGTAAGTGCGTTTTACATGCACACACAAGTCCAACTGTGCTCGTAAGATGGAACTATGCGGGTGAAAAAGGGGCTTATTAAACAGCTGATAAACAGACAATTTAAGAGTATATAAACGAATTTTTAGTCGTGTCTTAACCCGCATGACATCGAGTTTTCACACAGAATATTGCCGGTTCTAAAAAATCAGATTATACTATTGAAAATATTTTTGTAACTATAAAGTTTTAATATTTTTGTAAACCTAAAAAAAAATATAAATTGACTGGCTTAATAATGATTAACAAACGGAGAAGATTACACAATATAAATTAATCTACCTTTTTTAAATATAAAATTTAGAAGAAAGTAGGAATTAAAACAACACAATTTTTCTTATCGAAATTTACTTCAACGAAAAATAAATATATCGGTTTTTAATGAAGTAAAAATAATTGTTGAGTTAATATCTTATTAATTATAATAGTATTACATGATATAGTTGAATTGCTAATGAGCTAGCAACATAATTTTGCGTGTTTGTGCATAAATACTGTACTTGATTTCAGCTAACACTTGATCACGTCCATTTTGCGTATAATCTTTGGTAATAATCAAAAACGACTAATCTTTAAAAGTATAATACTCCTCAAAATATAATTAAATTTTTTACCATTATTTATTTAACATCAACTAAATTATAGAATTATCTAAGCACAGTACCAAACCCACTTCTGGGAACTTGGCCCCTTCTTCCTTACCCTCAAGAGCGATATGTGTTCCCTCATTAATGGACGAACCCAAGTTTAATAAAACAATACCATTTCACGACCTGAGTTATTCTGAAGGTCTTATTTTGATTTAAATCAGATGCTTGTCACTAAATTTGTTCCTTGTGTCATCCGGGACTTCGAGAAATTATCTAAAGTCTTAAATATATGGTGGTGTTGATCCAATAGAATGTCACGTAAAGAAAGATTTGGTTGAGGATCAATAAATAAATAAGCTTTACCAAAGTTTCGCTAGTGGCCAACGTTTCGAAAAATTTACTTTCATTTTCAGGGCCTATGAAAAGAAAATTAGAATATTTTGTACCATAGAGTTATAAGTATAAAAACACCATATCAATATGTTTTAGTAAATTGCAGTAAAATAGTAAAAATCTTAAACTGGTCAAATGGTGGTAAATTGTTCTATTAGTAGATGAAAATAAATTTTTCGAAACGTTGGCCACTAGCGAAACTTTGGTAAAGCTTATTTATTTATTGATCCTCAACCAAATCTTCCTTTACGTGATATTCTATTGGATCAACACCACCATATATTTAAGACTTTAGATAATTTCTCGAAGTCCCGGATGACACAACGAACAAATTTACTGACAAGCATCTGATTTAAATCAAAATAAGACCTTCAGAATAACTCAGGTCGTGAAATGGTATTGTTAATGTGACATGTCCACTCTTCGACTATCACAAACCCCCAGTTTCCGAACTCTAATCAGAAAACTTACATATAATTAGATAGACCTGAGATCGTTTAGTTAGAGCCTGAATCCGACTAATCAATTCTATCTACTTCCGTTACGTTTTATCTAGGTATGTCCGTTTAAAATCACTGCGATTAGTTCAAAATAATAAATTGAAAATGTCAATTATGCGTAAAAAGATATATTTTTCAGACACAATTGACATTTTCAATTTATTATTTTGAAATAATTAAACTCATCATCAATTTCTCTTATTTTCCGCTCTTATTAGGAAGTATTTTTACATGAAAACTTGCATACTGTTAATGGCTCTAATCTGAAGATTATAATATTTCATATTTATAATAGCATTTGAACCAATCGTGACAATTTAACAGGCATAAATTACAAACTTTGTCAATCAGTTTTTTTTTTCAAATTCGATTATCTGTCATTTGATAAGCTGTTAAATCCTCTTATAATATTTAAAACGGTAGATAAACGCCTGCATCAAATCATTTTACATATATTTTTTATTTATCACGAGTCACCGACACATTTTGATTTTTGACTGTAAATTTCAAAATTGATACAGGGCCTTAAGAGCTGTTGCCGGACTTGAACCCAAACAATATCAACACCTGTGCGAAGAACCATAAATGACTGAGTCATGTTCCGTCATTTTTTAAAAATAGTTTTTAATTTGTAAAAATTATCATCGAATTTGCCAGAAGGTTCTTGTACGAAAAACCATAAACAATAATCTTTATCTTCTTTAAGTTATGCCCTAGCGGCCCGGTTCGGCTTCGCCCGGATTAAGACGCATTATACTGTAGTGGTCTTTCTTATAGAATAATAGCTGATACCCGCGACTTTGTTTGCGTTTAATATAATAAACAACGCAAACTAAGTCGCGGGTATCAGCTAGTATAGCCTATAGCCTTCCTCGATAAATGGACTGTCCAACACAAAAATAATTTTTCAATTCGAACCAGTAGTTCCTGAGATTAGCGCGTTCAACCAATCAAAGAAACAAAGTCTTCAGCTTTATAATATTAATATCAGCGTTGCCAGATTTTTTTTTGCCAAGTCGGGATTTTGGAACTTTTTGTGTGCAAAAAGCGAGATTCTTTCGTCGAAAGCGGGACATAGTAAAAAAACGTATATAATCAGAAGTTTATAAATATTTATCTTTTTATTTGAGTTCAAATTACGTTTACGTGACAATAGATAGCAAAAATAGCCATAAAAAATGTATTTTAATAAAAATATGATATTTTAAATCAGATTAACTCTATCGTTAAATAGTTGAGTCTTATTCGTCTTCTGAATAAAAAAAAATTAAAAAAACAGAAATCAAAATCAAAAAAGTTTTATTCATTAGAAAAATATGGCGTTTCAAACAATAATCTGAGGAGTGAGTGTTACAAATTGCAACTTACAATAAGAGGATAATTATTTACGCACGGTCGAGTTATCCCCGAAAAGCGGGCCTGAGCCTGTCCCGCGCGGGACATTTAATTTTGATTTAAAAATCGGGACGTCCCGCCAAAATCGGGACGTCTGGCAACACTGATTAATATAGATAAACAACGTACCCTAGCACTGACTTATGTCAAGTTAGGTAGAAGGATTCCACTTACTAAGCCATTTCAGTCTGGGCGTCTTAGGACCAATTTCGTACTGTCAAATTTTCGTTAGCTGTGCACTTCCGCAACTTCTGTTGCCTGCTGAAATTTTATTCTCAACGTGCCAAAAGAAGTATAACTTCAAAAAGTAAAAACTGAGCTCCTGGACTTAAGTCAAATTTAAATTATGCACTTTTTATGATCACATAGCGTCGATTTTTTTAAATTTAAACGAATTGCATGGATAACTATGCATTAAATATCTTAATTATTATAATATTTTTTTTATGTTTTCACTTTAACATCATTTTTACACCTATCGCGTACATATTTGACGCGGAACAAATTAAGAATTAAATACCTAATTAATTAGTTATAATATGTTCAGGTATATTGTTACCTAATTAATGATAATTCAAATATGTAATTCATAGCATTACAGCACAATAAGTCTATGGGAAAAGATTATAGTGAATTTATTTTCATAAATTTCAACTTATATTTCGAGACGAGGAATTTTTAAACTCTCGCCTCGCTGCTTTCTCTAGGGTGCGTTTCGACCAGCGTTGCCAGACGTCCCGATTTTGACGGGACGTGCCGATTTTTAAATCAAAATTAAATGACCCGCGCGGGACAAGCTCAGTCCCGCTTTTCGGGGTAACTCGACCGTGCGTAAATAATTATTCTCTTATTGTAAGTTGCAATTTGTAACACTCACTCCTCAGACTATTGTTTGAAACGCCATATTTTTCTAATGAATAAAACTTTTTTGATTTTGATTTCTGTTTTTTTTATTTTTTTTTTTATTCAGAAGACGAATAAGACTCAACTATTTAACGATAGGGTAAATCTGATTTAAAATATATTTTTATTAAAATACATTTTCTATGACTATTTTTGCTATTTATTGTCACGTAAACGTAATTTGAACTCAAATAAAAAGATAAATATTTAAAAACTTCTGATTATATACGTTTTTTTCCCGCTTTCGACGAAAGAATCCCGCTTTTTTCACTCAAAAAGTTCCAAAATCCCGACTTGGCACAAAAAAAATCTGGCAACGCTGGTTTCGACTTAATTTTTTTTGAGTGTTCTCGCACTCGATAAAAAATCTCATCCGAACAATACAATAAATCTACAATCTTTAGTAGAGTAGGAATTATTTTCTGATGTGGTTAAAACGTTGCGGTCGCAAGCATTCTCTATAATCACGGATTTTTCAGAGTTCTTGGACTTACATATCTACCGCTAATTAATTAATTTGTTACATTTCACCAACTGCTTGCTTTGGATTCCATATTTTCGATTTATTTAATAATACCTATATAAACATTAAGAGCACTGTGGTTGGAACAAAATAAAAATAGAAAAATAGTTACTTCTTACCACAACAGATTTATTCAGTGGATGTATATTTCGAGAGCTAAAGCTCCCATCTTCAGCAAGATGGAAGCTTAGAATAGAATAGAATATCATTTATTGAAATGCCACAAATGCGGATACAAACGTCAAATGATAATTTAAAAAAGATCCTTCAAATCATAAGGCACGGTACACAAAAATGTTTTTTTAATTTATTTTTAAAATGTTCTGTTTCCCTACAAAGTTTTATTTCATTAGGTAGCTCTCGAAATGTACATCCACTGAATAAATCTGTTGTGGTAAGAAGTAACTATTTTTTTATATAATACATTAAAAATCTATAAGTTGATACGTTCACTAGTGCGCATTTTATTATTTTATAAAGTAATAAAGAATAATAACTGATTTCTTTAGAATTTAGATCATATTACCTTTTATAATTATTTTGATCTTTTATAGATAGTTTAATATCGATCTTATCTTGCCAATCCAAACGAGAAAAAATGTTTATCTCGTCTTAAAAAACATTTTGTCCATATATTCGACACAATGATTTTAAAATAAACAGCTACATGTGGTCTATTAAGTACCTACCTTTTATTTTCCGTACAGTTATGCAAACATAACAAATTTGAAAGCAATGTTCTCGTGGGCGGTTTTATAGTTTTTTAAAATCAATAATAATCAATATATAGATATTTGTAGGTCTGGGTACATTATATGTAAAGTTATTATGCATATAATAAAATAAAAATGACGTAATTTTTTTTTCTAATATCCGTTTTGCGTGGGCGTTAGAACATGCGATGTCAATTTCAAACACTATTTAAATTGAAACATTATCACTGAATCTTAAAACTTACATTTTTATATCTTCGAATAATCGCCACTTATAATGTTTGGACGCGAACTTGAATGTATTCTTTATTAGGACAATATATCAATGTTTTTGGATAAGTCGAATCTACGAGAAGTTCATAAATCAGTTTGAACGCGAAGTTAATTATTTATCGAATATTGACAGCTTTTACCTTTCAAACGAAATGCACGGCTCGCAATAATTGTTTTTTGACCTACCATTTGTAAAAGCTGCTTTTCATATATGTAAACCGGCCGTAAAATGGTCGATTTCAGGCCGGTGACGAGAGTCGGGCGATAAAGTAGCTTTACAGTACAGTACTTGCTATTTATTATTGAAGTTAACTTTGCTACACAAGTGAAATGTCAAAAATGCTGGAAAATACTAGAAATGAAAACAAAAGCTACTATTTTATAGTATGTACGACAAAAACATTTAGTGTGTATATAGAACGGAGAGTGATTTGACTCGTGTGACTGGCGCTCGTTTAACATAATTGTCACACTTAAAAATACATTTATTTCATTACGCCCAACAATTTACTATGACATATCTATAAAAAGCAAAAAATTGTCTATTTGTTCACAACGCGAATAGAACTAGTTCTTACAAACCTATTTTTCCGAGAGAGTTATGGGCTATATATTTTAATCGTGTGATAAAAGAGGAACGAGCGGTAAGCTAAATTGATGTAAACACATGAAGGGTCTGTTGGTATACTGGGACGAAACCGAGCTGGAAAGCTAATCAAAAATAAAATTAGACTCGTATTGAAATTTAAAAACTGAATGCAAAAGTTTTTTTTGTAGACGAATTTAATAAATTTCAATAAATCTTTTCAAATGAGAATAAATGCGTTTTTAATTCGAAGAAATTTAATCAATTGATAAATGGCCACCATATTTGTTTCGGTATTCACTTGTTACGAAACAACGGCCTGTGATTCGATTTTGTTCAATAAACCAATCGACGATCATCACACAGTGACAAATGAATGTTTGCATAGCGTTATTCTTCTTTTCTTTTTTTTGGTTTTGCACCATAATATTGTTGAGTGATTATAAATCGGCCAATTAAGATAAATTAACTGCTTTCACATAATAAGCATATTTTAATTGGCTGCGAGAATTATTCTTTGCCAGAGCCCAGCTATGTTCAATAAGAAGGATGTTTTTATTAATTCAACGCGTTCAAAGTAACACTGAATAAAATCATTTGTTATTTACTGTAATAATGGAAGTCATTTTTTTTTCTTTTTGCTGTTGAATGCGTCACTTTTATTTGATAGACTAGCGTATGCGTGTATTAAATATAATTAATAATGAATCTTCACAGACACTTGTTGATTCTATTCAATGCTTAATTTGTATTAAAGATTTGAAAAATGACTTGTGATAAAATAACTTTTTTGTTTCTTGAATAAATATGAGCTGCGATTTGATTTATGAAAAAAAATATTTTCGAAAGCCGAAGAAGTACACCGATTTATTGTTATTATTAACATTAGTTGGCTTTGCAGCGAAATAATCGCCAGTAACAAAACATCTCCCGTGTACCTACAACTTTTTGAAGTTTAACTTCTTTAGCGACGTATCTGTTTGAAAAAAGTAAAAAATCGAGGGGAAATAGAATCGATCCCTCTAAAGGGGAAGTTAGTTTGTCTCCTAAATTACATGAAACTGACAAGGACAGAAGTTTATAGTGTGTTGCTAAGGTATGTGTCAATATTATTAATTATTTTGACATAAAAAAATTAAACTTGGGAATAATATTAAAAACTAAAGAAGTTAAACTTCTTATGTGAGTTTATGAGGGTGAGACTCATTATAATTTTTGCTTTTATAATTTAACGACCGTGTAGAAAAACTTGCAGTACATTTTCGCTCACTGCCAACCTCCTGGTGTTTTATGCTGGGTTGCAGAATCAGTGATTTGACAATGATCTTAGATTGTGCCACTAGAAGCTAAGTTTGCTACACAACTGAAATATTGACAATATCGGAAACGAAAAGAAAAGCCACTATTTTATAGGGTGGAGATAAAAAATACAGTGTGTATCGAGGGCGGATTGCGATTTTGACTTGTCTAACATGTCACACCTCGTCGAAAATATACATTACGCTCTAGATACACAATCTGCTATTCTGAGCATATATTATAGTGAAAAATACGAAATGCGATATATAGTTGTTTGGATTTTTATTAGTGTATTTGCCATATGGCAACATACACTATTGGCGTCGGTCGGATGGCGGGACCTAGGGGTCGGACCAAAATTTCTCGACGTTTCATAACCTCCTAAACACTTTGGCACCATTTTTGAAAATGTTTATATATATATGTATATATATATATATATATATGTGCGGGCAATAACTTTCGAAAGAGTTAATTGATTTTAACTAAATTTGGCCCGCATGTTGGAATCCACCACCGCAAGAACCCTATTTAAAATGGGCCCAATCGGGCCATTATAAGGGTAGTTTTTAGGGGTTGAAAAATGTTTTTGGGCCCCAAAATACCGAAAAAATTCTCCGAATCGTTTCAAAATTGAAATTTAACCCTCTGGCAATAATTAAAAAGTGTTTCTAAACTTTTAATAAAATCGGCCCGAAAGGACCGGACTTACAAATTTTATGAAAACACTAGTTTGCAGATAGTGAATTATTTACTGAAAGTTGTATATAATTTGGTATAAAGTTTCGATTGATAATAATATTGCAATTAAGAAAAAAAATGTTATTTTAAGGGGTGTATTAAGGAGTCAAATTTTTTATTTTGCCCAAAAACCAACTTAAATTCGCATAATAAAGCCACACTGCCTGTATAAGCAAATACACTATATTGTCGGCAGGGTTTTGGCACTGCGACCCGGGTTTTTTGTTTATACAATTAAATGAAGCATGTATTTTTCAAATTGTTGTTGAAATCACCATGAAAATTAAGATATAAAAAAATATCCAATTTATCTATTTATAGATTTTCTGCTGTTTCATACTATTGTCTGCAATAGGCTATTATACTTTTTTTTTACCTAGGCCTCTTTCTCCGTGTTAAGGGATATATTATAGTACGTTCTATTGGATATATGTAAAAGGACGCACGTTTATAAATATTTTAAGGATTTTTAAAGGGAATGATGACTGGTCATATATTGTTTGCTCACTCGACTCTTCTGTATTCAAAAACAGCATTTCTAAACTTTCGACAAACTGAACTAGTATAGCGATACCCAAATTCGACTAAATACAGTCGGACTCATGTATTTTCAACACCGTCTATTTTCAACTGATTTTACTCACGCAAAGTGACTCCTCCTGCACTGCTCAAGTAATTCCTCACGCTCGTATCCGCGGTTGTAATCTCTTTTCCTTATCTTCTGCACACTTTTTCCATATTTAATCGGAATTATACTTTCTTACCGCGCCAAAGAAAGTTCGCTTCTTTTTATGTAGTGTTGCAAGAAGATTTTGACGCAATACAGTAGAAGTCATGTATTTTCAACTGATTTTATCCACGTATTTTTAATCTCTACTTCCTACGCTGCCCAGCCAGTGGAAAAAAAACGTTTGACATTATGTAATCCCAAATTAATAAAGGCTTTTTCTGATGGGTGTATGACTGCCTCGAAGTGAAGATCACGTAGAAGTTGAAAATACATGAGGAGACTAGAGGAGATTAGGTTAGTAACTGTTTACTGGGATATTGTAGCATAAAAACTTCGCAATTATTTTCTTCATCTATTTGTAAAAATCGCAAGAAATATAGTTTTTGAGTTTGACAGACTTTGCCTTTTAGGGAATTAAAAAAAATGTGCATTTCCGTTACATTAAAAAATGTACGATGCGATTATAAAGAAGACTAGAAAAATGTATGTTAGTGCCAAGATTTAATATTGATGTTTGAAGGTATTCAGTTGTTTGAGGGGCTCTGGTAAAATAGAGCATTCTTTTGAAAGCAGTGGTATCTCCTATTTCCTTCATACTTTTTCTTCTTTAACCTAAAATACACACAATAGCGTTTGTAATGGTTGGTTCACATAGCCTCAAGGAAATTGAATTTATTGAACTAAACAAAAATGTGTAATGTTTGTGTACTTATACATGCACTTGTTACTTTATCAGTGCCGTAGGTTTATTTAAGGGGCACAAATCGTACTGTAGTTTGAGAGTAGCCGATATCCTTGGAATGGCATGGGTTATATGTACCCTTTTTATGGCCAATACTTCAAACTCTGAATGTACAAAAATCTATTGAACAACGCTACTAAAATACTAAAAACTACTGAACCGATTTTAACCTGACTGTCATTAATGTTTTGTTACAAAATAGACTGACCAGTAGCCAAAAAACATGAACGCGAGCGTAGCCTCGCGGGTAAAGACAATATGCGTTCACATCGTGACATTAACTTAATATGCATGGATAATAATGGATCCACTATTAATAAAACATGATTGCATTATTATGATATTTTGATAGCTTATAAAAGCAGTCATCAACAAAGACTCGGGTCAATAATGTTAAATTACTCTATTCAAAATGAATTAACCTGTTTGAATCCCGATTCATATATTGTGAGGATGAATGAAACCGTGCGTCCCGCTAAATTAAAATTAACTTTTCAGATATTACCCAGCCATTTGTGTACTTAGAACTAAGATACATTTTAGAATAGATGATAAGGATTATAGGCGGAAGGTAATTACAATTCTAATGCGAGAATAAAATTGCACGTTTGCAACAGTAACTTTTGATGTCTGGTGTGACGTCATCACGGTAGAATATGAATCAAAACGTGTAGTTCGTTTTGTTCGTCAGATTACATCACATTTAATGCACGTTTTAAGCGGGTCTTATTGATGGCATTAAATTACGAGGGGCTCCGTACCACTCAGCGTTGCAGGATTTTTCTTTTGCCAAGTCGAGATTTTGGAACTTTTTGAGTGAAAAAAGCGGGATTCTTTCGTCGAAAGCGGGGCATAGTAAAAAAACGTATACAATCAGAAGTTTTTAAATATTTATCTTTTTATTTCAGTTCAAATTCCGTTTACGTGACGATAGCAAAAATAGCCATAGAAATGTATTTTAATAAAAATATGGTATTTTAAATCAGATTTACCCTAACGTTAAATAGTTGAGTCTTATTCGTCTTCTGAATAAAAAAATTAAAAATAAAAACAGAAATCAAAATCGAAAAAGTTTTATTCATTAGAAAAATATGGTTTTTCAAACAATAGTCTGAGGAGTGAGTGTTACAAATTGCAACTTACAATAAGAGAATAATTATTTACGCACGGTCGAGTTATCCCCGAAAAGCGGGACTGAGCCTGTCCCGCGCGGGACATTTAATTTTGATTTAAAAATCGGGACGTCCCGCCAAAATCGGGACGTCTGGCGACGCTGGTACCACTGTACAATATTTACTAGCTTTATTTTATTGTTATTATTTGTTGCTATATACACACTAAGCTGCTTGAATGCCTGAACTAATAGCTTTTAAGAATTCCGTCCGATGTCGCTAGTACGTATGCACTATTTTGACGTTTCTTTGAGATGTATCTACAAATTTACGGTTTTCAGATTTTTTCTTGCGCTTGTGCTATAAGACATTGCTTCTTGCCAAATTCCATAATTTAGATCAACGGGAAGGACCCTTGCGCGTGTAAAAATATGTGGCATAATCGGCCGTATCTTTTGATTGCGTTGACTAAGAAGTTTGATTTTTTCACAGCTCCAAGGGAGCGTAGATCTGAGTACACCCATACCTCGCTTTACGGCCTAGATACGTTCCACGAAACTTGGCCGCAAAGCGAAAAGCCGTATAAGGAATCAATCATATTAAATTGCAAGATTGGCAACATGTAGATATATCGACATCGAAAAAAAGTTTTTTTGCCGTTATAGCGAAACATTTTAGGCCGTAAATCGAAAACGTGCCTTAATTGAATAGGGCCGTTATAGCTCGAAATGCCGTATAAAGAGCGGCCGTTTAGCGAGGTATGAGTGTATTTGATAATAATTTCAACTTGATACCTCCACGCAGTCCTGAGAAAAATGGTCTTGACAGACAGACGGACAACGGAGTCATCCTACAAGGATTCCTTTTTTTTCCTTTTTTAAAAATGACGGTTTTTTGAAAAAGTGAGTTCAAGAAATACATGCATTATGTGACGTCGCGTCTTCAACGCACAATAACTTAGCCCCGTTATGGTCAAACGAAACGAAGAAGTCTCGTTGGATATGAATTCCTATAAGGGTTCCTTTTTTCCTTTTGAGGTACGGAACCTTAAAAATGGCGGTTTTTTGAAGAATTGAGTTAAAAGTAATATATGCATTATGTGACGTCGCGTCTTCAACGCACAATAACTTAGCCCCGTTATAGTCAAACGAAACGAAGAAGCCTCGTTGGATATGAATTCCTATAAGGGTTCCTTTTTTCCTTTTGAGGTACGGAACCTTAAAAATGGCGGTTTTTTGAAGAATTGAGTTAAAAGTAATATATGCATTATGTGACGTCGCGTCTTCAACGCACAATAACTTAGCTCCGTTATGGTCAAACGAAACGAAGAAGTCTCGTTGGATATGAATTCGTTAAAAGAGAGGCGAGAGAAGCAACAAGACGTTGGACGCACTTTGTGTCCGCGGCGACGTAAAACATATGCGCCAATAATAATGAAGTATGTTGTGTTATTTTCGATGACAGTACAAAGAGGCGACTTAAATCGTACCGCTGCAAAGGTTTGTCTGTCAATCAATTGTTATGTGTTGTTCGTTAGATATTTGTACAGGCTGTCCTCGGCTTAAAATGGAGGTCGTCACACATTTTTTTTGAAGTTATACTTCTTTTGCCGCGTTATGAATAAACGACAAAAGTGAAAATTGACAGGATGAAGTTGCTCTCAGGAAAAGGTTCAACAGAATAGATTCGCAATCACGTGGTGTCTATAATGACTGTATTAACGTTAATCTCACTCCAGTTTTTTTATTATTTTATTTCGATTAATTATTAACGCAATGGAAACAACGCCATCGCTTAAGGTTTGCACTATTTTCTAACAGGCTGTTGTTAATTTGTAATCAAAGAATCCCCATTTTAGTTCAAGTGATTGTATTAAATGGCGGACAAGGAGAACAATCAAAATGTAATCAAAGCTATAATTTGTTTCCAAGATTCGACAATAAATTATTTCCGATTGCGTGTTTGTTTCAATTTTATATAATCAGGTGACTAGATCTGGCTGACCTTTTTAGTTAATCTATCATTTTATTGAAAATAAATTCTCTGTTATCTGTATTATTGTAATTTATTCATTTTGATAATACAAATAAATTATGTGTTGCGTCTTGGACTATATCGCATGTATTAATAAATTAGGCAACCGTATCCGTTAGATAAAGGTCTAGGGCCCACAAATTGCCGGGACCCACGCATGTTTTATTAAAAAAATAATAAACACACATCGAATGTACAAAACAAAATCGATGTTAGATCTTTTATTAGCGTCACCTGTATATTTGTTTGTTTGTAAAGAACGTGAAATTCACTCATTTCAAAACGTCAGATTAAATTGAAACTTTGCACACTTATCAAGGACCCATGACAATACAATAATTTAATAAGTTTGTCCCATTATCCTGACCAGGACCTTCAGGATAAAAAAAAACTTGAAAATTTACAACAAGCAAGTTAACACGCTGTACAGTGACGTACGTTGCGTTGCGTAACCCATAGTCAAATGCACTATTGCTTTTTGGTCTTATTTAAAAAAACTAAAACAACACGCATTTATGAACTAAAAAATGCAAAATACTTTGACAACGAAATTTTTACTGTAAAAAACGTGGAGTGCTTAATATCGGTAATAAATTTTTCATTTACTAGCTAATTGTAAACGTATAGAACTATCATGAAAATTTATGTAGATGCATCTCACGCCTTTTACAGTAAAGCTAATTTTGTTGTCAAATTATTTAGCATTTTTTAGTTCATAAACGCGTGTCGTTTTAGTTTTTTTAATTTTTAATTTTTTGGTAAATTTTTTAGCTTTGAACACAAACTTTAAATAGAAAACAGTATCACGGGTAATTGGCATAATGAAAATAAATCAATTTAAACACTCATTGATTGCAACGTTTCGTCTTTTCTTTAATTAAGCATATTGAGGCTAGTCACACTATTGTTTCTTTTTAGTAAATTATTTAATCCATAATGTTTAATATTTTTATTATATGAATGTTAATTTTTGTAAAAAAATTTTAGAGCTTGTAAAAGTCTTAATTAAAGAAAAGATGAAACGTTGCAATCAATGAGTGTTTAAATTGATTTATTTTCATTATTCCAATTACCCGTGATACTGTTTTCTATTATTGTTTATAATTTTGAACATACTCTTAATAATTAAAAAAAATAATTTTATTTATTATAGTTTGAAGATGTTTTCAACACTTTTAGATTACGCGAAGAAATTTTTTTTTCTCAGCCTTCAAATTTTGCTGCCCCTGAAACTTTGCCGCCCTGGGCACTAGCTCCGAGTGCCCCTAGTGTAAATCTAGGACTGTCTGAAAGTATTACGAAAATTTTGACATGTGACACTTTGCCTTCTGGTCATTGATACGTGTATAATATGGTGTAGACATCACACAAAAGATTATTGTCGCATTTTATTCTCAACACGGTATGTAACTGAGCTCTGGAGGCTTCGAGCAGATAATAATATAAATAATAATAATAATAACTAGACGCGAACATGATTGTGCATAAAGCCGGAGATGTCATTGAATGTGCTTGACTGGTTACCATCGGTCGCAGATCGAAGACCGTTGATGTTCATCTTTATCCGTGATTCATCGTTGTTTTCTGCTGTGTTCACAATCATGTTACGTTTGAAAGTATTACCCAATTAGGAATTGCAATCCAGCAGGATTAAAGCAAATCCAGCTGGATCCACGCGGTCCAGCATTAATCGATTTTTCAAATAAATATAACCATTTTTTAACTCTAGAAACTTTAATAGCTATTTATCTATATTTACATCAAATACTCGTTTTTTTGGCGTTAGTAAAGTACCCTAATAATAAGTAATATTTACGAGTATTCGGAGTATAATTATTAATTATCACAATACAGTCTTAGATCACCTAAATTGATATTCTAGATATCTGAAATATTTATTCGTTTACTTATTTCACAAACTCAGATTCTCAGTTTCAATTATTTTATAAATAAATTTTCGTTACCTGCTTATAAAATGTTTAGTTAACTTTTATTAGAAACAAAACTTTAATATAAATTAGGTATAATATATAATTTGACTTGTCTTTTAAAGAATAAAGCCAATCAATTATGTAATAGTTTTTTTTTTACTTTAAGATCTCAAAAAAGAAATGTTATTATTGATGGCGTTATCTCCCAGCCTACTTCTTAAAGAACTGCAAATGGTTTGAGAGTCATCAACTTTCTTCCAGTTCGCATGAGTAATTCGTGTTTTCGTATTCGGTTCCGTCAAACTACCAGGACATTTAACATTAAGCATAAATGCGACAATTTTTTATATCAAGTTCCTAAAATCGGAAATAGATTTCGGATGTGTCGTCCGGTGAGCTGTCAAACGTGTCGTGTTAGGCACGTCGCTGTGAACGACGCTTTACAGATAGGTACAGCATGTATACGATAAGGGTCTCGTATATCTCGTTTTCTCTGTCTATTAGCTCGAAGACGCGTTCCATCAATCAAGCTGTGATTGTGTTGTCAACGTAACGTACCTTACACAGTCAGTGTCCAAGATACACCTTAACAATGTGTACCTGTTTGACGGCATATGATGTCTGTCTCTTGAATATCTGTGACCAAAAGATAAAATCGCTTAAGTCGAATTTCTGACAATTTTTGAAATGCAATTTCTTGGACCGTTTAACGTTCGTGCCAATTATTTAACGGTAACGGTGTAACGATCTCATTGGGAGCTTTCAAAAATAAAAGTAAATTTTTATTCGATTTTTAGTGTAGTAGATCTCATTGTATTTTCAACCTGTTGTAACTAATTGATTCCTGTATTTTCAACTTTTCCTTCATCGTTACTTCGTGGCAGGCATAAACAAGTCAGAGAAAACCTTTATTAATTTAGGGGTGTTTATTAATTTGAGCAGTGTAAGAGGAGACACTTCACGTGAGAACTAGGGACTAAAACTTGAAAATATTTGAGGAAGTCAATTGAAAATATATTGGTCTTATATATTCTGCCCTGTCCTGTATTATTTTTTTATCTAATGGAAATAAAAGATACATTATTATTCTGCGTAAGTGTCAATTGCATAACATTTAGATGTAGATGTTAACGTCAGCAAGTTTCATTTCTGTAGGGTATAGTGTACGATATTTCAGGAAGTCAATTGAAAGTATATTGGTCTTATATATTCTGCTCTGTCCTGTATTATTTTTTTACCTAATGGAAATAAAAGATACATTATTATTTTGCCTAAGTGTCAATTGCATAACATTAACATGTAGATGTTAACGTTAGCAAGTTTCATTTCTGTAGGGTATAGTGTACTCATCAGTGTCGCATGGGGAACTTTATATTTAAAGCGGCTTGTTTGTCGTACGCTACGCATGTTAGAACATCATAACGTGTTTAATTGCATCTTTATGTATTATTTCAATTAAGCTTACAGAAACAGTTGACTTGTAATCGACATGGTTAAAAATATGGATACTTGCACTCGTCAAGTCAATTTTACCCGCTTGTGCTGTACTTACTGTTTTCAACCGTTACCAGCACTCGAAATTTAATGAACCAGCTCTGAGGCCTCTGCATAACATTATTAAGTAACAAGCCAACAAGGAACAGGCTCATTCAAATCATATCCACGAAAATGTATGTACCTACAATCGTTGGGTAATGATGCTATTGGTGGAATCGGTGTCATCAAGTATTTGTAATACGCGTTTCCACTTAAAATGGCCGCCATTATAATGACGTTAGCTACGCATTCTGATCATTACGACTACGTTTTTTGATTATCTTCGTCAAGTTGATTATGTTTTCTTGTTTAAAGTGCCTATACCGACTGTTGGACAGGAATGCTTTGGAATGAGCAATAGGCATACCGTTCCGGTAAGCACCATGCAGCGCATAATTATATAATAATTATAATTATACCGACAGGAAGTACTTCTAATGGAAAATGCATATATCTTGGTACACGTGTTGAAGATTTCCTCTGTTGATACAATAACTGTGTCATAACTAAGTTTTCGCCATTTTGTTTTTGGATTGTTTTAAAATGGGGTTGTTTTTTTACTCCATAACATTTGTCATTCGTCAAATATTAATAAAAATTCGTTTATTATTTTACGTATAAGTGTTGATTCTAGTATCAGGAGAACATGGACAGAACAGAAGTCATGTACTCGGGTGCTTATCATATATTCTTGAATAACTTAACTTCGTAGAAAATGATCATGCCGTTCGAGACAAGCGGCTATCTAGTGTATTTGTAGAAACCGATTCAAGCGAACCCATTAAAAATTAAAGTCGTTGATTTGAAAGTTTGGGTATCAGGAGAGAATACGTTGCAGGAGGTATTAGCTAAACACTAAAGTTTCATGGAAAATTAAAAAGCATTTGAGACAACTTTAACACAATGGCTGGAATATTTTTGACAGTTTAATGTCATTTTGGCATTCGTCCCATAGAAGATACCTGTTTATTGGAAATTGGAAAAGAATAGTCTTTCTTATATTAGATGAGTGCCACCGCATTTAGCGATTTTTACCAATGTTTGTACTTTAAAATATTTAACAGAGAGCAGGAAATCAGCGGGATGTCACAGCTGTATTATGTAGTTCGGGTCGAAAGACTGAACTACTTAAACAAGGGGTTGCAAATTTAGACTGATATAAAACTATCCAATAATCAGTTTAGTTTTAATATACGAAATATTGACCTTTATACTGTAATCAGCCGTGGCTACAGTTTTATTTAATTGCCAACTAAATAAAGTAATAATATTGAAAAAATCAGAGTATATAAGAAAAAAAAACCCGGGTCGCAGTGCCAAAACCCAGCCGACAATATAGTGTATTTGCTTGTATAGGGCCGTGTGGTTTTATACTTTTATTATGTGAAATTAAGTTTGTTTTTGGGCAAAATAAAAAATTTAACCCCTTAATACACTCCTTAAAATAACATTTTTTTTCTTAATTGTACTATTATTATCAATCTAACGTCTACACCGAATTAAATACACCCTTCAATAAATAAGACACTATCTGCAAACTAGTGTTTTCATAAAATTTGTAAATCCGGTCCTGTCGGGCCGATTTTATTAAAATTTTGGGGACATTTTTTAATTACTACCAGAGGGTTAAATTTCAATTTCGAAACGATTCGGAGAATTTTTTCGGTATTTTGGGGCCCAAAAACATTTTTCAACCCCTAAAAACTACCCTCAAAATAGCCCGATTAGGCCCATTTTAAATAGGCCTCTTGCAGTGATGGATTCCAACACGTGGGCCAAATTTCGTTGAAATCAATTAACTCTTTCGAAAGTTATTGCGCGTACACATATATATATATATATATATATATATATATAAACATTTTTAAAAATAGTGCCAAAGTGTTTAGGAGGTTATGAAACGTCGAGAAATTTTGGTCCGACCCCTAGGTCCCGCCATCCGACCGACGCCAATAGTGTATGTTGCCATATGGCAAATACACTAATAATATATACAGATATGGAATAATTTTTTATGTGAACTAGCTACTTTTTTCAGGCAGGAAACCCCGAATCTATAATAATAAAATTGTAATTTTATCTGTGTTCGTGTTGTTAAAGAAAACTTCACAATATGATTCGTATACAGTCTAAAGATTTCTCATTGCGATATGACTCATGTATTCTGGAAGCACACTCGATACTTATACATTGACATAAAAGCCAATTATAAATTTCACTTCGCGATATGACACGACATTTAGGTCCCTAAAAACATCAATTCGCGACTGTTGTCGAGCGTCTATAGTCCACAATATCTGGGCTTCACTTTGCGATGTGATCCATATGCCTCGCACGATTATTGCAGATTTATGCACGAGGGAAGATAATTGTCCTACACTCTTGAGTTGATTTTATTTACAGTATTGGAAAGCCCTGTTATAAACGGTGATATTTTTAAAATGGTCAGAAGTGTTATTTTTGTAGCCATGCCCGTTGTGTGTTGATTTAAGTGATGACAAGATTTAAACTAACGACGAACGCTTTTATTTCGTGACGCTTGAACTATTAAAGTGGCGGCTAGAAAAATATTGAAAGGTTAAAGAAATTATAAAAATATTTAAATTCATTTTATTTCAAAACAATAATTTTATAAATATACTGGTCTAACCTGAAATTGAAGAGCTTCAAAAAGTGACAGTTTATTTATTTTTTTTACGCTAAACATCAACATAAAGTCTTTTGCAAGGGTAGTTTTTTATAACTTCAATAAAACCTTTTCTTCGGAGTGTAAGATAAAGAATTAAAACCTGCAGAATAAGAGTTTAAATTTTACTGCTTTCAAAAACAACCTTCGACGACATCGTAACGTATTTAATTTTTTGACGCCATGTAATTTTACATGAAACTTTTAACGAACTTTAACACGTTTTCGCACTGTTGATGTAATGATTAAAATACTAAAAGATTAGTATTTCTAGTTCCTGCACTACAAAGTGAAAATTTATATTTACGGCATGCAGGATGTTCACACCTCGTCTGTAATAATTTACGTATCAAATATCAGTGAAACTTCCATGTAAAATTACATCTACATTTACCGCATCAAACAGATCTAATAGTCGGAGAGCTAGTGATGATTTTACTTATAGTATTTCCTCAAACCTGAGTTTTGTGAGTTCATTAAGGGCAGTATCGCCTGAATATAAAAACCGCAGTCTGGCAGCTGAGACCGGAGACAACGTGTGGGTGGACGAGATCAAAGATGTCACTAAATATATATTTCCTCGTGTTTAAAATTTTCTGAGCGGTTTGAGAAAATACTATGAATAAAATCTTCACTAGCTCTCTATGAAGTTCCATTCAGAAAAGTGGTTCTGTTTCCAGCAATTTTATGTGCATTCTTTCATGAAGAGAGGACCATAAAATTCTGATACGTTATTTATGTTTTCACAAATACAACCCAAATATTGTGAGCCGCAATAACCATAAAATTTTTTACAATCGGTCGTATCTGGATTTTTCGGTCACACAAATATTGAAAAGTCAAAACAGTCGAAAGATTCTGTTTATGTCACTAATTGATGTATATGTAGAGTATAATAGCAGGCGCTGTATATACAACTGATGTCTTTTTGTTTCGGTTGATGCTTTTTTGTTTACTGACAATGGGAACCGTTTTTTCTTCCAAGCTAAAACACTATCATTGGAAAAAAAGGTGTCTGCTGCAGTAGTTCAAGAAATTTGATATATTGAAATGGTGTCGTTGAAGGTCTGGTTTATAACATAATCTTAAAAGTACCATTTTTTTGTTAACCATTTTCCACTTGATTCGGTTTTAAAATGTGGAAGATGTATTAATATTTTTTTACGGAATTATTTTAAAACCAGATGATAGTTTCGAATGTCATTGCTTAATTTAGTTGTAGTTTGTTTGTGAAGAACAAATGAATTATGAGCAAAACTAAAATGTCCCCACAAATCGTGCATGCAAAATAAAATACACTTGTTTAGTTTTTGAAGAATAAATGAAATTATAGACGTAGACATTTTAAAAACAAATGATTGTGACAATTGCGGACGCCATTATTTTATTTTGATGTATTCATTTGTTTTTTAAGAACCAACGAATTTCAGGGATAGTAAAAATGTTACACAGCTTTTTGTACATGCTCCATCAGCTCAAAATAAAAAAACCCGGGTCGCAGTGCCAAAACCCTGCCGACATATAGTGTATTTGCTAATATAGGCAGTGTGGCTTTATTATGCGAACTTAAGTTGGTTTTTGGGCAAAATAAAAAAATTGACTTCTTAATACGCCCCTTAAAATTACATTTTTTTATTAACTACATTATTACTGTCGATCGAACGTTTACACCAAAATTAAAAATACCTTTCAGTAAATAACTCACTATCTGCAAACTGGTGTTTTCAGAAAATTTGTAAATCCGGTCCTGTCGGGCCGATTTTATTAAAATTTTAGGAGCACTTTTAAATTGCTATTAAAGGGTTAAATTTCAATTTTGAAACGATTCTGAGAATTTTTTAGGTATTTTTGGGCCCAAAAACTTTTTTCAACCCCTAAAAACTACCCTTAAAATGGTCCGATTGGGTCCATTTTAAATAGGGTTCTTGCGGTGGTGGATTCCAACATGTGTACCAAATTTCGTTAAAATCAATTAACTCTTTCGAAAGTTATTGCCCGCACACATATATATATATATATATATATATATATATATAAATATATATATATATATATACATATATATATAAACATTTTTAAAAATGGTGCCAAAGTGTTTAGGAGGTTATGAAACGTCGAGAAATTTTGGTCCGACCCCTAGGTCCCGCCATCCGACCGACGCCAATAGTGTATGTTGCCATATGGCAAATACACTAATAAAAAAATTAAACAACTAGATAATATATTTGCGTGAAGTCACGTTTAAATTTTTATTTTAGTTTAAAATAAAGATATGTTCGTTGCCACGAATATATTCTAAAAAAATGCAAATAAAAACATATAAATTCCACGGACTGTATAAATCTTAGACGATAAATTAACACATATTCTAAGAATTTTAAAACATGAGGATTAAAAAAAAAAATATGGAACTGTTTTCTTTCATATTTAAAGTGATTTGTGACTTAATGACAAAAGAAGTTCAAAACCCTTGAGGATAGAGATCTTTTTTGTTAGTTCATTGTCTAATTGTTCGTTTTTGGCATATCTAAGATAAAAAAACCCGGGTCGCAGTGCCAAAACCCTGCCGACAATATAGTGTATTTGCTTGTGTAGGGCCGTGTGGTTTTATACTTTTATTATGTGAAATTAAGTTTGTTTTTGGGCAAAATAAAAAATTTAACCCCTTAATACACCCCTTAAAATAACATTTTTTTCTTAATTGTAATATTATTATCAATCTAACGTCTACACCGAATTAAATACACCCTTCAATAAATAAGTCACTATCTGCAAACTAGTGTTTTCATAAAATTTGTAAATCCGGTCCTGTCGGGCCGATTTTATTAAAATTGTGGGGACACTTTTTAATCACTACCAGAGGGTTAAATTTCAATTTTGAAACGATTCGGAGAATTTTTTCGGTATTTTGGGGCCCAAAAACAGTTTTCAACCCCTAAAAACTACCCTTAAAATAGCCCGATTAGGCCCATTTTAAATAGGCTTCTTGCGGTGATGGGTTTCAACACGTGGCCCAAATTTCGTTGAAATCAATTAACTCTTTCGAAAGTTATCGCGCGTACACATATATATATATATATATATATATATATATATATATATATATATATATATATATATATATATATATATATATATATATATATATATATATATATATATGTATATATATAAATATATATATATAAATATATATATATATAATATAAATATAAATAAATAATATAAATATATAATATATATAAATATATATAAATATATATATATACATATATATATAAACATTTTTAAAAATGGTGCCAACGTGTTTAGGAGGTTATGAAACGTCGAGAAATTTTGGGCCGACCCCTAGGTCCCGCCATCCGACCGACGCCAATAGTGTATGTTGCCTTATGGCAAATACACTAAAAATAGTCGCGGGTTTTCTTGACAAAACTTTTCTCATCTATAATAACTAAGTCGGTTAAAAAGTAATTTGTATATGTTTTGATACAGTTTTGATAGTATACAAGGTTTTATCAAAATTGATCGAACAGAAGTGAAATTCTGGAAACACAAAATACCCAAATTACAAATGGAGATCTCGTTGCATATATTGTTATTGATTATTTTAGTTGCAGAAACTTAATGTAACGCAAATTGATAAAAATAAAAAAACTGTGCACCTGTGGTTCGGAGCAGTGATAAATTTTGTGACCGAGACGTTTTTTTAATAAAAAAAGAATATATAAATGTTACCTTTGCTTTCAGGTTTTTATAAATTTGAAATAAAAAGATCGGCTTTTTTATCGTTGGAAAATTAATGAGGGTAGTTTTTATAAAAGAAACTAATTTAGGGTTGAATTGATAGTAGCCATATTTTAAGATACGTGTTTTTAGACAGGCAATAAATTTCCTAAATAAAGTAATAAAAATATATCATTGTCACTTCTTTGAATGCTCGAGAACCACAGATAAAATTCTATCTAATTTTAACGACGAATACATGATTTTTTTTTTCAAGAATTTTATTGTAGATAAGATTTTTATCAATCATATTTTTATATTTTAGTCATGAGGTGTGTCATACCACAGCGCCTGTTTTAAGTAAGAAAAACTCTGATCGCAATGTAGAATCCGCCGACACAATATTGTTTTTTTTTTTTTTTTTTTTTTGAGAATTGTGCTAGTTATGTAATATTTAGAAAAAAGTTGCCGCGCTGTAAAATGTCGAGATTTGATGGTCCCACGTTATAATATACATTAATTTATAATAATCATTTTGCACACCCTCTTCTCAAATAGCAACCGTAAAGTGACACATTTAACACTAGTGCTGTAAAGTTGCGTAAAGTGAAAGAAAAGTAGTCGTGCTATAGCATTGTGCAACGCAGTCTACTATTAGAAGTTAAACTGTCAAAAATTTTGAAAATTATGTGAAAACCTGCATTTAATAGGAGGTACGTGCAAAAAATATAGTATATATCTCGAACGTATTGAGATTGTGACTCGGAAAAGCTCGTTTCAACACAATGCAACTCGTATAATAGCATCATTCACTTTCTAGATATATAAACTATACTATTTTCGAAAATTTTCTTAACAAAACAAGGGGTGTGGCGCCGCCTTTAAGAGTGAGTTCCAGTTTCTTGTGGTGTAAATGAAGTGAAGAACATTAATAAATTGGCCGTCATCAAAGCATGCGCTGACAGATAAACAGTTGAGTGTGTCGTTGTTTGCTGAGCATTCACCGTAGCTAACTCATTTCCGGCCAAACCAATAATGCGATCTGTGACATCTATATTCTATATTTGTATAGTCTATTATAGTAATAAGAGAGAACTCTGTTCTTTGATCTTTCTGTCTCTTTCTACTGCACGCAGGGAATACGGTGCTCACATGCACTATGAATATATACTCACAACTTCGCTTGCATTAATGTCCTGTTTTGACAGTTACAAAGGATTGTGTTCTTTAAACGGGTTATCTAAGTTATCATTGTCTCCTGGGGGCTAGAGAAAAAATCCCACTAAAAACATTTCATGTAAAGTTGGTTGCCAAGACTGACAAGTTCATAATGCTTTCACTGTTAAGAAGTTTTAATTTCTTTTTGACAGGCGCCCTAGATTATTTTATTTATTTTTTTCACTATTTATATCAATGAAGGTTCGTGGATGACTTTTGCACATTTTGCACATATTTTTTTATGTACAGGTATGTACCCCCAATGCGACGAGGGGCTGGAGGGGAAAAGTTTTCGATTTCTTATTTTTTTCCGCTGTTTATATGCAAATCCTATCCTACATATTAAATTTCAACCTTCTACGACTTTAGGAAGTACCCCAGAGGTTTTAATGATCATTAGTCAGTGAGTCAGTCACGAAATCGACGAATTTCAGATGTCAATAAATCTAAAACCATAATAGCTAGATAATTGATACTTCGTGTGTTTGATAAGTCTACTAAGGACATCTTACCCTGAAAATTTCAGCTTTCTAACATTAATCACTGAAGTGCATTTTCGTAAACTGTAGCTGCATTCATTAAATGGATTATTCGTTCGTTTTTAGTGCAGTGGACACACAAAAAAAAAAAAACTATAAATAACTTGTAAATCGGTATATTTACAGAAAAAGGTGGCATTCTTTAGGTGGGTACATTTCAGTTGTTTTGTGTATTTTTATTATTAGTGATTGTGTTTATTTTTGTGACACAGATTTTCGTGTCCATGAATCTGAATGAAAAAGTTGCACAAATGTTTTTGTGTATAAAAATATACAAAACGGTGGATGGATTAGTTTTTATGGGTTTCGTAGATTTTTATTTGCTAGGTTTTATTACAATAGGAACACGTATTTATATCAACAGGATATTCTGAGTTTTGTTTCTTTGTATGTTTTATCTGTTTATAACTTTTTTCGTTTACATTTTACGTGAATAAATGAATCCACAGCACCAGTCACTAAAATACATTCATGATAATGGTAAAATTTATATGTTGTTTTTTTATTTCGCGGCTACGGAAATATTTTAAGAATTTTAAAATTATCGATGTTTAGGTTTTCTTAAAATATTATCGAATAATTCGGTTGTAAAGATGAAGAGAACATTATTACTCTTAGACGTAGCTCTCGGTTAAGTGAAGGTTCATATTCTAATGATGCCTAGTGTAAAAGTTGTTCTCGATGGCTGTGAAATACTGGTGCAAATATGTTTCATAATGAAAAGATGACAATGTAGAGTAAGTCATAACTCAGTCGCTGCGATAGTGGAAGATTCCCGACAGTGACATGGTTTAAGTAATACATTTTTCTCTAATATTTGCATTGCAATGGGTGTTTTATAAATCATAACATAATAATAATAATAATTTATTAAGTTTCAGAAAACTCAGGAGAGTATGAAACATAGTCATGTACAAAGATAAAAATTAAACATTAAAAAATTCCTGTAAATTATAAAAACATCTTTCAATCAGGTAGTTTTTCAATGCAGATTTAAAATTATTAAGGGATGCAATATTTTTAATGAAGCATGGTGTAGCATTATAAATTTTGGCAGCCATACTAGCAGGGCTACGCTGATATAGCTCCAGAGATGCTTTCGGCAACAATAAATTATTTTTATTCCGTGTGGAATAGTGATGTTCCATAGTTCCAAAGATATTAAAATGAGTACTAACAAAAATTGCAATAGTGTAAATATAAATCGATGGCAGATTAAAATTCTGTGCTTTTTGAAGGTGTCACGACATAACTGATTATAATTTAACTTAAATAGAATACGAACAACTTTTTTCTGAAGAATAAATGGACGATTCATGCCAGTACAGCTGCCCCAAACAAGTAAACCATACCTCAAGTGAGGGTAAACGAAAGCATAATATAGGGTTTTTAATGTTTGCAAATCAACCTCTTGCGATAAGCGCCTAAAAATAAATATTGATTTCGATATTTAATGTACACTGTAGCTCTCTGTATTGGTATATTTAATTGATTAACCGTACCTAATGAAAATTTTTAAAATTGCCAACTACATTTACAACTTCTATTTTTTTTTCAACTTAAGACCATCAATATTGTCTAAACCCATTGGAATCAGTGTCTTTTTCTACAAGCATGGCACCTTTGAAAAAGTTCGATTTCGTTAAAAAATCTCGCATTTCTTTAATAAGATCGCCAGAATCAAAATCAATAGACTTTTACAAATTGATTACAAAAAAAAATCCACTGGAAAATCTGGAACTCTGCCAACTCTATTTGTATGATCGCACTTAAGGAGTTAATAAATGATTGATTAATGTAAATACGCTATCAAATATAACACGGTTTAACGTACCAAAAACTGTTACGGAATGCTACTATCGGACCTTTGGAATAATTCGAGCATGCTAAACATGTTTCTATTTGAAAACGTGCTTCGAAAGTCGTTGAAACATTCATCGAAGTTATGATTAGAAAATTACACAATCCAATATTAAAGATGTAGGCACTTATTTATGCAGATGAGACGAGTTTGTGTATTGTAAAATAGAACCGGTGGCTATAGCATTACTTACATTGTTTAATAAACAAATTTACACTACTGTACGCATATAGTAGTTACCTAACATTAGATGTACATAGTTGTGAACCACATTCTCTTCACTTCAGGACACATCGTATACATCCGATCGGAAAGAACGATAGGAAAAAATGCTCGGTTTCGGACCACGGATTAAGAGATTAAAACAAATAAGGGTGATCCTACATTGACCCAAAAGATGCGCCATAGCCGATAAGGATTGTCAAGCTTCGTAGTCAACAAATATAGTCTGGATTTTCTTATGAGCTCTAGAAGATTGGTCACTTAATTATCCTGTGAAATATCGTCTTATCTCACCGAACTGTGTCAATACAAATCTCATTTAAAAGAAATTAACCACGGTGTTCCACAAGGTTCGGTTCTCGGACCTATTATGTTTACAGTATGCGTAAATGATTTAGTGAAGAATATTTCCTCAGGAAATACTAAGGATTGTCAAGCTTCGTAGTCAACAAATATAGTCTTGATCGTCTTGTAAACTCTAGAAGATTGGTCACTTAATTATCCTGTGGAAAATCGTCTTATCTCACCGAAAGGTGTCATACAAATCTCAATTAAAAGAAATTAAACACAGTGTTCCACAAGGTTCGGTTCTCGGACCTATTATTACGTAAATGACTTAGTGGAGAAAATTTCCTCAGGAAATACGTACGTGTACGCAGATGACGCAACTATAATACTGCAACACAAAAAAAAGAGTTTCTAGATATAGGTCAAAGAGCACAGTCGTCCTCATCTATGTAATCAAAGATGGTTGTCATCCTGTAGGCTAAGAACACAATATGGTTGACGGTTTCATCCTCCATTTTGCTACGGAACTTAGGAACAAATTATATGTCAAATTATTAGTTATGTCGAGAGTGTAATCACAGGAAAAAAAATTAACTTGAGCATATTATGATGGGTTTTAAAATTACAGAAGATCCTCCATTAAACAAATGAGAGTTGATTTTTACTACACTATGCTCATGCTGAAAAAACATCTCTGATGCTATGTAATAGTAGTTTATGTATATATAAAATTTAGATGAAGTTTTTATGTACGAGGTGTGATATCAACAAACGATTAGCGAGTTTTAACAGTCATACGAGTTATAAAATTAATTCAGTTGGCATACGTACTACATTATTTTCACGCACCTCCTATAAAATAGCTGATTTCCTCTGCATAAGTTTATATCTAATAGTTCAGGTCTGGCCATATTGAAATCTCTTTGGATTGTTTACGAAAACTACGCCAACTTTGCTGTCCCTGTTGCTTAAACGGCAACTGGCAGAGAAATTACTCATCGAATTGGCAAAATAGCACTAGTGCAAAATGGATCATTTAACTGCAGTTATACAGGCATGAAAAAACAGCTATTTTATAGAGGATCGTGCGAAAAACAGTGTTTTGAATTATTTTATGGTCAGCTGTAGATAATTGTGTGCCTGGATATAATATTTGGTTGCTCCTACTTATTTCGTATTTCTTCAGTAAACATTTGTTTTTCAAACAAACACACGCACGCATGTTTATGAGGTTGGTATACCTGGATGCTTGTATCAATAAGACTTAGACACATTTCCATACAAATATTTGTATATTTACACATGCTTACTAAAGACTTATGAGCCGTTTGATTTTTCTTACACTTTAAGCTACTGTACTATTCTATCGTAAATATGTACAAAGTAGCTGCTCAAATTATTACCTAGGTCATATGTACAATTTTTTTTTGTAAATATTACCGTCATCCGTATTCATATTTTGAAGCAAAACGTTTATTAATTCTGAATGGGTCAAAAATCAGATTTTTTTCATGTTCCTCGTTTACCCTTATGTAATCTCTGTATCTCTGAAATTACTTACACACTACCCGAACGGGGTGGAGGTGAATTTTATTTAAAAAATTTAAGAGGGTATTCTCAGTGAACGCATAAATTTTACCTCTTTTTAGGGAATTTTTTTTTAGACGACAATAATCGACAAAAATCGATTTTTCGAAGTGGTCACATGAGAATATCCCCTTAATCTGGTACAATATATCTATTGTATCACGCGGACGAGGTCGCGGACAAACCACTAATTATTTTATATGGCATAGTTCGCATTTATCCGACACGATTAAATTTCGCCTATGCCATATTACAAGAGCATCCGATAAAAAATCAATCCGGCATTCGACTAGCTACATAATTTAGGTTTTCCAATATCAAATTTTATCATCTTGTTCGTTACGCAACACTTAATAGAGGTGAAAAAACTGTACTCAATATTTTTTATTTTCAGTTATAAGTAGGCGAAAAAAAAAACTATTTACATATTCATTTGTTATTATAGTTTTTAAAACTCGTGCTTTTAACCTCTACATGTATAATTTTATAACATTATTGTGACGTTTTCAATAATCCTGTAAAATATAAAAAATAAATTTGTCAGACTCACATAAAGATATTGCCAATAATAAGCGCTTGTGTTTGGAGAACATATCCATTCCAGCAGAGAATTTTATTGCTTCACCTACGTCTTTTTGCATCATTGACATTACAACTAAGTAGAATCGTCTCTCTACACTTTACTAAATCGAAGAGAGCTTGGTGTAATCATTAGCGTGCAAGGTTAGTAGAGTACTAAGTACTCTAGTAACCCATAAGTCTTATTAGGTTGGGCACATTTGTGCAGTTTGGTTGAATCGATTGCTTACGCCATTCGAAACACTTGGCTTGATTTTTCAATTATACTGAACGTTTGATAATAATTGGGAAAAATGTCTCAAGGCCTACTTCCCCCCTTCTTTCCCGTGTCGCTTAATCACTCTGTTCAACAATGTTACGCCTAATCTTAGTAATCTGCTAACCTTAAGCATTTTTTGGGCTTTAGACCAAGTTGCCGCAGATTTGATTTCTATTTCAGCGCGTTAGAAAGATATACTTCTTTGACGTGATTAAAAACTAATTTTTAATGTAGATGTAAATGTTTTGCTAAATTCTGTTGGTAGCCTTTTTCTGCTAGCAACTTCATTCTGTTAATTTTGATGATACATAGCAAAATTCACTCTCGTCATTATGATACTTAAAAGTTGACGCTATCATATTACATACTGTCGGGATGTGCAGTCTTAGAGCGTCACATACGAGGCAGAATTAAAAAAAATGAAAAAAATGTTGTTTGCATTTAAATCTCATGTCTATAAAAGTTGTTTATCTTTTCCCAATTTTTCTGTCATTTCTCCTTTCGTAGGTACTGTGCTAATTAAGAAAAATTAAAAGTGTAAATGGGGAATGCTAAATGTTTCTTAGTCGTCATTATACTGTGTATTTATGAAGCCTAACAATTTATTTTCCTATGGAATATTCAAAATACACAGACTTTTTTTTATTTTAAGGACATAAATATTTTGATAATCAATTTTTAAAAAACAGACGGCAATAAAAAAGACACGTGTCGTTTAGAATTTAAATTTTATTGACGGAAGTTGAAACCAGTATAACTTTCCGTATTTATGTAAAAAATAAACAACCATTTCCTGACGCGGTTCTCTGAGAGAATAAGTAATTCCAGTTAACACTGCTAACTTGTGAATATAACATTTTTCTGATTCCTTTGTTTGGATTAGGTAAGCGAAGACTTATAAGTAGAACCGTTTTGGAAAAACTCACATCGTGGTAATTTTGTTTTGTTTTTTAATTCCTCGAAAATGTATAAATCGGAAAATTTTACTATATTTCGAGCTTATCTATCTTCTATAGATATAAAAATCCAAAACGGCTACGGCGATTTTGATGAAATCTTCACGCAATCTTTAGATTAGCACAGCAAGTGATTCTATGAAGTTTGGTTGCGATCGGATCAACAGATTTATTTATTTTTTGCAATTTTGATTTTTTTTCGATTTTTTTTGCGCAAATTCAATACACGTTGAGAATTTTATGATAATGATGTCCAACTTTTATGGTTATAGATAATTAGGGATACCTGTGGGAAGCTTAAAAAAAGTCATAACTCTTGCTTTTTCGTAGTCAGTCAAAAACTAAAAATCGTTTCATCTTGTACAGAACTATAATCAATAGTATTTGAATTTGAATCCCGTACGAGTTTTTTACATTTCAACTTGAAACATACGGATTATCGAGATGACCGACAAGGATAGCAAATGTTGAACTATCTTGAGAGAAACACACACAGAGAGAGAGAGAGAGAAATACGGACAGATACTGTATTATATTGGTAATAAAAACAACTATAAACAAAAATTTTATTTCTAAGAGAAGTTCTGTTACAGGGAACATCCTTGCCTGATGTTACACAAGATATAAAAAGGCTAAAAATACGATGGCCATTCATATGATGTAACAGTCTAATGAGACATCTTATTCCCCACACGCTGATTATCAGTGGCTCTCAACCAGTGGCTCGTCACTATTTGTTCTGTTGAAACAAACATATTTTATGCGTACCGTTTTGAACAGTAGCATTTTTTTGGTATATGATCCCGCATGCGTGGAGAGTAGCCTTGCGCCGAGGCACAGTAATTCCAAAAACAAACAACCCTTGATAGATTGAATTCAAATTATAGACTCTCGATAACTAATAATTATTATTATATAATAATTATTATTATTATTGTAATGAGCTTCTACATTGTTTGTATTAATTCGGTCGGTACAAATTGTTAAAATTCGACATAGCGCTACCAACGCAATTTTGACGCTACAAAGGCTTCCTGGAAGTCAGCTGCCGTAACCCGTTTCAGAAACTGTGACAGCCCGTTGAATAGCGGCAACTCTTTGAAATGGTGAACTTTCAGACTCCTCTTGCGCTTTGGAGAACAGGAAAAAGTCGGCTGGGCTCACATCGGGGCTGTACCGTGGCAGCGAAAAAGTTTGCAACCCCTATCCGGGCCCAGGTAGGCGATCAGAACAAAGCGCTGCTTTAGCGAACGGTCCATTTTTTGTGTTTTCTGCCATGAAAAAAACTCAAAAACAGCATTTGCACGACACGTGATCCTCATTGTTAGAGCTCGGACGTGAATGCCTCCTGGGGCGTATCCCCACCACATATTCCGCCGCAAGGGTGCGCGTTGCTGGCGACTAAAGCTCCGCGCAGCGGTCAGTTTCAGTATTTTAGGGATATACCATTTACTTACGAATTATAAATTGAAAAAAATTTGTTGAGTCGAAAAAATAATTGTTTGCATATAATGGAGGAACAGTTTGTTTACTGCAAATAAATATTTAGTCAGTATACCTATTAATACATTTATTGCAGTCAATCAAATATTTTTATCCATTTTGTTAATATTGACTAAATATTTATTTTTAGCAAATAAGAGTTCCTTTCATTCTAAATATTTAAGCAGTTTTGGTTGACCCGAAAGCTCGTTCTGCCGTCTACCCCGCAAAATATATTCAACAAATGCACATTTTTGCAATTTCATTGGACGATGTGTATGAAAATATTTATAAGCGAAAAATTTAATCAATTTTATTGATTTAATAATAATAATGCGTTTAACGTCCGTTTCTCGACTTTATGTCATAACAGACGGCATTCGCACCATTACTATTTTCCATCTACCACGCTTCCCGTTATTTTTCTACATTTTTAAAACTTCAACTTATGTAATAGCAATGGGCGAACGAAGGAATTATAGGAAATTAGGATAAGGTAGATAATGTTTGAACTAGGAGTTTGATAGGTAATCAGCTATGGCCTCAAATAAGGAACCAGCTCGATATTTATCTGGAATTAATTGAGTGAAACCATGGAAAACCTCAATCAAGATGGCCGGTACAGGAATTACCGTTTTTCGGCGAGAGGCAGTAGGAAAAATTCCCAGTCACATCTGCCCCCGCCGGAATTCGAACCCGGACCTCCCGAATCGGTAATTTTATTGATTTGGTTCAATGAATAGTCCTCCGAAGTAGATGATGAGAATTTTCAATGAGGGAAGTAATACTACTTTGTAATAAAAATGAATGAAAGCAACTATCGGCTAAAAAAAAGAACATTTGTACAATGGTCCCGAATTGATTTTGTACAACCCTGAAACCGATATCACACTGTGAGAGTTACTTTGGTTACACCTGTATTACTTAAGGAATGTGGCTCTATTAGACAAAATCAAGTTCTTGGTTTGTAGAGCCGCGACGCACTGACTATTTCTGTGTCCATTTATCACTGAATATATCAGCCGTGTCAGGGGCGGTGCGTTGGTTAAATGCCGACGGTGGTGTTATTTTTTTAATTATTCATCTAACAGTTTTAATTTAGTTAACAAACTAGAGCGCTGGAAAATTACTGTGATAATGTGATTAGATTTAAATTAACAAAAATGTTTTTAGTGTATTTGCCATATGGCAACATACACTATTGGCGTCGGTCGGATGGCGGGACCTAGGGGTCGGACCAAAATTTCTCGACGTTTCATAACCTCCTAAGCACTTTGGCACCATTTTTAAAAATATTTATATATATGTGTGTGTGTGCGCTATAACTTTCGAAAGAGGTAATTGATTTTAACGAAATTTTGCTCATATGTTAGAATCCATCACCGCAAGAACCCTATTTAAAATGGGCCCAATTGGACCATTTTAAGGGTAGTTTTTAGGGGTTGAAAAAAGTTTTTGGGCCCCAAAATACCGAAAAAATTCTCCGAATGGTTTCAAAATTGAAATTTAACCCTCTGGTAGTAATTAATAGTTTTAATAAAAACGGCCCGACAGGACCGGACGTACAAATTTTATGAAAACCCTAGTTTGCAGATTGTGAATTATTTATTGAAAGGTGTATTAAATTTGGTATAGAGGTTCGATTGATAACAATATTGCAATTAAGAGAAAAAATGTTATTTTAAGGGGTGTATTAAGGAGTTAATTTTTTTATTTTGCCCAAAAACCAACTTAAGTACGCATAATAAAGTCATACTGCCTGTATTAGCAAATACACTATATTGTCGGCAGGGTTTTGGCACTGCGACCCGGGTTTTTTTGGTACCTACTATGATTAAAATCAACACATTTTACTGGTATCTTTAATAGAGGCTTACAACTGATTTAAGATTGAAAACAGAAGGAAAATTTATGTAATCAAATATGTTCGCGTTTATTTAGAGAACCACTGAACCAATTGCAATGAGGTATTTTCGTATTATAAAGCGGACTGTTGTGCGAAATGGTTTTCAATATTTGAGGATATTTTTTGTATTTTTCTTAAACTTTTTAAAGAATTTATTTCATTAAATTATTTGCATGTATGCATATTAAAAATTAGTGATGCCAAAGAAGTATAACTTCAAACGCGCGTACTTAGTACACGCACCTATTTTTTCACAAATTTCATGTAGCATTTTTTCTGAAAAGTCGTACTGAGTGAGAAGGGTGGATTTTTTTTTGATGACCTCACCTGTTAAGCGTCTATAATCTACAAGCTATCTATACTAAAAAATGTCCAGCCTGTATCTAGATAATATAATATAGTTATGTATGCAGATGAAGCCGGGCAGGTATAACGTGTCAACTTAATAATTGGTTTTGGTTCGCTTATACAATTTATTAACTGAAACGTGATTTATTTATATAGGTACATATAATATATAGTTAGTGTATTTGCCATATGGCAACATACACTATTGGCGTCGGTCGGATGGCGGGACCTAGGGGTCGGACCAAAATTTCTCGACGTTTCATAACCTCCTAAACACTTTGGCACCATTTTTAAAAATGTTTATATATATATGTATATATATATATATATATATATTTATATATATATATATATATATATATATATATATATATATATATATATATATATATATATATAGGTATATATATATGTGTGCGGGCTATAACTTTCGAAGGACTTAATTAATTTTGACGAAATTTGGCACACATGTTGGAATCCATTACCGCACGAAGCCTATTTAAAATGGGCCCAATCGGATCACATTAAGGGTGAATTTTAGGGGTTGAAAAAAGTTTTTGGGCCCCAAAATACCGAAAAAAATCTCAGAATCGTTTCAAAATTGAAATTTAACCCTTTAATAGCAATTAAAAAGTGCCCCTAAAATTTTAATAAAATCGGCCCAACAGGACCGGACTTACAAATTTTTTGAAAACACTAATTTGCAGATAGTGACATTTATTTTATTGAAGGGTGTATTTAATTCGGTGTAGACGTTAGATTGATAATAATATTACAATTAAGAAAAAAATGTTATTTTAAGGGGTGTATTAAGGGGTTAAATTTTTTATTATGTCCAAAAACAAACTTAATTTCACATAATAACAGTATAAAACCACACGGCCCTATACAAGCAAATACACTATATTGTCGGCAGGGTTTTGGCACTGCGACCCGGGTTTTTTATATATTGCAGACGGACTAAACATTCTATGCTTGTCTATTCTGCCCGAAATTCTGAAATACATTCCTGCATTATTAAATTAAACGTGAATATATTCATCTTAATGCGAAAGAACGTATTTTTTTTAGTTTGCATATCAGTTCAGTGTATTAACTGAACATCGCATCTCTTTGATGCAGTGACCTTGTAACTCAAAGATATTTTGCAAAATTCGCGCGGTTAATTGAAAATGCATATTTTAAAGCAGTATGCGCACTGAATCTATGCGGCATGGCACGGAACAATTACAGTGGTACCTCGACATTCGGTCTGTAACCTTGCCCGTATCTCAAAGCAAATTTCCCCGTTTAAATTGATTGAAATGCCAATAATCCGTTCCAACCGCCCAAATGCCATCCCAGTTGTTTTGGTTACGTGTTTTTGAATAAGAAAAATGTATTTATAAATGACTTGAGCTTAATAGGGATGTTTTTTGGGGGGGGGGGGGGAGGGGGAAATCCTTTTTACGGACACCCAGCGATGATGGCCTGGGTAGTGTGGGAATCGGAACAGGGCCCCCTACCCATTAAAACCCCCTCCATCTAGCTCCTTTGTCCCTCCCGCGGCACCGACGGTCTGTCATTCCTTCACGGGAGGGGAGCTATGGCTAATAGGGATGTTGACTGTATTCAAATAAAATTATAATTTTAACGTTAAGTGGTAGTTTCTACAGGGGCGTCGCCAAGGGGGGGCAGGCAGGGGCAGCTGCCCCTCCCTAGAGGTTCGGGATTTTTTTAAGTTATAAGTTTTCCTGCCTAATGTCACAGAATAAGTAAGTAATAAAATGTAGCGTACAGCAGAATCACTCTGAAACTAAAATCAAATTTAAGGATTCAATAAATGTGTTAATCTTTAATATCTTAAGCCTCAAAAATCTGAAATTTTTGTTTTTTTCTCATCCTTCTGCCCCCCTCTGGCTCAAAAGCTGGCGACGTCCTTGAGTTTCTATGATAGAATTACTAAAAAACACTTCCTTATTTTTAAGGAATTTAATTAATATTTAATAAATAAAACCTAATAAAATCACTCTCAAGTCACGTGACAACAGACACCAATCAGAGCGCATGACGTCATATGTTCAGCCGCTGTCAAAAAACTGGGATCGAATTTTGTGCGGGCCTTTTTTCCCTAATACGAAAAAGGAATGGTTATTATTTTAACAGCCTATGTTTGTATGTATGTACGTATGGGCCGATTTTTTTATTCTTGTTTATTATACAAATACTTACGGATTGTTTCATTTCGGGTCGATTGAATGCGCCTACATCTTTGTCTGAGAATGATTTACTGCGAATGTTCAAAATCAGTGCAGAGGTATTTCGATGTTCCTATAAAATCGATTAACACATTGTGATTAAAAATGTTTACAATATATAGTTGGGATTGTCCTCAGTCGGTTAACCTGATAATGATTATTGTGATTGAAGTTTCTCTCGATATATTTTGTGAGTCATATTGTTTCTTAGTAATTTTCATGCAATTTGAAAACAAAGTTATTTATAATATTGTTAACAAACATAAACAAGCACGTGTATAAGAAGTATAAATATCGAGTTATTTGTTTATCAGTGACAGTCGTAACGAGGGTTTGTTGAACGTTGTGTCCTGAAAGCAAATTGATTCATTTATAAACTTATTTGTAATTTCAGAATTGTTTTGTTTGATCTTTAAATATGCTTTCGGGAAATTTCGAACTGTGGTCGAATATTGCATTTGTTTACTGTTTTTATTATCTGCGAAAGCATTCACAAACTTTGACTTGCTGCTTAAAAATTTCAAAAAACTTATATTTTTGCCCTAAAAATTGAATGAAAAAACGTAGTATTCGTTAATATTTCTTTACAGCACGTCACGAGATTTTGAATTATCATAAGGCAAATTTACATTTTGGAGTTTTTTGTTTTCACATTTATGTTAAAAATGCTGACAAATTTGGCTTGCTCAATGTTTTTTTTTTTCGAATTAATTTTTTTCTGACATATGTCACTTTGCTTTGTGACTGCAGATACCGATATTCCTTTGATTTTATTAAAAAGCACGTGCGCCACTGAAAAAATATAAACAATATGTATATTGTTATTTTTCAATGTACGCATGACGATTTGTGAAATTAATTTTAAAGTCACGTTCAGGCAAAATGTTTACGGCTATGTAATTTTTAAAATTATCCTTGCGCCTGATATTGTTTGTGACGACGAAAACAGCGTTGGAGAACGGTTTCTGGATAATTAATTATAAGATAAATATTAAATATATTAAATTTTATAAATATTTTTGAATGTTAAAAATCAGAATAAGCGTTTAAATGTGTTTTTTTTTGCAAATATGTATTGTTATTTATAACTAGCCACGACTTCGCACGAGATTGAGAGGAAACAGAACAGCAACAACAGCATTGTTAAAAAATTTGATCTGCCTATAACCCTAGATTATATTGTGGGTGCGACCTTCTTTAGCTCTGTCTCGCTCAAATAGAAATAGAAATAGAAATAGAAATATATTTGTTCCCATAATATAATATAAATACATAAAGTATACAAAACTTCTGTGTATATTTAATAAAGAATATACTAAAAAAACAAAACACAAATTACCGTATGGGAGCTATAGGTACATCCATAGGAAAACCTGTGCTGGATGCACCGTCACAAAAAACATATTTTTCCCTAGCCGAATGTTATGCAACTATATTAAAAAGATCGTTAACATCATTCCTTTGTAAGAGCCATTTTTTAATCATATTTAAAAACACTTTTAGGCTGTAAATATTCTTGTATTGAAGTGGCAAAATATTATAGATATACGGGCTGGTAAAAAGAAAATATCTCTGAAACAGAGACTTATTTGGTTTTGGAACAAAAACGTTTACAGTTCGAAAGTTGTATTTTTTCTCTCCATAATTTGTGCCACTTCTTATGTAAAATATTTTTAATATTTTATATACATACAAATGTCTTATTGGTAATATTTTTAAACTTTTAAATAACGGATGTGAATGCTCAGTTGATTTTTTGTTTAACATTATTCGAATAATTTTTTTCTGAAGGATGCTTGTTTGGTTAAAAACGTTAGAAAAAGCACCACCCCAACATTCAATGGCATAGTTAAGTTTGGAATGTACGAGTGCATAATAGACATTTGTAAGTATGCTTGTAGGACATTTATTTCTAAGAAAGTAAAATTTAGCCAAGCTATATCTTAAGAAGGCATTTAGCTTATCCAAGTGTTCTTTCCATTTTAATTTCGAATCTATATGTATTCCTAAGTATTTATATGTAAAAACCCGTTCAATCTCAAAACATTTAACATTCCCACATGGAACTATTTTACAATTTACATTATGGTAAATAAGATTAAAATTTTGATTGTTCGGATTATTTAAGTCAAATAATACATATTTTGATTTGTCACTGATTTTTAGACGGTGGAAGATAAACCATAGTCTGATTCTACCTAAATCTTCTGTCATTTTGTTATTAATATCATTCCACGTGTTTGCCTCATATGTAAGTGCAATGTCATCAGCATAAGCTAATAATGATCCTGAAAGATTACTTGCAACTAAACTATTTATATAAATTAGAAAAAGTGTAGGCCCAAGGACCGAGCCTTGCGGTACACCGCAATTTATAATTGATGACGAACTTAATTTATCAAAAATTTTAACATTCAGAGAGCGATCCTTTAAATATGTTAATATCCAGTTATAAGAAATACCCCGAAACCCAGCAGCGTAAAGTTTATCTAAGAGTATTTTATGGTCAATGGTGTCAAAAGCTTTGGAGATGTCTATAAAAAGTCCTGCGACCTTCTTGCCATCATTAATATTATGATACAGACTATTACAAAATTCTAATAGGGCTGTTTCTGTGCTTTTATTTTGAGTGAATCCAAACTGTTTACAGCTAAAGAAGTTTAACTGATTTAAAAATTTAACTATCCTAGTTTTCATTAAGGACTCCAAAAGTTTCGAAAATATTGATATTAGTGAAATAGGACGATAATTAGATACATCACTTTTCGAACCTTTCTTGAAAACGGGTATAACAGTTGCTTTTTTAAGGACACATGGAAATTTTCCTGTCATGAAACTCAAATTAGTTAGGTCACTCAGCACTGGTGCTACTAGATCAGCAATGTTTTTTAAAGTATCAGAAGAAATACCGTCTGGACCAGGCGCTTTTTTATTTTTGAGTGTTTTAATTACATTAAATATTTCGTTAGGAGTTGTTGGTTCAATGAAGAAAGTTTTATTTAAAAATTCATTTTCAAAACTAATGTCCATTTTATCATGATTCGTTTCAGTTTTGACATCATCAACAATTTTTTTAAAGTAGGTTTTAAACTCTTGAGCTATCAATTTAGGATCTTTAATTTCAACATTATCAATTTTTATAGACTTTACAGCATTATGTGTCTTAGTTTCCCCTGTGATTTCATTTACAATTTTCCACTGTTCACTAGAATTACCCCTGTGTTTACTGAATAAATCTAAATAATACTGCTCTTCAGTTAATCTCAAATCTCTTCTCAACTTATTCCTAAAAGATTTATAATATTTAAGTAAATTAACATTTCCACTATTACATTTTACTTTTGATTGGAGTTTGTTTCTGTAGTCAATTCTTTTAATTAAGCTATCGTTTATCCACGGTTTTAAACTGACTTTTTTTTGTCACAGTATTTGTAACAGATGATTGTATTATAAAATCATTAAGGATGTCAATAAAGTTGGAAAAGGCTTTACAAGCATTGTGTTCGTGCAAGACGTTTTCCCAGTTAAAATGTGTAAGCAATTGTCGCAGGGAATTTATATTGATTCTTGTATATGTGGTGTCTTTCAAATTATTTCTATCTATATCATTTTGTGTTTTTGAACAGTGTTTAAATTCTAGTTTTAAATGAGTCAAGCAATGATCGGATATCGCGGCGTTTGCTACAGTACAGATATAGCAGTATTGGTAAGCATTGAATAAACGTAAAAAGACATGATCAATACAAGTACTTGAGCCGTTCATTGTTCTAGTAGGCAAATTGTTAATTGATGTCAAACCGTGACTAGCCAACAAATTCATATATATGTTACAGTCATTGTCTTGATGCAAAATATTAATGTTTATATCACCAACGAAAATAATATTATTATTAAGAGTATATAGATAATCATCGAGTTCCTGTATAAAACTATTAATAACTCGTCTACATAATCTATAAGCACCTATCAAATCGAAATTTTCAGCCCCAATATTAAAATTTAAATGTATGCAGTCAGCGGACTGCATATTTAATTTATTAACAGAATTTATTACTAATCTGGAAGAAATCAATACATAAATGGCTATACCTCCTGCTCTTTCATTTTTATTGTCATTTAGAAATAATTCATAACCATTTATTTTATACATACTATTTTCATCATCTTTTATCCACACTTCAGTTAGCACAATTATATCAGGTTCATAATCAATATCTGCTAAATATGCTAAAAAATTATTAAAATTCGATCTTAAACTTCGTATGTTTTGTTGAATAATATTTACCACAACTGAGTCACCGAATAAGCACATTTAATTTATAGATTTCTAATATCATCATTTGTTTGTATAACGCGCACATCACTATTATCTTCTTTTCTCATTAGAATTCTTCCTCCACGTATCCATAAGTATTTATAATCTTTTTCTCCTTTGATCTGCTTCGCCAACGCAAACAACTTTCTTCGATTACTGGTGAGGCATTCGTTGATGTAGATAGGACTACTAGTAGCATATCCTAAATGTAGTGTCGAAAAGTCTCTCTTGATTCTTCTTTTTCTCAATAGATCTTCTTTATCAGATCTTCTTAAAAATTTAACATGTATACTACCAGGTTGACCATTTGGTTTAGGTTTAGTTCTGTAGCTAAAATCAATTTTTTCGTTGTTTATTTCAATATCTAAAGCATGACCAATATTTTTAATGATTTCAGGGACTTTCTCATCCTTATCAAATGGTACACCATGGATCTCAATAACCTTATCCAGAGACGATTGTTCTTGCGTATCAATTCTTACTTTCATTTCTGTTACCAAAGTTTTTAAGGTATTATTTTCAGTAGTCAAGTCTTCCACCTTTTCCTGCAACTTATTGATTTTCTCATTTTGACTTTTAATTGCGCCGACACTCTCATTTATTTTTTCATAGAGGTGTTCAATAGAATTTCCTAAGTTCTTTTCCAGGATATTTATGCTGGATTTAAGTTCCGTAAATAACTCGATAATGTCATTAGCTGCAGTTTTATCTCCAGAAAAGGAAGATTCCAACCGATTTTTTCGACTCTCTGTTATACACTTATCGCATTTCCACGTTTTATTGGAAGAGGTTATGAATTCGACATCTTCTTTAGATAGCACTGGCATAACACATTTACCATGATAGCAGTCGGAGCACTCACTGCATTTAATTCCTGGATTTCTTGTTTTTAAAGCAGATTTACAGTTTGCACATATATCAGCCATCGTAGCTATGTAATTTAGCTCTTTTTGAATAATAATCACTATTTTAATTTTGAAATGTATAATATGTCATTAAAACTTTATAGAAAAACTTATTCGGCAGAAAAAATAAATTTGACACGCACAGATGCAAAAACACGTCCGTACCCATGCACGTCTAACAATTTTATTAAAATTGTGGGGACACTTTTTAACCACTACCAAAGGGTTAAATTTCAATTTTGAAACGATTCGGAGAATTTTTTCGGTATTTTGGGGCCCAAAAACAGTTTTCAACCCCTAAAAACTACCCTTAAAATAGCCCGATTAGGCCCATTTTAAATAGGCTTCTTGCGGTGATGGATTTCAACACGTGGCCCAAATTTCGTTGAAATCAATTAACTCTTTCGAAAGTTATCGCGCGTACACATTATATATATATATATATATATATATATATATATATATATATATATGTATATATATATATATATATAAACATTTTTAAAAATGATGCCAAAGTGTTTAGGAGGTTATGAAACGTCGAGAAATTTTGGTCCGACCCCTAGGTCCCGCCATCCGACCGACGCCAATAGTGTATGTTGCCATATGGCAAATACACTAATGATTGATCAACATAAAAAAGGTAGCTTTTCAAGCTGAATTCTCATAAAAATACGTAGAAAAAAGTTGTTTCGATGTGCAAACTCCAAAAAGCAATGTTCACAGTTTAAAGACATGTCGTTTTTGAACTGGATCGATTTTAATTTATGGTCACGATCTAAGATTATTGTCAAATCAAATTTTCTGGCTGCTTTGTGCAAATATACAGTCTACTGATATCTACTTTACTACACTGGAAGTCATCGATTTATAGAAACTTAAAGTATATAATTTTATTGTGACAATAAATTTTGGACTTTTAATAAGAAAATCTTATATCTGATAAAACTGGTCCAAAAATAAAATTTTCTTCTTTTTATAAAAGAAAAAAAAATGGTGCCAAAGTGTTTAGGAGGTTATGAAACGTCGAGAAATTTTGGTCCGACCCCTAGGTCCCGCCATCCGACCGACGCCGATAGTGTATGTTGCCATATGGCAAATACATTAATAAATTTTCACGCACTGTTAACACAAAATAAGATAGAGGATGTAGTTCAATAATTTTGCGGTTCATAAAAAAACCAACTTTTCTGAAAATGGATTAATATCCGAAACGTTCAAATAAAGTTCTTTTATAAAAAGAAGAAAATATTATTTTTGGACCAGTTTTATCAGATATAAGAAGATTTTCTTATTTAAAATTAAAGTGTACTAGTATAGTGTACTTTTTACCTGTTGCGGGTTTCTGTCAAAACCGACATCAAGTTAGTGTATAGAAAAAATGAGATTATTGAAACATCATAATTAATTATGGAAGGACAACCATTTAACCGGAAAGAAATAATTATATTTACAATGCGCAATAAAGAAAAAAAAGAGACATATTTCTGGTTTGTAATTTAACTTTTAGATTGCACCGGTCGATCTATAACGACAGTGCGTGATGACCATTGACCGTTGGCATGTCTTTGTGACCATTTCTATGGTCTCAAAGCAAAGTGGTTTATTTTTTTTAATCGTAAACTGTAAACGCATTATTTTTTTTTAAGTCTCGTTTCGCAACTGTACCATGCGGGCGCGCATCACTCATCTTGTTATGAACATGGTTGGAATATCGACCGATCGGACGGGTCTCGGCCGGTACGCCGACCACGTGTTCGGCGCACCGGCCGAGACCCGTCCGATCTATAAAACGCATCGTATAAATCGTCAGTTGCGTTTGCGCTGTGAAATGGCTATAAATTCATAACAAAAATAAATGCGTGTCCTCAATATTTTCAAGAGAATAATCAGACAAATTTGCAAGTGACCATCGAGGAGACGGTAGAATAAAAGTGGTAGTCGAGCCAAGATAGTTTTGAATTTTCGAAATAAAACAAATTGCGTAACATGTTAAAAATAATTTTGAGAAAAAAATCTGCGAGCATAAAGATTCGACGTAAGCTGGTGTGCCTTGTGTCCATTGATTTATTGTCGCGGATGACCTTCTTTTATCCGAAACACGTGGATTATTAGATCAAGAAGGCCCGGTGTTGTCACCGACTGCTTCTTTTAATTAGTACGACAAAAGCCGCTTCTGTAATAATTACTCGCATGCTTCAGAGCCAGGTGATTTCTGCGTCGATTGATATATTAAGTATTAATTTATTTTTTGATTCGAAAAACGTCACAAAACAATCGTAGTTAACAAAAAAATTGAAGACAACAAAAGCCATGCACAACATTGATTCGACTTGGCCAATTTTCATGATTTTTTTGTACTAATAGGGCCATCTGGATGTTTTTTAGCATTAGTTGGACCCAGAGATGGCGCTGTTGTGATCCAGAAATCTTTTTTTTAATTTTCTGACCAATTTTTTTTCTATATAAGTATATATATTTTTTTTTTTTTTTTGCTTTCTCAGATAAAAACATATAATCCCCAATTTTCAGCGTTCCTGTACCACTCTATTCAATGCTAGCGAGGTATGTGGCAGGATAACCGCGGGGTCAATTTATATACATATTGTCACATTTTCTAAATTTACATTTAATATGTAAAAACTAGCGGTACCTGTGCGAATAATTCGCACTAAAATTCGTTTCTAATTTCTCACACTATAACTTTCTTCTTTTTGTTGTATTACATTACGAAGCTCAGTGGCCGTTCCAGAAAATATTTTTCTAAAAGTGTCATATAGAGGCGCAAGTATCGAAAACGTTGAGCTGAAGCGCCGCCATACGAAAAGTATTTATACCTGAATTTTGATTAAAAATTAAACAAAAAAAATGTACCGACCGTCAATCATGTTGACGTTGTTTCAAAGTTAGAACCGTCAGATGGCAGCATTGCTGCATATACTGAATAAATGTTTAATTGTTATAATTAATTATTTTGCAAAAACAAAAGCAATAATAGAATTTTTAGTTGTTGATGTCGGTAGACCAAGCAATTATCTATAAAATGATATAAAATGTATGTGGAACAATTGTGTGTTTTTTTCGAAAAAGGGAGGCAAACATCTTAACCTTAGCGTATTAATATATATGATAAAGAGACCTATTGACTGCAAATCGCTATATGATTTTGTCGACATACAGCCTATTTGTTACTCGCCAAGAAATAGACTTTTAAACAGTGAAGACACGTTTCTAATCGGTTCAGTGATCCTTTGAGTAATGATAGATAAGAAACTTCTCCTTTTGTAAGTATAGCTATTTGTTTCAGTCTGTGGCTTTTTCTTTACTTTTAGCAACGGATCATAAACCGTTCTTCCAGTAGGAAGTCTTGCATACCTAATAGATAAAACTGATTCCTTGGCGAATTCGCAATTCCTCACGGTGTACGATAATCCGCTGATCAGGTAAATAAATAAAAATAAATGACCGTCTGCGGATCTAAATGAGTTATTAAACAAACGCACAGCGGTGATCGCTGTATTACCGACTTACCGACCACACCGAGGAGGCATCGAGTGCAGGATTTCTGTGTAATTTACATAAATAAATACATTCCAATGAATATTACAACTCTATCAACTGACGTTCTTGTATTAATATCTATTTTTTAACGTGCTGTACGAGGTTCGCTCAAAAGATTTTTGTATTGTAAGGACTGTATCATTACAGAAGTTTCACACTGAGGACAGTTAGTGGAACGGGTCAGTATGCTGACCTTTGGATCAAACTGTTCAAATCTGGTCATGGTTGTTTTGTGATATTTAATTAATTTGATCGATGTAGTCAAGACGCGAATGATTTCAGATATCGAGCGTCTATAATGTACAATAAATAAAAGAAGATTGACAAAGGATTACACATTTCCAAGAAGTATTGTTGAAACATTATTTATTGTTGCAATAACTTTAGAATTACATAAATGTTTTTTTTTTCAAAAGATCAGTAATTTATCAGGTTTTTGAGTTGCTACGAAATGCGAAAAAACATTAACGCGAGTTTTCATGATTCGTTTTAGTGTAGAAATCTATTTTATCAAAAAGTCTATTTTATTGCTATTTAAATTAATAGTAGCAGAGCTTTTAGACGTTTTTGGATAGGTATTTGAGGTACTGTGAAAATTTGTACAATACCTCTTTAGTAATATCCGAATACAAAAACATAGACCTGGCTGAAGGGTACCGGGGCTTAACCGATCCCCAAACTTTTAAATTAGCAAAAAATGTTTCGCAATAAAAAGTCCTTGAGAGATTTTGAAATTTTAAAACTTTATAATTTAGTATTTAATAAAAAAGCCAGATTTCTTAATCGGGTCTAAAACTGTTTGCAAAATTATATTTTTGAAAAATTTAAAAAATATATTTGAGGCACGTTGAAATTTAAACAGAATAATATTGGTAACTAAAAATAAATATATTAAAAAAAAAAAACAGGTCGTTTCGGTATGACATTCTACCCAGGTGATTAAAAATTTGAGGGCCGGTTAAGTCCCGCTATACCCTTCAGCCAGGTCTGTGTTTTTGTATTCGGATATTACTAAAGAGGTATTGTACAAATTTTCACAGTGCCTCAAATACCTACCCAAAAATGTCTAACAGCTCTCGGGCTATAAATTCCGGTTGTTTGTGAAAAAACACAGGCAGATATAACGCTGTTAATTACATTAATTGGCGCTACTTCGTGATTTGTGAGTCATTTCATGAAGATTTCATAAACTAGACTCTTCATGAAATGAGTGATTTCATTAAATGCTTACGACAATATAGGTAGTTTTTTTTTGTTTTGTTTTTTTGAGCTGTGCTCGTAATCCAGGTAATCAGAAATTATATACATATTAAAATTTGCGGCTTCAGTATACAACGAAGCACACTACTCAGGTGTTTAATAATTGAGAAATTAAATTGTTTTTGCGAACATAATCTACAAATTTTTTTGTGATCATCCATCTTTCTCCATCATATTAATATATGTCCGTCCTTGTTTTGCCTTATCTTTCTCGATACATGTGTCTCTCTTGGGTTCATTTTACAATTTAATTGGTTACTACATTAAGGTGACGATAATCCAGAATATCAGAAGAATTACTGAAAATTACATATTTAAAGCATGTCTTGTATTTTTATATTAGTAGAAGTTAGATTTTTTGTTTGACTTTTTTTCACTTTAGGAGCGTCCATAAACTACGTCAAACATTTGAACATTGGTTACTTTTAACAAACATACTGTTTATATACCTAGTTCGTTGCAGTCGACAAATCAATTAAAAAAAAAAACTTTTTAATTTGAGGCTACATATTTTTCCATTGACGTAGGAAAAGACACTTTGCATGAGAAGTAGGAACTAAAAAATTAAAAAGTACGTGACTAAAATGAGTTGAAAAATAGTATATTACACCGTAAGAGCAGAAAGTTGAAATTCCTGCCTGCGCGTAAAAGAGCCGACTCCGACAGAATATCCGTGAGAGTCGGCTCACTTTTTTTTGAGCCGACGGATCAACGGATCCGCATAACTCAGTGAAACACTTAACACACAGAAGCACATTTTACACTTACGTATCAGTTCTTGCTTTGATGCATCTGTCACCTCAAATGACTCATGCATCACATGTTTGGCTATGCATTCTTGATTCTATACAGGTCGTGATATGATTGACTGAACTAGGTAACTCAGTGCCAGACTGCAGTAACATATTCAGAACTCGGCTCTTTTGGAACCGGTTCAGTGAGCCGGCTCACATACGGGATCCAGATGCAAAGGTCACTAAAAAGAGCCGTTTTTTCCATCTCTAGCACATTGCAATGTACATGGTGTTAAATCAAGAGAAAGGGTAAAAAAAACGCAAGAAAAAACGTTACGTGGTTTATGGACGACTCCTTACACCCACGAAACAATAATGTTCTCTGATTACACCTTTCAGTTACTGAATAAAAAGGAAAATGTTGATAGTTGGATGATTGTGGTTTCATTTCACGGTCCTTGCACTGTACTAGAATGGATCTATCTGCTTTTGAAGTCTCACGAAATTGTAGTTTGGACGCGGCGCGGCGCGGCGTTCCTCTACACTCTACAATTATTCATTTAAATCTGACAACGGGTTGGCAGCTTTGGAGAACATCATTCATTGTGTTTTAAAAAACACGTTTACTTTAAAATTCACCACGTCAAAACGTAAATATGAAGAAGGAAAACGATCAGTTGGACGTTGTTTATCGCAGCTGAACCGAGGAGGCGCTCGTTTTTAAATCACGTGTCTTGAAAAATATGCCAGAATGCCGATAGCTCAAAAATGATTGATTTCTCAAAAAAAAAGTCTTGGACTTTTTTCCGAATGATTTAAAAATTTTGCAGGGAATGTTATTTTAACATTATTTTCTCTTGGCTGCACGCTTGAAATTGTCGAGCAGGGCGTCATAAATGAAACATTTACACAAAACATGTGGATACCGGTTGACCTGTGGGACAACCCTAAAACTTCCTGTTATGTGTTAACTACGTTACAATAAATTGACACTGTTGTATAGCATATTAAAACTCCAAAATCTAATCAGATTACTGAACTCTTTCGAATGCCGCGAACTTGATCCCAATCGGTTGATTCGCTGTAAAGATATTGTAAGCAGCGTTGCCAGATTTTTTTTTGCCAAGTCGGGACTTTGGAACTTTTTGAGTGAAAAAAGCGGGATTCTTTCGTCGAAAGCGGGACATAGTTAAAAAACGTATATAATCAGAAGTTTTTAAATATTTATCTTTTTATTTGAGTTCAAATTACATTTACGTGACAATAGATAGCAAAAATAGCCATAGAAAATGTATTTTAATAAAAATATGATATTTTAAATCAGATTTACCCTATCGTTAAATATTGAGTCTGATTCGTCTTCTGAATAAAAAAAATAAAAAAAACAGAAATCAAAATCAAAAAAGTTTTATTCATTAGAAAAATATAGGGTTTCAAACAATAGTCTGAGGAGTGAGTGTTACAAATTGCAACTTACAATAAGAGAATAATTAATTATTTACGCACGGTCGAGTTATCCCCGAAAAGCGTGACTCAGCCTGTCCCGCGCGGGACATTTAATTTTGATTTAAAAATCGGGACGTCCCGCCAAAATCCAGACGTCTGGCAACGCTGATCGTAAGACACATGCGGACATTCATCCAAATATAGTTAGAATAGCTTCATAAGACTTTAAAACGTCGAGATCTGATGAACAGTCGATTTTCGAAAATTGGACTGAAACCAATAACTTCCCTTTTTTTTTTATACTTTGCAATAGCAGATGTAATAAATATGTAATGATCTGTTTTGACGGTTATATAAAAACCGGCCAAGTGCGAGTCGGACTCGCGCACAAAGGGTTCCGTACCATCTATAAAAACGGCAAAAAAATCATGTCTGTTGTATGGGAACCACACTTAAATATTTATTTTATTCTGTGTTAGTATTTGTTGTTATAGCGACAACAGAAATACATCATCTGTGAAAATTTCAACTGTCTAACTATCACGGCTCATGAGATAGAGTCTGGTGACAGTCGGACGGACAGCGGAGTTTTAGTAATAGGGTTCCGTTTTATCCTTTGGGTACGGAACCCTAAAGATGGTCGAAAACCGTTGCCTTTACTAACTTCAAAGCATAATTATATTTGTAATTGTGAGTGTAACTTGAAATGCGCTTTCATACTGATCAATTTCAATTACTGTTATTTGATTTATTCAAATGATATTAATTGCTTATTGATTTATTTATATATTCAGATTGAATACATAATTATCAATAGGCAAATGCAAATTAATGCAATATTCTACTAAATGACTCCGTTCAAAGACGTAATTCTTGTCTATAACAGCTCTTTTATTACCATTTTATTTAATTATTATTAATTACTTTAGTTCAAGCACAGCCATTTGTTTTGTCAGATATATAATATACAACAAACGTAGTAAAAAGAAAGAAACAAAAAAGACATTATTTATAGACTTTCGTTTATTAGTGTATTTGCCATATGGCAACATACACTATTGGCGTCGGTCGGATGGTGGAACCTAGGGGTCGGACCAAAATTTCTCGACGTTTCATAACCTCCTAAACACTTTGGCATCATTTTTAAAAATGTTTATATATATATGTATATATATATTTATATATATATATATATATATATATATATATATGTGTGTGCGGGCAATAACTTTCGAAAGAGTTAATTGATTTTAACGAAATTTGGCCCACGTGTTGAAATCTATCACCGCAAGAAGCCTATTTAAAATGGGCCTAATCGGGCTATTTTAAGGGTAGTTTTTAGGGGTTGAAAAATGTTTTTGGGCCCCAAAATACCGCAAAAATTCTCCGAATCGTTTCAAAATTGTAATTTAACCCTCTGGTAGTAATTAAAAAGTGTCCCTAAAATTTTGATAAAAACGGCCTGACAGGACCGGATTTACAAATTTTATGAAAAAACTAGTTTGAAGATAATGAATTATTTACTGAAAGGTGTATATAATTTAGTATAGAGGTTCGATTGATAATAATATTGCAATTAAGAAAAAAAAATGTTATTTAAGGGGTGTATTAAGGAGTAACATTTTTTTTTTGCCCAAAAACCGACTTAAGTTCGCATAATACAGCCACACTGCCTGTATAAGCAAATACACTATATTGTCGGCAGGGTTTTGGCACTGCGACCCGGGTTTTTTTTAACAATAAAATCTTTTGCTGCAGATTTATATTTGTATAACTATTGAAAATTGTTTAAACAAATCAATAAAGTAAATAATATAGTATTAGTAAAAACAAATCTGAAATCAGTAATACTTCAATGGTCATGATACATAAAAATATACATAATAACTTCCGTGTTGAAAAATCTTTTTTAAAAGTATTTAATTTTTGATATGAAAAATGTTAGTGGATGTAACAAGTACAAAATATGCGCAAAATTGTGTTCAGAAGTAAATATATTTCTAAAGACCACAGATTCGATTGACGCCGAAATCAATAGACCAAAATATACCTTCTCTATAGTCTATGGTACCACTGAAATTTGTCACGCTATTTTAGAGACAAATTTTGAGAAAAATATCATCAAAATATGTCAAGTGTAAGTTTACTACTTTAAGTATTTTTCCCGAGATAAATCAGATCTTAACTAATTTTTTCTTGACTTTTTAACGGCCAACAAAAAAACTTATAATGATCACAGAACTGATTTGAGTAATTTTTCTATTTTCATAAGTACTTCGTAACTACGTAATTATCTTAGCGCAGTTTATACAGCTTCTGTATTATATTTTAATGATGGTATTCCACAAGCCTGCATTGTTAACAGCATGTACTCTGAATTATACAGTGTGTCCCAGAGTAAACACGAATTCCCGGGTGAATAATCAGCACTATTAATTATGATACCAGAAGACTGGCTTGAAGTCCCTTGAAAATTACAGTTTTTTTATATAAAATGCACTTATTGTAAATTATTTATATTAGTATTACAAAGAGGAAAGTTAGTTGTTTGATGCAAACAATGTCAGAAAAGGAACTGATTTGAAAAAATATTTCACTGTGTTTAGAGCTTATTTCTTCCCGAGTAACGTCTGCTAAGACAACAAGGGAATGAGCAGTGAGCGAAAATGTAAAGCAAGTCGAGGATCAAGTACACCATATCCGAGCTAAATTGTAAAGTGACCCATTACGCACGAGTGTGGTAAAGTAAGACAAAACTGGCCGCGCTGTACCAATTCAGTAGTAAATCACTGTTTTTTTTATATTTTACTTACCTGTCACTAGAAGTGACGTTTGTTTAAAAGTAAACTGTCAAAAATTTTGAAAATATAAAGTAAAAAGCAGCTATTTTATAGTACGTGCGAAAAATACCATATATACGATTCGCGTGACTGTTAAAACTCGCTAGCCCTCGTTTTATGTGCGTCTGTATTATGAAGCACTGTATGTAAGTGACTCTCCCAAGCCTGACAATCGAAACCGAGAGCAGAGTTTATTCGAGAGTAACAGCCATTCATTCACGCATAACACTAAAGCGCCTATTATTATTATACATCAAAAGAAGGAATCAATTCGAATGAATCATTCGATTATAAAAATTATTTGAATAGCAACCTTTCGATTATTTCCACGATTACTAATTTTTATTAGTGTATTTGCCATATGGCAACATACACTATTGGCGTCGGTCGGATGGCGGGACCTAGGGGTCGGACCAAAATTTCTCGACGTTTTATAACATCCTAAACACATTGGCACCATTTTTAAAAATGTTTATATATATATGTATATATATATATATATATATATATATACGTATATATATTATATATATATGTGTACGGGCAATAACTTTCGAAAGAGTTAATTGATTTTAACGAAATTTGGCCCACGTGTTGAAATCCATCACCGCAAGAAGCCTATTTAAAATGGGCATAATCGGGCCATTTTAAAGGTAGTTTTTAAGGGGTTGAAAAAAGTTTTTGAGCTTCAAAATACCGAAAAAATTCTCAGAATTGTTTCAAAATTCACATTTAACCCGCTAGTAGCAATTAAAAAGTGCCCCTAAAATTTTAATAAAATCGGCTCAACAGGACCGGACTTACAAATTTTTTGAAAACACTAATTTGCAGATAGTGACTTATTTATTGAAGGGTGTATTTAATTCGGTGTAGACGTTAGATTGATAATAATATTACAATTAAGAAAAAAAATGTTATTTTAAAGGGTGTATTAAGGGGTTAAATTTTTTATTTTGCCCAAAAACAAACTTAATTTCACATAATAAAAGTATAAAACCACACGGCCCTATACAAGCAAATACACTATATTGTCGGCAGGGTTTTGGCACTGCGACCCGGGTTTTTTTATTTTAGATAACGCCAGACAATGAAAGGGAGTTTTGGGGATCTACTTTTACCTAGAAAATCGTATGTCGCCTCAGTCTTGGGACACGCTGTATAGAATGATGAAACGTGTAGATTTAAATAGGCCCTCAAGCAACTAATTAGATTAAATTTAAAAGAAGCGAGTCAAGAGTGAAGTTAAGTGAGGCGAGGGACAAGGGGAAAAGAGCGGTAGGTACAGTAATTTTCACCGATCAGATCACACTGGGTGTAATGAAGTCGTGACGTTATCGAAGGCCCGGTGCATCCACCTGGCCTTTAATGAGTTTATTATACACAACACACACACACACATTTGAAGTCTGTTGTGTTGTTTTCTTTCGATGGGTACAAAAGAACTAATTAACTCACTGTGGACCATTTTCTGGTTTAGCATAGATACCTGTCCGTTACATATACCGGCGCGTTATATTCATGCGGACTGATGAGCAATCGGCCAGAATATGTGTCCGATTCAAAAAGAGACATCGCACGAACGTGCGACCTATAGATATCTCTTTTGACGCGGTAATGTAGATAGGAATCCTGGAAAAATAGCCCCGGAAAAAATAGTCCTGAAAAAAAAGACCCGATTCATACGTGCCCACTGAAAATTTTCAATCACTAAAGACTGTAGCTAAACTCATTGAAAGTCTTGTGAATCGAGTTGCGATCTCCGTTTGTGATATTGCGATGTAGTGTCAATTTAAAATATGCGCGTTCAAAATAAAGATATATGAAAAGTTGATCCGTTGTATAAATGATTATTTTAATCTCTGTGAATATGGAAACGTGATTGGAAGGTGTCATTTGGTTGTGTAAAACAGTAAGGCCATAAAAATGGATATGGCAGCAGAGCAGCAGCAACAGCGAGTGGTCGGATTTTTTACGACTTACTCGCGTCGGTGTAATATTACACTATATACGAACAATACGACATTACAGTGTCTGCAACCTTTATATCTGTGATCGCAGAACAAGACTGTTTAAGTCAATTTTTTTCCGAAATCTTCTTTAGATACGACTATGGATTGCAATGCTGGATCCAGCATCTGTCGCTGGATCCAACGGTGAGGATCCGCAATGAGCTAAAAACAAGTAATTCACTTTCTTTCCGGGCGAAAACGCCACAAAACTTTACATTGCCGCTTTGTTGCGTGGGCTTTGGGTAGTCCGAGACGAAAGTAAATGAATAACTATTTCAAATATCTAGAATATCAATTTAGGTGACTTATGATTGTACTGTGATAATTAATAACTTGGAATACTCGTAACTATTACTTACTATTAGAGAACTTTACTATAACTACAAACGAATATTTGATGTAAATGTAGATAAATAGTTATTAAAATTTCTAGAGTTTAAAAAATTGTTTCATTTATTTGAAAAATCGATTAATGCTGAATCTATAGCTGGATTTGCTTTGATACCGCATAAATCCAACTGGATTGAAAATGCCGGTGAATTGCAATCCCAAGAGACGACAAATAGAAGTGATTCCGATCGGACATAAGAAAAGCACGACTGAAGTAGCTCTAGAAAAAAGAATACAACTGCAGTACTAGTATAGAGGAATCGAGTATGTCGCTAACAGATGGCAGTAAAAAAATCAAAGAAAGAGATGTTTCCTGTTCATTAAACATTTTTAAGTCATGCCAAATACTCCCGACAGTTAAGAAAAAAGAATGTGTGTAATACTATAGGAATATACGGTAGAAGCAAAATTCTCTCACTTTGTCTCTCTCATTCGTGCCCTCTGTCCATCACATAGATACACTGAAAACAGGGCTTTAACATTTTAATCTGTTCATTTGTTTTTCACTATCCTTCAACTAATTCCTCTCTTCTGGTGCTATGGTTGAATTCCTTTCTGACACCACTACTTTCGTCACACTTTTTCTATATTGTACGATTGAAATCCAACTGTGACTTCAAACATTCGTCATAAACGGTTTTGTCTTGTGACCGTAGATGTATATATGATTATTTCAAGTTTCAAGTTACGTATATACTGGCTCATATCGTATATTTCTAAATTATTTTCTACTGCTTAAAGTGTATTATGTTGTGTAAAGATTGTACGTAAAATAATGCGACATTGTTTAAATTTTATTTAAGATATTATAAATCCCACCTAACCGAGCTCGCATGGTTTAACCCAGTCGTGATTAGAGACTCGAAATGTCTGAAAAAGGCATTTTTAATAAATCAAGGAAATAATGGAGAAATCGTGGGCAGGGAAAAATATGAAAATGTTATTTTTTTATCCAACTAACCGCGCGCTGATTTGTAGCAGTCGATGACATACTGCAGGGTGGTATACTGTGACCCTGGAAATTACGTCTGTCGAAGGAGTGTGCATAGTCGATGGTTTTGTAGAATTCTAGTTGTTATATGCAGATTAACCTGTCAGATGTTCATTTCTTGGGCTCAGTATAGACGTTAGATAATTTAGATTTTGTATCGTTCAATGTGAATGAATTTGTCCACAAATGTTGTGTGCGGTACAATGTAATTTTGTTACCAACCCCCAGCTCTTAGATTTTAATTTAAGAACTGGCGAAAGTGAGTGATTTTTCTAGGGTATCATCAAAGACAAATAATACGTTAAAAATATAAATACTAGGGACCCAGATAACTTTTCAGTGGGTGTTTTTAAATTAAGGAAAAGTGTTGGAGTTAATATAAAATGTACTAATTTTGTTCTCTTTTTGTTTTAGGTAAGTCGAAACTTCTTCAAAAATTAATTCGTAAGTAAATTAAATAATTTAGTTTTATTAAAAAAAAAATAGTTGAATATCTTACTTAGTGCTCTGTTTTAATAATAAAGTCAGTTATCATCGTAGGCAGGAAATACACGTAATTTATTATTTGATTGATAATTTAACTGAATTATGATTAATAAAAATTATAAATAGTTTTATATTAATAAAATTATTGCCGCGGTTCCAATTCTACGAAATACATTCATCAACAGTAAATTTATTCAGTGTAGTTACAATTTACATGCATAATTTTGTTATCTAAATTATCTTGTTGACAGCTCATTTGCGACAATATAATATTTATTTGAAAAAGAAATATGTCGCTTGTGGAAACTCGGTTCGCTCTAGATAAAAATTTGAACTTCTTTGTGCGCGCAACTAGACATTGATTACGCAACAAAAGGAATTTCAAAAATCAGTTCAGTTGCTTTAACTGTTCGCGCGGTTCAAAATAGCGATAAAACCGATAAAACGATTGCATATTCGCTTCAAGTAAAATAGATTCTTATATTTTCATGCCGTTTTGTGTAAAATATTTTTAAGTCGTTTTTGGGCTTCAGAATTAACCGAAATCGTTTAGGTTATGAAATGGTTTAACGTTAATTCAATAGATATGCAAATACTACATATTATAGACGGCCGACAGCTAAGGACTCTACTAGTCGGCAGTATCCGGTGACCTGAATAGCATATATTGCATAATTTAATTGAGAAAGTAAAACTTTTTTTTTGTAAAAAAAGTGTGACTATAACTTTGTGTATTATCTTATTAAACGTAAAATATAATTAAAATTTTTGAAATTAAATTGATAGTGACTAGATAATGAAACCAAGTAGAAAATATCACATTAGATATCTCAGACCAGTTGTCCAGTATGTATTTTAACACTACAGTAGAATCGCTGTAATTGGACATTTATTTTGCATGCTGGTGTTCAATAATCGCCCGATTATAGAGTGCTGTGGCCAGACCTCTTGTAGTTGGACTACAAGATTCAGTAATCGGATTTGTATGTACAACACTGAGCAAAATCAAAAGTAAGAAGTACACATTTTAAGTTTTTCGCAACATATGTTTTTTAAACGTTTGAACGTTTTAGTGAAACTGATCAAAACAAACATGTACACATAGTTACTGCGAGAATAATAAACCGAGTCAAAAATATTATTAGTTTTAGCATCTGGTGACTATATACCTTCAAAACAGAAACGAAATTCTCCCTCCGCCCGTCTGTGTCAGACCGGTATCCATCGTTCGGCCGCCGGTGAGGCCCGCTTTATCAGGGGCGTCCAACTAGATGGGGCCCGATTGCCGTGAACTCACTGTATCTTCAACGCTGATTTACTCAGTAAAACTGCTGTATCAATATTACAGTAAGCAACAGGACAATAACACGGTTTCACCAATCCAAGTAAAGTTTTATTGCAATATAATGTTTTCCCGCGGCTTCACTCGTATAAGTCGACTTGCGATTTTGACGGGAACCCTATTTTAATCTGAATGGAATCGAGTAAAAACTTCGTCACACTTTATTTAAAGTTTCGATTGTGTACCAAGTTTCATTAAAATCGGTCTGGCCGTTCTCGAATGATGGACTTTTGGAAACGTAGAAAACTCTCAAGAAAACGAATTTATAAAAATCTCGTTAGAATTTTCTATATTGAAGCTATAGTGAAACACGGTATTGGTAGCATTCGTAGAGATTGACGGCCATTTTATTTTGCTCAGAGCTTTCCATTGATGAAATATGGAATGCATAGATCATTTTCTGTTGCAAGAAGAAACCTTTCTCAATATGCTAAGTTTGCGTAAGTTTTGAGTTGGCTTGATCGCACTATAATGTGACATAGTTAGCGAATGCGCCGATAGAGTAACTTAAGTCGACAGTGATGGATTGCAAGAATGATACAAGTTAACAAATGACTCGAGGTGTTATGTTTATATAAAATTATGCAGGCCACTTAACGAACAGGAATTGCTTGAACATAATGAACAGTTATTGTTTTCGTTCATGTTAATCTTTTTATCATCCAGATTTCTATGTAGGTACTGTCGGCTTCCTGAAATACGGGGCTTAGGGATGTTAGAAGTGCCAAAAAGTATCGATATATTTTTTTAAAAATATTGGTACATCGCATCGGTACAATTTGAAACAGAACATTGGCACTCGAAGAAATTTAGTATACATATTTTGGTTAGCTTAATATAATTTCAAATAGCAATTAACGGACATTACTCCTAATAAATCAAGTAATAAATAATAATCTGAAATTAAAAAAAAACGATAAGATTTTTTTTTTGTTTATTAATCAAACGTCTAATACATTTAGGAGCAGATAATTTTAGAGATTAATCAAACAATTAATAAAGCCAGGAATGGCTAACCTATGGTATGCCTGGCAGAGGTAACATTCGACAGAAAATTGTTGGTACAGCATGAATTGAGGTGTAAATCGAAATAATAAAAAATATTCTAGATGTCGTAGAAATGAAATGAAATATTGCATGAATAGCTATTTTGACTGTTTATTATTCCGAAAATATCGCAAAATCCGGCAATAAAGAGACGTGTTTTACATGTGCTTTATTCACTGTTGTTGTTTTTGGAACGCACTTAAAAGTATGTTCCAAAAACATATGTAAAAACACATGTTTCTTTTTCAGTGGAGTTTCCTATGTTTTCGGAATAATTAAACGGCCATAGTATGTCGCGGTAGTACATACAGTTGTTGCTACTGGAAAAAAATATCGACTTTCGATACTCGGAATTTTATATCGATATATCGAAATATTAAATATCGCTCAAAAATATCGATATATGAAATAAAAAATATCGATATATTGATATTTTTTCGACATCCCTAACGGGGTGTATTCAACAATCTTGAATCGACCCATGAGCTAAGAAGGTTCATTCCAAAAATCTGACATTTGCCGTTTTAATAATTAGTTTCGTGTTCGCCTTGATGTTTAATTTTTGCAAAAGATAAAAAAAAACGGAGTCGTGTGTAATTTTTGCTGTGATAAACGTGCTTCAGATTGTACAATTATTATTATACGCTGCATTACTTGCTTTGAACGTTAATATAGATATATTAGGTAGATTTGCTTGTACTTGGACATTAAATAATACAATATTGACATAAAGATGTTTTCTTCTACGTTAAAATATCGTCCGTTCAAACGTTCACAGAGTTTACAGTGCCTCATGCGGCGTTGTTTCAATACAACTTACGATAGCATGCGCTATTACAACATTATAGAATAAAATCAAACCTAGAGCTGTTGATTATCTGATTTTACTAGCTTTCTGACAGGCATCTCGGTAGATTTTTTTTAACGATTTTATTTTATTGGGTGACTCCATTTTTCTCTTACATTTATCAATATAGAAAATTAATATGGTATGCCCGTCCTTGGCAAGAATAAGAATTTTATTTTAAAATTCCAGTTACTACATGTTTCGGCGACTTAGGTCGTCATCATCAGGCATACCAAAAATTACTGACTAAGAAAAGAGTATACAATCTTATGTATGAATGACAGTTAAAATATGACCAAATACAAAACATTGAAACATTTATTTATCATTACTAAAAGATTTTATTAAAAGAGGGTGGTTTCTAATATCAGTGTAGAACAGCGTTGCCAGATTTTTTTTTGCCAAGTCGGGATTTTGGAACTTTTTGAGTGAAAAAGCGGGATTCTTTCGTCGAAAGCGGGACATAGTAAAAAAATGTATATAATCAGAAGTTTTTAAATATTTATCTTTTTATTTGAGTTCAAATTACGTTTACGTGACAATAAATAGCAAAAATAGCCATAGAAAATGTATTTTAATAAAAATATGATATTTTAAATCAAATTTGCCCTATCGCTAAATAGTTGAGTCTTATTCGTCTTCTGAATAAAAAAAAAAAAACAAATCAAAATCAAAAAAAGTTTTATTCATTGGAAAAATATGGCGTTTCAAACAATAGTCTGAGGAGTAAGTCTTACATAATTGCAATTTACAATAAGAGAATAATTATTTACGCACGGTCGAGTTATCCCCGAAAAGCAGGACTGGGCCTGTCCCGCGCAGGACACTTAATTTTGATTTAAAAATCGGGACGTCTGGCAACGCTGGTCTAGAATAACGTAAAACTGTCTCATTCTTAAAATTACTTTGAACCTTTTTTTATATTTTGAGCCACATGATTAACAAATGTACTTTAACCAAAGTAAATTTGTTAACCATGTGTCTCAAAATATAATAAAAAAGATTCAAAATAATTTTAATACCTGTAAAAAGCGAGACCTAAGACGTTATCAGCACCTCTACGTTCAGTGAAGCCTGCAGGATACCTCGGTATCCAGTGTTCTGTAAGCCGGTATCACAGTAATAAAATACAGCCGGTGCATACATCATCTGTAATATACCTTTAACTTTAGATGGCCAGAAGTAAATCATGCATACCTCAACTGAACTATTAAAGTTTCTTACGTATTTTTAGTATTTGTATATGTTTGTGCCGTGCTGGCTGTAGTTATTCTATTTATCTTTTTAATAATCGCATTATGATAATAATTCATCAACGCATGCGCGTTTTACATTGCAAAAAAATGTTCAAGCCAATAAGTATACACCGTTTGCCTGGCTGTACTTTGATATTTTATAAAATTGTTATAACTTTGAATCAGCCTGTCTTTTTGGAAAAGGATTGTAAACAATAACAGATAAATAAAAACACTTGAAAATTGTACAAATATTGGAAATTTTTACGTCCATATTTTTTTAAACATACACAATTAAGTTAGCAGGAAAGTGGACAAATTGATGTTAATTTAGCGACGTTTCGGTCGTATATTTGACCTTCATCAGGCATGATGAAGAACAAATATATGACCGAAACGTCGCTAAATTAATATTTGGTTTATTGATTAACATCAATTTGTCCACTTTCCTGCTAACTTAATTGTACAAATAGTTTTTTTATTAAATTATTTTTCGACTATCGTGTCGGGCAATAAGTCCATCCTCAGGAATATATGTTTATATTCCTGAGGATGAACTTATTGTCTGAAAGGATCGTCGAAAAATACTTTAATAATTTTTTTTTGTAGAATTATCAAGTGTTTTTATTTATTTGCTATTATTAATCATGTTCTACCAAGTGCTGGGTGAAAAATCAGTGCAAATTATAAGGATGGTAAAGTTTAAAAAAAATCTGGACAACGTATGTACCTACTCTTAAAATATAAAATTTAAGAATCTGTTAAAACTATCTTTTTACTAAATAACAAAAAAACACAGAATGTGTGTCTATTGAATTCACGGTACCGTTTTTACCAGCATACTTTGAAAAAGATTAAAAATAAAAATCATAAATTCGCGAAAATTTATGACAAAAATTCTATGACAGATACGCATTAAAATAATTTTGAATGTAGGTTTATTTTTATAAAAACGGTTCTTTTTATCAAATTAATCAAATTCAAGAAAATTTAATAGGTTTTAATTTTTGTGCAGATTTGTCCAAAACGATAAAAAATAATTAAATGGAAGTTCAGGTTGTTTTATATATATATATAAAGAGACTATTATTTTGGCATACGTTACAAATACGCATAAATAATCTTATCTGAGTGGAAGCACTTAATATTTTATTTGAATATTATATAAGTAGGTAAATATACATATTTGTATGACATGAAAGCAAAGTTACGTCTGGTGGAGTATATATAAAGTCGTAGATATATTTCTTGTAACATTGTCAGATTTTTCTTATCTGATGTCCGACCTGTTACTGCATAATATTCTCTTATTTCTATAGTCCGACCCGACCATCTTCGTATTGAGCAAAATGCATCTTCAAATGTTTTCCACACACCGCCAGAAGTGTGCTCTATTAACGCTTTGCGCGTCGGGATAGTTTCGCTCGCACAAATAATTTAGGTTAACTTCGCACGAAATTGAATTAAATTGTTACTTTTCGAAAAAGCGAGAATCTGTTTTGAAAAACAACCATTTGAGTTCATAATTACCAGCGTCGAAGTTAAGAGCTGGCCGCGAGGGTGACTGCCAGGAGCGTAAACTTCAAAGGACGCACTTTAAAGTTATTGTAACAAAAATTGTTCTTTGTGGTGGATTAAAATTGATTTATTTACAACAAACGAAATAAATACAAAACAGATAAACTAAAAAGTATTTCTCTAATAACAATTAACAATGAAAAATAAACGAATTCTTATAAATAATACAAGAATGACTATATATACACGATTATTTACGACACACCGACGCACCGAAATTTATGTAAAAATGCGATTTATGTAGACGATCTATTTATTTGTGAACTCAATGATTGTCAACTGTTCGCTCGCTATGTATTCACTGCTTCGGACTGAATGAATGTGGCGCCCCACACGCGCGGTATTTATAGGCGCACTGGTCTGTTCTCTCGATGCTTCGAGAAAGACCTATCACTTCCAGTGGCGTAACAACTGGGGGCGCGTTACAATATTGTATTGTTTCTCTTGGCATCCTAACTAAGTCGATATCAGTTTTTATTCGCGAGATTTTGTGCTAGAAAGAAATAATCACACACATCTAATAAAAAATAATGTAGTGACATTGTAACAAAAAAATTGTTAAAAAATTTTGATTTGGTATCCGACCAATTACAATCACTTCCCAATGTATACCTGGGAGGTTAAAACGCGTACTTACTTTCAACGTGCGGAAGACTCGAAATTCGTTTAAGGCACTTTTGGAGGCACTGTATACTGTGCTAGAGACACTAATACCACGCTGCACTTTATCGCCGCAGCCGGTGTACATCCATAATTCAAACATCAAAGTTCCGATGTACTGTTTATGCTGTTTATTTTGAATTATATGCATACACATTTAAAATGACTTAGCTGAATCACGCTTAAAGAAACGACGAAGATGTTTGTAGCCCAATAACAAAGTCTTCGAATCAAAAGAATTCTTTTCGCATAATACAAGATGACATTCTTGGAAATATCCTCTCGGTCTCGATTTCATTGATACACAGAAAAAGAACAGTCTCATCTTAAAGCGAAAATTCTTTGGGCGCGGTACGTAGTGTTGGGTCTTTTTGAGACAACACTAATACTCTGCATTGTCGACCACAACATTGTTTTGTTTTGAGTTTCTATTAGCAACAAACTAGTTTAATATAATTTTCAATCTCGTTGTGGTCAGACGTATTTAGACTTCGTCTTGATTAAATTGAATTTTATTGTTTTATTTTTTATTTTATATTAATAGATCTGATCGATCATTATAGAAAGAACTATTTCGATCAGATATGGAAAAGTCTGACGAATGGTGTACGGATAATAAGAAAGGAATACAACCTCTCGGTACTAGTATAGAGATATTAGTTTACTTGCTAACAGATGGCAGTGAAAACTTAAACGAAAAGGCGTGTCCTTTGTCCTGGATGACGCTAACTTAAAAGTTTGCAATCTTTTTGGTAGAACGTGAAAGTTGTCGAGAGATTGAAAGAACATCGACCGTGTGGTCTTTGAGCACGCCCTATCTTTCTTTAAATTATTTTGCAATTTGTTTTTTTTTTGCCTTTTCTTCTCGGCGAAAAATATCAGACGTGAATCACGTTCATTTATCATTGAAATCGTTCGCAATTCTCTGACCACATCCTAATTTATAGGCTGTGTGGTCAGCCAATGAGATAATCTTGGTTGCGATAAAATAACACCATATTGTGTGACGTATGTTATTATGCATTCTATTCTCCTTGCTCAAACGTGTATTTTTTTTTCACGGCCAAGAGGTATCTGGTAATTTGTTTTTTAACTTCCCGCTATTGAAAATTTTCGAAAAAATTATTATTAGTTTCGGTCCGATTTTTGAAAATCGATATTTCATCAGATCTCAACGTTTTGGGTTCTTAGGAAGAAGCTATTCTGATTATTTTTGGATGGATGTTCGTATATGTGTTGACTTGCGTTATTTTTATAGCGAATAAAACATTGACGCCTGGTTTGCGGGATTAGAAAGAATTTATTAAGACTTAGATCTGGTTAGATTTTGGAGTTTTTATATATTTTAAATACAATAGTATCATTTTATTGTAACGTATAACACATAGCGGAAAGTTTAAGGGCTGGTTCGCAGGTCAACCGGTTTTATAATTTAATTTATAATTTAAATCATTCATAATACAACATTTTTAGGGCATCAGATACGTGTATCGAAAGTTAAATTCGACTTTAAGTACAAATTAAAAATGTAACTAAAACTGATGCACCGTGCAATCAGACCCAAATCTTTCCTTGTTTGCCGCTCGCGATAAGCTATCCAATACTTGGAGAAAATATAAATTATTATAGAATGGTTTGAGGTTATGTATCTGATGAGGAATGGACGCACGGGGACGCCGCGGGTTTGATACTATGCCAGTTTGTAATAAATTGGAATGAATTCAGATAAACCGAAATTATTTTTGGATTTTGCTTCCAACGCCATCTGCTTTACTCGTACAAAAACTAATTTCGAGAATAATAATACGAAGATTATTATTGATCCGGTTTTTAAGCTTGACTAAATGTTAAAAGAATATCGACAATCAAATATATTTTTAAGTTGTTAATGCGAAGATTTTTTTCAAGGAGAAAACAACACGTCTTTTAATCCTTAAATCCTTTTTCACACTCCGGCTAACCCTTAACTATTTCACATAAAATTCTAAAATATGCTCAACAGTGCGCGTAGAAAAGAGGTCTTTTGTAAGTTGGCCAATACAACGTACCTAAGATTAAAGAAAGCATTGGCGTACCCCTGAAATACTTTTGAATAAAAATGTAGTGATCCATGTAAAACACGATATAAGAAAGAATGGTAGTATATCTCCCACATAAAAAAGTGAGTCTCTTATTGGGCTAATATAAGAAGAGCCCGCGGAGTAGCGCTGCGAGCTCAGCAACAATGCTTGATGTGTTAAATAAAAAGAGTAAAAATATTAAATTCAATTTTCAAAGTATATTATACGCAACGCCAACGCACAGGCAAACCCGTTACGCATCTCTTTTAACACAACAGTCATTGCTGGTGTGCTTGCAGCGCTACTCCGCGGGCTCTCCGTGTACTCGCCCAATAAGAGCTTCTCCTCTTCCATGTATATTCTTATACCGTGATGTAAAATGTCTATATTTTGAAAATAATTTTTGCAGCAGTTTTCAAAAATTTTAGACAAACAGAATCGGAGGATTGTTTATGTATCAGCTATTTTATTTAGTTCATAGCTATTACCCGCGGCTTCGTCTGCGTTAATGTCTTTTTTTGCGCATCACATACACCCATTGAAATGTCCGTACCATAAAGCTTTATGCGTATGAATTTAACAGCTGCTAAACAGGCACCTTAAGGATTGTGGACCGTTTGAAAGTTACACTTAAAAGAACGTATTTTTTACACCCCTGCAGGGTAAATGTGACCATATACGTTTACTAACACAGCGCCAATGTACGTTTCGTTGGCCAGTTTTTCTCAGAATCGCTTCTGTGCTTCGGTTGTAGCCTCTACATCCCAAAGATGCATTCCAACCCTGTATCGTTGCGTTGCATAAAGTCAATGGAACTATAACAGCAGAAATGCGATTTATACATAATTGTAAATGTATGTTCTTAGCATGTGAATTCGCCCTCAAAACTTCCGTTGTCAGATGAAATTATCACATATCTTGTAAACCTGATCTAAACGCTGATGACTTCAGTTGCGGAGCGTCTATAATCTACAATCTATCTGAATTGGATCACCATTAATGGTACAAGTTTCGTAAAAATGGATCTAGGTGTTTTTGTCGGATATCCAAACAAAGTAACATTTTTTTTGTATGAAAAAGTTCTGAAATAATCTATAATTTACGTTGACAAAATGGAGAATCATCACACAAAGTATCTACACAAAATAGTTGTGAAATTAATCGCCTTATTGGTGTTCGTTTTTTTATAAAAAATAAATAAATATGAAACATGAGTGGGTACAAAATATTTTTTTTATTAAATAAGTTTTTAAACAATTGATAACCTAGTGGGGTCAAAACTCAAATTTGATTATGAAAGATGTAACGTAAAAGAACAGAAGTTTCAAATGTTTTCTTGAATAATTTTTTTTATGAAAAAAATAGAACCGTCTTGAAAAAATCTCCGAAAAAAGAGAAAAATCACAAAATTTGAGATCGGCGCCAATCTCATAAAAGAATATAAAATTGGCAACAACCCCGAAAATTTATTTTTTGAGGTCGGTTCTAAGTTTTTAAAAAAAATGATTTTTGTTAGTGACTTTGCAACACGGTATTTGTACATTAAACCGATTTTTTCTCGATGTTTACTAAATTAAAAAATAAACTACTATTAAAAATCCAGTTGCTACTTGTACTCAGATTAGGATCTGGCAACTGGGGCTTGCAATTGAGGAGTCATGGAAACGCCATGTATGCTATGCGCTCGGCTATTGTCAAGTCTCGCCCGTCTACTTACATTTCCGTTGACTCTATAATGAGTTAATATTTTTGCTGCGTGTGTTGCTGCAAGGTTGGTTAACATGTTTTTGGTTTCAGTAAGAGTTATAAAACTGTTATTTGCTTATATAAAAATGTTGACACCTTCAACTTTAACAAAATAATAAAACTCTCGGCAATATCGTCTCTGCTAACACAATAGGCACGTTTGACCGGAATAAAAAAGAAAAGAAATCGAAGCTGTAAATAACGAAACTTCGACAACTAAACACGTACGGTCTCCCAATGGACGCGTGGTTCACCAAGTAGTCGCTTTTTTGGTATACCTTAATTCAGATAACATTCTTTTAATTTTATACAAAGTTGCGAATAGAACTTTATTTTTACACAAATTCTATTTAAACTGCAACGACGAGCAGTATATTCATATAATGGAATAGACTTTTGTTGCAATTATGTGTGTTTCATAGCCATTTTATGAAATGTCTACAAGTAGTCCGTTACGTTAAAATTTGTTACATCAGGTCCACGTCTTTTGCATTTAAGCTTGGGTAGATTTTGCGACAGTGGCGACTTGTGGATTCCAAGGCTGCTGAAGTGTTGGGGAAGAGTTTCTTTTTGTTAAGAATCAAATTACATTCGATGTCGTTGATTGGATTCATTGTTGATATTTCATAGGTATAACTGAAGAAAACAAGCAGTTGTCAGTTGAGCACTGCATGCGGGTGAATATGATCAACATGTGACCGTCTAGTTATGTGCACTCTAAATCCAACCACATGCTTTACTAGATGGCTGAGCATGCTGACGTTATGGTTGCCAGGGCAACCGACGTTATAAGTGCATGTTTTGTATTCGCCTGGAAAAAATCTTCATTGTAGTGTGTATTTCACTGTGTGCTGCGTTTTTTCTGTTGTAAGATGTATTTTTGTGATATAAAATTACATGCGATTGCTACTTTCGTAGAATTTGAATTCAGTATAAAATTTATGTATTATATTTATTGGATGTACAAAAATATTTTTTATGGGAAACGATCTAAAGGAAAGATGAAGGTTCACTTAATTCACCTGAATAGAGAGCACTGTTTTACGAGCTCTGCTCGAAATGTGAACACGCATGCAAAATTTGAACAAATTCGATCCAGTTTTGTATATAGGTGCGGCCAGAGACAGATTCTTCGGATTCAGAAACTTCGAGAAGGTTTATATTCACCGAAAATTCAAATTCGAGTTTTTGTATTGCGGAAATAAAAAAAAAATAAATAAATAAAAATAAATCCTTCTATTTGAATGGGCTACGTTATTGTGGTTCTAGTGTTTCACGGGGTACAGCAGTATATTTACGGTTGTTATGTTGGTATGGATTGAACATATTTTTTTGTGTTTGTAGTTACATATTTATTTAAGTTGTTAACTCTGCGTAAACAACTAAGTACATCTTAATGATGTTTACATGTACTTAGGAGAAATATATTATCTGTTGGATTTAAAAGTAATTAGCCAAATAAATGTAAACACTAAAACTCTTTTTTAATCTTCGGTAGTTCTATTACTTTCGTTTTAACCTCAAATACAAAGGCGTACTTTGTTTTCGGTTTGAAGATGCTTTTTAAAAAAAATTCGTAGAAGTGCAAATAAATTATGCATCATTAGCAGTCATGTGGAAAGCGTTTGTTCAGGGATTTAAAAAGTACATTTAAAATATCGTGTAAAGTCAGAGCGTCGTGTCGTTCTTTTTTTATCAATAATTATTGTGCATTAGGTCGGAAATATTTTTTCGAACGAACAAACGAAAATCGTTTCTTTGAAGGTCGTTTTCCGATCCAGACATGGCGGTCAAGTATCTAATTGATAGAATAGGTCCGAAATATTTAGAAGAAACAATTCCGAGAATATGCTCGGCTGCAAGGTTGACAAGTATTTTAGTTTTGTTGAAAATTCTTTTAAATATGTATACACTTTCAGGAATAGTATTATAATGTTTACAAAACATAATAATATATACGTTGTGATAGAGAAGATGTGACCCGTGGAATTAAACGATAATGGTCTTCGAACGACCATGTCTGACATGTTCATCTGTTAATAGATGGAGTTGTAGAACCAGGGCTGTAATCACGTCGACACCGCGCTCCAGCCGTTTGTAATAATTTAACACTAAACTTACCAAGAGCCAGTCAAATAAATGACCGGTTGTTGTAAACTTTTTATTAGAAAATTCGCATAATATGTTATCGCTTTTTCGCATTTGACTTCATGACTTTTCTATTAACTATATACAATTAATTTTACATCATTTCTATTTTTATTTTTGATCAAATCTATATTTCTCCATTCAATCCGGTTACCGCGGGTCATTTAACCGGTTGCGGTATATATTAAATCCCGGTACGTGTAGTGTTAAGTAAAAGGAATAATTTACTGTATTTTTAACTAGCCGTTACCGTTGGCTCCGCACGCGATTGAGATGAAACAATGTTTTATAGCAAAATATAATTTTGCCAATATGATATGATTTTTAAATCTTATTAATTATTTTTAACTTATTTAAAACTTGGAGAACCTTCGGTTTTCGGGGTAAGCTTCGTTTCTTATTATCAAACTTATGGCTTCACTTCATTAGTCTTGCCTCGCGGGATAGCAACAATAGGAAAATATAAGAAAAAATTGATAATGTAAAATTGATAACGCATCAACGAAACGAGCTTTTAACTCTATAGAAGTTTCACTACCCCCGTGAGCCTATTTTTAAACTTCAATGTGTGTAAAAATATTTTCTGAATTTAAATTGGCCACTAATCATCTAGTAGATGAGTGGGTATAAAGTTAATGAAAAAAGATAATATTGTTGGGCGTCTAGCGACTCCAACCCTGCTTTAGAATAGATCAGGGTTATCAATTATAGCTTATTATAATCTGCTTAGCATAACATTATTTACAGCTGTTGCTTCAAAATTCTGGTTTGGTTTCCATTTTTTCGGTATTATACTGGCAACAATAGCTGTGAGATTCCGTGACTAAATCCGTATAACAGAAATTTTGTGTCAATAGGATTGTTGGCTTTAATATATTATTTTTTTGTTGCGTCACGTCTGCTACACCTGTACGTTATGTAGAAACTAAGGATTAATATAATATGCCTAGTACGTGCATTTTTTTGTTTTAGTAGATTTTTTTATATAGATTTAAAAATTACTTCCAATCCATTTACTTCAAATCTAATTTGACCAAATAAACAATCTATGACCTGGGATCTATGTATAAAGTTTTGCTTTAAAATCATGTCGTTTCTATATTAATAATAATAATAATAATAATAATAAAACCCGTGTTGCCATGCCAAAACCCTGCCGACAATATAGTGTATTTGCTAGTACAGGTATTGTGACTTTATTACATGAACTTAAGTTTGTTTTTGGACAAAATGAAAAAAAATAACCCCTTAATACACCTCTTAATATAATAATTTTGTTAGTTGAAATCTTGTTGTCAATCCAACATCTGCACCAAATTAAATACAGCCTTCAGTAAGTAAATTCGTATAGGCAAACTAGTGTTTTCATAAAATTTGTAAATCCGGTCCTGTCGGGTCGATTTTTTTATAATTTTAGGAGCACTTTTTAAATGCTACTAAAGGGTTAAATTTCAATTTTGAAATGATTCTGAGAATTTTTTCGGTATGTTTGGGCCCAAAAACTTTTTTCAACCCCTAAAAACCACCCTTAAAATGACTCGATTAGGCCCATTTTAAATACGCTTCGTGCGGTGATGGATTCCAACATGTGTGCCAAATTTCAAAAATGATGCCAAGTTGCTTAGAACGATATGAAACGTCAAAAAATTTTGGTTCGACCCCTGGGTCCCGCCATCCGACCGATGCCATATACACTAATAATAATAATAATTAATGTTCATTGTACATTTAAAACGCGCAAAATGCACCTATAGTCCATAGAGAAAATTACATAGAAAAAAGTAATATATATAAAAACAGTACAAAAAGAAAAAGTGTAATTTCTATCCCAGTTGCTCTGTCAGTAGCTTATTGTAAATTAATTTAGAAAATTATTTTTATTATAATTTTTAACATGACCAGGCAGCATTCCACCTATTTGATGCAACGTATGTGAAAGATTTTTGATACGCTGAAGTATTCTGTATATCTATTACAAAATTTGATTTGAAACGTGCGAAATGATCATGACTTGCTGTTCCAAGTTTCCCTATTAAATATTACTGATGCGCTTGGCCCTTGTGAACACGGGACTCAACTGGGCCAAGTAGATTCATCGGCCAAAGATAGACCCTCGACTTTTATGTGGATTTTTTGTCTGTTTGAAACCTTGCAACTTTCCGCAGTCTGCGATATTTTTGTCCGTACACAAACAGCGTTTACCGTGTCAGGCGAACACGCGGGGCACAATTGATTTAGATGTCTCACAGATTGTTGTATTCCGAGAGGTTGCATTGTTGTGTACACACTGCACCGACGGCATTCAACTGCAACACTCCATTCACTGTTCGATCGATTCAACTTGACTTTAATAGTTCTCAGAAGTTTAGAGTTTCGACAATTAATCTTTATGCAATAAATGTTCTGCATCATTGAAGCGAACGTCATTTTCTTCTATCGATTTTTTTTTATTGTAGGTTATAGACGGTCGACAACTTAGGTCATTAGCGTCTTAATTACACCAAAGAACATAATCACATAAAACTAAACGACATCACAAAACATCCATGAGTAGAGGCAGGATTCGAACCCATGACAGTTCGATCAAGAAGCCAGCTCGCTAACCACTTGACCACGCTGTCCTCCTTCTTCTACCGCATTCACTAATGCCTTACCAATATTTTTACCATTCCAACCCACTAGTACTACTTACTAATTCAGGTCAAAATTCATTTTTTAACATTTTTACTATACTTTTGCGTTTTGAGGTCCCCTGAATTCAAAAAAACATATTTTTGGAAAAAGTATGTGCGTCTGTTTGTTTAACACGTACAGATCAAACGCTGATAAGCGAATTGGTTTCAAGTTTTCGGAGAATATTTTAATATGTAAATTTGAAGAGTCCTATTGTTTCCGGGGAACATGTGATACTATATTACGTAACCATGCAAATGTTTAGCTGTCATAATATTTATAATTATTAGTCTCACTTGTGTCGCGGCACCCTTTAACAGAAATTTTATTTTAATTGTTATAATATATCAAATGTGAATATTTTTGAAATTGGAATAGTCGTGTCACCCAAGTGGCTGGAACTTTTTAAAAGTAATTGAACATTATCTTCTGAGATAAGAAATTTTGAAAATGGATGGAATTCGCATACCTGAAAGTAATGCATATATACCGACGCGACAGATTAGTTTTTGATTTCCCTTTCATTCGTTGGATTGTGACAAAACTGGGGCCATAAAAGTACTCGTTCTAGTAAAACGCCGTTGTTTGTGTGGCATGAACTAGTGAACGTTTATTGCTAAATGTAAATCGTTATTTGACCCAAATAATACCACCAATATTGTTTGTTTTGTTCATCAATGGTATTCAATTTGGTTTTGATGAAATGTTAGTTTCTGCAAACTGAATTGAAGATTGCAGTTTTTAATAAGAGCGAGTGAGAAATGATGAAGTGTTCATCGGCTGGTGGAAGGGAGACAAGGAGTAAGGCATGCATTGTTTGCATCTCGTGCTGGTCCGGGGTCACGACATCGCATCCAAGCAAGGAGATGATGCTATCTCCTTGGCATTGGTGATGGCGTGGTACTAGACCAGCGGCTACAGGATAAACGCATACTCCACAAGACATGCTCCGACTGTTTGGTTTTCTTGCATGTTATTTAACACTCTCATTACGAGCACATCCAGATAATGCAGTCTCTAACCCCTTATTTATGGTAAGTGGTAGTCTTAATCTAAGTCTTTCGGTACGACCATCTAATGTGATCATATCTAACGCGTATTAGAAATAAGGAGTCTATCTAAAGTTCACTTAATAGGAAAGAGAAAGGGAGATTGTAGATTAAAGATGCCCAACAACTGATGTGAGATCGTTAGCGTCGATTTAATAGGAAATAATTTACATTATAGACGTTCGACAGCTTAGGTTATTAGCGCCTGTGTTCATACAAAATCAATGAATTACTAGAATTATTAAGTGTGTGCGTTTAAATCTTTGACATCTTCATCAAAAACTGATTACTCAAAATCTAACAAAATAATTTTTTTGAAATAAAACTTCTTTAGCTACGGATCTGTTTGAAATGTTCTCTATTAAAAATGATTGCTTCAGCTTTAATATATTACGAAGAGTGCATGCATGTTCGGGCATCATGCAACAATTAAAATATATACCTATTTCAATTTAGATTGTAGAGCTGTTTTATTTGAATCCCAATTTGGAATTATGAGAGAGAAGCATGTCGTGCGAAAATATTTTTTCGAAAAAACTCATGAAAACAGCATCAAGAACGCAATTATCGATCATACCTTAGAGGTTAGGTAGGAAGATAATCTCTTAGACAGATCACGACAAATAAATCAGTGCAAACTGATTAAGTTCTTATAATTACCATTATATGAAGAATAATAAACTATATCACCCTGCAGATATATTGTGGGTACTTCACATGCCCGCGTTTATGTATTATACAATTCAGGGACGCCTCGTCAAAAGGGGCACGACATTTTCGATATTACATTTCCTCTTAAATTACGATGCACTGAAAAAAAATTGTTCGAGGCTTGTTTGTACCTGTATAATTTATTTGTATCAAACCATATTATTTGCTCCAAACAATTTTTGTTTGGTTTAAATAAATTAATTATACAATCCAAACAAGCACAAATATTTCTTTGTCTCAAATCATTGTTTTTCTCAGTGTACTTACAAAATAGAGGACTGAGAAGTTCGGGTGACTTTCAATATAGTTATAATAATTTTGGGACCTTGTAAGACAGTTTAGGGACGACTTCGTAAAATAGCTTAAATAAAGGTTGCCCATACTCTAGAGATCGTACGTTGAACTAAGAAGAAATCTTTATTCCTCCCGTTAAATCAGCGTTTTCTTCGCCAGCCCAGTAAGCGCTGAGATTATCAACTGTTCAATGTGCCTTTTTCATCCGCATAGCTTTACGTTTCGGAATTCTCTAATTTCTATGAAAAATCCTATTCAATTTTTGATGCTTCAAAATATACTGGACATATCTACCATTCTTCCCATGTGACTTTTAGCTAAGTTTTTACAGTTTATTTGATCTAAATAAACCATTTAAAATTAGATAAAAACGAGAAAATTAGCATAAGTTTTACACAAATTTATGTACAGAAAAAATTAAATTTGAGAAAAAATATTGGGCATACCGAAATTGTTTTGATTTTTAATATAAGTTTGTAAAAAAAATTTTTCAAAATGTTAATTTGTCGTCCCGTAATTCAAAATGTCGTGACGTGCTGTTATGAAATATTGACGAATATCACGTTTTTTGATTCGATTTTAGGGCCAAATTTTGTGAAGCTAATAAAACCAGTAATAAAATGAATTTTGCGACCACAGATCGAAATTTTCCAATAGTATATTTTACAATCTTAAGGTAGTTGTCGTGGTACAATATTGTCAAAAAGCTATAGATTATACGCGCCACAAAAGTATACTAGCTTGTAGCTAAGTGATCCATAATTTGTACGCAAGACTGTACCCGTGGAAACGTAACCCATACAGTATTAATATGCATGTATACTTTTCTATAAATTGTTGAACTTTAAACCGTTATTTATAAATAATTAGATGGTCAAAAAAATTTTCTCATTTTTTTTAAACTCATAACAAATGCATTGAAAGGCTGTTAGTTTTTGGAAAGTTTCTGACAGTTAGTTCTTTTTTTATAAATAAGAAACTGGTTCAGAACTACAGAGATCGTAAACAATCAATGTTAATTATCCAATTTTTAATTGAATTTATCTCGAATTATATACGGTCGATCGACTTCAAATTTTCAGGGTAATTGTATTATCACGTCCTTAATAAGTATACAAAAATTGAGAATTTTCTGACAACTACCTTAACCTTAAGGAAAGTCCACTGTATTTGTGAGGCAATGGTTCATCATCAATGGATGCACTAAAGATCCAGCTGCTTAAAAAGTTGCGTGTGCACAGATATACATATAGATAAGTCGATTTATGATTTATAACGCAATGATTCGAACGGCAGACAGATAATTACCCATATGTGTAGCTGGTAACATGGCTTATATGCGTGAGCTTGATTTGAACAAATGGGCGTACGTTTCGATTGGTGTCTTCATGATTGTTATTTACCTACCATTGGGAAGTATTAATTGGTACTAGACCCAGATAACCTTGATAACTGAGTATACTGTGTATTTTGCATTTTTGGTGTCGTAACTTTAGTAGTTTCATTAATGTCGATACGAACTGTGATTAAAAAGTAGAAAAATGTGTCAAATTGGCAAACGACTGGAGTTCGTTGAGTTTATTTAGAAAAAAATGTACGCTGCTGAAATAGAAACTTGTTGTATTATAAAACATGTGGCCACGAAGCTAAGTGGCTTCAAGTAAGATTTTTAAATTAATCTCAATTTAACATAAACATGCAAAAATTCTATTAACCTGTTTTGAACGATATGAAATGTTACCATTTTTTGGCCCCAGTCCTAGTCCCGGCCATCCGACCGGTGTGTTTATTTACAAGCTTTTATTTAACGTGCATTTCTGTCTGTCTATCAGGTATAAATCTTGCAATCGATTTTTCAAACACTCCACGATATCTGATCATGCTGAAATTTTGCATACACCTTTGGTTCTGAAGACAATACATTTATAGTGTATTGAATATCATTGTGAATCCAATATGGTCACCACCGCAAAATGGCGGATTACCTTCTCCTTTACAACCCCCTCCACATGGGTATCAAATAAAAGGTTATAACAAGTAGAATGCAATCCGCAATGTGACTTCATTCCAAATCCAAAATGGCGGCCGACACAAAATGACGGATAATCTATTTCTTTATAACACCCTCGATATAGGTATCAAATAAGAGGGTATGACAAATGGAATACAGTAAGCTATGTGAGGTCATTTTACATCTAATATGGCGGCCAAGAATGGCGGGTTACCTTTTTCTTTAAAACTCCTCGATATTGGTATTCAATGAAAGGGTATGACAAGTAGAATACAGTAAGCTGTGTAACGTTATTTTGCTTTCAATATGGCAGTCAAAACAAAATGGTGGGTACCTTTTTCTTTACAACTCTCTTGATATTGATAACGAATGAGAGAGTATGCTGTGTTGCGTCATTCTAAATCCAATATGGTAGACGCCTGAAGATGGCAAATTACCTTTTCATTATGAGAAATGCATAGGTTAAGTCGTAACTAAAAATTTGAAAATAAAATATTAAAAAGAAAACTTTTTAAAAAAATGCTTTTATTGCAGTGTAATAAAAAGGATAAAAGTAATTTTTAATAATTTGGTTTCATAATTATAAAAGCGTGGGTTGTAAGCTCTGCTCTGTCACGGTCTACGCGTTTATAATTACGAACCTAAATTATTAAAAAAGATTTTTATCCTTTTTAGTACACTGCAATAAAAGCTTGTCGTTTAAAAGTTTTTTTTCTAATATTTTATTTAATGATTTAATTTCTGGAAATATGGCATTGAAAGTCATACCACAATAGTAAAGGTAAAAACCTAACTAAAAAATATTTTTAACCGACGTCCAAAAAAGATGTTAGTAATTCGACGCGTATTTTTTTAAAATTATTATTATTTTATGTACCTATATGTTCTGCGATAGCTTCGGCAGTTGTGAACCGATTTGAAAAATGTCGACACTATTTTGTTCAGAATATGATCGGATTGGTACCATATACTTAGTTTTTTTTTAAATCGATTCATCCGTTTCAAAAATATGTATTTTAAATCATACCTGTATCTCCAACATTTCTGTATCAATTTTGATGATTATTTTCCTATTCAGTACCTTCGTACCTTCAGAGTGATTCCACATAAATTTTAGTTAAATAGGTTCAGTAGTTTTATGTATGTTTTACGATATCTCTGCAAGTTCTAATTCACTAAAAAGTAAGAAAATAAAAAAATCACTAAGAAAAGGATCATAATGAAATTTTGAGGTCGAAGCCAATTTAATAAAAGTAGATATTTTAAAAGTTTGTGTACCTAATTAAAATGTAAATAGAATTTGACTCCGACCTCGAAATTTCATTATTTTCCTGTTTTTAGTAACTTTTTTGAAGGAGGTTAATATTTTTGAGAATAATAGCTATTGTCTGCTATAATTGTTAAGAAACATTCATTGTTGTAACACTATATTAGAAAAATTTATTTTTCCAACACGTCACCGTCTGGATTTAAACCAGAATCTTTCCACTTTCGCGGCGGAATGAAGGATTAAAAATTGAATTGTGTGCACCGTAGAGTAATTGTAACTCATTCCGCCGCGAAAGTGGAAAGATTCTGGTTTAAATCCAGACGGTGACGTGTTGGAAAAATAAATTTTTCTAATATAGTGTTACAACAATGAATGTTTCTTAACAATTATAGCAGACAATAGCTATTATTCTCAATTAATTCAGCAAGTACGTAGCTATAAGCGTACGAAAAATATCTACCTACTAATGTTAATATTTTTTTTTTATTCTTAGCCGTGTGGTCGCAAATACAAATATAAGTAGTACTATAACTTTTATACTACAATCTGTTTGCTTTAGTTATTTTACTGTCTAATTATTTCGTTAACGTCGTATTGCATCAATCGTAATTACATTACTGCAGAGTAATAACTATTCTTTAATTACCAACGACGGCTATTATCTGTTCGAGCAGAGATTACTGGTTTATAATTTCCAATTGTATTGCAGACCGTAGCGGCGATAATTGTTTTCAATGTTCGTTGTTTTTTTTTTAATTTTATTTTTTCGTTCAGTCCTGTTAGAGATTCTTAACGTGTTGAACTTCTTTGTTTAAATATGATTCTTTGTTCAATCTAGAGGTGGACAACTTAACTCTTTGGTGTAAGTAGATTTTACAGGTCGATTCGTTGCTCAAGTCGACCAAATAGACGACTAACAACCGACATGTCGGTCGTTAGTCGTTTCAAACAACGCTTTGATTGCTGGCGCTATTCTCAGGGGTCAGTGTTAAAATTAACAACACTGTTAAAATTCTGTCTCACATTAACTTATCATCGTATATGGTGGTGTTGATCCAATAGAATGTCACAGTAAAGGAAGATTTGGTTACCAAATTTTCGCTAATGGCCAACGTTTCGAAAATTATATTCTCATCATCAGGGCCTTAAGCTGGTCGAATAGTGGTAAATTGTATATCGTCGGGTGACAAGTAAAACTCACTAAGTGCCTTAATGAAACAATAGAGATATTAAAGTTTTAGAACATTTTTTTACGTCATAAATCCAATTGTAATGCAATTTATTGGAGAAATGGAATACTATATAATATATAATATTCCATTTCTCCAATAAATTGCATTACAATGGGATTTATGACGTAAAAAAATGTTCTAAAACCTTAATATCTTTATTGTTTCATTAAGGCACTTAGTGAGTTTTACTTGTCACCCGACGATATATTAGTATATTGTATATATTAGTAGAACAATTTACCACTATTCGACCCGCTTAAGGTCCTGATGATGAGAATATAATTTTCGAAACGTTGGCCATTAGCGAAAATTTGGTAAAGCTTATTTATTTATTGATCCTCAAACCAAATCTTCCTTTACTATTAACTTATCATGTTAAATTTGTTGGAACGTTACAAAAATTAACAACACCGTAAACTCTTAGATTGACCATACATTTTTAATTGTGAACTGAAATATCTTATTTTAACTCGATTTCTGGTACGACCTTAAACTTACTAGACTTATTAAGATAATACCTACAAAGTCTTCATCTATTTTTTAAATTTTAATAGCTCGTAAAGATTCATATTAAATTTGTGTTCCCCTGCGTCAAATAATTTTAAGTTTTAATTGTAAGAACTAAATACACTTTTACGTATTAAAGAAATTGCGTATCTGCGTAGAGATAAATTAAGGTTTATTCGACAGTTAAGGCCGCTCATGCAGTGCCATGTTTTTTTACGATAAAAAAAAGCTAACAACAATCAAGCCGCGGTAATCATGAAACTCGTGTAGAGTTTTTACTGCTGTATAGAGTGCTCTCGTAATACTAAATACAAAAGAGATTCTGAACAAGTTTTTGTCTGACGCTCCTATTGGCGATGCAGACACATCATCACATATGATACATGTGTTCGAACATGCGTGTGTAACAAGGACAGATATATGTGTATTTCGAACCTTGATCACATAGATGACTCGTCTTACGTGAAAGTCTAATTAGTTCGAAAGGAAAGAAATTGCATTAGTGGTTCGTTGAGCTACTGTTAATTATGATTTACTCGCAGTAATATGGCTTATATTGGAAAAAATAATGGAACCTTTTGTGTTGAGGTTAAGATGTTCAACATTTTTGAATCGAGAAGTTTTGCACTGGGATTTGTCCTTGAGGAAATATGTTCGAAGAACGGATATTCTGTGACTACTGCTAATTGTGCTAACATGAATCGCAATTTTCTTCTACTGAAAAAAATAACAAAACATATTTTACATTTTTTGAGAATTGACCCTTTTTTTAGTATCCGTATTTTTGGCTTCTGCCTTCTCCATTCATCATTCATACCCCAAACATTCTTCCATTCGTGCCTTATTTATAATTTTTTTTCGCAACGTTTGATGTCGCGAAAAAAAATATCAGACGAGAATCCAATTTCGCGATGAAACAAAAGGACAGTGAAAAGTGTAAATTGGAAAGCGGCGAGCCAAGCAAAGAATTCGTTCAGCAGAAAATCAATTTTAATTTGTTAAGTAACCACATTAACGATTAATAGATATTTTACATACGCTTGTAGCTACGTACCAGTTCATCTTTGATTCATTCAAGAGCCCTCGCTACTGTGAGAGTTAATGTCTAGCTATAGCTAAAAATAATTGGCTTTCGCATGTAGTGAATTTGATTGTTGTAAATCGCTATATTATGAAGGATTAAAATGTTGAATTGTGTGCACCATAGAGTAATTGATTAACTCATTCCGCCGCGAAAGTGGAAAGATTCGGGTTTAAATCCCGACGGTGACGTGTTGGAATAATACATTTTTCTAATATAGTGCTACAACAATGAATGTTTCTTAACAATTATAGCGGACAAAAGCTATTATAATAAATTAACGATTAAGTTGCTTTAAGATTGCATGTTTTGAAAACAATAACAGGACATTTCTTGTAGATAGTGAGTCGTTGAACAATTTTGAAGTGGAAAAATTCATAATCATGAGATCAACTTTCATGCAGATGTAGTCCAAAAGGCAATTTTCAGAACACTATAGCCTTCTAGGCGACGTTTGTTTTTTTATTCGCATTTTAAATAAAATAGTGATACGCCTCTGGATTGGATACAGATTAAACTAATAAATAACTGGGAGACGATAGCAGAATATTGAAAAGGTGTTAGTTTTTGCTGTCTCAAGATTATGCTTGATCTGAGTATCCAAGTTTGCAGGGACAAGGTTGGCTCTAAAAATGATTCGCTTTTTTCAAAAAATAATTCAGTGTGTAATTTGATAACAACACACTCAACTTTTTATCTCTTTAAATATCTGTTAAGCCCAACAAGTGGTTTTCAAAAAAAGTCTGTATGTCGTATGTCTGTGTCCCTAACTAAAGTCGAAACCAGAATTGATTTTACTCAAAATTTGCATGCGTGTTCAAGACGGTCACATCTCATTGCAAAATCAGTCTTCGCTCAAATGTAGGAGAGGTGAGTCCCCTAAAACCCGGAAAAAACGAAAAATATTTTTTCTCGAAAACGATTCACGATTTGAGTAAATTTTATACAGAGTACTAGTTACTCCTAGAAAGTCCAGGCTGTGTGATGATTATGTGTTGGGTAATGTGAACGGTTGTCCAAGGTGTGTCGGATCGTTTATTTTGAAGATAAAGATATAAATATTTTTGTACTCCTGTAACAGCGCAGACAGTTATTCACTTGAGGATAAAAAAAAGATTAAAAACCAAGCACAAAAATCAATAAAACCAAAAAAGGCCACAACAGCGAAGTTATGACTTCATAAAAACCGCTATAATGTAGGTTATGCTAAATGTTTTAAAACAAAAGAGCGTAACACATGAACATCTAGTTTACTAATATAAACTTCACGTTATGAAAGAACAAAACAATACCGCATCTAAACAAAAACAAGAACGAATCGAAATCATCATCATCACAATATGAAAACTGCATTCTTGCCCACGCAAGAAAAAACCTTAACACAAACAAACAAAAGACTGAAACAAAACACAACCGAGAAAACAAAACACGATAGAGTTATAATAAAACATAACCTAACCAGGTTTCTTATACATATATCGTTAATCAAGATGATGCTACCGTTGCGGGTAGGTCATAAAAAATTTTCATTATTATTCCGAATGACCAAAAATAATAATCAGAAGATTAATTCGTAACTTTCTGACGTTTTTTATGACATTATTTTCTGTCTAGTTGATTAAAAATGCCGACCTCGACAATCTAAGATCAGGGTGGAACTAAGCGAAAATAAAATATAATTGCAGGGATATAATAGACAGGTCATGGCACATGTGACCTGCTTAGTTAAGTCGGAAAGCGCGTCAACGTTCGTTGGGACCCGCACTCACGCAGGCGCATATCATTATAGCGATGGAAGCAAATGTTTATTCAGATTTGATTAGCCGGGCTTTAAAAGTCTCCCGCGTGCAAAACGTATTGATATCTAGAAAGATGTAATTTTAAATCGGTGAATTGATTTTGTTGTTCATTAGTTAAAGCTGTCGGAACGCTCTGAATTTTGTTTGTGCTGAGACCCAGCTTTAAGGGGCGAGGTAGGCAAAAGACATATTGTGGGTGTGACTTTCTTTAACTTTGTCTCGCTCAAATCATCCGCACGTTTCAATTTTTGGCTGGTGCCAACGACGAGGCTAAAAAATGTTATTGCAAGGGTGCCGCTGTCAATTGATTACTTTAATTTTTGGAAATATTTTGAAGATTTAAAAAACTTTTCCGAAAAAGGAAGAGTCACTTTAGGTTTGTGATGGAACAGTTTTGCGAAATAACTACGAATAAGGTCGTAGTGTGACATTGGAAACGTGTTTTTTTTTAGCACAATTAATGCTAACTTTTTTCTAGAAAATCGTACATAAATATCAAAAGTTGTCCATTAGAGACCTAGATTTGTCCTTTATCTTCCTTATAGAGAAAGAATTTTTGCAGAATGTTGACGAATAAGTCTACAATCAGTTGACAGCCGAAGCTCTATTTTTGACTGAAATTCAGATCGTTCCGACAGCCTTAAGGTAACAAACTTAATAATTAACCATCACAATTTCCACGCAGGCTAAAAGGCCTCCTCTCAAGGCTACTAGAAATTAAGTTTGGACGTTAGCATTGTTGTCTATAGGCGAGACGCGAGGTTTCTGGAGTCTTTTTTCAAACAGATGGGATAACAATAATTGAAAAACGAAGCTATGGGCATCGGTGACGTAAGCAATCGACTCAACCAATCACAGATGTGATCGTGTTTGTTATAGCCTCTTGCGCCCAACCTTCTAGTATTCTGGTAACCTTGGCCTCCTCTGGTTTCTTCTATTCAGATAGATCCTGCGAATTTTCCTTCTTCATCTTGTAAGACCTCTTCCAGCTTTTCTTTCACATTGTTGAACAATTTGTGCAAACATAATTCAATGTATGTAAAGCATTCCTCCAAATAATTTAAATCGAATACTGCGTCTGCGAAAACCGGCCCTGACTACGTGACTTTACTTTTTGAGCCAGTTAAGAAATGTAAATAGTCGTCTTAATTAAATAATTACCGTTTGGATCATAATTGCCAGTCGAAATGTCAGATCGAATCTGTTTTTAATTACGTTGTTACATTGATGAGTAATTCTTAAAATAACTATAATTGTATTTGAAAATTGTATCTAATGATTTATCAATACAAAATTTTAAATGTGTTTCTTCGGCTGTGAATTTTAAGTTTTTAGTCAATACGACCCTGTTTAAAATAATAAATCTTAAATTCGGTGGACCCTGAAATGTACAATATGAAACAAACATTAATATCAGTTTTGCCGACAAAAAATAACTGATACAAAACAATACAAATTTTTGTCATTCTTTATTTTTAAAGTTATCATTCAAAATATTGTCGCTGACGAAACTCAACATCTTTTTTGATCTTTTCCCAATTAACCCTGGAGGTCGACTGAAATACCTTTATCATTTTCAAAAATCATACGTACCTGTGTTTCAATTTAGAAGACGAATTTAAAATTTCGTTGAAAAAAAATTAAAACTAAACTTAGCAGAAGTTCTGAATGTTGGGAATGTCCCTACGCCACTGATTTTCAGTAAATGAGAGTTGGAACTAGGGCTGTACAATATTTAAACTTTAATATTATAGAGTAACGTTCAAGAAAAGTTTGGTAGAGAAACAATTTAAAAAGAAGATCTACCGATGTTTGGCTTGTTGCTGACGTTTTGAAAAATTTATTTTCAACTTTGGAGCCAGTTAAGACATGAGACCGTGAATATTTAAATAAATTTTTCGAAGTGTCGGTAAAACTTCTTTTTAAATGATTCCTCTACCAAACTTTCCTTCAACATTATAATATTTTATTGGAACATAATGAGAGCTACCATTTTTGTATTCTTCAGATAGCGCTAGTGGCAAGAAAAGTATGTCTCAAAGTAGTAAACTAACGATTTCCATAACTATTAGAAATTAAATAATTATTCCCATAATTTACTAAATCAATTAAATTTACTGTATAAACAGTACGGATTTTTAATGACATTAACGTATACCTCACTTCCCATTAAAAGAGCCTGTTAGCTTTAATTATGGACATCATAAACAAGGAAATTTATCACAAAAAATACGGATGGACTTATGCAAAAAAAAATTGAATAGCCAACTTATTTGAGTGCTATATAGGGTAAAATGTATACCATGAACACTAGACAGGAACTTTTTTTTCGAATCTGCCTTATTTTACAAACTGTTAATTATATCAAAATAGGACAAGAGAGTCAATGATCCCTGACTAGTGGTGGGTGTTGATTCAACGAACTAACTGAATTAATTGTTAATCGTTGGTCAACAAATCAACTCTTTCTGTTTTTAGAATTGACTAGTTGACTATTCAACTAATTCATCTAATATGATATGTTAACAGTTTTACGATCCCAATTGATTTGAGGTTGCAACGGTTGCAACTAGTAAACGAAATCAACTGGTTTTTTCAACTATAGTTGACATAACAGAGGTTACGGTTTCGTTTCGTTGAGGCTAAAACCGTCAAACAACAACCACTAGTACCCGACCCTAGTTGAGTCTAAAACGAATATAAAAAGATCAACTTATGAGATGTCTGATTATGTTGTTTTTAAGAAGTCGTTTACAATAATGTTAGTGTTAACGCAGCGTTCGTAATTTAAATACCTTCACTTCGGTGGCAAGTTTTAACCTATTGACGCATTGTTAAGTTGGCATTCTCTTATAAACGCAGCCATCTAAAATGTAAAATAGTGAATATGACAGATGTCAGATGATGTTTTATTTCAGTATGAGTAAAAATCATCATCATATATATTAATACGTTAAGGTTAAGATGTTTGCCTCCCTTTTTCGAAAAAACCACACAATTGCTCCACATAAATTTTATATCATTTTATAGATAATAGCTTGCTCTACCGACATCAACAACTAAAAAAATTATTATTGCTTTTGTTTTTGTAAATTTATTAATTATTCAAATTATATATATAGATATACATTAAGACACAATACAGCAATGCTGCCATCTGACGGTTCTAACTTTGAAACAACGTCAACATGATTGACGGTCGGTAAATTTTTTTTGTTTAATTTTTAATCAAAATTCACGTATAAATACTTTTCGTATAGTGGCGCTTCAGCTCAACGTTTTTGATACTTGCGCCTCTATATGACAGTTTTAGAAAAATATTTTCTTGAACCGTCACTGACCTTCGTAATGATAATAATAATAATAATACCAATACAACAAAAAGAAGAAAGTTATAAAGAGTGTGAGAAATTAAAAACGACTTTTAGTGCGAATTATTCACACAGGTACCGCTAGTTATATATTTATTTGCTTATGAGTAGTGATTGATAGTGAAAATTGATGATAAAGTCTGACTCCCAATCCTTTTATTATTTTATTTTAATAACTTCTTCGTACATAAGTGAAGGCACCCACTTTTTTATAACATGCTCATTTTGAAAAAAGTTCAAGATTGTAAGTGCGGATACTAATGGGTTGATTAAGAACGTAGTATCTTAAACGACTCCAGTATTACGTCTGCGAATATTTACGACTCCAAATAATAAGTGTTAGTATTATCATTTTTATGGGAATCGTACGAACTGAGGTCGTAAAAATTTTAAACCCTTATTATGTCTTTTTTAGTTCAATTTAATGTCAATGAGCAAACCGACAAAATGATCAATTATGTTATAGAACAACTTCGTTAACTGAGAATATTTAAAACTACACTTTACCCGCGTTTCCGCTCGCGTTAATGTTGGTCTTTTGACTACTGCGCATCTCCCTTTAGTAGATGCGCGGGGATCCTAATAAAAAAATCGGTAGACATCAGACACGAATTTGGATAAAAACCAATTCTGTGAATAGACATCCCTATCCTGCATAAAAATATAGAGGTAAATATTTCTCTAAATTAATAGTTACGACATAAAGTCCAGGGACAAAAAAGTAGTTAAGTAGAAATATAGATGCGAATGATCCTAGTTGTTGAGTTAATCTAGAATCTCTCCCTCTCTTTCTAAGTAAAATATAATTAAATCAGTGAGAAAAAATAAAAATCTTTGTACATACCTATAATCATAAAAATGTCAAATGACATTTTTTTAATATGTGGTAAAACAAGTTTAATTTAAAGAAATAAGATCATTTTTTTAATTTGATGTTACTAATTGAGTTTTAAATTTATAAATAATTAACCTGGTCGCTTTTGTGTATTCCAGTTCTATTTCGTACTCTGTTACTACTATTGCTGTTCTTGTTCTATGTCTAGAATATTTACAGGTGTCCCATAATTTCTACGACGATTTAGGTTTAATTTTCATTTTAATCTGTATCCACTGTTAGTTTAAAAGACTGATAATTTCAGATGTCAGTTTCTTTGTCATAAATAGACATTTGTATGAAATTTTTAACTCAGAATCACGACGGAAATAAAATTCTGCAGTTACGACAAAGCCGTGGGTCAGCCTCTATATATATGTAGGTGTAGATATTAATAATCTAATTTGCATAGCTAGTTATGTAATTAAGTACCTGGCTATAACCATAAGCTGACATGGCCATTAGGATCAATGAATCCATTCCTCCGTAATATGTTAATGTACCTGTTTATTTAACTGGGATAATTTAACTCGAACTATGAATTTTTTTTTAAATTAGAAATTTACGTATAAAAAATATCTATATAAGTAACGTAGTTTTTTACTTTAGCGTATAGAGTGGGATCACGGTAATCGAGGATTTGTTTTGCTTGCTAGTTGTCCAATAATCGAAATTGCCCGATTCTAGAGTGCTGTGATTAATTAACTATATAATTATATTTAGTACAGTATTCAGTGTACATTTAAAAGGAAAAATGAAAAGAAGAAGTTTTTCGTTGCATACGTTTCTTAAAAGGTTAATTTTTTTAATGGAACTGATCAAAACTGTGAGAATAATAAACCGAGTAAAAAATATGTATTAGTTTTAACAGACAGTAAGACCTCGCTTAATGCTGTTTCAGTATTCCGCAATGTCTAAAAGTTTAGCCATTATAACTAAATTATGGATCAGTTTATACAAAATGATTCAAATGTTGATAGGAGTTCAAAGGCAAGACGAAGTGTCATTGATGCAATATTTTGCTATCGACAACTATTTGCTGAATGAAACAAAAAAAGGCAAAGGACATTAGATGACTTTTTCACAAAAATATGTCAAATGAGAAACCTTTCTCATCACGAACAACTTCTTATTCGAACTTTCATTTGATTTTCATAAATGTTTTATGAACAGATCTCGATACTAGCAATAAATAAATCTATATAATTAATGTGATAAAAAAATATTTAAATATTACAAAATTAAAACAAACAAAAAAACTAACAGATATTCTTATTCTCGGTTCTGTGTCACTTAAATGCATATTATCAATTTGTTAAGATGACCTCGTTTAGCGCTGTTTCATATAGCGCAGTAACTTATTAGAACGTATCTCACGCGTAAGCGGGGTCTCACTGTATATACGTATATTAGGGTATTTAGTAGTCGGACTTATAGGTACAAAATTACACACATTTTAGGAACTTAGCCCGTTCAATTTTTCGACCTAAACGTGAGGTAATTTTTTTTTTAATCTTTAAAAAGATTATGTAATTTCTCTATTGACGTCGCCTCCAAAAATGTACCACCTTAGACCTAAGTCTTCACTCCTGGTTAACTATAGTGTAATATAAAACAAAATCTGCAGTTATATGCAAAACACATGCATAAAACAATTGTCTTGTATAAAAGTGCAGGACAGTGATTATTTTGGTGTGCTACAAGTAATTGTTGTAATTGTTTGTCTTGTTTTACACGCGTTTAGCGGTGTGAGGTAAAAGTACACTACATTATAATATAGATATATATAGTGCATGTATTGTTTCCGACTGCACTATAGTGTATCATTATGCATTTAGCAAGGGAACGTGCTAAGGTATATAGTGAAGCACTTCGTTGCCTTTTAAGGGGTGCAATTATTAAACGATAGTCCAATTTCAGTGGTCAACCATGTAAGCATTTTTTTTATATATACAGGGTGTCCCACTGCCATAGCCTGGGACTGTGTTGCTGGGGTGATTTCAAGTCAAAAATGTCTAATGAACATATATACCCGGAACGCTATCCTAACTTAGTTAGAAGCATTTGAAATTTTAAATAAGTAAGCCCACTAATGCAGGTATTAGGCTCGGCTGTTGGTTTTGATATTATTAAAAAGACCAGGTGGCTGTGAATCACTATTCGTGCTGATCCTGAGACTCTTCGCAAAGCTACCGCTTCAATTCTAAAAAGAGCTAGATTATGTATACAACAACTGGGTGGACATTTTGAGCAACTAATTCAATAAAGCGATTTCCTTTTAAATGGTTTTTAAATTAGTAGGGAATTCCTACTACTACTTATCTAAAATTTCAAATGCTTCTAGCTCAGTTAGGATAGCGTTCCGGGTATATGTTCATTAGACATTTTTGACCTGAAATCAAACCAGCACCATAGTCCTAGGCTATGGCAGTCATGTCGTGGGACACTCTGTATACAGTCAAACCTCAGTGAGTGAGAACTGGGTAAGCGAGAAAACTTTCTATAAGGCAAAGTAATTGCCAGGTACCGTCTTTGTAACTATCGGAAACCTCTATAAGTGAGAAACAGAAACCTCTATAATCGAAAGACGTTTTTCACTCATTGACCTCTATAACTTAGACTACTACTTGCCGCGATAATCGAACGTATTAATAAAAAGTTTGCTGCGGTCATGTTGACAAATGACAATCAATGGTTAAAGTTTTGTGGAAGGTTTTCTGGACATACTGCATGCCCATTTGAACAAATATCGATTACCAACCTAATTAACAAAGACTTAATATGCAAATTTTGTTTTTTTCGAAGCTTTAAACTTATGTAAACTTTGCTCTCGTTTTTATGTAATTATTTTCGTTTTATGTGCGATCACGCACTTAAAAAAAAATGTAATTTAACTGAAATGACAAAAAGTTTTCATTGCGTGTTGCTTTGATTACTTTTGGATGTATTTAATAAAACAAAAAACAACCGGATTTTATGACTTTTTCATCGCTCATTAAAATCAAAATTACCTAAAATAAATGGCTCCATATACGTAGTACAAACATTTTCATCCCCGCATTTTCTGGTAGGAATTGCCATGTTAACTGCTAATCCTAAGGGTGTATCCATGACGTGTAAATTTTAATCAAAATTCTTAATCGATTTTGAAAAAAAAATATTTCTCAGTTTTTACTCGTTTTTAGGGGATTTCTTCTCCTCCTAGGACCAAATACGAGCATAAATTTTGAACTCGATCCAGTGGCTTGGGGTATAGACGCAATGATAAATATTTTCAAAAGCCTTTTTTTTTTTAATTTAGAACAGAGGTTCTCAGCCTTTTGTGGACCACCGCCCTTTTTAGAAGAAAAAAAAGTTCCAACGCCTAGTTTATAATTATTAATTTTATATGAAATATTAAAATATTATTGCATGTTATTTGCAGCTAATTTATATGTTTATTTGTCTATTAAAAACCATAAAGTTCCCATGGAAAACTCCAGCGCCCACTGGGGAGCGGACAGCGGTACAATTCCAGTTGGGAATCTATGATTTAGAAGATTTGAAAATCGAAATTTTGTGTGACCACAAGACTTCGTCTATAGCCTATAACTGAAAGTAAAAAGAACAATTTATTTGATCAAAATTATTTTACTGCATTAATTATAAATCTAACAATTATTTAGAAATGCGTAGTTGTATGTAACATTAAAAAAAGACATTTCGAAATAGATAATTTAGCAGTTAAACTCACGATTTGGAAAGGAAGGCCCATGTTAAGTTATTATGTCAAATTAACAATAGTAGATCACGATCTGACAAACCGCTGTCAGTAGCGCTCGCTTAATTTTATTTTGATCGTTGAATTTTATATTTTTTGGTTATCGACAACTTACTGACGGTTTTTGTAAGTTATGCTCCTTTTGACGCGATGAAAGTAAAATTGTAGCAGGCAACGGAAGCTACTGCTGAATCCATAATTTAAAAAAAAAATACAAGTATTGAAGTTATTTAACTGTCAAAAGTTGTTAACACCATTATAGCTTTTAAGAATTTATGTCCGATGTCGCTAGTGTAACCTACTTCGTTATTTTATGAAATAAACTATTTTGACGTTATCAGGAAAAAAAATGGAACGTGTCATCTATGAATACAAAGTAAAAATATACTGCCTCGAAGAGTCAACTTTATCGACGATTTCAACATTGCCGATACACGTAGTATATGGTGTCTCACGTTCACCGCAAGCTGCGTCCGCAACTTTCGTAACAGAGCTTACCTAGTTTTTCGCTCGTAGATCTGATAGAAATTAGAAAAGTAAATATTTTCGGTGCGTATATCGATTAATGCTATACCAAGTTTATTCGAAATCCGTCCAACCGTTATGAAAACAGATAGACAAAAATTTTAGAAACACGTTTTTCAGTCCGTTTGCTCAAGCATCCAGTCGAGAGCTTGGTACTCCATCCATTGATGGCAACAATTAAAATATTAAAATCATAACTCTTCTTTTTTATATTCGTAGAAAAGAGTAGAAAACTAGACAATCTCGAGTGTACAGCACTGACAAAAAGAAGAGAGGTGTCCTTAAACTCACGATTATCGGAGTCGATTATTGATTTGATCTTTCAGCACCTGTGGCAGTTTATATCAATTAATCCATCCACATGGCCAATGCTCACCATGTTAACATTAAAACACGCAATCGTGTACTTAAGGCTCACTCACTTTAAGGCCGCCGTCGCTGTTATGTATACGGCGTTACCGGGACCTTAGTTGTCGGTCGTTTATAATCGGCCTTGTCTTCACAGTTTCATTTTATATTTGCTCTAAGATTTAAATAGAATGGAGTGGTCTCTTGACCCAAATGCAGCACATTCTGAAAAGATTTTTGTGCTTCTCCTTTCTACTTTTCTACTGTATATAGTCAACAAAAAATCTGGATCTTCTTATGAGATCCAGAAGGTTGGCTTACTAGATTATCTGTGGAACTATTCCATCCTCATCAATGATGGTTGTTCTCCTGTAGGTTAAAGTCTCAGATTCGAACACGATATGAGTGGCTGTTTCATCTTCCATTTCGCAAAATCGACATTTCTGAGTGTCGGCTTGTTGAGTCTAATTATGTCCTCAGCTAGTTTTGAGGAAGGGCCTATAATCATTTTCTTCCCATGTTTGTTACCTGAAAACAGGCCTGAGAAATTATATTTGCCCTACGTTGCCGTGGTCTTCCTCCTCGTTTGTGTGACGTCGAATGCAATCTTAAGTGAGATTGTGCAATCTTGTTTTTCGAATGAAACTGTGCATTTCACTTTAATTTATATTTTGACGACTGTATCCATTCTATAAATGCCTCTACAAATAAAATTATTCTATTCTGCATAAATGAGACGACAATTTAAACAAATTTTGGTTCAAAGTGACGAAACTGGGCTAGACAACAGCATAAAAAGTCTTGAAGATGAAGCTTAATTTGTTTTAAGATGACAAAATACCACTTTACTATAATTTATGATAAATTACGCGTGTTTTTTAAAATTTAAAACACCACACACACTTGTCAAGTAAAAGACCAGCGTACTATAACCTGTACAAACCATCAAATTTTAGTGCAGGTTTCATGATATGCGGTGGACAATTTGCAGTTTTTAAGCAGTTTTATCAATGCAAATGAATTAATGAAAACGACACATCTCTAGCACACAGCACGGCACACGGTCGTTTTTGGCTGCTTGTTGCAGGTGCTGGTTTAATTTACGCTACTCCATTAAATACCTTGACGAACATGTTTTTATGCTCCGTGCCGTGCTGACTGCTGGTCATGCAGGTTTATGCTTGACAAGTATGGGCGGTTTTTAACAAGTATAAGAACTTACTTCTGACATTATAAAGACAAAAACGGTTAAAGGCTTGATGATTCGAAATTTCAGGAGTATGCTCTTAGAATCGTCGACGGTGTTTCTGAGATACCGGTCAGTGTTAAAACTTAACCAGCAATGAATAAATGATTAAATATTAAACCGCAGCCTTAACAATACAAACCATGTTACACATTTATATCTTAGCAGTTGAAAGAAAGATAATTCCAAATAGTTATGAAGAAATGTCTTGCTGTTTCTTCTACAGAGTCAAACAACTCTTCAGCCAGTGTTGCCAAATGCTTCGAAAAAATCTCCTATCGACGTTCCATAACCCTTCCTTTTTCGTAGTCTGGTAAAAAACATCCTGGATAATAGATATAATAATTTTTTTTTTGGTTTTATATAGGTACTTACATGCTTTTGGGCGATTAAACGACATTTTGAGTAGAACATGCGAGATTTTCAATGTTTCTGTATATATCTTACGTTGTATGTACCATACAGTGCCAGTCAGAAGAAAAATCATATCTTAAGAAACGCTAGGGCGATTCTGGCCCTCCTTAAATCTAAAACCAACCTACATAATTATTTGAATCGATTTTTTTGCCCTTCATGACGCTGCATTTTATTTATTTAGCTAATTTTTACCAACTTTCATATACCTCTTCAACACGTTTGCTACAGTATCCCAGCTTCAAGAATAACATATATTAAAAACGATCGTACTCCCAAAACGTCGTGATTTAGTAATTAAATCCCTGGATCTGATTTTTATCTGGCAACACTGACTACAAATCAACAAACAACATATATCTATAATTTAGTTGCGTCTCTCTTTTTACGTGTATTAGTAATATACACATTATGAGAAACAAGGATAGATTGTACAGGTATAGAGTCGTTCGTTATACATATATCTATTATTTGGTTGATCAAAAGAACTTATCCGACAGTCTTCTTGATGCGTCGAGATGGAAAGAAATATTGAGCAAACAATTCACGATTTTAAAGAGCTGTTCCTCATGTTATTTTCAAGATAAGTTCTAGATATGATACATTTCAGACTTGAATATCATGTAATCAGAAGGGTTTAAAAATATATGAAAAAGATGGAGGTAAATTGTAAAGCGAGTGTCATTGGCGAAAGTAACCGAAACCAGGCGCTTTCTTGAAATCCTCAGGATGATAGAAGTAAACGAAGTGAACTAAAATTGTCATGGAAAAGAAAAGTTCAAAATTAAAGCGGTGATAGTCTGGAAAAATTTGTAAAAAATAAAATGAACACAGTAAATTTGTGTTGGAATGTGCCAAGAAAAGTGTCGATAATTAACTTGGAACGATCAGCAAAATTTAGGAAAATCACTTCTGTATACAGATTGATATAAAATTAATATTGTACATTTGAAAAAAATATGTTTTTGAGTGAAGTATGGTTTTTCTGAGATATATTCCATTACTCTCTGATTCATAATGCCTAACCCTGAAAAAAATTCTTCGTTCAGCACAAATTTTTTGATGGTTTTTAGTTTGACATAATACGTATTTTTTTATTTCATCAATTTTATTCAAAACCTTATTTGCAGATATCCAATCTTGCGAAAATATAAAATTGGCTGTTCATCTTTTGTTTCTCAATAACATAACATCAAAATTTCTTTCCTCATTTTTTAATGTGTACTAATTGAGGCAACCACAAATGAACTGTTTATTTATAATTAATATAATGTACAAAATACACTGAAAACAGTTATAAAAGCCTATAATAAGCTTGTTCAAAAATTATAAAATGATACATCACATTCAAAATGACAAGAAAGCGTTATAAAAATATAATTAGTGTTATGTGTCGATACATTTTTAAATAACTATGTGGCCTTTTTTTTTCAGACAAGTGAGTTCACCTGGACATATCTCTAAAAAAGGTGTTGAAGTCCCCTTGCAATTTTTTTTAGAAATTAGTTTTTGATACTTAGACAACGTTTTTAAAATTGTTCATTTACATCGGCATCACTTTAATGGCTGAGCCAGTCTTGATGACACTCGAAACACTATCAATATTTTAGGATAAGTACGTTCTTGTTTAAGATATCGAGTGCTTATGATCTACAATATAATCTATCGCAGGGGTTCCCAAACGTTTTCAGTTCCCGGCGCACTTACAGGTTTAGTACGTTGTCTCGGCGCCCTAGCTAGTCGAAATAGCGTAAAATGATTTTACATGAAACTGAGTTTTTATATTTATATTGACACACAAGAATACATTTATTATTTAAGAAAGATTGTTTATTTTGTAGCCGCAAATTTTATTTTCCGGAGAATTGTAAACAGGATTGCCACGGCGTCCCTCTTTGCTCTCTATACGGCGCACACTTTGGGAACTCCTGATCTATTGGAATAAGCTTAGGATAAAAATTGACTTTTACGCAAGCAAAGCCGCATGCACAAGTTAAATATATAATTAGCGTTTTTTCAAAAAGCATTAAGACAGAAAAAAGTTGTCGATTAATTTGTAATCATTTGTAAATCTGTTCAGGTTTGGTTATAAGCAAGCCGCTGACCTTTTTTCTGATCTACTCGATTTACTATTTATGGTGGCGAAGAGTAAATGTCGCTTATACACGGATAAATAATTATTGTAACGGACTTTTTTTTTAAAGTGTCGGCTGATACCATAAGCCTCTGTACTTTTATACACTGGCGTACTGTAAAATGAAAATACCCAGAAAGAAAGGACCTATGAGTTATCTCTCAATTTTCGAAAAATTAAGATCTAAGGATATATTTATCTTCGTACCGGTGGAGATTTCGGAATTATTTCAAATCTACCTTTTTCTTAATTTCTCATCAACTTTAAAATAAAAACTCACCCGGAAGAAGTAGCTGGATTTTTTTTTCTTAATTTACTGATTCCTAAGGAAAGGCATTATCGACATAGCAAATAGAATCGATAGTCAACTTTTAGTTTGATCTTTGCCGATTGCCCATCTTCTTCAAATGAGTGATGCGTAAGATTCAGATAGTAAGGTTTCGTAACTCTTCATTTGAGATATGCGCTGAATGTATTTACGGTAGCAACTCGTATCAAAAACATTGAATCGAATTTGCTGCTCTTCATAAATGAGGGATTAAAAACTTCGTGATAACATTCTGATGGTGATCTTTTTGGCATCACGCTTATTTTGACTTGGTGAAATGAAACAAATCTAAAGAAAAGGATATGTTAGATGGCATATTATACCAAAAATCTAATCTTCTCATTCAAGAATCAAAAGTGAAAATTGAAAGACGGGATAATAATTCATGTTTGAAGCTTCTGTTGAATCATCTCAAGATTACTAGAATACTAGAAGGTTGGGCGTAAGAGGCTCTATAAACATAGTCACGTCTGTGATTGGTTGAGTCGTTTGCTTACGTCACTGAACCCCTTAGCTTGGTTATTCAAATATGTTTATCCCAACTGTTTGGGAAAAGCCTCCACAAGGCTACTCCCCCCGCCCTCTCTCGCGTCTCGCCTTGTCACAGCTTCAACAATGCTAACATCCAACCTTAGTATCTAGTAATCTCGGAATCATCTAACTTCTAACCAACTTAAAATAAAAGAAGAACCCGACAGATTGGATAGTAATTATGTTGGGCAATTATCCTTTCTGGTAGGTCAGTTGCTGTGACACTGTTTTGGGCCTGCTTTGATCGAGATAAAAGGGATAAGTGCCGCGACTCCAAGCCCAAACAGAACCGTGGATGACGCGCCATCATCAAAGAGATATAAACCAGTGGCACGTTAGACCTGTGCTCCGTGTACATACTTGATAATGATTTATTTGTTTGTTTATCCTTGAAAAGGCGATGTTTATTTAATCACTTGACTTATTAGTAATGCACTGTGATACTTTCTGTATTATATATTGTAAGGTACTGCATATCCATCCGCTATCTGAAGTGTTTATTATCTTGTATAACATACATTTACACGCATGCGCCCTCTGTATATGTCTGTCAACGAAACAAATGAATAATACATAACATTGAGTTTAAAAAATAATATCATGTCTACATGAAAATAAAAAATAAAATAAAACCAATCGGACAAGCATTTGTTCTTTTTATTTTTAAACTGAACATCTGATTCTGATCCATTTATGTTCATAGATTTCTTTTGTTTTTAATATTGATGCAACTATTTTTTCGCGAATTAAAAGCATCTTTCTTTTTTAAAATGACGCGTTTAATTTGGTAAACACACTTTGTAAGTACTTCCTTTGGTTGAAAGATTGGAAGACACAACTCTAGTAACGTTAGAAATATTAAAGATTGATAATAATCTTTTACCAAATTTTTTGTCAGTCGCACGTTGAAATTTTGGTGTATACGCCAAAAATGTTCGTAGTTTACTGCTTTTAAACATTCGCCGTGTATATTTTTGGAGGAGTGGACCGCCAAACTTGGGGTCAAATCATACGAGCACCGATTTTTTGCAATTTTTGGAATAGAGCAAACTGTGATTTTATATATCCAAAGTTTTTTACTTGTAAATGCATTTACCTTGACATTTCATAATGCAAAATATTTTAGGGTTCTAACATAAAAAAGTTTTATGTGAATTTGTAGATATTTGTAGAATAGCCACTTAAATTCACGCTTCATAATGAAGTCATGTTTGCCACGCCGTGCCGCGCCGATAATGTAGTAAACATGCCGACACAATTAACTGTATGTTCGTAATTTGTTTATAATAATCTCCAGTTTGTTGACACGTTAATTTTATAAATAATAATAAGACAAGGAAATGCCTAATTTTTACCTAAATCACACGTCAATTTGTTTTTTTTTTCTTTTGAATGTGGATATAATTTTTTTAAAATTTTCATAAATGGCTACTGATTTCAATATTAATAATACCATGCGTTTTAAGTCGGTTTTTCGACATTGTTTCCTAACAGAAGTCATTAAACTATACTATTTTTCACTCACTACTTCCTCGTTAATTTTTACAATTTTAAAACTTAATCACGAATGTATTGAGTACCTTCTTCCGAGGACCTAAGACTTTTCAGGATCTAGTCGAGGAGGCACAATTAGTAGTCCTCCTGAGTGCAACGGGGAACTTATCCTGCCCCTAATTTTTCTATCTATAGTTGATAACAAAGTGGAAGGAGGAATTTAGCATAAAAAACTTTTTGAGCAAAAAAGTGTTGGACATAATGGAGCATAACTGCGAACCATCTCGATATGTATCTGGAATTATTGAAGAAAATAATAGAAAACCTGAACAAAATGGCCATTGCAGGAATTTCAGCGAGTAACAGTAGTAGTAGGTAAAAGCTCTAGTCATATCTGTCCTCTCTGGGATTCGAACCCCGCACCATACGAATATAAGTTTAATGCTTTCATCTCTAGGCTACTCACTCGGTTAGTGGCTTTAATTCTTTTTTTTACTGTGGTTATAGTAGTTTATAGACGCTCGACAACAGAGATCATAAACGTCAATCCTTAGTCATTTTGATGGTTTGAAGATGCATAATCTGATTTTGATTATTTCAGTCGGCTATAACCGTTCTCATGATTTTATGACCCCGGAGTCAGACCTCGTTATATCTATGACCATAAGACAAAGTCGGTTATGTCCGATTAAAAAATAGATATGGCGGTTTTTGTCATTGCGATCATTACTTGTTTTACTTCATAATTTTTATATATAGGTATGCGGCTATCTACTAAAATTTAAGAAGCTAGTCATCATTATAGTATGGTTTACCTAATGGGACGATAAAGTAATTTAACGACGTAAAGCGTACCGGTACCGTCTATGCCGCTTATATTACATGATGAAGTATAAGTGTATGACTCACATCTTAAATTGTTAATATAGATTAGCCTGATGTTGCAGTAGTGGGCAAACTTATCGTCACGTCCGTTTCTTAGTTACTGTAAAATGCACGCACTTCGCAATCTCTGATATGAAAAAAAAGAAATCCACATTAGGTGGAAAGAAAAGTAAAAAATTTATATGATCTTTATATTTTTTTATAAATATGATACACATTTACCCCCAGGAGTAGTATTCTCCAGTTTTGGCACTTGTCTGTTACATAATGCAACACAAAACAAAGTAAAAAAAAGTACTTACCTGAAATTTGACGTAAGCGGTTTTATGTTTTGTCCGCTGATACAGAGACTAGCATGATTAGCTGGAGTCATTGATCTCTAATTAATGGATTAGACGGCTAGTCTCTATGCATCCACCTGAAGACCTAACAGAAGACGCGCAAGCCATGACTAGAACGGATCGAGAGAGAGAGAAGGGAGCGTTGGGTGTCAATTTTAGCGGGAAATTTGAATTATCAGTACAGCACGCTACATAACATGTTTACCTTTAACGCTAAATATTCTTGAATAAGCTGTGAGAGCATACGAGATTTTCCTTCCCTGTATTTTCATGCGGATTGTTAATTACCAAACTAATCCATGGAAATATGTATTTTTGAACAGTACCCCATCAAATATCAGTATTGCTTTTCACAAGTTGATGTTGTTTTCAGTGATTTTTATTTAGAAAATTAACTGTAACCATGTTTTCTAGCATAATTATATACTTAGTTATCCCAGGATAATATACTATGTATTCTATACAACCATGAAAATCATATTAAAATTGGTTCAACAGCTTATAAGCTAATCTAGTCGCGAACTTACAAATAAGCAAGACACGTAATGGCCGCCATGATAATAAAACATTAACTTTACTTTTAAAAATTCCCAAATGTTTGCGTATTGAAGTTGCATCATATAGTCTTCAATAATCAGAAACTATTCCAGGGAATAATGCGGTTTACCTAGTTAAATATAATTTAAAATTATGAATTGTTTTCTTGAAATTTTATTTTATTTGGAATTTTATTAGGTAATCATATCATAACGCTATGGACTGATAATATGGGGTGCTGACCCTCATGTTGACAGAGTCTTTAAATTGCAAAAAAAGGCAGTTAGAATATTAACAAAATCAAAATATAATGCTCACTGCGCTCCTCTTTTTAAAGCCTTAAATATAATGACGCGACCCTCTCTGTTTGTTTTCGTTAATCTTTTGTATGTCAAACGAAATCTATCCGACTTCCAAATTGTTGAGGAAATACACTCTCACAATACACGTGGTGCGAAAAATATAAGAGTGCCTTTTCATCCTGTAAACAAACAGTCATATGGACCAAACTATTGGTCCCTAAAATTTTATAATACCCTACCTCTGGAAACGCGTTCCCTTCCTGAAAAATATTTTAAAAAAGTTGTCAAAAAGCAACTAATGGAAATTTGTTTGTATAATTTTAAGGATTTTTTTTAAAAAACACAAATGTATATGACGTTTTTGTCAACTTTCAGTTGTGACAAATAAATTTGTATTCTATTCTATTCTATTCTAATATACATATTATGCAACAGAAACGGCAGAAAAATTCACAATCCATCTATTCGAGATCACTATACCTATGAAGTTAACAGCTGTGTTTTATTTTTCTCACACGGCAGCCAATCCTAGATGCGGAGACATTAATGACTTCATGCCTGTCAGCTTAAAAAAAATTAAGTTACCTGCACTGACTGTAATTTCTTCTTTAATTAACGACGTGATAAAAACGAAATGAAGGTGTATATTATTATAAAATATTTACTTCATTACTACAAACCATTTACCTCGGGTAGTTATGTAATTTTCTTTCTTTAAAATGAACAATTGAGTGTAATTATAAATTCAGCTTAAAGCGTCCAAGACAGATATTGTAGATTATAGACGCTCGACAGCGTCTTAAATTGTTTCTAAAAATTGACTAAACCATACAGAATTTATTTCGTTAATAGTTCAAGAAAAACTGATCGTTTTCAAAATAACGGTTTATAATTACGTAACGGCCATTTTTAATCGGTGGAGCACTGTACCGAAAAAATAAAAGTCTGATGTATTTGACTTTTTTGACCTGTCGGTGGACTAGGTATACCTGGCCAGCGACCACTCACAATTTTGAATTTATTGAACAAACAAAATAAGTTGATATCTGTCACTGTACTTACTTAATTCATTTTTAATTATTCTGAAAAAAAGCGTCCTAAAACGTTTTCATTCCCTGAAATTAACCCCCAGAATCAAAATTCAACGTTTTATATTTCACGTCTGTATTTGAGCCATCACACTGTATCTCTGTGCCAAATTTCAAATTTTTATGTCAAATAGTTTCAGAGAAAATTGCCTGTGACAGACGAACGGACCCCGAAGTGATTCCATAAGTGTTTTGTTTGCAGGGAACACTAAAAACAAACAAAAACTATTGAAATAGTTACATCAAAGAGTAATTTGTTTAAGACATATAGATATTGTAGTTTATAGAAGCTTGATAGCTTTAATAGTTGACTTTTCACAAAAGAAATCTAAAAGAAGACACTTGTCAATTGTTTTTATTTACTTTTTTAATCGATATTCATAATCATTGAAAGTGAATGAAGTATAATATACCGGCTGATTTTTGCTCAACCATATCTTGTTTAAACGTTTCAATTTTACATTTCTTTATTTGCATTTCTTTTTATACAAAAATGCGCCCTGGGTATATTTATTTGTGTTAACTTAAATAAATAGAATAAACTACTAAAAAAGCGATTTATTTAAAATTTCATCATCACTCCAAAATATTACATTGCATTGTTGTGTCTTGAAAATATATAGGCGGCTTCTTCAGGGGTCCACCTGACCCTGACAAATATAAATTTTCCTTAGAATTTTGACTAATAATAAATATAAAAAATTGCTGTTGATGCATCTGGTGACGCGGGCAACGGGCGTGCTTGGCCGAAAACTAAAGACTTTCGATTTAGCGGCACTCGTGGCGGCTTCTTCATGGCTGCAGCCTAGCACTGACAAACATGAATTTTCTTGAAAAGTGATCCTTGATCATAACAGTACCATCGAGAAGAATATCCATTGACACCTTTACATTTTCTCGGGCATTCGTTCTCACATTCGCTCTCACTGTCGTAATAGTAATAGTTGTCGCAAAGAACGAAACCACACACAGCTAACAACACCAACAATACGAATAATTTGATCATTTTTGTAGAAAAAACACTGTAACAAACAAATGAACTCGATTCGACGATACAAACGAAACAACTGGAACTGTGTGTCTGAGAGAGGTTTAATTTGCATTCGTGTTTATATATTATCTACGTCACATCCAACTCGTTTCGCAAGGCTAGCGTTCTTTCCGTAAAGCATCGGTCATACAAACGTAACACTTACACGTAACGTAAACTGTTAAAAATATTCATGGACTGGAACTGCTACATAAAACGCGAATTTGCCAATCAGCGTTTCCAGACGTCCTGATTTTTAAATCAAAATTAAATGTCCCGCTTTTCGGGGATAACTCAACCTTGCGTAAATAATTATTCTCTTATTGTAAGTTACAATTTGTAACACTCATTCCTCAGACTATTGTTTGAAACGCCATATTTTTCTAATGAATAAAACTTTTTTGATTTTGATTTCTGTTTTTTTTATTTTTTTTTATTCAGAAGACGAATAAGACTCAACTATTTAACGATAGGGTAAATCTGATTTAAAATATCATATTTTTATATGACGTAATTTGAACTCAAATAAAAAGATAAATATTTAAAAACTTCGGAGTATATACGTTTTTTTACTATGTCCCGCTTTCGACGAAAGAATCCCGCTTTTTGGACTCAAAAAGTTCCAAAAATCCCGACTTTTCGAAAAAAAACCTGGCAATGCTGTTGCCAATAGACTTTGTAAAACTTCTAGTGGATAGGAAATTTTACATGAAAACTATAAAGAAAAAGGTGCAAACGTGTTATACATCCTTGGAACCACTTTTTATGTTTTTTTTTTTGTAGAATTCATTAAACGTTATAAAAGTTCGATAAGAAAAATTGGCAAAATGATATTTGTTCTACAAAATTACGTGAAATTTGACGGTATGTGTTTTTTTTTCGTCGGTACAAAATATGTATTAACAAAAAATCTACAAGGATGCATTCGGATTTCATTGATCTTAAAGTTAAGAGAACTATTTGTATCGCCATATTTGATTCGAAGAATTCTTTTCGTAATTTATTTTGGTCGAGTTTTAAATTTACGTTAATTTTATTGTGATCGTTTGTCAACTAGTGTTACGCTTGGTAAATACAATACTTAGAAATTGTACAAGGAAAAAATAAGTTGTTATTGGATACTCCGTGTTAGAGTTTCATAAATTAGGCTTAATTTAACAATTAATAACAAATGAACGGATTCCAAGTAATAATATTATTCTATATGCGTGTTTAAAAAACAAATATCTTAATTATTAAGATTGTGCTGTTATCTAAAATTATAAAATTTCTTCAGTATAAAGTTTATATGGGTTTATTGGCCGGAATAGAATGCTTATTGTTTGCATTACTGAAGCGTTGTTAAAGATGCTTTTGACAGTCAAGGTCGTCGGCAAGCAAATATGAGCGATGTGGGCTTTAGATGGCCTCTCGACATTAATTTTACGGGAATTTTATCGACGCTAAGTTTCCTGTTGATATATCAGCGGAGTGTAATACTGTTTTCGTAATTATGATTTAATTTGTCTATTGAGCATTGATAAGAATGTGATTTTTGACATAATGAAAAATCTCTTAAATGCTTTTCATTCTGCTCGTGGAAAAAGTACGTTCAAATGGGCGAACGAACACTACTGTACTTCTTTTGCTTAAAAAAACCATTGTTTGAAATCAAATACTTTAAGCGTTTGATAATAATTAAATGGTTGAAATTATTATATGTTAATTATTACAATATTAAAAGGATGTTAATTAGATGGTAGGTAAATTGGTGTAGCTGCCTGGCTCATGACTAACTGTAGAGAATAATTTTATTGTTTGATAGACGTTTTACGCTTCTTACATAACAGGTACATGAAATACAATATAACAAAAACTATGGATGCATAAAGTTTCTGAAGAATTAAAAAAATCTTTGAAAACCCATCTTAAAAGATACAAAAGCTTTCTTTTGCTTATTCATTGCGCGTATTATGCGGGAGAATCGGATTACTCTGTCCAAGAGTTCAGATAGATTTTTATTAGACACTATTTTACTCTAGTTTTAGATAAAACTATATTATTTTGCCCGATAATACGGTAGTCCAGTCGCAAAAAAACACGTTAGAAGTGAAACTCTCTTGCTCACTCGCCGGTATGGTTTCACGCCTTCTTTCGTTCACGGAGATTAAAAACAATGCCAAACGAGAACAGGTTGTTTTTTTTTTCAAAAATATTACTGCAATTACGAAGAAATGTATCACTCATTTCCGAGTTCTAACGACACACTAAAAACATTGCAACAGCACACTCATTCATATAAATTTTATATTACTTACCAAGGACAAAAAAGCAAAAAGTCAATATTCTTAACATAACTTCCACCCACTTTTGACAAGTAACCAATGACATTGATAGATTTCACTGCACTTCAAATGCGACAATGTCATGGTATTTTCTATGTTTTTATGAACTATATGCTATGTATACTAATGTGTATGTGTTGATGCATAACAAACTGTACCAGGGTAAAAGTTTTTGACGTGCATCCCTATTTTATAGCATGTGGAGCAATTGACATGCCTATATCTACAACGATTGTATCTCCTAAAAATCCTTACTTTCACTATAGTCTATACCAGGGGTCTCCAAACTACGGCCCGCGGGCCAAATGTGGCCCGCAGCAGCGGATCGAATATGCCCTTTATCTGGCCCGTCATAATTAAATTGAATATCTTACTAACTGTAATAAGCAACATAGATAGGACAATTACATATTGAAATGAAAAAAGAAACATAACTTTATTATGATCAATCAGACTTATGTAGCTGTGACTTTCCACTGACGAATGTTCGCAATGTTCATCCGTTTATTTGGATCTGTAAATATTTTGCGCGTAATTCAAAACTATATTGATGCTACGATGAGCCCAGGGCAGATGGGATAGGCCGTGGCCCTTGAGAACTAGTAGAGCACTCAGTGTGGCCCTTACGCTAAAAAGTTTGAAGACCCCTGGTCTATACTAAAGTACCGCGATTTTACTCCTTTTTCCTTACCTCTACCACTACATCCGTCACGCTTTTTCCGTATCGGAATTTACTTCGCGTAAAGTAGTTTCACTTGAAAAAAATGAGCAACCACAATAGATTTATAGAAAAGTGCACATGAAAATAATAAAATACGTTGACATAATAATAATATACGTGGAGACGAACTAAAAGAGACTTGCTTCGGTAGAGTGTTAACAGTAGCCCTATCCGACTTGAATACGTATTGCCTAATTATTATAAACGAGGATTCAGATGTTTTATATAATGATTACCAACAGGGTTTTTGAATATTCCTTGACGAAAATTACGATAAACGTTTGACCATTCGTTTTTTTACAAAGAAATATCTTTTTAAAAAATCGACTGGGAAGCCAGTCCTATACAACTTCCCACTTACAGAATAAACAATCGTTCGTGTGAGACAAAAAACTGATAATTTTCTCATCCATACAGTTTTTTTTTATTTCCTTAAAAAAAGCATAGCCATCTTATTTGTGTACTTATCTATCGTAGAGTGGCCCATTGATTAGCGTGTTGGCTTCTTGACCGGACTGTTGTGGGTTCGAATCCTGCCTCTTCTCATGGATGTTTTGTGATGTTTAGTTCTAAGTGATATGTTATTTGATGTAAATAAAACGTAATGACCTACATTGAGCGTCTATAATCTTCAGTAAATAAATGGTCTATCGTGAAGATTCATAAAAATTACTTATATCTTGAATAAACTTTTTTTTAGAAGATACGTTCTCGAAATCTATGCCTTTTAGAAGAAAAATGGAAATTTTATTCATATTTTATCATTTAGAATGATTTTTTTTATCTTAATAGGTAACATTGAAACGTTATTCAAATATCGCGTATTATGAAAAAATGAACGCAGCTAGTTCGTTGGTTCATGCTTTACCCCAGTGATGTCATAGTTGGCTTGATTGCTCGAATCAGAATACGTCAAAAGCTACTATTTGAAATAAACATGTAATTTTTTCTCACGTGACTATTGACGACGAAAAGGTGTTTGGGGGAGGGATCTATAGACCCATAATCACTTACTAAAAAGCTTAGATTGTAAAGAGTATTACAATTTGAAGGACTTAAGCTCCTTCAGTCGCCAATAACGTTGTTTTTTTTCTGTCTAATTGTTATTAAGAACAATTTTCACTTAGTTGGGACGCGTTCATTGAATACCCTATTTGTTTTCAGAAGTATTTATTCAACAATTAGTCTTATTATTCACAAAACGATCGCCTTATTAGAATAATACATAAACGCGCACTTTGTTACTGTATAGTGATACCAACATAACGTATTGTGCAGCAGTTGTGCCAACCGTGCGACAGGTACATAGTGACATTTGGTATGACTACCACGTAACGTATCATCGGGACAAACAGTGAACACAGGAACCATAAATATTATTACTTTGTGCAGACGGAGAGGGCCTTGGAATAATGTCAAACCAAGTACAAAGATGGATGATTCGAACGTCTAATAAATCAGTTAATCGTTTTTATTTTATTAATTGGTCGATTTACATTAAAAAATGGTTCAAATTTTGGTATTCGATTTGAACTCGATGGCATAGATCTTAAAGGATCATTGCAACATTTTATCAAATTTTTTTAAATGATCTTAAATAAGGGTGACTTCAGAGCGGATTTCCAAATAGAGATTTTTATTTTATTTTAAACAGTGCTAATCGACTTCTATGGCCATTATCGCGTTACAAATTAGAATTGTATTTATTCATGCACTTAAAGGGATTTGATATTTTGTGGTTTCACGACTTAAAAATGTCACCGCAGGGAGGCATACCGGGCTACTCAAAGTGGGTCGCCCTTCGCCGCCAACATTCCAATGGTGGTAAATTTGCCACTATTTGACCAGCCCTGAAGATGAAAATGAATTTTTCGAAACGTTGGCCACTAGCAAAACTTTGGTAAAGCTTATTTATTTATTGATCCTCAACCAAATCTTCCTTTACTGTGACATTCTATTGGATCAACACGACCATATACGAAAATATTGAAACAGTTTGCTTTAGCATAAATTTCAATCAGAAATAATTTCATATGAAATAAATATTTACGACATACGGGTGTTTTAAGTTATTTTTTTTACATTTGAAACCATCATAGCTTCTAAGCGAAAAGAGATGAATTCTATCAATTCAGCGTACTTGTGTCTGTGAGATATTATTTTGAAGCATGTCAAAGATTTTTTTTTTTTTTGGTATTTTTTCGTAACATTATGTCGCCATTTCTTCAAGATAAAATTGAGTTCGGATTGTATTTCTGTAACTTATAAATTTTTCTATAATCAAAAGCAAGATTCTTGATATTATTCTAAGATAGTATCGTTGTCTTGTGTTCGGTTCTTTTTTTTCTGTTTAGGAAAGTCATCTCTTACGATTATTGTTTTCAAATCGAATATAATTGTTCATTTCTTGTATTTATTTAAGTTATTTATGTAGCAATTTGTCATTTTGGACAAGAAAATTTATTGATTCAATACTTTGCATTATTTTTTGTAAGTCGGTATTTAAAACATTTCTTCATATGTATATAATACCTATGTAAACTCCTGGTGCAACGTTTTAGGGAAAATTGCGTACCTATAAAAGGGCGCTCTTAAAGTTCGATAAAAATAATTTTTGACGTGTTTATATCAATCTCGTTTTCAAAACTTCTATAATTAAGAAAAAATAACCTGTGAACCTCATCCACACAGCTTACGGGGGAAGTGAAACTTCTTTAGAGCTATGAATTCGTTTCATTGATGCTTTATCCATTTTGCGTCAACAAGGTTTCTCATATTTCTCGACCGTTGAATCATTTTCCCGTTAATTTTGCGTTACCAAGGTTTCTATAATTTCCCCACCCTTGAATCATTTCTCCTTTAACGTTACAGAAAATGAACAGATACATCGTCAAAAATTGAATGTCTCCCCAAAACCCAAAACCCAAAACTACCGCCATTTGATCAGTTGTTAAAGAGTATGATTCACCTAGTTACAGCTGATAATCATTTTTTTTCTGTTATAACTTTACGTCTATTTTTCAAATAAAGCCGCCCTTAAAAATTATCTTTAAGCATTGTTAAATTCAGATTATTAAGACTTTTGAAAAAAAATACATTATGTTTAGTTGGAACACACACGTTACACCTTGCAGGTAGCAGCTAATTTTATGTAAAAAACATTTTTATAACTGCATTTTAATATTTTTTATGTTATGGCATTTAATTATTTAAAATACACAAACGATAACAATTAATAAAATTTAAAATAGTTTTGATATTATATTGCAAAAATGTTGTTTCGACTTATGAAATTTGAATATGCGAATATAAAAAAAAATAATATACACGCTAATATTATGCGTATATTTTATTGACGTTTTAATTAAAATAAAATACAATATTATAATCGGTTATTTTATTAATACATATTATAAAATCGGTTATTTATTACTTAATCATATTATAATGCATACATAGAAGAAATTGGATATATAAAACACGTTTTCAAGTTTGGAGTTCAACGTAACCAAAAAAAGATAATTAACATGTATAGGTATAATTGAATCCACCATTCGATATGTTAATGAACTTTATGGAAAGGCAATAAATTTTATCTCACTTCGAATAGAAAAAACTTGTATTCAGTTTATAAGCGTATATATTCTATACATAAAACATAGTATGGTTATGCACTAGAGATGCTGATTACCACGAAACAAAATAAAAAAAAAATAGTATATTACATCGCAAGGGCAGAAATTTCAATTTTCTGGTCATGTGGTGTATACTATTTTATTCATACTCAGTCGAAAGTGCGTATCAATGATTTACTCTATTCATATCCATATTACTAAATGACTGTTAATATTCATGGATATTTGGATTGACAAGACTGTTATTATTCAAAAACAATTCTTTAGTATCATTGTACGACGCTTCGTCTCTCTCGAGACTTCTTCAGGTACTCGATAACGAATTATTCAAAGTCAATACTAAAACTAAAATTCACAAGATATGAAAATAATAAGCTACATAACAAACGTCGTTCCATGTCAAACTAATTAATCAGTTAACAAAATCTTAACAAATTCAAGTATCAAGCTAAGTCTCTTAGCTTGATACTTGAATTTATGTTAATATTTTGTCGTACAATGATATTAAAGAATTGTTTTTGAATAATAACAGTCTTGTCAATCCAAATACCCATGAATATTAACAGTCAGTACGTATCAATGTGCAAAGGAAAACTGTTTCGGCCCGCTGTGCGAGTAATCCCAGCAGTGCATAAATGTTAGACTTTCTGCCTTAAAATAGAAACCGAACGTACCTATGTACTTTTGACCGGGTAGGAAGAAATAGTATATTACACCATACGGACAGGAATTGCAACTTTCTGGCCGTATGGATGTATACTATTTTTCTTTATACCCGGTTGAAAATACGTACTTTCGTACCAGTGTGCACGAGAAAACTGCTTCGGCCCGCTGTTACAGATGCCGTGCGAGTAAAATCGAAGCCGAAGTACGTATTTTCGACCAAGTATAAAGAAAAATATTTTGCATGGCTATGACGTAAGCAGGTATTAAAATTCAAAATTTTTACTTCCGTAGCATTCCTGGTAATGATTTCTAATAGGGAACAGTAATTTATTTAAATTATTTTTTTTTAATTTACAGTTTCATTGTATAAAAATCACGGTCTCAAATAATATGAAATCGGTACCTCTAGTTCTGTTTCGAGTTTATTATAATTTAAACCTTCGAGTTTTTAGGCTCTATATTTTATTGGTTCGCGGTCATTATCGTCCATATATAGACATATATCTTATATGTAATAAGAATTTAAATTTTATAACAGTTTATGTGTTTTAAACCGAAGATGGTTTTGATTGCGATGATCTCGCACCAGAAATTATATTGTTAAAACAAAGAACCAAAATTGTTTGTGTTTTGTTATTAATTTATGTATTTTTTGTTTCAGGTAAGTCAACTGTTTATATCAGACATCTGTGATCCATATTTATGTAAGTATTTTTTGAGGTTACTTACCGAGTACTTTCATGGAAACGATGTTTCTAATGCCAGACAAAAATTCTGGACACACGTCTATCCGTCTTACGGTGACCGATCCCTCAGATAGGGAAATTTCGAAGTGTGATCGCAAAATGCATTTTATTAATGTAAATTTGGGCTTGCTGTTAAAATTTCGAAAACATGTTTTTGCCCTAAAATTTGAATAATTTCTTTACAGCATGTCACTAGATTTCGAATTACGGGAAAGCAAATGAACATTTAGAAGTTTTTTGTTACTAATTTAAGTTCTGACAAATTTGGCTTGCCAAATAATTTTTTTCAAATTAACTTTTACTGTACAAAAATTTGTTTAAAACTAATGCTAATTTTCTCATTTTTTTATCCGATTTTAAATCGTTTATTTAGATCAAATAAAGTGTAAAAACTTGGCTAGAAGTCATGTGGGAAGGATGATATATATTTCTAGTTTATTTTAAACCATAACATCAAAGCCTGAAAAAGATATTTTTTAGAATTTAGAAATTTCCGAAACGTAAGTACATTTACATCCAATGGTCGTAACATAGAGCTAAGTGGGTGAAAAGGGGGGTATTTTGAACAGCCATGTTAACAGTCACTTGAAGTATCGTACAAAATAATCCAAAAAACAAAACAAAATTAAGTACAGAGCTCTCGCTACTATTTTATATAAAATTGATTATTGTGGATTAAATTACGATAAGGGCATAATATATTTTGAATTTTATTGTATTTATAAGGATAACAATTCTAAGTAAGTTTTATTTACATCACGAGAATTTAGTTTGGAGCTGAAATAATAAATTAAAATGTATGCATAATATATTCTTTTTTGAAAACTCACACTCATAAGCCGACTATGAAGCTATAACAAAATTATTCAAATTTATGCCGCCTCTAATACGTCAGTTCCTGAATGATGATTATTTTAATGATGACTTCTTTTATATGTTAACTCGGTTTCGTGTCTTAGCTCATTTCATAGTCAATTATTCTAACAGCGAGAAACTGTTAAGCGATGACGCTTTTAGAATTAAAACTATGATATAATAGCACTTTATGTATCTAGAATGTAATGCATTATTTTATGTACCAGTTGTGACATTATGAAAAAACGAGCAATATAGAATACATACTACATTTTTTTCGCGTCCCTCTATAAATCAGCTAATTTTCACTTAATAATAATATTTCTGACAGCTAGTGTCAACACAGTGTGTAGCCATATCGTATGTCATTTGTTTTTTTTTTTTAAGAAAACTATGCACGCTTTGTGTCGCTTTGCTATCTATCTTATAGAATTAAACGGGCAGGTCTCTTTTAACAGTTACAGTTTTGGAATTTTTTTACGTATCATAAAACAAGAATGGAATTTTCTCTGCAAGTTGGTTTTCTTGCGGGTTTTCTGGTACATATCTCCCAATTTATTTAGGCTGATTTTGACGACATTTGGTAGATGTATTAATATTACAAGTATAGGTACTAATGATCTCAGTTATCGAGCGTCTATATCTACACACACTCCTCTCTGCATACTTAGATTGGATGCTTTTTACTAGGTTATCCTGAGGTTAAGACTTCAGGTCTCATCAGAACCGATATTATAACGCGAGTGAATTTGCGAGCAAAAATCTTGGGAAAAAAACTAATGAGTAATATTACGATTGTACATTATTGATTTGAAGTTAATAATCATTTAGATGTCGGGAATAACTAACGCTTATTTGCATGTTCAATTGACAAAATTATATCTGGTCCTTACTAACGGATAAAAACAAGTGGTCGATTCGTGTACCCGGTTCCAATAACGAACCCGTTTCGGCAACCCTCTATTGGACGAGTCTTCGAGACTCGAATACATATTTGTTCTTAAAAGTCTATAAATAAAATCGTAGTCATATTCAGCCTATGGTTATAAATAGTTTCGCTGTGATTTCAAATCGTGCATGAATACATATTTATAATTCGAGCTGAATTTGAGCGCAGATAAAACAGGCCCGCACTAATTATTTTTACTTCAATATTTGTTATGATAAATAGGGTCGGCTTAACCCAAATGGAGGATCATAGCACTTTAGGATATATTGAGCCCCTTTTACAGAAATTTGAGTGAGTAAAGAAATAAACAGTGTTCCAGTTACAATTGATATTTTGTTGCGAGGCCCTGGGCACAAGCCAGCGCGCATATGCGAAAAGACGGGCCTGCTTATATATGGCAATTTCATAGGTCGTCTATTGCATACTTTCAGCTCCTAGGTTAAATCCGAGAACTAACCACACAAAACAAATGATTGATCCATATAGAAAAAGATTGCCTTTCATCAAGCTAAATGTTGTTACGAAGTGGAAATTGTACGGCCCTACTGCCAGACTATGCTCTTCGCACTGCTCCTCGCTCTGCTCATCGCGCTGTCGCGATGTTGCCCTAAGCGGCCAGACACTGCTGTACTCACGACGCTCCGCACTCGACTTTCGCCTTTCGGCAATGGAGGTCGATACTGTTGCAGCGCCCGCACTATGCCTTTCTGACCGCTTGATGCGTACTGAGTGGCGCGGGAGTATGTGGCCGGCTTACTCGTGCTTTTATTGCCGGTCCTTTGACTCGCGCACAAAAAACCGACAATCGAGGGAGCATTGGGCATGGCGAGGAGCATGACGTGCGGCATGACGAGTAACGCGGCCACACAACGTCTCTGCCTCCTTTCCTCGCTACTTCCCATATGCCACTCGTAGAGTGTGTGGCTAAGGCATACAAAAAATCATGTTGAATATATGTATGAAAATATTGCTTCAATCGATCAATAGTTTTTTTAGGAAGACGCTTGTCTTAAATGCGTGTTTACAATCTAAGGTCATTGTCAAATCAGATTTTCTGACAATGCTTTCTAAAACCCACCATTAGTCCCTTTTGTTTTTATCCGCTATAGTACATAATTCTAAATACGGGCCTTATAAAACGCGCTTTATCCCAGCTCAAATTATAATATATATTGTGTATGCATATACAAAAAACCCGGGTCGCAGTGCCAAAACCCTGCCGACAATATAGTGTATTTGCTTATACAGGCAGTGTGGCTTTATTTTGCGAGCTTAAGTTGGTTTTTGGGCAAAATAAAAAATTTTACTCCTTAATACACCCCTTAAAATAACATTTTTTTTCTTAATTGCAATATTATTATAAATCGAACCTCTATACCAAATTATATACAACTTTCAGTAAATAATTCACTATTTGTAAACTAGTGTTTTCATAAAATTTATAAGTCCGGTCCTGTCGGGCCGATTTTATTTAAATTTTAGGGATACCTTTTAATTACTACTAAAGGGTTAAATGTCAATTTTGAAACGATTCTGAGAATTTTTTCGGTATTTTGGGGCCCAAAAACATTTTTCAACCCCTAAAAACTACCCTTAAAATGCCCCGATTACGCCCATTTTAAATAGGCTTCTTGCGGTGATGGATTTCAACACGTGGACCAAATTTCATTAAAATCAATTAACTCTTTCGAAAGTTATTGCCCGCACATATATATATATATATATATATATACGTATATAAATATATATATATATATATATATATATATATATATATATATATATATATATATGCATATATATACATATATATATAAACATTTTCAAAAATGGTGCCAAAGTGTTTAGGAGGTTATGAAACGTCGAGAAATTTTAGTCCGACCCCTAGGTCCCGCCATCCGACCAACGCCAATAGTGTATGTTGCCTTATGGCAAATACACTAATAATAAATACGTAATATATAATACCTACAAACACAGATAGAAATTTTGATAATGCAGTATAATTTCCATCAATAATGTAAGTATAGACTATAGAGTATGGAGTATATAATATAGAAGAGATTGAGTAATTATTTAGACGACTCAATCACGAAGAATCACGTATTACGTATACACAGACAACACTCACTCACTCACTCACCGACTGCGTCTACTCACCACTTCAATAAGTTCGAAGGATGGGTCAAACATCGGCACTCAAATTTTAGTTCAGCGCTGTAAAAACTATACGCTATAAGCAAGTAATGACTTTATAATTATTATATCTAAAATAAAATCTTTTCACTAACTGTTTTTGAGCGATAATAAAAAAGTTTCAAGTTTAAGTTAATAAAAATCATAGAGCTATGATAATAATAATAATAATAATAATAATAATAATAGTTTTATTTGTGGTGCCATAGTGGATACAAATTGTCAATTCAGAGTCCATCAAGGACATTAGTAGGTTCATCAAGAACACAGTCGTTCATGACCCAACAGAAATTCATCTAAATTATAAAAAGCGCTTGCTATCAAAAATTCTTTCAAGTATTTTGCAAATTTTGATAATTCGCCACAATTTTTAATATTTTGAGGCAGTTTGTTAAAAATACTAATACCCAGACAATTTGGGGATTTTTTTGAGATATTCAAATGCTTGAAAGGCACTCTAAGCTCACACTTAGATCGAGTATTTAGATCATGAACGTCCGAGTTCTTCATGAACCTACTAGAATTCTTGAATGAAATTGATAAAAAGGTTTTTTGTGGAAAGTTTTTTTAAGCTTGGATTTAACATAATTGATTTAAAGCTGTTGAAAAATGAAAAAACATTAGAAAAATGGATTGCATTAAACAAACTTTTTATTTGTATTTTGTCCAAACAATGGCTTTCCGTTGAAAAATTGGAAAGTTGAAAAACGAAGTCGGTGAGTGTGTGTGAGAGAGAACGGACATTTCTCATCCTTTTTGAGCGACATGATTGTCTACTATATTGTTGCTCAAGGCATTTTTACCGTAACAACCTAAGACTAGAACAGGTCGGATAAGATCGATGGTAGTAATGTTCTGACTTCACTTGTTTTTGATTACGTATTTAGCGTATCTTCCATACCATACATTCTTTGCTTTGCGGTATTGTTTGTTTGCTGTTGATGATTGCCTGCTCTTTGTTTTTTTAAAACTGCAAAATAATTACTTTGTCAAACTTTTTTTCTCGGTAATTTCCTGGAAGAGTCGGTTCAATTGTTATAGCGAAATTTATACACGGCTTATTTATTTTTTTATTTAAGGTTACCGACGGCCTTACCTGAACCTAATGCCAATTTATTGTTATTTTTAATAAAATATTTAAGCTGTAAGATAATTAACTTGGAAAAATTGACAATCATCTAGTGGAAAAAATGGTTTATCTTGATAGAAAGCTGATAAAAATTGATGTTTCTTTCGGCGCATCTCCATTGGATCAGCATTTTTCCCAATCCGATGTCGGCCGACATCGGAAGAAAAGCAAACAATATTACACAGGTCTAATGTAGGTGCAGCCTTAGTTGTATAAATAGATTAACCTGAAAAATTTTGCTTAAAATCAGCAATCCTCAGCTGAAGTGAAAATGTTCTTACAAAGGATCCTCAATACTAATTTACTTGTCTTACGGCTTTTTGTTGCCTTCTATGGTTCCTGTATGGAGAAACGTTTTTCTGGATTTTGTGTGTGTCTGTCAGTACGAATATCACTCAAAAATTGATACCCTAAATCCGCTACTACTCTCGAGTAAAGAGAAAATTCCCATCGGTGCGAAAGTAAAAAGTTATAATAATTTGTAAAATGTAAAACCACAGTTCCCCACGATTGAAACCGTAAAGAACCGAACCGAGTTCTTTAATATTCATCATTGTGTTGGACGTGTGTGATGTTCCAAACGACGGAGTTTGGCGATGATGGAGTCGGTCTCGAGATGAGAGAGTTAATCTCTCTGTTGTGTTGTTTGCGAGGTTGTTGGCTCCTCTAGTCCGTGCCGATCCACAGCCGAACCGCTGAACTCCGGTCACAGAGATATATCAAAATATAGCCATTAGAGCAGATCGACTCTTCATATAAACAATTTACCACTTATCATTTTCCTTCTCCAACACGCCCAAGAATCATCGTTTCTTTCTAATATAGTGATTTTTAAGGCACCAACCGCCATGATAATTATTATTTTTAATATTTTATTGATAATTCAATCGACTCTTTCACGAGCCATGCAAGCAGTGTCGACCCGAGATAAGTTTTAGGATGCATGCTCCTAAGATATACCACATTCAAAATATTGAAAAGAGAAAAAATACTTTTTCCTTTATTTTTCCCACTGAGACGCCCCCTGGAACGTGACGCCTGGATTATGGCGCTCCTCTTGCTTGACCCTTATATATACCACAATCAAAATATCGAAAAGCGAAACAAATAATTTTTTTCCTTTATTTTTCTTTGCCACGAGGCGTACTCCTGGGAATTGACCCTACGCTAGAGCCAGCCATGCATGCAAGCGTCATAAAAAACTACGCCATTCCTATAATCTTTCTCTATCCTTAAGCACTGCTTACTTGACCCAGAAAAGTCAAATGAAAACGTTGCATTGACTTTAACGTTTTAATGGCATCATTATATCAATATTCTCTGGCCTATGTTGACAGTTCTAAGATAAATATAACTTTGAAATAATTACGAGATGAAGACATGTTTCCAGACATGAGATAAACGGATGAAATAAAACTCTGCTGAAGTGCAAGAGGGATCAGGAAAGTCTATCTTCGTGGAAATGAAGAGTTCACACCATCATATAAGACGATAAAACTACATCTCGCTTGACCTGATAGCTCTTTCCGGAGCTTTAGGGAGACAGGTTATATGATTGGAATAAAAAATCTACTTATTGAATTAGCAGAGATGACTTTCAAGTCCAGCGATTTTTGCTTTTTAGGCTCACCGATGCTTTGAAGAAAGTATAGAATGGATAAAAAAATCTCGATGTATATACAGTTTAGAATTTTTAAAAGAAATGTTTTCTTGAGGTCTCTTTTAAAGATAGACTTTTTGAGGGAGTCGAGGCTTTTTCGTCCATCGTTTGTATTTTCTTGCATCGAGAATTTGAATTGACTTTCTCGTTCGATGAACTGGTTATAGAATATCAAGCTGTTTGGAGATCACTAAGATGTGATTATGAGGAACCCATCGGCAGCGTTTGTTCGCATAAGTCAAGATACAAAAAAAAAAGAACAAACTATTAGTATCACGTATAGGCATTACTTTTATATTTTGCGTAACGAATCGAATTGATTGAGTTTATAACATCATCAAGCTGACTTTTCGGAACAAAAAAAGAAACTTTAATGTGCTAATAACCGGATTTAAAATTTGGATCAAGGGAGAGGAAAAAATCGGTTTTGTGTGCCCAACTTCAGTTTTTGCTTTCAGTCGACCATAGAAGTGAATCAAGTTATGGTGGAAAAATCAAATTCGCGATTATGAATAGTTTCATTGTCCCCACCGGAAAAACAAATTGTAGTGTTTATCCTTCCATTAATCCGTTTATATAAGGGTTTTTAGGGTAATAATCTGTTTTGTGAAATAATTCGTTTATTTATGGTCGAAAATGGAAAATTACAATTTTCTTGTAAACAACGGATTTTGTTCATATTTAAGTCGATGTCAAAAACTCAGAAAAGATAGTTTTCTGTTGAACAAAAATTCGCGGTCGATAGGGATGAGCTAGAAATCAGATCAGAGAAGCTATGTGATTTATTTCTTGTTATTTTTTTGTTTTGGAAATGTCTAATATTATAATTTGAGTTATTCGCCAGGACCTCATTTTTATTGAAACTGTAAATCTGTTGCGAATATCTGTCTACTCTTTTCAAAGCATTCGTTTCCTACGAACATACAAGCACGCAGTTCCTACGTGAAGGTCATTGGAAAGCTTAATCCTGTACTATAGAAAAATAATACGATTATATTAAACTAACTTTAGCAATCGATTCTATTTTTTTCTTTCAAAAAAGCCACGTTCGGAAAGAATCATCATTATAATTTTGTTGCGGTTTTCTAGAAAAAGAGGCGAATGCCATATTGAATGTAAAATGAATGCACTATCTTTATTTAATGATGTGCACAGTTTGAGATGATTGGGTGCATAATATTGTATATATAGAGGTAAACCTATATTTATCTGGGCGGACTTCGTTCTTGTATTGAGTTTACTTTTGTGATAAAGGCATTGAACTAAAAACCATTAAATTATCTCATACAAGCGCGGCTTGTATATAGTAGATGGAAATACAAAGATTATTGAAACGAATTGAGTTATTGCCTTCGACTACAGCAGAATCTCTACGAATATCAGACGTAAGATTGAAATTCAAGAAGGCAAAATATATTGGGTATCTTGACTATCGACAAATTTCCTTCATATCTTATGTCCTACTTCCCCTCCTTGGTAAACAAAACTTGATATGGGATCATTTATTGTTTCTGAATACATTTTAGATGTTATCATTATGGGCGTTAACATCGCTTTTTCGAAAATCCTCGTATTTCTTCCCTTATGGAGAAAATCGAAAATTCGGCTCCGTCAGGTTCCCTCCCGTGTTCTATATTACAAACTTCTGACGTCTACGAAAAACTCCTGGATGTTAGACGGACGAATAGAAAATTATATATGTGTATATTTCAAAGACTATTGGGATGATATCGAAGAATTTTTAGTCCACGCAGTATTTCACATTAATTTTCATTGGGTATTTCATTTAATCTTTCTCCTTGGAATTCGAAGTTATCGAAACATTGGATTATTCTGTAATGAGCTAATTACAAAACGCATAGAGGGTGTACAATTTTTAATGATGAAATATTTTTTTGAAATAAAACAACTAAAATATTCAGTGGTTTAATAAAATTTTACTTTCTTTGAAGTATAATTGCAAAAATATTTTTCTCCTGAAACGTGAAAAGAAATAGGTTTAGGGTATGGTAGAACCTTAAGATTATACGTTAGGCTAGAGACCACGATGAACATTATTGTACGTGGTACGAGAGAGTTAGAATGTTCTGAGAAGATGATTTATAATTCAATAATACGAGATCATAGATTTATCATCATTATCATCATTGCCAAGACATGAATACAGACGCACGGGATAATAGTGTCGAGAAATTATATCGGACTTTTTTAGTTCAACGGAAATGTATACCGTGTGTCGTTTTGATCTCAGCCGAAACACGGCCATATTTTCAGCACGTGCGAAAAACGATCATCCAAACGTTCTAAGTGCCATTTGTAAACTACTCAAGAGCCACAGTTCCGTAACGACCAAATAAAGGGAACCAGTATAAAGTGAGCTTCTTGATTTTCACACTTTGTTCCACTATTCCAGATCCAGGGTGCCATTGACACAATAGAATACCCTTTTTATCCTCAGGAAAAACATTTGCAATATAAACTTGACGCCCGTTAGTGCGACAGAAATAACTGATATCAATTTTCGAGAGTGTAGTAAGAATCAAATTGATAAAATGAACTCATTGGCGACGAAAAATAATTGTTTTGTAAGGCATTTATTATTTTGTGTCGTCGATCGATGCTGCGTTCGTTCTATTAGTTTTATTTTTACTACACTCTCGAAATTTGATTTTAGTTATTTTTGTCGCGCTCAAGTTCTCATCACGTCAAGTTTACATCGTAAATGTTTTTGAGGATATTAATATTTTTTGTTTTATTCGTTTAACACCTAATAATTGTATTTTGTTAATACTTGCCAGTTTTTGCAAAATATAAAAATATATTCGTTTATTTAGTACTATGACAAAGATAATATGTAAAAATTGGCACAATAACGCCATCTCTCGGTGTAAAAATGAAAAACCAAAATTTATTTGTATTCCTGTAAATAAGGCTTTTTAGTACACTGCCTGTTTTCGCAAACTGGACAGTCTGTCAATCGCCTTTATAAAACAAATATTTTTGCACAAAAAAACGATAAAAAAATGCAAATTTCTTTTTACATTCTTCGTCAGCCTACTGTTATTCTCAAGGCGCCAATAAATTAATTGCCATTCGATATTCCTTAATTGGTTTAAATTTGAGGTGAATTTTTGTATACAGTGTTTTAGTGGCCGAATTATTATAAAGCAGCTGTTAAATTAGCGAAGTTACTACTACCACAGTTTTAATTAAGCGGGTTTCAGGTGTACAAAACAATCTAATCTCCGTATCTTATATCAAATTACAACTCCATCAGTAATGTCTTTCGAGCTAGACAACAGTAAACTCTCGTTAATCCAGTCTTTATTATTGACAGAATATATTTCTCTGTTACTGCGGCATTATAAAACTCTTTGTCTCTTTTATACGAGTTCCAATCGCGTGAATTGAAAATGATTAAGATCATGTTTAGCATTGAGCTTGAGGTTTAATCAAAATCAGTCGGGTCGTTCTTGAATGATGCTGTTATAAGTGAACAAGAATTCTGGAAACACGTTTTCACACCGTCATAAAAATAAAATTAAAAAAAAACGAAACGAAATTACAGACAAAAATCCCGTTATTATTTTATCTGCTAATTCATATTTACTCCTATTTTAATATTTTACTAGTTGAAATCAGTTCTGGCTACAGAAGATAATCATAGTAGGCCGAATCGAATCTCGAGCTGGTGAAAATATTTTTTTAAATATTGCCTGACCGCATTATGTGGACCTAGTAGCCATTAATATTTTTATTAATATAATGAAAATCAATACTTTCTCCAGTTCTGGGATTAATACTCGGGAATTAGATATTGTCATATAAACATTAGTAGGATTTCTATGGTCTTAGCTATTCCCAAATATGAGAATATACCCAAACACCTTAACTGTCGAACGTCTATAATCTGTGTATTGACACACGCGAATATTACTCTGAAGGATTAGCGATTAGCTGACCTATGTTGAATCTTTCTGACTACATTTTAGAAAATGAAAACATTAAATTTAAATATAGCTAGATAATGACATTATTAAACGGATGCATAATGCGCGTAAATCGAGAGTGTACTATATTAATAGTCGAACAGTCAGCTTGGCTGCGTTTTATAATAAGACGTCGAACCATGGAGAGACGAAGAGAAAAAGTTAACTGCTTTACACACGGTGCTACAGTTTGAGGACAAGTTTTTGACTCTTGACTTTCGTTATTCCATGAATAAATTAACATCCATCCATCCTTTATTCTGTAGAAAATAATACTTAATCAAGGATAAATCTTTAATTGACTGTTCTTAAAATATATACCGTTTAACACCTGTATTACATATTCGTGCGTGTGTCTTTTACGCACGTCCGGAGTCCGATTTTAGCAGACGAAACACTGATACAGTTTGAATGTTGTCTTGTGTCCTGAATGACCATCTTATTAACAGGAATCATTAATGTATAATTCACACGTGTGTCAGAGTGTCTTTCCTGAGCGTTCTGAGTTCGGTTTTAGCCGATGAAAAGCTGATGCATTTGTCCAGTATATTGTGATAGCCGAAGAATTTGTAACGGCTGGGTTCGTGCTGGGCCCTTAAACTATTTTTTTTTTTTAATTTAATGTACAACAGTTTCTGTTAGAAATGTATATTAATAATTCGAACAATTATTACAGTATTTTTAATGTAGTATTTTAAACGTATTTTAATGGTGGCAAGTTTCACTTCGCCACAAATTGTTGTAACATGAAGATACTTAGTCAAAAATTTCGAAAAACGAATGTAAGAATAAGTGATTTCTTCAGTAATGGTTGGAAAAAAAAACAGCTATCGTCGTCTAGTAATCCCCTTAATTCGGTTGTGTGTAGGACGCAGAAATGACGGTTCGATTTTGGTGGAAATTACAACTTAAGATCGATCACATTTAGAACTTAGACTACATGCCATATTTGTGGAATTTCAGTTTCGAGAGGAGAATATGATAGACCTGTGTTCTTAACTTCAGATTTGAAAGAGACATTACCCAAAATCTCGTTCTTAATAGAAGTTTTACTTGGAATATTATTTTTGCCGTATCGTTTATTCAGATTTACCAGTTCATTTGTCAAATTTGCAACCAAACCTTCGTATAGGTAAACTTTGACGCCAAAGCCTTACTGATCTTTCGTGGGAATTCGGAAGCACATGTAAAGTGGAGTCGTGTTAAGGCTGTCGGAACGCTCTGAATTTAAGCCGAAAATAGGACTTCGGGGCTGATAGCTGATTGCAGACTTGTTCCTCAACATTTTGCAAAAAGTCTTTCTCTGTAAAGAAAATAAAGGACAAATCTATAGGTCTCTAATGGACTACTTTTGTAATTTATGTACGATTTACTAGAAAAAAGTTGGTATTAATTGTGTCAAAAACACACGTTTTCAATGTCATACTACGACCTTATTCGTAGTTATTTCACAAAATTGTTCCAACACAAACCTAAAGTGACTCTTTCTTTCTCGGAAAAGTTTTTTAAATCTTAAAAATATTTCCAAAAATTAGAGTAATCAATTGACAGCGGCACCCTTGCAATAACATTTTTTAGCCTCGGCGTTGGCACCAGCCAAAAATTGAAACGTGCGGATGATTTGAGCGAGACAAAGTTAAAGAAAGTCACACCCACAATATGTCTTTTGCCTACCTCGCCCCTTAAAGCTGGGTCTCAGCACAAACAAAATTCAGAGAGTTCCGACAGCCTTAAGCCTTGAGTAATTTGGCCTGGTGTCCAACTGGCGCGCGGTTGTCCGGTATATCGCATTTGCACTGTAGCTTCATTGTATACCAGCTCAGTGTGGCACCGGGCAAGCAAGCAACGGAGCACTCCGGTAAGTAAGACATTTCACTGTGTTGGATTGGTCTGTGAGATTCTTGGGTGGTCCAGCCCATCGCTTCTCGCATACACTCAGACAAAGTCTCTGCCCCTCAACTTCTTCTTCGTCGACGACACGTTTGTTCTCTTCAAAACTTCATCGACAACGCAGAATCGTTAAGTCTTTTCAACTGTTCACACACAGAAATCATCATAATATAGACATTACTTTGTGCAGAATACACATTGTTACTCGATTGTTTTGTTTTGTTTTTGACGATTTCGAACGAATACTAAACTCGTGTCGATCGCGGCTCAACAATCATAATATAGATATTATTGTGTGATTCTATTGTTTTGTGATGTGTGTATAACAATTGAAAGTTAAAACTTCAGTTGGTGCGGTTCCAAGCTTCGATAAATGAAGCAATTAACTTTGTTTGTCAACTGTTTTAATTTATAAAGCTGTTAATTAGAAGTGAGAAGTGTGTGACATATTATTCTTTTGTTTGTTTATGAATCTAATCAATCAGCAGCGCCAAAACAAAAGAACATTAATAAGAGTGAAGTGTCAAACTTGGTGATGCAAAACATACGTTTAAAAAAAGGGAGGGGTTTGACGTTTGAGAAGAAACGCGCACAAAAATGACTCAAAAATAATCACAGACCTCCGTGATTAAAGTATCAATGTAAAAAGAATGAAAATATAAATCAAAAATCAAATGACGGCAATGATTTTGCATATTTTAGTCAAGAAAGATCGATGGAGAGTGCTGGCAAATAATTTTGCACGCTTCGTATGAATTGATTTAATAATAGTGGGGAAAAAGTAGGGGTCATTGCATGAAATGTCTTCATCATCTTCGAGGTTATTAACGCCGAGTGGGGTTGTGATATCTACATTTGACATGCCGGTAATGTAGATATTATTCAAATGAGATTTGCATGTTTTGATGTGTTTCTGCAATTTTGTTTTATTATTATTATGACTATATACGTTTCTTAACGTGCAAATAACAATTATCTTTCTATTTAAACTATTAATTTTCTTCTCCGTGCAAAATTTTGACTGTTTTAAGTTTTTAAATGTCAGTTACTTTTAATTTAAACGTTTTTGTTGAATAAATCTAAAAACAGCATTGCTATAAACGCTGAAGAGTGCAGTTAAGTTCAATTGTCCAGCGTTTGTAACGTGCTACAGTTTCGCTGTAGACATTTAAAGATCAAATATTTCTGTGATAAATTATGGTGTTTGTGTAATTTATAAATTTATGTAACCAAACTAAAATTAAATAATCGCTTTAATATTTTCATGTGTACAAAAAAAATATTTTAAAATATGAAATCTGTAAGTTTAAGTTTGTGATATAAAGTGTATAAAGTTTAAAGAAATATACGAAATTGTTTGTGTTTTGTTTTAAACAAAAATGTCACGATCGTCATTTGTTGAAAGAAACAAAGAAATAAGCGGGGCAAGCGGCAACATCACCTGGCAGCATTTGACAGCACGTTCTCGGCCAGGCTAACAGGTAGAAACTCCCCTCGCTTTACCTTCTTTAATCTTTGCCTTCATCTCAGGATTAAAAAAACATACTTGCACCCTTCTAACATATTAACGGTAGTCACATTGTAAAGTGGTTTATGTTAGATCAAACTTTAAATTATATAAAGAGGAAAAGTTTGTTTGCGGCGGTTAAGGTAGTTGTCGTGGTACAATATTGTCAAAAAGTTATAGATTATACGTGCCACAAAAGTATACTAGCTTGTAGCTAAGTGATCCATAATTTGTACGCAAGACTGTACCCGTGGAAACGTAACCCATACAGTATTCATATGCATGGATACTTTTCTATAAATTGTTGAACTTTAAACCGTTATTTATAAATAATTAGACGGTAAAAAATGTTTTCTTATTTTTTTTAAACTCATAACAAATGCATTGAAAAACTGTCAGTTTTTGGAAAGTTTCTGATAGTTAGTTCTTTTTTTATAAATGAGAAATTGGTTCAGAACTACAGAGATCGTATACAATCAATGTTAATTATCCAATTTTTAATTGAATTTATCTCGGATTATATACGGTCGATCGACTTCAAATTTTCAGGGTAATTGCATTATCATGTCCTTAATAAGTATACAAAAATTAAGAATTTTCTGACGGTGTGCCTTAACCACGACAACTACCTTAATCCCAGAACATCTATATTAATAATTACGGTAGACTTGATTGAAATCTATCCAAAATTAATATTAATTTCGAATCGATAATAATATTCACAAAATTCGAATGCGCACGTTACTACAATATAATAATAACAATGGATGACTATATTATCTCACGTTATGAAAGTTTGCCCGTTTCTGTCAATAAAACAGTTCTATCCACACAAGTCGTTGATAAAGTTATTCATAAATGACGCTTCGATACGGTATACTAGATTAAAATTTATCGCAAATTACTATTCTCTTTGTCAGTAATTTAATTACTAAGATAAGCCAGTACTACCTAACTCACACGCTAATTGCAATTTAAAGATTGCATTCGCCCAGAATTTGACTCGAGCGAAGCCAGGTTTGCAGCTATTAGGTTATATATTAGTATTTTATGACAAAAGAGAGATGAGCAGTGAGCGAAAAATGTAAAACAAACTGTGGATCTCTCACGCGTTCTGTGAATTAAATTGGTGTAGATTGGCTAAACCATAGGAAGTATGGTGAGGTGATGTAAGAAATTTGTTGTTTTCGATTAAGAGCTAAACCGAAGCCCGATCTGAAAGCTGTGTTTATGTAATATTAGTAATGCTTTAGCGGCCCTTAGTTCTAGTTCATTAGCGTCTTTCTGTCTCGGTCAGTTCCTGATTTAACATTTCGCTTACCACTTTTGGAACTTTGATCATATCGCCGAAAGAAAAAACCCCTATCCGTTTAGATTCGACTTATGTTAGAAATATTATTAATGTCATTATAGAGATAAATTGTTAAAAAATTAAATGCCAAGAAATTAATTTAAATATACACGAAACCTGAACAGACTGGGTAACGTTTTTTTGGGTTTCCAGTTTATTTAGAATCAAAAAATGAAAAATCGAAAACAATTATTACCAAAAATTCGGCATGAGCCACTTTGCTCTTCCAACCATTACGCTATAGTCCTAAGAAATGTAATAAATGAAATACGATGCTTAAAAAAATGGTTCCACAAAAATTTGTCATTATTTCATGAAATTTTATTATACCGTTTTTCATTTGTATGTTTTCAATTTGCCCTACACTAACCTAAAAATTAAAAATATAGATTTGTGTGTGACCCAGACAAACCTAGCCATTGGTGGCCTTAAACAAATAAAAAAAACTTGGAACGTGTCGCTTTCGTATTAGACGTTTTTCGTAACGCGTTTTATATAATCTAAAAACACCCGGTATAATCTAAAAACACCCGGTATCACCGTATACCAGTATACATTATACGTCTTACGGTTTTTCGTGACACATGTGTCTTACGGTTTTTCGTGACATGTTACATTTTTTCTCGGCTAGGTCCCCTCGCCAACCCGCTATAAGGAACTTCGTTCCAATAATGTGTTTACCACAACCTCCAAGTTGACATCTTTTTATTTAAATTAAAAATGCAAAAATTTCGATTTTCAGTTTTCGATAATGGTGATTTTTTTTATATGACCATCGGCAACGATTTTGTGGTAAAATAATTTAAATCAAATCAGCAAATCATTAATAAAGATCTTATATAGTTGTATTATGAAAAAATAAATTAAGTATCACAACCTCCTCTACCTTAATTTAAAAAAGTTATGGCACAAGCTGTTCTATAGGTAGATTTAGAGGCCCGGGGACAAGATATGCTGATACATAAGAAATTGTATCCTTTGGTATTTTTATTAGATTGGGACATAATTTGTTACACCATTTCAATGTTGCGGTCTGACGTATAAAACCTGACCGTAGTCGGTATCATCATTATTATACGAGACATGTTCATTAATTTGGTTTCAACTAGTGTTGAATTTATTTTCAAGTTGTTCTTTTTTCACGTCAAATAATCAAGTTAGCTTTTAGAGTCTGCAGTAAACTGCTTTGGACAGGCGGTGAATACACTTTTATGAGATTATGTGATTCTTTTTAAGTGATCTAATGTTTGGAATTTTATGTGGTCGTTCAGGGTTGTCAAAGCCAGTTATAGAAAAGCATTTTATAATGTCTGAACATATTAATCAACACGAATTCGTTGTTGAACTTTTTGAAATGAAATTTCTTGAGGCACGCGAGGTAGGCGTGATTCCGATCGTGCAGTGAAACGAAAGAGCGCGACGGAAGTAGTGGTTTGTGTAAGGGGAAAGGAATACAACCGCGGTACTAGTATTATAGAGCCATTAGTTACGTAGCTAACAGATGGCATTAAAAAATTAATGAAAAAGCACATCTTCCGTTCCATTAAATTATCCTAGATTGCGGTTACTTAAAAGTTTGTGTTGTTTCTATTGCATGTGAACGAGAGAGGGCGCGAAAATATACCGATGAATGAGAGAGAGAGAGAGAGAGTTTATCCAAATTTGATAGTGTCAGTATCTAAATTTTATTTAAAACCGAAACAAGATACAAGTGTTTGTACGATTTCAAAAAATAGCAGTAAAGTTGTTTTGGTATATTTGAGGATTATCGCACCCTTAGTTATTTTAAAAAAGGCGTTAAAATTAATCGAATTCGTTTTATTTAGATTCTAAACCCTGATGAAATAGGTCGTCAGGAAATTTGAACAGATCTATATATAAAGGTTATTATCTCATAATGAGGTTGGACTTTGTTTGCTTTGGCAAAGTTCAATTGGACATCAGTCACTCAGTGCTAATGTCAGTGAAGAACATGGTAAAACCTCGTATATGCGAACAGTGGATGTACCGTTATCCGCTCGCGAAGACAGTTTCCTGTAGTTTTTGCTCTATTTATTTCAATAATAAGTTTCTGGTGAAATGTCATCTGCATATCAAATTAACGAAAACGTAGAAGTGTGTCCACCCTGACTAGTAATTGTAAAACTATAATTCTTAAAATTTATAGTTTCAAACAGATCTAAAAAACACGCTTATGTTAACACACTAAAAAATTATATTCTTCCTCTTCTATAACGTTTAGAAGCATAAGACACTCACTGTACTTGTAGTGCATTGATATTATTAGTGTATTTGCCATATGGCAACATACACTATTGGCGTCGGTCGGATGGCGGGACCTAGGGGTCGGACCAAAATTTCTCGACGTTTCATAACCTCCTAAACACTTTGGCACCATTTTTAAAAATGTTTATATATATATGTATATATATATTTATATATATATACTATATATATATATATATATATATATATATATATATATATATATATATATATATATATATATATATATATATATATATATGCGTATATATATATGTGTGTGCGGGCAATAACTTTCGAAAGAGTTAATTGATTTTAATGAAATTTGGCCCACATGTTGAAATCCATCACCGCAAGAAGCCTATTTAAAATGGGCGTAATCGGACCATTTTAAGGGTAGTTTTTAGGGGTTGAAAAACGTTTTTTGGCCCCAAAATACCGAAAAAATTCTCAGAATCGTTTCAAAATTGACATTTAACCCTCTAGTAGTAATTAAAAAGTGTCCCTAAAATTTTAATAAAATCGGCCCGACAGGACCGGACTTACAAATTTTATGAAAACACTACTTTGCAGATAGTGAATTATTTACTGAAAGTTGTATATAATTTAGTATGGAAGTTCGATTGATAATAATATTGCAATTAAGAAAAAAAATGTTATTTTAAGGGGTGTATTAAGGAAATTTTTTATTTTGCCCAAAAACCAACTTAAATTCGCATAATAAAGCCACCCTGCCTGTATAAGCAAATACACTATATTGTCGGCAGGGTTTTGGCACTGCGACCCGGGTTTTTTTTTAATTCTAAACGGTTAGAGATAAGTTTTCTTACTATACACACCGCCACTTCCACCGTATGTTTTTTATTTTCAATTTTAACTTGCTATATAAATATTAGTATAGCCAATATATCAAATATTCTAGTGTCATCAAAACTGCATACTACTGCAAAGTTTCACGTAAGTTGGACATTTCAAAGAGGGTGAAAATTGAGTTTCTAGATTAAAGCTAATAAAAACGTGTTAAAAATGATTACATGCATGTTAAGTGGTTTGAAAATAAAAAAAATGTGCTCATTTGCGGAATTTCACTGTATGATATAATCGCATTCTTTTGTTTTAATCGGAAATAGCGGTTTTTATTTACTGGAAATATAATATTACAATGTCATTTTATTCTATTAAAATGAATTCCAACTAATTTAAAGTAAATGGATCATTAGTAAATCATTCAAATCAAAAGTTAGACAACTTTTGTAAAGAACGGACTTCCTCTTTTTGAAAGTTCTTTGTACTTTGAAATTTTATAACAAATACTTAAATTTTAAATAACCTAATCTACTTACTCTGCAGAAAGTACAGAACGAGTTTTTTATAAAAGTTCCAGGAGACAGGTCCGCGAAATATCTTTTTATAACAAATGGTTAGTGACGACGTTAAAAGTAGTTTTAGCTTTGACTTTTACAATGGTTTTCATGATTATTCAGAGCTAAATGTACTTTTACTTTTGAAAGATGTACCAGAAATCGAGAGTAATCCAATAATTATCCATACGCTACTTGTGCAGTTTACAGTTGATTTAGTAAATTATTTATTAGGCAAAGTTTTTGTGATCACCCTACCCTTTTTTGGCGTGATACTCATCATGACAGTTTTTGTTGCGACTTAGAATCATTATCTTATAGTTTGTTTTTTTTAGCTTAAAACGTGAGTATAATCTGGTATATCAAGTAGTCTGAATTTACGAAATTACTCTTTTCCTGCCACATAAATATGGTAGATGAGAATCAATATCTATATTAGAACATGTCCAAAAAAGAGGAATGAATCCCATATCTATGATAGCCTTAAGAAACAACTGTATTAAACAAAAGACGGCGCAATAAGTATGCGCATGATCGGGAAATACGTGTTATGGTTAAGACGCTTCTAATGCATTTGTTTTGACTTTTGATGACTTCATTATTCATCGTTCATTCGAACTGTAGTTTATTCCTTTCTAAGACGTTTTAAGAAGATTCCTTCCAACTCTATTCTCTATCTTTTTTATGCGCATTGTCTTATGCTATTTTTGTAACTTTTGCTCGCAGCTTCACTTGCATGAAAGATTTTGACCGGAACTCTATTGTAACCCAAAAGTACCATATATTCTAAGATTTAATACCAATTGATAGTATATCAAGTTTCTTCAAAAGCATCAATCTAATTAGGATCTGATCATGTTTCTTTGGAATGACGGATCTAGTCTTACCATATATTCAACATTTTTTGGAACTGGAGATTACCAACACATGTTTCACGGTAGATCTATTAAATCTTCTTCAACTGGTACTTGCTAGAGAGTTGACATTTGAAATAGTTTTGCAATAAATTCGAATTAATTAGAATAGCAAAAGAAGATATTGGCTTGGTTAGTGCCATCAACTTATATAAGAGTCGCATTTGTATCCCATTCAATATTTGGATAACTCTTGTCCGAGTCTTCTCTTGAAAGCCCGACCAACATAATATCTCTCCAGCTGATACGATCTTCTACGAGATGGTGTAATTTATTTAGAGCCACGGGGTTATTTTTATGGCTAAACATTTCTTTTATCCCGCTGCCTTCTTGCACCGGTCTATTCTCTCACTCCCTCTTATTTACGCATTCTATTTTGTTCTTTGTTTGTTAACTTGAGAACTCGTACATCTCTAGTCGCAAGACGGAATGGCGTATTTCCAATTTTACGGTTTAATCTTCCCTGGGTGATGCTTCTAAACTTAGACCGTCCGCATACGAGGCAACATGAAAGCAATTGAAATCACTAGGTGATGTTGGCGATGATGTGAGATCAAAGTGATATCGGTAATCTGAGCAAGGCAACATTTTAGACAGTCAACTTGTACATTTCAAAGCGAAGTAGGTGCATTTTCGATTTTTCACTTTTGGATGAATGTAAACAAATCTGACAGACCAGCTTTCAAAGAAGAATCTGTGCTCTTTATGTTTCTATTGCAGTCAATATTAATAACAATGTAAGTTTATTAGAACTTAGCAATCGTAAATATCAATTTATAAAGATCCTTTAAAATTACTTCAATGATTATATTTAATACAATTTGATTACGCAAATCGAATATATCGCCGATAGATATTGCCCTGTTGGTGGATCACTACTTTACCTAGGAAGCGACAAGGAAGGGATATCGTATCGCTGTTGAATTGCTTTCGCGTTGCCTCGTGTGCGGCCATCCTTAGGTTTAATATTCTGTGTTGAGTGCGTGGATTATTAAAAGAGTTCCGTTTCGATTGAAAAGGATCCATCAAGTGCTTGGATTTTTGAAGCGGTTATTAATTATGGGGGAATCGCAAATAGAAAGAAATTAAACCATTAACGGCCGTTTTAAATCTAAGGATATAACTGTTTTGCGAAGTTATTTAGAATATAAGATGTATGAATTTTATTCGACTTGTCATTTATAACATGTTGTAGCTTAGGACATGTGTGATGAGACTGATGTTTCTTGTTTAATAGATGAGCTACGTCAACTGAATAATGCTAGTAAGTTTTTCTCAAATACGGTTAAAACATTTTTTGCAAAATATAGTTAGAAATTATGAGATTTAAAAACGTCGACATAATCCACTTTGTCTGGTGGTCACAGATATATTTATATGAAATGATTTCTACATTGGCGACTCGTCAATTAGTACACTGAAACGATGTATTTACGTATGCAAATGATGTATTTTTTTTGGACCAGAATGTAACTTGTATCTTGTACTATCGTATGTCTTTGACACTTAGAAGTTGTTAACACATAATTTATGGTGTCAAGATTACAAATGAGGATCTTGTTAATTTTTTAAGACAAAAAATATCAATTACTAAACCGATTTTGCTGACGTTTATAAAAAAAAACCTATACGTTCAAGTTCTAATGAAGGAAATCAGTAAATTATTATTGTTCATAAGAAATGTTTTTTAAAGCCGGTGTCAAAATTTAATTGGCCGATAATTACAATAAATGTTTTCAATAAAACGTTTTATTCGTTCCAAAGAGAGTTCATCAAACAGTAGTTAAATAAGTAATTGATATTATGCAAGAGCTTGAGTATAACTGAACATGTGGCATTGTTTATATGGCGTTCTAATGACTCCTTTATTATGTCACCAGTTCTCAGGTTCCTGCCCAAGGACTGATAAATGAATCAGTTCGATTTTCAGTGTATTATTAGAAGAATATGAATAGGTACTAGACCCAAACATATCTGGATGTCGGTGGTTAATTATATATAAGCAATTTGTAATAACGAGCGGACCTGTGCGAATACTTCGCACCGTTAGTGGTCAGTTACGTAAAATAATAGGGTGGAAATAAATTTTATTCTATATTGTATTCAGAGACTTCAGCGCCACTGCGTCACTCAATATTACCGACAACTGTTGAAATAAACAGTTTGCCTCGAGATGGCGACATTTGTTTTAATTTATCTAATTCTATTCAGACTTCAGCGGCACTACGCGTCATATTACCGACAACTGTTAAAATTGTTAAATTGTAATTTTTTTGATGAAAGCAATAATTTTAAGATATTAACTTAGTTTTCGGAGATAAGGGGGAGAATGCTCGATTTTCATATATTTTCTTTAATATTCTTTAATCTATATCTTTTATAAAAATATTTTTGTATTCCTCATAATGAGCTCTTTCAATTGATGTCACGTGATGCACTTGAAAAATGTATTTTTTTTTAATTTTCAAATTTGGCTCTCGAAATCTAAATTCGTTTATTTACGCTGCACGTTCGTGATTGGGTTATCTAACTCTATATGTGTACCAAATTTCAACTTTTTTCGGTGAAAATAGGCTGTAACAGATGGAGAGACAGACATCCAGACATAATAGTGATCCAATCAGGATTCTATTCTTTCATCGGAACCGTAAAAACGGTAGAAAACAAATATGAATACAGAAGGATGACTCCTGATGGTCAGCTAAGCAATTATAAAGGGCAGTTTTATAATTCTATAGTAGGTTGACTCTAAATTAAACAATTAATTAGAGCGATTCTGATCCTTTGCCACGGATTTTTATCTAAACTTTCTCCAACACAATACTATAGTATCATATATATTAATACGTTAAGGTTAAGACGTTTGCCTCCCTTTTTCGAAAAAACCACACAATTGCTCCACATAAATTTTATATCATTTTATAGATAATTGCTTGCTCTGCCGACATCAACAACTAAAAAATTTATTATTGCTTTTGTTTTTGTAAATTTATTAATTATTAAAATTATGTATATATATAAATATACATTAAGACACAATACAGCAATGCTGCCATCTGACGGCTTTGATTTTGAAACAACGTCAATATGATTGACGGTCGGTAACTCTTTTGTTCAATTTCAAATCAACTCACGTATGTATCAATACTTTTCATATAGTGGCGCTTTAGCTCAACGTTTTTGGTACTTGCGCCTCTATGTGACAATTTCAGTAAAATATATTTTTTTCTATCTGTCATCTGAGCTCTATAATGTAATACAATAAAAAGAAGAATGTTATAAAGAGTGTGAGAAATTAGAGACGAATTTTAGTGCGAATTATTCGCACAGGTACCGCTAGTTATTATTAAATGTTCTGTTCCGTTCTTCGGATAAAAGTAATAGCTTAAAAGGTATAGGGTTTGTAGCACGTGCCGCTTGTGATTTATTGAGTCCAGACTGAGACTCCAAGAGAGCACTCTTCTACAACTACACAACTTAACTAACCCAACCCACAACACACTGTTAAAAGAAAGACGCAGAGGAACGAGGCATTCGGTTGTTAGTTGTGTGTATGTTTATTATAGATATACGTATGGAACTTATTATGAAGTCGCGGTTCGACTCCGGGCCGTAACTTAATCTCTTCTGCCGTCGGACCGGTCGTATTATTCACGACTGCCGTCAGATTTATGTACCGACAGATCGGCAGATCATTTCTTTCTTTTAACTAAAGATAACCCTATAGATTACTACCCAAGGTAGTTGCGTGATTTTGATCTAGCAATGAACTATATTCGAATCTCTCAAATCATCAATTTAAAATATGGTAACGGGATATTTGTCTCTTCGGGTATTTGTTCTGGCAAATGGGAAAACATGTTTCCAAAAGTGTTGTCATTCAAGGATGGCTGAACCGATTCATTAACCTGGACCAGCGGTTCTCTTACTTTTTTGGTGACGGAACCCTTTGGAAACACTAGATATTTTACGGAGCCCTAAAATAAGCAAAATCTGGTTTCATATTCATTCTTCAATGAAAATCATACAAAAATACGTTCTTTACATAACACTGTATTGATTCCACTAGAAATTGATAAAATTGTTTAAATTCGCTTGCAGAAAACATTGTCAAAAAAATTGATTTGACAATCACCTTAGATTGTGACAATAACAGCTGTAGAATTTAAATTTCGATCAAAATGCATAGAAAAGGCTTGTTTAAAGTGGAAATTGTGCAAAAAACAATATTAAATACGTATACACAGTTTAAAATTTTTTTCGGTTGATTGATTATTTTTCGAACAGGATCTGTTTAAAATTCTACAATGCTTTTCTTATATGAGGAAATATATGCGTAGTCCAATCTAAGAACATTGTCAAACCAGATTTTTTCACAATGCTTTGTCCAACCCAGCATTAGTCAATAAATCTAGGAAGTTTTCTTGGGTCTTCTTCAATAATTTTAGACCGTATCCAAATTTTATTTAGTTCTTCTACTCACATTATTTAATTAAAAACGGTCAACAATTTTTGAGTGGCATTGCGTTCAGAACGGCCTGTTTAGTCTTTTCAAATTTTTTAAAGTCTTTTTTTTTAATTTGCCACGATAAAAAATTGCGATTCTTTAATTGAAGTAATTTAAGGTAGTTGTCGTGGTACAATATTGTCAAAAAGTTATAGATTATACGCGCCACAAAAGTATACTAGCTTGTAGCTAAGTGATCCATAATTTGTACGCAAGACCGTACCCGTAGAAACGTAACCTATACAGTATTCATATGCATGTATACTTTTCTATAAATTGTTGAACTTTAAACCGTTATTTATAAATAATTAGACGGTCAAAAAATGTTTTTATTTTTTTTTAAACTTATAACAAATGCATTGAAAGACTGTCAGTTTTTGGAAAGTTTCTGACAGTTAGTTCTTTTTTTATAAATAAGAAACTGGTTCAGAACTACAGAGATCGTATACAATCAATGATAATTATCCAATTTTTAATTGAATTTATCTCGGATTATATACGGTCGATCGACTTCAAATTTTCAGGGTAATTGTATTATCATATCCTTAATAAGTATACAAAAATTAAGAATTTTCTGACGGTATGCCTTAACCACGACAACTCCCTTAATTGAGACAATGTATAGTTTCAATACCACAATTGTCTACGTTATTAGTTTCTTACATCTTAGTTATGTTTAAAATAAGCGTGTATAATTAGAGCTTTCGATGTAGAGTGGTACCTATTAATTTTGAAAGAAGTTTAATTCACATAAAAAGGGCTCAGCCATATTATGAGAAATAATTAAAAATTGACATCAGAAAAGTAGTAAAACTAAAGCAAAATTCTGTTTTCTCACCCAACAATGCGCCAATTTTCTCAAGAACAACGCGACAAAATTCTACGCTTCGGAGATGTCGCTTCGAAACGCAGAAGTCGTGTTTGGTTCTCCATATGTCGTATTTTTAAATGATTTTACAACTGGAAATATTTTTGTGATTGATAATGATTATCCAAATTTGTATTGAGCAGGTTGTATTTCAAAAGAAACATTCTTAATTCCGTATTTGATTAAAACAACATTCCTAGTAAAAATTGCTTATTTAAAATAAAAAATTAAAATGTTAAGTAAAGTTATAAAAAATGTTGTTTTTTTAATATTATTATCTTTAAAAAAATTTCACACTAAACGTCTAAACACAAAATAAATTGTCGGGATTTTATACAACTTGACGGTTTTAGAATCTTAGTGTCCATAATAGAAAGCAATAAAAATAATAAATTCAACATATTATTACAACAATAAAAATTTTGTTGTCTAAACTAAGGTTGTCCAATTTCTCCGCAGAGACTAAACTGTTCTTCAAAATCATTGAATTTTATTCCTTTTTCGTATATGCCTATACATAATAACAAATATAAGAAAACGAAATTTAGTATAAAAAGGTCATTTGGTGGTGAAAGTTTGATTTTTTTTTTAGTTTTAAAAATATAACTTTATTGTTAACTAATAATCTTGTATTTTGAAATTCTTTATTCGATATAAGACATGTTTTTTGGACATCCTTGATAAAATCTCGCCTCAATCTAGAGTTGTTAATTGTTGTTGGATTTGAGACAACAATAAAGGTCTTCACGGATGTTGAAGAAGTTAAAAAAAAGCTCTTTTAATGTTTTAATGCCTTAAGTTGAAAAATAAAATAGTCAATAACATATTTTTTTTCAAAAATGATAGCGAACTGTTCATATAATGATGTAAAACGTCGGTATTTTATGGTCTGATCCCTAGGTCTCGCCAACCGACGCCTGCATATGGGCAAATAGTCATTATATATAGATTGGTACTAGGCCCGAATAAACTTAACAGATTACTTAAGTAAAAGAACCTGATCGTTTTAGATTTTTTAAAAATTTAGTTGGCTCTGAAGCTATGATTTCGCAAATGTAAATTATTATAGTATTGAAAAAAAAAACTAAACATTTATAACAAACCTGACTCAAATTAAGATATATTGTAGTTACGTATGATTGTTTGATAAATCAATAAACATAATACGATATCATCGGCTCTCAAACTTTGGATTTTCAAATACGTCTTTAGGGTTTTTTTATACAAATCTTTAAATACATCCTTATTTATTTATTTAAGGCTATCAGCGACCAAGGCTATCTAGGTCAATTATCATTTAATATTTTTAATTTATTATTATTTTTAATTAGAAACACATTTTATTTATCAAATTAATATTTTCACCAGTTCTCAAATTAGAATACGGTGAAGGTGAATAAAACACGGTTACACCTGTTTATGGTAGAAAAATGGATTTTTCAAAAATAAAAGTTCTAAACAGTTTGGTCACCGCTGCATTATACAGACATAATGTTATCAAATACCTATTTCTAGACAAGAAAATCTTTATATGCAGATTTTAGTCAATAAATTAAAGTATTATATGTTAAACGTCACCTGTAAATGTTCCAACAATAAAAAAGAATTTAATCCGCTGATTTGGAACCAAATTTGTACAACAATATCGTGAAATAGTAACTGTTTTTTGTTGTTTTTTTTTTCACTCATCAACTTTTTTGTGAAATATAAAACTTATGTTCTGTGTCCGGGGTCATTGGATCTGGAATGGATCCACAGAGATCAAAAGGTTGGCCTCACCGTTTTTACGAATTTATTAACATTTAGAATGCAATGTACGCAGGTAAATAAATTTTGTTTTACTTGTAATTCGAACAGCCAATAATTACCGGGTAGATAGTAAAATTTTGAGGTCCCAACAGCAACGTGTTCGAGGTCTCTTTCCAAAAAGTTTATTAACGTTTTTTTTAACAAAACATTAAAAATAAACAAATCCAGTTTTCTGTTTGGTTTCTTAAGACATCAGGCGCCCATGCGTGCGGTGATTCACCACCCTAGGAGAATTATAATAGAGTCCCAAAAATCTCAATTATCCCACTTCTGCATGTAAACCATAATGCTTCGAATCGCGAGTGATGTGGGCTAGTTTTTGACTTGTCACGTAGTATTTGTAATCTGAACCAGTTTCATTATTTGGATCTTGGAGAGAGAAATTTCAGTGTGAGAGAGAAAGAGAAAGTTCAGCAGTGCTGTCTGTTAATTGCAAGTTTAAATAGACTGCTTAAATTATTTAGCTGCACGGATCGGCTCCAACATTCCGCTTACTCTTCCTGAAGCCGTAACCAGGACTAGCAATGTCTGAGAAATTTACTGAAATACTTAATAATCCAAGCGGTGGACGTTAAAAATGGTTGTCATTTTATAGAAAATGGAAACTTTCATATAGTGAGTTCAGTTACTTGCCTAGGAAACGCTGCGAGAATCTGATTCGACAGTGGGAAATCACTTCCGGCTTTCATTTTGATGTTGTTTACTAGTCTCGTAGAGTTAGAGCTTTTATTTTTTTGGAATTTATTGGTTGGGAAGAGCTTTTTAAGAATATGTCTGATTGCCATCTTAAATAATGATCAAGCTTAAGGGCAACTCCTTTTTTCGTGTAATAACATGAAAAAAACCGAGTTCCCGTAATGTTTGATTAATTATTACTTGTAAGACAACAACCATATATATTTCTAAAAAGCTCTTATCGACCAACAAATTCATAAAAAAATTTGACACTATGGGACTAGTAACTAGGTACATCAAAATTAACATCGTAACTGGTGTTTCCCGCTGTCGGATCATAGTTCTCGCAGGCTTGCGTAGGCAAATGGTTGAAGTCACTAATAATATGTATTATCTTTTCTGAAATTTTCATCCTTTATAAAATTGAATCCAGTTTTTATGTCGGTCGTTTGAACTATAAAACAGACAAATCTATTAAATCAAATATATTTTCCTTATATAGTAATATGTATAATAATGTACTCGCATATTACACCTATAAGTACTATCTTCCAATGACTGTACCAGTTGTTAGTGGCCATAGGATATCGCAATAGCTTTTTAAATAATAAAAAAATAAGTCTTTCACAAAATTCAAAATTCAATCGGAACGAATTTTTCAAAAAAAATGACCAAAAATTCGAGCTAAACCAGTTTGCCGTATGGTCACAGACGTGCATTTTGTTTAATTTAACTGACATAACAATAAAATTCAAATTCATTGTTCAAAGAGTAATTGTAAATACTGCATTAGTTGAAAGACTGCGAAAACATTTTTTTTAAGTAATTAAAGTTTTAATGGATGAATAAACCTGTGTTCGATATTTTTATGTCCGTTTAGTTTCTTTAAATAACTTTATCATACTATAAAACAAACAAAACACCGCCCTTCTTTTGTTTTTAACGGAACCAATCACCTCTATTCTCGTATTACGTGAGAAATAAGTTGGTTGTTATTAGATTAGCGTATTTGCCATTTACTTATAGACAGGCACATGACATTGATCGTTGACCATAAAATTTAGAGTCTAGACCAGTATGTAATATGTATTTCTGAAAGTTTGACAAAATGTGGTAGACAGAGTTAACTAAGTCAAAGACAAGAGTCAGGCCAAACAACATTAAGAAAAAGAGCTAACAAGGACAAATAAGTTTTATCAAGATCGGTCCAGTGGTTTCTGAGATTTAACTACTTACATCAGAAAATATGGAGTGTTGGTACTTGACTGATTTTTTTCCATAAACATATTTTAACGTGTCGCTTTTATTAAAATAATAATATGCAAATTACATGTTATAATACTTCCAGTGCATTTAAGTGAAATGTGATATGTGTTAATTTTTGGTTAATAATTTTGCACTAACAGATGTAAACATATTTAAGATCTTAGTTGCAGACTTAATTAACGCCTCTGTTAAATGTTTAATATTTATATACATTAAAATTAATGCTCGCAAGGATGGGTAAATATTCTAAAATGAATGTCACAGTCGACCCTGCCGTATTATAAAAAAATATTTATTATTACAATTTACAGTAAATTGATTGCATATCTATTGTCGTAATGGATTACATTATACTACAAGCTGTGACATTATGTTTAAAACGAAACCAGCGAGTTTTAATATTTACGCGAGTCGTAATACCATTACGCACAAATATAATATATGATTTTTTTTATTTTTAACGGGAAATTGGACAACTCAAATATAGTTAAACTAAATAAAAAAATTGCGACGTTTCGTTAAATCTTTTTAACTTCTTCAGGCACAACTTTAACTAGTTAACCATAACATTAAGTTAAAAAGATTTAACGAAACGTCGCAATTTTTTTATTTAGTTTAACTATATTTGAATTGTTCAATTTCCCGTTAAAAAATAAAAAAAAACTTAGTAATTATAATCGACGTGAACAATATTGAGAATAATATATGGTATTATACTCGTACATAGAAATATACGGTATTTTTTTGTACAACCCTCTATAAAATAGTTACTTTTCATGCCTGTATAGTGGTTGTAAATGATCTTTTTTCGTACTAGTGGGTGAAGTAAAACCAGAGTAATTCGATTGTACCAATCCAATAGTAATATCTATGTCAATTGCCATTTAAACCCATATGAACAAAAGAGACAGCAAAGTAGACGTTGCCATCATAAACACATAATATGATTCCTGCAATATAGCCGAACTGAACTGTTAAAAATATTACAAATGCTCGTTTTGACAACGTTGCATAACGCACATAAAATACTGCATTACAATCTTGATACATAAACTACTAGTTTACCTGTACCTCCTATATAAAATATCTTTATTTTCAAAATTTCTAACAGTTCGCTTTTGAATAAACGCCACTTTTAATACTATAGGACTGTAAATGTTAATTAAAAAAAAAAAAAAAACTGAAAATAATTTAATACAGAATTAGTAAATTTTGTCTTACCGCGCTAGTGCGTAATGAGTCACTTTGCTCGCTTGAATAGATGCATGTAAAACAACTACTTTATAAGGTCTAGTGCAAAAATATATTTTTATCTTTTAAAAGTCGTATTAGAAACCCAGCTCAAGAGAGCTTAAATAAATTATTGTGGAGTGAAATGGTTGAGCACATTACCTACTAATTACGTTCCAAAAAATTGATATCGTGCGCCGTAAAATAAAACATAAAAAAGTGTTCTGCTTTAATAATGATGTTTTAGAATTTTAAAATGAATGTTCGTTTTATGTAAATTAACGAAGATAGGCCAATCAAAAACTTATTTACTTAATTTTATTATTAAAATGCTAATTATATGTGTATATTTATATATTTAAAATGCAAAATAAACTGTATAAAACTTATTTTGTATTCAGATAGGCATTTATAAATTTGAATATTATCCAATGCTTAGTCGTTGATAAATGAAGCTTGGGATATTCGAAATTTCATCAATTTAAGTTCTTAGAATAAGAAAAGACAGTGTAGAGAGAGAGCGAGAGAGAGATATTGCAGATTATAGACGCTTAATCTACAATCTCTCTCTGTCTTAATAAAACAATTGAGGTCTACGTTTTTGGTAAGTACTATCGGGAGATGTGTAACATGAAGATTTAAATACGCTGACAGCTGCACATAACCTCAAAAACTTTGACCAAAGAGCTTTTCCTCAATTCCGTAACAGACGAAAGACATGCTTCCGTGTTATTTCAACTATACTCATTCTAGAAGAAACATTTGGGCGGAGGGGGTGTCAGTAAAGATGCTTAGAATTAACAAAGTCGCGGCAGCTTAAAAAAAAATTAAATCAACATAAAAGTTAGAGAATCGTTTGTGCGTTTAATGTAATTCTTCATTTTTATAGTTTCGTATTTTAAATTTGAAAATAAGTTTTTAATTAGTGTTATCAACTGTTAACCATCGAGAGTTCTGCTAATTCCACCATCAAATGGGGGACATGAAAATGTTGTATTGTCAAGTTGTATGTCCGGTAAATTTCAAGTCGATCGGATGTTAAGTCAACATTGATCAAAACTGATTTACAAGATTTGACCCTATAACTATAAACAAATGCCGTTTAATAGAAAGGATTTTGTTTCATTTCTAGATGAACGAAGTGTAAGCTAGAGTTGTTTCGCACTGAAAGATGTGTAAAATAAAAATAAATACTCGGAGAGGTTTCGTGTTTCAAGACGATTTTTTATTTTATAAAAAAAATAACTTAGTCATTACTTTATCTATGAGTTAAAACATTATCTGTCAGTTAAAACATATGAGACCATAGAATTGATATTCTTTCAGATAAAGATATACAGTTTTAATGATATTTGGATAATAAAAATGCACCATCGTCGTAAAACAATGTAGGATACTACAACACATTGCATTGCTTCTTTTTAGGATTTCGTACCCAAAGGGTGCCAACGGAAACCCTATTACTAAGGCTCCGCTGTCTGTCAGTCACAGGGCTGTATCTTTTGAACCGTAATTCACTGGATATTACTATTAAAATGTTCTGTGACGTATTTTGACATTTAGTGTTTGTGGTAAAAAATGTGCCGAAAGTAGATAAAAATACTCTCATAACTTTTTTGGTAATCAAATAATTTAAAAAATCAAATTCCACGTTTTCTTCTTTCGTCAGCACCACAACAAATGAAATGTTTAAAAAATATATGTTTATGAAAACAAATAAAAAACAAACATACAATATATTGTGTGCTCACAGTCACTATATGCAGTTTAGTGTACACTACAGTGCATTATAATATAGTGTAGTGTATGGAACATGTTAAATATAGTGGGACACTCCCTCGTCCTTAATTGGTCTCGTCAGTGGTTGGATACCTGTGATCAAACTGTGATTACATTGGACCTTAGCGAACACTCGACGCCAGTGGCGTACGTTTACATTGCGAAAAAGGCACCCAAATTACGTATTTTATTTCTGTATTTAAATGTATTTTAATGTCTAAGCCATCTTCAGGTTGATGTATCTACTATTTTTTTTATAAAAAATATGGTGTCGTATTTTCGCTTTTATTAAAAATCTATAAAACCGGGATGATAGGTTAATAAGAGTTCCGTTTTTCCACATAACCTTAAAAAACGTCTGAGGTATAATACTCGCCGCGGTTCTAAAAGGTTCTGAAGCTAGTCACAAACAGCGTCGCAAATGCATGTTTTGGTTGTTTTGTAGGAAAGGAAGACTCCTACCACCTCCCAGTTACCGGAACAGTACGTGTACTCGTCGGTGATTGGTTAACGTTCGTTGTCTTGTCAATTGTCGCTTTCCCGGTATAAAGTACACTCTAGTACGCCATTATTGTTTCTTTGATTGTTCAAGATGCCTAATACGGTGATTCAGATGATAATTTGCCTGCTGAGAACCCCCAAAGTCCCACACCAAGTACGAGCAGGAAGTGCAAGAAATTACACCTTTAGATTAAAGAAAAATTAAAAATAATAATATAGCTCGAGTTTGTAGTTTTTCAACCGACTGTACCTGCGCAAGCCTCCATTTGCATCTAACTTCAGAGTCTTACAGATCCATGGCACTTACTATAGTTCCAATCGAAATGTAATACACATATAATTTCAAAAAAGGTGAATTGTGTTGACGCACTATCTACTTCAGACATATTAAACAGGACATAAGCTTAATTTTAAAACTCCGTTTTTATAGTTTAATTTATATACTGTTTGACTTATTTGAAGTTGACAGCAAAAGAAATATGACACGTCAACACAATTTCGTGACATTTAGAGTCCATAAAAGCGGTTGAATCGAGATGACTGGTTGTAATGAGGTTATGTACACACGATTTAACCGGTGTGAAGTTGACATCGAAAGAATGTGCGCCAATGAATGGCGCGTCAACACAATAAGCTAGTTGACACTGGCCGAGTGTAAATGCATAGGTTGCAACAAACGTCCTTACACGATGCTTAACATGTTCTGTTAATGGACCCTTATCACACTGGAGCGGTTGCTAATGATTGCACTCCACATACCCATTCCATTTCATTGACCCGTCTTCGTCACCTACTTTATCTGTGGGATGAACTAATCAAGTATTCACAACGCAGTGGTCATTATATCTAACGTTTTTTTTTTCGACTGGAATTTTTAATCGAAAAACAAAGACATTAGAATCAAATTAGCATGTGATCGAGCGAATGAGAGCGAATAAGTTCGGAAAGAGCCGGGTTCGCATCTCGATTAGGATAGATGTAACCATCATTTTTATCCCATAACATCAACGCTATAGAGTTTGACCAAACCAAAAAAAACTTTTTAATTGAAATCGAACTTTTGATTTTAGATAATGTGTTTATTTTTATAGAAAGATATATTTTATTTACCAAAATAAGTATTAAATCATGACCAAGCATTAATAACGTGGCGTAGTAAGACCTCGCTTAACGCTGCTCCGCTGAACGCTGTTTTAGTATTACGCGGTTTCTAAAAAAAGTTTAGCCACTATAACGTAAATTATGGATCAGTTTATACAAAATTATTCAAATGTTGATAGAAATTCAAAGGTAAGACGAAGTGTCATTGATTCAATATCTTGCTACTGACAGTAGCTGGCTGAACGAAACAGAAAAAGGCAAACGACTTTTGATGACTTTTTCTCAAAAAACAAAATATGTCAAATGAGAAACCTTCCTCGTCATAAACATAACTTCTTAGTCGAACTTTTTTTTTCATAAATTTTTTATAACATTAATTATGGATTAGATTATACAAAATGTTTCAAGTGTTGATAGAAGTTCAAAGGCAAGACGAAGTGTCATTGATGCAATAATTTGCTATCGAAACAGCTGGCTGAACGAAACAGAAAAGGGCAAACGACATTAGATGACTTCTTCACAAAAAACAAAATATGTCAAATGTGGAACCTTCCTCATCAGAAACATAACTTCTTGCTCAAACTTTTATTTGATTTGCATAAATGTTTTATGAACAGAAATCGATATTTGCAATATATAAATCTATGTTTATGTTTAAATTTCACACCTACTAAATCAGATCGGATACACTGCAGTGCCAAGCCGATCCGGTCCGATTTAAATTTCAAAATTGAAAGAATAATATTGCAACCTTTTCAGGATTAAGGCGATTTAGCAAAGGTTGATAATAATATATTAATCTCTATTATGACCAAATAGTCAAAGAATTCTAGTACGGGTCCAAGTACCGGGCCCGCACTCAATAATCTTATAATGACTTGCATCACATCTGCATCCGCGAAAGTTCCGCAACGACTGATGCGAATGGCAGACGTCTGCAACATTCCTATTCTGAATGCATGGATATAATAGGTTATGGATGAAACAGATTAAAATATTCGATAGTGCGCTAGTTTTATCATGTTCACTGCACCAGGAAATCATCGAAACTTGAAGCGTCTTGAAAATACGAACATGTAATGTTGACAGGCAGTTATTTTGAGATATCTAATTTACATATTGGTGACGAATTATTGACAGTTGTCCATTTGAACACCTGCTTTGCTTGTTTATTTTATTCAATGCTTAAAGCTAGGGATGTCAGTTCACTGGTTTATATACGATTTTATTGTGGAACAGTAGAACACTCATGCAATGCGTTTTCAACTTGCCGTGTGTTTTCAAACTTCTTCATTCCCAGTTTGTCATCAGAAAAAAACTTTATTAGTGTATTTGCCACAAGGCAACATACACTATTGGCGTCGGTCGGATGGCGGGACCTAGGGGTCGGACCAAAATTTCTCGACGTTTCATAACCTCCTAAACACGTTGGCACCATTTTTAAAAATGTTTATATATATATGTATATATATATATATATATATATACTATATATATATGTATTTATATATATATATATATATGTGTACGCGCGATAACTTTCGAAAGAGTTAATTGATTTCAACGAAATTTGGGCGACGTGTTGAAACCCATCACCGCAAGAAGCCTATTTAAAATGGGCCTAATCGGGCTATTTTAAGGGTAGTTTTTAGGGGTTGAAAACTGTTTTTGGGTCCCAAAATACCGAAAAAATTCTCCGAATCGTTTCAAAATTGAAATTTAACCCTCTGGTAGTGATTAAAAAGTGTCCCCACAATTTTAATAAAATCGGCCCGACAGGACCGGATTTACAAATTTTATGAAAACACTAGTTTGCAGATAGTGACTTATTTATTGAAGGGTGTATTTAATTCGGTGTAGACGTTAGATTGATAATAATATTACAATTAAGAAAAAAATGTTATTTTAGGGGGTGTATTAAGGGGTTAAATTTTTTATTTTGCCCAAAAACAAACTTAATTTCACATAATAAAAGTATAAAACCACACGGCCCTACACAAGCAAATACACTATATTGTCGGCAGGGTTTTGGCACTGCGACCCGGGTTTTTAAATTATTTGAGGTTAAAGGATGTCTAACGTATTTTTTCATTCATTTATGAGAGTGTAGGAGTAGAAGTAGGAAATAAAAAATTGACAATACGTGAGAAATATTGTTTTCAATTCAACATTTGCACCAAATTAAATGCAACCAGTAAGCAAATTTGTATGCGCAAACTAGTGTTTTCATAAAATTTGTAAGTCCGGTCCTATCAATCCGATTTTACTACAACTTCAGGGGCACCTTTTAATAGATACTATAAAGTTAAAATCCAATTTTGAATCAATTCCAAGAATTTTTTCGGTATCTTTGGACCCCAAAACACTTTTCAATCCCTAAGTACGCCTCTTAAAATTGGTCCGATTACACCAATTTTAAATAGGCTTCGTGCGGTGATGGATTCCAACATGTGGACAAAATTTCGTTTTAATCAATTAAGTCTGTCGAAAGTTATCGTGCTAACACACGCACACACATTTTCAAAAATGGTGCCAAGTTGCTTAGAATGATGTGAAACGACGAGAAAATTTGATCCGACCCTTAGGTCCCGCCATCCGACCGACACCAATAGTGTATGTGCCATTTGGCAAATACACTAACTATAAGATCTGTCGACGACCTTATTAAATACTCAGACGATTAAATTCAATTTTTAATTAGCGTTGGTGCGAGTGGTTTAATGAATCACACTATACAATATGTATGCATGCGTGTAATATCTTATTACAACAATCGACACATTGAGTAAACAATAATTGATGAGTTTGACAGCCACGGATAATTGACTTTTCTCTTATGCATGCCTACTTAGTATTTAAACACACATTGATTTTACTCTAATATTTGTCTTTCGACACAAACTTACATTCAAAAGGGAAAATTATTCTCCTTTTACCAACCATTCACACCTCGTCCTGGTGAGAAGAACGCGGATATTTAGACGTTTTAGCTTAGAAAAAGAACAAGAGACTTGTGAACTTTCAGATTCGAATATGAGGACGGCATGGGTCTAGTAATATTTCTATGTCTCCATAATATAACCTCAAAATGTGTGACCAGGGAGGGTAGAATATAGCTAACACACTATTTCAGTGACATATAGAAGACAGATATTTTGGTCAATTTTAAATAGTTCTAACACATTTTATTGAAAGAATGCGTATGGATTGCCACGCTAGTCGCATAATCTTAGTCAAGAAGTAAACTTTGTTCCATTCTCGTCGGGCGACCTTAGACCCCCGACTCACCACATCGCATCGTCTGTCAGCGCAATTACTTCTTTTTTGCTTAGCGTCCTTTCTGACTTTTTTTTTGCTTGGCTCCTAAGAGTTAAATAACCTATAACCTTCCTCAAGAATTGGACTTTCAAATGCAAAAAGAATTTTTCAAATCCGACTGACAGTTCCAGAGATTAGCGCGTTCAAACAAAAAAAAACTCTTCATCTTATATTAGTAAAGATGAAATCAGCAATTTTGTAGGAGATGCGTGCAAAAAATGAAGTACATATCTCGGCTGTGATGATATTTTGGTTCGTGTGACCTTTAAAATATGTTATCGCTCGGTGTAACATGACACTTACTCACTTAAAATTAACTTCACCACAACTTAGATACATAACCTACTATTATTTAGCAGTGCTTTAGAGACAAAAATATATTGATTAGTACTTTTCTTTGCTTTAGTCTGGGCTGTGTTTTTTTTATGGCTGTGTCGAGTTCAAATAGTTTATGTAAAAGTCAATAACTATAATGAATAAATCAATCGCGGATTGTTGTGCATGAAAAATGTCAATTTATTTGCTTGTAGAGTTCAGACATGCGTACAAGAGTGTTTAATTAAAAGAAAGTTGTGTACGTTCAAAACGTATTGTAAGTTATTTATCTTGACCGTTTATTTATGTAACTAATACTTACCTGTAATTGATTTTATCTATCTAAGATCAATCGATCGGAAAATAATAACGGACATGCGCACGTACGAAAAGTTAGAATAGTACAACTTGAAAATGTATTTTCTCTGTACGAAAGAACAGGAATTATCTAGTATCAGCAAATACCACTTACCAAAATAGTGCTGTTAAGGCTGTTGGAACGCTCTGAATTTAAGCCAAAAATAGAGCTTCGGCTGTCAACTTATTGTAGACTGATTCGTCAACATTCTGCAAAAATTCTTTCTCTATAAGGAAGATAAAGGACAAATCTAGGTCTCTAATGGACTACTTTTGTAATTTATGTACGATTTACTAGAAAAAATTTGGCATTATTTGTGCTAAAAAAACACACGTTTCCAATGTCACACTATGACCTTATTCGTACTTATTTCACAAAACTGTTCCATCACAAACCGAAAGTGACTCTTCCTGTTTCGGAAAAGTTTTTTAAATCTTCAAAATATTTCCAAAAATTAGAGTAATCAATTGACAGCGGCACCCTTGCAAAACATTTTTTTAGCCTAGTAGTTGGCACCAGCCAAAAATTGAAACGTGCGGATGATTTGAGCGAGACAGAGCTAAAGAAAGTCACATCCACAATATGTCTTTTGCCTAACTCGCCCCTTACCACTGGGTCTCAGCACAAACAAAATTCAGAGCGTTCCGACAGCCTTAACTTTTTTGATCTATCATTTTAAAAGCTTTTATATAACTTGGTTCCTCTGTCTGCTATAAATTTTGCAAGTCGATTTTGACGGACTTTCGGTCATCCGATAGGGTTGTAATTTTGGAGTGTAAGTTTCGATGACAATACGCTTTACCGATTTTATTAGGATTATGTAATTGAGCAATTTTAAAAATTAATGTTTTTTTCTAAATTAATGGACGTAAAATATCGAACAGTAGTAGCAAGCCCGCCTATAGGTATCCAAAAATAGTAGCTACTAGCGGCCCAGTCCGGCTTCGCCCGGGTGTAAATGTAATATTTAGGATATAAATGATGAGAATCATTATCATTAAATTCTCAACGTGTATTGAATTTGCGCGAATTCAATCGCTTTTATTTATGAATGTTCAAAAATCGAAGAAAAATCTTATTTCCCAAAAAGAAATTAAAAAAATTCTGTTGATCCGATTGAGCAATTTTAATAAATTAATGTTTTTTTCTAAATTAATGGACGTAAAATATCGAACAGTAGTAGCAAGCCCGCCTGTAGGTATCCAAAAATAGTAGCTACTAGCGGCCCAGTCCGGCTTCGCCCGGGTGTAAATGTAATATATAGGATATAAAAGATGAGAATCATTATCATTAAATTCTCAACGTGTATTGAATTTGCGCGAATTCAATCGCTTTTATTTATGAATGTTCAAAAATCGAAGAAACATCTTATTTCCCAAAAAGAAATTTAAAAAATTCTGTTGATCCGATCGCTACCAAACTTCAGAAGATCACCCGCTGGGCTAATCTAAAGATTGTCTGAAAATTTCATCAAAAATGGTCTACCCGTTTGCAGTCCACAGATTACATATACATCGTCTTTTATCTATATAGATTATTAAAATGTAAAAGTGGTTATTGTGACATAACGATAATAGTTGGACATATAGTATCGCAAAGTTTTTTGTAGTTATTGATATGTTCTTTAATATTGTAGAACATACTTTTGTTCTATCATCAATAGTTTCCGCAGAGCATGCGACGAAAGATTTTTTATGGCATTTTTTTTTACACCTTGGGTTACGTTACTAAATTTTTATTAAGGATCCCTAATATTTTCTAGCAATAAATATAGCCTATGTTATTCAGGGTGAATGTAGCTTTCTAATGGTGAAAGAATTTTTTAAATCGGCACAGTAGTTTTTGAGTTTATTCATTACAAACAAAAATACAAATCTTTCCTCTTTATAATATTAGTATGATGAGGTATTGGCATGATGACCGTATATCTCTTCTGGATGAATATGCCTCTAAGTTATCGAGCGTCGGTAATCTACATTGTTATTGCATTGCCAACAACCGCACTCTCCTAAAATGGCGTCCTTATAGATCTAAGGCACGTTTTTTCAAATTCTGGAGACATAAATAATTTTTTACACACCTCGCATAACCATGAAATTCCGTTTTTAATTTGTATATGATTATAATAAGCGTTTTTATCTTTTGACAAGTTGTCCACATTTAAAATAAGTTGTTCAAAATATGATAACATGTCATTTAATATTAATGTCACTGATTGAATGACATCGAATGAATCACTGCTCAAAATAAAAATACAAAACCAAAAACTACTTATAATATGGTGCATTCAAATAAAGTCGGTGCATTTATTTTAAAAGTGCACAAAGTCGACGTCGTATCTCGCAGCATTAAAAGCGCAACTTGTGTGACACGAGTTATATTTGGCGACATTTATCAAACATACTTTTAGTGGTGCGCGTTTTTTCTTAGACAGTAAAAAATAACGATTCACCATGAACGTACTTTATGCGCCGATTATTCCCCGTGCGTCATTCGCTATAGTTTTTCTCTAAATTTTACGTATGCATTAATTGAGTACGGTGGTTAATAGTTTGTCACTTCGTAACAAATTTAACTTCACATATTTTAAAGTGAGACAGACATTTAACAGTGCTGCTAATTTTAACACTAGCCATCAGAATAACGCCATAAATTAATAGTCGGTGGGTATTGTAGTACTTTGATATCTACCTATCAAAAATAAATATTTTGAGATACTCAAAAACGACTTTAAAAAATCGAGCCTACCGCTCTAGTATTCTTATAATCTTTATCAACCTCGTTATATGCCAGATTTTTCAAAAATTTGCTTTTCTGGCATCTACTTAGGTACTTAATCTATAAAAAAATAATCAGAGTGAGTAAAAATATTTTTTTTATATTTTCAAAGTCTGATTTTTTTAGCGATACTTTGCTACAAACTAATCTCTTTTCATTCTTTTGACCACGTGGCGGTGCTTTTTTTTAATGACTCCTGAAATATCTGTGGAATACATAATTTTATCCGCACTCTAAATTTGAATTCCCACCGACAGAATTTACAAGCTTTTGACAGACAAACGGTCAACGAATATAGGGTTCCGTTTTTTTACCATTTTGGTACGGAACACTAAAATAATTATTAAAACACTACAGAAGCTCAAATAAAATGGTAACATGTGCTAGTTTTTCGTAGTTTTTGATGTACACCCGGTATATTTGTTATTTTCGATAGATTTCTCTGTACAGTGATTTATGTATCCAGTCGTATATTGTAACTACAGATTGTGTTGCTTTGAGAACAGATTTCTGACTTAAGACATAAAATATGTCTGTCGGCCATCTGAAAATACACTACATACAAGCTGTTACAATCGCTTGTTTCATAAAAACAAAACACAATCAATGTTTATTTGCTGGCTTGGAAATGTTTGCAAACGCAATCGTCTCGATCCCTGCAACTCCGTGGCAAAAAAAAAAGATCTTTACGTCAATTTTAAGAACTCTGATTAAATTGTGGAAACTAATTACTAAGAATTTACCGTTTTGACGACATTATCTTACGGTTTATTTATAGTGAGGTCCTGTTGATCAAGATAATTTGGGGGTTTTGATATTAAATTGGATTTATTGCGCCCCTTGCGAAGACGGAACTAGCGTCCTCTTATGTCATAAAGTTCACACAAGGTTAAACTATAAAAACTAGAACTATAAGAGACAAACAGCGTATTTTTAACAAACGGTTTTTAAATGTGCTGTTTAAAATTTCCATTTTGTAATAATATAAATTTTAGTCTCCCGGCGTGTCTGCTTTGGGTGCTTCTGAGTTCTGGACCGAACCACTCCCGCCAACAACTTCTAGATACGGTGCTGCTTACCTCAATGTAATAAGTTTCTGGTGTGTCTTACGACAATATTATAAGCGAATGTACGAACGACAGGGAGTATTAACAGTCACATGAGCCATATTATCATCGCGCACGAGATACATATAGTATTTTTTGCACCTACCCCGTATAAAATAGCTGATTTGAATATAATTTTAAGAAAATTTGCAGTTTTGTTTTGAGCAAGTTTCACTTCCAGATGTAGGCGCGTTCAATTTTCATACTTTTACCATACAGGCATGAAAAGCAGCTATTTTGTAGGGGGTCGTGCATTAAAGACACTTAAAAAATTGTGGATAATAACTATGAAGGAGCGTTCATAATAATCAAAGATTATCCAATCCACAAGCAAACTTACGTTCAACGAAGGTTCCAGTTGGCATGATTGTTACAAGGTTATACATGCATAAGAAAAATGTGCCACGACTCTAAGAGGTTAATTTAAAGAGTTAATTTAAATAAATGTATAAATATGTACGTCTATAGATCAATGTGTGAAGTGACCGTTTCGTCTGTAACGAGGAAATAGTTTTGAAACTATTATCCCATTTTCTTTTTTTGTGTTACCCTGTATAAAACGGAAACAATAAAAATCAGTACGGCCGTTTATATGTACGGAGATTCATTTACATTTTATACATAGATAGTTCAAGATAGTTCACATATATTGGGTGTTTGATTTAACACGACATAAATATTGAATTCTTTTTCGCTAGAGTACTTTCACTCAATTAGGATGACCGACTTGTTTTACATTTTCTCTCACTGCTCATCTTCTTCTTATGTAGCAATAAAATTGCGTGATCGCAGGATCTGATAACATCTGATTGGTGGTTTGAAACTCAACACATCAGAACAACCAATCAGATGCTGGCCAGAGAGTAACAGAACATGTGTTGTTTACGTGATAACCCTATCTCTAATTGACAAGAAGTACACTTTTAAACAGTGAAAGAATTTTGTTTTACATTTTCTCTCACTGCTCATTTATTTTTTATGTAACAATTAAATTACGCGGTCGCAGTATGTAATAGCATCTGATAGGTCGTTTGAAATTCAACACATCAGAATGACCAGTCAGATGTTAGACCACAGATTAACAGAGCATGTGCTGTTTACATGATAGCCATATCTGTTGGAGGTGAAGACTATAGCCTGTGCCACTCGCGAAGGAGTAGACTTTTAAACAGTGAAATGATTTTTCACATCGGTTCAATAGTTTTTGAGTTTACCCGTCGCAAAAACAAAGCTTGTTCTTGATTAGTCAACAGAAATGTGTTAAAAGTATTGAAAATTGACCAAAATATCAATCTTCTGTATATGTCACTGAAAGAAGAACACTTAATAGTTTCATTAGAAGAATATAAAAGTTATCGTCTAAAAAGTATATGAATATTTTCTTTTTGGTTCAGGAAACGTGTGTTTAAGCGTGAACATATTCCTGGTGGTGATCTACATTTTATGAACACTCGGTATATATTTTATGCGTGTTTTTAGGTATAGATGTAAATATAACAGAAAACTTGGCATTACATAAATATTTAAAACATCCTTAAAAAACAGAAACATGTCAGAAAACGGTGTATGCGTCAGTTGTAATGTACATAATAAAATTACATAAAAAAACACGTCGAACTAACTACAAATATCTACGAGGGCTGGTCAATAAAAACCGTCCAAATTGATCAAACAAAAATCACCTGCAAACTGAACTCAGATGCTTCCATCACAAATTCATTCAGGCAAAGAGCCTGATGGAACGGCTTACTTGCTTGGCTTTAGATCAAACTATTGTGGATTCGAATCTCACATCCACTTATGGATGTTTTGTGATGTCGTGTCATTTAATTTCATGTGATTAGACGCTAATGATATTAATTTTCGAACAACTTCTACAATAAATAAAATAAAAGAAATCGAATGAGTAGGTACGAGTTTTTCCAACGACTTCTCGTCAAGAAATGGCAATAGCATAACCGGTCTTCTTGTTAAAGTTTTCCATGGTTTTCCTTCAATACTATTACATAGTTCACACAATATTCTAATTTCTTATGATTCCTCAACCATTTCTAGGCGAGACGCAGTAGAATGTTTCGTACTGCCTCTCGCCTAGAAATGGCAGTTCCATTACTGGTTATCTTGTTAAAGTTTTCCATGGTTTTCCTTCTATAATATTAAATAGTTCCTCGCACATTATTCTAATTTCCTATGATTTCTAAACCATTTCTAGACGAGAGTCAGTAGAATTTTTCCTATTGCCTCTCACCCAGAAATGGAAATTCCATTACTGGTCATCTTATTAAAGGTTTCCATGGTTTTTCTTCAATAATATTACATAGTTCACACATTCGAATTTGCTATGATTCCTCAACAATTTCTAGGCGAGAAGCAGTAGAATTTTTCGTGCTCCGTCTCGCTTAGAAATGACAATTTCAATACCGATCATCTTTTTGAAGTTTTCCATGATTTCCCTTAATAAATTCCAGATAAATATCGAGATGATTCCAGTTATAGTAGTTTACCTACCAATCTCCTACGCCACAAGGCTACCCACGTTATTGTAATTCCCTATAACTTTCGAGCTCGCACATAGTTATTTAAGTTGCGTTTCAATTTGAACGTGGCAAATAATAATAATAGTGCGAGTGGCGTCTCTCGAGAAAAGCACATCATTAGTATTTATTTCGGGAAGACTGGTTGCAAGGAAAAAAATGTGTGTATTTGCTGAATTATTGGCCAGCATTTTAAGACAGTTAAAATTGATATTATTATTTGAGGTTGATATGATGACATAAATTGTTTATTTCTTGGTAGACGCGGCTGTCGAAAGCCATAAAACTGACAGATTGTGGGCGATTATAGACATTGCGTAGTTTACTTGAAGATAAAGTTACTTGAACACAGTAAAACAATAATGAAACTCATTCTCTTGACATAGGCACTTTGACGCCCACGTGCATTGGAAACTGTACGATATAAATATATAGACGGAGAATGACCTTATAGGAAATAATTTTTATTGGTAAATGAACTTAGGCAGCCACAATTGTTTAGGAACTAATACTGTCGGGTCAGCTGTCATATTTATGAAATAATCAAGGTTTTTATAATAATTGTCATTGAAAATATAAACAGACCTCTCTCACATGGCAGAATATAATCAGATTGTTTTTTTTTTTAATATAAAGAGCGGATCTCCTTGAAAGGTGTCGTAGTTTTTGACGTCTTGTGTAATCTGATTAGTTTCAATTTTAGTCGCAAGATTGCTTTGCTGCCAAAAAGCGCACTGCTCGCCATTTTTAGCTCAAAAAATATGAATGACGGTAAAATAATAAGTATACCCAGTTAATAAAAATTTATTAATTTTTAATTTTAAATGTTTTACGGTCGTATTTTTGAAGTTACTAGCTATGAGAAAATTGGATTTGTTAAACTATCATATGAAGAACCTTTGAGGAAGCATTTTTAAGAAAGTTTTTTGGTTTACATAATATTGTAAGATTAAGATGCATTCTTGCCGATCACATTTTTCAAAATTTACTAAAAGAACTAATAAATGTAAATAGCGTCTGAAGATCGAAAATAACGACGGGAGATAAATTTGAGAAAGATTTCTACGATAGTACTTTTGAATCATGGTGGAAGTAACGTGACATTTTTTAGTTTTACATTGGAAGTATTATACTTGTGAGGTAGTGTGTAGCAAAATACAAAACAGTGATTACAATTATTTTTTACAAAATTTTAATGGCATCGATGAACATTTTTAGGACCTACTGTTCGATATATTGTAATTTCAAAATCTTTTCATAAGTGTATATATAACTAAGATGCAACTTAATTTGACTCTGTTGGGTTAAATAGATAGATATGGCAGTAATTCAATTATTGCACACAGTGGCTTAAGGATCATCGATACGCACGTTAAACAAATGCATCACGATTTATCTTGCAACAATTGCGCATGCGCTGTACGTACCTATTCTACACATAACCTCAACATAATGCATATTATCGCCGGTTAACATCACGAAGACATTTTATAAAAGGATAACTTAATTCAAACAACTCACGTTCAACGCGCATTTAACGGCCAATCAGTGAATCGAACGAGAAACAACTGAATTATTATAACGTATCTATATATATATTTAGTTTATTTATATGTAACGTAATGACCAGTAGCGCAGGCGATATTTTTTCTTATTTAGATATGGATGCCATTAAAAAATATATTTACACTGTATTTGAATTTTGAAGTTTAAATCCATACATCGCCGGTGCCAATAATGAGATAAGAAATTAACTAGCACTACTTTAATACTTTTATATAAAATACAGACGGGATTATTGTCTGTTTTTTTCATTTTTGCTGCGAGTTTTTGAGATATTTTGTATGAGAGCTGTATAGTTCAGTTCGGAAATTGTAGACACTGACTATTACTCGATTAATGAAGTAGCCAAACCAATAAGACAATGTAAAGCATACCCGACAACTGTGCCGCTTATGTTGTATTTTGAGACTATTATAAGTGTAGTCACTGTCTACAATTTCAAAACTGAATTAAATTATTTTAAAAACGGAAAATACGTTTTCAGAATACTTTTCTGTAAGTACTACTGTGCATCATTCAAGAACAGCTGAACCGATTTTGATAATATTAATATCGTATTTTTAAAATAGAGTTTTCCTCAAATTTGACACGAAGCCCCAAATAAAATCAAGCAATAATAATAATGCGCTTAGCATTTGCTAATATTCTACGCGTTTTGAACAGTCATCGGCTGCTTTTTTGTACACATTCTTGAATTTCTGTAGTTACACAACTTCTCACAAGAATATTTTGTAAGAAAATATGTAGCCAATAGTATATTCATCAGCGTTTCCCAAAATTTTTGACCGCGGCCCGGACCGAGGTTTTAAAATTTTTTGCGACTCTCCTTATGAAAAAAAAAAACGATTTGATTATAAAACAAATTTTATTTTTTAATACAAATCAAGTTATTTGTTTGATTATTTCATATACAAAAATTTACAATTTTTTTTCGTGACCTGGCAATTTTTTTCTACGACCCGGTGCCGAGTCGCGACTCACATTTTGGGAAACGTTGGACTATATTGTCTCTCAGAGATCCACGAAAGCTTAAAAAGCGATAAATGGGTTATTGTACTCGCTGTGGACGTAGTCGAACGTAAACAATATGCTGTGGAACAAAAAAAAACGGAATAAAGTGTTGCGGAAAAACAATAAAAAACTGGAATAAATAATTGCGAAATGAATCTGTCATTGCACTTGCACTGCTGCACTTAATAATGGCACGCCCATGGAATAAACAAATGACGATAATAACGTAGTACCCACTTGTTTCGTGTCGTCTCTCCATTATATCGCTTTTCAAACTGTTATGTGACACTGATTAAATGAAAAAACGAGTTCGACTGAACGAGCCATCGACGGTAGATGAGCATTTTTGCTTATAAAAGTGCGTTATAAATTTAGGTACTGCTGAAACTCGATACTTCGAACTTTAATCTGTTTTTATTGATAGAAAAAAGCACGATTTGATTTGTGATCCGCCTAGCGAGTTTAATGTGTGTTTGCTTATGTGGTTCTGCACCCCTGCACTTTCAAATACTGAACCGATTTTGATAAATAAAGTGTTGAAATGTTCAATTTAATTGCACAAATAACACAGTATATGGCAATTTTGATAAAAATAAAAATTCTGTTTAAATTTCAACGTGCCTCAAATATATTTTTTAAGTTTTAAAAAATATAATTTTCCAAACACCTGGCTAAGTTTTAGACCCGATTAAGAAATCTGACTTTTTTATTTTTCAACTCAAATACGAAATTTCAAGGTAGATATTAAATTTTCAAATTGCCTCAAGGATTTTTTATTGCACAAAATCTTAAAAATCGGTTAAGCCCCGCTACCCTTCAGCCAGGTCTGTGTTTTTGTATTCGGACATTACTGAAGATTTATTGTACCAATTTTCACAGTGCCTCAAATACCTACCCAAAAATGCTTAATAGCTCTCCTGCTATATAAATTGATTCGCTGAAGGAGCGACTAAATGTATAGTCACGAGGGTTGGTAATCTGTGTGAACGCGACCATTCAACCAGTCCGTTGTAGGCTGTAGCATAGGCAGTCAGTGCATCGTAATGAAGGCATACATAAAGCAACATGGGCATTAAATGAATGTGGGATGAGAATTGAGAACATGACATGCTACGATCAATATATGGGTACTTCATCTCCTTACTGTTTATCTATAACCGATTCTTTGATTATATTATTGTCGTCAGCTAGTCGTAAAGTTAGGTATTCCAGTTTTTAAACGTACACATTAATAGACTTTTAGGCACGCATTCTAGAAATAGCGTTGTTCAAAGACGCAGGAAGCAAATCGAGTCATTTTTCCAACAGACGTTTTTATACTGATTAGATCTAAATACGAAAATTACTGTCGTCAATTCACCGAGCTGGGTAGAGTAGTGGTACAGCACTAGACTCGCATTCGGGAGGTCCGGGTTCGATTCCCGGCGGGGGCAGGTGTGGCTGGGACTTTTTCCTACTGCCTTTCGCCGAGAAACGGTAATTCCTGTACCGGCCATCTTGATTGAGGTTTTCCATGGTTTCCCTCAATTAATTCCAGATAAATATCGAGATGGTTCCTTATTTGAGGCCATGGTCGATTACCTATCAAACTCCTAGTTCAAAAATTACTTACCTTATCCTAATTTCCTAAAATTCCTTCATTCGCCCATTGCTATTATATAAGTTGAAGTTTAAGAAATGTAAAATGAAAAATAGTAATGGTGCGAATGGCGTCTGTTATGACATAAAGTCGAGAAACGGACGTTAAACGCATTATTATTATTATTAATTCAAAATCTTTGTCGATCATTCTGTGGCGATAGTTTTGTCACGAAAAAGGAAATGATGGTTGACAAAGATTTAGATAACCTAAAATAAATCAGCTGTTTATTGGTCGTCATCTTTTTTACTTGAAAAGTTCAAACTGTTTGAAGGAAGAGGGCCAATTAATGGCACTATTCAGTAAAATAATTCTTAAAATTAACAACGCTGTTATGTCTCTATTTATCTTATGTGACGAAACATTAACAGTACAGTGAGACTGTAAAGAATAGCATGGGAGTCAGTTAAAAATTTGAAAATTTTACGACAAACCGGTCAGAAAGAATTTGTTACGAATTTTAAGATAAGAAATCAGTTGTTCCCTAGCCATGTTTATTTTTAGTGTATTTGCCATATGGCAACATACACTATTGGCATCGGTCGGATGGCGGGACCTAGGGGTCGGACCAAAATTTCTCGACGTTTCATAACCTCCTAAACACTTTGGCACCATTTTTAAAAATGTTTATATATATATATATATGTATATATATATATATATATATATATATATATATATATATGTGTGCGGGCAATAACTTTCGAAGGAGTTAATTGATTTTAACGAAATTTGGCCCACGTGTTCAAATCCATCACCGCAACAAGAAGCCTATTTAAAATGGGCGTTATCGGGCCATTTTAAGGGTAGTTTTTAGGGGTTGAAAAATGTTTTTGGGCCCCAAAATACCGAAACAATTCTCAGAATCGTTTCAAAATTGACATTTAACCCGTTAGTAGCAATTAAAAGTGCCCCTAAAATTTTAATAAAATCGGCTTAACAGGACTGGACTTACACATTTATTGAAAACACTAATTTGCAGATAGTGACTTATTTATTGAAGAGTGTATTTAATTCGGTGTAGACGTTAGATTGATAATAATATTACAATTAAGAAAAAAAATGTTATTTTAAGGGGTGTATTAAGGGGTTAAATTTTTTATTTTGCCCAAAAACAAACTTAATTTCACATAATAAAAGTATAAAACCTCACGGCCCTATACAAGCAAATACACTATATTGTCGGCAGGGTTTAGGCACTGCGACCCGGGTTTTTTGAAGTATAAGAAAGATAACGTAACTTCTTTTGATTTATCAAAACGAAATGGCAGAAATTATTTTGAGATTATTTTAATTTCTAACAGGAAAAGCAGCCATTTATGTTTCATAAAACTATTAGCTAAATATTCTTTTGTAAGAATCTGACTACGTACTAATATTTTGTGTGTATAATATATTTGAGACAGACGACGAAAATAGATGAGCGTCAGAAATAGGGCCGACGTCGCGGCATATATTTGTATAAAACAGACGCCGGACGCCATATAATACGTCAAAGAACGATGCTTTGCGTCTGAATGTTCCATTATTAACTGCAGATGATGAAGTTAATGCATTACGCGGCCACGCGCCATTAACAACACCCGAAATGAAGGATTGAACTAGTGAATTCTTTTAGCAAGATTCACAAACTGCAGTTTCATTTGATAATACCTTTTGCTATAATTGCTATATTATTTATCAAAGATGTTTTTGTCGGTATGAAAGATCTCCATTAATACTGTATCAAAATTAATGTTTGATACGCCATTTTGGAGACTATTTTTCTCTCTAATGACGAAAAATAAGTTATTATTGACTTTTTTTTTTGTTCTTGGTCGGCTCAAAAAAAGTGAGTCGGCTCTCACGGATCTTCTGTCGGAGTCGGCTCTTAAAACCGGTTCAGATCTGAGTTACACAACTCTAGTATGTCTCCTGATATATGATTGTTTTAGTATCATAAAATCAATCAATTTTGTGATTAAATTCTGCAATAGGTAATCCGTGTCAAATCCGAATCTAATTTTAATTAATAACTCTAACTGTTATTGAATGAACGCATAGTTGAACAAATATCCTTTGTTTCTTGTTTGATTGGTTAAACATACCATTTTACATGACTAAATTGTGTGCAACCAGAGCAATAAATATCAAACTATGTATTTGCGTGCTTTTCGTATAACAAGTGAACGCTATTGCAACAATAGCGCTGGACAAAAACAATAACAGCACAACGACCGAAACGAAAACTGTATAACCACAAAATTAAAATGATTTTTCAATTTCTTGCTATTATTGTCAATACGATCTATGGTCTGTCTTTGAGAATTTATTTATTTTTATTTTATTCAATCAAACTTGTCGAGTGTTTTAGCAGCGTTTACGGAGCTTACGAATGCGAGCACTAATTTAGAGAACTATTTAATATAGCTGTGTTTACTCGGTAGTTCTATAACGATTCGTAGAAACCGCATGAAAATCGGTTGAATTTAGTTCCCGCCAGTCTTCGTTTTCAGTCAGACACACAGTAGACAAATAATGGTTGACCCGCATTAATTATATCGGAACAAATAATGAACCGATTGTTATTAAACCCAACACATTGATAAAATTTCCTATCCATGATTGAAAGTCTCGTTGAAAATCGGTTCCTCGGTAGTCAAGTTTTTATGTAGGTACGTTATTTACCACGACATACGCTACAATTTTATTAATAGTAGAGATAAATGGTCTGTAATGTTCTGTGTACATTTGTACAGTGGCGCCTAACTGATTTTATTTTTCAATAAGAATAAAACAATGTCGCCGTTGATTGATTCGTTTTAATCGATTCTAAATCAATTAAAGTTACGTTGATTCGTTTATAAATGCAATTGCCCAGCTGATCGGTATCGGTGGCCACAAAACAAAATGACTCATTTTTAAACGGTTTTATTAGTGTATTTGCCATATGGCAACATACACTATTGGCGTTGGTCGGATGGCGGGACCTAGGGGTCGGACCAAAATTTCTCGACGTTTCATAACCTCCTAAACACTTTGGCACCATTTTTAAAAATGTTTATATATATATATATATATATATATATATGTGTACGCGCGATAACTTTCGAAAGAGTTAATTGATTTCAACGAAATTTGGGCCACGTGTTGAAATCCATCACCGCAAGAAGCCTATTTAAAATGGGCCTAATCGGGCTATTTTAAGGGTAGTTTTTAGGGGTTGAAAACTGTTTTTGGGCCCCAAAATACCGAAAAAATTCTCCGAATCGTTTCAAAATTGAAATTTAACCCTTTGGTAGTGATTAAAAAGTGTCCCCACAATTTTAATAAAAACGGCCCGACAGGACCGGATTTACAAATTTTATGAAAACACTAGTTTGCAGATAGTGACTTATTTATTGAAGGGTGTCTTTAATTCGGTGTAGACGTTAGATTGATAATAATATTACAATTAAGAAAAAAAATGTTATTTTAAGGGGTGTATTAAGGGGTTAAATTTTTTTTTTTGCCCAAAAACAAACTTAATTTCACATAATAAAAGTATAAAACCACACTGCCCTATACAAGCAAATACACTATATTGTCGGCAGGGTTTTGGCACTGCGACCCGGGGTTTTTTAGCTTGACCCCGGTATATTTGTTTACATAAAAGTAGCTTTGTTTCAAATCTTGCGACAGCTTTCTTATCTACTTCCCGTTAACCGATTGAGTTGAAATTTTGCACACGTGTGTAATTCCGATGACAATACATTATTATGGTAACTAGCTGACCAGCTCGATATTCCTCATGATGCAAACCAAAATTCTGTCAAGTGCCAGATCGAGTGAATTTTCTAAAGCCACGCTTTACGATTCGTTGAACTTTACGATTCATAAATTTTGATTGATTCGTTACAATCATGTAAAAATTGAAAGTCCCATTCATATACAGTAAGGGTCCAATTATCCGTATAACGCCAAATATTGCGATCAATCTGATGATAGAATTTACAAATTTTTTGAAATCATTACTACCAAAGATTACTATTTGGTACAGACATGAGAATTTTTTAATCTCACAGAAAATCTTCTGCTTAATGTTTGGCACATAAATGATAAAAATTAGGTCTTAATCCTTAAATTATATCTTCGTTTTATGAACGAATGACTGGGTTTTGTCAGAAGCGTTAATTTTAATCTAGCGGAACGACCTCATTACTGCTGATAATAGGAACTTTACTGTATTACGAAGTTAATTTGTTGATGAACAGTGAAAATGATGTGTCAGTCAGCGAGACGACCGGCTGTTTATTCAAAATTAGAGCCACACTCTTACTTTTTAACATCTGTTTTCAAAATTATACACAGAAAACCATTAACTCTAATTATTCACAAAAATAAATAATCTCGGGAAATAATGAAATATTTTATTTAAAAAATGTGGTGGGAGAAACGGGTCACACTTTAATTGCACTTAACTTTTTGTTTTGTTCCGATTTTTTAAAGAATTTGTAAACAATTGAACAACCCATACTTTAATAATCAACACTAATCTTAGATAAAATATAATATTATATATTAAGGTTACTGAATACCAGCTGTTCAATATGTACCCTTTTTCACTCGCATAGCTTTATCTTACAAGCAATTGGATGTGTGTGTGTGCATGTAAAAGGCACTTACTCACGTTTCGGAAATCTCTAATTTCTATGAAACATCTTGTTCAATAAAAATGATTATAGCGACGTCCCTTGCTTGGGACTTTTTCAAGCTTTATAACTATTAAATGTTTTGATCAAGTAGATATAAAAGTTAAAATACACATGTAAATATAAATTTGAGTTAAACAATTGTTCATTAAAAAGTTTGTAATGATTCCGTTTTTAAAAAATATTTTTACGGTTGATGTTCAAACTATTTTAATTACCAAGGACAAAATAGAAAAAAAAATCTTATTCAATGTTAATGCTTCAAAATAAATTAGAAATATGTACCATTCTTCCCATACGACTTCTAACAAAGTTTTTACAGTTTATCTGATAAACGATTTAAAATCAGATAAAAACAAGAAAATTATCATAAATTGCACACAAATTTTTGTACAGAAAAATTAAATTTGAAAAAAATTATTTAGCAAGCCAAATGTCAATAGTTTTGATATAAGTATGTAAAATGTTAGTTTGTTTTCCCTTAATTCGGAATCTCGTGACGCGCTGTAAAGAAATATTGACGACTGTTTTTTTATTCAATTTTTAGGTCATCAATTTGTCTTTTGAAATTTTTTAGCAGCAATTAAAATTTTGTGAAATTTGTCGCTTAATCATATCTAATAAAACAGCAATGAAATGAATTTTGCGAATACAGTTCGAAATTTCACGAGAGCATATTTTACAACCTGAATGAGGGATCTACCTTAAACAAACAAATGAAATAATTACGAAATAAATCTGTTATTGCGCATAAATGGAATTTCCCTTACTTGCGTGTTTTTTTGAGCATCTACGTTTTTTTTAGAAGTAATATTAATATGCTTTTGTTTTTTTGTTTTCAGGCTTGGCGGGGAGCTGCTGCATTCTCCATACAGGCTGCCGCCTTACATGGAGCATCTATACTCCTTGCAGCACGCCACTGCTGCGACAACAGCCGCTTCTATACACGGTCAGTAGAAAAATGATTTTAACAAAAGTGTCTTATTTTAAAATTAACAAAAAAAAATGATCCCAAATTTAATTTGCACTGATTTTTCACCCGGCACGTGGTAGAACATGATTAATAATAACAAGTAATAGGGATGTTGACTATTTTTGGGAAAATGTTTTAAATCGTGCATAAGTACCTAATATTGCCACAAATATTTCTTATTTTTATTTAAATACAACTCAAGCCTTAAAAATCATGTATTTTAAATCCCGTTTCAAATTTCGGACCAAAACGCCAATACGTAGTCGCGTGACGTCACATGTTCATATCAAAGGAGGGTCAAAAGTTTACACGGGAGCTACCATCCTATAGATGCGTATTCTGTGCTCATAAACGTTAGTAAACTGAGGTGATGAAAAGTTGTTTCGTAGTCGTTGCTATAGTTACATGTAATTTGACATTTCCGATGAACAAATAATAATAAATTACACACTAAATATTTACCAAACAATGAAGTTTTTTGACAGCGGCTGAACATATGACGTCATGCGCTCTGATTGGTGTCTGTTGTGACGTGACTTGAGAGTGATTTTATTAGGTTTTATTTATTAAATATTAATTAAATTCCTTAAAAATAAGGAAAAATATAGTGTTTTTTAGTATTTCTATCATAGAAACTACTACTTTTCGTTAAAATTATGTTTTTATTTTAATACAGTCAACATGCCTATTAAAAGTAGAAGTTTTAGTACTCCTGAGGATGGACTTATTGTCCGAAACGATCGTTGAGAAATAATTTAATAAGTATTTGTAGAATTTTCAAGTGTTTTATAATTACTTGTTATGATGCCAAATTGTTCAGGAGGGTATTAAACGTCGAGAAATTTTGGTCCGACCTCTACGTCCCACCATACGACCCACGCCATATTGCAAATGCATTAAAAAAAGCGTTTTTAGTAGTATGGGAAGACTTTTTTAAAGTACGCAAAACGCAAGGAGTGAAGATTTAGTGAGTGGATTTTTGTATCAGCAAAATATCACGTTCTATTTTTTGTTTTTTGATTTTGCTACGAAACGTTTGTGAATTCTGAGAGTATGCGGTATATATACGTATTTTTAATGAACATGTTATATATTATCTTATTCTTCTTATATGGTACCTACATGTGTATAAATGAGCCATAACGAGCAATATGAAGCCGGTATAGGGGCTTCCTGTTTCTCAGCATGGTTCCTTCTTCTCTTTCATATTCTGTCAAATCCAACCATACCAAGACCTTCTTGTTTCAGTCATGGCTGTACAGTTGAGGAATCAATATATAGTCCAAGCGGCGGGCGTAAAAAATGGTTTCGATTTTATAGAGGATCACTTTGTTGTTTGTCTGTCTGCCCGTCTATCATGTTTCTTAGGAACAGCTAGAGATATCAAGTTGAAATATTAATATCAAATCATCGAAGTTTAAGTCCATTTTTAATAATTTTAAAGTTTAATGGGAATTATGGACAAATTTGATGTGTTAAACTTTTGAATTTATTGCCAACGTTTCAACAGTCTTTGCTGTCTTCTTCAGGGCTCAAATTTTGCGTTTTACACATAAGTCAAAATTTGAGCCCTGAAGAAGACAGCAAAGACTGTTGAAACGTTAGCAATAAATTAAAAAGTTTAACACATTAAATTTGTCCATAATTCCCATTAAACTTTAAAATTAATATCAAATACTTAAGTCTAATAATCCGATAGAAAATTCAAGCTTCTAAGTCAATGCAATAAAAAGATAAAAAAAATATTTTTTTTATTCTTACTCACGGATCAAAACCTATAAGTTATTTCTCGTTGACCTAGAACCTTTGGTATGAAGGAAGGTCTTGTAACACAAGTAAGGAAAAAATCTGAAAACTGTCAATTTCTATAATTTTATGCGGAACTATCACGTGACAAACTTCATTTTTAGGGTTTCGACAAGATTCTTTTTCACAGAAACGGCTAGAGGTATCAAGTTGAAATTAATATCAAATAGATCTTTAATTCCTTAGTCTGATAAAAAATTCAAACTGATAATTCAATACATAAATAGTTTTTGTGGCGTCACTTTTCACAATATAATTAGGTATTTAGGTTGACGTGTCATCTTAAATAATTATTAATATTTTGTTACTAGTTTACCGTAATGACCTTTTTTCTTCCAATTTTTCAATAATTCTTTTTTGTTCATCCTTTGAACAATTTTGCGGTATAGGGCACTTTTTATGTGGGTATAAATTTGGAAAAAACAGTCATGACCGCAAACGAAGCCACAGATAAAGGTTGTAGTATGTGAAAAATGTAAATGATACATAAAAATTGTACATCCCTATAATACAAGGCGTCGTTGTCTGACGCCATTTGCATCAGAAGCAATTTGATCTTCCTGTATAGAATATTCGTCTGTATGTACCTATGTCTGTCTGTCTGTACGGGTTGTGTATTTATTAACAAAATCTTATTCTTTGTTTATTTTTCTCTCTTGTCTAATTAACATACATTTAATGATCCGTATTAACTCTATACTTACCATCCTTCGTTCCAAACTCTCTTATGTCTCAATTGAAACGATCTAGAGTCGTCTTCGTAGTTAGTGATTACGGTCTCGTCCAAACGATTTGAAAACTTTCGTCTATTAGTTTCTTATTACGCTAGCGAAAATTCTCGAAATATCTCGTCTGACGTCTCGTCTAAGTCTTTTTAATGTATTTGCCATACATGGCACATACACCATTGGCGTCGATCGGATGGCGGGACCTATGTGAGTTTTAGAAATTTTGAGTAATTTCTACTTTTTCCAAATTGAGAATTATAAGTCTTTGGTATCGTGCTCCAGTTTAAAATGTTTTGACACTACTGCGTTTTTATACAAAAGTGTAACCATAAATTATTACACTTTTCAGAGCAAATTTCACTAAGTCATACTACACCAGCGTTGCCAGACGTCCCGATTTTGGCGGGACGTCTCGATTTTTAAATCAAAATAATATCCCGCTTTTCGGGGATAACTCGACCGTGCGTAAATAATTATTCTCTTATTTTAAGTTGCAATTTGTAACACTCATTCCTCAGACTATTGTTAGAAACGCCATATTTTTCTAATGAATAAAAGTTTTTTGATTTTGATTTCTGTTTTTTTTATTTTTTTTTTATTCAGAAGACGAATAAGACTCAACTTTTTAACGATAGAGTAAATCTGATTTAAAATATCATATTTTTATTAAAATACATTCTCTATGGCTATTTTTGTTATCTATTGTCACGTAAACGTAATTTGAACTCAGATAAAAAGATAAATATTTAAAAACTTCTGATTATATACATTTTTTTACTTTGTCTTTCGACGAAAGAATCCCGCTTTTTTCACTCAAAAAGTTCCAAAATCCCGACTTGGCAAAAAAAAATCTGGCAACGCTGTACTACACTGATATACCAAACACACCGTATATTGAACAGAATGGAAAGAAATCTTCATATTTTCAGAAAGAAAAATTGCACTGTTAATTTTTTTATGGAAATAACTTTTTTTCAGTGATAAATCTCTGTTAAAGGAAGTCATCAACAATGGCCGTTCAATAAAACAAAAAACCTTTTGTAAACTAAGCGTGCTAACTACAAAAGATCACTAAACCCACCTGCTGCAATAAGATTCAACTAGGTATAAAATTACCGCATATATTATTTGCTGCTTTATCAATATCATCCACTAGCCGCTAGTGTTTTGTTTAGTGAAGATTCACTATCAAGCGCTTTAAACAATATAATTCTCCACTCTATTATCTGATAATCTTTGTGTAGTATTCAAACAATATGTTATAGCCGGGTTTGAGCGCTGTCACGACAGGTCCGCACTCTAAATAAAATACAGATACACACATTTTTGGGCCTTTTTTGGGCGTGTTTTTGATATTAGAGTAGAGTAGATTACTTTACTCTAAAAAGTGTACGTCAGGTTTTTACAAACGGACTAGTGACAGATTTCATAACAACGTTAGATTTAAGTTAGAGTTAGAACAGAAATGAAGTTGTTTTTTATATTTTTATTTTGTTTTTAGTGTATTTGCCATATGGCAACATACACTATTGGCGTCGGTCGGATGGCGGGACCTAGGGGTCGGACCAAAATTTCTCGACGTTTCATAACCTCCTAAACACTTTGGCACCATTTTTAAAAATGTTTATATATATATGTATATATATATATATATATATATATATATATATATATTTATATATATAGGTATATATGTGTGCGGGCTATAACTTTCGAAGGAGTTAATTCATTTTAACGAAATTTGGCACACATGTTGGGATCCATGACCGCACGAAGCCTATTTAAAATGGGCCTAATCGGATCAATTTAAGGGTGGCTTTTAGGGGTTGAAAAAAGTTTTTGGGCCCCAAAATACCGAAAAATATCTCAGAATCGTTTCAAAATTGAAATTTAACCCTTTAATAGCAACTAAAAAGTGCCTCTAAAATTTTAAGAAAATCGGCCCAACAGGACCGGACTTACACATTTTTTGAAAACACTAATTTGCAGATAGTGACTTATTTATTGAAGGGTGTCTTTAATTCGGTGTAGACGTTAGATTGATAATAATATTACAATTAAGAAAAAAATGTTATCTTAAGGGGTGTATTAAGGGGTTAAATTTTTTATTTTGCCCAAAAACAAACTTAATTTCACATAATAAAAGTCTAAAACCACACGGTCCTATACAAGCAAATACACTATATTGTCGGCAGGGTTTTGGCACTGCGACCCGGGTTTTTTATATTGTAGTGTAGTGAGATCACGTGATGTCTAAATTTGACAAGTGTACCAACAGTTTACACTTTTGGTAAATCTGACGTATGCTTTTCAGTCTAAACATTAAGTTATCTACAATATAGTATACCAAGTACAAAATTATAGTGATGTGAAAAAATAAAATTACTGGTTATTTAACCTGTTAATTAACCGGTTAAATAGCCGCGACTATTATAAAAAAGTTTGCACATCGCTGCTCTGTTTTATTTACTTGTCTCTGGCTGCAGTAAATCATCCTTCAATCGTACACAAAGACAGTAGCAGCACAAAATATCATTGTACAAACATTGATGCATTTCTTGCATTGTTTGGTGCAGCTAGCTGTGTTGCATTACGTGAAAAGACTTATCATTTTCTTATCAAACGTGATGGAAGTCTATTAATTATACTTTACAGACATTGTATACTCACTCACTTACTATCTGGAAGCTATTTATTACGTGCAATACTTAACAAGTCAACATAATTACTTTTTAAAATAACTGCAAAAAGAGTTTAGAAGTTTTTATCTATTTAACCCATTTTTTCCCAGTGGAACTCTGTACGTTTGTACCAGTGTTTCAAAATTAGAACAAGCGTTTAAAATTATGTTGATAAAAATGTTTATAAAGTTTGCCAATCTGCATTATTTAAAACAGACAATCACACTTAATTAAAAAAATTGCTGTTTTGAAATACTTGGGCATACAAGGGGTGGCTATTTATACTAAACTCGGGAAAAGACGGGTTAAAGTTTCCCAAAATTCACAAAAACATCTTAATTTGCCTATAACAGATCGCGCACATTTGTCAAGTATAAACCAGAACGACCAGTACAGCACGGACCAGAAAAGTTTTCTCGTTAAAAGGTACCCATCTTATTTGATGTAGTAGGGCACATTAGACCAGGCACGTACAATCAGCACCCAACAACGATTGTCAGTCGATCGCTTCGACGCTTTCAATTTCTGTCTAGCCATGCTGGACTGATCTAGCGTGCTAGTGATGTGTCGTGTTCATTAATTCATTTGCATTGATAAAACTACTTGAAAACTGCAAAATGTCTCCCGCACATCACAAAACCTGCACTTAAATTTGCTGGTTTGTGCTGGTTTATGTCGGTCTGGTGTGCGACATCGTGCAGGTTGCAGGCTTATGCTTGACAAGTGTGCGCGGTCTTTTATTTCTAAACCAAAAGAGATACGGAAATTGGTTTGTGCACATTGAAATCAGCATTTTTTTTTTCAATTCAGTTCCGTTTATGAAATTTTTTTTATTTTTGTTTTTTTTTAATGTGATTTTCACTTTTGATAAAATTCTAAATCTTCAATTATGAATGGCGGAACTCTATAATACAATATACATAATTTGACATTGAAAATAATTCCTGCACGAACATTGAACTCGAAAAGTAAATTTGAAATATTAATAACACATAAAGTTTGGAAAGTGACATTTATGTATGATTTAAGAATAGTTTTTAAAGATTTAGGAAATAATAAAATGACGTGATTAAAAAGAAAAACGACTTTAGTTTAAGATATTCGTTTTTACAGCGGATGGCGTATTAATTAACTTATACTAATAACGCTAATAAGTACTTAATTGGTTCGATATAACAAAATTTATAAGACAAGTTAAAGGAAGTTATTTTTTATAGTTTTTAAAAAAAACACCTTGCAACACTTTTCTCGTTTCGAAAAAGTCAAAATTAGCACACGGAAAATGTGGAATGGAAAAATTATTTAATAAAAAAATAAGCCTGTAGCCCAAACTCTAGGGCTGCTTACGTCGAATTTCGATGACTTTTATGCGTTCAGATTTTTTTGTTAAATTGTAATACTATATTATAGAGGCTCGACAACTAAGGTTGTTAGTTATTGTAATGCGTGTCTAATTAAAATTTCAACTCCTGCAATTCCTAATTTGTTAAAAAATATAATTTTCGTCGATGTAAAAAAGCCGGCATTGGTGAACTTTTATATTACACGAACATCATGCACGACGTGCAGACGGACGGAATTCCTTCACCAGCGCATATTTTAAATTTAAACGAACTCGAATCGTCCAGGTTTTGTTTAAAAATAAAATTAGTCATTACAAATGAATTTTTTTCGTTCGACTTGTGTGTAAAATAAATGTAACAGTTCTGTTTTTTTTCATTGAAGTGTAAATAAATTGCAAAGGGAAGTCGTCGTAGATCTTATTTTTTCTGAAAAAAAAGACATGAGCCACTCTGTGTTGTGACCACAAATATTTTTGCTTGCAAACATTTGTTTTCGATTTAAAAGTAGTAATTTATAAGAAAGTTTCTTGCGGGCGAGTTAAATTATATAACGTATTATTTTTATGCTGACAACAAAGAGAGTATCGTGCGTCAAATAACTGGGAGTTATTGATGAGTTTTGAAACTTACTGAAAGTTTTAAACCACAGGACAAAATCATTTTCTCGGCAAAGTAACATCCATGTCATTCTTGTCATAATTTTAAATAACACATATGTTTTCAATATGTTATAAGTTATACAGTTCGAATATAAATCTCATTCAAAAATTTTAGGATAATGTTTACACCTTTAATAATTGTCCAACGTGTTCCAAAATGTAAACTTTAACTAAGTAATGCTATCTCATCGAGAAATACCTAATTACGTACACTTTTGTCTCATATTGTTAGAGAGATATAAATTATTCACAAAATCAAAATAGGTTAGATTAGATCTTTACCGAAACAAACATTAAAAAAAGTCATTCATCTCAATTCATTTTTGCTGACGTTGGTGTGAATAACATCAGTAAACGCTCAACATCTAAGGTCATCACGTGAACAACACCAGACAGTAGACTGACAGCCACTATGTTAAAAATTACATTTTAAAAATAGTAAAAATCAAACCGTATCTCGGACACAGTGTGATCAGGACACATATAATTGCCGAGTGGGTTACTTTCGGTGTCCATATCCTAGAGGCCAACGATCCAGATGATGCGACTCTGAAAGGACTAATTCTCTTCTCTGAAGGGTCAGACCTGTTCGAGGACACATCCCAACAATAATCGACGAGGTGCTATGCAATCTCCTCAGACTCAACCCTTGCAATCAAAGTCATCGTGTGCCAAGAGATTCATCAAATACATCACGAATATAGATTGAACGTCTTCTTACGAGAACTCAAGACTACTCTGGACCTGGTTTAAATGTCGGGGATACATAGTACAATGGAAAATTATCCAGTCGTCAAAATCTGTCTATCTTTATGTCGGATACGATTCTTCGACACCGTTACCGTACATCAATTTCCTTGCGGAGCATGGAAGCAAAAGGGTAGCAGAGCGTAATTCAATCATACATCCGTTACTAGCTCCCTGTCTGTTACGTTTTGAGAATAGTACAATGAGATTCTGACCCTATCTCAGACTATCAGGCAAGATTTTCTACCCTAGCACCCTTCCATTCCCTTAAGGAGCATGGAAGTAAAAGGGTAGTAGAGCGTAGTCCAATCATACATCCGTTACTAGCTCCCTGTCTGTTACGTTTTGAGGATAGTACAATGAGAATCTGACCTTATCTCAGACTATCAGGCAAGATTTTCTACCCTAGCATCCTTCCATTCCCTTAACGAGCATGGAAGCAAAAGGGTAGCAGAGCGTAGTCCAATCATACATCCGTTACTAGCTCCCCATCTATTACGTTCTGAGAGTGAAAAAATCACAGTTTGACCCTATCTGGGACACGATTTATTCGACCCCATCACCAAATTATATCAATTTCTGTACGGAACATAGTGAAATATGTAAATTGTTCCGAACTTTTTTGGAGGAACTTACAGTGTCGAAATGTTCTGTAATATGGCACTGGACACGACGAAAATCTTAATTAAGGCATAGTTGAAATATTGAACCGAAAAGCCGTGCTGACAGCTCAAAAAGTATTATGTTTCAACTGAAATGCAATAATTTTTAGTAAAGGAAGTATTTGTGTGTGAGGAATAGAGTGTGCAAAATGTTAGTTTAGATTTTAAATATGACAGCTGCTAGAACAAGGAAAATATAAATATTATTAATGTTAATAAACTGTCACCAGATTTCGGCCGACGCATGGGCGTACAGAAGTCATTAAAAATATAGTTTACACCCTTGAAACTGTGATTTCAAGAAAGAAGCTATTTAATTTAACCGTATAGACATATATCTACATTTAAGGATATTTCATCAAGGTTATTAATTACTGTGCTCTTAAAATTAAGACTCGTTACATATTTGTGAATGATTTTTGAAATACAATTATTGGAATATAAAAATACATAGTCATTAAACAAGACTTTAAGAATTGAGAACCATTTTGAGAAAAAAAAATTCTGAACATAACCTCTAATACTCCTAGTGTTTGAGTCACGACTTTCGAAATTAAAAAAAGACGGTTTCATTGATCAATATTTGATATTAAACTTTATCAAAAGCATAAAAAATTACAAATGAATTAAGGTCAGTCTACTTTTTTTTAGAGAATAAAATATACACCACTGCGTTTTTTAAATAAAGTATTTAAATTTTTCTGAAATTTAAAAAAAAGATTTCTTGCAAGGTATGTGGAACGTATCGATTTGGATATATATTTTATAAAAAACATTGTCCTTGCAAATAATTTTATCGAAAATATTTCTGAATTATTCTGTCAATTTGTTTAATTATTATTAAACTGTTTTAACATAATTCCACGCAAATACCTTTAACTGAGCGTGTTATATATAAAAAAAATGTGTCCTAGCTATTTTAAAGTTATGTACTCGTTACAATATGTTTATTTAAAATGTTTATTCATAAAATGTGTGCGGATTTACTATTAGACGATCAACATTTTTAACTTGACCGTTTTGTGAAGCCTCTGTACTATTTATAAAGTATCAGAAACAGTACATGAAAATGATTTCGATTAGTCCGTCAAATAACTAATTATATAATAATGTCGAAATATATGGGGCACATGCGTACATAATTAAAATAAAAAGTTCTTCCATTAATATAACAACATTGTAGATGATTTATTTATCTATGTCTAGATTATTTATTTAAATAAGATATTGCAATTTAAAATTTGTTTGTTTTAACAAGTCGTGGTGTTCGCTGTTTATTTTTATCTGTAAAGTAAATATTTTAACGCACGGTTTACCGATCCATCCGTCTATCTTCCTTGTATTTGTAATGCTAAAATACTCCTGAAACAACCCCGATATTATCTAAGGGAAAATCTTTATTTCTATGAGAAATCATTGGTGATTTTTTTGCGATTTTTAGTTAAAACCAACTGTTAGGTTTGTCTAGACTAGTACCAATCCATATTTTGAATACCAATAGGGATGTTGACTATTTTTGGGAAAGTGTTTTAAATCGTGCATTAGTACTTAATATAGCCGCAAATATTTATTATTTTTGTTTAAATACGACTCAAGCCTTAAAAATCATGTATTTTAAATTCCGTTTCAAATTTCGGTCCAAAACGCCGATACTTGTCATGTGACTGCCGTGACGTCATCCGTTCATACCAAAGGAGGCTCAAAAGTTTACACGGGAGCTACCATTCTATAGTTTCGTTAAGGCACTATAGAGCTCTAGTTTCGTAGCTGTTGCTATAGTTACATGTAATTTGACGTTTCCAAACAAATAATAATAATATACACACTAAATATTAACCAAACAAGGAAGCCTTTGACAACGTCTGATCCTGTACATGAATCCGTGACGTCATGCGCTCTGATTGGTGTCCGTTGTCACGTGACTTGAGAGTGATTTTATTAGGTTTTATTTATTAAATATTAATTAAGTTCCTTAAAAATAAGGAAAAATATAGTGTTTTTTAGTAAACTAAATTAGTAAACTACCACTCAACATTAAAATTATGTTTTTATTTGAATACAGTCCTTAGATTAGAACGACTTTCCAACTCTAAAACTGCGTAGTTTTTCGCGCGCAAATCTCAAGTTCTTTTTGGTATAAAAATCTAATATGGCTTTCATAATGGGAGCCTCCTTAATTCTCTTCACCTTAGAGGAAATTACCTCAGTCTATATAATTCATATGAAGGATGGGCAACCTTTTTTGGAAGATGGGCGAGTATAAATTTTACATTTTTCCGGGAGCCATCTTGCGGGTCGGTTTGAAACTTTTCGCGGATTGGGAGTTGTTCACTGTTAATTTAATAATAATAATAATTTGTTTAACGTCCGTTTCTCGACTTTATGTCATAAGAGACGCCATTCGCACCATTACTATGTTCCATCTACCACACTTCCCGTTATTTTTCTACATTTTTAAAACTTCAACTTATGTAATAGCAATGGGCGAATGAAGGAATTATAGGAAATTAGGATAAGGTAGGCAATTTTTGAACTAGGAGTTTGATAGGTAATCGGCCATGGCCTCAAATAAGGAACCATATCGATATTTATCTGGAATTAATTGAGGGAAACCATGGAAAACCTCAATTAAGATGGCCGGTACAGGAATTACCGTTTCTCGGCGAGAGGCAGTAGGAAAAAGTCCCAGCCACATCTGCCCTCGCCGGGATTCGAACCCGAACCTCCCGAATGCGAGTCTAGTGCTGTCACCACTACTCTACCCAGCTCGGTTGCTCACTGTTAATTTAAAATATGATATCAGCTAGTAGAAAGTTTTCCAGAATCATGATAATGATGTCCCTACATTGGCCTGAAAACCGAATGAAGTAATTATTGCTGTACTTCGTCTACTCGTTATCGTTAGATAGAATTGAGGGGAACTGCGTTCATCGTGTTCTTAGAGAGAGCTGACTGTATTACTAAACCGGAAGTGATTATAAAATCGATAAAATTAAGTTTCCAATCGTTTTTTCTTTTTGAATCGATCAAAAATATCCATCTTCAAAGGCATGCACGTGTAAAATGTAAACAAAATTAAACCGGCTTGAAGAAGTGATGAACAAACCCACCTGCCATCCCCAAGGGAAAAAGAATTTAAGTGGTTTTGCGTCAAAATGATTGATTGAAATTTAGATGTTAAAACTTTGTTTTCTTAATGCTGTGTTGCCTCGAGGTCACCGAACACGGCTTAACGAAAGAACTATTCTGTTAGACACGGAAACTTGTATGTTTTATGTTAAAAATTAAAAAAAAAATGTATATACTTTTTACATCGGTCTTGTTTGTTTTCGAACAATGCTGGTACAAACTATTTCGTTTCCTTGAAAAAACTGAACTTCTTAACAAAATTTAACCAGTGATAAACAGTTATATATAATATACAGTGATAATTTATAGATTTGGAGCTAATGGCCTTGCTGCCGAAGCCCTATTGTTAAAAACAGACAAAAATTCAGGAAACGTATTATTTTCTGTAGATATCATACAAAATACTATACTATTAGTATTGACAGACAGAATAATAATATTTATTATCTACCAGTAAAAAGACAGTCTGTATCTAACTATCACATGCTGAAAATCACAACAAACTTGAGAAAAATTTAAATTTGCAAAGTAGATTAGTCTTTAATTTTGTAATTTCAAATTACTAATTTGAATCATAATCGATCAGTCAATCTAAATTTACATGTTTGTGATTGGTAGTTAGTTTTGTGGACTATTAAACATTTTGACAGGTTAATAAATCCTACTTTAATAACACCTTAACAAATTGTGTAAGAAACTTTTTTTTAAACGTTACAATGTTTTGAACAGGGCTCACCGTTTGACGTTGTTTTTTTCTGTCTTTCGAAAACCAGAAAGATGTTTTTTTTTTGTAAAAACTGCAAGGTGCTAAGGTTATATATAGAATATAGATTAATTATTATAGATAAGTAGTTCTTCATTGTTTATCACCTAAACTTCAAAAGTATTAAGTCGTTAAACGGAATGCGCTAATGTGGACAGTAATTTTTGAAGTAAAACTTCTTTTGGCACGGTAAGGTAAAATCGATTAATGAGATTAAAAGTTGTAACGAAACGTTGCAATGCACGTATATCGTATAGTATAAAAACCGACTGTAGTATAGTAGTTCGATCCCGGTGATCGATGCTATTATTATTATTTTTTTTTTACAATTATACCAGTTTTACTTCTATAGTGTGTAGTGCAAAATATACTATCTCTTTTTTATTGTGCTCGTTCCTTTGAAAAATAAAATCAGGGTGGTATACCAATTATTTCATATTGAAAAATCATGTTTTGCGGCATAGATATACTAAAATTTGCTGTTTTTTTATTGGTCGTGGAACGTTTTGGTCCACGTCACACCGCTACTGAATTAAAAACAGTTCAAATACAAAATAGTGAACCCTGTGTAAGCCATGCGAGAACCTCTTCCATCGTATAATAATGAACTAGGAGTGTAATATGGCCAGAGTACATAAATTACCGAGTTGATTACAGACGGGTGATTATAATTAGTTATTAGACCGTTCCTTGTTACTCGGCTGCAATGTAACACCGTATCATTATTTTAGTTTTTGTGTAGACTGTGTGAAACAGAGGCGGCAATCAAAGACTTTTCAAAAGTTCTATAAATACTACAGCTTCTTTCCCGCGAAGTTGCTGAAGATGAACAAAATCTATGGTACCCAAGTCTTGGGAATAATCGAACGATTCATTCGAAATGATTCCTATAGCTGATGTATCTTAATAATAACTGTGTTGGTACTAACCGTGAATGTTTCAATTCTCGAATAAATTTTGCTCTCGGTTTTGATTGTCAGTCTTGAGAGAGTCATCTACATACAGTGCTTCATGGTAAAGACGCAGATAAAAGATGAAGTAATCTGATTCAGTACTGTCCAGGTGAAAACACAACTCATTCTATCTGTCTATGCATTTGTTATGATTGTTATAACAAATGCATTTTCGATTATGAGACTTGAGAGAATCACCTGCATGTAGCCCAATTTATTAACGAACTATGTTTTAAATATCAGAAGCAATGTGTGAAAATTGAACTAAAATGGTGACGGCAAACTATTTTTGCCCAGGGCGTAAATTTTATAAATGTATTCCTGTGTCACGCGATATTTGACATTTTTTTGATCTTCTATTTGATTCACAGCTTGTTACTAAATGATGCCTTACTACCCTAAATCTTTTAATTATAAATATTACTTCACTTTCATCAAGAGTGTTCTGTATTTTATTTGTATAACCTTATCGCAAATATTCAAAAATCGCAAAATCGGTCCACCCATTGAAGAATTACTATAATGCGACGGACTATGATAGACCACGTAATACCCCTCTTTTTGGGTCGGATGTTAAAAATAGTTCTGTGCGCGTGACAGTTTAGATTCTTTTTGTTTGGGAGTCGTCCTTTCGCCGAAAACACTGCAATCTCTTGGACTTATGTTGCTACCTCCTAATATCTTATGCCATTCAATCCAATATTCTAGTTCCTTGCATTAGGTTGCACAAACCGTGATCTGGTTGGCTGATACAGTCTTCCAGAATGCAGAAGCACAGAAACACTACCATGAGACAATTGAATCTGATAGTGTTTTGTCATCAAATTTTGTTTTTGGCAAATACAGTCTTGAGATCGCTCAGCTAATCATATGCGAATACGCACTGTCCACGCGTTCGCTCAACCAATCATATGCGAGTGGTCGAATGGAATCTCAACCAGCCGCGTTATATTTCTTAATTAAACAAAATTATATTGTTTGAATGACAAAACGACTTGGCCGCTTTAACTATGATGATACTAAAAGAAAGAAATTAGAAGGCTGTGGGACACAGACGGACAGATAGACGGAGTAGTTTAGAGACTTTATTATCGTAACTTTAATAGTAAAACACATTATGCTGTTAGATTGTATATGCATAATACGACGTTATGCAGGAAGTATGTTCATTAGCGTATATATAGACTCGACCTATTAGCAACGCTATCATCGAAATCATTATCAAGCCATCACGGTGTCATCAAATCATCGAATCCAATCTGCTGCATTTGCATGCCTGATGCATCGTATTAATAAAGACTGGTTTACACGATACTTGTAGAGAATCGATGCAAACTGTGCAGTCCTTACGCTTTTAATAAGATAGACAGATCAATGAACACTAGTTTGCTTATAGTTGCGCTAATGAAATCGTAAACGAGTATTTTAGACAGGTCCACGAAAAAACGGATACCATTCACTCGGTCAAGTGTACCTATTCTGTCAGTGAACTTTATTTTTCGACTTGCCATTAAGTTTGATTCCTTTACTTCTTTATTTATTTGGTCAGCACGGCTGCTATAGTCTTTCTTTACCAGTACTATCTTGTCTATGATATGAAAATATATTAATGCACGAAATCGACAAACTTGAAGCAAGCGATTTGTTCACTTACCTCGCTGGCCAACTTGCTTTCTACTTGATTCGCCGGTAAGTTTAGTTTCTACTGCCAACTTGGAGGAAGTAACTTGCCTTTCCAGTCAGCTTTTTCGTAGTTGTGTTTTACTATAAGCTTGCGAGTTTACGATACGAGACCACTAGATAATAATATTGCCCACAGTTATCTTGAAACTAACTTGTAATTTTCTTCTGTTGTTTTTACCAACTTACTCTGATGTTTTTGATATGAAGCAGCTTGCATGCTTTCTGATTTGCTCCGTGTAAACCTGACTTTGCGCATCCACGCACATTTGATTGGTAGATTGTAGAATTAAGAGAGCAGCGATGTATAAATTAATTGTGATAATTGATTAATTAAATGACAATATAGTCTTCTTGTCGCCATTATTGCAATATGTAAAAGGCACATTTAATCAAATTTGATCGATAGCTGGCGTCAGCCAACGAATTATTAGCAAGAAACGGAGTCGTGACTGAGTTTTAATTAATTAATCTACTGATTGGTTAGGATTCTCAAAAACTTTTACTACAAAATTTTACTAAAATAATTCTTACAAATCAGAATAAAACGTGAAGTTACTATTCCAAGGTTTTAATTTAATCTCAAAATCAACAGCGAAAAACATTGCATTTGTCCATATAAATAAGGATAAAAAAGTTAATACCTATAGTTTTATAATGCGACTTAAAATATTAAATTTAATAATATAATTTAATCATTACAATTTTATTAATGAGGGAACGAGTTTGTTGACATTTCCCGGCCGATCAGTCAGTTTTATTGCGCGTGCCTCTCGTTCCAGTCGCACAGTTTGAGGTTATGTTCATTACAACATGGCGGCTGTTCGTTCGCCATATATTTAGTTCATTTGTCTTGCTGGCCACATGTGGTGTGTTTTAAGTTGAGATACACACATGTACACAAGATCTAGGGGTGGTCAGAATTGTCTCTCATTAATATTATAAATTACCAATCAACTTAATTTTCAAAGTACCCACAGATCACAGATAGTGAGCGGGTGCGTCTATCGAGATTTAAATGCTGATAATGATTTTACCGCATTTTTATTGTTTTTAATGAAAAAGTGGACAGATTCTTTGGTAATGTTTTGAAGAATACACCCTACGATTTTGTTATTCGCGGGGGAGGGGGGTTCAGTGACGTTTTTTGCAGGATAGTAGAGTACAAGGGGGATTCATCTAAAAAATCCTATGTGAAATGTTACCGAATATTTTTTTAGAGAATGATTTGTTGGCCCCATCTAATCACAGATAATGAGTTGATGCGGTTAGCAAGGCTTCGGTAATAATACTGTTCTTATCACTCTTATATTATTTCTGGCGAAAAAATGAACACAGCCTTTTTTGTAGAGAATTTTTCGTTGGATATTTTTGCTTCATTACAGTTTAAAATCAGACTAGCAATTTTGAAGTTACGATAAAAAATTTAATATTCGATCGGCTGCGATGAATGGGAACGTCGTTAAGCACAACCCTGTTTCTTTTATATTCGCGTGAGATATTTAAATTATCTGTGTTTGTGTTTATATTTAGATATTATTAGTGAATATTCTTTTCACTAAGTTAAAACACAGAGATACGTTCTTACAGTCCACATGTTAGCCTGAAGAAGTATATTATAAAAAGATCCCCTTGTCTTTTACAGTGGATTATGAGTGTTAATTTAAATTAAGTTGTAAATATTATCTTGTATATTTTTTATTTTTCACGTTTGGATACGCAGAATTAATAAAAACAAACATCTTTCTATATTTATTCAAAATCCGGCACATTTTAACTGTCGGTTATTTTTAAAATGAACACCGCCTTGTATTTTTAATTGACTCGTCGCAGGTTAAATGATTATTAAGATGATAGTAAACTCAAAAACACTTTCTAAGATGGCTGCTTCGCATCACCGCCATCATGCATTTCGTTTTAATTTTTTTTTTCACAGAAAAAAATGATGTAAGTATTTCTGTTGAATTTTGCAGTTGGGTTGCTGAAACATTAAAATATAAATATGATAAAGTCTACAAAATATAAAAACCCGGGTCGCAGTGCCAAAACCCTGCCGACAATATAGTGTATTTGCTTGTGTAGGGCCGTGTGGTTTTATACTTTTATTATGTGAAATTAAGTTTGTTTTTGGGCAAAATAAAAAATTTAACCCCTTAATACACCCCCTAAAATAACATTTTTTTCTTAATTGTAATATTATTATCAATCTAACGTCTACACCGAATTAAATACACCCTTCAATAAATAAGTCACTATCTGCAAACTAGTGTTTTCATAAAATTTGTAAATCCGGTCCTGTCGGGCCGATTTTATTAAAATTGTGGGGACACTTTTTAATCACTACTAGAGGGTTAAATTTCAATTTTGAAACGATTCGGAGAATTTTTTCGGTATTTTGGGGCCCAAAAACAGTTTTCAACCCCTAAAAACTACCCTTAAAATAGCCCGATTAGGCCCATTTTAAATAGGCTTCTTGCGGTGACGGGTTTCAACACGTGGCCCAAATTTCGTTGAAATCAATTAACTCTTTCGAAAGTTATCGCGCGTACACACACACATATATATATATATATATATATATATATATATATATATATATATATATATATATATATATATATATATATACATATATATATATAAACATTTTAAAAATGGGTGCCAACGTGTTTAGGAGGTTATGAAACGTCGAGAAATTTTGGTCCGACCCCTAGGTCCCGCCATCCGACCGACGCCAATAGTGTATGTTGCCTTATGGCAAATACACTAATTAAAGAAAAAATGCTGAGAGCTGATCAAGTAGAGTAAATTATAGCTGACAGAGAAGATTTGCATCTCTTCCGGAACATACCACTTCTGGGACATTTACCGTGCTATCCTAGCTGAAATTGGTGGAAGGGATCCCGTAAAGATGTTTACACAATAATATACACATAAATGAAATGTCTTCTTAATTATTGTTTACACCCTAGATACATAAAGTACTGTTTAAGTGGTGCGTATTTTTTATTAATGAATGCGTTCTTTTGTTTCAGGACTAGGATTATCACCAGAGTACCTGAACGCCAGAGGTTTGGCCGATTTACACCCCGCCTCCACCCTGGCTAGCACTGAGTTCCCATTCAGCCTGGACGGTTAGTATCTCAATTTGTTTCCTCTTACTTTTGATTGTTTTTTAGGGTTCCGTACCTCAAAAGGAAAAAACGGAACCCCTAAATAGAATCACTCGCGTGTCTGTCCGTCCGTCTGTCACAGTCAATTTGCGCCGAACTATTGGACCGATTGAGTTGAAATTTGGTGCACATATGTAAGTCGGTGTAACGTAAATAAATGAATTTTAAACATGGGCGTCATTTTGGCTGGGCAAATTAGGAAAATAAAAAAAAAAGTTTTGCAAATTGTACCGTGTGACCATATGTGGCGTCTAATTTCAAATTCAGTTAGATCCAAAAATGTAATTTTTACAGTATGTAATTTTTTATATTATTATTATTACGTGAATAATATAGTTGTCAAAATTTAAAGCAATATTTGATAAGTATAGCAAACACCATATTGATTTTAAATTCATTCGTTTTAGAATAAAAAAAAATTAAAATATACAGAAAATCTCCTTTTAAAGAAAGTGGATCTGGCGGTGTTTGAAATTAGACGACACATATATATGAAAAGGCTTATAGTAAGGCCAGGTAGGCGGTCACAACGAGGATGATGTGAGCTGGACGCTCCATTTTTTACATTTGACAAAATCTCAAAAACAGTTTTTGCGCCACGCGTGATCTTCACCGTGTCAGAGCTTGAACGCGAATGCCGCCTGGTGCGTTGCTCCTCCTACAACAAATTCCGCAGCCATTACAGACAAATATAGTCCGAAGAACACGTTATGTTCGCGAGTTGGAGTTCGTCTGTAAAACAAAACGATAAAATACCTTGCAAGTCAATAAGCAAATCATGTTCTGATTGAGTTGTCTGATCACTGATCAGACAGCATGATGAGATCCGGTTTCCGTGTGGTTTATATATACTGGAAACCGCAAGGTGTCGCGCACGCATCTGCGGTCATATCACTTTCATGCATTAAATACTTCTATAAAATACTCAATTTAATGTTCCGATTAAACTCAACTTTTCATAATTTACACGCGGCATGCATAAACCAATGACGCAACGTAACAATATTGTAGTTAAGCTGGTTGCATAAGTATAGGACATTTAACAGCAGTATACTATGGTTGTTAAATACAGAGATGTCCTCGTTCTGTTGGGTAGTAGTGGGGAGATGGCGTCATCCAGTGGACTGTCAATTATTTTATGACTCTCAAACCAACCAACGTAGAAGTAGAGAGAGCCTTTTCCGCATTCGGGTATATTTGCAGTTCTTTAAGAAGTAGACTGGGAGATAACACCATCAATAACATTTCTTTTTTGAAATCTTACTTTAAAAAAAGTAAAAAAAACTGTTACCTACATAATTGATTGGTTTTATTCTTTAAAAGACAAGTCAAGTCTTAAGTTATATAATTTATATTAAAGTTTTGTTTCTAATAAGAGTTAACTAAATATTTTGTAAGCGGGAATCGCAATTTTATTTCTAAAATTATTGAGACTGAGAAACTGAGGCTACATAGTTCGTAAATAGGTAAACGAATAACTATTACAGTATTCTAGAATATCAATTTAGGTGATTTAAGACTGTATTGTGATAATTAATAATTATACTCCCGATACTCGTAACTATTGCTTACTATTAGAGTACTTTACTAGTAGAGTTAAAAAATTGTTACATTTATTTGAAAAATCGATTAGTGCTGGATCCGCGCTGGATCCAGCTGGACTTGCTTTAATCCAGCTGGATTGAAAATGCCGTTGGATTCCTTGGCGACGACATGCTTAAATAATAGAAAAAAGTATTCATGTGCTCATTTTAATAATTTCCAGGTTCGAGATTGAACAGTCCAAGGCCAAATAGCTTGCGCCAATCACGTAAACGCGCATTATCATCATCTCCATATTCGGATTCGTTCGACATAAATTCGATGATACGATTTTCACCGAATTCCTTAGCGTCAATAGTAAATGGTTCGCGATCATCAAGCGCGAGCGGTTCGTATGGTCACTTATCGGCCGGGGCGCTGAGCCCCGCACTCGGTGTACACGCAGCCGGTGCACATTTGCAACAACTCCAAGCACACTTACTGCGTGGATTGGCTCTACCACCGGCGCCGCCGCCCTATTCCTTACACCATCATCCATTGCACGGCAGTACGGGACATTCTTTGCACTCGAAATCGAATGATCAGTTGATGAGCGAATGCAGGAACAAGAAGGATAACATTTCGAGTCCGATGTTGGCATCTCAAAGCGAAGTTGACTCAACAACAGCAGCGAGAAAACAAAGAAGCGGCGTTGTTATTAAAAGAGATCCGTCGGGTCCAACGAGCGGATCCGAAACTATAACTGGTGATCAAGCTGACCTCAAAGACGAGCCCGGAGATTTCATTGAAACGAACTGCCATTGGAAAGATTGTGGGACCGAATTTCCTACTCAAGATGAATTAGTCAAAGTGAGTATTAGGGACGTAATGAAAAAGAAAGATGCATTTTGATTGAACTGTACTGATGATTGGTTTATTTTTTTAGCATATTAGTAACGATCATATCCACGCAAATAAAAAATCGTTTGTTTGTCGTTGGGATGATTGTTCACGAGCCGAAAAACCGTTCAAAGCCCAGTATATGCTTGTTGTACATATGAGAAGACATACCGGCGAAAAACCTCATAAATGCACCGTGAGTAGACAATTTTTTATTATACAGTAGAATCCGTTTATTATGACTCCGCCTATATTGACCAACCGCCTATTATGACGTAATTACACAACGAGGTTTGGTTTTCATATAAAATTCTTTGTAACAAAGTCGGATATAATGACTTCGCTTACAGTGACATGTCGCTTATTATGACCCATTTTTAATAAATTTTGTCCGTTTATAGTGACCGACATGATTCTTTACACCTTAGGCAATGTTCGTTGATTCCCGACGACGTTCGGCACGTGGCTTGTTTTTGTTTTGAATCTCAGTGAGTAATTGATAGTTGAACGTCACGCATTGTTTTTAGTGATATCCTATGTAAAAAAATGTCATCTCAACGTCGTAAAGCATTTACGATTAAGGAGAAAGGTGAATAATATGCAGATTAGAAAATGGAGAATCAAATTCATCTCTCGTAAAGGAATTGGGCGTGGGTTATTCGACAATCTCAATGATTTTCAAAAACAAGAACCGAATTAAGCGATCGTTCAATTCAAATGTTTTGAAACCGAAGAGGCTTCGAAAATCGCGCAAGAAAATGTTGATAAAGCGTTAATTCAGTGGTTTAAAATCACGAGAAACAAAGGAATACCCGTCAGCCCTATGCTACCTAAAAAAAGGTTTTTTTTTTTCACAAAAATGCTTTGTATGACGTCCGCTTAGTATGACGTGTTTGTCAATTCCCTTCGATGTCATTATAAACGGATTCCACTGTATTTGAAAGTTTCAAAAACAGTTTTGTCCGTGTCAAATAAATTACGTGCGAAAAATGTAACAGCTGATTTTCAAAAATTTAGTTTCAAGAGATCTTCGAAACATTTACAATTTAAAACTGCGACGCGCCGCATTATCATTTTCTTGGTGATACTAACTTTGTTAGCGAATTACAGCACTATTTTTGAAAATAATTGTTTTGAAATAAAGCGTCCCAATTTACGACATTATTGAATTCACAAATTGATGCCAACACTTTATTTCTTTCCAGTTTGAGGGCTGTTATAAAGCTTATTCACGTTTAGAAAATCTCAAAACGCATCTTCGATCGCATACTGGTGAGAAACCTTATACTTGCGAATATCCGGGATGCGCAAAGGCGTTTAGTAATGCGTCGGACAGAGCAAAGCATCAGAACAGGACACACAGTAACGAGGTAAGCTATTAAAAAGACACTTTGTATAACAGACTCACGAAGCGACGTATTTTTATAATAATTGTCTGCTTCTTAGTGCTATCTATAGGGAATATTTAAAAATAATTAAAAGTCCTTTTTATCGGAATTTGTAATTAAATGTTGTAAAATAATTAAACTTTGTTTATTTGCATACTTAATGGAAAACTTGTGTAAGTAATTTTGTAGAAATGCATTGTAATTATGGGCTGTGAAAAATGTTCGTTAATGTATTTTTTTTCTTTCAGAAACCATATGTCTGTAAAGCTCCAGGTTGTACAAAACGGTATACAGATCCAAGTTCCTTGCGCAAACATGTCAAAACGGTACACGGGGCTGAATTTTATGCCAATAAAAAACACAAAGGTGGAAATGGATCTGGTACTGAAGATGGATCGGGTATCCGAGGCGAAGCAAGTCCACGGAGTGATACCAAAACGACCAGTCTTAGCAGTCCCAGCATCAAATCAGAAGTGAGTCAACTGTTCAGAATTAGTTTCATTCTTTCTTTATTACAATTCCTGATAACATTTAGTCGCATAAGCGATTGTTTTCCATTGCTGTTTCCAAAATGTCTGTTTCTATCTTGTAACTCCTCAAATCTTCCTCTGAATCATCAACCCTTTTCTTTTTTGGTCTGCCATGTAAATTTTGTCCTCAAAAGGAAAGTTTCTGAAGGGCTGTAGTCTTATCTAATGCATTCCACTCCTCCTTCTAAATCCGTAGATCTCTATTCTATAAATTCCTCATAATCCTTCTGTCATTTATTCTTCAGTATCTCAAGTAAATTGTCTTCCTCTTGGATTGCTTTCAGATATTTTCTTTAATATTTTTTTCATTCCATTGATCTTATTCCAAATCGCTTGATTCATTAATTCCTTAAATCATCTTTTGCATTTTTTGGGTATTTCCTAGTATTTTCAAAAACTTTCTTTAAATCTTATGCTCAATCCATCATACCCAATGTGTGCACAAAATAATGATTCTCAAATATGGTTCCAAAATGCATTTTTATTTATTTTTTAGTCTGATGCTAATTCTCCTGGTGGTCAGCAAGGAAGTCCTCTGGGAGCAGCTGGTGGTGGAGGATGCCAAGATGATCTTGGAACAAACGTGGATTGCGGCGTTCCTAATGCAACAGCTGCACTTGACGATCCAGCCTGGCCTTATGATGCTGAAGATCTTGAGGTAAATCAATTATTCGCTATACAGCTCTTCTATTATTTCATTTTTAGCTTAGCTACTTCCTCATCCCTAAAGAATAAAGTCAATATAAAAATATAATTTGCATTGATTTTTCACTCAGCACTTGGTAGAACATGATTAATAATGTTGGGTTTTTATGAGACAACATTAATACTCTGCATTGTCGACCACAACAATGTTCTGTTTGGAGTTTCTATTAGCAACGCTTAAGAAACAAACAAGTATAATATAATTTTCAATCTCGTTGCGATCAGACATATTTAGATTTCGTTTTGATTAATAAAAACACTTGAAAATTCTACAAAAATTATTATTAAATTATTTCTTGACGATCGTTTTGAACAATAAGTCCATCCTGAAGGATGGACTATTTGTCCGAAAATTTAACAATAATTTTTGTAGAATTTTTAAGTGTTCTTATTTATTTGTTATCTACATAAAAAAATTGCATTTCTTGAAACTGGAACTGTACCAATTGATTTTAATTACAGATTGACGATTTACCGATTGTTTTGCGAGCGATGGTAGGTTTGGGTTCCGATCGTTCGGGTAATATTGCGACAGTTCAAGATAGAAATTTACGTAATCGGATGAAATCACGACTTCAAGTAAAAGGCGCTCTAACATTACCTCCGTTACCTAATATGCCGTCCGGTCGTAGAAACGTCGGTATCAGCGATTTGAACAGGAGAATAACGGACCTGAAAATGGAGGGCGGCGGTCCACAATCACAAATGAAAACACAGACAGATTTACAAACGAGATTACAACCGACGACTGGAGGTCTGACGCAAGTACAGATAAGAAGAGATAGCAATTCGACTGTCAGCAGTTATTACGGAAGTATGAGATCGGCTGACATGAGTAGGAAGAGCAGTTTGGCGTCTCAGGCGTCAGCTATGTCGATACGTCCCGGAATGGGATCGTTTTATGATCCTATTTCGGCGGGAAGTTCGCGTAGATCGAGTCAGTTGTCAACAGGTACGACCGGAGGAACGACTATTAATCCAGCTGCCCTACAACAGAACCAGACGAGTAATAACGGACAAGCACAACAGAGCATGCCTCCGGCACCTCCTTCACATTTGTTAGCAGGACACTTGCATAGGATTCAAACAAATACGGTTAATGGAAATGGGAATTTAGTGTTACAAGTAAGTTTTTTAATTAGAAATAACTATTAAAAGAGATGTATTCGATCAATAGTTCAGGTATTTCATTGTTTTCTTTTTTTGTTTCAGACACAAAATATGTCCCTTCAACAAACAGCTGTTCAACAGCAAGCTGCAACTTGGTTATCGACTAATTTGTGTAACGAAAGTTCATCTCAAAATAATCAAGAGTCTGTTAATAATTCAACGATGAATATAAAATCTGAATCGAGACGTATGTCGGAACCTTATCAGACAATTACGGAGTGCAAAACACCACCGCCGAGACCGAGTTCGGTGCAGTTATCGCCGTTGAAAGGTCCTTTGAAGTCGACAGAACTCCATCCAAATCAAGAAGTTGTTTTGGACGAAGTTGGTGAAGGTGAATTAGTTGAAAACAAATTAGTAATTCCAGATGAAATGGTTCATTATTTAAATCAAGTTGCCGATACACAAAATACTGAACCGAGTGGTCAGAGTATGCAAACTTGGCATAACCAACAAAGAAGCTGTCCCGTTCAAAGTCCCAGACCTTTATTGAGTCCGGGTACGATGTTAGCATCGCCATTAAACAATTTATCACAAATGATTCCGAGTCCTTCGTCAAATCCTGCATCTAATTTAACTCAAATGATACCGAGCCCGTCATCAAATTTAACCCAAATGATTCCAAGTCCGGCATCTAACAAAATGATGCCAAGCCCAGCTGCAATTCCTTCATATATGATACCGAGTCCGGCATCAAATATGAGCCAAATGATGTCTAGTCCAGCACCAAATATGATGCCAAGTCCAGCGGGAAATATTACTCAAAATATGATGATGAGTCCTGCTTCAAATATGAGTCAGATGATGCCAAGTCCTGCTGCTAATATGAATCAAACGATGCCAAGTCCTGCTTCGAACATGAATCAAATGATGCCGAGCCCTGCTTCGAACATGAACCAAATGCCAAGTCCCGCATCAAATATGAATCAAATGATTCAAAGCCCAGCTTCGAATATGAATCAAACAATGTCAAGTCCTGCTTCAAACATGAATCAAATGATGCCAAGTCCAGCTCCAAATATGAATCAAATGCCAAGTCCTGCTTCAAATATGAATCAAATGATGTCAAGTCCTGCTTCAAATATGAATCAAATGATGCCGAGTCCTGCTTCGAATATGAATCAAATGATGCCAAGTCCTGCTTCAAATATGAATCAAATGATGCAAAATTCAGCTAACAATATAATGCAAAATCCAACGTCAAATATGACTCAAATGATGTCGAGTCCAGCTTCAAACTACACACAAATGATGGCTAGTCCTGCATCAAACCTCAATCAAATGGTACCGAGTCCTGCTTCGAACATGTCTCAAATGATGCCTAGTCCTGCGAGTGCGGCGCAAATGGTGCCGTTAGGAGAACATAATGCCAACTGTCAAATGATAAATTCCCAAAACCAACCGCAAATGCATCCAATGCAGTGTCATAACAGACAAATGAATAATTATATGTGCTATAATAATACACAAAATCGAATGTGCCAAAATCAACAGCATGATACATGTGGATCAAACGAAATGAGATGTCCATCGCGACAGAACTCAGCAATGGGATATAATAATCAGATGTGTCAAGTTAATAATAGTTATATGGGCTCTGCAAGTTCAATAGGAGGCAATCAGTGTTACCAACATTGCAACACGAATCAAAGCTATATGCCGAACACTATGTGTCAGGCAATGAAACCTCAAAATCAGTATGGATACGGAAATACATGCGTAGTACCGAATTCCGGCTATCAGCAGACGAGTGAGCAACCGTTAACTTCGCCTGCGATGGCAGCACCGGCACCCGTACAGACAGTGGCGTCGCAGCAAGCGGCTCAAATGTCGCGACCTTGTTCTCATAATTATTACCGAAACGATCATCAGTGTGTCATGTTTAATAGTGTGCAGTGCAATCACGGGCAACAAATGCAACAAAACAATTGTTGCAACAATTGCAAACAGAATAATTACTACGAACATAATTGTTATCATCAGTGCAACAATGAAATCCAATGTAAAGATATTAGCCAATCGCAGTCGTCGCCTAATATTCCCTCACAAAATTGCACCAATCAGAACAGTGGTGTGAAAAATAGTAATCAGCAGCAGAATGTAGGCAATCCTGTACCGGCTGCAGTTGGAATGAGGCAAGACACATATCAAAGGACTTTAGAATATGTGCAGAGTTGTCAGTCGTGGGTTGGCAATGCTGAAATGGTGTCTAGTAGTACACATCCCTTAAACAAATGCAACGATACGTCTTCTAATATGGTTATTAACGATATGACGTCGTCGTTGTCTTCTCTGTTGGAAGAAAACAGATATTTACAAATGATCCAGTGAATTAAAAAGTAAGTTTATTTTGATATGTATTATATTTTTGTGATAAAAAGCATTTTTTTAATGTATTAGCAAGATGAAATAAAAAAATACTCATATTTCATACTTCGTATAAATTTACAAAATAAAACTTAGCAATATTGAAATGTAAAATGTATATTTATATAATTATCTAAACGAAAAATGAAATTTAAAATATTGTAAATATGCAAGTTATTTTTAAAAAAATAATATTTCTTAATTTATCAGTTTAATTGAAAAAATGAAAATGTAATTGGCTTTAATTTGTAAATTATACTATGTTTTTAGGTGAAAGGTTTTATAGAACAAAAAATGACATGTAAATTATTAATAATTTTAGTTTATTTTATGAATAATTTCTAAGGTTTATTATAATACATAATATTTTTCAAAAAAATCGTGTTGCGATCTCAACATTTTTGTGCTTTATGTACTATATTTTATTAGTGTATTTGCCATAAGGCAACATACACTATTGGCGTTGGTCGGATGGCGGGACCTAGGGGTCGGACCAAAATTTCTCGACGTTTCATAACCTCCTAAACACTTTGGCACCATTTTTAAAAATGTTTATATATATATGTATATATATATATATTTATATATATATATATATATATATATATGTGTGCGGGCAATAACTTTCGAAAGAGTTAATTGATTTTAACGAAATTTGGCCCACGTGTTGAAATCCATCACCGCAAGAAGCCTATTTAAAATGGGCCTAATCGGGCCATTTTAAGGGTAGTTTTTAGGGGTTGAAAAATGTTTTTGTGCCCCAAAATACCGAAAAAGTCCTCAGAATCGTTTCAAAATTGACATTTAACCAGTTAGTAGCAATTAAAAAGTGCCCCTAAAATTTTAATAAAATCGGCTCAACAGGACCGGACTTACAAATTTTTTGAAAATACTAATTTTCAGATAGTGACTTATTTATTAAAGGCTGTATTTATTTCGGTGTAGACGTTAGATTGATAATAATATTACAATTAAGAAAAAAAAATGTTATTTTAAGGGGTGTATTAAGGGGTTAAATTTTTTATTTTGCCCAAAAACAAAGTTAATTTCACATAATAAAAGTATAAAACCACACGGCCCTATACAAGCAAATCCACTATATTGTCGGCAGGGTTTTGGCACTGCGACCCGGGTTTTTTTACAATAGTGTTGATTATTTCGAAATAAAATATTTTAACAAATGTAAACAGAAATCGCTCCTTTTTTTCTTGAGTCATTACTCGAACAGTTCTCTTGAGTATCAGGCATTTTATTCAAACATTTTTTAACAGATGACAATGGGATTGTTCATACATCTCTTTTTGTAGCAAGTTTGTCGCCAACTTAGAATAATTATATACTTGTGAAACGTGAAAACGTAATTTAAAGTTATTCGTGACATAACCTAACAAGCAAACGAATGACTCGTTCGCGAAATGTTCATTGGTTTGTGTTTTACTGGGATGACATAATAGCGCCACAGTTGACTGGACTACTCGAATCAGATTATGTCACAACAGATTTCAAATATGACGTCTGAAATAAACGTGTATTTTAAACTGTATCTCAGCTAAGTAATAATATATCAGAAACGTAAATTTAAATTTAGGTAGATGGTTCCATTTTTCATGATGAACAAAACGCTGCTATAAATTCATCATTAAAAATTGTTAATTCTATTAAATATAATTCAGTTTTACAAAACCATTCAATAGTTCAATACATTACAAAAATGAAATAACATTTTCAACTCCAATACAGGTGATTTTTAAGTTGATTCTTTTTTTTTAACAGCATGTAGAAATCAAATAGACGAACAAATATTTCTAGTAACTCAAAAATAAAAGAGAAGCAGTTATTCCAAGTTAAATTAAATTTTGAGGTCGGTCCTGGCGTTATATTATGGCACTATGGAAATATGTTGTCATTCAATCGAGTATTTACAAGATACTAGATCCATAGTGACATAACATAACGCTAGGTACCGACCTCAAAATTAAACAAAATTTAATTAAACTTTGAACGGCTGCGTCTCTTATTTTTGATAAAAAAGTTACTTGAAATATTTGTTCATCTATTTGATTTCTACACGCTGTTAAAAAAGAAGAATCAACTTAAAAATCATTCTGTATTGTATTACGTAAATATCTTGTTCCGTTATAAATTTTACAATTTACATTTTATAATTCTATTTCTCCTAAGTATATTTGTTTGTCACTCGACCCTGATACGATAATAGGCTCCTTCTTATGAAAATCAATATCATTAACACTTCCGTTATGACCCGGCAATTTATACAAAATTCTTCGACTAGTAGTATCCCAAATATACATAAATCTATCAGCAGATCCCCCGCTGATTTTCGAGCCGTCCGGTGACCATCCACATCGTAACAAATTCTTTTCGAAATTATGTTGATGCCCAGCAAATATTTTCACACATCTCTCTGGAGGAGCGTACGGTCGAACGTCCCATATCCGTAACGTGTTATCCATAGAATTCGAAAGTAAATACGATCCGTCCGGACTTAAGGACAATCCTGTAACCGTGTCTGTATGACCGGTTAATCTGTACAAGATTTCGTTTCTGCGCAAATCCCAAACTTTAATATCATTGTCGATGCCTCCAGAAATAACCTGTTCGGCAGTATCGTTGAAAGTTACTGACGTCACTTGAAACGTAGTGTTAAGCGTCGATGTGCAGTGTCTCTTCCGGGAGTCCCATAAACGTACTGTAGAATCGTCACTTCCCGATACGAGCATTTGAGGTCCTCTACGAGCACCTTGAACACTGTTGACGAATGAAGAATGACCTTTGAATTTCTTGATGCGCTGTGACGTCGGCACATCCCATATTGCCACGGTGTGGTCTGTACTACAGCTGTAAAGATTGCTACCATCGGGTGAAAAGTGGAGTTCCATTACAGAACCGGTATGTCCAGTCATCACTGAAATGTTTTCGCATTCCCCATATACTGACCAAAGAAATATCTTGCGGTCGAATCCAGTTGACGCTAAATATTGACCGTCTGGATGAAATTCGACGCTGAATACATCCCCTTCATGTCCTTCCAGTAACATGACAGGTGCAAATAAATTTGAGGTTCGAGGGAGCCCCGTTGAAATTAACGCTTTGTCTCTTGACGAATTAGACGAAACTAATTCATGTCTTGCCCTTTTTCCAGTATGCACAAGAGCCATATCTTCCGCTTTTCTTTTATTATACTCAGGCATTTTTATTTCTAGGTTATAATTTAACACTTACGGCACTTCAACTAATATATATCTGATTATAGTCAATATTATATTATGAGTAACACTAAATTACTATCAGGAACAAAAGTAACACTCGCCGATACTTTAAAAATAACTAGTTCTGCTGTTTTGTATTATTATTCACATTTACGTATGTTTATATACGTTAGCACAGCACATAACATTACCTCTGTTGTCAACTTTGCCCATTGACTTTACCAAACGATGTTGGTTTTGATCCATTATTTCTAGTTCAGTTAGAGCTCTATAGTGCCTTAGTTCAGTTTATAACCTCCATAGCTGACTAATAAAACATGAATAAAACTCATTTTAAATATAATACGCTTATATAAATGATATTCTAATGTTTTTTGTATTGATTTATACATAAAAAACTATTTTAAAGTATCATTATTAATCCAGTTAATGTTTTAAAAAAATTATATGTAATAACATTTTGATGAATTTCTTATAGTTCTTAGTACTGTAAGAAGATGTCAGGTCGGTACGTAACTTTGACATTTGAGCGTCCGACGCCATGTTTGCCATTTTATTGCGTGAACGGAAAGTACACATGTACTAAAATTATAACACAGTGGAATAAGCTTCAGTACACATGTACTTAAAACGCACAGGTGCGCAGCACTAGATGTCTCGCGGCTCGCGGGACAACGACATTTCAGTTGAATTTTCATACTCATTCCGCGAGTACATGTGTACTTTGTCTGCATCAAATAGCACAAAATAAAAGGTCTTCTGTTACGCTTGTGATTACAGAATTCTCAAAGATGTGTTGGAGTCTGCATCTGATGTTTGTAACACAAATTGTTTAGGCAAATTATAATAAATAATAGTGGACTATTTTAATAATAATTGTTCAAGTGTATATTTGTGGCATATTCTAAGTAATCTGGTAAGCATTCATTTATATTTTTGATCTGTACATTTTAAATTCGTATGATGTGACAATGTATTGTAGGTTAAGTTTTGTCTGTTAATTTAACCCTATTATTTTCTTCGGTGTTACGTGGTTTTTATCGAAGTAATCATGTGAGTTTAATTAATTGTTTTGTCATGCCTAAAATGTTGGCTTGCTGGAAAATTTATCATCCTATGTAGGCATTTAAGTACCGCCTTATTAAATTATTAACTAGGTTTATTTATTAGAACGTGATAATTATAAACTCTATTTACAGAAAAAATCACAAATCAAGGTTGGAGACTTATCACTATATATTTTTAATTGTGTAAATGAAACACAATATTCAAATAGCACTAGTTATGTATGTTATAAATATTTTATTTATTTACTTTTTAGTATGTAATTGGATACTTATTTGTGTTTTATATAGAAATGCAATGTAAACAACTACTGAATTTCTTTTCGTTCCGATAATAATTATTCTTGGTTGTTATTATTTTGGATAAGTTGCATTTTATTGAAATATTTTTTATTAATTTATCATTTCCCCGTTGTATGATGTTGAAAAGTACGACAATTCGCTTGAATGGAATAATAATTGGTAGAATAGAATTGTTATATTTGTATTTATAATTTTATTATTTGTTATCAAGGGAGTAATTTCCTACAAACCCTATATTATACACATCGCCCTCTTTCCCACTGGACACGTGCCCAGGGCCCTCTAGTTCTTGCTAGATCAGCATTTGATAACCAATACTGCTGACAAATGTATATTTTTTAATAATGTATTTGTTTACAATATTTTTGATTTGCTTAGTAATGAATCTTTTTTTTAAGAAAAAATAGTCTTCCGTAATAGTCATAGGGGCCCCATTATCCTAAAGTGCCCGGGGCCTCCAATAGGTTAATCTTCGGAAGTCATAGGAATTCTTCGGCGGTTATTGCATAAATATGAATCATTTTTCTTTCGAGATTTTTTTCCTAGACACATTTTTCTTTGCTTATAATAGACATGGTAACATTCCCTCGTTTGGTATTTATCTGACAATAAATACAACGCATTTGATGGCACCATTTCAAAATGACAATTGTCTTTGCCGTGTATAAGCTATGGCTATATGATTTTGAAATATTAAAATGACAGTGTCAAGTGATTGTGAAACAATTACAACAAAGTATATACCAAGGGGGACACAGGAAATTCAATATTATAGCAAAATGTAAATTTCAAACTATGCTAAATAAAAATTAAGTCGTCTTTTTAAATAGTTGTAGTTCTGCCTTATGTGAATTTTATAACATGGAGGGCGCCAAATCCTTGCGTCAGGGGCGCCAGGCTTCTACATAGTGGATGTTCAAGGATAGTGGAACTTCGTTAATTCGAAGTCGAAAGGACCGACCCATAACTTCGAATTAACGACGAGACTTCGAAGTGTTAAAAAAATATTTTCTTCCCACTTTTTACAAACCTAGAACTTTCTACGCGTAAAAAACAAATCCTGTGAGTAAAAATACAATTTTTTCCTTCAATTAAGGACGAAGAATTTCGAGATTTTTGCATTTTTAATAGAAAGAACCAACGTATCCAGATTTTCCTAGTAAAAGTGTCCTTTGTTTAAGATATGATTTTCTTGGACGCAGGTAAAAGATTCGAATTATCAAAGTTGGTGTTCGAATTATCGAAAAAAAGATTACCTTGTGTTCAAGAGACCAGCCAAGAAATTCTAATTATCGAAGTTTGAATTAACGAAGTTTCACTGTACTTTTTAAACAATTTTAAGTGACTTATATATTTTATGGCAGTAGTTATTTGTAGGTATCTATAATATTATGGAAATGATTAAGAAGTGCACCCCGTTAAAAGTGACTCATAGGTAAAATAAATGATTACACCACCTGTATACTATTTCCCGTACTCTATGAGTGTTACAAAAAAAAAACAGCATAAATATTTTTTTTTTTTTTGAACAAATTTTATCCGAATGATTTTCAACATTTGTACATAGGAAACCATTGAATGGTCATAAAAACAACAACAGTAATATTTTATGAACACTCAATGGTTTTTTTTTACAAACGTTGAAAATTGTTATGATCATCATTTTTTTACTACTTTTTAATCTGGCTCTGTCTGGCTGATTTTATTAAACTTTATATTAGGGACACAGTTTAATGTTCAAAAAGACAAAATTTCGATTATGATTATGATTTTTTTGTTTATTTTCGACTTGTCCAAAACTTTCTTTCAGCAACTATGTATAAATATGCATTTCTTATAATGGGTCTGGTTACTTAAATAGGGCTTCGTGCGGTGATATAGTTCCAATATGGTACCAAATTTTGTGTAAATCGAAGTCTTTCGACAGTTCTCACGCGACAACATACAAACACAATCTCAAAAATGGTACCAAGAGCGGTGTTAAAAATGATTTGACACATCCGAAATTTTATAGTTCAAATCCTAGGTTTCTCCATCTGACCAACGCCAATAGTGACTATACGTATCATACTTGTACTGCGTATAGGCAAATATAAAAAAATGCATATTATGTAAATGAGATAACCTTGCTATCGTATAAATTATTTCATAATTTGTTATCGGATTATGCACCTAGTTTAATAAATAAATGCATATTAAGTATATGCTTGCTTTTTGAAATTGCATAAAGTGAATATTGTCAGTAATAAATGTTCTTTTGTTGAGTTTGTCAATTTGAGGTTTGTGACGAAAGCGTGTTTATAATTCGTTACCATTTTTTTTATTTCTTCAAATTATAGTACCTACAAAATATTTAGGACATATCTTGTGATCCTGCAAAAAATAGAATTTCAGTTTTTGGCACACGTTTTCAAGACCCCCAAACCTAGAAAAGTAATTTAAAAAAAATGTGTAACATCGCACCTAAACATCAAACCACTCAATCGCTTTGACTCAAATTTGGTATACGGTTATTCAAGACATTCACACCACGAAGCAAAATCAAAAACTCGGTTTTGGTTTAAACATGAGCAGCATGCATGGCTTTCTAAAATCCGGTTAAAAAACTGAAAAATAACTTTATATCCCGAAAATGGCTCTTGCGTTTTTGACTAAATTTTTATACATGTGTGCTCAACTAAATATGAGACGGTATGACTAGTTTCTTCTAGAAATTGCCGAAAGAAAGGCTGTCGCCTTTCTCAACTTCGCGCGAATAACCTCCACTTTTTTTGGGTATCATTAATGTTTTATAAGAGATCTTCTTACTTGCATACTCGGACATTTTCGGTTTTTAAAACACACTTCATTCCGGTCAGTGATACTTAACGGTACCGTAATCGAAAAAATAATGAGTACTTGTGTTAGTGACGACATTTATAGCTAAAGAACCAACCAATTACAGATTTTTCTTGAAAAAAGTATCCTTTGTTTGAAATACGATTTTATTGCAGACAGGTAAAAAGTTTAGATTTATACAGTAAGACCTCACGTAACGCGGCTCCGCTTAACGCTGTTTCAGTACTACATTTCTGAAAAGAAGTTTAGCCACTATAACATTAATTATGGATTAGATTATACAAAATGATTCAAGTGTTGATAGAAGTTCAAAGGTAAGACGAAGTGTCATTGATGCAATAATTTGCTATCGAAAACAGCTTGCTGAACGAAACAGAAAAGGGCAAACGACATTAGATGACTTCTTCACAAAAAACAAAATATGTCAAATGAGGAACCTTCCTCATCAGAAACATAACTTCTTGCTCGAACTTTTGTTTGATTTGCATAAATGTTTTATCGATATTAGCAATAAATAATTCTATATTTGTATTTAATTTCACACCTACTAAATCGGATCGGATACACTGCCGTACCGATACGATCCGATCCGATTCAAATTTCAAAATTGAAGGAATAATATTGCAACCTTTTCAGAATTAAGGCGATTTCACAAAGGTTGATAATAATTAATATATTATATAATCTCTATTATGACCAAATAGTCAAAGAACTCTAACACGGGTCAAGGTACCGGGCCCGCACTCAATAAAATCGATGTTAGCAATAAATAAATCTATAATTAATGTGATAAAAAAGTATTTAACAATAAATGTTACAAAATTAGACCAAAAAAAACTAATTTTCTTATTCTCGGTTCTGTTTCACTTCTACCTATATTATCTACGTATTAAGATGACATCGTTTAACGCTTTTCCGTATAGCGCAGGAACTTATTGGAATGTATCTCCCGCGTTAAACGGGGTCTTACTGTAATATTACAATGTGTTGTATGGGAGCTCAAGGGATCAGCCAAGAGATTCGAATTTATTAAACTCCTTTGTATCTGGGGAATTACTTCGAGTTGTGTCGGACCGTTTATTTTATCTAACTATTAGAACGTATAGGTTAACATTTTTGTTTGTGCTTCTATATCAATTTCCGGATACGATTAAAATAATTATGTTTTAAAAACAAAATTATGATGCTAGCAGTATGCAGTATACATTGTGTACTATGCAAAAGATAACTCTAAAAAAAATTTTTTTAGAGTGAAGGTGATCCTTGAAAGTGATTGAGAAATTTCTTAGGAAGGACCTAGGTGGCACAGGATCGAAAAAAAGCAAATACTGAGATATGTGAATTGCATTTATTCTAACGTTTCGGCAATTTTTTTGCCATCTTCGGAGAGTCTGGAATTATATAAATAGATTGTAAATTATTATTATATTTTTTTGGTTGTTATCTAGTTGTAAGTGTTTTAGATTAAGTTAAAAAATGTTATTACTTATATAATTTAATTTAAAGAAACTCACCAATGCGTCCAGTTTTTCAGTATTATTGTGAAAATATCATATAAAGTAAAGTGTGAATCTAACATCACGTATAAAAATGTAAATTATTAAAATTATTTTACTAAAATTTTTTTAAAAGTGTTATCAGTTAAAAACGTTAGAATAAATGCAATTCACATATCTCAGTATTTGCTTTTTTTCGATCCTGTGCCACCTAGGTTCTTCCTAAGAAATTTCTCAGTTGTGTACTATCTTATATCTATGTACTATATCAACGTTTCCCAAAGTGTGGGTCGCGATCCGACACCGGGTCGTAGAAAAAATTTGCCAGGATTGCGAAAAAAAATTGTAAATTTTTGTCTATGAAATAAGCAAACAAACAACTTGATTTCTATTAAAAAAAACTTAAAAAAAATAAAAAGATGAAAATAATAAAATTTTGAGGTCGGCGCTAATTTAATAAAAGTAGATATGTAATTAAAAGTTTTAGTCTCTCACACTTCAAGCTACTCATAGCGCTTGTTCACTCGCTCTCACATAAACATATTAATCGCCTGGCAGGTAAAATGCCCCAGCGAAGTGACCTATCTTTTTGAATATATCTATTTTTAGTTATCAATATTATTTTGTGTAAATTTCAACGTGCTTCAATTATATTTTTTTAAATATACCTAAGTATATGTCAAATATTGTTTACATGTAAAAAAATGTAAGATGGTTAAGTAGAACAGCCATTGGCTGGACTTCGCCAAAATAAAGAATCTTTCTATTCTATTCTATATTTTTTAAGTCTTAAAACATACAATTTTGCAAGCACCAGGCTAAGTTTTAGACGCGGTTACAAGATCTGGCTTTTTGCAACTTCTTAAATACTAAATTTCAAAGTACTAAAAATTTCAAAATGACCTCGCTTCGCGCTGTTTCGTATAGCACAGGAACTTATTGGAACGTATCTCTCGCGTTAAGCAGGGTTTTACTGTACCAATATATACAAAATCTATCCGGACGAAGTTAATGTAGTACTCCGCGTGTTTGGGACAGTTACTTGGTGCTTTTTTGTGCAAATGAAACTACGACCCTCTCTGACAGAACACTTGCAATTTCTTTTGATGACCTTCTTTTTGTATTCGTTGAGCGAGCAATTGTAAACAATTTGATGTCGCAATTCGCGAATCAAGTTTTATATTGCCATTTAAACTGATTACTGACGGACTTTGTCATGCAAAGTGCATGGAAAGCCATGCATAATTCAAGGTAAAACTACTTCTTCCAGTAAGTGCATTGACCTCGGAGTCATGAAAAAATTAACGAAAAATATTTTCTTATATCTAATTCGGAATAAGGTAATAATTTTTTGCCACTTTTGACCAAATCGATTTTTGTTTCGAGTTTTTTTTTGGTTTAAGGCCAGGGTTACACATTATTGTTAAAGTCTGTAAAAAGTCATACACATTAATTTATCAATTATTACAAAAAAAAATATTTCCTGGCTTATTAATTTCGCATCACAGACTTTCTTTAACTCAACACCACTTTTTTTTTGCTCGTAGCAGCCCCGAATCGAGGGGGTGGGGGCAAAGCGGGGCATCTGCCTCGGATAGCAGTTTCAAAGGGCGCCAAAATCATAATATAATATGTTTGAAAATGGATAACAAATTATTAAAAAAAAATATTAAAGTGTTATTATGCTCCCATCTTGGTCGCAATTTTTTTTTAAACAATTTATCTCAAACGGAATTTAAAATACATTATTTTTAAGGCTTGGGTCGTATTTAAATAAAAATAATAAGTATTTGTTGCTATATTAGGTACTTATGCACGATTTAAAACACTTTCCCAAAAATAGTCAACATCCCTATTGCAAGGTTACCGTAACGAAAAAACTTATTACTTGTTTATTAAAAAAAAAGGAGTTAGAAAAGTCTTTTCCAATAAAAATGCTTAAAAAATCCTTAACTCTTGTCTTATTTAATATTATTTACACATTTAAAAAAAATATGGATTCTTTCTGATATTCATATTTGCAGGAATTTTGCGAATGCCAATGTCAAGAGAAATGCAATGTTCGTTTAAACGTCACTATAGTAGACCACCTATATTATCTAGATTCTAGAATATTCGTGTCTAAAACGTTTCTTTTGTCTGTATAAATAATTCATAAAATTAAACGGTGTACTAGTAGTCTTTTACTACGATTTGATTATGTCACGAAAACCCGTTTAAAAATTTACGCGTTATAAAACTACGAAAACGTATTTGAATAATACATTTTTTCCTTTTTGCGTTAATATTTGATATGCAGGCTCCGTAACTTTTGCTATATAGAGTAAAGTTACGGTTTCACTGTACTTTATTTCCTACTATTTTCTAAATGGCAACCAGGCCCCAAGATTATTTCGGCACAAATTAAGCATATAATAATAATAATTCATCTTTAAAGTTCAATTCCAAAATATGTAATAATAGAAATTAGTTTTTTTATTCCAATTACCCGTGAAACTAATTTCTAATAATAATAACGTCCGTTTCTCGACTTTATGTCATAACAGACGCCATTCGCGCCATTACTATTTTCCATTTGCCACTTCCCGTTATTTTCTACATTTTTTTAAAACTTCAATTTATGTCATAGCAATGGGTAAATGAAGGAATTATAGGAAATTAGGATACGATAGGTAATTTTTGAACTAGGAGTTTGATAGGTAATCGGCCATGGCCTCGAATAAGGAACCATCTCGATATTTATCTGGAATTAGTTGAGGGAAACCACGGAAAACCTCAAGTCGCTGGGTGCCAGGTCGGGCGAGTAAGGTCAGTGCGGATGCAATTCGTAATGCAGCTCGTGCAATTTGACCGCGACAACCAAAGACGAATGTGCTGGTGCGTTGTCGTGATGAAAGAGCACTTTTTTCTTCGCCATATGGGGCCGTGTCTCCTTCAATTTCTCATTGAATCTGTCCAACAACTCACTGTTTTATCCTTTGTGCAGGAAGTCGATGAGGATAATTCCTTTGGATACCCAAAAAATCACTGGTACTTATTGATCTATCCACGTAGATTACCATACTAGATATAATAATTATAATCTACCATTTGTTTTTCCAACCCTGGACTTAATAATAGATCAGATAGAGCTTCAATTGTCACAAAAACAAACATGATTACTGGCATATTTTAACATAATATGATAGCCGATTATCAGTAGTAGATTATTTTAAATGAAATTGAGGTACAAATAAGCCACGCTATTCTGAATATTACTATTGGAAGATAGCTACGTTGTAAACACCTGGTACTACATGTAAATAATACGTGTTTTAATCGGTCGTCACGGTGGTTTATCGGCTTTAAATGAACGAAACTTAAATAATTGAAGCGGCATCATTAAGTTAATGGCGTCTCAAAAGACCAGATGGACGTTTTCCAAGCGTCTCGTTTGTATACTGATTGTACCCTAAGACTTAATTCATGACTTAAAGGTCCACGCAATCCACTGTATCGGATCAGCTGCCGAGTCGTTCCGAGCCGACTAGTATACTTCACTGTTGATCATGGCGAATCCATCCATTTCAGCGAGTGTGGACCTTGACTATAACGACAACTTTTCCAAAGATCAATTTTAAAGGTTTAAAGCTTGCTTTACTACGTAAAAAATCGACACTAATTATACAGATGGGATAATAGCCACTTTCTCCAAAAATGTGTGTTGTTTTCAAACTTATTTGCAAGGGTAGAATACTGCATCTTTTCAGGAACCGAAACCGGAAAAAAATCGAATGTTTCGTGAGAACCTGTAAAAATAGATTTTCATGAAAACTTTTGTTTTCGAAAGTTCAGTTTTATTATAAAAATGATTTGTCGGGAAAAATGACTTTTTAAGTAAACACTTATTTGTTATTTACAGCGACGTTTCGTTATTAAAGCTTGAAAAAGTTCCAAACAAGGAACGAAACATCGCTTAAATAACAAATAAGTGTCTACTTAAAAAGTCCCCTTTCCGCACAAATCATTTTTATATTAATTACCAAGGACAAAAAAGAAATAAAGTTCATTTTTATTGTTTTGTTATTTTCAATCTTATCTTCATTATGAAAAATAAAATTTTATGATTGGTTTTTTGATACTTTGTTAATTTTCAACAGTGTATCGAACGAAATCGAAACCTGAAATATTTATTCGGTTTCAGTACATGCTTATTTGTGTGACAATTTTGATTCGTCATTGTTTTTGCTATCAATAACTACGCGTGTTCCTTACAATTACTCGATAAAATTAATCGCAAATTAACCATACAACAACGTGTTGTGTTAAAACGCTGGTGGAACAACAATAACAACACAAACGATATGAACCCTACAAACGGGAACCTTTTAGTATCACACCCTACAAACAGAACTTTTTAGTATAACACCTTACAAAAGGAACCTTTTAATTTAATATCCTACAAATGGAACCTTTTAATACAACATTCTGCAAACGGAACATAATAAGTAACTCATTATAGTAAGTAAACTGGCGCCGACGAAAACACTTTAATATTTTACGCTTTTTAGTGACTTTTTTGTGGGAGGCTCAATTTTTTTTTAGAAATTTTTTCTGGGCTATTTATAGACGTCAAAAGTCAACGTAAAATAAAAAGCAAATATTTATTATATTATTGGGCAAAATTAAGAAGCCTTATAGATACAAAAGGCTTAAAATATTTTCTGTGACTAATAATCGGTTATATAGGTATATCGGTATGGGCCAAAACAATCATCTTGGTTGATCCCTAACAGTTACTGTACAATAAAAATAAGAGGTGTTCTTTGTCAAAAAATTTAAAGAATCAGCTTTCATCTCACCAGCTGCAGTAGGTATACAAAATCGAGATGCCAAGGAAGATTTTTCCGTCATTTTGATTGATTTTACGTTCCGAATATTCGTATCCACCCCCTGCAGGTGATCGGTATACTCTTTAAAAATAAATTCTCGTCTTTCGAAACACTTTGTATATACTCGTTATTGAACTCGACGTATTATTTTCAATGTCATCAAAGTGAAGTTGAAAACTAGTAAACAAACTTTGAAGAGGAAAGAAATATTAAATTTTTTTTAAATGTCGGCGTATTAAAGTCATTAACCCCCCTTTTCAAATACTCTAAATAATACATCAAAACACAATTACAAGACATTTCTGTGTTATGATTGTATAAATATTTTAAAACTTTTAAAGTGTGCTGTATAGAGCATTTAAGTCGTAAATTGTTAATGATGCAATTTAATCAGATGTCATCGTGGTGGGGTAAGGTATGCCAGGTTACATTTAGGACAATTGCGGCTGGACGTGGTGCAGTTGTGCTATTGTGGTGTAACGGTGTACAACAGTTTCATTCGAATAAATTTAATTTTTCAAAAATTATCTTTATTAAATTGTTTTTGGAATCTAAACGATAGCACACACTTACCCAACACGCACCAGAAAAGCCTATTCACGAAGGTACCTGTGTTATTTAAGGTAGTTGTCGTGGTTAAGGCACACCGTCAGAAAATTCTTAATTTTTGTATACTTATTAAGGACATGATAATACAATTAGCCTGAAAATTTAAAGTCGATCGACCGTATATAATCCGAGATAAATTCAATTAAAAATTGAATAATTAACATTGATTGTATACGATCTCTGTAGTTCTGAACCAGTTTCTTATTTATAAAAAAAGAACTAACTGTCAGAAACTTTCCAAAAACTGACAGTCTTTCAATGCATTTGTTACGAGTTTAAAAAAAATAAGAAAACATTTTTGACCGTCTAATTAATTATTTATAAATAACGGTTTAAAGTTCAACAATTTATAGAAAAGTATACATGCATATGAATACTGTATGGGTTACGTTTCCACGGATACAGTCTTGCTTAATCTATAACTTTTTGACAATATTGTACCACGACAACTACCTTAATGGAGTAGCGCACATTAAACCAACACCTGCAACCAGTAATGACCGTCAGTCGGTCGTCTGCAATTAATCAATTTTCATTAATATCATTTGCATTTGCTTATACGTGATAATGGCCACAGAAGCCGATTAGCACTATTTAAAATAAAGAAAATATATACAATTAAGTTAGCAGGAAAGTGGACAAAATGATGTTAATCAATAAACCAATTGGTTAATTGATTATCATCATTTTGTCCACTTTCCTGCTAACTTAATTGTGTATGTTTAAAAAATATGGACGCAACAATTTCTAATGTAATAAAAAAAATATATGTTTTCAAAATCACATTTGTCAATTTTTAAATAAGTAGGTATAGCATGAAAAAAAATTGATGCTATAGTTTTTATTTTTTTTACATCAAAATAATAGATCCATGTGTTAAATGAGAGCTAAATGTAAGCGCTCGACACATACCGGAAGTTTTAGAGTGGGTCCACGGATGAACCGATTTCCATATTTTTTTAATTTGCTTCTTCTGGCACCAAAATTCAAATATTGGGCAACTTCAGGCACAAGTAGATTTAAAAAGAAATCTACAAAGCGAAGTTTTTCAAAATTGTACAGGTCGATTGATACGAAAAAATTGAATTTTTTTTAATATCCGTATTTTTTGGCTTCTGCGATTATTAGCGCAAGAAAAAATAATATAAACTGAGCTTAATTTTAAGCCAAGCTCACTTGCAATAATTTTAAACTGACATTTTAAAACCGGCCCTCAGATTTGTTACTTTCGAAAGACATAGGGTTAATATACAGATTGTATCAAATGAAAGCTGTCCATAGGGCACTCTGTGTGTAAGACAGAGCACTATATACAAACGATAAGTAAGAGTGAGATAAATGATCGCTAATAGGTAGTAATTACTGTGGTTACTGTAAAATAAATTTAAATAAACGTCTTTGTTAGTGTATTTGCCATATGGCAACATACACTATTGGCGTCGGTCGGATGGCGGGACCTAGGGGTCGGACCAAAATTTCTCGACGTTTCATAACCTCCTAAACACTTTGGCACCATTTTTGAAAATGTTTATATATATATGTATATATATATATATATATATATATATATATATATATTTATATATATATATATGTGTACGGGCAATAACTTTCGAAAGAGTTAATTGATTTTAACGAAATTTGGACCACGTGTTGAAATCCATCACCGCAAGAAGCCTATTTAAAATGGGCGTAATCGGGCCATTTTAAGGGTAGTTTTTAGGGGTTTTTGGGCCCCAAAATTCCGAAAAAATTCTCAGAATCGTTTCAAAATTGATATTTAACCTGTCAGTAGCAATTAAAAAGTGCCCCTAAAATTTTAATAAAATCGGCTCAACAGGACCGGACTTACAAATTTTTTGAAAACACTAATTTGCAGATAGTGACTTATTTATTGAAGGGTGTATTTAATTCGGTGTAGACGTTAGATTGATAATAATATTACAATTAAGAAAAAAATGTTATTTTAAGGAGTGTATTAAGGGGTTAAATTTTTTATTTTGCCCAAAAACAAACTTAATTTCACATAATAAAAGTATAAAACCACACGGCCCTATACAAGCATATACACTATATTGTCGGCAGGGTTTTGGCACTGCGACCCGGGTTTTTTTCTAAGTAAAAATAGCCATTTTATCAATTAATGACAGTCTGTAGTCACTACCGAAATTGTTGATAAAATGGCTATTTATACTGTTCACAAAAAAATCCAAATAATTAAATGGTTTTATGGTGGTAATTCAACCGCCGACGTAATAAATTTATTTGTAGCTGCCTTTGAAAACAGACCGACTCCTTCTACCACAACAATTCGCAATCTCATACGTGGAGGTCTTTTCGAACACTTAATAAATTAATTATTAAAATTATTGTTCAAACTGTTGTACCAGATATAATAATAATACGAATTAATATTACGGTTTAGTTGTTTTAGTTTGTAAACTGGTAAAAAGATTTACAAGTATTATTTATTTACAGTAACTATGGTAACTATTAGCGATCGTTTATCTCACTCTTACTTATCGTTTGTATATTGTTCTCTGTCTTACACACAGAGCGTCCTATGGACAGCTTTCATTTGATACAATCTGTATAAACGCTTTTGATATTATTAACATTTTGCATTTTTGTTTCTGTCATTATAGTATACTACAATGAATTATATTTTGGTTTCAGGTTCAATTGGAAAGGTGAACGTTATTAAAAAATGTTATTTAAAATCACAAAAATAATTTGCAATAAATAATGCCTTAAATATTAAATAAAATTGTCATATCGGTGTTTTAATTGTTAAACAAATTATATAAATATTTCTATACATATCTTGCTGTTTTAGAAAAAAGTGGATAGCTGTATTTAAATTATATGTATTGTTGTTAAATGTGAGTGTAGATTTTAGAAAATGCTTTTAAATGTTTTTATATAAAGTAACTTTTTAATATATTTACATCTGAAAATATCGTTTTTAACCTCAAACTTCAAGACTGACCTAATCTCTACCAATGCACAAAAACTATCAACCGTTTAGAAAACTTTACTATTTTTGAATATAGCAAATGTTTAATATATTTTTAAATAAGTATTTTAATGTTCCTCTAATATTTTTTAACTAGTTACTTAAATAAACAAATTTAAATAGTGGTTTTAACAAACAAATATATAAAAACTGATGAATTTAAAAATGGAAACCGCTGCAGTCGTTCGATACTAAGGAAGAAGTTAATTTGGTGAGTTTTTCCTTTATTTTCTCATTTATTTTATATCGGAACCACTGATCTATATACTAACTGGATTGACGACTCTGTGAGGCGTCATTGTGAGAAATTGAAGGCTCGAAACTGTGTAGAAGGTACTAATAAATACCATGGTAATGCACTTGTGTTGCCATAGTAACCTTCCCTCACAATTTATCATTATTTCGAGACAGTGAACGAGCCTTCAATAGGGATGTTGATTGTATTCAAATAAAAACATAATTTTAACGTTACGTGGTAGTTTCTATGATAGAAATATTAAAAACGCAATATTTTTCCTTATTTGTAAGGAATTTAATTAATATTTAATATATAAAACGCGATTAAATCACTCTCAAGTCACGTGACAACGAACAGAGTGCATGACGTCACTTGCTCGTTAACATCATCAGACACTGGCATAGAAAAAGGCGCTGTTCACGCTGTCAAAAAGCTTCATTGTTTGGTTAATATTTAGAGTGTGTAATTTATTATTTATTTATAGGAAACGTCAAATTACATATAACTATAACAATTACGAAAAAACCTTTCGTCACTCCGTCAGTTTAGCAGCAGTCACGTGACAAGCATTGGCGTTTTTGAGCGAAATTTGAAACGGAATTTAAAATACATGATTTTTAAAGCTTCAATCGTATTTAAATTAAAAAAAAACCCGGGTCGCAGTGCCCAAACCCTGCCGACAATATAGTGTATTTGCTAATACAGGCAGTCTGGTTTTATTACATAAATTTAAGTTTGTTTTTGATCAAAATAAAAAATTTAACCCCTTAATACATCCCTTAAATTAATAGTTTTTTTCTTAATTGCAAGATTACTATCATCGAACATCTACACCAAATTAAATACATCTTTCAGTAAATAACTCACTATCTGCAAACTAGTGTTTTCATAAAATTTGTAAATTCGGTCCTGGCGGGCCGATTTTTTTCAAATTTCGGGAGCACATTTTAATTGCTACATAAAGAGCAAATTTCAATTTTGAAACGATTCTGAGATTTTTTCCGGTATTTTTGGGCCCAAAAACTTTTTCCAACCCCTAAAAACCACCCTTAAAATGATCCGATTGGGCCCATTTTAAATAGGCTTCGTGCGGTGATGGGTTCCAATATGCGTGCCAAATTTCGTTAAAATGAATTAACTCTTTCGAAAGTTATTGCCCGTACACATATATACCTATATATATATATATATATACATATCCTGTACCGGCCATCTTGATTGAGGTTTTCCATGGTTTCCCTCAATTAATTCCAGATAAATATCGAGGTGGTTCCTTATTTGAGGCCATGGCCGATTACCTATCAAACTCCTAGTTCAAAAATTACCTACCTTATCCTAATTTCCTGTAATTCCTTCATTCGCCCATTGCTATTATATAAGTTGAAGTTTAAGAAATGTAGAAAAAAACGGGAAGTGGTAAAATGAAAAATAGTGATGGTGCGAATGGCGTCTGTTATGACATAAAGTCGAGAAACGGACGTTAAACGCATTATTATTATTATTATTATATATATATACATATATATACGTATATATACATATATATACATATATATATATAAACATTTTCAAAAATGGTGCCAATGTGTTCAGGAGGCTATGAAACGTCGAGAAATTTTGGTCCGACCCCTACGTCCCGCCATCCGACCGACGCCAATAGTGTATGTTGCCATGTGGCAAATACACTAATAAAAAATATTTGTAGCTATATTAGGTACTTATGCACGATTTAAAACATTTTCCCAAAAATAGTCAACATCCCTTATTCAGTATACTTTTACCCGCGTCGAATTGAACCCATAAAGACTATCAATCCGGTTAGTATAGATATCGGTAATCGGAACTGTAAATTTGGTTCTATTGATTTATTTTAACAAAATGAAGCGGCTGAGTTAGTGTATAATCCACGGAGATATTATCAGTTCTTATCGTGACTGTCACTTGTCAATAGACCATGATTTACGATAATTTTATAGTAAATTAAACAAGAGTTCCTATATACTGAATGTTCATAAATAATTGGGTAATTGTACTGCGTTAGTCGTAAAAACGTTATTTATGTGCATCTAACCGGTTGGTGGGCGGCATATTTACTGTACCCCCCGTATATTTTGTATTTAAATACTAAAAAATCGTTTTTGTAAATTCCTCTAGCTGCTTTTAATGCTTGTATAGAAATAGTAAACTGTAAAATGGGCCGTGACGCACTAGTGCAGTAAAATAAAAGAAAAACTATCCTACTAATCCAACAGTAATTTTCAAAAGCGACCTGCCGGTTACCATTCAATACTGTAAGAGAAACAAAGATAGCAGAGCAGCATAAAGCAGGCGTAGTTTTCGTTAATAACCCAAAGTATGACCGCACGCAGACTGCCAAAAATATTACAGATACACTTATTATGATGTGAAAATCGGGATACTTGGTATGAGATATGTGCAAAAATCTACAGCAGTATGATTTTTCTTTTTAACACGTTTTTATTAGCCTCACTTGTATGAATGTATGTTTGTTTGTTTGTGATGGAATCTGTGAACGTGAAATTCACTTACTTTAGAACGTCAGATTAAACTGAAGCTTTGCACACTTACCGAGGACCGATGTCAATACAATTATTTAATAAGTTTGTTCCATTATCCTGACCAGAGCCTTCAGGATAAAAAAAACTTGAAAAATTACAGCAAGCAAGCTAACACGCTGTACAGTGACGTACGTTGAGTTGCCTACCTCATAGCCAAATGCATAATTGTTTTTTTAGTCTGATAATTAAAATTAGAGTTTTAAAAAACTAAAACAACACGCTTTTTCGAACTAAAAAATGTAAAATAGTTTGACAACAAAATTAGTATTACTGTTACACAGCGTGGAGTGCTTAACACGTTGACTGCCGTGTGAGACTAATTGGTCTCACGACAAAAATGGCACTATACGCTGCGTGAGACCAATGTGGACTCACATCTTCGACCGATGTATTTTGTCCTGTGAAACCGCACTGGACTCCGTAAATGCATTGAATTATATGGCACCGAAAAAAGCTCGGCATGACGAACTTGATACATATTTCGGCCTGTGCGTACGCGAGACCAATGTGGCTTCATACGGCTATATGCACCTTTTGTGCTAAAATGTATATTATATAAATTTATGTAATTTTCATATGATTTCAAAAATGTATTTTGGTATATACCTAATTACATAATAATTAACATATTATTTAATAATATAGGAGAACGCAAATATTCTATATATAAATTATTATAAATCTAAAAAAAAAAACGTATCACTTGTAATAATATAAATGAGAACATCATTTTGAAAATTCGATTTTTATTTCAACATTTATGTTTTCACACTAACATTATGTTTTTCAAAAAAACAATTCAGACAAAAGTGTTGATCATAGATTGAACATAAGAAACAGGTTTGTTCTTTTTCGTAAGAGCTGTAGGACATTTTGATTTGCGGTTTCGAATCACAACAAAGAATGACAATGAGTGACTTGACTTTGCAACTACCACACATTACATGCAAGTTCAAATCAGAACACGAGTAGTCTCATGAAAATGATGTATGATTGTGCAAGATTGTACAGGAATGTGTGGTGACACATTGGTCTCATAAGGCAAAATTGGCTTTTATAACTTCTGGGTGCCGCGTGAGACCAATGTGTCACCACATAAAAAAAAAATTTTTTTTTTTGTTTATAAAAAAATAGAAACCTCCTAAACACTTTAAATATTGTTTTTTAACATTTTTTTACACTTTAAACAAAAAAAAGGAAGTGGCGTGTGGGACCCTAATTTTTCTATGCTATAGCGGCAGTCAACGTGTTAATATCGGTGATAAATTGTTCATTTACTAGCTAATTGTAAACGTAGACCTATTATGAAAATTTAGGTAGATAGCTAATTTTGTTGCCGAATTATTTTTGCATTTTTAGCGTGTTTTAGTTTTTTTAAACTCTAATTTTAATTTTGATTTACTCTAGTGATTACAGGTATTTTCGCTATGTAATGTAAATAGCTTACGAAAAAATTGACACGTGTTCCCAATTTCTGGAGGCAATCCATATTTTTAAGCATGACAGCATTTGTTTTGTCGGTGGACATTTGCCAGACCAGAGGCCAACTCTGATACCTAAACGAATATAGCTTTTGTTTTCGTGATTTTTTGTACAAACACTTCACTCTTTGCACCGATATAATCGTGTTTATTGTTCGCGACTAGAGATGGGAAAAACAGGTCTTTTTAGTGATCTGCATTTTTGCATCTGGATCCCGTATGTGAGCCGGCTCACTGAACCGGTTCAAAAAGAGCCGAGTTCTGAATATGTTACTGCAGTCTGCCACTGAGTTACCTAGTTCAGTCAATCATATCACGACCTGTATAGAATCAAAAATGCATAGCCAAACATGTGATGCATGAGTCATTTGAGCTGACAGATACATCAAAGCAAGACCTGATACGTAAGTGTAAAACGTGCTTCTGTGTGTTAAGTGTTTCACTGAGCTATGCGGATCCGTTGATCAAAAAAAAGTGAGTCGGCTCTCACGGATCTTCTGTCGGAGTCGGCTCTTTGAACCGGTTCAGATCTGAGTTACCCAATTCTATTCGCGACGAATTAAAGCGAAGTTGCATGCAGTGTCGAACTGGGCGATTTTGGCGCCGAAGTGCCATTAATATTTAAAGCTCCATAATTACCTATTATACATCAAACATTTTTCTACAGATTTTATAAATCAAAATGAAATTTTCTATTGCCACCTATTACCCTTTTTTTGTAATAATTTACATTTTAATTTGATTTCTCAAGGATACATTTTTCTACACAACAACAAAAAATGATATGATTTATCTGTAAAAAGGTGGGTGCTTGTACTTATGTACTTATAGTTTTTTGGCGTGATTAAAAACTAATTTTTAATTTGCACATAATTTATTGAAATAAATTTATCTTCAAAAAGTGTAAGAATATTACTTGCAAAAATTAACTTCAAATATTTTAAAACATCTTCAAAATTTTATTTTGGTTTTCACTTTTGAGTAATCAAAAACACAAAATTCCACTGAATGACACTTAAAACGACTAGTTGTAATCAAAGGTGGTCGTCAGGTGCATTATATAGTTTTCAGATGACGAAAAGTGCATTGATTTCGGCCATCTGTTATTTCAGTCAGCCTCTTGTCGAATTTTTGTTAGCGCGACTAACTTCATACTGTCGAACTTCTAGTCGCCTTGTCTAATCCGAGACTCGTGTAGAAAAGGTAAACGGTTTAAGAGCTGCCGTAAAGCGGAAACTGTACAATTGGTCAACTGGTGACATTTGCGAAACGGTACTATATATTTAATTATGGGAAGTCTATGGCTTTTTTTCTATGATCCTATCCGTTTTTTTTTTTTAATATCCGTATTTTTTGACGTCTACGCAGATTAGCACAATTAGCCATAACCTTATAATAAATTTTTATTAAGATGTTTTCTTCTTAGTGAAAAATCCTATTTGGTTTCAATAATAATTTGTAAGTACTATACGGAGAAAAATCTAAAATAGTACTGTAGATTTCCGTTACGTGCGCGACTACGAGACCGCAACTTAGAACTAAAGCAACTAGATTTAGGCGTAACTAGAGTCTTTCTGGTAAGAATTAGGACAAAGAAGTAACAATTTCAGGCTGACTCGTTCAATCCACCAAGTTTTCAATCGAAATTTTAATTTTCTGATTGTTTCGTAGATAACATAATTATATCAGCTACTGTCCGTGCAAAAAAGTAAAATGCGCCAAATTTTCAATGTAGGTATATTTTGAAATACGTATTAACATTGGATTTCTTTCTTTATCTACACTAATATTATAAAGAGGAAAGATTTGTATTTTTGTGTGTATGTTTGTAATGAATAAACTCAAAAACTACTGTGCCGATTTAAAAAATTCTTTCACCATTAGAAAGCTACATTCACCCTGAGTAACATAGGCTATATTTATTGCTAGAAAATATTAGGGATCCTTACTAAAACTTTAGTAACGTAACGCAAGGTGTAAAAAAAATGCCATAAAACATCTTTCGTCGCATGCGCTGCGGAAACTATTGATGATAGAACAAAAGCATGTTCTACAATATTAAAGAACATATCAATAACTACAAAAAACTTCGCGATACATACTATATGTCCAACTATTATTGTTGTCACAATAACCACTTTTTACATTTTAATAATTTATATAGATAAAAGACGATGTATATGTAATCTATGGACTCCAAACGGGTAGACCATTTTTGATGAAATTTTCAGACAATCTTTAGATTAGCCCAGCGGGTGATCTTCTGAAGTTTGGTAGCGATCGATTCAACAAATTTTTTTAAATTTCTTTTTGGGAAATAAGATTTTTCTTCGATTTTTGAACATTCACAAATAAAAGCGATTGAATTCGCGCAAATTCAATACACGTTGAGAATTTAATGATAATGATTCTCATCTTTTATATCCTATATATTACATTTACACCCGGGCGAAGCCGGACTGGGCCGCTAGTCATAAATAAAATATACAAAATTATAATATCTAGTATATTATAATTTTGTATATTGAAACGAAACTCGCTATAGCGACAATAGTAGTGGAGCTTTCGGCTCCCCCCGTACTGTTATCTTAACGCACGTGACTGCGCCCCAATCGGTATTAACAATAGTAGTGGAGCCATCGACTCTACCTTGTTGAACTCGGCAGCGACAACATAGCACGTATATAGATGCTGACAACCTTCAGCTGTTTATAATTAGAGAAGCTAAATAGCTGCGGTTATCTACCATCTGTCTCTGTCATAGCACGCGCGAATTAGGATTTACAATTCGAGTGATTCAAGTCTCTAAACTGTGCTTGTTAGCGCGCAGATAATCGTTCTGTGGTCATGTTATTGTTTCCAAATTCCATGAGTTGATAAAGAGAAATTAATCAAAATAAATTACCCGCAGTTGATAACAGGAAGTTGTGGTGAAATGCGTATTAAGTTGACTGATCCCTCAGATTGTAAAATATGCTCTCGGGAAATTCCAAACTGTCGTCGCCAAATTCATTTTATTAGCTGTGATTAAGCATTAAGCTTCACAAAATTTGACTTGCTGGTTAAAATTTGCAAAAAACATATATTTTTATCCTTAAAAATCGTCAATATTTCTTTACAGTACGTCACAAGATTTTAAATTACGGGAAGGCAAATTAACATTTTGAATTTAACATTCATAGAAATTAGAGATATCCGAAACGTGAGTATTAAGAGAACCTTAATGAAAAAACAATAAATTAATTATTAGGTTAGATTTTATTGTTTGGACAAATATTTTTTCAGTTCTGAAAAGGAAAACGACCTGCACAAATCCTGGGATAGCTCTTCCAGCTGTTTTTAGGGGAGGTTTAGTTTCTCCGTCTGGAAAGTGTAATTTTTTACGGTTCCGTCTTGGACTTCATTTGTCCAAAATGTGGAAGCTTTACTTTAAATAAGAACGAGGTTGCGTTCTCCGATCGTATTTGACTGTTTGATCTACAAACGTGGCTAAATATTTTAGAACTCATTAAAATCGGTCCAGTAGTTTTTGAGCTAAGTGCATCAGAAACCCGCGATATGAGATAGAGGTATACGAAACTGTTTACAAATATGGAATTGGTACTTCTATTTTTTTTTTAGAGTCTGTATTCATGCAAAAATATTTATTATAAAAATAATTTTAGGGGACTCAGTGCTACTATCACTGAAAATCGCAATAGAATGTGTCATAACGTTTATTCAGCACACAATATGTAATACTTTTGTTATTTTTGTTTCGTATTTTTTTTTCTCGTAAAATAAAAAAAACCCGGGTCGCAGTGCCAAAACCCTGCCGACAATATAGTGTATTTGCTTGTATGGGGCCGTGTGGTTTTACACTTTTATTATGTGAAATTAAGTTTGTTTTTGGACAAAATAAAAAATTTAACCCCTTAATACACCTCTTAAAATAACATTTTTTTTCTTAATTGTAATATTATTATCAATCTAACGTCTACACCGAATTAAATACACCCTTCAATAAATAAGTCACTATCTGCAAACTAGTGTTTTCATAAAATTTGTAAATCCGGTCCTGTCGGGCCGATTTTATTAAAATTGTGGGGACACTTTTTAATCACTACCAGAGGGTTAAATTTCAATTTTGAAACGATTCGGAGAATTCTTTCGGTATTTTGGGACCCAAAAACAGTTTTCAACCCCTAAAAACTACCCTTAAAATAGCCCGATTAGGCCCATTTTAAATAGGCTTCTTGCGGTGATGGGTTTCAACACGTGGCCCAAATTTCGTTGAAATCAATTAACTCTTTCGAAAGTTATCGCGCGTACACACATATATATATATATATATATATATATATATATATATATATATACATATATATATATATACATATATATATATAAACATTTTGAAAAATGGTGCCAACGTGTTTAGGAGGTTATGAAACGTCGAGAAATTTTGGTCCGACCCCTAGGTCCAGCCATCCGACCGATGCCAATAGTGTATGTTGCCATATGGCAAATACACTAAAAAAGACTTGTGCAATAAACAAAAGAAAAATTTCTTATCGCTAATGAAATACGTTGGATATTTACAACTTGCTTATTAAACACTTGAAGGCCAAAGTAACAACAAATAAATACAAATTCGTACAAATTACGAGATTAGATAACTCGCCTTAAATAAGTGATTATTTAAATATGAAAATGACATTGTAATTTAACGTTTATTTGTTGTTATTTGTTTTCGAAAATTACAGTTACAATAAAAAATTATCTTTACAGTACTAACAGTAAAACTCCGAACTTACGCGATATGTGGGACCGAACGATATAACCGTGTAATAATTCGCCTAAGTTGGGGTACAATTTTGTATATAAATACATAATAATAATAATAATGTCAGCGTATTGCTGAGTCACTAATTTGCCGTATGCAAAAGACCGTGCTTATTGGGTCGCTCCGTGTACTCCGTGCGCACGACCCAAACTCACTGTAATCGCCCATTTCATGGTTTGAGACGCGGTTATAGTTACAATTTGCTCCACAAGTATCCCTAGTATGACGGTGACGAACCCGAAGTTTGGGTGCTTGTGGATGCAAAATCTTTTAAGGAATATTTCCTTCAGAATAATAATAATTATTATTATTATTATTATCCAATTGTGTAGGCTTTCACGGCTGGCGTTGTTGCAAATCTTCTTGATTTCCGGGCTTGTACGCCGTGGTACAATGGTATTTCTACCTGACGTTTCGTCTACAACTGCGGTAGATAATGTCTACCGCAGTTGTAGACGAAACGTCAGGTAGAAATACCATTGGACCACGGCGTACAAGCCCGGAAATCAAGAAGATATATTATTATTATTATTTGCGTTGCCAATAAAAGGGTACAAAATCGTCACGGTGGATCCATCAAGGACAGTAGTAGGTCCATCAAGGACTCAATCATTCATAACTTAAAAACTCATCCAATTTGTAGAAAGCGTTTGATAATAAAAATTCTTTTAAGTATTTTTTAAACTTCGACAGTTTATCGCATTGTTTAATATTTTGAGGTAGTTTATTATAAACAGCAATACCTAAACTGTTTGGGGATTTCATGGAGACGGTTAATCGATTAAAAGGAACTCTAAGTTCAGATTTTGATCTGGTATTTAAGTTATGAATGTCCGAGTTCTTGATGAACCTACTTATAAGGTTCTTAAAAACGTAACTTGACTGTTCATAAATTAGTATGCAAACTAATGTAAGTATTCTATATTTCTTAAATATATCTCTGCAGCTTGTTCGCTTATGTTTAATTGGGATCGGGTACTAAATAAAACAATAATTTAGAAGAAAAATGTGTAATACATTTTTGGATAATACAACAAATTATATTATTATGACTCGAAGAAACGTAAACCGTAGTTATTTTGACGTAGAAAAATCTAGCAACATTGGATCAACAATTTTTCCTTCTCACGCAAAATTTCCTCGTACCACGCTATTCATTTTTCGTTGGAGCCTCCAAAATGTGTAACCCTTTTTCAATTGAACTGAGACCGTCTGTCAAGTTCCCAACCGTAATTTGAACTGGGTCAAAAATCGTATGACTCTAGATCCACATAAAACGTAGTCGGGATATTACTGTATTGACTTCTACTAGAGAAGAATATTCTCTTTAATAAGAGACGTAGAAAATAGATCTAATGGGGAATTTCTTAAAACTTGCCAAGCTATACGAAATTACCCGGATAAATTTAAAACCTACCACCGTATGACAATTCCTTATAAGACCAATCAACAAGACGCTGATGACCTTAGATGTTGAGCGTCTATAATCTACAACATATCTATTCAATCAACCACTCTCTAATAATAATAATAAGAATAATAATAATGTGTTTAACGTTCGTTTGTCGACTTTTCCTTCTCACGCAAAATTTCCTCGTGGCACGCTATTCATTTTTCGTTGGCGCCTATGTCCTCCAAAATTTGTAACCCTTTTTCAATTAAACTGAGACCGTCTGTTAAGTTCCCAGCTGTCATTTGATCTTATTGAATTGGATCTAAAGAATCAAGCTCTTCAATGTCTTCAAAAATCGCGTAACTCAGGATCCGCGTAAGACGGGATAGCGTAAGTCGAGGTATTACTGTATTGATATTTCTATAATTGAACCATATATGCGTTGAACTCATTAAGTTTTGTATCTAAAAATTAAAAAAAAAATTTGCCGCACGCTGTTATGATGAAATCGTATTCAGATAATTTTGTTTAATTTAGATTTGGATAATATATTTTTATTCATACAACAGTAATTGACTTTAATCATTGATATCCATGGAGCTATTTTAGGTAAATGAGCTAAAATTAAAATGTTTGCTTGCGATTTTCGAAAAATTAATAATTCCGTTTTGTTTACAAAATTGGTTGAGAGGGCGTCGCTAGTGTCGAGAGGACGTTTTTGAAAGCGTCATTTCCATATCGTTTACCATTAATGACAATCGTTCGGAATCGTATTATTATTTGTTGTGACGTAATCTGATTCAAGCAGCTTAACCAAAAGCCGTATTACTGCGTCATCACGGTAAAACATGAACGACGTGCAAACTAGGCAATACGTGCGCAACACCAAGGCTACTCTTATATTTCCCCGCCGTACTCTCGTTACACAATATTTAAAACAGATACGTCGCTAAATAAGTTTCACTTCAAAAATGTGGTACTGTCTCATAGCGACACTCTATATTCTAGAATCTAGATGTCCGTGGCACTCCGTGCATCGTTTGTACATTGTTTTGACCGTGACTACGTCACGGGGGTAGCATCGATCTTGGGTGCGCCTCGACTGGAATTCGTCTGGATGGCGTGTCGCACGAAACGTGGACTGAGCTTCGTCGACTGGAATTAGTGAAATATTTTCGACTCCATTTCTTCCGGCCACTCGGACAAGAAATATTGTCGTGCCGTATTCTTCGAGACATCGAACCCAAAAGACAAAATTTCATATTTTAACACAATCAAAACTTTTTCTGTATTCGCTCTGAAACAAGCTTCGTGGATGATGCGTCGAATGAAATTGAAAATACTCAGGATCTAGATTTTCCGTTCGGTTTCTTCCACAAAGCTGCTCTGTTTGTACGTAGTGGTCGATATACCGGGTGTCTCAGAAATCGCGCACTCAATTGTTGGGATCGAAAGAGAAAAATATTCTGAGCCCAAAAATCCATGTTTGGAATTTTTTGATAACGTAGTTAATTAGTAATTAATTAATGAAAGTGACCAATCAGGAGCGCGCTACAGAAGAATAAATAAAAAAGTGTGTCCATCGGTTTTTTATTTTAATAATAATAATTATATTTTAGTAATTAACCGAAATAAATCAGCCGACGACACTCTCTTCTGTAGCGCGCTCCTGATTGATCACTTTCATTAATTAATTACTAATTAACTACGTTATCAAAAAATTCCAAACATGGATTTTTGAGCATTTTAACTTATCGAGGGCGATGTTCAGAATATTTGTTTAAGTTACCGAGGTTTTGTGATTTAAGAAATGGAGGTTTTATGCTTTCAGGGAAAGGGATTCAAAAAAATTTTAACTTATAGAGGTTTTTAACTTATCGAGGATCTACTGTACTTCATGTTTTTAATTGGGCGACCACACTATATGTGCCAAAATTTAAATTTTCACGTCAAATAGTTTCAGGGAAAATCGCCTGTGACAGTCGGGTGGACACCGAAGTGATTCCATAAGTGGTCCTTTTTGCACGGAACACTATTTGTAAAACGCTTTCTCGGTCCGTTGTTTCGTGGAACAGAATGAAAAAAAAAGTAATGAAGGGCATGGCAGGGCAATATAAGGGTGATTGCTTTGAATATGTGTATACAGGAGCGTGCTATAGTATATAACCAACAACGCACGCTCGATCACGACCACTTTGCGCTAATTGAACATCGAGCTAGGCACGCCACGCACACACACACACAGAGAGACGCATTTAATACTTCTATTCTATACTCGGCTGGCATGTCGCGAAAACAGCATCGCACTCTTTTGTGTAGTGATCACGTTATGCAGACGTTATTCTAGACTAGTATTTAAACCTGTCTTCGCCAGACTAAAGCCCCGTTAACACATGCTAGTACATTCGGCCGAATTGGTAACTGCATCTAAAGGCCTGGTTACACAGTACAAGCTAGCATCCGAGCTGGCTAGTGCACATACTCGCACCATGTGATTGCATCATGCGAGTTACTGTCGTGTGCGAGTCAGTCAGTACCTCGCATCCGAGTTACTATAACAATTGTCGCCTTTCGTCTTGCCCCATCACGCCGCAAGCAGCAGCTCGCATGCAACTCGGACGTCAACTTGCACGGTATTGTGAAATGACAGTAGATCGTAAGCCCGGGATAGGGATGGCGATCCAGCGGTATTTTCAATCCAGCTGGGTTTATGCTGGATTAAAGCAAATCCAGCTGGATCCAGCAGTAATCGATTTTTCAAATAAATGTAACAATTTTTTAACTCTAGAAACTTGAATAAATATTTATCTACATTTACATCAAATACTCGTTTTTTTGGCGTTAGTAAAATACTCTAATAGTAAGTAATAGTTACGAGTATCCGGAGTATAATAATTTATCGCAATACAGTCTTAAATCACCTAAATTGAAATTATTCTAGGCATCTGAAATAGTTATTCCTAGTCTCAGTTTCTCAGTGTCAATAATTTTAGAAATAAAATTGCGTTTCCCGCTTATTAAATGTTTAGTTAACTCTTATTAAAAACAAAACTTTAATATAAATTATATTATATAATTTAAGACTTAACTTGTCTTTTAAAGAATAAAGCCAGTCAAATATGTAGGTAACCGTTTTTTTTTTACTTTTTAGTGTATTTGCCATATGGCAACATACACTATTGACGTCGGTCGGATGGCGGGACCTAGGGGTCGGACCAAAATTTCTCGACGTTTCATAACCTCCTAGACACTTTGCCACTATTTTTAAAAATGTTTATATATATATGTATATATATATATATATATATATAGGTATATATGTGTGCGGGCTATAACTTTCGAAGAAGTTAATTTATTTTAACGAAATTTGGCACACATGTTGAAATCCATCACCGCACGAAGCCTATTTAAAATGGGCCCAATCGGGCCATTTTAAGGGTAGTTTTTAGGGGTTGAAAAAAGTTTTTGGGGCCCAAAATACCGAAAAAATTCTCCGAATCGTTTCAAAATTGAAATTTAACCCTCCGGTAGTAATTAAAAAGTGTCCCTAAAATTTTAATAAAATCGGTCCGACAGGACCGGACTTACAAATTTTATGAAAACACTAGTTTGCAGACAGTGACTTATTTATTGAAGGATGTATTTAATTCGGTGTAGACGTTAGATTGATAATAATATTACAATTAAGAAAAAAAATGTTATTTTAAGGGGTGTATTAAGGGGTTAAATTTTTTATTTTGCTCAAAAACAAACTTAATGTCACATAATAAAAGTATAAAACCACACGGCTCTATACAAGTAAATACACTATATTGTCGACAGGGTTTTGGCACTGCGACTCGGGTTTTTTTAAAGTAAGATCTCAAAAAAGAAAAGTTATTGATGGTGTTATCTCCCAGCCTACTTCTCAAAGAACTGCAAATATACCCGAATGCGGAAAGAGCTCTCTCTACCTATACGCTAGTTGGTTTGAGAGTCATCAAATAATCATAGATTAGAGTTAGGTTTTCACCTCTTACTCCCTCACTTTCATAAAGTGGCATTTCTTTCTTCAATATCGTATCATAATCCTTCTCAGATCTAGTTAATTACTTGTTTTTACCTGATTGCGGATCCGCACCGCTGGATCCAGCAAGGCCATAAATGTGCTGAATCCAGCTGGATTGCTGGATCCAGCATTGCAATCCCTAGCCCGGGAGCCCAAAATCTGCATGAGACGTTTGAAAAGATTGCTTTCGAATTGGCGTCCCTGGTCTGTCGTTATTCGTCCTGGAACTCCAAAACGACAAATCCATGTCGAATATATCACAGAAACCACTTTTGTGGCAGAAATTTCGTCAATTGGGACTGCTTCGGGCCATCTAGAATATCTATCGGTCATAGTAAGACAATAACGCATCCCTTCAGATTGCGGTAGAGGACCAATAATGTCAATATGGACATGTTCAAATCTTCCAGCGAGAGAGAAATTTCCTGGAGGCGTAATCGTGTGTCGGTGAACCTTAGATCTTTGACAGGCTAAGCAAGAACGAGACCATTTAGCCAAATCCGTGTTCATGTTAGGCCAAAAGTAGCGTTGTGCAATAAGGCGTCGAGTGCCGCGCGTACACCTGGATGGCTCAAACCGTGAATTTTCTTGAAGATCTCCTGCCTTAGTTGCGACGGGATGTATGGTCTAAGCTTGGATGTGGTTGTTTCACAAAGAAGTGGTTTGTGAATGTGAGGTATTTCTATCCACTTGAGTTGAAGACTGGAGTTCTTCAATAATTCAGTAATAGAAGAATCGACTTCCGAGTGCATTCTTCGTTGCTGCATGTGTTTTTGTGTTTCATTACACAGTTCTCTAAATATTGTATGCGTTGCCTCTGTCCTTTGCATCCTATTACTGACCCAAATCATTCGGTTTTTTCTTCTTTTTTTCTACAACACTTTCAGCTCGAAGTATTTCTTACAATTTCACTCAAAAAACCAGATTATCTCTCACTAATTTACGTATGTCTTCCATGATGTGTTATCGACTCAATTTTTATTTCAAATGAATTAGGCCCATTACTTTTATGGGAGTACTATAAACGTGTAGATACTACACAGCCTAGAAATACTCGTCCCAGTTACTCGCATGTGTCAACGTGGCTTTATAACTAATAAGCTAATAATGCTTATTAGAAATTGTAAAATTACAATCTCAAGTATTTGTTCGGGAACATCAGATACAACAAATAAATTAATTGGTATTTCTAAATGCATTCATACATATATGGAAGTTAGCGAGTTTTGTCGAAAATTTTCCTTCCTCGACTCCGTTAGGTTCTGCCCCGAGGCAAAATTGTAATACGGTGGAGCCGAAGGTTCTACTACTGTTAATGTTACCGTGTTTCTTCTCAGTTGTGTGCGGAGCCGCGGGTAGCGGCTAGTGCTAAATATATATGATTACACAGCGGGACGTAAACGACGTACACTAATGCAATCTCCTCTGGCTAAGGATTAACGACGCGATTATCAGGTTCAAATTAATCTGGATTAAATTTAATAATGTAGACGCACGATGCCGTAAATATGAAACATTGTTCATACATTTTGACACGATTAATAATTCTGTTTATGTAGAAGATTAGCATTTTTCGCGTACTTAAATATACACTCATACCTCGCTATACGGCCGCTCTTTATACGGCATTTCGCTATAACGGCCCTATTCAATTAAGGCACGTTTTCAATTTATGGCCTAAAAGGTTTCGCTATAACGGCAAAAAAAACTTTTTTTCAATGTCGATATATCTACATGTTGCCAATCTTGCAATTTAGAATAATTGATTCCTTATACGGCTTTTCGCTTGGCGGCCAAGTTTCGTGGAACGTATCTAAGCCGTAAAGCGAGGTATGGGTGTATTTTTGAAGCCTGGAACGCCAAAGAAAAAATGGTGCGGGTACTTTTGTACGCGCGGCAGAAGTTATACTTCTTTGGCGTGATCGCGATAATCGGTATTCACATTTTCGTTAATTAAAGATTTACACTGATAAAATTAAGTAGGATGTCTAGGGAGATGATAAATATAGTTAAAAGTTAGCATGTTGACTTCGAGTAGTAGTTATTTACTTTGGATAATAGGTGGACAACTCCGTCAGCACATTGTAACAGAGAAATGAAACGTGTCGTCTCTGAATACAAAGTAAAACTATACTGCATCGAAGAGTCAGTTTTATTGACGATTTTAACCTTGCCGATACACGTATCTCATGTTCGTTGCATGCTGCGTGCGCAATTTCCGTAATGGAGAAAATTTTACCTCACTTCATGGTGTCTTGTACGTTCGTTGCGTGCAATCAAAAATATATATGTCGTAGGATAATTAAAAAACTCGAGTCGCAGTGCCAAAACCCTGCCGACAATATAGTGTATTTGCTAATACAGGTAGCGTGGCTTTGTTACATGAACCTGTTTGTTTTTGGATAAAATAAAAAAATATCCCCTCAATACACCCCTTAAAATATATTTTTTCTTAGTTAAAATATTGTTATCAATTCAACTCTGAACCAAATAAAATACACTCTTCGGTAAATAAATCATTATATGCACACTAGCGTTTTCATAAAATTCGTAAGTCCGGTCCTGTCAGGCCGATTTTATTAAAATTTTAATAGCATATTTTAATCTTTACTAAAAGGTTAAATTTCAATTTTGAAACGATTCTGAGAATTTTTTCGGTATTTTTAGGTCCAAAAACATTTTTCAACCCCTAAAAACTACTCTTAAAATGGCCCGATTGGACCCATTTTAAATAGGGTTCTTGCGGTGGTGGATTCCAACATGTGGGCAAAATTTCGTTAAAATCAATTAACTCTTTCGAAAGTTATTGCCCGCACATATATATAAATAAATATATATATATATACATATATATATATATATATATATATATATATATATATATAAACATTTTTAAAAATGGTGCCAAAGTGTTTAGGAGGTTATGAAACGTCGAGAAATTTTGGTCCGACCCCTAGGTCACGCCATCCGACCGACGCCAATAGTGTATGTTGCCATATGGCAAATAATACACTAAAAAATCGGATTTTCGCGAAAATCCTAGAATGTTTGCAAAACACCGGATTTCAATTACACGGTTTTTTGCAATCTTTCTAGGATTTTCGCGATAATCCGATTTTTTTAATTATCCTGCGACATATTTAAGCATTCCAAAGATAACTTATCACAAATAAATGTAAAACAATAATAATGAAAACAGTCGTCCCTTTTGTAATATGAACCCGGGGACCATACAGTATATATTTTATGAATTGCATATAAAATGATATACGCATACGGTATAAAGGCGTAAAATGTAACAAATACCACTGCTGGCTAGTCCGTTGGAATGCAATTTCCGACATTTAAATGCCATTTGATATACAGCGGAATCTCGTCAACAATACGCTCTGATTCCAATCGAAACGTGGCCTCCGTCCTTTAATTAGTGTATTTGCCATAAGGCAACATACACTATTGGCGTCGGTCGGATGGCGGGACCTAGGGGTCGGACCAAAATTTCTCGACGTTTCATAACCTCCTAAACACGTTGGCACCATTTTTAAAAATGTTTATATATATATGTATATATATATATATATATATATGTGTACGCGCGATAACTTTCGAAAGAGTTAATTGATTTCAACGAAATTTGGGCCACGTGTTGAAACCCATCACCGCAAGAAGCCTATTTAAAATGGGCCTAATCGGGCTATTTTAAGGGTAGTTTTTAGGGGTTGAAAACTGTTTTTGGGCCCCAAAATACCGAAAAAATTCTCCGAATCGTTTCAAAATTGAAATTTAACCCTCTGGTAGTGATAAAAAAGTGTCCCCACAATTTTAATAAAATCGGCCCGACAGGACCGGATTTACAAATTTTATGAAAACACTAGTTTGCAGATAGTGACTTATTTATTGAAGGGTGTATTTAATTCGGTGTAGATGTTCGATGATAATATTACAATTAAGAAAAAAATGTTATTTTAGGGGGTGTATTAAGGGGTTAAATTTTTTATTTTGCCCAAAAACAAACTTAATTTCACATAATAAAAGTATAAAACCACACGGCCCTACACAAGCAAATACACTATATTGTCGGCAGGGTTTTGGCACTGCGACCCGGGTTTTTTTATTTTAACTCATCTTCTCAGAATCGAAAATCGTAAATATAATATTGATGCTCATTAATACGGGATTTCTGGTATGACTTTTACTTCAAATCTAGTGACCGAAAAGCGTACCAGGAACACAGCATAATTCTGTGTGCAAAGGGTTCCCGCAGAATTTTAGTGCGGAAAGTTTTAATGATTGTAAAAAGTAGATATTTTAAGATTGCATATCAATTCTTGATAGTGTGTAAAGTTTTATCAAAATCGGCTGCAAAAATTAGGAAATGTTTTTCTGTCTATATATATGTAATATAAAATATCCCAAAAACTTACCAAAAAGAAATATCAGATACAGGTCTGAAAAGATTTTTTTTGGACACCCCCCTATATAATAACTGCTTTTCATGTCTGTATAGTGAGCAATTTCTCACTAATGCGTAAAAGTAAAATAAATGTCGGACTGCCATTTGCAGATAGTAAAAGTATGAAAATGCAACGTAGCCTACAAATTAAAAGTAACTTGCTCAAAGTTGAACTGGTAAACATTTCGAAGATTATGTGAAAATCAGCTATTTTGTAGGAGGTTGTACGTGCAAAAAATACTGTTTCATGCGTTATATTATGGCTCACGTGACTTAAAAATATTACGCCATAATATTATATGTCACCGCGCACTAGAAACGTAACGTACTATTTTCTACAGATAAAAAATGACATCTGACATTTATGGATTTTTTGAACGTACCTTTCCATGGAATGTTCCGATTGCAAAACTTTGTAATTCAAAAATGTGCAACGTACTGTTGTCCACAAAAAAGTTGTTTATCACTTTTTCGCTAGAGGCGCTAGAGCATGACAAAATTGCATTGTTAAACATAACCTACTATTTTCTACAGATTAAAAGTGACATCTGACATTTATTGATTTTTCGAACGTATCTTTCCATAGAATCTTCCGATTGTAAAACTTTGTAATTCAAAAGTGTGCAGCGTACTATTGTTTACAAAAAAGTTGTTTAACACTTTTTCGCTAGAGGCGCTAGTAGGATGACAAAATTGAATTGTTAATGTTGATGACACGCTTACCTCGTTAATATGTGAGGTTTATCTGTAACATCGAGTACAAGTGTACTTAAGACACTTAACAATTGCCGGTTGTCAGCTGATACTCGATTGTTTCTCTGTCCCTTTCGCTCTTGTTTCATTTCGTCACGGTGCAACGATGTTTCTATCACTATGTGTTTTATATTGCGGTATAAAATACGTAATTGCATACTTGAAAACATTCTCATTTGAAAACTGTAATTAGAATATAATACCGTGCATTCATCAGCGGTTTAGGATTAGAGTGACTTACGTTGGATTTTTTAATAGCATAAGCTACAATTTTATAATTTGTTAACATTAATTGTCTGCGGCTTCGCTCGTAAGAATGGCGTCTTTGATAAGAGTTTTGTTTTAAGGTTACTGACTACCAGCTGTGTGCATGCAAAAATGCACTTACGTTTCGAAAATCTATGAAAAATCTTATTCAATCTTTGTTAATGCTTCAAAACAAACTAGACTTCTAGCCAAGTTTTTATAGTTTTTTTATCCAAATAAACGATTTAAAATCAGATAAAAACGAGAAAATTAACATATGTTTTACACAAATTTTTGTACAAGAAAAAATTAAATTTGAAAAATAATTATTGAGTAAACGAAATTTATGAGTATTTTTAACATAAGAAAAACTTCAAAATGATAATTTGCCTTCCCATAATTCGAAATTTCGTGACGTGCTGTTGTAAAGAATATCACTTTTTTTATTCAAATTTTAGGGCAAAAATATATGATTTCAAAAATAAAATATATCAATGACAGATAATCATTTTCATATTCTAAAATCCATAAAGTACCAAAATTATTCAAATTTGAAATTGTATGAATATTATTGTAATGTGATTTTTTGAATTGCAATCTAAAGGAAATGTTACCGGGAATTTTCTGTCAGCCATGTTGGATCGTTTTCATTGTTATCTCCTTCTGGCACATGAGTACAATATTGGGGGTACTCGGTAAATCTGGTAACTTTAATTGAAAGTGTGATTGAGTGCTAACTGCCGGTGGTTTTTTACAAAACAAAACATTCGGGTGTATATGCTACGGTGGGAAATTGCAAATGTGTCGGACAACGCTTGCGTGTGAACACGCCAATCTGAATATGTGTACTTATTAATATTAAATGCAGCAAACCTGAACGTTTACTGTAGGTGGACGAGGACTTAGCATGCAGTATTAATTGTAATTACGCTTTTGTACAGGTTGACATTTGTCAACATAATTTCAGAGTGAAATTACATGAGTAATTTTTTTCTGTGTGTGTACTTGTTAGATGGATTTTTTTATGTGTTGTGTAAATACGTTTTACTATGTACCGCACAGATTCTAAAAGTTTTTTTTAACTGTATGAATTTCAAAACTATGCAAATATACACACAAAGTCGCTTTAAAACGTTTTTGTTTGCCAGGAGCAAATTGAAAAACCCGGGTCGCAGTGCCAAAACCCTGCCGACAATATAGTGTATTTGCTTGTATAGGGCCGTGTGGTTTTATACTTTTATTATGTGAAATTAAGTTTGTTTTTGGGCAAAATAAAAAATTTAACCCCTTAATACACCCCTTAAAATAACATTTTTTTCTTAATTCTAATATTATCAATCTAACGTCTACACCGAATTAAATACACCCTTCAATAAATAAGTCACTATCTGCAAACTAGTGTTTTCATAAAATTTGTAAATCCGGTCCTGTCGGGCCGATTTTATTAAAATTGTGGGGAAACTTTTTAATCACTACCAAAGGGTTAAATTTCAATTTTGAAACGATTTGGAGAATTTTTTCGGTATTTTGGGGCCCAAAAACAGTTTTCAACCCCTAAAAACTACCCTTAAAATAGCCCGATTAGGCCCATTTTAAATAGGCTTCTTGCGGTGATGTATTTCAACATGTGGCCCAAATTTCGTTGAAATCAATTAACTCTTTCGAAAGTTATCGCGCGTACACATATATATATATATATATATATATATAAATATATATATATATATATACATATATATAAACATTTTTAAAAATGGTGCCAAAGTGTTTAGGAGGTTATGAAACGTCGAGAAATTTTGGTCCGACCCCTAGGTTCCGCCATCCGACCGACGCCAATAGTGTATGTTGCCATATGGCAAATACACTAATAAATGCAACCCAAATTATTATTTCGAAATTCGTTACTGTACAAAATATTATACTGTTATTGAAATAGTAATCCAATTTTTTTCCAAATATTGGCGCTCTGGACACGTGCCCACACTGTCCTATTAGGGAGGAAGCTTGTGACGATTTTGCTCATAGTATCTCCTCAAACCTGAGTTTTTGTGAGTTTTGTGAGCATTATCTCCAGGACATAAAAACCGCAGTCTGACAGCTGAGACCGGGGACAAAGATGTCAAACTGGATTGCAATCCAGCAGCATTTTCAATCCAGCGCCAAATGCTGGATCCAGCAAGGCAAAAAATGTGCTGGATCCAGTTGGATTGCTGGATTACTAGATCCAGCATTGCAATCCCTAGTCATTAAATATATTTTCTCATTAATAATATTGACTCTACCAACAGTAATAGAATATTAACAAAATAAAATTACTTGCAATTGAAAATTGAAAAGGACTAAAACTGTTGGTTGAAACGTCTTTTATATAAATAAAAATATTGAACAGTATTGCAAGTAATTTTATTTTGTTTATATTTTCTCATATTTGAAATTTTCTGAGCGATAAGTTTAGATGTCCTTAAGCACAAAAACTCAAGTCTGGCATTTCGTACTCGAGACAAACTCCGTCTGGCAAAAGGTTGAATATAACGAAATCCATAATTTTTATTTTTAACAATTCACTTTTTTGATCTTACAACCTTAAACACGTTATCATGGTTTTGGTAGACAATTTTAACACTTATCATTACGCATTTTTCGGTTCATATAATACTTTCGTCAACCTGTCAGACGTATTTCTCTCCAAGCACGGGTCGCCAGACTTGAATTTTTGTGCTCTGCAGTTCCTATTTGGCTCTGAGATCTGGTAAACGATCAATCAAATTCTTACTAAAAAAAATGGAAATTATGAATTAATCCAAAATGAGTTTAGCTGTAGGTGGCCTTAAAAAACGAACAGGTTTTGAAACTCAGTTGTTCAATTATTACCTGCTTAAAAATGTCATTTATAATTTAACAGCGATTTTACCGTTTTTGTTTTGCTGAAAATAGATAACATTTCCGGGGTTGGTTGTTGCGTAATTGATTATCCAACATAAAAGAACGTGGCAGCAATGTAGTCTGTATCGCAGAGACTAATAAAAAATTCATGCCCCTTTACAACTCGGAAAAAGCGTAGGTATATTATCAGTGGTTATTTTTAGGGTTCTTTCTATAAATAGCTGTATAAATAAGTGATGTCAATGTTTTGTATGCCAGCTGAGCTTTTGTGAAAATCTGACTTCCCCTCAGCTCGTTCAATTACAGTGGAACGTGTTTTTTGTGACAGATCGTTAGATTTTGCCCGTATTAAAACCGCATTACATTTTTGACGTGAATAATAATAGGTTATGTATCTAGTGTAAGATGATAAATATTTTACTAATATGACAGTACGTTAAAAACGAGAACCAACAAGCTTTAAAAGTCACATGAGTCATAATATTATCCATTACAGACGTGATACCGCCAAATACCGTGAAGGCGAAGGCTCCACTATTGTTGTCACTGCCGTGTTTAATCTTAAATGCATACAGAGCCGCGAGTAGCGACTAATATATTATAATTTCGACAGAGTTATACGATTTTATTATTTTAATATTTCTTTATATTGTAATAATTCAAAATTTTCAAATCATTCAATTTAAAACAAATGCCTAGCATTAAATCGATATAAATTAAAATGCTGATATCGAATTAACATAATTCAGTTTGAATTTGTAATAAACTGCTTCTCCTTTGCTGAGTCACAGAGACAGTGCTTTTCTGTAGTCACTACTGCAAATAGCACAGCTCTGACATCTGTTATACGTTCGCGGAACTATCTGTCGTTAAAACAGAGACGAATCGAGTAAAACAAAACTGTTCTAATTTTTTTGATAACATTTATTTTTGCACAACTTTCACGTTGTTTACCGGCTATTATGATGTAGTGCTGGAAAAATCTGTATAAAAAATAATTAGGGGACTGTGATCAGATTAAAATAAAATCGTGGGGCACATGTAGTAATGTGGTTGTAGAAGACAGTCGAAAGCTAGATATAATATCGAATTTCAAACAAATGAAAGTTTTCTGCTAACTGTGCTCCATGACAATAATATCTTGTAGCTTGTGGTACATCATCGATTGAGCAATAAAACTGTTTAACTTAAAACGGTTTTTTTTACCTATTTTCTTTAATCGAAAATTGTTCTTCGAGACTTTTTATCTGCCTGTAAACGACTTTTTTGCTCGGTTACAATTGAGTTGAGATATATGTCTAAAGATGTTGGTAAATGCTATATAACTAATAACATTCTAAATTTACATGCATGTTCGGTCATCACATAAAAACGTAGAAACCAATTTTACATGAAATTTGCAATTTTTATTAAGACTGATCCAGACCTGCAGAAGTTCTTTTTACAATAAATTCAAGCCTTGGAAAAATAACCAGATAATGGATCCCAAGCCCGGCCTCAAATAGAGGTGAAAAAATTCTTGTTTTGAAAAACCGGCTCAGACAAAATCGCAGGAAAAGACTTCCACCAGACTGAACCAAATTATAATTAATAATAATAATGCGTTTAACGTCCGTTTCTCGACTTTATGTCATAAAAGACGCCATTCGCACCATTACTTTTTTCTATTTACCACGTCCCGAAATTTTCTACATTTTTTAAAACTTCCTTATGTAATAGCAATGGGCGAATGAAGGAATTATAGGAAATTAGGATAAGGTAGGCAATTTTTGAACTAGGACTTTGATAGGTAATCGGCCATGGCCTCAAATAAGGAACCATCTCGATATTTATCTGGAATTAATTGAGGGAAACCATGGAAAACCTCAATTAAGATGGCCGGTACAGGAATTACCGTTTCTCGGCGAGAAGCAGTAGGAAAAAGTCCCAGCCACATCTGGCCCCGCCGGGATTCGAACCCGGACCTCCCGAATGCGACTCTAGTGCTGTCACCACTACTCTACCCAGCTCGGTTTATAATTAGGACCAATTGTCATATTATAATAATTCACTGCCCTACTAGGTCGGACCTGTTCAGAACGAAAGTATTCAAGTTAATAAAATTATTAATACTTCTTCTATTAATATTCATTAATACAAAATTGCTAGTAAACAAGCTTACTTGACGTTCACATTTTGTTTTTGCAAACATTAAAAAATTAGTCTTACGTCAGGTGTATTTATGGAAAGATTTTAGTTTGCAAAGTTGGTACTTTTTAATTCGACAATAATGCTGCGCAATTTCGCTTTCAAGTGAAACAACGAAATTATACTTTCTTTGAGGATCCTCTTTAAACTGTTCGATTTTAGATAATTTTTTTATCGGTTAACATCAGTTCATTGATATTTTGTTATCAGTAGTGTTGTTTTTAAAGTGTTGGTACAACTTGCAATGAAATAAATTGTTTTGAAAATAAATCACTGTTCAATGTACTTAGATATCAACACAGAGTTCTTCTGTTTTTTTTAATTATTCATTTATATCAATGTTTTCAATATATTTGTTTTGATTCATTAAATCTTCCATTGATATAGTATAGTTTACAAAAAATATGATAATTTGTATTTTTTTTTTCTTTACGTCATTTTGTTACCGCGGAGATTTTTCTAGTGAATTCGTTTATTTCAACAAACAAATAGTGTGTCGAAAGACTCTGGAATCGTTGTTTGTTGTAGTGCGTATTTGTTTGTCGTTCAAAAAATTTTCAGTGTCTAACAATGCCCAAATACAAACGGTAAGTTGAAATAAATATTTATTTAACCCAAACATTTATTCTGAACAATGCAATCGACAAACAAATCAACAGTTTTTAAAAAAGCTACAAATTTTTTACTTAGAAACCAAAAATTTTGACGTCACCAATAATGGAATATTTGACATATTTCTGACGTTTTTACGCAGTAAAATTGTTATTTTTATTTTCTTGGCAATGGCCATGTTTTTGTTTTATTCGGTTGTTGACACTGTTTTTGGACAAATAAATTTATTATATGTCTGGCAATGAAATTGGCATTCAATTTTTTTAAGGTTAAATGAAAAATTATATCATATTGTTGTAGTTTTTATATTTTGCACATGAGAATATTTCAGGGACTGATTCTATTCTTGAAAAAAAACAAAAGTTTATAAATTTTCAACGATCTTTTGTTTGTTAGATTTTCTCTTGCCCAGAACAGTGCATTTTCTAGATCCCCAATTACGTTGATTACGCGAGTAAAATCTAGTAACTAAGATAATTCGTTACCGTCGAACAAGAAGTGTGGATCATTTTGGGATTTATTTGAGCTTGTCCTTTACTATAATTAGCACGAATCCTTTTAAACTCTAATTTCAGGCGGATTGTATTTTTTTTTTCTTTGGGGTAAATATAGGTACCAGAATTTTGGACAATAAAAAAATAGATTTTCTGCTTTATATATTTTGATCAATGTCACAGTATACAGACTGCTTATTGTAATAAATGTCTAGTCCAGATTTTAAGGGATTCAAAAATTTCTCTTTCAGTATTCAAAATTTGCTGACCTTGAAAAAAAGCACTTCGAAGATACGCATGGACTCGATTTACTTTTCTCATCACTGGGTACTTATTTAGTTCGTACGTATTTTAACCTTTCTTTTATATCATAGTTTAAATTGGTAAATTATTCGTTTCTTGATAAATGCTAGTACATTAACCTCACTGCATTTGTACCCATCGTTGCAAATCGACCAGTGATCACTAATTATATTACGCCTAAAGCCTCACAGAAACGGTAGGACACGGACAGAATGTACTGAGATAGATGTGTTGGGTGGAAATTTTAGCGGGAAATTTGAATTATCATGTGTTCACGTTTTAAAAAGTGGCAGCCAATCACAACGTTCCAACCTCTATTCGCTCCTTAAGTCCCGCTCAATGGCCATGTTCGTTCAAGGTTTCTAGTAATCTTGATGTTCGTTGGCATATTTTCGATCCATGTGCGCATGCGCTTCAAATGCAAATACGTCCAATTGGACACATTTGCATGAAAGCGCATGCGCAAATGGACCAAAAATATGCCAACGAGCACGGCCAATATGGCGTTGGATATCCAACAATCAACTCTTAACTTCTGTAGCAATACGGCGCCATATTTTATTGAAGATCAATGGCATCAACTTGTTACATCATTATTATGCCTAAAAAGATAATAACGACTGTGTTGACATAACCTCACTCATTTTATTTAGGCGTAAATAATAGTGTAGTTCGTTCGCCAATAATTGATATTTTAGAACCTCGATAAGTAAGCTGATAAAAGATTAATGGAGCATTATAAGAAAATTGTTGCGGGCGCGAAACGTTTTCACGCGTATTACTTTAAGCGAGCTGAGCTTTAAAAATAAAAAGTAGGTCATTCGACTACGTGACTGCGTGTCGTTTCATTGAGGTCGTCGTCTCTAGGTATTCAGATGTTTTTATAACATTCTTTTGTTAAATGTGTGCAAGTGCACAGTCTCGCTTTGACGGCTCGACATATATATAAAATCTGACATTTTTTTTATATATAAATCGACATTTGTAACGTGTAAATTAAGAGCTTGAAAACTGTAGCTCCTTTCGAAGCAAAAGTGCAGGAATTAGTACTGTATGATTTTTTTACACGCTTTTATTCAATTTCACGTGTTTGTCAGCCAGTGTGTCAGTTTGTGGGAATAAGTCTTCAATTGTGTTTTGTATTTTACTTATTCAAAATTATTATTCTTATAATAATCAGTGATTTTTACAAGCTTTTATTCAACTTCACATGTTTGTCAATCAGACTCAATCGTTTGTTAGTTTGGGTCAAATTTTGCAAGTCGATTTTGAACCACTTAATTTGTTACTTTTAAATTTGGCGTACTTTTGTAGTGTCGATGACAATACTGTTAATCTAATAACAACGACCTGATGCTGCTGTCAGAATAGTCAGACCAATATGCAACTTTTTAACACCCTATGGTTGACGTACCGTGCTTGGGCTCATTTTGGTCGTAAGACGGTTCTGATGATAATACAAACAATTAAATGTAAGTAAAAAAAACTTTAAAAACAAGCTTTCATTAAAATGTACTAAAACGAAGAAAACAAACAAACAATCATTTTATCTTTGTTGACCTGACCTAAAGCTTGTCGAGAAATATATTCATAAATAATAATAATTTAAATTTCTGGCGAATATTTTTTTGATTAGGTCAGCAATGATACAATTATTTTATTTGTTATTTTCTTAGTTTTAGTACATTTTAATAAAAGCTTGTTTATGAAAAGTTTTTTACTTATTTTTTTTTGTGCTCTTTTTATAGTGTATTTTTATCGTTTCCTCCTTGGGATTTTGGATTTTCCACTATAAAAATTTCAAATTAAATTTTGGCATATAAGACTTACTTTTATTTTAGCGAGCGGGGAATTCATAAATATTTTTGAAATGAATTTTGGACCTTATTTGAAATTAGATTGCAGTGGTTTGGCCAATTTTGCTTAGAACTTACTGATATGCTAATACAGCACAAAACAAAATTACATGCATTTTCCTAGTATTTTTAGCGAACATTTTTTACCCTTTAACCCGGTCCTGATAATAAATCTTCATCCCAGCTTTGTTTATAATTATTATAGAAAGTGAATATCATTACAGTGGAAATAAACTTTATTTTTGTTCCTTTATCAAGCTATTTATAGACTGAAATATGACGTTTTTGATAATCAACTACCCACACACAAAAATAACGATAAAAGAGTCATTTGCATTGGGCATGATGGCGCAATAATACTTCTGTTATTGTAACAATGAAAATTAATAATCAATATGTTTCGATTACTTCCCGGAATTTGGTTCATCATTATTAATATATAAATGAATAACATACAGTCAAACTCATGTATTTTCAACACCATCTATTTTTACCAGGTTGCTGTTGGTCTTATGTCTGTTCGATACAAAGTTGCAATCGTTTTTTCATTTACTCTCCATTAGGCCTAATTTACACGAGCTTAGCAGCTAATGCTTAGTACTTGTCACTCGCACTTGACACTCGTACTCCCACTAAGCGTTTAGCGTTCACACAATTCGTAGAATTTTGCTCATATGCAGTGTCCCCAACTCCTCAGAAAAAATTCCCCTAAAGCGTTTAATAAAAATCCCTAAATTGAAAACATAATCCCCTAATGCTGAAATTAAAATTAATTAAGTATCAATCTCTACTTATACTTTAGTATGTTCATTAGACATGTTCTTTTGATATAATATAAGAATATGTTAATTCTGTAATGCTTCAGAACGAGCTATATAATTTTTTTTGTAAACATTTCATTGTTACATTGCTAAATTAGAAAAATTTATTTTTTATCCACTGTCACCGTTGGAGTATTTGATTAACTCATTCCGCCGCGAAAGTGGAAAGATTCGGGTTTGAACCCCGACGGTGACAGTGGATAAAAAATATTTTTTTCTAATTTAGCAATGTAACAATGAATGTTTACAAAAATTATATAGCTCGTTCTGAAGCATTACAGAATTAATATATTCTTGTATTGGTAATCTTTGCGGAAGTATTTCGTATTAATAAAATTTCCATATGATAACATAGGTTGGCTATTAGCCCCTACTATATCTGCCTTCGAATTACGTATTGTACTAAGGTGGATTTATGATTTAATAATAATAAAAAAATGGAAATTTACTTGATTCATTCATACTCTCGCTACTGTGATGATTCTTGTCTAGCGATACCTAGCAAAATAATCAACTCTCGTTTTGAATTTAACGTTACTATTGCTTTATTATGAAGAATTAAATGTTAAGATATCGCACCGTAGAGTAACTGATTAACTCATTCTGCCGCGAAAGTGGAAAGATTCGGGTTTGAACCCCGACAGTGACAGCGGATAAAAAAATAAATTTTTCTAATTTAGCAATGTAACAATGAATGTTTACAAAAATGTTCTTTGAAAAATTGATGACAATCCTAAACGCTACTATCAATTTAATCGAAAGGAATTGTATTCTATTGGTAGTTTATTGCGTAAAAATGTATTATGTGTTAACAAATAATAAAACCCTAAAAAAATCCCATAAAACTTTCGCGACATTTGCAAAATCCCCTAAGTTGACATCGCTGCTCATATGTTGTGTTCTGATGACAATACAATATTATGGTATTACTAGGTGATCGGCCCAGCGTCGTCCGGATGCAAATCGCACTTTTGATTTCGCACGCGTTAACCGATTGAGTTGAAATTTGGCACACATGTGTAATTTCGATGACAATACAATATTGTGGAAACTAGCTGACCGGCCCGGCTGTCCTCCGGGTGCAAATCGCGCTTCCCGAGGAGCTGGAAACTTGAACATATAAAATTTCACACGCACACACAAGATTATATAAAAAGTAGAAAATAATTATTTAAATAAATTAGGGATGTAACGATACACAGTTTTGCCGATACGATACCGATACCGATTATTGAAGTAAATAATCGGCGATACCGATACCGATACTGATGGCTTAGTACATAATAAATCAAATAATTAATCAAGTATTTACCTCGGGCGTTTGTACGTCTTTATTATGCGCTTAAAACTTACCTATAATTAACAGAGACTCATCCTTTGAGAAAATAATAAACCGAGTTATAAAGTCAGTAATTAAAGTTTACTTTCGGCAGATTTTTATTAAGAAACAAAAATTGTTTCAAATTATTTGCAGATAATCTGCTGTGTTACCATGTCGCTAAACATGCGCAGCTCTCCCACCTGCGACGCTGCGGCAATATTACGCGCGTGTGGCGTCGTTTCGCGCCCTTTTTAAACTGTTTGATATCGGTAGTATATAATCGGCGATGCCGATATATCGACCTACCGATTAAATCGGCCGATATATCGGAATCGTTACATCCCTAAAATAAATATATGAAATATGTGACCTACTGTCTAATACAAATATAAAATTAGTATAATTTTAACCCGCACTACCAAATTTAAAAATAAAATTATATAATCTTGACCTGCACGGAAAAAAATTTCGCCATCACTGCTCTAGGGTATCTGGCAACTCTGCCTTTATCCCAAATATTCAGCAACACTACAATATAAAAGACCAAAAAGCTTTCCGTTACGACGGATATGTTAATAACGATGCAACGATTTGTATTAGCTTAAGGCTTTAGATGTTTTGAAAGCTCGTCTGCAGTCGACAGACAGGGGGCGTACGACAAACGTTATCACAGCAATTCGATGGGCGGGGCTCATTAAACAAATCTGCCACCGTACTGTGCTGTTGACATCGCCGACCCAGTGGCGTCTTATTTTTTGCGTCCGCAGACGCGACGTAATGCCAGCTGCTTTCTTGTTCGCGGCTTAAGTAACTCCACAGTAATGGCCCGTGGGGTATCCCGCTAAATTAAAATTCACGTGTCTAATATTATCCAGCCGTTCGTACTTAAAAGTAAAATATAGTTAAACATAAATGAGAAGGAGAAGACAATTACAATGCGTGAGTTTATAAAAAACTGTAAACCTATCAATATATGTATTGTCTGCATGTTTTACTTCAAACGCGTGTGTGATCCGCTGATGGTCTCAGCTATGCTTGGGTAACTCAGATCTGAATCGCTTCAAAGAGCCGACTCCGACAGAAGATCCGTGAGAGCCGACTCACTTTTTTTCGAGCCGACGGATCAACGGATCCGCATGACTCAGTGAAACACTTAACACACAGAAGCACATTTTACACTTACGTATCAATTCTTGCTTTGATGCATTTGTCAGTTCAAATGACTCATGCATCACATGTTTGGCTATGCATTCTTGATTCTATACAAGTCGTGATATGATTGACTGAACTAGGTAATTCAATGGCAGACTGCGGTAACATATTCAGAACTCGGCTCTTTTTGAACCGGTTCAGTGAGCCGGCTCACATACGGGATCCAGATGCAAAGATGCAGATCACTAAAAAAACCCGTTTTTCCCATCTCTAGTCTCAGCTGTTGACTGTCTATAACCTACAAACTTCTTCTTCAACCGCGCGTGAAGGTTACACGCACACTTTTTTTTCAAACCTTTGACATCTGTTATCCCGATAACGCGTTATTCTAATAACGCGGTCCCGACTTTCACGTTATTGGGAGGATAACTAGTTTTCAAATATTTTATTATCAAAAATTTAATAATTTATATTGTTAGGGGCTTCTTCCGCCCTCCAGGCTAAGAACCACCGTTCTAAAGTATTTAAACTGATTATAGACGCTCGATATATAAGGTCAATAACTGGTGCCTACCTAGACTACGTGGAATCGCACATCATTTGTTTTCGAAATTTATATTTAAAAAAAAGCTTGTAGACAGGATTGTGATTTGAGAATCACTGGTTTGCAATAGCGTGGACATGTCTAGTTAAAGGTTGAGTTAACAAAACGTACCACTTTGACCTGTCAATATAATATATATAGGAATAGTTAATTTAGAGTTAGACTACATTTTTCCGGGTGTCGATCTATTTCACAGCTTCATTTATATGGAAATTAGAACGTTGCCATCTTGAATCCTATGAATAGTTAGTGGTTTAGATGTTATACAGGGTGATCAATAAATATTCGGTTAGATGGAAAAAACACTAGGTTTTTGGTACTCTTGAGGGATGTGTGATAAACAATAATAAATTAAAAGATGTTGAGTTCAAATGACCTGGGGAAGTTGATAGAGATGGAAAAAACGGGTCTTTTTAGTGATCTGCATCTTTGCATCTGGATCCCGTATGTGAGCCGGCTCACTGAACCGGTTCAAAAAGAGCCGAGTTCTGAATATGTTACTGCAGTCTGCCACTGAGTTACCTAGTTCAGTCAATCATATCACGACCTGTATAGAATCAAGAATGCATAGCCAAACATGTGATGCATGAGTCATTTGAGCTGACAGATTAGAGATGGGAAAAACGGGTCTTTTTAGTGATCTGCATCTTTGCATCTGGATCCCGTATGTGAGCCGGCTCACTGAACCGGTTCAAAAAGAGCCGAGTTCTGAATATGTTACTGCAGTCTGCCACTGAGTTACCTAGTTCAGTCAATCATATTACGACCTGTATAGAATCAAGAATGCATAGCCAAACATGTGATGCATGAGTCATTTGAGCTGACAGATGAATCAAAGCAAGAACTAATACGTAAGTGTAAAATGTGCTTCTGTGTGTTAAGTGTTTCACTGAGCTATACGAATCCGTTGATCCTTTGAGTCGGCTCTCACGGATCTTCTGTCGGAGTCGGCTCTTTGAACCGGTTCAGATCTGAGTTCCCAACTCTAGAAGTTGATGATTTAGTGTTACATTTTTGGCCACCAATTGCTACAATCTGAACCCAGTGCCGGTTTGATAATTTCAAAAATAAATTAAACAGCCAATTGTTACTTCTGCCATTTCTCAAATTACAAATCGAGAACTTGTAATTAGACAAGCCGTGAAATAACGTCGCCTCCACCATATTCGCTACTTCACTTCCACCAGATGAAATACTAGTTGACGACTATTTATATAGTAAAACCTCGAACTTACGCGATAGGTAGGACCGAACGATATAACCGTGCACGCTGTCTAATTCACCTAAGTCGGGGTACAATTTTGCGTATAAATACAAACAAGTTATAAAATTGATTTGTCGGGAAAAAGGACTTTTTAAGTAAACACTTATTTGTTATTATAGCGACGTTTCGTTCCTTGCTTGGAACTTTTTCATAGCTTTTTAACTATTAAATGTTTAGATCAAGTAGATATAAAAGTTAAAATACACATATAAATATAAATTTGAGTTACACAATTGTTCATTAAAAGTTTATAATAATTCCGTTTTTTTATATCTACTTTGATCTAAACATTTAATAGTTATAAAGCTATGAAAAAGTTCCAAGCAAGGAACGAAACGTCGCTATAAATAACAAATAAGTGTTTACTTAAAAAGTCCTTTTTCCCGACAAATCAATTTTATATTAATTACCAAGGACAAAAAAGAAAAAAAGTCAACAAACAAGTTATGTCGGCAGAAATACGGATCCAATATAGGTGCAAGCAGTCGCGCGTGGATAAGCGAGGTTCTACTTTAAAACGCCTTTGTATACGAGCACTATAAAATTATTTTAGTCTTCTAATCATATTTTATCGTATTATTTTTGAGTGGATGTGCCCTTTTGCGGTAGGTTGAATAGACATTAATATTTTGTCGTCATATTTTAAGTGCGCAATTGTCAAACGCAGTTAATTCTAACAGTTTCTATTTTTAGACTATTCTCTCTCTCTCTCTCTCTCTCTCTCTCTCTCTCTCTCTCAATATAGACTTTTGCAGGGGAAAGTTTGTCTGTTATATACAGAGACGATCAGAAATATTGCGACTGAAAGTAAAATTGGAAGTAAAATAGCTCAGATCTGAACCGGTTCAAAGAGCCGACTCCGACAGAAGATCCGTGAGAGCCGACTCACTTTTTTTTGAGACGACGGATCAACGGATCCGTATAACTCAGTGAAACACTTAAAACACAGAAGCACATTTTACACTTACGTATCAGTTCTTGCTTTGATGCATCTGTCAGCTCAAATGACTCATGAATCACATGTTTGGCTATGCATTCTTGATTCTATACAGGTCGTGATATGATTGACTGAACTAGGTAACTCAGTGGCAGACTGCAGTAACATGTTCAGAACTCGGCTCTTTTTGAACCGGTTCAGTGAGCCGGCTCACATACGGGATCCAGATGCAAAGATGCAGATCACTAAAAAGACCCGTTTTTTCCATCTCTAGTATTTATTTTGTTACGTCAAAGAGCAGTGAAATTTAAACAAATCGAAGTGCCAACAAAAGCACGCAGTAAATGTTAAGAAGTCGAAAATTAAAAATGTAAGAAGTTAAAATTCATTTTTGGAGAACCCCCTATAAAATAGCTTGTTTTCGTGCCTGTATGGCAATAGTAAAATGACCCGTGCAAAACTAGTTTTTAGATCTAAAATAAATAAATGCTATCTTACCAATCCAACAATAATTTTCAAAAGTGACCTGTCAATAATTATTGAATACTATAAGAGGAATAGAAATAGCAAAATAAGCGTAGTTTTTGTAAGCGACCCAAATAGATTTGAAAAATATCGGCACATACATCTGTCAAAAATATTAAAAATATATTTTTTATGATATGAAAATCAAAACTATTTTATAGGAGATACGTGTAAAAAATGAAGTATATATTGTATCTAATGATATTACGACTTGTGTAACTGTTTGAACTGCCTGATCGCTCGTTTTTCCATACTCGTACATAATAACTGCATTTACGTTCTAGAAACAAACCAATATTTTCTGCACAATTTCCACTCAAAATAAAACATATCGTGTTGCTCAATATAAATTTGTGTGACTAAAATCACTTGAAAATAGATGGTGTTGAAAATACATGAGTTAAAAATAAAATAATGTTTATGAAAATATTCGTTTAAAAAAAAAAGAATACTTAATGTTCTTTTTTTTTTAAAAGAAGACGTATCACGTGTCAGTTATAAAATAGAACGCTTGTTTTGATCTTTTCTGGCAACAAAAGATATATTCATATTTCCCTGTATATAAATTATTTGTTTAAAATTTTAAAGCCACAGAAAAGCGGTAATATTATGCCGAGATTAATCTCTATTAATAATAATTGAAACCGCACTTTTTATCCCCTTTTTGTTGGTAGACACGGTTTATTGTGGAAGAAAATATATATCAACATGTTTTTTCTCTCTCTTAATATCATTGAACTCTAAAGTACACTTGCACCGAATATTCCCATTGAGCTGTATAAAGGTTCGCTCACATTCATAGCGCTTAACTAAGCCACAGTCAAATTTCCAAATTGTGTGTCGCGAAGCTAGGATCCTTTGTCTCGAGCAAAAGATATATTTTTTATTTTTATTGCTCGGCCATATTCGAATTTATTTGCATAGCTTACAAAGACTACGCCTACTTTGCTGTCTCTGTTACTCATATAGTTTTCAATGTAACTGATTGGAAAATTTACTTTTGGATTGGTCAACTCGAATTAGTTTTGTTTTACTTTACGCCCTAGCGCGAAAAAGTATTATTTTACAGTAGCTATTGTTAGGGGAGCGTGCAAAAATATGTTTATGTTGAATGTTTAAGAATATTATAAATGTAGGTATATAAATAAATACAATCAGAATAGAATTAATCTAATTCGAAAGTGTTAGGTCTGAAATTTGGAAAAAAGTCAGACAAAATAACAGGAAAAATATATAGCAGCATTTTAGATTTAAGGTTATGTGCGTTTCTGTTGTGATTTAACAAGTTAAATACGAGATTTCGATTTTCGTAGTTCCGGTTAGCAAGCGGCCGTTCCGTTTTCGAGTAGCTCTGAGAAAACTCAATACATACCGAACGCTCGTAAAGACAGAGCTGGATATATATAGCTTATCTCGTATCAGCATCCTGTTCTTTTCTAACAAACGTCCCAGATTTCTATCATATAATTTACTATAAATCTATGTACTATATAACTAAAAACAGTTGCGGACTTTATTTATGAACCGTAAATATTGGCAGCTTATTGATTTTGAATTTACGCTGTGCGCCAATTATAAAAATTATGAAATTCGGTTGTTATTTTCGCGTGATCTACGAACATCAAAACACATTTAGTAATAAACCATTTAGCAGAGAACGCCACCATATAGCTTAGTAACTAACTCAATCGATCAACTGTTGTATTTATTACAAGTTTAAAAAAAATTGTCATAAAACTCTTTCAGTATTAGTCTTTCCATTTCACAATTGGAAAAACGGAACTTTTATAGCTTCACTCCGTCCGTCTGTCCGTCTGTCACAAGCTCCGAGAGTTAAACGGTACAAGCTAAATAATAATAATAATAAATTTTATTTATTGGGAATAATAGCTTAAGTCTGCTATAATTATTAAGAAACATTAATTGTTGTAGCACTATATTAGAAAAATTTATTATTCCAACACGTCACCGTCTGGATTTAAACCAGAATCTTTCCACTTTCGCGGCGGAATGAGTTAATCAGTTACTCTACGGTGCACACAATTCAATTTTTAATGTGTGCACCGTAGAGTAACTGATTAACTCATTCCGCCGCGAAAGTGGAAAGATTCTGGTTTAAATCCAGACGGTGACGTGTTGGAATAATACATTTTTCTAATATAGTGCTACTACAATGAATGTTTCTTAACAATTATAGCAGACTTAAGCTATTATTCCCAATTAATTCAGCAGGTACGTAGCTATAAGCGTATGAAAAATATCTACTAAATTTTATTTATGTTGACCATAAAATACAGGTATACAAAATTGTCAGAGGAAAATGGAAAAGAAAAAAGAAGTCAGATTAAATCTGAGAAACTATAAGGAACAATACATAACAAATTATTTTTTACTTCTTTTTTAAACTTTGTTTCATTTTTTATACTTTGTTTCATTTTTTATACTTTTAATATAGTTTGGCAATGTTTTGTATATTTTAAATCCAGTATATACTGGGCTTTTTTCAAAAAATGTAGTCTTATGTCTTATTGACCAGTCTTCATTCCTGGTATTATATATTTTTTCTTGTCGAAAGGATCTCACCGGGCTTCCACATGAAATCTGCAGTGGTGTTTTTGTTGTATCTTTATTATGTTGCTTGTTGTTAGAAATAATGTTGGATCAATTATATTAAGCCCCTATCTTTATTCGTTTTTGGTAAATAAATGCTGGAACCCGTAACTTCAAAATTGTTTTTCTGTGAAACTTTGATAGATATTTGAATAATATAAAAGCTATTGATGATAATCACGTTGCATATTTCTTCCATAATTTTCCAACTGTGAGGTAGCAAAGAATATTTAAAAAAAAATAGGGGTAGTTTTTTGTGGCTATTTATCGAGATACACCGACCAAAAAAGTCACGTTTAATCAGTATGTCTTCAACTATAATGCGTAGCAATTAGGGGAAGGTACTCTAAAATAGGATACTTAAGGTATTACAAGTTTTGAAAAAAAAATTACAGACAGTTATTACTGCAAATTTAATACGTGACAGTTTTGACATAACTTTATTTAAAAAAAAATATCAAAAACATTTAATGACATAAGAAGTTCGTCTTTATAATTACTTAAAAGTCAATTCAGATCAGTTTGACTTGGAATAATGGGACACTTCATCTACGGCAAAACTCTTTTTTTCCCTTTGCCAACTGAGTTAAAATGTTACCAAAATGCCATTTTTAAAGAAAAATCTGTTATATATATTGACAGCAAGGATGACAAGAAATGAGATTGCGAACTAGGGTATCGAATTTCAGCCGTCAGTAGGGGCGACAAAAATTTAATAGCCTACTGGCGGCAAATTTGTAAACCCGCCACTGGATATAGGTATTCAAAACGACAGGTCATTTCGCTGGGGCATTTTACCTGCCAGGCGATTACTATGTTTATGTGAGAGCGAGTGAAAAAGCGCTGAGGGTAACTTGAAGTGTTTTTGTGTTCGGATATTACTAAAGAGTTATTATACAAATTTTCACAGTGCCTCAAATACCTACCCAAAAATGCTCAACAGCTCTTGAGCACTGTCGACAAGATATGAAAAGTTCACGAAATTGCATTATTTGTGTCAGTTCAAGTAACATGTCATACTTCTGTCGTTTTCTATATAATGTGCAGTACTTAACGCAATAATTTGTTTAAATAAATTTCAGGAATGTATATTGAAGCCGGGTGGGGAATACCGGGATTGGTCATTACACACACACGTGCTATCCTTTCTGTTCCAAAAATAACTTCCCCTACATTTTACTAGATCCCGCGAATTCCTGCTTCCGTTATTGTTCCAGACGCTATATAGTCTGGTAAGAACGTCGGTCGACAAAAATATTGCTCGAGATTTTTTGCCTGTCCATTTTTTTTTATTTTCATAGACCTGTTTTCTGCATTGCATAAAAGAAAAAATTGGTTTAACTTATATCAGCTATGCTTGGATTTTTATTATAATAACAATTACATATTCATGAAATTTACAATTTATCTGTTAATGTTACAAAACATTCTTTTTACACAAAAAAATCATATCATGTATGCGAAAAACTGTGGGGCCGAAAATCAAAATAATTTTTTTAACAAATTTTTATGTTTCAAGGGTACTACACTATTTTTGAAAAGATGTCTGTATGTTTTTTGTGTGTTTAAACAAAAAGACTGTAAAAACATGTATTTTAGGATTTTTTGAAAAATATTTCTCGGGTCTACTTTGGTAAATAACTACATATTTAATATTCAATATTGATCATGCTGGGAAAATTAGTCGTGTGGACCTCAAGACTAGTTCTTGCAGAGTTTCAATAAAACGACCCACCTCACGACTTGTTTTACATTTTTGAAGTTTAACTTCTTTAGCGGCGTATCTGTTTGAAAAAAGTAAGAAATATAGGGGAAGTAGAAGTACCAATAAAGGGGAAGTTAGTTTGTCTCCTAAATTACATGAAACTGACAAGGACAGAAATTTATAGTTTGTTGCTAAGTATGTGTAAATATTATTAAGGGGCCGTTCAAGTATTACGTAAGCAGATTTACTACAATTATTTATCCCCCCGTCCCCCTTGTCAGCAAAAGTAAGCAAAGCTCTTACCCCTACCCCCCATTGGTATATGCATTTTTCTTTTAATGTAATCTTTTTTTTATTGATTCATGAGCAACAGATATAATTCTAGAAAAAAGTAAATAATTACTGCTGACGTAATTACCATCTAGATCCCCCCTCCCATGTCATCAAAAATAAGAAAAGCAAAGACCCCCCCCGCCCCCCTATAGTGCTTACGTAATACTTGAACGGCTCCTAATTAGAAAAATGTATAATCAGATCCTTTTAATGGTAATAAATTATAAATATTTTAGAGGAATTAGGATCAAAGAAATAAAAGACAAATTAGTATTTCACAACGTTTCGTATTAAATTAATACTTCCTCAGGTGATCTTAATTAATTGTCTCAATAACTGGATTTAATTCAATTATCTTGTTATACTATTTTAAATTATCATAACAAATCAAAATTTTAAGATATTACAATTCATACAGAGTGACATTTTTTTTTTTTTTTTTTTATAATAAATAATAATTTATTATAAAAAAAAATTGTCACTCTGTATGAATTGTAATATCTTAAAATTTTGATTTGTTATGATAATTTAAAATAGTATAACAAGATAATTGAATTAAATCTAGTTATTGAGACAATTAATTAAGATCACCTAATGAAGTATTAATTTAATACGAAACGTTGTGAAATAATAATTTGTCTTTTATTTCTTTGATCCTAATTCCTCTAAAATATTTATAATTTATTATTAATTAGTTTCACATAAAAAAAAATTGAACTTGGGAATAATATTAAAAACTAAAGAAGTTAAACTTCTTATGTGAGCTTATGAGAGTAAAGCTCATTATAATTTTTTTTATAGTAACAGTTGCAAATATTACGCACGATATAAAAATTTCATGAAGATATTAATTTTTGTGCAACCTGCAAAGCGTACTCATTATATCAAATTTTGCATTTTTATACGAGTGGATATATAATGCGTTTAAAATATGTACAGGCAAAAAACATACATCGAAAATACTTATCTACTACTAAAGTTACCACCGTCTTTTACAGTGTATTTTTATTATCGAGCGTCTATAATTTATAAGAATTCATCATCATTTATTAACAATTAAATGCGTTTTTAAAATTTTCATAATAGCGTTCCATAAAATGAAATGTTTTGTCACTTACTGTAGTATTATACGGCGCATGCGTTGCGGTGACTCAACTGTGACGTAGTTTATCAGCGCCCGACGCTCGCCAACACCATTTGACGGCGCCACGACGCCATATCGTGGAACAAAACGCGAGCGCTGATCAATTGATTCTTTCGGTGCGCCGTTTCTAATAAACTAACCGTGATAATATGTTTAGTTTAGTTTAGAATAAGTGTAGATAGGATTTTTTAATCGGCATTATGCTTGAAAAGCTTTGATCAAAGTTGTGAAAGTTTACTTTAAGCTGTGATTTTGACATATTGTATATAAATTACACCGGTATAATCATATATGTGCAAGGAAATGTGAAACATAACCTAAAAAAACATTTGCGAATAGACGTTTTTTGTGCATTGATAAATAAAAACAAGAGTTTTTAGTCGAATTGTCGAGACAGTTTTCAAAGGAAACGATGAAATTGCAATTGATCGTTGTCGAAACGGGTGAAAAGTGGAGAAGGGCTCTACTCAGGTGAGAAAGTTTTTCATTTCAGTTTTTTTCCTTCTGAAATTTGAAACACATGAACGCCGAGTTTATAATTAAATGTTTCGTTGGGAAACTTCTGCAGACTATTTTTATTTGTTTAGTCTTTTTTGCGATGCTTTACAAATGAATTCAGCTTTTAGCGTTTTGAAAAATCGAAGTCGATTTTTTTCTAAATAGTGAATTTTAATTTTTCAAAAAATGTACCTGTATTGAAAAAATATGGAAACTGTTGACCAGTGTGCCAACCCTAAAACTTTAAAATAATAAACAAGGCAGACAAAGTCACGGGTATCAGCTAGTCTAAAATAAAAGTAGCCTAAGTTACTCCTTATATAACATCAGTTATCTGCCTGTGAAAGTCCCGTCAAAATAGGTTCAGCCGTTTCGGAGATTAGCTGGAACAAACATACAGCAGACAAAAAATTTAAAATTGTTTTTTTTTTATTTAAGCACCGTATATACTTTCATATGCATTTAGTAAAAACTGTTATTTTGACATTAGAGACACTTCAATTTTAGTTATTTGTATAAATAAGTTTAGGCTTTTGTATTTAAGCGAATTTCTGACCAATGTATAAACAAGTAGTTTAGGAATTATGCGGCAAAAACGTCAAAAATATGTTATTTTTCTGTGAATAACTTGAAAACTACTTGACAAATTGACTCCAAAATCTAATCAGATTTAAGTCTCAATAAATCCTTTTGAATGCCGCAAATTCAATTTCAATCGGTTGATTCGCTATAAAGATATCGTACGACAAAAAATTGGTTACGCACACACAGAGAGTGATGTCAATCCAAAAACAATCAGAATAGCTTCCTAGAACCCCAAATATCTGATGAAAACTCGATTTTCGAAAATTGGACCGAAACCAATAACTTCCCGTTTTTGAAAATTTTCAGTGCAGGAAACGTGTCTTTTAGACTGAATGCCACACATTTTGTATTTTTTTATGTAAAATATTTTCTGCAATAAATATGTTCATCATCATCATAATTATTATTATTACAGTACAACCTCGATGTACCGAAGCTGAAAAGAATTAGAAAATAATTCGTTATAATGAAGTCTGTTATATAGAGGTTAGGTTGGTGTAAGATTAGTTTTAACAAGGTAAGAAAACCCATTTTCGTCTGAAAACTTATCTTTAAACTTTATAAGATTATGGCTAATGTACTTGCGGGAATTTCGAACTCTTTAGCGATGTCTAATTTTTTCTTTATAGGATTCTCGTCTACCTACTTAATGATTTTTCGTTTCTCTGCGACAATTAAGGAACACCTGTTTCGTTTCTCAGCCGCTGCAACTTTAAATTTACTAACAACAGTGACCAACAGCAGTGCTTACACTACTTTACATCAAACAACAATGATTGTCTTACGATAAATTTAACGTGTCTTGAACGTTATGTAAAGGTTATAAGTTGACAAAAATCGTTAAATAGTCCTAAATTATACTTTCTATTTATATTCTGCAATGATTGAATTTTGCATTAACTTTTACGGGCAGTCCGAGGGGATTTCGAAAAATTTGTTAAAATCAAGGAAATCATTAAATTGAGGTTCATTATATTAAGGTTACACTGTATATATATTCGTACACACAAACATTCACACAAACCTTTTTTTTATGTCGGTTAAAAACGGAAAATCGTCGTTCGCACACAATGCAAAACAAACAGTTTTTCTGATGCAACTACTAATGGTTGTTCCCTTGTGGATTAATTATTATTTATTTACAATGAAGTTTTATGTATACGCAGCGTACAGGCGTCGTAACTCGTAACGTGAATGAATGTAGCTTTTTTCGAATTGCCCCACTGACCTAGTTTTCGAGAAATTGTTATTATGCCAATGTTTAACCTTCCATATATATGTATACACGTGGATATATTATTATGTGTACTTAGTGCAGTGTTGCATTGCATTGTTGCCACGATGATTGTCTTTTGTTTTGTTTAATAGGTCACCCCACCAGCATCCTCGCCAGTTCTAATTAAACTTAGTCGGGGAATAAAGGAAGCGTGCTCCTATTTTGAATGTTGTCTCGTTTATGTCAACAGTCGAACTAGAACAGTACACTGTCAAAGCTGCAAATTAACACATTGTCAGATTACACGCAGTGCGTTCGGATGTTCGGGTGTCGTTTTTATCACAAAGTGACACGCTTTATTTAGGCCAGCGATACTCGGGTCGAAAGCTATCGAAACTGACTGTTCCAAGTAGAGTTGGGTAACTCAGATCTGAACCGGTTCAAAGAGCCGACTCCGACAGAAGATCCGTGAGAGCCGACTCACTTTTTTTTGAGCCGAAGGATCAACAGATCCGCATAACTCAGTGAAACACTTAACACACAGAAGCACATTTTATACACTTACGTATCAGTTCTTGCTTTGATGCATCTGTCAGCTCAAATGACTCATGCATCACATGTTTGGCTATGCATTCTTGATTCTATACAGGTCGTGATATGATTGACTGAACTAGGTAACTCAGTGGCAGACTGCAGTAACATATTCAGAACTCGGCTCTTTTTGAACCGGTTCAGTGAGCCGGCTCACATACGGGATCCAGATGCAAAGATGCAGATCACTAAAAATACCCTTTTTCTCATCTCTAGTTCCAAGCATCAAATGCGTGACGAACCACAAATCTCCATAGAAAATATTCCACTGACATGCACACAACCGCCCGAGCAGTCACGATGGCACCGAGTCAGCAGCACGGTATGTCGTCATGTACTGACTGCTCGAACTGTCGATTGCTCGAGAACGTGGTTATCTGGGCATCGCGACACAGAACAAGTGACGACCTTCTTGTACATGTTGTGCTCTTAATTGTAAAATTAAATAAATTTGGAATTTTATTGTAAAACTAGCCACTCCCCGCGGCTCCGCCCGCGATTGTAATGATACACGGCAACAATAACAGTAGTTGAATCTTTATCAAGACCTAACAGCTACATTTTCGGTCCATAGAAACTGGATTTTAAAAATTAGAGTGTAGCCCTGTACTTCCCCCGTGTCTAAACTTTTAGAAGACTATTTTAGTATCTCTACTCAACAAAAGAAACATGTCTGCCAAATTTAAAGTTTGGAGATCTAATAGTTCTGGAAAGTATCGTGATGACCTGTCAGTGACATTCATCTTCTATTTCACTCCCTTTAAGTTTTTATTTTAAGACAAAAGGTAGCCTATGTCCTTCTTTACAATGCAATTTATCTCCTTGTCCAATTTTATCGAAATCTGTTCAGCGTTTAGGCGTAAAAGCGTAACAAACAAACTCACGTTCGCATTTATAATGTTCGTTAATGATAATAATAATAATGCGTTTAACGTCCGTTTCTCGACTTTATGTCATAACAGACGCCATTTGCACCATTACTATTTTCCATCTACCACACTTCCCGTTATTTTTCTACATTTTTAAAACTTCAACTTATGTAATAGCAATAGGCGAATGAAGGAATTATAGGAAATTAGGATAAGGTAGGCAATTTTTGAACTAGGAGTTTGATAGGTAATCGGCCATGGCCTCAAATAAGGAACCATCTCGATATTTATCTGGAATTAATTGAGGGAAACCATGGAAAACCTCAATCAAGATGGCCGGTACAGGAATTACCGTTTCTCGGCTAGAGGCAGTAGGAAAAAGTCCTAGCCATATCTGCCCCCGCCGGGATTCGAACCCGGACCTCCCGAATGCGAGTCTAGTGCTGTCACCACTACTCTACCCAGCTCGGTTATAATATTAGTTAGGATTGGTATAGTTTTACTTTTCCGCAGTAGTGCATAATGGGTCACTTTACATGCCTGTGTGTGTAAATCAGCTATACGCTGATCTGTTGAGCATCTATAATCTACAATCTCTCTCTTTCTAAATCAGCTATTTTATAGAGGGTAATGTACATTTGTTTTTTTGAAGAAACATTGTTGGCAAGCATATTATTGTTGGCAGGTTGGTGGCGGTTTGTTGACATGCAAATTCGTTATTTGTTTGTTTAAGTTGCGACATAATGAAGCCAGTAATTGAATTAACCTTGACTGTTCAAGTTGAATGGATCTTCTTCTCCATAAACTGTTATCATCGCGCACTGTTTATTGACGAAGCCAACCAATTTAGGGATCGCATTACGTTGTACACAACACATTTTAAATAGACAAAAGCAGCGACGATTCGTCCGAGCGTAAGCAGCGTAAAAATATAATGAAGACATCCCGCTTTTTTATATACAATTACTACCCGCTACCCGCAGCAACAACAGCAGTGGAACCTTCAGCAGGGCCTAAAAAGCATAAAAAATATAGCAACTAAATTTCCAGTCCATAGAAGCTGTATTTTAAAAATTAGAATCTTAATTATTGACACCCTTTCTACTTCTTATAGAAGACGATTTTAGGATTTCTACTCAACAAAATGAACATGTCTGCCAAATTTCTGTAGGTCTAATAGTTCCGGAAATATCGTGCTGACCTGTCAGTGACATTCATCCTCTATGTCACCCTTTTTAAGGTAGTTGTCATGGTTAAGACACACCGTCAGAAAATTCTTAATTTTTGTATACTTATTAAGGACATGATAATACAATTACCCTGAAAATTTGAAGTCGATCGACCGTATATAATCCGAGATAAATGCAATTAAAAATTGAATAATTAACATTGATTGTATACGGTCTCTGTAGTTCTGAACCAGTTTCTTATTTATAAAAAAAGAACTAACTGTCAGAAACTTTCCAAAAACTGAGTCTTTCAATACATTTGTTGTGAGTTTAAAAAAATAAAAAAAAAAATTTGACCGTCTAATTATTTATAAATAACGGTTTGAAGTTCAACAATTTATAGAAAAGTATACATGCATATGAATACTGTATGGGTTACGTTTCCACGGGTACAGTCTTGCGTACAAATTATGGATCACTTAGCTACACGCTAGTATACTTTTGTGGCGCGTATAATGTACCTTAAGTTTTTATTTTGAGACAAAAGTAAGTGTATGCCCTTCTTTGGGATGCAGTCGATCACCTTGTCAAATTTTATCGAAATCTGTTCAGCGGTTTAGGCGTGAAAAGGTAACAGACATTCGGCAAAAAAAAATAGCGGTAATATTACATCACTTTGAATTCAAAACACACTGTATATATTTTCTGTTCGCGTTTTTGTATGCCAATTAGATTAAATACATATTATTATAATGGTTGTGTTGAGCTCGGAACGCCCTGAGATTACACATCGCGTCTCGACTGCATGTAATGTGAAAGATCCCAGTTGCAGCAATATAATTATTGTTGTGCAAGGATGAGAAGTCTGTTGGATATAGCTGTGCGTCTGCAAGTCGTGTGGGCGCTATGACGTCATTACGGTACACGCTAGACGCGAGTAGAGACAACGGACGTCGGCGTCGCTTAAACTCTATACTCCTCGGCAGTGCATGCGTACTCCAAATGCATACAGAATGTCTCGATAATGGCCGGGATTGTTGGAATATTGTTGTTTTAAGGGGTTAGGTGGGTTTCAGAGGTTCAAAAAAAGGGTAATTTTACTATTTTTTTTTAATATATACAATCATATATTTTATTTAAACAATTCAGCATATCAAAGATACATATTTAAACAGTATTTTATGAAATTTTTATTTAAAAATTCCAAAAACTCAGCCGTTGGTACCTCATCTCTCTTGACGTCTCAAAAAAAAAATGCTCTTGCCGTGGACAGAATAACTCATTATTGCTTCCTCCAAAATCAAAAAACCAAAAATATTTCGTTAGTACATGGATAATGCTCCATGGTTTACAAACCCGGAGCCCACGAAAATTTGAAACAGCGCCGGCCGTAAAAGCTTATTTGGATAAAACGTTTTTGAAACACTTTGTATAACACGAGTATACGCATTCTGTTAATAGATGTCAGGGTGACCTAATTAAAAAACAAACAAACTGTGTCTATTACCTTTCAGATTTAAATTCACAGGCGTCTTCTTCACCCACGTTCGCGACGTTTACCATTTTTATACGGTCATTTGCATTTTATACGAAGGGAGGAAAGTTTCGGTTGTGTCTGTAAAATTACTTTCGCAACGCTGTGGAAATTGTCTATTGACAACCGATTTATATGTCGATGGCTGTTCTACCCAGGTTCGCCCGGGTGTAGCTTAGAAATATCATGCGTTTCACTCATTCAAAATAGCGATATTCCCTAGTTTAAGGATTCAGATATTTAAAAAAATTACACTATAATTATCTTTATAAGATATAAGTTTTAATTTCTACAAGCTGCAGAACGGCTATTTAATTGTTAAACATTCATTGTTACAATGCTAAATCAGAAAAATTTATTTTTATCCGCCAACACCGTTGGGATTCAAACCCGAATCTTTCCACTTGCACGCCGGCGAAGAAACAGACTGCATATTATCTCTAGAAATTCGCGGCGGAATGAGTTATCAGTTACTCTACGGTGCGATATCTAAACAATCAATTCTTCATAATAAAGCAAATTGTAACATTAAATTCACTACATACGAGAGCTGATTATTTTAACTAGGTACCGCTAGACATGAATCATCTCAATAGCGAGAGTTATGAATGTAGAGTAACTGATAACTCATTCCGCCGCGAATTTGTGGAGATAATATGCAGTCTGTTTCTTCGCCGGCGTGCAAGTGCAAAGATTCGGGTTTGAATCCCGACGGTGTTGGTGGATAAAAATAATTTTTTCTGATTTAGCATTGTAACAATGAATGTTTAATAATTAAATAGCCCTTCTGCAGCTTGTAGAAATTAAAACTTATATTTTATATTAAAACTTTATGGAAGTCTATCGTATATAAAAATTTCCATATGATATACATAGGTATGGCCCAGCCCCTTTATCTGCCTTTGAATTACATATTATGATGTACTTAGGTTGGATTAATAATGAAAAAATGGAAATTTACCTATACATTCATAACTCTCGCTATTGAGATGATTCATGTCTAGTGGTACCTAGTTAAAATAATCAACTCTCGTATGTAGTGAATTTAATGTTACAATTTGCTTTATTATGAAGAATTGATCGTTTAGATATCGCACCGTTGAGTAACTGATAACTCATTCCGCCGCGAAAGTGGAAAGATTCGGGTTTGAATCCCGACGGTGTTGGTGGATAAAAATAATTTTTTCTGATTTAGCATTGTAACAATGAATGTTTAATAATTATCTTTACTTTGTTATTCATTTTTAAGTCTATACAAACAGACGATATTCAATTAAGTACCTAATAGTCAGGGCCGTATTTGCCACATATGGTGAAAAGGCTTGACAGGGCGCCATAACTGCTGCACCGGTTTTAAATATCAGTAGCAGCGTGTAGGACGCAAAAAAACGGAACTGAAAGGGAGACGACATATATCTTCTTTGCCCAGGACCCAAATTTTATAAATACGTCCCTGTTCTTTGAATTCAATCAAAATTATCGATCACTGGTGGATGGTCAGAAATCGGTACCTTTACCCTAGAATGCTTTTGTTATATATATTATATAAGTTCTTAATACTACGTTGTAACAAAAGAAAAAAGAAAACTTCTTGGCACGAGACATAAAACCGTTCGAAGTTTACCGTACATATAATTCTGTTTCTTTCTAATGCATTGATTTACGTGTGAAGCACTTGCATTTTCTATCTCTGTCCGATCCATACACGGTACTGATCAGAATGTATTGCAGTGGTACTTATATTAAAACGTCTTTCGCTAATATTTTTTGGCTGAAATCCATATACGTTTCTTATTTTCGTAACACACTTTTTTTATTTACAAGAAGGTGGAGAAATATACATTGGAAGCAATTATATCTGTCATTTTTGCAGAAATATTAAACACAAGCTGGTTCACTTGACATTTTGCATTTCGTCAGAAAATTTCTAAGACACGGCAGCTGTGTTGAGTGCGTGCTAACCCCGCCCCTTATTTTACTGCACGACTAAATCAGCAGTTTGACTCAGAAGTAATAGCTGTACCTGCTAAGAAAATGTCGGTCGGTTTGGCGTGGACTTAGCATAAATACAGCCATTAAACACTACGCGCATGCGAACATGGTCTCTATCATACTCTATCCTCCTTTGAACTAAAAAATAACTACAACTATAACACCTAGGCAAAGGCATGTCTACTAGTTTACTTTTTGTTGGTAACCTCTATTCTGTGGGCCGCTTCATCCTGTTAATTTTGATGTTACACCGTAAAATGCACTATCTTTTTTCATAATGAGCCAAAAGAAGTATAACTTCAGAAGTCCGATTGAAGTTGATGTGTTAACATGAAATCGAATCAGAGATATTTATTTTCATTCGAAAGTAAAATGTTTACTATAAATAATTTATGAGCATGAAACGTGTTATCTGTGATAGATAACTGGGATAAAATTTAACGAATCATTTATTTCCTGTTGTATGAATGCGGTTTTGACCTCCTTGCTCGGTTGCGATAAGTGACTTATCAGTTCGTTAAACATTGATTCAATTTATCCTGTCTTGGCGACCACATAATCCGAATGTGGTGTCTAAGGCTTCAAATTGTCATATCTGACTATTTGGAAACAGGAAAAAGGACATTAATATCAAAACGATATAATCCAACCGAAAATGATTTTTTTTAGTCGAAGTCAAATATCGACCTAAGCCGAAGGACTATAAGCAAAGAAAAAAAACACTTTCAGTTCAAAATAAAATTTTTATTTTTAACAGTTTGCATTTTTTTTTATAAGTAAAAATAACTATTCCATGAGAAATAATGATCTGTATTTTTATTGCATGGCAAATGTAATAAATATTAAAAACAAAAATATATCCTATATGTGATAACGTACAATTTTATTATTATATATGTATATATTATTTTATTATTATATAATTTGATATTTTTAATGAGGGGTGAATTCACTTACGGGCACCCGCGGGTTGTGTGGGACTCAATCACAGCAATACCCATTGAAAAACCTTCCCTGCCGATCTGGGACCATTGATACATTACTTCGAGCCGGCAGGGGTCTCTTATTCTTCGTCTTCTTTAGTTTTCAGCTGGTCGTTAAAGAGAATATTTTTTTATCGATTAGGTTCGGTTAGAGTTTATAGTTTATTATTATATAGGGAGAGATGAAGCAAGATTGATACTTTTTTTTAACTTGAAAAAATCACTATAAAGTAAAAAAAAACCCGGGTCGCAGTGCCAAAACCCTGCCGACAATATAGTGTATTTGCTTGTATAGGGCCGTGAGGTTTTATACTTTTATTATGTGAAATTGAGTTTGTTTTTGGGCAAAATAAAAAATTTAGCCCCTTAATACACCCCTTAAAATAACATTTTTTTTCTTAATTGTAATATTATTATCAATCTAACGTCTACACCGAATTAAATACACCCTTCAATAAATAAGTCACTATCTCCAAATTAGTGTTTTCAAAAAACGTGTAAGTCCGGTCCTGTTAAGCCGATTTTATTAAAATCTTAGGGGCACTTATTAATTGCTATTAACGGGTTAAATGTCAATTTTGAAACGATTCTGAGAATTTTTTCGGTATTTTGGGGCCCAAAAACATTTTTCAACCCCTAAAAACTACCCTTAAAATGGCCCGATTACGCCCATTTTAAATAGGCTTCTTGCGGTTATGGATTTCAACACGTGTGCCAAATTTCGTTAAAATCAATTAACTCTTTCGAAAGTTATTGCCCGCACATATATATATAAACATTTTCAAAAATGGTGCCAAAGTGTTTAGGAGGTTATGAAACGTCGAGAAATTTTGGTCCGACCCCTAGGTCCCGCCATCCGACCAACGTCAATAGTGTATGTTGCCATATTGATATGGCAAATACACTAAAAACACAATATTTTTCCGTAAATCACTTTCAAGTCACGTGACAACGATCATCACTTTTCACCCTGTCGCGGGGGTTGGGGTAACTTTAAGATTTTAGATGGCGACCCCCATTTTTTGTGCAGATTATAATAAAAAAATATACTACTGACAAATTATTAACTTTTCGGCGTTTTTGGGTCTTAGGAGTCGAAAACAGGTTAAAAATGACCCGCGAGTGGGTGACAAGTAGTTTGGTGTTCAAAAGATGTCATTCTCAAAACCACACAGCTATTATCTCTTGCATTTTTTGTCTCAAAACCTTCGTTGAGGCATTGAGAAGTGAGTGAAATTGTAAGAACGAGAATTTTTGACTACGCGTTTGAGGTCGGAACGGCTTCGGATAAAAAAGTTTGATTTTTTTTCTCAGAGAATCATAATCCACGAAAAAAATAAGAGTGTCCATTTAAAATTTTGAAGTTACCCCTAACACCCGCGAGGGGGTGAACGGGCGGAGGATGGTTTGGTATTCAAAAGATGCCGTTCTTAAAACCAAACTAATTTTATCTGAAACTTTTTTCACGAAAACTTACTTTCCTGGAAATATTTGAACGTTTCCAGACTTTTTGTACACTATATATGTAGATATTTCAATTCAAAAGTTGTAATCTTATCAATCTGTGTATCAATATGCCACATTATCTCCTACGTTGGTATAATATTTACCTTGTTCTGGTGGATTCAAACAAGGAACTGCAGTCCATTTTAATGTCACTCGTGAAAAGTCTCGCACAATGTCATCAGCTTTGAAATGACGACGACAGATGCGCACTTTGTTATAAATCTCTTGATATGACATCGATTTCAACTTCTCGCTTTTTGTGAATAGAATCCATTGTTCAATTACTCCATGCCGATCAATAAACTTCGGATTGGGAAAACGAAATTTCGAAATGGAGGCGTCTCTGTTACGGCATACGCAGCAGTAAGACATCTTGAATACTAAAAAAAGAGGTTGACTAATTAAATGATTGATTAGAGCAATTGTGATCCTTGATGACTGTTGGAGAAGGTTTGGATAAAAATCCGTGGCCAAGGTTCAATTGAGAAGCAATACTGAGTTTAAAATTGCATTTATTTACTCACGTTTAAGTATACTTGGTACCATCTTCAAATACTGTCAAATCATATCAGTATTTTATTATTGACATTTTAAACCAATATATTCTTTTAGTTAGAAAACATTCATTGTTACAATGCTAAATTAGAAAAATTTAATTTTTTATCCACTGTCACCGTCGGGACTCAAACCCGAATCTTTCCACTTTCGCCGCAGAATGAGTTATCAATTACTCTACGGTGCGCTAACTTAACAGTTAATTCATCCTAATAAAACAATTGTAACATTAAATTCACCACATGCGAGAGCCGATTTTTTAGCTAGTTAACGCTAGACACGAATCCTCTCAGTAGTGAGAGTATGAATGAAACATGTGAAATTTCCAATCTTATTATTAATCCATCCTAAGTACAAGTTACTTGTACTTGTACTTCATAACTCTCTCTACTGAGATGATTCTTGTCTAGCGTTACTTAGTTAAAAAATCGGCTCTCGCATGTGGTGAATTTAATGTTACAATTGCTTTATTAGGATGAATTAACTGTTAAGCTAGCGCACCGGAGAGTAATTGATAACTCATCCCGCCGCGAAAGTGGAAAGACTCGGGTTTGAGTCCCGACGGTGACAGTGGATAAAAAATTAAATTTTTCTAATTTAGCATTGTAACAATGAATGTTTTCTAACAATTATCATTAGGCATCTACAACTTATGTAGAGATTAATTTTTACGTACTATAAACGTTATGTACATTGGTAAAGTCTACATACCATGTTCACAATCTATTTTTATTCGAGAAAATACTGATATTTGACAGCATTTGAGACTCTGAAGATGGTACGAAGTGTACCGAAACGTCAGTAAATAAATGCAATTTTAAACTCAGTATTGCTTCTCAATTGATCCTGTGGCACAGATTTTTATCCAAACCTTCTCTAACTGAAAAAAAGCATTTAAATTAACAATACTACTTTAATGAAGAATATATTCGTTACACGTGCTCTGCGATATTTGCAAATATCGCAGAACACGTGTATAACTAATATTTTCGCTCACAATTACCCTACACTAAACTATTCCAATTGAAATACTTTAACTTTAAAACTAAGACAGGCTGGTAAAATATGAGAGAATAGTGATTACTTTTTGTTATAACCTATATGTATATGTCAAGTGTGAATTGTAACTTACTGTCACATCAAAATACCAAAATAGGCCTTAAACCGGGCATCTTGTTACTACCAACATGAATAAATAATTATTACTACCTTCCCTTGCCTTCTCCCACGAAATCCCCACTTTCTGAATGGGTCACTATTGTCCTATACAAGTTAACATTCTGTATACTGTTGGTGTTTTGTGAGTTATACTTCTTTTGGCTCGTCGGGAGTAAAATTTTAGTAGATAACGGAAATGCGAGCATATAGCTAACGGAAAATTCGACAGTATGAAGTTGGCCATAAGACGCCCAGACTGAAATGTGGACTTTCTGCAATCTGGAAACTACCAGCATAACATTCGATTATAGTCAATGATCATTTCAAGTGTCATCCAACGGAAAAAAGTAAAAATTAAATAAACTTTACAAAGTGTTTTTAAATATTTGAGGTTAATTGTTCGTAAGTTTTATTGTTAATCTTTTTAAAGATTTTATTTCAATTAATAAATGTAAATGGTATCTGCAGCTAATGTGGACAAGCTTTGCATTTTATATTAAAAAAATATTTCGCACCGTTAGTGGGCAGTTACGGAATATAATAGGTGGAAATAAATTTTATTCTATTCTATTCAGAGACTTCAGCGCTACTACGTCACTTAATATTACCGACAACTGTTAAACAGATTGCCACCAGATAGTTAAATTTTAAACTGTAATTTTTTAATGAAAACATTAACTTTATGATATTAACTGATTTCGTCATTAGACAGAAAAATAATCTTCAAAATGGCGTATCAAACATTAATTTTGAGACAGTATTAAGGAAGATATTTCCTACCGACAAAAAACACCTTTAAGAAATAATATATATCGATTTTTTAAATAGTCTGTTGTTTGTCCTTAATAAAAGTTAATAGGTATTAAATATTTAGTGCCGTAATTGAGATTATACTGCAGATTTGTTTTTAATGTTTTGCTGATACCGATTGGCGATAAAAAAAAAACCCGGGTCGCAGTGCCAAAACCCTGCCGACAATATAGTGTATTTGCTTGTATAGGGCCGTGTGGTTTTATACTTTTATTTAGTGAAATTAAGTTTGTTTTTGGGCAAAATAAAAAATTTAACCCCTTAATACACCCCTTAAAATAACATTTTTTTCTTAATTGTAATATTATTATCAATCTAACGTCTACACCGAATTAAATACACCCTTCAATAAATAAGTCACTATCTGCAAACTAACGTTTTCATAAAATTTGTAAATCGGGTCCTGTCGGGCCGATTTTATTAAAATTGTGGGGACACTTTTTAATCACTACCAAAGGGTTAAATTTCAATTTTGAAACGATTCGGAGATTTTTTTCGGTATATTGGGGCCCAAAAACGGTTTTCAACCCCTAAAAACTACCCTTAAAATAGCCCGATTAGGCCCATTTTAAATAGGCTTCTTGCGGTGATGGATTTCAACACGTGGCCCAAATTTCGTTGAAATCAATTAACTCTTTCGAAAGTTATCGCGCGTACACATATATATATATATATATATATATATACGTATATAAATATATATATATATATATATATATATATATATATATATATATATATATATATATATACATATATATATATAAACAATTTTAAAAATGGTGCCAAAGTGTTTAGGAGGTTATGAAACGTCGAGAAATTTTGGTCCGACCCCTAGGTCCCGCCATCCGACCGACGCCAATAGTGTATGTTGCCATATGGCAAATACACTAATAATTTCATTTTCGTGAGTGGAAAACTTTCCCTTATGAATGCAAAAAAGCAATTTAAAGAACATTTACTAGTTAACTTGTTTTCATCAATAATTATGTGTTTTCAAATTGCATGAAATAATATTTTAAGCTAGGGCCAGACACATGCCTAGACTGGCCCAACAGTCATTGGCAAATATTTGCTTCAAATCTCGTCTTCTACTTCGAGCTGGCTACACATTCGCCCAGCCTGATCCAATCTTCTTTGGCAAATAGTTGCTTCCAAAACACTTGACGTCAATTATTTTACAGTAGATATTAACACTAATAATTTATACTTACCTTTCAATAATCATTTCATCAACCCGTTGACCATGAAGGTTTGGGATTACAATTAATTACAAACAAATAAACAACGTTACGTGAAGTTAACGGGCGATCGTGTGTATGCCGGTTAGACTTGGGTAACTCAGATCTGAACCGGTTCAAAGAGCCGACTCCAACAGAAGGTCCGCGAGAGCCGACTCACATTTTTTTGAACCGACAGATCAACGGATCCGCATGATTCAGTGAAACACTTAACACACAGAAGCACATTTTACACTTACGTATCAGTTCTTGATTTGATGCATCTGTCAGCTCAAATGACTCATGCATCACATGTTTGGCTATGCATTCTTGATTCTATACAAGTCATGATTATGATTGACTGAACTAGGTAACTCAGTGGCAGACTGCAGTAACATATTCAGAACTTGGTTCTTTTTGAACCGGTTCAGTGAGCCGGCTCACATACGGGATCCAGATACAAAGATGCAGATCACTAAAAAGACCCGTTTTTCCCATCTCTAATGCCGGTGGAAATATTTCTATGCAGATTTGTAGTTCTGTCATGCAGACGATGCTTGAAGCAGCCAGTTTCGACTGTTTGAAACTGTTCGTGTACGGCCAGCTTTAAGCCCACAACTATTTCCGTCACATTCTTTCCATATCCAATCGGAATCACCCTGTCGACTTCATCTTCAAGAATATATAATATTTAAATTTACAGGTTTTGCGAAAAAAATATGAGCTTTGCAAATTTTATAACGGAAGGCTTTTGAATTACAAAACCCTGACGGCAAACAAAGCATCAAGAGGTTTTATTATAACAATGCAAACTTCCCGCTTCCGGTAAATGGATCATGTATTTTAATAAATTTGTTAGAACTATCAATTATTTATTTTCTACCCGGCGAGGCGGAATTCAGAAGGAAAGATAATTCATTTAAATTCCTTTTGTCATAAAATACACTTTCGGTGACCAGTGCTTGCAAACTAGTAAATTATTTAGTGAACCTTTTTTTACATGAAAAAGTTCTGTTGAAACAAGGTGGACCAAGAAATTGTTGGAAAATTTGCATTCGGTTCCTGATAATAAACGTTATTGCTAGACTAGAAGCTATAGGTTAGTTTTGAGTCGTCATAAATTATTGATAAGTATAGTCTTACCTGCTTCTTCGTTCGTAGCTATGTTGATTTTTTCGGTACTGCTTCACCTTTTTTAGAATAAAAACCTATCGCGTTTCCTATTCCGCGACGCATAGAAAAAAAAGTTATCTTTTTTTAAGGCTACCAACAGCTAACGTTAATTGAGCCTGGCATCAATTATTTTCATTTTTATATTTTTTAATAATAAATGAATATCCAGCAATGTAAAGATTCGGTCAAAATTCTTTAAATAATTTTTTACTAAACCCGAAATAAATAATAAGAATTCTGAAAATGACTAATTTCAGAATTTTTATCTATCTGCGTTTGGCAATCGGTTTGTTCAATCTATAAAACTGCTTAAGGTAGTTGTCGTGGTTAAGGCACACCGTCAGAAAATTCTTAATTTTTGTATACTTATTAAGGACATGATAATACAATTACCTTGAAAATTTGAAGTCGATCGACCGTATATAATGCGAGATAAATTCAATTAAAAATTGGATAATTAACATTGATTGTATACGGTCTCTGTAGTTCTGAACCAGTTTCTTATTTATAAAAAAAGAACTAACTGTCAGAAACTTTCCAAAAACTGACAGTCTTTCAATGCATTTGTTATGAGTTTAAAAAAAAATAAGAACATTTTTTTGACCGTCTAATTATTTATAAATAATGGTTTAAAGTTCAACAATTTATAGAAAAGTATACATGCATATGAATACTGTATGGGTTACGTTTCCACGGGTACAGTCTCGCGTACAAATTATGGATCACTTAGCTACAAGCTAGTATACTTTTGTGGCGCGTATAATCTATAACTTTTTGACAATATTGTACCACGACAACTACCTTAAAAGCATGTTTATACACAATGTAGTTGCTTGATTGATGTGCGCCCAGCCTTAGAATTGAAATTGAATTTCTATTATTTTCGAGTACACAGACACCCTGTACTATTGTACAATGTTCATATCAGAAGAAATGCCTTCAACAATGTCGGTTTTGGGTGGTTTCAGGTACATAAAATAAAATAGAGATATATCTATCACTGTAAATTTCTGATAACATCCAGTTTTATTGTATTATCTACCTGGTGTAGAAAGGTCGGGTTCATGATTGAATTGGGTCAGAACTAAAATTTAGCTTTTACGTTTAAAATAAATTCTAGTGAAATTGCAACATTTTTACTTTTGAACGATCATATGGAGTGAATACGGTCTCATAACGACGAAGAAAAAATAGAATTAGATATTTCGACCTACCAAAAAACCGGTCAAATGCGAGGAGAGGATTCCTTACCATTCCGTTTTCCATGAGAAATTTAAGAAGTAGGTTTTCCGTTTAGGTTTTCCTGTAAACTGTGGATGAGGCTCTATATATATTCCTTCTTTGTTTCAAAATTTTAGGCTTATTAGTTTCGTAGATAAGTGGAGAATGCTCGATTTTCGTATATTTTCTTTAATATCTTTTAAGCTGTGCATTTTAAAATTATAAAAAAATATATTTGTATTTCTCATAACGAGCACTTTCATTTGATACGTCACATGATGCACTTGAAAAAAATGTATTTTTTAATATTCTAATTTGGTCCCAGCGTTGCCAGATTTTTTTTTTTGCCAAGTCGGGATTTTGGAAATTTTTGAGAGAAAAAAGCGGGATTCTTTCGTCGAAAGCGGGACATAGTAAAAAAACGTATATAAACAGAAGTTTTTAAATATTTATCTTTTTATTTGAGTTCAAATTATGTTTACGTGACAATAGATAGCAAAAATAGTCATAGAAAATGTATTTTAATAATAATATGATATTTTAAATCAGATTTACCTTATCGTTAAATAGTTGAGTCTTATTCGTCTTCTAAATAAAAAAAACAAAAAAAAAACAAATCAAAATCAAAAAAGTTTTATTCATTAGAAAAATATGGCGTTTCAAACAATAGTCTGAGGAGTAAGTGTTACAAATTGCAACTTACAATAAGAGAATAATTATTTACGCACGGTCGAGTTATCCCCGAAAAACGGGACTGAGCCTGTCCCGCGCGGGACATTTAATTTTGATTTAAAAATCGGGACGTCCCGCCAAAATCGGGACGTCTGGCAACGCTGTTTTGGATATCCGGCCGTATTTGTAAAGACTGACACCGTTCAATAAATCGAAATCAAAATTTTAACTTTAAATCTTTAGGGGAATATAAGAATTTAAGCATTTTAGATTATTGAATTTTGGTAATATTTTGTATTATGTCTACGTAATTGGCTTATCTGAAGTAAAACTTATGTTATACGAAATATAGAACGTTAAATAAGCAGACATTTTGTCGAATCGAGTTGTACCTATTGTCTATTTTTGGTTATCACCTTGTTTGCATATCAGTCATTAATGTTATAATAATTAATTCATATATATAAAAATTATCGCAGAGTGATTTCGATGCAAGTATTCACCTGTTGGCGTCAAGTTTTTTTTTTTATTAATGCTAATATTATACAGGGTGTTTCGTAAAGAATGTGCAATGATAAAACCCTTAAGCTGAGTTGCAGAAAACATTGTCAAAAAATTTGATTTGACAATAACCTTAAATAGTGATCATATTAATTACAGTCTTTGTACATGCAGGAGCACTCTGTTTTGTAGAACATTAGATTGTAAAAAACAAATGATGCATCTAGATAAAGGAAGATCGCTTTTCAAGCTACATTTTGATCAAAATGCGTAGAAAAATGTTGTTTCGAAGTGGCAGTTGTACAAAAAACGATGTTAAATACTTGTATACACAGTTTAAAAAAAATCATTCCAATCGAACGATTATATTTCGATCAGGACCGATTTAAAATTCTGCAATTCTAGTCTTACAGAGAAATAAGTATGGTCAAAATCTAAGGTCATTTTCAAATCAGATTTTCTGACAATGCTTTCAACAACCAAACATAGATAGATGGAAGTCAAATCTGACACAAGTCGTTTTGATTTTAAAGAAATGCGCAACAAAAATTCCATCCAATAAAAATTAATCAACACGTTTCTGAGGATTGTATCAACGAGAGGCGACAAGGTCAGTCGCTTACTCATCTTTCATATTTCTTGACCTGTTGCGACTTGCAACAATTTAAATTCATTGATTGATTTTTTTTGTCTAATAAATTGTCAACAATTTTTACTTCTCCTATTTGAATCCTCTTATTGAAACGAACATAGAAACGACTACACACAGAGAAATTATAGACGCTCGCCAACTGGGGTCATTAGCGTCTATATAGAGACGGTGGGTTTTTTTTTTGTTCATTCGTGTGCGACAAAAAGAAAAACGGAACTTCCATATCTAGTAATCATACTAATATTATAAAGAGGAAAGATTTGTATTTTTGTATGTTTGTAATGAATAAACTCAAAAACTACTGTGCCGATTTAAAAAATTATTTCACCATTAGAAAGCTACATTCACCCTGAGTAGATAGGCTATATTTATTGTTAGAAAATATTATGGATCCTTACTAAAACTTTTGTAACGTAACCCAAGGTGTAAAAAACATCTTTCGTCGCATGCGCTGCGGAAACTATTGATGATAGAACAAAAGTATATTCTACAATATTAAAGAACATATCAATAACTACAAAAAACTTCGCGATACTATATGTCCAACTATTATCGTTATGTCACAATAACCACTTTTTACATTTTAATAATCTATATAGATAAAAGACGATGTATATATTGTAATCTATGGACTCCAAACGGGTAGACCATTTTTGATGAAATTTTCAGACAATCTTTAGATTAATAATATTGACTCTACCAACAGTAATATACTATTAAATAAAACGAAACTACTTGCGTTTACTGTTCAAAATATTTTTTTATTTATAAAACGTTTCTACCAAATTTTTGGTCCTTTTCAATTTATCAAAATACAAAATTTTGTATTTTGATAAATTGAAAAGGACCAAAAATTTGGTAGAAACGTTTTATAAATAAAAAAATATTTTGAACAGTAAACGCAAGTAGTTTCGTTTTATTTAATCTTTAGATTAGCCCAGCGGGTGATCTGAAGTTTGGTAGCGATCGGATCAACAGAATTTTTTAAATTTCTTTTTGGGAAATAAGATTTTTCTTCGATTTTTGAACATTCACAAATAAAAGCGATTGACTTCGCGCAAATTCAATACACGTTGAGAATTTAATGATAATGATTCTCATCTTTTATATTCTATATATTACATTTACACCCGGGCGAAGCCGGACTGGGCCGCTAGTCTCTATATAAAGCCATGAACTTGAAAAGCTTTCAATGGCCAAGTGTGACCGTGACATTGACGCACGCCAACGTCACGTCGGTGTGAAATGTGCTTTAAAACGCACGACTGGAAGAGTCGATATTTCGCAATGTGAATGCGACTATCTATATTCTATATAATAGGTACCTCATACGTATCTATCTATAGAGTATTTTACTGTGTGTACGTTTGTGGAATCTACTCAGTCAGTTAGATAATTAAATGCACAACAAGTGAACGCGACTGGTGTTCGATTGTTTTTAGTTTCGCGCTTCGCTCTAACGTGAATAATTGATTTTTTTTTATTTCCTATCAGTCGTACTTTTGCGAGGTGATATTTATATTTTGTGATGTGGTTTTCTTTTCCATTTTGTGCTAAGAGAAAGTGATTATTGTCGTGTTTTTTTTCGATTTTAGTTTGTTTTCAAGTGGCATTTTTTTAAACAATTGAAATGTTGATATCGTGTGACGTGTTTAAAATTAGCGAAATATAAAAGATCTGTTTAATTTAATTAGGCAAGTGAGTTATCAGTAACCTATAAAATTGAGATAAATTTGTGGTCTTATCACTGGTATACAAATGATCAATATATAGGTACATCATCCGAAAACATTTTTTTCGCGAAATAAAATTTCTGTCAATTATTTGATCTAAACTTTTTTTAACAAACTAAGCATGATAGAACGGCCGACGTATAATCAGCTTCGTTGAAATGCGTTTTAAAAACTTAATTAAATTCAAAAAATAAAACTTTGTATAAGTATCCAAAAAAAGTTCTAGATTTTAAATAACAAAAGCAAATACAATGGGAAAGCTCACCCTAATAACGCGTTTACTTTTTTATAAGCTTATATTGAAGGTAAACTGTTTGATGACCTCCCCCCCGATTTCTGTTATAGAGTGATTTGACAAAATGTCGCGGAAGTGACGCTTGTAACGTAGTGAGTTTCTATCGTATCTAGAAAGTATTATACTCCAGAATCCCAAGCGTCACACAAGTAAACCTCCTTCGTCAGCTGTCAAATTTTTGTTGTCATATTAGAATCGGAAATGCCAAAGACTTTTTTTAGATTTTAACTGAGGTTAACTATGGCAATATAAACAGTAAGACCCGCAACTATTTTGATTATTTTTTGAGACTGGACAAGAAAGTTTAAAAATGAAACCAAATTTTGATAACGAAAATATTCAGAATAAAAATTAATTAGCTTCGTTATACATATGGTATTTCAAAACAATTTGAAAATTTTAAAATATTTTTTTTATTACAATAATATAAAAAAATGTTATCAGTTCAGTATCAGTCATCTTTTGGAGTTTGGACGTAAATATGTATTATAGTGCTCTAAAAACATTAAATTCGCAAAAAAATATAATAGTTTTGATGACGAATATCTATTCATAATTTATAATATTAAATTCGTAAGAATGTTTTTGATAAATAATTCTGGTTTTAGTAACTGTGGCAGTTTCCATTTTCCGAATTCTGTGTAAAGTTTTGACAAAATCTTTAAAAATAAAACTCGAGTAACTGTATTTTCGTTTGACCAAGCACATAAACAGGTACACCTACGCGATCGTAAATTCTTAAACGCTTCCCGACTGCAGAAATGTGCCAGAATCTGTGAAACTGTTTATCTATTACATATACAAACTTAAATATAAGTTGCATAGGCGGTTTGCTCGCTAAACAATACCTCCTATAAACTTATGTTTTTCTGATAATCAGGAGTACATCAGTATAAAAGAAACAGTAAGGTGTATCAGGAGAACATTTTTTAATGAATAGTCTAATTTGATCTGAAGAAGTTTATAACCATGGTGTTCTCCCGACAATCGAGAAATAAATAAATAATAGTTACCCGAAAAACATGTAGCCGTAGTGTCTTAATTTAATCAAAACGAAATGATGACGTTCTGTTTCCAAAAAATTGCGTGTTTTTAAATGCAGCAATTCGTGTATCTAAAACCTGCGCGTACTGCCGTGACATTGATCTTAAGGCAGTTCTAGAGTGGTATAATAACGAAAAATCATTTTTCGACAGATTTTGCTCTTTTTAGGGTTCCGTACCTCAAAAGGAAAAAACGAAACCCTTATACTCTTATAGGATCACTCGTGTGTCTGTCCGTCCCACTGTCAAAGCCAATTTGCACCGAACTACTGGACCGATTGAGCTGAAATTTCGTACACATATGTAAGTCGGGGACCATAAGACGGGCGTGTAACGTAATTTAATGAATTTTTAACATGGGGGTCATTTTTTAGGGGTAATATAGAAAATTAAAAAAAAAAGTTTGGCAAACTGTACCGTGTGACATATCAAATGAAAGGGCTTGTAGTAAGGGTCTCAAATATATTTTTTTTATGATTTTAAAATAAATAGTTTTAAAGTTATTTAAGAAAATAGATGAACAATTAACCATCCCCCCCTCCCTTATCTCCGAAACTACTGAGCCTAAAATTTTGAAAAAAATAGGGAATGTCGGCTCTCACCCATAGTTTACAGGAAAATTGTAACGAAAATCTTAAGTCTTAAAGTACTCAAGAAAAACGAAATAGTATGGAACCCTCTTCTCGCGAGTACTACTCGCACTTGACCAATTTTTTTTCATAGGGTCAAAATAACGTTTTCCGAAGTTTCAGAATTTTTGACCGTTTAGAACGCACGATAATTAATACCAAAGTTCGCTATTTTCACGGTCTGTGTGTGAAAATTGCGAACTTTGTTATTAATTATCTCGCGTTTCAGCGGTCAAAAATCCTAAAACTTCGAGATTTATTAGAAACCGTTTTTTGAGCTTATAAAAAAAAGAGCAGAATCTGTCGAAAAGCTACTGCACTTTAATGCCATGCTGGAACTACCTTAATAATTAGAGAATATTTAACGTTCTATGTTTTCTGATTATTAGGAAACAATAAACATACAGCAGGTATTGTTAGACGAAAACTATTGTTATCAGAAAACGCGATTCGATGAATTGAGAACTATAATATACAACCTGTTACATTTGCATTCAGTTAGTATTTACGGTATATTAAAATGAAAACATACATGCCGCGCAAAACCTATACAGAGAAACAAATACCTGTTGCTTATGGAAACAAATGACTATTGAACTGTGCGAACAGCTGAACGTCGTTATGCTAATGTGAATTTGACACCGGTACAAACTTCACTGTAAAAGTGTTTTAGTGTTATTTTTAAACACTCGAAGAAAGTGATGATTCATTCATTTTATCATTTTTGAGTTAAAAACAGTAGAGATTTGAATACCAGTGATAAGACATCAAAATAAAAACATCGTTTACATAAAAAATTGTTTGCTTTAGTGACAGTATGATCTTTTTCAAAAAGTCGACACTTTCGAAGACGATACGATTTATCTTGTGTAGTTTTCGAAGAAAGTGATGATTCATTAATTTCATCATTTTTGAATTAAAAACAGTAGAGATTTGAATACCAGTGATAAGACATCAAAATAAAAACATCGTTTACATGAAAAATTGTTTGCTTTAGTGACAGTATGATTTTTTTCAAAAAGTCGACACTTTCGAAGACGATACGATTTATCTTGTGTAGTTTTCGAAGAAAGTGATGATTCATTAATTTCATCATTTTTGAATTAAAAACTGTAGAGACTTGAATACCAGTGATAAGACATCAAAATAAAAACATCGTTTACATAAAAAATTGTTTGCTTTAGTGACAGTATGATTTTTTTTCAAAAAGTCGACACGTTCGAAGACGATACGATTTATCTTGTGTTGTTTGAAAGATTTGTAATTTTATAAAAATCAAAATGGCGAACGACGACTGCAATAATGAATGCACTAGTGTAGAAAGTGCAACCGATAACCGTTTTAAACGGGAACAGGGAAATAAAAATGGCGTTAACAATTGCAGTGATGCCAACGCAACAAACAATGCATCTACGGAATCGATAAACCAGTTCAAAATAGCGGTTGTTATTGAAATGCCACAAATACCGGCCGTAATTAGCAGGTAAACATTTAAATAACGCAGGGTGCCAACCTGAAAAAGATTAGTAATTGCACTGTTGGTCGTTAAATACAGTCTTAAGTAGAATTGAGTTTTTTTTGATACTTTGGTAGGGGGTGTTCGAGTACCGGTCCTTCAATTCTAATATTTGAACTGATGGTCAAATGGAAAATCAGTCCAAATTAAAACCTTTTTTTAATGGTGAAACTATAAATCTTCTTCTCCCCACAAGATCAAAAAAAATTTCTCGGAATTGCACTTAAAATATTTTTACTATTGTTTATGACGTTAATTTATGTGACGTATTAAAATATTGTTGCATATTATCTGTATACCTAATTTATCTATTAAAAATAATATCAATAATAATGCGTTCGTCGACTTTATGTCATAACAGACGCAATTCGCACCATTACTATTTTCCATTTTTACCACTTCCCGATATTTTCTACATTTATAAAACTTCATCTTAACTAATAGCAATGGGCGAATGAAAGAATTATAGGAAATTAGGATAAGATAGATGATTTTTGAACTGGGAGTTTGATAGGCCATGGCCTTGAATAAGGAACCATCTCGATATTTAATCTGGAATTAATTGAGGGAAACCATGGAAAACCTCAATCAAGATGGCCGGTACAGGAATTACCGTTTCTTGGCGAGAGGCGGTAGGAAAAAGTCCCAGCCACATCTGCCCCCGCCGGGATTCGAACCCGGACCTCCCGAATGCGAGTCTAGTGCTGTCACCACTACTCTACCCAGCTCGGTTTATAATTGGGACCAATTGTCATATTATAATAATTCACTGCCCTACTAGGTCGGAAGGCTCCAGTCTTAGGGGTCGTATAACCCCGTTGGTAATCTATGAAACATGACATGATTGCAGAGTTTGATAAGAGTGGATGTCGAAAATTTTTGTTCTCGTAAGTGTTGCCTTGTACAAAATTCCGCGTACGCCTTTGATGTCAAGGTTAATATCGATAATTTTTACAGTGTTCCGTCTTCAGTGAACAGTTAATGAATCATAGTGTCTTGATTATATTCCGTGACGTAACACCGGTTACGCCGTTCAATAGTTGTGAGGTCATAGCTTAAATGTGTCAGAATCAGCAGATACGGCAATTACTAATTAACTACTGTGTTTATAATTAAAAGAAGTAGGAGAAAGGCGTGTGACTCAGTGGTCATCGGACGGTCAGTTTATCAAAGCGCGAGACTGGAGGTTATGCTTATAATATTTAAATTGTGGATTATAGACGCCCGACAACCGAATCAAGATTACGCGTTTCAGTTCTTATAAAATAGTGAATGTTAGTTTTATTTAGTGTTTTTAAAAAATTAAGGTATGCGAATACATTTATTTATTTGAGGTATTAAATGTTTTAATTGCGTTACAGTAAGACCTCGCTTAACACGGGAGATCATCTTACTACGTAGTTAATAGGCATAAATGAAACAGAACCGAGAATAAGAAAATTTGTTAATTTTTTTTTTGTTTAATTTTGTAACATTTATTGTTAATTACTTTTTTATCACATTAATTATAGATTTATTTATTTAAACATCGATTTTTGTTCCTAAAACATTTATGAAAATCGAATAAAAGTTCGAGCAAGAAGTTATGTTTGTGATGAGGAAGGTTCCTCATTTGGCATATTTTGTTTTTTGTACAGAAGTCATCTAATGTCGTTTGCCGTTTCCTGTTTCGTTCAGCAAGCTGTTGTCGATAGCAGGATATTGCATCAATGACACTTCGTCTTGCCTTTGAACTTCTATCAACATTTGAATCATTTTGTATAAACTGATCCATAATTTACATTATAGTGACAATATTTTTTTTAGAAATCACGTAATACTGAAACTGCGTGTACTGTGTAGCCAGGACCTTAGCTAGAAGCTGGAAACATGGGCGTAATTAATTTTAATTAGAGAGTATTATTAATAAATAACATATGAGGGTATGAACTCAGAACTTTGATGATCGTAGCTCCAGTTTGCAGAACTGTGCCCCGGTTCTTTTTTTCGAGTTGATTGATTAATAATAACTTTACTAGCTTGCGAACAAATCAGTGGGACTAAATCTTCGATTCAGTATTGTATTTTACTTATTCAAAATTATTATAAAAATCAGTGATTTTTACAAGCTTTTATTAAACTTCACATGTTTGCCAATCAGAGTCAGTCGTCTGTTAGTTTGGGTCAAATTTTGCAAGTGGATTTTGAACCACTTCTAATTAATCTAATTCTTTGAAATTTTGCATACCTACTTATGCAGTATCGATGAAAATAGAATAATCGGATAACCATGACCCGAAGTTGCGGTCAGGATAGTTAACTCATTACATAATTTTTTCAAGGCCTATAATAGACGTGTTTGAGCTCGTTTTGGTCGGCAGACGGTTTTGATAGCAAAAAATGCTGTGTGCTTATCGAGTAGATGACTAATACGGAAATAATAAAATATATGAGTAAAAATCTTTTAAAAACAAGCTTTTAATAAAATGTCCTAAAATGAAGAAAAGAAACAAACAAAATCATTTTATTATTATTGTTGACCTGACCTAAAAGCTTGTCGGGAGAATGTTCATAAAAAAAACATAATTTAAACTTCTCTCGAAAAGCTTTTAGGTCAAGACAACAATGATAATAAAATTATTTCGTTTAACTGTTTTCTTCGTTTTAGTGCATTTTAATAAAAGCTTGTTTTTAAAAGATTATTTACTTATATTTTTTGTTTATAATAATTTGACACATGACTGTAGTGTAGTGGTCAAAATATTGTGTAAACTTTCTGTAAACACGATTAATATGAAGCTCTTTTTGATCCTGTGAACATGCTGGCGAAACACTACGTAACTATTTTGTCTACAACTCAAACCTAATTACTTCGTAAATACAAAAACTTCTCATTAGTCAAATTTATTTTAAATTGAAAATAATTAGCACATTTAAAAATGTCAATAATTAAGTTCGTTAGTGCGGTTTATTTTTATGAGTCGCCATTAACACGAAAAAACTGAAAACAATTGACAGTCGTTTCAAAATCATAAAATGTCTTTATATAGTATTAATTAACGAGCAGCTAATGTGATAATAATTTTAAAATGTCATTTGTTTTTGTAGAACGTCATAAATTCGTAAATGTTTTTTTCTAAAATGTCAGAGCAGCTATTAAAAAAACACAGTTGTATTGCTTTATTGTTTAAGTATAACAAAAGGGGTTAGCAACAATACTTATTTTGTTTTTGATCAAAAAATGTTATAGCAGTAAAAAAACTCGACAATATTTGAGTACTTTTTAACTTTGTAGTTATTGATACACCTTCTTTTAATAAAAGTACCTGGGAGACCGAGCTTAGTTCGGAGGTTCCTAATTAATATTTCTTCTTTTTTATTAAAATAATTGACGTTTTATTTATTTTATTTTATTGACGATTAGTTACTAACCGTCAATAAAATAAAATAAAATAATTTGAACATCAACCGTAAAAATATTTTTTAAAAACGGAATTATTACAAACTTTTTAATGAACAACTGTTTAACTAAAATTTATATTTACATGTGTATTTTAACTTTTTTTTCTACTTGATCAAAACATTTAATAGTTATAAAGCTTGGAAAAGTCCCAAGCAAGGGACGAAACGTCGCTATAAATAACAAATAAGTGTTTACTTAAAAAGTCCTTTTTCCCGACAAATCATTTTTATTTAAAAAATATTATTTTATTTCATTTGTATTTACTATGAAAATCTCTTGCTTTATAAAAATTCAATTTATTGCAAATGAAATCAACATGCTGTCTTCAGATTTCTTTGACATTTGTTAAATACTGCCATTAAAGTTTATAAACAACAGCCGTTGTCACGCAATCCATAGGGATGTTGACTATTTTTGGGAAAGTGTTTTAAATCGTGCATAAGTACCTTATATAGCCACAAATATTTATTATTTTTATTTAAATACAACTCAAACCTTAAAAATCATGTATTTTAAATCCCGTTTCAAATTTCGGTACAAAACGCTAATACTAGTCGCGTGACGTCACCGGATCATACCAAAGAAGGCTCAAAAGCTTACACAGGAGCTACCATTCTGTAGATGCGGTCACAAAGTAGGAGGCTGTGCTCATAAAAGCTAGTAAACGAATGGGGTTATGAAAATTTTTTTCGTAATTCTTGTTATAAAAGATGAATTCTAAGTTTTCGAATTATTAGCCTTAATAAATACACTTTCCATGACGTTAAAACTCCTTGCAATCTTTTTTTAAAGACATTTTCGAATAAATTTCACACTAAATATTAACCAAACAATGAACTTTTTTGACAGCGGCTGACTCTATGACGTCATGCGCTCTGATTGGTGTCTGTTGTCACGTGACTTGAGAGTGATTTTATTAGGTTCTATTTATTAAATATTAATTAAATTCCTTAAAAATAAGGAAAAATATCGTGGTTTTTAGTATTTCTATCATAGAAACTACCACTTAACGTTAAAATTATGTTTTTATTTGAACACGGTCAACATCCCTATTGACAGGTTCGCCGGATGACGTCAACTCCCACTACTATCCAACAGAACGAGGTAGCCTCTGTATTCTACTAATCTTGAGTAAAACCCGCATCTGTTCATTGATGGAACGTTCAATAAAATTATTTTTTTTTGTTTGCAGAATGGTATTGGATCCAAAATCAACAACATCGCACAATGATTACGGCAGTATCCATTCCCAGCAAGACATTCTACCACACAGTCTATTGAGTCCTCACACTTCTCTCCCGTTGCCGGATGTTGCTTCCACAGTAGAAGAAGAAGAAGAAGAATCGCTGTCTGTGTCGTCGGCCGTTGAAGACAAAAACCGCGCCCAGCAACCGTCAAATTCTCTTGTCGTAGGCCTGAGTAACGGTAACGATCCTACCTCCAACATGACACAGCGACAACCGTTGTTACCGACGCCCTTAAAAGACAATATGTGGACCAAAAATGGCGGAAGTTTAGTTATGTCGAAAGGATATTTCGATGAAGATTCGGATAGCGACGAAAGAAATATCACGTCGCCGCCGAACGGTATTATTAAAATCGATATGCCAGCGCCGACTAGAGAAGAACCAAGATTTCCGAAAGAAAAATGGAAAACTTTCATAGGTATGTAAAATTTGAAATTATTATAATGAACATTTGTCGAAAATAACACTTTGCTAGTAAGAAGTAGGGATGTTGCAGAGGAACTGCGGAACATTTGCATCATTTTTCACATCTGCAACAGTCGTTGCGGAGTTTTTGCGGATGCAGATGTGATACAAGTTAAGACAAGATTATCGGGAGCAGCCCGATATTTGACGCGTGTTCGAGTGTAATTATAATAATAATAATAATGCGTGTAACGTCCATTTCTCGACTTTATGTCATAACAGACGCCATTCGCACCATTACTATTTTTTCATCTACCACTTCCCGTTATTTTCTACATTTTTTACAACTTCAACTTATGTAATAGCAAAGGGCGAATAAAGGAATTATAGGAAATTAGGATAAGGTAGGTAATTTTGTGAACTAGGAGTTTGATAGGTAATCGGCCATAGCCTCAAATAAGGAACCATCTCGATATTTATCTGGAATTAATTGAGGGAAACCATGGAAAACCTCAATCAAGATGGCCGGTACAGGAATTACCGTTTCTCGGCGAGAGGCAGTTGGAAAAAGTCCCAGCCACATCTGCCCCCGCCGGGATTCGAACCAGTACTTCCCGAATGCGAGTCTAGTGCTGTAGTAATTATGATAATACTAGTGGATAATACTTGTGGGTTAGGCCTGTCTCTGTCAGGCGCAATTGAAGTTCAAATATTGAAAATAGCATTTTTCTTGTAATTTAACATATATTTTAAAGGACCCACTTAAGTTATGTCCTGTTGACCTAGGTAGTCTAAATGTATGGATCAAATTCAAATCTGCAGGGTCTTGAGTTAAAGTCCCACGCTGGGCGAATAATTATTTTTTTAATGATTTTATTTGTAAATTAAAATTTTTTGACGTTTCAAAGTAGCATATAGAGAGTAAGCCGTGGAAAAAACAAGTTAAATACCTATTATGTCCAAAAACTGAATAATCTGTAAACTAATAACTCACTGCGCACACAATATTATTATTCTTCACTTTTTTCAACTGATATAATTAACAGTTTGACAGTTAATATCAGGATGTTTTAGAGTTTGTTGTTGGTAACCAAAGCTACCTACAACTCATCCATGACCTGTTATGTTCAATGAAGTTTTTTTCGAAAAGCTCCCCTATTTCGACCCCCGGGGCGAAAATAAAAAATCCAGCTCCGTTAGGATCTGTCCCGTGTCTCATATTATAAGTGTACCAAATTTCAACTTCCTAAGTCTACTGGGGCCTTCTAGAGGGGTTGGAAAGACAGACATCCGGACACAATAAGAAATTATATATGTAGATTATGAACCTTTGCGAAATCGACTTAATCCTGAAAAGGCTGCAATGTTATTATTCTTTAAATATACTTTACCAGTTCTGAAATTTGATTATTTAAGATCATTATTTTCCCATCTGCTTTCGCATCTCTGGTAAGATAGACCAGTTGCGCCTACTTGCAAATAGATTGTGATTGCACAAGCGTTTTGATAATCTGTGTGTCTGATTGAAGGCTTGCGCAAATCCTTGACAAAGGCCGAACAAATCGTGGTCTGTAACCAATCAAGCATGCTTGACCATCATGGTTTTTGCACAAGCATTCCATAAACAGTGCAATCATTTTGCGCAAACTGCATTCGATATTGGTGCCTCAGAGGACCAACATATCTGAAGCTGCTTGAAACAGAGCAAGCTTAGGGGAAGAAAAAATAATAGAATTTACATGAGTTACTTAGAAAACATGAGTCATAATTAATAGCTATTGATTTTATCACCCAAAAAAAAAATGAAGTCAGAATTGCTGGATTTTTTATGCGCTCACCATAACTGCAAACACTGGATTACCGGTGTTGGTGCAAACTGTGTTATTCCAACTGTCAAGACAGCTTGCGCAAACATTGTTGACGACGATTTATCAATCCTGGGTGAATATTTGTCAAACATCTACACATACCTCCGATAACACCCATAGACTATCAAAATATTTGCGTAATCACAAATCTTATAAAAAGCGTGCTTGTGATGATGATTAAGCCTTTTTGTAGTTTTTGTGTATTTAATATAGGGTGTTTATTTCTTTTTTTCAGCGTCCATCGTAGTATTCGTGAACTTTTTATTCACCACCTGTTCACTCGCGCTAGTTCACGAGCGAGTGCCAGATAGAACGACATACTCACCATTACCGGACGTTGTCTTAGATTTAATACCTCCGCAAGATTGGGCACTCAATGTATCGGAAGTGCTGATTATGATTTGTTTAAACACAGCTTTTGTTTTTTTACTGTTTCATAAACATAGGTCAGTATTGTTGAGTTTTATGCATATTTATGTTTCTGAATAAGCTATGTTCCATCCGTCACGCTCATGCGCAGTAGATAAAACACTAGACTAGAGACCATTCATAAAATACGTTCGCAAACGGGGGATATTGCTTAGCGCGACGAGATGTGTCAAGGATAGAGGGAGTGAGTTTTTAAGAAACGTGACGTTCGTATCATCAATTTTATCTTAATTTTTTTTCTTATTTTGTTAGTTTCATGCTTGACACGACATGCAATGCATGGCAATTCAATAAATAAAAAATCTACTTACCTTCAAGTCAGCGATGTTGACGTTATATACATAATGACACATGCATCTAATAATGTCAATATAACAGCAGATCGCTACTTACAGGCGTATACATAGACATCTATGGGCCAACATGTAACTTGACAAACGCCAGTCTCGCCGTCTCACGTATCAGTGCGCCTATACAGACGATATGCATGTAATTGCAGCTTATCACAACAACAAATCAGAAATGTCATACTTTCTGATCTAAAATCGAGTCAGAAAGTACGTACTTTCGGCATAGTATGAAGAAAAATAGCATTCCCAGGTGGGGAGGGTTTTTGTGACGAAATATTTGTAACGGATCGCAGAAAATGTGATACAGGGCGGGCGAAGTGCGAGAGGGGGGGGGGTTGAAAATGATTAAATGTCTCGTAACGTATTTTATGGATTGTCCCCTAGAGAGTTCATATCAAATCTAGGATATTTTATATGCAGTTTAATGTCTTCAATCATAATAGCGCACTCAAATCGAGTATTAAACGTGACGTATTCTGAAGAACATACGAACGTCGACTTTTTTGATAATTTTTACATTGAACTTTGTTTTGTTTCAGGTTCATAGTGTTTCGACGTATATTTTTAATATTGTCTTTACTGTACTTTATGCGCTCCGTTACAATATATGTGACAGTGTTGCCAATAGCAAGTAAAACGTATTACTGTTCACCGAAGGCGAATAGCACTTCCGCCTATATTGTGATCACAAGAGTGCTGCAGCTTGTCTCCGGCTTTGGGCTCAGCATAAACGGCAAACATACTTATTGCGGAGATTATATATATAGTGGACATACAGTCATGTTAGTTTTAAGTTACTTAGTTATATCCGAATGTAAGTATCCACGTTAAATTACACAAGGTCCGGATTTGGGTTTCTCGTTGTCCTTGGGCGAGAAGATGGTAGTGATCATAGACTCCTGGACGTGGCCTAGCTGTGTAAAAAGTGTCCTTCCCCAAAAGAAAAAGGCAGACCGATATTATTTATTTTAATCTACCAGATGTGTACAAAGTTGCGATCTAGTTTTGTTTAAGATGAATCTTCTAGGAAAGGAACTCCTGTATAGCTTAAGGTAGTTGTCGTGGTACAATATTGTCAAAAAGTTATAGATTATACGCGCCACAAAAGTATACTAGCTTGTAGCTAAGTGATCGATAATTTGTACGCAACACTGTACCCGTGGAAACGTAACCCATACAGTATTCATATGCATGTATACTTTTCTATAAATTGTTGAACTTTAAACCGTTATTTATAAATAATTAGACGGTCAAAAATGTTTTCTTATTTTTTTTTAAACTCATAACAAATGCATTGAAAGACTGTCAGTTTTTGGAAAGTTTCTGACAGTTAGTTCTTTTTTTATAAATAAGAAACTGGTTCAGAACTACAGAGGTCGTATACAATCAATGTTAATTATCCAATTTTTAATTGAATTTATCTCGGATTATATACGGTCGATCGACTTCAAATTTTCAGGGTAATTGTATTATCATGTTCTTAATAAGTATACAAAAATTAAGAATTTTCTGACGGTGTGTCTTAACCACGACAACTACCTTAAGGATCCAATAAAAGCGGTATTCGAAAATATGCTATATTTCTTATAGCATATTTTAGAATACTGCTTTTATTGGATCCTTAAGCTATTTAGGAGTTCCTTTCCTAGAAGATTCATCACAGACCGATAATGTCATCAATTTCTATCTCTAATAGTGATTACAAAATGCTTTAAACAAAGTGCTTAAAGCATCGTTACAAACACTAATCAATATTCAACAAGAAAAAAAAAATGACATCTTACTGCCAAAGCCTAATTTGATGCTCTACACGAAAAGCCCGTTTTATAGTAGCGCTAAAGTTTTTAACTATCTACCCAATTCATTAACAGAAGTAGCAGCGAATACAGTATTTAAGAAAAAATTAAAAATATATTTAAACAATACATGTCCTTATTCGAGAAACGATTTTTGTAAAATGTAATTTTATTGTAACCTTGACAACTTTCCTTTATGCAAAGTGTATTTTGTCCCGGAAAGAAATAAAATTTATTATTATTATTAATCTCCCAGCATTGCTCAACTCTGCAGCTGACCACATTATTTTGTATCTCTTTGCGCCGCCCTTTAAATCCGGACCCAATTTACTAGTAAGTACGGAAACAGTTTTATTGTATTTTCAAAATGTCTTGTTTTGTTACAGATTCACCGAAGAAATTTTTCTTATTACATTGGTTAGTTTGGCTTATAGCCTTAACCGGTATTGTAATGGTGCTGGTGGCCCATGGTCACTATACAATAGATGTGATAATAGCGTATTATGTAACAACGCGTCTTTTCTGGACTTATCACACGCTGTGTAACAATCCATATTTAAAAGTAAGTATAATAAATTTATCTCTTGAACTGGTAATCGGAAAAAATAGCCCCGGAAAAAATAGACTTGGAAAAAATAGATCTGGAAAAAGTAGATTTGGAAAAAACAGCCCCGGAAAACTTGGGTGGGTGGGTGTTGGGTGCTTTTGGTTTATAATGCTAAATGCCCATATACTGATTTGTATGTATTCTTAGTGCATCGGGTCTATTTTTTCCAGGGCTATTTTTCCGGAATTCCTTGAACTACTCGTTGTTCGGATAAATTTTCCCACAAAACATGGCTAAAATTCTTCTGGCCAGAAAATGTCATAAAACAAAAATATTCCTAAATTAGATTTCCTTTAATAATAATGCGTTTAACGTCCGTTTGTTGACATTGTGTCATAACAGACGCCATTCGCACCATTACTATTTTTCATTTACCACACTTCCCGTTATTTTGCTAAGTTTTAAAACTTCAACTTAAGTAATAGCCATAGGCGAATCAAGGAATTATAGGAAATTAGAATAAGTGGTAGGTAGTTTTTGAACTAGGAGTTTGATAGGTAAACGACCATGGCCTCAAGTATGGAATTATCTCGATATTTATCTGGAATTAATTGAGGGAAACATTGGAAAACCTCAACAAGATGGCCGGTACAAGAATTACTGTTTCTCGGCGAGAGGCAGTAGGGAAAAGTCTCAGCCATATCTGCCCTCGCCGGGATCCGAACCTGGTACTTTCCGAATGAGAGTCTGGTGCTCTCATCACTACTCTGCCCCCACTCGGTTGAAAATGTCATAGACCAAAAATTTCTATTTTTGTCATAAAATCAAGTGACTCTACTGTGGCGACTTTTTTGTTTTTGGCATCATAATTTCCACTCACAATTTAAAATCTATATATATCTTAGTTCAGTGGTTCCCCAAAGTGCGCGCCGCGGCGCCCTGGTGAGCCGTGAGGCCCACTTCTTTACCATTCTCCACAAACTAAACTTGTATTTGCGACTGCAAAATGAACAATTTTTCTTAAATAATAAATGTGTGTCTTGTGTGTCAATATAAATATAAAAAGTCAGCTTCGTGTAAAATCATTTTACGCTATTTCGACTAGCTAGGGCGCCGAGGCAAAATACTAAACTTGTAAGTGCGCCGCGAACTGAAAAAGTTTGGGAACCCCTGTCTTAGTTTATAGTGCCCCATCAAAAAATTTCATGGAATAAAAGCAATAACAACGTGATTTTTTTCAGCATCCTACACCATTGAACTATATTGGAAGAGAGTGGTGGTTTCCGTTTTTTCGGTACTTTGAGAAAAATGTCGGCGGCGTCGTGCCTCGACAGTACGACTGGCCATTGCCGTGGCCCCGAAGATTTCTCGCCAAACATCCCAATCGGAACAGTTAGTGCCAGCATCTCAGTTATTTTTTGTAGTATGTATGTATTTATTACTGCCCCTCGTTACAAACTCTTCATTAGTTAACAACATTCTAAAATGTCAACTTTATCCGATGCGTTAATTCATTGCGCTGAGATAATTTGAATTTACTCACTAATAGCAAATATAATTCAAATATTTTGTCTATTCGCGCCGAAAACCATAAAATAATCGTTAATTTTGAATAATGCGTAGTTCGGTCGCCATTCATAGATGGCAGGCTATGTATTAAACACACAAGAACAGACGCAACCAAGCTGTATTTTTTTTTTTTTAATTTATGTAAATATGTTTGCAATCCACTGTAGTCTTTTTTTAAAATTAATTTTAACATCACAAGCGGGAAATTAAGTGCTATCCTTTGTTCTTAAATTGTATATATTTAAATTATATTTGATAATAGCTTTGAGGAAGAATTAAGAACATTTTTTTAAATGATTTAATTTTCGTAACTGCTGAACTGTCGGAAATTTTTTCAAATTCGATCTAAGTACTGTAAAAAAAATGTAAATGCCAAACAAACGTTATTTTATCCTACTATTTATATTCATTTTTATGTTTTTTTTTTAATTTATATTTATTATATTATTATGACTTCAAAAAAATAAAGAAAAAAAAACGCTAATACCAGTTGTCTTGCGTTAAAGTGTTCATAAAAACACTGTTTTGTGTTGTTTCTTTAATGCTTAGAATACATTTCTTTCAACAGAAACCAACCCGGTTGCTAGATGAAAACTAGATCAATAAAACCTCATTGATCCGGATCTCCGGATAATTTGGATCAGATTTTTAGACTTTTTTTAATTTAATGTTCACTATAAGTACGCCAAATAATAATGTCTTGTAAACAATACTATGTAATTTTGTTACAAAAAATAGTTTTTTATCATAATAAATAGTAAGTCTGCTTAGTTAAGGATTTTGTTTTGCTTATTATCCGGATTTTAAATTTTCAGTTAGCCTATGGTTCCTGTTAGTCCGGATAAACGAGGTTGTACTGTATTTGCAATTTAATTAAACTTCGACATTTTCAAAAAAATATTGGTACAAAAAATACGTGACTTCCATGTTCTAAAATAGTTTTTCAAAATTATTTTTAATATGAAAAATTTCAATACAATGCGACGCTATTGCTACAATAAGTACCTAATATAGCCACAAATATTTATTACTTTCATTTAATCAAATACAACTCAAGTCTTAAAAATCATGTATTTTAAATTTCGTTTCAAATTTCGGTCCAAAACGCCAATACTTGTCACGTGACTGTCGTGACGTCAGACGGTCACAAAGTAGGAGGCTCTGCTCATAAACGCTGGTAAACTGATGAAAGGTTGTTTCGTAGTCGTTGCTATAGTTACATGTAATTTGACGTTTCCTGTAAACAAATAATAATTTATTACACACTAAATATTAACCAAACAATGAATCCTTTTTACAGCATTTGATGCTGTTCATAACCCTGTGACGTCATGCGCTCTGATTGGTGTTCGTTGTCACGACTTGAGAGTGATTTAATTAGGTTTTATTTATTAAATATTAATTAGATTCCTTAAAAATAAAGAAAAGTATTGTGTTTTTTAGTATTTCTATCATAGAAACTACCAATTTACGTTAAAATTATGTTTTTATTTGAATACAGTCAACATCCCTAAAATTGCGTGTATTTCTGAAACCACCTATCCGATTGGCACTGAAATCAGTAGCCGTGAAGTCTGCAGTGAGACAAACATAAAAAAATCATTTGAATCTGTGCATTTTTGCAGAAATTATTGTGAACGAAATTCGAGGCAGGCAGGCAATCGCCATGTGGAAACCTCTTTTCTTTACATTTCAATCAGACTTTGAACCATTTTTCAACCATGACACCATTTTCAATTGGAACATGGAAGTGAACACATGTTTTAACCGCTTAGCTTCTTTTTTTATCCTATTGCGGACGAAACGGTTGAAAGAAACGTGTTTTTTTAGTTTTAATTTCAATGCCTGTTGAACCGTGTAAAAGGTATCGAATTTAGATTATGCTGGCATTAATTACACAGTTTCATTAATATCGGTAAAATAATCGAGAATCGAGGTTATAAAATTGCATCGATAATTTATCAATGTACAAAACGTCCTCTATTTAAATCAATACTCTCATCAATCTCACAGTTATCAGTATCAAAAATATATAAATTTTTTGATATTTCTTTCCAGTTTTTGATATTGATATCTTGAACCCTGCATTCAGATTAGGGATAACAACAGATTCCAAGGTAGAAACGAGTTACTATCGAAGTCTCCCGAGTGCTTAATACTTAATATCGATAGACCGTTGAATGACCAGATAACAAAAAAAATTTAGTCTTTTTTTACTGCTGTATCACAGACGCTAATGATCTTAGTTGTCGAACGTCTATAAACTAAAATCTGCTTATAGGCACAAGATGAAACAGTTGTAATTTTTTGGAAATACATTAATAAACAACACTAATTCTGTATTTGTTTATTGTCAGGATTAATTCTTATATAATTATCGGTTAAAATCGGATATTTAGTTTGGAAAATCAATTCAAAAAATGAATGAGGCTGTCGTCCCTAATCTGGATCATATTTCTGTACCATTTTTTGCCTTCCTAGACTCCGGCGTAGATGGCGCTTTTTAGGTTTAGTTTTTCAAGTACGACTTAAGTGAAATTGAAAATAAATGGTTACATTAAATTATTCTTTTAATTTTTTAACCTAAAATACTAAAAGTACTGCAAGGAATTGAATTGTTATTAAAACTTAAGTAGAGTTTTCATTAAGAAATTTTAAATGTTTGAAATCGCACGTGTTATTCCGTTAGCATAAGCCGTAAGGTGATATGTTTTTGTTTTATAAACAGTAGAGTTGAGCGTAAGAGGCTATAAACATGGTCACGTCTGTGATTGGTTGAGTCGATTGCTTGCGTCACCCAACCTCTTTGCTTGATTATGTTTGGAAAAAGACTCCACGAACCTACTTCCCCCGCCGTCTCTCGCGTCTCGCCGAGTTACAGCTGCAACAATGCTAAAACCCAACCTTAGTTTCTAGTAATCTTAAAATGTTTGTACCTATAAGTAATCATGTTCAGAAAGAATAAGTCTTAGGTCGTAACTGAAAAACTATCTTGAAAAACTTTATAGCTGTAAAAAATGGATTTAAAATTTTGTGTCGCTGTTTACAATGTAAATAAAACTGTTTATTTCACTTCAATTGTTTTCCTCAATTTGTTGGAGCTTGTTGCACATAAGACATGGCTTTTGAATATTTCATGTAAAGAGGAACAGTATTTGTTTGTTTGTTTGTGACGGGTAATCTCAAGAATTACTGAACCGATTTGAAAATTTCTTTCACTGTTTAAAAGGCTACTTCTTCCTGATTGACATAGCCTATATATTATTGTGTTACGGCAAAGAGGGGATGAGTAGTGAGCGAAAATTCAAAACAAGTTGAAGATCCCGTGCGCTGATTATACTGTAAGCGATATAGTAAAGTGATATATGAGAGATAGTATGTATTCATAGTGAAATAAGCGATTTTTATTTTGTTGACAGTTTCTGTCGATGTTTACCATTTATATTCTGTAAAAGCTATCGAACTGTGTTCTCTATAGTTATTGACCTCCAAATAAACAATTCCAGTTTTCATCAATGTTAAGTTGGTAATAAATTTAACTCTGGTTTCAAATCTCCTTAAGCACCGATGAATCTATTTCTAATAGTGATTTCTGCGCATTGCACTATTGTCAGAGAGTCCGCGACAAAAAATGGTCGTGTGAGCGCGACGGTCCAATAAGCGTCTGTAGGTAGTTTGAGTCCCCCTCTCCAACTTTTTCCTTTTACATAATTCTCTGCCTTTGGACCGGAGCGCGCTAGAGCGCTTTGTAATGGAGATCCGTATTGATGTTTTGTTCTTTCTTTAAAAAGTAACAAAAAAACGTAAAAATACCGGGTTTTTTTTCAAAGTAATTAGTAAAGACCGATTCTCCAATTTGAAATCAGTTCACATCACTTGTTTGTATGTTAATAAGTTATAAAGGGTAATAGCTTCTTGCATGCTTGTACGATGTGTTAAGAAATTGGTAAAATTGGGTTTGCTGTTGTTTTGAAAAATGTAAGACACAATTTTTTGACATTTATAGTAAACCTGTTTGATTCATATAGTTACTAAGAAATAATACGACAGTACTATTGTTACGATTTTATAAAATCTTAAAGGGTATTTCACTTTCAGTGCGAGTTAACCATTTTGAAGAAAAACAATTGAAACCGATTCCGGTTGTGTAACTTTTTTATCTATTTACATTTAAATTTTTTGATACGATTTTACGAACAGAAATTAACAAAGACGTTTTCACATGCCTGTCACGTGTTTTTGAATTATATAGTTATTTTGTTTCCTGAAGTAGCATTTTTAAGTAATTCTAAAAAATAAAAAATTGTATATTTCAGACTTATTTATCAGTCTTATTTTTAATTTCTTTCGATTATTTATAGTGAACCATACCTCCATTTTGTTGAAGTGTGGTCAATTTAAACAAGTGACTGTATATAATATATTTGAAAATTCATATTGTTGCTTCTGAATAATAATTTAAAAACATACCGATGGCACTTTGATGATTCTGGTATTTACAAACCAAACTATTATGCGCTTGTCCATAAATAATTGAGGTTAAATTTATAAATTATACTCATGGATGTAGTAATTATAGGGATGAAGTAAACAGCTGCGGAGGGGATTCCATTTAGGGACGGGTACAAAGTAAGAATGGTGTCGATTTTTGATTGGTCGGCGCATTGTACTACATACAAAGGGAATTTTGTTTTTACACCATACTACCAACATAAATTTCATGTCACTAGACATGCACTGTGCGCCGGCCAATGACAAGCAGACACCACTCACCTCGTCGTGTCCCTTAATCGGTTTTACGCTCTGTCTCTATATTTATATGTCAATGGTTATAGCGATGTCATTGGTAGCTAGTTGAACTGATGTTCAATTTATCTCTAATGACACTGGTATATAAAAATTATGCACCAATTGTTTCTGGAAATGATGTATTTTTAAGTAGTGCAAGCGAGACAACGCTTTTAATTAAATTGTGTAGAGAAAAACATTTGAAGGTTAATAAAAACATGTATTTAATAGTTAATATAGAAAAGATATATATGTACATTATGGACTTTTCTAAAATGCCTTTTTGAAATCTCATTGTAGACATATTTTTTATTGTAATATATTTTTGGCTGTGTTATATAATAAATATATATTTTATACATTAACTACTGTTTAGAGCACAATATTAAAATCGGTGTTGTAAATAATAAATATAAATATGTTAAGTGTTCGTAATTTCATTAGATTCAATCAAATATAACACATGTATGCTAGAAGTCTGAGAGAACAAAATTCTGTTCGACACAATATGGCAATCATATCAAATTAGGAAGTTTCCACTGGGCGTATTTATTATTTCGATATCTTTAAATTCAATGAAGATATTCAATTTTTTGCATTCAAACGGGACTAATTGACGCCTGGTCGGCCATTTTGACGCTCTGCGGCACGATGTGTCATATTAGCAGCTATAAATAAAACCATAGTCGTTTGACTTTTTCAGTTATGATTCTTTTAAGTTTTTGGGTGTAACTAATAAGTATGTAAAAAAAATAATAAAAAAATAATTTAAATATTTAAACCTCTTTTTTTGAAGTCGTTTAGAAATATAGGAAGCTATGAATGCATTCAGGTATATGAAACTTTTAAATTAATTTTTACATTACTGAAACGTTAATTGTCATTCATGACTTGCTGTATTTTTAGTTACTACAAATATGACACTTGTTCCGCGTGACGTCACTCATATTGAGAATGGCATAGCGCGGAGAATTACCAAACTTTGAAGTCAAGATTACTAGAAAGCTGGGCGTAAGAGGCTATAAAAGTGGTCACCAATTGCTTACGTCATCGAAACCCTTGGTTTGATTTTTCATTAAGTTATTTATGAAAAAGTTTCATGAGGCGTCGCAAGCCTCTCCCGTTTTGCCTAATCACACTTTTCAACAATATAACGGCTAACTGTGTCCACAGCGTCGGCCCTAGCCCTTGATCAGGGCAGAGCGAGATTGTCTTTCAGCGCCCTTTGATCGACGCTTTCACTTCACGTAAATTGTACTTCGGTTTTATGTTAAATAAATAAGTCCCAAATTTTCAAAAATCAACCTGTATTGCAAACGTCAACACTTGTTGAATTTAAATTAAATTAAGTATCTTTAATTATTATACTTCTGCTTCTTTAACATTAAGAGAGTTCCTACCGCTATATAATTAAATTAGTATTTGGTGTTAATTTCAATCAAAATTTTATTTTGCGCTGGAAATTGTTTTTCGCATTTTTAGAGCGACTGCTCCTCTCGCTCCCAGGGCCGGTGCTGTATGCCCATAGTATTCTACTTACCTTGCAAGTTTTCCATATCGACAATAAAAATATGATGTTTTCAGAATAATTGTCGCAACAATGATTTTAACAAAATAGGATCTATCTTGCAACTATTTTTGGGAAAGTGTTTTAAATCGTGCATAAGTACCTAATATTGCCACAAATATTTATTATTTTTATTTAAATACAACTCAAGCCTTAAAAAATATGTATTTTAAATCCAGTTTCAAATTTCGGTCCAAAACGCCAATACTAGTCGTGTGACGTCACCTGTTCATACCAAAGGAGGCTCAAAAGTTTACACGGGAGCGCCATCCTGAAGATGCGTATTCTGTGCTCACAAACGTTAGTAAACTGAGGTGATGAAAAGTTGTTTCGTAGTCGTTGCTATAGTTACATGTAATTTGACGTTTCGTATAAACAAATAATAATAAATTACACACTAAATATTAACCAAACAATGAAGTTTTTTGACAGCGGCTGAACATATGACGTCATGCGCTCTGATTGGTGTCTGTTGTCACGTGACTTGAGAGTGATTTTATTTATTAAATATTAATTAAATTCCTTAAAAATAAGGACAAATATAGTGCTTTTTAGTATTTCTATCATAGAAACTACTACTTTTCGTTAAAATTATGTTTTTATTTGAATACAGTCAACATCCCTATTGTTTGTTTGACTCTGAAAATTTCCACATGATTCGAAAAAATGGTTGCCTTGATATGGTAAAATGTATGTTATATGACATTCTTAAGTAAGAACAGTATTTGAACATAAAACTTACATGTGTTATATATTGATATAATAAATATGAAAAAAGACATCTCATCTGTGCCGATTATTGACACTCAAAAAATAGATGTAGCTGTAGGCGCAAATCATTTGTAAAAAATAGACTAAGTAGATGTTAGATTAGTGTTTTTTTTGGGTTATTGAAACAAGAATTGCGATGTTTGGTTTTTTTATGATTGCGCTCGAGTCATTGGCGTAGCTATCACAGGGGGGCAAATCAGTGATGTTCACCTGGACCCCGGAGTTTAGGGAGCCCTTGGCCGATTTTGATATACGAAATCACGGTTGTTGTAAACAAACCAAAAAGACTATAATAAATTTAACTTATTTGCAATTATTCACGATAACAATATATTCACGTAAATATAAAAATGTACCACAAATGCGCTATTTAAAGCCGTGGGGGAACTCCCCGAAACTTGCTACTTGATTTTCATGGCGCTGGGAACCATTTTTCTCTTGTTTCTATTATTGTTAACTGGTAGGGCCGTAGGAGTGCCGAGCCGATGTTTGATAAAAAAAGAAGTTTTACTTCAAAAATGTGCTATATTTATACTTAATAAAAATAGTTCTGATTAGAGATCCCCCAAGTAATTTTGCACCTGAACCCTGGGGGGCACCTAGCTATGCCACTGGCTCAGGTTATATTTTGGCTTTCATAAAATGGTGGATCTGCGTGATTTTTCTCCTAATTTGTAGGAAATTTAACAAAACTTTAGACTGTGATTTAAAAAAAAGAACTTCAAATTGTTTATGAAATGAGATGGCCTTGAAATGTATTTTCTGAAGTTAAAAATGACAATCGAAAACTTGGTATTTAACCCTAGCTAGTAAAAAAATTTGCGTACAAAAAATATATTTACTTACTTTTATGGTTTTCTTTCAAAAGTACTGTAAATTACAGGTCGTTGTTTCATTTAAAAAAATAAATATCCTCTGTCGTTCAGTGGGCTACGTTTGTCTTTTTTAACTGAAAACTCATTACAAGACAAAATGTGATTGCCTTGTATCGCTGTAAATGAGAAAAAGAATTATTTATACTTTTAGTAATTTAAGAAAATGTCTATAAAACCTTGGGTATATTAAATATAATGACTGAATGGATGAAAAAATATTTAGTAATACATACATTTTCCCTGTAAATTTTTTGTTACATAAACATTATATTGAAAATAACGCCAAATGTGTTTTATAAATATATTTTTGTTTATGTGGTATACAGATGTATTTATTATCCTTTTTTATTCCTTAAGTGACTTTTCTTCCTTATTATAGCCTTAGAAAATATTTGGACGAATTTCTCGGATTGTTTTCAAATTTGGTATACAGTAAAACCCCGCTTAACGCGGGAGATACGTTCCAGTAAGCTCCTGCGCTATACGAAACAGCGCTAAACGAGGTCATCTTAATACAATAGGCATAAGTGAAACAGAATTGAGAATATGAAAATTTGTAAGTTTCTTAAGGCCCCAGTACACAGTGGTCTGTAGTGGGCCATGCTTTGCAATTTGCAACTGTAGGCCACTATCACCTGGTGTTCACACAATGGCCCATGGCTCATTTCTGCCTGGCGAAGCACTTGCGATGGACGTGGAAGTAATTACGGCCGCGGCTACTTATATGCCGTTTACAAGTATTAAGTATTATAAACCTAAAAGTCTCTTCATTGCTCCAGGATACTGACATTTTGGGCGATTAAAAATTTAAATAGTATAGCATGCAACAAAAAAGTAGGTACCTGTCCAAACAATGGGTCACTGTGTGAACACCACAGGCCACGCTACACCACGATTCCTTTGAAGTGTGTCAAAAAAACCGACAACAAATGGATTGCGCACCACGATTCACAATTGTCGGCCACTACAGACCATTAACCCCTGTACACAATGGCGATGGTCTACAATGGCCCACTACAGACCACTGTGTACTGGGGCCTTTAAAATTTGACATTTTGGTAGTAGGGCACCAGAAACACGAAGAGATATTTTTACTTGTTTGAAAATTCCAATAAATTCTTAAAAATTGACATTTTAGTACTAGGGCATCAGAAAGACGAAGAGGTATTATAGTCTTACATTTGAAAAATGTTTTGTATGCTTACGGCGGAAAATTCTTAAAATTTGACATTTTAGTATTAGGGCACCAGAAACACGAAGAGATATTTTCGCTTGTTTGAAAATTCTAATAATTTCTTAAAATTTAGCATTTTAGTAGTAGGCCACCATACAGACGAAGAGGTATTTTATACAATTTACAACTGAAAAATATTTTTTAGTTACCTATGTGTTTATTTTCTCAGAATCCTATTTTTATAATAAAAATTTAGTAATATGAACATTATTTACAATCATTCCAATACAAATAATTACTTATATATATAAAGACTTATGTAACTGCATTTTATTAGTCGGGCTGTGTTATTTGAAGACCGATACCTCCTAAATACTTCTGGGAGCTGGATAACAAATTTTTGATTTTTCGGTTTGTTGAAATTATCAATATTTTTAGCAAAATTTTTGTTTTTTTATCTTTCTCCCACGTAATTTTATGATCAATAATATTGTAATATAATAGACGCCTGACAACACAGGTCAAACGTATTGTAAATTATAGATGCTCATATTATTTTATTTAAAATTAAAACTCAGAAAATTTCAAAGTTTAAGACAAAAAGTTGTAAATGTGAAGCGGCGGCAATCTTGATTTGTCGTTACTGTCGGCCTGTCATTGGCGTTGGATGCAGGCCCTTCTTTTCCACTGGCACTCTGGGCAAGTGCTCAGGGCTCCGCGATCGATGGGACCCCCTAGTTCCTGCAAGATCAGCACCGATACTATTACTGCCGACAAATATATCGGTATATTTTTTAATAATGTATTTGTTAATTATTATTGATTTGTTTAGTAATTACGCTCTTTCTTTAAGAAAAAATAGTCCTATTTAATAGTCATAGGCAATGTCGGACTTAGAAGTCTGGAGGCCTCGGGACAACAAAGGAGTGGAGGCCCCCTGGCCCCAAATTATTTTCCAAATAAAATGGACAAAAAGTTGTTTACTAGTGTTTACTAGTCTGAATTTGATTATTTTTTCCGAAGTCTCTATTGTAGGGGCCCCTTTTTTGTGGAGGCCCCGTTTGCCCTCCCCTAAATCCGACCCTTGTCATAGGGGCCCCATTATCCTAAAGTGCCCAGGGTCTCCAACAGGTTAAAGACGGCCTTGTCTCTCGGGTCCTTCTCAAATTCGGTACACTTATAGAAAATGACACATTGAATTCAACGCGCCCATTTGTTGAGCTGTATCTCTCACCGTTTCGAAGTTACATTCCTTCGAACTGATTTTCTGGAAATTCTGGAATTTGTATCCGGAGACTGTTCAAATTTGGTATACAGACAGATAACGACATTCTAAATTCAATGAGCGCACCCAGAGGTCTGCATCTATTATCGTTTCGGAGCCATTCAAAAAATGCTCGTAAAAAGAATACATCTTGAAAAGGCCACTGATCGCAAACTAGGGCTTATTTTTGAATTTAAAATGTCATTTTCTATTAGTCTAAAGCTGTTTAAGCCGTTGGAAACCAAAAAACGACTCTGTGACTTGACGAAAATCGAGGTTTTTCCCTTATAGTCTTGGTTATTTTTTTGAAAAAATGAAAATCTCAAAAAAGCTTCTCGGATCCTTTTCAACTTCGGTATACTTATAAAAAATGTATTCACTGGCTTTCAGCGCGGCGACGATGAAAGAGACTACTGGCTTTCAGCGCATATTCTTAAAGAAAATAAAATTCTGGAATTTGTATCCGGAGACCCATTGTATCACTTCATTCAGTATTTTCTTCCTGGTTCTAGAAAGAAGTCCAAGGGCGGTACCTATTCAGGATCTGAACTAGAGAAGGGCAACTCATATCAGTTTCAAAGGAGGGAGGCGGGGGGATACAAAGCATTTTTTCTTACAAAATAAAACTCAAAACTATTGAAAAACTGTTTTTATTAAGACCCTTTTATAATTGCATGTTCCATAACACGTTCTCAAATTTTCATTCTCCCCTTTTAAATCTATTTTTTTACTGGACAAAAGTCGTTTAGAACCAAAAAATCAGTTTTTACCATTTGTTTAAAATCAATGTTTTGTTCTTCCTTGAATTTTTGGGGTTATAATTTATATACGAAGGTTGATCAATAAGTACCCGTGTTTGACGACAGATGGCGTTGACGGGTGAAATTGACTTTACACCATCGTGTACTGCAGACTTTCAAATGACCTCGTGCTGAGTTGCAGATAAATTCATAGGTTAGGTTTTTTTGACAGCCAGTTGTATTATATTTTGTGTTTTGTATTTTTTGACAAAATGTAAAAAGAGCAATATCGATCCGTAATTCGTTTTTTAGAAAACATGCGAAGAAATAAAACTGAAGTTGAATGCTGTCTATGGGGACCCTTCATCATCTATGACCACGGTGAGATACTCATATAAAAACGAATTACGGATCGATATTGCTCTTTTTCCAATGATTTACCTATGAATTTAACTACAACTCAGCACGCAGTCGTTTAAAAGTGTGCAGTACACGATGGTGAAGTCAATTTCACTCGTCAACGCCATCTGTCGTCAAACACTTATTGATCAGCCCTCGTATTTAGGAGTGAACAATAATTCTCTCTTTAAGAGTCTCTGATTAAAAAGTTGTATTATATTTATAGAAACATATACAAAGAGACATAAATCAAATGGGATCTAGCCAATGGGAATATGGCATATTGTGGAAGATAATTTCACTCGAATAAGGGAAAAATCCACATGTTAACAGTGAAATTTATTGTTTAATTGTTTATTACCAAAGTAAACTGTAAAATAAACAAAAAGTTTATTGAAACTGATATCCGTCACGTTTTCTAATAACGTGGTATTAAAAAACTATCAATTATTGCCGGATTTATTATAGTGGAGGCCTGTGGGCAAACATTTTGTGAGGACCTATATAAGTGTAGAAAATTTTTAAAATATATTTCATTTCTATACATGGTTTCCCACGACATGACTGCCATAGCCTGGGACTGTGTTGCTGGGGTGATTTCAAGTCAAAAATGTCTAATGAACATATATATATATGTATGTAAAAGACTAAATTATTACTACTATCTAATCAGGCAGATGAAATCTATATACAATAAAGAGACGTTATTAACATTTTATAATGCTTTCGTAGTTAACACTATTAAATATGCCATCTCTATTTGGGGAATGTCCGGAGATAGGCATAGAGTTTTTACAACCCAAAAGAAAATTTTGAGGTTAATTTATAATTTAAAATGTAGAGAATCGTGTCGAAACTTATTTAAAGAAAACAAGCTACTAACTTTTTACGGGATTTTTGCTCTTGAACTGCTCACAGTTATGTATTCTAATGGATATTTCATTGATAATAATAACAACGCATCCAAGTCATATAACACCCGTAAGAATGATATTGTGTTAAAACATAAGACAACTTTCTTTGAGAGAAGCCCTAAGTATATAGGAATAAAAATTTTCAACTCGCTACCTAATGAAATAAAAATTTGTAGGGAAACAGAACATTTTAAAAATTATTAAAAAAACATTTTTGTAATACCGTGCCTTATGATTTGAAGGATCTTTTTTAAATTTTTAAATTATTATTTGACGTTTGTATCCGCATTTGTGGCATTTCAATAAATTACATTCTATTAATTCTATACCCGGAACGCTATCCTAACTGAGCTAGAAGCATTTGAAATTTTGGATAAGTAGTAGTAGGAATTCCCTACTAATTTAAAAACCATTTAAAAAGAAATTGCTTTATTGACTTAGTTGCTCAAAATGTCCACGCAGTTGCTGTATACATAGTCTAGCTCTTCTTAGAATTGAAGCGGTAGCTCTGCGAAGAGTCTCAGGAATAGTGATTCACAGCCACCTGGTCTTTTAATAATAACAAAACCAACAGCCGAGCCTGCATTAGTGGGCTTACTTATTTAAAATTTCAGATGCTTCTAGCTAAGTTAGGATAGCGTTCCGGGTATATGTTCATTAGACATTTTTGACTTGAATTCACCCCAGCAACACAGTCCCAGGCTATGGCAGTCATGTCGTGGGACACCCTGTATATTGAAAAAAAGAATTGAATTTTCGAAAAAATTAAAATTTTTGAAAAAAGTTCGAAATTTCAGAAAAAAATCGAAAACTCGAAAAATTCAGAACTTCAAATTTTTTTTTCAACATTTAAATTTTTTCGAGATTTCGAATTTCTCAATTTGTGAGGTTCTGTTGGCACGTGCTATCAGTCAGCGTCGAACTGGTCACATAGTCGAGGTGGCATTTGCCAGCCGGGCCCCAGCCTGCGCGGGGTCCATTGGGCCTGGTTGGCGAGGTTTGCCGCAAGCTAGGCGGTAGGTAGAATAAGAGACCCACGCAAGCTAGGTCCTAGCTCTTACGACCTAAATGTGAACTAGATCAGATAGTTCGTTCATACAGTTAGAGAGAAATGAAATAGATAAATATCTAATCTACAATTATCCAGTCTCGGGCCCCGAACTTGTGGGGAGCCACCCGGGCCCTTCCGGCTCAGTCCGACCCTGCTATCAGTTATTGCCCTATAAAACTTCTTTTACTGCAAATTAATTCCCTTGACTCCGCCATGTTTTTAAAGCCACTCCCCCATTTGACAGATCCCAATACACTTTGTTATACCAAGTCCCAATGGGATTTTATTTGCTAGCATATACACTGTAAAACTCTTATTGTCATTAAATATAACTGAATAATGTCTAATTATTTCATTCTCTGTCGACATTGGTTTGTGTAGCTCCGAGACGGGACGGATCTTGACTGGGATAATGCACAACAGGTTTTGGTGCCGATAAGGTAGCGTTCACTAAAGCGCCAGTTTCAGTTAAAAACGGTTCTGTTCCCGGTGCCGCCGGAGTAACCGTCGCGTATGCGGTCGAAGAAGTTCCAGGTGGCTGTATTCCAGGATTGAAGAAGAACGGAGGCATTGGGGGCGGCGGGCCAAACAAAGGCGGTACCATCAAAGGAGGTGGTGGTGGCACATTTGGAAGTGGGATATGCCCCGGTTCCAGATTGAAGAAATTATGCGACAGCTCTGCAGGCGGTACCGGTAAGGCGCCCGGTAGACCCGGAACAGGTTCTAAATGATCGTTGATTCCCTGGATTACGTTTGGTCCTTGGCGACCTTGAGAACGGCCCCATTTGATTGCTAAACGTCGACCGCCTACAAAAAAAAGTACGAACGTGTGAGCATCGCCCAAGGTTAGTAGAATACTAAAGGTTGGGTGTTTACATTGTTGAAAGTGTGACTAGCGAGACGGCGGGGGTAGTAGGCCTTGAGACCTTTTTCCCAACTATTAGGAGAAGGGAATTCAAAAAATTTTTTACTTACAGAGGTTTTTAACTTATCGAGGTTCTACTGTATTTATAAATAAATTAAAAGTGAATTCTGACCAAAATTACTACATTTACTAGTTGAGTTTGAATGTTAAAACGGATATTAACGCGAGTGAAGACAAGGAATAAAGAATAACCATACCTAAAACGAGTTTATTGAATGTTTTCTCTGCGGCAAGTTCGGCGGCTGTCCTCGTTGTGTATTGTATGAAAGCGCACTGCTGCCGAGGAACAAGCGTTATACTTCTTATTTCGCCGTACTGATAGAAGTGATCCCTACAATTAAAAATTAACATAAATAAATACTCAAGATACCATGCGTGCGCATTTGGGGTGAACCATAAATTACGTCACACGAATTTCATGCTTTTTTGACCCCTGTCCTTGTCAAAGGTAGTTACATTTGTGGGACCCTCCCCCTCTGATGTAACGTCACGCAAGTTTACACCCAGAACTGAGTAAATGAAAACAGCAGTTCCAAAATTATTATTTTTTTAATGAAATCAACATCAAACTAAACATTCTAGAAAATTAACAGAACAAAAACTACTTAACGAACGATGAATGACATGTGACGTCACGAGGCTTATGACACAATGTCACAGTTCATTGACTCTTTCCCTCCCTCTTAATGTGTGACGTATTTTATGGATGACCCCTTTCGTAAGCTCATTGAATTTAGAACGATATTTAAATAAAAGCATTTTTAATATCAATACCTCAAATCGGATTCAGACAGATCGGCGACGTTTCCTACATACAGAGTCGTGATTGTACTATCTTCCGGCGGAGGCAATGCAGGAAGGGCGGCGGCTCTTCGCAGCAGCTTGTCGGCGACGGGATCGTTGACACCGTAATAACGATCCCGAATGTTCTGATCTGCCAGAGGATCGTCCGGATCGGTGGGTCGTTCATGCCTAGTGAAAAAAATAAAATAATGAACGAAAAACATCGCGTTTTTTACGTTTGTTACTTTCTGCGACCAAAAGTTCAAAAATCGGGCTACACTTTGGAAGGAATCGAATTACAGTTTTTCAAAATCAGTTCACACTGCTGACCTGTTTTTGAAAAACGGTCTTTCGTTAAATTCACGCAATACAATTATTATATACTTCGCACCGTTAGTGGTTAGTTATGTAATATAATAGGGTGAAAAAATTTTTATTCTATTCTATTCAGTGACTTCCGCGCCAGTACATCACTTAATATTACCGACAACAGTTAAAATAAACAGATTGCCACCAGACGGCGACATTTGTTTTTTTCTGAATGTTATTTTCTGTAATGAAATTGTTAAAAATTTTAAATTGTAACTTTTTAATGAAAGCATTTTAAGATATTAAGGTAGTTGTCGTGGTACAATATTGTCAAAAAGTTATAGATTATACGCGCCACAAAAGTTGTAGCTTGTAGCTAAGTGATCCATAATTTGTACGCAAGACTGTACCCACGGAAACGTAACCCATACAGTATTCATATGTATGTATACTTTTCTATAAATTGTTGAACTTTAAACCGTTATTTATAAATAATTAGACGGTCAAAAAAATGTTCATATTTTTTTTTAAACTCATAACAAATGCATTGAAAGTCTTTCAGTTTTTGGAAAGTTTCTGATAGTTAGTTCTTTTTTTATAAATAAGAAACTGGTTCAGAACTACAGAGATCGTATACAATCACTGTTAATTTTCCAATTTTTAATTGAATTTATCTCGGATTATATATGGTCGATCGACTTCAAATTTTCAGGGTAATTGTATTATCATGTCCTTAATAAGTATACAAAAATTAAGAATTTTCTGACGGTGTGCCTTACCACGATAACTACCTTAAATTATTTTTCGTCATTAGACAGAAAAATAATCTCCTAAATGGCGTATTAAACATTAATTTTGATACAGTATTAAGGAAAACATTTGTTACTGACAAAAAAAAAAACACCTTTGAGAAATAATATAAACTGATCCTCGTGAAAAATCGCGTACTGAGAAAAATGTGCAAATTCTTTAATATTCAGACATAGCGAGGATATAACAGACCTGTAAGGACACTCTTCACCGCGTCTGCATTCACCTTTAACCCAAAACGAACAAACGTGTGGTCTGTTCCGTTTGTAATAAGGCGTCGTGCGTGCCAACCGCATTAGCATGTCATTTGTTGTCTCAGCTTTGCCACCTACCGTTCCCGACGCTGAATCGTGCTTACTCAGCTGAAAGAAGAATAAATCAGTACAATTTTTTTTAAGTTATACTTCTTATACCGCACAGAAAATGTTACCCAAGTTACGCACGCAGCCAACGAATATGTTGCGGACGTTGTTACTACAGCATTCTATGTTTTCAAGACACTTACCTCATTGTCGACATTTTGAATATAATATTCCTTGTTCACGTCGCTCCGTGGCAAGTCGTCTCTAATTTTCAAAGCAGCATCGCGTACCTGCAAACAATTGAATTTATATGATTTTACACGTTTTTGAAAATGTAGCGCATCACAATGGGGATGTTGTCTGTATTCAAATAAAAACATAATTTTAACGAAAAGTAGTAGTTTCTATGATAGAAATACTAAAAAGCACTATATTTTTCCTTATTTTTAAGGATTTTAATTAATACTTAATAAATAAAATCTAATAAAATCACTCTCAAGTCACGTGACAACAGACACCAATCAGAGCGCATGACGTCATATGTTCAGCCGCTGTCAAAAAACTTCATTGTTTGGTTAATATTTAGTGTGTAATTTATTATTATTTGTTTATAGGAAACGTCAAATTACATGTAACTATAGCAACGACTACGAAACAACTTTTCATCACCTCAGTTTACTAACGTTTATGAGCTCAGAATACGCATCTATAGGATGGTAGCTCCCGTGTAAACTTTTGAGCCTTCTTTGGTATGAACAGGTGACGTCACGCGACTAGTATTGGCATTTTGGACCGAAATTTGAAACGGGATTAAAAATAATAAATATTTGTGGCAATATTAGGTACTTATGCACGATTTAAAACACTTTCCCAAAAATAGTCAACATCCCTATTATACAGGCAGCGCCGGCCCTGGGGTAGAGCGAGAGGAGCAGTCGCTCTAGGCGTCAGGTGACAAGAGACGCCAAAAAGCCAAATGGTGTTATGCTTGATGACGTTAAAACCAAATTGACTTTATTAAATTTTAAAGTTGTGTTATCACAGCACAGTAAGATTATGAATGTGTTTTTTATATACCTGAATTGGTAAACCGTATTCCAAATCCAGCAAACAAGTTTGACAAACATTCTTAAGACGGCTACAAGTTTGGCAAATTTCAGTCTTTTTGAAACGCATACGCGCTCCAGGACACCATCGAAATACGGTAAACGGTCGCGAGCAGATTTTGCATTCTTTACCATACTTCTCTTTCATCTGAAAATTAAACAAACATTAATTAAATGAATATCAATCAATATTAATAGTAATTAAAAAATTGTGTGTCGTGACCTCCTCATGCAATTGCAGTACAAAGTAGAATTTAGTTTACTTAAAAAACCGTGCAGTTTACACTACATCCCAGAAGTGGAGCTTACTCTTTCGTTAATATCGTGATCACACCAATAATGTTACATATTTGACGCAAATGGCACAAATTCGCATATAGTAGTTTTAACAGATAACTTACCATTCGAATATAAGGATTGTCTCCCAAACACGTCTGACACAGAATTGGAAATTCCTGAAATCATTTTACGAACCAAAATTATCTAAAGTTCATTTTTACAAAATAAATTAATAACCTAAAAATGTGTAAATACTTACAGCATCTTCCCAATTTTGACGATTATACGTGTTCGTCGTTTTAGATGTGGCCATTATTACCGTATATTTAACTTTTAAGCATTTAATTTAGCAAAATATTGTTTATTCACTGACGTTTAGAACCCAATCACAGGACCCCAAGGCCCAATGTCACAGAAATATTCTGTGGTTGTCAACTAACCTAGGAGGTACCATAGATGAGGAGAGGTACACATATGTCTATGAAAAATGATCTCAACGCAGAAAAACCTGAGAGTCCCGCTAATCTAGACAAGATTTATAAAAAATAATTTTGAATTTTAATCATAAAGATACTTTATTTAAGTCTGTATATACAATAGTATTAAAATAAATTAAGCAATAAGGAAAGAAGAAACATCGATTTTTTTAGTTTTACCCATCTAAAACTCGTGTTATGTGCATTTTAAGGCAAATTTCCTTTAAATAGATTACCATCTAGTTGTTTAATGGGACTCTACTCTATTAACTTTCAAGAAATTGCACCCGAGTCACAAAACGGCTCAAGTTGCTAGATCTATTTGAAAAAGAAAATTTATTGTTTGCGAAATATTACTTACCGTATTTTCTAAATACGCTATAGTTCATCCCAAACATTTCAGAAAATAGATCATCTATAAGCAGTCCGACGCAACCAATCAGAGAGAAAGTAAAATTTCAATAAACCAGTAAAACAATAGAACAAAATAAAAGAGTAGTGATAGATATAGACATTCAAAAACGGAGATATTTAGTCTGAACTTTGTACAACAAAAAAAACCCGGGTCGCAGTGCCAAAACCCTGCCGACAATATAGTGTATTTGCTTATACAGGCAGTGTGTCTTTATTACACGAACTTAAGTTGGTTTTTGGGTGAAATTAAAAATTTGACTCCTTAATACACCCCTTAAAATAACATTTTTTCTCTTAACTGCAATATTATTATCAATCTAACGTCTACACCAAATTAAATACACCCTTCAATAAATAAGTCACTATCTACAAATTAGTGTTTTCAAAAAATTTGTAAGTCCGGTCCTGTTGGGCCGATTTTATTGAAATTTTAGGGACACTTTTTAATTACTACTAAAGGGTTAAATGTCAATTTTGAAATAATTCTGAGAATTTTTTCGGTATTTTGGGGCCCAAAAACATTTTTTAACCCCTAAAAACTACCCTTAAAATGGCCCGATTACGCCCATTTTAAATAGGCTTCTTGCGGTGATGGATTTAAACACGTGGACCAAATTTCGTTAAAATCAATTAACTCTTTCGAAAGTTATTGCCCGCACACATATATATATACGTATATATATATATATATATACATATATATATATAAACATTTTTAAAAATGGTGCCAAAGTGTTTAGGAGGTTATGAAACGTCGAGAAATTTTGGTCCGACCTCTAGGTCCCGCCATCCGACCGATGCCAATAGTGTATGTTGCCATATGGCAAATACACTAATAAAAAACAGCCGTGTATGTATTTATTTTATTTCAGTATGATGATGACAAAACAAAATTATTTTCTTACTTTTAACGCTGAAATAACTCAGGATACTGTATAAAATATTATTCAGTAAAATTACAATTATCTTCTAATTACTATAAACCACTCATTTTGCTGAAGTAAACTTCGAAAGGCCTTCTAATAACCCAATATATGCTGAATGTTCATAAGTTGTACTAAAGTTTGACAACTTTTCTACAAAATCATTGCCGATTCCTTTCTCTTCTAAGAAATTCAGTAGCAGATCATATAAATACTGAAAGAAAAACGTATTATAAATAAGGATGATTCAACAGAAACTTAATTTCTACCCGAAAATTATCAAAAATTAATTTATTGCAGTTCGTTGAAAAAAAAAATAATAAAAAAAAATATTTACTCCATCCAAAACGTCCCCAGCTACTGCATACATTTTATCGTTCCATTCGCCTTCATACAGAGTAACTTCATCAATTCCAAAAATATCATCTGTAAAAGACATTTCTCTTATAGTAAAAATATACATCGCTGGTTTGAAAGAAGGCCGACGCATCTCAAAAATGACGATTTTACAGTAAGGCGGTTTGAAATAATTTGTAGAAATTAAATCGTTCTGAAAGCTTAAGTATTATATATATCAACGATTAAATTTTATAAATGAAAGGGGTTATTGTCTACCACTGAAATACGTAAAATATTTTTATACATATATTTCAAAAAGTATTTATATTTAAAGATAAGTCTTTATTCTTGCGAACATGTATCATTAAGTTTCAATTTATGTCAGTACTGTCTATTATGCTTGTTACATAAAACAATATTAACGAAAACAATATAAATCATGGAAAACAGTTTTATCAGGAAGAGCGACGGATCACATAAATGAGCCGAAATTGACACTTCTGCCCTCTAGCGGAAGTGTGAAAAATACAAACATCGTCTTTATTCATGATAAAATATAACTCATTTACAGTCGTTCTGTATACTTAGTCCAATTTTGGATTTTTTTTTAGATGAGCCGGTCTTCTTTTAAACCAGTGATATGTAGATTTCGATTTTTTTGAGATAACGTTATTAGTACATGCAGTAGAGTAATTATATCGTCTGAGGCCTCTGGCAAATTCATCAGATGCCCCCCCCCTCAATGTAAAGAAGCTCAACCAGCGTTATATCTTTTTCTTAAAAATGGGTTCAAATCTTGATACATTTATTTGTTTAATTTGTGTATGTGTAGGTAACTTAAATTAATTGCAAACAAAACTAATAAATTTTACTAAATGTTGTAATAATAAATGCTTGGATCATTCTGTGCTCACGACCCTCTCAGGCCGGGGGCCCATGGCATTTTGCCCGTCTTGCCACCCTATTATAACGATTATTGTGAGTTAACTCCCATTTTTTAGGATGTCCTGTCGTCGCATTCTGGCTCTAGGGAGTATTCGTGTGTAAAATTTAATCAAATCATTAGACCTTTTTGAAAAAAAAGAAAACATCTTTTTTGCATTTGATCTAGGATCAATTTCGTCTCGAAGTGTGATCCCCCTGAATATACATGCAAAATTTGAGCAAAATTAATTAAATGGTTTGAGCTCTACGCGCAACCAGTTAGAAATTACGAAAATACAAACTGGTTTGAATTCAGACGACGTGTAAATCCAACAAAAACTCAAAATCAAACGTTTGCCGAACACAAGATTTTTCTTGTGTACTATATTTGGTTAAACAATGAACATATTTTAAGAGATGTGAACTCACTATAGCCTTCGCCTTCCGCATGTTCTTCCGATGGCAAAAACGAACACGTAAAACTTAATGTTTGATTTCCCTTAATAACGTCAACTTCGAATTGCGGTTTCGATCTCATTTCTGAAAATTCTGGTTTATCCATTGTTGGATCTATAGATGCCTCAGGCTCACAATCAACGGTGTGATTTACATTGAAATTAACATTTATTCTGTAAAAATATTCCCAATTTAATTCCAATAAAATTTATTGTCGCATATAGAAGCTATAATGCCTACATTTCTTTGCCGGTTTGCTTGCTTAATGTTACTTCAGCTCCTTCTAGACTCACTTTAAATCCTTCAAAATCTGTCGGGATGGTTTTTACTTTTTGAGCTTTACGTTCAGCAATTATTTCTTCAGTTAGAAACTCAACAAGTTCTCGTTCCGCTGAAATAAACTCGGATTGAACAGAATTGCACGATAGAACTTGTTAGGAATTGCGAATCAATAAGCCGAAACTGACTTAGGTTAAAATCACTTCAAAACTAATAAGTCTTACCTTTAGTATGCATACTATGATGCAGTCCACAGCCACAACTGCAAGCAGTGCTCGGAGTTTGAATTTTTAATGCCTTAAGCTCTTTGCCATCGCTTTTATAATTAGACATGTGCCATAATTGTCTAGTAAACTGACGCTTACTTGTTGAGGATAAAGCGTTGCGGAATGGATTTACTAAAGTTTTCACAGTACTAAGACGCAATGCAGCTTTCGCAACGCTATTCATTTTCACGAAAAATAATATAACTTACTGTTAATGACTTTATAATGCAAACAAATTACACCGCCATGCAACACCGGCCCTTATTAAAATGGAAGTCGCGTACGTTCCGTAACTTACGAATGATATAAATGTGGTAACTTCGAAACTTTTCTCTAATGATGAAATTTCAATCAAGAACTAAAATCGATTTTCATTTAAACTAAATTGACACAAAAAACTATCACATTTATTTACATAGCTTCAATTTAAAACCAAGGACACTAAAAGCACTTAAAGTTTATGGGAGAATCGTTGGTAGCTACGGAAAACAATGGATACAGGAAAACAACGGATTCAAAAAATAAACTAGCGATTCAAGAATTAATTGATAATGAGCACTTTGCGTTCAATAATACACTAAAAATATTTCTGAATATTTTCATAAATGTTATATTGATGACATTTTGACAGCTATAAACACTACATTTACATAAATTTTGCTAGAATATTTTATTTTATAAACATGCATAAACTATAAAATTAAAACGTAGATAGTGTATTTGAAGCGAACTGGAATCTACACAAGATAATAATATATAATCTAATTTTTATACGAACATAATTATTCATTATTCGCATAACCTTATGATTCTGCTGCTTAAAGTGTACCTAAATTTTAGTTATCATGCATACAGTTATACTTTTTAAATCTAGAATAAGTACCAACAAAAAAAAAACTTCAGATCTAAACTGTAATTACAAATCGTGATGTAAATATATTTGAAAATTGAAGCTCTATTTAGTTCAGAACAAAAATAATGCAATTATTTTACTTTCCCAAAAATTATGATATACCAAAGAACGTGTTTTTTTTTTTAAATCAGGAATCATGTTTTGTGTAGAAGTATTTTTAGAATATCTACAAATCAACGATAACACAATTAACATTATAAAAATAACATTAATAAAATCAAAAAAATATCACCTTTTTGTTTACATAATATAAAAACTAAAAAGTATAGTAATCAAAATTTGTGCGTTCCATCAAATGCATATGTACAAGAAAATAAATTACAGCAAAAATCAAATCTACGTGTTTACTATAGTTACCTAGTAACTATTTTGTTGTAATACAGACGTTTATATTTATCTAAGAGGCGACGTATATGTATGTTATCTATGGATTCCAAAACGGCTGGACCGATTTAGATGAAATTTTCAGTCAAATTTAGATTAGCCCAGCGGGTGATCCTGTGAAGTTTGGTAGCGATTGGATCAACAGAATTTTTTGTTTGTTTGTTGGCAATTTTTATTTCTCTTTGATTTTTGAACGTTCACAATTAAAAGCGATTAAATTCGCACAAGCTCAAGACACGTTGAGAATTTTATGATGATTCTCATTTTTTATGTCCTATATATTACAATTACACCCGGGTGAAGCCAGACTGGGCCGCTAGTCTTATATAAATTATAATAATATTGTATTAATACAATTAAATAGTTACTAGGTAAGTAAGTTATTTAGTGTGTACGTAGATTTGGTTTTTACTAAATCATAAAAATAGAACTTTATAAAATATATTTTTTCCGACTTTCCGTCAAACCACAAAATTACGTGAGCATTAAAAAGAAAATCTATCGGTGACACTGGGAACTTTATACAGTTAGAGTGGTGTAATTTGTAAATTTAATTAGTGTTAGGTACTTCATCACTCACAATAAAGTAATACGAACATTTATTTTAGTAAACTTGTATACAGAAATAATGTATAGGTATATAATAAAATTTGTGGTAATACATAATTAAATACGATTTTTATGCAAATAAAATTATTAAGTAGACATGACACTTTGAACGTTATTGAACACTTGGTATAATTCGACTAATATAGGTGCTAAACTTATTATAGATACACAACTAATTATCGTGTTTAAAGTTATTGTAGGGCTTTCACCACTAGAGGCGCTTGCGTTAGACCAGTTAAAGGGTACAATAGATGTAGAAAAAAATATCTGACAAAAACAGTTGCATTTTTAAGCGATGCAAAGTTTTTTACAATTAATAAAAATGTGCTGTTTTCGTGAAATATTGAAATTTGAGTTTGTTGAGCTACTTTGTCAGCTAGTGAGGTATCTTTTTTAGGACACTTTACTTACTGACAAATGGCTACCTTATTAAAAACTCAAAAATATGGTCTTTATAGTGATAATTGATAATAATCAGACTTAAATAGACTAACACAATTTTAATCAATTGTTCTACTCACTACAGACGTAATAATCTACAATTCGGTAACTGGCTGGTCCAATTGTTTTTGACACATTGAGAGCCAACCGTCCTTATTTTTCGTATCTGAATTGTCTGCAATGGTTTGCTGTCTAGAAAATGCCCATGTGCACATCGAATAAGCCCAAGGTCAACTACTCTGTTTTGGAGGTACTTTGCATTCATTCTCGGTTCCGAGTAAATCTTTTTCTACCTCTGATAATTCGATTTTATGTTCCTTCATTGCCGTCTGCCGAAATATCAAGTTCAATTAAAAATTTAAACAAACATAATCTGACGTAATAATTGCACCTACCTTGACACATTGTTGATACACTCGAAACATCGGTGCACATAACGAATCGTCAGTTTTTCCTTTTAAGAAGTGCTCAGCGAACCATAAATTAAAACAATCATCGTATTGTTTTTTCAGATCTTTGCAAGAATCTCCAATACTATTCATAGTTAACCTAGTAAAGGGGCCAAGTATGTATTTCCGAAAAAGTGCTAATCCACGATAACGTAACTATTTATTGTTTGTTTGTTTGTTTAAATAATTTATGGTTTTCAAGATTTCTCGCAAAAAAATGATTACAAATGTCTAATAATTAATAAAAATTATCTATAGATTCTCCGAAACTTCACATTTGACATTTACAAACGACAATGTTCCCAACATCTGCTTTCCAGCTTTGACAGTTGTGTCACTGACAATTGGTATTGTTGGTGAGGGAAAGCTGTCAAAAAAATGTCAGTGGTGTCAAACACAAATAATTGTGTTTAAAGTGTCCTATTTTTGATTTTTCAATTTTATATAACACGGATACACATTAAAAAATAACTATGGCTAAGTTAGTACCCATTCTTCTTTATATCAATTGCACGAAAATCGTAATCATTATATAACAATTATTTTCTAAATATTAAATTTCGCATTCTGTATGTTTTTTTACAGGGAAATGATGATTGTATTTGTATACGATACTGAAAGTTGTATATTAGAGGAAGACGATCCAGCCGAAGCGGTCTTATATTTCCATCCGGGATGGGTATCGGACCAGCAACGACTAGCATTATGCGGCCAACTTATGGGGACAGCACATTTCCTTTCATCTGTGTTCAGCACACCTAAAATACTCTGTTTACAAAGCGGCAAATTTGTACTCAAACATTTTGGTCGATACGTATTGGCTGTTGGGACAGATAGAAACATGGCCGACTGGGTCGTTGAACACAGAGCTACTACGTTAACATCTTTAATAAGATTTTTCAACTGCGACTTAGAAACTATATCACAGCAATTATCAAATAACGTCACGAATTTTAAAGATAAATTATATCATATGTTCGAAACATACTTGCCAATTCTTCAGTATGGAGGAAATATGTTTTCCAATGTACCTTCTATTCAGTTACCCAAGGTAATTGAAAAAAAACATAGCACCGTTTTAAATTCGGCAGCAACCACAAATAAGAAATGTTATGTACATGCGTATAGTGATCCTAGAAATAGGAATATAGAGACAGAGCTTGTACTAGGGTTTTTGACGAGACGGGTAAAGCCGATTAAGAGACGCGACGAGGTGGGTGGTGTCTGCTTATCATTGGCAGACGCATTGCGCATGTCTAATGGCATGACATTTATGTTGGATGCAAGATTAGTAGAAACTAAGGTTGGGCGTTAGCATTGTTGAAGTAGGCTTGTGACGTCACGGGTGGCTTCTTTCAAACAGCGACGTAAGCAATTGACTCAACCAATCACAGACGTGACCATGTTTATAGTCTCTTATGCTCAACGTTCTAGTATTTTAGTAATCTTGGATATATTGGTGTAAAAAGAAAATTTCTGTTGTAAGCAGCACAATGCGCCGGCCAATCAAAAATCGACACCATTCTTACGTTATACCAATGCTTTGTACCCGTCCCTCAACGGATTCCCCCCCCCCGCAGCTGTATACTTCCTCCCTATAATTACTACATCCATGGTACTGATGTATAAAATAAAAGTCAACGTTTAAAAAAAAATAGCGCTATACAAAACAACAGCGCTGTTAGGCATTATTAATACATTTGTATCATAGAATGTGATTTGTATAGTGAGCGTCTATAATCTACAATCTCTTTCCCCCTCTCTCTCTCTCTCTCTCTTTGTATAGTGTTGCCGTCTACAATTGTCGTCAGAATTAAATTTAAATACTGTTTTTCTTTTTAGAGTGCTAGTAATGTATTTTTGGAAGCAATACAAATTTTACAGAGTTGTCAAGAAAACAAAGGCGTTCTAGGAGGTGCAATGCTTTATCATAATAAGTAAGTTTTTCAACCTCTGCAGGGCGCGTGATTCCTTTGTTTATTTTTTGCAGCTATGGAAAGAGACAGCATAATGTGGTGTCGCTTTTCATGTCTCGAACACCTTTCAGCCACATGAAAAAATGTTTTCATCACACTGTTCATGAGGGTTTATTTAAAATTAAAATGTACGTTAGTAAGTTTCATTTGTTACGTTGTTCACTTTGATTTCATAAGAAACTGTCTCTGGGTGTGGCCTCTATTGCAACAAAAAATAAACTACTGAATCACCCAAACGTTCACTGAAAGATGGATATATCTTTAAAATATGTCTTCTTTTCATTTTTTATATTTTAGAGTTGTGGCTACGCAGCTTAGTTCCGATTTAACAAAAAGAATTGTTATAACAGATCCGTACCGTATTAAATCGCCAGCCGAAACCATATCGACATTGTTCCATTTACCGGTAGGAGTTCAGTTATTGCAGGTGTACATCGAGTCCAAAGAATTTAATCGGTTGTCGAAAGAATCGAACAAAACGCGGACACTGTTCGAATCGGTTTCATTAAAAAAACAAAAGAAATGTCAGCCGTCCAAACAGTCCAAAGAGCCAGTATATTCAGCGATGAAACGCGACCAGTCCTTAATTTTCACAACAGTTCCAGAAGAAGAAAATGATCATAGTCCAATAGCAGCAGCCGCTACCAAAGCTAAGTCTCCTGTACGGCCAAGGTCATTGAGTTTGAAAAGTACAACGGCAGATTTACCTCGCGATTTTCCAATGCAGACGTTTAATAGTAATAACGGTACATTCCAAAGAAGAATTTCTACTCCGACGGTTCATACGAGCGTATGTTCCACCCCGATGGCCGATAAAATGTTACACGGCAACGTTATGTCGATATGTTGTAATCCCGATGACGAAATTGTCGATAAAGACGAAACGAATGTTCAGTTGTCGAACTTTGCAGACTTAGACACCATAAATGTTAAAAATTCGATAAATTCGAACGATTCGATAAAAAAAGATTGTGACGAATTGAGCAAAGATTCGTTTGATAAATTCAAAATCACGACTACAAATTTTTTTATTGCTAACAGTTTATTTGATAAATCACGAAGTTTTAGTATGAGAGATCTAAAATCGAGTTTCAGAAGTTTATCGAAACAAGTCACGTTACGATATTATAGTATTGGATTAAAAAATTTAAATAAAGATTTAACAGCTGACCTTGAAACGTCACCGAATGGTAGATGTCCACCTGGAAAACAATTTTATAATACAATAACCGATCCGTATTACCCGGTTTTTCGTTGCGACGGTTTACCGATTTCAAAATCACTTTACGATGAATACGTCGCTAAACAGTACGATTATTTGCAAACTGAAAATGATTCAGATAATTTAGAAACAGAGATTTCTTTTAAGACGACGACGTCAGATCCAAACAACAAACAGTCTGAAAATTCGGAGAGTAAAGATAGCGATATTATCGACACCGAAAAAATATCGAATGAAAAAGAAAACAATACGAGTCAGAGTACGAATCAAAATCAAGATTCTATTCAAAGTACGGGTTCACTAGCTAAACAAAGAAGGTCGTTAAGTTTACCATTGAAGTCTTTGACTACAGACCCAAATACGGAAATAGACGATTCTAGACCTACGTCGTTATTTTCACCGGCTCCGAGACGGAGTTTGGGCGGAGTTCAATTGACGCCGTTATTATCGAAGCTGGCTGTTTTAGCTTTAGATGAAAAATCTAGCGGAATCGGGAGCCGCGAGACAACGCCCAGTGAATTTAGGGAATTTGCTTTTACACCAAGCGATAAGAGCTATAGTTTCCCGGGATTACGTAGAAAAAGTATAAAGGAGGAATCGAAGAAGAACGCTGTGGAAAGAGAAAATTCAAGTGATGATGAGGACATCTCTTCGAGTGAGGAATTAGAGAAGGCTGTGCTTTTTGTGTGTGGGCAGCAGAATATGGTACTTATGATGTTACTTGAAAACGATTCTACTCAAGATGCAGATCTAATTCTTAGATTGGTACGTTTCACATTTAAAGATTTGACTGTTTCTAGTTTTGTCATGGTGATATTTTAACAGTGTTGGATCACTTTCATACAGTTTGTGTTGAGACCCAGCGGTAAGAGGCGAGGTAGGCAAAAGATATATTGCGGGTGTGGCCTTCTTTAGCTCTGTCTCGCTCAAGTCATTCTCACGTTTCAATTTTTGGCTGGTGCCCACTACGAGATTAAAAGATACTATTGCAAGGGTGCCGCTGTCAAGTGATTCCTCTAATTTTTGGAAATATTTTCAAGATTTAGAAAACTTTTCCTAAAGAGGAAGAGTCACTTTAGGTTTGTGATGGAACAATTTTGTGAAATAAGTACGAATAAGGTGTGGCACTGAAAACGTGTGTTTTTTTGGCACAATTAATGCCAACTTTTTCCTAGTAAATCATACATAAATTACAAAAGTAGTTCATTAGAGACCTAAATTTATCCTTTATCTTCCTTATAGAGAAATAATTTTTGCAGAATGTTGACGAATAAGTCTACAATCAGTTGACAGCTGTAGCTCTATTTTTGGATTAAATTCAGAGCGTTTCGACAGGCTTTATATCCAATAGTTAGTTATTTTATCATTCAAAAGTTGGTATTTAACAAGCCTCTATTTAGTTTCACCTGTCTGCGAGTTTGTAATCGAATCTTACAAGTTGAATTTGACCCACTTCCCGTCGTGTGATTGAGCTGAAATTTTGCACACACCTTTAGTTGTGAAGACTATACAATGTAGTACATTGAGTATTATGGTAGATTCAATATGGCCGCCACCACAAAATGGCGGATTACCTTCTTCTTTACAACCCCTTCCGCATGGGTGTCAAATGAAAGGGTATGACAAGTAGAATACAATCGGTAGTATGATTTCATTTCAAATCCAAAATGGCGGCCGACACAAAATGGTGGATCATCTAATTCTTTACAACCCTCTTTATCTTTTAAAAAATTGATTCATTCAGTATAATTACGGAAGCTCTTTATTTTCTGAGTTCTAAGAGTAGGTTCCTGTTTTCTAAAAATGATTATATTTAGAGATTGTTTTGTTTTGTTCTAGTGGGAGATTTGTATTAACAGTTTAAACAAGTTAGAGTCTCACTTGCATCATTGTTTGGATCCATGCGGAGGGGGTGCAGCAAACGATTCAGGAGGCGAGCCGTATAGTTACTTGTGCGTCGACCCCAAATGGGACACCGTGCAGCGAGGCGGTCCTTGGGGAGTACCAGAACTTTCCGTTATCACGCATTTACATCGCAACTTTACCGAGAGTAGAAACCTCACGGAAATATTAGTCAGGTAAAACAAAAAAGGAGATTTATTTCATTTGGACACCGTTTTTATTTTAAAATAAATTTGTTTTAGAAATGAAGATAGCATCGTTTATGGTTATCAGTGCGGGCAAACGGAAGTGTTTTATCAGCAGAGCGCTAACAGTAATTCCGGTCTACCGACACCGGCCGATCCTATGGGAACAGTACCATTAAAAGCGCGCAGGCGCTTAGAAAGGGATCATGCTATTATATTATTATAATTTTATCAGGTTGGCATGGTGTTCAATTTTGGTTTTTAATATAGGCCGTGTTCATTGGCATTTTTTGCGTCCATTTTTATCTATTGCGCATGCGCAAAATAACGGGAAATGTTTATTTATGTGCAAACTCGTAAACAACTTGACAGATAACCAAAAAAATAAATAATATTATTATTATTTATTTTTTTGGCTATCTGTCAAGTTACGAGTTTGCACATAAATAAACATATCCCGTAATTTTTGCTCAAGCGCAATAAATAAAAATGGACGCAAAAATATTTTAAATATTTTTATATTCAATGAATTTTTATTTACAGGAGCTTTTAATTAAAAAGTAAGCTAAAAATAACTATTTAAAAATACAGCAATTTTATCTATATATCGCTTATACTGTGGTGGTAAGTCTTTTTGACTCAGTGCTGTCAATTGTTCCTTTTACAAACCAAATAAGTTAATTTAACGTTAGGACAGTCAAGTTATTTGCATCTAGAGCAAAACCTCTGAATCGATTTTGCTCAAATTTTGTATGTGTGTTCAGGGTGATCCTAGCTCAAATGTGGGAGAAGTGATCCTCTAAAATCTGGTAGAAACAGGTAAAAAAACTGAAATAGACTTTTTTTCTCCGACAATGTTGATCAAATTTTACTGCTACCCAAGTATGGGATGACAAGACTAGTTCCTCGTAGAAAATGGAAGGCTGTGGGGGTGTCTAGGTATGTACTGTTAGTGGGAAAAATGGATGTAGTAATTATAGGGATGGAGTATACAGCTGCCGGGGGGAATCCATTGAGGGACGGGTACAAAGCATTGGTACAACGTAAGAATAGTGTCGATTTTTGATTGGCCGGCGCATTGTGCTGCATATAAAAGAAATTTTCTTTTTACATTATACTACCAAAATAAATTTCATGCCACTAGATATGCGCAGTGCGTCGGCCAATGACAAGCAGACACCACTCACCTCGTCGCGTCCCTTAATCGGCTTTACTCACTCGTCGTAAACCCTAGTACATGCTCTGTCTCTATATTCCTATGTCTATGGTGGGAAAGTACCGTTTCAGGTAACTAACTTTTATTCTTAAATCGTCGAAGAAACTGTTCGGTTGGCAGCACTGATTGGTGCTACTGGTACAAATAAGCAGTAGCTTTATCATTAGTGACTAGAATATAGATGGAAAACACCAAAACATTTCCCCGAAAATGCAGTGACGACATGTTTGGAATTATTTCTTTATTATTTTTTGTTATTGTTTTTATAATATTTAAATTTTACTGTGATATTTATAAATTGGTACAAAGTACGAGGTTTAAAATGAGTATTTGCAAGTGTACAGCATTTGAAAATTACTCATTATTCCGTCATTTCTTATAAAACTAAATATTTGAGTCCTATATTGTTTTTAAATATATTTTTTTAATCTTTAATATTTTCCTACGTTTTGTTTAGTTTATTAAAATGTCGAATATTAGGTATACAAAATTTATCATTCCAGAATTATTACTGAAAAAGTAACAAATTCCTGGAAAATTTGTGTCCAAAAATGTTTTCCTTTAAAAAATCTTACAATCTTTGATTGTTAATCAAAAAATAACAAAAGAAGAAAGCATTTTCGAACGTATGAAATATATTTTTATTTTTACGTTCAGAATACAGTCAGTTTTCTCTAAGAACGAGGGTTTGAAAATGAATTTTTTTTCTTAATAAGTAAGCGTTCTTACAGAGAAGTCCTTATCTACAAATAAATAGTTTTTAATTTGGCAGCAAGAGTTTATTGTAGATTACAGACGCTCGACAACTATTGCCATTAGTGTTTAATTAATAATAATAATAATAATAATGCGTTTAACGTCCGTTCGTCGACTTCGCATCATTACTATTTTCCATTTTTACCACTTCCCGTTTTTTCTACATTTCTAAAACTTCATCTTAACTAATAGCAATGGGCGAATGATGGAGTTATTGGAAATTAGGATAGGATAGATGATTTTTGAACTAAGAGTTTGATAGGTAATCGGCCATGACCTTGAATAAGGAACCATCTCGATATTTATCTGGAATTAATTGAGGGAAACCATGGAAAACCTCAATCAAGATGGCCGGTACAGGAATTACCGTTTCACGGCGAGAGGCAGAAAAAGTCCCAGCCACATCTGCTCCCGCCGGGATTCGAACCCGGACCTCCCGAATGCGAGTCTAGTGCTGTCACCACTACTCTACCCAGCTCGGCGTTTAATTACATCTTGGGGAGAAGTAGTCTTGTGTGGAAAACTAAACAAACTTTACCTCTTTCTAATATTAGTATGGGTAAACAAGTACGCAAGGGTTAGATCGGAGTACAGGTGGAGAAATGCCTGTAGTACTGTAGTACTTTAAATAATTAAGGGAACGTCAATCCTGGTGGCCGTCCATAAAATACGTACGCAATAAGGGAGGAGAGGGCAATCGCCTTACGTGATATGTGACGTGGGGGGGGGTGAACAAACGTGACGTGCATAATGTTTGGAATACCTATATCAATTTTAGTTTTACATTTTTAAAAACTATACATTTTTTTTTATTCGTGGTATGAAAAGGGAGCTTCGTCGTTAGAGATCGCCAAAGAAAAAAATTATTAATTTTGTAATAAAAAAAAAATAAATGAGATATTTGAATATAACTTTTGTGATATGTTACTAAATACTATTAATCATAAAAAACATCCTTTATTTGAAGGGGGGAGGCAGGTTTTGTGACGTATTATAAAGTGGGGGTTAACAAAAATGTGATGCAGCGTGACAAAGAAGGAGGGAGGGGTCATAAATGCGTGATTTTTCGTGACGTATTTTATGGATGACCCCTTGGGGAATATGTTCTTAGGGGAAAAACGTAAAATTGACTGTAATTATCTTAGATTTTTATTGGCGTGTTGTCGTAAGACCCAGGCCTGGACAAAACCTGTAGGCTAATGTTCATTTTTATAAAAAAAGTGGATTTGGGCTTAGGTTGGTCCAAGAAGTTGCAAAATGGTTGTTAGTTATGTACTTATGTAAAATATAATGCAATCCGTTAGAGACCATAATGACCCAGGGACTTTTTTTGAAAATTTGTAGATACTTTTACTGTGACCGGGAAAAGTACGCCTGTTGAAAGAATGTGCATAGTCTCTTTTCTCTGAGACGTGCTTTTCTTGGGCGCAGTATATAAATTTGCTTGCATGTATGTGCCAAATATTTAAACTAAAATGTTTTTTTAAAAACATTGAAGGTAGCTTGTTCTTATACCCTAATTGCATAATTAGAGTATTATTATTTTTTATTTACACTGTTTAATTCATATCTGTTATATATAAATAGATTAATAGAATAGAAATGCAGAAACCGGTTTTTGTTTTGCTTAAACAGTTGACTTATTGGACTAAAAAAATGATTAGTCGTTTTAAAAGTGTCGTTTAACAGAATTATCTCATTGGCTATTTAAAACTGTACGAACAGTTGATAAACGAAAGTTTTAATTTTCTGTATGTTTGTCAAATTTTTATTTTAAGGTTATGTACTTATCGTTTGGGCTTTATTTATTTTTAAAATCAATGCCTAAACTTATTTATTTTGGCTGGTTTCTGCTGTACTGATTATACTGCATACATTCCAGTCTATTTTTTAAGGTTTTAGCCAAAAATTGGGTGGTGCAAATTTTTGTAACCTAAGCAGCCTAATATGAAATAGTTTACTGATTACATTTTTTATCAATCAAACGATAGATTCAGAAGTTAAAAGAATACTTTTGCACTGCCCTCGGCTACACCGAGGTTGAGTAGCACCTTTACAGTATGTTCCAAAATTTCGAAAAAAAAACAAAAAGCCACGCAAAGATTTTGAACAATATAAGTAAAACTAATTTGTCCGTTCGGGAATTACACAAAAACGGCTGGACCGATTTTCACAATAATTGAGATTAATCTAATTTAAAACTTTTGATAAATTGATTTTTCAAAATAATTTTGGTCAAAAAATATTCCTTTAGAACAACTTTATTTAAAATTTGAAAAATGGATGTAAATGACTGTAAAAGTGCTGCAGAGTTTTTTTATTAAAAATATATTATTTGAAATATGTATTTTTTGGTGTTATACGTTTTATTGTAATAAAAATAATATTGTAAGAACAGTTTTATTATTTTACTAGCAGTTTACCAGCGACTTCGTCCACATGGTATAGATTGTACCCACAGTTCTTTTGTACAAAATCTACCCCCACCCCGTCCGGGTAGATGTGTTCAAAAGACAGTCGAACATGTATTTCTTTATTTTCTAAGAAGAGTATTTTTTCCCGAGTCTCGCGTTTTTAGTTTAAGCAATTTCAGAAATACAGACAACGTATCTTTTATGAATGTTACCCCCCCCCCTATAATTTAAGTTAGAGTATTCTCTATATGAATACAAAATTTCATTTCAATCGGATGTATAGTTAATTAGTTATAACAGAACAATGAAAAACATTTATAGATTTATATATTAGTATAGAAGATATAGATTAAATGTTTCCTACCTTAGGTATATGTATGATGAAGTCAGCTTTGGATCCGAAACGTCCAGAAACGAATAAAATGGCGTCTGTCTTGTCACTTGTACAATATTCTGATTGAGTGAGATCCTTACTTTGCATGCAGCGCGCACCTAATACATATTATTTTTTTAATTTACAATTTTACGTGGAAAATATTGACATGTTTAAAAATTGATCAAGGAAATTGTTTATCAATAAAATATGTCACTTGAAAATTTTAAGGTTTTATTTTTTACACTGCTTATATAATTAAAGTTTACAGTCTAAAACTACGACGCAACTTTTAAAATTTGTGGAGACATTTACGTAATAATATATTTTTATATATGTATATTGTATAACATATCAATATTATATTTTGTTTTACATTCAACATTGTTCACAGTAAATTTTTCAAATAATACAAGGCAGTTATTTGAAATTAGCGTTTTTGTTCATAAGAATTTGTTTCAATCACAAATACATTTAACGGCCATTTTTGTTTTGGGCGTTTACATAATTTAAAATCAAAAGAACGTCGAAACAATTTTGTTTTACAGCTATAACATTAACTACAGACACCACATTCCCTATCTGTCATTGACTTACGCAATACACCGTATCCAAAACAAGGTGAAAGGCAAGGTCAGTAGATACAGAGGTGACCTCGGTCATGAATTATGTCAGCTGGAACACCGTTCATTGGTGATGTAAAAGGGTAAATAACCGCGGTAATTTATTATTATTATTATACAAGGCTGCGCAGAAAGTTCTGCGGATGACTGTAATTTTCGATCAAGATTTAAATTTTATAAGCAATATCTATATAAATATAAATACATTATTGATTTTTCGATTCTAATGTTGAAAACTGCTCTATTGTTTTGTTTTTTGTTATTCCGAATAACAGAGACCGGAAACCGCCATGTTGTTTAATAACAAACCGGTAAATTACCCGATTAAAATGGCTACAATCACAAATAACCGGTAATTTTACATCACTACCGTTCATAAATTATATTTTTATCAACCACGAAATATCAATTGACAGTCTACCGAATGACGTCATCCTACCATTCCTATCCAACGGGACGAGGTCACCTCTGTATCTAATGACCTTGGGTGGCATCTTCACGTCTTTTTCTAATCAAAGTCGAACTTGGGTTTATTTTGGAATTTCTATTTCGTAATAATAAAGGTGTTTAGTCATAGTCGTAAAAAATGTGATTTGATAAGTTTTGCCAGATTTGTTTGCTAATCTACCATTTTGTAAGTTCCGACACCATTTAAATGGCGACCAGCGACCGGACCAGCTAGCCTTTAATCACCAACAATAAAATTCAGTGGAAGCTTATCTATGTAAATGCCCAAGTTATCAAATATGTCTTGATTAATAATAACAGCAAAATTTACTAGGAATCTCAATACATTTAAATGGTTAAAGATATATTGACGTTTTTAACCTAAATAAACTTTCCCATGTAAATTTTACTGTTTTGAGTTTTCACGGTCAAAGATATGTTGTTGATTAATGATTATATAACACGAATATATATTTTACTTGTTGATCTTTTTTTTAAATTCGTAAACAATGACTTTATTAAATCAGATATTTAAAAGTTCTTAGCTTAGATTTTTAATATGAATTTGAAAGGCATTTTTTTTCTCAACTGCAAGATATTGGAATTTTGGAAAGCCAAAAAAGTTTCTTTATGTAAACATTGTGTTTCTTTTATTAAAAATAATATTAAAATTTCGTTTTTGTATTTTTACGAAAATTAGATTTAATAACTAGTCTTTTTCTGTGGCCTTCAATCAATAAAAATGCCAGTTTTCTTTCAAATTCAATAAAAACACTATAGGTATCTATAATGACCATCTTCTGAAAGGACGCAATGCCTAAATCTTAGATTTAATTTAACAATCTTTTCTGAACGAAACACAACCACACCATTAGTTTATATTTTGTGCAAAAGTAAAAAATACAGATAGACACGTAAATAAAAGTATAAAAACAAAACATACTGTAGTTTAAAAAAATAAAAGAATAGTAACTTCTTACCACAACAGATTTATTCAGTGGATGTACAGTTTAGTATTTTGCTGAAGATGGAAGCTTTGCTCTCGAAATGTACATCCACTGAATAAATCTGTTGTGGTAAGAAGTAACTATTCTTTTATTTTTTTATTGTTCCAACCACAGTGCTCTTAATATTTTTATTATACTGTAGTTTGATTGTCATTTAAATAAAAAATAATATGGCTATACTTATGACCTATGTAGGATAAACTTGTAGACAGTGGACTGAAACAAAAAAAACTATTGGGATTTGATAAATTATGGGCGGAGTTTAGGCCCAATATAATGTCGAATCCGCCATTTTTTCATGCATACAAAACTAACAGCATGTAAAATGTAATGTGTTTATGGTTTAAATTTCTGTCACCAGATGTCGTTAAAGTTTATGTCAAATCCCAACACCTACCCTACAAGCGATGTTTGCACTTAACGCTACAGGTAATACAAAACAATACGGCAATATTTAAGCAATAAGTTTTTCTTAATAATTTGTAATATAATCGTTTGACTTTAAAAAGCACCATCAAGCAAATACGCTTAGCTTGACTGCAAATGGTCGTTTGCTTCACAAGAGGTAAAAGTCTATCATACATAGGTAGTACAGGTACATTTTTAAGCGTTTGATAATTTCACAATTCGGTAAAAATGAATGCTATGTTTAATTATTTCAAATAATTAATACACATATTATTTCGATAGAGTTAGGGATATCTTGAACAGAACACGAAAAATGTAGATATTTATTTGAGCTATAATCAGAGGCGAATTTAATTGTCTGATTCCCCTAGGCTCGAGCGAAATGCCGCCCTTCTGTAAATTATAGTCGCTTATCGGATTATATTTTTTATAATTTTTAATAACGTTTAGCTTTCATCTAAATTCCCTGAAACGAGTGATTCTAGGCTCTGGCCTACTAAGCTTATTTATAAATTCGCCCCTGACTATAATAACATTCTAAGCTACAATATAACGAGTGTCTTTTTTAATATTGATATCAATTCAAAATTTTGATAAACAACTTTTTGTTTGATATTTTCATATACCTAATGTAATACAAAATTAATTGATGTATTTTTTATAATGTAATAGTACAGTTATTACTATTTACTTGAATAAATCAATGATGGCCCTTTTGATATTTATGTAGTACAACTAAATACGAAATTAGTTGTTCTATTTATAATACCGTCAATTAATCCAAGTTGGGTTTGGGGATTTCCTTAATTATGTGGGTTAATTTAATTTGATTTAAACTTTCATTCATACTGCGACAACTTTCATAGGTACGCGCAGAACTAATATGTGGCCCTTGGGGCCTTTACATTTGTGTAGTATAATTTAAATATACACTTGGCTGTCGTATTTTTAGGGTTGCATAGAAATTAACTTCATAATACGATTCGTTATATATTTATAGAATCCAAATACGGCCCTTGGGATTTTCATTTATATTTATGTAATGCAATTTAAAAATTAAATCAATTGTTATATTTTTAGTGCCACTGCCGGGTTGCTAAATGAAAATGTGGCCTTTAGGGTTCTCCTTTTTATTTTGTTACTTTATTACCTATAGAAATAGTTGTCGTATTTTATTTCTAATACTTGTAAAACCAAATATGGCCCTTGGGACCTTTATATTTATGTAACATATTACATAAATTAAATATGAACTAAGTTGTATTATAATCATAATACCATAATAATAATTGTAGAACCAAATATGGCCCTTGGGGCCTTAACGTTTACTTAGCATATTATATAAAGTAAATATAAACTAAATTGAATTGTATTCATAATACCACGAGTTAATACTTGTAGAACCAAATATGGCCCTTGAGGCCTACATTTCATATAATAATAAATATATAGGATTTATTAATATAATACTCTTAACTGGTTATAAATATTTACATTTACATTCAGTTGTTATTATTTATAAATATATTTTCCGCTAAGGTACAAACGTACAAACACTAACGTAACAGTAAGTGACCTTTTGTCAAAATAAAAAAAACGTCCTAACGACCGTTTTTTGTCCGAAAATTTCGTGTAAAATGCTCGCAATAGTTAATTTTCATTTTCTTTCATCCGATAAAATTATCCAAATATCAAACTGAGAGAAGAAACTTCAAATGTAAAAATAAAAAATACTTTTTTTTCGATACCCTGTGTTTTATATTATGTTTAAGAATAACTTGAAGTTCTTGAAAACTGGCTTTATTTTTAAATGTCAACTCCGATATATTCTTGTCTCTTCTTTACACCAATGGACATGTGCATATGACAAGCGTAACGTAGATGGCAGCAGATACATAACGACCTAAGTTATGATTGGTTTTCACTATGGAATATACTAAAAACCAGGTCTGCATATTCGTTCTTAAGTGCGTGATTTAAATAATGAAATAATTCAAAGAAAAGCTGTAATTTTTTAATATTATAAATTATAATCATCATTTAAATAAATATAATCAGTATTTTTGTCTGTAATTTCTTCTTCTGTGGCAAAATCTTTTTTTAGTAAAGTGGACTTGAAAACTATTGTCACGGCATTTACAGGAAAAAATGTTTCCCTTCTGATAGAATACAACCACTATTTTTCAGTTTCTGATCCCTTGAAATTACAAAACCTGTTTAATTTGTAAATACAGCACATCGGCATTGTCAACGTTTTATTATATGAAATAAACTTATTTTGCACACACTGCTATGAACTATTCATAGACTGAGGTCGCTAAATAGCTGGCGCCCCTAGCGGTAAAGTTTGGCAGTGTCCATCTCCCTTGGACTGTTTTTAAAGTAACGGTGCAGACAAAGATACCGTTATCAACTAAGCTATTGTGAAAATTAGATTCAATAAATAATTCTTTGAATATTTAAAATATAAGAAGTATAGTAAAACCTCGACTTAGTCTATCCCGATTTACACGAACTTGGAGTTATACGGTTGCTTATTTTCCTCTCTCACTTCGCCCCTCACCTCCCTCCTGGCACTCCTCCCGCATTTCACACAATATTCCGAGTAAAAGCCAATTCAGACTAGCCGTTCTGAGTTACGATTCACCGGTCCGGTTCGGTTTTCGATTAATCTAGGCTGCTCACACTATCCCGATTCGGTTCTACGATTATTCTCGGTGCGCATGCGCAATTTCGAAATGTGATTTGACGTTTGATGTGTAGTTAAACGCCAACAAAAACAGCTGGCTAGTCACGTGACTCCAGCAAGCGTTTTCATTGGCTACGGTTGCGAACGGTCCGGTTGAAATTAGAGCTGAACCTAAACGCCCTGATTGGTCGAGCTCCCAACCGAACCGGTGAATCGTAACCGAGAACGGCTAGTCTGAATTGGCTTTAACGTCAATTCGACGATCTTTGTCGGTTCCACCTCTATATCGCGGAAATTCGGAGTACTGCTACAAGAATAAATAAATAATCAGAAATATAACTTTCTATTACGTGCTTTATTCGTTTCTGTAGCCTTGGTGCTTAGTTAACCTGAGCTTCCTATCCTGAAACGGTCAGTGCTGTACCGTCTCGAGTTTTGGAAGGTTTACAGCGAATTATTTCTTACGCGTCGGGTTTAATAAGACACTTTTATGTAATTTTGAAATTGTGTTTGCTATGAAAACATATTTTTTTTAAAACAAAACCGTAAATATATAAATTAATTAGGTACGTCTATGGAAAAGCAATAATATTTCATATTTTACTTGGAACCAAGGTCACGTATACGTCGGTAGCTAGAGAAAATCCACCGAGTTGCTTCTGGTTATTTATTTATTCTTGGGGCATTTGAGCCGTAAGTCGTATCTTGCTCTTCAATGTTTTAATAATAAATAGTGTATAATATATTTTTTATGTTATAAATTACTAATCTAGCTTAAACAATTGTTTCCATATAAATATTTGAGTCGTTTTTTAAAAATACTTTTAACATAATAAGTAACATACTTAAAGAGCTATTTTCTGGTAGCATCGGTGTCTGTACGTTATAAATAGCGGCAAGTTATATGCAATGCATCAGCAGCATATTTGTTTTGGACAGAACCGTCAAATATAAGATAATCGAAATATCAGTTAAGGACATTCAAAGTCAAAATTATCAAAAATAATTGCGGAGGAGCCTATCAAAATGGCGCCTGTGAAAATATTGTTTTTTTTCAGTTTTCACTCTAATTAACAGTTAGATACAGGGGCGTAGGTACCGCCGTATCTGCCGTATCAATTATACGGGGCCCCCGGGCCACGTGGGCCCCCAACGTGCGTAAACAAAAATTAATAAAAACTTCCCAATTTTTTTTTATTTCAGAAATGATAAAAGTTAAAAAAAGCAATTTCTTTTTTTCCCGCGTAAAGCGTGCGTTCAAAAGTTGGCAACACTTTACATCGGTTATCGCGGGCTGCGGGATTTCCCCGTTTAAGTCATTTACTTCAACGGGGGAAGGGCCACCGAACACATTTTTATACGGGGCCCCGCCAAGGCAGGCTACGCTTTTGGTTAGATATTAACAATTTTCTGGAGTATAAAATTTCCAACAAAAAAGTTATCTTAAAATTGCTGTTTCTATAAAAAATACAATTTTTTCTGCATGTTTATTTTGCATTATAGTGTACCGCAATATGTAACGCCATGTACTTATATGCTTCCAGAAAATGGCCAAAAGTTTTTCAATTTTAATACTATTATCTATAAATTCTTTATATTGGCAAATCATTGAATATATGCTTTTCAAATGTCACTTAACATTATAATAAAAGACTATGTCACAAATGCTGGGTTGCAGAAAGCATTGTCAAAAAATCTGATTGGACAATGACCTTGGATTGTGACCACATATATCTTTCGATAAGAAAACCAGTGCAGAATTTTAAATCGATTCTGCTCGAAAAATAATTCATCGAACGAAACGATATTATGTATGCATGTATATAGCCATAGGTGGGCATTAACTCGTTAATCCGTTAATCGTTAATTAACGAAGTTAACAAAGTGCTTAACGATTTAACTGTTCAGTTAACTTTAAAAAATGTTAACGGACACATTAACTTCCGTTAACTTGCCATAAGTCCGTTCAATCGTTAATTAAGTACCTACAAATGTGGAAGATGCATTAAGAAGACAAGAAACCGTCGAATCTTCGAAAGACAAAGATACTTTAAGTATCGATGGTGGAAGCAGCAACGCCAGCAACAACGAAGAAGATGAAGAAGACTTTTTTATTTCGGTCACTCAAAGTAAAGAAAAGTCTAAAAGTCACAAATCTTTAAGAACTAAAGCTCAAAGTCTCGTCAAAATGTGGCTAGACATGAAGTCAAAAGACTCTTTTAACGATGCGGCATTCCTCGGAGAACAGATAATAATAAATCTGTTTATTAAATATAGCACCGCTATACCGTCAAGTGCTGCAGTCGAACGCCTTTTTTCTACGGGAAAAGACATTTTAACGCCTAAAAGAGCCTCACTTTCCGACGAAAACTTCAATATATTGTTGTTTATGAAGGGGAATATGCACCTTATGTCAGACTAGCTGTATTTTGAGTTGAACATTTATTATTAAAAACTCTAATGATACACCCTTCTTTTACTAATATTTCATGACCTGCCTAAACTTCCATAGCCCGTATTAACATTAAATATAAAATAGAATTTCTATCGCGAGTTAACGATTTACGATTCGTTAATCGTTAACCTGCAAGATTAACGGCTTAACGATTAACGAAGTTAACTTTTTTAGTAACGGATTAACGATTAACGAAGTTAAGTATTTGATTAACGGTGCCCAGCTATGTATATAGCATACTTTTTTCGTACCAATTCTACTTCAAAACAAAATTTATAACTTGAAAAGCGATATTTTTCTATGCATGTAGATCCATGAGTGCAATCTAATGTTCTATACGGCAAGAAGTTTGAATACGACATTAGACTGCTCCTGCATGTATAAAAACTGTAATTTGTTGTCACATGTTAAATACAAAATTTTTGACAAGGCTTGTGCAACCCATCATTAGAGTAGTACCTATTTTAAATCGTTAATATATATATCATACTGATTTACATTTAAATTTGTCAGTTCTCTTGATAAAAAATCACCCAGACATTTTTTGTAAAATAATTAAGATACCCAAGTAGGAACAGTTGAAAGAGACCGTATTTCCCGCAGTATTTAGTTAATTACATGAACTTACAGTACCCTCCCCCCAACGGTATTAAAAGTCGAGTACCTATAGAGTCCTTAAAAATGTGCAGCCGTATGTCGGACGTTCTTTCTTTCCAGGGATTCTGGCTACAGACCGGATAACCAACAACTTGTGAAGGCCATTCATAGGATTAAAATGGGCATTTAAAAAAATAAGTCTTGTCGAGCGTCTATATTCTACAGTATCTATCTGCATAAAAGTCATCCAGCACGTCGTTCAAAATAGAGTCGTTCCACATATCAAAATTTAATAATTTTGAACATACGCAAATAAGGTAAATTGATCAACTTTTTCGCAACTTAATCGCAAACAAAAAATTAAAGAGCTATTTATTTATATTGCAACGTTTTGTTACATTTTCAATCTCTACCGTTCCAACAGAAGTTTTACTTTAAAAACATGTGTGATGACCCGATTGTGACAATGCCAGGAATCATATATTTTATAATATTTGTGTTTGAAAGTCGTTCGATGCGTCGTTGTCGATAACCGTGTATAAAGAAGGTACCTGTATTACGTGACTAGAAGTGTAACGAAGCGAATTCGTAAATGAGTCAATCCGGAAAATAAAACTCCATGAAAATGTCTGAATGACCAGCGCTTCTTTTTTGATTTGGTCATATAATATATAAATATAATCAAAATACTATGATATCATGCCCTAAATATGTCATAACTCATAACAATGCTTTATTTGAACATGAATAATGTTTTGGACACGTATTCACCCAATCCAGTAAAATTTTACTCTTGTTTTAGGTGTATCTCTTTCTATCTTATCGATATCGTTTGAAACAGATATATACTTTGTTTTATGGATTTGGTGAACACGACATTCATGCTGGGTTCCGGAAAGCGTTGTCAGAAAATCTTATTTGACAATGACCTTAGATTGTGACCACACATTTCTCCATAAGAAAAGCAATTTTAAATCGATCTGCTCGAAAAATAATTAATCGATTGAATCGATATTTTGTTTTAAGCTGTGTATCTAACATAATTTTTTTCACAATTTCCACTTAGAAACAACTTTTTTCTATGTATTTTGATCAAAAAGCTTATAAAACGATCTTTTTATATTATGTAGATCAATCATTTCTTTTTGTGTGAATACAACCTAATGTTCTACTTGACAGGGAGTTTGAATACGACATTAGACTGCTCCTATGTGTAAAAAACTGTAATTATAAGATTACAATCTAACGTCATTGTCAAATCTTTTTTTTTTCGACAATGCATTCAACTCAGTCTCAGAGTGAAAACAATAAAAAAAAATTATGAGCAACTTTTGATGATAATAATATCAACAAAGAAAAAAAATATTGTACAGTAAACTTTTATAAGTTTGCGATTTCTGTGATTTAACATCTCTTAAGGTAGTTGTCGTGATACAATATTGTCAAAAAGTTATAGATTATACGCGCCACAAAAGTATACTAGCTTGTAGCTAAGTGATCCATAATTTGTACGCGAGACTGTATCCGTGGAAACGTAACCCATACTGTATTCATATGCATGTATACTTTTCTATAAATTGTTGAATTTTAAACCGTTATTTATAAATAATTAGACGGTCAAAAATTTTTTCTTATTTTTTTTAAACTCATAACAAATGCGTTGAGAGACTGTCAGTTTTTGGAAAGTTTCTGACAACTTTAGTTCTTTTTTTATAAATAAGAAACTGGTTCAGAGCTACAGATATCGTATGCAATCAATGTTAATTATCCAATTTTTAATTGAATTTATCTCGGATTATATACGGTCGATCGACTTCAAATTTTCAGGGTAATTTTATTATCATGTCCTTAATAAGTATACAAAAATTGAGAATTTTCTGACGGTGTGCCTTAACCACGACAACTACCTCAATACCTGGAATACGAATTTGGGTTGGGACACATATGATCGCACCAAATCCGCACCGAGCCCGTGTCTCGTCCAATTAACCTTCCTATTAAAAATTTCAAAATGCCTCAAGGGCTTTTTGTTGTAAAAAATTGTTTGTTAATTTAAAAATTTAAGGATCGGTTAAGCCCCGCTATCCTTCCGCCAGTTCTGTGTTTTTGTATTCGGATATTACTAAAGATGTATTGTACAAATTTTCACAGTGCCTCAAGGCTCAAATACCTACCCAAAAATATAAAAATTATTTGTCGGGAAAAAGGACTTTTAAATAAACACTTAATTTTTTATTTACAGCGACGTTTCGTTCCTTGTTTGGAACTTTATCAAGCTTTAATAACTATTAAATGTTTAGATTAAGTAGATATAAAATTTGAAATATACATGAAATATAAATTTGAGTTTAACAATTTTTAATAAAAAGTTATATAATAATTTCGTTTTTTAAAAAATGTTTTCACAGTTGATGTTCAAATTAAGTGTTTATTTAAAAGTCCTTTTTCCCGACAAATAATTTTTATATTAATTACCAAGGACGAAAAAGAAATAAAGTCAACCTACCCAAAAATGTCTAACAGCTCTCCTACTATTGTGGTCATGACTCATGTATGTTCCGAACTTTTGTGAGATGACAATTCGGCCGGCGACGGTCAAATTGCATCATTCTACTCAGCGATACATAATCTCATTCTACATTTAGAAGAGTGGATAGGATGGATCGTGGTGCAAATAGGAGGGGTTTAACGAACATCGCCTTAACGGAAGGATACTGTATTTTGAAATACTTGACACTATTTAATTAAATGACGTCAAGAACTTAAAATCGTGCGGAATTGAAGTTCGACGTTTACCGTAAAATATGCCATGAGGCAACTGCCTTCCTAGGGCTCTGTATCATATCGAGCCAATGCTCCCTTGCGCTTCCATCTTCTCGTGGACCAATGATACAGCAACCCAATAACGGATTACTACTTATGAATTCAGATGCTTGGTCCAGTACGCATATCTGAATTAAATAAATCATTTTAGTTCTTCATTTACAACGAAATGATTATACAAAATTATTTGATGATGGAAAAGATTCGAACAAAGTTTCATCGCCTTGCTAACAAACGAACATTGTTTGAATAACGATGGACGTACTTAGTTTGTAGTTGATATACAGAAAGGGAGGGCTTTCATTCAATAGTGTTGGTTCTAACAAACATTTCAGGAGTTACGCACATTAGAAACACTTCCTTACGAGAAACACAATATAAAATTTCAAATAAGCTTTCATAATCTTAAAACCTTCGCATCTATATTATTATACTGACTCATAGGATGTTGTTTCTACATTTAACCACCACCACTTATATCAGCATTTTCTTTTACAAAAATTTAAAAAGACTTACCTCGATAGCAGCCTGTGGTAGACTGGCAGCAGCTAAACTGAAATTCAAAGCCTCATTCCATACTGGATTGCAGCTTCCTTTTCGTGGAGCCGTTTTCTTCTTTTTTACCCGTTTTCCATTAACAATAAGATTAACTTTTACGAAAGGATCTGTAAGAAATTTGTTTTTATTAAAACTTGAACATAATTAACTCGAATTTATCTCAAATCGCGTCCTATTTTGAAATCAGCTTCTTATCTGACCCTAATTAATTACTCTTTTTGAAAAAAACAAAAAACGTACCGATTGAGTCCTTTTCATCAGGAAGAAACAAGTTCCTTGCTTTCAGTAAAACAACCGTTAGCCTTTCTGCTGAAGGCAAGTAACTCAATGATAAAAGGATTTCCTGCAATTCTTCAGGCGGTTTTTTATTTTTAGTTATTTCTCCCCAAACTTCTATACTTGAAGTGACATCAAATTCGTCCATGGTCATTCTGACTTCACCAATAACATCGTTGCGTGAAAATCTATCGTAATCAAAAACTTGCAAAACTAAAGTCTTATCTTGGAGATCGTCGTGCGAAACTGGGAATTTGAATTGTTGGTCAAAGAATGGATTTGGGTCGTTACGATGAATTGTCGTTTGACGTTTACGATTGTCAACAGGTGGTATCATCGATATACGAACGTATGGATCGTTGAAACCTCCCTGATCACTTCCGGCTAAATCATGAGCTAAAATAAATAAATATTTTCTCAACTGTTGAAATCCATACGGATTTTCATTTCCTATTTACGTTAACACTTTAAGAATTAGAACATGTATTTTAATTACTAATACAAGGTCTCCGAGCAACTATTTTATTTACAATAACCAACCGCTAGGTGCGCTAGTGGTAATATCCTATTGGCCTATACTGCGCAGATATTATTGTAAAGATGTAATACGTAAACAATATGATGGATTTAATTGCTTATAGTCAAAACTAGAAGTAATTCGCAGAAACGTTCTTAAACCAGAGTCGAGCCAAAATATCAAAATTTGACAATTTTGAACAGTGAATGTTATTCCTCATACATAAACAAATAATATAAACTGACTATTTCGTTCTTATATCATTGTTCCTAATTCCAAACAAGAATTAAAGAAATATGATATATTTTATTTTAAACGCTAAGCATAAATATGACGACGTAGAAGACAGTCACACTTCTTTACGTATGGAAAGAGATGTATATAAATTATCTTCATCATGGTTTGATTTCAATTTAACAGTTAAGTGAACGTGATATAGTAAATCGAGTCAGCGTGAACGTTGTTTGTATTATATATGTAGCGGCATATCTCTATGTTTAAAATTCCACTGAAAAAATATATTTTCTGAAAACAAATTGTTCCATAATCAATTTGATGTGGGACGACCCCATTGTATTTAAATGTTACGGTAGTTTTACGAACGTTTCTACCAGACCTGGTTGACCACTTATAAATGGAGAGGCCAGTTCGAAAATTAAGAACAAAACAAAACTGAACGATTACCTTCAATTAAATGAACAGCTAAATCGCTTCGATCGAAGTCATATTTTAATCTTAAATGAAGTCGACCTAGGCTATTTCCAGTACGGGATCGATTTCTCAGAAAGAGTGGACCGTCTCGCTTCTGATATAAATCCGGCTGAAGTGTTCCCAGAGGACTTGCAGGTGGTCCTGGACTTGTTGAATCCAGATTGAGATTTTTTGGCGGTAATAACAGAGGAGACAAACATCTACTGATTGACGAACCAGATCTTGGGGATGCCGGCATTGGTCCTGAGCACAGATACAACTTATTTAAGTCAGTGGCATTAAGATCGGTGGAATTTTTAGAGCAAAACATCTTTCAAGTAATCCAGTAGTACAAAAGTGAATTATGGGAAATTGAGGCAAATTGCACAAACGGAGACTGCAGAATGCATTGGAAATAAACTACTGAAGATGATGCCCAGGGTGAATCTTGACATTTTTTTGGGTGAATTTTAATACATTTTTGGGCGAATTTAAACGTATCCTTGAGTGAAATTTGACAAATTTTTGGGTGAATTTTGAGAATTTTTGGATGAATTTTGAGATTCTTTTTGGTAAATTTTAACATATTTTTGGGTGAAATTTGACAATTTTACGGGTGAAACATTTTTTCGGTAAATTTTTACAGTTTTTTGGTTGAATTTTGATAATTTTTTGAGTAAATTTATAATATAATTTGTTTTCTTAGGTCATCAAATTTCAACTCGGAGCTTCATTTTTTGTTGGATTAAGAATCGTTAAATCAGAGTTGAAATTTGATGACCTAAGAAAACAAATTATATTATAAAATTACTCAAAAAATTATCAAAATTCATCCAAAAAACTATGAAACTTTACCGAAAAAATGTCAAAACTCACTCATAAAAATGTCAAATTTCACCCAAAAATATGTTAAAATTTACCAAAAAGAATCTCAAAATTCATCCAAAAATTCTCAAAATTCATCCAAAAATTTGTCGAATTTCACTCAAGAATATGTTTATTCTCTTATCTTCAGGGGCGGATCTAGGTTTTTCGCGGTCTAGGGCTTATTGAAGTCCAACGGAGCTTCATTTTTTGTTGGATTAAGAATCGTTAAATCAGTTAGACTTCAATAAGCCCTACGCCGCGAAAAACCTAGATCCACCTCTGAAGATAAGAGAATAAACAATTTCAGAAAGATGGACATGGAAAGAAAAATCAAGACGCTCATGAAATGAAAGGAGAAAGCCAGTACGCTAACCTCTGGACCACAACTGTCCTCCGATGGAAAAAGTCGTATGCTGAGTATCGATGGACAACGATTCGTTGCACTAATTTTCTAATAGATAAGTAATAGCTCACCGGAAGTGGCACTGCACATGGAACTGGCCGATCCGCCGGTAAGCGAGGCGAGGCTTGTTTGCGACGGCGAAGACGTTCTCAATTCGCCGCTGTGCACGCTGTGACCGCTACCAGTGGAAGCGGTGGCCGGCGATTGGCAGCGGGTATCTAGTGACGCGCTAGTGCGTAGAGGCGACGGTGATCGACTACTACTGCCACCGTGCAATTGCGTCTGACGTCCCTCGTGAGTCACGTGGTGCTGCGGACTCGACGTCCGGCCATCCGGCGCGTACGTCCGAATCTGCGGTGATGAACCGCGGTGACCCTGTAACCGCAACGATTTAAAATTTCAATAAGAAGGGACGAGGGTGTTTATAAGATGGTAAAAAGATTAAAGATTAAAATAGAATAGGGTGGTCTCTTGGCCCAAATGCACCACATCCTGAAAGGATTTTTGTGCTTCCCCTTTTACTGGATCTAGTCATCAAATAATCTGGATCTTCTTATGAGCTCCAGAAGATTTGATACTAGATTATTCCATCCTCATCTATGTAACCAAAGATGGTTGTTCTCCTGTAAGTTAAAGCCTCACATTCGAACACGATATGGGTGGCTGTTTCATCCTCCATTTCCATAAGATGGTATCAAGAATGATGAAAAATTTGAAAAGATTATATACTAATGAAAATAATTATGTTTTCTTCATACCCTGTTGAAAGTACGTACTTTCGGCTTCGATTTTAAAGCAGAAAGTCCAACATTTATGTTATGCTGGAACTATTCGCATGCCGTTTGTAACGGCGGGCCGAAACAGTTTGCACGTGCACACTGAAAGTATGTACGTACTTTCGACCGCGTATGAAGAAAAATGGTAGGTATACACCATACGGTCTTTTAAGTCCTTTGAGAAAGTCGACAGCTATTCAAAAGAGATAATATCAGAACAACTAGCTTACATTTTTAATCTCTGTATTGATACAGGTATTTTCCCAGATGCACTGAAAATTGCCAGGGTTGTTCCTTTATTTAAGAAAGGAGACATTAATGATATAAGTAACTACAGGCCGGTCTCAATTCTGCCTGTCTTTTCTAAGATATTTGAACTGCTCATCAAAAAACGTTTATTACATTACTTTAAGTTATGTGACTTGTTTTCGAGCTCGCAATTTGGATTTAGGGAGGGTAAGTCGACGATTAAAGCTGTTGCGACAATGATTGAAAATTTACTAAATGCATTTGAGGAGGGTATACCAATGGATGCAACATTCTGTGACCTATCAAAGGCCTTCGATTGTGTCTCACACGACATTCTTCTAAGTAAATTAAAACATTATGGGATCAGAGGCATGGCGCTTAGATTGTGTGAGTCGTATCTAAGCAACAGAAAACAAAAGGTAATTACCAATAATTCTTCATCTTCATTACAAAACATACAGAATGGGGTGCCCCAAGGCTCCGTGTTAGGTCCGGTGCTCTTTATTATTTATATTAATGATTTAGCAGATAATATGAAGCCATTTTCTACAATTCTGTATGCAGACGATACGACTTTCCTCTCTAAGCGTGATGTTGATGGTGCTGGGATGTCGCATGAGACACTACTGAGGGCTACTGATTGGTTTTCAGCTAATAAACTTACTTTAAATGTTAATAAAACAGAAATATTGACTTTTAATCACTTAAGTAATGATTACATCACCAATGTTAAATTCTTGGGAATATATTTAGACCAATCTCTTAGATGGAAAGCGCATATATCTCAGCTTTGTCATAAACTTAATTCTGCTATTTATGCTATAAGACGGGTTTCGGATGTTGTATCCATTGAAGCTGCACGGACAGTATATTTCGGATTATTTGAGTGTTTAATTAGCTATGGTGTACTACTATGGGGAAACTCCACGGATTCAAACAGAGTCTTTGTATTTCAAAAAAGAGCCATTAGGGCTATGGCCAGAGTTTCACCTAAAGAACACTGCAAACCAATTTTTGTTAATTACAAAATACTAACTTTGCCGTCATTGTATATTCTTCACGCATTATTGTACGTCAAACAACACATGGCGAACTTGAGCTGTAGCTCTGACTTCCACTCTTATAATGTCAGATACAAACATAATCTTAGATTACCACCTCACCGACTACAAAAAACTCATAGTAGTTTCGTCTGCATGTCTATTACATTATTTAATAAACTGCCCATGGATGTTCAAAATCTTCCTCTAAGTCAGTTCAGGAATATTGTGAGGAAGCGGCTGATTGAGGTTGGCCTTTATAAGGTAGAAGATTTTACTTTTATTTAGTATATACTAAATTTATTTTATTGACGCATTTTATACAGCATTGTACTGTTTTTTAAATAAAGATTTTTATGTATGTATGTATGTATATATATTAATCGATGATTAAAACACTAATTACACAAACAGATATACAGGCTGGCGCAAAAGTTGTCACCCAATGTTCTTTCGCTGTAATTTGTTTTATGAATGAACTTTGGTTCTGCTTTTGGATTATGTTTATTTGATGTCTTAATTTTTTTTCATCACGTCGAGAAAATGATATCAGCCAAATGGCCAGCGCCAGAATTGATGATCAAACGGGCTCGATTTATCACTCTTGCCAGAACTTTCGGCGACAGGTTCACGCATTCTTGACGGATATTCTCTTTGAGGACTTCAGGAGTCTGAGGCTTGTTGACATAGATTTCAAAAAACTCCACAAAAAGAAGTCTGGAACGGTTAAATCGGGCGATCTCTTGTTTTGGCGATTTGCATTGGCCGGCAAATTCGCCCGATTTAACCGTTCCAGACTTCTTTTTGCGGGTTTTTTTTGTCATGAGTCTATGTCAACAAGCCTTAGACTCTTGAAGCCCTCAAAGAGAATATCCGTCAAGAATGCGAGAACCTATCGCAAGAGTGAAAAATCGACCCCCGTTTGGTCATCAATTCTGGCGATGGCCACTTGGCTGATATAATTTTCTCGACTTAATGGAAAGACATCAAATAAACATAATCCAAAAGCAGAACCAAAGTTTTTCGTTCATAAAACAAATTACAACCAAAGAACATCGGGTGACAACTTTTGCGTCACCCTGTACAATTCCATTGACCAATTTCGATGTTGACAAGCGATTTTTTTCTTATGTAGCCTTTGTAAAGCTCATAGCAACATACATGAGAAAAAAATTCGATGTAAAGAGAAGAAGTGTATCTCATTTTAAAAAAACGCAATCTGTCTTTTGACATCGGACAATAAAACAAAACAGTAAATATAAATGCAATCACGGTTTAGTCGGGCCGTTAAGGGATTTCATTTCTCCTACCTGTCGTGAAACGCTGCTGTCGAAACTGCTCTGTGAAGAGATGCTTGGCGTACGGACAAGCCTAGGTTGTCCCGTGGGATAAGATTTGGATTGGTGCTGGAGTGTGCCTGTCATGCTAGGACACACGTCCAGTGGGGCTCGCATCAGTTCGGCTGTCATTGACTGACCAGGACCTTGACTCGGCGGTTGGATCACGTGTTGCTCTTTCGGAACACTGAATTCCTGAAAAAGAAAAATAACACGAATTTATTATCCTGAAAAAATGTTCACGTCCATTGTGATAACGAGAAATTCATTGAGAGAAATAAAATTTTAACAGTTTGTTATTATATTAATTCTAACCAGTTTGTGAATAATGGCGACTACTATTCTTATAATATGCGCTTTAGGCAAAATTTGAGTTACCCCTTAAACAAACTTGATGTCAGCAAAAATTCTTCTCTGAGTATAGGAGTAAACATTTTTAATAAGCTTCCAACTTTAATAAAGAACTCTAACAATAGAAACAGTTTCTCTCGTTTGTTAAAAATATATATTTTGGAGAACACATTTTACAATTTGCCTGAATATTTTAATTTGTAATCTGTAATTTTTAAGCTATAATTTTTAATCTGTAATTTTGACGTTTTCTATATGAGTTTTTCTCATAGTTGGAAATACAGATTATTATTATTATTATTCATTTTTAATTTTGTGGAATTCTCTAGGATTTTTAAAATAAATAAAATTATGGACACGAATATACCACCAAAAAATATTAATATATTTTGGAAATGAATTATACCCTTGTATATCAGTTATTTTCGACATGTTTTATATTTTCAGATGGATTGTATTTCAGTTTTAAATTGAAATTTATCCGTGTAGTCTTCAGGGCATGTTTCATTGAAAAGTTGCGTATAATAGTTTCTATTATATATTTCATCTCCTTGCTTTGGTTTATAATAAACCGGGGACAATACTGCGGATCCGTAACGTAAGAAGATCAAATGTAACCAGCGATGCCAGACGTCCCGATTTTTTAATCAAAACTAAATGTCCCACGCGGGTCAGGCTCAGTCCCGCTTCTCGGGGATAACTCGACCGTGCACGTAAATAATTATTCTCTTATTGTAAGTTGCAATTTTTAACACTCACTCCTCAGACTATTGTTTGAAACGCCATATTTTTCTTATGAATAAAATTTTTTTGATTTTGATTTCTTTTTTTTTTTTTTTTTATTTATTCAGAAGACGAATAAGACTCAACTATTTAACGTTAGGGTAAATCTGATTTAAAATATCATATTTTTATTAAAATACATTTTCTATGGCTATTTTTGCTATCTATTGTCACGTAAATGTAATTTGAACTCAAATAAAAAGATAAATATTTAAAAACTTCTGATTATATACGTTTTTTTTACTATGTCCCGCTTTCGACGAAAGAATCCCGCTCACTCAAAAAGTTCCAAAATCCCGACTTGGCAAAAAAAATCTGGCAACGCTGCCTGTACAGGCTCACCACTTTAATCATCTTACCAAAATTTGGTTTCGATCCGTTCAGTCGTTTGATCTGTATCGTGCTCACGACAGACTAACAGACGAACAAAAATATGTTTTCTTGACTCAAGGGACCTTAAAACGAAAAAATATTGCAAAATTTTGAAAAGTGAACTTTTACCTAAATTAGTATATACCATTCCCCAACTAGTGGAGTTATAATAATGGTAAAAAGTACCTATAAATGGATACGGCAAATATGTTTTTGCAAATAATAAAATTGTACTAAATAAATAGTTTCACTTCTGCCGAGTTTGACCACAACACACCTGATTTTTTTCAACGTACACGTGAAGGAAATAAAAGTTTTTATCGTTAAAAACGAAATCTCTCTTTATAGGGACGTTTTACTGTAATTACATTTATTTATATTTTATAAGTGAGCTTATATAAATTTAAATAACTTTTATTATCATTTAAAATAAACTGTACCATCATTTATAAAAAAAGATCTTTTAAAACTCTTTTCATGTTTATTTAGTTTTCCAATTTTAAGTTATCTGTCGTCAAGTTTTCGCAATGTATTGTTTGTTTATGAAAATATTGACTTTATACGCTTGCCGAACTTCCACGCAAAAAGTTTGTAAGAAGATTAAATAAAATATTTTCATTCTATTGTAAGAAAATTCGTTCAAACATAAGTTTAAATTTACATTTTTCAACAGAAAGAAAATGTTTGGTCGACATTCTTATTGTCTGCATTATTTTGCATCACATCTCGTAAATTTCTAAATGTGGTGGAAGATACGGTTATACATGATGGAGGAGCGGGTATATGTTGTGTCAAACAAAAATGGGTGCAGTATATTCCTACTAGTTTTAATTTTTAGAATCTTTGAAATAACTCCACTTGCTAGTAAGTTCTGTACTCCAATTTTGTGCCCACTTTAACTATGCGTTCGACTTGAAACTTTGTATACAGGTAGATCCAATGACAATACCAGCGTCGGACTGGCCATATAGTCGAGGTGGCGATTGCCAGCCGGGCCCCAGCCTGCGCGGACCCCCAACGGAGTATTACGTTCCGTAGTGCGAGTGCGTAACTTTGTCTATGAATTAGCACCAACCAATTTCTATCTTGAAGAAGTCCTAAGATGTGTTCAAGAGGCGAACTGATTTGTCCACATCCGTAGGAAAAGTTAATTTTTTATATCCTAAGCACAAAGTTAAGTAGTTTCGGAATTTGCTTTCTACGTAACGTATTTTCAAAGTTCTCTGCGTTTAAACTGTATAAATTGAGTCGAAATTTTAAGTTAATATTTTTTTCAATATATAGAACCATTTCAGGGGGTAGCAACTCAAAAAATTTGAAAAAAAAATTGGCTTATACAAATAATAATAGACTGGCCCTTATTTTGACAAGTTGGAAATTGTCACATGCTAACCTTTAAAATGGTTCTTTACATTGAAAAAATGATTCTCTGAAAATTTCAGCTCGAATGATTAAAATTAAGCCCTGCCGAAAACGCTGTAATGGTTATAGGTTTGCGGGGCTTGCCGCAAGCCAGACGATAGGTAGGATAGGGGGCCCATGCAGGCTAGGTTCCAGCTCTTGCCACCTAAATATAAACTAGATCAGATAGTTCGTCCATACATCACAGAGAAATGAAATAGAAAAATATACCATCTAACTTTATCCAGTCTCGGGCCTAGGGTTTGTGGGAAGCCACCCGGGCCCTTCCGGCCCGATCCGACCCTGGACAATACCATTGCTTATGAGAATTTTATAAAAGTATTTTTTTAAGATTTTTTTGAGTGGGGAATGTTACTTATTTTTCACTTTTCAGAACTTTACAATCTTTTTTGTTTAAAGGACCTCTGAGTCCAAAAAACATATTTTTGGAAAATGTTCGTTCGTTTGTTAGTCTTATACAGGTTAAACCACCACACGGATCAAAACAAAATTTTAATATGTTGTTTCACATGTAAATAAGAATAGCCCTATTGTTTTTGGGGAAAATTGGTACACGCGTTGAAGAGATATGTGTTATAACGTTGTTTTCTTATATTATAATGAAATACTTTTCATAGCGGTTCATTCTATACATTTTTTTCAAGAAAGTTTTATAAGATTTATTTTGTAAACTTCATTGTTTTAAGAGCAGTATCGATTAAAAATTTTAATGTTTTCTTATGGAGAAAATCATAATCTAAAGTCAAACAAAATTTTTGTTTGGGCATTTGGATGGGAGAACGCGTTTTCTGAATTGTATATGCACTCAAGCGACTGAACTGATTTTGATGAAACTGGGTGCACTATCAATAGGAACACAAACTTAAAATATCATAATAATAATAATATAAAGAAATAGTCAACAAAACGTCCTTCCAAATTACAAGATAGTTTATATATTAATAACCGTTTATATCTTTTAGGACAGCGTTTCCCAAACTTTTTTGAACGCGGCCCGGAACGAGGTTTTAAAATTTTCCGCGACTCACCTTATGAAAAAAAACTATTTATTTACAAAACAAATTATATTTTTTAATAGAAAACAAGTTATTAGTGTATTTGCCATATGGCAACATACACTATTGGCATCGGTCGGATGGCGGGACCTAGGGGTCGGACCAAAATTTCTCGACGTTTCATAACCTCCTAAACACTTTGCCACCATTTTTGAAAATGTTTATATATATATGTATATATATATATATATATATATATATATATATATATATATATATGTGTGCGGGCAATAACTTTCGAAGGATTTAATATAAAGTACAAAAACTGGCATTAATGTGTAAATTCCCGAGCAAAAAGTTTCACGGATATAATTTCAGATACCGCATGAAAGGCGGCTTTATGGGTGAAAATATAATTGATTTGTATTTGAAACTCAACAATTGTTTGCATTTGGATACATTTTATGTATGTATACTTACTGAACAGTTGTTTTGTTACAATGCTTTTGTTTTAGTTTATTGTTTTGTTTTAGCGTATATATATATGAACTTCAATTGTAGGCTTGTATATATGACGTTACTACAGGATAAATGTTGCGTTTGTTTAAAAGGTTTATAATAAAGAAGATTTTAAAATTTATTCTAAAGAGTTCATGTAGCGTTAAAAAACAATAAAACTTTTCAAGGTTGAGTCGGTTTAAAAAGATGACGTCAATTGATATAAGTAGGGTAAAAGCACATGTTACCAACCACTCGCTTGCATGCGGTATACAATTTTTATATTTCGAGATTACAGAGCGCACAACATTAAAAAAAAAAACCCGGGTCGCAGTGCCAAAACCCTGCCGACAATATAGTGTATTTGATTGTATAGGGCCGTGAGGTTTTATTTATTTATTTATTTATTTATTTATTTATTTATTCAAATAAGTTTCTACAGGCATAGCCCAATTACAGAAAATGTGTTGCTAAATTTCTGATACGTTTCTAAATTCACTGTATGTGCAGTTAAAAATGTCAATATTACTGCAATTTTCATTTATAAATTTACACATTCTATAAACAGGTGAATTTGTGAACTGATACGTTCTCGGTGCAGGTAAATAAAACGATTGGTGTTTTCGGCTATTAAATTTAGGGATATGGAAAGGCAATAGGTTAAGAAAATCTTCGTTATCAATTTGATTATGCAATAATTTAAATAAGAATAGACAGAGAGCAAAATTTCTGCGACCTTTAAGCGATGTACAAGAGTGAATTTGTAGCAGGTCATTATAACTTTTATTATTATGTAAAATTAAGTTTGTTTTTGGGCAAAATAAAAAATGTAACCCCTTAATACACCCCTTAAAATAACATTTTTTTCTTAATTGTAATATTATTATCAATCTTTAGATTAGCCCCGCGGGTGATCTTCTGAAGTTTGGTAGCGATCGGATCAACATAATTTTTTAAATTTCTTTTTGGGAAATAAGATTTTTAGCGATTGAATTCGCGCAAATTCAATACACGTTGAGAATTTAATGATAATGATTCTCATCTTTTATATCCTATATATTACATTTACACCCGGGCGAAGCCGGACAGGGCCGCTAGTAATACATATAACAAAATATTTTTTATATATTGTATATAGCAACGGATTACAAAGTTTACATACCGCAAGAGTTTCATTGAATGAATACAAATAAATAAAATCGTAACTTAGTTTGTAATTTTACAGTTTTAGAGATTCCTACAGTGAATTTTCAATTTTCCTCATTTTTTGCCTATTTATTTGTATGTAATTAATACATTTATTTCTCTTTCTAAGAACAGTTGTTATGAGAGGGGACATTTGAAGTGAAAGATGTAGATGTTAGTTTTAACATTAGTACTAAATTATGAACATACAATATGTTGCTATGTGCATTTAATATTCCATTTAAACTAGACGAATTACGCATTGAAACATATTTATTTATAATTTCTTCGAAAGATCTCGCGGGCCAGATAGAAACTGTTCGCGGGCCGCAGTTGGCCCGTGGGTTGGGAGTTACCCACCGTTGAAATAAACTAGTTTGATCGATACAACCCACTCTCAACGGGATGTGATGTGTAAACATTCAGATTCATTACTCGTGCGTAATATACGTAATTACGACACTAGATATACAATCTTCTAATAAGTTCAGGAAGTTTACAAACTATAATCATTAGTGAACAAATTATAAACTTTAATTTTATCAACCGTAAAGTCGTATTAATTACCAAAGGATACCGCGCATCAATTAACATTGGTGAAACGAACAGATAATGTTTATTTTATTGTAGATTGTAGACGCCCGACAATTTAGGTCATTAGCGTAGGGATGTCAGGAGTGCCAAAAAATATCGATATATATCGTATCGATATTTTTTTCGAGTATCGATATCGGTACAATTTGAAAGAGAACATTGGCACTCGAAAAAATTTAGTATACCTACATATTGGCTAGCTTATTATAATCTCAAATAGCAATTAACAGACATTATTTCTAATAAATCAAATAATAAATAATTATCTGAAATCAAAAACAACGATAAGATTTTTTTTTGTTTATCTATCAAACGTCTAATACATTTAGGAGCAGATAATTTTAGAGATTATTCGAACAATTAATAAAGCGAGCGATGGCGAACCTATGGCATGCGTGCCAGAGGTGACATTCGACAGAAAATTGTTGGTACACCACGGATTGTGGTGTAAATCGAAATAATTAAAAATATTCTAGATGTTGTAGAAATGAAATGTAATATTGCATGAATAGCTATTTTGACTGTTTATTTTCGAAAATATCGAAAAATCCGGTGAAAAAGAAACGTGTTTTACATGTGCTTTATTCACTGTTGTTGTTTTTGGAACGCACTTAAAAGTATGTTCCAAAAACACATGTTTCTTTTTCAGTGGATTTCTAGATATTTTCGGAATAATTAAACGGCCATAGTCAGTCGCGGTAGTACATAAAAGTCTTGCGACTGGAAAAAAATATCGGTTTTCGATACTCGGAATTTTATATCGATATATCGAAATATTAAATATTGCCCAAAAATATCGATATATCGATATTTTTTCGTCTTAAATACATCAAATAACATAATCACTTAAAACTAAACGACATCACAAAACATCCATGAGCAAAGGAAGGATTCGAACCCACTTATATAATATAAACCAATTTTATTGTTTTTACCATCATTCTATTTTAAATTGCTTTTCAAAATCAACAAATAATAATTGGCACTAAATTTTGTACACGCATTTTTGTTATTATTTTAAATTAAGTAAAGTGGGTGTTTTGTTAACGCATAACAATAATTTTGTTACGTTGGCAATGCTTTGTGAATGGATTGCCTTCAGGCAAAAAGAAAATAATTAAACGCGTGTTCGAAAAATTATTAAAACAATGGAATGTACGTAATAATACATCAAACGTGTACTTATTTTTTATACATTTCTCCGGAATGTTAACACAGTCGTTTAGTATAGAATATCTGTAAAAATCAGTATACAATGCATTTATTTTAGTTCTAGATCGAGTGAGTTATCCAGTGGTTAGAGTACTAATCTTGTATTGGGAATATAGATTCTGGATTCAAATTCTGGCGGGGCAGATATGACTGACTTTTTAACATGCTTTTATTAGCTTTATATGTATGTATCAATATGACGGAATGACGTAATTGTCACCGACTTCAGAACGTCCGATTGATTAAAAAATTTGCACTCGTATTAAGAACCGATGACAATACAATAATTTGATAGCTTTGTCCTAATCTTATGACCAGGATCATCATTAGTCTTAAAAATAACTGTATATAATCAAAAAGCTATTTTTTAAAACTGAAAGACCAAACTGTAGTAACAAGTGTACCGTGCATTTTGTGGATCAAATTCAACAAGTCATATTTTTACATCATATAAAAAACACATCTTTTATTTGGTTAATATTTGACACAGCGTTAGATATTTCGTTATGCTCGCAGCATTCACAGTTCATAATATAGCGACATTTTCTATAATACAGTTAAAACCCGTTTTGCGCGGGAAAAGATATGACTCGTTTATAAATAACGTTTCGTTGCCAAGAAATCGCAATACGCTTGATATTTTTGGACACAAATTTGAAATTCTTTTATTCCATACTAGCAGTGCCCGCGGTTTCGCGTGCCCTTGACTTGTCGCATATGACGGGATTCTACTACTTCCTGATGACCTAACATAATTTGTCGGCTAACTATAATTAGTTTATTTTATCGAAATTAATGCAATTAAAGCATTCAAATATACAGATTACAGACAGACAATTTTTTTTGATGTGTAACATATCAGTTTTCCGAATGAGGGTAATTTTATGAATAAAGCAAAAATGCGTTAAGGAAGTGAGAAAAGCGCGCGCTATTTGAATTACTATGATATGATTCTTTGGTAAGACCTGCAGTTGGCGCATATGTTGCAGCGTATTAGAGAGAGAAAGGGAGAACGAAAAAGAAGATGCAGTTGTCAACCGTCCTTTTATAAATACAGTGTGAAATGAATATGTTACAAATCATTGGCGATTACTGTAAGACTCGCTCTTTTTTTGTGAAAATACTATTTTCAAGCGTTCTTGAGGAACGCTTTTACAAACATACAGGCACATTTTCTGAAAATATGTTTTCAGTTCAGTATTGCGAAATATAAAAAAACAAAGTTACAGACAGACGCCCCATTACTAAAGAGCAGGGGCGTAGCTACCGCCGTATCTGCCGTATCAATTATACGGGGCCCCCGGGCCACGGGGGCCCCCAACGTGCGTAAGCAAAAATTAATAAAAACTTCCCTATTTTTTTTTATTTCAGAAATGACAAAAGTCAAAAAAATCATTTTCTTTTTTTCCCGCGTAAAGCGTGCGTTCAAAAGTTGGCAACACCCTACATCGGTTATCGCGGGCTGCGGGATTTCCCCGTTTAAGTCATTTACTTCAACGGGGGAAGGACCTCCAAACAAATTTTTATACGGGGCCCCGCCAAGGCACGCTACGCTTCTGAAAAAGAGCTCAGTATTTGTGATGGAAGTTTTAAAAATTCTTGTTAGGCGAGGTATGGAGACGTCTGACGTTGTCAGAGGATATAAAGGACAGATATATAGTAAAGTGATGGTGAGAGAAAAGGAAGAGGAGAGGCTGGAGAGGCGGGTAAAGCGGTGGAGAAGAGAGAAAGTGTGTTGAGGCAACAGGGGTCGTTTTACACAGAGAAAACTGACATCTCCCGCTACTGCTGTGACGTCATAGCGTTGTACGAGTTGTAATCAAACTAGCATCGTTAACGATTTCTGTATTTATCATGCGTCTAGTTATATAGCTGAAAGTATACTAGCATTTACCTGTTGACTTCGTCGCGTAAATGCCGATTTTAATAGGAACCTTATCTTAACGCTAGCGCGACCAAGTATCATTTAAATCGGTCCAGTGGTTTTCGAGTGATGCCGTTTAAACAGACAAAAGAATAGTAATTATGTAGGTACCCGCGTTAGAAGTAATTAGTGTATTTGCCATATGGCAACATACACTATTGGCGTCGGTCGGATGGCGGGACCTAGGGGTCGGACCAAAATTTCTCGACGTTTCATAACCTCCTAAACACTTTGCCACCATTTTTAAAAATGTTTATATATAGGTATATATATATATATATATATATATATATTATATATATATATATATATATATATATATATATATATATATATATATATATATATATATATATATATATAGGTATATATGTGTGCGGGCTATAACTTTCGAAGAAGTTAATTTATTTTAACGAAATTTGGCACACATGTTGGAATCCATCACCGCACGAAGCCTATTTAAAATGGGCCCAATCGGGCCATTTTAAGGGTTGTTTTTAGGGGTTGAAAAATGTTTTTGGGGCCCAAAATACCGAAAAAATTCTCCGAATCGTTTCAAAATTGAAATTTGACCCTTCGGTAGTAATTAAAAAGTGTCCCTAAAATTTTAATAAAATCGGCCCGACAGGACCGGACTTACAAATTTTATGAAAACACTAGATTGCAGATAGTGAATTATTTACTGAAAGTTGCATATAATTTGGTATAGAGGTTCGATTGATAATAATATTGCAATTAAGAAAAAAAATGTTATTTTAAGGGCTGTAATAAGGAGTAAAATTTTTTTTTACCCAAAAACCAACTTAAGTTCGCATAATAAAGCCACACTGCCTATATCAGCAAATACACTTTCACCCAAAAACCAACTTAAGTTCGTGTAATAAAGACACACTGCCTGTATAAGCAAATACACTATATTGTCGGCAGGGTTTTGGCACTGCGACCCGGGTTTTACCTCTTTGGAACGATTAAAAAATATTTTTTTTGCATGCAAATAATTTATTCAAATAAAATAATAAAAGGACTGGAATCAAATTAGCATAAATTAGAGATGGGAAAAACGGGTCTTTTTAGTGATCTGCATCTTTGCATCTGGATCCCGTATGTGAGCCGGCTCACTGAACCGGTTCAAAAAGAGCCGAGTTCTGAATATGTTACTGCAGTCTGCCACTGAGTTACCTAGTTCAGTCAATCATATCACGACCTGTATAGAATCAAGAATGCAAAGCCAAACATGTGATGCATGAGTCATTTGAGCTGACAGATGCATCAAAGCAAGAACTGATACGTAGGTGTAAAACGTGCTTCTGTGTGTTAAGTGTTTCACTGAGTTATGCGGATCCGTTGATCCGTCGGCTCAAAAAAAAGTGAGTCGGCTCTCACGGATCTTCTATCGGAGTCGGCTCTTTGAACCGGTCCAGATCTGAGTTACCCAACTCTAAAAGCCAATTCAGACTAGCCGTTCTCGGTTACGATTCACCGGTCCGGTTCGGTTTTCGATTAATCTAGGCTGCTCACACTATCCCGATTCGGTTCTACGATTATTCTCGGTGCGCATGCGCAATTTCGAAATATGATTTGACGTTTGATGTGTAGTTAAACGTCAACAAAAACAAGTAGCTAGTCACGTGACTCCAGCAAGCGTTCTCATTGGCTACGGTTGCGAACGGTCCGGTTGAAATTAGAGCTGAACCTAAACGCTCGAACCGAACCTCAATCGGCAACGACTACGCCCTGATTGGTCGAGCTCCCAACCGGATCGGTGAATCGTAACCGAGAACGGCTAGTCTGAATTGGCTTTAATGTTGGTTCAAAAGCGAACTGTTAGGTTTTGATTCCCTGCGAGTGGCATAAACGGCCGTATCTTTTGATTGCGTTGACTTAGAAGTTTGATTTTTTCACAGCTCCAAGAGATTGCAGACCTGAGTATTTAATATTAATTTCAACTTGATACCTCCACGCGTTCCTGAGAAAAAGGTATTGACAGACAGACGGACGGACAGACAGAGTATGTTTTCCTGCTTGCGTATCACACAAAATATCAGAAAAAAACACACAAGAAAATGAAAGTACAAATAATTTAGCTACTATATAAAGTAGGTAAATTGAATTAAATTTTTTAATTTTCAAATGGAGTACAACATGTAATAATAATAAGAGGTTTCCTGTCCAACGTGTTTAGGGTAAAATATTAAAATATGTAATAATACAAGTTTGTGTTTGGTGTATTTGTGAAGTGAAATTTACACTGAAAATTGTACGTTAGGTTTACCAAAAGTATCAGTTTGTTCTAGCGATTTTCAAATTCAGACAGCTGTCACGTGATCTACACTACTATACGTTCCCCTGCTCGAGAGTCGGGAGTGATAGTTAGAGTTGGGTAACTCAGATCTGAGCCGACTTCGATAGAAGATCCGTGAGAGCCGACTCACTTTTTTTTGAGCCGACGGATCAACGGATCTGCATAACTCAGTGAAACACTTAACACACAGAAGCACATTTTACACTTACGTATCAGTTCTCGCTTTGATGCATCTGTCAGCTCAAATGACTCATGCATCACATGTTTGGCTATGTATTCTTGATTCTATACAGGTCGTGATATGATTGACTGAACTAGGTAACTCAGTGGCAGACTTCAGAACTCGGCTCTTTTTGAACCGGTTCAGTGAGCCGGCTCACATACTGGATCCAGATGCAAAGATGCAGATCACTAAAAAGACCCGTTTTTACCGTCTTTAGTGCTAGTGTTTACACTTTTAGTTCGACACTGAAATACTAAGCCGGTCAGTGTATGTTACACTTAGTGTCAAAAGTGTTAACACTAGAGCACTATACCAAACATACCTTTTACACGAGTCGCTACTGACTATTTCGCAATTCCCGAAAAACTTCTAAAAATGAAAACCTGATCTTTAAAAAATGCACGCAGGCACTTAATATTTTTTTAATGGAAAGTAACGCTTATAGTGAAACGTGCAATTTCTTTTGCGGAAAAAATGAAGCATAAAGAAAAACGACGTCGTGACAAATAATGATATTCTGTAAGAACTTTCTTTGAATTCGATTTCTAAAAAACGTTGTGTTGTACATGTAATGTGAAAGGTAACATAGATACTGTGGAGACGACGAAACCCGTCAATATTTAGAAATGCGTACTCGAAACCGAGTACCGGTTTTTACTTGTCATTTGTTTCGAATAGTTTTATCAGACAACTGAAGGATGAAAAAAAACCGGCCAAGTGCGAGTCGGATTCGCGCACGAAGGGTTCCGCACCACTATCTATAAAAACGGCAAAAAAATCATGTCTGTTGTATGGGAGCTCCACTTAAATATTTATTTTATTCTGTTTTAGTATTTGTTGTTATAGCGGCAACAGAAATACATCATCTGTGAAAATTTCAACTGACTAATTATCACGGTTCATGAGATGCAGCCTGGTGACAGATCTTAGTAATAGGGTCCCGTTTTACCCTTTGGATACGGAACCCTAAAAATTATTGAAATAATAACATTAAGGTGTTTGTTTACCAGCTGTTCAATATAACATCTTTATTTTACGAGTAGTTGGTTGATTGTGTGTACGTTTCAGAAATCCCTAATGTTTATGAAAAATCGTTTGATGTTAGTGCTTCCAATTAAACTAGAATTATGTACCATTGTTCCCATGTGACTTTTAGCCAAGTTGTTACAGCTTATTTGATCTAAATAAACGATTTAAAATTAGAAAAAAACAAGAAAATTAGCATAAGTTTTGCGCAAATTTTTGTACAGAAAAAATTAAATTTGAAAAACACTATTGAGCAAGCCAAATTTGCCAATAATTTTCGCATAAGTTAGTAAAGGAAAAACTTCAAAATGTTTTATTGCCTTCTCGTAATTCGAAATCTCGTGACGTCCTGTAAAGGAATATTGATGAATATCACGTTTTTTGATTCAATTATTGACAAGACAACGAACGTTAACCAATCACCGACGAGTGCACGTACTGTGTCGGTAACTGGGATGTGGTAGGAGTGTTCTTTTCCCTCAAAACAACCAAAATATGCATTTGCGACGCTGTTTGTCACTAACTTCAGAACCTTTTAGAACCATGGCGCGTATAATACCTACACATTCAAGAATACTACATACTTCATAAAAATTTACTGTGTAGCTCGAAAACATCACCGGTTGTTACGACTATCGGTGTTTACGACCAAATATGAGTAGACCCTTCGATGTTGTTATAACAGATTTTGACAGTATACCGATTTTAAGTCTTCGAAAACGAGTCATCGAGTACCTGCCCTGTATCAAGTTGAGTAGGTACCTGTCGTCATCCATAATTGAAAGAAAAAAATTCAACGAAAATAATAACTATGAAACGGCTGTAGATCAACAATTATTTGATGACGATGCATAGGGAGGAAGCGGAAAAACAAAAGTTCAAGGACGTTAGGAGCTTGCTTGTTGTCATTTTTTCAAAAAAATATATAAACAAACATGTTATTCCAAACAAGACAAAATACCAGATATATCTTCTATTACTGAATGTGAAATGTAATACAAAATGAGCCACTTTTATTTTTGGAATTGATAATGATTCTAATGAGTACAAGCAAATATCTGTAAGCAGTTATTTGATAGGGGGGTATGCAAAAATATTTTTTACAATATCCTAACTAATATTATAAATGCGAATGTGAGTTTGTAACGCTTTCACGCCTAAACCGCTGAACAGATTTCGATAATATTTGACAAGGTGATAGATTGCATTCTAAAGAAGGACATAGGCTACCTTTTGTCGCAAAATAAAATAGGGGATGAATGTCACTGATAGATCATCAAAATATCTTCCGAAACTATTAGACCTCCAGACTTGAAATTTGGCAGACATGTTTCTTTTGTTGAGTAGAGATATTAAAATAGTCTTCTAAGGTGTGGAAAGGGGGGAAGTACAGGGGTATCAGTGATTAATACACTCTAATTTTTAAGATACAGTTTCTATGGACTGAAAATGTAGCTGTTAGGTCTTGATGAAGATTCCACTACTGTTGTTGTTGCCGTGTATCATTACAATCGCGGGCGGAGTCGCGGGGACCGGCTAGTTCTCTATAAAACAGCTGCTTTTCATGCCTGTATAGCGATAGTCAAGTGACTAATTTAACACTAGTGCTGTGAACTAAAACAATTCAATGCTATTTCAACCAATTCAACGCAGTAAATGTCAACATCGATCTGTCATTTAACATTTAAAAGAGAGAAAGGTAACAAATCAGGCGTAGTTTTCGTAATCAACTCAAATTGATTGCAAATAGTTACATATACAGCTGTCAAAAATATTAAAAATAGGATAACTCAAAATGATAGGCTATTTTATAGGAGGTATGTGCAAAAAATGTAGTACAGTAGAATCCGTTTATTATGACTCCGCCTATATTAACCAACCGCCTATTATGACGTAATTACACAACGAGGTTTGGTTTTCATATAAAATTATTTGTAACAAAGTCGGATATAATGACTTCGCTTACAGTGACATGTTTTAATAAATTTTGTCCGTCTATAGTGACCGACATGATTTTTTACACCTTCGGCAATGTTCGTTGATTCCCGACGACGTTCGGCACGTGGCTTGTGTTTGTTTTGAATCTCAGTGAGTAATTGATAGTTGAACGTCACGCATTGTTTTTAGTGATATCCTATGTAAAAAATGTCATCTCAACGTCGTAAAGCATTTACGATTGAGGAGAAAGGTGAATAATATGCAGATTAGAAAATGGAGAATCAAGCTCATCTCTCGCAGAGGAATTGGGCGTGGGTCATTCGACAATCTCAATGATTTTCAAAAACAAGAACCGGATTAAGCGATCGTTCAATTCAAATGTTTTGAAACCGAAGAGGCTTCGAAAATCGCCCAAGAAAATGTTGATCAAGCGTTAATTCAGTAGTTTAAAATCACGCGAAACAAAGGAATACCCGTCAGCGGCCCTATGCTACCTAAAAAAAGAAAGTTTTTTTTTCACAAAAATGGTTTGTATGACGTCCGCTTAGTATGACGTGTTTGTCAATTCCCTTCGATGTCATTATAAACGGATTCCACTGTATGTATCTCGAACGTAATGCTGTTACGACTCGTGTGACTATTAAAACTCGCTAATTCTGGTTTTTCCATATAATATCAAAACTCGTAGGTACATAATAACTGTATTTACGCAGTTCCGAATCTACGATTTTTTCGAACCGGGACAGATACTTGATAGTGGCGGCCCAACATTTTAGATAAATCGTTAAAAAAAACTCAAAAATATATAATGGGTGGCATTTTTTTGTGACCAGGAGAGGAGAATAAGAACCCTTTAATAATTTTTTTTAAAAATAATTTACTAATTGACTTTTTTTCTTTTTTGTCCTTGGTAATTAATATAAAATTGATTTGTCGGGAAAAAGGACTTTTTAAGTAAACACTTATTTGTTATTATAGCGACGTTTCGTTCCTTGCTTGATCTAAACATTTAATAGGTGTGTATAATTAATTTTGATATTTTATATTTCAATTGTAAATTTATAAATTGTATTTTAATAATTCAATTACAGTTATAAAGCTATGAAAAAGTTCCAAGCAAGGAACGAAACGTCGCTATAATAACAAATAAGTGTTTACTTAAAAAGTCCTTTTTCCCGACAAATCAATTTTATAATTTACTAATTTTCAAACATATTATATTATGATTTTGGCGCCCCCTGAAACTGCCGCATGGGGCAGGTGCTCCGTTTGCCCCCCCCCCCCTAGATCTGGGGCAGAGTTTACGTTCTAGAAACATAAACTACAATTTAACTTGTTTCAGACCACCTAATCAACTGGTGTTTCAAATAACGGTTTGTTTATTTTAGTGTATCGATTCCAGATTTCTTGTATTTCATTTTTCGAGTTTGTGCTTTTAATGTGAGAGATACTCCGGAAGGAAGAGTGAAGATACGCGTTTATTTTTAACTATATGCTGCTCGTTGTTGTTTTCCTTTAGTCTTCGGAGCAAGCAATTAAACTAAAAACATCGTTTCACTCAGGGGAAAATGAAACAACCAATTTAAAAAGAAAACATTCAAAACAAAAAACATTTTCCAGTACCTGCGTTGATTACATATATAGTCGGCTCCACGATTTCATATTATCACTAGCGGTTTGCCCGTGACTTCGTCCCCTGGTTAAATTCTTTATTATGTATAAAATCCACTCCCACTCTGGGTAGTGTATTCAAAAGATCGTCGAATATGTATTTCTTTTTTAACTTAAGTAATTTCAGAGATACAGCGTATCCTTTATGAAGGTTTCCATCGCCCTGTTTACCCCCATAAAGGGCTATTTTTGCGATTAAATGTAGCCTAGAGCACTCCTGGCATAATTCATTACCTGTCTGTGAAATCTCATCACAATCGGCTCCGCCGTTTCAAAGATTAGTCCGAACAGACAGAAAAAACCGACTGAAAACTGAAAATTCGTTCTAGGAATCTTTAAAACTGTACAATTACAGACTATATTACGATTTTATTTATTTGTATTCAAGGGCGTACCCAGCGAGGGGCAGGGGGAGCAGCTGCCTCCCCCTGGAAGCAAAAAATAAGTCGTTATTAAATTTGGTTGCTGGAATTTTTACAATTCTTGAAATAACTTTACTTCTACAAATCCAAGAAAAATGATACTAGTATAACACATGTAACTAGAATAATTTTTTTTTCAAGCAAATAATTGTAATAACTTAGTTGATAAAGCACTGCTATAATTATACATAATTTTCTTAATATTTTGGTTTCATTCACCTTTTCCATGATAAAATGTTACAACCTGAACGACCATGGCTTGCCCCCCCCCCCCCTAGTTTTGATTCTAGGTACGTCCTTGTTTGTATTACTTGAAATAACTTCTGTAAAATTCATTAAAAAAATAACTCTCGCAGTATGTGGACTTTGTAATCCATTGACTGTATCAATCATTACTTCTGTAAAGAGTGCTGCCGCGTTAAGGAACTTCGTTCCAAATAATATACAAATGTTCCCATTGCGAAGGTGTTCTTGGAAAGAGTTGACTGTAATAAAGTTTAGTGCGTATATCAAATCGAAACCATTCAATATATTTACTTGTTAGTTGAAGAGAACTAATCAATTCCATCTATTTGATTTCTCAGAACGAATTCTCTTCAGAAGGCCTATATATATTGGAATTTCAGATTTACTTACTTAATTATTATTGGTGCTATATGGATTCATTCAGTCAGTAATAATACATTCTTGAACATTTATTAAGTCACTACGCTCTGCTATTGCAGGATTTACATGTTATTCTGTCGGATTTTTAATTTTTAACCGACTTTCGATGTTAATTATTTATTTATTTATTTAATTAAATAACATTCTACAGGCATAGCCCAATTACTCGGTGCAGGTAAATAAAACGATTGGTGCTTCCGGCTATTAAATTTAGGAATATGGAAAGGCAATATGTTAAGAAAATCTTGGTTATCAATTTGATTTTGTAATAATTTGAATAAGAATAGACAGAGAGCAAAATTTCTGCGACCTTTAAGCGATGTACAAGAGTGAATTTGTAGCAGGTCATTATAACTCTTATATTTAAGATAAATACCAGTCATTTTAAATGTTAAAAATCTAAGAAACTTACACTGTACACGTTCAATATTGTATATGGTGACATTGTAATGGGGATCCCAAATCAAACTGGCATATTCTATCTTAGATTTGACATACGTATTGAAAAGTCTAATTAGGGTCAAGGGCGTACCCAGCAAGGGGCAGGGGGGGCAGCCGCCCCCTCCTGGAAGCAAAAAATAAGTCGTTATTAAATTTTGTTGCTGGACTTTTTACAATTCTTGAAATAACTTTACTTCTACAAATCCAAGAAAAATGATACTAGTATAAGACATGTAACTAGAATAATTTTTTTTTCAAGCAAATAATTGTAATAACTTAGTTGATAAAGCACTGCTATAATTATGCATAATTTTCTTAATATTTTGGTTTCATTCACCTTTTCCATGATAAAATGTTACAACCTGAACGACCATGGCTTGCCCCCCCCTCCTTAGTTTTGATCCTGGGTACGCCCTTGTTTGTATTACTTGAAATAACTTCTGTAAAATTCATTAAAAAAATAACTCTCGCAGTATGTGGACTTTGTAATCCATTGACTGTATCAATCATTACTTCTGTAAAGAGTGCTGCCGCGTTAAGGAACTTCGTTCCAAATAATATACAAATGTTCCCATTGCGAAGGTGTTCTTGGAAAGAGTTGACTGTAATAAAGTTTAGTGCGTATATCAAATCGAAACCTTTCAATATATTTACTTGTTAGTTGAAGAGAACTAATCAATTCCATCTATTTGATTTCTCAGAACGAATTCTCTTCAGAAGGCCTATATATATTGGAAATTCAGATTTACTTACTTAATTATTATTGGTGCTATATGGATTCATTCAGTCAGTAATAATACATTCTTGAACATTTATTAAGTCACTACGCTCTGCTATTGCAGGATTTACATGTTATTCTGTCGGCTTTTTAATTTTTAACCGACTTAAAAACAAGGTTGTGAATTCGATGTTAATTATTTAAAAAACCCGGGTCGCAGTGCCAAAACCCTGCCGACAATATAGTGTATTTGCTAATACCGGTATTGTGGCTTTATTAAATGAAATTAAATTTGTTTTTGGACAAAACAAAAAAAAATTGAACCCCTTAATACACCCCTTACAATAATAATTTTATAGATGAAATATTGTTATCAATCCAACATCTGCACCAAATTAAATACGACCTTCAGTAAGTAAATTCGTATACGCAAACTAGTGTTTTCATAAAATTTGTAAGTCCGGTCCTGTCGAGCCGATTTGATTATAATTTTAGGAGCACTTTTTAATTGCTACTAAAGGGTTAAATTTCAATTTTGAAACGATTCTGAGAATTTTTTCGGTATTTTTGGGCCCAAAAACTTTTTTCAACCCCTAAAAACTACCCTTAAAATGACCCGATTGGGCCCATTTTAAATAGGCTTCGTGCGGTGATGGACTCCAACATGTATGCCAAATTTCGTTAAAATGAATTTCGAAAGTTATTGCCCGCATCTTTGGACATACTGAACCTAGCGTCGGATTTAAATTTTTGGTATCCTAGGTGTTTAACATTAATTTTGATACAGTATTAAGAGAAATATTTCATACCGACAAAAACCACCTTTGAGAAATAATATACATATATACCGATTTGGATACCTACCAAACTATTCGATGACGACGACAAAAAGTTTCCATTTTTTATGTTGATTGGTGAAGTGCAAGCAATGGCGCGTTCTTTCGCAACTCGGGCCCACGATTCGAGTCTTTTATGTGTGACCCAACAGCTAGCGGGGCCCAGTATACTAGACCCGCCACCACCACCACCGTCAGCTGGTGCACTGGTGCTGCTGGCAGAACCACTACTGTCGACACCAGACATGGCGACCGATTAAAACTACTTATATAGCGTCACACATTTGTTGTTTTTTTTTAATTACGGATAATTCGATTTTTTTAGTACACTTCTGTTTATAAATTCGTCAACGTTCACAGATGTTAATATTTTTTAATAAACGGCTTTATTTAACATCACGTTCCGTATATTAGTTTTTAGAAAATTAAGATCTGAAAGCACGGCGGTTAATATTGTTTTGTTTTTTTTTTTTTAATACGATTTTGTAGAGAAAACAGGAATAATTGTATAGAGACCTCGTGAATTTTGTGTGATTATTTTAATAGAGATAAAAACTTTCTAATTGAAAAAACTTTTTTCGACATATCAATATTAAGGTAGTTGTCGTGGTACAATATTGTCAAAAAGTTATAGATTATACGCGCCACAAAAGTATACTAGCTTGTAGCTAAGTGATCCATCATTTGTACGCAAGACTGTATCCGTGGAAACGTAACCCATACAGTATTCATATGCATGTATACTTTTCTATAAATTGTTGAACTTTAAACCGTTATTTATAAATAATTAGACAGTCAAAAATTTTTTCTTATTTTTTTTAAACTCATAACAAATGCATTGAAAGACTCAGTTTTTGGAAAGTTTCTGACAGTTAGTTCTTTTTTTATAAATAAGAAACTGGTTCAGAACTACAGAGATCGTATACAATCAATGTTAATTATCCAATTTTAATTGAATTTATCTCGGATTATATACGGTCGATCGACTTCAAATTTTCAGGGTAATTGTATTATCATGTCCTTAAGTATACAAAAATTAAAAATTTTCTGATGGTGTGCCTTAACCACGACAACTACCTTAATAACTGTTTCATTTTTCTTCTCAGCATTTGTAATATACTTTGCACAGACGGTAATGATATAAGAAAAATCGGCCAAGTGCGAGTCAAAATCGCGAGAAGAGGGTTCCGTACTATTCCGTTTTCCGTGAGTACTTTAAGACTTAAAATTTTCGTTTAGGAGCAAAGGCCCCTCCCCTTTGCTCCAAAACTACTGAGTCTAAGATTTTGAAACAAATAGGGAATGTCGGGTCCATAGCTCACCTAAATGAAAGCTGTTCATTTATTTTCGTAAATAACTTTAAAACTATTTATTTTAAAATTATGAAAAAATATACTTGAGTCCCTTACTAGAAGTCCTTTCATTTAATATGTTGCATGGTATTTTCAAATTTTTAGTTATGCCTTTTAGCCGCCATATTGGATAACGTCACACAGTTTACTGTATACATTCTACTTGTCATTTGATACCCATATCAAGGGGGTTGTAAAAAAATAAATGATCCGGCATTTTGCGACGGCCGCCATTTTGGATTTGGAAGGTTGGATGTGGAGGTTGAAAAAGGAAGTCCGCCATTTTGTGGTGGCAGCCATATTAGATCTAACATAATATCCAATGTACTATATTGTATTGTCTTCAGAACCAAAGGTGTGTGCAAAATTTCAGCTCAATCGGAAACCGGGAAGCAGGTTAAATTTAACTTACAAGATTCGATTTTAGACAGACAGACAGACACCGGCACAGGTGAAATTAAATAAAAACTTGTAAAAAAAACATATATTTTGTTGATATCTCCATGAGTTCATCTGGATGAGATGACCTCATGGAAAAACAACAAAGATTCGAAACCATAGGTGGGCATTAACTCGTTAATCCGTTAATCGTTAATTAACGAAGTTAACAAAGTGCTTAACGATTTAACTGTTCAGTTAACTTTAAAAAATGTTAACGGACACATTAACTTCCGTTAACTTGCCATAAGTCCGTTCAATCGTTAATTAAGTACCTACAATTCACAAGGACACTTCAATATATTGTTGTTTATGAAGGGGAATATGCACCTTATGTCAGACTAGCTGTATTTTGAGTTGAACATTTATTATTAAAAACTCTAATGATACACCCTTCTTTTACTAATATTTCATGACCTGCCTAAACTTCCATAGCCCGTATTAACATTAAATATAAAATAGAATTTCTATCGCGAGTTAACGATTTACGATTCGTTAATAGTTAACCTGCAAGATTAACGGCTTAACGATTAACGAAGTTAACTTTTTTAGTAACGGATTAACGATTAACGAAGTTAAGTATTTGATTAACGGTGCCCAGCTATGTTCGAAACTACAACTTGCCTGACGAAGTAGAAAAATAATCTGCGAAACATTACAAATTTGACATTTAGTATTCGTTTTATTTAAGTCCAAGTTCCCACTGCCCTTACCAATCAAATGTTGAAAGTTTGTGACCTTCAAAAAATTAAGTGACAGTCAGTGGATATGGCTCTTTGTTTAAATGTTTGAACTATAGAATATAACGATCGATAGAAAAATATTTACCAACAATTTTATGTCAACGTGTTCGTTTAAACAAACAAATCAAATATAAATATATTTATACATTGACAGATCAAATAAACGATATTTAATAAATATCCGAAGGTTGCTTATTATATTTTTGTCCGATGAAATACAAGTTAAGTTTTCAAAGGTATTTTTTCCGACCTACTTAACAAATGAGCAATGTATTATCGTTTGATGATTATTTGTTCCAGTTATTCGATCAATGTATGTATGTCAATATCGATTATCAAGTATCGTTTAATTATTATAATTGATTCCTACAGATTTGTTTTTGCCTACCCAATTAATTTTATTACGTAATGTTTGACCTACGCAGAAATTCTTCCTCGAAATCAAATGATAAACACATTTTCATTTAATAGTATATTACTCTACAAGGGCCATGTGGTCTATATTATTTTTCTTTATACCGGGTCGAAATTACGTACTTTCGTATCAGTGTGCACGAGAACATTGTTTCGGCCCGCTGATGGCATGCGAGTAATTCCAGCGGTGCATAAATGTTAGGTTTTCTGGCATTCTGCCTTAAAATCGAAACCGAATGCACGTACTTTTGACCGGATATACAGAAAAATAACATTCTTTCAATAAAGTAGGGCCAAAGCGGCATATAAGCGAAGTATCACTCCCTCATTACGAAATCTCAGAAGCTATAAAGCCTACAAACTTGAAATTTGGAATAAAAATAAAAGAATAGAGACTTCTTACCGCAACAGATTTATTTAGTGGATGTACATTTCGAGAGTTAAGCTCCCATCTTCAGCAAAACACTAAACTTTTTGCTGAAGATGGGAGCTTAGCTCTCGAAATGTACATCCACTGAATAAATCTGTTGTGGTAAGAAGTCTCTATTCTTTTATTTTTATTGTTCCAACCACAGTGCTCTTAGTATTTATATTGAAATTTGAACAGTAGGTTTCTTTTGTGACGTAAACACCCACTAAGAATGGATTTTTCGAAATTCGAAAGAGTCAACTGGGGGTGTTTCATATAGCACGAATCGTTAAAATGAGGGATACGAACTCTTCATTAAAAAGAAACAAATACACGTTCAATCGTTTTATTTTACTGGCGTTTAAAAAAAAATTGAGTTGTTCCTCGATCAGCTATTTAGAAAATTAATGTATAATTATTTTAATACACTAAATATGCAGTATGCGTTGCGTTCAATTTATTGTTACTGTAAGGCCCCCCAACAACGAGGGTTATTTGAGCCTAGTGCCAAATCATATATCCAGTTCATTAATTTATATAATAATAAATAGCTAGCGGACCCGTGCGAATACTTCTCACCGCTAGTGGTTAGTTACGTAATATAATAGGGTGGAAATAAATTTTATTTTATTCTATTCAGAAACTTAAGCGCCACTACCACTAATAGTACCGAAAAATGTTAAAATAAACAGACTGCCACCAGATGGCGGCATTTGTTTTTTCTGAATATTATTTTCTTTAATGAAATTGTTAAAATTTTTAAACTGTATTGTTTTAATACAAACTTTAATTTTAAGATATTAACTTATTTTTCGTCATTAGAAAGAAAAATAATCTTCAAAATGGTGTATCAAACATTAATTTTGATACAGTATTACGGCTGTCGGAACGCTCTGAATTTAAGTCAAAAACAGGGCTTCGACTGAAAGCTGACAGTAGACTTATTCGTCAACATTTTGGAAACATTCTTTTTCTATAAGGAAGATAAATGACAAATGTAGGTCTCTAATAGACTATTTTTGTAATTTATGGACGATTTACTAGAAAAAAGTTGATATTAATTGTGCCAAAAAACACCCGTTTTCAATGTCACTCTACGACCTTATTCGTACTTATTTCACAAAATTGTTCCATCACAAACCTAAAGTGACTCTTCCTTTTTCGGAAAAGTTTTTTAAATCTTCAAAATATTTACAAAATTTAGAGTAATAAATTGACAGCGACACCCTTGCAACAGCATTTTTTAGCCTCGTAGTGTGGCTTAAATTCAGAGCGTTCCGACAGCCTTAAGGAAGATATTTTATATCGACATAAAATACCTTTGAGAAATAATATACAGTGTAAACTCCATGTAACGTCACACGATTTAACGTCAAACTCCCTAAAACGTCGAAATTACTCGACTTTGGTTGGTTTGCCTTGTTGTCCATACAATGATACACTCTATGTAACAACACCCCACTCTAAATAACGATCATATATCATTATAAAGCAAGTAATTTGGCAAAATACATAAAAAAATACAGTAAACTCCATGTAACGTCACTCTATTTAACGTCAAACTCCCTAAAACGTCGAAATTACTCGACTTTGGTTGGTTTGCCTTGTCCATACAATGATACACTCTATGTAACAACATCCCACTCTAAATAACAACCATATGTCATTATAAAGCAAGTAATTTCGACAACTTCTAAAGCACTTACTGTTTGTAGGTACTTTCTAAGTTGCCGAAATTGTTTAGAACTGCAGCTTTATTATCTAGTCCGTATTTTTGTTTATGTCAATAGTAATGTTTATAAATTTTATGCGTTATTATTAAATAATGCTATAATAGTAAAATAATATTGATTTTTCGTTCTCTCCATATAACGACAACTCTCTATAACGCCAGAAAATGAGCAGTTCCTTCAGCGTCGCTATATAGAGTTTACACTGATAATATGCAGAAACGCCATAATTATATGCAATGATATCGCTCAGTTATTTTCGAGTCAAATCCATTGTTTATTTATTTTAATTCGAGTGCAGCAGAATTAAATTCGAGCGTTAACCGTGAGATAGTAAATTAGAAACTATATAGATACCGAGCAACCACGTTTGTAGTTCCTTTTAATATGCAAATGCGCACAACAAGGAGAGCAGACTGTGTTTACGTTCACAGATTCAGCGAACATTTATAGCGTAGTACGCAGCGTTTTTTTCAAAGCGCGGTTCACAAGGTAAAAAAATTACTACAAGTTGTTGACGACACTATTTGAAATTTAGTCATGTTTTTCGTGAAACTATGCAGCCTCCAAACGCAGAAGGAGAACACACGCTACGGATGGGCAGTCAACTGGAAAAACACGAGCGTTACGTCACGCGGCGTGACGATTTCATGAAACAAATGCGCACAGACCAAATTTGTGTTCAGATCATAGTTTAGACAAGGAAAGGAACAGAGCACTTTATAACATACTTCAGGCTGTCCGAACGCTCTGAATTTAATCCAAAAATAGTACTTCGGCTGATAGCTGATTGTAGACTTATTCGTCAACATTTTGCAAAAAAATTTTCTCTATAAGGAAGATAAAGAACAAATCTAGGTCTCTAGTGGACTACTTTTGCAATTTATGTACGATTTACTAGAGAAAAGTTGGCATTAATTGTGTCAAAAAACACACGTTTTCAATGTCACACTACGACCTTATTCGTTCCATCACAGACCTAAAAGTTTTTTAAATCTTCATAATATTTCCAAAATTTAGAGTAATCAACTCACAGTGGCATACTTGCAACAGCAGTTTTTTAGTGTGGCTTAAATTCAAAGTGTTCCGACAGCCTTAAAGAAAGCACGTTATGTGGCCGAGCGGTTTAGTTCGTAGCTTTGTTTACATTGAAAATACATGGTGACTACTTGAACCCCTGACAACGCCAGTGTTGTGTTTTTTTTGTACTAATGACAATTTTTTTATATTTCTTTTTAACAAATAAAAAATATTGGAATAAATCAGTTCTAATTGTATTTCTTATTAATAAATAAAAAAAAAAATAATTTTGTTGTTTTTTTGTGCAAATGTAAATTTTAAACATTAATACAAAATACGTATTAAGGAGCATAGCTTCCGTCATGCGTCCACGAACTGACGTATCTTTTTTTACCTATATAGATATTGTACGACAATAATAACATAAAATTCGCAAACTTTTTACAAAAATACTTTCAAAACAACCACAGTCAAAGCTCTCTATAACAAAAAAAAGTAAAGTAAATATTAGTTCATAGAACTTTGTTGGTTTTTCGTACAAACCTCCTTATAGCGAAAACATGAATTTCGGTATCCAGAGTATTGACTTTATTTGACAATTCGCAAATTAATAGTATTCTTCAATGCAATCAAATAGCTAGTCTAGATTAAAAAACGTGACCCGTAAAAAAGAATAAGTGCAATTGTAGATTTGGAGAGAAGGGGATTTTAGTCCCATGACCTCCTTGTATCACTTCCTATTAGACTTGGCAGTAATCTAATGATTCAGTCCTTCGAATAATTTTTAATAGTAATACGTGAATGAATTAATGTTTCAAATCTCGTATGAATTTTGCTCTCAGTTTCGATTGTCAGCCTTGAGAGAATCACCTGCATACAGTGCTTCATAGAACAGACGCAGATAAAAGACGTAATTAATCGTATTCAATACTGTGCAATATCTCGAGTGAAAAAACAATTCATTCGATTTGTTTATGCATTCGATATGATCGTTGTAACGAATGAATTTAGCTCTCGTTTTCGATTATGAGACTTGAGAGAGAGTCAACTGCATGCAGTGCTTCATAGAACAGAGGCGGATAAAATACGTAAGCAATCATATTCAGTACTGTGCAATATGTCGAGTGAAAACACAATTCATTCGATATGTCTATGCATTCGATATGATCGTTATAACGAATGAATTTAGCTCTCGTTTTCGATTATGAGACTTGAGAGAGAGAGAGAGTCAACTGCATGCAGTGCTTCATAGAACAGAGGCGGATAAAAGACGTAATTAATCGTATTCAATACTGTGCAATATCTCGACTGAAAAAACAATTCATTCGATTTGTTTATGCATTCGATATGATTGTTGTAAAGAATGAATTTAGCTCTCGTTTTCGATTATGAGACTTGAGAGAGAGTCAACTGCATCCAGTGCTTCATAGAACAGAGGCGGATAAAAGACGTAAGCAATCATATTCAATACTGTGAAATGCACTGAGTATGCCTGCTGATGAGACTCTAAGAAACACACAGTGTTTCACAAAGTAAAAAAAGAGCGTAGTATAATAATTTATTACTGGTAATTGTATTTTACGGCGTAACTTGTAGATATAAAAATCATTGGAAGTATTTTGAATGAACTCTTGAATAATTCGATTATTTTCACTCGAAATATCCCATCACTACTTCATACGGGCCCGCCTTACGTACGAAAAAAGCAATGTAGGTATATGTTTACAAGGTTCTGTTTATTTTTAATTTAAAATTGAAAACAAGTCATTGTGCAAAATTAGTAACACCGTACACTAATATTTCACGTAGCTCGATAGATATTAAAAAAAAAAATATATATATATATATATATATATATATATATATATATATATATATACCTAAAGATTACTAAATTAATAACATTAAAAAATTAATGATATTGTTATTTTCTCTGTTGGTTTTTAAGCAGATTTGTGGAGTGTTTATCATACTTATATTATACTTAAAAATAAATACCATTTTTTGTCCAAATATGTTGTTTAATATAATTAATTAAAACACGATTTTTTAAAATTCGATCACAAAAGAAAATATGAACACCGAAATACAAACGAGCTCCATTAAAAATAAAATTACCACAGCATTTTGAGCATTACCACTATGATATAATGTAATTTAGAAATGATGCAATTTATAACAACAAAAATTATTATTAAACATCAAGCAGAAATAATGATTTTATTGCAACCGTGATATTAAAATTTGCATTCACATTTAGAATGATGATTAAAAAAGTCATTGCGAATTATAATGTTTATATTACGCCACTAAAAATTATGTTAAACAAAAATACCACTAAAATGTATTCAATAAAAGATTATTATTAAGAAAAACTATTCATTTTTATAACGGTGTAGCGGAGAGCGACCCTGTGAGGTAGGCAATTCAAACATTACTGGTTGTATGGAAGCCAGGCGCTTTGCCCCTCTCCATAGTCATTCTGCGCGCTGCATGAGCTTTCAGCCAGCTGTCTCTGCCGAGCCAAACTCACAGGGGCTCAACAGGTTGAGGTTATAGGACACGATCGAATAAATAAACCTAGGAACGTACATTACTATGTCGACGTAGCAAAGCAAACTGCCACAATGGCACAAAATTTTTACTAAAGCCGCGTCCATACTACAGTAGAATCTCGATAAATTAAAATCCAAGGGAAACTTAAAAAATTTAAGTTATCGAGTTTTTTACTTATCGAGAATTGTAGTTAGGTTGTCAGAGTAAAATTTTTATCTTACCGAGGTTTGTGGATTTTATAGAGGATGTATTTAATTCAATAGAGGTGACATAAATTTTTTATCTATTCATTTAGAATTAATTATTTTATATTTATTTATTTATTTAAACAATCAATAATATTAAAACAAAAAAATCAGTAAAGCGATTTAGTGGAAGACTAAAGTGAAAATCAATTAAGTTCTTGGCAAAACCTTTTGTTTGGATACTTATTCATGATGACTCAGTGATAATACTTTACTTATGGAGGTCACCAAAATATTATTTTAAGTTATCGAGGCCGATGTTCAGAATATTTGTTTAAGTTACCGAGATTTTCAGATTTATGTAATGAAGGTTTTGCGCTTTCAGGGGAAGGGAATTCAAAAAAATTTTAACATACAGAGGTTTTTAACTTATCGAGGTTCTACTGTACATACTTGTATACCAACGTTTCCCGAAGTGTGGGTCGCGACCCGACACCGGGTCGAAGAAAAATTTTGCCGGGTCGCGAAAAAAAATTGTAAATTTTTTAGTACGAAATAAGCAAACAAATAACTTAATTTCTATTAAAAAATAAAAATTGTTTTGTAAATAAATCTTTTTTTATAAGGTAAAACCTTGTTCCGGGTGGCGGTCAAAAAAATTTGGGAAACGGTGTCGTATGCCAATAGGGTCATAGATTGACTCATGCCACGGTTTTAAATGGCCCGTGCTATATTTTAACCATTTCCCGAAACAAAATAAAAAATATAAAAAAATAGAAATAAAATGCACACATGTAACTACATAAACTTAAGGTAGTTGCGTTTTCTTAGGATTTTTTTCAAAATAGCTCTGAATCGAAAGGTGCAAAATTGAAATATATGACCTACTGTCTATATAGTCTATATATATAAAATTAGAATAATTTATCCCACGCTGTTAAATTTAAAAATAAAATTATATATAATAGAAAACAGTATCACGGGTAATTGGAATAATGAAAATAAATCAATTTAAACACTCATTGATTGCAACGTTTCGTCTTTTTTATTAAAACTTTTCAGGCTCTCAATATGCTTGAACGATAGTTAAACTATGATATAATATACAATTTGGCATTACAAAAACAATTATTAAAAATTGAAAAATTGTAGAAAATAGTATGTTCTTTTTTTATTTTTTTATTATTATTATTACACCCGTGATCCTGTTTTCTATTATAAAACATATATCTGGAATTGAACTTTGAAGATGAATTATATATAATATTGACCCACACGGGAAATAGGTGTGCCATCGCTGAAATAGGGTATTTGACACGAGGAAGAAAAAAATATGTAAATGTATCGTATAAGAAATTAGAATTTCGATGCCAGCCATTTCGATTTTAATTGCGAATAGTAGATTGTTTATGTAGGATGATAATCGGATGCTCATTTTTACCCTACTAACTCCTGACCCCGCACCCGTCCCTCTCAGTGCAATATACTGTGGACACCCTAAATCAGGGATTCCCAAAGAACGGCCCGCGGGCCAAATGCGGCCCGCAAAGCCTGTGAATTCGGCCCGCAATATTGATACGATATATTATATTTTCGATAAAAAAAGCTCCTCTCAGTGGAATATACTGTAAACACCCTAGATCAGGGATTCCCAAAGAACGGCCCGCGGGCCAAATGCGGCCCGCAAAGCCTGTGAATTCGGCCCGCAATATCGATACGATATATTATATTTTTGTTAAAAAACAAATAAATAAATAGTAAAATAAATAATAAATATTACAAATAAGATACAATAATATATTTTAATATTTTTAAAAAATTCTTACAGAACTTTAACCATAAGCGTTTCTATTAATAAAATATTGATTAGTTTATATTTAGATTAAATTTAGTATAGGTACTAATAAAAAAAAAAAGAAATAGTGAAATATATTTAAAACAAAAAAATCGTGGTTATTGTTTTGATTTTATTCCGGTTTTTTTTGGCCCGCCTAAGAAAAACTTTGAAAACCCCTGCCCTTGATCGTCTTAGTTCAGCCTCCACCCCACACGAAGTATTTAGATAAGATTCTTCACACAACGGAGAAGCTTCTTCCTTAAATATTCACATGTTCACAACTGGCAGTAGGTGATAGATGACCAGATTATACTTATAGTGAATCGATTCCCTTTAAGGATACGTTAATATAAACAAGCGTTTCAAGACGCATGAATGATATGCCGCAATACACCAAAAACCCGGGTCGCAGTGCCAAAACCCTGCCGACAATATAGTGTATTTGCTAATACAGGCAGTGTGGCTTTATTATGCGAATTTTACTTGGTTTTTGGGCAAAATAAAAAATTTTACTCCTTAATACACCCCTTAAAATAACATATTTTTTCATAATTGCAATATTATTATCAGTCGAACCTCAATACCAAGTTATATACACCTTTCAATAAATATTTCACTATCTGCAAATTAGTCATATTCATAAAATTTTTAAATCCGGTCCTGTAGGGCCGATTTTATTAAAATTTTGGGGGCACTTTTTAATTGCTACTAAAGGGTTAAATTTCAATTTTGAAACGATTCTGAGATTTTTTTCGGTATTTTGGGGCCCAAAAACTTTTTTCAACCCCTAAAAGCCACCCTTAAATTGATCCGATTAAGCCCATTTTAAATAGGCTTCGTGCGGTGATAGATTCCAACATAAGTGCCAAATTTCGGTAAAATGAATTAGCTCCTTCGAAAGTTATAGCCCGCACACATATATATATACCTATATATATATATATATATATACATATATATATAAACATTTTTAAAAATGGTGCCAAAGTGCTTAGGAGGTTATGAAACGTCGAGAAATTTTTGTCCGACCCCTAGGTCCTGCCATTCGACCGACGCCAATAGTGTATGTTGCCATATGGCAAATACACTAATAAGCTACTATAGTCCATCCTGAATAAGTGTAGAGTAACAAATCATTGTTTTTGACGGATTGCAATAGTACCATAGAGCAGGTTCTATACTCCTATACAGCCTCCTTTCTCTTATTAAGTCTGTCCTTATCTCTGGAATTTGTCAAAAATACTAGTCTACTACGTTTACACTATTTCAAAATTGACTATCTACAAAATTGACATTTCTACCTGTTTAACGGCATACTATGCATACGTTTATCCACTGCTCAACTACGGTATTCTGTGTAGGGGTAAATCCACCGCTATCACAAGCGCGTTCATATTGCAAAAAAAAATATTAAGAATTATATTCCATCTTAAGTTTGCTGAGTCATGTAAGCCAGCTTTCGTTAGGAACAGAATCTTGACAATATATGCAATTTACATACTAAGGTCTGTTTGCTTTCTTTTTAAAAACAAGCATTTATTTTATCAACATTTGTCGGATCATGATTATAATACACGGGGACGTCTTAATCACGGTGTACCGGGGCACCGTCTCACCCTGTATGCCAAAGGACCTCGTTACTCTGCTATGAAATTTTACGAAAGTCTTCCACCTGTGGTTACGAACGTGGAAAGCTACAATCTATTTAAAAAAAAAAGTTACAGAGTATTTATTAGAAAAATGCCCGTATGACCTTTCCTGTATTTAATTATTGAACTATGTAATTTACTGACGCTTTCTTTGTCATAATGGCAATCTTGAATAAAGAATTATTATTATTAATAATATTGACTCTACCAACAGTAATAGAATATTAAACAAAATGAAATTACTTGCAATTACTGTTCATTTTAATTTTTTATTTATAAATAAAAAATTAATTTGAACAGTAATTGCAAGTAATTTCATTTTGTTTAATTATTATTATTATTATTATTATTATCTATACATATCATAAATGCGAATGTGAGTCGGGACGTTTGTTACCTTATCACGTAAAAACGGCTGAAGGGATTTGGATGAAATTTGGCACACAGATAGTTTATTGCCTGGATTAAATAATAGGATAGGAAAAACGTTGTTGCAGCCGTGTTTCATTACAATCGCGGGCGGAGCCGCGGGGAGCGGCTATTAATAATTAATAGCCCAATTTATTATTATTATAAATTCGAGCGAACGAACGGAGTGAGTGAGTAATGAAACAATTAATTATAAATTCGAGCGAACGAACGGAGTGAGTGGTAATGAAACAACTAATTATAAATTCGAGTGAACGAAAGAACAGAGTGAGTGAGTAATGAAACAATCCTAACTATTAAAATCGCGGGCGGAGCCGCGAGGAGCGGCTAGTAATAAATAAAGTATTAAGCTAGTGACGACCGCGGTATAAGAAAGAATGGTAGTGTATCTTAGATTCTTTTAAACATTGAAGGGCTGAAGCTCTGATTGGGCGAGTACATGGAAAGGCCGCTGAGTAGCGCTGCGAGCACACCAGCTTTTATGTTTGAATAGTGATGAATTGACACTTCTAAAGTATAAGGACACCAATTATAAGAAGATTCTGGGTATACTGCTTCCTGAGCTCAAAAAAAGCGCCATGATATTTTGTCCGCTTCTCAAGCTCCTTCGCGACAATGTTCGTTTCAGCAGGAGCTCAGAACTGACATACAAAGTTCCCAGAAAAACTCACAAGAAACTCAATTAATAATAATAGTTTTTCTTGAAAAAGCCACGCTATTTATGCATAACACTTAGATGTGAAAATGCGTTTCCAGAAATTTTGTCTGGCTGTGATTGTGATCGATTTTTTCCTATAAAAATGGCAAAAGAAATTTGTTAATTTAGCAAGAACTGTCCCAGTTCTCACAAAGAATTCAAACTTATATTGAGCTTCAATTTAATGATTGTGCCGTGTGACGTATCAAATGAAAGGGCTTGTAGTAAGGGTCTCAAATATATGTATATATATTTTTATAATTTTAAAATAAATAGTTTAAAAGTTATTTGAGAACATAGATGAAAATTGACCATCCCCAGCCCCTTATCTCCGAAAATATCGAGCCTAAAATTTTGAAAAAAATAGCGAATGTCGGGTATCATCTATAGTTTACAGGAAAACCTAAACGAAAATCTTAAGTCTTAAAGTACTCACGGAAAACGGAATAATACGGAATCCTCTTCTCGCGAGTTCGACTCGAAATCAGTTCAGTTTATTTTAAATTATTTTTTTCTGCATGGTCAGTACAAAGAATGGCAGAATTTATTGCGATTTCATTTATAAATGTCACGTTGAAAGAATTAAATAAGCATGTCTGGAAATAGCATTTGAAATTGTCCACCCACGAAATACAAAATCCAGGAAGTCTAGAATACATGTATATTGGCAGATGTATAATTATTATGACACGAAACCATTAGTTCTGAATCAAAGAGAGATGGAAGTACGAATACGGAGACAGATATATAAACCGAAAGAGAGGGAAATAGAAAGGTATAGCGAGACTGGTTGCACGCCTAGCGATGAAATCGGAAGTTATCGATTGTTGGAACAAGCTGGGTTTCATCTACCTTCAACTACTGCAGAGTTTCTCAAATAATTGTGGTCCACGGATCACCACGGAGATTAATGGACGAAAGTTCTTACGAATAAAATGTCAACTATCGCTGTAAAACGATAGTATGAGATTGAAAACGGCATTCTAACCGCACTTCAAACTCGAGCCCGGGATCTACGATTTTTTCGAACCGGGGCAAAAACTTGATAGTTGCACCACCTCTCTCCAGCATTTGAGATGAATTATTTTAAAAAAACTCAAAAATATATTAATAAGTGGCATTTTTGCGACCCTTTAATAAATTTGCACTTTTTACTATCTATTATATTATGATTTTAACGCTCTCTAAAACTGCCGCCTGGGGCAGGTGCCCCGGTTTGCCCCCTCCTCCTAGATTCAGGGCTGTCAAACTCGAGCAATTTTTGAACACGCTTGATTTGATGGTGTTTGTAAAAAAATCTTGCAACTTGTTTTCCATCGTCTTCCAAATATTCAATTGACGTGAAACTTCGCAGTCGTATGTAATTTTGATGACAAAACCATATTGTGATATTTTGGATATCTTTATGTAACAAGTTAAAAAAATGGAAATAAAAAACAAATGGTGGGAGTGACGGTGTTAGAGGAAAAACGTGTCTCCGGTCGTTTAAAATTTAAAAAAAGTATAAATAAATAAGTACAATATAATGCCAAAAAAATCGTAAATAAAATTTGTAGTTTCAAAAATATTTAAATTAAGTAGAAAATAAATGTGTTTAACTTCTATAAGATTTAGGAGCGTGAGGAACTCGATGAATTAAATGAAATATGGATAGAGTCAGTTCTCTACGCTTCTACGCGTTATAGAAGATAAGACATTTATTTTCTACATTTTTTAGATTTTTTTGAAACTCCATTTTTTTTACTAAAATGAAAACAACTGTTGATTTTAATTAGTAAAAATTTTAAGAAGGTCTCCCCAAAAGCGTTTTCTTAAGTTTGGGAAACACTGAACGACTGTCTATCGTCATAGAATTGGATACCCTTCGATTTTGAAGGTTAAGGGTTACACTAAAAAATGTTTACCTACAAAACGCATGCTTTCTATATTTTTAACATATCGGTGGATGTGTGCTTCGCTTCTATTACATGAAAAAAAAACTAGACTTTTAGTGACAATCTTTTAAGCTCATTCCCACTATACACGTATTAATATATACAGAAAATCGAACACCTTTCTTATTCCTTCAAATTGCATTCTATGAATTTTCACTCCCTTGGATGATCTTCAGTTCTGGGAGGGGTTCAGGTGCAGGGCAACGCAGGTCAATTTTTTTTTTCAAATAGGGACTCCATTTTTTCTTGCAGGTTCCGATTCCGCGTAAAAAAATAAACAATCTAATAAGCTCTCACCTTCAGCAAAAGTTTAGTGTTTTGCTGAAGATGGGAGCTTAGCTCTCGAAATGTCTGAATAAATCTGTTGTGGTAAGAAGTAACAATTCTTTTATATTTATTGTTCCAACCACAGTGCTCTTAATGTTTATCTTAACGGTTTACACTCCTTCTATTCTACTGGGTGTTTGTGCGATTAGCTGATGCTTTTTTGTGGAAACGATCTCACGTTTTTACTTGTTGCCTCTTTCAATTCTAATGTTATTCTAACCACGTTCTACGATCGTGATAACTTAGACTTGCGTAAAATAGTTGCAAAACTGAAACAAACATGGAACATTTCCTTTGTTGAGAGGACACGTTCCTGAGAAACATTCCTGACATGTTCGAGGAACGATCTGAGTCCACTGTTACTTTTGCGAATCGATCTCGTTCCAGAGAACAGGCCTGGTTCCACAGTGCTACGGATTAAATGGACATGAATATGCTTCGTGGTGCAAGACGGCGAGTCTATCCGAACATGCCCGACACTCGATGTCTAGTACTGTAAATTGTCATTTGGGAACGAACGAACAGGTGCTCAAATTGTTGGATTTGAAAATTTGAAATCGGACTATATGCTGGATTATAGACTTGTTAAGATGCGTTCTAAAGAAAGATAGGAAACATATCCTTCTATGTTTCGGACATATATAGTATGCATGTCCGAAACTACCCAAGTCTACCCTAACCAGAATCATTTGTTTTGTGTACGAAAGTTGATAAATGTCAAAGGTGGACATTTTTTATATAGGTATAATAATGAAATAATTTAATTGTTCGCAGTAATTAATTCTATATAATATAACGTACCTATATTTTATATACAGTAGAACCTCGATAAGTTAAAATCCAAGGGAAACGTTAAAACATTTACGTTATAGAGTTTTTTACTTATCGAGAGTTGACGTTACAGAGGTTGTCAGAGTAAAATTTTTAACATACCGAAGTTTGTGGATTTTATATTTAGTTCAATAGAGGTGACATAATTTTTTTATTTTATTCATTTAGAATCAATTATTTATTTAAACAAAGAAATCAGTCATTTTCTTTTTGTTTCATCAATTATGTTTTCTATATATAATAAAAGCACGTAAATCGTTCACAGCCTTCCTTGCTCTACTGACTGAGATTGGCGAATCTAGTGGTGACTCATTCAAATCTCCAATTTCAAAAACCTTTTGATTGGATACTTACTCATGATGACAATGATAATACTTTGACTTATGAATTTCACCAAAATATTATTTTAAGTTATCGAGGGCGATGTTCAGAATATTTGTTTAAGTTACCGAGGTTTTATGATTTAAGTAATGGAGATTTTATGCATTCAGGAGACGGGAATTCAAAACTTTTTTAGCTTAGAGAGGTTCTTAACTTACGAGGTTCTACTGTAATATATATTTCATAATTAGTGAGGACAATTAAACAATATCACTTGTCGGCGTTTCCAAGCAATCATGGTGAACAATGATGCTGACATCGAAAACCGATAACTAATACACGATTTCAATATCTCCAACATACGTTGTAAATTAAACATAATATGTACCGCCATTGAATAAACAATGGCGGTACATATTATGTTTAAAGTAAAACTTCTTTTGGTACGCTGGGGTAAAATCTATTCATGAAACTGAAAGTGTCAGGTGCGAATCCAGACGTCAAAAAAGGTTGTGGTCACGACCACCTGAAAATCGGCCAAGTCATATCTCCAACATTTGTAAATCGATTTTGATTATTATTTTCTTATTTAATAGGACACTCACATAAATTTTATTTAAATTGGTTAGGTAGTTTTTAAAAAATGTGCGAAATCAGTTCCACTAAAAAGTAAAAAAAAAACTCGGGTCGCAGTGCCAAAACCCTGCCGACAATATAGTGCATTTGCTAATACAGGCAGTGTGGCTTTGTTATGCGCACTTAAGTTTATTTTTGGGTAAAATAAAAAATATAACCCTTTAATACATCCCATAAAATAATGTTTTTTTTTTAAATTGCAATATTATTATCAACAGAACATTTACTCCAAATTAAATACACCTTTCAGTAAATAACTAACTATTGGCAAACTAGTGTTTTCATAAAATTTGTAAATCCGGTCCTGTCGGGTCGATTATATTATATTTTATATTAAATTTTAGGAGCACTTTTTAACTGCTATTGAAGGGTCAAATTTCAATATTGAAACGATTCTGAGAATTTTTTCGGTATTTTTGAGCGCAAAAACTTTTTTCAACCCCTAAAAACCACCTTTAAAATGACCCGATTGGGTCCACTTTAAATAGGCTTCGTGCGGTGATAGATTCCAACATGTGTGCCAAATTTCGTTAAAATAAATTAGCTTCTTCGAAAGCATTTCCGAAACCCCTTACAACTAGATAGCAGTTATTTAATTTCAAATGTAATTTTTCTGCTACTGAAATATGTGCCAGATTTACTTGGCTACCGGTATCAATATACCCATTAAAATTTTGATCGTTTATAACTACAGAAATATTATAAAATTAATTTACAACTTGCCCTTGTAATATTTTGATATCCTTGACCTTGTCCTTGAACCAACAGTTAGCTGCTAAATGGCCTCCTTTTCCGCAAATCGTACATGTTGTAGATGCGCTAGGCCGTTGCGTGGACCAACAACTCCGCTCGTCGTGCCCCAGCTTGGCACATTTTGTACAGGTTAACTTGGTTTTTGTTTTCGACCAGCATGCCTCTTCTGTATGACCGCTCTTTCCACAGCCTGAGCAGTGGATTACTGGTTGCTGTTGCCCGTTCTCACACTTTTGCCAGTCCATTAAGATGGGATTGCAAACAAATAGATTTACTTTCATCACTCCAATTATGAATCAAGCCAATCTGCTCAATTTTTTGTATCCAGTTAAGCACTGTGATTTCGGATTTTTCCGGGTCAAATGATGGTATTAAATCTATGTTGTCTGTATATTTTCGAACAGCGTTAGTTTGCGTTTGCGACAATGTACTATTTTGCTTCATTATGATGTTTATTTTCTCTGCTACTAATCGATCTACCTCAGCTAAGGCAGTATCGTCCAGTCGAAGTTTCTTTTTTTGGTGCGGTCACATAACGACCAGCTTCATCAGAAGAGCTCATTTTTAATAGTTGCTTTTAACGAACACCCGGTACAGTTAAAACAGCACTAGAACTACCGTGAATTAATAAAGTTTACAGTTCTTTAATGTGATATAAAACACGAGATAACACCCGTGAATTCTTTTATCCCACTTGTTGAAATATTAAGCCAGGAAAAATAAAACGCGTCGTTGCTCCTTCAAAAACCAACTTGTAATAATTTTATTAATACCATTTTATAAAAACCCGGGTCGCAGTGCCAAAATCCTGCCGACAATATAGTGTATTAGCTTGTATAAGGCCGTGTGGTTTTACACTTTTATTATGTGAAATTAAGTTTGTTTTTGGGCAAAATAAAAAATTTAACCCCTTAATACACCCCTTAAAATAACATTTTTTTTTCTTAATTGTAATATTATTATCAATCTAACGTCTACACCGAATTAAATACACCCTTCAATAAATAAGTCACTATCTGCAGATTAGTGTTTTCAAAAAATTTGTAAGCCCGGTCCTGTTGAGCCGATTTTATTAAAATTTTAGGGGCACTTTTTTATTGCAACTAACGGGTTAAATGTCAATTTTGAAACGATTCTGTGAATTTTTTCGGTATTTTGGGGCCAAAAAACATTTTTCAACCCCTAAAAACTACCCTTAAAATGGTCCGATTACGCCCATTTTAAATAGGCTTCTTGCGGTGACGGATTTCAACACGTGGGCCAAATTTCGTTAAAATCAATTAACTCTTTCGAAAGTTATTGCCCGTACACACACACACACACACACACACACACACACACACACATATATATATATATATATATATATATATATATATATATATATATATACGTATATAAATATATATATATATATATATTTTTTAAAAATGGTGCCAATGTGTTTTGGAAGTTATGAAACGTCGAGAAATTTTGGTCTGACCCCTAGGTCCCGCCATCCGACCGACGCCAATAGTGTATGTTGCCATATGTATGTATAATATTTGTTATCTTATGCCGATTCGACAATATTGCATATTGTGTTATTACAGTCGGCCAATGTGATGAAAATTAGTGCAATCGCACTACTCATTCTTGAAGCGTAACAATATATTTTTTCGTTTAAAGTGCGTACACCAGTTATATAATAATTAATAATTGTAAACAAAACACACCATCATTATTTAATAGATTAGAGATGTCGTAAACTTTCAGCACGAAGACCATTACACAGTTCCAGCTCTATATGTAATACAAACAGCTGAACTGCTTTGCGACTGACTATACGTATAACTTACGTACTAGACGGGTATTCCCCGCACTTTCCATTTGACGCTAGAAGTGGGCACGTGGCAGATCCAACGTACAGTGATATCCGTTTTACAATAAAAGTAAGTATTTTTGAATAGTGTGTTTATTTTTTCGGTGCAAATTATATTTTCAATAATTGACGCCTGCATTAAGCCAGATTCCAGGTAAATAATACATTTTTTAAAAAAATTCTGTACTCTGAATGTTCGAAAACGCATTCACAAAATATTATTACACGGTTAGCGACACGTGCGTCTAAGAAAACACTTTTGTGGTTATTTTTTTTTAATATTCCTCACACCACAAGTTTCATTTAAAATTTTTCTAGACATTTTTAAGTTCCCAGTTATATTAGGAAGTTATTGTTTCTTACTTTGTTCAATATGAAAAATTCGCTTTTTATTTATGTTAAATTCAGAAGAGTATTGGTATAGTAGACTTTATAATTAGTGTAGTAAAAAAAAACAATTTTATTATTAGTAACGGGTTATATTACGACGAGCTCAGCGAGTTTTAAGGCTGTTGGAACGCTCTGAATTTAAGCCAAAAATAGAGCTTCGACTGATAGGTGATTGTAGACTTATTCGCCAATATTTTGCAAAAAAAAATTTCTCTGTAAGGAAGATAAAGGGCAAATCTAGGTCTCTAATGGACTACTTTTGTAATTTATGTACGATTTACTAGGAAAAAGTTGGCATTATTTGCGCCAAAAAACACACGTTTTCAATGTCACACTACGAACTTATTCGTACTTATTTCCACAAAACTGTTCCATCACAAACGTCAAGTGACTCTTCCTTTTTCGGAAAAGTTTTTTAAATCTTCATAATATTTCCAAAATATAGAGTAATCAACTGACAACGGCACCCTTGCAACAGCATTTTTTAGCTTCGTAGTGTGGATTAAGGTAGTTGTCGTGGTTAAGGCACACCGTCAGAAAATTCTCATTTTTGTATACTTATTAAGGACATGATAATACAATTACCCTGAAAATTTAAAGTCGATCAACCGTATATAATCCGAGATAAATTCAATTAAAAATTGGATAATTAACATTGATTGTATACGATCTCTGTAGTTCTGAACCAGTTTCTTATTTATAAAAAAAGAACTAATAAATTGTCAGAAAATTTCCAAAAACTGACAGTCATTTGTTATGAGTTTAAAAAAATAAGAAAATTTTTTTGACCGTCTAATTATTTATAAATAACTGTTTAAAGTTCAACAATTTATAGAAAAGTATACATGCATATGAATACTGTATGGGTTACGTTTCCACGGGTACAGTCTTGCGTACAATTTATGGATCACTTAGCTACAAGCTAGTATACTTTTGTGGTGCGTATAATCTATAATTTTTTGATAATATTGTAACACGACAACTACCTTAAATTCAGAGCATTCCGACAGCCTTCAGTGCACGTCGTATGAATCGTAATATCATTACACACTAGGTATATATGGTATTTTTTGCACGTACCTCCTATATCACGTAATTTTCAAAATTTTTGACAGTTCACTTTTGAACAAACGGAACTTCTAATATTACTGACATATCTATCATGGAATTGGTATAGTGCGACCGATTTTGTTTTACTTTACCGCACTAGTGCCGAATGGGTAACTTTACGTGCCTATATACACGTACATACGTCTGTTATTTTATAAAATACTAGCGGCCCAGTCCGGCTTCGCCCGGGTGTAAATGTAATATATAGGATATAAAAGATGAGAATCATTATCATTAAATTCTCAACGTGTATTGAATTTGCGCGAATTCAATCACTTTTATTTGTGAACGTTCAAAAATCGAAGAAAAATCTTATTTCCCAAAAAGAAATTAAAAAAAAAAACTTGGAACGTGTTGCGGGACACGCGTTTGGAACGAAGTCCCTTTCGTATAAGACGTTTTTCGTAACGCGTTTTATATAATCTAAAAACACCCGGTATAATCTAAAAACATCCGGTATAATCTAAATACACCCGGTATAATCTAAAAACACCCGGTATAATCTAAAAACACCCAATATTTTCTAGCAATAAATATAGCCTATCTACTCAGGGTGAATGTAGCTTTCTAATGGTGAAAGAATTTTTTAAATCGGCACAGTAGTTTTTGAGTTTATTCATTACAAACATACACACAAAAATACAAATCTTTCCTCTTTATAATATTAGTGTAGATAGGAAGTAGTGCAAAAAATAAATTACCTACATATCTCTGTAGAGACTATTAAAAAAATGCTTTGATACTTTGTCTGAAGATTTACTGAAAAGAATAAAAATACCTATATAAGTCAAGAAACTAAGGTCAAAAAACAGGCTGTGCCGTCAATTAAATTTGTGGAAATCTGGACTCCGTTTTAATCTCTTTATTTACATGTAAAAAGAGTTACTGAAGTTTGCACCAATTTTCTGCTTGTGCTCTAAGTGGGGTATCTCAAAAACATCGAAATTTTCGATCTGTTTTCGTTTTTTCGCGAGTCTTTAACTGACGATGCATATTTTAACAAAATTTCATTTTTATATAAATTTAAGTTCATAAAAGAGGACCCTGTGTATCCCCTTGCATAAAATAGCGCAATATAAGGCAGTACACATTCTAATTGCATACAACTGTATAATATTGTACCAAAATATTAAAAAACAAAACAAATAAACTTAACTAACTTTACCTAAATTTTAAGTAGAATCTTATTAGACTAGACCTCAGCTATGAATAATTTTTAAATTACAATTTTAAGACTGGATACAATAAGTTTAAAATGTTTTAAATTTATATATTATATTAAGTCCAGGTAAAATAAAACGCGTCGTTGCTCCTTCAAAAACCAACTTGTAGTAATTTTATTAATACCATTTTATGATAATTGATTTGAATCATACATTTGTATAATATTTGTTATCTTATGCCGACTCGACAATATTGTATATTGTGTTATTACAGTCGGCCAGTGTGATGTTAATTAGTGCAATCGCACTACTCATTCTTGAAGCGTAACAAATGGCAAATAATAGTGGGCATGTATTACCTTAGCAGCTATCACACTTTGAGTCTCTCTGTATGAATGAATAGCTGACGAGAGGCGACTTAACACAATTCAACAATATTGCCTATATAAGTTGACATTAAACAAAATACAGACTGATAACAATGTATTTTTTTAATTTTAGAAAATGGATGTCGTCTCGAACTCAGTAATGCAGCAATTCAAATGCAGTCGCTGTGGCTTCTATCTAACTCTGCCGGTAAACCAGTGCATGCAGAGCCACATTCTATGCAGCCAGTGCTGTGTCGGCAAACCCTTTTGCATTATTTGCCAAAATGAATATTTACCAACATTGCCGAGGACATTTGGTAACCTTGGTAATAAATTGTTTTTCTCTTGTCCTCACGAAACAAACGGCTGTGCGAAAATCTTAAATTGGTCAAAACTCAACGACCACAAAGAAGAATGTGATTTTCAGATTTACAAGTGTCCTTTTGATTCATCAACCTGTGCTTGGACTGGTCCTGTCCTAAAACTGCAAGAACATTTCCAGCAAAAACATTCCGACGATTCTAATATCCACGTTGCAGTTAATAACACAATTGCCTTCGACGTTGATTTGTCAGGTCCATATCACAAATTATTATTTATTGTCACGGTAAATAAAGTATTTTTGATGCACGTAATTCGGACTAACGAAACAGCTTCCACTAAAGTACACCTCCAATATCTTGGTGTTAAAAAAGACGCTGTTTTATTCGAATATAAATTATGCTTGAAAGGTTCCAAGAAAAAAAAATTTGTTTTCAAAGGACCGGTTACCTATTATTCACCTGAAACTCTTAAAAAAACAAAACCAATCACTGTCGCAGATTGTGAAATATTTGACGCCTCCCAGTTACTGTTGAAAATTACACAGATAAATCAGTTAAAATTGAACGAGACACTTTTGAAAAAACTCGAGTGTCCAATTTGCACAGAATATATGTGTAATCCGATTTATCAGTGCACTGTTGGACACAGCTTGTGCAATAAATGCAAACCAAAGGTAGGCGTTTGTCCTACATGTAAATCTGGAATGGGCAGCCATCTAAGAAATTATGGACTGGAATCAATTACCGAAGACGTTTTTGCACCGTGTCTATTTGTTAAAGACGGCTGCACTGAGTACGCCCAATTACCTAAAATAAAACTTCACGAACCTGTTTGCAGTTTTGGGAATTTTAATTGTATTACGCAATCTTGTACTTGGCGAGGGAAATTGAACGATGCTCTTGAACATGTTAAACTTGCGCATGATTTATGCCGAGTTGGTAATATAAAATGGAATGATGTCAAAAATACTATTGCGATTGAAAAAATATTAGAAGTACATGGTCGACCATTTTATTTTAATATAGAGCTGTACAATGGTACATTCCATTTTCTTGTTAGATGCGGTAACGATTATTCAAAATTTTTATTCACAATTAAAATCAACAATATGGCTTTCAATAAACCTAGCATTTCAATTTCCGCAACGTGCTCTAGTAGTTTGATTACAATGACAAATGCTATTGAATCGGGCGATAGTATCACCATTCCTGTTAAAAAACTCCGATCATTTCTGGATGATAATGGTGATTTAGATTATAATCTTAGCATTTACAAGACCGATTGAAATTGATTATTGAATTTATTTCCGGTTTTACGTCCTTATTATCAATGAAAAAAGAGTAGCGAACCCGCTATTATTAAAAGTTTTCTTTAGTTGATCTAATTGCAATAAAAAAATAGTATTTAAAGTTATTTTCAGAAGTTTTTTATGTATTTTTTTATAAAGTAGCAGAAAATAAAGGCTGATTTTTACATTCAACAGAAGATATCAAAACGTCTTTATGACTTTCCGTACTCAATTATATTTCTAAAATATTTTCGAAAATTTTTACGAATTATATTCAATCATATGATCGTTAAAATATTATATTTTTCTCAATAATCCAATATATTATTTCAACATTTGCGCTAAATTATATACAGTATACTCTTTTTGTTAATTCACTATCCGCAAACTCGTGTGTTTTCATATATTTATTGTAATTTCGTCCTTGTCTCACTGACTTAAAAATTTTAGTGGCACATTTTAACCTTTACCAAACAAAGGGTTCAAGAATTTTCTTGGTGTTTTCTGGATTCACATATCTTATAGTTTTCTTATCAAAGAAAAGTTTCAAAACGATTCTTTAGAGTAAACAATTTTTTTTTCTAAAATATCACCTAACATACATTTTATTTTTAAAACAAGCACTAATTGGATTCCAGTTTTATTTTTTCAGTGATTTATTTATACCAAGGTGATTCGTTTATGAAGTAACACTTTAAAAATCAAAAAGATCTGTTGAATCAAACGTATTTGACCGATAGTTTTTTTCTGTAACATGTGTTTTGAAGAATTCCTTTTTTTTCTTTTAATAATGATTATCTTTGATCAATTTAGTTTTATTAAGAGTTATCTATGACGCGATAATAATTTGAAAGCCTGACTAATAATGAAATTACTTCCCGAAAATAATATTATAAGATAAAGCGTGCCAAAGTGTTACCATGATAATAATTAATTGAAAGAAAAATTTAACCAATTTCTAAATTTATAAAAAATATTTTGTTATGATATATATTTATTATAATATCTCACTTTTTTCGATAATTTAGAATTAATTATTTTTTGAATAACATTTTAAATACAAACATCATTCATATTAATACTATTATAGGTACTTATAGTAGAAGACGTTTTTTCAATTTTTTAAGGTTTTCTGTACTTATTTTGTAATCTGTTTTTTAATAAATTTATACGACTTTACATTGATCATTATTTTATCCAGAGCTGGGCAAAGCACCGAACCTAATTGCTTAAGTGCTCAAAGAATCATCAGGCGACAAGCACTTTCATTTTGGAAAATGCTTAAAAGCATCGAGCACTTACTAAACTAGTTTAAAGCGTCGAGCATCAAGCATTTTAAAGTAACTTCTAAAACAGTTGCCCAGCTACGTAACCAAGGGCCTAGGTGCAGAAATTAAATCGGGGCCCTATCTAAACTGAGTAAGTTTTATTAAGTAAAAAATATAAATTCATATAAATTCTTTGAAGGTGTGCAAAGCTACTTCAGCACCAACTCTTTATCGCCCACTGCAGGGTATAAGAATATTTTTTTCTTTTTAATTTTGTTGCGGTTTAAATAAATCATAAGTACTTAATTATAAAAAAACCCGGGTCGCAGCGCCAAAACCCTGCCGACAATATAGTGTATTTGCTAATACAAATATTGTGGCTTTATTAAATGAAATTAAGTTTGTTTTTGGACAAAATAAAAAAAAAATTGAACCCCTTAATACACCCCTTACAATTATAATTTTATTAGTTGAAATATTGTTATCAATCCAACATCTGCACCAAATTAAATACGACCTTCAGTAAGTAAATTCGTATACGCAAACTAGTGTTTTCATAAAATTTGTAAGTTCGGTCCTGTCAGGCCGATTTGCTTATAATTTTAGGAGCACTTTTTAATTGCTACTAAAGGGTTAAATTTCAATTTTGAAATGATTCTGAGAATTTTTTCGGTATTTTTGGGCCCAAAAACTTTTTTCAACCCCTAAAAACTACCCTTAAAATGACCCGATTGGGCCCATTTTAAATAGGCTTCGTGCGGTGATGGATTCCAACATGCATGCCAAATTTCGTTAAAATGAATTAACTCCTTCGAAAGTTATTGCCTGCACATATAAATATATATATATATATATATATATATATATATATATATATATATATATATACGTATATAAATATATATATATATATACATATATATATAAACATTTTTAAAAATGGTGCCAAAGTGTTTAGGAGGTTATGAAACGTCGAGAAATTTTGGTCCGACCCCTAGGTCCCGCCATCCGACCGACGCCAATAGTGTATGTTGCCATATGGCAAATACACTAATAATTAAAAATACAATAAGTTGATAATTAATCTCATTAAGTATAGTTGTTAAAACTTAAAAGGTCTCCATGAGGCGTAATCATTTTAGGAGCTTTAGTTTAACAAGTACTCGACTTAGAATGTAAACGTGAACTCAAAAAAACCCTAAATATGTCTACGTTAAAATAGAAAATACTTGTCTTAAAATGAAATGTGATACGGGATCGTGTTTTTCTATTTGTTCATTCAATTATTTTGAAAAATATTTTAGTCATTTGTCGATAGAAAGAGTCAATTTGCCATTGTCTGTTGTTACGGGTGAAAATATTAAGCATAGGTCAAGTAAAAGTCAAAGTCAGTCTATGCGAGAATAATAGTTATTAGGTATTAAGTTTAATAATTATCGATTCTGTAAGCGGCCGGATATTATTAATCATATTGTAATTTGCGTTGGTGTTTAGCCTTCTAAGAAAGATACGATTACCAGATGTTCCCAACGGGTAATCGGGAAGAATTTATATAAAAAGGCTTCCCGAGTAAAATCGCGGGATTCTTTTGTTGGTTAATTCAGGCATTCATTCGTTTATTAGTGTATTTGCCATATGGCAACATACAGTATTGGCGTTGGTCGGATGGCGGGACCTAGGGGTCGGACCAAAATTTAGCGACGTTTCATAACCTCCTAAACACTTTGGCACCATTTTTGAAAATGTTTATATATATATATATATATATATATATGTGTGTGTGTGTGTGTGCGGGCAATAACTTTCGAAAGAGTTAATTGATTTTAACGAAATTTGGCCCACGTGTTGAAATCCATCCGCAAGAAGCCTATTTAAAATGGGCGAAATCGGGGCATTTTAAGGGTAGTTTTTAGGGGTTGAAAAATGTTTTTGGGCCCCAAAATACCGAAAAAAATCTCAGAATCGTTTCAAAATTGAAATTTGACCCTTTGGTAGTGATTAAAAAGTGTCCCCCAATTTTAATAAAATCGGCCCGACAGGACCGGATTTACAAATTTTATGAAAACACTAGTTTGCAGATAGTGACTTATTTATTGAAGGGTGTATTTAATTCGGTGTAGACGTTAGATTGATAATAATATTACAATTAAGAAAAAAATGTTATTTTAAGGGGTGTATTAAGGGATTAAATTTTTTATTTTGCCCAAAAACAAACTTAATTTCACATAATAAAAGTATAAAACCACACGGCCCTATACAAGCAAATACACTATATTGTCGGCAGGGTTTTGGCACTGCGACCCGGGTTTTTTATTAATTATATTGGTTTTAAGGTAGATGTCATAGTTTATTTGGTGTTATCCCGAGCACTCCTTCTGGTTTCCTCAGACAGCTTAGATAGAAAAAGAATTCACATGGAAAAGGTCCAGTAAATTCCATCTACTGGGCCCCAATCCTAACAATTTATTAAAAAATTTTATTCCATTTATGGGGCGCGATTGGCTGGATGTCCTTTTTCCAAATTGGTGAAAAAACTTTATGATAAACTTTTGAGAGAAATACATTTAAAGGAGATTAAAGATAAATATATGAAGTTATTTGACGGAACTTTAAAAACACCGACCAAAGATTTTGTGATCGACATGCAATTTAAAGTTAATGTACAGCCCATTTTTCGTAAAGACTACACTTTGCCATTTTTTTACCCTACTGCCAGACTATGCTCCTCACACTGCTCCTCGCTCTGCTCATCGCGCTGTCGCGATGTTGCCCTAAGCGGCCAGACACTGCTGTACTCGCGACGCTCCGCACTCGGCTTTCGCCTTCGGCAATGGAGGTCGATACTGTGGCAGCGTGCACACTATGCCTTTACACTTAGACCGCTTGATGCGTACTGAGTGGCGCGGGAGTATGTGGCCGGCTTACTCGTGCTCTTATTGTCGGTCCTTTGACTCGCGCACAAAAAACCGACAATCGAGGGAGCACTGGGTATGACGAGTAGCATGACGTGCGGCATGACGAGTAACGCGGCCACACAACGTCTCTGCCTCCTTTCCTCGCTACTTCCCATGCCACTCGTCGAGTGTGTGGCTGAGGCATTAAGAAGTAAGGTAGAAGTAGAAATTGAACGATTATGTAAGGAGGATATATTAATTTCGGTATCAAGGCAGAAGAAACATTTGTTAACATACATAAAAAATGTACTTGAATTGATAACGTAGAATACTTCAAAAGAATACACTTAACAAAAAGAAAAGTGCATAAATGTTGCAAAAAATAAATAAATAAAAGATTTAAAAAAAGCAATATTTTGTCAGTGAATATATGTATATAAAACAGTAAAAAGAGTACGCGACACCACAGAAATTTATATTTTTGTGAAATAATGCATTTTTGTGTAACTATTTTATATAATAAAAGTAATAAAATATTTCTGAACTATACCTACTGATATTTATCATACAATTTATAAAATAATAAAAATATCAGATTTTATCATTTTTAGGGTTCCGTACCCAAAGGGTGCCAGCGGAAACCCTATTACTGGCTCCGCTGTCTGTCCGTCTGGATCTTTTGAGTCGCAATAGGTAAACACTTGAAATTTTTTTCTATTTTATTAGTAAGAGAAAAAAAATAATTGTGCTTCCATCTTAAGACTTGAAATTTGTGTACTAAAGAAACGACAGTCGACGATGAGTGAAACCAAAACACAGCGAGTTCAGTTTTATCGGCAATCAATATTTTACGTAGTTCTACTGCCAGCCGAAAGATGACTACACCGTGCATATTCTATGTGCTAACTGAATGAGAGTGAAGCAGACGCGCCTCCATGCAAACCCGTAGCAAGAAAAGGAGAGTTGTACAGTTGCTATTCGAAATCTCTTAGACTAATAACATTCAGTTCAATTCAAGAACTTGGTGTAATTGTTCATTGAACACGTTTGGTTGTTTTTCACAGTTTACTTTTCTAAAAAATAAGTAATTAAAACTGTAAAAATATTAAAATATTACTGTTGCTGTTTTTATGGCGCCTAATGGTTTTGTTTTTAAAATGTTGAAAATTATTCTGATCGAAATTATTTTCAAATTTTTCATGCAAAAAAACATTGTTTTTAAAAACTTTTTTTAAATTTCGTTTGCTTTTACTTTTCAGTCTTGATTCATTATTTTAATTTCATGCAATTGGAAAAATGCATTTTTTTTTAATTTACAAGATAACCATTGGAAAAAAATACATAGGCCCAAAGTCAAGCTCGAACCCGTGACCCTGCGATCAATGCCGACCCGAGGCAAGATTTAGGATGGAGTGAGATCCAATTATGATGGGGCACCACTTGCTAGACCACACTCAAAAGCGAAAGAAATATTTTTCCTTTATTTTTTTTTTATTTTACCACTGAACCGCCCCCTGGGACTTGGCGCCTGAAGTGGCCGCTCCGTTCGCCCTGCCTGCGATTGTGAATCTCATGCTCTATCGACTGAGCTGGCACGGCTTGCTACTACAGTTTCGTATTCCTATATATCCGTTTCACGCCCATTCATTAATTTGAAATATTTAACCGTATTGTACAGTGACGTTGTCTTCTAATCACTGTTCTTAAGTAACCATAGTGATCACAAAATTTAAAAACACTATTTGTAATCAATAATCTTTTATATGATATTTATATAGGCACTTTGCTTAGCAAAATAGAGAACAAACAAAAGTGCTTATCCCCAGAGTGCTTATTTCGCTATAAGCACTTGGTAATCATCGTGGTTGTAGTTAGTAGAGTAGGCCTGAATATAATATATTCATATACTTAGTCCATTCATTAATTTTAAAAAGACATTAATGATTATTTATTAATAATTATTTCTAAACAAACGATTGATTTATGTATTGTCGTCGGAAGTACATATGTGTTTACAATTTCAACTCAATTGGTTAGCTGGAAGAGGGTCAAATAATTAAATTTAACTTTGAGATTTGAAACAAATCGCAATAAATCTCAAAAATAGAAATCCAGACGCAAAACTTCGAATAAATAACGAACTTTTTACATCGACTGAAACTGCAATTATGGGGCACCTATAGAAATGCATGGAAATACTGGCCGCAATAGTCCAGATATTTTCACGTCTTACAATTATTAGTCTAAGAAACTGGGGTCATCGATCATGCGCATTCTGAGTTGTAACGTCATTGGTTATACGCATAGAGAAGGTTATACGGCCCACAGAGAGGTTATATATGAGAGAACGTCTTGTACATTTTTGTCGTAAGCTTGCATTCAAGATATTTTACACTGAGGTGATTTTTTTAGTAATATATATTTTTCAAACACTGACCACTGCGTTAACTCAGGCAAGCATTTAAAATTTAACTCTTCGTTATGTACCTTTGTGCTAAAAGTTTTTGAATGAAACAGCGGTGTTCAAACTGCGGCGTGCGCCACTATCACGAAACATTTTTTTTTGTAGTTTTTTAAATACGAAATCATTTTATTTAATTTTGTTTATTTACGAATATTGAATAAAAATAAATGATTTTTGTTAACTATATAATACCCTGTTGGCTACTTGGTTTAGATTTAAATCAGACAAAACTATTTTCATTTTATTTTGGCATATTATTTCTTAATATTAAAAATTAAACTAGGTAGTAGCACCGTTAATTTACGGCAACGAATCCCAGAGATTTGGAATTAATTGATCAAGTAAAAATTACGTTTAGTCAGCCAGATAAAATAAAATTTCAACTGACCTTTCGAGGAAGAGCATAAATGTTTGCATGGTATTTGGTATTCGATCGAACGCCTTTCTTGACCAAATGAACTGGTCTTTGTATTTCGGCCGCAAGTCGTTCATCGATGGAGCCCCATTCTTTGGCTCGTCTCCGTAACGTATAATAACGATATATCACAATTGTCATCGCAACAACTAGTGCCAAACCGGTGCCGGTGGCTGCACCGAGAACTGCCGATCCGACCATCTGAAACAAAAAAAGTATGCGTGGAAAAAACCGTTTTTTTTAAATAAACACACAATACAAAGTTTTCAGTTTTCATTATTGTCTTTCTTATTTTGTAACCGACTTCAAACAAAGGACAAGGTTATGAATTCGACGTGTTTAATTTTTTAGTAAAAAAGTCACGTAGTCGTGCAGATTACAGCCTTTTTTTTATTTTATACAACGCTACAATTACAAAATAAAAACTTGGATCGCAGTACCAAACCCTGCCGACAATACCTATAGTGTACTTGCTAATACAGGCAGTCTGGTTTTAAGATATTACTAGCCGCTCCCCGCGGTTCCGACCGCGATTGTAATGATACACGGCAACAACAACAGTAGTGAAATCTTCATCAAGACCTAACAGCTATATTTTCAGTCCATAGAAATTGGATTTTAAAAATTAGTGTTGCGCAGAGTAAAAATCTTTATATTTATTATAAACTAAATTTTATTCTTAATTGTCCAAAAATCTTTTTACAAACGTTAACACAAAAGTATTTATACAGTCAGTTTCATAACAACTCTAATACAAAATTACATAATATATACAGGGCTGCAAATACAAAATTAAATATTACATTCACAATTTCTTAACAATTAGAGTGTGTTAATCATTGACACCCCTATATATCCTCCCTTTCCACACCTCAGAAGACTATTTTAGTATCTCTACTCAACAAAAGAAACATGTCTGTCAAATTTCAAGTCTGGAGATCTAATAGTTCCGGACGGTATCGTGATGACCTGTCAGTGACATTCATCTCCTATTTCACTCCTTTTAACGCTGATAACGATATATTTTAGGGACACGACAGTTATTTTTACAGCTAGTTGACAGGGAATGGGGAGTCTGAGGAGCCGTTAGCGGTTATTTACCTACTGCATAACTATGAGAAAAAAATATCCCCAAAAAATATTTTTAGGCACTTTAAAATTTAAATAAAACCCGGGTCGCAGTGCCAAAACCCTGCCGACAATATAGTGTATTTGCTTATACAGGAAGTGTGGCTTTATTATGCGAACTAAAGTTGGTTTTTGGGCAAAATAAAAAAATTGACTCCTTAATACACCCCTTAAAATAACATTTTTTTATCTTAATTGCAATATTATTATCAATCGAACCTCTATACCAAATTATATACAACTTTCAGTAAATAATTCACTATCTGCAAACTAGTGGGCCGATTTTATTAAAATTTTAGGGACACTTTTTAATTACTACTAAAGGGTTAAATGTCAATTTTGAAACGATTCTGAGAAGTTTTTCGGTATTTTGGGGCCCAAAAACATTTTTCAACCCCTAAAAACTACCCTTAAAATGCCCCGATTCCGCCCATTTTAAATCGGCTTCTTGCGGTGACGGATTTCAACACGTGAGCCAAATTTCGTTAAAATCAATTAACTCTTTCGAAAGTTATTGCCCGTACACACACACACACACACACACATATATATATATATATATATATATATATATATATACGTATATATATATATATATATACGTATATATATATATATAAATATATATATACATTTATATAAACATTTTTAAAAATGGTGGCAAAGTGTTTAGGAGGTTATGAAACGTCGAGAAATTTTGGTCCGACCCCTAGGTCCCGCCATCCGACCGACGCCAATAGTGTATGTTGCCATATGGCAAATACACTAATAATATAGAATTTCGCACCTTTTTTGACACGAAAATAAAGCTGCCAGACCATTTGGACGGTTACAAAGTATCCTCAAACTTTTTATTTTTCTTAAATATTATTAAGTGGCATAACTATCGAAGTGCTAGGTGATGCAGTGCACCGGGACCCTCTTTAGTCTGGTTCACAAGTTGAAAACGTGTTAATTTTTGGTACTGCGAGTTAAAATACGTGTCATAGCTCACTGGATTCGTAATCACTCTAAAAAAAATTTGCAACAGTTTGAAATCCGCACATAAACAATTTCAAAAGTTATTAGGTAACAATTAAAGAATCTCAAAAAAGGGGGTTTAATTTTTTGCAAATAACTCGAAAACTATTAATGCTAATAAAATTAAAAATACTATTCCGAGAAAGGAGGGATTTCCGAAAAAATGTCGACTCCCGAAACTTCATCTTTATTATTAATACTTTTCATTTAATATTGAAAATAGGGCTCCAATTTCATTTTTGCACCGGGGCCCTTGGTTACATAGCTACGCCATTGCTAGTATGCTAACCGGAAATTACAAGAAGGTTTATATAGCTACTTTTACACTAGGTGTACATTTCACATCTGTATTTGTCAGGTGGTAAAACGTAAAAAAAAACAATAGCAATACAGTAAGAAATCAACAACGCATCTGCAGAGAAGTGCGAAGAGAATTCTGAAACAGCGCAGGCTGATAACGACCTTCTATACCATAATACGAGCGCGAGAAACGAGACTTGAAATCAAATCGAGGTAAAGAACGAACATGAATACGGAATTTGTTTTCTGGTTGCCGACACTGAATTTGTCTATGTCATGGAATTTTTTTTTAAACACATTGTTAAATATGTGACCTACAAAAGCTATGACAGATCGTCAGAAAAGTTCCCTAAAGTTTTATTTAACTGGACAGCCAGATTATTAGTAAGTTTGGTATATTAGTGTAGGTATAACCTACTGTAGACCCGGGATGTTACGGATATGGGTTCTATATGGACATCTGCAGATGCGGAAATAATAAAAAAAACCCGGGTCGCAGTGCCAAAACCCTGCCGACAATATAGTGTATTTGCTAACACAGGCTGTGTGACTTTATTATGCGAACTTAAGTTGGTTTTTGGGCAAAATAAAGAATTTGACTCCTTAATACACCCCTTAAAATAACGTTTTTTTTTCTTAATTGAAATATTATTATCAGTCGAACCTCTGTACCAAATTATATACACCTTTCAGTAAATAATTCACTATTTGTAAACTAACGTTTTCATAAAATTTGTAAATACGGTCCTGTTGGGCCGATTTTTTTAAAATTTTAGGGACACTTTTTAATTACTATCAGAGGGTTAAATTTCAATTTTGAAACGATTCGGAGAATTTTTTCGGTATTTTGGGGCCGAAAAATTTTTTTCAACCCCTAAAAACTACCCTTAAAATGGCCTGATTAGGCCCTTTTTAAATAGGCTTCTTGCGGTGATGGATTTCAACCCGTGGGCCAAATTTAGTTGAAATCAATTAACTCTTTCGAAAGTTATTGCCCGCACACACATATATATATATATATATATAAGTATATATATATATATACATATATATATAAACATTTTTAAAAATGGTGCCAAAGTGTTTAGGAGGTTATGAAACGTCGAGAAATTTTGGTCCGACCCCTAGGTCCCGCCATCCGACCGACGCCAATAGTGTATGTTGCCTTATGGCAAATACACTAATAAAATAATGTGACTACTGATTTGGTGAAACTAATTTAAAGAGAATGTAATTCATTATCATTTTTATTAAGAAAGTCATTATAATCTTTACTTAAACATCGATTTTCAGAATTGATATGTACAGTAAGACCTCGCTTAGCGTTGCTCCTCTTTTCAGTATTACGCGGTTTCTAAAAAAAAAGTTTAGCCACTATAACGTAAATTATAGATCAGTTAATATAAAATGATTCAAATGTTGATAGAAGTTCAAAGGCAAGACGAAGTGTCATTGGTGCAATATCTAACTATCGACAACAGCTTGCTGAACGAAACAGAAAAAGGCAAACGACATTAGATGACTTCTTCACAAAAAAACAAAATATGTCAAATAAGGAAACCTTTCTCATCACAAACATAACTTCTTTCTCGAACTTTTATCTGATTTTCATAAATGTTTTATATTAGCAATTAATAAAACTATAATTAATGTGATATAGAAAAGTTTTTAACAATAAATGTTACAAAATTAAATAAAAAAAAAAAACTAACAAATTTTCTTATTCTCGGTTCTGTTTCACTTATGCCTATTAATTAACTATGTATTAAGATGACCTCGCGGAGGAACTTATTAGAACTCAAAAACTACTGAACCGATTCTAAAAATTATTTCACCAATAGAAAGCTCTATTATCAGCGAGTAACATGGGCTATATTTTAATTGTCGTTGCCGAGTTCAACACACTACTGTTGTTGATATCGAGTGGGGCGCAGCCCCACGAAGTAAGACAGTAATATGGTGGAGCCAAGGGCTCAACTACCGTTGTCGCTGCCGAGTTAACCACAGTGGATCCTAAGGCTTCTCTACTGTTGTTGATACCGAGCGGGGCACAGCCCCTCGAGTTACATCAGCCATACGAAGGCTCCACTCCTGTTGTCGTTGCCGAGTTTAGTTTCAATCGCGTGCGAAGCCGCGGGCAGCAGCTAGTATATAAACATATTTGAATATCGATTGATACCCGTGCAATATGTAAATAACTGGGTATTCCCTTGAGAAATACTGATTCGTGTTTTCGATATCAACTGTCACAACAAGACGCCGCCCGCCCGATGAATTATTTACGTGTACCTGGCTACGGGAATATACTTGCAGGTTCATCTCGAGTGGAATATCCGATAGATATAGACAATCAATTTGATCGACTGATTACTATCGATTCCAAATCATTACACAATCATAACCGTTTTCTCATAGACTACCTACCTTATATCGTCACGGTACCTGTTTAGTTATATCAAAATCCGTTTTCTGTAACGATATTTTGTGAGCCGGTAGCGCCACGTCATATATTCTAATGTTTTATCAAAACCAATACAGTTAAATTTCACGAAGTCGAATCTCAAGAGACAAAAGAAAATTGAGTTATACAGCAAAACACAAATTATAATAAAATCAATTCAAACATCAAAATCCGCAGTAAAAATTCGACTTACAGAATAATTCGGGTTATGGAAGTTCTACTTTAAAAAGTTCATTGATTGATTATAAATTATACCGCTCAACAGTTGAGGTTATTAGCGCCTATTAAGGAAGTTCAACTATATAAAATACTAACACTATTTTTGTTTCCGGGATTTTTTGTCTCTCGGTCTATATTTATACCGACATCACTTGATAAAAGTTGGGCGAATTTTAATTTAAGGTAGTTGTCGTGGTTAAGGCACACCGTCAGAAAATTCTTAATTTTTGTATACTTATTAAGGACATGATAATACAATTACCTTGAAAATTTGAAGTCGATCGACCGTATATAATCCGAGATAAATTCAATTAAAAATTGGATAATTAACATTGATTGTATACGATCTCTGTAGTTCTGAACCAGTTTCTTATTTATAAAAATAGAACTAACTGTCAGAAACTTTCCAAAAACTGACAGTCTTTCAATGCTTTTGTTATGAGTTTAAAAAAAATAAGAATTTTTTTTTGACCGTCTAATTATTTATAAGTAATGGTTTAAAGTTCAACAATTTATAGAAAAGTATACATGCATATATGAATACTGTATGGGTTACGTTTCCACAGGTACAGTCTTGCGTACAAATTATGGATCACTTAGCTACAAGCTAGTATACTTTTGTTGCGCCTATAATCTGTAACTTTTTGACAATATTGTACCACGACAACTACCTTAATACCGTAAAAATAATATTAAAATATACCGTACTTTTGGATATCAATAAGGCACCGATACTGGGTGGCAGAAAGCATTGTCAAAAAAATTGATTTGACAATGACCTTAAATCGTGCTCATAATATGTACAGTTTTTATACATGAAGGACAGTCTAATGTCAATTTCAAATATTAGATTGTACTCACAAAAAAATTAATAATCTACATAGAAAAATATCGCTTTTCAAGTTGAATTTTAACCAACATACGAAGAAAATGTTGTTTCGAAGTGAAAATTGTGAGAGAATGTTTAAGAAACTACGTTGAATAACATGCTTTCAAAATTAAATAATCAGTTTGATCAGACCAATCTATATATAATAATCTATAGATTACTTGATGAAGTCGGGATGGCCGACGAAACGATGTAACATTGTGAAAGTTTAATCAACATTTAAAATTTTTTGGTCTGATCAAACTGATTATTTAATTTATAATTTATATGGACCTGAGTAATACCAATATGGATGCTTTAAAAATATATCGCTTCAATCGACCAATTATTTTTCGAGAAGGATCGATTTAAAATATTATGGAGAAAAATGTGTGGTCACAATCTGAGGTCATTGTCAAATCAGGTTTTCTGACAATGCTATCTGCAACCCAGCGCATAAATAGAAAAACCCGGGTCGCAGTGCCAAAACCCTGCCGACAATATAGTGTATTTGCTTATACAGGCAGTGTGGCTTTATTACGCGAACTTAAGTTGGTTTTTGGGCAAAAGTAAAAATTTGACTCCTTAATACACCCCTTAAAATAACATTTTTTTTCTTAACTGCAATATTATTATCAATCTAACGTCTACACCGAATTAAATACAGTCTTCAATAAATAAGTCACTATCTACAAATTAGTGTTTTCAAAAAATTTGTAAGTCCGGTCCTGTTGGGCCGATTTTATTAAAATTTTAGGGACACTTTTTAATTGCTACTAACGGGTTAAATGTCAATTTTGAAACGATTCTGAGAATTTTTTCGGTATTTTGGGGCCCAAAAACTTTTTTCAACCCCTAAAAACTACCCTTAAAATGGCCCGATTACGCCCATTTTAAATAGGCTTCTGGCGGTGATGGATTTCAATACGTGGGCCAAATTTAGTTAAAATCAATTAACTCTTTCGAAAGTTATAGCCCGTACACACACACATATATATAAATATATATATATATATATACAAACATTTTTAAAAATGGTGCCACAGTGTTTAGGAGGTTATGAAACGTCGAGAAATTTTGGTCCGACCCCTAGGTCCCGCCATCCGACCGATGCTAATAGTGTATGTTGCCATATGGCAAATACACTAAAAAATATAATGTCAACGAGAAGAAATCAACCGTTTGTACAAACAGATTGAGGGTATAGTATATGGATTATGTTGACAACATAATATGTGTATTAAAGTTTATTATAGATTCCATATGGTTGAGGGGCCATGTCCAGGCTTTGGAGTGAAGCGTTCGAAGCGGGTGACGTCAAACCACAACGCGATATCTTATCATTATATTATAGCGCTGGAGCGCCATGCATATATGGGAAGGGTGACGACCGACCAGAAAGACCGATTTACACTTACACAAAAAATTGGCCGCCGGTTCTGCACTTGAAGATTACTGATAAATAATGCCTAAATCCTACCGACAATATAGTGTATTTGCTAATACAGGCAATGCGGCTTTATTATGTGAATTTAAGCTTGTTTTTGGGCAAAATAAAGAAAAATAACCCCTTAAGGTAGTTGTCATGGTACAATATTGTCAAAAAGTTATAGATTATACGCGCCACAAAAGTGTACTAGCTTGTAACTAAGTGATCCATAATTTGTACGCAAGACTCTACCCGTGGAAACGTAACCCATTCAGTATTCATATGCATGTATACTTTTCTATAAATTGTTGAACTTTAAACCGTTATTTATAAATAATTAGACGGTCAAAAATGTTTTCTTATTTTTTTTTTAAACTCATAACAAATGCATTGAAAGACTGTCAGTTTTTGGAAAGCTTCTGACAGTTAATTCTTTTTTTTATAAATAAGAGACTGGTTCAGAACTACAGAGATCGTATACAATCAATGTTTATTATCCAATTTTTAATTGAATTTATCTCTGATTATATACGGTCGATCCACTTCAAATTTTCAGGGTAATTGTATTATCATGTCCTTAATAAGTATACAAAAATTAAGAATTTTCTGACGGTGTGCCTTAACCGCGACAACTACCTTAAAATAATTTTTTGTCAGTTAAAATATTGTTATCAATTTAACATCTGGGGGCTGGAACGGATTACTGACATTTCAAATAATTTAAATGGGGAAATTTGCTTTGAGATATGAGCAAATTGACATACGAGCAAGGTTACGGAACGAATAAAACTCTTATGTGCGAGGTATCACTGTATTTGGTAAATTGATAGCAGACCTATTTGTTCGGCAATTAAGGGGGTATTTTTATGTGACCACTTCGAAAAATCGATTTTTTTTACATATTTCAATAGTAAAACCTATCGAAAATATGCTGTGAAAAATAGAGACCGAAATTCCTAGTTTTAAATAAATTACAACTCATAGTCGCTGACGAGCCGTATAAGCGACTTGTTGGCTCTTGAAACTTTAAACGCATTTATCTGGAAACATTATTTTCTAAAACTGTCATGGTCCTAAAAAAAAAGTATTCAACCGATTGCTTTGAAATTTATATATATTCTTCTACTCATTAATGGTTATCGTCCGTACTAAAATTGCTTATTTTCGTAAATATTTTCTTATTTTTTAAGCGATTTTTAACAAAAAAATTAACAAAAAACACAAACTTTTTTTCTACAGTCCGCCATTTGTTTTTTTTAATGAAATTGATTAATTTTAGTAGAGACGATAGCGACATCCCTACTGAACAATGATCCATTCGATTTTTTTATTTCAGACAACATGAACAGCCGCTATTACCATGACCAGTGACCGGCTTTTTTTTTAGTGTCTAATTTAATTTAAAAAAAAAATATATTAAAAAAATGTAAAATAAGAGAAAAACAATTTTTTTTATACAGTTTAAGATACAAACAAAAACATATAAAAAAAATAAAATGATTGAATGTTATTGTCTTCTAAAAAACAATTCCCTAAAAAGAGGTCAAATTTATGCGTTCACATAAGAATACCCCCTTAAACTCGAGTTTGCTTGTTATTTGATTTACAAATGCAGTGTGTATCGTGCTGAATGTTAGCTGATCTCATAAACGTTTCTCATAAATGTCAAGTTATGTATGTAGCTGAGACTAGACTATTATCTTTATTGAAGTCGTATTTTCACTGAAGCTAAGAACAACCACAGACGTAAAATTTAAAACACAAAGGTTTTTTTCATTAACTTTAATAAAAAAGTATTACTTTATTTAAGGGACGCTTTCACGCGAAAGTATAATGTTACCGAAGTTAACAGTTATGCAGTAATTCGCCATAGGAACAGGATATTTGACACTATAAAAAAATAAAGGATTAAAGTAATCAAATATGATAAGTTATCGAATAAGAAATCAGAAATTATCAGTTTATATTTACAAAAACACGAGGTTGATTTATTATTCCTATTTTAAAATTGAATTTTTTTGACATGACAAAAAACGTTACCATCATGATGGTTTGAGGTGTGACGTCAGACTTGCAGTAAACACACATGCACCTCACAATGAGTAAACACTAAACGAGCCTTGAGTAAACGATAGCGACTTTTATGTGCACTTGTATGTATACTACAAGAATGACGTCACAGTTGGCAAACAGGGCGGCTCGTGTTTTCGCGCAAACTTATATATTTGAAATTTTGAGTGCTATTTTATCCTATAAAACGATTACATTTAAGTGAAATAAAAATTCCTGTGGACTAATAACTATGATACAAATAAGAGTTAAATATAGAGTTGGGTAACTCAGTCTGAACCGGTTCAAAGAGCCGACTCCTACAGAAGATCCGTGAGAGCCGACTCACTTTTTTTTGAGCCGACGGATCAATGAATCCGCATAACTCAGTGAAACACTTAACACACAGAAGCACATTTGACACTTACGTGTCAGTTCTTGCTTTGATGCATCTGTCAGCTCAAATGACTCATGCATCACATGTTTGGCTATACAGGTCGTGATATGATTGACTGAACTAGGTAACTCAGTGGCAGACTGCAGTAACATATTCAGAACTCGGCTCTTTTTGAACCGGTTCAGTGAGCCGGCTCACATACGGAATCCAGATGCAAAGATGCAGATCACTAAAAAGACCCGTTTTTCCCATCTCTAGTTAAATAGCCTATTCTCTCTTATGTAGACATTGTTAAAAATGCTGTCGTAGCTTCATACGTAACCGGAGGCGCCATAAGTTTTACACAATTTTTTGTATAGAAAAAAATTAATTTGAAAAAAATTGTGGAGCAAGCTAAATTCGTCAGTATTTTTACATAAGTTAATAAAGAAAAAAATGTCAATTTGCCTCACAATCATTTAAAATCTCGTGACGTGCTCTATTGCGTTTTTTGATTCAATTTTTAGGGCAAAAATATATGTTTTTTGAAATATTTAAGCAACAAGCTAAATTTTGTGAAGTTTAATGCTTAACCACAGCTAATAAAAACAATAGTAACATGCATTTTGCGACCACAGTTCGAAATTGCCCGGGAGAGCATATTTTACGATCTGGAGGATTAGTCATCTTAAGTATGTGGACACAATGACATTGAAAGTGCCATGCTATAGCGGAATACTTTTATATGAAACTGCACATTTGCTTCTGCAGCTGTATTTTATAATTTCAGAATATTACGCGATATGACATAAAATATTACAGCCGAGTTTTATTTCAGCCCGCTGAATACATGGAACAGATAATAAACAGTTGAACAAAAGAGTGCTTTGAGTTTTTGAAATACATAGTTACAGTGCTGCCATCTAGGGTTGACAAAACATTTCAATTTTTGCAAATGGATGAATATCTCCCATTATATGCTGATGACACAACCTTTATTACCCAAGAAGAAAATTTGTCTCAACTAATTTTAAGGTCAAAGAGGGCACAATCTGAGGCTTTGCAGTGGTTCACTGCAAACAAATTGACCCAAAATTTAAATAAAACTCAGCATTCGACACTATTCATTGAAAATAAAAACAATGCGGAAAGCTTAAATTTATTAGGCATATTAATTGATCCAAGCTTATCTTGGAAAAACCACATAGACAATTTAATTTCAAATTTACATAAAAACTTGTATCTAATAAGGAATCTAAGAAATGAAGTAAATCTGTCAGTCTTAAAAATCGCATATTTTTCCTTATTTAACTCAAAGATGACATATGGGGTAATTCGACTAATGCTCGTAAAGTTTTTTTGGTCCAAAAAAGGCAATTAGAATATTGTCAAATGCTGAGTTTAATGAAAGTTGCAAACCTTTATTTAAACATTTAAAAATACTAACCTTTTATGATCAGTACATATACTCATGTTTGGTATACGTAAAAAAAACATTAGTACTTTCAATAGACAATCAAGTATACATAAACATGACACCAGACATAAATCTAACCTTTGTTTGCCTCTAAAAAGATTTACAAATACAGGGTATGATCCAAATTATATTGAGCTACAATTTTATAATAAGTTATCTGCAGATACAAAAGATTTGCCATTAGCAAAATTAAAAAAAACCCGGGTCGCAGTGCCAAAACCCTGCCGACAATATAGTGTATTTGCTTATACAGGCAGCATGGCTTTATTATGCGAACTTTAGTTGGTTTCTGGGCAGAATAAAAAATTAGACTCCTTAATACACCCCTTAAATAACATTAATTTTTTCTTAATTGCAATATTATTATCAATCGAACCTCTATACTAAATTATATACACCTTTCAGTAAATAATTCATTATCTGCAAACTAGTTTTTTCATAAAATTTGTAAATCCGGTCCTGTCGGGCCGATTTTATCAAAATTTTAGGGACACTTTTTAATTACTACCAGAGGGTTAAATTTCAATTTTGAAACGATTCGAAGAATTTTTTCGGTATTTTGGGAAACTTGAAACTACCCTTAGAATGGCCCGATTAGGCCCATTTTAAATAGGCTTCTTGTGGTGATGGATTTCAACGCGTGTGCCAAATTTAGTTGAAATCAATTAACTCTTTCGAAAGTTATTGCCCGCACACACACACACACACACACACACACACATATATATATATACATATATATATAAACATTTTTAAAAATGGTGCCAAAGTGTTTAGGAGGTTATGAAACGTCGAGAAACTTTGGTCCGACCCCTAGGTCCCGCCATCCGACCGATGCCAATAGTGTATGTTGCCATATGGCAAATACACTAAAAAACCATTAAAGAGTTCTTGAAAGACACGTGCTACTATAACTACAGCGATTTTTTAAATAATGCGGTTCCTATTTAATAGATTTGACATGACTTGTATTTGACCATACGGTGTAATCAATACTAAATATATATTATTGATGCTCAATCATCAGGATCACTTTTAGGCAAAACGTATTCTGAGCAGTGACCTCGAAATTGGGGACATCCGTACCACCGAAAATCCCGATAAGTTTTGCGACTTGCACCTATATACGACCGTAAGACAAACTTAATTTAAAAAAAAACGGTCAAGTGCCAGCCGAACTCGCATAGAGAGGATTATATACCATTCCATTTCCGTAAGCATTTAGGTTTTTCTGTAAACTATGACTGAGGCCTTGTATCCTTATTTTTTTCAAAATTTTAAGCTTAGTAGTTTCGAAGAGGGAATGCTGGATCTTCGTATATTTGATTTAATATCTGGTTAAACTATGCATTTTAAAATTATAAAAAAAATATTTTGTACTTTTCATAACGAACACTTTCATTTGATACGTCACATGATAGACTTGAATTTATTTTAATTTTCTAATTTGCCCCCCAAAATCTGAATATCTCTTTACGCTATACGTCTGTGAATGGGTCATCTAGCTCAGTTCAGTAGATTCGGAGAAAATAAGCTATGGCAGACGGACACGAGATTGATCCTATATAAGGAAGAATTTTTGTATTTCATAATAAAACGAACATTCTGTACGTCTGTACCGCATGATAAACATGATTTATGATTGAACTGAAGAATTTACAGCCCTCGGCTATGTAATATATATATTTCTCTTTCGTTGCAATTTCCAAACTACCAGACCTTCTCGTCTTATACTCAAATAGCGTACATATACACATGTAAGTAATAATATTTGCCTGAAGGAGTTTTCTCTAGATTATATATAGTGGTTCCGTAGTGATGCAGTAAACGTTTGCAAACTATGAATTCACCGAGATATTTTCGAATCAGTTCATTTTCATAAGATCATTTTGAACTAGTTCAATTGCACCCGACCGTTTCGAAATAGTTCATTTTCATAAGATCATTTTATGTGACTCTTTTATTATTCTCATCACTTTAAAGCAACAACTCTTCTGTAGTCTGCACCAGCGTTTCTTTGGTGAATCCGAACACATAGTATAAAGATCTTTTGGATCTATTGATATAAAATTAAAAAAAAACCCGGGTCGCAGTGCCAAAACCCTGCCGACAATATAGTGTATTTGCTAGTACATACAGGTATTGTGGCTTTATTACATGAACTTAAGTTTGTTTTTGGACAAAATAAAAAAAAAATTAACCCCTTAATACACCCCTCAATATAATAATTTTATTAGTTGAAATATTGTTGTCAATCCAACATCTGCACTAAATTAAATACAACCTTTAGTAAGTAAATTCGTATACGCATACTAGTGTTTTCATAAAATTTGTAAATCCGGTCCTGTGGGGCCGATTTTTTTATAATTTTAGAAGCACTTTTTAATTGTTACTAAAGGGTTAAATTTCAATTTTGAAACGATTCTGAACATTTTTTCGGTATTTTTGGGCCCAAAAACTTTTTGCAACCCCTAAAAATCATCCTTAAAATGACCCCATTGCAGAAAGCTGAAAGTCCTGCACTGACGACATATGATGTCGCGCAGTGCAGGAAATTCAATTTTCGGCTCTTGTGGTGTAATATACTATTAAAAAAGGGTCGACAATGAAAGCTTTTAATAAAGATCAAAATAAATCCCTATTTGCTATCTCAATACCCAAATGTATCACGATAAATTTTGAATAACTCTCGTAATCGTCAAATCGCGATATAGTATCCTAAAATGCACGTTTTCGATACCAAAAAATAGCAAGTGTGCGCTTGCCTAAAGCGCGCAAAATATACGCACGTTCGTTCAAGTTTATATCCGCCTTTATAGAAGGCGTATTGACAACTGAGCGGTGTCGATAATCGGTAATCGTATACCTGAAAGTTCACAAGGTCGAATTAATATTTCAAGTTTCAGTAGCTTACACTTTATATTTAGACAGGTATAGAGACAATGGTTTACTAGATTAGAAAGAGAAGACAGCCAGTTAAATTATGGATATTTAACGACACAGGCTAAAAGCGTCTATGCATGTATATTTACTAGAGTAAAGGCGGTTTTAGACAGCTTGACTTAGGAGAATTTGCATTAACACTGTAAATAGCAATCGCCTGGCATAATGACAAATTCAAGAAGCCTGGCAATTTTGGTGGATTTTAAATTAATAAATACTTTTGTCTAATTAATTAAAAAAATATATGTCTTATTATATTTATTTCATCTTTAAAGTTCAATTCCAGATATATGTTATAATAGAAAAAGGTAATTGGAATAATGAAAATAAATCAATTTAAACACTCATTGATTGCAACGTTTCGTCTTTTTTTTAAGTTTTTCAAGCTTTAAAAAATTTTTTTACAAAAATTAACATTCATAATATAATAAAAATATTAAACATTATGGATTAAATAATTTACTAAAAAGAAACAATGATGTGACTAACCTCAATATGCTTAAACGATAGTTAAACTATGATATAATATACAATTTGGCACTACAAAAACAATTGTTAAAAATTGAAAATTGTAGAAAATAATATGTTCTTTTTTATATTATTTCACAGTCAACTAAAAATTATAGTATAATAGTTTTCTATTATATTTAATGCAATTCTTTTTTTAGACTTTAAGACAGCAGGTCTTCTGGAACATTTTTTTTTTTTTAATTTTCGGTTGTCTTTTGTTTGTACAAAATTATATTTTGAGTTAATAAATTTTATATTTATTTATTTACTTTTGTCGAGTGATGCGCTAAACATGTTTATTGTTAGCTTCCGCGAAGCACTTGAATGCGGAAGCCACTGACCTTTTCCGATTGTCGAGTGATGCGCTTGTTAGCTGTCGCAAGAAACTCCCTGAAGCCGGAGGTTTTTACTTTTGTCAGTTCTACCACCTTGGTGTTAGAGCAGTACTGTTTTTTTAAGAGAGTGATGAGAGACAGTGAGATTGTAAATTATAGATTATAGACGCTCAATCTACATTCTTTCTCTCTGTCTCGCCACTCTTTTTATAAAACAGTTGAGGTTTATGACATTGACTCAAGTCATGAATCAAAATTTGAATCAAAGCTGGTTTCCGCACGGTAATATGTAATTCAAATGTCAGTATTGTTTACACTTTCGGCCACCTGGTAGTGCCACTAGCAATTACTTAATTATTAATTTCCTAATAAATAAAGAATTACTGAACACAAACCGTTAATCTCAAAACGTTTGACACATACCTTACTTGCCACTAGCGCCATCTGACGAATGAGAATATAAACATTTGACACATACCTTACTTGCTACTAGCGCCATCTGACGAATACAAAAAATTGTAGCCTTAATTGATTGCGAAGTAATATTTGGTCAAACATAACGGGTAGTTCTAATATACGTTGACCGCCTATAGCCGGCTTTAGGAAGATGGCAACCCAGTTAACGAAAAGCGCTAATATCCGTTCTGTAACGACGTTAATTAACTGCAAGGATTCGTTAGCCGCTACTGCAATCTACATTTCTGCCGAATGCCAGAGTACACTATATATATTTTATGTATATATATATTTACTAATAAGTAATAACATTTCTATAGAATTTATCCAATGACCCGATAGGATTACACAATCTCGTTCGAAAAACTAGGCCTGTCTCGAGGAATAAGTTTTTCGAAACTGTGATAATATTTTGAAAACTGAGGGTCTGGTAACTGAAACGGGGAGTGGGGTTATACCTGCACGGTTGCTAGAAAACAATAAAATTAAGTTTTTCTTTCTTTTTTGTCCTTGGTAATTAATATAAAAATGATTTGTCGGGAAAAAGGACTTTTTAAGTAAACACTTATTTGTTATTTATAGCGACGTTTCGTCCCTTGCTTGGGACTTTTTCAAGATTTATAATTATTAAATGTTTTGATCAAGTAGCAGAAGCGTAGCGTGCCTTGGCGGGGCCCCGTATAAAAATTTGTTTGGGGGCCCTTCCCCCGTTGAAGTAAATGACTTAAACGGGCAAATCCCGCAGCCCGCGATAACCGATGTAGGGTGTTGCCAACTTTTGAACGCACGCTTTACGCGGGAAAAAAAGAAATAGCTTTTTGGACTTTTGTAATTTCTGAAATAAAAAAAAAATTGGGAAGTTTTTATTAATTTTTGCTTACGTACGTTGGGGGCCCCCATGGCCCGGGGGCCCCGTATAATTGATACGGCAGATACGGCGGTAGCTACGCCTCTGTCAAGTAGATATAAAAGTTAAAATATACATGTAAATATAAATTTTAGTTAAACAAAAAAAAATTTATATTTACATGTGTATTTTAACTTTTATATCTACTTGATCAAAACATTTAATAGTTATAAAGCTTGAAAAAGTCCCATGTAAGGGACGAAACGTCGCTATAAATAACAAATAAGTGTTTACTTAAAAAGTCCTTTTTCCCGACAAATTATTTTTACAATAAAATTAAGTTTCTGTCGGTAGCTAAAATCTCTCTTAATACTTAATTCATCTTTAAAGTTCAATTCCAAAATATGTAATAATAGAAATTAGTTTCACGGGTAATTGGAATAAAAATCAATTTAAACACTTATTGATTTCACGGGTAATTGGAATAAAAATCAATTTAAACACTTATTGATTTCACGGGTAATTGGAATAAAAATCAATTTAAACACTTATTAATAATAAATAAATTTTCAATTTTATTGATCTTTGTAATGCAAAATTGCCTTTTATATCAAAGTTTTATTATAATTTAAACATGCTGAGAGCTTGAAAAAGTCTTAATTTAATAAAGACGAAACGTTGCAATCAATAAGTGTTTAAATTGATTTTTATTCCAATTACCCGTGAAACTAATTTCTATTAATACTTAATGTTTGATACGCCATTTTGATGATAAATTTTCTCTCTAATGTCGACAAATAAGTTAATATCTTAAAATTAATGTTTTCATTAAAAAATTACAGTTTAAAATTTAGCCATCAACAGTTGCCGGTAATATGACGTGAAGTGGCGCTGAAATCTCTGAATAGAATAGACATATGATGGCAATCTGGTTTATTTTAACAGTTGTCGATAATATTAAGTGACGTAGTGGCGCTGAGGTCTCTGAATAGAATAGACATGTGGTGGCAATCTGTTTATTTTAACAGTTGTCGGTAATATTAAGTGACATAGTGGTGCTGAAGTCTCTGCATAGAATTTTCATCCTATTATATTACGTAACTGATCACTAACGGTGTGAAGTATTCGCACGGGTCCGCTAGTATTGATAAATTGAAAAGAAGAGTCCCACTGAGACTTTGGAGTGGGGAGGAGGGCTGAGTTTTCAGTTACGCCACTGTCATAAAGATGTCCATAGAATAGAATAGAATAAAATTTATCTGAAATGAAAGATAGTACTGATTCTGCTGTAGTTAATGGATATATCATCTTCAGAGACTATACCCTACCGATGTTTCTGCTTATTTGAATATAAACTGGAGCGACGTGCTCCATGTTGACGTAACACTGAAAGAGCATTTGCATAATATTGTTTAATTCTAATGAAATTATTTAACTTTGCAATTAAGCAAAGTCAGCACCAAATCCTTGATTATTTACACAAATCAAAAGTGAGTCTGTTTTTTGCACTGCAGGAAAACCGTGCATTTTAGAACAATAAAAATATGGTTATAATTTAAACTGTCAGATGACATATAATTAATATATCAGTCAGTAATTCTACAATACTATTTAAGTGAAATAGTTTATGGATTTGAAGTTTAATCGTTTAATTAATATAAAATAATTTTCTGGATTTCAACCGGCCAATCAAAATGTTTCTCTTAAAGCAAAACGGTATATTTAATGAGAATTTTATATTATGTTTTTTGACGCTATTTATACCAAACTTGGTTCTTTAATAAAGATTATTATCTATCTATCTATCTATCTATCTATTCATAAGGTAGTCAATGTTTGTCGATGCTTTTTAAAAATATTTTGTAAAAAAACAAACTTGACGTTTGACGAAATTGTGAGTTCTATCACATCACATTTAATTTAAATTTGCGAGAATGTAAAAAAGAGACGCATAAAATAACATTTTAATTAAAAAAAAACCCGGGACGCAGTGCCAAAACCCTGCCGACAATATAGTGTATTGCTACAGGCAGCGTGACTTTATTATATGAATTTGGAGAAAAAAAAAAAATTGAAACCCTTAATATACCCCATAAAATAATATTTTTTCTTAATTTTAATATTTCGTCTCTGTTTTATCAATAAATATAATTTTCTAACCGCAAACGTTTTCATAAAATTTATAAGTTCGGTCCTGTCGGGCCGATTTTGTTAAAATTTTCGGAGCACCTGTTGATTATTACTACAAGGTTAAATTTCAATTTTGAATCAATTTCGAGAATATTTTCGGTGTGTTTGGGGCACAAAACAACTTTCAACCCCTAAATACACCCCTTATAATGATCCGATTAGGCCCATATTAAATAGGCTTCGTGCGATGATGGATTCCAGGGTGTGGCTCAAATTTAGTTCAAATCGAATAAGACCTTCGAGAGTTATCGTGCTCACACACACACACACACACACACACATATATATATATATATTTTTTTTTTCGGAAAAATTATATATATATATATATATATATATACATATATATATACATATATATATATACATATATATATATAATTTTTCCGAAAATGGTGCCAAAGTGTTTAAAAGGCTATGAAACGTCGAGAAATTTTGGTCCGACCCCTAGGTCCCGCCATCCGACCGACGCCATAGTGTATCAGGGTTTCAATTACTCACTACCAAATCACTGTATAAAAAAAATATTTTTTTTCTTTTCATATAAATTAAATTGCGATTATTTTCAGATAGAACCCACCAGTTAGCGCCACATGGCGAGTTACAAATGGCCCATGTGATGTTTCAACGAGGAACTGAGATTTTATTATTAAAAATAACAATAGATTGAAAATATGAAATGGTTCTAAGCTCATGTGGTCCTGGTAGTGAGTAGTCTTAAAATTAAAAAAACCAAATTCAATTAGAACTTTTTACAAAATACGCCACTGTGAACTGCTAACGTAAATATTTACAGATGGTGGAAAAACGGGATGATGGTGGAAGTGACGTGATTGTGCTAATGTGTTTGTAGAAATTGGGTTAATGACAAAATACGTTCACATCGTGATAAATGAACGTGCTGCTTTTTTTAAAATAAATTTAATTAAAAATCAATTAATATTCGTCTAAATTCTTGAAGATAATTACATCATCTGACGAACAAAAACATTTTTTTACGACATAATATAGCAAAATATTTTCCGAATGTTTGATTTATATTTCTACATTGAATATTTATTTCTTGATAAGTAAAGACGAATTATTTCTTTGTTTTGTAAACCGAGCTGGAATCCTTAGTAGGAAATTTTTAATTTGACTAAAATGTGAATTCAAGGCATCAGTCGCTTATTCTAGCTAGCTTCACCGCTCCATTAAGCGAGCTGTATTATAATGAAGTTACTCTCTACTATTTCTGAAGTTCATGTAATTAACACACTTTTATTTGCTTCACCTGTCTGTTTGTTTGTTTGTAAAGGAATCTTTGAACGTGAACTTCACCCACTTTAAAACGTCAGATTTAACTGAAACTTTGCACACTTATCAAGGACCGATGACACTACAATAATTTAATAAGTCTGTCCCATTATCCTGACCAGAACCTTCAGGATAAAAAACTTCAAAAAAATTCAAGCAAGCAAGCAAACAAGCTGTAGAGTGACGTACTTTGTGTTGCCTACCCTATAGTCAAACGCAATATTGTTTTTTAATCTTATGATTAAAATTAGAGTTTAAAAGAACTAAAACAACACGCTTTTATAAACTAAAAATGCCAAATAATTTGACAACAAAATTAGCTTTATTGTAAAAAGCGAGGGGTGCTATCTATTTAAATTTTCATAAGAGTTCTACGTTTACAATTAACAATTAAGCACTTCACGCTTTTTACAGTAAAACTAATTTTGTTGTCAAATTATTTTGTATTTTTTAGTTCATAAAAGCGTGCTTTAGTTTTTTTTATTTTATACTCGTCGACAAACTACTCGAAAAATAAAGAAACAAAACAGAAGACCATTTTTCAGGAATAAAAAACTGCACAACCTGTTTTCATAAATTTTCAAATAAGTTCAGTAGTAATTTCTAATTACCGACAACGAATAGAAGGTAGTTTGTGAACTAAATTAATTAGTAACGATGCCAAACCTTTAACATCTTTAAAGAAGGTCAAAGTTCCTTCTTTTCCTTTCTTATATCTTATAGACTTATACGATAGATACCTTTACAATAGCAGACCAAACTTTATACGTACAATCAAATCTGTAAAATTACACATTGTTAGATTACACATAAGTGATCTGCAATCTTCCCACAGTACGAATTTTTAGTTTCAGTATTATATTTTGCACACGTCATTTTTATCATAAAGGAAAATGTTTTGTTTATTTTCAAAATGAGTACTAACTTAAATATTAAGTGTTATTTAAGGTGACTATTTATCAGCTGTTCAATATGCTCCCTTTTTCACCAGCAGAGTTCGTACACTTACACACGTTTCGGAAATCTCTAATTTCTATGAAAATTTTTATTGTCTGTGATATTAATGCTTCAAAATAAACTAGAAATATGTCCCATTCTTTCCATATAGCTTGTAGTCAAGTTTTTACTTTTTTATATCTAAATAAATGATTTAAATCAGATAAAAATGAGAAAATTAGCATACGTTATACACAAATTTTTGAATAAAAAAAAATTGAAAAAAATAAGCAAAACTGATATTTTTTCCCTGGTATATAAAAAAACATTGATGAAAATTCGATAAAATCGGTTGAGAAATTATCCGGGAACAAACAAAATGACAGACAGACAAAAAATGTGAAAATTACTTATCCGCGGTCTATGTATTTATGAAAATTGAATATTCGTTTACGATATAATTTTTTTGTTATGAAATTATATTGATTATCGTTAGCCTTTTTGTATTGGATATATTATACTCGATAACCTATATTATGTCGCAATGTTTTCAGACCGTTCAACTAATTAACAATCCGTCAGTTTAATTAATTGATGATAATATCTAAGTGGTTCACAAACATGCCACCTACAAGGCGAAATCTGATTTGAAATGCGTCGAGATAGACCGTAACGTAAATTGGATAAGTTTAGAAGTAAAGCGCCGCGACGCGTCGTCGTCGTTTCAAAAAAAAACTTAAAAGCGTGGGATTCGGTATTCACGTAGAAAGCTCTATTCAAAAGTAAGAACATAGGTAAAGTAAAAGCAACGGTTTTCCGAACACTTTTAAAATCATAATTGACAAAATAAATTATTATTATTACCTATAGGTACTATTATATAAAAAGGCAAAATTTGTTTTTAAGTTTTTTTTGTTTGTAGAAGGTAATCTCTCGAACTACTGAACCGATTCCAAAAATTCTTTCACTAATAAAAAGGCTATACTTTATTTTGATAAAAAAATCCGAAATAAACTGGGTAAATTTGAGTACATGGGGGAAGTACAGTAATTTTTATGGTGGAAGTACAGCAATTATGTGGCGAAAGTACAGTAGTTTTATGGCAAAAGTACGGATATAGAAAAAATCTTTGTTAAAAATTCTAAAAAAAATTTGAATTTGAGAATGTTTATATAATAAATTGACCTTATTCCAGTAAGCACAGGCAAACTTCTGTATCTCTTTAAACTTTAAGCGCATCCAGCTTCTAAGCCAGGAGACATACAGACGTTTGAAATCAGGGTGTCATTTTCAATAAGTATGGTAAATTTGAAACTTGTCAAGAATTTTGTCAAGAAACTGCGTATTTTTTCAAGTTAAAAGATCGCAAAAATCTAAATTTTTCGTATATTTTTGAAATTGTTCTAGGAGATTTCGATTCTGTTAAAAAATCCGCGTTTTTTAAGGTTAAAAGATCACAAATATCTTAATCTCTCGTATATTTCTGAAATTAAAAAAAATGTTGGTAGAACAAATTGCTTTGATTTCAATGAGCCTAAGCAAACTTCCATATCCCTTTTGGTTTAGAGGTTATGGCCAAGGATGGTGAATATATAGGTCACAGTTTGCGGACCGTTGATTGTTCATCCCTGGTCTACAAAAAATGGCTTAGTTACAAAACTTCTTGGTTTCCGGGCTTGTACGCCGTGGTCCATTGGTATTTCTACCTGACGTTTTGTCTGCAACTACGGTAGACATTATCAAAGGCGATGTGGTAGCGGGCGAAATGTCCTTCTCGGCTGCTCACAAGCAAGTGTGTCGACTACTGTTGCTCCTTCTTCTTTTATGCACCGTTGATTGTCGTTCTTTACTCGGTCGTAGTTTGCTCTTCTTTGATTGGTCGTTGGGTTCATTAGCTTAGTGTGCCTCAGTGCTGGTGTCCAAGTTTTACTGAGGTGCAGACCTTCTTCTTTTCGGTTGAAAGTGTGCGTGTGTTTTTGTATTTCTATGGCTTCCCTCAATATGCGCGGATAGTAACTCACTGTTTTGTCTATTACCTTCGTATCCTCGAAAAGGATCTTGTGGTTGTCCAGCGTTAACATGTGTTCGGCTATTGCAGATTTTTCAACGTGGCCAAGTCTGCAGCTTCTCTTATGTTCCGCTATACGAGTTTTTACAGTGCGTTTTGTTGTCCCAATATATACTGCACCACTGCAGGTACAAGGAACGCGGTATATTCCCGGTGTTGCCAAAGGGTCTCTAGTATCATTGACCGATCTTAGGCACTCCTGAATCTTTTTGGTTGGTTTGTATATAGTTTTTATGTTGTATTTTTCCAGAAGCTTGCCTATGCGGTCCGTCGTGTTTTTGATATATGCTCTATCAAAAACACGACGAACCGCATAGGTAAGCCCGGAAACCAAGAAGTTTTGCAACAACGCCAGCCGTGAAAGCCTACACAATTGGATAATGACTTAGTCTCAGTGTCGGGAAACGAAAGAGAATACTTTTATTCATATCCGATATTCCGTATTCCAAAAGCGGCGAATGCTTTCACCACTCAACTTTGTACACCGCATCAGTAAAATGAAGAATGATAGCTTTAAAAGTATTTTTCTGTACTGAAAATTTAATTTGAACGAAATACACAACTTTAGTAACAGATATATTAAACAGACATAGGCATCGTTTCAAAATAAAACTTCTTTGGAGATCCGATTTTAGTCACAAGTACCTGATTTTCCTCGAGTATCCGATTCTACTATGTTCTCTATTCTATCCGCGAATACCCGATTCTAACCGAGAGTATCCGATGCCACAAGCCTAGTGCTTATTTAAAATACAGCGAAGAGCTATACGAATTCTGTCAGGCATAAAGTACGGAAATGATGTAAGAGGTAAATTTATTGAATAAGTACAACATTATGACTCTCCCTTATAGATATATTCACAAACATTTATTATATGCAAAGACAAACAGTGAAAATTACAATGTTCATTCAAATTTACATGACCTTGTAACAAGAAGCAATTGACTTAGGATTCTAAAAATCAGCATTCGCTATTAATTATTTTGCATCCAAACAAACTTCTAAATATTATTAGTTCATTTGCCATATGGTACTGTATACACTATTGGCGTCGATCGGATGGCGGGGACTAAGGGTCGGTTCAAAATTTCTCGACGTTTTATAGCCTCCTGAACTATTTAGCACCTTTGTGGAAACTCTCGACAAACTTAATTGATTTAAATGAAATTTCGTCAACATGTTGGAATCAATCACCGCACAAAGCTTATTTAAAATGGGCCTAATCGGACCATTTTAAGGGTAATTTCTGGGCCTAAAGAATCGTTTCAAAATTGAAATTTAAAATGGTTTTAGGGCCCATAAATACCGAAAAAATGCTCGAAATTGATTCAAAATTAAAATTTAACCCTTTAATATTAATTAAAAGGTGTTTCTAAAATCTTAATAAAATCGGTTTGACGGGGTCGGACTTATAAATTTTATGAAAACATTTTTTGGGTTAAAGAATTGTACTTACTGAAATTAAGAAAAAAATATTATTTTAAGAAGTGTATTAAGAGGCTGTATTTTTTATTTTCTCCAAAAACAAGTAAATTCATGTAATAAAGTCACACTGCCTGCATTAGCAAATACTCTATAATCTATATATTGTCGGCAGGATTTTGGCATTGCGACCCGAGTTTTTAAATGCATGGAATAAAAAACTTTTTAAAATGCCACAAAAAGGTTTTTTACAGAATTAAGGAGTTTTTAAATTTTTAGTGTTGTGTTTTTTTTTCTGACGTTTGTAAGATTTTTATATTATCGACATGAAATAAATATCTACGAGTATCTATCTATCTTCGGATGACCGTCGTTAATTTTCGTTTTTATTCGTAACACAATCATGAATCAAGGATAATAAAAACATCAATGGATGATAAAACAATAAAAATATGTGACGCTTACTTTATGGTAGATTGGAAGTGTTCTGCGCAATTAATTCTCGACTGAAATGAATTCAAATAACGAGGATTAACGTTTCCATCGTTCGTAAACAAATCCATTAAGCTTAGTTTACTATTTAAAGTCTTCAGTTTGTTAACGTTTTTTGCGCTCTATTTAATCTTTTAAAGTCTTGTTAACGGTTTAACTTAATTGCTTGAAATATACACAAAGATATAAACATCAAAACTTTTTCCAATTATATATTTTCCGTTGAGGATTTTCTCATTTTAATTGGAACAAAAATAACGATTTATATAAACTTGATAAAATATACCGGGTGTTTCGAAATTCACACACACAAACTGTGGGAGGGTTGTTATGTATTAAAAACTGGTCAAGTGCGAGTCGAACTGACGAGAAAACGATTCCGTACTATTCCGTTTTCCATGAGTACTTTAAGACTTAAGATTTTCGTTTAGATTTTCCTGTAAACTATTTGTGAGATCGGACATTCCCTATTTTTTTCAAAATTTTTGGCTCAGTAGTTCGGGTGATAAGGGGGGGGGGGCTTATCTCCCGAACTACTGAGCCTAAAATTTTGAAAAAAATAGGGAATGTCCGATCTCACAAATTTTCATCTATTTTCTTAAATAAGTTTGAAACTATTTATTTTAAAATCATGAAAAAAATATATTGTTGAGATTCTCACAACAAGCCCTTTCATTTGATATGTCACACGATATAGTTTGCAAAACTTTTTTTTTTAATTTTAAGTTTGCCCCCCAAAAGTGGCCCCCATGTTTAAAATTCATTTATTTATTTTACACGTCCTTCTTTGGGTCACTAACTTACATATGTGTACCAAATTTCAATTCATTCGGTTCAGTAGTTTTGAAGCAAATTGGCTGTAACAGTCGAATGGACCGAAACGCGAGTGATCCTATAAGGATTCCGTTTTTTCCTTTTGAGGTACGGAACTCTAAAAACGAAATAAAATGTTGTTTTAAAATTTGTGATCAGACCGATACTTTTCGGACTACCACGGTTTTGAAAATGTGAAAGTGTAAATTGATTAATCGGTAACAAATGCCGAGAAACAAAAGATAATTCAAACGTCAAAGATCAACACAGAATTCTATTTATTGTACATGTGTAATTTTTAATCCAAATTGCGAAAGAAATAGTTATTAATTATTATGTAAAATTCTGATTTTCATATTTTTAAAACAGCGAAGATCGAAAAATCATAAAATGGTTTTTTGCACGGTCTTTTAAAAAAATATGAAGCATGGTGGATCTTTTAAGGTTCAGGAGCCATAGTTTAAGAACCGCTGTAATATAGAATATCTCTACATTATACACGGTAAGTGGAGCATCCGACACTAAGGTGAATAAATTTCAGGAAATAGGGAACCTACGTCAATAGCATTACGTGTCCAAAACAGCATATGCAGCTCAATAACAAAGCACAAGGTTAGTTCATATAGATACGTTCTATATGGGTTAGTACACCGCGGACAGAAATTATATCGGCATTATATAACACAATAATAGTCTAAGATCAGGCTGCAAATTAGTACATGAATAATGTAGACAAACAAAATCAAATTTAAATGACGTACATTTATTTCATCTATACCACATTAAAGATAATTTTTTCTGAATTTAATGTTATAAGGTTGCCTGTAAAAAAAAGCCCGCAAATCGAAGTTTCCTGCCCTTAAAGACGCTAGATATTGAAAATAAAGTGACATAGAGCGAACTGGCGACGCTACTTGTTAGACAAGGATGCTAAATGCTAAATGTACGCGATTTTTGAACGAAAAGTTTCTACGAAATTATACCTGTTTACACCTGGCTGTATAGAGGTTGCGGCTAAGCAATCATAGGTACCTGTGACTTTTCAGATCTTTTAAATACACTGTTGTGAAGTGGTGTAAGTTTTATTTATATACGATGTGAACGAAATGTTTCCCCAAAATTCAATTAATTATATTTTTTAATTGGCACCTTATGAAAAATGAATTCCCCCACTTGTAAAAATACTCAAAAATTTGATTTTGATTGTCTACATTATTCATGTACTAATTTTGCAGCCGGATCCCGGTCTATAAATACATTGGTTCAAACCGGGTGAACGATTTTAGATATTGTAAACTAGTATATTACACCGTAAGGGCAGGAAGTTGAAATTCCTGCATTTCGCGTAACATGTCCGAGGCAAAGCCGAGGGCCTCATGTGTCACACAGTGCAGGAATTTCAACTTTCTGCCCTTGTGGTATAATATACTATTTTTCTCTCGAAAACATATGAATACTTTTTTAGCACAAGTACCTAAGATGACATTACTACTTCTTGAAAATTGCAAGGAGGAAGGTTGTGCGGATAACGATATATGTATAGTGACGTTCTGAAATAGTAGATAGTGACTCATCGTTATAGAACGGTTCGCTCAATGGAGCGGCGATTCAATGAAACAATGTAAAGCATGTCCGTTCCACGCAAAAAAATTGTCTCATATTATATATTGTGAATAATAAGTGAATCACTGTCTAGAATTTACGAGCGATTTTATACTTGCACAGGCCTACTACTATGTGAGAAAGCTAGTCCGAGTTGTGTCAACCGCTTATTTCAGAAATTTTTATTTTTGAGGTGAACTTTTTTTGAACAGTAGTGTATGCTGTTTACAATAACTATTCAAGTTCATCTTATTTCAAGCAAAATTGAAAACGCGAACCGACATTTTAATACGTATTTTCGATGCTTTCTTGACGAATAAATACACATATTGCGTCGACTTCAAAATATTTCAATTTATCGTGAAAAGTTCAATTCAAAAAACCCTGTAAATCTCAACACAAGTACAAAAAGAGCAATATCTTATTTTTACGGTCTTTTGCAAAACAAATAAACTCAAAAGCAAATAAAACTTCAACAAATTCTTTGCTTAGAAAAGTAAATCTCTGTACAAGGTATCAGAAGAAAAGCGATCTTACTGTCACTCTTCTTTTGCCTTGAAAGAAAACACAAAGATAATTTTTAAAAAACCCGGGTCGCAGTGCCAAAACCCTGCCGACAATATAGTGTATTTGCTTGTATAGGGCCGTGTGGTTTTATACGTTTATTATGTGAAATTAAGTTTGTTTTTGGGCAAAATAAAAAATTTAACCCCTTAATACACCCCTTAAAATAACATTTTTTTTCTTAATTGTAATATTATTATCAATCTAACGTCTACACCGAATTAAATACACCCTTCAATAAATAAGTCACTATCTGCAAACTAGTGTTTTCATAAAATTTGTAAATCCGTTCCTGTCGGGCCCATTTTATTAAAATTTTGGGGACACTTTTTAATTACTACCAGAGGGTTAAATTTCAATTTTGAAATGATTCGGAGAATTTTTTCGGTATTTTGGAGCCCAAAAACATTTTTCAACCCCTAAAAACTACCCTTAAAATAGCCCGATTAGGCCCATTTTAAATAGGCGATGGATTTCAACACGTGGGCCAAATTTCGTTGAAATCAATTAACTCTTTCGAAAGTTATTGCCCGCACATATATATATATATATATATATATATATATATATATATATATATAAATATATATATATAAATATATATATATATATATATATATATAAATATATATATATAAATATATATATATATATATATATATATATATATAAATATATATATATATGTATTTATATATATATATATATATATATATATATATATAAATATATATATATATATATATATATATATATATATATATATATATATATATATATATAAATACATATATATATAAACATTTTTAAAAATGGTGCCAAGGTGTTTAGGAGGTTATGAAACGTCGAGAAATTGGGTCCGACCCCTAGGTCCCGCCATCCGACCGACGCCAATAGTGTATGTTGCCATATGGCAAATACACTAATAATATCAAATAGAGAATTTGGAAAATTGTGAAGGGAAAAAGATTTAGTGAATGTCTACATTACAATTTCTCAAAAAGTTAATATAACATGAAGAATGATGCAAATTAAAACAAAACCACGTTAGGTTGCGCTAGGTAATCAATCAATCGACTGAATGGTAAATAAATGATTATCTTTAACAGATTTAAAAAAAAAAATATATTTTTAGTTATATAGAACTTCTGAGAATATAGGTACTGGGGAATATTTTTTTCTAAGTAAATTTTTCCCCCACTTCTTAAAGCTATGGATAAAAGTTACCCAGCAAAAAAATTCAAAACCGTCACAGAACGTAAGCGAAAAGTGCTTTATACTTTAAATTCGAGTGTCAAATTTAATTAAAGTCGGCCCAGATGTTCTCGAAATATGCTGGCACAAATTGTACAACCGAACAGAAAATTCTGGAAACTGGTTTTCCTGTCTAGGAATCATAAAAAACACTCAAATCCTGCAAAAAACCGTAATTACATACACAGACCTCTGTACTATTTACTACCCGCGACTCTACACATGATTGAGATGAAACTCAGCAGCCACAACAGTAGTGCTCCACCGTATAACTATACCCGGTGTCTCAGAAATCGCGCACCCAATTGTTGGGATCGAAAGAGAAAAATATTCTGAACCCAAAAATCCATGTTTGGAATTTTTTGATAACGTAGTTAATTAGTAATTAATTAATGAAAGTGACCAATCAGGAGCGCGCTACAGAAGAATAAAAAGTGAGTGGAGAGGCAGTAGGAGACGCGAGAGTGAGACGCCAGAGGGCCTTGACAAGACAGATGCGAAAAGTGGATATCACTGGCGAGCGTTAATTAAGTTATTTTATTCATTAAAAATTATTAGTGTAGTTTAAAAAAAAAATTCGAAACTGGAAGGCTTTGATACAATAAATTTATTTATTTAAAAATATTAAAGCATTTTCATATTATAAATCCAACGATCGACATAGATAATTTTTCTCGCAAGCGTTGATCAAATTTATTTATTTATTCATAATTGAGCAATCAAAAGAAAAAAGTCTTGATTTGTCTGAGTCCATTATTTTTTTATTGTAATAATAATAATCATTATTTTAGTAATTAACCGAAATAAATCAACCGACGACACTCTCTTCTGTAGCGCGCTCCTGATTGGTCACTTTCATTAATTAATTACTAATTAACTACGTTATCAAAAAATTCCAAACATGGATTTTTGGGCTCCAAATATTTTTCTCTTTCGATCCCAACAATTGGGTGCGTGATTTCTGAGACACCCGGTATACTAATTTTCGGTCAAACCGGCATACAGACAGATGGACAGACAAAAATTTAAAAAATTGTAGAATTGGCGTCAGTGAATCATAAAACGAATATTTATTTGACAAAAAAATTAAATGTTCAGACAGAACCTACAGATTTATATAGTATTATAGATAAATTGACGTATATTGATTAGTTGAGTACACGTATAAATCGGTCACCCAGTAAATCAAAAGTACATTCTAGAATGAATGTAAATTATAGACGCTCGACAAAGTACACTCTTCAATCATATTATTTTCAATTCTCTTGAGTGACTACAAAGGATTTATCGCAATATTATAATTAGAAGAAACCAAGGCGTGGCTTAACCTTCAAATCCTTATCGTCTAAACAACAGCTCAAATAATAAAATAATGCCAACAAATTACAAAAGACAAGCAACCGTGAACAAAACAGCGCTGAATTCAAAATATTATTTTCATTCCCTTCGAGTTTATTGCAGTATTATAATTGGAAGTGGCTAACGCCGTGAACACGTGATTTAATAAATACTAACAAACTACAAGACAAATCCCGCCCATACCTCTTCTAATTTTAATATTGCTCTACTTAGCAGCGGTTTCTTCGTAAAAGCTAGTCAATTCTGGAAATACATTAAAAGATAAAACTGACAGTGCAACTCCCACGCTTTCGGGAGTTACCCGGTTTTATTCCCATTGGGAGAATGTTCTCTTTTTTACTGCTCCTTCTGTGCTATCGTTGTGGTAGTTCCTTTTAAAACGAGAAAATATCGGAGGAAACTTTCAACTCTGTTCGCCTTTCTAAAAAAAATGACGGTCGAATGTCTAACGTCAAAGAAATGCCAGGTATAAGTACTGAATTTTTTTTTGGGCACGAAAAATTCATTACTTCAAAACTGAAATTTAACCCGCTATTAAAGATTAAGATATATCCCTAAATTTTTATCAAAATCAACTGCACAGGGATTTGTAACATTTATGAAAACACTAGTTTGAGGATAGTGAACTCCTTACATACGGATAAAACAATTGCCAAATATTACCGTGTAATGATATATTAAGGGGTTAATTTTTAGGGTTTCGTACCTCAAAAGGAAAAAACAAACCCTTATAGGATCACTTCGTTGTCCGTCTGTCTGTCAAGACCCTTTTTCTCAAGTTGAAATTAATACCAAATACTTAGAAGTGCAGTCCCTTGGAGCTGTGAAAAAATCAAACTTCTAAGTTAACGAAATCAAAAGATACGGCCGTTTATCGGGCATATTTTGACACTCGCAAGGGAATCAAAACCTATAGGATACTTCCCGTTGACTTAGAATCATGAAATTTGGCAGGAAGCAATGTCTTATTGCACAAGTAAAATCGTAAATTTGTGGTTATATAACAAAAAATAACCTTTTTCTACAAACGTGAAAATAGTGCATACTAGCGACATCGGACGGAATATCTTAAAAGCTATTAGTACAGGCATTTATGCGTCTTACAATTAGTATGCATAAAACAACAAATAATAAAAATAAAACGAAGTTAAAAAATATTGTACGGTAGTACAGAACCCTTCGTATGCGAGTTCGACTCACACTTGGCCAGTTTTTTTTTTAAATCTCGTCCAAAATAAAGCAAATACACTATTTTGTCGACAGAATGTGGCACTGCGACCGGTGTTTTTACTTCAACAAATGTTTTTAAAAATATAAAATTACGAAGACAAATATTTTATATACATATTAAAAAAAAGGAATTTTAGAAATCATTAATTACACCAGTGGTTCTCAACCTTTTTCAGCTGGCGACTCACTTTTCCTTATCGGAATACCTCCACGGTCCATCAATGCATGGTGGAGAAAAAAAATGAGATGGATGTAGTGGTTCTGTTGTCTGTACCAGATACCAAAAATCAAGAACCAAGAAAACAATCAAAACACAATTCGATTTTTTTCTTATCTTTTCTGATGGTTTATTCGAAGGTTTCTGATAGTTTTAGGAACGAGTCGCGACCCACATGTAACCCTTCCACGACCCACTAATGGGTCGCGACCCACCGGTTGAGAACCGCTGAATTACACAATGCGTATATAACATATAGATGAGTTCATTAATTATAAGTCTTTTGAATGAGAATAAAGAATTGATTATTGAATTAGGTAACTAATTGATGAAAATTATGAATACGGTTTTCTTCAATTAGGTATAGTACCTACTCCAATTAAATTCTTTATTGCAGTTTTAATTTAACAAAATTTAATTTTCTTAACATCCTTCATTTCACTGAAATACAATTAAACTCTTTCATATTCTTATTTCAAAAGGAAAGACGTGAAGTAAATTCATTAAGAATGTGGGAGTAGCCCCAAAAAATCGATCACTGGTAAAGCAGTAAAAATACATGATAGGCGAATCGACTACTAAAAAAACTCAGGCCGCAGTGCCAAAACCCTGCCAACAATATAAGTGTACACCCATACCTCGCTTTACGGCCTAGATACGTTCCACGAAACTTGGCCGCAAAGTGAGAAGCCGTATAAGGAATCAATTATTCTAAATTGCAAGATTGGCAACATGTAGATATATCGACATCGAAAAAAAGTTTTTTTTGCCGTTATAGCGAAACATTTTAGGCCGTAAATCGAAAACGTGCCTTAATTGAATAGGGCCGTTATAGCGAAATGCCGTATAAGAGCGGCCGTATAGCGAGGTATGAGTGTATTTCCTAATACAGGTACTTATTGTGGCTTTATTATGTAAACTCAAGTATATTTTTGAACAAAATAAAAAAATTTACCTGTTAATACACCCCTTAAAAAAATAATTTTTTTTCTCAGTTGAAATATTGTTATCAATCTAACGTTGCACTAAATTAAATACGCAAATTAATGTTTTCATATAATTTGTAAGTCCGGTCCTGCCGAGCCAATTTTATTAAAATTTTAGGATACTAAAGGGTCAAATTTCAATTTTGAAACGATTCTGAGATTTTTTTCGGTATTTTTGTCCCAAAAGGGTTTTCCAACCCCTAAAAACCACCCTTAAAATGGTTCAATTGAGCCCATTTTAAATAGGCTGTGTGCGGTGATGGATGCGTTCGTTAAAATGAATTAACTCTTTCGAAAGTTATAGCATTTTCAAAAATGGTGCTTAGAATAATGAAATTTTTATCTGACTCCTAGGTCCGTTATCCGACCGATGCCAATAGCGTATGTGCCATATATGGCAAAGATGTACGATGGAAATTCAAATTATACAATTATCGGAGCTCGAATTAACGAAGTTACACTATATATAAAAATACGACACAAAGATGAAATTCAAAATAAATATGATTATCAAATGTTTTTGATTATGAATTTTAAATCGCATTATGCGTCATCCGGATTATATTTACGCATGACTGGCAATCAGACTTTGTTTATTTTTTGAATTCTAAATAAAATTAATAATTTATTTAAACTCATTAAAAATTCCACCGAAATAATATCAACCTACAGAACGAAACAGCGATTTAAACAGACGGAAACAGTTTTATCAATTTTTAGTGGAATTAAAGAATGAACATAAAACCAGGTTTGCTTATTTTGGGGCTCCGTAAAATATTAATTAGTGTTTCCAGAGGGTTTCGTCGCCAAAAAAGTACGAGAGCCTCTGTTGTAGATAATGCATTTTTAGAAACAATGTTGGTTAAATTGACTGATCCCTCAGATTGTAAAATATGCTCTCAGGAAATTTCGAACTGTGGTCGTAAAATTCATTTTATTACTGTTTTTATTAACTGTGATTAAGTATTAAGTTTCACAAAAATTGGCATGTTGCTTAAACATTTCAAAAAACAAATAGTTTGCTCCAAAAATTGAATCACAAAATGTAATGTTCGTCAATATTCTTTACAGCACGTCACGAGATTTCGAATTATCGAAAGGCAAATTAACATCTTGAAGTTTTTTATTTACAAACTTATGTTAAAAATACTGACAAATTTGGCTTGCTCAATAATTTTTTTAAAATTTAATTTTTTCTGTAAAAAATTTGTGGGGAAAGTTATGCTAATTTTTGTAGTTTTATTTGATTTTAAATCGTTTATTTAGATAAAATAAACTGCAGAAACATTTAAAAACATTAACAACTGTGTAAATAATATATATAATAAAATCTCTTCTCTTTTTCGATTAATGAAATTAATAAATCTTTATTTAAGGGCCCCTTAAATTCTTCTTTTCAACAGTATAAATAAACAATAAAAATAAAAAGCTGTACTTAAGCGGTCACAATAAAAAGTATAATAGATATATCATATTAAAAATTGGCCGTTAATTTTAACCTCTTTTCCGTCTACTACCGTTAAAGAAATAAATAAAGAAAGAGTGTGTGGTCATGATAACACGGTGAAGTAAAACTCTCTCACTCGCACGCCGGCACACTTTTGAATTCTCTCTCGTTCACACACTAGCATAAAAAACTTTTAAGTACCTGCCATCTAGGACAGTCTATTGAAATAGAGCAAACGTCTTTTCCAATATTTTTTATTGTCATCTATTAGCTAGTTAATTAACTCTTCTATTCTATCGTACCACAGTAGTATTTCTCCTTAATACCCTTAAAACCCACACCGCTACTTCTGCCACGCGGAATCACGTCTGGCTAGCACGCTTAAAGAATTTACGCCTCGAAAATGTAATAATATTTTTCCATGGAAATTTTCATCTCGTTTTTATTATGCAGAACAAAAATATGTCAATGAAAAACAACAGAAACTATTGGGCGAGACAACAGATTTTCGTGGAATTCAATTTTCGCGAGAAATGTTGTCATGCAAACCCCCACGTATGCAGACTGTATACAGAATATTCTACGAGTCATAGCTTCAAGATATTATTTCTGAAATTTCAATTAAATCAACATAAAACGTTGTCTCGATACTTATTTGATAGAGAACTACTAACTATAATACGCGCCACGGTTCTAAAAAGTTCTGAAGTTAGATGGAAATGGAGGCTTGCACAGGTACAGTCAGTTGTAAAACTACAAACTCGCGCTAAATTATTATTTTTAATTGGAAATTGTTGCGTCCATATTTTTTTAAACATACACAATTAAGTTAGCTAAATTAATAATTGGTTTATTGATTAACATCAATTCGTCCACTTTCTTGCTAACTTAATTGTGTATATTATTTTTAATTTTTCTTTAATCTAAAGATCCAATTCCTTGCATAAAATCATCCAAAAAATTACTTTTCGTGCTTGTCTATGCAAAACTGTATTAGGCATCTTGATTATTTAACATTCAAAGAAACAACTTAACAATAGCGTACTGGACTGTACTTTATAGCAGGAAAGCGACAAGTGACACGACAACCAGTCACCGACGAGCGCACGTTCTGTGCCGGTAACTGGGAGGTGGTGAGAGTCTTCCTTTCCCACAAAACAGCCAGGATGACTCTAAAATATGCGTTTGCGACGCTGTTCTATGTTTTACCTTTAATATTCACTAATGGTCTGTTTTAAACTAAAAAATACCCATTGACTCGAACCCTTTTCTTAATAGTTTGGTTGATTTTGAATCGAAGCCAAAAACTGTTGCCGAAGTCTGACTTAAAATTTAGTACTTAGAAGAAATAATGGCGCTTCATCTATTCTTCCCTACTACGGAAATATTAACGAAACCGGCGATACGCGGAGCTATGAAAAGGGTTGAAATATGAAGATGTATTTCTGGCTGCCTACATTTTTAGCACCTCGTGGTTTTTTACGCTAGATTGAGAATCACTGTTTTAGAACTGAAAAAGTAACACGACCCAGAGAATTTACGTTGAAAACTCCAAGGGAACTCATAATCTGACAGAGAGAAGCCGTCTATAGATGTGAAGTATCTGCCACTTTTAGTTGGTTTGGCTTATCTCGTGAACTTACTGAAAAACTTCAGAAGTTCAAACAGCGCAAACTGATCCGCTAACCGAAGACGAAAGAATTTAGTCTTTCTAAAGGATGCTGTAAACGCCCAGATTTCTGCACTTTTAAAAAGTAAAATGAAATTCAGGCGTCAAACAGGTTATTATTCAAGGCGGTAAATTTTTCAGCGGCAAAATTTTAAACAAATATAGTAGAATCTCGTTAAGTCAAAATCTAAGGGAAACGTTAAAAAATTTAAGTTATCGAGTTTTTTACTTATCGAGAGTTCAAGTTAGATAGGTTGTTAGAGTAAAATTTTTTTAATTTCCGAAGTTTGTGGATTTTATAAAGAACGTATTTAGTTCAACAGAGGTGATATAATTTTTTTTTCTATTTATTTAGAATCAATTATTTATTTATTTATTTAAACAATTATTTAAACAAAGAAATCAGTTTTTTTTTGTTTCATGCAATTTTGATTTTCTAGATCAATTATTTTTCTGTATTATGTAAAGAAGAACAAATTTCGTCGTAAAGATCATCTGATAATACTCTAACTTATGGAGGTCACAAAAATATTATTTTAAGTTATCGAGGGCGATGTTCAGAATATTTGTTTAAGTTATCGAGGTTTTGTGATTTAAGTAATGGAGGTTTAATGCTTGCAGGGAAAGGGGACTTCAAAAAATTTTTAACTTACAGAGGTTTTTAACTTATCGAGTTTTAACTTATCGAGGTTCTACTGTATTAAAAAAATACTTAAAAGTGTAATCGTTTAAAATATCTTAAAATTTAAAACTCTTTTAATGTTCAGCATCTAAATTAAACGAAATTCTTTTTTGGCAAATATTAGTTTTCACAATTATTTTTCACACCATACTTGCAAATAAAGGACATTTGTATGAATTTTCGATTATGAGATTTGAGAGAGTCACCTGCATTCAACCCTTCATAGAACAGTGACAGATAAAAAACAAAGTAACCATACAGAAAATACTGTGAAATCACCGAGCTGGGTAGAGTAGTGGTGTGACAGCACTTGACTTACATTCGGGAGGTACCGGGTTCGAATTCCGGCGGGGGCAGATGTGGCTGGGACTTTTTCCTACTGCCTCTCGCCGAGAAACGGTAATTCCTGTATCGGCCATCTTGATTGAGGTTTTCCATGCTTTCCCTCAATTAATTCCAGATAAATATCGAGACGGTTCCTTATTCGAGGCCATGGCCGATTATCTATCAAAACTTCTAGTTCAAAAATTACCTACCTTATCATAATTTCCCATAAATCCCATTGCTATTACATAAGTTGAAGTTTTAAAAAATATAGAAAATAACGGGAAGTGGGTAAATGGAAAATAGTAATGGTGCCAATGGCGTCTGTTATGACATAAAGTCGAGAAACGGACGTCAAATGCATTATTATTATTAATATATATTTATGGTTAGCGGGTACTTGGACATAAATAAATAAAAATCCTAAGTTTTATAAATTTTGCGACGTTTCGTAGGCAGTTTTTCCTACTTTTTCAAGCAATATTATAGTTTAGAATCTTTGTTATGTTTTAGTAATATATACTTGTCATTTATTTAAAAAAATAATTTAACAATATAAAAATAAAAAAATAAAAAAAAAATAAATTATTATTAATACTGTGAAATGCAATCTAAGGGAGACAATAATTGCATGCAGTGTTTTAAAGAGTAGAGAAAGAACTTAGTATAATAATTTGTTACTAGAGATTGTATTATATAAGTCGTAACTCGTTAGTATAAAAATCATCTTAATGATTTTGAATAGCCTCTCGAGACATCTGGGGATATTTTATTAATCGAATAGTTCGACAATTTTCACTCGAAATATCGTATCTTTATGCGCAATCAACAAAGATGGCTGCTTGTGTATGACCTCTAAGCTTCTGAGTGGACAGTTGGGTTATGCTGCACCGATTGCGGTATTCCCCGGAGTACTAGTTATGTAACAGGAAGCTTGGAATAGACTGCACATAAATGTCCATTCTTATTAAAACGTCTTCACCACCCTTATTATACAGGACGTTCCCTGTCCAGTACCCATTTATAGAAAAATACTAAAAAGTTACGTCGTGTTAATAAAATGGTCATATTTGTTTTTAATACGTTTATACCTATAAGTTTGACGTGTTTGTTGTATATATAAATAATAATAATAATAATAAATAATAATAATAATGCGCCATTCGCACCATTACTATTTTCCAATTACCACACTTCCCGTTATTTTTCTACATTTTTTAAAACTTCAACTTATGTAATAGCAATGGGCGAATGAAGGAATTATAGGAAATTAGGATAAGGTAGGCAATTTTTGAACTAGGAGTTTGATAAGTAATCGGCCATGGTCTCAAATAAGGAACCATCTCGATATTTATCTGGAATTAATTGAGGGAAACCATGGAAAACCTCAATCAAGATGGCCGGTACAGGAATTACCGTTTCTCGGCGAGAGGCAGTAGAAAAAAGTCCCAGCCACATCTGCCTCCGCCGGGATTCGAACCCGTGTCTCCCGAATGCGAGTCTAGTGCTGTCACCACTACTCTACTCAGCTCGGTTATGTCTGTTGTATATAAAAACATCTTGCAATTCGATTTTCACCCTCTTCCAAATGTTAAGTTGACCTGAAACTTTGCACTCGTGTGCAGTTTTGATGACAATACAATATTCTGACATTTTGACTAAAAAGTAAAAAATGGAAATAAAAATGATAAGTGGTGGCGGTGGTGACGGTACTGATGGTGGGGAAACGTGTTTCTAGTCGCTTAAAATTTAATAGAAGTTATTATATTGACTAAAAATGTGAAAATAAACTTCATAGTTGCAAAAAACATACTTATAAACTATAGTTTATATCAATTCACTAAATGATTTTAAACGTTATAGAAAAGAAAGGAACTTATTGATATATCGTTTTTTCAAATTTTTTTGAAGCGACTTTTTTCATAATTGGTTTTTATTTTTTCCTCTCTGATATTTTTTCACAAACACGACTTTTAACAATTGAACTTTCAATGAGCGTTTAGTAACTTTATTTTTTTTAGGGTATTCAGGTAAAGATCGAAGACCTATGCACTATTTCGTCTTAGATAATTTACCCTTATAATATGAAAACGTGTTGTTTTTACGAATTTAGAAAATATTTCAGAGCTTTTTCAAATTTGCTAACATTTATCGGTTTAGATGTCAAAAGCCCCTAACTGCTACGCCGAAAGATGTTATATAAGTACTTACTGAATTCAGCTTGCATGATAAGTTTAGTTATGGAGACATGCCTTTAAAAATAAAATTGCATTTTGCTATTACAGTGGTACCTTGAGATACGAATGCCCTGACATACGAATTTTTTGAGATACGACGAATAATATTCGAAAATTTCTACCTCGACATACGACGAAAAATTTGAGATACGAATTTTAATGCGCGATAATTTTATAGATGATCGCTAGATGGAGAAGCGTTCGCTCTGTTTGGTTGTTGACACCGTCGCCGCATCGTTCCTTGTTCACACGTAGCTGTGTTATTCGTTGTGTTGTGCCTGTTTTTCGTGCTATTTTAGTTTAAATACTGTATGTACCCTGTTATTTTAACAATGGGTCCCAAAGTTAAAGTAAGTGAGAAGAAAAAATCTAAGAAAATGATTTCAATGGAAACCAAACATGAAATTATTGCGAAGCATGAGTGTGGCATTTTACAGAATTGCTTTTACAGAACTGCTTTATCGACCGTACCGTATGAATAACAGCTGGTTGCCTATCCGATTGTAAAAATAACCTACATATACAGATGATGTCACCAGATGGCGCAACTAATTTAACTGTGTATTGGGGTAGTTTCATATCGCTAGAACGCATTAATATACATTACATTGTTTTAAATGGGAAAAATTGCTTTGAGATAAGATTGTTTTGACATACGACGATGATCCCGGAACGAATTAAATTCGTATCTCAAGGTACCACTGTACTTCATTTTATTACCAGATGTCACAGCGTGAATTGTCAAATCCCGCTAATCAGACATACATACAAATGTAAATATCGAACAAATTTACGATTATATTTGGAAATGCTCAAATAGTTTTTTCTCAAACTATATAAACCAACATTACTTTAAAATAGGAAATTATAATGTCAGACAAATTTACAAACATAAAAGAATAAAAAATATCTTGATTCCCGACGCAAATAATACGAAATAAAAAATCAATAGCGGAGTAGGGTTTTTTAAACTTTTCCCTACATTCCAAATAAAAATATGGTAATACGAAAGCAAATTTAACATTAAACTTATTGCGCTGGGTAAATAGTAGGAACCAGAATCAAACTATTGTAACATTTTTGTAAACTTTTATAATTATAACAATAAATTTATTTGTAATTTGAAAATGAAAATTTTACTTGCTTATATAAACTTCATCGCAGCATTCAATTTTAATTTGTAGGTGCAATCTAAAACAATGGAACATATTGTATAAAAGTTCCATTCTTATATTTTCTTTACATGAAGTACAAAATGAGAATGTAAAATTTTAATAAATCATTCCGACCTTAATTCTTAAAGATAAAAGTTTTGTAATGTAAAATATAAGAGTAGACATTTTCAACTGTCTTTTTTACCGCAGAATTTCAAACATGCAATTAACAAGGAGCTAGACTCTACAGGCCGGTCATAAATTCTGGACTGTATTGTAATGTTGTGTCTTTTTGAGACAACATTAACTCTGCATTGTCAACCACAACACTGGTTTGTTTAGTTTCTATTAGCTACGCTTTAGAAACAAACAAGTTTAGTATCATTTTCCATCTCGTTGTGATCAGACCTCGTTTTGATTACGGCAAATTTTATTGTTTTCTTTATTTTTTTTTTTTTTATATGAAGATCAAAACGATCTTTTCAATTATAATTCTTCATATCACGTCGGGGTCTCCTCTATTAAAATGATCGATCCGTAATTCGTTTTTTATACGAGTATTTCACCGTGGTCATAGATGGTGAAGGGTCCCCCCTCATAAACCGCATATTTTTTAAAAAACGAATTACGGATCCATATTGCTCTTTTTCCATTTTGTAGAAAAATACAAAACACGAATTATACAACGGGCTGTCAAAAATAACCTAACCCATGAATTTATCTATAGCTCAGCACCAGGTCGTTTAAGTCGGCAGTACACGATGGTAAAGTGAATTTCACTCGTCAACGCCATCTGTCGTCAAACACGGGTACTTATTGATCAATCTTAGTACTCGTGCAAGAGCACAGCTTAATCATCTACATCACTCGAAGTGCAAAACCTAATACGCGCATATATATTTGAACTTGAATCTATAATTTAATAATAATAATGCGTTTAACGTCCGTTTCTCGACTTTATGTCATAACAGACGCCATTCGCACCATTACTATATTCCAATTACCACACTTCCCGTTATTTTTCTACATTTTTAAAACTTCAACTTATGTAATAGCAATGGGCGAATGAAGGAATTATAGGAAATTAGGATAAGGTACGTAATTTTTGAACTAGGATTTTGATAGGTAGGCCTCAAATAAGGAACCATCTCGATATTTATCTGGAATTAATTGAGGGAAACCATGGAAAACCTCAATCAGGATGGCCGGTACAGGAATTATCGTTTCTCGGCGAGAGACAGTAGGAAAAAGTCCCAGCCACATCTGCCCCCGCCGGGATTCGAACCCGGACTTTCCGAATGCTAGTCTAGTGCTCTCACCACTACTCTACCCAGCTCGGTTGAATCTATAATTTACAGCAGTCATAATAGTCGCCTCCTATATAGCAAATTACAAATTATACGGTGTACAATTTATTTACCGTAATACACAACACTTGGCTTATATCAGTCGTGTTGACAAATTATGGGCGAGGCTAGCATGTGCTTCCTGGTTCTGTTCAAGATTCTAGAAATTGGTTGATAAACATCAAAGTGTCGCCAGTCGAGTGAATGTGCTGGTATTTCTATATGCTGTGCCAACAGTATACGTGTAAAGATTAAAGATCACTTATGAGCGACCTAGCATATTAGCTCAAAGCTTTGAACTAGATACGTACTTGGAGTCAATCAGTGTTCTAATAAAAGTCCCAGTGGACTTCCCATTATAAGATGTCGTGATCTGCCCACGTTTCGTACTTCTTCGTAGACCCCTCCCACTCCCGACGAAACATTAATTAAATGTAACACGCGGCCTTCTGTGCACAATAATATCACATATTATATACATTTGTGGTTACAAGGCAAATTGTCTATGTTATAAAATGTTTGGTAAACTAAGTTTGAGTAATTCTACACGAAAAACACTCTAATGTTGGGTTGCAGAATGGATTGTCGCATAATTTGATTTGACAATAACCTTAGATTGTGAACATACATTTTTCTTCATAAGGAAAGCATTGTAGAATTTTAATATGATTCTGTTCAAAAAATAAATGATCGATTAAAATAATATTTCTTCTAAATTGTGTATACGTGTGTTTAACATAGATTTTTTGCATAATTTTTACTTCGAAACGACATTTTTCTACGAATTTTAATCAAAATTTGACTTGAAAAACGGACTTTTTTATATGTAGATCAAGCATTTGTTTTTGTGTGAATACACTCTAATGTTGTACATGACAGGGAGTTTGAAAACGACATTAGACTGCTCTTGCATGTATGAAAACTGTAACTATATTATCACAATCTAAGTTCATTGTCAAATCAAATTATTTGACAATCCTTTCTGCAACCCAGCATAAGTCATTCATTGAAGAACCTCTAAGGAAAAGAACTCCAGAAGCACTCAAACTCAGTAGGCACAATTTAAGAACGGCGACCGAGTTATTAACAGGACATTTTCATCTTAATGAACACCTGTATAAGTTAGATATTTCCAACGATGTGCCCTGCCGCAAGTGCAATGAAGCAGAAGAAACCGCTGTTCAGATGCTCTGTAAGTGCGAGGCTGCTACACAAACAAGGTACAAGCGCACTTTGGACCAACTTCAATGCAACCAAAGGATTTTAAAGAGATCAGTCTGGTCCAGATACTAGACTATATCAATAAACTGGGAATCCTAGGACTATTAGGGAAGCACAATAGATCTTAGAGGCCGCAGTGTCTACCGTTTGGCCTCTGCTTTAATTGTAATTCTAATTCTACACGAAATGAAGCCAATCAAAGATTACTAACTGGTCTGATGTTTTATAAATCATTTTAGAAGTAGTGTGAAACGTTTTGACGTGAAACACAGCAGCTCACTTCCTGGCGACGGAATTTGCGGAGGGCAGTGAGCAACGCACCAGGCGCCATTCGCGTTCGAGCCCTGACACAGTAAGAATCACGCATGGCACAAAAGCTGTTTTTGAGTTTTTTATCACGGCAGAAAACGACAAAAATAAAGCGTTCAGCCTAAATCGCCTTCATTACTTTACGTACGAATCCTGTAGTCTTCTCTATCTGAAAGAATTTAACAATATTCTGAAAATTCGACATACGCCATTTTGTATTGTGGTGACTTAATAATAACCAGATATTCTAGAATCCGATTATTATTGCAACGATGGTTTATAACAAAACAGCGCTTATGATGTTTCATTAAAATTTTGGTAATGGCTACAGGATGTTCCAATTAATTAACGATTATACTTATCATTAATTATAATTAAGAATAACCGAGTGTCGTTTAAATAAACTTTTCCATGGATCGTCTATTATAAGCCCTCAGAGTCTAGGTTCTGATCTGAAAACTGGTGAACGTATGAACTAGATTTTTAATTTACTATTAAAAATCATATAGACTGAAAATATGAACCGGTTTACTAAGCCTAAGCAACCCTAGCAGCTAGTGCTTTTAACATAAATTAAAGGCAGTTGCTTAGTGATTGATGGGAAACATCTAAAAGCCAATTCAGACTAGCCGTTCTCGGTTACGATTCACCGGTCCGGTTCGGTTTTCGATTAATCTAGGTTGCTCACACTATCCCGATTCGGTTCTACGATTATTCTCGGTGCGCATGCGCAATTTCGAAATATGATTTGACGTTTAATGTGTAGTTAAACGTCAACAAAAACAGCTGGCTAGTCACGTGACTCCAGCAAGCGTTCTCATTGGCTACGGTTGCGAACGGTCCGGTTGAAATTAGAGCTGAACCTAAACGCTCGAACCGAACCGCAATCGGGAACGACTACGCCCTGATTGGTCGAGCTCCCAACCGGACCGGTGAATCGTAACCGAGAACGGCTAGTCTGAATTGGCTTTAATGCGCAACTGCGACTCTATTTCCAGTCGGCTCGGCGATCCCCCCCACCTTTTTCTCACTTACCCCGCTGAGCTCTTATACCTATAGCGTATGCAGTGTTGTTATTCACATGATTGCTTAGGGAACTTTACTCCCCAATATCGACAAATAAATAAAATCATAAGTTAGTCGTAACTTTTTAACGAAATTTTATCCTAGATGTACAGTTTATACGATATCTAAACTGAATTAGACATTTTCAGAATTTTTGTCTGTTGGCCCTGGGCTAATTAAGAAAGGCATATGTCGCGGCACACACGACCGAAGTGAAACTTTTTAAGTATGAATAATAAAAGTTATAACACAGACCTATCGAGAAGATGGAGAGAAAGCGTCTATACCATAACACAATGGTTCGGGCGAAGTCAGGAGTCGAATTACTTGATAGCTAAGTATTGGCTGTTTATAACACACACACACCAAAAAAATAGGAAGAATGCAGCTATATAGTAAATAAGATCTAAAAGGCTCGGAAGTTAGATGCAAATGGAGGCTTGCGCAGGTACAGTCGGTTGAAAAACTACAAACTCGCGCTATATTATTATTTTTAATTTTTCTTTAATCTAAAGGTCTAATTCCTTACATAAAGTCTTCCAGAAAATTATTTTTCGTTCTTGTCTATGCAAAACTGTATTAGGCATCTTGAACAATTATAGCAATCAAAGAAACAACTTAACAATAGCGTACTGGACTATACTTTATAGCAGGAAAGCGACAAGTGACACGACAACCAGCGATAACCAATCACCGACGAGCGCACGTTCTGTGCCGGTAACTGGGAGGTGGTGAGAGTCTTCCTTTCCCACAAAACAACCAGGACGGCCCTAAAATATGCATTTGCGACGCTGTTTGTGACTAGCTTCAGGAGCTTTTAGAACCGTGGCGCGTATTATACCATATTATAATATATAGATCTTGCGAAACAAAAAAAGGGGTAATATTTCAAAGATTCTGTCCTGTCTCGCATTGATTGTTCCGTCGAGGCCGTAGCGCCGCATAAGAAGTTTGGCTTCAAAAACTCGACTTTGATCGGACATTTACTGTAGTGTTTGTTATACGTCAGGAAATAGGATAGGCCACAAATTGAAATTATCATTGCGCTTCTGCCACCCAGCTGTGTCACTCATTTATGACGATGCCAATTTAATAATCAAAATATTGTTTTTCTTCTAGCTGTCAAATAAATGTGCGTCAATTAATAAAAAAACTCAGGTCGCAGTGCCAAACCCTACCGACAATATAGTGTATTTGCTAATTACAGACAGTATGGTTTTACTATGTGAATTTAAGTTTCTTATTGGACAAAATAAAAAAAACTTAAGCTCTTAATACATCCCTTAAAATAATATTTTTTTCTTAGTTTCAATATTTTGTCGCTGTTTTATTAATTCATTATCTGAAAAAAATTGTATACAACCTAGAGTTGGGTAACTCAGATCTGAACCGGTTCAAAGAGCCAACTCCGACAGAAGATCCCTGAGAGCCAACTCACTTTTTTTGAGCCGACGGATCAACGACGGATCCGCATAGCTCAGTGAAACACTTAACACACAGAAGCACATTTTACACTTACGTATCAGTTCTTGCTTTGATGCATCTGTCAGCTCAAATGACTCATGCATCACATGTTTGGCTATGCATTCTTGATTCTATATAGGTCGTGATATGATTGACTGAACTAGGTAACTCAGTGGCAGACTGCAGTAACATATTCAGAACTCGGCTCTTTTTGAACCGGTTCAGTGAGCCGGCTCACATACGGGATCCAGATGCAAAGATGCAGATCACTAAAAAGACCCGTTTCCGAGTTACCCAACACTAGTCCGAACCCTAGGTTCTGCCATCCGACCGACACCAATAGTGTATGGTCACATATGACAAATATACTTAAAAGCTTTTTACAACCTTGCAATAATTTCCCGGCATGATTGTGTTGATATAATGGAATTACTTGTATGTTTTGGGGACAAAAATCAAATATTTATGTGATAGATTGTGCGTAGGTTTGCGTTAGAGATAACTCCAATAAATACGTAATAGATAACGAAAGCCATTAGCGTAATATTTTTACACCCCGACAAAATCCATATATTTCGATATATGGACGATAACAGCAAAATGACAGGCCTATAGAAAGGTATGGACTTATTTGACAGTGACTAATACACTTATACTTCACAGTATGACATAAGTGGTCCAGTTTTTATGAGTGGAGCGGATATATGTTTCACATTGTTTCATTGCTTCACTGCTCCATCAAGCGACCCGTACTGTAGTATTATTAACAAAACTGTTGTACAAACACAAGAAGGAAGAAATTAGAGTAACTAAAACAACACGCTTTTATGAACTAAAAAATGCAAAATAATTTGACAGCAAATTTAATAATAATAATATAATAATAATAATAATGCGTTTAACGTCCGTTTCTCGACTTTATGTCATAACAGACGCCATTCGCACCATTACTATTTTCCATCTACCACACTTCCCGTTATTTTTCTACATTTTTAAAACTTCAACTTATGTAATAGCAATGGGCGCATGAAGCAATTATAGGAAATTAGGATAAGGTAGGTAATTTTTGAACTAGGAGTTTGATAGGTAATCGGCCATGGCCTCAAATAAGGAACCATCGCGATATTTATCTGGAATTAATTGAGGGAAACCATGGAAAACCTCAATCAAGATGGCCGGTACAGGAATTACCGTTTCTCGGCAAGAGGCAGTAGGAAAAAGTCCCAGCCACATCTGCCCCCGCCGGGATTCAAATCCGGACTTCCCGAATGCGTGTCTAGTTCTGTCACCACTCCTCTACCCAGCTCGGTAACTTGACAGCAAAATTAGCTTTACTGTAAAAAGCGTGGAGTGGCTAATAACGGTAATAATTTTGTTATTTAGTAGCTAACTGTAAACGTAGAGCTATAATGAAAATTTAAGTAGATAGCACCCCACGCTTTTTACAGTAATTTTGTTATCAAATTATTTTCCATTTTTTAGTTCATAAAAGCGCGTTGATTTACTTTTTTAAGTTCTAATTTTAATTATAAGACTAAAAAATAATATTGAATTTGATTATGGGGTAGGCAATACAACGTACGCCACTGTACAGAGTGTTAGCTTGCTTGCTGTACTTTTTCAAGTTTTTTTATTCTGAAGATCCTGGTCAGGGCAAACTTAATAAATTATTGTATTGTCATCGGTTCTTGATAAGTGTGCAAAATTTCAGTTTACTCTGACGTTCTGAAGTGTGGGAATTTCAGGTTCAAAGATTACTTTACAAACAAACAAACATACAGATGAAACTAATAAAAGCGTGTTAAAAAATTACTAGTTGAAGGCCGGAACCCTGCCGTCAAATTAATGTATTTTGTCTGTATTTGTTTTTGGATAAAATAAAATATAAATTCCTTAAGGTAGTTGTCGTGGTTAAGGCACACCGTTAGAAAAATCTTAATTTTTGTATACTTATTAAGGATATGATAATTAAATTACCCTGAAAATTTCAAGTCGATCGACCGTATATAATCCGAGATAAATTCAATTAAAAATTGGATAATTAACATTGATTGTATACGATCTCTGTAGTTCTGAACCAGTTTCTTAATTATAAAAAAAGAACTAACTGTCAGAAACTTTCCAAAAATTGACAGTCTTTCAATGCATTTGTTATGAGTTTAAAAAAAAATAAGAAAACATTTTTGACCGCCTAATTATTTATAAATAACGGTTTGAAGTTCAACAATTTATAGAAAAGTATACATGCATTAGAATACTGTATGGGTTACGTTTCCACGGGTACAGTCTTGCGTACAAATTAAGGATCACTTAGCTACAAGCTAGTATACTTTTGTGGCGCGTATAATCTATAACTTTTTGACAATGTTGCACCACGACAACTACCTTAAAGTGACTAAATTTTTCCCAATATCAAAATACGAAAAGCATTTTCTCATTTCACCACTACACCAAATTATAAAGTAAGTAATTTACTATTTTCTTAAAACTATAAAGTAATTCCGGTCCTGTAGAGACAATTTTTATAAAATTTTAAGAGCACAATTTAAAGGCCTCGCAGACTTGTCAAACATAGACCTGCACCTGTTTAAAAAAACAGGGGCAGGCACTTTTGACGCATACTGTACACAATTCATACTTTAATGTTTTAATATAACATGTAATATTATTACACGCCCGAGGTTACGAGTCACGTCGTTTCTCGACCATAAATAATTATTTCATTCTTTCATTTTCACTTTAATAAAAAGCTTTAAAAATTACGACCTGAAAGTAAACTTCCAAAATTTTAAATAGTAATCTAGAAGGAACTGACGCATAAGTTTCAGTGAGTATTACGAAATTTTTTTGGCTGATTGTCTTTAATATGTTGTACTGATCATAAAAATATTAGTAAAAAAAACTTTTTAAAGACAAGCTTCTATTTTATAGGGATGTTGACTGTATTCAAATTAAAACATAATTTTAACGAAAAGTAGTAGTTTCTATGATAGAAATACTAAAAAACACTATATTTTCCCTTATTTTTAAAGGAATTTAATTAATATTTAATAAATAAAACCTAATAAAATCACTCTCAAGTCACGTGACAACAGACACCAATCAGAGCGCATGACGTCATATGTTCAGCCGCTGTCAAAAAACTTCATTATTTGGTTAATATTTAGTGTATAATTTATTATTATTTGTTTATAAGAAACGTCAAATTACATGTAACTAGCAACGACTACGAAACAACTTTTCATCACCTCAGTTTACTAACGTTTATGAGCACAGAATACGCATCTATAGGATGGTGGTAGCTCCCGTGTATACTTTTGAGCCTCCTTTGGTATGAACAGGTGACGTCACGCGGCTAGTATTGGCGTTTTGGACCGAAATTTGAAACGGGATTTAAAATACATGATTTTTAAGGCTTGAGTTGTATTTAAATAAAAATAATAAATATTTGTGGCAATATTAGGTACTTATGCACGATTTAGAACTGTTTCCCAAAAATAGTCAACATCCCTATTGTACTAAAAAAGAAAAAATATTTTTTAGTAATTTAAGTTCATAATTTTATAAAATCATGGGTCATTATTATCATAGAGAGCTTTAGGTTCTCGCGTTTTTAGCAAACACACAAACGCACAAAACGATTTAAATGGGAATTCCCATAGTGTAGGAAATAAAATGATGAAACCAATAAATAAACAAGTATTCAATTATAAAATAAAGTACATTCAATTCAGCAATACAATCGATGTGAACTCCATGCTGTCTGAATACAGAATACTACTGCCTCGGCTTACAATCTTTATGCCTCAGCTACACACTCGACGAGTGGCATGGGAAGTAACGAGGAAAGGAGGCAGAGACGTTGTGTGGCCGCGTTACTTGTCATGCCGCACGTCATGCTCCTCGTCATGCCCAGTGCTCCCTCGATTGTCGGTTTTTTGTGCGCGAGTCAAAGGACCGGCAATAAGAGCACGAGTAAGCCGGCCACATACTCCCGCGCCAAGCGGTCTAAGTGTAAAGGCATAGTGCGCACGCTGCCACAGTATCGACCTCCATTGCCGAGAGGCGAAAGCTGAGTGCGGAGCGTCGCGAGTACAGCAGTGTCTGGCCGCTTAGAGCAACATCGCGACAGCGCGATGAGCAGAGCGAGGAGCAGTGCGAGGAGCATAGTCTGGCAGTAGGGTTACAATATCAATGTACGCAGCTTACATAACATAAGCCATCACACAATTCATAGGACAATACTAAATAACATTCGTTTAAATACTATGGGTCAAACATTCGTTTACAATAGTCCGGTTAAAAAAAAATTACTCACAGATTTTTCAGAATTTCATTCTTTAGGTCTTCCTGAATTTAAATTATTAATCGGAATGTAATTTACCGGATTTTTCATACGGAACGCAGCCTAGCGCCTGCACTAAAATATCAATTTTATAATCACTGTGGTTACGTAAGAACAGTAATTAGAAAAAATGTAGAATATGGCAGAATAAGGTAGAAAGGAAACTTTTCCGCTTCGCTTTAATAAAATCAAAGCAGGCTGCAATAAATTAACAGCATAAAGAAGAAAAAAATCTTACCTTGCAATTTCAAGATGAGAAGACACTTTTCACTTTATATAAACTTTTATTATAAAAATTAGTTTCGTAGTATTTCACAATTAAATTAATTCAAACTGTTTATTCTGCAATCTTGCACTCTAACAAGTCTATAGGTTTACGTAAGATGTTCTGTAGGAAATTTATACAATTAAATAAACTAATACACAAAATTCTCAAATCAAAATTTCGTAAAATACTTAAATCAAACCGAATGAACTAGTGTGAGCCTATACTTTCGTTTTCCACTCAGCTTCCTGTTCTTTGATATTTATCGATACGTCACCGTTAAGACCGAGACTTTAGAAAAAATCTCTCCAACCCTACTGCCAGACTATGCTCCTCGCACTGCTACTCGCTCTGCTCATCGCGCTGTCGCGATGTTGCCCTAAGCGGCCAAACACTGCTGTACTCGCGACGCTCCGCACTCGGCTTCTGCCTTTCGGCAATGGAGGTCGATACTGTGGCAGCGTGCGCACTATGCCTTCACACTTAGACCGCTTGATGCGTACTGAGTGGCGCAGGAAGTATGTGGCCAGCTTACTCGCGCTCTTATTGCCGGTCCTTTGACTAGCGCACAAAAAACCGACAATCGAGGGAGCACTGGGCATGACGAGGAGCATGACGTGCGGCATGACGAGTAACGCGGCCACACAACGTCTCTGCCTCCTTTCCTCGCTACTTCCCATGCCACTCGTTGAGTGTGTGGCTGAGGCACAACAATTTTTGGTTTAAAAATCGGCGACCGCAATGACGTAATGCACTCCGTTCCACTTTATTTATGGGCGTATTTAAGGTAATAATCCCACTTCTGATGTAGGAAATTTATACAATTAAATAAACTTATACACAAAATTCTCAAATCAAACAATTATATTTATTAATTTAGATACAATATTCGAACCCGTACACGTTTCAATTCAATCTCTATCTGAACACATCTAACAAAAATATCTATAAATTTATATCGTGTTGCGTAAGCATATTACTTCATTACTTCAGTTTCAAAATGTAGGTACAGCGGTACGAAACAGGCGGATTTCCCACAGTTCCCATCAACGTAAAATTTGTGTCAAATAACGGAAGCACCTAAGCGGATTTCACCAACTCTAAGTTAACCCAGGTTTAGTGATTTATAACTTAAACAGTGATGGAAAATCATAATTTAACCCAAATATTTGTGTAAATATACCTATTCTGGACATAGATTTTATTGCCTGAATATTTTACAAAATAATCACAAAAAAGTAGGTACGCGTTTTTTTGTCGTGGCTAAAAACTAATTTTTAATATGCACGCAAAACATTTATTGAAATAAAATCTCCAAAAATTTTAAGAATAATACAACAAAATCAACCAGAACACTATATATTTGATGATACAGATAATAGAGAAAATAAATCATTTACAATTATTCTCTGCCTCGCATTTTTTTTGCATGCCTGGCAGACCTCCCCCAATTGGATATTCAGTATGAGCTCTAAAGGTATGCAAAAAAAAATTGTAAGGAAGACTATGGTAATTGTAAATTATTGATATTTCTCTTGAATCTGTATTTTCAGAGTAATTTTTCTCGTGATATGTATTGATTTGTTTACTGTTAAAATATTTGACAGTAAACAAAAGTATTTATATTTACTATTGTACTATTTGTACAAATGAAACGAATAACATGTATGGATTCAAATTATGTAAGTTCACAGCTTTGATTGCAAAAGAAAATTATATCGACTTTAGAGCACATAGGTATATCCATGTTTTGTAAACAATGTTAGTTTCTAATTGTGATGACTGTCATTTGTCTCGTTTTGGTGTTTGTTTGTATAATGTATTAATTAAAGCCAAAATTAAAACCTTTTATTATATTTCTGGCATAACTATATTATTTTACAATTAATTACTCCGTTCCAATGAATTAATGAAAAAAATCGATCCCTAAAATTTAATTTGGTTATAAAAATGATTTGTCGGGAAAAAGGACTTTTTAAGTAAACACTTATTTGTTATTTATAGCGACGTTTCGTCCCTTGCTTGGGACTTTTTCAAGCTTTATAACTGTAATTGAATTATTAAAATACAATTTTTATTTTAATAATTCAATTACAGTTATAAAGCTTGAAAAAGTCCCAAGCAAGGTACAAAACGTCGCTATAAATAACAAATAAGTGTTTACTTAAAAAGTCCTTTTTCCCGACAAATCATTTTTATATTAATTACCAAGGACAAAAAAGAAAAAAAGTTAATTTGGTTATATCTATAGGTATATAATATATAAAAGGCGATATATGTATGCATGTTATCTATGAACTCCAAAACGGCTAAACCGATTTAGATGAAATTTTTAGGCGATTTTCATATTAGCTCAGCGGGCAATTCTGTGAAGTTTGGTAGCGATAGAATCAACAGATTTTTTTTTTGTTTTTTAGCAATTTTGATTTTTCTTCGATTTTTAAACATTCACAATTAAAAGCGATTGAATTTGCGCAAATTCAATACATCTTGAGAATTTTTTGATAATGATTCTCATCTTCTATATCCTATACATTATATTTACACCCGGGTGAAGCCGCACTGAGCCGCCAGGTAATTATAATCTAGCTTTTAACCACAATGTTTTTGATATATTCTAAATAATTCAACTGACATTATATAACACATTTGTGACTAAAAAAAATATATAGAGGTAAAATAATTCGAAATTAATGTCGTCAAACACATTGTATAGCTATTATAAGTGGTCTATGTAATAAAAAGAAAACCCGGGTCGCAGTGCCAAAACCCTGCCGACAATATAGTGTATTTGATAATACAAGCAGTGTGGCTTTATTATGCGAACTTAGGTTGGATTTTGGGCAAAATAAAAATTTAACTCCTTAATACACCCCTTAAAATAACGTTTTTTTTCTTAATTGAAATATTATTATCAGTCGAACCTCTATACCAAATTATATACACCTTTCAGTAAAGAATTCACTATTTGTAAACTAACGTTTTCATAAAATTTGTAAATCCGGTCCTGTCGGGCCGATTTTTTAAAAATTTTAGGGATACTTTTTAATTACTATCAGAGGGTTAAATTTCAATTTTGAAACGATTCGGAGAATTTTTTCGGTATTTTGGGGCCTAAAAACATTTTTCAACCCCTAAAAACTACCCTTAAAATAGCCCGATTAGGCCCATTTTAAATAGGCTTCTTGCGGTGATGGATTTCAACCCATGTGCCAAATTTACTTGGAATTAATTAACTCTTTCGAAAGTTATTGCCCGCACATATATATATATATATATATATATATATATATATATATATATATATATATATATATATATATATATACATATATATATAAACATTTTTAAAAATGGTACCAAAGTGTTTAGGAGGTTATGAAACGTCGAGAAATTTTGGTCCGACCCCTAGGTCCCGCCATCCGACCGACGCCAATAGTGTATGTTGCCATATGGCAAATACACTAAAAAACCCGTGAATTTAGAATGTGTGTTTTCGGACGTATGTAGGTAGTAAAACTGTTAATTTATGGCAATTCTGGTCGGCTTTTCTACAGCTATAGACGCTATAGGGCTTAATTTATAACAGAACGCAAAAACAGAAGCCTTAGTAGCTGACTCCAGTTTCCAATTATGCTTTTATTGTCTTTTGTTTCGAAGTGTATGAAAAAAAAAACTTTTTAAAGACAAACTTTCATTGAAATGTATTAAAAAGGAACAAATGATTTTTGAATAGTTTAAGTTCATAAAGTGTGGGTAGTGAGTAATAAACTATCATAGAGCTTTTAAATGCCTAACAAAATGTTTAAAAAGAAGCTTAAAATGTACTTGACAGAACTACTATTACAATACCAAAGATTTTAATTAATTATATTTGATTTGTTACTATTTTGCTTTAATTGACATGTTTTTACTTTTGCTATCACAAAATAAAATTCATTTTTCTTATTATAGGTAATAAATCTAAATTATTAAAAATTATTTTCTTTTTTAGTACATTGCAATAAAAGTTTGCCTTTAAAAAGTTATTTTTTTAACATTCTATTTTTAAATTTTTCTTACGCCTTAATCTATGCATTTCTGATAATGGATGAAAAAAGATAATCCGCCATTTTGGAGCACTCGCCATATTGGGTTTAGAATGACGTCACATAGCCTATCGTAAGTATTCTATTCGTTAAAAACTTTCATTTGATAGCCATATCAAAGGGGCTTATAAAGAAAAAGGTAATCCGCCATCTTGGGGATTCAGAACGATATTAAGTAGATATATATTATATATATATATATATATATATATATATATATATATATATATATATATATATATATTACCACCAGCCTGCTCCACGAGTACAAAATTTTAAAGTTCTAGTTTAATCAGAACTAGCCTAAATTTTGAGTATAATATTTGAGCTAAGCATACTAGCAGATGAAATTAAATAAAAGTTTACAATTTTCGTAACAAGAATAGCCGTGAGTTCAACCCCGGGTTAAGGGGGTAGCAAACCGGGCCACCTGCCCCGACGGCAGTTTCAGGGAGCGCCAAAATAATAATATAATAGGTAATAAATACTTAAAAATTATTAAGGGGGTATTCTTATGTAACCACTTCGAAAAATCGATTTTTTTTTTCATATTTCAATAGTAAAACCTTTCGAAAATATGCTGTGAAAAATAGAGACCGAAATTCCTAGTTTTAAATAAATTACAACTCATAGTCGCTGACGAGCCGTATAAGCGACTTGTTGGCTCTTGAAACTTTAAACGCATTTATCTGGAAACATTATTTTCTAAAACTGTCATGGTCCTAAAAAAAAGTATTCAACCGATTGCTTTGAAATTTATATATGTTCTTCTACTCATTAATGGTTATCGTCCGTACTAAAATTGCTTATTTTCGAAAATATTTTCTTATTTTTTTTAAACGATTTTTAACAAAAAAATTAACAAAAAACACAAACTTTTTTTCTACAGTCCGCCATTTTTTTTTTTTAATGAAATTGATTAATTTTAGTAGGGACGATAGCGACATCCCTACTGAACAATGATCCATTCGATTTTTTTATTTCAGACAACATGAACAGCCACTATTACCATGACCAGTGACCTGCTTTTTTTTTAGTGTCTAATTTAATTTAAAAAAAATATATATATAAAAAATGTAAAATAAGAGAAAAACATTTTTTTTATACAGTTTAAGATACAAACAAAAACATATAAAGAAAATTAAAATGATTGAATGTTATTGTCGTCTAAAAAAAAATTCCCTAAAAAGAGGTAAAATGTATGCGTTCACATAAGAATACCCCCTTAAAGGGTTCTTATTTTCCCCTCCCGGTCACAAAAATGCCACCCATTATACATTTTTTAGTTTTTTTAAACAATTTATCTCAAGTTTCTGCCCCGGTTCGAAAAAATCGTAGATTCCGGACTGCGTGAGTTTAGAATGTTTATTTTCGGACGTATGTAGGTAGTAAGACTGCTAATTTATAGCAATCCTGGTCGACTTTTCTACCGCCAGAGGGCTTAACTTACAACAGAACGCGAAAACAGAAGCCTCAGTGGCTAGCGCGTTTCCAATTATGTTTTTATTGTCTTTTGTTCTCAGGTGTATGATAAAAAGCAGTCATACGACAATAAAAGTTATTTTCTATAGCAATGTGAAATTACGTTATGTAATTTAATATAAAACTCAGTCAACCAAGTACAGCGGGTCTAGACTTGCATTCCAAAAGTAGTGGGTTCAAATCCCAAATGACTTTTTTAGTGTATTTGCCATATGGCAACATACACTATTGGCGTCGGTCGGATGGCGGGACCTAGGGGTCGGACCAAAATTTCTCGACGTTTCATAACCTCCTAAACACTTTGGCACCATTTTTAAAAATGTTTATATATATATAACTTTCGAAAGAGTTAATTGATTTTAACGAAATTTCACCCACGTGTTGAAATCTATCATCGCAAGAAGCTTATTTAAAATGGGCGTAATCGGACCATTTTAAAGGTAGTTTTTAGGGGTTGAAAAATGTTTTTGGGCCCCAAAATACCGAAAAAAATCTCAGAATCGTTTAAAAATTGACATTTAACTCGTTAATAGCAATTAAAAAGTGCCCCTAAAATTTTAATAAAATCGGCTCAACAGGACCGGACTTACAAATTTTTTGAAAACACTAATTGCAGATAGTGACTTATTTATTGAAGGGTGTATTTAATTCGGTGTAGACGTTAGATTGATAATAATATTACAATTAAGAAAAAAAATGTAATTTTGAGGGGTGTATTAAGGGGTTAAATTTTTTATTTTGCCCAAAAACAAACTTAATTTCACATAATAAAAGTATTAAACCACACGGCCCTATACAAGCAAATACACTATATTGTCGGCAGGGTTTTGGCACTGTGACCCGGGTTTTTTCACTTTCTCTCAGTGAGCAACTAATTCTAGTACCGGTCATTTTTGTTGCTTTGTTTGTCAATAATTCCAGACTTTTGAGGTCGGAAAGTTGCCTATCTTCATTTTCTAAGATTCCTCCACTCATAGTGTGGTATTAAAACTAAGTTGTTAGAAATGACAGGAAATTTTGATTATATGAAAATATTGTGCAAGAAGCTTCTATTATAATATATTGTCAACACATTTTTTATTAATTCCGATTCAATTAGGTATTCTAACAACAGCCGCATCATTTGGGCGTCGTAGCAGAACTTGTCTATTACAAATTTCTCTTACTTAAGTTTATTTAAAACGTAGCAATCCGGTCTGGCTTCGCCCAGAATTGTAGGTAGCCCATTAAAAATAGGCTGTCGCAGACTTTTTTAAGGAATATAGCCGTATTTACCCAGCGTTGTCCGGGAATGACAGTTCCCTGTTATCAAAGTATAATAAGATATAGTCTAAAACCACATATTTTATCTTAGTATTCGTGGAAGTCAAAAAAAATCTCCGGCTTGGAGCGCTTGTAAACTGTACGTCATGTCAAGTCAGAAGTCAAATGACTTGAACTGGCTGTTTCACGGCTTATATGTGCTGATAGCATACAGACGCGCGAGAAGAGGGAATACTGATCTGCCTTAACAACACGTTACGATTTTATATAGGTATTTGTATAGAAGTATATGCCAAGAAATCAATTTAATAAATTAACTTTGCATTAAAATAGTGAAATAAAACATAGCCCATAGCATTTCTGGAATCATAAGAAACATTTGAAAAAAAGTTTCATCAAAATTCGTCAAATAATTTTTAAGTTAAATACGTTTAAATACACATACATACTGAAATGAATTGATACTCGAGTTTGACCCAAGTCTTAAAAAATAAAATATAAATGGGCACTAGTTTTAAATTATCCTAGAATTGTGGCTTTTTAAAAAAAATATCCGAGATTAAAATAACAGAATTCGATGACACTAAAGGAAATGGCAACTGCGTCATACTAAATGGGCAATATTGTAAACAAATGACGAAAATTATGAACGCATATCATATACGATTATATTAAAACCAAACTATTGTTATAAGTGCGTCATAATATTAAGTGGTTGGGCATTGTAAGCGGCGTCTAATAAATGGATTCAAGACTGTATTTCGAATTATGTACGTTTTTATTTTTTTAAGTTGAAACTAACAATAAGTGCTAAAATATTTTTATTAATGTAATTTTCTTAACACAATCTATTTTCTCTTTTAATACGGAACAAATTCATGAGCATTACTTGAGCGTTCCAAAGGTTCGATTACTGTCAATCAATTGTCACTCAAATAAAACAAGCAAAAGCTCAGCACAAATTCGATATGACAGTTCAATTTAAAAAACTAAATTGAACGTAAAAGAACAAATAACAATCTGAATCCAATAATAAATAAATAGAAAAAAAAACTCGTTCCAACAAAACCTCTACAAAATGAACAACAAAATTGACACGAAATTTGTTTAAACAAATGAATAAATTATAATATTGTTCGAACCAACCAATTCACAACAAACAGCTGTTTTATAGCGCGAAACACTTGAAAGCGCGGGGAACCACAAACGACTGTGCGTTTGAGTCAGTCGTGCAAACACTATAAAAATTAAATCGTGATGATATAATAACTGTGTATAGAGGTAATGGTAACACTGATAGAAAGTGACAGAATATTATGACACGTGCGAATAGAGCGATGGCTGTGGACATACTGAGCGAACAATTGTCGGAGAGTTCGTAACTTCAGCGTCGCTACACAGACGCTCTCTCTTATTATAGGCGTCGCTGTCGACTCCAGGGTTGGACATTCAAATAACAAGTCGACCTACGTTAAATTGAATGACAGAGTGAGGTCTTGTTTTACCGCTATCATCCATCACTTTGCTCTATTTGTCTGACCCGTTGTTCAGCGACAACGGTTCGATCAGTCGACAAATTTCAACGAAGCGACGTACTGTTGTATACGAGCCAAAGGAAACGGTACACTACCTATCTTTTCTGGAAGTGTTTCGTCATATTTTCTAACCGTCATAGCTTCGTTCTGGATAATGCTAGAAAGCTGAAATTTTCAGGATAAGATGTCCTTACCAGACTTATCAAGCGCACCAAGTATCAATTATCTAGCTTTTATGGTTTCAGATTTATTGACATCTGAAATACGTAGGTTTGGTGACTGACTGTGCACTAACTGATGATCATCAAAACCTCTAGGGTACTTCCTGAAGTCTTAGAAGACTGACATTTAGTATGTAGACTAAGATTTTCATATCAACAACGGAAAGATTACGAAATCGGAAACTTTCCCCACTCAAGCCTTCGTATAGGTGGTGCATATCGGCACACAAAGGAATATGTGCAAACCATCATCGATGATGAAAAATAGTGAAAAAAAAAAAAAATAATCTAGAGCGCCTGCCAAAAACAAATGAAATCCTACCAAAAATATTTCTTGTGAAGTTGGTTGTCAAGGCTCACAAGTTATAATTCTTTCACTGTTAAAAAGTTATGAGATCTCAAGTAGAGTGAAGCTGCTATCTGAGCTTCGATTTGTACTCCACATCTTGGTCAAAAAGTATGGCTTGGCCGTTTCGTGACTGTCGCACAAACTATTATTTCTCGACTTAAATGTTATGTCACTTAATAGTTCCACTACCATTAAACGACCAAGCCATACTTTTTGACCAAGATGTAGAGTACAAATCGGAGCTCAGATACTCAAAACCTTTTAACAGTGAAAGAATTATGAACTTGTTCTGATATTATCATTATTACTACTAATGTTTGTACGTCAAATTACAGAAATTATTTTGTATTTCAATTGGTCATTTTAAACATCAGATTCCCAAGCACTGGTTTTATATAGAGTTGGGTAACTCAGATCTGGACCGGTTCAAAGAGCCGACTCCGACAGAAGATCCGTGAGAGCCGACTCACTTTTTTTTGAGCCGACGGATCAACGGATCCGCATAGCTCAGTGAAACACTTAACACACAGAAGCACATTTTACACTTACGTATCAATTCTCGCTTCGATGCATCTGTCAACTCAAATGACTCATGCATCACATGTTTGGCTATGCATTCTTGATTGTATACAGGTCGTGATGATTGACTGAACTAGGTAACTCAGTGGCAGACTGCAGTAACATATTCAGAACTCGGCTCTTTTTGAACCGGTTCAGTGAGCCGGCTCACATACGGGATCCAGATGCAAAGATGCAGATCACTAAAAAGACCCGTTTTTCCCATCTCTAGTTCATCCTTGTCTTACTATTTTGCGAATCAACATGCAACACACTATAAACTTCTGTCCTTGTCAGTTTCAAGTAATTCAGGGGACAAAGTAATTTCCCCTTTATTGGTTTATTCTACTTCCCCTCGATTTCTTACATTTTTCAAACGGATATGTCGCTAAAGAAGTTAAACTTCAAAAATGGAAAGTAATTTTGAACCTATACAGTCGTGCTTGAAGAGAGTCAACTAAATTTGGTAAACCCTAATAACAGGGTTATAGAGGTGATAGAGATCACATCGTGTTGTTAAACACGGGCCGATTGCGTGGGCGGCGGCGAACGCCAAACGAAAGATAACAAAGATACAACCTGACTTAGATAAGACACTGCGCATCTACATTTTCTAAATCTGTGTACACAAGACAAAATCAGGTATGTTGAATTTTTAGTAAAATAAGATCAATGGCATTTTAATCATCCGAATCATTTAATGATTCAATTCAGTGCAATAGAATCGTTAATTCTCGAGGAACCGTTCTAGTACACGAGCATCTTGAACTACAAATCAAACAAAACAAAAACAATTTATAGCATTAATGAATTTTCAAATTAATCAATGTGCTTGACTGTTCATGTCTGTCCTTTATGCACGGGATAATGAATTCAATTAAAAAGAAAAAAAAATCATGCCAAAGAAGTATAACTTCAAATGCACCTACTAAAGGACACGCACCTACTTTCATTTTTTAGTGTATTTGACATATGGCAACATAACACTATTGGCGTCGGTCGGATAGCGGGACCTAGGTGTCGGACCAAAATTTCTCGACGTTTCATAACCTCCTAAACACTTTGGCACCACTTTATCAATATATATATATATATATATATATATATATATATATATATATATATATATATATGCGGGCAATAACTTTCAAAAGCGCTAATTGATTTTAACGAAATTTTGCTCACATGTTGGAATCCACCACCGCAAGAATCCTATTTAAAATGTGCTTATACGGGCCATTTTAAGGGTAGTTTTTAGAGGTTGAAAAATGTTTTTGGGCCTAAAAATACCGAAAACATTCTCAGAATCGTTTCAAAATTGAAATTTAACCTTTTAGTAAAGATTAAAATATGCTGTTAAAATTTTAATAAAATTGGCCCGACAGGACTGGACTTACAAATTTTATGAAAACGCTAGTGTAGGTACGTATAATGATTTAATTACCGAGAGTGCAGTTTATTTGGTTCAGAAGTTGAATTGATTACAATATTTTAACTAAGAAAAAAAATATTTTAAGGGGTGTATTAAGGGGTTATTTTTTTTATTTTGTCCAAAAACAAACTTAGGTTTATGTAACAAAGCCACACTACCTGTATCAGCAAATACATTATTTTGTCGGCAGGGTTTGGGCACTGCGACCCGAGTTTTTATTATAAATATATTTTTAAATATTGACATTATTTAATACGACAGTATACCGGAGTCTATACAAAATTGTAATTTTAAATTTGCAGTTTTAATTTTGTAATCTTATATATAGTATTTATTTTGACGCTATTATACCAAATTTGGTTGTTTAATCAAGATTACTTCTATCTATCTATCTAATATTACGTTTTATTATATTATACTACCCTTTTTACAAGTATGCCTTTTTTATTTCACATTTTTTAGTTTAAAGTTTAAACATAAAAATGTAAGTTCATCCTTATATAGCCACACAAAATATTCGAAAATGTCATTAACCAATTTACGAATGCATATAGGCAAAACAAGCTAATATTCGTGTTGCGGAAAATTAATTAAAAACGTGTTCATTTGTTTGTACGTATTATGTATAAAATATTATGATGTAGGCATTCGTCAGTAGTGTATTACTATTGGAAAAATGTTGTGTCATTTTGATAAAAAATTATATTTATTTTAATAGCTCTTTTGGACATAAAATCACGTACGTACGTAAATACAGTTATACACAGACTTGTGAAAAATACTTTTTAAAAGTATTTAAATACAAATACTCTGACTTCATTGAGTATTTAAATACAAATATTCGCTTGGCTAATTAAAAATACTGGATTTTAAGTAGTTAAATACAAATACAAATACTTAACTGATAATTTCTTGTTATAAACATTCATAGCTACAATGCTAAATTAGAAAAATTTATTTTTTATCCACCAACACCGTCGGGACTTAAATCCGAATCTTTCCACTTTTGCGGCAGAATGAGTTATCAGTTACTCTACGGTGCGATATCTAAACAATCAATTCAACATAATAAAGCAAATTGTAACATTAAATTCACTACATGCGAGAGATTCGGGTTTAAGCCCCGACGGTGTTGGTGGATAAAAAAAAAATTTCTAATTTAGCATTGCAGCAATGAATGTAGCGTTCTCCAGCTTTGTAGAAATAAAATATATCTTATATGATAATTTCTTATTTGGAAATGACATTGCATTATTATTTTAATAATAAGAATTGTTTGAATAATTTGACTTGAATTATTCATTAATTCGTAGCTACAAAAAAAATATGTTAAGTATTTGAAAAAGTATTTGCAAAATCAAATAAAATACCAAAAAATGTGTATTTGAAATACAAATACAAATACTAGAAAAGTATTTGTATTTTGAAATACTTTTACTCAAATACTTCACAAGTCTGGTCATACAGCTTGTGACATTATGTTATACGAGCGTCAGCAAATGAACGGTCACACGAGTCATAAAAGTATTACAATCGCAATACATATTACATATTTTGCACGTACCTCCTAGACAATAGCTGATGTTAACATCACAATAAGTATATTGGTAATATTTTCACGTTCGGCCATATTACTGTTTATGTCGACTGTTTAGCGCCTACTTTGATCTCTGTCGCTCATTAGGATTTAAATAGCAACTGACAGAGATATAATTTTTGAATTGGTAAAATCGCATTACTTTTTTTACTTTAAGAACTAGTGCGAAAAAGGACCATTATGCAACCGCTATACAGATATGAAAAGCAGCTTTTTTTTATTACAGATTGAGTGCAATGTGTCAACTGACACTGAACCATATACACAGTTGATAGATATATGATTGTGTTTAAACATTGTCTTCCTAAATATTCGTTTTATAGGTGCCTGGAAATGACAGACTGAACTCACGTGGAAAACGATTCCAAATAATGTACCTGACACGTGGCTGCGAAGGTGTACTGACATTTTTTTTTAATAAAATGTCAATTCATTTTCGACCCACTGTATCTGTCGTTTGCAAAACAATTTGATATTAATTTTTTTCCCCCAATATATTCGAAAATATCAATAATCTGTTACGACGTAGTATTTTAAAATATTTCGAACCACATATATTTTTTATAAAAAAAATAACAACACGAAAATATTAGTGAATGGAATCGCAGAATCAATTTTTCAAAAAAACAGCTTGATTTATCGGCAAATTTTATATTAAAGTTGATTTTATTCATACGCTGAAAATTGTATTATGCACGACCTCTTATAAAATAGCTGTGTTTCATGCCTGTAAAGCGGTTGTAAAATGACGTTTTCGCACTAGTGCATATAGTTCTATTTTACCAATCCAATAGTTATTCTCTGTTAATTGCTATTTAAATCTATAGGAACAACAGAGGTAAGCATTGTAGAATGTAGACGTTGCAAATATGGTGGAGGACCGGGTAGATATGGTGGAAGTGGAGATATTATTGAAATGGTTTATTAGTGTATTTGCCATAATTATGGCAACATACACTATTGGCATCGGTCGGATGGCGGGACCTAGGGGTCGGACCAAAATATATATATATATATATATATATATATATATATATATATATATATGTGTGTGTGTACGGGCAATAACTTTCGAAAAAGTTAATTGATTCTAACGAAATTTGGCCCACGTATTGAAATCCATCACCGCCAGAAGCCTATTTAAAATGGGCGTAGTCGGGCCATTTTAAGGGTAGTTTTTAGGGGTTGAAAAATGTTTTTGGGCCTTAAAATACCGAAAAAATTCTCAGAATCGTTTCAAAATTGACATTTAACCCGTTAGTAGCAATTAAAAAGTGCCCCCAAATTTTTAATAAAATCGGCCCGACAGGACTTATTTATTGAAGGGTGTATTTAATTCGGTGTAGACGTTAGATTGATAATAATATTACAATTAAGAAAAAAATGTTATTTTAAGGGGTGTATTAAGGGGTTGAATTTTTTATTTTGCCCAAAAACAAACTTAATTTCACATAATAAAACTATAAAACCACACGGTCCTATACAGGCAGGGTTTTGGCACTGCGACCCGCGTTTTTTTTTTTTGTGCAAATTTTTTTTTCGCACGACTCCCTATAAAATAGTTGCTATTCATGCCTGTATAGCGGTAGTAAAATAACCATTTTTCGCACTAGTGCGTAAAGTAAAACAAAAGTAAGTCGACTTTACCAATCCAATAGTTATTTTTCTGTCAGTTGCCATTTCAATCTATATGAACGACAGAGACAAGCATAGTAGGCGTCGCTATCGGAAACAATCCACATATGGCCGAACTGAAGTATCAAAAATATTACAAATATAATAATAATAATACAAATAATAATGCGTTTAACGTCCGTGTCTCGACTTTATGTCCTAACAGACGCCATTCGCACCATTACTATTTTCCATTTACCACCTCCCGTTATTTTCTACATTTTTTAAAACTTTGACTTATATAATAACAATGGGCGAATGAAGGAATTATAGGAAATTAGGATAAGGTAGGTAATTTTTAAACTAGGAATTTGATAGGTAATCGGCCATGGCCTCAAATAAGGAACCATCTCGATATTTATCTGGAATTGATTGAGGGAAACCATGGAAAACCTCAATCAAGATGGCCGGTACAGGAATTACCGTTTCTCGGCGAGAGGCAGTAGGAAAAAGTCCCAGCCACATCTGCCCCCGCCGGGATTCGAACCCGGTACCTCCCGAATGCGAGTCTAGTGCTGTCACCACTACTCTACCCAGCTCGGTACTTTTAGTAATAAATACCTTTCATTACAAATGAGATACATAAACTTCTATTAGGTTAGCATAGAACATTTTTTACATTTTCGTAATTCCGACGAAAATAACGTACCGTATGCATTTTTATTGAAGTGAAATTTACAATTACAGTTTTGTTTCAGAATGTACACGTTTATGGGTATTTAAACTACTTGGTTGCGTGAAGCACTTGTTGCAAATTTCACAATGATAAGGTTTATCTTCTCTATGTTGACGTTTATGTATGCTAAAATAACTGGCAACAGCAAAACTCTTGCCGCAAACGTCACATTGGTATGGTTTCTCGCCCGTATGTACGCGTTTATGTGTTTTCAAACTACTCGTTTGCGTAAAACATTTGTTGCAAATATCACACCGGTACGGTTTTTCTCCGCTATGTAACAGTTTATGCTTACTGAAATTAGGTGCGTCAACGAAGCTCTTGCCGCAAACGTCACATTGGTATGGTTTTTCTCCGGTATGTCGACGTTTATGTACCAACAGATCGTTCGAGCGTATAAAACATTTGCTGCATACTTCACACTGATGCGGTTTTTCACCGGCATGTCTACGTTTGTGTATTGTCAGTGTGGACAAACGGGAAAAGAACTTGTTGCAAATATCACACTGGTGATTCTTTTCTCCTGTATGTTTCAAGTTGTGAACGCGAAGTTCGCCGGCTCGGATAAATGTTTTGCCGCAAATTTCACAACGGTGACTTTTTTCGCCGGCGTGTCGGCGTTTGTGGATGTTCAAGTCACTCGACCAAGTGAATGTTTTATCACAGATATCGCATTTATACTTATTTGTCGGTCCATGTTTCCTTTTATGCTTGTTTAAGTGACTTGCCGAAACGAAGCTCTTGTTGCAGGCTTTACAGCGATAAGGTTTCTCACCGGTATGCTGACGTTTATGGACGAGTAACGCACTTGAACGTGCAAACGTTTTGCTGCATATTTCGCATTGAAATGGTTTTCCGCCTTCGTGTTGTGATTTATGAGTCGTCAATGTCTCCAAATAAGTGAAACGCGCATGACAAATATCACACTTGTATTTTTTTTCACCGGTATGACTGCGTTTGTGAACTGTTAAATGACCTGATGAGATAAATTTCTTGTCGCAAACTTCACAGTTGTAAGGTTTCTCACCTGTGTGGATACGTTTATGAGTGTATAAACTAGAACGATTATAAAACTTTTTACAGACGTCACACTGAACTAGTTTTTTGTTATGATTCGATTTATTTTTTACACTGTTTGATGTGAAATTGGCTCTAACTTTTTTATCATCGTTCTCTAATTTTATGTCATGATTCTTTTTCGATGTAGAATTTTGACATACGTTTTCTTCAAAAAGAAAATGTTTCGAACTTGTGGAATCAATTGATATTTCCAATTTTATATCTTCTTCACTGTTATCCACAGCATTGTTTTTCATTTCAAAATATTTGTACTTTGTTCCATTCGTACAATCATCATCTGACGAAGCTAACCTTGACTTGATCAATTCTTTTTGTTTGAGATTTAGATATGTTTGCAGAGTTTGATCTGATTTCAAGGCTACAGTTTGAAAATTATAAGCTATTTCTAGTTGCTTATTACAAGACTTACATATCGATGATGGCAGTCCGTCATCTTTTGTTATCTGTATAAAAAATGTAAATAATAACTATTTACTATACTGCTTGTATTGGTTTTCTTTAAATGCAAGCTGATATACTTACATGAACGGGGGCGCAAGAAATTATAGCGTTCATAACAGGACCTCCGAATTTCGAGGATACAGTAAATATATTAATTAATAAGTTCTTCTTATTTAGACATACTCTACACAATTTATTAATGTTATCATCGGTTATAATAAATGTATCCATTTTCTCCATTGTTTTTTTATATTACTCTTTTCAAGGGGGGTAAGAGTAGCTAATTTCGACAGCTGTATAATTCACATCGTTTTAGCAAAAAGCATGTTCTATACAAGCCAAGATTGTTCTCTTAAAGCGGTTCTTTAATGCTCATGACCTTGAACTATATATGGGTAGCAGAAAGAGAAACGTAGATCTTGCGTAATGTAAATATGTATCGCGACAGGGCCGTATTTACCCTTGTTGCGTCTTTAAGTGCAATATTGTTCGTGTTTTGTGGTACAATCATTAACTGCTACCCCCCTCTCCGTTTCAATGCTTGAAAATATTTTTAATAAATGATAATAATTTTAAAAACAATTAAACAATTGGTATGCAACGTTTCGTTTTTTATTAAGACTTTTTCAAGCAACTAAACAAATCAATTGACTAACAGTGCAATATGTAATTACATAGCATATGAATTTTTTTTTAAATAGTGAAAATGTAAGAAAAAAATTATGTATTAAATAATTTTTGATTCAAAATAAACTATAAATATGTATCATTCTTCTCATATGACTTTTAGTCAAGTTTTTTTCAGTTTATTTGATCTAAATGAACGATTTAAGATCAGATAAAAACGAGATAATTCGCATACGTTTTACGCACATTTTTGTATAGAAAAAAATAAATTTGAAAACAATTATTGAGCCACATTTGTCAGTATATTTAATATAAGTTTGTAAAGAAAAAACTTGAAAATGTTAATTTGCCTTCCCGTATTTCAATATCTCGCGACGTGCTCTAAAGAAACATTGACGAATACGTTTTATGATTCAATTTTTAGGGCAAAAATATGTTTTTTGAAACACCCTTGCAATAAAATTTTTTAGCCTCGTAGTTGGCACCAGCCAAAAATTGAAACGTGCGGATGATTTGAGCGAGACAGAGTTAAAGAAGGTCACACCCACAATATGTCTTTTGCATACCTCGCCCCTTACCGGTGGGTCTCAGCACAAACAAAATTCAGAGCGTTCCGACAGCCTTAACACTACCGGTCTATGGCTGTTCCGCATGTTTTCGAACATGCTTTCTATAAGAACTAAGTGAAGAAAATCTTTTAGTACAAACATCACATTGATACGGTTTTTCCCCTGTGTGAACACGGCCGTGAGTTTTCAATGTTGCTTTTTTTGAAAAACATCTATTACAAACATCACACTTAAAAGGTTTAGGTACAGTCTTAGAAGGTTTAGCTCTAGGTTTAAAAGGTCGCGGTAGAGTTTTAGGAGGTTTCGATAGAGTATGTGCTCGTTTATGCGCATAAAACGATGAACAATCCGCGAAACCTTTACCGCAAATTTCACATTGGTAAACTTTTTCCCCCGTATGCTTACGTTTATGTGCAAGCAATTCATACGGCAGTACAAATCTTTTACCGCAAATATCGCATTGATAATTTTTTTCACCTAAATGCTTCTTTTTGTGAAAATTCAAATAGTATTTTCGAGTGAAAAAATTATCGCAAATATCGCATTGATATTTCTTTTCACCGGTATGTTTCGAAATATGTAAACGCAAATCTGCCGGTCGAAAAAACGACTTGGTGCAAATTTCACAGCTGTACGGTTTATTACCAGTATGACGACGTTTATGAGCGTACAAGCTCGATCGATTGTAATATTTAAAACAAAGATCACACTGTGCCATTTTTGTGCTATATTTTCTCTTTTTTACTGTGACTGGTGTGGATTTGGCTTCCACTTTTGTATCGTTTACGTTTTGTGACTTATGATCTTCGTTCTCTAATTTTACATCACTGTCTTTGTTTGATGTAGAGTTTTCAGAGTTGTTAACATCATCCAATGGAAATTGTTTGGAACTTGTTGAGTCATCTGATATTTCTGATTTAATATCTTCTTCACTGTTATTTGTGGCAGTATTTTTCATTTCAAAACACTTATAATTTGTATAGTTATCATCTGATGATTGAGCTAATTTCTTCGATTTCTTTTTACTTAGTGTAGATTTGGTTTCAATTTTTCCCTCAAGTAAGCTTCGCAATTTACTGTCACATTCATTCTCTAGTTTTATACCACGATCCTTGTTTGACGTGGAATTTTGAGAAGCATTTTCTTCACAAAGGAAATGTGTCCAACTTGTAGAATCAATTTCTACTTTAATATCTGCACTTGGGACAGGATTTTTCATTTCGAAATATTTGTAGTTTGACCCGTTTGTACAATCACCGTCAGACGGAGTTAAATGCGACTTTGTCGACTCTTTCTGTTTGTGATTAAGATATTTTTGAAGAGCTTTGTCAGATTTTAAAGCCGCATTTTGAAAACTGTACGCTGTTTCCAATTGTGCATTGCAGGGTTTACATATTGATGGTGGCAATCCATCATTTTTTGTTATCTATATACACAGAAATTTAACTATTTTACGTTTGTATTGAATGAATATTTGCATTTTTTTAACTTACGCCGATATACTTACATGAACGGGAGCACATGAAGTTATAGCGTTTGTAATGGGACCCCCTAGTTTAGATGATACAGTAAATATGTTAATTAACAATTTCTTTTTCTTTAGACATATTCTACATAATTTATCTACGTTATCGTCAGTTATATGAGTTGTATTCATTTTCTCAAATATGATCGTTTCGATTAATGGATTGAAACACCTCCGTAACTGCTTAACCCTTAACTACCCGTGTGGCGGCGTGGCCTGTCGGTGTAAAAATACGCATTTTTTTAATGTACAGTTGAATATCTTACAAAACTAAAACATTCGTTGAATATTTTAATTTAAATGTTAGCTAGAGAAGCAAGTTCTTTCACTGCTAAGAAAAATGAATTTATCTTGAATTCTGGTCTAGTAAAAAGTACACATCACGAGTAGATCTTTCAATCTTGAAATTAGTGACCGATTATTTATGATAATAACCATTTTGACTGAATAATTTACCGGTTAATAAACCGGCTACCTATAAGACAAAATTGGTGGATTCCAGTTTTTCTTTCTCAGAACAAAAAATCAAAACAATAGAGCAGTTTTCAACAGCGGAATCGAAACAATTAAAATAATAATGTATTTATATTTATATAGATATTAGTTATAAAATTAAAATCTCGACCGGAAATTATAATTATCCGCAGCCTTGTATACTAACAGTAAATAGCCGTGGTATTTTAAGCTTGCTTCGGGATTATAATTTTATAACACCGAGATCACATCGGAATTGAGAATCGTAGACACTCGTATTTGAATTTTAGTTTCAATAAATTGCCATGATTAAACATTGTTTCTATAGCCAATGAATTACAATTATTATTATTAAAAAAAAACTAAAAATATTTTGTTCAATAAATGGCCAGTAAAAAAACGGCCAACTTTATTATAAACACAATTTTTATAGAAAAACTTGATTCCAAAATCGGGACTGTCATCTTCAGTTCTGAAAATATCGGGACAAAAATATTGGTACCCGGATAAAGTTTATTTGAAAAATGTGCATTGATCTTGTCCATAATCAAAAATACTAAAATTGAGGATGAGGTTGGGCAGTTAAATAGAAAGTCAATGATTTTTCATTCACTGCACGACGCATATTTCGATAAATACTCAAATATTAAAACAAAATATATTCAGTGATTTAACTAAGTTTGACAGCTATCATTGGAATATTATATTTTAATTTATGTTTGATTAATTTTCATGCATTCGAAAATCTTATTTAATGTATTTTACAAAAAACAGTTTTTTCTACAAATATAACGATTTATTGGCAAACATTCTACTAAGTGTTCTGGAACTTGGATATGATAAAATAGTTGAAAGTGATTGCTGCTTTATGAAAACAATTGAAGTTAAATTAATGTTTATAATTTTTCTGCATGTTTTTGGGCATGCCTTCTAAAAGAACTGTACGAAGTAAAACTTTTACCGCAATTGTCACATTGGTATGGTTTTTCTCCAGTGTGAACCCGACTATGGATTTTCAATATACCGTTCCGTGAAAAGCATTTATTACAAATATCACACTTAAAAGGTTTAGCTTCAGTATGTATCTGTTTATGTTTACTAAGTGCTGGAAAGTTGACAAAACCTTTCCCGCAAATTTCACATTGGCAAACTTTCTCGCCCGTATGTTTACGTTTATGTGCCAGTAATTCAAATGGAAATACAAATCTTTTTTCGCACATGTCGCACTGATGATTTTTCTTACCTAAATGTTTCTTTTTATGCACATTCAAAGTGTATTTTCGCGTGAAAAATTTATCACAAATATCGCATTGATAATTCTTTTCCCCGGTATGTTTAACAATATGCGCGCGTAAATCAAACGGTCGAAGAAACGACTTGTTGCAAACGTCGCATCGATGTGGTTTATCGTCTGCATGGCGACGTTTATGCATCCAAAGATCGCCAGATCTATTAAATACTTTATCACAGATATCGCATTTGTATAATTTCTTCCTATCGTGTCTACGTTTGTGATAATTTAATCTATTCACAGATATGAATGCCTCGTTGCAAACTGTGCATTTAAACGGTTTCTCCCCAGTATGTATTCGTTCGTGAATACGTAGATTTACCGATCGCGCAAACGTTTTGTCACAGACTTCGCACCGAAGGCATCCATCACGTTGCGTTTTTGACACATCATTTGTATGCGTTGGTTTATTGGCATCGTCAATTGTTTTATCATCGTCAACACTGTCACTTGTTTCGATGTCAAGTTTGATATTGATTTCTTGTTTTATTGCGTTGTTTTCTTGTTTAATAGGACTGTTTTCTGGAACTGTACATAAATATTTCGCTTCGTAATTGTATTTGTCTGTGTTACTAAGTTTTTCTGTATTGTTTTCATTCACAAATTTAGTAGATGTGGTTGTAAAATCAGACAAAACTTCAACTTTGACAATCGGCTGACTATAAGGGACTTGAGGACAATTATTACCAAAATCGGTAATATCCAATTCCTCCTTGCACTCACTATTTGAATATGTCAAAGAATAATTTGACTGATTACGTTGTTTTTGTTTGAGATATGTCCGAAGAATTTTATCAGATTTCAGTGCTACGATTTGAAATTGATGAGCTACTTCGAGTTGTTTTTGACATGTTTTGCATATTGATGGTGGAAGGCCGTCATTTTCAGAAATCTGTTGTAATTTGCAAAAAACAAATATTAGAGTGAATTATAAAAAGATATTTTCAGAAGTTATCCTAGAAATTAATTTACTTACTTGAACAGGAGCGCATGAAATGATCGCATTCATAATTATGTCCTCGAATTTAGATGACATTGTGAATATATTAATTAATAAATTATCTTTATTTAAACATATTCTGCACAGTTTATTTATATTTTCATCGGATATTACAGGAGTATTCATTTAGGCGTAGTTTTCTTTAAAAACGATGTTCAACATTTTCCTAACTACAAAATGGCGTTTAGAAATCAATGTGGGAAGTCGAAATGGAATAGGGATGTATTAAGACACCCTACAAACAGTACACATTTCCATTTTTTAATTTTATAGGTTAATATAATAAAAGTTGGAACATTCATTTAAAGTTCAAAAATGACACTCAAAAATTTAATTTCACGATTTGTCTGTGTGCTTTCTTACATGCTTTCTAAAAGAACTGTACGAAGTAAAACTTTTACCGCAATCGTCACATTGGTAAGGTTTTTCTCCAGTGTGAACCCGACTATGGGTTTTCAATATACCGTTCCGTGAAAAGCATCTATTACAAATATCACACTTAAAAGGTTTATCACCAGTATGTAGCTGTTTATGTTTACTAAATGTTGGAAAGTCGACAAAACCTTTCCCGCAAATTTCACATTGGTAAACTTTCTCGCCCGTATGTTTACGTTTATGGGCCAGCAATTCATATGGAAGTACAAATCTTTTTTCGCACATGTCGCACTGATGATTTTTCTCACCTAAATGTTTCTTTTTATGCAAATTCAAAGTATATTTTCGCGTGAAAAAGTTATCACAAATATCGCATTGATATTTCTTTTCCCCGGTATGTTTAACAATATGCGCGCGCAATTCAAACGGTCGAAGAAACGACTTGTTGCAAACGTCACATCGATGTGGTTTATCGCCTGCATGACGACGTTTATGCATCCAAAGATCGCCAGATCTATTAAATGCTTTATCACAGATATCGCACTTGTATAATTTCTTACTATCGTGTCTACGTTTGTGATAATTTAATCTACTTACAGATACGAATGCTTTGTTGCAAACTGTGCATTTAAATGGTTTCTCCCCAGTATGTATTCGTTCGTGAATTCGTAAAGTTGACGATCGCGCAAACGTTTTGTCACAGATTTCACACTGAAGACATTCTTCACGTTGCGTTTTTGACATGCAATCTGTATGCGTTGGTTTATTGGCATCGTCATTTGTTTTATCATCGTCAACACTGTCACTTGTTTCGTTTTCCAGTTTGATATTATTTTCTTGTTTTATTGCGTTGTTTTCTTGTTTAATAGGACTGTTTTCTGGAACTGCACATAAATGTTTCACTTCGTTATCATCTTTTTCTGTGCTATAACGTTTTCCTGTATTGTTTGCACTCACAAAATTAGTAGATCTGGTTGTAAAATCAGACAATACTTCAACTTTGACAATCGGTTGGCTATGATGGGTTTGAGGACAATTATTACCAAAATCAATAAAATCCAATTCCTCCTTGTACTTACTACTTGAATATGTTAAAGAATAATTTAATTGATTATGCTGTTTTTGTTTAAGATATGTCTGAAGAATTTTATCAGATTTCAGTGCTACAGTTTGAAATTGGTGAGCTACTTCGAGTTGTTTTTGACATGATTTGCATATTGATGGTGGAAGGCCGTCATTTTCAGAAATCTGTTGTAATTTGCAAAACAGAAATATTAGACTGAATTATAAAAAGATATTTTCAGAAGCTATCCTGGAAAGTAATTAACTTACTTGAACAGGAGCGCATGAAATGATCGCATTCATAATTATGTCCTCGAATTTAGATGACATTGTGAATATATTAATTAATAAATTATCTTTATTTAAACATATTCTGCACAGTTCACTTATATTTTCATCGGATATTAGAGGAGTATTCATTTTGGCGTAGTTTTCTTTAGAAACGATGTTCAACATTTACAAAATGGCGTTTAGAAATCAATGTGGGAAGTCGCGATGAAATAGGGATGTATTAAAACACCCTACAAACAGTACACATTTCCATTTTTTTAATTTTATGCGTTAATATGATAAAAGTTGGAACATTCATTTAAAGTTCAAAAATGACACTCAAAAATTTAATTTCACGATGTGTCTGTATGCTTTCTTACATGCTTTCTAAAAGAACTGTAAGAAGTAAAACTTTTACCACAATCGTCACATTGATATGGTTTTTCTCCGGTGTGAACCCGGCTATGAGTTTTTAATATACCGCGCTGCGAAAAACATCTATTACAAACTTCACACTTGTAAGGTTTTGCACCGGTGTGTAACTGTTTATGTTTACTAAACGTTGGAAAATCGACAAAACTTTTACCGCAAATTTCACACTGGTATGGTTTCTCACCGGTATGCTTACGTTTATGGATCACTAATTCATACGGCAACATGAAACATTTGTTACAAATGTTGCATTGATATGGTTTTGCGCCAGTATGTCTCTGTTTATGTATTTCTAACGTTGATTTTCGAGTAAAAAAATTATTGCAAATGTTACATTGATACTTCTTTTCGCCCGTGTGTTTTAAAGAATGGCCGCGTAATTCACTCGAACGGACAAACGACTTATTACAAACGTCACAGCGGTACGGCTTATCACCAGTATGTCTTCGTTTGTGCATATTGAAATTACTAGTTCTTTGAAATGTTTTACCGCAAATGTTGCATTTGTGTATGCTTTCAGGTGTCTTTTTACACTTGTGACAATTCAGATATCGAGCAGAAACAAAATTTCTCTCACATATTGTACATTTTACCGATTCTTTTTTATCGTGCTTCCTTCGGTGAGCTCTAATGGCGTGTAAACTTGAAAATAATTTATTACAAACACCACAGTTGTAACATTTATTTTCTTCGTTTTTTATGATCAAACATCCTTCATTTGTTCTCTCAGCCTTCGTCTGTTCATTTTTGTCGTCGTTATCGGTATTAATGACAGAACTCTGACTGTCAGTTTTTTCGCTTTCTTGTTTAATAAAATCCTGTAAATATTTTGTTTCCTGTTCATTTTTACAAGCACCTTCCCAATTTGATTCGTTGAATTTTCCTGTAGTATTTTCAATATGCGTTTCAAGTCTAACAATTGAATTATTTGACTGTCCATTCGCTTCATTTGCAATAGACTTTTTTGTAATGTTTCTCGACTGTTTTAAACAATTTTCAAGTATTTCGTCTGATTTTTGTGCCAATTTTTTAAAATTATAAGCTGTTTCAAGTTGTACGTGACAAGATTCGCATATCGATTCAGGAAATCCGTCGCTTTTCTTTATCTATTCATAAACAAGATTATATATAAAAAAATGAACTAACAAAGTAATTTTTAACGCACGTTTAGAAAAGAACCCAAGCGCTCATAATAATCAAAATACATTTTTTATATTTTATCGTAACTTGACTTGAAATAAGCAGCATTTTACTTACACGGACGGAAGCACAGTCAATAATTGCTGTCATTATAGAAACTCCGATTTTTGATGAAACTGTGAATATATTAAACAACAATTTTTTGTTGTTTAAACAAATTCTGCATAATTCGTTGAAATCGCCATTAAGTATAAGCATATCCATTTTGATGAATTTCACCAAACTTCATGAAGTTCAGCTCAAAACTGATGTAAGCAGAAATATTTTATTCACGTTTTTAGATCGGAAAGTAATACTTTGCTGTCGAGATGTCCATGTTCAATAATTATTTGCCGAGACCATTGTTGTTATTGATACTTAAAAGTAATCAACAAACTACATAAAACATCTGTATTAAATATCAAGATCTTAGATTTTACTGTCATTGGCAACGTACTTTGTCGTACGTTTCTAGTAGCAACCAGAAGTATCACTTTCTGTCAATCAAAAAGTAAAAAAAAAAACTAATTTCTTGCTAGATTATTCAAACACTTGCTTGCTACAACCATGTAATCATTTGTTATTTCTATTGTCAATTGTTTCAACGATTTATTATGGTTTTTGTTTTTCGAGTATATGTTTCGAGTATGTATTAAGAAAAAGTAACCATTTTTTGAATAATTTATTTAATTAATAATCAATAACAAATTTAACGATTTTTCTACAACGAAAATCTCAAATTGATACTGACAATAATTTAACACTATTATTAAAAATGACGCGTACAAATCACATTTAAAATCAATATTTACCAATATTAAAACATCAAAATTTTAACTATGAAAATATAAAAAAAGTAATTATTAAATTACTATAAGAGCTAGAAAATTGGCAACACATCACAAAAACTATTCGACTTGAAAAAAATGACTTTAAAACGAGTAGTTGTACAACATGGAAAATATTCCTCAGTTCTAATAAATTTTCCTAGATGGGTTTTACTTAAAAGTTTGCATTTTTTCAGTGTATTTGAAAGAGAAAGGATACAAACGTATATCGTTGAGCGAGAAAGAGAAAGAGAGAGTTTCACTTCTATGAAGTGGTCTTAAGCAAACACTTTTTTTCTTTAATTTTACAGTTTTTCCCCTGCATGCAGTCGTTTATGCGTCTTCAAACTACTTGGCTGAGTGAAACATTTCTTGCAAATATCACATTGATACGATTTTCCGTCTATATGTCTTCGCTTATGAATACTAAATGAACCGGGCAATGCGAAACTTTTACCGCAAATATCGCATTGATACGGTTTCTCTCCCGTATGGACACGTTTATGCGTATTCAGGTGCGATAACTGTGTAAAACTCTTCTCACAAACATCACATCGGTACGGTTTCTCACCGGCATGTAGAAGTTTGTGTTTTCTAAAATTAGGCGCGTGACTAAAGTTTTTACCGCAAATATCACACTGATACGGTTTTTCTCCCGTGTGTATACGTTTATGCACGACCAAATCGTTCGAACGAATAAAACATTTGCTGCACACTTCACACTGATGTGACTTCTCACCAGCATGTCTACGCTTGTGTATGTTAAGCGTGCTCAAATGTGAAAAGTATTTGTTGCATATGTCACACTGAAACTTTTTGACCGTCGAATGTTTCTGCATGTGAACGCGCAATTCTCCCGCTTTGATGAAAGACATTTCACACAAGCTGCATTTATGAGGTTTCTCTCCGGTATGACGACGTTTGTGAACATTGAAATCACTCGACCAAACAAAAGTTTTTTCGCAAACGTCACATTTGTACAATTTACCTATGCCGTGTTTTCGTTTGTGTTTATTCAAATTGCTAGCCGAAATAAAACCTTGATTGCAAATGTCACACTTAAACGGTTTTTCACCGGTATGTCGACGTTTGTGAACAAGAAGTAAACTCGACTGAGCGAAAGATTTACTGCAAACGTCACACTGGTATGGTTTCTTGCCGCCATGTTGGATTTTATGAATATTCAACGACTGAAGGTACGGAAATCTCGCCTGACAAATTTCGCATTTGTAATTTTTTTCGCCGGTGTGTCGAAGTTTGTGAACATTCAAATGTCCCGATGTTACAAAACTTTTGTCGCAAGTATCACACTGATACGGTTTTTCACCCGTATGTATTCGTTTATGGACGTATAAACTGGGACGACTAAAATATTTGTAACAAACGTCACACTGGAATAATTTTTTATTGTTTTTGGGTTTTTCTTTGTTTGCTTCCTCTGTGTTCAATTCTACTTTTATTTCTGGTTCGTTGATTAATCCGGCGTCGTTACTGTCGGATGAATCCACTTCTTGTTTTATGTCCTCATATTTGATTTCATTATCGTCCTCGCAATTATTTTTATCTGAATACTTTTCAAAGGTTTGATGATCGGGGGAATTACTTTGTGAATGAAAATAATCTGTACTATTTACAGATGATTCTAATTTTATATCCGAATTTCGTACGCCACTGTTTCTTTCAAGCTCCTTAGAACTGTCATTCTTTGACTGGCGCTGCCTCTGTGATCGTTTTAAATGTCTATGAAGTGTATTTTCCGTTTTTACTGCTAATTTTTGGAACTGATACGCAATTTCTAATTGAAAATGACAGGAATTGCAAATCGATGACGGAAGCCCGTCATTTTTCTTTACCTGTTATACATAAAAGTAAACTGTAAAAATTCTCTCCAAATTTCTAAAGCCAATTCTTATGTTTACGGATTTTTGTTTCGCGAATTATCATATTTACGACATACCTAACTACTATTACTAAGTAGGTACTATTTGTTTCGAAAATACTACGCAAAATATTCGTTTATATAAAATAAAAAATATTACTTATAGATATTGAATAATTTTTTTGCAAGTTCTTGACCTTTGATTTGTGTACGCGCAGTATGTAAATCACTTAAAATAACAAATGCTGGATTGAAAACATGATTAACTTACACGAACGGGAGCGCACGCAGTGAGTGCATTTGCAATTAAACCATCCATTTTTATCGACGTCGTGAATAAATTAACCAATGCATCGTCTTTCGTTAAACACACTCTACATGAATTACTTAAATTATCTCCGGGTAGCAATATTTCTTCCATTTTCCCAAAAATATGTTTGAAGTACAAAGCTCTGACATCCACAATAATGTTACATTTCTCAAACTGGACGCCAAACAGCCCTTTGGGGTTTGTACAGGGTTGGATTTACCTTAAGTGCTGTCCTGGGGCACCGTGCAAAATACCATCCCATTACCTGAAGCCTACTTAAAATAGGTAAAAGTTCGGTATACAATTTTCAAATAAATAAAATGACAAACGGGATAATTATACAAAAAACACTATTTTTTGTATTAAAAATCAAAAATTGACAAACAAACCGATTGCTCATAAATCGCGAGATATTATAGAATAGTATAGATGCTTTATTTGTGAATCACATTGTGAGTACAAAACGTCAATTTAAAAGCTATAGTTATAAAAATCATCTACATTATAAAAGCAGTTTTGCTTACAAAATATTTTAAGTTTTTGTTTATATATTTTAATAGGTAGTTCCTGTATTGACTCTGGCAGCCTGTTATATATCTTTCTGGCCATATAATCTGTGGCAGTCTGGGACAGTTTTAGCCTTCTATGAGGCAGGCATATATCATTTTTTGACCTGGTATTATAGCAGTGGTAGTCAGAATGGCTTTCGAAGCGGTTTAAGTTAATTTTTCCCTACATCAATATTTGATAAATATACAGTGATGGTAACGACATTTTGCCATGTTTTTTAAATAACGGAGACCAGTGTTCATTGTATTTGGCCTTATTTATTATTCTTACAACTTTCTTTTGGAGTGTAAATATCTTTTCAGAAGTAAACGCTTCTGACATTTTGATTTGCAAACTATATAATTTGTGTATTTTGCAGCGCGTAATTTAAACTAAAATAATGAGTCAAAAACTTTCAAAAATTGTGAATAACAAGATACTTATTCTCTTTACTAAAAATGTTTGTAAAATTCTTGATACTAAAGTTTTTGTAAATAAAACTTCAGTGTTAATAATTTTACACACATTATTAATAAAGAGAAAAATTATTTTATTCATGAATGTTTTCAACACGACCACACTTTCCGAAAAAATTTCTATATCGCGAATTTTTTTTCTCATCTTTCAAATTTTGCCGCTCCTCGAAATATGCCGCCTTGGGCACTAGCCTCATAATATCCCTAGGGTAAATCCGGCGCTGGGTTTGTAATAGTACTACCTTATGACGATTGCTCCGCTCGCGAATAAGTCGATTTAGACAACCTTCCCTATAGATTGGTACCAATTGATAGTGCACCAAGTTTTATCCAATTCGATACAGACGCTTTCAAATAATAGCAGTACAAATAGAATAACAGACCAAAATTCCGAAAACGTAGAATTCTCAAAAAATCCACTAGAAAACGAAAGACAATACCCGTATCATGAGTAAAAATATCTTATAACTACAGTGGGACCACTGTAATCGCGACCATTTATTGTTTCCATGTGGTGTACAATAATCGAAGTTGCCCGATTAAACCTCTTGTAATCGGGCATATACGTACAAGTTACAACACTGAACAAAAATAAAGGGAAGAATTTTGGATATTAAGTTTTTTGTTGCATATTATTATTCTTAAATGTTTGAATTGTTTCGTGGAACAGATCTAAACGACAGTTGCTGTGAGAATAATAAACAAAGTCACAAATATTTATTCGTGTTAACATCTGTGGGCTACCTTCAAAACAAGAACAAACAAATTTTCTCTTTTCCGCCCGTATCGAACCGATATCTGGGCCAGCGTTCGACGATGCTAAATTGTAATAGGCGCCCAATTAAACGGCGGCTCGGTTACTCCACTGTACTTTAAGTCTGATAGTGTTTCAAGTTTTATTATCAAGTAAACAAAAAGTTTGGAAAAAAAAGTTTGGAAATAAATTTCCTCGATTAGGTCCTAAAGTACTCAAAAAGCTCGCAAGAAAACTGAATTATATATAATTAGTATGAGAACACAATACGGGACTTCTTTTGTCCTACATTAATACATTTCACCCGGCAGTTTTACCACAAAAGTGCAGTGGCTTCTTAACCAGTTCAACTGATGCAATTTACCTTAATGACGTCACAGCGCCCAATGCGACCATGCAACTCCATTTAAACAACGACCCTTGAAGTTCATTTGCACGGGAAAATGGAAACGTGTGAAACGGAGAAAGAAAATTTTATAGTAGTGTACCATTTTCTTGAGTACAAACTAGACGAGTTTTCACAATTTTGATAACTGATTATTATCCACTATTCTGAACAAACTTCAAACTCTAAATTAAAAAGCAATCGCTAGGGGCAACGCTGTTCCGTGCCGTTCTATATTTGAAAACTACCCCCCTTCTACTCAAAAATTTAAAAATAACATGTAGGGCGAGTTGCGAGTATCATAGTAACTCGTACATTTATTTTTACGTGATGCACGAACAAGTCAACAGAAATAAATTGTAACTATTTTTTCACAGTCCAAAGACACTCGCCCGTTATCAAATCGCCTTTGATAATGTCTCCCGCAGTTGTAGACGAAACGTCAGGTAGAAATACCAATGGATCAAGGCGTACAAGCCCGGACGCCAAAAAGTTTTACAATAACGTCGGCCGTGAAAGCCTACACACTTGGCTAATGCTTTATTTAATTTAAATGTCTTATCAATATATCTAATTTTAAAATATAGCTTTAAGCTTTATCATTTCCATTAATGAATTGAAAAAAATCGCGAACAAATTCAACCAATCTTGATTTTCTTACATGGGAGCCCCTACAGGCCTTAACTTGTCAAATCCGGCATTGGACATATCGAATTTCAACCTTCGAGTTCACGGGAAAATACGAAAAAGACCTCTTAAAAGGTAAAAACAGACCTATACGCGACATTATAAATGATACATACCAATATTCGCTAAAACCCCATAACCAACGCATGCGCGCTACAAACGAACAATTGAGTGTGTAAAGGGGCAGTGGTTGCAGGTTGTAGTACAACACTCGGGGCAGTTGGGGAGTAACAACGGCCCCAATAAGACATCGTTTGCAGTCGGGCCGATCTCGATTTCTGTACGCGACGCGTCTGATATTAACTGGTCTGTTAGATGCTATCTGCACGTGTCATTCGCCACTAACAACTGGCTAGCGTCCTCCGAGTGGTCGGCTTATTGATTCAGATTAATGCATAACAATCAAAGGGTTACGTAACTTGGATATTGTTATTAAAATTATATATCTAATATACTGTTGAGTGTGACTCTGTGTTTGTGTATTTGTGTCAAGTTTGGTTACACCCAATGTTAATAATATCCAATCGTGCTTTGTTTAATTTAATTTTGTTTAATAACAAGGCTTTGTTTATAATACAAACTATGTATTATAATAAATAGTGTCTGTGTTGTGTAAGTTTTTTTTTATTGCATTTTAAAGAAGAGAATAATATACAATTTGGCATCCATGGCCATTCTCGTTATAAACATTTTGCAACATTTTTTTAGTGTATTTGCCATAAGGCAACATACACTATTGGCGTTGGTCGGATGGCGGGACCTAGGGGTCGGACCAAAATTTCTCGACGTTTCATAACCTCCTAAACATGTATATATATATATATATATATATATATATATATATATATATATATATATATATGTGTGCGGGCAATAACTTTCGAAAGAGTTAATTGATTTTAACGAAATTTGGTCCACGTGTTGAAATCCATCACCGCAAGAAGCCTATTTAAAATGGGCGTAATTGGGGCATTTTAAGGGTAGTTTTTAGGGGTTGAAAAATGTTTTTGGGGCCCAAAATACCGAAAAAATTCTCTGAATCGTTTCAAAATTGAAATTTAACCCTCCGGTAGTAATTAAAAAGTGTCCTTAAAATTTTAATAAAATCGGCCCGACAGAACCGGATTTACAAATTTTTTGAAAATACTAGTTTGCAGGTAGTGACTTATTTACTGAAGGGTGTATTTAATGTGGTGTAGACCTTCGATCCACAATAATTTTGGAATTAAGAAAAAATGTAATTTTAAGGGATGTATTAAGGAGTTAAATTTTTTATTTTGCCCAAAATCCAACCTAAGTTCGCTGTATTAGCAAATACACTATATTGTCGGCAGGGTTTTGGCACTGCGACCCGGGTTTTTTTTATTGCATTTTAAAGAAGAGAATAATATGCAATTTGGCATCCATGGCCATTCTCGTTATAAACATTTTGCAACATTTTTTTAAAATTATAATTAATTTAAACCTGTGGATCCCAACAACAGAGAGACACCCTCCAGGGCGTGAGACTTGGAATTTTGTAACGATATCTTTATAGTTAATCGGCTAGGCGTGTTTTGACTACTGAACCGATTTTGATGATACCATTGTCATTTGAATGAACTTGAATTAGGTGCCAAAAAAGTATATATACGCGATAGAAGTTACACTTCTTTAGTGTGATTAACAACTAATTTTTTATTTGCATACAAATAATTTATTGAAATAAAATATTAAAAAGACTGGAGTGAGATATTATCAATAATATTCACATCTACTAATGATTTCAATAATATTCACTATCAATCATTAGGTACTGTCCATAATTTATAAGCACATTCGTATTGAAACAAAACATCACCTGACATCTGTCATATTCACTATTTTACATTTTCAATCGCGACGCCATCAGTAAACGTGCTTAAATTCAAAATATTTAACAAAATGTCTAAAAGTTATATGGTTTAGCGAGCAACTTCATCGTGTGAATTTTAATGTTACAGTCGGCAACTTCATCCTGTTAATTTTGAACATACAATGTGCGCGCGCATCGTAAAAATTCACAGTCATCATTTTTTCATAGCACACCAAAAGAAGTATAACTTCAAAAAGCACGATTTTAAAGTAACAGGACGGTTTCAAATAAGCGAGTCTTCAATTTGCACATTTTGATTCTCTAAATAGTATCTTAGATTGCTGAGTTCTGCTAAACATAATTCAGTAATAACAGTTCAATACAAAAATAGGTGTTCAAATTTAAACGTAATATAAATTCATTTAACACAATTTAAAAAAAAATTGTCTACGCCTAGCCTGTGAGTTTAATTTTTTTTAATGACACGTTTCTTTTCAAGTGGTATAACTGGGACAAAGAAGCCAATTGGGTTTACGTTCATTTTTTGTATCACAAACCTGATATAACCCACTTAGTTTGTGATGACAAACATATTTTGTTTGAAATTACTATTTTTTTAATCCCTTGTGTTTATTCTAAACAGTGATGTGTTTTCAAAAAAAACATTTTGAATTATTTAAAAAAAAATTAAATACAAATATTATTAAAAACAAAATTACTAAATAAAATGTTATTGATTTGCTTCATAAACATATAATAAATAAAATGATTCTTCTGATCACGACAAAGCTTTATTGCAACAATATTTTTTATAACATTTTATTACTTAGCCTAATAAAACGGAACAATTTAAAGGTACGATAAATTAATTAAGAAAAGAACAGTGAAAAGTCAAGAACGAACCATTAAGTTTATGAAGTCAACGAATCGAGGAGAAAATCAAAGGGAAATTTTCATTTAATTAAGGTACAGAATGTTAATTTAAGTGTTTTGTTCGTCGGTATACGTATTGATAAAGCCGCTGGTACACTAAAGCGTCGCACACTCTAGCGTCGAGGGTTCCGTACGCCAACAATATTAATTGAGTTTGAATTTCGAAAGCTACAGTTATTGTAAAATGTACTTATACCTCTAACACCGATAGTTTTTTTGCACATATTCCTATAAAATAACCGCTTTTCATGCCTGTATAGCGGTTGTAAAATGACCCCTTTTCGCACTAGTGCGTAAAATAAAATAAAAGCAATTCGATTTTACCAATCAAATAGTAATATCTCTGTCAGTTGGCATTAAAATCCATGTGAGTAGCAGAGACAAAATAGTAGGCGTTGAACTGAGCTGTTATCAAATAATTATTAAGGATTTTGGGTTCTTGGACAGGTTAAAGAAACAGATGTTGCGATTTCAAAATTTTAGAAAAATTTAAAATCATAACATCTGTTTATTCACCCTGCCCAAGAGTATCCAAGATCCTTAATCATTATACTTTATTATAATGTGAAAATCAGCTATTTTGTAGGAGGTATGTGGCAAAAAATGTAGTGTGTATCTCGATTGTATTTGATTTTATGACTTCTATGACTGTTAAAACTCGCTAATCGCTCGTTTAAACATAATGTCATACTGATACATAAAATAATACATTTCCATCTTGATAAAACTACTATTTCGAAATTTTAACTGCGCTAGATTAAATAAAGAGGGAGGAATCAGTTTTCGAGATGTGGTTTCCCAAAAACTACATTTGATATCTTTATTTAGTCCAAATAAATATTCTGACAGACATACGGGTGGACATGTAGGTACTAAAAAGTAATTTCTTGGCAAAAAAATATTTTCAGATAGGAGTTCCACAAACGAAATGTCATTATATTCTAAAGCATTTTTATTTTATTTAAACTGTAAGTTCGAGCAACGAAAATATTTGTCCGAGGTTGACTCTAATTAAAAGAAATTAATTAGAGTGATTGTGATCCTTGATGAATGTTGGATAATTTTGGATAAAATTCATGGCGCAAGATTCATAAAACAGCAATACTGAAGCTAAAATTGCATTTTCACTAACGTTTCGGTACGCTTTGCACCATCTTCAGAGTTCAAATGATGTCAATTCATATCAGTAATTTAGTCGAAATGAGATTGTAAACATCACCACGTTTACAATCCCATTTCGACTAAATACTGATATGAATCGACAGCATTTGAACTCTGAAGATGATGCAAAGCGTACCGAAACGTTAGTGAAAATGCAATTTTAACTTCAGTATTGCTGTTTTATTGATCCTGCGCCACGGATTTTATCCAAACTTATCCAACGAAAATATTTGTCAATTTTAGGAATTATAAAAACTTTCTGTTATACCCTGAATTTTTATCTTAAACACAAGGATGATATTTCAGGAGGATTGTATATGTTTAGGTATATGAATATACTTCATCTTGGAATTATCTTCCATTCAGCTGAATTGAAAGAGAAAATATATATGTTTTGCTTTTATGTATTATTACAATTTGCAACAAAAAATTCATTTAAAAACAGAAACATGAGTTTTTAATAAACTTTCATTCCGTAAATATAAAATGTTTTCACCGAGCTGGGTAGAGTAGAGTTGACAGCACTAGACTCGCATTCGGGAGGTTCGGGTGCGAATCCCGGCGGGGCCAGATGTGGCTGGGACTTTTTCCTACTGCCTCTCGCCGAGAAACGATAATTCCTGTACCGGCCACCTTGGTTGAGGTTTTCCATGGTTTCCCCCAATTAATTCCAGATAAATATCGAGATGGTTCATTATTCAAGGCCATGGCCGATTACCTATCAAACTCCCAGCTCAAAATTACCTATCCTATCCTAATTTCCTATAATTCCTTCATTCGGCCATTGCTATTAGTTAAGTTGAAGTTTTAGAAATGTAGAGAAAATAACGAGAAGTGGTAAAATGGAAAATAGTAATGGTGCGAATGGCGTCTGTTAAATTACTTTTTCAGTTATTCGGGAAAAACCATCTGAAAACGTGGGTTTATTGGTTGAAAAATTGACACACTCGCGAATAAGTCGAAAAGTATGGACTTTCAGAAAAAACTTTATAGAGCAAAAGTTGCTTAGAATTAGTCAATCTATCCATTTCCGTGCTTATTTTCCACGAAACATTTTTCATCCCCGAGAAGGGGTGGCATCCACCCCGCAATCGAGAGCGGCAACATTTTTTTTCAACTTTATTATTTGAGCTTTTTACAATGCAGTCCAACAGTTTTTATGAAGATTCATTGACTGGTCCTGGATTCCGAGGTACAAACCTTACGGCACTCCACTATTATGTTATTTATCTACAAACAAAACGGCAATAACTTCGAACAATTTCTGTAAATACTTGATAATGACCTAACATATTTCCATAGTGACATAACATAACGCCAGGACCGATCTCAAAATTTAATCAAACTTTGAATGACTGTTTCTCTCTTATTTTTGAGTTTTGAAATATTTATTCGCCTATTTGATTTCTACACGCTGTTAAAAAAAAAGAATCAACTTAAAACGTGCGCTGATATTGTGTAAACTCAAAGCTAAACCACTCGAGCAGAATTCATCGTTCTAACCTGCTAGGATACGTTTGTAAAAGGGATTAAAACTTAGATCAAAAACAGACCCCCTGCTGTTCTTCCTCTAAACTAATTACTGTCAAGAAAGAGTATTAAATTATACAGATTACAGAACTAAACAACTCTCAAAATGGCGTAATGAAGCGGTGAAGCAATTAATACTCGTTTCTTCCACCACATCGATGCCAACCACCCGTCTCTTACTCCGCATTGATGCCAAACACCCATCGCCTCCACCACATCAAAACCAAACATGTAATCCTTACGCTTTGTTGCAGAACGCATTGTCAGGAAATATAATCAAAGTTTTTATATATGCAGAAACCTAGTCTAATGACGTCAAACTCTTTGTTATGTAGAACATTAAATTGTATTCACAGAAAAACTAATATTTGATTTGCATAGAAAATGGTCGTCTTTCAATCTAAATTTTGATCATAATGCGTAGAAAAATGTTCTTTCATAGTGGAAATTATACAAAAAAAAATATGTTGAATATACAGTTTCAAAAACCTCTTTTTAACCAATAAAATATTTTTTGAGCAGGATTGAATTAAAATTCTACTAATATGCTTATGGACACGTAAATTGTAATTAAGTAAAAAGAATCAGGTGAAAAGACCAATTTGTACGTTTCAACACATTTATTCGTTATACGACGTTTCGTCGGTATTTTTCCGACTTCCTCAGGTATCTAGTTTTAACAGACATAAATAAATATAATAAATTACAATTTATAAATTATATACAAAAAAAAAATACAATGAAAATTACCTCGAAAATTCTGTTAAAACATAGTTATACCAACATTTTTTACAATAAATAATTATTGTAAAAAATGTTGGTATAACTATGTTTTAACAGAATTTTCGAGGTAATTTTCATTGTATTTTTTTTTTGTATTTAATTTATAAATTGTAATTTATTATATCTATTTATGTCTGTTAAAACTAGATACCTGAGGAAATCGGAATAATACCGACGAAACGTCGTATAATGAATAAATGTGTTGAAACGTACAAATTGGTTTTTTCACCTGATTCTTTTTACCTGATTTATTTCAATCTGATTTTTCCTAATGTAAATTGTAATTTTATTTTGAGGTCTAGTTTCACAAAAAAAAAATCACCGACCTCTCTGGTCACCCTTTGTAAGTTATTTTATTTATCACAGAACTGAGCAAAGCACCGAACCTAAGCGCTTGAAGTACCGAGCCTCGAGCACTTATTAAAGTGCTTAAAGCGTCAAACGACATTTTGAAAAATGCTTAAAGGCATCGAGCACTTACTGAAGTGCTTTAAAGCATCAATCATTTTAAAATAACTTCTTACATCTTAACTTCCAACAAAAAGTTAAGTATTATATAAATTTTGAACATGAATAATATTTCCATTTGACGGATAAGTTTGGACTTAAATAAACAAGAAACTTATCTCTAACATCAAACGAAATAATCATTATAAAAGATAGACGAAATATGTTTTATAAAGCTTCAAGAGTAGTTTTTAAATATTGAAATCGCATATTAAGCATTTAAAATGCTTATTAAGCATTCCTAATGCTTATTAAGCATTCCTAATGCTTATTGAATGCTTATTAAGCATACCCACTTACTGAATCTTAACTCTGCCGTCGCTATGTATATTAAACATAGCTACTTAGGAATCATTCAAGTAACTTTGAGTCAGTTACTCATGACAACTTAGCACGTAATAATGTTGAATTAAAACTGCCTAAAGCCTCTTTGGTGTTATCAACGTGGCCCTGTCTATATAGCCGCTAAAACCTATAACAGATTGCCAGACTTCATAAAAAATACAGCATCTGTTAAGACTTTTAAAAAATCTCTTAAAGATTACCTAGTCAAAAAATGTTTTTACAACTTAAACGAGTTCATTAATGACTGAATTGTATAGTTTTATATCTATGTTCTGACTGTGTTTCATGCTCTATTAGAGCTTTTCTGAAACTAAATAAATATTATTAATAATTAATTAGTAGTAAGTCTTTATGCACGTCCTCTAAGCATCAAGCATCGAGCAGCTGTTTTACAAAGTGCTTTACATATTATGGATGCTTAAAGCATTATTACAAGCATTAAATTCTCAGGTGAATATTACAATAAAATATCGAAATCAATGTTTATTTTTAGGCGCTTATCGCAAGAGGTTGATTTGCAAACATTAAAAATCCTATATTATGCTTTCGTTTACCCTCACTTGAGGTATGGTTTACTTGTTTGGGGCAGCTCTACTGGCATGAATCGTCCATTTATTCTTCAGAAAAAAGTTATTCGTATTCTATTTAAGTTAAATTATAATCAATCATGTCGTGACACCTTCATAAAGCACAGAATTTTAACTCTGCCATCGATTTATATTTACACTATTGCAATTTTTGTTAGAACTCATTCTAATATCTTTGGAACTATGGAACATCACTATTCCACACGGAATAAAAATAATTTATTGTTGCCGAAAGCATCTCTAGAGCTATATCAGCGTAGCCCTGCTAGTATGGCTGCCAAAATTTATAATGCTATACCATGCTTCATTAAAAATATTGCATCCCTTAATAATTTTAAATCTGCATTGAAAAACTACCTGATTGAAAGATGTTTTTATAATTTACAGGAATTTTTTAATGTTTAATTTTTATCTTTGTACATGACTATGTTTCATACTCTCGTGAGTTTTCTGAAACTTAATAAATTATTATTATTATCACGTAATATAATAAAACGATTCGAGAAAACAGCTGTGGGACCATTTTTAGATAACACCTCGTATATAGTAGTAAATGCAATCAGTACGACTGAACTGTGTGGAACTCGGTTTGTTATACGTGTCAGCAGCTTATACAAATGTTCAGTTTATTCCTATTCTGAACAGATGACACTTGGGTAGCCCGGGGGCATATGAGACGTCGACTGAATGGTAAACACACGGACTTCTGCTGTGACGAGGGTTTGTTTCCCGACCTGATTGCTTACATCAGCGTTTAAAAAAAAAGATCCATGTATAACCCTTGCACACAGAACACTGAAATATTTTAATAAAAATAGCTACTCGAACACCACGAACATGACGATCGCATAGTAAAAAATTGTTTAAGGCGACTGATTTCTCAGATTGTAAAATATGCTCTCGGGAAATTTCGAACTATAGTCGCAAAATTCGTTTTTTTTACTGCTTTTATTAGCTGTGATTAAGCATTCAGCATCACAAAGGTCGGCTTGCTGTTTAAATATTTCAGAAAAAATATATTTTTGCTCTAAAATTGAATCAAAAAACGTAATATTCGTCAATATTTCTTTTTGTCACGATATTTCGAAGTAAAAGAAGGCATGAAGTTTTTTTTTCTTTACAAACTTATGTTAAAAATACTGACAAATTGGATTGCATAATAATTTTTTTCAAATTGAATTTTTTCTGTACAAAAATTTGTGTAAAACAATTTTGTCGATTTTACTGTTTTTTTTAATTGGTTTATTTAGATCAAATAAACTGTAAAAACTTGGATAACAGACATATGGGAAGAATGGCACATATTTCTAGTTAATTTTGAAGCATTAACATCAAAGATTGAATTCAATTTTTCACAGAAATAGAGATTACCGAAACGCGAGAAAGTCTTTTTTACTCGTAAGATAGAACTATACGGGTGAAAAAGGGAGCATGTTGAACAGCTGGTACTCAGTAATCTTAAGGCCACTAAATATCAAGATTATTCATGTTTTTATTATTAAAACACAGCCATAACCATTGCCTGCCCAACTGGCATGCTCACAAAGTTTCCCACATTTCCTTAATTTTCTATGATTCTTCCACTTAAAAGACTGACAGGTAAATAATGTTCAATTTTGAGAACTTCAGTGTTTCGAATTAATAACATAATCTGAAAATGTTCTGAACGTCTCTCTTAAAGGTTGGAAAAAGTATGGAGACATAAAAATAATGTAAAAGCTTTCAGGAAAGGACCTATACACCGGTGATGACAAAAATGTGCTGTACTAAAGCAGATCATTTATCACCTTGTATGTACATACTAGGGATGGGATTTATTATAATATGGTAGAAAAAATATTTTTTTAGTGTATTTGCCATATGGCAACATACACTATTGGCGTTGGTCGGATGGCGGGACCTAGGTGTCGGACCAAAATTTCTCGCCGTTTCATAACCTCCTAAACACTTTGGCACCATTTTTAAAAATGTTTATGTATATATATATTATAGAATGCTAATTCCCGTCGTAAAAGCGAGGTCTAGAGTACCCGGATCCATAGCGACAACTCCCGTAACTCTAGGACAACATTTGGCTTCAAAAATTGAAAAATAAAAATTTGAGCGTGTATGACCCCCTTTAGTGTTTGAATTTCATTATACATACGAATGCAACCCCATATCGTTATTGTTTTTAAAGAAAATAAAAGAAATCGTTTATTACTAAACAACAGTCAAGGTTACAGAATTTAGTTTTTATAGAAAAAAAAGTATAACAGCTGAGGACGATAAATTTTATATTATAAAAATTTGTGTATAATGACGCGAACTTGCATTGAAAAAGGGAGACATTGGTTTCAAATCGCTCGTTGTGAAACAGAGAATCTATATTTTGTGTAGCCAGAGATAGATAGTTGAGGATATACGTCGCCGCGTGCATGTTTCGAACTTGTTTTGAATTCGCGTACGTTGTCTTTAATGTTTATGAGACAGTCGTTCAGCGGCCTGGGTGCCGGTCTGATCGACACGAACGTGGAAATATTTTATCACAGCAAAATAAAATGAGATATTATTATCGCCAATAATCAATTATTTATCTCGCAAATTTCGATTGTTATTATCTGTCGCTAACCTGGAGGTGTATCGTTCTAGTTTTCGTTGTTCACTCCAGTTTTATCGTACCTATCCAGAGATTTTATCCCGTTTATCGTAATTCCCGTATTTTCCTGGATTTCTGGATTTTTGTATAAATTCGATTGTTATTGATTGTTGTGATTGCTGTTAGGAAGTGTAGCTTTCCGTGTTGCCCATTATATACCTGGATTTAGGAGCGTTTTTCGAATAGGGAATATTTACCGTGAATTATTCATCAAGGATCTTTTAGATTTTCGTACTGGTGTGGATCTGGATTCTGGAATACAGGAATACATTCCACAGTTTTCTAAAACTGTGTTACAATTCTACTTTACTTCGACATTCCTGTGAATCGGTTCCGTTTTGAATAAAATTTATTTGGCGACCTATTCCAGACTGTCCTGTCGGACTAAATAAAATTTCAGTTCGGGATTTAGGACCGAGAAAATATTCAAGGAATGTGCATTAAGTTCAGTTAAGCCACCATTCTACATGGTGTCTACCTTTAAGAATTATTACGTGATTTTGCACTATCTCTAACCTGCCAGGGTTATCCCGTTGGATTCAGCTTTAAGTTTTTCCAGGATTTGTTGCATACAGTTTATTGATTTGGTACCTGCATTCCTTATACGTTACGATCTTACGGTTAATTACCGGATTTATAATTGGATGGTTGATACGGTTATCCCAACCAAGATTAACGTTCCTGTGACGACGACGACGTCATATACAGGGTGTTCACAAAATTATGTGTTTACTTTTGCTGTGTTTTTGTTTTTTATTTCTTTGTGTCGTTTACGCATATCTCAATTAGGATTTATTCCAGTGACGTCAGAGATCATATATACAGGGTGTATGAAAATTTACGGATTAATTATCGCCCTGTGAACTGTTTCTATTTATCGCAACCCAATCTTAAGTGTATCTTGACGCTAAGAATTTAATATACCGGGTGTCCGATAATTCCCGGATGAAGTATTTTGTAAGATATGTGTTTGCGTTCTAGTCAAAAGTTTTTTTAACGTGTTATTGATATTGTTTCGTTTACCGTGTCTGGTGTCTTGCCCTTCCAGGGTTGTAGTTGAACCATTTGGGTCTAAGCTTCCTAGTCTGGACTATCTAGGTGTGGCTATTTACGATTCGTGTCCTGGCGCCCTGGTAACTCAGTCGGAGAATACGTAAATGTTTTTTTGAATATCAGAATCAAGTTTGGTCAGCTACGTGTTTTCGTGTCTTGTGATTGTTAATTTTCCGAGTGGTAGGTGGTAGGATTTTTCGGGCCGTTTTATGGTCATTCCGTTGGAATATTTTTTTGAGAACTCGTTATTTTGTGCTGTCCTTTGTGTCGTGTGGTAGGTGGTGGATTTTTAAGCGCCTTTTAAGGCATTTTCTTGAGTATAGTATATTCGCGTTTCGTATTGTGTTTGGATATTTTTTATGGATTATTTTCTAAATTTTTTAAACTAACCCCCGGCCCAGCGCCAGCTGAAGCTAGCCGCGCAACCGATTAAATTCGGATTCAGTTTAAATGGTTCTTCGGTGTTACAAATGAAAGATATTAACCCTACACCAAGTTTTATTGAACTTAGAATAATTTCGAATAAATTCGAATATTTCCGAATACTTTCGAACAACGCCGAACGACGCCTATAAATTGGCGCCTGCCAACGTGGGGCCTTTTGTTTTTTTGTTGTTTCGCTCAGCGGGGCCTTCGTTTTCTTTTTCGGCCTTTCGTGTTATTTTTTCGGCCTTTCGTTTTATTTTTCGGCCTTTCGTTTTCTTTTTCGGCCTTCTGTTTTTTTGGTTGTTTCGCTCAGCGATGCCTTCGTCTTATGAATTGAAGCGATATTTTTGATTTTGGGGTTATAAATTGATGAATAGCAGTGTGGGTCTGATTTTTTAAAAATTTTTTCGATTGTTCGATTTACCTTTCGATTTCCGATTTTCAAATTATTAGCAGTTATCGTTCCGACTATTTTGGTTGCAGTTAAGAATTTTTTGCGGTTCTTGTAGAAGTAAAATGGCAACGTTTTCGTGGAATTTGACAATAGGTTCGTTTACCCTACGAATTATCTTTCGCTATAGTCTGCGTATTAATACCGATAATTATGTTTCGATTTTGTTTCGATTTTTCGCTTCCTTCAGTATCGAAGAATACTTTCGCAACTTGTTAAGTGATGTTTCATTTGTGAAGTTCGGTGATTGGTGGTTTTCAATTGAAACTCAGAGTTTTTAGTTTGTCAAATGATGAAGAAACAGTAAATGGGTTGGCGTTATTTTGAATTAGTTAACGAATCACAGTAAGCCCACTAGTGAAGCTTTGAGTCCGTTACAGGGATTTATACTCAATGTCCAATTCATGTTGTGTGTGCTAGGGCTGTGCAAACTTTAGTCCGGTCATTTTTGAAAATTTTTGAGGCCGTTTTGGGATTTAAACTCAAATTATTTATTTCATAAAATGTTTTTTCAACTATAGTCTAAATGAATTCAACACCTCAGTCAGTCAAGAATTCGTTGGGTAACGTATGGTTCGGCACTGGATATTCTGACTTGGTTTTGGGTCCGCAAGGGATTTTTATCTCAACTCCTCTTTAGATGTTCCTTTGTTTTGAATAGTTCGCTATTCCGAGTTTTTGAGAAAACTGAATTTATGTATAGAATGCTAATTCCCGTCGTAAAAGCGAGGTCTAGAGTACCCGGATCCATAGCGACAACTCCCGTAACTCTAGGACAACATTTGGCTTCAAAAATTGAAAAATAAAAATTTGAGCGTGTATGACCCCCTTTAGTGTTTGAATTTCATTATACATACGAATGCAACCCCATATCGTTATTGTTTTTAAAGAAAATAAAAGAAATCGTTTATTACTAAACAACAGTCAAGGTTACAGAATTTAGTTTTTATAGAAAAAAAAGTATAACAGCTGAGGACGATAAATTTTATATTATAAAAATTTGTGTATAATGACGCGAACTTGCATTGAAAAAGGGAGACATTGGTTTCAAATCGCTCGTTGTGAAACAGAGAATCTATATTTTGTGTAGCCAGAGATAGATAGTTGAGGATATACGTCGCCGCGTGCATGTTTCGAACTTGTTTTGAATTCGCGTACGTTGTCTTTAATGTTTATGAGACAGTCGTTCAGCGGCCTGGGTGCCGGTCTGATCGACACGAACGTGGAAATATTTTATCACAGCAAAATAAAATGAGATATTATTATCGCCAATAATCAATTATTTATCTCGCAAATTTCGATTGTTATTATCTGTCGCTAACCTGGAGGTGTATCGTTCTAGTTTTCGTTGTTCACTCCAGTTTTATCGTACCTATCCAGAGATTTTATCCCGTTTATCGTAATTCCCGTATTTTCCTGGATTTCTGGATTTTTGTATAAATTCGATTGTTATTGATTGTTGTGATTGCTGTTAGGAAGTGTAGCTTTCCGTGTTGCCCATTATATACCTGGATTTAGGAGCGTTTTTCGAATAGGGAATATTTACCGTGAATTATTCATCAAGGATCTTTTAGATTTTCGTACTGGTGTGGATCTGGATTCTGGAATACAGGAATACATTCCACAGTTTTCTAAAACTGTGTTACAATTCTACTTTACTTCGACATTCCTGTGAATCGGTTCCGTTTTGAATAAAATTTATTTGGCGACCTATTCCAGACTGTCCTGTCGGACTAAATAAAATTTCAGTTCGGGATTTAGGACCGAGAAAATATTCAAGGAATGTGCATTAAGTTCAGTTAAGCCACCATTCTACATGGTGTCTACCTTTAAGAATTATTACGTGATTTTGCACTATCTCTAACCTGCCAGGGTTATCCCGTTGGATTCAGCTTTAAGTTTTTCCAGGATTTGTTGCATACAGTTTATTGATTTGGTACCTGCATTCCTTATACGTTACGATCTTACGGTTAATTACCGGATTTATAATTGGATGGTTGATACGGTTATCCCAACCAAGATTAACGTTCCTGTGACGACGACGACGTCATATACAGGGTGTTCACAAAATTATGTGTTTACTTTTGCTGTGTTTTTGTTTTTTATTTCTTTGTGTCGTTTACGCATATCTCAATTAGGATTTATTCCAGTGACGTCAGAGATCATATATACAGGGTGTATGAAAATTTACGGATTAATTATCGCCCTGTGAACTGTTTCTATTTATCGCAACCCAATCTTAAGTGTATCTTGACGCTAAGAATTTAATATACCGGGTGTCCGATAATTCCCGGATGAAGTATTTTGTAAGATATGTGTTTGCGTTCTAGTCAAAAGTTTTTTTAACGTGTTATTGATATTGTTTCGTTTACCGTGTCTGGTGTCTTGCCCTTCCAGGGTTGTAGTTGAACCATTTGGGTCTAAGCTTCCTAGTCTGGACTATCTAGGTGTGGCTATTTACGATTCGTGTCCTGGCGCCCTGGTAACTCAGTCGGAGAATACGTAAATGTTTTTTTGAATATCAGAATCAAGTTTGGTCAGCTACGTGTTTTCGTGTCTTGTGATTGTTAATTTTCCGAGTGGTAGGTGGTAGGATTTTTCGGGCCGTTTTATGGTCATTCCGTTGGAATATTTTTTTGAGAACTCGTTATTTTGTGCTGTCCTTTGTGTCGTGTGGTAGGTGGTGGATTTTTAAGCGCCTTTTAAGGCATTTTCTTGAGTATAGTATATTCGCGTTTCGTATTGTGTTTGGATATTTTTTATGGATTATTTTCTAAATTTTTTAAACTAACCCCCGGCCCAGCGCCAGCTGAAGCTAGCCGCGCAACCGATTAAATTCGGATTCAGTTTAAATGGTTCTTCGGTGTTACAAATGAAAGATATTAACCCTACACCAAGTTTTATTGAACTTAGAATAATTTCGAATAAATTCGAATATTTCCGAATACTTTCGAACAACGCCGAACGACGCCTATAATATATATATATATATATATATATATATTTATATACGTGTATATATATATATATATATATATATATATATATATATATATATTATATGTGCGGGCAATAACTTTCGAAGGAGCTAATTCATTTTAACGAAATTTGGCATACATGTTGGAATCCATCACCGCACGAAGCCTATTTAAAATGGGCCCAATAGGGTTATTTTAAGGGTAGTTTTTAGGGGTTAAAAAAAGTTTTTGGGCCCAAAAATACCGAAAAAATTCTCAGAATCGTTTCAAAATTGAAATTTAACCTTTTAGTAGCAATTAAAAAGCGTTCCTAAAATTATAAGCAAATCGGCCTGACAGGACCGGACTTACAAATTTTATGAAAACACTAGTTTGCGTATACGAATTTACTTACTGAAGGTCGTATTTAATTTGGTGCAGATGTTGGATTGATAACAATATTTCAACTAATAAAATTATTATTGTAAGGGGTGTATTAAGGGGTTCAATTTTTTTTTATTTTGTCCAAAAACAAACTTAAGTTCATTTAATAAAGCCACAATACCTGTATTAGCAAATACACTATATTGTCGGCAGGGTTTTGGCACTGCGAACCGGGTTTTTTTATTCCCTTGCGAATGCCAAAATATGAGGCATAAAATTAAACGGCCATATCTTTTGATTGCGTTGACTTGGAAATTTAATTTTTTCACAGCTCCAAGGGATTGCAAACCGGATTATTAGTGTATTTGCCATATGGCAACATATACTATTGGTAATGGTATATATGTGTACGGGCAATAACTTTCGAAGGAGTTAATTCATTTTAACGAAATTTGGCACACATGTTGGAATCCATCACCGCACAAAGTCTATTTAAAATAGGCCCAATCGGGTCATTTTAAGGGTGGTTTTTAGGGGTTGAAAAAAGTATTTGGGCCCAAAAATACCTAAAAAGTTCTCAGAATCGTTTCAAAATTGAAATTTAACCCTTTAAGAGCAATTAAAAAGTGCTCCTAAAATTTTAATAAAATCGGCCCGACAGGACCGGATTTACAAATTTTCTGAAAACACTAGTTTGCAAATAGTGAGTTATTTACTGAAAGGTGTTTTTAATTTTGGTGTAGACGTTCGATCGACAATAATAATGTAGTTAAGAAAAAATGTAATTTTAAGGGGTGTATTAAGGAGTTAATTTTTTTATTTTGCCCAACAATCACCTTAAGGGCTTAAGTTCACATAATAAAGCCACAAGGCCTGTATCAGCAAATACACTATATTGTCGGCAGGGTTTTGGCACTGCGACCCGGGTTTTTTTAATATTAATTTCAATTTGATATCTCAACACGTTCCTGAGAAAAAAGGTATTGACAGACAGACAGAAGTGATTCTAGAAGGATTCCTTTTTTCCTTTTGAGTTACGGAGCCCTAAAAATGTAGAAAATAACGGTAACGTGGTAAATTGAATGGAGTAATGTTGTAAGTGCCGTCTGTTATGACAATTTTGAGAAACGGACGTTAAACGCATGATTATTAAAATATCGCGTAGTTTGTCTCGGGGAGAAAAAACGCGATTTTGAATATTCGACTCTAATGTTGGATTGTGACTTAATTTACTACAATAGTTGTCGGATATTAATAATGTAATGCAGTTCATTAGTCATTTCTATTGACACCGCTGTCGTAAACCTCAGTCGACACAATCCGAAGTTACACTGGATCAAAGCCTACCGGGCACCATTGAGTTGCGGCATGTTTCGGAACCCTCCACTCACACTTAAAGCGAATTCAGACTAGCCGTTCTCGGTTACGATTCACCGGTCCGGTTCGGTTTTCGATTAATCTAGGCTGCTCACACTATCCCGATTCGGTTCTACGATTATTCTCGGTGCGCATGCGCAATTTCGAAATATGATTTGACGTTTAATGTGTAGTTAAACGTCAACAAAAACAGCTGGCTAGTCACTTGACTCCAGCAAGCGTTCTCATTGGCTACGGTTGCGAACGGTCCGGTTGAAATTAGAGCTGAACCTAAACGCTCGAACCGAACGGCAATCGGGAACGACTACGCCCTGATTGGTCGAGCTCCCAACCGGACCGGTGAATCGTAACCGAGAACGGCTAGTCTGAATTGGCTTTTACTGCGGTTGCGCACTCGATTCGAACATTCTTTGTTTACTAGACATTATATTTATCGATTAATGATATTGACTCTACCAACAGTAATAGATATTTTAACAAAATAAAATTACTTGCAATACTGTTCAATATTTTTATTTATATAAAAGACGTTTCAACCAACAGTTTTGGTCCTTTTCAATTTTCAAATATAAAATTAAATTACAATTGTAATATAGTATTGCAAGTAATTTTATTTTGTTATTATATTTATCGATTGTATGTTTTGAAATTTTGAAACATTTATACTCATTTTTGCAACGCTTGATTTTTCATGCATTTCTTCCGATTTTAACGACGTATTCTCGTCATAAAGACTGTATTTTGTTTGTAAAATAATATGTCATCCTTGGTGTTCGTGAATCACACTCAACAGAAGTGTCATCTGCATTATTTAACGATACAACACTTCACATGACCGTTAACAATTTGTTATTATCTAACGATAATTTAATTTCTATATATCACGCTATTTCCTGTACTCCTTGTTGTTATTGATTGTCTTCCGTTTTGGACATCACGCAATCAATGAGAAACTATATTTATCAAATTGAAAAAAAAGTATATCTAATTAAGAATAACAAAGGAATTACAACAACACAAGAAAAAGGATTACTGTAACGAATACCTTTGCAGATTATAGACGCCCGGCAATCTAAGGTGATTAGCGTCAAAAAACATCTTCGTATAATTGAATTGATTGGAAATGCTTTGGGAAGAAAATGTGATCAAGACCAGGACCGGACTTATCTCTCTAAGCAAAAAAAAATATTTCCGACGTAGCATATTAAGATTAACGCAAACTGCTACTTTTAAACACTATAGACGTTTGAATTTTTCACCGACTCAGCGTCACCGACCCGAGCCTGACGGTTCATTTACGTTTACTCTTCAGCAAAAACGTGCCTAAAGAAGTTTTCACTGCAAAAATATTTTTTTTTTTTAATTAAACATTTTTTGGTCGCGTAGGACGCAACACGTTTTTGGTAAAACAACCTTTGGAATATTTGCAGAACTAATCACTCTACTTAGATGCCTAATTTAAACTTTTTTTACGACTATTCATTGAGGCAGACGGATGGAGTTTTAACCGCATTACGGTTCCGTTTTAACCATTGTGCCTCGAAACAATAATAGAACCATATTGAAATCATAAATTTTCGGTAATTAATGTGGAAATTCTGGAAAGTATTGTAGGTATTATGACGATTTTCGTCTCCCCTATTTTAAGGGACGGCCACGACTAGCTTAGCTCAGCGGCGCGGGGTACGTGGGTCCAAATCGCTAGCACGACAGAAAAAAATGCCCAAAACTGGGCTAACAAATCCGACCACCAACCACTAAAAAGATTAAAAAATAACAAGCAGACGCTTTAATAATAACTATTGACACCACACGATTAAAACACAATCTATAGACAACGAATAATGAACACCAGGTGTGGACAATCTAACTGTCGAGGGACTCGATGAAGATAATATTTCATATGCCGACTAAAAGGTAATAAGGGCGCCAGGACTTAAGGGCACAAGATGTCAATCTCAGGAGTCCACTCTGAGACGCCGAGAGTCGACTTAACAGTTAGCAAAAAAACTCCAAACAACAAATATCCTAACAAGAAAAAATCCAGAGAATCCTTAAAAAAAAATCCTAAAACACAAGACACAATAGATCCAATCCAATAATAAACAATATCCAAATCCTAACCAAATCCTAACAAAATCGTCCCCAAGCCGCTCATAAAATAGTTAAAAACATTTCATTTCATTATTCTTAAAACCGCGATGTAGTCAACACCGTGGCTATATCGTGAATGCATCTGTGCAAGATAATTCCCAAAAACTGTTTCTAATCAGTCGCCATCGACCAGCGTGTCCGCACACTACCTCAGTACACACGTCAAACTCGCGGTCGTCCGGCTTGCTATCCCATGCTAACTACAGCGTTCTTATGAATAGTTTGACTTCTTCGTCGCACTCATTAGTGACAAAATTTTGCAACTATAATTAGCAGGGATGCAATTTTGATCAGGGGTGCAGCTGAATAAAAAGTAACGACGACAAGCCAAAATTGTAAAACGTTACAGTATATATTCTGTACCAAACTAAAAATTTTATGAATGCAAAACCAGAATACGGCACCAAGTATTTAAAGTAATTATGTGCTTCCAAGAAAGATGGGAATATTAATTTCAATTACAAATGCCTTTTGTTTCACTCTTTGATATTATAATGTTATACTTATATTATATAATATATATTATTTACACAGAAGTCCGCATGAAATTTCCCGGAGGGAATTTTAATACATATTTTGACATAGGGTGAAGGAATCAGTTTCCGATGTACCTATTCGCTCCGTACATACTTGCTTTTAAATAGGTATTCAGAATAAACATTAGATATTTTTTGCGTAAAATATAAAGTATAATAGCTTATGTCTGCTATAATTGTTAAGAAACATTCATTGTTGTAACACTATATTAGAAAAATTTATTATTCCAACACGTCACCTCGCTACTGTGAGAGTTAATGTCTAGCTACAGCTAAAAAATAATTGGCTCTCGTATGTAGTGAATTTGAGTGTTGTAAATCGCTATATTATGAAGGATTAAAATGTTGATTTGTGTGCACCGTAGAGTAATTGACTAACTCATTCCGCCGCGAAAGTGGAAAGATTCTGGTTTAAATCCAGACGGTGACGTGTTGGAATAATACATTTTTCTAGTATAGTGTTACAACAATTAATGTTTCTTAACAATTATAGCAGACTTAAGCTATTATACTAAATAATAATATAGTTAAATGGGCAAAAAATGAAATGTTTTTTATTAAGACGCTCACTACTGTAAAGGTTCGTGTCTAGCGTTACCTAAGATAAAAGAAAGCTCTCGCATGATGTGAATTTACTGTTACTTTCGAAAAAAATGAAACGAAAAATAATAAGTGAATTATTTTAATTTTGTGAAAAAATGAAAATAGTCAAGAAGGTAATATTAATTTTATATTTTGACTATTTTCATTTTTCCACAAAATTAAAATAATCCATTATGGATATTATTTATCAAATGTACAATTTACTGAAATTTTAACCGCATTGGTAAGTTTAAACTTTTTCATAATTTTTATGAATCCATTATACCTTAACAAATTATAACTTATAACATAATTTTAGTTGCTCTGAGGATGGTGTAAAGTTTACCGAAACGTTAGCCATAAATGCAATTTTAACATCAGTATTGCTTTTTACTGATTCCGAGTCACTGAATTTCCTTCAAATTATTTTCTTAATTGCATTACTATTATCAATCGAACATCTACACCTAATTAAATACACTTTTCAATAAATAACTCACTATTTGCAAACTAATGTTTTCAAAAAATTTGTAAATCCGATGATATTGAACCGATTTTTTAAAAATTTTACAAATACTTTTTAATTGCTGCAAAACAGTTAAATTTCAATTTTGAAACGATTCCGAGAACTTTTCTGGTGTTTTTAGGCCCCAAAACAATTTTCAACCCCTAAATACACCCCTTAAATGCTGCAATTGACTTCGTGCTTTGATGAATTGCGGTATGTGGGCCAAATTTTGTTAAAATCAATTCACTCCTTCGAAAGTTATTGTTCACACACACACACACACACATACACTAAAAAGGAATATGTCTGTATTCTGTAATATCTGAAAAGCAAATTCTAAATGACTAGTTAAAAAAAGCATATGTCGGCGATATCTTTATTTTTCGCCGATCGTAACATAAAATAGCCTCGACTATCGCATTTCCTCGAAGCAATCAGGCGGCACGGCGTCCCAGAGAACCGCTAACTCGTTTGATAAGTGTTGTCGCCATGGAGACAAATTACCTAGCATTTTCATCGGATATTTAAGTATTTAGACACATCGCCACAGTTCACAAAAGAGAACTTATCGAGCTGCGATGTGGATTGTTCAATAGTCTATTTCAATTGACTGTCACGGCAGCGGTGTTCCGCGGAAGTGATCTTCAAATATAATCAACCCTCTTTGATCAACTGCCAAAACATTTTGAGGTTATATATAGCTGTCATCATATTTAAATCTCTTGAGGATTTGGCACTCGGCAATAAGTCAATTCTCAGGAATATAAAAACATATAGTTTTTACATACCTGAGGATGGACTTATTGTCCGAAACGATCGTCGAAATAGTTTAATAATTATTTTTGTAGAATTTTCAAGCGTTTTTAATTATTTGTTATTATTATTACCATCCCTCCATTTATGAAACCCGGCAAATAGAATGCAATGCTTTCTTTACGAGTTGCATTCGGGAGGTACCGGGTTCGAATCCCGGTGGAGCCAGATGTGGCTGGGACTTTTTCCTCTCGCCGACAAACGGTAATTCCTGTACCGTCCATTTTGTTCCATGGTTTCCCTCATTTAATTCCAAATAAATATCGAGATGGTTCCTTATCCGAGGCCATGATCGATTACTTATCAAACTCCTAGTTCAAAAATTGCCTATCTTACCATAATTTCCTGTAAATTCCTTCTTTTGCCCATTGCTATTAATTAAGTTGAAGTTTTAAAAACGTAGAAAATAACGGGAAAGTGGAAGATAAAAAAATAGTAATGGCGCGAATGGTGTCTGTTAACGGACGTTCAACGCATTATTATTAATTTTGATATAACAGGGTGATTCGTCATTAGTAATAGTAATAGAGCGGTGAAGCAATGAAACAATATCAAACAGCCGTTCCACGTATAAAATCTGTCCGCTTATATTATCTTGTGAGGTGTAAGTGATTGAATCACTGTCTAGAATTTACGAGCTAGACTACAAAAATAAGGAAGTCTACTGATTATGAACGGCAACGTTGTGTAAAGTCAAACGTTAACATAACGTGGTTGTGCCCGAGCACTACACATCAGCAGGCTATAGCAAAGTATCCACTTTAAGATGGGCGCATCTGACAAGCATGTCATATCTGTCAGAGTACAAGGAAGATAGATAGATATCGTTCTTCTTCGTTCTTATCGCTTGATAACTCAATACCAATGTACTATTCTATTATGTAGATATTAGATAACGCGGTTAAAGTTGTGGGTTTACACAAATTTCCGTTCGGCTGTCGTTAAGTTGCATCTCACAGTGCCAAAAATATAATACGCGCCACGGTTCTAAAAGGTTCTGAAGTTAGATGCGAATGGAGACTTGCGCAGGTACAGTCGGTTGAAAAACTACAAACTCGCGCTATATTATTATTTATAATTTTTCTTTAATCTAAACGTCTGATTCCTTACATAAAGTCTTCCAGAAAATTATTTTTCGTTCTTGTCTATGCAAAACTGTATTAGGCATCTTGAACAATTATAGCAATCAAAGAAACAACTTAACAATAGCGTACTGGACTATACTTTATAGCAGGAAAGCGACAATCAACGATAACCAATCACCGACGAGCACACGTTCTGTGCCGGTAACTGGGAGGTGGTGGGAGTCTTCCTTTCCACAAAACAACCAGGATGGCTCTAAAATATGCATTTGCGACGCTGTTTGTGACTGACTTCAGAACCTTTTAGAACCGTGGCGAGCATTATATCAATAGGCCGAGTAGACACCGTGGTCTAGCCCAGCAGATTCGGGGGACTACACCACAAAATGTGGAAGAACTAATAGTAGATTGCACATCATTACGGACGAGATACGTATGGTAATGTTTGCATGTACCTGCTATAAAATAGCTGCTTTTTACTTGATTTTCAAAAACCTATTTATACGATAACTTTTCAAACGTTGATGCAGCGGAAAGGCTACGATCTACGATATACTTAAGAAATGTGCAAAGCCGACGATAAATTGTCTCATCAATGTACTAATATATGTAAGGCTTCGCTTGAGTTAATGTCTGTTTTAATAGAAACCTTATCTTAATATGAATGTATCCGGATAAAAATTAACCTATATTTTAGGCCTGGGTATCAGTATTTACTGATACCTTAAAATATACGTTAGTGTAGGACTCACGAGTGATGCTGGCACAAACAGATTAAAAAATCAGAAAACACGCTTTCCGTCAAAATACCCAAAAAACTTGTAAAAACGAAAATGCAGACAGAGATCTCGTTACTATTATTTATATGTACTGTAACGGTTTGCAACTATTTTTAAGCCCAAGTTAGAGCATTATCTTGTAATTGTTTTTTGCTAAAGATAATGATATTCTGGGCCTATTTTAGTTGTAACAAGTTCAGTTGGACCCACAACCTTTGCGCCACTGAAAAAATATATTTTACAATCGCCTTAGATTGTGATAATAAATTACAGTTTACATTTACATGCAGGAATAGTCTAATGTCATTGTAAAACTCCCTGTCATGTATTGGATTGTAATATTGGATTGTACTCACACAAAAACAGATCAATATTCGTAGAAAAATGACAGATTTAAAAAAATAGCGTTTGAATCGATCAATTAATTATTTTTCGAACAGGATTGATTTAAAATTCTACAATGCTTTCCGGAGAAACATATTAAACATATTATGTAGGCACAAACCGAGCTGGGTAGAGTAGTGATGAGAGCACTAGATTCGCATTCGGGAGGTACGTGTTCGAATCCCGGCGGGGGCAGATGTGGCTGGGACTTTTTTCCTACTGCCTCTCGCCGAGAAACGGTAATTCCTGTATTGTCCATCTTGTTCCATGGTTTCCTTCAATTAATTCCAGATAAATATTGAGATGGTTCCTTATTTGAGGTCATGGCCGATTATCTGCCAAACTTCTAGTTCAAACATTATCTACCTTATCCTAATTTCCTATAATTCCTTCATTCGACCATTGCTGTTACATAAGGTGAAGTTTTAAAAAATGTAGAAAATTTTGGGAAGTGGTAAATAGAAAAAAGTAATGGTGCGAATGGCGTCTGTTATGACATAAAGTCGAGAAACGGACGTTAAACGCATTATTATTTATTATTATTATGTGGGCACAATCTAAGGTCATTTTGAAATCAGATTTCCGTACGATCCAGCATAAAAGTATAGGGTATAGGGTGTAAATTCGTGGAGTTCCTTTCAAAAACATAGTAAATCCTCGACTAAAAACTAGTGCAATACCTTAAAACTTTCACTTTTAAGTGGTTTGAACGCGTACTTTTCAATTTCAGATGTCCAACGGTACCGAAAAGCGACTGAATGTCATTAAATATTAAATAGAGACACGCGCATACGTCAGTAGATAACAGGCTGTTGACAGATGAAAAGCTAGCTAGAGCCGTTCGATGACATACCACAATTCCAATTGTACTGTTTCTTATATACATCTATATAAATCTATGGCCACAAGGCAAAACCGCGTACGCCGAATTTTAGCTAGCTTTTCTCCGTATTTTCACATAGATTTTTGAAGTAAACTTTTTTGATCGTATAGTGATTTCAAACCGTAACCACAAGGCAAAACCGCTTACGTCGAATTTTAGGTAAATTTTCTCCGTATCTTCGGATAGATTACTGAAGAAAAACTTCTTTGATCACACAGTGATTTCAAACCGTAGCCACAAGACAAAACTGCGTACGTCGAATTTTAGGTAGTTTTTCTCCGTATCTTTTAAAGTAAATCTTCTATGGTTGCAGTGATTTTTAACGGATATGGATAAAACGTAACGGACGTTTCTATAGTGGAAAAATAACACGGGAGCTATCAATTTTTAATTAAACTGTTGTAAGTGAGAGGTATTGAAAGAATTTTACTGCTACCGAATGATCTTAAACACACGCGCTCTTTTTTATTATACTTTGCTTTGTGTAGTGTTATATGAAAACGTTTCATCTCTGCATGAGGCAAGATGTATTTAATTATACAAATACACGGACGCACCTTGACACAAATTAATTCGTTTCTAAAAAATAAAAAATATATAAGTTGTTAAGCACTGGTTTTCCTAGTTGGACAGGAAATTCTTCATATATTAATAACAGAAAGATATTTGTTTGCATTTATTATTTAAAATTGTATCTATATTTATTTAAATCTATACATCTATACCTACATACAAATAAAACTGAAGTGCCTGTCTGTGAATTCGGAATAAATCCTTTTTCCTAAGTTCATATGGTTATTCATATACGTACTACGAAAACTCAAATTCAAACTTTTTAATTTTTTGTCTATCTGTTTGTTTGTCCGGGTTAATTTCCGAAGCGGCTGAATCAATTTTGACGAAACTGTCATTTACAGCTAGAGGACTTTTCAAAGATTAATTTTGACTACTTTTGGGTTACTGTGTAAAAACTGAAAAATGTAAAAATTATGGGCTACTGTCTGTTCGTCCGAACTAATCTTCGAAACGGCTGAACCGATTGTGATGGCACTTTACAGACAGATAAAGACAGGTTAAAGACAAAAATAAGTATGATACTCAAAACACTGAGATTACTGTTAAACACAAAACAGCATTTTTTGAGAAATCTGTATATTATACAGGGATAAAAATGTTTAACGCGTTACTACAAGAAATTAAATGTTATAAAGACATTCAATTTAAAAAAAAAATTAAAAGCTTATCTTGCAGAAACTGCGCCTTATCGCATTTCAGATATACTTTGATTTTTTTAAAATTGTATTTTGATATTTTCTTAATTGTATTTTTGACGACTGTGTCCATACTTGGCTCTACAAATAAAAACTATACTATACTACTATACTATGCCGGTAGTGATCTAAGCAACATTTGATCCCAAAAATAAGTCTTAAGCTAAAAACGTATGACTCGGAAAAAAATACTCTTCTTAGAAAATAAAGAAATACATGTTCGACTGTGTTTTGAACACATCTACCCGAAGGGGTGGTGGTAGATTTTATATAAAAAAATTGCGGGTACAATCTATCGCACTTGAACGAAATCATGGGTAAATCGTTAGTAAGGAATAAATTAATTTGAATTTGATAATTTACACTGCATGCATTGGACAGAATTCTAAAAAAAGCATTGCCGAGTTGCCTTTCAACCACACGAGCGTCGTGAATAACTTCACCAATGTACATTTTAAATAATCGCAAAACCGGCGTTACTCCTAACACACATTCTTCTCAGTTTATATAGTTTTAAAATGTAGGTATACGTAAATACAATTCAGGTTAGAGTTGGGTAACTCAGATCTGAACCGGTTCAAAGAGCCAACTCCGGCAGAAGATCCGTGAGAGCCGACTCACTTTTTTTTGAGCCGACGGATCAACGGATCCGCATAACTCAATGAAACACTTAACACACAGAAGCACATTTTGCACTTACGTATCAGTTCTTGCTTTGATGCATCTATCAGCTCAAATGACTCATGCATCACATGTTTGGGTATGCATTCTTGATTCTATACAGGTCGTGATATGATTGACTGAACTAGGTAACTCAGTGGCAGACTGCAGTAACATATTCAGAACTCGGCTCTTTTTGAACCGGTTCAGTGAGCCGGCTCACATACGGGATCCAGATGCAAAGATGCAGATCACTAAAAAGACCCGTTTTTCCCATCTCTAATTCAGATTCGTGCAGTGAGAAGGTGCCTCGTGTTCAACAGTATCTTTTTTTACAGCAAAAAAATTGTTGAGTGGATCGCAGAATCATTTGGCTGGTTAATTCGTGATTGGTCTGATTTTAACGAAAATCTGACGTACACTGTTTTTCCTTTTTACCATAGATATAATATACATGGGGTGTGTGTGTGTGTGTGTGAGTATATTGATTTTCAATGCATTTTATATCTACCATAACATAATATACGGTCTATATAGACCACGCAATTATAAATAATAATAACTAGCTTTCCAACCGGGCTTTCCTCAAATTAATTTTCGTTTAAGGTGACATTAGATTCTCTCGGAAAATTTCGAAGTTTGGTTGCAAAATTAATTTTATTTTTGTTTTTATTAGCTGTGATTAAGCACTATACTTCACAAAATTTGGCTTGCTGCTTAAAATTTTCAAAAAACATATTTTTGCCCTAAAAATTGAATCAAAAAACGTGATATTCGTCAATAGTTCTTTTCAACATGTCATGATATTTCGAATTACAGGAAGGCAAATTAACATTTGGAATATACCGACAAAGGCTTGTTCAATAATTTTCTTCAAAAAAAGTTTTTTGCAAGATTGTAATTTCCGGGCGAGATTTTAATTTCAACTTTATAACCAATATCTACATAAATATAAATACTTTACTTAATCAATTCTTTCGATTCTATACTCTTAAAAACTGCTTTATTGTTTTGTTTTTTTTTTTTGTTATTCTGAGGAAGAAAAACCGAAAACCGCCTTTTTGTTTTATAGATAGTCAGTTAATTTACCAGTAAACTATCCAATCAAAATGGTTACAACATAAATAACCAGTGTTTTACCTCACTAGTGTCCATAAACAAACTTTATCTCATTTAGTTATAAGTTTTTACTTAGTTTGCATTTTTTATATAGCGTGAAATCTTGTAACCGATGTTTATTGTAATTTTGTTTACATTTTTGATCTCTTTTCATCGCAACCTGTATTTTATAATAGTTAGTATATCATTGTCGTAATGGGTTAAATTATAATATTATGACGTGATGTGACATTATGTTTAAAACGACAGTCAGCATAATATGGTATTTTTGCACGTGCCTGATACAAAAAAGAGATTAAATATTTTACACTACACACTACAGAATAAAAAAGACATTTTATAGAGAGTAGTGCAAACAATCCACTTTTGTAAATCACGCTATCACAAAAAAACTGCAGTTTGATTTTTGAAATGCGAACGATTTAAAAAAAACACATTTTTTCCACTGTTAAGTGGCTTTAAAATGTCAGAAGTGTCCTTGTAAACATGAGAGTCCTACAGCAAGTAGGGCACTCACACATATACACATTTTCCGTTTTCTGTCGACATTATGTTATCTAGGACCATCTGGCAGTTCGTACAGCCGATTCAATGTTTGGGACGATATCCGGTGATGCTCAACTGTCGACATAGCGAGAGCATTCTTACATAATAAACCCTATATACCATATGTTTATCTAGAACTTTCTTATCTCACATCACTTCGGTGCACATATTCCATTTGTATTATGCATTTGCAATTTTCATTTTTATTGCTCGCATAAATATGTTAGAACCGAGCTGGGTAGAGTAGTGGTGACAGCACTACACTCGCATTCGGGAGGTACGGGTTCGAATCCCGGCGGGGGCAGATGTGGCTGGAACTTTTTCCTACTGCCTCTGGCCGAGAAACGGTAATTCCTGTACCGGCTATCTTGATTGAGGCTTTCCATGGTTTCCCTTAATTAATTCCAGATAAATATCGATATGATTCCTGATTCAAGGCCACAGCCGATTAACTATCAAACTCCCAGTTAAAAAATTACGTATCCTATTCTAATTTCCTATAATTCATTCATTGCTATTAGTTAAGTTGTAGTTTTAGAAATGTAGGCAATAACGGGAAGTGGTAAAGTGGAAAATAATAATGGTGCGAATGGCGTCTGTTATGACATAAAAGTCGACAAACGGGCGTGCATTATTATTATTAGTGTATTTGCCATAAGGCAACATACACTATTGGCGTCGGTCGGATGGCGGGACCTAGGGGTCGGACCAAAATTTCTCGCCGTTTCATAACCTCCTAAACACTTTGGCACCATTTTTAAAAATGTTTATATATATATGTATATATATATATATATATATATTTATATATATATATATATATATATATATATATATATATATATATATATATATATACGTATATATATATATATATATGTGTGCGGGCAATAACTTTCGAAAGAGTTAATTGATTTTAATGAAATTTGGCCCACGTATTGGAATCCATCACCGCAAGAAGCCTATTTAAAATGGGCGTAATCGGGTCATTTTAAGGGTAGTTTTTAGGGGTTGAAAATTGTTTTTGGGCCCCAAAACACCGAAAAAATTCTCCGAATCGTTTTAAAATTGAAATTTAACCCTCTGGTAATAATTAAAATGTGTCCCTAAAATTTTAATAAAATCGGCCGGACAGGACCGGATTTACAAATTTTATGAAAACACTATTTTGCAGATAGGGAATTTTTTACTGAAAGGTGTATATAATTTGGTATATAGGTTCGATTGATAATAACAGTGCAATTAAGAAAAAAAAATGTTATTTTAAGGGGTGTATTAAGGAGTAAAACTTTTTATTTTGCCCAAGAACCGACTTAAGTTCGCATAATAAAGCCACACTGCCTGTATATCAAATACACTATATTGTCGGCAGGGTTTTGGCACTGCGACCCGGGTTTTTATTAAATATGTTAGGGAAAAATTCGGTTAGTACTTCATTGCTCACATATACCAGCAAAAAAATGGCCAAGTGCGAGTCGGACTCGCATACGAAAGGTTCCGTACTACCGTACAATATTTATTAACTTTATTTAATTTTTATTATTTGTTGTTATACAGGATAATCCATTTTAATCTATATGGGAAATTCTTGACACAGGACAGCACTTTCGGGAGAAAACTTTCAAACAAAAACTGTTTAGTTTGAAGGAGGACATAGTTTGAAGACAAATACGACCCCCCACCCCTGCGCAGGGATGAGGGTGACTTTGACATTTTTAATAGGAACACGTATTTTTTATCACAAATTATGATTTTTCGATAAAAAATATGCAACATTTGTCTGAAACATTTTTTTTTCCGATGCCTCCCTCAACCCCTAAAATGCAGTTCAACAATCGGTTTCCCAAAATACTATTAAATTTTTATGTCTTAACAACGACCTTGCGCAGAAAATTACAAGAGGTAAAAGTTGCTTGGTTTGGGAAGGGTCATCCATTAAACATAAAAAGAACCCCCACCCCCTGGGAGGGGATGGGGGTGACTGAAATTTTTAAACACAGAGGGTGGGGGGGTTCTTCTTATATTTAATCTCAATAACACTGTAGAGAACGGATGGACAGATCTTGGTTTTAACTTGATATACACTATTGGTATTTAAATAAAGTACCGTGCATACTTTTCATCAAGATTTTCCTACTGCCACTAGCCGAGAAATGATAATTCCGGTACCGGCCATCTTGATTGAGGTTTTCCATAGTTTCCCTCAATTCATTCCAGATAAATATCGAGATGGTTCCTTATTCAAGGCCATGGCCGATTACCTATCAAACTCCCAGTTCAAAAATTACCTATCCTAGCTATCCCATTTCCTATAATTTCTTCATTCGCCCATGGCTATTAGTTGAAGTTTTAAAAATGTAAAAAATAACGGGAAGTGGTAAAAATGGAAAATACTAATGGTGCGAATGGCGTCTGTTATGACATAAAAGTCGACAAACGGATGTTAAACGCATTATTATTATTATTACTTTTCATCAAGATACAATTTAGTTAGATAGTAACAACAACTAAGGTCATTAATTTCTACGGACTAAAGTTTCAGCAAAACCGACATAAATCTGCGAACAAAACCGACGTTCACACACGTAAAAGCTAGCATGTCATAAAACTTTTCTATGAAAGATATTACCGTCAGTTTTTTGATAGGTTTTGACAGCGGCTCGTGGATAATTCAACATCCCTGCCGCTGTGACGCGAGAGAACCAGCCAATATATTGATTGTCAAGATATAGAAAACAATATAGGCCGATGGATATCGAATGTTGTCGGTGAACCAGTGCAACAAAAGGACTGTTAGAGTCCATCAATAGACCCTCCCCTGCCCTCATTCACCGGAGCGAATGATGAAAACAGTTGGTTTTATTGAAAATAACTGAACTTTTACCGGGAAAGAAACGGAACGAACCATAAATCACAAAAATATTGATAGTCAAGGATTGCGCTGGAATTATTATTAATAATAATAATGCGTTTAACGTTCGTTTCTCGACTTTATGTCATAACAGACGCCATTCGCATCATTACTATTTTCCATCTATCACTCCCGTTATGTTCTACATTTTTAAAACTTCAACTTAAGTAATAGAAACGGGCGAATGAAGGAATTATAGGAAATTAGGATAAGGTAGATAATTTTTGAACTAGGAGTTTGACAGGTAATCGGCCATAGCCTCGAATAAAGAACCATCTCCATATTTATCTGGAATTAATTGAGGGAAACAATGAAAAACCTCAACACGATGACCGGTACAGGAATTACCGTTTCTCGGCGAGAGGCAGTAGGAAAAAGTCCCAGCTACATCTGTCCCCGCTGAGATTCGAACCCGGTACCCCCGAAATGCGAGTCTAATGCTCTCATCACTACACTATCCCGTTCGGTATTTTAATTGAACATCGTATGCCTCCAGATTGCGGTACTTTGTCAAATCTGGAGACTTTAAGTAAAAATGTCCGATGCTGCCTTAGTAGTTTTAGCGAGAATAACTTTCGGGCTTCAACGATTTCAGATATTAAGGTTGTCGGAACGCTCTGAATTTAAGTCAAAAATAGAGCTTCCGCTGTCAACTGACTGTAGACTTATTCGTCAACCTTCTGCAAAAATTCTTTCTCTATAAGGAAGATAAAGGACAAATCTAGGTCCTAATGGACTACTTTTGTAATTTATGTACGATTTACTAGTAAAAAAGCTGGCATTAATTGTGCCAAAAAAACACACGTTTTCAATGTCACACTATGACCTTATTCGTACTTATTTCACAAAACTGTTCCATCACAAACCTAAAGTGACTCTTCCTTTTTCGAAAAAGTTTTTTAAATCTAAAAAATATTTCCAAAAATTAGAGTAATCAATTGACAGCGGCACTCTTGCAATAACATTTTTTAGCCTCGTAGTTGGCACTAGCCAAAAATTGAAACGTGCGGATGATTTGAGCGAGGCAGAGCTAAAGAAGATCACAACCACAATATGTCTTTTGCCTACCTCGCCTCTTACCGCTGGGTCTCAGCGCAAACTGTATGAAAGTGATCCAACATTGTTAAGTGCCATGTCGTCTCGTACCAACTGTACTATTTATTATACAGACAACGCAGTCAGATAGCTGATGCATTACACTTGTGTGTGTATTCAATTTGTGATATAAAGCGGCTGTTCGGAGGCCCTTTGTGTAATGGATTTCGCTGCATATAGCTAACCAGATTATATTTACCGAGTGACAGCTCCAACAAAGGGCCAGGTGCAAAAAGACTTCACAACAACAATAATGCCCTCTATATAATAATATAGGTAACCAAGCCTATGCGTTGAATAATATGTTTACAAAATAACTATACGCAATACAATTTACGTTATATAAACTTTATCTCGTATTATTAGTTTTTAACTGCGAATTTCAAAATGGTTTTTTTTAGTTTTTACAAATTCTGATAGTGTCTCAAATGTAAAAACCGAGAATATTTTAAATAAAAAGGAAAATAGCAATAAATATTTTACATTTGAAAAAAAAACTTAGTTCGCTATATCGTCTGGTAAGCAAATAAATAATGCATCTTTATACAGCCTACTATGTAACGTCCTGTGTGCAATTTTAGAGCAAAATACTATTATATGTTTTTTAGTGTATTTGCCAAATGGCAACATACACTATTGGCGTCGGTCGGATGGCGGGACCTAGGGGTCGGACCAAAATTTCTCGACGTTTCATAACCTCCTAAACACTTTGCCACCATTTTTAAAAATGTTTATATATTTATATATATATATATATGTATATAGGTATATATGTGTGCGGGCTATAACTTTCGAAGAAGTTTATTTATTTTAACAAAATTTGGCACACATGTTGGAATCCATCACCGCACGAAGCCTATTTAAAATGGGCCCAATCGGGCCATTTTAAGGGTAGTTTTTAGGGGTTGAAAAATGTTTTTGGGGCCCAAAATACCGAAAAAATTCTCCGAATCGTTTCAAAATTGAAATTTAACCCTCCGGTAGTAATTAAAAAGTGTCCCTAAAATTTTAATAAAATCAGCCCGACAGGACCGGACTTACAAATTTTATGAAAACACTAGTTTGCAGATAGTGAATTATTTACTGAAAGTTGCATATAATTTGGTATAGAGGTTCGATTGATAATAATATTGCAATTAAGAAAAAAAATGTTATTTTAAGGGCTGTATTAAGGAGTAAAATTTTTTTTTACCCAAAAACCAACTTAAGTTCGCATAATAAAGCCACACTGCCTGTATCAGCAAATACACTATATTGTCGGCAGGGTTTTGGCACTGCGACCTGGGTTTTTTATTTTTTAACGGGAAAATGGACAATTCAATTTTAATATAGTTAAACTAAATTAAAAAATTGCGACGTTTCGTTAAATCTTTTTTACTTCTTCGAGCAGAACTAAAATGTTAAAAAGATTAAAGAAGTTAAAAAGATTTAACGAAACGTCGCAATTTTTTAATTTAGTTTAACTATATTACAATTAAATTGTCCAATTTACCATTAAAAAAAAAAAAAAAACTTATTAATTATAATGGACGTAAACAATATTGAGAATACTATTATGTTTTCAGGGCGGTTTATAACTTCAGACTATAACCTAGGTTTCCTAAGATATCGGCACCGTAGCAATCATAATATGACGATGAATTACGTAACAAGAAACGTGTCCATAGAAATAAATGGATGCAGTTTTTTAACGTTACGGTGGTACCGCAGCTACCGAGAACACCACATCTATTAACTTCAGTGAAAACGTTTCTTGTTACGTAATTCACCACCATATTACGGTCGCTATACTACAGTATCGCTATCTTACAAAACCTAGGGTTAACTGCAGAAATTATAACTGATATGTACACAAATCTTGCTGACAGTCAAATTTCGCTACCAAATCGAAATCTACTTGAAGCGGAAAGCTAATACATCATGTAAACATATTATATAATTGCAATAATTCACTTTTGTTTTATTCTACCATACTGCTCCTCCACTTCCACCATATTATACCCGTACTTCCACCACATTTATTTCAATTATTGCAACTCAATTTTAAAGGTCAACACTAATGTTTACATAACAATAATGCGTTTAACGTCCGTTTCTCGACTTTATGTCATAACAGACGCCATTCACACCATTATTATTTTATATTTACCACTTCCCGTTATTTTCTATGTTTTTTAAAACTTCAACTAATGTAATAGCAATGGACGAATGAAGGAATTATAGGAAATTAGAAGGTAGGTAATTTTTGAACTCGGAGTTTTGATAGGTAATCGGCCATTGCCTCAAATAAGGAACCATCTTGATATTTACCTGGAATTAATTGAGGGAAACCATGGAAAACCTCAATCAAGATGGCCGATACAGGAATTACAGTTTTTCGGCGAGAGGCAGTAGGAAAAAGTCCCAGCCATATCTGCCCCCGCCGGGATTCGAACCCGGTACCTCCTGATTGCGAGTCTAGTGCTGTCACCACTACTCTACCCAGCTCGGTGTTTACATAGCAATAATTGAACATAACTTGAAATTTACGAATTACGATTGGTCAAATGAGCCAGATTACAAAATGGCGGCAACGTAAAGTAACCGCTCATAAAAAATTCAATTGTTTTTGTTCGAACTGTAGTCGGATAGGCAATCTTTTTCTGTTGTTTGCTTTACTGACAGCTTCTTTTACGGCTCGTTCAAAGCACGATAAAACCAACTATAATAATAAACTGGCAATAAACAGCTAACTGTTTTAGGACGAAGCTTTTATACATTGTTTGCGTGTTTATATTCCGTCGGCAAATTGAGTTCAAAGCTCCGCGAATTAATAGCATAAACGCGCGTTCAATTAAAATTTTAAGCTTTCGATTTTTATCTGCATCGTCTTGCTTTATGACAAAATCACGAACAGGCTATTATTTACGGATTTTGGCGCATATTCGATTAATCAAGACGATGAAGTCGCAACGTAATAATTGAGCGTTGATTCTTCAAAGATTAATTTAATCACAAGTGACTTTATATGTAGGGTATACACTGTTTAAATAAGGTTCTCGCGTATCAAAATTTGATCATTTTAAACAGTGTATACATAAATCAAACAAGAATTAAAGAAATATATATTTAAAGGCTAGGCATAAACCACCATAGGAAGACGCAGCATAGTCACACTTCTTTGTATATAGAAAGATATGTACATGAATTATCTGCTCCGTGGTTCACTTTAAATGCGTTCCAAAAACAACAACAGTGAATAAAGCACATATAAAACACGTTTCGTTTTCACCGGATTATTCGATACTTTCGGAATAATAAACAGTCAAAATAGCTATTCATGCAAATTTTCATTTCATTTCTACGTCTAGAATATTTTTAAGTATTTCGATTTACACCTCAATTCATGCTGTACCAATGATTTTCTGCCGAATGTCACCTCTGGCACGCATGCCATAGGTTCGCCACCCCTGGCTTTATCTTACCGTTGTTTTTGATTTCAGATAATTATTTATTATTTGATTTATTAGAAATACTTAATGTCCGTTAATTGCTATATGAGATTATGTTAAGCCAGCCAATATGTATACTAAATTTCTTCGAGTGTCAATGTTCTCTTTAAAATTGTACCGATATATCGATATTTTTTTAAAAATATATCGGTATCGATATGGATACTTGAAAAAAATATCGATACGATATATATTGCGATACTTTTTGGCACTTCTGACACAAAAAATGTGGGGCGATCCCATTATATGTAGTGTTTCTACTGTTATAGGTTCATAAGTGCAGCCGCAATCCTTTGATTTACATCAAGTAAACTTTGGTCTGTACACGTACACCGTTTGAGAGTCGATGTCAACTTTTACTTTTTCTGTCGCATGTCACTGTCATTGTTGTTCCACGTCACGGACACAAATTTCGAGAGGCTACCTTAAAAGAACTTTTAATGATAAGTCAGTGTACGACTGAATGGTTACGAGTCAGGTATATTATTAGGTTGACATGTTGCGTAACACCCAACACCGACAGGTTTATATAAAGTTTCCGCGATGAAAAGTTTTCCTGTGACGTGCATCAAATCCTGATGCGTGACTTGAAGGTAGCATTGCTCAAACTTCACTATACTGAATTTTCCACGAATTCTCCTACAGAACGAGAACTTTTTACTTTGTTATGTTCTTTTATATATCTACATAATATATAGAGAAAGTTAATAACCAAATTAAGTTTCAATTAAAAAAAAGTCAATTAAAAAAATCAAAGAGCCCGACTGCGTAAAAAGTGAACAGAAAAGATATTTATAAACAAGATCAAATGATAATATGCAGTCAGATATTTCGGTTCATTTTATTTTTGCATATTATCATTTGATCTTGTTTTTATCTTTTCTGTTCTCTTTTTTGATTTACTTTTTATTGACATCTTTTTAGTGTCAGATTTTTTAGTTTTGGTCGATTAGCAGCTTCGGAAAACAACTTATAAGTAAATTTAAGTAAATAAATAAAAAACTACATTTAAACATATAAGTTGTATAAATTTTTGTAATCACCTTTTAATATTCTTCATTTTGATACCCTATTGGATTCATTTGGAGCAAAAATTTTTTTTCGTGCCACACATTATGGCATCTAAAATCCGCCATTTTGATTTTTTTCTAACGTCACCTAGAACACTAGGTTGCCGAGACAAATACCTTAATTTTAGAAATCCGACCCGCCGTTTGGATGATTCGAAGTAATACAGAATATTACATACATAGTACGCGCAAAGAACATAACCTTTCTTAGCTATCGGGAAATAATCTCATTTCATTTTTTAGATTTTGTGGTAAAGTTGGTTTCGGCTTGGTACGGCAGCCATGGTGGCATCCAGTGTTTTTGTTAGATAACTAAAAAGTAATTTTCCGAGAATTCTGTCTTAGGAGTTCTTTAGAAGTATCGGAAATTTTTCGGAAGCAGTATTATTTGTTGTCAAAAAGTAGATAGACGAAGGAACATATTTACAATACAAGTAAATTAATCTTGAAATAAAAAAGAATCGTTCTTTTACCTTACAAATTTAATTATCTATTTAAGTGTATTTTTGTAAAATGTTACCTTACTTGGTACCTATACCTATTTCCGTTAGATATACCGATCTTTCAATACTTGATTAAGATTCATTAGATATATCATAGTAACCAATATTGTGTAACTCGCTTGTTTAACTTCCTTAGCTACGTATCTGTTTGAAAAAAGTAAAAATCGAGGAGAAGTAGAATTGTCCCCGAAAGGGGAAGTTAGTTTGTCTCCTAAATTACATGAAACTGACAAAGACAGAAGTTTATACCTTGTTGCTAAGTACATTTGTATGTGTAAATATTATTAATTAGTTTAACATAACAAAAAATTAAACTTGGGAATAATATTAAATACTAAAGAAGTTAAACTTTTTATGTGAGCTTATGAGCGTGAGGCTCATTATAATTGTTGTTGTTTCGACATTGTCATTAACACTCCTTATACAAAAAATAGTACATATTAAGTAGTAATATATATTAAACAAAGACAGGGATATTTTATTGAAAGATAGGCATGCTTGGTAAGCATTAGACAATTGTTTTTTTTATAATTTTAGCTTTGAAAATCTATAGTAGATACAATTTTATGTTTTAAACAAATGTCACGCATTTCGTGCCTTATAGTTTTTTGCTTTTTATATTTGGTATTTATGTTGGCACTATGTGACACGTATGCTATTTTTTATGGAATAATTTATTACGACAGAAATACGGTTTCTAAAAATAGTACTCAAGAAAACTTTCCACGTAGCACAGCTCGTTAGTAAAACGTATTTAAAATCTATGTATTATTTAGGAAAATATGAGGAAGGATCCTTAAATTAGTCCTGGCGACCCAAAATAATATACCAGGACACTGAAAAACATGAAATCAACTTACTTTTTAAAAAAATTGAGTGACTTTACTTCCTATATTCAATTGGGTTTTTGAATGAATTTTTTTTTTTACATAAATGGATAGATCACATACAAGTTTTATAGCGAAACTACTTTTATTATTTTTTTTAATTTCATAATGAAAAAGTTATATTTGTTTTAAAAATAATGTTTAAGCTAAGATCCGATAACGCGCCAAAAACCTCTGTGACGTCAAAATGTTTTTATGGTCCTGGTTGCCATGGTTACTTTGATAGTATGTATTATAAAGCCATACACAAATGCATAACTTTTGCCATTTTGACGTCACAAACATTCCTGGTACGTTTTGTTATCACGTAATATTTTTTGAAGTTTTATACATTTTAATTAATTTGTTATTAATTACCTATGGCTTAATTTTTTTTTCTTTTCGTTCTTCAATATTACTTACGATATATTATTTAAAAAATAAAAAAAAATTAGTAGTTTTTTTTTAATTCAAATAGTCAATTAGATGTCGAAATAAATAAGCCATTATATAAAACAGAAAAACAATTGCAGTGACTTCTAAGGTATTGAATGCGAGAATGAGACGAAGGAAATCATTATTTGATCCTTTTTAAATTATCTATTAGAAATTTTCTGTAACGTTCGAGGGAAAATGAGATAATGGCGGGGAAATATAATAAAAATCTTGGTAACGCAGAATTAAAAGTTAATCAACGTCAAACTGTATATTATATAAAAAATTCGCGTGTCTTGTAATTCTTGAATAGATTTCAGTTTGCGGAATATTTACGATCATCTGTATCTGCGATCCAAAACAAAGATCGTTCGATTGCTTTAAAGACGAAGTTTCCACCGCAGATGGACTCTTAATGTGATTAGATGGTGTGACGTAATGACATTGATTAAATCTTAGAGTGGCCAATGCTTTCTATGAAAAGTTCTAAAGCTGTATTAACAAAGACGCTACGTTTGTATCGATCGATCAAAAAAAAAATATCATTAAAGACACATTTTTGATAGTAATTCTTAAGACACGATTGGGATTAGGCAGAACTTGTAAAAGAAAATCACAATTTTGAGTAAGTTAGTCTTCAAGTCTTAAAAAGATAATTTGTGATTTGTTACAGCACAATGGGAGAAATCCAAGTCCTGATCACAATTCTGGCGTTCGTGGCCGTCATTCTAATGATGTTTTTGGCTGGATGTCGATTTTTGGGGCTGTGGCATTGGATAGCAGCGTGGATTTGGTCCACAAGAGAAGAAAAAGTCGGTTTAACCAGATTATCGGGACATTACAATGCGAACGGATACCTTGTAAGTTTTATTATTACATGAATGATTCTAAATTATAGATGCTCGACAACTAATATCACCAGAGCTTATTCTAAGTAAGTGTTGTAGCTAAGGCCATAAACACCCAGGGCAAGATTTGAATTTTGCACTCCAAAAAACTTATTTTGTGGGAGTAATAGAATAACTTAAAAGTGCGCTTTCTTGAGGTTCGCGCCCCGAGACCAGCCGTAAGCTATGACACTGAATTCTATCATTAGCGTCGCTTTTCGTTCTTCAGAAAAAAGCCCATTAAGGTCTCATGAAATTTTATTTTCTTAGATCTAATTCACTGATTTAAGTTCATCTTGTGTCCAACCTAGGGTTTCTGCTCGAGAATTCTTGAGGCGGGAATTCTCGAGAAATTTGTCTTTAGACAAGACGGGGAAAAAACCCAACGCCTCGAGAACTCGAGAAATCAATTCCGTGCGTTAGGTAACTAAAATAAAAGCCTATTTTATAAGGAAAAAGCGTTGAATTAAAATTTGATTTCTTTCTTGGTTATTTTAGTTTTATGATTAGTTTTAGTTGGCATATTTTGCTCAAATTAAAAAATGAGTGAAAGTTAATTGTGATTTGTTTAATCGAAACACTATGATGTTATTAACATAATAGTTTTTAAATATAAAAGGCATTTTTAGTTGAAGTTGGTAGCAAAATGTTTGTTTTGTTGAACAAGTTTTTATGGTTATCTAAATATGTATCTACTAGTAATTTTGTTAATTTAATTTTACTAATTATCTTTTATTTAATTAAAGACTCTTGTACATTTGGGAATTGGTAGGGACCCAATAATTGTAAAAAAGTTAAGTACTCTTTACTTTTTAAATAGAACAGCCGAGGATAGTTTGTTTAATTTATTGTTTGTTGTTGATTTGTTAATTAATAAGTGCAATTTATGATAACTAAAAAATTACCATTTGATTTAACTGATCCCATCTATCAGTCTAATTTGTAATAAAGCAAAAATAACATCGTGTTTTATTAAAAATTTCAAAATTTCTCGCGATACTCGAGAAATCCTAGTCGAGAATTTCCGTGCCTCGAGTAATAAAAAAGATCGAGAAACCAGAAACCCTAGACTCCAACCCAACAACTAATCTGTGATAACAGGTTCATTCCGATTCCGACATCCATTTGGATGCGACCGGCAGCTTCAAACGTTTCGATCCAGTCGACCGCGATTTTCGCGTAACGATGGCAACTACAAACATTGGTAACTGGGACTGCAGTCCGCCACCCAGCAGTCCGCCCGGAATTCCCCCGCAGCCGTTGCGACCCGCACCCGTGCCACCTATCTCGGCATTTCGTCTACAGGCGCACCAGCCGTCATCAACATCAAACAACTCTACCGGTTCAACTGACAAACAAGCGAAGTAAACACGTCTTCTAGATCAGTAAACGAGTTTATTTTCGTTTTCTTTTTCTATGACACACATAGACTGCCTATCAGTAATTACTTTTTGAACACTTTGGATATAATTGCTACGTATTGCGCTTATTAGTATAGATCAGATTTATATTTTTTTGTGTTCTTGTCAGTGGCGTTACTACAAGAAACGAGGCTCCAACTTGAACTAGAAAAATTAGCCCTCGACCTAACATTTGTAACCATACTCTTCTCTAACCCAAAAAATTTTCATTCACAAAAATTAAGATCTTAAATATTGAAGTGTTTATATAGGTTCAGATGTTAGAATAAAAATAAAAATAACGTATATAATTTATTAAGATATATAAATATTCACTGAACAGAATAGAATAAGTTTATTTATAGAGCCAATAGTAATAGAATATCTTAAAGACAATCAATTTAAAAAAGAAGTTGAAGTCATATCTTGCAGGCACTGCGCCTTACCATATTTCGGATATATTACCTTAATTTGTATTGCAACGACTGCATTGTTGGGTCTTTCTGAGACAACATTAATATTCTGCATTGTCGACCACAACATTGTTTTGTTTGAGTTTCTATTAACAACGCTTAAGAAATAATGTTGTGGTCGACAAAGCAGAATATTAATGTGAACCCAACAATGCAGTTGTTGACTCGTTGCAATACGAATAGGTAGGTAATATATCTGAAATATGGTAAGGCATAGTGCCTGCAAGATATGAGTTCAACTTTTTTTAAATTGATTGTTATAAGATATTTTATTTCAGGTAGTAAAGAATTAAACATTTTTTTGTCCTATATAATACACAGATTTTTCAAAGAAGGCTGTCTTCTGTTTAAGAGTTACGCTACTGGTTCTTATTATTTGGCAGTACCTATTTTTTTGGTCCTTGCTTTAACATTAAGCAGATCCAGTAAAAAATTTAAAAAATGGCGCTATACCCAATATTTAATAGGTTTTCTAATGTTCCACAAAAATACAATGTCCCGTGTCATTGTATTCCATCGCTGGCCGCAAATTCCGAAAGGCTACCTTTCCGTAAATTACAGATATCAAAGTTTACTGCTAATTTTGGACGATATTGCACCCTGAGAAACGGTAGTATTAAATACAGACATCCACAAAGATATTCATCTTCCTCGTGTATATAAAAAAATTGTAATCAATTTCTTTTCTAGTAATGAAGCATGCATCAATCAGCTGGAGTCAATATCTCCTACGATCAAACAATTTACTGTAACGGCGACGCCTCCTCCGTCGCCCGCGACTCCTTTCATAACACAACCGAAAACTACGACTTCCACGTTCACAATGCCGTCGTCAGACCCAATAACGGTCATGGGTATTCTCCAACAAAGGAGGACGTCAACAGAATCGACAACCACATCGATACACCATTTGGAGGATGGACATTCAGATCAACTGCCGCCGGCTATCAAGAGAGCCATGTCGTGCGACAGCGTCTGTTCGGACACGTCAGTTAATTTAGGTATGTAAAATTTCCCGCAATGATGAAAAAAAATCATTAAATGATTTCTGTCATTATATAGAGGAGGGAAACTGTAGAATCTGGGAGTTTCAAGTTCGAGTCCTGGCAGTGGCATTTCCGTTGTTTTCATGACAATGTTGTTGTTTGAAAACTAACTCGTTTGTAGATTTGGGCTTTTAATCACTGATTATTATAAACTAATATTTAGAATTTTGGTGTATATACTTGTCAGTTTTATCATTTCTCTTTAAGGCTGTCGGAACGCTCGAAATTTAAGCCAAAAATAGAGCTTCGGCTGTCAACTGATTGTAGACTTATTCGTCAACATTCTGCAAATAATCTTGCTCTATAAGGAAGATAAAGGACAAATCTAGGTCTCTAATGGACTACTTTTGTAATTTATGTACGATTTACTAGAAAAAAGTTGGCATTAATTGTGCTAAAAAAACACACGTTTTCAATGTCACGGTATGACCTTATTCGTACTTATTTCACAAAACTGTTCCATCACAAACCTAAAGTGACTCTTCCTTTTTCGGAAAAGTTTTTTAAATCTTCAAAATATTTCCAAAAATTAGAGTAATCAATTGACAGCGGCACCCTTGCAATAAAATTTTTTAGCCTCGTAGTTGGCACTAGCCAAAAATTGAAACGTGCGGATGATTTGAGCGAGATAGAGCTAAACAAGGTCACACCCACAATATGTCTTTTGCCTACCTCGCCCCTTACCGCTGGGTCTCAGCACAAACAAACTTCAGAGCGTTCCGACAGCCTTAAGTTGAACCCAAAGAAAGCACTCCACTCCATATTTTACTACACAACAAAACATTTTGTTAAATCTTGGCGCAACTGGTTTTTGAAACATGATACAAGGATGAAATAATTTCATTTTCTTTCGACTTATTGTAAAAATAATGGATTAACGGTTTAGGAGTAACTGAATTTAATTTTTTGATTTCAGGTGATTTAGAAGAGCCTAACATAACCGGCTATTTATGTATCGGTCTAGAATATGACAATGAATGTTGTGATTTAGCTGTTAGTATTTTAGAAGCTAAGGATTTAATTGGTCCACAACCTGATAATCCACCCATGGATACCTACGTTAAAGTTTATTTGTCACCGGATAAAACTTCAAATATGCAAACTAGAGTAAGTAGTTTCAAGATCAGTGCCGTAACTAGGGCGGTGCCAGCGATCGTAGACCCTGGAGGGGCGCAGAAATGATCAGAGCAGGACCAAGTTTTGGGTCATGCTTGGTAGTTACTAGCATACATACAATACCACCAAATAGCAAATATTCAAAAACCCGGGTCGCAGTGCCTAAACCCTGCCGACAATATAGTGTATTTGCTTGTATAGGGCCGTGTGGTTTTATACTTTTATTATGTGAAATTAAGTTTGTTTTTGGGCAAAATAAAAAATTTAACCCCTTAATACACCCCTTAAAATAACATTTTTTTCTTAACTGTAATATTATTATCAATCTAACGTCTACACCAAATTAAATACACCCTTCAATAAATAAGTCACTATCTGCAAACTAGTGTTTTCATAAAATTTGTAAATCCGGTCCTGTCGGGCCGATTTTATTAAAATTGTGGGGAAACTTTTTAATCACTACCAAAGGGTTAAATTTCAATTTTGAAACGATTCGGAGAATTTTTTCGGTATTTTGGGGCCCAAAAACAGTTTTCAACCCCTAAAAATTACCCTTAAAATAGCCCGATTAGGCCCATTTTAAATAGGCTTCTTGCGGTGATGGATTTCAACATGTGGCCCAAATTTCGTTGAAATCAATTAACTCTTTCGAAAGTTATCGCGCGTACACACACACATATATATATATATATATATATATATATATATATATATATATATATATATATATATATATATATATACATATATATATAAACATTTTTAAAAATGGTGCCAAAGTGTTTAGGAGGTTATGAAACGTCGAGAAATTTTGGTCCGACCCCTAGGTCCCGCCATCCGACCGACGCCAATAGTGTATGTTGCCATATGGCAAATACACTAATGACATTTTACTACCAAAGCCTAATTTAATGCTCTACACGAAAAGTCCGTTTTATAGTAGCGCTAAAGTTTTTAACCGTCTCAATTATTTAAGAGAAATAGTAGCGAATACATTATTTAAGAAAAAATTGAAAAAATATTTAATTACTGCATGTCCTTACGCGACTAATGATTTTTGTAACAAGTAATTTATTGAAACCTTGACAATTTTCCTATATGCAAAATGTATTTGTCCCAGAAAAAATTAAATTTATTATTAGAACATTTTTCAAGGGCATAGTTATAGAAGTTCGCACCGGGCGCATAAAAGGCTAGTTACGGCACTGCTCGAGATCATAGACTTCTGGCACGACTTTTGTTTTAAATCTAGACATTTTTTTCTGATTTTTTACGTTAATGATTTGTTAATTACGATACAGGTGTACAGATATTCGAACAGTCCGAGTTACAAAGAACGGTTTTTGTTCGCGATGATGCCAAGAGATTCCGTCAGAAGCTCAGTGTTAGTGCACGTGTATTGCATAGACAGGCTAGCGCACACGCTCGTTGGTGAAGCGGAACTTAAGTTGGCAGACGTGGCACTAAGACAACCTGTTACCACGTGGGTCACGCTCACAGATACGGGTCAGGTTGGTATCATTTTTTTACACGCTCCATTTCCAGAAACGACACATGTCTTTTTACACAGAAATTATAAATTAAGTGATTTCTTCCTTTCAAAAACAAAAATTGACCTAAGCTAAGGTGACCATTTTTTTACGATGAAAAGAAGGAAGAAAAAATTTAATAAAAAAGTACAGCGTAAATAAATGAAAAATGTTATTAATTCAAACAAAAATATACTAATTAAGCTTACATCTCTTTTAAGTATTTAATTAAACGAGCATTTTTCCACTGAATGAATATTTTTTGCCAACATATCTTTCCGAACTGTACCATCACATGACGTGTAACAGTTCGGCACGGCATCTCTGAATACAGAGATTAACAGAGTAGTTTCGAGGAAGGACAGAACCTACGAAAGAAGGACTGCCCTCCTCTAATCTATGGTCCTCCCTAAAGGAGAACGATTAGTCACCTTACCTAAGCTATATTTTAGATGTCTATTTTTTCCTAAGCTATAGAAAGCAAATGCAATAATTGCCTAGGGAAATTAATTCTCAAAAAAAAAGTCTCCAGTACATTAAAATCGGCGCAGTCACTAAGGCTATAAACGATTGCAAACGGATCTATAAAAACTGCTATAAAAACATTAATTGTGTAAAAGAGTGTTTAATTTTTGAACTGTTTTCTCTTGTAAATTCTTTGCAAAATAATGACCTTCAAATAAGCAGACTGGTATTTTTTTTCAGAGAGGAACTGAATTTGGAGAACTAATGTTTTCATTGAGTTATCTTCCGACTGCTGAACGTTTAACTGTAGTCGTAGTCAAAGCACGTAATCTTAAGTTTTCAAATGAAAAAGATGTAGGAGATCCTTTTGTTAAGGTCAGTATTTATTATTACAGACTAACTATTTTCAATAGCGAGTGTCACTATTGCGAATTACTTTTTGCGGCGTTAACAACCGTTTTTATACGAAAATATACGACCAATCAGTGTAGTCCGTGTTCGGACTGCGAGTAATTTAACTACAAAGTATAAAAATACACCGTGAATTTAAAACAATGACCTATCGCTATAATCGTTATGAACTACTTTTTGAGGCGTAATTAACCGATTTTATACGAAATCACTCCGAAAAAGCCCTAGTATATTTTAAATGTAACGGCTTTGATATAAGGTATAACATCAATATGTTACATTTTTAAAGTCAAAACGGGCAAAAAATATTAAAAATAATCTGTCTGAAAACCGAGAAGTTAAATGTGTCTGAAATACTTCTGGAATACTTATTTTACGTCTATAATATTTCAGGTTTATCTTTTACGTAATGGGAAAAAAGTTCACAAAAAGAAAACCGCCACAAAAAAAGGAGAACGTTTTCCAATTTTTAACGAGGCTATGATATTTAGTGTTCCAGCTCATACGTTACAGGTAATTTATTATTTATTTAAGTATTAGATAATCGGTATACAGTTATTTCTCAAAGGTGTTTTTTGTCGGTATGAAATATCTCTCTTAATACTACGCCATTTTGGAGATGATTTTTCTCTCTAATGACGCAAAAAAGTTAATATCTTGAAATTAATGTTTTCATTAAAAAATTCAGTTTAAAAATTTTAACAATTTTCATTACAGAAAATAGCAAGGGTCTCCATCTGGTGGCAATCTGTTTATTTTAACAGTAACGTTGTCGGAAATATGAAGTCTCTGAATAGAATAGAATACAATTTATTTCCACCCTATTATATTACGTGACTGACCACTAACGGTGTGAAATTTTCGCACAGGTCCGGTAGTTATTACACGATTTCAAAATTAACTTTGATAATCCCAGTTCACAATTCTGCACCAAATTTTTATCAACTGTTTGGGTAATCTTTAGAAATAACATGCTTAAATTTATTTAAAATGCACTCACCCTACGTTTTTTTCTTCCAGATGATTCAATTGCGCCTTACAGTAGCTGATAGTTCGAAGATAAGCGGTGAAGGTCAAAGAGCGTTCTCAATAGGACACGTCATAGTCGGTGCTCAGGCGTCCGGAAGAGCGTTGAGTCACTGGAATCAAATGTTAGCGGCCTTAAGAAAACCTGTAGCTATGTGGCACCCGTTAAGAAAGTAATTGAACTACGAAAATTACTTATTGTAAAATCATTAATTGTTTTAAGTGTTTTCAGCCGCGCTGTATCTACGGGTTGGCACGCGCCAGGGGCAATAAAATCTACATTATTGCAAAATGCATATTTTCATAAACGCTTAGGCATTTGAAAACTGTTTATCAACATTGCGTTGTTTCGTTTTTTTTTCGAAGTGAAACTTTTTATACGATGCCACTGCCTCGAATAATTGAGTAAAATGTTATCTTGATGAAATTAGTATAAAAAATACATAACAGCAAAGAATGTTTAGAATGTATCTTTTTTTCTCTCGCGTTTGTGTTTTATGTTATATGCCATAATATGGCATAGTCTGTAAATGCATTCGAACGGCAGTTGTGACTATTGTAATTGGTCAGTACTGATGCAAGTCATTCGTCGTCTGAATTTGCACGACGCACAGTGTTAATTGATTTTCTTATTGTTTTGTAAAAAAAAACTAAAAATACTTCAAAAATATTTTAGAATAATCATTTATTTATTTACCAATAATGTGCAATAAACATCTATTATTATATTATTCATACATAAGAAGTTTCACTTCGTGCGTGTGTCCCGCGACACATGCCTTTTTTATAGTTCTAGTCGACTAGTTCTGCCTTGTGTGACTTTTATGATATGAAAGGACGTCAAACCCTCCTTTCATCAGGGGTGTCAGAACTTTTAGATACGGCACTGTTTTAGAAACATCTATAAATTATAATATCTACACAACGCCATGTGCACTGAGCACCTGGGCAACAAATATTTACGTTTCGTACAACAAAGTATAATTTTTCGGTTTGCACAGAGTATCCAGTAAACCTTCAGTTAAGACTTCCACAATATGATTGGTCTGATCGCTATCAAAATAACAAAACATGACCGCAGTAAAAACCTTACGATTTTCGAAATATTTAAACTTTTTACACGTATCTTCTGCCAATAGCCCCAAAAACTTACTTATTTAATGTATATTCCAAAATGGTATAAAGCATGTAAATTACTTTTTGAATTAAAAGATATTATTATTTAAATTGAAGAGGCTTTTTTTTTTTTTTTTTTTTTTTTTATAACTTTATTTAGAAATACATATAAAGATGTATAAATAGCGTCAATAATCTATATTTAAAAGAACTCTTTCATCGAGTAAAATGTTTTATTAATTAAAAATGTTCTTAATTTAATTTTGAATTTCAAATCATTTACAATTTTTATTTCATCTGGGATATTATTATGTATCCGTATCATAGCGTTACGGGCCCCCTTAAATGTTACAGAAGTAACAGTTTTGAGTAATTACCAACTATCCGAATCTTGCTTAAGTGTTCTTAAAGTTTTGTACAAGATTAAATATCTCGAAAACCATGGGGTCGTGCTTTGTTATTTTGATACATCATCATCACATAACCAGATTAATCACCGGTTAAAGTTTAACAGACGGTTTACTGGACATTCTGTATACCCAAATAAAACTTGTTTGTAACGGTAATATTAGAAAGTTAAATTTAAAATCAAAATTCGAGTAGTAACAGTAATAATTATTGATCTTACAATATTTATGTAATTAACCCTCTGTAATAACGACAATCCTTATGCCTAAACTTGATAAATTATAACAGAATTATATTTTCGGCAGACTTAAATCTTTTCATTCCTGTAGCTAATAAAATTTATAAGTTGTTAAAATATAATAATGTTGAATTAATAATTTTCAGTTAAAGCTGTCGAAAATATGAAAGTTAGACATCACACGTCTTGATATCTCAAAAAAGACTTGCAAATGCCACAAAGGAACAACTTGAAAAATGCAACTCTGTATTCGGTACCCTAAAAATCTTTATAGTTATGCTATCTTTAATTTTTGCATTTTGTAAATAATGAAACTCATTTTTGGCATTTTGAAATACATAGTAAAATTAAATAAAATATTTCACATTCAATTATACTAAAAAAGGGCAAACCGGGACAGTTTCAGGGGGCGCCAAAATCATAATATAATATGTTCGAAAATTGATAACAAATTATTTTTAAAAAAATTATTAAGCGCTTCTTATTCTCCCCTCTGGGTCACAAAAAATGCCACCCATTATATATTTTTAAGTTTTTTTTTTAAGTAATTTATCTCAAAGGCTGGAGAGAAAGGGCGCCACTGTCACGTTTCTGCCTCGGTTCGAAAAAATCGTTAATCTGGGGCTGAATGTGCTGAATTTTGGGTCAGACGGTCGTGGGTTAGAATCCCACCTCAGTTCATGGATATTTTGTGATGTCGTTTAGACCCAGCTTTAATATCCAGATATCTTATATGGTGGAGTCATCTTGGAGTAATATTCTCTTGTATATGAACATATTGTACAATCGGACATAAGCATGGATTTTGGAGGCATGGATGTAGGAAATAAGTATCTTAAAAAAAATTAAAGGGCTGTCAAATGTAACGCGGTCTCAGGTACCGACCAGGTCATGAGTTCGTTAAAAATGACAAAAATGAGTTTGATTGTTTCATTTGCTTCTTCGTTGATACATCAATGTGATAAAATCAAAAGCCTTTCCTCCCAAATTTAACGAAAATATATACTATTATAGTCTTATATCGTTGCAAAATGTGTATAAATTCTAAAATATGTGAATATTACACAGATTACACTCACTGCAAAAAATGTACATTTATATCTTTTATTTTTACCTGAATGTTGAGAACATTTTGGTGACCGCTGTTAGCTGTTGTTCAGTTAATAAAATAGTAATTATATCCAAAATAACTTTACTGATAATTCTGCTCAGAATTTTGAATTAAACAAATAAGAAAGGTAGGTAATTCTCATAATAAATTCGGTGCTTACAGTAAATCTTCACCAGAATTGACATAACTAACGCACTGGCAAGTGTTTCGTAACAATAATCGCACATTCTTGAGAAAAAAAACACGTAATTCACAGTATTTCACAATAAAGTCGCACAAATTTTCAAACCGGAGTAGTCAATACACAACACCCTTGTTGGAACATTAATTATTATAGTTTCGGAATTTAAGAATTTAATTAAAGAAAGTAATTAGCACACAGAACGATTTCCCTCCATTTAACATTTTAACCGAGCAATGTGAACACTGAACACTGAATTATCGAGGGAAAAAAATCACCAACGTAACAAAAACAATTTTTTTTTATATTTTTATAAATTGTAGTTGCATCATTTAATCATCGATAATAAACCACTAATTAGTTTAAAGATGTAAATTTTCAAATTGAAAGAAGTTGTTCCCTACAAAATCACGTTTAGTTTTTCATAACAATGGTCATGCATTCTTTAAAAGTTTAGTTGGTGCATCATTAAAAGTCACATTTTTAGAACACATTGAAGTATTGTCTTTAATAACTGTATGTCTATAGTTTCTGAATTCAGAAATTCGATTGAAGAAACCGCACATCACGCTTCACAATATCTAATTACAGACAGTGCAGCCCACAGCTTTACAGTAAACGACTTTTTAGACTTACTAAAACAGACTGAACAGTGAACACCTTAAAATAAATAAATTCACACCACAAATATTTTATTTCTGAATAATATTCTGTTAATCTATTTTCGACAACTAGTTAACGAAATCTAACAAGTTTGAACAACTTACTATTGTTTGAAAGCATAGACGTAAGAATATCTATGTTTGAAAGTCATTAACAAATTGCATAATCCCCTAGATTGTGCACACACTGAAATAATATGGCAGCGGTCCTTAACAGTTTTCAAAATTAGTATCATAACTTTTCAAGTTTTTAATTTTTTATTCTCGCCGATTTTACGATGAGTTGAAATGCTTACTCTTTGCAGTGAGTTTTCTCAAACTGTACCTACAAAATATGAAATAATATATAAATAAAAATGTAAATGTACCATATCCTTGTTATAAAATATTAAATAATTTGTTATTGACTTGCGTTAAGTGTGACGTTCAAATTGTTTTTTGAATAATTTTAAGCAGAAATGTATAAAAGCAAAAGTAGCCTAAAATTAAACACGCAAAATAGTGTTATAATAGAGGAATGAAATGTCGGCTCTAAATTTGTTAGAATAATTTATTATACCTAACTTCTATTTTTGTAGTTCATAAAATATTAAATAACATAACACCATCGATGTTCCCTTTTTAAAGATCACACGTCAAAACTGTTAAAAAACAAAAACTTTTGGAGCTCAATGTTCTTTGAACTAAAGATTATTTTATTAAAACTATATTTTATTTCTTAACTTCAAAGAAACGCTTATGCGCGTTGATATTTCTATATTCATGCTGCGCTATTATTTTGGGGTTTAAATTAGTGTTCAATAGTTTTGAACATCACGAAACCATTTCAGGAACTAGTTCAGGAAATCTTTTGAACTCAATAAAAAAGCCAACTTGATCAGATTTTGAATTTTTTCAGCACAATATTCATTCTGCAAATGTTTTAGTTAAAAAAAGTCTACGTTGAAAATTGTTATTATACTTATATTACAATGTTAATAATATAAATATTTCACTATAATTTCAGCCAAATATTTATGCCATCAGGCTATCTATTTATACTTATCAATAACTGTTAAATCTATATATATTTATATCTTAAAAAAAACTGTTAGAGGCATAAAGGTTTGGCGGTGAATCAAATGTAAATATAGTAATGGTGCTTTTATAACTTTTTGTAAACTTTACTTACTTTATGTAATTTTAAAAAGGAAACTTTAAGCAGAACCAAATAAAGTAAGCAGGTCTATTTTCAAACAGACAAACAATTGGTATCTAAATTCTAAAACATTAAAACAAAATGTCGGATGATATCAAGCTCAAGTAAAAATTAATTATAATTTTTTTTTAAATTGTTTTCTAGTATACGTAGAATCGAAATATAGTTAATTACGGCTCGTCTTGGGGCATCTAATTATGACAATAAAAACGAGTACAAAACTAAATTATATTTATGTTCGTTATCTCTTTTAGAATGTATATCAAAGTATTATCTGAGGAATCCTTTTTTTTTATAAAAAAGTTATAGAAGTACACGAAGGAGACAATGTATCAGGACAATAAAAAAAATAAATATATCTTCGTCTTATGGTATGGCTCTACAGTCCTATACTTTTAGCTGTACTTTGTGATAACATGGGCACATCATTTTGACCCTTATATTTCAGTTTTCATATCTAAAAACTAAAAAAAAAACAATTTTATCATGAATCGTAATTAAAGAAATGAATGTTTTGTATAAGTACATCTTTTACATTATCAAATAATTATTAAAAATCATTTAATGTAATATTTAAAAAAGAAATGTATCCAACTAGTGAATAAACAAATGAAATGCACAGATTTTGTTAAGTATCATTTCACTATTATCGTATTTAGCTTGCAAAACCTGCCCTGGGGCAGGGCAGTCGAATAGTTACGAAACTTATTGACAGTTCTAGGCTATCTTCGGTTTTCTTTTCAACCAATGTCGACTGTATTTTTTGATCTGCTCCGGGGCAGGTTTTGCAAGCCGAATACGATAAATGTAGATCGTATGGTATCAGTGCTATCGTTTTGAATTAAATTTTTTTGCTGGAGCCAGTTCAGGAGCTACTGAATGACAGACGTCGGTACCGCAGGGAGGATACACTGCGCGGGATAGAGGACGTTTTAGTGGGTTTGGGGCTTGCCTGAGTCCCACACTATCAGTACCCAGGTCTACTTCCTGGAATGAGCGTAAATGCATTTCCTCCTCGGCAAAAAAAAAGTTCCTATGCTACCCTAGCATTGAATCTCGATTCATGCATTAAAGACAGCACACACTTGTTAAGCATAAATTTGCACGACCAGAATAGCACAAGCTTGTAGCCTGCGCTATGTCGAACACTATATCAGCACAAACCAGCAAATTTTAGTAGTTTTATCTACGCAAATTAATTAATGAAAACGACCATCACTAGCACATTCGACCGGCCCAGCACAGCGTTGCTGGTCTAAAGTGAGCTACTCCGTAAAATAACATAGATACTTTCACGAACACACTATTCTGCTGTCTGATGATTTAAAAAAATATGAATTCTAAAAAACATTTTTTATTATACTTTTAGAGTCAGAAAACGAAAAAACGGAGTACTTTCAATTTTTAAAGATTAATAGCTAAAATTATCAGCTTTACAAAAAAAATGTTTTTTAAACATTTCTTGTTAAAAAATATTAAAAAACTTGTTTGATTAAAAATTTGTCTTTTTTATTGTCATAAACAGTAGACCAGGTTACCGCCTTGTAACATAGGTTTTCATAATCAGTACGGTCTCCTGAACTGATTCCAGCAAAAAAGTTCAATCCGAATTTAATTCGAAACGACAGCACCAATACCACCTGTTCTAGTGACTCCCGACCATATTTTCATATCCTTCAGTCAGCTATCTGAACGCCAGTTCAGTATCTGACAATGCTCTTGACTTTTTACATGCTAAAATGAAATACTACATTGATTCAAAATAAAATACTTTTTATTACAAAAAAACTGAATTACAAGAAGAAATAGCTTTATTGATTAATACACTAAAAATTTTAATCATAGAAATAAAAACTGTGCACAAATTATTTTAATGACAAACAGTTTTCAATTACATAGAATTTATTTTATTTAAACGATGTGAGAATTCTTTGCATTTGGAATGGTAATCCACCCCAACTCTGGTTTGCGATTTATTACATTACAATTATTTAATGGCCATACCTGCAACAAAACAAAAAAAAACAAGTTAGAAGAAGAAAAATGTCAATAGAATGTAATTAACATCTATTAAATATAAATTACAAACCAAAAGTCGATTAACAAAAGAATTTTTGGAACAATTGTTTCACGTGTACACCGATTATAAAGACACAAACCTACAGGCTATTCACAATTGCAGTGCACCAGAAAACACCAAAATTGACGAAAAATTAGCTCTGTAATGTCACAGAATGTATTTTGGTGACTTCTGGTGCACTACAGTCTTGAAAATATGTTTTTAAAAGTACGCGTTCAACAGAAGTTGTTTAAATCGGAGCCGAAAACCAGCTGATAATAATTAGAGCTGAGATATAACAGAAATTTGCTGTGTACACGTATAACAATGAGATCTCGGCACAGTTTAACCAGCTAAAAAAGCAGACACGCTGAGCAACTTCTTAGCACGCAAAGCTGTCAGTTCTGACCATCGTGTAGTAAAATTAGCCCAAGTCAACTGTGCTGAAGGTCTTAGAAATTGATTGACCAAAATCAAAGTGCCGACAAACAAGTGAATGTGCTGGTACTTCTATATACTGTGATCTCGCTTTTGACTGATAATTTATGAACTGTAAGTGAATTTTCAACATACTTTTGGAACTCCCATTCTCTGTTATCTAGTGGACATACTTGTCTAGTCTTCAGCCATCGTGAAATGCAGTGAAAGTGAAAGGCATGCTGAAAGCAACCAAAAATAAATATAAATTGTCACAAATAGGGCAGGCGACTACTGTATCGAAAAACGATATTTGAGTCACTGAAAACCAGAATGGTCTAAGTCAAAAATCGGGTATTGATACTATTATTGGCAAAACATTTCCTCGGGCGTTATCTATCTGTACTATAAATTTTAAAAATGAATATGTTAATCGTATCTAAAGGTATGTACCCCGAAAACATTTCAATGTTTTATAATCAGATTTAACAATATTACTTAAGATTTATGTCATAATATAAAGAAATTTAATTTTATGACTTAGACCATTCCGGTTTTCAATGGCTCATTTTACCTAGCCAGCCCTAATCATAAAGAACAAAATATGAACAAGCATTGTGTAACTGTAACGTATAATGTGAAAAACAAATGCTGTTGATGTTGATATTTCATTCTCTTAATACTTAAAAAATTATTAAAACAAACTCAATACATCAAGTTTACGTAATTTTTTGTACCATTCTCTATACAATAGCTGCTTTACATGAATGTAAGTGATCCATTACGCACTAGTGTGGTAAAATTAAACAAAACTGGCGGCCATAGCAAATCATTGTTTTTTTTTCTCTTTTTATAACCTACTATTAGAACCGACGTTTGTTCAAAAGTGAACTGTCAAAAAATTTGTAAATGAAGTGAAAAGCAGCTATTTTATAGAAGGTATGTGCAAAAAATGCCATATATATTTTATACATAATGGTATTATAGCTCGTGTGACACAACTCGCCGTAATGTAACCCATTACTACAATAGATATACCTACTATTACGATACCCCCAAATCAAATGAGAAAAAATAGATGAAAGTGCGAATCAATCTAATTTACGTTGCTTTTTTTTAAGAATCTAACATAGTTAAAAACAGTGCAATATGTAGCACAGCCGTTTGATGAAGAAACATTTTTAGACTCTCTCTCGTGTGCAACAAAAATTATTCAACTCAACTCGTTCCAGTAAAATAATACAAACGTGCATTTTAAAACAAAAACGATTTACAGCGCATTCATGGTAGTTTCCTAGTAGCCTGTAACACCATAGTAATAATAAAATAAGCTCTTTATCCATCATACCTCCCCCGCTATATAAATTTTTTTTTTAAACATTACGTGATGTCAGGGCCGCGACTCTGCACGCGTTTGAGATGAAACACGGCAGCAACAACAGTAGTAGAGCCTTCGGCTGCACCTGACACCTTCTAGTGGCGAGTTACAACAAAGTGGATAGCATAAAAACCTTCTCCATGAAAAAATACACATATTGTGTGTCAACTTCCATGGTGACAGACCAAACGGTGTCGAAGTCCATATATCTCAAACAGACAAGCATCCGTTTGTATGCAGTCGAACCTGGATAAGAAGGAACCGCGATCTTTTTTTCGCTTATGGAGGTTTTTCACTAAGCTGAGTTTCTAGCTTATAGAGGTATTAGGGGTGGCCTTTCTCACTTATAGAGGTCTATAAAAATACGGCTAATATGTAATGATAAATTTTAAGTTTACCACTTAAAGACAACAATTTAATTTTTCGTTTTAACGTTATGATTATGTGCCAAACCTTTCTTCGCAATTGATACTTATTAACTGTAGTACATCCGACAAATAAGTCAGTACACACGCCCATTTGGCCATTCGAATAGAATACGAAAAACAAAACCAACGAAACAAAAACAATGTTAATTAGTTCAGCTATTTATGACTCATTCTTTAATTTCGTGGAACTATTAATACGCTCGACTATCACTTATAGAGGTACAGGCAAGTATGTAGTCTCAGTTATAGAGGTCCATGAGTGAAAAACGTCTTTCTTTTATAGAGATTTCTGTTTCTCACTTATAGAGGTTTTAGAGGGTTTGACTGTATATACAATATATAGATTAGGCCCAAAAACGCGGTATTAGCTACTAGGCAAGTACCTAGAATGTGTCGGAAATCGGTCATTGATAGAATTATTACAATCGGATGTTATGATTCTGAGAAGTTAAATTCAAATAAAAAAATATATTCTTACATTGCACACACCCCAAGCGACGGTACACTCCTCACTGGTTGCGGAAGCCTGATTGGCCTGACATTCGATGCATAAGTCCATTATATGATTACGACAAATAGCACAGTTGTCTACGACGATATCTGTTAAAAATTCAATTATTTAACATCGACTGATTAAGTTAGTTGTCATGGTACAATATTGTCAAAAAGTTATAGATTATACGCGCCACAAAAGTATACTAGCTTGTAGCTAAGTGATCCATAATTTGTACGCAAGACTGTACCCGTGGAAACGTAACCCATACAGTATTCATATACATGTATACTTTTCTATAAATTGTTGAACTTTAAACCGTTATTTATAAATAATTAGACGGCCAAAAAAATTTCTTATTTTTTTTAAACTCATAACAAATGCATTGAAAGATTGGAAAGTTTCTGACAGTTAGTTCTTTTTTTATAAATAAGAAACTGGTTCAGAACTACAGAGATTGTATACAATCAATGTTAATTGTCCAATTTGTAACTGAATTTATCTCGGATTACAAACGGTCGATCGACTTCAAATTTTCAGGGTAGTTGTATTATCATGTCCTTAAAAAGTATACAAAAATTAAGAATTTTCTGACGGTATGCCTTAACCACGACGACTACCTTAAATAAACAATACGTTTTATAGTTCAAAGCAATCGGCAATCTTGAAAAATATGCACATTTTAAATGCATTTGCAATTAGAACATTTATGAAATCACACCAGGTGTGCTTTGTTGGTTAAAGTCCTTGATTTCAGACAATTTGAACTGAACATTAGAACAAAATCAGAATTGCTAGGTGTAGTTATAATTCAGTTTTACAACGGCTTTGTTACTAAAATCAGTGCAGAGCGTGTACTCTGTGCTGTTGCCAAAATATCGCGTTTCGAATTCGAGAATTTATCCATTAACCAAGCAGTTCTAACAGTTCGATGAGTTCTGCACTAACACACATGTTAGAAACTCTCAAGTTGAGAACTGTACCAACAAGTAGAACTGCTGTAAATGATAAACACTTAACCTAAAAATTACTTTTTCAAAAATAATTTAACGTATAACTTAATTATCAAAGAGGTTTAAGTACAGAAATAACTTTTAACTTACCCCAAGCCCATAACGCAACCGCATTCCACTGAAAATAAAATAAAAATCAATATTAATTATCCTTGCAATAATATAACTTCCATTTTGACGATCTTTTAATAATTGGTACATTATTTTATTTTTTCCAAATTAATAATTATTTAAATTACGTACTTTTTTCACTTCAAAACGTTTTTTCTCGCCTTTAGAACCAGAAGGAGGCAATTCAACATCTTCATCGTCGACTTCCATTGCTGCAGATGCCATAGCGCGGTGACGTTCTTCTTTATGGTGGTGATCAGCACTTTTTTGTGGTTCTGTCGGTCGTGCTGAGCTTTGTTCTAACGAAGTATTCGTTCTCGTACGTGAACGTGTTCGATGACTGGGGCCTGGTTCCTATTCAAAAATCATAGAGCTGCTCAAAAATCCCACTATATACTTTGAAATAATCAAATCCAGAAAGGGCTAAGGCCTACCAAAATATGACAATGAGTTTTGATTCATTTGAATGATACGTCAAAAAATAAATAAAAAATGTCAAATCCAAACACACATCTATGGTTTCTATGGGCAGGGACGTAGTCAGAACTTTTGACATCATAAATGACAAAAAATACATGAATGCCCGTCATAACAAGTATTTTATTATAATAGCTTGACTAATAAATAAATGATTAATTTAGTATTAATGGTGAAAATAAAATCTGAAAATTCGTCGTACTTTAAAGTCGATTACTCTATTTGAAAATTAAACGCTATGTATTAACGGGAAATCTGCCATTGTAGTTTGTTCTATTTACATAATTTTTAGTCGATTATGTAATTAATTACTTAATTAAGAAATTGTAATTTTGATATCTGGCCAAAATATGACTATTGAAAAATCCAGGTGGAATTCCATTTTGAAAATCCCGAAGATTTTTTCGACCGGATTTCTAGATTCAAGCAAACTATCATTAAATCTCCATGGATTAATGGATCTTTTTTCATAAATCAGATCCTATAATTTGCTAGATTCTCATGAATTCTTGTCGGAAATTTTGAACGTGAAAATCCTGGTATTTGTCAATGAATCATAACGGTTTCCCCTAATTTTTTATAACAATTCCCAATCAAAATTCCGTCTAGATAGTTTCAGTAATTATATTAAGCGCCGTTCTATATACCTACATTTTCAGAAATTTTCTAGTTGACCGAAGCAAAAAGTAAAACAAATTGTTATTTAATGAACACCTAACGAAAAATGCACGACTTTTCAAATACATACTTGCCCATCATTCACTGGCGGATACGGATACCGTCTCGTTCTTTTCCTTAGTTTATCGGGCATTTTTAAAAACGAAAATTGTGCACAATTAGTCAAATTTAAAACACTGAATGAAATTATTTTAAAAATAAATTGATCATTTTCAACTGTATTATTAAACAGGTCTTTTAAGGGCACAACATGTTATGCAACATGGGTACAAAGTAAAAGAGAAATGTTTTTTGGGAAAAAATTACAAAACTGTGTGGTAATAAGTATCAACCTTATATTAGTCAAATTATAATCATATTGGCGACACAATACTTAGTGGAATCAGATTTGAGTACGGAAGATACCTGATTCAGTACGGAATGCCAATCTGTCACAATTAAGATTCCCAATTCTTTCTGACGAATGTTGAAATATGGTACGCATGTAGTTTCATGTCATCATATATTCAATAAAAAAAATATCCGAGTGTAAAACCAAACATGACTTTCATGATTCAAAATCATTTTTACGATGAAATATTCAAGTAGTATATTGGACACAATTCTTCAATCCTATCACCATATCCTTCCATTTCTTTACGGAGCATGAAAGTAAGAAGCAAAGAACAGAAGAATTGAAACATAGATAGCTAACAATTGTTACAACAATTAAGATTTCATTTGTAAATAAAACTCAGCTGATTACATAATTTTTTATTGTTATTGAAACAAAATTTTTGTGAGAAAAAAACATTACATGGATACACTGTTAAAAAACCTGTAATATATTCTAGGAACTTACAGATACTGGAATTTTTTAATCATAACCAAATACACCTAGGTTACAGAAAATAAACCAAAAAAAAATGGAAAATATATAATGAAAAATAAAATAATATGCATCGACGCAAATTTTTTTATACCTGAAATCAATAACTTGTATATTTTATTTTACATTTTATTTACAGGGCGTTAAAATGTAGATCACAAACGGCAAACTTTTATCAGCAAGAATGCTCTAAATTCAGTTGATTATAATTAATTATGTACAATTCAATTAACAATTATTTTCTAACCACAATTAATTTTCATTAACACTTCTTCAAATGCATTATTATATTAAAAAATAATTATAATAGTCTTGATAATTCAAACACCGAAGACTTTCGAAATTGGCTTTTTTCCTTTTGTTTTATTTACACAATAACTAGCATTTGTTTTAAATATGTATGAAACAAAGCCAATCAAGTTGTTACAGATTACAGAACTCTCCCTTGTTTTGTGTACACAAATTAAGCTGAAAATAATGTGATATAAAACTAAATACAATAAGTTAAAAAATCTTATTTTACTTCAATGAATATTACGAAGACAACTCTAGATTAATGCAAACAGTACTCGTATATAGTAACAATAGTTTAATTAAATTATCATTAACTATAACGTATTTACTTAAAGGAAATACGTAATACATATTAACATGTCGCAAATTAATTGAAATATTTGTATTTGTGGATTTTGGTTTAGTATTTCGTTCGTAGGATTATAATAAAATAAACTGTGATGAAATTCAGTCAGAAATTTGTATTTATAACATTTTTATGAATAAATTCTACAGACTATAATTTTCACTGACACGTAAAAAACATTTTTCTGCATCAATTTCAGATGCAATAATTATTTTTATACAATATTTTTATAATACTGAACATACAATTTCATGAGTAATTTTTTCATATTATCTAACAATTCATTTTAAAATGATATCATTTATTTTATACTAAAAATGTTTGAATCATCAAAACCGTGAATTACATCTTAATAAATTAAATCTGTGCCCTGGTTTGCTGGGAAATACTTAAAAATTTAATATCGATAAAACTTCAGTTCTATTTTTATATTACAGCATTGTCATTGAATGTCGAATATAGGATAAATTGGTATTGCTTTTTCTAAGCAAACTTTAAAACATGCATCGGTCACTGGCAGTGTTGAAAACACATATTTTTTTAGAGAACTGAAATTCCACTGATAAAATGGTGGCTTGTGCAATTTGTAAAGAAATACAGGAAAAATGCTATAATTTCCTTTTTTACTTATATTAAACAGATAAAATATAATTTTCAAACATATAATGACTGAAGAATATTACTAATATAACCAATTTACAAAATCACAGTTGAAATTAACACTGTACAAAATAATTCAACTTCCTGGAATTATGTCAAATATGTCACCACAAAACATTGCACCATTAAAAACGTTTCACGAGAAGCATATAAATAATGATTTAAATTTGGTATATTACAGAAATTAGTTAAAGAGAGGGTGATGTTAATAAAAAATGGTGGAGAGACGTTTAGTTCAAATTTATTTGTACATTAAAATCTGTTGAAAAACATTATGGATTAACGTGAAGTATCACAGTTGATTCTCTTAACAAACTGTTACGGAATTATTAATTTACATCAAGCTGGGAGTATAATACAATTTAACTAGAATTTTCTTTACGAATTGAACAAGCTACACAATTTGTTTCAAATCTACTTACACAAAACAAACGATTATTTCTGTAGTTTGGCGTTTGTTTTGTGCAAGTTTAAAACAAGAACCTAACATTCAATACTATATAAAGTAAAAATAATTAATTAATGAACACCTTCATAAACATTCGCACAAAAAAAAATACAATGAAATAATAAATAAATTATGTTTCTTACAATAGAAATGGATTTTGATGTTACAATAAAATATAAAATCGATCGATACAACAATGCGATACAATGACTTACAATAATGAAAACGATACAAACTTTTTTTTTCTTTTAATTATTATTATTTTACGATATCTACGGGAGGGGGCAGTGCACGTGTCAAGTTCACTCAACCCGATAATTTATATTAAATCTGTACAATTGTTACACCGTTCAACTTTTAGCTAATCGATAACTGAAAAACAAAGCAATTCACATTATTACAATATGTATATTGAAAGCTCTCATGGTGCATCAGAGATTTCATATCAAAGAATAGAGAAGCGTAGTTTTCCTAGTAAATGTGTTAGTCAGTTGGCACTAGTGGACGGGATGTCAATAGTATGCGTTTCGTTCCCGAATATTAAACGCAGTCTTTTCATCGGAGGCCTAGGAACGACCTGATCGAAGATAGGATCTTTCTTAAAACGTTTTTCACGTTTCCTGTCTTTCGACTTGTGGCGTTTTTTGTGATGAGACGTGCGCTGATGATGTTCTATTCCGGCGTCCACACCTTCCACACGCAAAACTTCATATTCTGGTTCGTAGCTATCCGCCTCGCTCAAGCTGTTACCGGATTCGATTACTTCGTCTAACATCGGACTGCGTTTCATTCTAAGAGTCAATTTAACACCGGCGGCTCTGCGTTCGGGCGTACGAGGTTCGGGTACTGCCAAATCGGCGACGAGTCTTTCTTCGACACAATTATTACTAACACAAGAATCGGCTATCTCTAATTTATTATCGATGCAATTTAATTCGGGTACTTTATTTTCCCATGAAGAGCTACTGTCCGTTTTTTGTTTTATTAAGTCTATATTATCCTTAGGTTTCGACAGTTTTCGCATTAATTGTAACGAATTTTTACACTCGTCCGTGTCGTTGAATTCATAGATGTCTTTAGACTCGTCTATGCTTACTTCAGACGAAGTAGTACTGTTGCTTCTAGTTACCGGGCCACAATTAACGACGCGCGTCGCGTCGCGATTGCTTTTCGATCGAGGCGCGAGATCCGGGCGCTGTGCAAACTGTCCGTTGACTTTTCTGTCGGGAAGAGGTTTGGTTTTCGTAGCGAGCGTTTTAAAACTGGAAGTCAAGTCCTGTTCGAAATTATCTTCTTTAGATTCACTATTATCATTATCACATTGAGGCATTAAAGAATTATTTATACTACTGACAGAAAGATTCTTATGAACCATTTCTTCTACTTTTAAGTCCAAACGCGGCATTTTTTCACAGTCATTAATTACGTCTGCTAACTGATTACATAAAGTTGCATCGTTCGAGGCTGCGACCTCGTTATTTTCTTTTAATTTAGTTTGCTCTGCGAGCCGTTTGTGATTACGCAATGTTATACCTGAGTTTACATCTGTGGAATGCAAAGTAATATGTCCACTCTCGTGACTCCCGTTAAATACGACATCTTTCTGTGTGGCGTCGCAAACCGGATCGAGTTCGCTTATACAACTGCTCGAATTACTCTGACATTCGTCTAGCATGTTCGGTCTTCCTTGCGACGATCGTCTCGAACTCAGATCTAAATTAGCCTGTCTTGCGTTTCTACGCTGAAGACGGGAAGCACGCGAGCTAACCGAATTTTCAATCGGACTGCCTAATTTACGCCTTCTTCTATCGCGTAATTTTTCCGTGTTACCAGAAGATACCGAATTTGTTCTCGAGTTAGCCGCCGAAGTCATCCTTTCCTTTCGTGATATTTCGTCACCGATATCGGAAAACTTGCAGCCTTGCGCTATAAGTAATTCAGCATCATATTTTGTCAAGCCTTTTTGTCTCAGTTCTTTCATACTTAGTGGAGCTATTATTTTATCATTAACGTGTCCGTTATTCGCGTGCCCTAAGCCGGTTTTGTCGTGAGTTTGAGATTTTTGTGAATTTTCTTTACTTTTAGTTCGATTTATTCTATTTTCAGTTTCTCTAAGACGATAGCCTTTGCTCAATTCTTCGTTTTGTTCCTTTTCTTTCGCGAATGCGCCCGTACTTCGTCTTTCGCATGTTTCGCATTCACAATAACAATTATTATCTCCAAAAAAATCTTCCCCGTAAAAACACGTTATTTCCTCTCCTATTTCTATATCCCTCAGAACTTTTACACAAGCAGTATCGCGTCCAGTTGCTACAAATTTACAATTTGCACGGCAGTCATGATTAATGAAAGCTGCTGGCCCTAGCCACAGTTGAGCACAATTTTTTCTACAGCTGTACATCACAGAAAAATCATTCTTGCCAGGATGTAATAACATTGCCTCTTCTTCCTCGGTCAATTCCGCGATACATCCCACTAAACATTCGATCTTATCGTTTTTATACCATTTTTTAGTTGCGGAAATTTTTGCCCCCTTTTGACCTTCTAAAGAATACCGGTAACAAGCTTCAATTACAAATCCAGAATCACGATCAAAAACGCGTAAATACTTATAAATCTGTAAAAAAATATACGTTTTGTGAGTACTAAAAAAAAACTGAAGGTCAAATCAGAACTGCGAAAACACGTTTTTGTGTTTGAATAATATAATATCTAGATAGAAAAGGCCAGCGTCCCGAGAATTTTTTATCACTAATCACTATGTAGTATGTATCTCAATTGAAAATTTATATCTGAAATCGTTTTCAATGAGAACTAGAAAAACAATGTTTCAAAACTTGAACAATGGAACAGAAACAAAACACTAACAATTTCTATCACTTGCAAATTGTGAACCTGATTATTTTTTAATAATTAATGAATTAAACATACATTAATTGTTGAAAGGAATGTTTGTTGAAAAACTAGAAACAAAGGAATGTTCTGATTATTTGTGACATTGATTCTTGTATTTTTGTATTGAACAATTCATATTTAAAAACAAAAACTTCATAAACTGACATAGTCACATAGCAAACTAACAAGACGTCATGTCTGAAACTTTATTCTAGTGTAGGTACTAACCGCCTTCTCAAATTTGCATTAATTTAGAAAGTAAATCTAATTCACAATATAGAAATCCAATGCAGCAATTAGTTTAAAAAATTTTGAAATGTATAACAAGAGAAACTTGGAAAAACTTACACACAAAAAAAAACACATTTTTGCTAACTGAAGTAGAGCATGCAAATATAACAAAGTTCATTTATAACACGGACTTACATGTTCTTCTAATCTCTTCTGCTGTAGTTTAGATCTGACATGAGCACTGCTGCGGGGCATCCAATCGCCCCTTGATATGCGGTTGTATGCCTTTTCATAATTCTGCGTTCTAATAAACTCAGTGATAATACTTTTCAAATCATTAATATTTCCTTTAGGTGGTCTATATCTGATGTTCATTTTGTGTGTGGCGAAGCCCAAATGTGGATCTAATATTAAAGATGTAGCTAAATCATCATTCTCTGACAGCTCACGGGGTGACATTCCTGTAGCCTGCATCTTATGAGGGGCAGTGCGGGTAGCCAAATCCACAACCATTATGTTTTACTTTAACTGAAAAACGGAAATAACTTTATAATAACCACATTTATTAACTGTCAAAAATATAAGCTTAGTAAATTAGCTTTCAAGGTCAATGCCACGAAAAGGTTATCAACATTACTTTTTAATAATTATCAAGCTTACTTTTTCACATAGACGTTAACGTAATCGGCTAATTTATTTTAATCGACAAATTTGCATGCTGTAAGGTACATTGTACTGTTATTATCAAAGAACAGTGAAACTGTGTCATGTAAAAAATCATGTCTGAATGAAATGGCTACGTCCCTTATCGGGTCTAGTGGTACACGTCAAATGAAAACATTATATCGACTAGCTAACAGAACTAAACAGATTAACATATTTCAACAGAAAAACATATAGGGAATTCAATAATTACCACTATGACACCGATCCAAAGGTAGAAAAAGCACATAATCCAAAAATGTGTGTACTTCACGGAGTACATAGACGCTTACAATCAATCATGGCAGTTAACAAGCCCTAAAAAGTCTGGCTATGAAAGGGCATTATACTAGTTTCTAGAATGTTCTTTTGGGTTCTAAAAGCTCTGTTTTTTTCTACCGTGCCTTTATTTATGATTTAATAAAAAAAACAGTAAAGATTATATCGCTATCATAAGTACATTAGCTGATATTTTAGCCGTTTTATTTTCTGATAAGAATTGACATTCAGAGTAAGAAGCAAGTAAAGACAGATGCTATCTCCCTGGTTATTGTGAAATATATAACGTATGTCGTTTCTTTGCCGTTGTTTTTCTCGACGGTCTTCTTCATGTTTATTCGATGAGTGTTGGGTGTTCGTGTTTTTTAAACAGCTGACATGTACACGTAAACCAGACGTAAACGCCGGCGTGTAGTATTTTTTAGCAATATAATATTTTGATAAAAATTTTCAATAATTTTGTGAGAAAATTAACAAACTAATGATAAATATAAAATCAGAATGAATTATTTTACTATCGCAGCGTTCCTTGTACTAAGTGTTTCGTTTTTATACGTCGACGGACAGACCAGAAATAAAAATGTATGTTCTTTTCTGCATATTAAAAATTAGGGCAATTTTAATAACTTATTATAATATATTTTGGAGCCCGGAAGCCTAACTGGAATAGGAAAAAATTTCCATTTTTTTTTCAGTAATAGAAAACCATAATTAGACACTACAAAATTCCTGTATATTTTTCCTTCTATGTACCTTAAGGAAATGAAAGTATAATACATTTTCCCGATGCATTTCCCACGTATGATTCTGTAATCTATTTTTTGTAGGGACTTACGATGGCTGAACGCGTTCAACAATTAACAGATATGAACATCAAAAGAACTGTTCTTCGATTTAACGGGAATAAATTTCGTGACTTCGTTAAAACAGTCCCGAGGAACTATTCTGTCGTAATTATGTTCACGGCATTAGCACCTGCAAGACAGTGTATAATATGTCGTCACGCCCATGATGAATTTACTATCGTAGCTAATTCATTCAGATATTCGCAGATCTATTCCAATAAACTGTTTTTCGCCATGGTTGATTTTGATGAAGGATCAGACGTTTTCCAAATGGTACAATTTATTAGCTTTATTCCTTTCAGTAACTATTGATTAAACGATTTATCAATCAAAATATCTGTTTTAGTTACGATTAAATACGGCACCGGTTTTTATCCACTTTCCTCCGAAAGGAAAACCAAAAAATCTGGATACCATGGATATACAACGAGTAGGTTTATCGGCCGAAGCAATAGCTAAATGGATCGGGGAACGTACAGACGTCCAAGTAAGTAGGAATGAATTAGACTTTCTTCGTAGAAATATAAATATTTATATTTACGAAAAGTTCAGCTCTTTATTCTTAATATAACAAATAATTTGGAGGATGAATTTTTGGTGCGGGTAAATTAGTCCGTTAAATAATAAATATTGAACTAATTTACCCGCTCCAAAAATTAATCCTCTGAATTATTTGTTATGTAAATATTTATATTAGAAAATGTTCATACATTTATAGTTCGTAAGACTAAATTAATAAACTGTAGAATAACTATCGTTTGCTATAATTGTTAAGAAACATCCATTGTTACAATGCTATATCAGAAAAATTTTATTTTCAAACAACTGTCACCGTCGAGACTCAAACCCGAATCTTTCCACTTTCGCGACGGAATGAGTTATCAGTTACTCTATGGTGCCATATCTCAACAGTTAATCTTTCATAATAAAGCAATTTGCAACACTAAATTCACATCATGCGAGAGCTAATTTTAGGATTAATGAATGGAAATAATTTCATCTTTAGTTCATTCATAACTCTCACTATTGTGAAGGTTCGTGTCTAGCGTTACTAAAGCTAAAATTAGCTCTCGCATGATGTGAATTTAGTGTTGCAATTTGCTTTATTATAAAAGATTAACTGTTGAGATATGACCCTGTTGAGTAACTGATAACTCATTCCGCCGCGAAAGTGGAGAGATTCGGCTTTGAATCCCGACGGTGACAACTGCTTGAAAATAAAATGTTTCTAATATAGCATTGTAATTTGTAACAATGGATACGAAAAAAAAAAAATATATATATACCCACAAAACACCAAACCGTATCGAAAACTCTCGACGTACGTTTCGCCAACCAAGTTGATGATGCCAACTTGGTTGGCGAAACGTACGTCGAGAGTTTTCGATACGGTTTGGTGTTTTGTGGGTATATATATATTTTTTTTTTTTTTTCGTATTTTCACACCAAAGGTTCCATCACTCTTCTTGTAACAATGGATGTTTCTAAATAATTATAGCAAATGATAGATATTATACTGCTTATGAATATTCATCTATTTAAATCTTTTTTTAAAGATCCGTGTATTCCGTCCACCTAATTATTCTGGAACCGTTGCTTTAGTGATGCTATTTGCAATGATTGGAGGTTTCTTATATTTACGTCGCAATAATCTCGATTTTCTGTACAATAAAAATTGTTGGGCAACTGCAGCCGTTATCTTCTGTCTGACGATGGTATCAGGACAAATGTGGAACCATATTCGTGGTCCTCCGTTTGTACACAAAACATCGAATGGAGGTGTCGCTTATATTCATGGTTCATCACAAGGACAATTCGTATTAGAAACTTACATAGTTATGGTGCTCAGTATCCTTTTTGAAACTACTAGTTTTTTTTATGAAAAACTCATCAGATAAAAAAAATTAAAATAGAATGGGGTGGTCTCTTGGTCCAAAAGTACCCCATTCTGAAAGAGTTTTTGTGCTTCCCCTTTTTACTGGTTCTAGTCAGCAAATAATCTGGATCTTCTGATGAGCTCCAGAAGAGTGGTTACTAGATTGTCCTGTGGAACTATTCCATCCTCATTAATGTAGCCAAAGATGGTTGTCCTGTAGGTTAGAGCCTCACATTCGAACACGATATGGGCGGCTGTTTCATCCTCCGCAAAATCTACATATTTAGTGTTGGTTCCAACTCATCAGATAATTGAGATCATAATAATGCTTATTCATATGGCATTACCATGATTAATTTATTACCAACCTCCAGTTCTTAGACTCTGCGCTAAGAACTAGTTAATGGAATTAGCTAATAAAAATAATACTTCTATACGAATTGGTACTAGGTACAGATAATTCTGGCAATTGATAATCGTAAAACAAAAAAACCCGGGTCGCAGTGCCAAAACCCTGCCGACAATATAGTGTATTTGCTTATACAGGCAGTGTGGCTCTATTATGCGAACTTAAATTGGTTTTTGGGCAAAATAAAAAATTTGACTCCTTAATACACCCCATAAATAACATTTTTTTCTTAATTGCAATAATATTATCAATCGAACCTCTATACTAAATTATATACAACTTTCAGCAAATAATTCCCTATCTGCAAACTAGTGTTTTCATAAAATTTGTAAGTCCGGTCCTGTCAGGCCGATTTTATTAAAATTTTAGGGACACTTTTTAATTGCTACTAAAGGGTTAAATGTCAATTTTGAAACGATTCTGAGAATTTTTTCGGTATTTTGGGGCTAAAAACCGTTTTTCAACCCCTAAAAACTACCCTTAAAATGGCCCGATTACGCCCATTTTAAATAGGCTTCTTGCGGTGATTGATTTCAACACGTGGGCCAAATTTCGTTAAAATCAATTAACTCTTTCGAAAGTTATTGCCCGCACACATATATATATATATATACGCTTATATATATATATATAGGTATATATATATATATATATATATATATATATATATATAAACATTTTTAAAAATGGTGCCAAAGTGTTTAGGAGGTTATGAAACGTCGAGAAATTTTGGTCCGACCCCTAGGTCCCGCCATCCGACCGACGCCAATAGTGTATGTTGCCATATGGCAAATACACTAAAAATACAAAATCATAGAATGGTTATTACAGCATGTAAAAATTAATATATATTGTCCGCGAAGATCTGATTTTACACCTAAACTTATTCTTTGTGATATGCAGTGTTGCTAACTTTCTAAAAGATCTCTGAAAAAGGTCACATTTATTCCTTTTTCTGTACAGAAAAATCCTTGCAGATTGGTAGATATTTTTTACATACTCGATTTAATCTTTTTTGTTTTTGTATTGTTTTCCTTAACTGTTTGATAGATGGGGCAATTGTATTAGGTATGATTTTGATGACTGAAGCAGCACAGCGCAAATCAGATGTCCGCAAGAGACGTATTTTTGCAATTGTTGGACTTGTTCTAGTCACTGTTTTCTTTTCGCTTATGTTATCGGTGTTTAGATCAAAGGCACAAGGATATCCTTACAGGTAATTCATTGTTATGTAGCGTCTGTAAAAGATTAAACCCTCACCGAGAAAATTTACTCCAAGATACTGTCGGGTTTGATCAGTGGTGTAGCTACATAATCAAGAGCCCCGATGCAAAAATGAAATTGGGGCGGTATCTAAATTGGTTAGGATTTATCGACACAGCACTGATCACGCAGAGCCCTATTTTCCATACTAAATGAAAAGTATTAATAGTAGAGATGAAGTTCTGGGAGTAGACATTTTTTTCGTAAAGTTTTCTGCTCTTCAGGAATCTTTTTTTTTTAATTTCATTTGCATGAACAGTTTTCGAGATAATAGACCCACTTTTTTGGGATTCTTTAATTGTTAATAACTTTTGCGGGATTGAAACTTTTGCACATTTTTCTAGAGCTGCTTACGAATCCAATGAATTATAACGCGTATTTTAACTCGCAGTAGCAAAAATTAACACGTTTTTCAACTTGTGAACCAAACTACAGGGACCAAAATTCTTTATTCGATTAGGATCTTTAAAACGTTTTCGAACGTCGATAAGGCGCCTGAGAGGCCCACTGAGCTCAGGGGCCTCGATGGACTACCCCGCCTAGCCCTCCAATAGCTACGCCACTGCGCTTGATCTGTTATGTGGTCTCATGTTTAGAAAAAAACAACAATTTAATGTTTATTTTTTTGTTTACAGCTTTTTATTTAAATGAAGACATTTAGTTGTACCTATTCTATTCTATAATACGTGAAGCAAATAAGTACTAAAAAGTGAGTTTATTTTTTATTTTATGAAGTGCAATTTTTCATAATATATTGTCCATTTGGTTATTACGGCCACCGATTTAGTCGTTTGTTATAGAAATTTAAATTGATGAGTTTTGTATGCAAATAAATGTGAAATCCTTATGTCGAATTCATTGTTGTAGTCCATTTCCTTGCTCTAGACAGGTCGACTCCTTGTTATTAATTTTACAAATATCTTCCTTTGATCTATTTCAGCATATCTGCATCTAGATAAGAATCACAAGCAAAGAACTAACCAAAAAATTAGGATCCTTATTTTTTTTTCCAATCGTCATAATTCACAGTGCACTCTTAATTAGTTATTGTCTGGCGAAACACTATTTTAAAATGCAGGAATCTTGTTTAAAAATTATAAACAACAGAACGTTTTAAATATAAAATTTAGAGAGAGAAAGTGTAGATTATAGACGCTCAACAGCTGAGGTCATAAGCGTCTATATGAAATTTAGAAATGGTATATTAAACTGACATTTCTTCTATTTATCTCACGGAGTTCATGATTTATCTAAATTCGACTTAAAACGGTTTGTTAGATTAAAATTTCAAATAACCATAGTTGAGTCTATGATTCGTATAGGTTCACAGATATAGGAATATTTAGATCCATGTATAGGTTGACCCTAAATAATGGGTAGTTCGACATTCTGTCAAAAAGAGCGCCACATATCATTGTGTACAAATTACAATTAGTAAAATAACAACATTACATGTTTTTGAAAGAATTTATATTTACTAAAATCGAAAACATAATTGCTTAAAAAATAAAAATAAAACAATAACAGAAAATTAAATAAATGTTTACATTATTTTTCTGAAATTATCTATAGATCAATGTACACATTATATACATAAAAAATTTACAATCAAAATTATAATTTCATAACACATAATATTTAATCTATTTATAAATTCAGTGCAATATCAAAACCATAAAATTATAGCATTTATTTATTTTTTAATTTAATATTAATTCACATCAGTATCAGGGTATTTGGTAAGGTTTAATTACTATTAAATCAGCCATTAAATAGGCAGTAACAAGTACTAATTAACAGGTAAACGATTTTTTTGTTACATATTTTTTATAACCGTGTCTATTGGAATCGTTCAGAATAATCTTGTAAACCCGTTACTCTGCACCAAATTTGTTGTCACAAAATAAAATTGAAAAAAGTGTGTCCAAAAGAATTTCTGAGCATAGTTTTAGTGTTCAAAACGCATATTTCATCATATTATTTGTATATAGTGATGTAAAATTACCGATTATTTTTTATTGTAACCATTTTAGCCGGTTAATTAGCTAGCTATTTACAAAATAACACGGCGTTTTCTGGTTTCTGTTTCTACGAAACAACAAAAAACAATAGAGCAGTTTTCAACAGTAGAATCGAAAGAATTAAATTATTGTATTTATATTTAGGTAAATATTGGTTAATTTAAAATCAAACAAACATGCACAAAACTTTCTGTGCAACCTTGTATAATAATAATAATAATTAGCCGCGGCTATTTAAAATAAATAGCTGCGAATATTTAACCGAGTAAATTGCCGGTCATTCAACCATTTACATTTGAATGTATTTCCATCCTTGTTCAACTTCAGTTCAAACTTTCGTTTGTTTTTAAACGCAACCCAGAAGTTCGTTAGAGCGATTTTTAATTTCAAGCAGAAAATATTAAATATATTTATGTTAAAATATTGTTAAAAAATGTCTACTGAACGTATAATTAGTAAACTAAAAAACTATTTTTTTGGTAAGATGATCATTATGTAACAGTTGCAAATGACAAACAAAAAATAACTGTTACGAGTTGAAACAAGATAAGTGTAGCCAGTGTGAAAGAACATATTTTGACTGAACGTCCTGTGTTTAAAATAAACATAATTTGAGTGGATTATGTGTATAATAATTAAAAAAGTGTATTTATTAGCTGACGATAAAGGCATTAAAGTGGCAGTGACTGAAAATGCCCCAAAAAGTGATACGAGTTCCAATTCTGACAGATATATTTATTTGGTATGTTTTTATTTTTTAACGTTTCGCATTTTTTTCATACATATTTGAAACATAAAGCATTTATGTAGACAACTGTTATTAATTCATTGCAGGCTCGTCGTCTCATTTTTAGCTAATAAACTGCAGTAAATTCACTTTATCAGACTATTTCTGGGTGCTGGTATGATCCATGTTTTTAAATTAGTAATTCCATCCCAGTTATTCGTAAATCTCAGCATTTTTTGTATATCAATGTTTTAGAAATAGATTTCACAGACACGTTTTGTTCACATACAATTATTCTGAAAATTTAGCTCATTTTCAATACATAGTACAGTGTAGTTTTTAAATGATAATAGTGATAAAATAATTTCCGTAATGCACAGACATAAAATTAATATAATACCTACATCTATCAGGAACTTTTTTTCATTTACGAAATAATAAGAACAATCGTAATAGCGTATTACTATTTTTTTTTTCATACCCTGATACGAAATGATTATAGCTTGTCAAATTTGACTAGGGTTTTAGCTGAAATACTGTTTTTTTGACATATTATATAAATTATCAACTACCTATATTAGAATTTATTTGTATTTTTTTTATTTTTATTTACAACATTGCTATCGCCACATATAAATAATCGTATTTGTCAATGTTCAATGTATTTTCACAGTTCGTTTTCGAGCCTTACGATACTTTGAGCAATTTTTTAATACATCGTTTAATTTTTATAAATGTAAAATTTTTCAGATGTGTATTAAAATCACAAATTGATTTATAAGTAAAATTAAAAAAAAAATCGCTTGTCAAAAACTAAAAACGAAACTAGTTCATTGTTTGCAGTAGTATTTTTTGAAATCATTCAGAAGTTTCGATATATGAAGCTAAACGAATATATTTTTAATGACAACCTATATAGCAGGGGTGGCCAACTTTCTGTATATAAGATCTACTTTTTATCTTAAAAGTGTGTCGCGATCGACTTGTTGTCATAGGCATAGATTAAGGGGGAAGAAGGGGTGTGAAATGCATACTATGTTTATACACTGTGTTTCAGTATAAGGTGCATTCCAGCGAGGTATGGGTAGATAAGTAAAATATATATGTTTAAAACTATTTTTTATTTTTTAAATCACTTATTAAGTTTTCGAGATAAAGGGCCAAAAAACTCACGTCCAGGGGATTTAAGAGAACATGGATAGTTATTAACAATATTTATTAATTCAAAGTAGCTATAAAGATCGGCCAAAATTGGCCTCGCGATCGACCGGTCGATCGCGATCGACTTGTTGGCCACCCCTGCTATATAGTATGATATCTGTAAGCTTTAATTATGAAAAATGTATCTTTAGGATAAGAACCCCAAATTGTATAGTGACGAGCGGAACCCGGATGAAATTCAAAACAATATTATTCAATATGATTTTTTCTGAAATATTACACAAATTTTGTTTTGTTTCTAATAGAATTGGTTATAGGTATTTGAAATTTGCAAGCGACATTTTTAAGGAAAAATCTAAAAATTGCACATTTATAACACGTGATATAGCTTTTAAAAAAAGTTGCTTTCGTGACCATAAACTAAGCTTTTCTCTATCAGTATCACTTTTTTTCTTTAATAAGTTTCAACTAGCATCTTTTAACATTAAATTGTTGATATTAAAATTCGTAGGCAATTCTCACCTATTACGAAACTATCTTTAACAATGCTATCAGGCATTAGCCAAACTAAACTCTTAGTGACTGCTAACATTCTGCAACGTTATGTGCTCTAGGTTTTTTATCAATGTTTTAGAAAATTGAGAAAGAAGAATCAAAATGTGATCACGAAAGATTTTGTTGCAAAACATAGCCCATTTATTTCAAATATCTATAATCTTTATACAATATTGCCAATTGTTTGAGAAAACGAAGTTTTAACCGTTCACGGTCTCTAAAGATACAAGAAAAAAATGATTCAATGCCCGTATCTCCGGGACTTATCTTCGCAGTTAGTGACACTTTATTAAACCCATTAATTTGTAGCCCCCAGTGGGTAGATCACAATCAGTAATAAAGTAGTTCTTTTTTCATTGCAATCAAAAGAAACAGCTTGTCGCATATCATTACTATAAAAGAGCGTCTCAAACGACGCAGTGAACAGAATTTATTCATCAACGTACAGTTGCTATTGAAGATTTAAAGGGTAATATTTAAATTATTTAGATTTAAAGTATGCCGTTTAAAAACTTTCGTGGACTTGAGAATAGCCGAGCGTGTAGCCATGCCATCCAGTCTCTGATCTACGATTTTTTCGAACTGGAGCAGAAACTCTCCAGCATTTGAGATAAATTGTTTAAAAAATGGGTGGCATTTTTTGTAACCGGCAGGAGAGAATAAGAACTCTTTAATATATTTTTTTTAATAATTTGCTATCAATTTTCAAATATTATATTATGATTTTCGCGTCCTCTGAAACTGCCGTCCGGGGCAAGTGCCCCGGTTGCCACCCCTCCCCTAGATTCAAGGCTGATGCCGTTGTTAATATGGTTTTACCATGGTTCTTCTATTGCAAGCTCTCGGTTACCAGGTTCTAATCCGAGTGCTGGTGAAAGTATTGATTGGATTTTCAAGTTATGATTAAAAAAACAATAAATTGAAAATATGAATTGCCGCTCTAGGCTCAAATAACCTTAGCTGTTGGTAGCCAAAAACAAAAAAAATATTTGGCACGTCATATAATAGAAAATATATCTTTTTTGAATGCAGTGAAAAATAGCCTACTTGATGATCTAGGCGTCCACTAGACGGCAAAACACGTGTTGTTACGTCATAATTTTTTTTTTCACGGAAAGTCTTTTCAATTTCCAACGAACCGTTCACAAAAATACACCGAACACGGAAAATCAACTGAAATAATAAATGACTGCGACATTATTTTCAATTTACATTGAAATAGCGCCATATAAACATGAGCAATAAATAAACAGTATTATTGTAATAATTACAAAGTACCTATTATAAATAAATAAAATTTTCATAGGAAACAACTAGTTCATATACCACATTTTTTTTATCAATATAGAATGAAAGTACAGGCAGGTAATAGCCGCCATTATACTTACTTGTTTTTAATTATTTTTACGTTAAATTTATTTTGTGCTAAGTACATTGTTATAGTAGTATTAAGGCCTGGCTTCAAATGTCTCTCAATCTATAAATTCTCTCAACAGATAGCAGCCCAGTCGGTTTGAAATTTTTCGACTAATCTTACTATTGATAGTTTTTTTTACTGGTGTATTAAGCAACATTAAAATTTATAGAATTTGATACGCCATAACACAAATATTTTTAAAATTAGTTGTGCCATTTTTTACTTATACAATCGCACGATTAAATCCTAAGGACAGATGCGCTAATGACCTAAGTTTTCGAGCGTATATAATCCACAAACTAAAGGCCTGAGCAGAATATTCTTTAATAGTTGGGAATTAGTAAACAAGATGCGTGAATATTTGATAATATGAATATTATGTTTATTTAAATTTCATGGTAGTTGGAGAGGAGCGATATATATGTGGATGGCAAAAATCGTAAACGGTGTGACCTTGACGTTTCAATGCATTTGTAAACCGTTTTCCTCTGGCCGTGTTCAGTGTAGGTGATTTTTAGAACACCTTGTAGATGAAACTGGATAAATGCTTGACGGCACCGCGACGGTCCAGGCGACAGATAGCGGGTTTCGTAATGCCCTGAATGTTATTGCGAAATACTGCGATGACGTTTCGCGCCACCTTTTTCTAAACCATTGCCTCCTTTACAGCGATCTGTCATCTTTGATCAATTCGAAATAATAGAAGTCAAGAGAAAATATTCAATACAATGCCTGCAAAATTCGACGTACTGTTTATTATTTACTAGGAGCCCAATTCGGCTTCGTCCGAATTAAGACGTATTATGCTTCAGTGGTCTTATAGAATAATTTTCCCGTTTTTGCAACATTTTTCATTGATGCTCCTCTCCTATTGGTCGTAGCGTGATATTATATAGCCTATAGCGTTCCTCGATAAATGGACTATCCAACACAAAAATAATTTTTCTATTCGAACCAGTAATTCCTGAGATTAGCGCGTTCAACCAAACAAACAAACTCTTCAGCTTTATAATATTAGTATAGATAGGACATTAGAATATTGCCACTAGCGCTTCTAGTGGTTGGGTTATGCAAACAGAACGACGAGTGAGACCTCTTACTAGTAATTAATCGTATGATACAACTGATTAAGGAAATATTTGCTGCGAATTTTGTAAATTTTAATATCGTATAACAAACAAATGTAGAGTAAATGACATCTTTTGAGAAAATGTATAGACTGAGATACTTGAGTCTAACCTTGAAATTAGAAGAGGCCGAGGCGTGGCTTTGTATACACAAAAAAGTTACGATAATAAAGGCGACCATCGCTTGACATTCACCAACATCGGTTGTATCGTGCATGGTTTATCCTCTACCGTCGGTTAATTTCTACTCGTCGTCAAGTGTCATAACATTTGAGGTGTTAATGGCTGCTTTTTTGTGCAGACGAAGCGACGATTATCTTCTAATTTTAATACTACTCTAAAGTAAGAAATTTGATTGTTTTTTTTTTTTTTTTTGTTGCGGTGTATTTTAATTAATATACTGTAATCAGTGATATTTGTTTATTAGCAAATCTTTCAAAGTTTCTTTTTACAATTTTAAACGATTTATTTTTTAGAGCTTTAAAATAACTACCATTTTATTAACCTTTAAGTATAGTCGCGTGACTCGAATTATTTTTGAATTAAATTAACAAATTCGACACGATGTTAAAACCGTAGAAGAATAAAAATATTGGCTGTGTTCGTTGGCATTTTTTGCGTCCATTTTTATTTATTGCGCATGCGCAAAAAAAACGGGAAATTGTGTTTATTTATATGCAAACTTGTAAACAACTTGACAGATAACCAGAAAAATAAATAATATTATTATATATTATTTAGCTCACGTAAGAAGTTCAACTTCTTTAGTTTTTAATATTATTCCCAAGTTTAATTTTTTGTTATGTCAAACTAATTAATAATATTTACGCATACATATGTACTTAGCAACACGCTATAAACTTCTGTCTTTGTCAGTTTCATGTAATTTAGGAGACAAACTAAGTTCTCCTTTCGGGGACAATTTTACTTCCCCTCGATTTTTACTTTTTTCAAACAGATACGTCGCTAAAGAAGTTAAACTTCAAAATTGAACAATTGTTATTATCACGCAATTTATTTGGTTTCTTCACACAACTGTGATATTTATTTAAAGATTAATTAAAACATTCATCGATAATAGTGTTGCTAATAAACAATTACCAGTATTTATAATTATTAAATTACCAGTTTTTTTTATTTTCATTAGGCCAAAAATTACTTTAAATGCTGCAAATGCAAAACCAGTTAAATATTAAATCCAAACAAAAAAAAAACGAATCTCGACTCATTTTAAACAAAGTTTTTTAATAGGTCATTAATTTGCGTCTCTAATATTATTTTAAAAAAAACCGGATTCAAAAGAGTTACTCAGAAAAGCAACAAGATACGTTTGCATTTTACTCGTGTTTTTTTATGCTTCGTAAAAATAATTAGGTGAAAAAACAATTAACAATGAAGAAAAGGCATTATACTGTATTTTATATAGCGATGTCTCGTTTAAAACATGAACGATAAAATACGATTGAATTTAATATAAATCTGGATTTACACAATGAGGACTACCATTTTTTTTATTTGTAAGATGGCTCTAGTGGCAAATAAGGTATGTGTCAAACGTTAAGAAATTAACGGTTTCTTCTATTTTTATATAATTCATTATTAAGAAATAAGTTAGTAAATAAAAAAAAGGCGGTGCAGCAAAAATCATACTTCATTATAACAGAGAATTGAGACGAGTCGTCTATGAATACAAAGTAAAACTATACTGCATCGAAGTCAGCTTATCGACGATTTCAACTTTGCCGATACACGTACATTCATAATAAATTAACAACTAACTTCATGGTGTCTCATTTTCGCTGTATGCTGCGTGCGCATCTTCCGTAACAGAGAAAATGTTACCTCAATGCGCCAAACGAAGTATAACTTCAAAAAGTATAATTTAGACGTTAAATGGTGTACCGACATTCACTCGCTAGTGGTGCCGTCGGGTGGCGGAAATTATAAACAGTATCGATATTTTATTGACAGATACCCCACTTGCTAGTGGCGCTATCAGATTGCGGAAAAATCTGGTAGCTCTCATTAATTAATAACTTATTAAATTTTTACTTGACACTATTTTTACAACATACCTGTTCATTAATCAATCAATCATATCACAATATTTATATTGCAATGATAGATAAACTCCATTAGTGACGAGATATGCTTGAATTTCTATGAGAGACAATTTAGAAACGTTTTAGTAGATATATTTGAAGATGAACAATGGTTTGTCTAGCCTTCTAAAATATAATCGGAACAAATCGGATTCCCTCGTTAACCGAGTCGCAGTAAGTAAACAGCCTATGTCCTTGAGGCGCAAGCTTTCAACATAACATCGCGTACGATGCGTTTTTATTAAATTTAATAATGGTTTCGCCTAGAATACACCGTCTCTACTTGAAGCGATGCAGAGACAAATGGTCTTTTGATAAATATTTGAACATGATTACAGCGTTTGTCAATAAAAGCGATTTACAATCATTTTTTTTTTCGACATTTTCACTTATAACAGTTGCGTTACCACTGGAGCTCGATAATACAGAGGACTGGCTATTTACCTACGGAAATATTTCACAGGAAGACACCGAGGGCCTGACCTAGGCAAGCCACTGCGGCCGAGGCTATTGAAAACTTCTCTTTTTTTTTCTTTCTTTCTTTAACTATCCAATAGACGCATTGAGCACCCACTAGTCTATTTTTCGTTTCAATCGAAAGAGACAGCACAGCTTGTTGCTGGCCATAAGCCTTGCTGAATCTGATCGATTTCTCTACGTATATAAAAGGCAACCGATTTTCATGTGATTTTCACAAATACATAGGGAAAATATTTCACAACAGGGGGCTGAGCCGGATAAATTCGGCTACTGTAAAACAGATCAGATGGCTGATCTAGTTAATTTTCCAATTGATGCTTCTAAAATTTATTTCACTAACGCAAAAAATTTAACTTAAATGATGTGGTCTAAGCTAAGGCTTCGTAAGTGAAATGAATTATGTTTGAAAAGTCGTTCGCGACAAAGAATCTGCAATCATATCCAGGGCCATCTTATCCACAAGGGTCCCGGTTCTGAGGAGCGCCGACTTGACCTTCCTCTTATAGACAAGTATAATAATATAATGTGCATTGGCACGCATAAATTGTTTAGATGGCTCTGGGTAGGCTTGTTGGAAAAATATCGATGTATCAATACAGTGGACCCCCGGTAATGCGACAAACACTTTGCAAGGCAGTGTCGAACTATCGAATTTATCGGATTTTAGAGTATTGCCTAAGACCCCCTATAGTCTGGAATTTTTTACAAAAAAGTACCTTGTAATCCGACAAATTACAGATCCAATGATAAGATTCTATATGTTATATATATGTACTCTGAACTTGTTCAATCATGCATTAGCGAAGATTGTCAAAAAATAATAAATAATAGACCATGTCGGATTACAGCGGGTGTCGGATTAGACAGGGGCCGTATTACCGGGGGTCCACTGTATATCAAGTTTTTTTTTTGATATATCGATATTTACAGGCGATATTTACATCATACATCAATACATCGATATATCAATATAAAATATCGAAACAGTATAAAAATCGATATTTTTTTCAATAGCAACACTGATTGAACACTACCGCGACTGACTATGACTAATATAACCTCAATGCATATTCGGAAACAAAATAATTTGTGCATTACAGTGGGTTTGTGTTTTATGTATCATGTCTAGTGTTGTATGGAAGTTTTTCCAAAAAATAGACAAAGAAAATATACTAGATTTCTTAGAGCGCCAATGTTCTCTTTCAAATCGACCGATACATCGAAATATCGATATTTAAAAAAAATATATCGGTATCGATATCGGTACTTTAAAAAAATATCGATGCGATATATATCGATACTTTTTGGCACTTTCGACGTCACTGTCTCTGGGTGTATCTTTCGATCGAAGCTAAAAAATTGACTAGTGGATGATTCATACTTCTATAGAAGAATTAATTAAAGCCAAGGCCAAATAGATTGTTTTTTTTACTTAAAATGCAAGTAAACATGCAACAATACAAATTACCATAACTGTTGTGCTGACTTGAATTACGCATTATTAAATATTACATTCATCGACTCTTTAGCAAATGAGCTTTCCGGTTCTTAAGCGATGTCAGACATGACTATATTTACACTTTTACAATTAACAAAAATAAATGAGTATTTTATAAATCAACAATGACTCAAGTTTCAACTGGAGCTTTCAATTTCAACCCATGCAGGTAATTCAGTGTTCTTTTCATTTGACTATTTTTGTCACTAGCGGTCACGTTCATGTTTTGTTTTTATTAACAAGAAACAAATTAGAACTATAGTTGACATTTTCACCAGTTCTCAGAAAGGGATCTGGGACTGGCGGCATGTAATAAACGAACCGTTTTAAAATAAAATACGCCATATTGTAGTGTAAAACATTAGGCGACTATTCTATTTGTTGTGTACTGCAGTTCAGCATAAAAATGGATCATTTGAATGACATCTTGAGTTTTAGGCTCAGCATATGAATTAATGAAATTGATTTTAAATCATTTCAACAACAAACTCGTTTTCTTCATACCATGCCGAAAGTACGTATTTTCTGATTCGATTTTATGCACTGTTGTAATTACTCGCATACCGTCTGCCGAAACAGTTTTGTCATGCGCACTGACTACATGAGACTGCCGTTTGTCAGGTCACGTGTTCGCCAGTAGGCTGTAATAAGTAGCCAACTACTGTTATTACATGGACATTATTAGATCCATGTGTCATTACGTATAACCTCAAAATTGCTCACTTGAAAGTAACTAGTCTTTTTATATATTGGTGAAAATGCGTACTTTCGAGCTGGTTTGAAGAAAAATAGTATACTTACACCACACGAGCAAAGAGCTGAAAGTCCTGCACTGCGAAACACATGATGCCCCTGACTTCGTCTCGGGCATCATGACGCACAGTGCAGGAAATTCAATTTTCGGCTCTTGTAGTTTAATATATTTCTGTTACTATTATAAAATAATAAGTGATTTCTGTGGCACAAATTTTTAAAGTGGGAATGTTATCTACTACAGATGGCTCTCTTTAATAAGAGACTAGACGCGATATTTGCCAACCATTTTTTCATCGAAATGTTTTAAGAGAAACAAATATTTTATTGATAAACCAGTCACAAGTTGTTATATCGTGTCCAGTCTCTTAAAGAGTCACTAATTGGAAGTTTGATAACGTTACCCAACTGTAGACTCACTAAATAAAGATTTTAATTGTTGAAGAAGAATTGAAGGCTCTAGTAGAAAATCAGTCTATTTTAACATGATATCGACTTAAATGTATAAGGAAACAATGGAAATATTCGCTGTGACTCAACACAAATTCTTTTTTGTTTTGTTTGCTCATCCGCTAGTGAGTGAATAAAATGCTTTAATCGACAAACATTTTTTTTTTGTTTAATTATTATTGCACGAGTCAATTCGCTTACAAACAAACAATGTCCAAAGGAATGTTTAACCGTTGTGGCCCGCATGTGGAATGGTATGCGCGACTTCAGCCCCCCTCAGTCTTGTTACCGCCCTCCCGTATCTCCGAGTCACTAGGGAGCATGATCGCAGACACTGTCGCATCACCACTAAGCGTAATCTTATTATTACTAATGTTAACACTAACGAAGCGTGAACTAGAGAATTGGTTGTTGTGGTGGCTCTGCCCCGTTTGCGAAGCGGCAGTACCGATGTCCGCACGCTCTCGTCTTCCGGATGATGATTCGGAGCCGCCAGTCTCCGCTTGCTGCGGGGCAGGGCTTCCAGCGATAGCGACCACGCCGTCATAAGCCACCGCGCGCCCAGGCTCGCCGCAGCCGAAATCAAAACTGCAGCAAAGGTGCCCATCCTACGGACAGACAATAGATCAACATTGCCCACGCTCGCCACTCTCTTTCTTTCTTTCTTGTCTTCGCTCTTTCTCCTTTTAAACACCTTGACTGAACACTGTTTCGACTCTTCTATTTACACACTGACACAAATAATTGACTTGTGTCGTTTACTAGTTCTAATTGGACACGGGTCAGTAGAGTTCATATAAAATCAGGCTTGAACCAATAGCGTTCGCAGATATTCAGATTCGGACCAATAGCGCTTGTAGGGATTTAGATTCGGACCAATGGGGTTCACAGAGATTCAGATTTGAACCAATTGCGATGTCAGATATTCAAATTTGGACCAATAGTGTTTGTAGAGATTCAGATTCGAACCAATAGTGTTGTCAGATATTCGGACCAATAACGTTTATAGAAATTTAGATTCGGACCAATAGCGTTAATAAAGTTTTAGATTCAGACCAATAGGGTTCACAGAGATTCAGACTTGGACCAATAGCGTTCCCAGAAAGTCAGACTTGAACCAATAGTTTCACTTTATATCGCGCTCACATAACAGTGGGCATTTTTAGCAAGGATATTAATTCTTGATTTTCAGTACACTGCCGACATAGGTAATGTGCAGTGTCATGAGACTACGAACAGGCAATTTGGATACCCCAAATAGAAATTTTTATATATTTAAATAATAAGCAAATTATCTTTGATTGGAAGTAATCGGAAGTTCCCTTACCTTGAGTGATGCATTATTTTAAACAAGTCCCAAAATTAAAAATTTATATTTTTTCCATACATCAAATCCAAAAAACAACTATTCTATATTTTCAACTACTCAATAAATGTTGCAATTTTTTTATAAAGGCGTGCAAGAAATTATCACTTTTTTGTGTTTGTTTATACAAGATGTTCCTTTCAATTTATGAATTGAATGCTAAATATGTTTGAAATGGCAATTTCTCCGTGTTCAGCGAAAACAGTAAATATAATAGTAAACGGTTTTTGTAGCTACATTATCTTGCAAAATGATCGGATCAGCTGTCAATTTATTACACATTACAGTTCAAAAGTGCGATACTACTGTTCCATAATATATTATACCCAATTTTGCGCATATTTTTTACCTATCATTTCTTTCATTCATAATAAGTTCTGCAAAAACAAATCGATTTGAGTAATTTTTTTGTTTGTTTCAGTAAATATTGATTTTGATATTAATCGGAACAGTGGTTTTAGGAATATAGTTTGCATCCATAATATCACTGAAGTATTGTATAAAGGGCTTTCAGGCAAATTCCACTGAAATTTTTCATATTAAAAATGACAAAATCACTTTGCAGTATACCTATGTAATTATATCATAAATGTGACAACTGACCCGACTGTGGTAATTCATTAACTAGCGTCATTTTCAATACACTTTTCTAACTGATAATTTCTTCACAATCAATAAGATATCAAAATGCAGAATGAATAATGTGCCGATATTTAGGTCAAATAATTAAAATGCATTTCTTGTTGCGAAAAGTATTTCAGTCAAGGTATTTTCTCTTTATTAATTATATTCGCTGTCAATCATTTTTAAATGTTTGCAAGAAAAAAGTGTGCGTGTAACCTTTACGCGCAATTGAAGTAAAACATGTAAACAATACATATATATCGTCAGGTTTATAATTTTTTGTATGTGTACTGTATATAGATACAGATAAATATGTTGGCAAAAAATTACTAAAACTACAAATTAGCTCTAGGAATCTTTAAAACTGTACAATTACGAAACTAAGTCACGATTTTATTTAATTGTAGTCATTCAACTAACTTCTGTATAATTCATTAAAAAAACAACTCTCGCAGTATGTGGATTTTGTTGTTCGTGCGATATATACAAATAATTTTTTTGTTACATTACGTATAGATGCGCTATACTGCGTAAACGAACATAGTAGATCCCACAAAAATGTCACATTTGTTCGTAACGCCAACTCACTGAGTAGCCCCTTCGCGAAATTTACAAAATGCGCCTAAGTTTTACTTAAAAAAATTGCTAAATAGTTATGATTTTGTTTTTATTTGAACGTTAATAATAACAATCGCCAAACACTAGTTACGATTTTGCTCGATTAGATGTTTTCTATATTAGTAATCAGAAAGAGTTTTGAAATGAGACATTTCTAATTAATAACTGACAACGAATATAAATTGATTAAAGCTTGTGCATTATATAAGTAAATAATAAATTAGTGTTTCTTAAACATTATATTATCATGCGATTCAGCTATTTTTCTCCCGACATGCGAAACCTTGCAAAACATATTTGAAAGTATTATGCAACAAAAACGTAAAAATTTACCCATAAAATTCTTAATTGTTAACCCTTTACAGTCTACAAGTTTATTAGGTAATTGAAAATGATTCTACAAAATTATTTTTTTGCGGGAAGTAGTTTAAATTAGAAAAAAAGTCCGACTTATATTTTGAAAAAATTACTGTGTGAAAATCGATTTTAGAAATTTTATAATCTTCTGAGCTGTAAAAATGAAATAGATTTTCATCAATGCTCATTTGTTATTTTTGTAATGGATGTCATTCGATTTTGATTGTCAATTGTTTCCCGCGACAAATATGGCTGTAAAGAGTTAATTTCTGATACAAATTTTGACATTTAATGAATATGAGTGCAGTGAAAATGAATCTAATGCAAAATCAGCTAACAAAATCTAACCTTAAACAATATACTAACTACAAAAAGCGGTGTGAAACTAGAATAAATGCTACTATAAAAAAATGGCCAATTTTCTTAGGCATGAATTTTTAATAGCACCATGCAAATAGTCAAAGTGTCCACTGAACAGCACCAACAAAACTATTAGGATATCGTTTTGCATTGACGGTGGGTGCCTCCTTAAAAATTCCGTTCTCGATTGAAATTAAACCCAACTAACTTTTGCTCTCGATGCTGTTCGCGTCAACTTTGATTTTTGTCGCAGATTTACTTGCGTTAATTTCGATTTTGACGGAAATTTTATTTATGATTTAAATTTGTATCTGTAGACAGTATACCAAATTTCATTAAAATTGGAACACCCAAACAAAATTTTATTTTATTAATATTGGTAATATGACATGTAGACAAGTTCAGATTAAAGATTTTATAGTTTCTCAAAGATAGTGACACTATTGTTTGGTAATAATAAATAAATAAAGACACTGTAAAATTCTACAAAAATTATTTTTAAATTATTTCTCGATGATCGTTTCGGACAATAAGTCCATCCTCAGGAATATAAAACATATATGTTTTATTTTTTTTTCTTTTTTGTCCTTGGAAAAAGGACTTTTTAGGTAAACAGTTATTAAACAAATAAGTGTTTACTTAAAAAACCCTTTTTCCCGATAAATCAATTTTATATATGTTCTATATTTACGACCGAAGCTACCTGCTATACTGTACAAATGTTTTTATTATTTTTTGTTATTTATTTTAATAAATACATTTGAACAGTATAGCAAGTAGAGCTTCATTTCGTAAATATATCTATTACTGTTGGTAGAGTCAATTTATTTAATATATGTTTTATATTCCTGAGGATGGACTTATTGTCCGAAACGATCGTCGAGAAATAATTTAAAAGTATTTTTTTTAGAATTTTCAAGTGTTTGTATTTATTTATTATTAATCATGTGCTACCAAGTGTCGATTGAAAAATCAGTGCAAATTATACTATTGTGTGGATTTTGTTGCAAATAACTATTTTTCGCATGGTATAAATCCTTCATTGTATTAATTCCGAGGTTCATTGTTAAAAAAAACCCTGCTCAAAAAGCGAAACAATCGAAAGGAGTACATAACGGAGTCTTGCAAATAAATAATAATAGCATTTATCGATTAATTTAATAACTACGTAACATACAGAATGAGTGGCGAGTGAGTGAGTAAGAGGATAGAGTGAGTGAAACAGAAGATATATATTATGTATTAATTAATATATATTATTAGATATAAGTTTATATTATTTAAATGTGTAGTTAGAGTGATGTGATTACCGATGCACACAACACGCGACATTGCTCACCAGTTGGTCGCAGAACGGCACCTGCAAGGGAACGCAGTGTTACCAAAACAATGTTAGTTACTTACTATCAGCACTCTAGCAGTTCTGTTAATTAATTAATATTCAATTATCTAGCACAGCAATTTTCAGCATTGTAATAATATAGTTGCTAGCAACTAAAACACTAGCATGATGCAAAAATTATATTAATAAGGTTCTAAGTAAATAATATTTATGTATAGGTTTAGAAATGACGAAACTCGTTAGCTTTTGCAATCGGGTCCCCGAATCGAACATCCGGTGTTTTTTTTTGTTCACCGATTTATCCGTTATCTGTGCCAAGAGAATGGGCATGGGCACACGACATGCGTAACGTAGATGGCAGCAGGTATATAACAACCTAAGTTATGATTGATTTTCACTAAGGAATATAGTAAAAACCAAATCTACGTGTTTCTAAGTTGCGTGATTTAAATAAGGAATAATTCAAAGTAAATCTGTGATTGACTTTTTTTCTTTTTTGTCCTTGGTAATTAATATAAAAATGATTTGTCGGGAAAAAGGACTTTTTAAGTAAACACTTATTAGTGTATTTGCCATAGGCAACATACACTATTGGCGTTGGTCGGATGGCGGGACCTAGGGGTCGGACCAAAATTTCTCGACGTTTCATAACCTCCTAAACACTGTGGCACCATTTTTAAAAATGTTTATATATATATATATATATATATAACGAAATTGTGCCCACATGTTGGAATCCACCACCGCAAGAACCCTATTTAAAATGGACCCAATCGGACCATTTTAAGGGTAGTTTTTAGGGGTTGAAAAATGTTTTTGGGCCCCAAAATACCGAAAAAATTCTCCGAATCGTTTCAAAATTGAAATTTAACCCTCTGGTGGTAATTAAAAAGTGTCCCTAAAATTTTAATATAATTGGCCCGACAGAACTGGATTTACAAATTTTTTGAAAATACTATTTTGCAGATAGTGACTTATTTACTGAAGGGTGTATTTAATGTAGTGTAGACCTTCGATCGACAATAATTTTGCAATTAAGAAAAAATATAATTTTAAGGGGTGTATTAAGGAGTTAAATTTTTTATTTTGCTCAAAATCCAACCTAAGTTCGCATAATAAAGCCACACGGCCTGTATAAGCAAATACACTATATTGTCGGCAGGGTTTTGGCACTGCGACCCGGGTTTTTTGTTATTTACAGCAACGTTTCGTCCCTTGTTTGGGACTTTTTCAAGCTTTATAACTACTAAATGTTTTGATCAAGTAGATATAAAAGTTAAAATAGTTTGAACATCAACCGTAAAAATATTTTAAAAAAAAACGGGATTATTACAAACTTTTTAATGAACAATTGATTAACTCAAATTTATATTTACATGTGTATTTTAACTTTTATATCTACTTGATCAAAACATTTAATAGTTATAAAGCTTGAAAAAGTCCCAAGCAAGGGACGAAACGTCGCTGTAAATATCAAATAAGTGTTTACTTAAAATGTCCTTTTTCCCGACAAATCATTTTTGTAAATCTGTGATGTTTTAACATTTGAATAAATATAATTAGTTTTTCTATCTATAATTTCTGCTTCTGTGGCAAAATCTTCTTTAGTAAACTAGACTTCACAAACTATTGTCCCAGTATTTACAGTAAAAGTTTTTTCCTTCTGATAGCATACAACCCTTTATTTTTTTGTTCCGGATTCTTTGGAAATACAAAAACTCTATAATTTGAACATTGGTAAGCACCGCACATCAGCATTGTCAATGATGTATTATTTGAACAAACTTATTTAGTGCACTCACTGCTATGAACTATTTACAGACTGAGGTCGTTATATAGCTGGCGCCTCTAGCGGGTAAGTTTGGCAGTGCCCATCTCCATCCCAATGATTATTCCAGCGGTGAGAATATGAGTAGAACTCATGAATTATCAAGGTCATAATTTTTATTTGATCGTTTGATATTTAGTGACAAATCAAGAAGTAATAAAGGCTGAGCATGTAGTTAAATCCGGGTTAAAGGACACTCTTCGGCCTGGATAATTGGTAATTTTTAGGTTAACTTTTAAACTTTAAACAACAGCGAAATATCAGCTGTTACAAAATAGTTGATAATTACCGGGTAGTGGTTAATAAACACAGCGTTGGTTAATTATCAGATAAAGATTAATTACTGGATAGCAGTTATCTATCGGGTAGCGACTGATTATGGTATATCGGTTAATTATCGGATATTGATTATTAATCGTAAAGTGGATAATTTTCGGATGACGATTAATTATGGAATAGCAAGTAATTATCAGGAGGTATACTCCAAACTTTTGGAATTGTGTATCCAGTTAACACGAGTCGTCATCTCTATTTTAAATGTATATTGTTATTTGAATGGTCCATATTGAACGCCTTTACACTGTATTAAAAAAAAATGAAGGAGAAAGCTGACGCAGATAATAAAAATAAATTAATTAAAATTACGCTATGCGTGTCTATGAAGTTATAGGTATTTGGTTTTATTTATAAGGGCTTCAGGCTAGAATTATTTGTCAGGAGATTGTACAGAACATGATGTGATTTTTTAGTATGGTTTTAAAATCTGACACAGTGTAAATACGTTCATTTAGAAAAGGTACAGATATCTCAGCTAGCAGACGACTTGGTTTCAGATTTTATGTTGTGTAATTTAATGATAAATAGTTTGGGTTTCGGATTTTTTTTTCTGAAAATTTTAAAATAAATTAAACAGGAGTGTTTATAATAAGCATGCGCGCGCCGATCAAAGCAGCACACTCTAGCGGATTTTTGTGATAATTTCATATTTTTGCCGTAAAAAGCGCTACATGCCAACGTGACCAAATGCTCTCTATTAGAGCTAAAAAAAGTAAAATATTAACAATAAGAATTTAATTGTCATGTATATTTTTTAGAAACTAGCTTTACCTGTGATTGCCTTTAACGATTATTCTGCTTTACTTGGCATTTTTTTGACACTGCTTTTAGAAATACATTTCGGATTCTTTGCGCATGCATATTGTAATAAATAAAAATTAAGTTTTTTTTTTTGTACTGAAATTAAAACACTGTTTTTTACGTAAGCTATAAAAATTATAAACACCCTTGTTTTATTGAAAAAAATTGTATAGTTTTGGCGGTCTGCTTCGATGAAAGTCTGCATTACATTAGTGAAAAGAGAAGCGTCAAATCTTAGCGAATTATGGCGCTAAGCTAAACATGCCTCGATAAAAAACCACATTTAATAAATGCCTAGCGCACACTGATTTGGCCTGCTTGAGATAGCGGCAAAAACATTGATTGCTACTGAATAGTTAAAATGATTGTCGATGCAAAAAAAAAAATTCGAACACTCAAGCAGTTATTAATTTTTTTAGTGACAATACCTTCTTAATTTCAAAACTGATAATTGGTTAGTTATGTTAAAAATGACGAACAAAAAAAAAATATTATTTTTATGAAAATAATATCAGTCGGGAGAAACAATTATAAAATAGTACTTATATTAATTTTTAGTATGTCGCTTTTGTACATAATTTGTACAACAACAACAAATACAGACAAACCTTGCAGTTACAAGCCGTGCAGGGGTCATGTGAGTCCTTCCATTGACTTCCAGAGTCATAGAGACGACCCGCATAAGTGCACGGCTGACCCTGAAGCGTCGTGTTGCCCGTATTCGAGCGAAGCGAACACGGATCGTCCTCGCATCTCGCACAACAATCACCCTCGGACAATATCGGGTCTTGGCAGCTTATTGGAGGACACTCCATAGGCCAACAGTCAATCTCTCCATACTGAAATGTCGACAAAATCATTATTATCCATTTTGGGTATCTATGCATAGTATAAAAAATTAGAGATTAAAAAACTAAAAAACCCGGGTCGCAGTGCCAAAACCCTGCCGACAATATAGTGTATTTGATAATACAGGCAGTGTGGCTTTATTATGCGAACTTATGTTGGTTTTTGGGCAAAATAAAAAATTTGACTCCTTAATACACCCCTTAAAATAACATTTTTTTTCTTAATTGCAATAATATTATCAATCGAACCTCTATACCAAATTATATACAACTTTCAGTAAATAATTCACTATCTGCAAACTAGTGTTTTCATAAAATTTGTAAGTCCGGTCCTGTTGGGCCGATTTTATTAAAATTTTAGGGACACTTTTTAATTACTACTAAAGGGTTAAATGTCAATTTTGAAACGATTCTGAGAATTTTTTCGGTATTTTGGAGCCCAAAAACATTTTTCAACCCCTAAAAACTACCCTTAAAATGCCCCGATTACGCCCATTTTAAATAGGTTTCTTGCAGTGATGGATTTCAACACGTTAAAATCAATTAAGTCTTTCGAAAGTTATTGCCTGCACATAACATTTTCAAAAATGGTGCCAAAGTGTTTAGGAGATTATGAAACGTCGAGAAATTTTGGTCCGACCCCTAGGTCCCGCCATCCGACCGACACCAATAGTGTATGTTCCCATATGGCAAATACACTAATAAGACACCTTTATGAACTAATAAATGCAAAATAATTTGACAACAAAATTAGCTTTACTGTAAAAAGCGTGGAGTGATTAATATCGGTAATATATTGTAAACGTAAAGCTATGAAAATTTAAGTAGATAGCACGCCACGCTTTTTACAGATAAGCAAATTTTGTTGTAATTATTTTGCATTTTAGTTCATAAAAGCGTGTTTTTTTAGTTTTTTAAACTATTTTATATTATGGTGCTATTCTGTACGGTCAATTTAAGAATTGACAGAGCTGTTAACTTTTAAATATAGTTGGAAAAACATTTTTAACACAGGTTGGGTTATGTTTGTGGTCTTATAATTTATATAATTACGTTTCACCTTTGTTTCATTTTCAAAAGTAACATTTTTAGTGTCTGCATAAAGTAACTCTTTAACCATTAAAGGGTTTTCTATTATTGAATCCATAATTTAAAAAAAATACAAGTATTGAGGTTATTTAACTGTCAAAAGTTGCTAGCAACACTATAGCTTTTAAGAAGTTCCGTCCGATGTCGCTAATATAACCTACTTTGTTGTTTTACGAAATAATTATTTTGACGTTATCAGAATAACTTCCGCAACATATTCGTTGCGTGCTGCGTAACAGGAAAAAATTTACCCTCAGTGTGCCAAAAGAAGTGTAACTTCAAAACACAGAAACATATCCTTGTACCTAATCGTTCAACTACGATTTTCGTAATATCTGCAGTACAGGTTAAAAGTACCTAGGGTAAACGACTAGTCATTGGGCATTACTAGTCATTGGACAGTGCACATTTTCATTGGCTATAAGAATAAGAACGATACTAAAGCAGATTTGAATGAGTATCGTTCTTATTCTTATTATAGCCAATGAAAATGTGCACTGTCCAATGACTAGTCGTTTAACCTATATGATGTTGGTATCACCAAGTGACCCTTAGAGTAAATACGTACCAAACATTCACAAGTCTGACACTGATAAATCCACCGTTCTCCGCTTCGAAACACGACGTGCTGCAATTCTTGATGAATGCACGCAGCGCTCGGATCACACTGAGGACAGCAGATCTTGTCCTGTGCCCTGGTCAACGCCGTGCAATTACACGTCGGCTCGTGACAGGTAACCACTCCGTAATTGCATTCACAACGACGGCACGGCTGACCAGCAGGCGCCACTGCGGTCCCGTGTGCCACTTCGCGACCCTCAAACATACAACTCAAACGACAGTTCGCATTTTCACTCTCCGTACAAACACAACGGAAATTTCCCTCTGTGTTGACACATCTCGCCGACGGGTGACAGCTATGTGTTCGTTCCTTGCATTCGTCAATATCTGCAAACATAAATTCATAAAGGCTATATATAAACGCGCTTTGAACTCGCTGATCTCTGGAACAGTACTGAATAAATAGTATATTACACCACAAGAGCCGAAAGTTCAATTTCCTGCACTGCGCCACATGGTCATATGTCGCGTAGTGCAGGACTTTCAGCTTTCTGCTCGTGTGGCGTATACTGTTTTTCTTCATACCCGGTCGAAAGTACGCACTTTCACCAATATATAAAAACCCGGGTCGCAGTGCCAAAACCCTGCCGACAATATAGTGTATTTGCTTATACAAGCAGTGTGGCTTTATTATGCGAACTTTAGTTGGTTTCTGGGCAAAATAAAAAATTAGACTCCTTAATACACCCCTTAAATGTCATTTTTTTTTCTTAATTGCAATATTATTATCAATCGAACCTCTATACTAAATTATATATACACCTTTCAGTAAATAATTCATTATCTGCAAACTAGTTTTTTCATAAAATTTGTAAATCCGGTCCTGTCGGGCCGATTTTATAAAAATTTTAGGGACACTTTTTAATTGCTACCAGAGGGTTAAATTTCAATTTTGAAACGATTCGGAGAATTTTTTCGGTATTTTGGGGCCCAAAAACATTTTTCAACCCCTAAAAACTACCCTTAAAATGCCCCGATTACGCCCATTTTAAATAGGCTTCTTGCGGTGATGGATTTCAACACGTGGGCCAAATTTCGTTAAAATCAATTAACTCTTTCGAAAGTTATTGCCCGTACACACACACACACACACACACACACATATATATATATATATATATATATATATATATATATATATATATATATATATATATATATAAACATTTTCAAAAATGGTGCCAATGTGTTTAGGAGGTTATGAAACGTTGAGAAATTTTGGTCCGACCCCTAGGTCCCGCCATCCGACCGACGCCAATAGTGTATGTTGCCATATGGCAAATACACTAAAAAATCGAACTGCTACATTTTGATAAAAAGATACTATTAAATAAATGAAAATTTATGATATATTAACACTCAGCTATAAGGACGGGTTACTGGATAGTAATGTAATGCATGTTTTTTTGAAAGTTCTTTTAGTCATTCTGAAGATGTTTAATTTTGAAGATAAACTATGTGAAATTATGAGGGTTATGAGGGTGAGGGTCATTATAACTTTTTTTTACCTTGACACAATGTGCCCAACGTATTTTCTTGTAAACTACTTCGATATCCCGGCTTGCATTTACAGTAATACCATCCGGGCATGTTGACACAGTCCGAAGACGGGTGACATCTGTGAAGGCCTCTTGCACATTCGTCCAAGTCCAGTTCACAGCTTGGTCCCTCGTAGCCTTTGCGACATGAACACTGGCCAGGGCTCACGCATTCACCGCCGTTCAGACAGGTTTGAGCACACACGGCTACAAACAACACAGAAACGATTATTAGCATCGGACAAAAAATGTGAGCCGTTGTGGGACGCCTGGCAGATGTGAAACATTACACAGATATTCACGAGTAAAATGCCGATAAACGTACGTAAAGTAGCGAGTGTGTAGTGTAGTAGAGAGGGAAACTTTTAGTATAAGTATTGAGAGGGAGTGGCAAGTCGGAAAGAGCCGACGAGACGAGAAACCAGCCGAATGGTCCGTCGCAAAGTGCAATTTAAACGATATTCAATTTAAACGTTTCCACTTCCATTCAAGCGGCCATTAGATGTTTCAGATCAAAAACGTAAAATCCAGAGCTGGACAATTTCAGATATCACGGCATTTATAATACGCGCCATGGTTCTAAATGGTTTTGAAGTTAGATGCAAATGGAGGCCTGCGCAGGTACAGTCGGTTGAAAAACTACAAATTCGCTCTATATTATTATTTTTAATTTTTCTTTAATCTAAAGGTCTAATTCCTTGCATAAAGTCATCCAAAAAATTATTTTTCATGCTTGTCTATGCAAAACTGTATTAGGCATCTTGATCAATTAACAATCAAAGAAACAACTTAACAATAGCGTACTGGACTGTACTTTATAGCAAGAAAGTGACAAGTGACACGGCAACCAGCGATAACCAATCACCGAGGAGCGCACGTTCTGTCCCGGTAACTGGGAGGTGGTGGGAGCCTTCCTTTCCCACAAAACAACCAGAACGGCTCTAAAATATGCATCTGCGACGCTGTTTGTGACTAACTTCAGAACCTTTTAGAACCGTGGCGAGTATTATACTAATCGTTTTGTGAATTTTAACGTACCGGGATTTTGAAGATATACTCACCAATACGTCACAAGAACTGGCATCATCAATATTAACCAGTGAAATCTTGGCTCTACGAGTTTCGCTCTAATATTTTTACCAATTTACTATTCCAGATGACTCAAAATTGAAATTTAAAAAATTAAAGTTTTTTCTTCCGTTTATTAGTTTTTTAAAGGCAATCAATCCACAGAAAATGTTTTGATCGCAATACCATTTACAAAAATCGCTCGATTTGTGTTCAAAATACGACTACCGTGTCCACGAATTTTGGACGGCATCGTGAAACAAACAAACAAATCGTCACGCGCTCGCTCAAATACTTACGTTGACAGTGATATCCGTCACCCATATAACCCGGTTGGCACTGGCAATGATAACTGCCCTGCGTATTGACACAGATGGCATTTGGGTCGCAAGCATGCTGCCCCGTACTGCACTCGTCAAGCTCCGCACAATTGAACTTATCAACGCGTCTATAGCCGGGCAAACATTCGCAAATGTAGCCGCCGGGCGTGTTGACGCACTTCGTGTTCAAATGACAGTGATGACCTGTCAGCCCACCTTGTTGTTGGCATTCGTCAACATCTAATCAACACATAATACGGACTTCTTTAAATTACGGTCGGACAAACACATTTTCAAATAACACATTAAACAGTAGCTTCCAAAGTAAAAATGAACCAGTAGCCTGGAGTTGTCTAAAGATTCCTAGCTATTGATCCGTTTTTGGAACAAGTAAATCAAAGAAACAGTTTTGTTTATTTTATTAGTTCCAGTGTAAAAATTGTTTACCATTTGGCATCATTAAGATAAGTGCCAAGCTATTGCCCATTGGTCAATTGACCGTTTTAGAACAATTAGTGTACCAAAGTAACAAGTTATGTTTATGGATATATTGCTAGTTCCTAGCTACTGGCCCAGTTTTGGGACAAACATACCAAAAACAACCGTTCTCTTCGGTACACTTTTGTTCTAGAATTATAAGCCTTATTCTGATGATATCGAAATCCCAAGCCAATCAACCAATTTTCTACTAGCAATTCTGCTAAAAATATCCCAAGGAAAAAGCAATGGACTTCCAGGATTCAAGAACTATCTAGTAATCAATATTCCCAAAAATGATGCATGATGATTGTGGTGATGACTTTTATTTACATAAATAATTAGTATCGTTATTTTAATTACAGTGATTTTGACAAGGCAAGAAATAAGGAAAGAATGTTTAATTAAAATGGAGTAACCAGATATAGATTAGGTAATTTTGGCGGTCGGGTAATTATTGGAATAATTGGATAACTAGAAATTATGTTATCCCTTTGAGTGCCAAGGAGCTCGATCGCGCTCCTTAATACACTGGCCGAAAATGCCAGAAGCGCGATCGCACTTTTGTTCCCGAACGAACTAATACGATCTCTATTTCATAGCTGTCGTTTCTTGAACTGATCATTGTTTTTGGATTGGATTTGAGTAGCACTTTTAGCTAATACTGGATACTCAATTTTATTCGAGTAGGTACGCGGATATTAATCGTCATATTTGATCAGTATTTTAATAAATAATGTATAATTAGTATTTGTTAATTAAACACATACCGGTGCATGCCTGGCCATCACCCTGAAAACCCTGATCACAATGACAAGCATATTTTGTTTGTAAATTGAGACAGGTAGCGTTTGCGTGGCAGTTGTGACCCTTGGCGCAGTAGTCAACGCCTGTATGGAAATCCGTTGCAGCAAGAAAGCACAAAATATTATTATGTTAGAGCGATTGAAGCATTGAAACATTGCAAAATGTATTATTCATATATTACAAAATTCGACAACAGTAATGCGCCTTTGCTTTTTAAAAGCCACCAAATAACAGAAATATCTGTGTCTAACAGTGTCAATTCATATTTTCAATTATAAACAGTAAGACACTGCTTAACGCGGGAGATACGTTCCAATAAGTTACCAAACAGTGCTAAACGAGGTCATCTTAATACGTAGATAATTGGCACAAGTGAAACAGAAGCGAAAATACGAAAATTTGTTAGTTTTTTTTTGTTTGTTTTTGTAACATTTATTGTTAAATACTTTTTATCACATTAATTATAGATTTATTAATTGGTAATATCGATTTTTGTTCATAAAAGTTCGAGTAAGAAGTAATGTTTGTGATGAGGAAGATTCCTCATTCGACATAGATATTTTGTTTTTTGTGAAGAAGTCATCTAATGTTGTTTGCATTTTTCCGTTTCGTTCAGCAAGCTGTTGTTGACAGCAAGTTATTGCATCAATGACACTTCGTCTTGCCTTTGAACTTGTATCAACATTTGAATCATTTTGTATAAACTAATCCATAATTTACGTTATAGTGGTTAAACTTTTTTTTAGAAACCGCGTAATACCTACTAAAACAGCGTTAAGCAAGGTCTTACTGTAATTACTTTTAATAATACAATAAAATCATAATTTAGCATGCAAAAATATTTCTAAATAAAATATTGTAGCGTCTTGTATAATAAATAAAAATAACAATGACGTTAGATTGTTCCGATACGTTTATAAGAACTGTTATTACATTGTCTCAATCCAAGTTCATTGTTAACACATTTTCTGACAATGCTTTCTGCATCAGTGTTGTCGAACCTTGCATGAACAACAACAAGATTGTTTAATTCTTGTGGTATTCATGTAATCGTTTCGAATTATTTGTACACAAGATTGTTAATAACAAAACAAAAATGGATTGATTCGCTTTCTGACCTGGACAGAACTTGCAGCATTCGCCGTCGACGCTGAACTGCTGTGACGGCGGACAGTTTAGACGCGGACACGCAGTGTCCGGATCGACGCGAATGCAATGCATGCTGCCATCCTTACACTCGCACTGAAGACACTGTTTCATTACCACTTGCTCGCCGTGGTCATACATCACTCCGTGCAGAAGACACTGCTCTGTGGACCAACAATCGAATATGAATAAAGGTTGGGGGAAAGTTTGGTTGAAGTACAATTTAAAATAGTATATTACACCGTAGATGGGAAAAACGGATCTTTTTAGTGATCTGCATCTTTGCATCTGGATCCCGTATGTGAGCCGGCTCATTGAACCGGTTCAAAAAGAGCCGAGTTCTGAATATGTTACTGCAGTCTGCCACTGAGTTATCTAGTTCAGTCAATCATATCACGACCTGTATGGAATCAAGAATGCATACCCAAACATGTGATGCATGCGTCATTTGAGCTGACAGATGCATCAAAGCAAGAACTGATACGTAAGTGCAAAATGTGCTTCTGTGTGTTCAGTGTTTCACTGAGTTATGCGGATCCGTTGATCCGTCGGCTCAAAAAAAAGTGAGTCGGCTCTCACGGATCTTCTGTCGGAGTCGGCTCTTTGAACCGGTTCAGATCTGAGTTACCCAACACTAGTTCGGACACCACGAATCATGAAGCACAATTGAGTTCAAAAGTAATCAGTTTTAATTAACAAAAACCGGTGTTTATCGGTTTTTACAAAAATCGTTTTTTTACGTTTTCTAAAGCCGGTTCACACCACTAGTAGCCAAAGACCACTATTGAAAAAAATGAGATCCAAACACATCTAGGAAATCATATCTGTATTTTTTATCAAAGCTTAAATTTGTTATCGTACGAATTGTCAAGGAAGACTAGCCGCGATTTTGAGGGTGCGTGAATATTGATTATGGAAATCAAAACTTGCTTGTCATGAATCATGATGCGCATAATCATTCATTTTATTATTTCGAAATCACATATAGTTTCAGATTTGTTTATGATATTGTGAGAAGTCAATTTTTGCAAAAACTATTTCAAACTATATATAGAGTTAAGCGTTAATAAAATACTTACTAAGACAACTTGGACAGCATTCGCCGGGATTAGATACAGGATTTTTACATGTTATTTTTGGACATTTGACAGGTTGACATTTTACTTCACCATGCTGCAAGTAAACAAATAATGTACATTATAGTAAGATGATCAATCGTCTTCCTTTAAGGAGGACAGTCCTTCTTTTGTAGGGTCTGGCCTTCTTCGAAAAGTGTCCTTCTACCTGTCCTTTTCGATATTTTAAAACTGATCTGTTAATTCAGAGATATTGCGCCGAACTGTTACGCGTCATGTGATCGTACAGTTCGGAAAGATGATATATTGATGAAAAATACTCATTCAATTCAAAAAAAAAAAAAAAAAACCCGGGTCGCAGTGCCAAAATCCTGCCGACAATATAGTGTATTTGCTTGTATAGGGCCGTGTGGTTTTATACTTTTATTATGTGAAATAAAGCTTGTTTTTGGGCAAAATAAAAAATTTAACCCCTTAATACACCCCTTAAAATAACATTTTTTTTCTTAATTGTTATATTATTATCAATCTAACGTCTGCACCGAATTAATTACACCCTTCAATAAATAAGTCACTATCTACAAATTAATGTTTTCAAAAAATTTGTAAGTCCGGTCCTGTTGATCCGATTTTATTAAAAATTTAGGGGCACTTTTTAATTGCTACGAACGGGTTAAATGTCAATTTTGAAACGATTTCGGTATTTTGGGGCCCAAAAACATTTTTCAATCCCTAAAAACTACCCTTAAAATGGTCCGATTACGCCCATTTTAAATAAGCTTCTTGCGGTGATGGATTTCAACACGTGGGCCAAATTTCGTTAAAATCAATTAACTCTTTCGAAAGTTATTGCCCGCACGTTTATATATATATATATATATATATATATATATATATATATATATATATATATATATATATATATATATATATATATATATATATATATATATATATATATATATATTATATATATATACATATATATATATAAACATTTTTAAAAATGGTGCCAAAGTGTTTAGGAGGTTATGAAACGTCGAGAAATTTTGGTCCGACCCCTAGGTCCCGCCATCCGACCGACGCCAATAGTGTATGTTGCCATATGGCAAATACACTAAAAAAACAACAACCGAAAGCTTACCACACAAGCACACATTTCACAGCCGCGTTGCCAGGAGGCGCCATCCGCGTACGACGTGTCGTTGACGCGGCAAGACTTCAGGCAGTCGCACTCCTCCACCTTGCTTATTCGCCCCTCAGCAGCCTCTAACTGTCAAAAATTGAATTTATATACACGATGTTAAGAAATCAAACTAGAAAACTTATGAAAATTCGCCTGAAACTGACGATAAATTAATGACCTTTTTTGAGAGATCCTGTAATCGTCGCTCCAGCTGCTGAACAGTGTTCTGAAGCAACGAAAACTGACCGCATGTTGGACACGTAGAATCGAGCTGCGGACACTGCGATAAGTATCCATGCGGTCCTGTTACTAGCCGCACGTCCTGAAGGGCACCCTAGAAACATCAATTTTAAATAGTCGATTATATTTGCCGTCCTTTGGTATTTATTTGTGGGAAAGGATCAGAAGCATACATTTGAACAAGTCTTATCGACAATTAATGTTTATATTCCATTTATATTTATATAGTTTTCACGCAATAGGGATGTTGACTCTATGTTCAAATAAAAACATAATTTTAACGAAAAGTGGTAGTTTCTATGATATAAATACTAAAAAACACTATATTTTTCCTTATTTTTAAGGAACTTAATTAATATTTAATAAATAAAACCTAATAAAATCACTCTCAATCACACACCAATCAGAGCGCATGACGTCATAGAGTCAGCCGCTGTCAAAAAACTTCATTGTTTGGTTAATATTTAGTGTATAATTTATTCGAAAATTTCTTTAAAAAAAGACTGCAAGGAGTTTTAACGTCATGGAAAGTGTATTTATTAAGGCTAATAGTTCGAAAACTTAGAATTCATCTTTTATAACAAGAATTACGAATTTTTTTTTCATAACTCATTAATTTACTAGCGTTTATGAGCACAGCCTCCTACTTTGTGACCGCATCTATAAAATGGTAGCTCCTGTGTAAACTTTTGAACCTCCTTTGGTACCAGCAGGTGACGTCACGCGATTAGTATTGGCGTTTTGGACCGAAATTTGAAACGGGATTTAAAATACATGATTTTTAAGGCTTGAGTTGTATTTAAATAAAAATAATAAATATTTGTGGCTATTTATATGCACGATTTAAAACACTTTCCCAAAAATAGTCAATTTCCCTATTCATGAAATAAATATTAGCAGCCCCCTTCGGGATTTGAAAACACGGTTCTCCGAATCTAATGCTCAGTAGGTAAGAAATTCGGTTATTTACTTTGAAATACGAATGTTGTTTATTTCGTTGTCCAATCCAAAGTTGTAATTGTGCACCCGTAAAATTTCTGTCGGGTGGTCCTGGCGTAAGTAAACGTCTGTACAAAGGATGGCAGTCGACCAAAAGTTCGACCTGCGAACCGCTAACACTGACTGCTAACTGATGCCAAGCGTTGTCGGCAAGCCGATACGGAAACGTTTCGACGTAAACGGCGGCGTCGAATTGTGCCGTGTAATGGAGCCGTATTTCGTCCTTGCGTCCACTTGACTGGAGTTCCAGGTATCGGTTGCAGCCGTGCGAGAAGCTAACTATCGTGCCGGAGTTTGCTTCCTCCTGGCGCAAAGACGCCGTCACCGTGAACTCTGCATTCGTGCGTAATAATTCGGCTGCACGCTCGAACACCGGTGGCGATATCCGAAGGTCGCGGTGGTCACCTGTTAAAATCGAAAAACATTTTTTAGTTGAAACAATTGAACTGATCCGCTAGATTCCCGTCTCTGATATAATCCGGTTGTTTTTCTTGGCTAGGGGACAGTTTATTATGTTGGGTAGGTACGATGAGATGTTTTGGAAAATCATATTTGAGATAGTGGGAAGACCCATTCCAAAAATAGACCAAGAAAAACTTTTTAAAGGAAAAATTCCATGTTTGTTTAAAAAGAAAACATTTAATAAGCAGCTTTCGTATAAATCATAAAATACATCTTCAGATTATAAGTGATAATTATTGAGTGAAAAACCATTTTAATAATTTGTAAAAAAGTTGAAGAAAAAATTAATTCTATTGTTTCAAATGATCAATTTAAAAAAAAAAAAAAAAAACAGGTTCAGTTTGATAAATTGTCATTATTATAATACTAAGTGAAATGAAAACGTAAATTTTTAAGTTAATTATACATGGATAAGGGATTAGCCAGAAGAAAATCTATTAGATAAGAATGCTTATAGAAAAAGATACGCTGATTCTAATAGGTACAAGAGACCCTCTGTATCATCCTCTCATTTCAGTGATCAAACTTAAAAGCAAAGGAAGTTTATGTGATGTGCAAATGATGAACTGTAAAATATTAAGGTAGTTGTGGTACAATATTGTCAAAAAGTTAGAGATTATACGCGCCACAAAAGTATACTAGCTTGTAGCTAAGTGATCCATAATTTGTACGCAAGACTGTACCCGTGGAAACGTAATCCATACAGTATTCATATGCATGTATACTTTTCTATAAATTGTTGAACTTTAAACCGTTATTTATAAATAACTAGACGCTCAAAAGTGTTTTCTTATTTTTTTTTAAACTCATAACAAATGCATTGAAAGACTGTCAGTTTTTGGAAAGTTTCTGACAGTTAGTTCTTTTTTTATAAATAAGAAATTGGTTCAGAACTACAGAGATTGTATACAATCAATGTTAATTATCCAATTTTTAAATGAATGTATCTCGGATTATATACGGTCGATCGACTTCAAATTTTCAGGGCCATTGTATTATCATGTCCTTAATAAGTATACAAAAATTAAGAATTTTCTGACGGTGTGCCTTGACCACGACAACTACCTTAAAATAGCAAAGATAAAGAGGGAGAGGGAAATAAAGAGAAAGAATTATAATTGATGTACGCATCTGCTTCAGGAGAATATAATTTATCATCTTTATAGTTAAAGTTAACATCTCGATAGTGTCACTGTGTCCCCTACATACACAGGGTTGGATTAACTGTATGAATCCTCAAAAAAACTTTACTGTTTCATAATTTGTCCGTCTTTGTCAAATTTATACATACTAATACATGCATACATGTATTAGTATGTATTACTATGTATACATACTATGTATTAGTATGTATATTCCTAGAAGCATATTTTGTGATTTTATGAATTGTTAATGTAGTTGTCGTGGTTAAGGCACGCCGTCAGAAAATTCTTAATTTTTGTATACTTATTAAGGACATGATAATACAATTACCCTGAAAATTTGAAGTCGATCGACCGTATATAATCCGAGATAAATTCAATTAAAAATTGGATAATTAACATTGATTGTATACGATCTCTGTAGTTCTGAACCAGTTTCTTATTTATAAAAAAAGAACTAACTGTCAGAAGCTTTCCAAAAACTGACAGTCTTTCAATGCATTTGTTGTAAGTTTTAAAAAAATAAGAAAACATTTTTGACCGTCTAATTATTTATAAATAACGGTTTAAAGTTCAACAATTTATAGAAAAGTATACATGCATATGAATACTGTATGGGTTACATTTCCACGGGTACAGTCTTACGTACAAATTATGGATCACTTAGCTACAAGCTAGTATACTTTTGTGGCGCGTATAATCTATAACTTTTTGACAATATTGTACCAATACAACTGCCTTAATAATTTTAATCTTTTTTATGTATTTTTTTAAATTTTAATATATGTCTTCTGATTATTGAAGTCCCATCAGCATCGTAGTTAAAGTCATGAACGTCCAGGGCAACATTAGAATTTTGCGTCCCCGAAAATTTATTTTGTAGTACGATAAACAATATATGCAAGCTGCTAGTGGGCCCCCTTGAGGTTTGCGGCCCTGGCAGTCGCTCCTACGACGCTATGTCCCATATCAATTTTAAGAAAAATTTTATATTCGTTTTCCCCAAAAACGCCATATTGTTGTAGATACGTGATCAAAAATCCACCTCACCAGTTACGAGTTAATAAAAACGAGTATCTTTTAACCGTTGGCAACACTGAGTAAAAATAAAAAAATCTGAGCATCGATAAACTGTCACTGAAATTGTCGCAATGTTAATTGTGTTAATAATTATTGTTTTAACGTTAAAAATTGTTAATTCAAACAATTTAATTGTTGAATGTTTTTGAACATTCTATTTTCACGTGTGCGATATTAGTTTTGCTGTGTTTTTCGTAAAAGTGTATTTTTTGTGCCAAAAAAGTTTCGCATGGTAAACACCTATACAATATACACTATATGGCATAGTTGTAGGATCCAGCTGCAAAGTCGTGATTATGAAATGTAAGTGATTTTTAACAAACTCTACATTACATTTTCTGTTTTTACAAATATTTGAGGACATATTTTTATGCAGTTCGAGATTCGTGTGGCCGGATACAGTTAGTAACATTACCATGGGTTCTTTCAAACAACGGTATAGAACTAAACAGTAGATAGAATACCACTATATGACTAAATTCATTATTTCTAAAATCTCATTTCTCACGCCATAAACACGTTCCTTCCACCACATATGTGTTGAAACTTTCTCACTGTGATTTTTGATAATCACCAATTTTTTACATTGAATAATTTTTATTGTTCACGGCGAACGTAGATAAAGGGTTTATTTAAAAAAGAAATATATTTTAACCCTTCAATTCCCATGTCCAAGTTAATAAAGATTTTTGGTTTCTTTTTAAATAAAATACCTTATATACATTTAGTTATGACAAGAAAAAATATAAATAAAAAATAAACTACCCCAATTTTCTTTTATGGGGGTGTCACCTGCAGGTGACACTGGGCATTGTGAAATTAAGACTTTGAAGCAGACACAGATTGTTTCTTATTGTTACGGTAAGAATAAAACGTTAGAATTTATAATGATATTTATTTATATTTAGATATATCAGTTTCTTTATTATAAAAATAGTTTATCTGAAAGAAACAAAACACTTATCTATTCTAATATCATAAAGCTGAAGAGTTTGTTTGGTTGTTTGAGCGCGGTAATCTCAGGAAATACTGGTTTAAATTGAAAAATTATTTTTTTGTTGGATAGTCCATTTATCGAGGAAGGCTATAGGCTACATAATATCAAGCTACGACCAGTAGGAACGGAGCATCAATGAAAAATGTTGAAAAAACAGGAAAAATTATTCCTTTTGAGAGCTTCCGTTGCGGCGTAAACGGTTATTATAATGCCCAGTGTCACCCGTAGGTGACACGGCATATTTCCAACGTCGTAAAGAACATGTTCAAAGTTATTTTTGCCAATAAAAAAATTTGTGCAATAGCTTACTTATTTATTTATTACACACAATAAGAAAAAATAACAATAGTTACGGTTTAGGCATTTTTATTTCACTTTTTATCGCAAGAGATTACACAAACACAGACTGCTCGAATTTCGCGCGAAACATCTGATTATATTTGACAGATGACATTTGGCTAGTGTTGTTAGAAAAAAAATTATAATAGTTTTACTTATTGGCTTTGCAACAATGGTAGTGGAATTAAATAATAAAATCTCCGTGTGGTAGAAAAAAAATATTAAACTTCTGTCACCTACAAGTGACACTAGGAATTGAAGGGTTAAGGATATTTAACTCCGAGATCGCGTACGAGATCCTCAACTTTCTTCACATTTTATCTCATTTTCATTTATAGCCTAACACTAAATAGCCTACGCTACTTGAAAAGAAGGAGGCTTATAAACAATGAAATAGTTTTTCAAATGGGTTCAGTAGTACCTGCGATTAGCTTGGAAATGCAAATAAACAAACCTTAACTCTATAATATTACTGGTATAGATTTGTGGGCTGTATTCCGACCCTGTTTAATTGACGTGAATAAACACAATTTTAAAACCAATTAAAATTGCATCGAACGAATTTTATGATGTTTGGGGGTTGCTAGGAAACCACCCCATACAAGCCGCAATCATTCTTAACCCTTGCATTGTCAAAACAGTGTCTTTACAAACGATTTAACAGTTTAACGATATTCACAATGGCAAAACATCGCACAGGAAATATCAACATCAATTTGTATGTACAATATATAGATAAAAGATATATATAATATATATTTTTAAAAGTATATTTTTAACGGGGCGGACAATTTGTCTTTTTTCTGAGGCGACAGAAATGTCAGAGCGGGCGCTGGTGATAGAAACGCCGTATAAACAACGGCATCCGTAGTCTCAGCTAGGGATGTCGGAAGCGTAAAAAAGTATCGATATATATCGTATCGATATTTTTTTCAAGTATCGATATCGGTACCGATATATTTTGTACAAAATATCGATATATCGGTACAATTTGAAAGAGAACATTGGCACTCGAAGAAATTTAGTATACATATTGGCTAGTTTAATATAATCTCAAATAGCAGTTAACGGACATTATTTCTAATAATTCAAATAATAAATAATTATCTGAAATCAAAAAAACGATAAGATTTTTTTTTATTTATTTATTAATCAAACGACTAATACCTTTCTTTAATAGCAGATATTGTTAGAGATTAATCAAACAATTACTTAATAAAGCCAGAGATGGCGAATCTATGGCATGCGTGCCACTGATATGACATTCGACACATTGTTGGTGTAGCATGAATTGAGGTGTAAATCGAAATATTTAAAAATATTCTAGATGTAGAAATGAAATGAAATATTGCATGAATAGCTATTTTGACTGTTTATTATTCCGAAAATATCGAAAAATCCGTTGAAAAAGAAACGTGTTTTACATGTGCTTTATTCAATGTTGCCGTTTTTGGAACGCAATTAGAAGTATGTTCCAAAAACATATGTAAAAACACAAGTTTCTTTTTCAGTGGACTTTTCGATATTTTCGGAATAATTAACGTCAAACGGCCATAGTCAGTCGCGGTAGTACATACAATTGTTGCTACTGGAAAAAAATATCGGTTTCGATACTCGAAATTTTATATCGATATATCGAAATATTAAATATCGCCCAAAAATATCGATATATCGATATTTTTTCACCATCCCTATTCTCAACCCTTGTAGTTTTATTCTAGATAACACATTGTGTATTTTTAGTGTATTTGCCATAAGGCAACATACACTATTGGCGTCGGTCGGATGGCGGGACCTAGGGGTCGGACCAAAATTTCTCAACGTTTCATAACCTCCTAAACACGTTGGCACCATTTTTAAAAATGTTTATATATATATGTATATATATATATTATATATATATATATATATATATATATATATATATATATATATATATATATATATATATATATATATATATATGTGTACGCGCGATAACTTTCGAAAGAGTTAATTGATTTCAACGAAATTTGGGCCACGTGTTGAAACCCATCACCGCAAGAAGCCTATTTAAAATGGGCCTAATCGGGCTATTTTAAGGGTAGTTTTTAGGGGTTGAAAACTGTTTTTGGGCCCCAAAATACCGAAAAAATTCTCCGAATCGTTTCAAAATTGAAATTTAACCCTCTGGTAGTGATTAAAAAGTGTCCCCACAATTTTAATAAAATCGGCCCGACAGGACCGGATTTACAAATTTTATGAAAACACTAGTTTGCAGATAGTGACTTATTTATTGAAGGGTGTATTTAATTCGGTGTAGACGTTAGATTGATAATAATATTACAATTAAGAAAAAAATGTTATTTTAGGGGGTGTATTAAGGGGTTAAATTTTTTATTTTGCCCAAAAACAAACTTAATTTCACATAATAAAAGTATAAAACCACACGGCCCTACACAAGCAAATACACTATATTGTCGGCAGGGTTTTGGCACTGCGACCCGGGTTTTTTATAGTTTGTTTTTTTTTTTGCGGCAAGTGACAGAAAAGAGCTATCTTTTGTAAGTATTAATGTACGAGTAGTAATTAAAAACGACACAAAAGATCGTATCGCTAGAAATATTAGCATGCAAGAGTCGGATAGAAAATAGTGTCGTATTCGTATACAGGACGTTGCTTAACGTCCGTGAATTTTGAATACTTAGAATTAAAATTGTAATTTTTAGGGTTCCGAACCTCAAAAGGAAAAAAACAGAACCCTTATAGGATCACTCGCGTGACTGTCACAGACAATTTGCTCAGAAACTATTGGCCGATTGAGTTGAAATTTGGTACACATATGTAAGTCGCTGACCCAAAGACAGACGTGGAACGCAAATAAATGAATTTTGAACATGTGGGTCATGTTGGGGGGGGGGGCAAATTAGGAAATAAAAAAAAAGTTCTGCAAACTGTACCGTGTGACATATCAAATGAAAGGGTTTGTAGTAAGGGTCTCAAATATATATATTTTTTTATAATTTTAAAATAAATAGTTTTAAAGTTATGAGCAGCCCACTGGGAATTTTCCCGGTATGCTTCATGAAAGATCGGGAACTCTTTTGAGTCTAGAGTATTTAAAAAAAGTACATTTTCCCCAGATCATGCGTCTCTCTTTTACCAAAATCTATCCGAGCTATTATCTAATAATATGTAATTTATAATTAAATCATACTATAGCTTTTGGGCCGTTCAAGTATTATGTAAGCAGATTTACTACAATTATTTACCCCCCCCCCTGTCAGCAAAAGTAAGCAAAGCTCTTACCCCGCTTCCTCCCCCCCATTGGTATATGCATTTTCTTTTTAATGTAATCTTTTTTTTATTGATTCATGAGCAGCAGATATAATTCTAGAAAAAAGTAAATAATTACTGCGCTGACGTAATTACCATCTAGATCCCCCCACCACCCATGTCATCAAAAATAAGAAAAGCAAAACTAAAAAACACACTTTAATAGCCAACCGAACTAAAAAGTAAAAAATATTTTTTTATTCTAAAAAAGCATGGGGTGCTTGATATCAACTAGTATAAATATTTTATTGGTAGCTATTTATAAAAGTAGAGTTAGTATAAAAATACTAATAGGCACTTCACGCTTTTTTTTAATAAAAATTATTTTTACTTTTTAGTTCGGTTTATTACTAAAGCGTGTTTTTTTTTAGTTTTTTAAACTATTATTTATTTTTCGTCTTAGTTTTTTATCCTGGTCAGGATAATGGGACAAACTTATTAAATTATTGTATTGTCATTGGTCTTTGATAAGTGTGCAAAGTTTCAGTTTAATCTGATGTTTTGAAGTAGGTGAAATTCACGTTCAAAGATTCCATTACAAGCAGGTGAAGCTAATAAAAGCGTGTTAAAAATAAACATACTAGGTGGGAAGTGCAGGACTTGTTCTGCAGTCGATTTAAATGACATTTAGAGACAGACATTTCTGCCTATGTCTTGTTTTTGAAAACTGACCTTGCAGGTAGAAGGCGGGGCGCAGTTGTTGGGGACCGGCAGTGAGCGTGACACCCTGCCGGCTGGTGTTGTGCAGCGATAGCGCCCCCAGCAGATCGACGCCCTGTTGTCCCTGCGCCTGGCCCGGTGGTCCGCTGCCCCCTGTTCGCGCTGCAGACACCACCGCCACCGGTTCCTGCAGCCCGTACACTAAAAAACAAACAATAACACATATTAGATCATTTTCTTACACTTTAAGAAAGTGTTTCGTGGGTAACTACTGAACCAATTTGCATGTTTTTAGGGTTCCGTACCTCAAAAGGAAAAAACGGAACCCTTATAGGATCACTCGTGTGAGCCAATTTGCTCCGAACTACTGGACCGACTGAGTTGAAATTTGGTACACATAACATGTAAGTCGGTAACCATAAGACGGACGTGTAACGTAAATAAATGAATTTTGAACATGAGGATTATTTTTGGGGAAAAAATGAGGAAATTTAAAAAAAAGTTTTGCAAACTGTACCGTGTGACATATCAAATGAAAGAGCTTGTAGTAAGGGTCTCAAATATATTTTTTTTTATAATTTTAAAATAAATAGTTTTCAAATTATTTAAGACAATAGATGAAAATTTGAAAATTTACCATCCCCCTTCCTTATCTTCGAAACTACTGAACCTACAATTTTGAAAAAAATAAGGAATGTCAAGTCTCACCCATAGTTTACAGGAAAACCTAAACGAAAAACTTTAGTCTTAAAGTACTCACGGAAAACTGAATAGTACGGAACCCTCTTCTCGCGAGTTCGACTCGCACTTGACCGGTTTTTTTTTGTGTTATGCAGCATTTTTCCGGGAAGGTTTCAAGCTACGGAGATGGCTGAGTAACGACTTTTTGGGGGAATCACAATATCTATATCTTAGGAAAACTATGGGCTTAAAGTTAACTGCATTTCCGGCAGAAATAGAAGTTAAATTTAAAGGTAAATATAATATTCGTATCATAAATGTGTTTTTATCTAAATATGAAAAATTTTACTAAAATCCGAATAAACATATGAAAGACGGCGGTTGCCCAAGTTTGTATATTATTGCAGTTTATTTAAAAAAAAATGTTTGGTTGTTTGTGTATTATATCGAAATGCTATTTAAATACATTTAAGCCTATATGCTTTAAAAATGATAATAATCAACTAAAATTGTATTATATTGATCAAACATAAAACATGACGTGGCACAGACGTTGTCTACATGTACGTGAGTCAAGTTTCAACCCTAACAGGAAATGCTTTAACCGGTTTTTAATTGGCTAACTACATTAACCCCCCAAGGTTATAAATAAATGTGTAATATAAAAAAGAAACAGACAACGGCATTAAAAAAAGATTTAAGGCTAGACGTCACATGCTCAGTTCATAAGTTCTATTAACAGATGGCCTAGGATTTCATAAATTCGACATTTTTTTCACTCTGACTTGTTAAATGATATTAAATATGCATTAAGTAGGACTTTTAAGAATTATGCAACCGTTTAAAGGTGTTATTAAATATTTATTATTGCCCACGGTTAGCACTAATTATCTAATTACCTATAATACCCATAAAAGATGAGAATCGTTATCATAAAATCCTCAACGTGTATTGAATTTGCGCGAATTCAATCACTTTTAATTGTGAATGTTCAAAAATCGAAAAAATTGCCAAAAAATCAAAAAAAATCTATTGATCGCTACCAAACTTCACAGGATCACCTGCTGGGCTAATCTAAAGATTGCTTGAAAATTTCATCAAAAGCGGTCCAGTCTTGGAATCCATAAGAAACTTATATATAGGGTTGCCATCCGTTCGGGTTTCCCCGGATTTGTCCTAGTTTAGAGGGCATCCGGGGAGCGTCTGGGCGGGGCTTCATTTGTAGTCCGGGTTTAAAAATTTAAAGTCTTGTGTCTAAGAATAACAAAATTCTAACTGATTATTAAAACAATTTGCAACAAACTGTAATAAGATTCTGTTTTGTTAGGTACATTTAAAATGATGATAAAAGATGACTAAATTTAATTTTAAGTCTCAATATTGTTCACGTCCATTATAATTAATATGTTTTTTATTTAATCTATATTAAAATTCAATTGTCCAATTTCCCGTGATTAAATAAAAAACATTTTAATTTTAAGGTCTGAAAATAAATAAAAAGGTGATTTATGACATTTTCAACTGTTTTTTATTACACTGACTATGTTTAAAAAAAACCTGTTGACATGTCCGGGTTCTGGACGCTAAAATCCGGGGTTTTCACGCGTCTTGTCCTGATGGTTGACAAATTTTAGAGATGGCAACCCTACTTATATAAAATATATATACATCGATTTTTATATACGAGATACATAGATATGACGACACAGTTGGCTTGAAGGCTGGGTAACCAGATTTACTGATACGAATTCTTAAGTTATCAGCTTTTAGAGGAAATCGCGCCAAACAGAAAGGATTCGTTATGAAAATCGTAAAGTTTGCGCATTGAAAATCGCTGCTTGATGAGAAAAGTTTCTTGGCTGACGGAAACTAGAAAAGCCGGGAGCTATTGTTCAAGATCAGTGATTGAAAATTCATAGTTCATCGCCTTTCAAAAGATTTTCAAGGGCCACGAACAGAGCAATTTCACCACATTTTATATAACACATAAAAAGTTTATACAACTTCCTTAGCGAGCTCAAAGCTAGCTTGTATCAGCTAAGAACTGCTATTGTTTTATTTTAGAATTCTGTAAAAGATACCAACAAACAGGTGTATTTGGGCCTAGTACTAATTCATATTTTCGATTTTCTATTATATCTAACTAACGTTTAACTTGCGTTAATATCGGTTTTGACGTAACTCTTATCTTAACCTGGTCGTAACAGCATAAGAAGTAGGTGCCCTGCACTTTATGTAAAAAATAGGTTCATACATTTTCGAGTGATGCTTACAAACAAAAATTCTAAAAACACATTTTTCTGTTTAGACTTTAGATGTCGTAAAAACACACAACAATCCCAACAGAAAACGAAGAGCTATGTGATGTTCCATTACAAGCAGGATTTTACGTAACAAATTTGCACTATCCCCTATAAACGCATGTATACAGGCATGTAAAATGACGTATTCCGCACTAGTGTGATGTAATGAAAAACAAAAGTACGTGATTTAACCAGAAGCGTAGCGTGCCTTGGCGGGGCCCCGTATAAAAATTTGTTTGAGGGCCCTTCCCTCCCTTCAAGTAAATGACTTAAACGGGGACATCCCGCAGCCTGCGATTACCGATGTAGGGTGTTGCCAACTTTTGAACGCACGCTTTACGCGGGAAAAAAATAAATTGTTTTTTTTGACTTTTGTCATTTCTGAAATAAAAAAAAAATTGGGAAGTTTTTATTAATTTTTGCTTACGCACGTTGGGGGCCCCAGTAGCCCGGGGGCCCCGTATAATTGATACGGCAGATACGGCGGTAGCTACGCCCCTGGATTTAACCAATTCAACAGTAATTTTCATAAACCATCTATTACTTACCATGTAAAACTAATAAGCTAGTCTGCGTTGCGCGATCAAAATAATAGAACGGGATAGCGATAATTGCGATATCCATTCCGTCTTTATTCAACAAGATGGGCCAGAAAGAGACACACATATACCGTCTTTATTGCCTTCTCTTTCCTGTCAATGTGTATCTACATCTAAATGTGTAAAACAACAACAGGCGCGAATATTAATTTTCATAAACGACCTAATAGAAGTGAAGTTTGTTCTACACTCGAACTGTCAAAAATATTATAAATAACTGAATATGAAGTGAAAACAAGCTATTTTATAGGAGGAACGAGCCAAAAATATCACGTGCGAAATGGTATTTCGACTCTTGTACAGTTAAAACTCGCAGGCTCTCTTTTTCAACATAGTGTTACATTTAGTCGTATTATGTACTATTATGCAACTAGATATTATATAATCTACTATTATAAACTGTAGTAGCAAATCCAGTACAAGAAACATGATCTAAATTAAATATATTTTGATCTCTTAAATTAAAACTTAGTAGTAAAAAGCCTCATTTATTATTTTCGGAAGTTTTAACAGCTTGCAAGCTATAGTTTTATGATATTTAATAGCTTTATGTTCGGTTTCTAGTATACGACTTTTAACTTGCTTTTAGCATGGAAACGATGATAAAATGTAATGCTAAAAGTACTTGTATATTTAAATCTACTTTTGAAGTCGTACCATAAATCGGACATTAGTGATTTTTCTTAACGGAAAAGCGCATTGAACCGCTAATAATTCTAAACTACTGAAGATTTAGCACGGGTCGTTTTCCCCTTTGGAAAGCTTTCAATGCAAGCAATTTCAGGTTAGATGTCTCCGTTCTCATTGTCTCCGTCTGCCCTATGCATCTGTCTTTGTTTTCTTTCTCCTTGCAGTTTAGGTGTCGGAACTTCACCGCTCAATGCAGACGTAAAATGAACTTGCGGAGATTATTATTGTCTCCTCCAAATCAATAACGATTATTGGTTATTGGGTACTCTAAAGTACGATCCACACGTAATTTCTTCATTGTGTAATTGAACCGTCTTATCACAGCTTAACTACCTAAATCACTCAAAACCTATTCGCGAGTATGAAACGAACCTCGAACCCAATAAATTGGAAAAAAATTTGCCAAAAAAATCAAAATTTGAAAAAAGATTTTTGTTTCCAAAGTTTGCGCATTCCAGAAAACTCATTGTGAAGTTTTTCAAGGTAATTTGAATGCATATAAAACTTCGTATTAAGGAATTGTGATGTCTTTATAGAGTTGGGTAACTCAGATCTGAACCGGTTCAAAGAGCCGCCTCCGACAGAAGATCCGTGAGAGCCGGCTCACTTTTTTTTTGAGCCGACGGATCAACGGATCCGCATAACTCAGTGAAACACTTAACACACAGAAGCACATTTTCCACTTACGTATCAGTTCTTGCTTTGATGCATCTGCCAGCTCAAATGACTCAATGTTTGGCTATGTATTCTTGATTCTATACAGGTCGTGATATGATTGACTGAACTAGGTAACTCAGTGGCAGACTGCAGTAACATATTCAGAACTCGGCTCTTTTTGAACCGGTTCAGTGAGCCGGCTCACATACGGGATCCAGATGCAAAGATGCAGATCACTAACAAGACCCGTTTTTCCTATCTCTATGTCTTTATACATATTATAAAAAGCAAGAAATACTCATCGAAGAATTTTTAAAGTTAGCGTGAATACAAACGTTATTTTTGCAGTGCGAATCGTCCTTTAAAAAGTGTGTGCTAAGTACCGTAACCATAGGTAATAATGCAACCCCTAGTAGGGTAGTTCTTTCGTTCGTCGTCGTCTTGTATTAGGAACGAATTAAAGGGGATGACAGGATAAGGAAAAAATGAGAAAAATGCATTTAATAGATCTTTTATCGCAGGGTGCTGACCCCTGTTTAATAAAATAGACTGCTAAATTCTTTATAATGTACTAATGGATTGGAATGATCTGTATAAACTACGGTTTAAAGTTCCTGTGCACCTATTTTCACTCAAAAGAGGTATTTGTGCATAAGGGGGCGTCCATTATTTACGTGAGGCGACTTTTTGACCCTCCCTCCTCCTTGATGAGATGTCGTGAGATTTGGCTCGACCCCCCTCCGCCCAAATCTCACGTGAGATTTTTCAAAATGCGTATTTTTAGTGTCAATACGTTAATCTGTGTTTGACTGCGTTGGATTTATTTTAAAAAACATAATTTGCTCAACTATTTTTATTTAAGACTAGTTTATATTTTAGTGGCGAAACATGTTTGACTTAAAACCCAATTTTCTCGCAATTTTACACTGTTTCTTGCGGAAAAAAGTACGTGATATTTGCCGAGAGAGGTGGGGGTGTCATAGTGGCTCTCGCCGAGAAACAACATTTTCTGTACTGACCACCTTGTTGAGGTTTTTCATGGTTTCCCTCAATAATTCTAGATAAATTTCGAGATGATTCCAAAGTTCAATAATTCCTACAAGGGCGTACCCAGGGTCAAAACTGGGGGGGGGGGGGCAAGCCATGGTCGGTCAGGTTGTAACATTTTATCACGGAAAAGGTGAATGAAACCAAAATATTAAGAAAATTATGTATAATTATAGCAGTGCGCTTTATCAACTAACTTATTACAATTATTTGCTTGAAAAAAAATATTCTAGTTACATGTCTTATACTAGTATCAGTTTTCTTGGATTTGTAGAAGTAAAGTTATTTCAAGAATTGTAAAAATTCCAGCAACAAAATTTAATAACGACTTATTATTTGCTTCCAGGGGGGGCAACTGCCCCCCTCCCCTGCCCCTCGCTGGGTACGCCCTTGAATTCCTATGCTTTCAAGGTTGTCGATAACTTCTCCACTCTCGCATTGCTATTACTTAAGTTGAAGTTTAAAAATACGGGAAAATGGTAAATGGGAGCAATCTTGCGCGTGATGGTGTCTGTTATGACATAATGTCGAAAAACGGACGTTAAACGCATTATTATTATTATATTATTCCCCACATGTTCCGTAATGTAAATGAATTAACTTTAGCGGTATAGAAAGGAATGGGACGTTGTAAAAAATTAAACTTCTTTTTTTAATAAAAAGTTCTTTGACGCGGTATTTGCAATGCATGTATAAAAGCCGTTAGCTGTGGTGAAAAATTATGAATATTTTTTCACTGCCGTATTAAAGCAATTCATAATGATATGCAAATTTATGAAGTTCACTTATAGTAGCTGGATTTCAGCTTCGTGTGTAGGTACTGCAAAAATGTAGCGTTATTTTGTCGCGTTAATACTTTTATTATAGGTTTTTTAATGCTTAAATCTTCAGTAGAACAATTCATGTAATTTATTGACGCCAAAAAGGGAGCTTATGTTTCGAAACAGATATCAAATTCAACATCGAAACGAGGTCAGCCTGCATTTGTTCATAGCATCTTTTTGTAAAAGTTGTATATTCGGCGAACTCTTATTTTGTAAGAAAATGTGACTAAAAGTCTCTAAAAGCAAATCATTTCACTTTGCGATATTACTCACATTTCATAAAACATACGATGCTAGTAAACTCATTCAGAACTGCAGAAGTGGGATTATTACGACTCTTGCAAATGTTTTTTTTACACTTTGATGAACGGATTGCTCATAGAAGGATTACTTATCCGGAAATAAAATTAGGGTTAAAAAAAACTAAAAAAAACCCGGGTCGCAGTGCCAAAACCCTGCCGACAATATAGTGTATTTGCTGATACACGCAGTGTGGCTTTATTATGCGAACTTAAGTTGGTTTTTGGGCAAAATAAAAAATTTTACTCCTTAATACAGCCCTTAAAATCACATTTTTTTTCTTAATTGCAATATTATTATCAATCGAACCTCTATACCAAAATATATGCAACTTTCAGTAAATAATTCACTATCTGCAAACTAGTGTTTTCATAAAATTTGTAAGTCCGGTCCTGTCGGGCCGATTTTATCAAAATTTTAGGGACACTTTTTAATTACTACCAGAGGGTTAAATTTCAATTTTGAAACGATTCGGAGAATTTTTTAGGTATTTTGGGGCCCAAAAACATTTTTCAACCCCTAAAAACTACCCTTAAAATAGCCCGATTAGGCCCATTTTAAATAGGCTTCTTGCGGTGATGGATTTCAACACGTGGGCCAAATTTCGTTAAAATCAATTAACTCCTTCGAAAGTTATTGCCCGCACACATATATATATATATATATATATATATATATATATATATATATATATATATATATACGTATATATATATATATATATAAATATATATATATATACATATATATATAAACATTTTCAAAAATGGTGGCAAAGTGTTTAGGAGGTTATGAAACGTCGAGAAATTTTGGTCCGACCCCTAGGTCCCGCCATCCGACCGTTGCCAATAGTGTATGTTGCCATATGGCAAATACACTAATAACACAATTTTATGAACTAAAAAATGCAAAATAATTTGACAACAAAATTAGATTTACTATAAAAAGCGTGCGGTGCTATCTATTTAAATTTTCATAATAGCTCTACGTTTACAGTTAGCTACTAAATGAAAAATTTATTATCGATATTAGGCACTGCACACTTTTTACAGTAAAGCTAATTTTGTTGTGCAATTAATTTGCATTTTTTAGTTCATAAAACCGTGTTGTTTTAGTTTTTTTTAAACTCAAATTTTAATTATAAAACTAAAAAACAATATTGCATTTGACTATGAGGTAAGCAACTCAACGTACGTCATTGTACAGCGTGTTAGCTTGCTTGCTGTATTTTTTTAAGGTTTTTTATCCTGACGGTCTTGGTCACGATAATAGGACAAACTTATTAAATTATTGTATTGTTATCGGTCTTTGATAAGTGTGCAAAGTTTCAGTTTAATCTGACGTTGAATTTCACGTTCAAAGATTCCTTTACAAACAAACAAACATACAGGTAAAGCTAATAAAAGCGTGTTAAGAAGAAATCATTTCACTTCGAGATATTACTCACATTTCGTAAAACATACGATGCTAGTTAACTCATTCAGAACTGCAGAAGTGGGATTATTAAGATTCTTACAAATGTTTTTTTACACTTTGATAAACGGGATTTCATAGAAGGATTATTTATCCGGAAAAAGCCATCAAACCTAAGAATTTTATTTGTCGATATTATAGAACTCTGACAGGTATTTTATATTCACGCTTATAGAGAAACGTCTGAAAGGTTACGCGTGGCAGACGTAAACAATGAATTATTAAACGGACATATTTATAAATAACAATGTGTATTATATCTTCTACAACGTACCTACCCATAAAAATGTACAGTCTATAATCAATTTATTGATTACTTAAAGAGACTAGTATGGCACGTGACTGTTTCACGTACAAATTCACTAACCCTCTTATATTTCTTCTATTGCGAAGAGCAACGTGCTGTCTGCAGAGCTGGGGAATAATTTGGATCTTCGATAGTGTTTTGTATCTTAGTAAATTGATTGTAAGTGTATTTGCCATATGGCAACATACACTATTAAGGGTAGTTTTTAGAGGTTGAAAAATGTTTTTGGGGCCCAAAATACCGAAAAAATTCTCCGAATCGTTTCAAAATTGAAATTTAACCCTCTGGTAGTAATTAAAAAGTGTCCCTAAAATTTTAATAAAAACGGACCGACAGGACCGGATTTACAAATTTTATGAAAACACTAGTTTGCAGATTACTGAAAGGTGTATATAATTTGGTATAGAGGTTCGATTGATAATAATATTGCAATTAAGAAAAAAAATGTTCTTTTAAGGGGTGTATTAAGGAGTCAAATTTTTTATTTTGTCCAAAAACCAACTTAAGTTTACATAATAAAGCCACACTGCCTGTATTAGCAAATACACTATATTGTCGGCAGGGTTTTGGCACTGCGACCCGGCTTTTTTACAGTATAGTTCGTAAGACTAATTTAATGAATGGAAATTTCACCTTTGATTCACCCAAAACTCTCACTACTGTGAAGATACATTGTCTAAGTGTTACCCAAAATAAAAATTAGCTCTTGAATGACGAGAACTTACTGCAGCAATTTGCTTTATTACGAGAAAGATTAACTGTTAATATATGGCACCGTTTTTTTTCAGATGGTTCTGGAACGCTGGCCTGTAGATTATAGACGCTCAACATCTGAGGTCATCAGCGAGAACGCGGTCCTGTGTTTTGGTAAGTTTTTTTTACATATAATTCTAAATTCTAGTTATTTAAAACAATTCTGAAATATTTTTTTGTTTTTAATAATTAAAAAATGAACAAAATTATGTAAATAGTTTTTAAATTTATATTGCAAATCCGATCTAAATAGCTTTCATATAATGCGAATCTATAATTCATTAAAAAAACTGCGCGAAAAATGCATGTAACCAGCAGAATTATTTAATGGAATGATTACTGACACAACAGTGAATTTTGAGATATAAGCTTCTAGCAGCTTATATCTCAAAATTCACTGTTGTTTATAAGTTACTTAGAATTTATATTATTTAATAGTATCGGTAAGCAGGCAATCTATTTGCGATTTATCAATGTATATATTATCTAACAAATAATTTTTGCCATAATAGATGAGGATATATATTTCTAATACCGGATCTTAGACTATAATAAATATTTCTTAACAATGATAGCAAAACTGTAGCTATCCCACTGTGTTTAATTAGTCTTACGAACTTTACTTATACGAGTATATGACTTTAAAAATAGATTCTTTATCTATTTCAATTAATTTTCAAACGTCGTGTATACATATTTCAGCCAGACAACGCTTCGAGGCGCCACCATAGCTGCAATGTTACGACTTTCTTACGTAGATGTAATGAGTTACATAAGTTATATTAAACAAACGTTTTGCGTGTTAAGTACACGGCGTGCGTGTAGACTCAGGGACATTGAGTAGTCTGAGAAATCAATCTCCACCCTTCTGCGTACGTAGAATATAGTATACCGGGTGTTTCGGAACGAGCGAAACTACTATGAATTTTTAAAGACCGCACCACACTTGCCAAACATAAACCTGCACGATCCGTACAGCACTAATCTGCAACCTGCACGGTATCGCACACTAGACCAATCATAAATCTGCACAAACCAACTAATTTTAGTACAGGTTTCGTGATGTTCTATCAATGCAAATTAATTAATGAAAGCGACACATAATTAGCACACTCGACCGGCCCAGCACGGCTAGAGAGGAATTGCAAGCAACCGATTAACGGTCGTTGCTGGTCTAATGTCCGCTACTCCGTTAAATAACACGGGTATCTTCACGCTGGTGCTCGCCGTGCAGGTTTTTGCGTGACGAGTGTGCGCGGTCTTTTAAATTACAGTAAAACTTGTAGGGACTAGAGTTGGGTAACTCAGATCTGAACCGGTTCAAACAGCCGACTCCGACAGAAGATCCGTGAGAGCCGAATCACTTTTTTTTGAGCCGACGGATCAACGGATCCGCACAGCTCAGTGAAACACTTAACACACAGAAGCACATTTTACACTTACGTATCAGTTCTCGCTTTAATGCATCTGTCAGCTCAAATGACTCATGCATCACATGTTTGGCTATGCATTCTTGATTCTATACAGGTCGTGATATGATTGACTGAACTAGGTAACTCAGTGGCAGACTGCAGTAACATATTCAGAACTCGGCTCTTTTTGAACCGGTTCAATGAGCCGGGTCACATACGGGATCCAGATGCAAAGATGCAGATCACTAAAAAGACCCGTTTTTCCCATGTGTAGTAGGGACTGATCGACTCCTATATTTTCAACTTCTCCTTCATTCTCACTTCGTGGCAATCATAGGCCAATCATAAAAAAAAATATTTTGAGGTTAAACGTTGTCATACGTATTTCTCCATTGGCTGATCAGCTTAAGAGGAGAGACTTTGCGTGAGAAGTAAGAACTAAAAACTTGAAAATAGGTGAATAAAATCAGTTGAAAATAGTGTTAAAAATACATGAGTTCGACTGTAATCTAAACTCATCTAAAAAGTAGGTATTATCGTTGAGACTAGATTTTTTCGTTCGAAGAGAGATTTACGATTTTCCTCATCATAAAATTGGATGAGCTCTCTGCCAAAGTTAAATCTGTTAATATAATAATTTTATTGTCTTATAAATTAATAAAACGGGAACTGGCGAATGTATCAATTGAATTTTAATTAATTAATTGAAATAATAATAAATCCTTCAAATAACCCTTACAGTCAGTGAAACGTAACCATGAGTTAACAATTATCGTTCAGGCTTTTTGCTACACCCTGTATAACAGATATAATATAGTTTCTAACATTCTAATTTAGAGCATAAAAGCAGTTATTTAAAATAAGTTATTTACCGTTTATCACTACATCAAGAAACCTGTTTATTATTTTTTTTTTATTGACAATTTATAGTAATAAAATTTTTGTCCAAAATTTTAATTTATAGGTTTCATATTATATAAAATCAAGGGAAATTAGTTCTATTTCAAGGTTTGATTTTATAAAAAAATAAACTAGCAATAGGTATTGAAATTTGACATAAAACGATACGACATCTGGTGACAGAATTTTAGATCATAAAAACATTACATTTTACATGCTGTTATTTTACTACAATATATTATAGGTATATGAAAATGGCGGATTTCATATTACATTTGGCCTAAACTCCGCCTGTATGTCAAATTCCAATAAGTGATAGCTCCATAAATTTTTTCTTATATTTAAATTTTAAAGACTAGCCATCTATCATATTGTTGGATTTTTTTGAGACAACATTAATACTATGTGCATTGTCGATCACAACATTGTTTTGTTTTGAGTTTCTATTAGCAACGCTTAAGAAACAAACAAGTGAAATATAATTTTCAATTTCGTAGTGATCCGACGAATTTAAAACTTCGTTTTTGAAATCAAAATTTGTGTTTAATTTAGTTATTTTATATCAATAGATCAAATCGATCTTTATTATGTGTTCAATTGGAGATGATTATTGATTTTTGGTCGGTCCATAAAGACAATTTAATTTTTTATTTTACACTCAAAATGTTTCGAACTCTATAAAAAAAACTTGACAAAATGTTCTAGAAAAAATCTCATTGGCCTCAGTTTTTGAAAAAGCATATCGTGGATGAATACTGGAAATATAGATCTTATGTAAAAAATAGTTGACACCCCTGGTGTAAATAATCTGTTCGTTTCGAATGTCGAGGGTTATACGCACCCCAATTTTTCCCTTTGGCCATTTCAGTCGGATTATCTGTCTGGATTTTGTATAGCTTATAAATAAATAGTTTTGATTGAGTATGTATTTGCGTGTGCCAGCGACATTACCTGATTTATGTAAGATAAGAAAGCAGACAGTTTTTATGTTGAGATTTTAAGTAAATGTGCATCAAATTACTCTCAAATCGGTAATAATGCCTTCAAGGAAAACTTCGTTATATATGTAGTTTTGCAATAAAACACATTATATGGCGGAAACTAGAGAATTCATTGACCTCTAATCGATGGATTGCGAACGGTGGTTATTGTTCCTAGTCAATCTTGTAGCGTCATATTTACTGGGTAACATTTTTAGCGGGCTGTTAAAAATGCAGTCCGATTTCGTAACACTAAAGGTACGCATATTCTGTAACTACTGATAATTTAAATTTCCCGCTATAAGTTGTATAGGACCGGTGTCAAAAAAAGCGGAAAATTTGTCTGGATACACTAAACTAAAAATAAATTAATAAAAAAATTTCACATTTTTCGCTGATGACCTTAGCTATTGAGCGTCTATAATCTACAATCTACCTATTATAATATGCTCAGAAGGCCGAGAGGCTCCCTGAGTTTGTGGGCCTCGATGCACTAGACCTCCGATAGCTACCTCGATAAGTTAAAGACCTCTGTAAGTTAAACATTTTTTGAATTCCCTTCCCCTGAAAGCATAAAACCTCCATTACTTAAATCACAAAACCTCGGTAACTTAAACAAATATTCTGAACATCGCCCTCGATAACTTAAAATAATATTTTGGTGACCTCCATAAGTTAAAGTATTATCCTCTATTGAACTAAATACATCCTCTATAAAATCCACAAACCTCGGTAAGTTAAAAATTTTACTCTGACAACCTCTCTAACTTCAACTCTCGATAAGTAAAAAACTCGATAACTTAAATTTTTTAACGTTTTCCTTGGATGTTAACTTATCGAGGTTCTACCGTATATGTTTAATTCCTATATATTATTAGACATTAACCGAGCTGGGTAGAGTAGTGGTAGAGCACTAGACTCGCATTCGGGAGGTCCGGGTTCGAATCCCGGCGGGGGCAGATGTGGCTGGGACTTTTTCCTACTGCCTCTCGCCGAGAAACGGTAAATCCCGTACCGGTCATCTTGATTGAAGTTTTCCATGGTTTCCCTCAATTAATTGCAGATAAATATTGGTATGGTTCCTTATTTGAGGCCATGGCCGATTACCTATCAAACTCCTAGTTCAAAAATTACGAACCTTATCCTAATTTCCTATAATTCCTTCATTCGCCCATTGCTATTATATAAGTTGAAGTTTTAAAAAATGTAGAAAATAACGGGAGGTGGTAAATGGAAAACAGTAATGGTGCGAATGGCGCCTGTTATGACATAAAGTCGAGAAACGGACGTTAAACGCATTATTATTATTATATTATTAGACATTACAATCCGATCTCAATAATATATGCTCTGTAAGAACACTTCGTGGAATTTTGTACACATGAGACAGAGTGCAAATGTCACATGCCACCGTTACCGACAGAGATATCGACGTGCGAGTGAGAACGACACAGGTGTATAGACGCCGGCCGGTGGTCTGCACGATGGTGGAGGTGGTGGTGGCGTGCAGTCACGCGACCTAATATCAGACGCACCACCACCGCAACTATACACTTTTCCACTAACGAAAATGAATTTCACCTATTCAAAACGCTCTTTCCGACTCGGCACACTGGACACGTGGATCACCCGGTACTCTTTAGTGTATTTTCCTTATGGCAACATACACTATTGGCATCGGTCGGATGGCGGGACCTAGGGGTCGGACCAAAATTTCTCGACGTTTCATAACCTCCTAAACACTTTGGCACCATTTTTAAAAATGTTTATATATATATTTATATATATATATATATAAATATATATATAAACATTTTTAAAAATATATATATATATATATATATATATATATATGTGTACGGGCAATAACTTTCGAAAGAGTTAATTGATTTTAACGAAATTTGGCCCACGTATTGAAATCCATCCCTGCCAGAAGCCTATTTAAAATGGGCGTAATCGGGCCATTTTAAGGGTAGTTTTTAGGGGTTGAAAAATGTTTTTGGGCCCCAAATTACCGAAAAAATTCTCAGAATCGTTTCAAAATTGACATTTAACCCGTTAGTAGCAATTAAAAAGTGTCCCTAAAATTTTAATAAAATCGGCCCAACAGGACTGGACTTAAACATTTTTTGAAAACACTAATTTGTAGATAGTGACTTATTTATTGAAGGGTGTATTTAATTCGATGTAGACGTTAGATTGATAATAATATTGCAGTTAAGAAAAAAATGTTATTTTAAGGGGTGTATTAAGGAGTCAAATTTTTAATTTTGCCCAAAAACCAACTTAAGTTCGCGTAATAAAGCTACACTGCCTGTATAAGCAAATACACTATATTGTCGGCAGGGTTTTGGCACTGCGACCCGGGTTTTTTTTTCTTGTTGTTAAAAATGAGGCAACTGTTCCCCTATAACAGTGACGTAGTCAGGGGGTGCAAATGCATCTTCCAAGAATGTGGTAATAGCATTTCACTTATTCAAAACGCTCTTTTCGAATTAAGTTGACGTGGTTCACTCGGTAGTTCATTTTTTTTGTTGAAGAGAAGGTAGCTATTCTCCCAGAGCAGCGTTTCCTAAACTTTTTCGTCTACCAATCTTTTGGATATTTGCAAAATTGACGCGAACCCACATTAAATACAAAACAGAATATTTTTTTTTAATGTAAATGTCAGTTTATAACACCCATAGATTTTACAGAAGGAAGCTTCACTTTTCTAGTATGTTTGTGTGTGTCAACAACAAATCACTATCGCCAGCCGAACTGTACAGCGTATACTTATAACTAGAGTTGGGTAACTCAGATCTGAACCGGTTCAAAGAGCCGACTCCGACAGAAGATCCGTGAGAGCCGACTCACTTTTTTTTGAGCCGACGGATCAACGGATCCGCATAACTCAGTGAAACACTTAACACACATTTTACACTTATGTATCAGTTCTTGCTTTGATGCATCTGTCAGCTCAAATGACTCATGCATCACATGTTTGGCTATGCATTCTTGATTCTATACAGGTCGTGATATGATTGATTGAACTACGTAACTCAGTGGCAGACTGCAGTAACATATTTAGAACTCGGCTCTTTTTGAACCGGTTCAGTGAGCCGGTTCACATACGGGATCCAGATGCAAAGATGCAGATTACTAAAACACCCGTTTTTCTCATCTGTACTTACAACCTTGCGTTCCAGACTATTTGCCGGACAGCGTTCATACAGTTCGCCCGTCATTAAATGTAGTGTACCTAATATTTTCAATGAAAAAAAAAATACTTATGAGAAACTATGTTTACTCCTTGCGCCCGCTCAAAAATGACTTTATTTTGTAACTCTCTTAATTTATTTAAACGTTTCTATAAGTGATGACAGACATAAGTGTCGTTTTATAAAACTGGACCACTGTGTATAGTGGCTCTGTTCATTCTACGAGAATAGTAACATATGTATATTTCTGATAAATTTCTGTATGCCACGCATAAATCCCTTGAAACGTCATCAATATTCAAAAATATCACGTGTAGCACGAAATCACTGCTTTGATTTTAATATTACATTTTTTAAATATGTCAATAAAACGGAGCAATATATACAGGGTTTTGCTCAAGTTTGAACCTGGATTTGGCATTTCCAGCAGTCAGTAAGCAACCACCTAACGAACGGTTCTTATAATTTTATTTTGCAGAATATGAGACCAACTAAAAAGTTTCACTTTAACAAGATAGTGGTTTTATGACGTCACAGTGGCGAAGGAGTTGCATCATTTAAAAAACACCTGTGCAGTTGAATGCAATAGTGAATGGAAAGCCATTCTATTTTATCTGTAACAGTTTTTTTCTTTTTTTATTAAGTAAAACCACGTTACATGTCATGTATGGTAAGTTCATAACGTGTGACATGACATCTGTGTTCGACGATTTACTCATTTTCCCTTGTCAATAAATTATAGCTTCGATGACCTTGTTGACGAAACGCAGGCTTTCTTTTAAATTTGGTAAGATATAGATGTAATCAAACTTGCACTATACAGGGTGTTCCGCGATGCGAGTGACATAGCATTCTGTATATCCAATTTTATATCGAAAAGACCTTAGGATACATACTATGTTTAAATTTAATATTAACGGAATTATCGATGATATAAATTGTAAAGAGCAAGCATAATAGAGTTGGGTAACTCAGATCTGAACCGGTTCAAAGAGCCGACTCCGACAGAAGATCCGTGAGAGCCGACTCACTTTTTTTGAGTCGACGGATCCGCATAACTCAGTGAAACACTTAACACACAGAAGCACATTATCAGTTCTTGCTTTGATGCATCTGTCAGCCCAAATGACTCATGCATCACATGTTTGGCTATGCATTCTTGATTCTATACAGGTCGTGATATGATTGACTGAACTAGGTAACTTGGTGGCAGACTGCAGTAACTTATTCAGAACTCGGCTCTTTTTGAACCGGTTCAGTGAGCCGGCTCACATACGGGATCCAGATCACTAAAAAGACCCGTTTTTCCCATCTGTAGGTTTTCTCCTTTACTCGTGCCAAATTACAAGACTCTAAGTCAACGGGAATTAACCTATATGTTTTGATGAACGTCTCATTAAAAAAAAAACTATGAAAGCACCGAACGTTGCTCTAACGAAAAGATGAATTGGATTGAGGGACAGACTTAACTTTGCCGTTGGAAAACTATTTACCAACTTCAAATTAGTTTATAATCGCAAAAATTGTTTTTTCTGTTGTTGGCACAGCCATTAAATAAGAACAAGTTACAATTAAACTCTAGCTTTTAAACTACTTTTTCCGAACATGTCGTATACAGAATACTTATGAATAAAACAAAGTTTCCACGAAACAATCACAGAATTTTCAAGAAACGGCTTTTATTTTTATAAATATTTACATTTTCTACATTTTGTTCTTTTGTTACGCACTATAGAAGATGAACACAAAAAAATGAAAATATAGTAATTCAAAGTTGTCAGATTACACATGAATTCTCGCGTACACCGTTTGCGTTATGCCGTTATCTGCGTGTTTCTCAAAGTATTAGCCACGGTCTTTTAGACTGACATGAAACTTTAGTTAAAGGACTGCAATCGACAAAATTAGCTTATTTTGAAGTTAAATTTTCATAATTTTTTCCGATGAAAATTCGAAGTCCAATTTTCACTAATTCCACTGTTTGCATAACTAGGAGAGTCTTTCCTTACATTTACAGTAGAATTCATGTATTTTCAACTTGTCGGGAATAATCGACTTATATATTTTCAGCTTCTGCTTTATCCCCACTTCGTGGCAATCTTAGACCAATGAGAACTCTTTTTGCATTTTTTGGAACTTTATTTTTTTTCAACGACTGAGCAGCGTAAGAAAAAGCACTTTGCGTGAGAAACAGAGACCAAAAACTTGAAAATGCGTAAGTACAATCAGTTAAAAATTGATGGTGTTGAAAATACATGAGTTCGACTAAATTTTAGATGATCCTGGAGTCACAGGTCTAGTTTACATATCCGGTGGTCTCGACAACCAAAAACGAAAGAAAGTGTATATTTTTAAACATTTTTCAAAACAAAAAAAAAAAACAATAGCGTTATTAGTGGGTACGAGAAAACAAATATTTACTTATTCAAACAAACTCCCGACCGAATGAGAAACAAAAGAGGAAAAACAAAAGCATAAAAAATAAAAGTCGAACGTATTCAATAAATAAACATCGAAGGCCTGTAACCAGTAACTGATACAGAGGACGTCAGACTGTCAACGTAGTCTTCTATTTGACAACAGAATTGAATTACCTTAATTAGAAAGGTTAATCTAGTTCAACAAATCCAAATCTGTTGACATACCTGATTATATGTACACGTCATCTATAGATAGATAAATTCTACACTGCCGCCTTCACAATTTGCGTTCCTTTTTAGTGTTCCGCGCAAACAGCGCCGGCCCTAGCCCTTGAGCAGGGTAGAGCGAGATTCACTTGACGCAAATTGTACTTTGGTTTTATCTCCACTAATATTATAAAGAGGAAAGATTTGTATTTTTATGTGTGTGTATGTTTGTAATGAATAAACTCAAAAACTACTGTGCCGATTTAAAAAATTCTTTCACCATCAGAAAGCTACATTCACCCTGAGTAACATAGGCTATATTTATTGCTAGAAAATATTAGGGATCCTTACTAAAACTTTAGTAACGTAACCCAAGGTGTAAAAAAAATGCCATAAAACATCTTTCGTCGCATGCGCTGCGGAAACTATTGATGATAGAACAAAAGTATGTTCTACAATATTAAAGAACATATCAATAACTACAAAAAACTTCCCGATACTATATGTCCAACTATTATCGTTATGTCACAATAACCACTTTTTACATTTTAATAATCTATATAGATAAAAGACGATGTATATGTAATCTATGAACTCCAAACGGGTAGACCATTTTTGATGAAATTTTCAAACAATCTTTAGATTAGCCCAGCGGGTGATCTTCTGAAGTTTGGTAGCGATCGGATCAGCAGAATTTTTTTAATTTCTTTTTGGGAAATAAGATTTTTCTTCGATTTTTGAACATTCACAAATAAAAGCGATTGAATTCGCGCAAATTCAATACACGTTGAGAATTTAATGATAATGATTCTCATCTTTTATGTCCTATATATTACATTTACACCCGGGCGAAGCCGGACTGGGCCGCTAGTGTTAAATAAATAAGTCCCAAATTTTCAAAAATCAACTTTTATTGCAAACATCTACACTTGTTGATTTTAAATTGAATAAAGTAGCTTTAATTATTATACTTCTGCCTCTTTAACATTAAGAAAGTTCCTAACGGTATATAATTAAATGAGTATTTGGTGTTAATTTCAGTCAGTCACTAAATAATAAAATCTTGTTTTTCACATATTGCTTTTTGCGCCCCTTGTAACCTGTCGCCTAAAGCGACCGCTCCCCTCGCTCTACCCCAGAGCCGACGCTGCGTGCAAAACGGAATACTTATAAAATTACTTCGGTGTCCGTCTGCCCCAGGCAATTTTCTCTGAATATCTGAATTTCTCTGAATATCGAGGTGGTTCCTTATTTGAGGCCATGGCCGATTACCTATCAAACTCCTAGTTCAAAAATTACCTACCTTATCCTAATTTCCTGTAATTCCTTCATTCGCCCATTGCTATTATATAAGTTGAAGTTTAAGAAATGTAGAAAAAAACGGGAAGTGGTAAAATGAAAAATAGTAATGGTGCGAATGGCGTCTGTTATGACATAAAGTCGAGAAACGGACGTTAAACGCATTATTATTATTATTATTAGTGTATTTGCCATATGGCAACATACACTATTGGCGTCGGTCGGATGGCGGAACCTAGGGGTCGGACCAAAATTTCTCGACGTTTCAAAACCTCCTAAACACTTTGCCACCATTTTTAAAAATGTTTATATATATGTGTATATATATATATATATATATATATTTAGTATAATAGCTTAAGTCTGCTATAATTGTTAAGAAACATTCATTGTTGTAACACTATATTAGAAAAATTAATTATTCCAACACGTCACCGTCTGGATTTAAACCAGAATCTTTCCACTTTCGCGGCGGAATGAGTTAATCAGTTACTCTACGGTGCACACAATTCAACATTTTAATCCTTCATAATATAGCGATACAACATTTAAATTCACTACATGCGAGAGCCAATTATTTTTAGCTGTAGCTAGACATTAACTCTCACAGTAGCGAGGGGTCTTGAATGATTCAAAGATGAACTTTCCATTTCTATTACGGTCCTAAGTCACAGAATATTTCTGTTTCGTTAGCACTGATTAGAGCGGAAAACGACAATTTAATATCGGTAAATTATCAACACCATTAATATTAGTTATTAGTAGATTTTTAACATACGCTTGTAGCTACGTACCAGCTCAATTCATTTAGTATAATAGCTTAAGTCTGCTATAATTGTTAAGAAACATTCATTGTTGTAACACTATATTAGAAAAATTAATTATTCCAACACGTCACCGTCTGGATTTAAACCAGAATCTTTCCACTTTCGCGGCGGAATGAGTTAATCAGTTACTCTACGGTGCACACAATTCAACATTTTAATCCTTCATAATATAGCGATAACAACATTTAAATTCACTACATGCGAGAGCCAATTATTTTTAGCTGTAGCTAGACATTAACTCTCACAGTAGCGAGGGGTCTTGAATGATTCAAAGATGAACTTTCCATTTCTATTACGGTCCTAAGTCACAGAATATTTCTGTTTCGTTAGCACTGATTAGAGCGGAAAACGACAATTTAATATCGGTAAATTATCAACACCATTAATATTAGTTATTAGTAGATTTTTAACATACGCTTGTAGCTATATATATATATATATATATATATATATATATATATATATATATATATATTATATATATATTTATATATATATATATATAGGTATATATGTGTGCGGGCTATAACTTTCGAAGAAGTTAATTTATTTTAACGAAATTTGGCACACATGTTGGAATCCATCACCGCACGAAGCCTATTTAAAATGGGCCCAATCGGGCCATTTTAAGGGTAGTTTTTAGGGGTTGAAAAATGTTTTTGGGGCCCAAAATACCGAAAAAATTCTCCGAATCGTTTCAAAATTGAAATTTAACCCTCCGGTAGTAATTAAAAAGTGTCCTTAAAATTTTAATAAAATCGGCCCGACAGGACCGGACTTACAAATTTTATGAAAACACTAGTTTGCAGATAGTGAATTATTTACTGAAAGTTGCATATAATTTGGTATAGAGGTTCGATTGATAATAATATTGCAATTAAGAAAAAAAATGTTATTTTAAGGGATGTATTAAGGAGTAAAATTTTTTTTTTTACCCAAAAACCAACTTAAGTTCGTATAATAAAGCCACACTGCCTGTATCAGCAAATACACTATATTGTCGGCAGGGTTTTGGCACTGCGACCCGGGTTTTTTATTATTATTATTATTATTATTATTTGACGAAAATAATTGAAAACTGACACGGAGATAAAGTGTAGTGACCCAAATACAGACGTGAAGTATTTGAAATTGTATTTTAATTTGGGAAGTTAATTGGAATATGGAGAATAATTGTTTCTGGGGCATCATGTATACTGAAGCACGATTTCAACGATATGTGATGTATTTTTTTGTACATTTTTTTGAGCATTTTTCGGAAAAAACCTTAACCAGTTTACGGATGAGTCTGTAAACTGGGGGTTCATCCGTAAACTGGGGGTTTGTATTCGACGGGATACAAATAACGGTGTCCCAACGATCTCAACTGAATAATCAAGCCCTAGATGTTGATATAATCAAGAATAACATATAGTTTTTCTAGAGAACCGGGTGAATGCTCTCCTCATTCCATGATGCAAAAGCATTTTATTGATTTGTGTTTTAAAGCTCCTATGTATGTATTTTTAGTTACATGTATATTATATAGGTACAAGTGTAGTTTGTGGTTTATACCTATATATAAGTGTGTATTACACATATAGATATGTTACTTGGCCTTACAGAACTCGTAAACTTCTTACCCAGACATTGTACTATTCTATATCTTATTTGATTTTGAATTAAAAACCAACACTTGTCGGAGCTAAAGTAAAAAAACGCACAAGTCCGGGCCGAACTTGCGAGGATATGGTTCCGTACCTTTCCGTTTTCCGTGAGATCTTTAAGAATTAGGATTTTAGTTTAAGTTTAAGGCTGTCGGAACGCTCTGAATTTAAGCCAAAAATAGAGCTTCGGCTGTCAACTGATTGTAGACTTATTCGTCAACATTCTGCAAAAATTCTTTCTCTATAAGGAAGATAAAGGACAAATCTAGGTCTCTAATGGACTACTTTTGTAATTTATGTATGATTTACTAGAAAAAAGTTGGCATTAATTGTGCTAAAAAAACACACGTTTTCAATGTCACACTATGACCTTATTCGTACCTATTTCACAAAACTGTTCCATCACAAACCTAAAGTGACTGTTCCTTTTTCGGAAAAGTTTTTTAAATCTTCAAAATATTTGCAAAAATTAGAGTAATCAATTGACAGCGGCACCCTTGCAATAACATTTTTTAGCCTCGTAGTTGACACCAACCAAAAATTGAAACGGGCGGATGATTTGAACGAGACAGAGAAGAAGGTCACACCCACAATATGTCTTTTGTCTACCTCGCCCCTTACCGCTGGGTTCAGCACAAACAAAATTCAGAGCGTTCCGACAGCCTTAAGATGATCTCGTTTAGCGGATGAACTTATTGAAACGTGTCTCCCGCGTTAAGCGAGGTTTTACTGTAATATTTATTAACACACAAGCGTACGTTTCGTGGCCCAGAGGCGATTAATGAGACACGGTGGATGTTCACGATTTTTCTCCTAAACGACCTAAATTCGTCCTGTCATTTGAACGCTCTATAAGAGGTAATGGAATTAGCCACACGGAACGTTTCTTTTGCTGAAACAGGGATGAACAAATTACTGTCGAATAATTGGCACGAAAACAAAATTTTCAGTGTGTAAATGTGAAATATTAATTTTACGGGTCTCTAAAACACTAACAGACAATTTTTAATCAGCCGACTATCGAATTGCATAAGTTATTAAAAGCGTGTGCGTGCTGACCGCCGACCGGATAAAATACTCAATAAAAAAATCTAAAACGACCGACCCGAAATCATTTTTTTTTTACATAAAATTTATATTAAATTATAGAGTGAATTAAAATCTTTGTCAATAAACTATTAATAAAAATTACTACTATTAAATTATAGTTTTTATTGTATAGAAGAATTTTATTCAACTATATTTCAAATTTTTTATTGACATATTCTATGCATTTCTTGACATATCCTATGTATTTCTAATACGGATGGAATAAAGTATATATTATTATTATTACTACTAATGTATGTTGATTACGTTGCTAAAACTATGTCAGCCCTGTTTAATGAATATGAAATTACATTATGTAGATCGTTTACTTTTTTCTGAAAATGTGAAAACAGTTTTATATAAACAAAATGTTTATTCGAATACATTTACAATGATGAAAATAACCACTGATTTGCAATCTACATGACTCGATGTATAACAATATTCAACAACATTACTGTTATTGCGAAATAGTAGATGGTATACCTAGTGTCGTAATAGGTTATATTATGACGACGTGTGCTATTATGTTTCAAACGAGTCGTAGCGAGTTTCAATAGTCACGCGAATCGTAATATGATATTTTTGCACTGCCATCTATAAAATAACTGATTTACATGCATGTATGCACGCATATAAACGACCCATTACACCACTAGTGCTGTAAAGAAAAACAATACTTGTCGCGTTGTACTAATTCTATAGTAAATCAGTTGTTTTTTTATAGCTTACTATTAGAAATGTTTTATAGGAGGATTAAAAACACGTGACATTTAGCATCTAAAGCGCGAGGTACGTTGAACTGGATGTGGGTTATAAATTCGACAGACATTACGTAAGATGGCATGATCATCGTCATCTTTGTGTCAGTATGGCAGGTTCGCGGGACATTATATAGAGTGTAAAACAATTATTGACACAGTGAAATAAGCGAAACAATTGTTCTTTTAAAACATTAATAATCAGCTTTGTTCCGCGGCTTCAATAGCGTAAACGCTAGTTTTGGCTACAGATTCGCTCGCGTTTTGGTTTCTAATATCAGTCTAGATATATGTTATAATAGAAAACAGTTTAACTATCATTTAAGCATATTGAGGTTAGTCACATTATTGTTTCTTTTTAGTACATTATTTAATCCATAATGTTTAATATATTTTTATTATATGAATGTTAATTTTTGTAAAAATTTTTTAGAGCTTGAAAAAGTCTTAATAAAAAAAAACGAAATGTTGCAATCAATGAGTGTTTAAATTGATTTATTTTCATTATTCCAATTACCCGTGATACTGTTTTCTATTAAAAAATGGAATAATTTTGTTTTATTTCGATACTTAACATTTTCGTTTAAACAATCATAATATATAATATTAATAAATCAACAAAGATGAACATTGTACATTTTTAGCCACTTAAAATGGAATCAATCATTGGTTTAGTTTTTGGTTTCACTGAAATTTGGCACCTAGTACCGGACAAGTATAAATTCGAACCCATAAGATAGGACAGAACCTGGTAATTATGGATTTACAAAAATTTAAAGTTACACAATCTTACATTAATACTATAGGCCTGAGCAACGATTGAATCAAAAGCACCACACACAATTAATTCACTTTAAAAATATAATCCGCCGCAGGAGGGATCTGACCGTTGAGTTTGACACGAATGTTATTATGAGCGTTATTTCATGTTTCGACGTGTTTTGTCCGGTATTAGAAGCTGTCCGACGCTAGAGGGATTCCCCCTAAGACATTAATATTCAGCTTTGTCCCGCGGCTTCAATAGGGTAAACGTTACTTTTGGCTACAGATTCGCTCGCGTTTTGGTTTCTAATATCATTCTAGTATAACTAAAATAACATAAAACTGTATCATTATTTAAATTGTTTTGAACCTTTTTCATGTTTTGAGCCAGATGATTAATAAATTTGGTAATCATGTGGATCAAAATAATTTAAATTATTAATGATACAGTTTTACGTTATTTTAGTTATACTAGACTGATATTAGAAACCAAACCCTTTTAACAAAATCTTTTAGTAATGATAAATAAATGACTTGACGTTTTGTGTTTGGTTATATTTTAACTAAATGTCATTCATACATAAAATTATACTCTTTTCGTAGTCAATAATTTTTGATATGCCTGATGATGACGACCTAAGTCGCCGAAACATGCAGCAACTGTAATTTATAAAATAAATTTCGTATTCTTGCCAAGGACGATTATATCATATTAAAACATGTCGCTAGTGTCCGACTTTTAGAATCAAGTGTCCGGAAGCACTACCCGTCCGGGTTTGTGATGCTGTACTGTAACTTGTTACGAAAATAAATACACAGTATTGCCAATGTTATTCGTTTGTTGATTCATGCGATTTAGGTAATCTGTTGTAGATCTTTTTAGTGTATTTGCCATATGGCAACATACACTATTGGCGTCGGTCGGATGGCGGGACCTAGGGGTCGGACCAAAATTTCTCGACGTTTCATAACCTCCTAAACACTTTGCCACCATTTTTAAAAATGTTTATATATATATGTACCTATATATATATTTATATATATATATATATATATATATATATATATATATATATATATATACACGTATATATATACGTATATATATATACGTATATATATATACGTATATATATATATACGTATATATATATGTGTGCGGGCAATAACTTTCGAAAGAGTTAATTGATTTTAACGAAATTTGGCCCACGTGTTGAAATCCATCACCGCAAGAAGCCTATTTAAAATGGGCGTAATCGGGCCATTTTAAGGGTAGTTTTTAGGGGTTGAAAAATGTTTTTGGGCCCCAAAATACCGAAAAAATTCTCAGAATCGTTTCAAAATTGATATTTAACCCTTTAGTAGTAATTAAAAAGTGTTCCTAAAATTTTAATAAAATCGGGCCGACAGGACCGGACTTACAAATTTTATGAAAATGCTAGTTTACAGATAGTGAATTATTTTCTGAAAGTTGTATATAATTTGGTATAGAGGTTCGATTGATAATAATATTGCAACTGAGAAAAAAATGTTCTTTTAAGGGGTGTATTAAGGAGCCAAATTTTTATTTTGCCCAAAAAAACAACTTAAGTTCGCATAACAAAGCCACACTGCCTATATTAGCAAATACACTATATTGTCGGCAGGGTTTTGGCACTGCGACCCGGGTTTTTTTCTTTTTACTTTCGCTAACTAGATACTCATCAGAACTCGGGTGAGTATCTTAGTTAATTTGTATGTGATTCAAGAATCGAGTTCTTGTAACATAATTACAAATTCACATTTATTTATAAAAAAAAATATTAAACAGGTCAGTCAAGTTAAATTAATTAAATTGTATTTATATTTCAATCTATAACAGTCAATGACATAATTTCTTATTCTGATGTAATTAGTTAAAATAGATAAAAATTCCAATTGTAAAATTGCATTAATTCTCCGCCGTTATTCAGTACCAAAAGATAAAATATTGAATATTGACCGAAGTCAATTTATTTCTGCGTTTGTTAAGAAATATTCTTTTGACTATCGCGTATTTATTATTATAATTGTTTCATTTGTGTAAATACGTTTTAGCTTAAACCTTTAAACCGGCGTTTTATTTAATTTAATTCACGTTTAGAACCAGAAGGTCGTTATATTCTGGCGCCCTCTTCCACCTCCTTCTCGGCCATGACTCGACGCACCGAGCTACCAGCACACTCAGATTAACAACAAAATTATATTTACAGTTAACAAACTAAAATGAGGCGCGATTAAAAAAGTCTGTGTACCATGCGTGTCAAAATCTATTCAACATCGTGTATATTATTATGTAACACTATGTTGCCGCGTCAGATTTATAACTCAGCTATATAGATAGCAGCAGTCAGTCGCCGTGGCGCCCGTCCGCCTTGTCTTGTGTCTTCCTCTTGCGCTGCACTACATACACTACTATAGTGCCACGCAACACTGCACTAGATGTTCTTGATCAATGCATCGCAATTCACATCCAAAGTGAAGGAAAAAAATAACTCAATGAAGATTTATTAAGTTCATAAATGTATCGTATTTCATGGATGAAGTGACGGGAATTGTGGCAGAAGTAACGTATTTATTTAACGACATTGGTTTACTATAGCTCTAACTTTTTGATTTAAGATATTTTTTAAGGTCGCCGATTACTGTTGTTCATTTTTAGGCGCGACCTAAGCAGTAGCTGCAAGTGCCTATTATACCGCTTTGTTTGTGAATCTGTCACATTTTTAGGGTTCCCCGTACTTCAAAAGACAAAAACGGATCCCTTATAGGATCACTTGCGTGTCTGCCCGTTCGTCTGTCACAGCCATTTTGCTCCGAAACTATTGAGCCGATTGAATTGAAATTTGGTAGACATATGTAAGTCGGTGACCCAAAAACAGACGTGTAACGTAAATAAATGACATAAATAAATTACGCGATCAGAACAATATCTTTTTTGTGGAAGAAGTGACGAGTTTGTTTAAGATTATTAATTGCCAAGACTATGATTTATTTAATTTTTTAAAGTCATAATAACTGCGCATTTTGTTGCTTCATTTTTAAAGGACAATTATGCGGCAATTTGTAATTATGTTATGGCGGAAGTGGCATATTAATTTTTGTAAAGCTGACGATAGTTGCACATTTCGATTTTTTTACATTTTGAAGTGCACTAACTGTCACGGGTCAAAGATTTCTATTTATTCTATTTCTAAGGCGAATAATTAACACGGTTATGGCATTTATTATTTTTAGTGGAAGTGGCGGGAATTGTGGTGGAAGTAACGTGTTTCTATTGACCACCAAAACTACTACAATTCTGTTTACACCTTATTAAGAACAAAACTGTGATTTTAATAAATTATTTGTATTAAGCTGATTGATCCCTCAGATCCCGGGTTTCAAATTGTGTTCGAAAAATGTATTTTATTACTGTTTAGCTACGATTAAGCATTAAGTTTAACAAAATTTGGTTTGCTGCTTAAAAATGTCCATAAGCATATTTTGTTGCCCTAAAAGTTGAACTAAAAAATATGATATTCGTCAATATTTCTTTACAGCACGTCACGAGTTTTCGAAATACGGGAAGGCAAATTAACAGTTTGAAGTTTTTTCATTACAAACTTATGTTAAAAATACTGACAAAATTTGGCTTGCTCAATAATTTTTTTCAAATTTATTAAGCAGTTTAATAATAATACATTGAGAATCAAACTGATAGTTCCAACACTAACTTGTCAAATTAAAACTTTTCAGGTTTTAATTTGACAACTATTAGAAGGTTAAAAACGAGCCATGATTAAATACATATTACTTGAAGACTGATCTATAACTGTTTTGTGGCATTTTTTCTTTTTCGTTTGGTTTAAAGTTTAAACGTTACTAAATGACCATAAGCAACTAATTAAAAATAGCGATATGTTAAGACATTTCTTTAAATAAGTATAAACAAAAATAATAACAATACATTTTGTGAAAGTTCATTCTATGACTCATTTTTAAGGAAGGATAGTTTAAAAACGGCAGTCGGGGTAAATAAACTGGGGTCGTTTAACATGTTTGCCTTGTGACAGATATTTGACATGTCTCTACGAAATTTCATTTAATTTCTTGACACGAACGCACGCACAAATACACCAGTGACTACAACCGACTGCACTCAGTGTTACACCGTACACACACTGAGGCGATTCGGAACGTTCCCTCTGAAAACAGCTAATTTTGAGATTTAAGGACAACTAAGATACTGTGATAGGCGAAAAGTTTAATCGCAAATCGGGCAATTTTGAAATGGGTCGTGTATTAGGACTCTACAAGTAATCTATTTTATTAAAATTTCTTTCAGACCATATACGTTAATACATTATATAATAATAATAATGTTAGACTATATTTCCGGATATACTACAAAAAAGGTATGGAATACGTCATTAAATACATCTACACTGTAAAATGTGGTAACATCAGTAATATAAATAAAATTTAAAAATGATTTGCAGATTGATTTGAATTTGTGGTTTGAAAAAACTCTAATAATGTGTAACTATTAATATTTAAAAGATGTCTTTTGACATTACATACATTAATACGTTTCGATTGGTACTTTATCAAAGTCGATAACATTTTTTATTCGCGAGACTTAAATAAAAAAATACGGCTAGACCGATTTTGAAAAGAAATATTTTGGATTATACTAACATGTTAACATTAGTATAATCCAAAATATTTCTTTTTTGAAAATCGGTCTAGCAGTATTATTCGATTGGCACCCTAACAATATCGATATCATTTTTAGGGTTCTGTACAAAAAACGAACCCTTATAGGATCACTGTCGTGTCTATTTGTCTGCATTTCCTCCTAATCTACTAAAAGTTGAAATTTGAATTGAAAATATGTATAGAATTAAACGCCCTAATCACGGACGTATAGCGTAAATAAACGAATCTCTATTCTGGGGGTTAATTTTTAGGGACAAATTAGAAAATTAAAAAAATAATGTTTTAAAGTATATTATGTGACGTATCAAATGAGAGGGTTCGTTATGAGAAATGCAATTATATTTTTTTTATAATTTTAAAATGCATAGTTTAAAAGATATAAAAGAAAATATACGAAAAACTCCTCCCTTATCCCTCCTCCCTTATCACCGAAACTACTGACATTTTAAAATAATAAGGAATTAGGGTCTTCCTCATAGTTTAAAGGAATGCCTAAACGAAAATCCTCAGTCTTAAAGTTCTCACGAAATAGAACGAAACCCTCACACTTGACCGTTTTTTTTCAGAACTAATTATTTTCGTAATGTCTTAACCTAATAAAGTTTCAACCAGTGGAAAATCGTTATTTAAATTATTCACATACCAATTTTATTCATCATTAAATGGAAATCAAATCGTATAATTTTTTTTAATATATATGTATTGGAATGCTTTTTGTTACCTTGAAATTAATATGCGAACAGCAAATTCTAAGAATACTTTCCGAAATAATGGTGTAATTACCTGGAATAAAAAGACAAAAATTAGTATGCATTATATAAGTTTATTTAGTTCATTACTGAATTAATATTAAAAAAAAAAAGTTTTTAAGTACCTAAGAGCGCGTTCACACTAGCCGGATACCGGAACGATTTTTTATCGGTGCCATTGTGACATTAATAACGAAATTTAATCGTGTCGGATAAATGTCAACTATGTCATATAAAGTAATAAGCCACGATAAAAAATCGTTCCGGCCTCCGGCTGGTGTAAACGAGCTCTAATTTATTTTCTATTTCAAACGATTTTCTAAAAAAAAGGTTGGATTTAAATCTGAATTGGGCGTATTTTTCAGTTCAGTGACTTTTTAAAGTCACCAACAGCTAGGGTTACTTTGGTCTAGTACGATTTGTTATTTTTTTAATAATAAATTGAAAATCCAATTGACATTTTATTAGTTCTCAGATTAAAACCTAGGAACTGGGGGCTTGTAATAGAGAAGCCATGGAACTTTTAAGGTGTGAAAAGTTTCGAAATATGACCATTTACTTTGGAACGACGTATTTTGAACGATATTTAAGCAACTTTCCCGAAATTTTGAACAATGCATATTATTTCTCATACATAAATAATGTAAACCTAATTTTTCGTTCTTATATTCTTCCTCTTAATTGCAAACAACACTTAAACATATAATATATATAACATAATATATATAACATAATATATAATATATGTGGTTTCAGATCCAGTATATTTTATAATTATATTTTTAGAGGACTGTGGATCAATCAATTAATAATGCATTAATATCCAATCGCAACGTTTCGTTTTTATTTTAAAAAATTTCATCAGGCTCTTAGATAATAATGAAAATATTCATTTTGATAAAAATTGCGAAATGTTTTTTACCAGATAAGAAAAAAGCAGTTTTTTTCTTATCTGGATTATGGTAAAAAACATTTCGCAATTTTTTTCAAAATGAATATTTTCATTATTATCTAAGAGCCTGATGAAGTTTATAAAATAAAAACGAAACGTTGCGATTGGATATTAATGCATTATTAATTGATTGATCCACGGTCCTCTAAAAAATATAATTATAATATATAATATTTAAACACTGAGGATGAATATATGATGACGTAGAAGATAGTCACACTTCTTTATTCACAGAAAAAGATGTGTATAAATTATCTTCCTTGTGGCTTGCTTTAAATTTGATACATCAGTGGACATGACATATCAGATTTAGCCAGCCAATCACAAACTGAAAATTAGCTACGTCGTTTTCTTAGCGACTCTATGTTTAAAATTCCATTAAAAACACATACATTTATAAAACGTTCCCAAAAATTTCTCAAAAAAATGGTTGCATAATTGATTTGTAATGTAGATTCCAAAAAAAAGGAATAAATATATGGAATGACCCCATTTACACTTTTTCCAATTCTCGAATTAAAACCTGCGAGGTGTAATAGAGAAACCATTGATTTTTTTTTAAATCTATGAAAAATTCCGATTTACGTCAGTTCACTTTAGTTCGATAGCTTTTTTAATGGTACCGACTCATCCAACTTTTATTGACACAACAAACCACTTTCGGAATTTGTCTGCATGACCTTGTCCCTTGCGACCCCCGTGTATTTTTACGATCCGATCAAAAATGTATATCTCTAATACATGATAATGTATGATAGGCTTTTAAGGTTCACCTTCTAACACGAGTAAACAGTGTGTCACATAAGTGTAGATAGCATTATCCCTCCGTATGTTTTATCGTTGTGTTTTAAGCCAAGAAATTCTCTGGAGAGAAAATCGTGACACGAATTTCTACTTACACTTGAACATACTCGTCTCAATTGGAATGAAAATAAAGGTTCTTTGAACCGTGCATTTGGAAGGAAAATGTGGAAAAGTTACGTAACATATAGTTACATATATATTAACCTGTCAACCGCAGACGATATTCTTATTTAAAAATAAAACAAGAAAAAAGCACCGATCCCAATAACAAAACCCTGCCGACAAAATAGTCTATCGCTAGTACATGATGCGTGAACGTAAATTTATTTTTTGTATGGCGATAATAAAATGACCCATTTCGCACTACTGCATAAAGTAAAAAAAAACCCGGGTCGCAGTGCCAAAACCCTGCCGACAATATAGTGTATTTGCTAATACAGGCAGTGTGGCTTTATTATGCGAATTTAATTTGGTTTGTGGGCAAAATAAAAAATATGACTCCTTAATACACCCCTTAAAATAAAATGTTTTTTCTTAATTGCAATATTATTATCAATCGAACCTCTATACCAAGTTATATACACCTTTCAGTAAATAATTCACTATCTGCAAACTAGTCATTCGTAAAATTTTTAAATCCGGTCCTGTAGGGCCGATTTTATTAAAATTTTGGGGGCACTTTTTAATTGCTACTAAAGGGTTAAATTTCAATTTTGAAACGATTCTGAGATTTTTTTCGGTATTTTGGGGCCCAAAAACTATTTTATACCCCTAAAAACCACCCTTAAATTGATCCGATTAGGCCCATTTTAAATAGGCTTCGTGCGGTGATGGATTCCAACATGTGTGCCAAATTTCGTTAAAATGAATTAACTCCTTCGAAAGTTATAGCCCGCACACATATATATATACCTATATATATATACCTATATATATATATATATATATATATATATATATATATATATATATATATATATATATAAACATTTTTAAAAATGGTGCCAAAGTGTTTAGGAGGTTATGAAACGTCGAGAAATTTTGGTCCGACCCCTAGGTCCCGCCATCCGACCGACGCCAATAGTGTATGTTGCCATATGGTAAATACACTAACAAGGAAATGCGATTTTTCCAATTAATCGTAACTTCTCTTGTCATCCATATGATCAACAGAAACAGCAAAGTAGGCGTTGTCTTCGTAAACAATCTAAATATGACCGAACACTCAACTGTCATATCAATATTGTATATTATTATTATGTAGTGTATATTTCGATTCTAATGCTTTTTTGACTCGTGTGACTATTAAAACTCACTGGTCGGTCGTTTTATCAGGTTACCTTCGTCCATAAAATAATGCATTTATAATCTAGATACATAAATTACTATTTCGAGAAATGTTCTCCCTTAATTTTTTCAATTTCTGCGCAAAAGTGTATTCTACATTGTTCGATAAGTACAATCGGATTCTCGCAACTGGTGCACTTTTTAACAGACTTTAAAAAAAAGGAGGAGGTTCTCAATTCGTCGGAACCTTTTTTTATTTTTTTTGTATGTTCTTCGATTACCCGAAGACGCCTGAACCGATTTGAAAAATTATTTTTTTTGTTTGAAAGGGTATACATCCCAGGTGATGCCATATAGTTTTTATTAAAATCGGTTCATCCGTTTTTAAATGACGTCAAAAAACATATTTTTTAATGTATGCTACCTTATATCTCCAACATTTGTAAAGCAATTATGATTATGATTAATAGGACACATTTCCAGGGTGATCCCACATAAATTTTACTTAAATCGGTTCAGTAGTTTTTAAAAATGTGCGAAATAGAATTCACTAAAAAGTATAAAATAAAATAAACTTTTTTTAAAATAAAAATATCAACCTCCTTCAAAAAAGTCACTAAAAAGATGAAAATAATGAAATTTTGAGGCCGGAGCTAATTTCATTACAAAAAAAATCACTAAAAAGATGAAAATAATGAAATTTTGAGGTCGGCGCCTATTTAATAAAAGTAGATATGTAATTAAAAGTTTTTGTAATGAAATTAGCTCCGACCTCAAAATTTCATTATTTTCATCTTTTTAGTGACTTTTTTGAAGGAGGTTGATATTTTCATTTTAAAAAAAAGTTTATTTTTTATTCTTTAAAAAGTGTCAATACATCCTGCATCCTCCATTTTATTAAGTTTTTTTTTCAAATTTGCATATACTCAATACCTATCATTCGCACGATTGAGACGAACCTTTCAACAAGTAATTTATCAAAATCGGTTCACCCGTTTAGGCTGTCGAAGGTAACATAAACACTGTGACACACACACAAACAGACACGTGACCAAACATATTACACAACCCGTTCGTTTTAGTTTCACCACAGTCGGGGAGAAATAGTTGTTAAGTGCGCAATATTACGAACATGTTTAGGTTATTTAAGGTTAATTTGATTTTTATGTAACACTAATTACCAAGTCAATTATTATAAATTTGTAATAGTTTAATAGAACTTCTGTGTTAGGGTGGTTCCATTCATACAGCGGGAGAGCTGACTGATTGCGTGTTACTTTTTATTATATTTTTCTGTTTCCGAGAACTCTATTGAATGTATTTATCATACCTGAATAAAAATTATACAATTGTGTTGTTATTTGTATGCACTCAAATCTTAGAACTCTAAAGCATTGTTTTAATATACAGCACAGGGAGTAACTTCAAATTTGGAGCCGCCGATACATTTTTATGGTGATCCCTCTAGCACAGTGATTCCCAAAGTATCGTCATTAGGGCGCCGCGAAATATCGGCGCCTCAGGGCGTTTCGGCTGTTTTAATGTTGATTATTTATTAAATAAAGTTGCAGATAACATTGGAGGTATAGGATATTATATCAATGAGTTTCTGAATTAGAAACGAAGAAAAACTATTCGTAACATAAGGTTTACTATGAAATAACCAATGTTTTGACTTAGGACGCCCGCGCCGCGGAGAAAATCGTATAGTTTAAGGGCGCCGGAAATCGAAAAAGTTTGGGAGCCCCTGCTCTAGCATATTGAAAACTAATACGAGCTCACCGACGAAAAGGAACGTTGCCCCATTTTCTTCGTAATTAATGGAAGGAAATTGGCATTTTTTACGTAGAAAATCACTTTTAGTTATTCGCAAAATTGATATTTTGAAGTTTTTTTTGGTAAGGTAAGGTAAAATTGGTTTATGAGATTGAAAAAGGAACGTGTCGCAATGTACGTATGCCATATATATACTATAAAAATTGGCTGAACAATAAACTTAGATGGCGCCGAGATAGAACAGATTTATCGTAATACCAGAAAGTCGTAGGTTTGATCCCGGAAGTCTGTGCCATTATTATTATTTTTTTTGTACAATTATACCAGTTTTACTTCTGTAGTGTGTCGTGTAAAATACACAATCTCTTTTTTATGTAAAAAAATTAATTCTGAAAGTTTGACTAATGCGCGGTTTTAGCTTTAAATATAGACTTTCAACTAAACGGAGTTCTCCATTTGGTTCAACGCAAAGATCATTCTAAAATTGATATATTTGAAAACTGAAAGTCATATCATAAACCCAGCAAATCATTTTTTTTTAACATCTAGGTTTCCTAAATAAAATCTTTCACGTTTCTTGAAAACGCAATTCAGTATGTACTTTTATTATGAAATCAGAGCAATTCCTTAAAATTAAACGAGAGTCGTAAATGTTATACGACATAATCAATAGATTCTCGGAAATATGTAATTTCAGTCAAATATACTCTGTCTCACTTATTTCTATAGCGTCATATTTTAAACTATATCCTTTACACGTGGTGTAACGCGCGTTAATGTTATTTTTTGGTTACTTTATTGAAAATAATATCAACTATGTAAGTGTGCCAAACTGAAGCGTAGATCGAAAGAAAATTTATCAAAATCGCTCAGGCTGTCAAAAAGTGGATACCCGTAAGCGAAGCCGAGTGTACGACTAAAAGAAAAATTATATAATCATGACAGTTATTGCTCTAATAAAAACGAGTGTCTTTTGACCGTTGGTAACACTGAGTAAAAATAAAAAAATCTGAGCATCGATAAACTGTCACGGAAATTGTTGTAAATGTTGGTTGTGTTAATAATATTGATTTAATATTAAAAATTGTTACTTTAAACAATGTGATTGTTGAATAATGTTTTTAAATATTCTTTTTTCATGTGTGCGATATTAGTTTTACTGGTTTTCATTAAAGTGCATTTTTGTGTAAAAAAAGCCTCGCATGGTAAACGCCTATACAATATACACTATATGGTATAGTTGTATGTTCCAGCTGCGAAGACGCGATTTTAATGTAAGTTTCAACAAATTCTACATTATATTTTACTATCTTCAATAATATTCGAGGGCATACTTTTATGGTTTCCTTAATTGTAAAAACGCATGTGTCGCGGCACACACCACCGAAGTGAAACTTCTTATGTATGAATATTCGCTACTGCTGATAATTGCAATCGGCTTATTCAAAGTAAAATTACGAATTATGGACTATTTCATAGTTAGAATGTAGATATATACTTATTTATTTATTTTCTATGTTATTATTATTCATTTATATAATACTACCATACTATGGCAAGTTGGTTGTGTGGATCTCTGCAGGACTCGTACCTTCTATTATACACAAACACAACCCACTCAACGCGAACATGTTACGTTTAATATTAAAAAAAAAAATTACGTTAATAAGCATTATAAGCAATTCATTTGCACTTTTTTAATTATTATTTCTTGTCAAAAATTTTCAAATCAGAATAAGTAAAGATATAGTTTTATAGACAAAAGTCTTTATTGCCATTTCTTGATATCAAATATGAATTTGATGCGGGTTTTGGAATAGCGTATAATAATAATAATAATAGACTTTATTTCCGCAAATACCAAAAAAAAATCTGAAAAACGGTTGACCCTGCAGGCCATCCCTGGAACTTCCCGCTGTTTCCGATCTATTGAGATGTGGCTTGCATTAATGCGGGTAACGGCTAGTAACAAATAGGATATATGGTATTTGTTTCCATGGTTACATAATATGATTTAACGTAAAAATTTATCAAAGCATGCTTGTCAGCTACCTAATTAATTTCTTTTGACAGATCTTCGGAACAAAAGAACATCTGATTTTTTTTTAATTCCAAAATATTTCCAAAATTTTGAAATTATAAACCGTTATAAAATTATGACAAAGATTTGGAAAGATATATTGAAAAAACACTTTTTTGGAAATCTTTTGTCAACGATATCTCTCGAACCAATCAACCGATCGAAATGCGGTTTACGGCAATCGAAGCAGTTTTTCAAGCACAAAAAATAGCTTCCTAGGACCTCAAAACGTCGAGATCTGACAAAAACTCAAATTTCGAAAATCGGGGTGAAACCAATAACTTCCCAATTTTCTTAGCGGGAAGTTAAAAATGTACGGAATACAATGTACAAAATAAAAATGTGGTCACATCAATAATATAAATAAATAAAATTTAAAAGTGATTTGTAGATTAATTTAAAATTGTCTTGAAAAAACTCTAACAATGAGTAACTATTTATATTTAAAAGATGTCTTTTATAACATTCATTAGTGATCTGAGATGCTTCTGTAATATATAATTTAATAAAAAATGATTGAAAAAAAAAACACTGGTATCCACTATAATAGCCTTAGCGGTTGACCATCTATAAATTACTATTTATTTTTTTTACGAAATTGATGAAAAATCTTGATCTACTTGATATTTTAAGTATAAATACATGACTTGATTTTCGGATTTTACTACTTGACTTGATTTCAATTCAAGTCAAGTAGCTTGAATACCAAGTCAAGTCGGGAATCCGTATTTGCAACGCGAAAGTAGAGCATGTCCGCGAAACAAAAAATAGAGAAAGATGAGAAAAGAGTATAAAAGTACATGACCTAAGCCTCCGGGACAGCAGCTGATATTCAGACACACGCGGAGCGGCGCGGCGGCCTGACGATCCGGAGTCCGGAAGGCCCGGAGCCGGCAAATAGGAGATCGTACGGCCGAGGAAATCAATATTTGCCGGTGGCGGTGGGTGCCACTCTTATATACAATATATACAAGTATACTACGGCCTCGTAACTTCACTTAGCCGCGAATCACTAAATTGCAACACCTATTTCTAACCCCTCACCAGGCACAATATCTATTGTCCGAATTGTGGCCTACTTTTTAGGGGTCCGTACCCAAAGGGTAAAACGGGACCCTATTACTAAGACTACGCTGTCCGTCCGTCTGTCACCAGGCTGTATCTCATGAACCGTGATAGACAGTTGAAATTTTCACAGATGATGTATTTCTGTTGCCGCTATAACAACAAATACTAAAACAGAATAAAATAAATATTTAAGTGGGGTTCCCATACAACAGACATGATTTTTTTGCCGTTTTTATAGATAATGGTACGGAACCCTTCGTGTTCGAGTCCGACTCGCACTTGGCCGGTTTTTTCACATCGTATGGCTGAACTATTGTGAATACTTAATTTACCCACCGAAAAGTAAATTTATTATTTTACTAAAAATCCCTATCAAATTACATGGACTAGTGAATTTTAATTAAATAAATAAGACTACTTTTGGGAAAGTGTTTTAAAAAAGCCAGACACTTTTTCCGGGGTTTAAGACTATTTTTGCCAACTTATTTATGGGTACTTAACCCATAAATAAGTTGGCAAAAATAGTCTTAAACCCCGGAAAAAGTGTCTGGCTTTTTGCAAATATTTTTAAATATATCTAATGAAATTGCTATAAAAAATTCAGAGTGAATCAATCACTTATTTTTTCATCTTTAAAAATTCAATTTTGGGGTATTTTGGTTTAATGTTAACCGCTCCTAAAGTGTCCGCCTCATTTATTTATTTATTTAAAAACCAACTTAACTTTCGAATAGTACTTGTTGGCTTTTGAATCAAACACTTTTTTGGCACATATTTTTTTTAAACCTTTTCTGTATGCGCAGTACCTGGCAAAAACTCGTTTACCTATCCATCTGATCTATATAGACTATTGTATAAAATTTCTACCTGGATCAAACACTTCATGAAACGGGTATCATCAGCTCTTGGATAATATCAAATTGCATGGACTAGTGAATATATTCTTCACGTTTTAAATCAAATTTTGTAATAGATATACATAAGACATCAGCGTATCAAAAATCTTTCACAAACGTTCATCAAATATGTGGAATAGGAATGTTGACTGTATTCAAATAAAAACATAATTTTAACGTTAATTGGTAGTTTCTATGATAGAAATACTAAAAAACACAACATTTTTCTTTATTTTTAAGGAATTTAATTAATATTGAATAAATAAAACCTAATTATATTACTCTCAAGTCACGTGACAACGAACACCAATCAGAGCACACGACGTCACGTAGTGGTGTACAGCATCAGATGCTGTAAAAAAGCTTCATTGTTTGGTCAATATTTAGTGTGTAATTTATCATTATATTTGTTTATGGGAAACGTCAAATTACATGTAACTATAGCAACAACTACGAAACAACCTTTCATCATCTCATCAGTTGACCAGCGTTTATGAGCAGAGCCTCCTACTTTGTGACCCATGTTTGTGACAGTCGACGTCACGGCAGTCACGTGACAAGTATTGGCGTTTTGGACCGAAATTTGAAACGGAATTTAAAATACATGATAATAAGTATTTGTGGCTATATTAGGTAGTTATGCACGATTTAAAACACTTTCCCAAAAATAGTCAACATCCCTATTATCTGCCTGCTGATGTTAAAAATTGTAATAAAGTTAATTTTTCTAAATATATTTATAATAAACTACTGGAAGAGCAGCTGGTATCGTAATAACGCTTTTATTTGTATTATTTTTACATATTACTGTTTCTTACGTATTTTATAATGTGTTATGTACCAACTGGTTTATCTGCGAGTCAGTAGTGATGCAATTTCAGTGTTCCACAGTGTACACAAAAGTATGGTGTAAGGAACACATGGCCTTCGCGTGGTCCCACCACATCGCTGCTGTCAAATTGCTGTCCTACTATTTTTATGTCTGACTACTCTGTTAAAATCGATACGAAAAACGTGTTATTCACTAAAAACCCACAAAACGTTCTTAATATAAAAATATACATTTATTTTAAAAGACTTCATCGATATCTAGAAATCACGGGAGTTGTACCTATTTATTTTTTTATGTAGTTTAGCCAGGAAAATGAGGCATAAGATAACAATTTATTATTTGTTCTCTTTAATGATCTACGTTTCGGCACCTTTTTGTGCCTTCTTCAGGATCGAAACGTAGATCATTAAAGAGAGCCAATAATAAATTGTTATCTTATGCCTTATTTCCCTGGCTAAACTACATTAATTTATGAAGAAAAGAGGTGTTACTAAAATTGAAACTTATTTTTGTAATGCGATAACTTTTTTCGTAATATTTTGTTCCGGATACAAAATCAACGGTATTTAATCATCAAATTCAATTCTATTATTTCACTGTAGGAACAAATGATGTATATGTGGATCCGTATATATTTTTCCCACAGTTTTTTTGGAGACATTTCTATTTATTAATTAATAAAAAACCCGGGTCGCAGTGCCAAAACCCTGCCGACAATATAGTGTATTTGCTAATACAGGCCTTGTGGCTTTATTATGTGAACTTAAGGTGATTGTTGGGCAAAATAAAAAAATTAACTCCTTAATACACCCCTTAAAATTACATTTTTTTTAACTACATCATTATTGTCGATCGAACGTCTACACCAAAATTAAAAACACCTTTCAGGAAATAACTCACTATCTGCAAACTAGTGTTTTCAGAAAATTTGTAAATCCGGTCCTGTCGGGCCGATTTTATTGAAATTTTAGGAACACTTTTTAATTGCTATTAAAGGGTTAAATTTCAATTTTGGAACGATTCCGAGAATTTTTTAGGTACTTTTGGGCCCAAAAACTTTTTTCATCCCCTAAAAACCACCCTTAAAATGACCCGATTGAGCCCATTTTAAATAGGCTTCGTGCGGTGATTGATTCCAACATGTGTGTCAAATTTCGTTAAAATGAATTAACTCCTTCGAAAGTTATTGCCCGCACATATATATATATATATATATATATATATATATATATATATATATATATACACTAATAATGATGACCATTAACGTATGCCCCCTTTTTTACTCACATAGCTCTATCTAATGAGCATTTGGATGTGTGTGTGCATGTGAAATGCACTTACGTTTCGGAAATCTTTGATTTCTATGAAAAATCTGATTCAATCTTTGATGTTAATCCTTCAAATAAACTAGAAATATGTGCCATTCTTTCCACAAGACTTTTAGTAAAGTTTTTACAATTTATTTGATGTAATTAAACGTTTTAAAATCAGATAAAAGCAAGAAAATTAACATAAGTTAATAACTATATCAAAGTTAAGATTTAAGAAGCTACTTTCAAATGCTTAATGCTTGGTAATTCAAAGCATTTTACTTGCTCATGCTCGATGCTTTACCTAGCTGCATTTTGTTTGGGTAGACATATAGGGTTATTTTGACAAATTCTAGAGCTTAAGAAAATACTGAAGATACAGGTCCAGCATATCTTAGAGTTTAGATAATTATTAGACCTATCAGGAAAACCACGTTTAAAAAATGCGCCTCAAACTCGACCCCTGAGGTGATGTAGAAATGAAAAAGAGTTTGCAGCCACATGCCTACCTACACTATTGCTCAAAAATAAGCGTTCAACATATCAAATTGCAGATGTGGGGTCTTGTGTAAGAATTCTATATTTAGTGTATTTGCCATATGGCAACATACACTATTGGCGTCGGTCGGATGGCGGGACCTAGGGGTCGGACCAAAATTTCTCGACGTTTCATAACACATTAGCACCATTTTTAAAAATGTTTATATATATATATGTATATATATATTTATATACGTATATATATATATATATATATATATATATGTGTGTGCGGGCAATAACTTTCGAAGTAGTTAATTGGTTTTAACGAAATTTGGTCCACGTGTTGAAATCCATCACCGCAAGAAGCCTATGTAAAATGGGCCTAATCGGGCTATTTTAAAGGTAGTTTTTAGGGGTTGAAAAATGTTTTTGGGCCCCAAAATACCGAAAAAATTCTCCAAATCGTTTCAAAATTGAAATTTAACCCTCTGGTAGTAATTAAAAAATGTCCCTAAAATTTTGATAAAATCGGCCTTACAGGACCGGATTTACAAATTTTTTGAAAAAACTAGTTTGCAGATAATGAATTATTTACTGAAAGGTGTATATAATTTAGTATAGAGGTTCGATTGATAATAATATTGCAATTAAGAAAAAAAAATGTTATTTAAGGGATGTATTAAGGAGTCTAATTTTTTATTTTGCCCTGAAACCAACTAAAGTTCGCATAATAAAGCCACACTGCCTGTATAAGCAAATAAACTATATTGTCGGCAGGGTTTTGGCACTGCGACCCGGGTTTTTGAGTTTTACTGTAAACCAAAATCTTCCGAGCGAACCAGGCCGGAAAGTTAGTTTAGAATAAAAATTCGGCAGTGTATACAACTCATTAAAGAAAAGAAGAAGCGTGTTTCGATTCGAGATCACGCCATGCTGTTGACATAAATCAGATTTAGTAGTGAGAGAGGTGCGAAGCAAGCATTGCATCTGAGAAAACGTAGGAACAGACAACAGGGGGTGTACAGATACTATATCGAACACGAGTTCGTGCCTGTAGTAATGTCCCTTGTCCACACCGAACAGACAAATATTAATCCAGAGCGGAACGAGAAATAATATTGTTCATTTTGTAGTTAGTTAAGTCAACCCTGAAAGTTCTATGCAGTATCTAATTATTTCCTTTGAAAAAGGTTTTCGTTGAGAAGTCCCATCTATTGTTTCGGTATCGTTCCGTCGAAACGAGATCGAGAAGTTTCACATTTCAACCCTCGTTGCGGATTTGATTTCGCACATGTTTAATAAGATTTCGTCCGTGTTTCATTTATATATTGTTATAAAATCTCAATATAGGTAGTTAATGATTGTAAATTTTGGTTCACAACTCTTTTTAGTACAGTAAGATCCCGTTTAACGCGGGAGATACGTTCCAATAAGTTCCTGCGTAATACGAAACAGTGCTAAACGAGGTCATCTTAATACGTAGATAGTGAAACATTTATTGTTAAATACTTTTTTATCACATTAATTATAGATTTATTAATTGCTAATATCGATTTTTGTTCGTAAAACATATATGAAAATCAAATAAAAGTTAGAGTAAGAAGTTATGTTTGTGATGAGAAAGGTTCCTCATTGGACATATTTTGTTTTCTATGAAGAAGTCATCTAATTTTGTTTGCCTTTTTTTGTTCCGTTCAGCAAGATACTGTCGATAGCAAAATATTGCATCAATGACACTTCGGCGTGCCTTTGAACTTCTATCAACATTTGAATCATTTTGTTTAAACTGATCCATAATTTACATTATAGTGGTGGCTAAATTTGTTTTTTTGAAACCGCGTAATACTGAAACAGCGTTAAGTGAAGTCTTTCAAATATCAAGTTCCTGCTTACTTGATATATTTAGTCAAATCCTATCTTAATGACAGAGTTTTTGAGGTAATTGTCAATAATTCTACTTATAACATTGCTGCTGGAGTACCCCAGGGCTCAGTCTTTGGTCCGCTGTTATTTTTAATATTCATAAATGACATTCCTAAATACCCTGATACAGAAATTTCACTTTTTGCCGATGATACTCCAATAACTTCAAAATCATACAGAATTGAAACAATAGTTAACAGACTAAACAAAGCTGCCCAACAAATTTTCAAGTATTACTGTAACTTTCTAAAGGAGGTTATTATTTTTAAAAAGTTTTTTATGTCTCGTCGAAATGATCTCGTGCAAAGCCCTAATTGTCAACAAATCAACAAATTGAAAAGCGGTGACAATCAGCTTTCCAGCAAATTACTGTCGATAGCAAGATATTGCATCAATGACACTTCGGTTTGCCTTTGAACTTCTATCAACATTTGAATCATTTTGTATAAACTGAGCCATAATTTACGTTATAATGGTGGCTAAACTTGTTTTTTTAAAACCGCGTAATACTGAAACAGTGTTAAGCGAAGTCTTACTTTATGAAGGAGGTTATTATTTTTAAAAAGTTTTTTATGTCTCGTTGAAATGATCTCGTGCAAAGCCCTAATTGTCAACAAATCAACTTGTTGATTGAAAAGCGGTGACAATCAGCTTTCAGAGGTCACATTTTGCATCCAATAATAATGCGCAAGTCGGGCGATCAAGTCAAATATCGACACAGGCGGCGGTTAAAGTGTGGACTGACCGCTCGACCTGCAAAAGTTGGCACGTATCGAAAACTGGTGACATCTGACATACACACAGACAGAGACGTCCCATCAACGACGGCGGCCACCCGTGGGATACCAATACAGTGAAACGAAGAGATGTGAGAAGCGTCGGTGTCGGTGTGGCGTAATTAAACTAAGTCTTGTGCATCGCGACGCTCGCTGACAGTCAGGGATTGACTTATTGATCGAGGATCGGATAAAACCGAATCGTTTTCGGATGTCATCTCTAAATATATCGAGTTCACTATATACTTGTACTTTTCTTTTACTTGAACCGCTAATATTTATGAAGCAGTCGTGGATTATCTCGCGCAAGGCGGCTGACAGGCTGTTTTTAAACGATGTTATATAGCTTAGGGATGTCGAAAAAATATCGATATTTTTTATTTGATATATCGATATTTTTGGGCGATATTTAATGTTTCGATATATCGATATAAAATTCCGAGTATCGAAAACCGATATTTTTTTCCAGTAGCAACACTTGTATGACTGACTATGGTCGTTTAATTATTCCGAAAATATCGAAAACTCCACTGCAAAAGAAACATATGTTTTACATATGTTTTTGGAACAGACTTTTAAGTGCGTTCCAAAAACAACAAAATTGAATAAAGCATATGTAAAACACGTTTCTTTTTTACCGGTTTTCTCGATATTCATGCAATATTTCATTTCATTTCTACAACATCTAGAATATTTTTTATTTCGATTTACATCTCAATTCATGCTGTACCAACAATTTTCTGTCGAATGTCACCTCTGGTACGCATGCCACAGGTTCGCCATCCCTGACTTTATTAATTGTTCGATTAATCTCTAAAATTATCTGCTCCTAAATGTATTAGACGTTTGATTAATAAACAAAAAAAATTCTTATCGTTGTTTTTGATTTCAGATAATTATTTATTACTTGATTTATTAGAAATAATGTCCGGTAACTGCTATTTGAGATTATATTAAGCTAGCCAATATGTATGCTAAATTTTCTTCTTTAAAATTGCACCGATATATTGATATTTTTTAAAAAATATATCGGTACCGACTACCGATATCGATACGATATGTATCGATACTTTTTGGCTTGCTTTATTTGCGTCTTGATGTGTGGATCAAATCTAGTAATTGAAATTTTACCTCTTTCCTGTTGACCGCTTGATCTAAAACTTGCTACACACCTTTAGTTCTGTTGACAATACAATATTATGATAATTAGCGTACAGATCCGGCTAATATTTTGTTTCTTTGTTACAGGTGGTGACGAAACTATTTCAAATATTGGTGAGTGAAATCTTTTTAAAACGCTTTTATTAGCTTCACCTATATATGTATGTAATGTATGATCAATATGAGAGAATCTTTCAACGTAATTTTTACCGACTTCAAGACGCCCGATTGATTAAAAATTTTGCACACGTATTAAGAGCCTATGACAATACAATAATTTGATAACTTTGCCCTAACGTCCAGGATCATCAGGATAAAAAAAAAGACTAAAAAATAAATAATAGTTTAAAAAACTAAAAAACACGCATTAATAGCAAACTGCACTAATTATAAGGATGTTATTTAACAGCGATAGAAAGTCCACTCACTCAATACAATTATGGGCTTTCTATCGCTATTAATTTTATTTTTTAGTTTGGTTTGCTAATAAAGCGTGTTTTTTATTAGTTTTTTTATTTACCCTGTTACAATGAGCTTGAGGCAACAAAGCTCATCCAATTTCACTGAAATGCACTCAGCGTTGGCTTGGCTAGGGTTTTTGGGAATCCAGAATATTATTAGAAGCTCACGTGACAGAGGATGTGATCACTGACACAAGTTTTATATTTTCATAAAAAATAAAAGAATAAGATTTAAAGCAACATTAAAGATTGAAAGTTAAAGAAAAATTAGGCTTAATTTTCACGATGTTAGGCTACTTAGGTTTTATATGATACAATATTCAAGTAGCTGTAAGAGTTTCACCCATCCCTTGTACTTTAATAAACCTATAATTGGCAGACAGTCAGAATAGAAATCTGAAATACAATCATATGCATATGTTCAAAAACAAGCGTACACTATTAAATTATAAAAACGCATTGCACATGGCGAAAAGTGCCAGACGATTTATACACCAAAATGGCACAAGAATAATACAAATAATAATATAACAGCTAAGCTGTTACACGCTCTGCCTGAGCTGTTATTGCTCTTGGTTTTATTTTGTTCGTTTAGTACGAGAGGAGACGATGCTGAAAAGAAAATAATATCGTTTCGCTCCTTTATACACATTTTGAAATTATCGTGAGATATCGAAACTTGACTTCATTTTTACTACGTTAACAATAAAAACCCGGGTCGCAGTGCCAAAACCCTGCCGACAATATAGTGTATTTGCTTATACAGGCAGTGTGGCTTTATTTTGCGAGCTTAAGTTGGTTTTTGGGCAAAATAAAAAATTTGACTCCTTAATACACCCCTTAAAAGAACATTTTTTTCTGAGTTGCAATATTATTATCAATCGAACCTCTATACTAAATTATATACACCTTTCAGCAAATAATTCACTATTTGCAAACTAGTGTTTTCATAAAATTTGTAAATCCGGTCCTGTCGAGCCGATTTTATTAAAATTTTAGGAGCACTTTTTAATTGCTATTAAAAGCTTAAATTTCAATTTTGAAACGATTCTGAGAATTTTTTAGGTATTTTTGGGCCCAAAAACTTTTTTCAACCCCTAAAAACTACCCTTAAGAAGGCCCGATTGGGCCCATTTTAAATAGGGTTCTTGCGGTGGTAGATTCCAACATGTGGACAAAATTTCGTTAAAATCAATTAACTCTTTCGAAAGTTATAGCACCCACACATATATATATATATAAATATATATATATATATATATAAATATATATATAAACATTTTTAAAAATGGTGGCAAAGTGTTTAGGAGGTTATGAAACGTCGAGAAATTTTGGTCCGACCCCTAGGTCCCGCCATCCGACCGATGCCAATAGTGTATGTTGCCATATGGCAAATACACTAATAAGAACCGCCAAGTGTCAGAGTTCTGCGAGCCTAGTACCAATCCATATTTTCCATTAATGGTTGACCCTAATTAATGAAAATGTTTTTAATGAATATGATTTCTGTTTGATGTGTGATTCAGAATAATTGAAAGTACCTTAGAATTAATAATGTTTATTTTTTAAAGTTAAAGAGCTGCGAATCTTTTAAGGTTGATTCACATTAACTATTTTTATGATTTTCAAATTTGGTTTAAAATAATGCTAGTGCGAAGGTGTAGTATTTAATTTAGACCAAAATTATATAAAGTTATACTTCTTTGCCGTGATCGCGACAATTGATATTCACATTTTCGTTAAAGATAAAGATAAAATTACTGTTGAATACATAATTTAAAAAAAAGGTATTGAGATTATTTAACTGTCAAAAGTTGTTAACAACACTATAGCTTTTAAGAAGTTCCGTCCGATGTCGCTAATATAACCTACGTTGTTGTTTTATGAAATAACTATTTTGACGTTATCAGAAAAAAATGAGACGTGTCATCTATGAATACAAAGTAAAAATATACTGCATCGAAGAGTCAACTTTATCGACGATTTCAACATTACCGATACACGTAGTACGTAGTGTCTTATGTTCGCTGCCGTAACAAATCATCATGCTACGTACGTAGCTTCCGTAACAGAGAAAATTTTACTCTCAATGCGCCAAAAAAAGTTTAGGTAACTACAAAAATACGGACATAATTACTACTTTTACGGTGCTAGACGAATAATCTTAAGGTAGTTGTCGTGGTACAATATTGTCAAACAGTTATAGATTATACGCGCCACAAAAGTATACTAGCTTGTAGCTAAGTGATCCATAATTTGTACGCAAGACTGTACCCGTGGAAACGTAACCCATACAGTATTCATATGCATGTATACTTTTCTATAAATTGTTGAACTTTAAACCGTTATTTATAAATAATTAGACGGTCAAAAAAAAATTTCTTTTTTTTTTAAACGCATAACAAATGCATTGAAAGACTGTCAGTTTTTGGAAAGTTTCTGACAGTTAGTTCTTTTTTTATAAATAAGAAACTGGTTCAGAACTACAGAGATCGTATACCATCAATGTTAATTATCCAATTTTTAATTGAATTTATCTCGGATTATATACGGTCGATCGACTTCAAATTTTCAGGGTAATTGTATTATCATGTCCTTAATAAGTATACAAAAATTAAGAATTTTCTGACGGTGTGCCTTAACCACAATAACTACCTTAAGAGGTCTTTATCAATACTAATTCATACAGAGGTAAAATTTGTATTGACTGGATGATTTATAACCTCAAATTAACCGAAATTTAACTCTGTATAGAATTCAGAGATAATCATGCCTATTCAACCCTGTGGCGCACATCCAGTATTACCGGGTTTGTGAACTATCTTAATTGGATTCAGGTCCAACTGCAGCAATTATTATATCCCCCAGTGTTTAGCCGTTGTCATTCTGTAAGTAATTTATTACGCATCTCTGTGGATGTTCGAAGCGGTAGCCGTGAAAGTAGAGGCAATTCATCAGTCAATTAGTAAACAAACAGTCGCGTGTCAAAAATGCAAAGTATCTGTTTACTTACTTAATATATATTTACACGACATCTGTCAATTCCTGTCAACGCATCTGTCATATCCAACATATTCACCAACCGCTTGGAAGACCTCTAATATCAGTTTTTACAGTGTGTCAGTTATTATCTAAGTGAATAGGACTCCTTTAAAAAAAGTTATTGAAAAACTAAAAATTCCATCACGGTTCAAAAAAAAAATTATAAAACAAGCTTCCAAAATAAAAAAAATATGCGTCTTACTGTATAACCTCTTTTTTAAGTCGGTTAAAAAGTAAATTAAAGTTAAATTGTGCTTGTAGTGAAATAATATGTTTGTTATAATATATCAAAAAAAACTTACATTTGAAAGATGGTAAAATTACCTTTTTATTATTATCTTGTGAGGATTTTATTTTTCAATTCAATAAAGTACAAAGTTTGCTAGTTTCGCGAAATTTTCAGTCATTTTTAAGCAATGCTTGAACACAAATGTGCATTGAAACAAACTATCGCTCAGTTTTTGGTACGACTATAAGTATTCTGCTTTCAAAGTACTAAATAATAAATATAAAAGTTATAAGAAAAAATATTTCGGAATGGAATTTATCAATAATTAGTAAGATTTTGATATAATGAAAAAAATGTTGATTTCGACTGTTTGATATAACAGAGTATAAATGCGGTGTTAGTTAAGGTAAACAGCCTGTATATAACGTACGAGACGGTATAATAGAAGTATTCTTCCGCCCGATTCACAAATGTCACGTATCGACTGAGGAGAAGACGTGACCTCAGAGGTCTCATTCATGTCCGAGGTAATTTTACATCTCACCAAGCACACGCCTTCGTACTCAGCGCACGCTGACCCTATTTTTATTTTACTATACACAAAATTCCTTTCCACAGTATGTGACGGGAAACTTATTATTTCAAATCGATGTTATTTTGTCCTAATACAGATTTTTTCATGTTTTCAATATATATACCTACGCTTATCATAAAAAAACAGTTTATGTTGTACCGTTCCGGGCTACTCCACTCGCAATTTCTCCACCAGCATTTAGAGGACAATGTGATCCAGTAGTTAGCGTGCTGGCTTCTTGACCGGACTGTCGTGGGTTCGAATCCAGCCTCTGCTCATGGATGTTTTGTGATGTCGTTTAGTTTTAAGCGATTCTATTATATTATGCTTTAATTAAGACGCTTAAAACCTAAGTTGTCGAGCGTCTATAATCTACAATAAATAAAATAAATTCCACCAGCATTTCAAGGCGATGGGGAAATCATCGAGTTTGTAAAACAGACGATCTATTAAAAAGCCTTGTTTACAGGTTTACAAATGCATTTTTAACGAAAATTCAAAATTATGATAGGATGAACGAAATTAATGCAGTTTATATCATCTGGAAACTATATAAAATACTACTGTAGACTACAATCAATAGTCGTTTTAAGTGTCACAGCCGAAAAAGTAAAAACCAAAATAAAATTTTGAAATTGTTATATATATATGAGGTTAATTTTTTGTCAGTGCATATTATTCTCAAAGTTTTTGGTGGTTTTTTCATTAATACTTTATTTGCTGCATGTATATTAAAAATCAGTTTTTAATCACGCCAAAGAAGTATAACTTCAAAAAACCTACTTTTTATATAATTTCAACCACAGTGCTCTTAAGGTAGTTGTCGTAGTTAAGGCACACCGTCAGAAAATTCTTAATTTTTGTATACTTATTAAGGACCTGATAATACAATTACCCTGAAATTTTGAAGTCGATCGACCGTATATAATCCGAGATAAATTCAATTAAAAATTGGATAATTAACATTGATTGTATACGATCTCTGTAGTTCTGAACCAATTTCTTATTTATAAAAAAAGAACTAACTGTCAGAAACTTTCCAAAAACTGGCAGTCTTTCAATGCATTTGTTATGAGTTTAAAAAAAATAAAAAGAATTTTTTTACCGTCTAATTATTTATAAATAACAGTTTAAAGTTCAACAATTTATAGAAAAGTATACATGCATATGAATACTGTATGGGTTACGTTTCCACGGGTACAGTCTTGCGTACAAATTATGGATCACTTAGCTACAAGCTAGTATACTTTTGTGGCGCGTATAATCTATAACTTTTTGACAATATTGTACCACGATAACTACCTTAATTTTTCTTTATTAACACTTATGACCCGGCCTGTATACATTGGCATAAGCCACCCCTACATCTGTAATTTAGGGTGTGTTGTCAACTGTAATGGGTTCTAAGTATTGTGTTCTTCTGCTAGAGTAAATTTCTTTCAATTACGGCCTCTACACACGCTAAGAAGCATTACTGAAAATGTTACATGTGACATTACCAACTTCATAATTGGGAGTTGGACCGGCAACATCTACCGAACGATCACAATGTAGTTTCAGGGAAAATTCTGAAAGGAAGTTCAATAATTTCTAAACCAAAATCGAAATCTATCTTTGTATTTCATTAACAATGCCGATATGCTGTGTTTACTAACTTTAAAATTATACAAGTTTTCTATTTCCAAAGAGCACGGAATTGAAAGATGAGTGCTATCAGAAGAGAAAAAACTTTTTCTGTAAATGCTGTGACAATAATTTGTGATGCCAATTTTACTAAAGAATATTTTGCCACAGAACGAGGAATTACATATAGAAAATTCATTATGTGTATTTAAATGTTTATACTATTTTTAATATTATAAACACCATTTAAATAAATATAATTAATTAATTAATCGCAGATTTAGTTCGAATTATTCTTTATTTAAACTAAGCAACTTAGGAAGAAACTCGTAGATTTGGTTTTTACTCTACTCCTTAGTGAAAATCAATCATAACTTAGGTCGTCAAAATACTCTTAAATAGTCATTGTTTTTATGACATAACTGAATTTTTAAATTATAATTTTTAAATTGGTATTTTTAAATTGTACCATTGCGACGTCACATAGGTACTATATATTCTTTTGTGCAATAAATTTTATTATTATTATTATTAGTGTATTTGCCATATGGCAACATACACTATTGGCGTCGGTCGGATGGCGGGACCTAGGGGTCGGACCAAATTTTCTCGACGTTTCATAAGCTCCTAAACACTTTGGCACTATTTTTAAAAATGTTTATATATATATGTATATATGTATATATATATATATATATATATATATATATATATATATATATATATATATACGTATATATATATATATATATATATATATATATATATATACGTATATATATACGTATATATATATGTGTGCGGGCAATAACTTTCGAAAGAGTTAATTGATTTTAACGAAATTTGGCCCACGTGTTGAAATCCATCACCGCAAGAAGCCTATTTAAAATGGGCGTAATCGGGCTATTTTAAGGGTAGTTTTTAGGGGTTGAAAAATGTTTTTGAGCCCCAAAATATCGAAAAAATTCTCAGAATCGTTTCAAAATTGATATTTAACTCTTTAGTAGTAATTAAAAAGTGTTCCCAAAATTTTAATAAAATCGGGCCGACAGGACCGGACTTACAAATTTTATGAAAATACTAGTTTACAGATAGTGAATTATTTTCTGAAAGTTGTATATAATTTGGTATAGAGGTTCGATTGATAATAATATTGCAACTGAGAAAAAAATGTTCTTTTAAGGGGTGTATTAAGGAGCCAAATTTTTATTTTGCCCAAAAAAACAACTTAAGTTCGCATAACAAAGCCACACTGCCTATATTTGCAAATACACTATATTGTCGGCAGGGTTTTGACACTGCGACCCGGGTTTTTATATTATGCCATCTACGTTACGCTTATCATGCATGTGTCAATATCTATTGTTTTTTTTTACTAAATCGAAAATTTTAATTGGTACTAGATCCAAATAACCTTAGCTGTTGGCGACCGTTAAAAATGAAAATGTTTGATATACGAAAACTTGACGAAATACATAAAGAAAATAAGTTTCACGAATTTTTTATAATGAACCAGTATTTTCTTGTACGAAAAAAATTAATTAAATAATAAAAACAGCTTATAAATAACACAGGCAATTTCCCCGACAAGCGACTCGTGAAAACTCACGCACATAAACGCTATATAGACTGGGTTGTTATTTTCTTGAATGTGCGTGAAAATGCATACAGAGTGTTCGTATTAAGACGCCCAAGTTGTTTCACATGATGATAATGAAATGAAAAACTGCATTTATAGTTATTTTGAAAATAACCAGTTCTGGCGGCTCTAAACCAATAGGGATGTTGACTGTATTCAAATAAAAACACAATTTTAACGTGAATTGGTAATTTCTAGGATAGAAATACTAAAAAACACAATATTTTCCGTTATTTTTAAGGAATTTATTTAATATTTAATAAATAAAACCTAATTAAATCACTTTCAAGTCACGTGTATTCAAGATCAGTCAAACTTTTCTTTATTTATTTCAAATTAAGTAAGAAACTAGCCCTGACTAATTACTTGTCAGAGTAAAGGCCATTCTGTTATTTTAAAAAAAAGTCACGTGACAACGAACACCAATCAGAGCGCATGACGTCAGAGAATCATAAACAGCATCAGACCCCTTCATTGATTGGTTAATATTTATAGTGTGTATTTATTATTATTTGTTTATAGGAAACGTAAAATTACATGTAACTATAGCAACAACTACGAAACAATCTTTCATCACCTCATCAGTTTACCAGCGTTTATGAGCACAGCCTCCTACTTTATGACGTCACGGCTGTCACGTGACAAGTATTGGCGTTTTGGACCGTTTGAAACGGAATTTAAAATACATGATTTGTAAGGCTTGGGTCGTATTTAAATAAAAAAAATAAATATTTGTGGTTATATTAGGTACTTATGCACGATTTAAAACACTTTCCCAAAAATAGTCAACATCGCTATTAGTCCTTTAGCATTTGGACAGTTTTTTTAATATTCTAACATAAAAATATTTTTAAAAAGGTGGTGGGAATAAAAGAAGTTTAATAACCTGTATTCGAGGACACTTTGTACAGGTCAACCAGTATAAAGTATTAAACTCTGAGCAAGTATAATGGCCAAATAAACAAGCGTTGTTTTTCTTTCGTCCAATTCGCCGCCAGTTAAGCAATCAATAACCGACCAGATATTATATTGATTTACCTACACGCACTTCTAAATTATACATCAAATGAATTATTTACATGTTTAAAGAGAAACACTTTCACGGTATGATTAAAATTTCGTTCGGGTACAATCAACTCTGTTAGATTGTAATCATTCGAAACCTTAAATATGCAGTGTCGGGTTCGGGTGATTTTGATTCTGGTGTCCCATAATATATAGAAAATATTTTACAAATTATATAAATTAGATTAATTATGTTGCTTCTGACTGTTTTTCATATGTATGAAATGTTCCTGAGATCCTTTATTTCCGCACAGAATTCAATCGACTTGATGGATTTTAATAAATGAGATGTCGATAGATTCGTTATAACCTTACGAGTGACAAAAAAAAAAGAATAGTTACTTCTTACCACAACAGATTTATTCAGTGGATGTACATTTTGAGAGCTAAGCTCTCATCTTCAGCAAAACACTAAACTAAATTAATAAATAAAATCCTTATAAATGTAAGGATTTTGTTTATTAATTTATAATTATATTTTATATTGGTTGTCTCAAACAATTTTTCTTTTGGTCCAAATCAATTATACGATCCAGTACAAACGAATATTTGCAAAACTTCTTGGTTTCCGGGCTTGTACGCCGTGGTCCATTGGTAGCAAGCCCGGAAATCAAGAAGTTTTGCAACAACGCCAGCCGTGAAAGCCTACACAATTGGATAAAACGAATATTTGTTACAATTTTTGGTTGGTTCAAATAAATTATACGACCCAACAGATATTAGAAAATATTTATTTTTATTTTCCTGAATTTTTTTTCTTAGTGTCTCAGTTTTAAATCATTAAGATGCTAATTTAGTGAGCGAAGGTCAATCCCTCCCGTTTGTTTCACACCTTCTTTCAATGCCATTTTTAGATCTAATAAAACGTTGGCAACAAACCGAGTAATCAAAGAATATTGCGCCGTGCCGTTTAAATACACTGACCCATTTTTCTTTCAAAGCGAATGCAGCAAACGCGTCTTGTGTTTAGTCTAGAGTTGACCACTCCTACGACGGATTTACTAAATCACGATATTAATACAGTACAGCGCAGATTTAGAGAACAGCTCGGTATAATACGCGCCACGGTTCTATAAAAGGTTCTGAAGTTAGATGTAAATGGAGGCTTCCGCAGGTACAGTCGGTTGAAAAACTACAAACTCGCGCTATATTATTATTTTTAATTTTTTAATTTTTCTTTAATCTAAAGGTCTAATTAGTGTATTTGCCATATGGCAACATACACTATTGGCGTTGGTCGGATGGCGGGACCTAGGGGTCGGACCAAAATTTCTCGACGTTTCATAACCTCCTAAACACTTTGGCACCATTTTTAAAAATGTTTATATATATATGTATATATATATATATATATTTATATATATATATATATATATAGGTATATATATGTGTGCGGGCTATAACTTTCGAAGAAGTTAATTAATTTTGACGAAATTTGGCACACATGTTGGAATCCATTACCGCACGAAGCCTATTTAAAATGAGCCCAATCGGATCATTTTAAGGGTGAATTTTAGGGGTTGAAAAAAGTTTTTGGGCCCCAAAATACCGAAAAAAATCTCAGAATCGTTTTAAAATTGAAATTTAACCCTTTAATAGCAATTAAAAAGTGCCTCTAAAATTTTAGTAAAATCGGCCCAACAGGACCGGACTTACACATTTTTTGAAAACACTAATTTGCAGATAGTGACTTATTTATTGAAGGGTGTCTTTAATTCGGTGTAGACGTTAGATTGATAATAATATTACAATTAAGAAAAAAATGTTATCTTAAGGGGTGTATTAAGGGGTTAAATTTTTTATTTTGCCCAAAAACAAACTTAATTTCACATAATAAAAGTCTAAAACCACACGGCCCTATACAAGCAAATACACTATATTGTCGGCAGGGTTTTGGCACTGCGACCCGGGTTTTTCTTTGCATAAAGTCTTCCAAAAAAATATTTTTCGTGTGTGTCTATGCAAAACTGTATTAGGCATCTTGATCAATTAACAATCAAAGAAACAACTTAACAATAGCGTACTTTATAGCAGAAAAGCGACAAGTGACACGACAACCAGCGATAACCAATCACCGACGAGCGCACGTTCTGTGCCGGTAACTAGGAGGTGGTGGCAGTCTTCCTTTCCCACAAAACAACCAGGACGGCTCTAAAATATGCATTTGCGACGCTGTTTGTGACAAACTTCAGAACCTTTTAGAACCGTGGCGAATATTATACTTACTGGCTTTAAGATTCAAAACTGATATGGATTCGCATCCTAACTCGCTTATTCATGTTATGTGATGTCATTTAGTTTTGATTTACGATTTTATATGATTTAATTAAGTCTCTAATGGCCTAATCTGTTGTAAAGCAAAATATATTTGTATTTCTCATAACGAGCCCTTCCATTCGATACGTCACATGATGCACTTGAAAAATATATTTTTTTAAATTTTCTAATATTTCGATCTTCAAAATCGGAATTCGTTTATTTTCACTACACATCCGTGATTCTGTCATTGATATATGTACCAAATTTTAACTGTTTTTGTCTAGTAGAGAAAATAAGCTGTAACAGACAGACCGACTATTTAATGGGTTCCGTTATACGGACCTCTAAAAATAGAGAAATGGTTAGCTTTAGATTTAACGAGCACTTAAACAGACCTGAAGGGCACTTGAATAGTTTAAACATGCAAGGTGGTTCCAAGTGGCTTTAAGCGTCACATGATAACATCTTCCTTATTAGTGTATTTGCCATATGGCAACATACACTATTGGCATCGGTCGGATGGCGGGACCTAGGGGTCGGACCAAAATTTCTCGACGTTTCATAACCTCCTAAACACTTTGGCACCATTTTTGAAAATGTTTATATATATATGTATATATATATATATTTATATATATATATATATATATATATATGTGTGCGGGCAATAACTTTCGAAAGAGTTAATTGATTTTAACGAAATTTGGCCCACGTGTTGAAATTCATCACCGCAAGAAGCCTATTTAAATTGGGCCTAATCGGGCCATTTTAAGGGTAGTTTTTAGGGGTTGGAAAATGTTTTTGGGCCTCAAAATACCGAAAAAATTCTCAGAATCGTTTCAAAATTGACATTTAACCTGTTAGTAGCAATTAAAAAGTGCCCCTAAAATTTTAATAAAATCGGCTCAACAGGACCGGACTTACAATTTTTTTGAAAACGCTAATTTGCAGATAGACTTATTTATTGAAGGGTGTATTTAATTCGGTGTAGACTTTAGATTGATAATAATATTACAATTAAGAAAAAAAAATGTGTTTTTAAGGGGTGTATTAAGGGATTAAATTTTTTATTTTGCCCAAAAACAAACTTAATTTCACATAATAAAAGTATAAAACCACGCGGCCCTATACAATCAAATACACTATATTGTCGGCAGGGTTTTGGCACTGCGACCCGAGTTTTATAATTTAGATTTGACCATTTGTACTTAAAAAGCACTGCTGTTTACTTGACATAATATTATTAAAACAGAAAAACAACTTTCAAGTAATTTGCGTCAATTACTTTGACAAATGTAAACGAAGCTTTTTTTAACCTGAGACCACGGATAGTCGATGCTTTACTGTATATCACACACAAAACGAAAATGATATAATTAATTAAGTGACATTTGCACACCACACAAACTAGACAAGCATCGGTTATAAAGGTCGTTACACACTGAATAAATAATAGAGTAAAGCCGGGAACACGTGTTCATGCGATGCAAACGAACCTTGACGCCTGACCGCAACCGAAATTCGAATTTTAGGGATTTACGAGTATTGAATTCTTATCAAGGACCGTGCGAAGACATTTAATTTTGAAAAAAAGGTTTACCAGTTTTCAGTACCTAAACGTTTTCTTACAGCACTTGACCAAAAAAAAAAAAAAAAAGTAAATGCGCTTATATTTCTTTGGTGTGATTAAAAATGATTTTTATGCAAAAAATTTGCAAATAATTTAATAAAATAAAATCTTCAAAAAATTGAAAAAAATAGCCTCAATATTTGAAAAAACTTTCAACATTTTGTTTTGATTTTTAGTGTATTTGCCATATGGCAACATACACTATTGGCGTCGGTCGGATGGCGGGACCTAGGGGCCGGACCAAAATTTCTCGACGTTTCATAACCTCCTAAACACTTTGGCACCATTTTTAAAAATGTTTATATATATATGTATATATATATATATATATATATATATATATTTATATATATATATATATATATATATATATATATATATATATGTGCGGGCAATAACTTTCGAAAGAGTTAATTGATTTTAACGAAATTTTGTCCGCATGTTGGAATCCACCACCGCAAGAACCCTATTTAAAATGGGCCCAATCGGGCCATTTTAAGGGTAGTTTTTAGGGGTTGAAAAATGTTTTTGGGCCCCAAAATACCTAAAAAAATTCTCCGAATCGTTTCAAAATTGAAATTTAACCCTCTGGTAGTAATTAAAAAGTGTCCCCAAAATTTTAATAAAATCGGCCTGACAGGACCGGATTTACAAATTTTATGAAAACATTAGTTTGCAGATAGTGACTTATTTATTGAAGGGTGTATTTAATTCGGTGTAGACTTTAGATTGATAATAATATTACAATTAAGAAAAAAATGTTATTTTAAGGGGTGTATTAAGGGGTTAATTTTTTTATTTTGCCCAAAAACAAACTTAATTTCACATAATAAAAGTATAAAACCACACGGCCCTATATACAAGCAAATACACTATATTGTCGGCAGGGTTTTGGCACTGCGACCCGGGTTTTTACTTTTACCGCCGTATAACCCTTAAAACGACTAATGGTTGTAATCAAACTATCAAAGGTTACATGTCCTCTAGTATATTATTATATATATTATAGTTTCGATCTGATTTTCTAAAATCGAATTTTCATCTCGACATATTGGGGTCCTAGGATACAATAGTGTAGTGTTTTGTTTTCTAGTGGCGCACTGAGTGTACAGAAAACGCAGATTCTGTTTTAAACATTGAAACGTCTCTCTGCCAAACTAATTAATCTGCGTCTGTTTAGTCTGTAATCGACCGCAACGCTGCGGCGGTCCAAATACAAACTACATGCAATTAACAACAAACTCATCATCCAATTCGCGAACAAAATAATATTTTGTACCTAGATAGCGTCTTATATTTATGAAAATAGTACAGGGGTGACGATTGATTGTTTTAATACAAACAATTAACTGATTAAAATATTTTTTATTTAAGGTCATTAGCCTACTACCGTATTAAAAGTACTCAATTGCAATACTTTGTCGTAATGAATTAGTAGTTTATGTATTTAGCTTGTAATGCAGTATTTTATGTCGAATTCTGACATTGTGTTAATAACGAGTTATTCGCGTATCTTAATAGTCACACGAGTCGTAAAAGCATTACAATCGAGATACAAATAAATAAAAATTCGGGTCGCAGTGCCAAAACCTTGCCGACAATATAGTTTATTTGCTAATACAGGCAGTCTGGCTTTATTATGTGAACTTAAGTGTGTTTTTGAGTAAAATAAAAATGTAACCCCTTAATACACCCCATAAAATATTTTTTTTCTTAATTGCAATATTATTACCAATCTAACGTCCACACCAAATTAAATACAGCATGCAGTAAATAGGTCACTATCTCCAAACTAGTGTTTTCAAAAAATTTGTAAGTCTGGTCCTGTTCGGCCGATTTTAATAAAATTTTGGGGACACTTTTTAATTGCTACTGAGGGGCTAAAGTGCAATTTTGAAATGATTCTAAGAATGTTTTCGGTAATTTGGAGCCCAAAAACCTTTTTCAACCCCTAAAATGACCCGAGTAGACCCATTTTAAATAGACTTCATGTGGTGATGGATTTCAACACTTTGAAAATCGATTAACTCTTTCGAAAGTTATTGCCCGTACACATATACATATATTCATATAAACATTTCCAAAAATAATGCTCAGATGCTTAGAATTATGTGAATCATCGAGAAATTTTGGTCCGACCCCTAAGTCCCGGCATCCTACCGACGCCAACAGTGTTTGTGCCATATGTGGCAAATACAGTGATGAACTGGCCAACCCTATTATTACACTATGTATAAATTAAATGCATAATGAGATGAGATGTGTGTTTCACTACGAAGCACAGGTGCTGTACTTTTTATATAGGATGGAGTCTTCCGCCGATCGGATTTATAAACATCGTTATTCATACTTATTAGTGTATTTGCCATATGGCAACATACACTATTGGCGTCGGTCGGATGGCGGGACCTAGGGGTCGGAGCAAAATTTCTCGACGTTTCATAACCTCCTTAACACTTTGGCACCATTTTTAAAAATGTTTATATATATATGTTTATATATATATGTATATATATATATGTATATATATATTTATATATATATATATATATATATATATATATATATATGTGTACGCGCAATAACTTTCGAAAGAGTTAATTGATTTCAACGAAATTTAGACCACGTGTTGAAATCCATCACCGCAAGAAGCCTATTTAAAATGGGCCTAATCGGGCTATTTTAAGGGTAGTTTTTAGGGGTTGAAAAATGTTTTTGGGCCTCAAAATACCGAAAAAATTCTCCGAATCGTTTCAAAATTGAAATTTAACCCTTTGGTACTAATTAAAAAGTGTCCCCAAAATTTTAATAAAATCGGCCCGACAGGACCGGATTTACAAATTTTATGAAAACACTAGTTTGCAGATAGTGACTTATTTATTGAAGGGTGTATTTAATTCGGTGTAGACGTTAGATTGATAATACTATTACAATTAAGAAAAAAAATGTTATTTTAAGGGGTGTATTAAGGGGTTAAACTTTTTATTTTGCCCAAAAACAAACTTAATTTCACATAATAAAAGTATAAAACCACACGGCCCTATACAAGCAAATACACTTTATTGTCGGCAGGGTTTTGGCACTGCGACCCGGGTTTTTATTTTCATTTCGCGTCTCCATAATTTGTGTGTCTGGAAAGTCAGACTCGCCTCCAAATTGAAAAGGAAACTATAAAAAGCATTTTTTATTTTATTTAAAATGTTATAATATGTCTTCCATCTTCAGCCAATCCAACTTCAAAAATATTAATATTTGTGATACTATAACAATGAAAATAAATTTCTGCGGCGACGCGAGTAAAGGCTAGTATTAAATATTATGATATTTATTATTCATTGGCATAATCACATGAAAAAATTAACCAAAGCATGCTTGTCAGCTACATAATTAATTTCTTTTTGAAATATCTTTAAAAAAAAAGATTAGCTGATTTTTTTATTTTCAAAATATTTCCGAAACTGTAAAGTTTTGAAAAAAAATATTTTGAAAAGTAAATAGAATAATAAACCGTTAAACAAACACTATTCATGTATTGACTTTTTTCTTTTTTGTCCTTGGTAATTCATATAACAATGATTTGTCGGGAAAAAGGATTTTTTAAGTAAACACTTATTATAGCGATGTTTCGTCCCTTTCTTAATAGGTGTGTATAATTAATATCTGATATTTTATATTTCAATTGTAAATTTACAAATTGTATTTTAATAATTCAGTTACAGTTATAAAGCTTGAAAAAGTCCCAAGAAAGGGACGAAACGTCGCTATAAATAACAAATAAGTGTTTACTTAAAAAGTCCTTTTACCCGACAAATCATTTTTATACTATTCATGTATTTTCAACATATCATCAAGAAATAAAGATTACTATTATTATCATTATTATAACATTACTAGCGGTACCTGTGCGAATAATTCGCACTAAAATTCGTTTCTAATTTCTCACACTCTTTATAACTTTCTTCTTTTTGTTGTATTACATTACGAAGCTCAGTGACGGTTCAAGAAAATATTTTTCTAAAACTGTCATATAGAGGCGCAAGTATCGAAAACGTTGAGCTGAAGCGCCACTATATGAAAAGTATTGATACGTACGTGAGTTCATTTAAAATTGAAAAAAAGAGTTACCGACCGTCAATCATATTGAGGTTGTTTCAAAATCAAAGCCGTCAGATGGCAGCAGCTGTATTGTGTCTTAATGTATATCTATATATATAATAAATTTTTATTATTATTATATATATAATAATATTATATATATAATAAATTTTTTAGTTGTTGATGTCGGTAGAGCAAGCAATTATCTATAAAATGATATAAAATTTATGTGGAGCAATTGTGTGGTTTTTTCGAAAAAGGGAGGCAAACATCTTAGCCGTAGCGTATTAATATATATGATGATTTTCAAGTTATGTCAGTTCAAAGGTACATAGACAAAAATTCTGGAACGCGTTTTACCATCTAAGTATCATACAACAATTCGAAAATACACAAGGAAACGAAATTACAGAGACATCACGTTACTATTAATATAATTACTGATGACTGCATACTCGAAAAAAAAACAAACAAAAAATTGCCAGAAAGCTGTTTCACGAATGCATATAAACATTGACGATTTCATTAACGATGATGTTTTGTTTTTCGCTTTACTTTATTTTGAGCTTAATGTTATGTTAGGTATGGTTTACTGTACCTAACGTCAGTCTGCTATGCTGTGATTGTAAACATGGTGGGAGTGAAGGTTTTATTTTATTTGTTTGCCCAATGAACGTTAAAGCCGTTTTTACACAGCCGGAATTCAATGGATGCGAGGATTAGTTTCCGTTTATCACACCGTCGTTTAATAAGGACAGACGAAATCTATACAGAACGGCCAACTCCCCCAAACAAAAATGTGGTGGGAGTGAAGAGTCGGTTACTTCCTGTTACCTACTGTTAAATCCGTTTCACACTGGGCTAGAGTCTTCATTTGTTATTATGCAGCAACTACACTTTTAAAAATAAAAATGCATTCAAAAGAAGCATTTACGATTATGACAACTGATAAATTTAAGTCTAGCCTTTACCCACGACTTAAATTGCGTTAATGACAATTTTGACACAAGTCTTGTCTTGCCCGGCAATAAAAATACCCTATTTTTTCTGGGTAGCAAGTTTAATCAAATCAAAATGTGATCAGCCGTTCTAAAATGATGTTGTTACGACAAAAAAAAAATCTATAAACAGGTTTCCCGTTTTTAGCTGATTGCGGATCAGCGCCAGATGCTGGACCTAGCAAGGTCAAAAATGTGCTGGATCCAGCTGGATTGCTGGATCCAGCATTGCAAATTGCAATCTTTAGTAGTTGAAGTGTTACGTTACTCCAACCTGATGGTAGAAGTTAAACGTCAGTTATATCATTTCCGGTTTCACGAGCATTACAAATTTGAGCGGTGTGAACACGGCTTATATGGTGGAGGTGATGTGACGGTCCGTATATAATAGACAACCACTCCTTCTCTAGACGGCCAATACAAATGCGTTTGGTTCGTGTGATGCATCAACACTCGTGCTGTTACGTGTCCTTTCTGTTCAAATATTATCTATACTTACTGCACACGAAGGAAGTATTATATAGGTACTAACTGGATAAAGAACGTACAGCTAATGGCTAGTATCGCAATACTTTCCTCCTTTTGTAAACGTTTACTTAAGGTAACTGTAGATTAGCTGTTCTCTATGAACCCATATTCACTCGCAAAGCTTTATATATATTACGAGCATGACAATATAAATTTTACATTGCTTTTCTTATAGAATTATATATGTGTGGTTACAGTCAAGGTCATTGTCAAACTAGATTTTTTGACAAAATTTTCTGTAACCTAACCTAGATTAGAAGTTTTTTATTTAATCACGGGAAATTGGACAATTGAATTTTAATATAGATAAACTAAATTAAAAAATTTTGCGACGTTTCGTTAATTTCTTTTAACTTCTTCGGGCAAAACTTTAACTAGTTAACCATAACTTTAATAAAATTTAGATATTTAACAATACATATATATTTAATTCAATAAAATTCAAATAGTAATATTTAAGCGAAATGTAATTTTTTTTTTTTTTTTTTTTTTATTAATTATAATGGACGTGAACAATATTGAGACTAGATTAGAAGTTTTCGAGAATTTACCTGCTGTATATTTTCCATAGCTTGGCAAATCGTATACCAATATTCTATGTATCTCCAATCTTTATGTATTTCGTGGTAATGACCATGGTAGTCGAAGCACTTTTTTGTAAATAAAAAAAAAAGTTTAGGACAAAAATTGCTTGATTGTGTGGCTGCAAATGTTTGGCCACCGAATCATCCCTCAATCTCTCACCCCCTCGCGGACGATGAGAGTGGTTTTCGGGGGTTGATTCGGTAGCCAAACATTTACGACCACACAACTTTTATCCTAAACTTTATTCTCGAAAAGCACTCAGAACCGTTGTTGAGGCAGATGAATGAACGGAATTGCAAATCGATTTTTGAATTTGGGGGGTGGAGGAGGATTTGGATGAAAACATTTTTCGGACAAAAGTTGTTTATTTTGACGAGGAATCGAAACCTACAAGAAAAAAATGGGCTCCCTATTTCCAAAACTAAAAAGTTGTCCTGCGTTGCCCTGCATCTGAACGCGGCAGGTGAAAATACAGCAATCAATTTCCCCCCCTCAGAATTGAAGATCATCCATGAGGGTATATATTCATAGGATGCAATTTGAAGGAATAAGAAAGGTGTTCGCGGTTTTTAAAAAGCCGCCCTGTATATTGCGGTTACGCAAACATTAAACGGCTCGACTCGCATAAGAAGTTACGTGGAGGGGAAGTTTGGTTGAGGAACAGTTGAAAAAAGAAGCTTTACCGATGTTTCGCTTGTGGCCTACGTTTCGAAAAATATATTTCCATCTTTAGGGCCTCAGCTAGTCGAAACGTAGGCCACAAGCGAAACATCGGTAAAGCTTCTTTTTTCAACTGTTCCTCAACCAAACTTTCCCTCCACGTTAAAAATATATATTGGAACAAAAAATATTAAAGACTACAAGAAGTTACATTTCAAAAATCTGAACAAATATCATTCTTGGTTGACACACAGTTTAGCTTGAATTTATTTTGTAAATTACGTAACATTACACAATATTAATTAGTTTCCATTTATCGTTAGCACAATTAACAATGCAGTCAGTGAAATAGTGCACATATTTGCATGACTGCGTGTTGCATTGTGTGTTGTGTCAAATGCATTCAGTTCAGTGGACCGGCAATGAATGGTATACACTGAACACTAATACGGGACGATTTCTGGTATCCCCTTCCACCAGACACAGCCAAAGGTATCCATAGACAATAAGGGAGGGTGAACTGATGTATTATATAACATTGTCACGAGGTCGTGGTATCGCACTATGGCAATTCCAGATCAAGTAACATAATGTCACACTTCGTACATAAAAACTGCATTTACGTTCTAGATACTGGTTCTGTTTATTTTATATTCCTTTAAGGTAGTTGTCGTGGTTAAGGCACACCGTCAGAAAATTCTTAATTTTTGTATACTTATTAAGAACATGATTTTACCCTGAAAATTTGAAGTCGATCGACCGTATATAATCCGAGATAAATACAATAAAAATTGGATAATTAACATTGGTTGTATACGATCTCTGTAGTTCTGAACAAGTTTCTTATTTATAAAAAAAGAACTAACTGTCAGAAACTTTCCAAAAACTGACAGTCTTTACAATGCATTTGTTATGAGTTTAAAAAAAAATAAGAAAAATTTTTTGACCGTCTAATTATTTATAAATAACAGTTTAAAGTTCAACAATTTATAGAAAAGTATACATGCATATGAATACTGTATGGGTTACGTTTCCACGGGTACAGTCTTGCGTACAAATTATGGATCACTTAGCTACAAGCTAGTATACTTTTGTGGCGCATATAATCTGTAACTTTTTGACAATATTGTACCACGACAACTACCTTAAAGCTTTTTTACACTTATTATAAATAATCCTGTAAGAACTAGTGATGTGAATCGATTACAAATTTGAGAACCGGTTTTTACCGATTACTTTGAGAAAAAACCTGTATTTTTAGGTTTTTTTTGTTACTTTTTAAAGAAAGAATAAAACATTGAACATTTTTACTTGATCTGATAACAAACTAAAACTTTTCGAAGAAACGCGAAAAATAACCATATACACACGCAAAAAACGACGGAACTGAATTTGTCAAGTGTTACCTGACGATTAGAAACGGTGCGGTTGGCTTTGATCGAGGAATTCCCGATCAAAGACAATGTGGTCTGATTTTGGTGTTCGGATACACAAGTGAGGCCAAAAGTAATCGGTTTTAGTAAACAAAAAACAGGTATTTATCGGTTTTTACAAAACCCGTTTTTTTAAATTTTTCTAAAACCAGTTCATATCACTACTAAGAATCTGTATATGTCCTGACTTAACATGCACACACAAAATTATTTTTCACTTATAATTTTCCTAAATACACCAGAAGTCTCCATTATAGAGATTTCACTGTGCCTGACAAAAATGTAATTGGATGTGACTCCCTTTAATAAAAATGTTCAGGAATGAAAACAATTTTCAATCTAATTTACATGATGCAATCAGAAGTAAAAATTTGGTAAATGCTATAACATAGCCGTAGGTCCGTAGCTATGAATATAAATTAGAATTTATCGGATAGTTAACTTTAACTACATGTACATTGGTTTGACCTAACAGCCTAGATTATACCTCGTTTGTGGGACAGGTTAACATAAATCGATGATACCAACCAAAAATATAGGTCTCTGCTTCTCTGTATTCGTGTTCAAAGCTTATTCGTTCACCTTTATGAAAATTTAAAGTTACTTGGAGTATGTGACTATCCGAAAAATTAAGTACCGATCAAGTAATAAAAAGAATAGTCGAGTCAAAAAAATTTGAATCGAGTAGGTAATAAGCAAAGAAAAATATTTTTATTTGCTGCTATACGATCTGAAGAGGAATCTCTTTCCTGCGCTTTTCGATGATCCACTCTAATTCTAAACCAAGTTTTATTTGTTCGCATTAAACCGTTTGGTAATTTTTGTTCAACAGTAACGCATATATCATCGACCTATACTTTTGGACGTGCCCTAATAATGCGGCGTGTATAGAGAAAAGGACAGAGATGGCCAGACGCTACTCTATTCTCCTCACTCAACGAACCAGAATAACAACTACAACGATATATGACGAAAATGATGATTATTAGTCGGTCTCTGCACGTAGTATGTCCAGAGGCGGACTAGCAGTCTCGGCAGCTCTAGGCCGTTTAGTAGTGGCCGCCCTTTTCTGCTGGTTTTGCAGCGTAAAAATATAAGGTACCTACTTATGAAAACAACATTACGTTCAATTTAAGGTAGTACCCTCGCGACAGTCATAGTAAAAGGTTGATGCTAGTTTATGCAGTACATGTAGTTGAGAGTTGGTATTAACAAGCCTAATAATTTTTGCAGATTCTGTACTAATTTCAGCCAATCCCGAGCGAGAAATCTGGCAACACTGTCGTAGCGTTAAAATATGTTATAGTACACTGTAAAAATTGAGGTCGATTACATGTATAATCCGCTGGTCCATATAATGTCAGCGATTATTCTAGTAATCGTACACACTATATGGAATGCTACACGTTTTTCTGTAGGTAAATTTACATATAAGTAGTTGTGTAGTCCACATTAAATACAAATATATAATATGCGTAAAGTTCCCTAACCCATACCCTACAATTTTACATATGTTAATGTAATATTTGTGTAAAATAATACATATTTAAATGTAAAATTACATACAAAAAGATTTTTGAATATAATTTTTATACTCTGTACTAGACATTTTGTACAGTGTACAGTGCATGCTCACTTTGTAACTTGTTTGACGGGTTGCGTTGTTGCCAAATCGTTTATCGTATAACCTTTCCTCTGCTGAAATTTGGTAAATTTTCCATTATTATTTATTAAATATCTCTGAAACTGTGTTGTAACTGTTAATGAGACTACTTTTAAAAAATTGTTTGATTGTTAGTTAACGTTACTTTAGTTTTTTAAAAACATCCTAAGAAAAGTTTCTGAGATACAAAAATATTTGTCGGTAAATTTTTCGATATCCCGTATACCGTAATGTATAAGAGCCTCAAAAACTCGAACTTTGGAATTTAATATCTCTGAAACTGTGTTGTTCAAAAATTTCATTCTGCGCCAATCGATGCAGAATTACATAAACATTATTCTGGCTAAATTTCAAACAAATCCTAAGAAAACGGGTTTGGCGAGGGTACTACCTTAACTTGCACCCACCGGAAAATATTTACTTCATAGTTCAGAAACTTTATATTAATATTACTATTTAATTAGCCGTCATAGCTCCGTTATTTACTGAGCTGAGATATAATATGAACTTATTTGTTACGGGTGCAACTGGCAAGCATTTCATCTTCCAGGCCTTCCAACAGACAACCACGGCCAGAGAAGTAAGTGGCTAGGTTTAATACGAAAACAAGTCATCGTTTGCTGCCCACGAGGCCGCCCCTGATATCTAACCGCCCTAGGCCTGGGCCTAGTCGGCTTTATGGAAAGTCCGCTTCTTACTACGTGCGAGATTTGAACTTGGCGTTTGACAGTTCGCCGTGCAATTTGTCTACTGTTAGTTTTGTGCCGCGCACCCGATGTCCTATGCACGATGAGATAAATCAATTAGCTGTAACTGTGTGATTTGCGATTATTAAACGCGATCAACCCAAACCAGATCCCCAATAATGCAGGTTCAATTTGCCATTGTTGTCGCCACCCCATCTCAAACAATGAATGACATAGTAATGTGTTCCATTTATTCATTGATCATTATTAATGTTGTTGTTATATTGCGATATAAACAACAATAATTACTTAGTCTCGGCAAACGGTCTTTTGTTTAATTTTGAATGGATTCCAGTCTGCGTCTTGGAATTGTCTGATATTATAACTGTTTTACGTAATCAGTAGCCATATATGAAGGTAATGTTGAAACGGTTTTCCGACTGGTTTTCTTCCTTTTAGTTAGTTTCATGTTTACGCAGTTGGGTTTTTTGATAGAAATGTCCATAAAGTTTGCCAGCCTGCATTATTTTAAACAGAAAAATCACACTTAATTAAAAAATAGCTATTATGAAATACGCGGGCATAGGGGGTGGCTATTTATACAAAAATCGGGAAAAGACGGGTTAATGATTATTTTGAATTAATAAAGTAGTTAACATCAAATAATCTTTTTTGCACGCACTGACATTAGTCCCCCGCCACATTTTTCCTTTTTAGATATTCTGGCAACCCTGAGTGCTTATTTTCAAAAAAAAACTCAATATCAATTCACGGTAATTTTTAATAAAAAACAGTTAGTTAAAACCTAGAAAGCAGTTCTATTAGAAAAGCACACGTACGTTTCCTGCTTAGCGTTTGAGAAATTAGTTGGCAACTTTATTCATATTATCAAAATTTATTGGAAAAGTTCAGAGAAAAGCAAATAAATTAGAACACATATTATGTGTAAGTACATAATTTCAAAGAATTAATTCATTTAACTTTAACTGCGACACTTTGCTTATAAATTCTATTTCAAATAGAAACAAGCTATTTGCTAATCCAATCACAGTCTCGCTGTATTGATGCTATTTTATTTTGACAGCTGAGGTAGGTGCCAACCGTCGTATTTAAATAGTGTTAAAATATGTAACCAATAATTCTGCCGCATAATCACCAAACAAACCTTAAATCAGAAGTGGGATTTTACGTATATAGAAACGTAGTAAGTTAGCTTTAATGAACCAAAAACTAAGTCAAAATTAAATTATAGATATTTCAGCGGTTTCTCCCACGTCGATGCCGAATATTATTACAGTTTTTTTTTTCTTACAGGAGTAGTCTAATGTCGTTGTGAAACTCCCTGTCATGTATTCAAATGATCAATCTACGTAGAAAAAGATCGCTTTTTAAGTTAAATTTTGATCAAAATGCGTAAAAATAACATACCGGGTGTTTTTTTCAAAACTTTGAATGGATTTTTTTGTTGATACACCGGTTGAATCAAAAAAAGTTTTAGGCAAAAGTTGTTGGGTTTTGAGGGGGAAATAATTTACACGTAATACCAACCCCCCTCCCCTCGACAGGGGGAGGGGTAACTTGTTTTTTAAATGAAAACCCCCGATTTTTATGATTAAATTTTTTTTTGTGTAAAAATGAACAACTTTTGTCTAAAACTTTTTTTAATTTTCCCTGTTATTTTTGTGTAAAGTCTTGATAATGTTGATGATAATGATGAGGGGTGGGGGAGTATTCCGAGTTGCCAATTGCATTAAAAATCTCACCAGGTACTTCAATTAAATTATTCTTTATTTTAACATTAAGATAATAAGTTTTCAAAGTGTTCTTCATTCACTGCCATACAATGGAACAATCGATTCAAAGTTTTGAAAAAAGCACCCGGTATACATAAACAATTAACAAACTGAATAGATTCGTTGATTTTTTTTAAATTCATAAAATATGTTTGTATAATAAACATGACTCAATAAATAAAAATTTCAATTATCCATTAGAATGAAATTTCTCAATTAAATACATTTTCAAAGAAAAAAAGAATAAACACAGCCCACGTAGATATTTCAGTAGAAATGAATTGATTTTAAAAATACATCTTTTATAATTTTTTCCTCATGACCTTCTATATTTATAATTACAATTGTCAATCAAAAATTTCGGCGTTTTAAGTTCTGTAAGAACCCACTCATTGTCTCAAGGTTAAAGAAAAATAAAACTCGAGTTGCCGTCAAAATAGTGTACGTATTTATTGAGACAAGCATAATGTCATTAAGGTTACTGAGTACCAGCTGTTCAATATGCTTCCTTTTTTAACCGACTTCAAAAAAAGGAGGAGGTTCTCAATTCGCCGGAATCTTTTTTTTTTTTTATTTTTTATGTATATTCCCCGATTACTCGAAGACGCTTGAACCAATCCTTTTTTTGTTTGAAAGGGTATACATCCCAGGTGGTCCCATATAGTTTTTATTAAAACCCTATAGGGTTTGTAATAAGAGGCTTGGAAACTAGGGTTTGTAAAGTACTTTCGCACCCGCTCACCTGCATACCGCCATTTTCGCAACACTCCGCAGGCTACGAAAGCCGCCATTTTCGATGTTTGTATTGTGAAAAATGAAACTTTGAAGTCGGAGTTAATTTCATTACAAAAAAAATCACATGAAATTTTGAGGTCGGCGCCTATTTAATAAAAGTAGATATGCAATTAAAAGTTTTTGTAATGAAATTAGCTCCGACCTCAAAATTTCATTATTTTCATCATTTTAGTGATTTAGGTTAAAATTTTTTTTAAAAGTTTTTTTACCCGCATAGGGTACGAACAAATGCACATTACGTTCGTAAATCTCTAATTTCTATGAAAAATCTTATTCAAACTTTGGTGATAACGCTTTCAAAATAAACCAGAAATATGTACCATTTTTCCCATATGACTTTAAGCCAAGTTTTTACAATTTATTCGATCTAAATAAACGATTTAAAATCAGATAAAAACGAGAAAATTAGTATTAATTTTACACAAATTTTTGTACAGAAAAAATTAAATGTGAAAAAAATTACTGAACAAGACAAATTTGTTAGTACATATTTTTAACATAAGTTTGTGTTATATACTGTACACCCCTGGTGTAAAGTACTTCTTTTATTGTATAATTTGTAGTCTAATTATTATGTAATTTATGTTTTAAATACCAATGCTTTTGAGAATAAAGTTCAGTTGTTAAAGAAATGCGAGATCAATTATTTATTAAAACTTTAAATTGTGAATACGCAATATTGGCGACGAGGATACAAGAAGAAAGAAGATAGAATAAATGTCTGTTTTCAACATTTGGAATCCCTCAAATGATTGTATCTGACAACGACACAACATTTAAGTCTAGAAAAATGCAAGAATTTTTAGACAGAAACGGTGTTCAATATGTTTACGTTTCACCATTTCACCCAGTTTAAAATGGTCAAGCTGAAAGAACCGTCCAAACAGTAAAAAATTGTTTACGAAAATTGCAAACAGGAGATTGGGAGTTAAAACTTACCAGACTTCTTTTAAAACTGCATACCGTTCCTTCTGCAACAACGGGGAAAACTCCTGCCGAGCTGATGTTTGGGAGACAACTTCGTACAGCTATGGATAAAGTTTCACCTTTCGATAATCAGCGCCCAGAAATTACGATGGATGTTCCGACAGGAGCACGAAAATTGGAAATTGGAGACACTGTAAGAATGCGAAACTACAGGGCACAAGGTCCGCAATGGATACTCGCAGAAGTCACACGTATGACAGGTCCACTCTCCTATGAAGTTCGTGAGAAACAGCTTGGACTATATCATAAAAGACATATTGATCAGTTAGTAAAAGTACCGTCTATTCGACTTCAACCGGAACCAATAGGGGAGGAGATCCATGTTCCCGAAAATCCAGAAAACGAGACAAAGCCGGAAAATGCTAGAAGAGAAAGACCGAAGCGCAAGTGCGTTGAAGGAAGTAAAAATCGCTACCGTTTGAGCCTCCCAGAAACCACCGTCGTCGAGGGCCTTCAATAAAAGAAAATAAATTTTATTTATAATTTATCTGAGGGGAGAGGTGTTATATACTGTACACCCCTGGTGTAAAGTACTTCTTTTATTGTATAATTTGTAGTCTAATTATTATGTAATTTATGTTTTAAATACCAATGCTTTTGAGAATAAAGTTCAGTTGTTAAAGAAATGCGAGATCAATTATTTATTAAAACTTTAAATTGTGAATACGCAATAGTTTGTAAAGAAAAAACTTCAAAATATTAATTCGAAATCTAGTGACATTCCTTAAGCTTAACTGTAATTTCAACTGCAGCCGTCCTTAGCAACAAGTCGTGAAGTTCAATAATATTGAAATCCGCATTGTTTACATGAAAATCCATTAAATCTAAAATACTCTCAGAGTTAATATAAACACGTCACAGTGGAATGTACTTTGAAGATATTTCAAGTTCACAAAAACGTCCATAGTTCAGTACGAAAATAATTGTTCAGTGAATCATACATATATAGTTACTATCAGCGGCAAATCAATGATATAATGTAAAACTTACTCGATCCATGCGTAAAAACTGTACCGCTTATATTATATTATGAAGTATATGACATTATTGTTTTTGTGACTAGCCCCGACCGGTTGAAAATACGTCAGTTCTACTCAGCGTTGCCAGATTTTTTTTTGCCAAGTCGGGATTTTGGAACTTTTTGAGTGAAAAAAGCGGGATTCTTTCGTCGAAAGCGGGACATAGTATATAAACGTATATAATCAGAAGTTTTTAAATATTTATCTTTTTATTTGAGTTCAAATTACGTTTACGTGACAATAGATAGCAAAAATAGCCATAGAAAATGTATTTTAATAAAAATAAGATATTTTAAATCAGATTTACCCTATCGTTAAATAGTCTTATTCGTCTTCTGAACAAAAAAAAAATAAGAAAAAACAGAAATCAAAATCAAAAAAAGTTTTATTCATTAGAAAAATATGGCGTTTCAAACAATAGTCTGAAGAGTCAGTGTTACAAATTGCAACTTACAATAAAAGAATAATTATTTACGCAAGGTCGCGTTATCCCCAAAAAGCGGGACTGAGCCTGTCCCGCGCGGGACATTTAATATTGATTTAAAAATCTGGACGTCCCGCCAAAATCGGGACGTCTGGCAACGCTGGTTCCACTGTACCTAGTATGTTAAATCAAAGCTACCACTACACAGATTACAGCAATTTCAGCAAAATACTTAATTATTTGGCAATCAAAACAAGAAAATAAAAATGCATAAATATTGTGTCAATTATTGTTCATAAAAGAAATTGGCCTTGGATTTTACGGCGTATCTCGTAGTAAAGAAAAATTGTTTAAAAGATAATTGTCAATAATTGTTGTTTTGACGTCGAAATACGCATTTTACTATCTTTCGAATCAAATTATGATCTTTAAAAAACGTAAACAGTATGGAAAAAATAGTTGAATAAACAAATTAATTTTTAAATTGAAAACTAGAAAACAATCACCATTATTCTGCAGACAACAACAAAAAATCTACCTTGTGCAACGAGAAAAGATCAAAACAATTTCTCTCTTCACGTGACAATTATTTTTGTACTCTAGGTCTGGGTGGTAAAAGAGCTGCATTTTTAAGTCGTTTGCAATTGCTTGTTTTTGGTTTAAACTATTTTATAAACCTTTATTCAACTTCAAACTGTGGAGGTATCGTGGAACTTACATAAAAATATTATACTAAATCGTTTTAAATAAAATTTATGTGGAGATATGCTCATTGAATAGGAAAAGAATCATCAAAATCGGTCCACAAATGCTGGAGATCTGAGGTAACACATATATAACATATGTTATCATGTTTTTTTAAAGTCATTTAAAAACGGATAAACCGATTTTAAGAAAAACTATATGGTACCAATCCGATAACATTCTGAACAAACTGGCGTCGAAATTTTTCAAATCGGTTCACGACTGACTCAGCTATCGCGGACCATACACAAAAAAAATTTTAAAAAATAAAAATATTCGGCTACGAATTGTATAACCTCTTTTTTTGAAGTCGGTTAAAAAACTAGATAATTCGAATACACCACGTTCATTATTCCTTTATTTTTTATTGCTTTCTATGCGTGTATTTTCAAGTACTAATTTAAATAATGTCTTACAATTTCTCGGCGGGATCCCATCTTTATACTATAGACATTATTAATACAAGAATGATTTACGAAATTTGCTATAAAAATTACATAATATTATGTACAGCCTTCATAATTTCTAAACATCACTTAGGTCATTAAATCTTATATACGTATAAATAGTCGGTTGTGTTCTAGAGCGGGAATTTTTTTATGACGCAGTGTGACATTATGGTAAAAAAATCGGACAACGTTAGATTCAAATAGATTCCGAGACAAATTGAACAAAAAAAAGTTTTTTTAATCGGTTCAGTCGTTTGGACTGTACGCGTGACACAAAAAAGCGTAACAGATTCACAGACAAAATAGGTGTATATAGGCGCTTCCAGCTATTACTTAGGTGTAGAGTTGGGTAACTCAGATCTGAATCGTTTCAAAGAGCCGACTCCGACAAAAGATCCGTGAAAGCCGACTCACTTTTTTTTGAGCCGACGGATCAACGGATCCGCATAACTCAGTGAAACACTTAATACACAGAAGCACATTTTACACTTACGTGTCAGTTCTTGCTTTGATGCATCTGTCAGCTCAAATGACTCATGCATCACATGTTTGGCTATGCATTCTTAATTCTATACAAGTCGTGATATGATTGACTGAACTAGGTAACTCAGTGGCAGACTGCAGTAACATATTCAGAACTCAGCTCTTTTTGAACCGGTTCAGTGAGCCGGCTCACATACGGGATCCAGATGCAAAGATGCAGATCACTAAAAAGACCCGTTTTTCCCATCTCTACTTACGTGACACCTAACGAGGAGTCAAACACGTGTTAAAATTATCACGCACGAGATATTATAATCGTAGAGACTGGATATATAGTATTTTTTGCAAGTATCTTCTATAAAATATCTGTTTTTCACACATGACAAACATATTTGACAGCTCATTATATTAGCCATTTGCATTTCATTTGGGTTGCTTACGAAAACTACGCCTTCTTTGTGTTGCTGTGCTATCTCTGTCCTTATAGAAATAAATAGTAATTGACAGATCGCTTTCAAAAATTTCTGTAGAATTGCGAAAACTGCAAGTATTTGTTGTAATCTAAAGTATAAGTAAGACATGAAAAGAAGCTATTTTATAGGAAGGGGCGTTCAAAAAAATAAATTATGATTGTAATTGTCTTTAGAAACCTTGACATTGGAAAACTATCCAGCAAATTGCATTGATATTTTCTCCTATAATTGGCGCAATTTTCTTCTATTAAAGTCTTATATCTTAGTATAAAGTTTGCTTTAACTTACGCCGTATGAAAGAAATCAGTGTACTAGCGTTTCTCTGCGGCTTCGTTCACATTAATGCCGATTCTGATAAGAATCTTGTCTTAGATAAAAAGTACCATTTACTTCAAGTTGATAGGATACAAAGTTTTATCGAAATCAATTCACCAGGTCTCGAGAAACGTTGGTACTCAAGCATCAGATAAAAATTTTATTCGACATGTATTTGGTCAATTCAGCATCCGCACCAATAAGTAATTCACTATCTGCAAACTAGTATTTTTAAGTTCGGTTCTGTCTGACCAATTTAAAATATATGAAGCACACTTTAATTTTTATTAAAGAGTCAAATTTCAAAGTTTAAGCAATTCCTCTAATTTGATTTTTTTTAGACATATAATAATATTGAACCCTTAAGGTCCCTCCCTAAAATGATCCGAGCGCGCTAATTTTAAATAGATGGATTTCAAATTTAGTTTAGGTAGATCAGTGTCTTTCAAGAATTATCGCGATTTTGTTCAGAAAGGAGTCGCCCCGCATTTTTTTATTTTTTTATTAATCTGCATTACAAATAGATTATGAAACAATTTTTTAAGAAATTGTCAGCTTTTTTACAAAAAAAATTCTAAAAGTATGTATTTTCAATACAGCCAGTGCTTGACTGGCAAAATATATTGTGTTTCGCCAACTGAAACTGAAATAATTTATATACATCTCTTTCTATACATAAAAAGTGTGACTATCTTCTGCGTCATCATATTACTGAAGCTTATGTTCAGCGTTTCAATTGTTAATTGTTGCTAATTAAAATGAACGAAAAAGTTGGTTTACAGTATTTGTTTATGAATGAAAACAATGTGCATTGTTCAGAAGTATCAAATTTTGATACGTAGGACAACCAGATTATGTAAAATGTCGAGATTTTGTGTTCCGAACTCAACGCCACCATACAGCACGCACCCATAGTGTACGTGCCCATATACTATGTATAAAGCATTGCATATGTTCCCCCAACAAACAATATTTTTCAATTACACATTTTTGTCTCATTACAAACATATAATAGATACAGTAGTTCATGATACATCCCTGCAGCGATGATCTTAATCAAACAACTCCCTGGGGAGCTCACGAACCCACGGGAGATGGTTCATTTGCAACGCATTCACGGTCGAAATTCTCGGCAGTACTGGAATGGAAACCATTTCTAGCAAGACAAATCTGAAATCTGTACATTTTTTAAGACCACCAACTGTCAGGTTTATCTTTATTTTTTAATAGCGGTTTGCCTGCGACTTTGTTCGCGTGGTACAGATGATATATTGTACCTACTTAAATTCTTTTATGTAAAATAGCATTTGAAACTCTGAAGATGCTACGAAGTATACCGAAACGTTAATAAATAAATGCGATTTTAAACTCAGTATTGCTTCTCAATGGATCCTGTGCCAAGGGTTTTTATCCAAACTTTCTCCAACAGTCATCAAGGATCACAATCGCTCTAATTAATCGTTTAATTAGAATATCAACCTCTTAAAATCTACCTGTTCGAGTAGTGTATACAAAAGACTAGAACATGTACTTCTTTATTTTCTACGAAGAGTATTATTTCCCGGGTTTTGCATTTTTTAGCTTACGCAATTCAGAGATATAGCGTATCATTTATCCTTTAAGGCTGTCGGAACGCTCTAAATTTATGTCAAAAATAGAGCTTCGGCTGTCAACTGATTGTAGAATTCGTCAACATTCTGCAAAAAATCTTTATAAGGAAGATAAAGGACAAATCTAGGTCTCTAACGGACTTCTTTTGTAATTTATGTACGATTCACTAGAAACAAGTTGGCATTAATTGTACTAAAAAAACACATGTTTTCAATGCCACACTATGACCTTATTCGTACTTATTCCACAAAACTGTTCCATCACAAACCTAAAGTGACTCTTTCTTTTTCGGAAAAGTTTTTTAAATCTTCAAAATATTTCCAAAAATTAAGAGTAATCATTTGACAGCGGCACCTTTGCAATAGCATCTTTTAGCCTCGTAGTGGGCACCAACCAAAAATTGAAACGCGCGGATGATTAGAGCGAGACAGAGCCACACCCACAATATGTCTTTTGCCTACCTCGCCTCTTACCGCTGGGTCTCAACACAAACTGTGTGAAAGTGATCCAACACTGTTAAGGGTTCTGTTTGAGATAAAATGTAGCCTAGATCACTCCTGGCATAGCCCTTTACCTGTCTGTGAAGTGTCATCACAATCGGTTCAGCCGTTTCGAAAATTAGTCCGAACAGACAGAACAACTTCAATTTTATTTATATGTAGCTTTGTATAAAAGAATTGGAAATCCAGTTCTGATGTTTTGGTTAGGGCTATTTCATATTTTTTAAAAATAAATTGGAAATCATTGACAATATTGCCAATTCTCAGATTAAAACCCGGAGGCTTGCATAAACAGTCACTACACTGCATACATTTAAGTCAAATATAAACACGACGCAAATATTAAACATGGATGGGGCCTAATACACATAGGTGGGCATTAACTCGTTAATCCGTTAATCGTTAATTAACGAAGTTAACAAAGTGGTTAACGATTTAACTGTTCAGTTAACTTTAAAAAATGTTAACGGACACATTAACTTCCGTTAACTTGCCATAAGTCCGTTCAATCGTTAATTAAGTACCTACAATTCACAAGGACACCGTGCGGATCGGGGCGCGCCGCGAAAAACACGTTCAGACATGTACGGAAGATAAAGAAGACTTTTTTATTTCGGTCACTCAAAGTAAAGAAAAGTCTAAAAGTCACAAATCTTTAAGAACTAAAGCTCAAAGTCTCGTCAAAATGTGGGTAGACATGAAGTCAAAAGACTCTTTTAACGATGCGGCATTCCTCGGAGAACAGATAATAATAAATCTGTTTATTAAATATAGTACCGCTATACCGTCAAGTGCTGCAGTCGAACGCCTTTTTTCTACGGGAAAAGACATTTTAACGCCTAAAAGAGCCTCACTTTCCGACGAAAACTTCAATATATTGTTGTTTATGAAGGGGAATATGCACCTTATGTCAGACTAGCTGTATTTTGAGTTGAACATTTATTATTAAAAACTCTAATGATACACCCTTCTTTTACTAATATTTCATGACCTGCCTAAACTTCCATAGCCCGTATTAACATTAAATATAAAATAGAATTTCTATCGCGAGTTAACGATTTACGATTCGTTAATCGTTAACCTGCAAGATTAACGGCTTAACGATTAACGAAGTTAACTTTTTTAGTAACGGATTAACGATTAACGAAGTTAAGTATTTGATTAACGGTGCCCAGCTATGCTAATACAGTCCTGCACAAGGAAGAAGTAATCACACTCATGATAATACCGGGATAGTACCTAACTTCTAGACTATTTACTTAGGTCCAAACCAACATAATATTTATGTATCTCCATACACATTCTCGGTGACATTTATACCGCCTATTGACACTACGAATGCTGTGTCAGTCTCAAAATTTCCATATTCAAACTAGAGATGGGAAAAACGGGTCTTTTTAGTGATCTGCATCTTTGCATCTGGATCCCGTATATGAGCCGGCTCACTGAACCGATTCAAAAAGAGCCGAGTTCTCAATATATTACTGCAGTCTGCCACTGAGTTACCTAGTTCAGTCAATCATATCATGACCTGTATAGAATCAAGAATGCATAGCCAAACATGTGATGCATGAGTCATTTGAGCTGACAGATGCATCAAAGCAAGAACTGATACGTAGGTGTAAAATGTGCTTGTGTGTGTTAAGTGTTTCACTGAGTTACGCGGACCCACAATATATCTTTTGCCTACCTCGCCTCTTACCGCTGGGCCTCAGCACAAACTGTGTGAAAGTGATCCAACACTGTTCAAGCAACAAAGGTACAAAGTTTGAGCTACGTCCCCGTTCCGTCAACGCGTAAATAGACCTTCGACGATGTATTGCCAGACGCAACACACCCAACGCCCCGGGGGATCCCAATGTCAACAAACATTATTGGCCATAGATCTTTCAACTTTCTGCAAATTGGAAATTGTATTTCACATAAATCGCAGTACACCGGTAAATAAAATACAAAAATAATTGTGTCATATTAAATTTTAGAATACTTTCCAAAATTTATAATTCTGCAACAAGCTACAGCGAGTTTGAAAATTATAGACGCCTGACAGTCCAACATATAAATACACCATTCTTACACAGAACAAAAATTAATGAGTCAAGAAATATTAATTTAAAAATGATAAAAGAAATGTTTATAAATAAATATTTGTGCGAATATTAAGGCTGTCGGAACGCTCAGAATTTTGTTTGTGCTGAGACCCAGCGGTAAGGGGCGAGGTAGGCAAAAGACATATTGTGAGTGTGGCCTTCTTTAGCTCTGTCTCGCTCAAATCATCCCCACGTTTCAATTTTTGGCTGGTGCCAACTACGAGGCTAAAAAAATGTATTGCAAGGGTGCCGCTGTCAACTGATTACTCTAATTTTTGGAAATATTTTGAAGATTTAAAAAACTTTTCCGAAAAAGGAAGAGTCACTTTAGGTTTGTGATGGAACAGTTTTGTGAAATAGGTACGAATAAGGTCATAGTGTGACATTGAAAACGTGTGTTTTTTTAGCACAATTAAAGCCAAATTTTTTCTAGTAAATCGTACATAAATTACAAAAGTACTCCATTAGAGACCTAGATTTGTCCTTTATCTTCCTTATAGAGAAAGAATTTTTGCAAAATGTTGACGAATAAGTCTACAATCAGTTGACAGCCGAAGCTCTATTTTTGGCTTAAATTCAAAGCGTTCCGACAGCCTTAACATGAAAAACTAAAATATAATATCCATCATGCATTTATAATATAAACCAACAATTTCTTTGAAGCAAATAAGCATTACTTTCCCATAGTTTCCTCTATATATCTACTCTTCTATGTCAGGACCTACGGGTTGTTGAGGAACAAAACTCTGCAAAAGGTTTTAAGGTCTATTACCCCCGCCTTCTCTCCCGTCTCGTCCAGTCACACTTTCAACAATGTTAACGCTCAGCTAACCTTGTATAAAGCATACCCGTCCCACGCAAAAAATGGGCGAGTCTTATAGTACCCGTCAATGATGTGTAACATATTTATTTCACACTGTATTTATAAAAGCACGGTTGACAACTGTGCTTTCTCTCTCTAAAAGCCAATTCAGACTAGCCGTTCTCGGTTACGATTCACCGGTCCAGTTGGAAGCTCGACCAATCAGGGCGTAGTCGTTGCCGATTGCGGTCAAACGACTACGCCCTGATTGGTCGAACTCCCAACCGGACCGGTGAATCGTAACCGAGAACGGCTAGTCTGAATTGGCTTTAATACACTGCAGCACATGCACCAAAGAGTCATATTAAACTGGATGATTTGAATAGTGCGCGCTTTTCTCACTTCCTTTTAACACATTTCCGCTTCATTCTCAAAACTGCCTCCATTACCGAGAGCTAAGATATGTATATCAAAAAATTTTCCTTATATTGTAAAACATAATTGGTGTCAAATATTTACGTACCGTTCCATAGTTTTAACAAGGAAATTGAAAAAAAATTATTTTGGCGGACACTCCGTATATATTAAATGACCTTGTCTGTCCTTTGCTGTCCGCTACATGCAAAGCTCACTGTATAGTTGTGAATAGAGCTTTTATGAACGGTTCTTAGCGATGCATTGCAATACAATAGAACTTATGCAAACGTTCTTGGAATCATTTTTCATTCCGTATAAATTAATTTCGTATGCAGAAGCTTTACAATAACAATTATTAATACTTATACAGAATGGTCGAAAAAAATAGTTTTATCCCACGCACACCAAATTTACTTATCAAGTTAAAACTATTTTTAAAATTGCAAAATGAAAAAATAAAATGTATACACCCAGTTACGAAGGATGAGCGATTTATTTTAACAGTTGTCAGGATTAACTGACGTAATGCTGCTGAAGTCTCTGAATAGAATAGAATAAATTGACTTTTTTTCTTTTTTGTCCTTGGTAATTAATATAAAAATGATTTGTCGGGAAAAAGGACTTTTTAAGTAAATACTTATTTGTTATTTATAGCGACGCTTCGTCCCTTGCTTGGGATTTTTTCAAGCTTTATAACTATTAAATGTTTTGATCAAGTAGATATAAAAGTTAAAATACACATGTAAATATAAATTTAGTTAAACAATTGTTCATTAAAAAGTTTGTAATAATTCCGTTTTTAAAAAATATTTTTTTACGGTTGATGTTCAAACTATTTTATTTTATTTTAGAATAGAATAAAATTTATTTCGACACTATTATATTACGTAACAACACTAACGGTGCGAAGTATTCGCACGGGTCCGCTAATTGAATAAAAAGCTGATTTCAATTCGAAGTTAGTCATGTTTTGCAAATTCCAACTAGGGATTGCAATCCAGCGGCATTTTCAATTCAGCTAGATTTATGCTGGATTAAAGCAAATCCAGCTGGTTCCAGCGCGGATCCAGCATTAATCGATTTTTTAAATAAATGTAACAATTTTTTAACTCTAGAAGCTTCAATAACTGTTTATATATATTTACATCAAATACTCGTTTTTTGGCATTAGTAAAGTACTCTAATAGTAAGTAATAGTTACAAGTATCCGGAGTATAATTATTAATTATCACAATACAGTCTTAAATCGCCTAAACTGATATTCTAGATATCTGAAATAGTTATTCGTTTACCTATTTTACAAACTATGTCGTCTTAGTTTCTCAGTAAAAAGCTTATTTCAATTCCAAGTTGGTCATGTTTTGCAAATAACATGCCAACTATGAAAGGATTCAACACGAAAAACAAGAGATAGGTACATATATTTATAATCACAATACATTCTGGTTTTGGTTTAAAATATATTATGGTACTTCAAAAAATCCGTCCCATTTGTCGTTTGAATTACTTTAATTCCAGTTTGTGGTGTGGCAAAGGTATTTTGAATTAGAGTTGGGTAACTCAGATCTGAACCGGTTCAAAGAGCCGACTCCGACAGAAGATCCGTGAGAGCCGACTCACTTTTTTTCGAGCCGACGGATCAACGGATCCACATAACTCAGTGAAGCACAGAAGCACATTACACACTTACGTATCAGTTCTTGCTTTGATGCATCTGTCAGCTCAAATGACTCATGCATCACATGTTTGGCTATGCATTCTTGATTCTATACAGGTCATGATATGATTGACTGAACTAGGTAACTCAGTGGCAGACTGCATTAACATATTCAGGACTCGGCTCTTTTTGAACCGGTTCAGTGAGCCGGCTCACATACGGGATCCAGATGCAAAGATGCAGATCACTAAAAAGACCCGTTTTTCCCATCTCTATTTTGAATCATTCTGTATTTTTAATGTCCACAAGAATTAATAGTGTCGCGTCGTTTTCAATCAAACACGTAGGTAGTTTTTTATAGCTGTAGATAAAAAAAACTACAGCAATTAATTTGATTGATTATTCAAATACCATTAGTTTTTTAAGCTATTAGTAATTTATTACGGAATTATTATGTTAAATCGTTTTTAATTTCTAGTTTCATTCAGACTTTTGATACATTATTATGCTATTGTACACGTGTTTGCCTTGTAAAATAGAAATAATTATTATCCATGGCAAAGCGTAGCATAATATACAACCCTCGATCATATACCTATCTAATACACCTATATCACTAGTAGGAGGCAGACATATATGCGTCTATCTCTTTCGTAACTACTTCGAATCCTACGCGCATGTCCTAGAACTAGACTTTAAGCTTCGGGGGAAGGGGGGTCGCCCCCCACACTTGCCAATTTCGCCGCCAGGCTCTTGATTACGTTGACTTAGAAGTTTGATTTTTTCACAGCCCCAAGGGTTTGCAGACTTGATATTAATTTCTACTTGATACCTCCATGCGTTCCTGAGAAAAATGGTCTTGACAAACAGTCAGACAGACGGACAACGAAGTGATTCTATAAGGCTTCCTTTTTTCCTTTTGAGGTACGGAATTAGAGATGGGAAAAATGGGTCTTTTTAGTGATCTGCATCTTTGGATCTGGACCCCGTATGTGAGCCGGTTCAAAAAGAGCCGAGTTCTGAATATGTTACTGTAGTCTGCCACTGAGTTACCTAGTTCAGTCAATCATATCACGACCTGTATAGAATCAAGAATGCATAGCCAAACATGTGATGCATGAGTCATTTAAGCTGACAGATGCATCAAAGCAAGAACCGATACGTAAGTGTAAAATGTGCTTCTGTGTGTTAAGTGTTTCACTGAGTTATGCGGATCCGTTGATCCGTCGACTCAAAAAAAAGTGAGTCGGCTCTCACGGATCTTCTGTCGGAGTCGGCTCTTTGAACCGGTTTAGATCTGAGTTACGCAACTCTATACGGAACCCTAAAAATGTAACGATCTAAATCGGTTGACTTATAGAGGCCACTGGTTCGTGTTTTAATTATTTTTTTTTGTTTTATTAGAAAGAGAAAAAAAATAAATGTGCTTCAATTTTAAGTAGTTATTAATATATTGATGCTAGATAATTAGTGTAATATATAGATACAAGTAGATAAAAAGGTACTTTTATAAAAACTATCAGACGCTTCTCTTTTGATATGGATTGTAAGGTTCCACCCTGGTCAATAATCTAATTAGAACAGCGGTGTAGTGGGGTAAGAGGGGGTTCAATTCACTCGCGGTCATACCGATAATATCATATAGCTACAACTAAATAGATATCGAGAACGGTCTACCAATCTATCTATGAAGTTACAAATGCCATATTAAATGACAAAAAAAGCTTTCCTATTATGAAAGTTTCTACTCAGAAATATTACCACATTTGTCATCAAAAAATATGAAAACAATTTTATACGAGACAGATCCACAAAAGTGGATATTGCAGATTATAAATGCCCGACAACTAAGATCTGTGTCTGCTAAAATATGAAGAATAAATACATTTACATATCTACACTAATATTATAAACAGGAAAGATTTGTATTTTTGTGTGTGTGTTTGTAATGAATAAACTCAAACACTACTGTGCCGATTTAAAAAATTCTTTCACCACTAGAAAGCTCATTCACCCTGAGTAACATAGGCTATATTTATTGCTAGAAAATATTAGGGATCCTTACTAAAACTTTAGTAACGTAACCCAAGGTGTAAAAAAATGCCATAAAACATCTTTCGTCGCATGCGCTGCGGAAACTATTGATGATAGAACAAAAGTATGTTCTACAATATTAAAGAACATATCAATAACTACAAAAAACTTCGCGATACTATATGTCCAACTATTATCGTTATGTCACAATAACCACTTTTTACATTTTAAAAATCTATATAGATAAAAGACGATGTATATGTAATATATGGACTCCAAACCTGTAGACCATTTTTGATGAAATTTTCAGACAATCTTTAGATTAGCCTAGCGGGTGATCTTCTGAAGTTTGGTAGCGATCGGATCAACAAAATTTTTTAAATTTCTTTTTGGGAAATAAGACTTTTCTTCGATTTTTGAACATTCACAAATAAAAGCGATTGAATTCGCGCAAATTCAATACAGGTTGAGAATTTAATGATAATGATTCTCATCTTTTATATCCTATATATTACATTTACACCCGGGCGAAGCCGGACTGGGCTGCTAGTCTTTTATACTATTGCAAAATTTCAAAAAACGATGGATGTACTTATGTATGTGCGGCAGAAGTTCTACTTCTTTGGCGTGATCGCGATAACTGATATTCACATTTTTGTTACAGATGTACATTGACAATAGTTAAAAGGTAGCCTGTTCACTTCGAGTAGTACTTATTTACTTTGCACAATAAGTGAACAACTCCATCAGCACATTGTAGCAGAGAATGTTAAGAAAAATTAAAATGTATAACTGCAGGAAAGAGTTCAATAACTTTGTCCTGTTTATTGTATAACTAATCTTTATTAATTCATTCATCAGATTAATGTGATATCAGGAAGTAAACGGAGGGTTAACTTGGATAACATCCAGATCAAACATCTCAAAACAACCGTGATTAATGCAGCTGACACCTGATAAAGTCACTATAAAGTTCATTCAATCCTTTAAAATGTTTAAAACGATTCAGACTTTTTTTCATGATCTTCTTTCAAAATATTTCTCGAGATTTTTTCAATAAATTTTTCTGAGAAATTTTTAAGATTATTTTGAAATTGTTTTTGATGTTTAAACATATTTACTGGTAAACTCATAAAGTTAGAAGTTATTTGTGTGTATATAATAATTTGTGATATTCACATTTGAATGTTTACGTTTTTGAGAGTATCTACCGATATTTTTTCAAAATATTTTAAATGGATATTAGTGGAACTCCTTTGATGGTATTTTTGAGATATATTTTTCCGGATAAATTTTTGGGAATTGTGAAGAATTTTTTTGAGGTACATTTTTAAGCTTTTATACTATGTCCACATAATTTTTCGAAACTCGAAATATTATTAGTATAATAATACAAACCTCTTGTTATCACTTATCTCGAATTGTTCGAATAAAATAGTCAGTTTTTTGATAATTATTTCATACATAGCTGAACTAAGAAATGTTTTCACGCGCTAAAAAATGTGACTTAGGTATGAAGTGCCATTTAATAAAAAATACTAATGTAATTTATATTCGAATTAGAGAGACGCAAACGAAATTATTATTTTTTAAGTAAAGTTTCAAGCGAAGCTTTCATATTCAACAGTGATTAATAATTTTCTGTAAGCAGAATATTCCGGTTTCGAATGCCCTACTTACTCGCGTACCTAAATTAATTTTAATTTATCCAGTATAGGTAGGTACCTATATAACTATTATACAGCTCTTATAATCAATATAAAACTTCAGGGCTGGAAAATACTCATTCATTGGTTCTAGACTTGGACCTCATAGGGATGCCGTATGTGTCGTATAGAGTGACTATAGTAAGAGTGGTCAGTGCATTCGATCGCCGCCATATTAAGCCGCGAGTGGTGGACACAGCGTATATGTAGCATCTGCGCGGTCCTCTATACAAGAGTAGCCGACAGCTGTACACTGCGTATAAAATGGCTCAATATGGCGCAGCCAATCCTTGTTCCGGGCAGGTCACGTGACATATCGACCACACTCTTACTATAATCACTCTAAACCATTATAGTAGCTGTTAAATGTTCGATTTCGCTAGTATGTAGTTATCAACCGGCATTAGTCAAGCCAGGCGCGTAATTTAGGCTAGATCTTTATAATACAAATATTTGTTTGTTTGATCGTTTGTCTGCTATGGCGTTCCTGTATTATGCATTCGATTACGATGAAACTTTGGTGAGTTGTTGTACCCGTACCTGCGAAGGTTTCTAACTCAAAAAATGTTCATTCTTATTGAGTTAATGTTTGTTTGCTTCATTACTCTTGTCGTCACCGAGAGGCAAACCGAAGGTTCCACTACTGTTGCCGTTGCACGAGGAAAAAGTGTAATACGGTGGAGCCAAGGGCTTCTCTAGTGTTGTCGCTGCTATAGCGGATTATAAAACATTGTCTCATAGCGGAGCCACGGGTACAGGCTAGTATTGTATAAAATACGAAATTGCTCTTATTTTATTCCTATCGCCTATTATCCGCCCAAGCAAAGAAAATATATCAAAATAATATAGGGTTCTCTTATTAGCTAATATGAATAAAGCTATACAAGACGCTCCTGTCACATTCTGACAGTCCAGTAACTTAGACATATTTGAATGGCAACATGAGACGTTTCTTATGCGAAGTCAGTGTGGAGTGTTGATTCAATGATACACCGTTAAGCGAAGTGCCAGTGGCTTTTACGGGTATAAGTAATTGACCGAACTTGTTATTGACGAGATTGGTTGCAGAGATTTGTGAGATTTTATGTTAAAATGAATCGTAAATCTATCAAATATTAATAAAATATAATTTGTATCAAGAGTTTTCCCTTGTCTTTGCAAGTGAATTTAAGAGATTTCGTTTTTTAACAGAATGATCACTTTTAAAAGTGACAGATCTTAACGTTGGTTTTAGCACAAAAGACAGATTAGGGGTCGGTTGTCCCCTTTTACATAATATGAGACGATGACAAATTTAAGCACCCCTGTTTTGTATCTGTTTTGAACAAAACGCATACAACTATAAATAATGTAAACCTAACATTATTTATACAGGATGAACAAAAAATACCGCATTAATGATAAAACTAAGATTAATTATCAGCAATTTTTTAGGGAATACATTTTTTTCGTTATTGAAAAAACTTGATCGTATGCATTTTCAGTATCGACTGAAAAAAAACTATTCAATTAAGGTTCCTGCCAAAACCGGTATATACATAAGTAAGGCGCGGGTAACGGCTAGTGCTTGTATAATAACTATTAATTACTATACTTTTAATAGCGTTACATCATGGTAAAAAAATTCTGTAAACATTAATTCGATATCTTTAAATTCAACGGAATTATTCAATTTTTTTACGTTTGGTCGCAAACGAGACTGATCGACGCCTGGTCGGCCATTATGATGCTCTGAGACACGATGGGGGGTCATACTAGTAGTTATAGTAACGAATAAGTAAAAATATAATAAGTCATTAATTTAAAGCATAATATTATGACACTTCAAAATTGACATTAGTTTAACTGTCAATTCTCTGTTGCCTTCATGACCTTGTAACGTAGTGTAGTTTCTTATAAAAAAAGGTGGTATCACAAAGTTTAAATTTCGTAAAAAGAAACGCACATACACTGTTAACAATACCAGTGAAACTGGTTAGATCTTTTAAGGAGATTTTACTCTAATAATTTACAATAAAAAAAAGCAGAAACGTTTTAACAAACAAAAATATATTTAAATCAAATTAATAACAACAAAAATAAAAGGAATTGATTGGAATGCGGACGGCTAATTTCTCATCGAGAAGCGGCTCTTGAGCTGTATTTATAGACGAGAAAGTTCGCATCGTCCTGTTATGATAAAATTATATAATAATTATCAACAATATCTCTGTCAGATCGCAGTTAGTAATAATCATCTAATGCTGGTTGCGGTCTGACAGGATATTTGAAAGAAAGAAAAAAAATATCAAAAAATTTATGTACATAAATTTTTAAATGTGTAACATACATTTTAAAAAGTGAAAAAAAAACATGTAATCGCTGCAACCTGCTATATTATTAATTACTATAAAAATGACACTTCTACCACGTGACGTCACTCGCACTGAGAACAGAATAGTCCGAAAAATTGTCAAATTTAAGCAACATATAACGTTGTTATTTTTAAAGATATTGAAAAAATTCTTTAGACATTAATTATGTAATTTTTAGAACCATGATTAAGAGAAAAAAAAGTGGTGCGTGTACTTGTTTACGCGTAGCAGAAGTTATACTTCTTTGACGTAATCGCTATAATCGATATTCACATTTTCGTTAAAGATGTACATTGATAAAATAAAACTGGATGTCTAGGGAAATGATGAATGTAGCTGGAAAAACATTTTTAAACACAAGTTGGGTTATGTTTCTGGTCTTATAATTTATATGTATTTTACCTTTGTTCCATTTTCAAAAGTAACATTTTTAGCGCCTTCATAAAGTAACTTTTAAAGAGTTTTCTACAGCTGAATCCATAATTTAAAACAGATACAAGTATTGAGGTTATTTAACTGTCAAAAGTTGTTAACAACACTATAGCTTTTCAGAAGTTCCGTTCCATGCCGCTAGTACAACCTACTTTGTTGTTTTATGAAATAACTATTTTGACATTATCAGAAACAACTTCTGCAATATATTGACTGCATGCTACGAATGCAACTTTTGCGCAACACCAAATTCCGTAACAGAAAAAATTTAACCCTCAATGCGCCAAAAGAAATATAATTTCAAAAAATATAGGTAACTTTCTGTGTCCTAGATGTTATACTTTGAGAATACAAATTCAGTTTCGACTGTATGTAATCTGACAGTTTCGTGTAAGTTGGCAGATTTAGTGTCTCACAGTTAGTGTATAATTGAATTGTCATACAGCATCGTAATTCGATGCGAAAGTAGCCTAGCCTAGGCGGCCCCTCGTTAGACAAACTGGCGCCGGATTGACTGAGGGCATTCAACAGACAGTTGGCACCCGTGGCGTGTCTTTCTACCAAGGACGACTCGTCAAACTATCACAAAATATTATACAACTAGCTGCTGACCCGGCTTAGCTCGGCTCAAGTTCTGTATGTAGGACTGTATGTCCTGTCATAAATAGTACTGGTCATGCCGAGTTGACAGTCCACACTAAATCAGCAGAATCCTATGACCCTTCCTTAGTTATACATTGCAATTGTTTGTATTTTAATTATTACTATTTTTGTATTTTATTTTTTATTGATATTTTATGTATCTTGATACGGCAGATGGAAGACTAATCCAATGATTGAATTAGAGTTGGGTAACTCAGATCTGAACCGGTTCAAAGAGCCGACTTTGACAGAAGATCCGTGAGAGCCGACTCACTTTTTTTTGAGCCGACGGATCAACGGATCCGCATAACTCAGTGAAACATAGAAGCACATTTTACACTTACGTATCAGTTCTCGCTTTGATGCATCTGTCAACTCAAATGACTCATGCATCACATGTTTGGCTATGCATTCTTGATTCTATACAGGTCGTGATATGATTGACTGAACTAGGTAACTCAGTGGCAGACCGCAGTAACATATTCAGAACTCGGCTCTTTTTGAACCGGTTCAGTGAGCCGGCTCACATACGGGATCCAGATGCAAAGATGCAGACCACTAAAAAGACCCATTTTTCTCATCTCTAGATTGAATCTAGTCCAATAAACTTATTATTATTTTCAATAACATGGGTACTTATGATTATTATTATATTTCCGCCTCTTCGTGTATTAAGTCGCTTCACAAAAAACAATCATGCCAATTTGTCTAAATGATGAAAACAATTATTTGCATAAATTACAGTATAACCAAAAACCTAGACAATTTAGATAATCTTAGTATGACAAAGAGAAAAGTAGATATCATTAGGTCTACCGTACCGAAGCGTCATTTATGGAACACTTTATCTGTGATTCAAGTGGATAATAAAACAGTTGCCTTTGGTTCGCAGCTTCGCCTGCTTTAAAATTATCTTGTAGCAGGTCTAATGACAATCGGTTCAGTTGTTCTTGAGGGATCCCAGTTTAAACAAACAAACAAACAAAAAGGTTAATAACGCGTTATCTCCTTCTAGGTAGCGCAAACATTTTAAAAAATCGCAATATAATGAAATACATATTATAAATAGAGGTTTCGTAACCACTTTTTATATTATAATCAGTATTGATATTTTTTTAAATATAACAGAATTACCAAAAAAACGTATTGCAGTAAAACCCCGATCTCTGTATGTTAAACATTTTTTTAATTCTCTTCCCCTGAAAGCATAAAACCTCCATTACTTAAATCACAAAGCCTCGGTAACTTAAACAAATATTCTGAACCTTAAAATAATATTTTGGTGACCTCCATAAGTTAAAGTATTATCCTCTATTGAACTAAATACATCCTCTATAAAATCCACAAACCTCGGTAAGTTAAAAATTTTACTCTGACAACCTCTCGAACTTCAATTCTCGATAAGTAAAAAACTCGATAACTTAAATTTTTTAACGTTTCCCTTTGATTTTAACTTATCGAGGTTCTACTGTATTTTCATCCTAAGTATACCCACTAACACATTTTTGAATTGAAATTGACTCAACGAATTCAACCTTCCGAATTTTTTTCTGTGAGATGTTCGAACAGAACCAAGTCGATTCTGTGTACGTCCTGCTGTTGCCTCCAATTTTGTGTCATCTGTTATGATTCGCATCGCTATTTACCCACTTGCCCTAAAAAACGAGTTGCCCATGTTTGTACGTGTTCAAGTAGCTAAACTCGTTATTTTGTAAGTACATATATGCAATAAAACAAATGAAAGGGGGATGCAATGTGTGTATACGGTCTAAAATACAGGTCACAGCTATTTCAAGTTGGTAGTAATGTATGAATTACCTCATTCCTCTCGATTGGTGCCAACTGCTTCAACGGGCTACCACATCATCAAATATCGGGGACGCTGATGATAGGATTGTTCTCCCTGTTTACTACAAATCGATTAAACAATGGACGCATATTACTAAATTGAAGCACAAACCCTATATATATTCAGTAAAGAATTATAAAATAAAAGAAGCACTGGCCGTTCAGTAAACTGCTTATTTAAAATGATTTGAATGAATTTGAATCTTCGACTGAATGTATTAAGCCTGTCTTCACCAGGAAACAAGTAATCATTCAAAAAATTTATTCGAATTTCGAAAAATCATTGTAGTAATCGGTTTTACCGACCTTGAAAACCCAAAGATATAATTAAAATTCAATGATTTTAATATTAATAATATTGACTCTACCAACAGTAATAGAATATTAACAAAATAAAATTACTTGCAATACTGTTTAATATGTTTATTTATATAAAAGACGTTTCGACCAACAGTTTTGGTCCTTTTCAATTTTCAAATATAAAATTAAATTACAAATTGAAAAGGACCAATACTGTTGGTCGAAACGTCTTTTATATAAATAAAAATATTGAACAGTATTGCAAGTAATTTTATTTTGTCAAAGATATAATGTTTATCGGCAATTAGATAGGGAATAACAATTTTTAAAGTTTGAAATACTGTGCAAGTACCGATTTTGGGTCATTTGACTGAAACTTTGAAAGAAATTAAAAGATTAAAATAGAATGAGGTCTCTTGGCCCAAATGCACCACATCCTGAAAAGGTTTTTGTGCTTCCCCCTTTTACTGGATCTAGTCAGCAAATAATCTGGACCTTCTTATGAGCTCTAGAAGATTAGCTACTAGATTGTCCATCCTCATCAATGTAGTCGAAAGAAATTACAACAGGGTTATTTTTAACGGTATTAAATTCCCCTAGAAATCGAACACACTTAACTTTTGGGTCATAACATAAGCACCAGGAATGTTTGATGATTTTGAGTGCTCGAAATATCATAGCGAATTCAAAGTTACTTCAGTTACAAACAAGAAAGCAATTATGGTGAAATCCCTTCATCCCTACTTGATTCATTTCATTGTATACTGTTTGTGGCTTTAAAGTGATTATAAAAAGCCGCCAATGCAACCTTATATAGTTTTTTTGCAGGGAGGAACACATTGCTCTTAAATTATTAAAGATAGCAATTTAAATTTGTAACGTCAAAACAGATGCGTCACCGTAAATATCTATGGCTACAAGGCAAAATCGCATATATTTCTGCCATCTGGAAACTACTATAATGTACTAGACGACTATAACCTTTGATTACAACCAATAGTCGTTTTAAGTGTCATACAGCAGAAAAAAGTAAGAACTAAAATAAAATTCTAAAGATGTTTTCAAATATAATAATTTTTGTAAATATTTTAAACACGCCAAAGAAGTATAACTCCGTACATAAGTATTACCAGCGTTGCCAGACGTCCCGATTTTGGCGGGACGTCCCGATTTTTAAATCAAAATTAAATGTCCCGCGCGGGACAGGCTCAGTCCCGCTTTTCGGGGATAACTCGACCGTGCGTAAATAATTATTCTCTTATTGTAAGTTGCAATTTGTAACACTCACTCCTCAGACTATTGTTTGAAACGCCATATTTTTCTAATGAATAAAACTTTTTTGATTTTGATTTCTGTTTTTTTTTTATTTTTTTTTTATTCAGAAGACGAATAAGACTCAACTATTTAACGATAGGGTAAATCTGATTTAAAATATCATATTTTTATTAAAATACATTTTCTATGGCTATTTTTGCTATCTATTGTCACGTAAACGTAATTTGAACTCAAATAAAAAGATAAATATTTAAAAACTTCTGATTATAAACGTTTTTTACGATGTCCCGCTTTCGACGAAAGAATCCCGCTTTTTTCACTCAAAAAGTTCCAAAATCTCGAATTGGCAGAAAAAAATCTGGCAACACTGATACACACCCACTTTTTTAGAAATTAATAAATATGGTTCCATATTTGTCCCAATGTTAATTTACACAAAATCGTCCGCGTATTCGATACACATGAATTCCGACGGTCGGTTCCAAGACTAAAAAAAATATAAGAAATTTGGAATACGCAGTTTTGACTCTTGATGATACAAGAGATTCAATTTCGCAGAGCAATAACAGTGAACAAAACTGAAAGAGAATCTCGTAAATTAATAATAAACATCCCGGTAATTAAACAGCTTAAACAATGTGCATAATAAGTTATTTGCGACTACAGAGTATCCTAGATTACTTTATGCGAATTACACAATAGAATAGAAGGTACTATAATATCACCGCTGTTACGGAATGCAGCAGGCTCTTTGGTGGAAGAAGGGGAGGTTTTGTAATAACACCGTAATACAGGGTTTGTCATTTTACTTCGGACAGCAATAACAGTCGTTGACTGTAGAGTATAGAATCTTTGTTTGCCGGACGAACTGTATAACTTTGCATTTCAGATCGTTGACTGTTGAATCACTATTTGTCGGACGACGTGTATATAGTTCGGCCGTCGCCGACCAAGCTGAATTCCAGATATCTGGTTATAAAGAATCATTGTTTACCAGACGGCGATAATAAAATTCAACAGTCGCTAACTGAATTGTATAACTTTGCTCACTTACAAACTGGCGTTCTGGAACTCTGACTGTATAGAATTGCTGTTTACCGAACGGTGTATAACTTTGCTCACTTACAAACCAGCGTTCTAGATCACTGTTTGGCGGACTTCCTTCGAGTGTCTTAACACTCATTTTTTTACTTTCATATTCCGTAAGCTGCATTTGGAAGTATACATCATCTTAGGAACAAAAAATGGTGTTCGAGATATCAGATTCGAATTGTCGACAAAACGTAAAAAGAGATTTACTTTTCCGCTTGGCGACTTGCATGTATTTCTTTCCTCATCATAATGTTTGCAAAGACGCTCCGACACTTGGGTGTTTCTTTTTGAGGACTTAAGACTGTCGGAACGCTCTGAATTTAAGCCAAAAATAGGGCTTCGATCGATAAGTGATTGTAGATTTATTCGTCAACATTTTGCAAAAATTCTTTCTCTATGAAGAAGATAAAATCTAGGTCTCTAATGGACTACTTTTTGTAATTTATCAACGATTTACTAGAAAACAGTTGGCATTAATTGTGCCAAAAAACACACGTTTTCAATGTCACACTGTTCCATCACAAACCTGAAGTGATTCTTCCTTTTTAAATCTTCAAAATATTCCCAAAATTTAGAGTAATCAACTGACAACGGCACCCTTGCAACAGCATTTTTTAGCCTCGTAGTGTGGCTTAAATTCAGAGCGTTCCGACAGCCTTAAGGTTTACTGACTTTGGTACCAATCAGATCAGCTCGTTCGGAAATTGCGGAACTTTGAAAGTTTGCCATAAAAAAATATTTATAGAAAATTTCACATTTTTGCATACGAAAGCTAGTAAAATCGAATATAATAAGGGAAAAATTAACCCTGTATATATTCGCAAGGCCGAGTGTACGATAGTCTCGCCGTAGACAACTTATGTAACCATAATCGTGTATACTGGATGTTCAATTATTTGTCAAAAACGATGACTGACAAAACTCTAATAGTCGTGATAATCGCGTACAACAAAAAAAGAATTTCAACTTCGTTTTTATAAAATAAAAATTGCAAAGCTCCGTCGTTAAAAAATAGTGTCTAAATTGAAGGCGTAACCTTTAAGGCTGTCGGAACGCTCTGAATTTAAGCCAAAAATAGAACTTCGGCTGTCAACTGATTGTAGACTTATTCGTCAACATTCTGCAAAAAATCTTTCTCTATAAGGAAGATAAAGAACTAATATATGTAGGTCTCTAATGGACTACTTTTGTAATTTATGTACGATTTACTAGAAACAAGTTGGCATTAATTGTGCTAAAAAACATACGTTTTCAATGTCACACTACGACCTTATTCGTACTTATTTCACAAAATTGTTCCATCACAAACATATAGTGATTCTTCCTTTTTTCTGAGAAGTTTTTTAAATCTTGAAAATATTTCCAAAAATTAGAGTAAACAATTGGCAGCGGCACCCTTGCAATAGCATCTTTTAGCCTCGTAGTGGGCACCAGCCAAAAATTGAACCGTGCGGATGATTAGAGCTAAAGAAGGTCACACCCACAATATGTCTTGCCTACCTCTCGTCTCTTACCGCTGGGTCTCAACACAAACTGTGTGAAAGTGATCCAACACTGTTAATTCTAAAATGTGATACAAATCTAAGATTTATTTGTTTAATAAAAGTCAATAGTGGTTATGTGAGTTGGGTACCAATTCATATTTTCAATGTATCATAAAATTAATACTTCGACCAGTTATCAGTCTGTGAATTAATAGCTAAAAGGCAAATAGCTGATTATTGATTTTGAACCAAATTGTGTCCAGAAAATCGAAAGATCTTGTCATAAATAGCAACAAAATTATTTATTCTATAGTCATAGGATAAATAATAATTGGTGTTCGAACTATCTAAGAAAATATTACATTAAGTTATGTGGGGAGTTCAAGGAACAACCAATCAGGAAATTCGAATTATCGGAGTTCCAATTAACGAACTTCCACTTCTCATCAGCTACTATTTCAGAATTTTAAAAAGTATCATTATTGTCATTATTAGTATTTTCGTCAGTAGAAAACTTCGTAATTTATGAGGTCGAAAAATTGAAAGTAAAATATATTTTAAGTATTGATTTTCCAGTGTAGTTTTACACTCTGTATATAAATAGCTCGCAGAATTTATTAATATCAAAATAAATGGTTGGTAGCTTATGCTTCTTCCCTCACATCCCTCGGGAACACTTTTTGCAGTAGCGTTCTTATTGATATTTATATACATCAGAGAAATATAAAATTCAATTTGCAAAAAGATTATAATATATAATACTTAATGATTATTCTTTGACTGCGAAATTTTGTTTACAAAAGACGAAATGCGGATTTGACTTTTAAATATCTTCAATGGAGATATGGGCATTGACAAACTTTACCAATAGAGGCGCCAGCTATATAACGACCTCAGTCTGTGAATACTTCATGGTAGTGTTCGCAAAATAAGTTTATTTCAAATAATAAAACATTGTCAATGTCGGTGTGTTTACCAAAGTTGAAATAATGGAAGTATCGGATTTCCAAAGGATCTGGAACTAAAAAATAAATGATTGCGTACTATCAGAAAGGAAAAAACTTTGATTGATGTAAATGCTGGAACAATAGTTTTGGGAAGTCCACTTTAATAAAGAAGATTTTGCCACAAAAGGAGAAATTACAGATAGAAAAACTAATTATATTTATTTAAACGATGGTTATAATAACATTAAAACATTACAGATTGATACTTTGAATTATTCCTTATTTAAATCACGCAACTTAGCAAGGAAAGTGTATAGATTTAGTTTTTACTACCACGAAACTCCATAGTGAAAAGTAATAACTTAGGTAAGAAATCAATTGGATTTTCAAATTATTGTCAAAAAATAATTAATTGAAAATACGAATCGGCGCTATGCCTAAAAAATCGTTTTCTCCGCCTATGGATAGTTTAGTTTACAGAGAAACGTTAAACAATGGCATACAATAATTACTGTTCTAAAATGAATGGAAAGAACCTATATAGAAACTTGTTTAATATGGGAAATAGTACTATTTATGTCATAGTGGTCTAGAATTATCCCGGGATTTCAGCAGAGGGGTCAATAACGTCAAACGCGTAATGTTTTTTGGACAACGATGTGATCCTGTAAGGGTTCCTTTTTAGTGTATTTGTCATATGGCAACATACACTATTGGCGTCGGTCGGATGGCGGGACCTAGGGGTCGGACCAAAATTTCTCGACGTTTCATAACCTTCTAAGCACTTTGGCACCATTTTTGGAAAAATTATATATATATGTATATATATATGTATATATATATATATGTATATATATATATATATATATATATATATATATATATATATATATATACGTGCGGGCTATAACTTTCGAAAGAGTTAATTGATTTTAACGAAATTTGGCACACATGTTGGAATCCATCACCGCACGAAGCCTTTTTAAAATGGGCCCAATCGGATCATTTTAAGGGTGGTTTTTAGGGGTTGAAAAAAGTTTTTGGGCCCAAAAATACCGACAAAATTCGCCGAATCGTTTGAAAATTGAAATTTAACCCTTTAGTAGCAATTAAAAAGTGGCCCTAAAATTTCAATAAAATCGGCCCGACAGGACCGGACTTACAAATTTTATGAAAACACTGGTTTGCAGATAGTGAGTTATTTACTGAAAGGTGTATTTAATTTGGTGTAGATGTTCGATGATAGTAATGTTGCAATTAAGAAAAAAACTGTTAATTTAAGGGGTGTATTAAGGGGTAATTTTTTTTATTTTTACCAAAAAACTTAAGTTCATGTAATAAAACCAGACTGCCTGTATTAGCAAATACACTATATTGTCGTCAGGGTTTGGGCACTGCGACCCGGGTTTTTTTCCTTTTGAGGTCTACGGAACCCTAGAAATGGTAGAATATGGTTAAATACAGTGTAACTCTATATAGCGACGCTGAAGGGACTGCGCATTTTCTAGCGTTATAGAGAGTTGTCGTTATATGGAGAAAAAGAAAAATCATTATTGTTTGACTATTATAGTATTATTTAATAATAACGCATAAAATTTGCAAATAAACATTGCAATTAACACAAACAACAACGCTTATTGCGTAAAATAGACAATAAAGCTGCAGTTCCTATTAATTACGGCGACTTAGAAATTACCTACAAACAGTAGGTGCTTTAAAAGTTGCCGAAATTACTTGCTTTATAATGACATATGGTCGTTATTTACATTGGGTGATAGAATGTATCATTGTATGGACAACTAGGCAAATCAACCAAAGTCGAGTGATTTCGAAGTTTTAGGGAGTTTGACGTTAAATCGAGTGACATTATATGGAGTTTACGCTGTATTTCTATTTGTATCATGATTTATATCGCACTGAAACAGGATTCTAAACAGTCGTTTTTGTGTGATACCTGAACAAAATAGACAATTACGATGTCTTTCGTGTCATTATTTACATCAAGTGAAATAATTATTGCTTTGTAATGCAAACACGGGGAGGGGGAAAAGTGTGCGCTTTACAAATAAAAATGAAATAAAATATTCACGTTCAGAACATTAAAAACCAAAATAAAGTAAATATAAAATATAGTTAATGAATGCCTGTATGCAGCATAGCGTGTTAACCATTTTTTTAGTCCCGGTGTATGTAGTAAAATGTTGAATAAATTTGAATATATTAGTTGAACGCACGGAATCTAGCTCTCGCCGTGATAGCATTGCCCTTTCGTATACTTGACACGTGACTTGAGCTATATTCAGTTGGCATGATATTCCATGATTCTTTTTCAGAATATTAAGAATTAATATCAGCAGGCTTATCACCACAAAAACGCCGATAGGGTCTCATCGCATGCTTTTTGCTTTTATTTATTTATTTTACTTTGTCGCATAGAAGAGCGGTTTTTAACCTTTTGACATTGGTTACCCAGAACCTCTTTCCGTCCGTAAAGTGAAAAAATAGACTGTGTATTTGATAGTTGATATTGCTCACTGCAGAAGTAAATCCAGTATAATTGTAAAAAAAACCCGGGTCGCAGTGCCAAAACCCTGCCGACAATATAGTGTATTTGCTTGTATAGGGCCGTGTGGTTTTATACTTTTATTATGTGAAATTAAGTTTGTTTTTGGGCAAAATAAAAAATTTAACCCCTTAATACACCCCTTAAAATAACATTTTTTTCTTAATTGTAATATTATTATCAATCTAACGTCTACACCGAATTAAATACACCCTTCAATAAATAAGTCACTATCTGCAAACTAGTGTTTTCATAAAATTTGTAAAACCGCTCCTGTCGGGCCGATTTTATTAAAATTGTGGGGACACTTTTTAATCACTACCAAAGGATTAAATTTCAATTTTGAAACGATTCGGAGAATTTTTTCGGTATTTTGGGGCCTAAAAACAGTTTTCAATCCCTAAAAACTACCCTTAAAATAGCCCGATTAGGCCCATTTTAAATAGACTTCTTGCGGTGATGGGTTTCAACACGTGACCCAAATTTCGTTGAAATCAATTAACTCTTTCGAAAGTTATCGCGCGTACACATATATATATATTTTAAAAATAGTGCCAAAGTGCTTAGGAGGTTATGAAACGTCGAGAAATTTTGGTCCGACCCCTAGGTCCCGCCATCCGACCGACGCCAATAGTGTATGTTGCCATATGGCAAATACACTAAAAAGTAATAATAGCCGGGATCGAACCTACAATACTTAGATTACGCGGCAAGTATTCTACCCCGCCGTCCAAGGTTAGCAGATTAGAGAGGTTACTGGTGCTCATAAACTTTAATGACAGTATTTAACAAATGTCAAAGAAATCAAAAGACGGAATATTGATATTATTTGCAATAAATAGAATTTTTAAGGTAAGAGACTTACATAGTCTTAGTTAAATATGAGTGACACTTTTGATATTATCTTGATAGGATGATAAAAATGTGAACGATCCACCAGCTGATTGGTTTAATAGGACGAGACAACCTCTGTAATCTAATAACCTTGCTCGCCGCCAACTTAGCTGAATGTTCTACAGCCGGTTTTTATAGTATACGGTATACGTACATTGTGACACGTGTGCCAAAAGAAGTTTTCCTTCAAAAATAATTTTTAAAAAACCCGGGTCGCAGTGCCAAAACCCTGCCGACAATATAGTGTATTTGCTTGTATAGGGCCGTGTGGTTTTATACTTTTATTATGTGAAATTAAGTTTGTTTTTGGGCAAAATAAAAAATTTAACCCCTTAATACACCCCTTAAAATAACATTTTTTTTCTTAATTGTAATATTATTATCAATCTAACGTCTACACCGAATTAAATACACCGTTCAATAAATAAGTCACTATCTACAAATTAGTGTTTTCAAAAAATTTATAAGTCCGGTCCTGTTGGGCCGATTTTATTGAAATTTTAGCGACACTTTTTAATTACTACTAAAGGGTTAAATGTCCATTTTGAAACGATTCGGAGAATTTTTTCCGTATTTTGGGGCCCAAAAACATTTTTCAACCCCTAAAAACTACCCTTAAAATAGCCCGATTACGCCCATTTTAAATAGGCTTCTTGCGGTGATGGATTTAAACACGTGGACCAAATTTCGTTAAAATCAATTAACTCTTTCGAAAGTTATTGCCCGCACACATATACATATACGTATATAAATATATATATATATATATACATATATATATAAACATTTTTTAAAATGGTGCCAAAGTGTTTAGGAGGTTATGAAACGTCGAGAAATTTTGGTCCGACCCCTAGGTCCCGCCATCCGACCGATGCCAATAGTGTATGTTGCCATATGGCAAATACACTAAAAATTGGACTGCCTTCATTCTTCATTCAATTAGAAATCAGCAGCCGAGCAGAGTGTAAAGAAGAGGTACCACCAAATCTGTGTGTATGTCCTGATAGCACAATATGCTGGTATGCATACCTGATGCAGTCCTCGGTTTATTTGCATTCCATCAGATCATAAACTAATGTTTGTGGAACAATCTTTACTTACAAATAGCGCAGATAATATTTCTGACGACATCAACAATAATTTAAAGGTACGCGTGAAATGTAGATAATATCTTTCATACATTGCTCAACATAATTAACGGTTCATCTGTTCTGAGGATCGTTAATATTGTTCTCTATTCTTTTTTTTTACTATTTTTTTTTGAAGTTTAACTTCTTCAGCGACGTATCTATTTGAAAAAAGTAAAAATCAAGGGGAAGTAGAATTGTCCCCGAAAGGGGAAGTTAGTTTGCCTCCAAAATTACATGAAACTGACAACGACAGAAGTTTATAGCGTGTTGCACATGTGGAATGTGTAAATATTATTAATTAGTTTGGCATAACAAAAAATTAAACTTGGGAATAATATTAAAAACTAAAGAAGTTGAAGAGCTTATGAGGTTGAGGCTCATTATGTTTTTTGGACAAAATGTGAAAGTCTGTCTGTCTGTTACCGTTTCACGCTTAAACCGCTGAAGAGATTTCGATAAAATTTGGCAAGAAGATCGATTACATCCTGAGAAAAGAACATCGGCTACCTTTTGTATAAAAAAAATAAACTTGAAGAGGGTGAAATAGGGAATGAAAGTCCAATTATTATCTGACCAGCAGCCTTCTACTTTCAAGGTATAGGCGCACTAAACCGCTCGACCACATAACGTGCTTCTTTTAAGTGCGTAATTCTGAGTATTACACTTAATAATAAGTAGATATCAGAGGATTGAAGCACTATGTGAAATATGATAGGATCAACGAGGTACGCGCTCTGGTCGTTTCCTTGTCTAAATTATGCCATGATCTGAACACAAATACATATATGCCCTTTGATTAATGAAATCGTCACGTCGCGCGACTTTTTGCTCCTTTTTCAGTTAACTGCCCTAAAAACGGTCCAGTAGATTTGGCCCTACGTGGTAAGGATATCCTACACATGCAATTTACATATAGGTCTTTACATATAGGCCTTTTCGTAGTCGAGTAAAAAAGTAGATTACTCTGTGAAATGTGATTCAAACATCCAATCAATTACAGTAGCAACAAGAAGGATTCTTGTAATAATTTGTACATTTATATTGTCTAATTTCGATTTTGAAAATTAATACGAAACTTTCAGTTGACGAGTGTATACAATATGTGTGTATGTCGTATTGTCACACCTCTGTTGTGCCGCGTGATAAGAAACTAAAAACACGAACGCAGTGCTGGATTTAAACCAAGATCTCTGCAAGCTTGTCTGTGACTTAAATTTTTTTCTAAAGAGTTTAGATCATCAACAGATTGAGCAAATAAATATTGGTACTATTTTGTCTTATTTCCCGTTTCTTATAAAATAATAATTTTAAGCGAGGTGTTTTGAGAAAATTAATATTGAAAATAGAAAAAAGCCGTGTTTTGAAACGAGTTCGAGTCGAGTGCGCCGAAGGTGGCTTCGCCGAAAACGAGTTTCAAAAACATCGCACAGGTTTTAAGGCTGTCGGAACGCTTTGAATTTAAGCCAAAAATAGAGCTTCGGCTGTCAACTGATTGTAGACTTATTCGTCAACATTCTGCAAAAATTCTTTCTCTATAAGGAAGATAAAGGACAAATCTAGGTCTCTAATGGACTACTTTTGTAATTTATGTACGATTTACTAGAAAAAAGTTGGCATTAATTGTGCTAAAAAAACACGTTTTCAATGTCACACTATGACCTTATTCGTACTTATTTCACAAAATTGTTCCATCACAAACCTAAAGTGACCCTTCTTTTTTCGGAAAAGTTTTTTAAATCTTCACAATATTTCCAAAAATTAGAACAATCAACTGACAGCGGCACCCTTGCAATAAAATTTTTTAGCCTCGTAATTGGCACCAGCCAAAAATTGAAACGTGCGGATGATTTGCGCGAGACAGAGCTAAAGAATGCCACACTCACAATATGTCTTTTGCCTACCTCGCCCCTTACCGCTGGGTCTTAGCACAAACAAAATTCGGAGCGTTCCGACAGCCTTAAGGAGGCAGACTAGTAACGAGAACTTGTAAATGGATGTGCGTAAAAAGTGACGGCCGTGTATACAAAGAGAAACAGGAGAGAATCCCGTGTATAAAACGTCTACGCACGGTTCGTAACAATGTAAAATACTATAAAACAGCTGCTTTTCATGCCTGTATAGCGGTAGTAAAATGACAGTTTTTCACACTAGTGCGTAAAGTAAAACAAAAGTAATGCGTTTTTACCGCAATGCAATATTTATAACTCACTCAGTTTCCATTTAAATCCATAAGAGTGACAGAGAAACAAAGTAGGCGCTGAATAGTCCGTATAGATACCGTTATGACCGAACGTAAAGTGTCAAAAATATTTCCGTATTGCAGAAAGAGAGATTGTACATTAAAGACGCTCAACAGCTGAGGTCATCAGCGTCTGTTACGTATTACAAGTATACTAATATTTTATAGGAAGCACGTGAAAAAAATGCAGTATAGGTGTATGTATCTCGATTGTAATGCTTTTAAAACTCGTGTGACTGTTACTCGTTATTAACACAATATCACAACTCGTCATAAAATGGTTTACAATGTCAAGAAATTAATTCTTTCAGACGAGTAATTTTACTTCCGTCTCTCTCGTTTCGATAGTAACAAAATTTCGACAGTTTAATTGCATCTAAAAAAATACGAAACGAGAAATGTTTTATTCTCGTGTCGAGATCTCTAGTCTTCACGGTAACGTAAAAATAATTTTAAATCTTTTTTAAAGCAGAATGAAGACGTATATTCCGTCTCTCTCGTTTCGATAGTAACAAAATTTCGACAGTTTAATTGCATCTAAAAAAATACGAAACGAGAAATGTTTTATTCTCGTGTCGAGATCTCTAGTCTTCACGGTAACGTAAAAATAATTTTAAATCTTTTTTAAAGCAGAATGAAGACGTGTAGACGTGTAGAAAGGTTGGTGCTAGTCAAATTAATATTTCATTGCTGACTTTTCAGAAACAAAACAAGTTGACAAACACAAGAAGTCAAAACAAAAAATATATTTTGAGTCTGGCGGGAATTTGTACCAAAAAAAAAACTTGTCTAATGTATCAAGTATTTATGTAGTAAATAACTTGTAAATATTTTTTTTAAACGCCAAGATAGACTAATGAACGTGTCTCAATTTTTGAAGTGAAACTTCTTATGCGGCACCTCGCCAATTTAGGGAGTAAAATGAATGAATGAAAAGTAGTTTTATATTTATTCGTTCGATCGTGTGTACCGTTTCTTTCGGTGAAACTTTTTTTTTTCAATAAATTCTTTCTCAACCCGAGTCGGGTAGCTAGTACAAACCTAAACTTTCCTCAAGAAAAAAGTTATCAAATGATAAAACTCACATTCAAATTTGTTCAATACACCTATATATCTGATTCAATTCGGTTTCCACGCGTATAAACATCGGTAATTTTGTTTGAAAAAATATGCAAGGAAATTCATCTCATAAAATATCAGTATTAGATTTCCTAGTCAAAGATAATTTGCATAAACAGAATGTTCCCTGCTTATGAGGAAAAAATCTCTAGTTTTCACAAAGTAAAATTTAAAAAAAAAATAAAACCCGGTTCGCAGTGCCAAAACCCTGCCGACAATATAGTGTATTTGCTAACACAGGCAGTGTGGCTTTATTATGCGAACTTAAGTTGGTTATTGGGCAAAATAAAAAATTTAACTCCTTAATACAACCCTTAAAATAACATTTTTTTTTCTTAATTGCAATATTATTATCAATCGAACGTCTATACTAAATTATATACACATTTCAGTAAATAATTCATAATCTGCAAACTAGTTTTTTCATAAAATTTGTAAATCCGGTCCTGTCGGGCCGATTTTATCAAAATTTTAAGGACACTTTTTAATTACTACCAGAGGGTTAAATTTCAATTTTAAAACGATTCGGAGAATTTTTTCGGTATTTTGGGGCCCAAAAACATTTTTCAACCCCTAAAAACTACCCTTAAAATAGCCCGATTAGGCCCATTTTAAATAGGCTTCTTGCGGTGATGGATTTCAACACGTGGCCCAAATTTCGTTAAAATCAATTAACTCCTTCGAAAGTAATTGCCCGCACATATATATATATATATATAAATATATATATATATATACATATATATATAAACATTTTTAAAAATGGTGCCAAAGTGTTTAGGAGGTTATGAAACGTCGAGAAATTTTGGTCCGACCCCTAGGTCCCGCCATCCGACCGTCGCCAATAGTGTATGTTGCCATATGGCAAATACACTAACAACAATAGAAATTTTTTTTTGTTTATCTGTGTTGGCTTTTAATACAATCTAATTATCACAAATAATGTCATATTTAGATCGTGCGGAACCTGAAATAAAAATTCTTCTATAGTCTAGGTCAGCCATACTCAAAGTGTGCTCCGCAGAGCCCTGGGGCTCCACTAGACCTCCGCGAGGGCTCCACCGAAATTATATCAACTTAAAGAACGAAACGTCAACTTAAGCAGTTGTTCAAAAATTAAAAAAAAATCTTCATGCCTTCCATTAAATGGAAACAATTCTAGTAAAATCAATAGTGTTATGTAAATAACGTATTTTTGTATGATTTTCATTAAAGAATGAACATATAAAACCAGGTTTTGCTTATTTTAAGGCTCCGTAAAATATTTCTAGTGTTTCCAAGGGTTCCGTCGCTACAAAGTGTGAGAATCGCTGGTTTAGGTTAAAATATGAGCCTAGAGCATGCGAAAAACTTTATACCCTGATTTTCCAGTTCACTCTCTGGAATTCCTGACTTCCCGTGACCACTTTGAGCTTCCTTGATCTTTCTATTATTTTCCCTGATTTTCCAGTGCGATTTTCGTGTCAAGAAAAAAAAACTATCGAATGATAAAAACCGCATTTAAATCTATTCAATGCTATCAACTGATTCAATCAGATTTTCATGCACGAGTGCTTCTATTTGGGAAAATCTACATGAAAATTTATTTAATAAAATATCAGCTTTTAGAAGAGGCCTAGCCTTATTGTTGGTTTTCACAGGAACTTCAGGTTAATATGAATGTGGTCAAATAAAAGGTACCCTATACGTTAAGCATACCCAGTTTCATTAAAATCGGTCCTGTTATTCAATGCCGACAAACCAGCAAGATTCTAGAAACGCGTTTTCCCGTTTGAATTTTTGAAATCTCACAAAATATCCAAACGACAATAACGGACAGATATTTAGACACCACAATTACCTACTATGAAAATTTACGGATAAAAGGAATATCCACAAAAATTAATAATAGTTAGGGACACCTTGATTTTTTAGGGTTAGAACATAGAGATTGTTTAATTTCGAATATTTATATGTTTTTTTTTTTGAGATAGGAGGTATACTTCAAAGGAAAATAAGTGTTTTGACTGTTTTATAGCAACGGGCAGTGGATTAGTCTAAAAATAAAAAAAAATTGTATTAAATAATTTAGGGCATTCAACATACCTGTTGTGGGTAACGCCACCGCGGCCAGGATGAGTAGCAAACTGAATAGAAGGGCGCTCTTTGACGCCGCGAGTAGCCGGTGGAGCATCGCTGTAGCCCCCCGCGCTCCTCTGCGGCCCCCCACGCGCTGAAGTCAGCCCGAAGAGGTGTCCCCCGGCTGGACACGTTCCGCTAGCACCATCTTCATTTCATTCAAACTATTTGCTACAGATTATTTTACGAATCTACTATAATATAACCTATTTATTACTGAGCACTTGAAATGATACGATAACCACTCCGGAAAGCAGTGGGTTTCCAGTAAAATAGTGTCACTAACAGAAATTATTTACCGGCTTATGTCACCTAAAAAACCAATTCAGTTTTTTTAGTGTTTCTAAGTTTAAATTAAATTAACTGCCTGCTAAATAAATACTGAACACGTCAAAAATTTATTAAAAAAAAACACACTTCTTGAAAATGTTTAGCACTTCACAGAAAAATTAGGCCAAAACTTCGAATGATTTTTTTTCTTTTTAGGCACACGATAATTTGATATTAATTTAACACTAATAATTATATTTTAAAAAAGTAAGCCCATAGGTATATAAAAATGCTTTTTTTTTCAAAAAAAAAACAGTCACATGACCAAAAGCAAAAATGATTTAATTAAAATTCAACGATGAGTACATTTAAAACACTGATCTTGACGCGAACACAAAAATTAATGAATGATTCGTTGTTGATCATAGTACGTAATATCACGCAATAATGCGGCACATGTTCGGTTATACGGATAGAAAAAGACAGATTTTGGTTTTTTGTATTGATGTTAGGCCGACGTTGAAGGATAGAGTACCAACATCACCCTGTTCTCGCTTTTTGTTGTTGCATTCGGTCTGAGTGTAACCAAAAGACTGCTGGTCCGTCACATCAAAGCGAAAACCGTCAGACCAATGTTAAACTCTGTAACGTACGTGGACGACGCAGGGGTGCGCGGCGACACGAAGGAAAAACAGAAGACGGCGTGCGCGGACGCAAAGCGACGTCGCGATCGCGATATTCGTTTGTTATAGACCTACCGACATACTACAATATAATATCGCCGGGTGCAAAACAAAATAGCACATGTCGAAATTTTTGAAATTTGACATCTTTAGCGACGTATCTGTTTGAAAAATGTAAGAAATCGAGGGGAAGTAGAATAAACAAATAAAGGGGAAGTTAGTTTGTACCTTAAATTACATGAAACTGACAAGGACAGAAGCTTATAGTGTATTTTGATTCGCAAAATAGTAAGACAAGAATGAACGGCTCGAATCTGACGTTTAAAATTATGGACAATTGAAGTACTAAATAATTTCTGTAATTTGACGTACAAACGGTAGGAACTCATAATATATATTTCATGTAAATTCAGAAAGGAAAATATTAAATATTATATTGTCTATTTTCAGATATCAGAACAATTTTCGGATTAAACATTTTTTAAATATGCTGAAACGTCACATAATGTGACAATGAGACAATTCATATTAAAAATATTTTTCTGTAGATTATAGTATGTAAATAAAAGTATGGTATGTATAAAACTATGGTATGTGACGATCTGTCCATATGAGAATTTTTACGTGACATAAAAGTGCCCTCTTAAAATGTGATATAATTTCGCCGTAATTATAATATTAAAAACTAAAGAAGTTTAACTTCTTATGTAAGCTTATGAGGGTGAGGCTCATTATAATTTTTTTAAAGAGAAAACTTTAGTCGCGTGCACACTTTTTGCTGGACAGTAAATAAATCTGTTCCGTCACTTCAGAAGTGAAACGCTCATTCGGGTAAACTCGGAAAGCTGAGCGAGGAAAATTAAAGCACGGAAGACACTGTCTTTAAAGCGAAGACAAATATTTCGCTTGGTTAACCGTTGCTAACTAAAGGTATCGAAGCCCTGGATCTACGATTTTTTCGAACCGGGACAGAAAGATAGTGGGCATGATGCCGTCGGTTTCGCCTCGGGCGTCATGTCGCACAGTGCAGGAATTTCAACTTCCTGCCCTTGTGGTATAATATACTATAACCAGCGGTACCTGTGCGAATAATTCGCACTAAAATTCGTTTCTAATTTCTCACACTCTTTATAACTTTCTTCTTTTTGTTGTATTACATTACGAAGCTCAGTGACGGTTCAAGAAAATATTTTTCTAAAACTGTCGTATACAAGCGCAAGTATCGAAAACGTTGAGCTAAAGCGCCACTATATGAAAAGTATTGATACATACGTGAGTTGATTTGAAATTGAACAAAAGAGTTACCGACCATCAATCATATTGACGCTTTTCAAAATCAAAGCCGTTAGATGGCAACATTGCTGTATTGTGTCTTAATGTATATCTATATATATAATTTTAATAATTAATAAATTTATAAAAACAAAAGCAATAATAAACTTTTTAGTTGTTGATGTCGGTAGAGCAAGCAATTATCTATAAAATGATATAAAATTTATGTGGAGCAATTGTGTGGTTTTTTCGAAAAAGGGAGGCAAACATCTTAACCTTAGCGTATTAATATATATGATATGCAAATTGCTGTAAGTATTATTACAAGCACATGAGGTCTCAGTATTGCGCAGCCCTGTTTCGAGCTGCGATTTGAAATATACGTTGGTGAATAAACTTCATACGACTCATGTAGAACTGAACCATTAAATTGAATTACTATAATTAATCGTAATTATATTAGTATTTTACTGAAAATTTGACATAAGTCGTTTTGTCATATGACCGCAGATCTATGTGTGTGTGTTCGCAAGACGCGCCGGCGCCGAGACGCCTGACTATACTGACCGTTCACTGTTTTATTGCGGCGTCACTCGGTCGTGCGCCGACTCGTTCTATTCTTATTCTTTTCGTTCGAAATCGCATTTGTATATTTCGATTCGTTCTTATCCTCCGATTGTTACAGTAAATTTAATCCTTTTCCTGTTGACCTTGAATGCCTACTGTAGAGTTAGATAGAGCTAGAGGTCCCTCTAGGCGGAACATCATGCCACGAAAGTGAAATGTTAAGCACACTTTTTTTTTCTCAAAGCAAATATTTTTTAAATAATTATTAAAAATGACAAATTTTTAAATGACTCGATGAGCTATTTGAATATTAATGAACTAGATTACTATCCTATAGTTAGAGAGTTAATTTATTCATGGCACGGCACTACGTAACGTGTATGGCATTGGGTGGAGTGAAGATTTCACGTACACACTACTCCTTTCAAATCTCGTACATACTTTGACAAAACACTTGCCCCCCTTAGTACTCACACCGATACGTATCGTGGCTCCTAACCGGAATCACACCAAAACGTATCGTGGCTTCTAACCTAACTGTTGACATCTATTATGACATAATCTGATTCGAGCAGTCCAGGCAACAGTGGCTTACGACGTCATTACGGCAAAATATGAATCATTTAACGACGCGAGAACTAAGCGTTCGTTTGCTCATCAGATTAATAAATCAAGTATAAGTTTTAAGTGCGCTATTATTATTATTATCGATGATTAAAATTACAGTTTCTCACGAAATAGGAGTATAAACCGTACAATATTGTAAGTTAGGTATGAATTCTATACGGTGCGCAAAAAAAATCGGGTTTTCAGAACAGAGCTAATTCTGCTTTTATAGCTTACTGATCGTTTTTTAATAAAAAATTGACATACGGTAAAAACTAAAAACGAACAGAAACTAGGGACGCTTAAAATGTTTCAGAAAAAATTATATACAGAAGTGTGTTTATTGCGTTCTTCGAGGCAATTTCTGAGAGTTTGTTTAATTTGAAAAAATCAGTTTGAAAAAAATAAGTTGTACATATTCACGTAAGTAAATAGAAATTTTTAATAAAAAATATTTGCTTGTACTTTTAAAGTTTGAAAGGCATTAATCTAGGACCTCGGTTTTATTTATATCTTCATAAGTACTGTACCTAGCTTGATGTAGCCTCCAATTTCCAAACTAAGAAATAATTTGATATTTTTTTTAATATGTATTTCAAAAAAATTATTTAATTAGTCTTCTTGAATTTAACAAAGAAAAAACCCGTGTGGTTACCATACTAAAAAAAAAAAACCCGGGTCGCAGTGCCAAAACCCTGCCGACAATATAGTGTATTTGCTTATACAGGCAGTGTGTCTTCATTATGCGAACTTTAGTTGGTTTCTGGGCAAAATAAAAATTAGACTCCTTAATACACCCCTTAAATAACAATTTTTTTTCTTAATTGCAATATTATTATCAATCGAATCTCTATACTAAATTATATACACCTTTCAGTAAATAATTCATAATCTGCAAACTAATTTTTTCATAAAATTTGTAAATCCGGTCCTGTCGGGCCGATTTTATCAAAATTTTAGGGACACTTTTTAATTACTACCAGAGGGTTAAATTTCAATTATGAAACGATTCTGAGAATTTTTTCGGTATTTTGGGGCCCAAAAACATTTTTCAACCCCTAAAAACTACCCTTAAAATAGCCCGATTAGGCCCATTTTAAATAGGCTTCTTGCGGTGATGGATTTCAACACGTGGCCCAAATTTCGTTAAAATCAATTAACTCCTTCGAAAGTTATTGCCCGCACACACATATATATATATATATATATATATATATATATATATATATATATATATATATAAACGTCGAGAAATTTTGGTCCGACCCCTAGGTCCCGCCATCCGACCGACGCCAATAGTGTATGTTGCCATATGGCAAATACACTAATTATGCAAACTCTTTCGAATAAGAGATTTAGCTAACTTTAGACTCTTCGTTTGAATCGATTCTTTCATTAAAAGAATCATAGATCATAAAAGAACTAATCTTTATCGAAATAATTCCAGGACATGCGGCTCTTTGCTGCAGAATTTTCATATTTTTCTTTTTTAATGGAAATGTTTTAAATGTATAACAATTTGCAACTAAGCTATTAAAACTTATCAATAAAAATAAATTTAATCATAACTTTATCTGTATAATTATATTTTCAATGCAATTTTCGACTGAGAATTTTCAAAATTTGTGTCTGTCTGTCTTGTTTTGTTCCGGGATAAGCTGTCCTATCTTGGTTCTTCCTGGCGGCGCCTATGATCTAAACATTTTTCTGGAATCATTTAGTGCATCCATACACAAAGTGTGCTCCGCAGAGCCCTGGAGCTTCGTGAAACCTCAGCGGGGCTCCATCGAAATAATATCAACCTAAAAAACCCGGGTCGCAGTGCCAAAACCCTGCCGACAATATAGTGTATTTGCTAATACAGGCAGTTGCAGTGTGGCTTTATTATGCGTACTTAAGTTGGTTTTTAGGCAAAATAAAAAAAAATTGAACCCCTTAATACACCCCTTACAATAATAATTTTATTAGTTGAAATATTGTTATCAATGCACCAAATTAAATACGACCTTCAGCAAGTAAATTCGTATACGCAAACTAGTGTTTTCATAAAATTTGTAAGTCCGGTCCTATTGGGCCGATTTTATTAAAATTTTAGAGACACTTTTTAATTACTACTAAAGGGTTAAATGTCAATTTTGAAACGATTCTGAGAATTTTTTCGATATTTTGGGGCCCAAAAACATTTTTCAACCCCTTAAAATGACCCGATTACGCCCATTTTAAATAGGCTTCTTGCGGTGATGGATTTCAACACGTGGGCCAAATTTCGTTAAAATCAATTAACTCTTTCGAAAGTTATTGCCCGCACACATATATATATATATATACGTATATATATATATATATATATATACGTATATATATATATATATATATATATATAAATATATATATAAACATTTTTAAAAATGGTGCCAAAGTGTTTAGGAGGTTATGAAACGTCGAGAAATTTTGGTCCGACCCCTAGGTCCCGCCATCCGACCGACGCCAATAGTGTATGTTGCCATATGGCAAATACACTAAAAACGAAACACCGACTTAAACAGTTATTAAAAAAAAAAGAACAATTTCATACCTCCCATTAAATGGAAACAATTTTATCAATTTCAAGTGGGCTCAATACAGTGTTATGTAAAGAACGTATGATTTTCATTAAAGAATGGACATTAAACCAGGTTTTCATTATTTTAGGGCTCCGTAAAATATTCCTTCGCCAAAAACGTATGAGAACCGCTGATTTAGCAAACCTTAACTAAACAGCCGGTAGATGAATTCCCGTTTACGAGTAAAAGGTAGCCGGAGAAAACACACCACGATTACCTTAATCGGGATTTGAACCTGGTTATGCTAATATCGTTGTATTCGCTGTAGAAAAAAACATCCTGTGTTTTATATATAGGAAACATCACGCGGTATCATAGTGTACACTATAATGTACACTACCGTGTGTGGTGCATGCGTGTACAATGTGGTGATATCACATATATATAAAAGTAAACGTCACAGTCGAGTGGTCACCACCTGCCCTCTTGTCCGTTTGATGGGGTTGTCGTTTTCACCATCCACCACCACAACTGGGCCGTCGTCAGTGCTCTATAGCTGTTGCTTACGAATTAACAGATATTATACAGAGTGTAAAATGTTTTATTTTATTAATTGTAGGTTATAGACGCTCGACAACTTTGGTCATTAGCGTCTAACAACATCACAAAACATCTATGAGCAGAGGTAGGATTCGACAGTATAATTTGCGTCACTCATTCGGGTTACGAAGACTTTTAACGCGCGAAGGCTTAAGGCTGTCGAAACGCTCTGAATTTAAGCCACACTACGAGGCTAAAAAATGGTGTTGCAAGGGTGCCGCTGTCAGTTACTCTAAATTTTGGAAATATTTTGAAGATTTTGAAAACTTTTCCGAAAAAGGAAAAGTCACTTTAGGTTTGTGATGGAACAATTTTGAGAAATAAGTACGAATAAGGTCTTAGTGTTACATTGAAAACGTGTGTTTTTTGGCACAATTAATGCCAGCTTCTTACTAGTAAATCATACATAAATTACAAAAGTAGTCCATTAGAGACCTAGGTTTGTCCTTTATCTTCTTTATACAGAAAGAATTTTTACAAAAAGTTGACGAATAAGTCTACAATCAGCTATCGGCCGAAGCGCTATTTTTGGCTTAAATTCAGAGCGTTCCGACAGCCTTTAGGCGATATCAGACGGTTCATTACGAATGAATGTTCATTTGACTGAATGTTCATTTTTGTTTCATTCCACGTTCACGCGGCACAGACAAAATGACATAGAACTGAACGTTCATCCAGTCTTTTCCTCGAAGATGTCGTCGAATGAAGTTTTGCGCCTTGGAATTCGTTTGTTTTGTGATCATTTGTTCGAAGAATTGACAAAAAAGAAGCAAAGTCTAAGTTTAAATCATTAATTAGAGATTTTATAGAATTTGTCTGTATTGTTCTGTCTTTGTATGCGTCGAGTTTGTAATTCCAAAGACATTGATAATTCCCAAGAATCAATTTTTACATATTGATAATTTTTGTAATTCTCCAAAAATAGCCGCGTGTTTTGGTCGTTTCACTTGAATACCATTTTGTCTCACACACAGACAGAATATATTCACTATGCAGTGTCGTAATCCTACCTACGTCCGCTACAAGACACGACACAAAATGATTGAATCCGAATGAATGTTCTCTCTTGTGTTCAAACGTTTCATTTTTCGTTCATTCGGAGTGCGAATGAATGATCAATGCCGATATCTAGCGTTGTTGGATCGGTTCATTAATGAATTCATTTTTTATTATTGTTTCATTTTGTGTTCGGACGTTTCACTTCGAATGAAAGATGCTGAATAAAAGACAGAAATGAACAAAAAATGTGCCTTTAGTACAGGGAGTGAAAATTAGATGTAATGTCATTTAACCGCAGTAAGTCGCGAACTAGGAAAAAAACGAGCTCTGGTAAATTAGGATCTAGTGTACTGATGTTTGAACTCGATGTGCTTTCCTCATTTAACGTCCCTATTAGTCAATTCCAAAATTTTAAACATTTCTTGGTGCACTCTGTATATACACACATAACGGAATAAACATTAAACACTGTGCAGGACGACCTGTAAACATACCGAATGTTTGACAAATTCAACTCAAAATGTAAATTAGGTTGAAGAAGAAGACAGAAACCAAAAAAGCGCATAGTATTATATGATAGGAATTTTTAATAGCATTTTTTTATGCAGAACGAAAATATACGTCAATTTTAACTAAACTAAAATCTGGGAATTAAAACTTAAAAGAATATATATATTTTTTAAGTGCAAATGAGAGGGCTTAATAAGAGAAATATAAATAAGTATATATATTCTTTTATAATTTTAAAATACAGCGTTTCGAAAGCACCATTAAGGCTGTCGGAACGCTCTGAATTTAAGCCAAAAATAGAGCTTCGGTTGTCAACTGATTGTAGACTTATTCGTCAACATTCTGCAAAAATTCTTTCTCTATAAGGAAGATAAAGGACGAATCTAGGTCTCTAATAGACTACTTTTGTAATTGATGTACGATTTACTAGAAAAAAGTTGGCATTAATTGTGCCAAAAAAACATACGTTTTCAATGTCACACTACGACCTTATTCGTACTTATTTCACAAAACTGTTAAATCACAAACCTGAAGTGACTCTTCCTTTTTCGGAAAAGTTTTTTAAATCTTTAAAATATGTCCAAAAATTAGAGTAATCAATTGACAGCGGCACCCTTGCAATAACATTTTTTAGCCTCGTAGTTGGCACCAGCCAAAAATTGAAACGTGCAGATGATGAGCTAAAGAAGGTCACACCCACAATACGTCTTTTGCCTACCTCGCCTCTTACCGCTCGGCCTCAGCACAAACTGTGTGAAAGTGATCCAACACTGTTAAAGAAAATATACGAAAATCGAGCATTCCTCTCTTATCTCCGGAACTACTGAGCCGAAAATTTTGGAAAAACTTGTGAATGAGAGGGCATGAGTGAAAATTTTACCCTCAATGCGCCAAAAGAAGTATAACTTCAAAAATTCTCCGCAAGTATCCACGTTTAACAAATGACTTCTTCATAAAACAAAACACACTGTATGTTATTATCTGTTTGTACAACCCCTAGTAATTTTACGAGAAATATTGCACCTAGCGATGGGGTGAATCGGGTCAATTTAAGGACATTTACCTCATTTCCATGTACATGTAAAATATCAATAATTAAAATGACAATAATTATGTTAATTTATTATCTGATTCATTTAAAAATATGTTTATTATACTGCTTACCTATATCGATATATTATATACCGTTTTGTGCCACGATTTCTTCTGCTATAAAAATGTCACTTGGAAATTTTACTACTATATAAAGATTTTTAGTGTATTTGCCATATGGCAACATACACTATTGGCATCGGTCGGATGGCGGGACCTAGGGGTCGGACCAAAATTTCTCGACGTTTCATAACCTCCTAAACACTTTGGCACCATTTTTAAAAATGTTTATATATATATATATGTGTACGCGCGATAACTTTCGAAAGAGTTAATTGATTTCAACTAAATTTGGGCCACGTGTTGAAATCCACCACCGCAAGAAGCTTATTTAAAATGGGCGTAATCGGGGTATTTTAAGGGTAGTTTTTAGGGGTTGAAAAATGTTTTTGGGCCCCAAAATACCGAAAAAATTCTCCGAATCGTTTCAAAATTGAAATTTAACCCTTTGGTAGTGATTAAAAAGTGTCCCCACAATTTTAATAAAATCGGCCCGACAGGACCGGATTTACAAATTTTATGAAAACACTAGTTTGCAGATAGTGACTTATTTATTGAAGGGTGTATTTAATTCGGTGTAGACGTTAGATTGATAATAATATTACAATTAAGAAAAAAATGATATTTTAAGGGGTGTATTAAGGGGTTAAATTTTTTATTTTGCCCAAAAACAAACTTAATTTCACATAATAAAAGTATAAAACCACACGGCCCTATACAAGCAAATACACTATATTGTCGGCAGGGTTTAGGCACTGCGATCCGGGTTTTTTTTTTTTAATTATTAATATATTACTAATATATAAAATAATGACCGAAGTTCTGCCTTTAATTTCATTTTTTACACCGAGCTGGGTAGAGTAGTGGTGACAGCACTAGACTCGCATTCGGGAGGTCCGGGTTCGAATCCCGGCGGGGGCAGATGTGACTGGGACTTTTTTCTACTGCCTCTCGCCGAGAAACGGTAATTCCTGTACCGGCCATCTTGATTGAGGTTTTCCATGGTTTCCCTCAATTAATTCCAGATAAATATCGAGATGGTTCCTTATTTGAGGCCATGGCCGATTACCTATCAAACTCCTAGTTCAGAAATTGCCTACCTTATCCTAATTTCCTATAATTCCTTCATTCGACTATCGCTGTTACATAAGTTGAAGTTTAAAAAATGTAGAAAAATAACGGGAAGTGTGGTAAATGGAAAATAGTAATGGTGCGAATGGCGTCTGTTATGACATAAAGTCGAGAAACGGACGTTAAACGCATTATTATTATTATAATTTCATTATTACGAAATATTTCACATGATAGATGGGATAGTATCGGGAAATATTATTTCTCAAAGGTGTTTTTTGTCGGTATGAAATATCTCCCTTAATACTATATCAAAATTAATGTGTGATACGCCATTTTGTAGATTATTTTTCTCTCTAATAACAAAAACTAAGTTATTATCTGAAGATAAGTCATTAAAAAATTACAGTTTAAAAGTTTTAACAATTTTATTACAGAAAATAGCATTCAGAAAAGCAAATGTCGCCATCTGATGTCAATCTGTTTATTTTAACAATTTTTAGATCTCACTTCTTTTTGTCGGAAAAGTCGACCAGCCCACTTGTTCTTTGTGTCAATTGGCCCTTTTTTCACAGTTATGTTTTTGGTGGGATTTCAATACTTTTTGTAAAGTTATATTCTTACTTCTACGTAGACGTTTTTTAGACACAATATATAATTATATCTTTAAAGTTCAATTCCAGATATATGTTATAATAGAAAACAGTATCGTGGGTAATTGGAATAAAAATAAATCAATTTAAATTGATTTATTTTTATTCCAATTACCCACGATATTGTTTTCTATTATAATTATATACCATACTTTATTATATCATAGTTTTATAACACACTTCATTATACCATACGCAGTCTTCGGACGACCGGTTGATGCATTCGGGTAAATGCTTCCAGCACCGGCTAGGCGCTTGTAAATTATGATGGTCGGTCAGTCAGTCAGCCAGTGAATGCCCAAAATCGTGATCTTTGAACACTAGTATCTTCGAAACGATTCCACCTGGACATATGAAATTTGAAATAAGCTTCTTTATGGCAACCTTATCTTCCCTGAAAAAATTTAATTCTATAACGTAATTATCTTCGAAGATACAGGGGAGTCAAAAAGAGTTCATGCAACTATAGTGTACAGAACTTTGCGAAAACTTGGTCGGGGCACTCCATGTGCTGTATCAAGACGGTACAGTCTGCTACAGTGACATTCTACAACGACTATACTGAACTGACGATATGGTAAATATAATTTCCAAGCCATTAATTCGAATTTATTTGAATCTGCCCAGCACGAAAGGCACTTAAAATTTACATATTATTTCATGTCATACATTTGAAATTTTACGTTTTTCTTTTGTCGCTAACAAAAATTTTAACACATTACATCATGCCGTAATTTAATTTTTACGCCGTCATTTTGTAGAAAGAGAACTGAATTTTCAGAATTTTTGTCTGTTGGTACATGGAGAACGACTATATCGATTTTGAGTAGACTTGGCATAGTATCAATCGGTATGCAAACTTAAAATATAATATCCGGCGATACTCACGGATCAAGATAGAATTCCCGTCAGAGACGAACGAATTTAAAAGCAAATGAAATCGCTAATTACTGGTGTTTATCACGTAACTATACTATAAATCCAAAATTTAAAGAGTGAGTCATACACTTATATATACTTCACAATCTATACTTATATAAAATTCTTCGTATATATGCATGGATGTAGTACAATCTATATGTATGTTTTATCGATTTTAACTTAAAAACTATTCGACGAATTTTGATCATACTTTTTTGAAACATTTCTTATGATTCTAGAAATAATATGGGCTCTATTTTATTTCATTATTTTACCGCAAAGTTAATCAATTAATTAAATTTATTTTTGGTATATACTTCTATACAAATGCCTATATAAAAAAAGTCCCCACGCATATAGCTTTAGCAGCTGAGCATTTAAAAAAAAAGTACCGTGTTGTCAAAGCAGACCGATATTCCATCTTCTCCCGCGACTGTGTTATATATTACAGAAACATATAAACCGTGAAATAGCCAGTTATAAAGTCATTCGACTTCTGATTTCACTTGGAGTGCAGTGCAGTGCTCCTATAGCCGGACACTTTTTTTGACTTTCACGAATACCAAGATAAAATATTTAAGATGGTGTCATTATAATAACAGGGGACCGTTATTCCCAGGAAACGCCGAATAAATACAACAATGTTTAACAAAACAAGAGTATCCTATCTTTAATATAGGCAATCAACAAATTCGAACGAAGTTGAACCAGGCTGCTAGTGTAATATAGGTGTGGTGTGATTTTTATGCATTGTATCGTTGCTTACGCTGTTTCATTAAGCGAACCGTACTATAATGGTGACTCACTCCTATTTTGATACCTTACTATAGTTTTTACAAAATATTCTAGAAAATACCGACTCTGCTGGCCAGAGACTTCTAGATCCCTAAGTTCGGTGAGAGAGAGATTTTAGATTAAAGCTGTTCGACAACTTAAGTCATTAACGTCTCTCCAAAAATCCGGTAATAACATCTTCTCGTTTTAAGGTAGTTGTCGTGGTTAAGGCACACCGTCAGAAAATTCTTAATTTTTGTATACTTATTAAGGACATCATAATACAATTACCCTGAAAATTTGAAGTCGATCGACCGTATATAATCCGAGATAAATTCAATTAAAAATTCAATAATTAACATTGATTGTATACGATCTCTGTAGTTCTGAACCAGTTTCTTATTTATAAAAAAAGAACTAATTGTCGGAAACTTTCTAAAAACTGACAGTCTTTCAATGCATTTGTTATGAGTTTAAAAAAAATAAGAAAAAAATTTTGACCGTCGAATTATTTATAAATAACGGTTTAAAGTTCAACAATTTATAGAAAAGTATACATGCATATGAATACTGTATGGATTACGTTTCCACGGGTACAGTCTTGCGTACAAATTATGGATCACTTAGCTACAAGCTAGTATACTTTTGTGGCGCGTATAATCTATAACTTTTTGACAATATTGTACCACGACAACTACCTTAATGCTAGTGGAACTAGGAATTGCAATGCTGGATCCAGCACATTTTTGGCCTTGCTGGATTCAGCATCTGGTGCTGGATCCAGCGGTGCGGATTCGCAAGACAAGTAATTAACTGGGTCTGAAAAGAATTATAATAAGACATTGAAGAAAGATATGGCACTTTAAGAAACTGAAGGAGTAAGAGGTGAAAACCTAACTTGAATCTATTTAATCTACGATTATTTAATGACTCTAAACCAACCAGCGCAGAGGTAGTGAGAGACCTTTCCGCAGGCGGTTATATTTGCAGTACTTTAAGAAGTAGACTGGGAGATAACACCATCAATAACATTTATTTTTTGAGATCTTACTTTAGAAAAAGTAAAAAGAAACTGTTACATAATTGATTGGTTTTATTCTTTAAAAGACAAGTCAAGTCTTAAATTATATAATATAATTTATATTACAGTTTTCTTTCTAATAAGTCGAGTTAACTAGACATTTTATAAGCGGGAAGCGCAATTTTATTTTTGAGACTGAGAAACTGAGACCACATAGTTTGTAAAATAGGTAAACGAATAACTATTTTAGATATCTAGAATATCAATTTAGGTGATTTAAGACAGTATTGTGATAATTAATAATTATACTCCGGATACTCATAACTATTACTGACTATTAGATTACTTTACTAACGCCAAAAAAACGAGCATTTGATGTAAATTAGTATTTTAAAATTTCTAGAGTTAAAAAAATTGTTACATTTATTTGAAAAATCGATTAATGCTGGATCCAGCTGGATTTGCTTTAATCCAGCATAAATCCAGCTGGATTGAAAATGCCACTGAATTGCAATCCCTAACTCGAACTTAATGCTGATTCAAATGAACCGAACCCTTGTTGAAATACTGATTTCATTTATCCATTATCGGACGCAATATTTACTATCATATTTCTGGATCTTTTCTATGCTGTAATTTTTCACGTATAATAACCGACATGCACTGGGAGAACTACATCGCTGAATAAGCTGTAAAGTTGCTGTTTGATGCGTGCTACGCGGAAGGAAAGTTTTGATGGAACATAAAATTGAGAAAGTTTATTATTATAGCGCAACCTCTCACATGATATAGTTGCGATATACTGAACTCCACATACTTGCCAAGTAAAGTTTTAATACGTTTATATTATAGTGAAGTTCGTTTTCGTAACGATAGAGTTAAGGCTGTCGGAACGCTCAGAATTTTATTTGTGCTGAGACCCAGCGGAAGGGGCGAGGTAGGCAAAAGACATATTGTGGGTGTGACCTTCTTTAGCTCTGTCTCGCTCAAATCATCCGCACGTTTCAATTTTCGGTTGGTGCCAACTACGAGGCTAAAAAATGTTATTGCAAGGGTGCCGCTGTCAATTGATTACTCTAATTTTTGTAAATATTTTGAAGATTTAAAAAACTTTTCCGAAAAAGGAAGAGTTACTTTAGGTTTGTAATGGAGCAGTTTTGTGAAATAAGTACGAGTAAGGTCATAGTGTGACATTGAAAACATGTGTTTTTTTGGCACAATTAATGCCAAATTTTTTCTAGTAAATCGTACATAAATTACAAAAGTAGTCCATTAGTGACTTAGATTTGTCCTTTATCTTTCTTATAGAGAAAGAATTTTTGCAGAATGTTGACGAATAAGTCTACAATCAGTTGACAGCCGAAGCTCTATTTTTGGCTTAAATTCAGAGCGTTTCAACAGCCTTAAGGCTGTCGGAACGCTTTGAATTTAAGCCACATTACGAAGCTAAAAAATGCTGTTGCAAGGGTGCCGCTGTCAGTTGATTCTTCTAATTTTTGGAAATATTGTGAAGATTTAAAAAACTTTTTCGAAAAAAGAAGGGTCACTTTAGGTTTGTGATGGAACAATTTTGTGAAATAAGTACGAATAAGGTCGTAGTGTGACATTGAAAACGTGTGTTTTTTAGCACAATTAATGTCAACTTTTTTCTAGGAAATCGTACATAAATTTCAAAAGTAGTCCATTAGAGACCTAGATTTGTCCTTTATCTTCCTTAGAGAGAAAGAATGTTTGCAAAATGTTGACGAATAAGTACAGTCAGCTATCAGCCGAAACCCTATTTTTAGCTTAAATTCAGAGCGTTACGACAGCCTTAAAGCTTACGCCTTCAATTTAGACACTATTTTTTAACGACGGAGCTTTGCAATTTTTATTTTATAAAAACGAAGTTCAAATTCTTTTTTTGGTGTACGTGATTATCACGATTATTAGAGTACAAAAGTAGTCCATTAGAGACCTAGATTTGTCCTTTATCTTCCTTAAAGAGAAAGAATGTTTGCAAAATGTTGACGAATAACCGAGCTGGGTAGACTAGTGGTGACAGCACTAGACTCGCATTCGGGAGATCCGGGTTCGAATCCCGACGGGGGCAGATGTGGTTGGGACTTTTTCCTACTGCCTCTCGCCGAGAAACGGAAATTCCTGTACCGGCCATCTTGATTGAGGTTTTCCATGGTTTCCCTCAATTAATTCCAAATAAATATCGAGATGGTTCCTTATTTGAGGTCATGGCCGATTACCTATCAAACTCCTACTTCAAAAATTATCCACCTTATCCTAATTTCCTATAATTCCTTCATTCGCCCATTGCTATACATAAATTGAAGTTTTAAAAATGTAGAAAAATAACGGGAAGTGTGGTAGATGGAAAATTGTAATGGTGCGAATGGTGTCTGTTATGACATAAAGTCGAGAAACGGACTTTAAACGCATTATTATTTTAAAATGTTGACGAATTAGTCTACAATCAGCTATCAGCCGAAGCCCTATTTTTGGCTTATATTCAGAACCAGTAGTGCCTTCATTTTCCTAGCAGATACCATAAGCATAGAGAACTCACCAGCGCCAGCCGTATCTTAGCCCTTTTCTCGGTTAGGAGCCACGAGACGTATCGATGCGTTAATAGTGTATTATTATTTACATCATTTTTGGTACGACACAGTAACGCGTATATTAACTGCTTCGGACGTATCATCTATACCAGGGGTGCTCAAACTTATAGTGGCGACGATCTACTACAGAATATTCAAGCGGCAAGCGATCTACTAGACTAGGCCAAAAAAGCTAAATTTACGAATGAAAAATATGCATTATAATTATATATACATTTTTATTCGTAACTAGCGGCCCGGTCTGGCTTCGCCCGGGTGTAAATGTAATATATAAGATATAGGAAATGTAATATATAGGATATATATGTGTCCCGCGCTTTCGCCCGCCATTTAATTTAAAAGAAATATGATTATTCATAAATAATTTAGAGTACTTCTGCATAGACAATATTTTTAGTCATATTTTCGTGTGGTATTAACTAATTAGTATATACTGGTTTTCGCCGCAACCTGATCTAGATTTTTGTTCCTTTTTCAGCGTTTTTTCGGATATTCATGATACATTGGATTTTTTCTGTTTTTCTTTAGTTTACTTACCGAGAATAAAAAAAATCTCTTTCGAACAGCTGTTATAGATGACGTGAGTTGTAATTCCAGCAGAGCATAAATGTTAGGCTTTCTGCCTTAACCCATATATGCGCATTGGGTCGTTTTCATGCCTCTGATACCAACTTATTTCTAATAAGCCCATACTATAATACGACCATATATGCGCAAGGGGTCGTTTTCGACACACTGAAAAAGACCTACAGAACTGAAAATTACAAATTACCATTACAGCTGTTTTTTAGGGTCCATAATATATGCCATATGTGAAAATCATAAGAATCGGTGATGAAAAAAGTTTTGCGCATATATGGGTTAAAATCGAAGCCGAAAGTACGTACAGTTAGACCCCGCTTAACGCAGGAGATATGTTCCAATAAGTTCCTGCGCTATACGAAACAGCGCTAAATGAGGTCATCTTAATACATAGATAATAGGCATAAGTGAAACAGAACCGAGAACAAGAAAATTTGTTTCTTTTTTGGTTTAATTTTGTAAGATTTATTGTTAAATACTTTTTTATCGCTGTAATTATAGATTTATTAATTACGAATATCGATTTTTGTTCATCAAACATTTATGAAAATCAAATAAAAGTTCGAGTAAGAAGTTATGTTTCTGATGAGGAAGGTTATTCATTAAACATATTTTTTTTTTTGGTGAAGAAGTCATCTAATGTTTGCTTTTTTCTGTTTCATTTAGCAAGCTGTTGTCGATAGCAAGATATTGCATCAATGACACTTCGTCTTGCCTTTGAACTTCTATCAACATTTGAATCATTTTGTATAAATTGATCCATAATTTACGTTATAGAACCAAAACTATTTTTATAAAAACCGCGTAATACTGAAACAGCGTTAAGCCGAGCAGCGTTAAGCGAGGTCTTACTGTACTTTCGGAAGGGTACAAAAAAAAGAATTTTTCAAATCCATCTGACAGTTCCAGACACTAGTGCGTTCAAACAAAAAAACAAATTCTTTAGCTTTATTATATGAGTATAGATTACTTTGTAGCATTTCAAAGAAATGTAGATTGTAGATATTTTTCCGTGATCGACTCCCACAGCTCTCGCGATCGCCCGTTTGAACACCCCTGATCTATACTATATTAGAGCTACAACACTACACGTTTCCCAGTATATTAGTGGGACAGGTGTGTCATATACCTGAATATTAATGTCAGATGGCCACCGGTGGCTCGTGCAGAATCCCTTCAAGCGTATCCACGCGCCGTTACCCCGTTCATATTGCACCACCACCTATGTCCTCTATACCGACCGATACACAAATGCCCGCATATACAGGGTGTAAATTATACCGCATGAATAATGGAGCCGTTTTGCTAAATTAAAATTCACGTATCTAGTTGGATAGGTTAATTCCAAATCATATTGTAACTTTTGCATTGTCTATAATCAATATTTTGGTGGAATAAATTATTATTATTAGATTAGGGATGTCGAAAAAATATCGATTTTCATTTGATATATCGATATTTTTCATTTAATACCTATATCGATATTTTTGGGCGATATTTAATTTTTCGATCTATCGATATAAAATTCCGAGTATCGAAAACCGATATTTTTTTCCAGTAGCAGCACTTGTATGTACTACCGCGACTGACTATGGCCGTTTAATTATTCCGAAAATATCAAAAACTCCACTGAAAAAGAAACATGTGTTTTTACATATGTTTTTGGAACACACTTTTAAGTGCGTTACAAAAACAACAACAGTGAATAAAGCACCTGTAAAACACGTTTCTTTTTCACCGGATTTTTCGATATTTTGGGAATAATAAACAGTCAAAATAACTATTCATGCAATATTACATTTCATTTCTACATCTAGAATATTTTTATTTATTTCGATTTACACCTCAATTCATGCTGTACCAACAATTTTCAGTCGAATGTCACTTCTGGCATGCATGCCATAGGTTCGCCATCCCTGGCTTTATTAATTGTTCGATTAATCTTTAAAATTATCTGCTCCTAAATATATTAAACGTTTGATTAATAGACAAAAAAAAATCTTATCGTTTTTGATTTCAGATAATTATTTATTACTTGATTTAATAGAAATAATGTCCGTTAATTGCTATTTGACATTACATTAAGCTAGCCAATATGTATACTAAATTTCTTCGAGTGCCAATGTTCTCTTTCAAATTGCACCGATATATCGACATTTTTAAAAAAATATATCGGTTCCGATATCGATACTTGAAAAAAATATCGATACAATATATATCGATACTTTTTGGCACTTCTACTGAGTACCAGGTGATCAATATGCTCCCTTTTATCTTACGAGCATGTGAAATGTACTTAACAAATAAGAAATTGATCTCTATAACATTAAACGAAATAAGATCTACAAAAGATAGGCGTAATATGTTTTATTAACCTTTGAAAGTGCTTATTAAGCATTTAAAATGCTTACTAACCAATCCATAATGCTTAATAAGCTTGTTGAATGCTTATTAAGCAATTTATAATGCTTACGTGCAATAAGTAGCAAATCTTTATGCAAGTACTCTATTATTACAGCATTGCCTAGCTCTAACCTAAATGTTCTCCAAAAATAAGTTATTGAATGACAAAACCCGAATTCAAATCCAATCAGTAGTTCTCGAGATTATAGCCGGTATACAGACATCTAAACCCGCGGGCTTCTTTGTAGATATGTAGATGATAAGATTTTGGCAGAACTAAATCACAACCTTCTCCTGCTTCTATAGCCAGTAGTGGGGATATAGCATACAGTTGACAACAGAGATTTGCGTCACTTCCGTGACACACCACTCAACTCTAGCAGAAATTTGAGAAAAGCGCATGTAAAGATATTTATACTAGAGATGGAAAAAACGGGTCTTTTTAGTGATCTGCATCTTTGCATCTGGATCCCGTATGTGAGCCGGCTCACTGAATCGGTTCAAAAAGAGCCGAGTTCTGAATATGTTACTGCAGTCTGCCACTGAGTTACCTAGTTCAGTCAATCATATCACGATCTGTATAGAATTAAGAATGCATAGCCAAACATGTGATGCATGAGTCATTTGAGCTGGCAGATGCATCAAAGCAAGAACTGATACGTAAGTGTAAAATGTGCTTCTGTGTGTTAAGTGTTTCACTGAATTATGCGGATCCGTTGATCCGTCGGCTCAAAAAAAAGTGAGTCGGCTCTCACGGATCTTCTGTCGGAGTCGGCTCTTTGAACCGGTTCAGATCTGAGTTACCCAACTCTAATTTGTACACCAAAAATTCTTATTTTCAGGACGACTTGTGTATTGTATTTGGGTGTACAGATGTCATATCGATTGTTATTATTATCCTTTCGAATTGCATCTGTGAAAATGATATCGAATATTTCGACTAGGGGGTGTACTTTACAGCAGGTGAAATCGATCTTGAAACTGTTGCAAGCATGAATGAGCAAAAATATTTTTAAGGGTTCATTATATTGACATTTTTTTATTGGGGTAGTATAATTACTTTTATTAATTTGAATTGGAAAGTTATTGACACCGTTTGCACTTATATAGTCGAGGCTGTCAGATTACATAAAGTCAGGATCGTGTAATGTCAGAACTTGCTGTGCCATTAAATTATTAATAAGTAATTATAAACAGTGACGCGTTTCTAAATAGGCTAGCTATAGCCTATTCGGCAGCAAACTTTCGTAGGCGGCATTTTTTTCCCGTAGCCACTAGGTATCAACTTCTCCAAATTTCTTATCTGTCTACGACCCGTCGTCTGTCTCCCACAAATTTGGAAGCGATTAAATATGTTTGTTTTAATTTACCAAATTTTGTTCTCATTATAGGTGGCGATTTGGTTCAATCTCTGATTATAAAATAATGTTTCATTAACATGCATATAGATGGATGTTTTTGTAAAAATAAAAGAATAGTTACTTCTTACCACAACAGATTTATTCAGTGGATGTACATTTCGAGAGCTAAGCTCCCATCTTCAGCAAAACACTAAACTAAATTAATAAACAAAATCCTTATAAATGTAAGGATTTTGTTTATTAATTTAGTTTAGTGTTCTGCTGAAGATGGGAGCTTAGCTCTCGAAATGTAGATCCAATGAATAAATATGTTGTGGTAAGAAATAACTATTCTTTTATTTGTATCGTTCCAACCACAGTGCTCTTAATATTTATGTTTTTGTAGTTTGTTGAAGAAATCACGAGGTGATAAAATATCAATTCTTCAATCGAAAAGATACTACCCGCGTTTTATTTGTCCAAATACCCATCATAAAATTAAGAAATTATTATAGCCAAAAGACGTCATCAAAAGAATGTTAATCTTTAGGATTAAATAAAACCGTAACTTAGCAATTGTAAGTTTTTGTCATCAGATATCTTTTAAGTATATATTAGTGATGTGAGCCGATTACAAATTTGAGAACCGGTTTTTACCGATTATTTTGAGAAAAAATCCGTTTTTTTAGGTATTTTTAGGTTTTTTTTTTCTTTTTGGTTACTTTTTAAAGAAAGACATTGAACATTTTTATTTGACCTGATATCAAACTAAAACTTTTTGAAGAAACGCAAGAGAACGACAGAACTGACAGAAGTTTGTCAACAGTGTTGCCTGACGGTTGCAAATATTGCTGTGATTCCCCGATTAAAGACAATATAAACTTGGTCTGACTTTGGTGTTCGGATACACGAATAATGAAACACAAGTGAGTCCAAAAGTAATCAGTTTTAGTAAACAAACAACGGTGTTTATCGGTTTTTACAATAACAGTTTTTTTTTAGGTTTTTCTAAAACCGGTTCACATCACCAGCCTTTTTATAATTTTCGTCTGTCTCTCTGTTTGTTCAGAATACCATTTGAAAACTGCTGAATTGATTTTGATCGATCTTTCACAAGTGTTTGTTTTAGATCAAAAAATAGAATTATAGTCCGATACTCTACGGAGTTGAAACAGTAAGAAAATCGGTATAATACTCGCCACGGTTCTAAAAGGTTCTGAAGTTGGTCACAAACAGCGTCGCAAATGCATATTTTAGAGCCGTCCTGGTTGTTTTGTGGGAAAGGAAGACTCCCACCACCTCCCAGTTACCGGCACAGAACGTGCGCTCGTCGGTGATTGGTTACTACTGGTTGTTGTGTCATTTGTCGCTTTCCTGCTGTATAGTCCAGTACGCTATTGTTAAGTTGTTTCTTTGATTGTTAATTGATCAAGATGCCTAATACAGTTTTGCATAGGAAAGCACGAAAAATAATTTTTTGGATGACTTTATGCAAGGAATTAGACCTTTAGATTAAAGAAAAATTAAAAATAATAATATAGCGCGAGTTTGTAGTTTTTCGACCGACTGGACCTGCGCAAACCTCCATTTGCATCTAACTTCAAAACCTTTTAGAACCGTGGCGCGTATTATAACTTGGGTCGACTCAGTGTGTAATCTGGCAATGTATAATTTGACAGATTCGATTATAAAAATAGAAAACGTTTTTCCAGAGTAAACAAGTTATTGAACCATCAGGTGATTCGCAAAAGCAAATGCGTGGGATTTGCATACTGCAGCGATTTGATTATATTATTAAACTGAAAACGCTGTTTTTTGCATTAATTGCTTAAAGTATCAGAAAGTGTTGTGCAATAGTTTTATTGCATTTGTTAATTACAACTCTTACCACCGGAAATCATAAGCTGTCAAAGCAATTATGCCAACCGTATATATTTTTGTTTTATACTCTTTTTTTTCAAAATGATTTTGTAACAATATCGGTTGAACGGTGAATTGGCAATCAAAGACTCCACTACTCTTGATGCTACCGAGTGGGGCGCAGCGCGGCGAGGTAAGATAATACGGTGAAGACGAAGACTCCACTACCGTTGTTACTGCCGTGTTTTATCTCAATCGCTTGCCGCTAATAAATAGAAAGCAACACCGGGGAAATTCGTCTATTATTCTATAAGAAAGACCACTGCAGCATAATAATCCGGGCGAAGCCAAATCGGACCGCTAGTTATATGTAAAAGAACGATGTTTTTTTGAATTCTTTAACTTCGATAATGTGTGTGTTGAAGACAGGCATAACCACTAGCAATTAAAAAAAACCCGGGTCGCAGTGCCCAAACTCTGCCGACAATATAGTGTATTTGCTAATACAGGCAGTCTGGTTTTATTACATGAACTTAAGTTGGTTTTTGGGCAAAATAAAAAATCTGACTCCTTAATACACCCCTTAAAATAATTTTTCTTTCTTAATTGTAATATTATTATCAATGGAACCTCTATACCAAATTATATACGATTTTATTGAAATTTTAGGGCCACTTTTTAAATGCTACTAAAGGGTTAAAATTTAATTTTCAAACGATTCTGAGAATTTTTTTTGTATTTTGGGGCCCAAAAACTTTTTTCAACCCCTAAAAACTACCCTTAAAATGGCCCGATTAGGCCCATTTTAAATAGGCTTCTTGCGGTGATGGATTGCAACACGTGGGCCAAATTTAGTTGAAATCAATTAACTCTTTCGAAAGTTATTGCCCGCACACATATATATATATATATATATATATATATATATATATATATATATATATATATATATATATATATACGTATATATATAAATATATATATATATACATATATATATAAACATTTTTAAAAATGGTGCCAAAGTGTTTAGGAGGTTATGAAACGTCGAGAAATTTTGGTCCGACACCTAGGTCCCGCCATCCGACCGATGCCAATAGTGTATGTTGCCATATGGCAAATACACTAATAAATAAATAATACATTTTTTATTGTTTTACTTAAATATTCATCCCTTAGATTTAACTGCTTTTGCTTGATTGTCCCCATTTTGGTACCGATTTTCAATGAAATTTATTCTATGATCACGCCAATGGATTTAGCTGACCTCAGATATCAAGAAACCAAACCTAACTAATTTTTCATAAAAAATGGATTTATCTGATTGCTCCCCAATTTGTATAACTAGTACAATAAAAGCATTTTAAAGAAGTCAAGGTCAGAAAACCGTTCATATGACACATCTTTTTTTTTTGTTTTGTTGACAAATTCTTAAATCTTCTTGTTAGAAAGACATATAAATTGTTTGAAATAAAATATGTGTCACTAAGCTGTAATGGACATAGGTAAATATAGAAAATGCAAGATTTTAGTAATTGCCTACGGATATCATTTTTACGCTGAATAAATAAATCGACAGGTCTTATACGCAAACTTTATATAGTAAGTTTTTTTTAATAAAAATACAGACATTTTTAACGTTTTTAGAAATGTAGTTACGGAAAAAAATAACCATTGTTCGCTGAAATGACCCAAGCGCTCGATGATTTATAATTACATCACAAAAAAATATTTTTTTTCTATAAACGTCAAAATAGTGCATATACTAGCGACATCGGACGGAATCTCTTAAAAGCTATTAGTTCAGGCATTTCTATATTGTACGATGGTACGGAACCCTTCGTGTGCGAGTCCGACACGCATTGGCTACTTTTTTTTTGAAGTGAAACTTCTTTAGCGATTTTCTGTAATGTGAAAGGGGAAATGATTCAGTGGTAGGGAAATATAAGAAAACCCTTGATGACTTTAAAGAAGTTTCACTTTCCCCTTGAGCTTAAGGTAGTTGTCGTGGTACAATATTGTCAAAAAGTTATAGATTATACGCGCCACAAAAGTATACTAGCTTGTAGCTAAGTGATCCATAATTTATACGCAAAACTGTACCCGTGGAAACGTAACCCATACATTATTCGTATGCATGTATACTTTTCTATAAATTGTTGAACTTTAAACCGTTATTTATAAATAATTCGGCGGTCAAAAAATTTTTCTTATTTTTTTTACACTCGTAACAAATGCATTGAAAGACTGTCAGTTTTTGGAAAGTTTCTGACAGTTAGTTCTTTTTTTATAAGTATGAAACTGGTTTAGAACTACAGAGATCGTATACAATCAACGTTAATTATCTAATTTTTAATTGAATTTATCTCGGATTATATACGGTCGATCGACTTCAAATTTTCAGGGTAATTGTATTATCATGTCCTTAATAAGTATACAAAAATTAATCATTTTCTGACGGTGTGCCTTAACCACGACAATTACCTTAAGTAGGTGAGGCTCACACGTTTTTTATACACGCTAGACCGGGAATTCCCGATTTTCCAGTACCACAAACACATGTCTCTAAAAATTAGTATTATGCAACATGAATACTCGATTGTTTATACTTACTGTATGTTTTTCCCTTAAAGAACTGTCAGCAAAATTGTACAGAGCAATATTTTTGCTTTGCTAGAGAAACTTACAGTTTCCGTTTTTTACGCTATCATTGCCTATACCAAGTATTTTATTACAACCTGTTTCATATAAATTACGATACCTATTGCTGAGACAGAAATTACAGTATGCATGCTTTGATTGCTAGAGAAATTGTTTTAAGAAACTATGAACTATCGTTCTTAAAATATATCGTTCTTTAAATAACGGACTATTTTAAGGGTTCTTCTGTCTATCTGTCACAGTTTTTTTTTCTCTTAATCTACTGGACGAAAAAAGTTGAAATTTGGTACATATATAGAGTTAGAGAACCCAATAAACGACGTATAGCGCAAATAAACGATTTCCAATTGCGGGGACTAATTTTGGGTATCAAATTAGAACATTTTATAAATATATTTTTCAAATGCATCATGTGACATATCAAATGAAAGAGCTCGTTATCAGAAATGTAAATATGTTTTTCTTATAATTTTAATATACATAGTTTAAAAGATATTAAAGAAAATATACGAAAATCGAGAATCACCCTACCCAATCTCCGAATCTACCGAGTTTGAAAATAAGTAAGAAATACAGAGCTTCACTCATAGTTTGTAGGAAAACCTAAACGAAAATTGTGTCTTAATTTCTCACTTGACCGTTTTTTTATCTACGGCAATTATCGGTTAACCAGAGATTAGAAAATGGCGAATGAAAACACCAAGTTAATTTTAGGTGTAGTACATTTTGACCAGTTAAAAATTTCGACAATTATTCTGAAAGTTTTTCCGCGCTTCTTTAAATTTTTTAAAAGTCAAGAAAATATCAAACCTCAAGTTTGAAAAAATCAGTATTTTTTAAATTTAATTTTCACAATGTAATTTACTTAATCGAGCATTTTGATCAGCAGCTGCAATTCTAAAACTAATCTCTAATCCACCTTTCCGACGTCTCCGCTTTCAAAAAGGAGAGTAACCTTGAATTTCTTAAAATTTGTTTGGGTTAATATTACCTATCTTTCGTAATATAATAATTACGGTGTCGAGCCCTCTTAAAATAAAAGACGTTCTCACCTCACTAGTTTAGTAGTACATAGTATAAATACAGTACAGTACACAATATCTATAGAGCGCCATGGAATAGATCAATAAGAGAAATTCTGCCGCAGTATTACGACAGATGCACACTATAGTACTACTACAGTACAGTACCGATAAACCGAATTAAACGACCGCTGCACCATTACTAAAAATTAGATTTCAGTTTAAACAAACTAATCCGACGAACGTCACTGATTTAATCCCGCCATCATCCTTTCAATAAACTTTGTTAAAATGTTGACGACGCCATATTGGCGGCCATTTTAGATGGGTATATGGACATTACGTGTTTAGGTTAGTCATGCGTATTAACAAAGTTTTTGTCACAGAAATCCACAATATTTTTATATATCAAATTTTGTTTGTATTTCCGTATTGTGTAGCTAGATTATATACTAATTTTATAAGCCATCTAGCGGATAATCCGTTGTACTAAATTTCAAATATACGTACAACAATACATTTTGTGTGCGCTCTACTTTAAGTCAAGACGATCAGCTGTTAAGTGTTAACCGTTCACGCCATTTTTTCGGTAAATTTTATGCGTGTTTTCGAATTTAGTTCCGGGAATTGTGTCATGGGTGCATTATGGACAATTTATGTATAAAATTCGTAAAACATTAAAATACACATCGTCTCATACAAAATGGAATCTCTGTTAACTCTGGAATAGGATATTTTATTACAAATTTGCATTCAGTCAACTATAAGGGATAAATGTTCAATTTCATTTCTTACTGGACTTAAATTTAATCTGTATTCTTTTTCGTTTGTTAGCCGTCAAAAGTCCAGTAAGAAATGAAATTTAACATTTTTTACTTAAGTCCTTTATGCCTGACTCCAAAGAATAGATTTTCAGTCACTAAATTTGCACGTTGAAAAAGAATTCTTCGATTAAGTAATGCCAATTTATAACTACAAAAATACATACAAAAACATAATGAAACTTTATTAAAACAATTGAAAATAAATTATTAGACAATAGATATAATTCTGTTAGCACTTAGGGTATTTGAATATATACTTATAAAAAAATTAATAACTATCATTAATATTTTATTTAAAAAAATCAGTTACTTCTTCGAGCTCACGTTCTCTCGCTTGCTCATGTGCCCAACGATTTTCAGCCATCCGTGAATTCCATTTCGGGTAACAAATCGTTTTTCCACACTTCGGGCAGCACTTGTTTTCAAACGGAGGTAGTTTCAAGTATTTTATGAAGCATTTGCGATGAAATAAATGACCGCAATATATGCGTTCCACATGCTTGTCAGCTAACTCGTCTTTTTCCACTGTCTAAAAATGTAAAGTGTCGCATTATAACAGAACAGTTTTATCTAAGCGAAATTATAAACTATCTTTAAAGTTCAATTCCAGATATATGTTAAAATAGAAAACAGTATCACGGGTAATTGGAATAATGAAAATAAATCAATTTATATTGAGGTTAGTCACACCATTCCTTCTTTTTAGTAAATTATTTAATCCATAATGTTTAATATTTTTATTATATGAATGTTAATTTTTGTAAAAATTTTTTAGAGCTTGAAAAAGTCTTAATTAAAGAAAAGACGAAACGTTGCAATCAATAAGTGTTTAAATTTATTTATTTTCATTATTCCAATTACCCGTCATACTGTTTTCTATTATAAACTATATTTGGTCGAACGAATCATTGCGATTATTGACATTTTGACAAAACAAAGTTTCAAAATAGAGCGTCCATAAGCCATGTAGCCCTATCTCAGCCTCTCTGGAACCCATCCCTCCCTTCATGTAACCTAAAGTAGCCTTTCTTATGACACCGCCCAGATGGAGCATAGTTTTTTTATTATCAAGTCCAGAAGACATTTTGTGTTTTCTGTTAACAAACTATTATACTTAAAAAAATTGGTTTAAAATTAACTAGACGGATATTTGTTATATGTAAATATTAAGGTAGTTGTCGTGGTACAATATTGTCAAAAAGTTATAAATTATACGCGCCACAAAAGCATACTAGCTTGTAGCTAAGTGATCCATAATTTGTACGCAAAACTGTACCCGTGGAAACGTAACCCATACAGTACTCATATGCATGTATACTTTTCTATAAATTGTTGAACTTTAAACCGTTATTTATAAATAATTAGACGGTCAAAAATTTTTTCTTATTTTTTTTTTTAACTCATAACAAATGCATTGAAAGACTGTCAGTTTTTGAAAAGTTTCTGACAGTTAGTTCTTTTTTTATAAATAAGAAACTGGTTCAGAACTACAGAGATCATATACAATCAATGTTAATTATCCAATTTTTAATTGAATTTATCTCGGATTTTATACGGTCGATCGACTTCAAATTTTCAGGGTAATTATCATGTCCTTAATAAGTATACAAAAATTAAGAATTTTCTAACGGTGTGCCTGAACCACGACACTACCTTAAGATATAAAAGTAACCAATGTTTGAAAATAAATATTAAACTTATACTGCAAATTATTTTCATTGTGCCAAATAAAATACATTATGTAGCTTAGCTTTAACTCCCCCCTCCCCTCACAAAACTCAGCGTAGCTTTCGTACTGATCCCCCTCTTGTTCGAGTTACGTGGTTTATGGACGCTTCCAAAATGATTTTGTCGAATGGTGACAAAATTTGTATATTGACTGTTTGTTCAACGTCGCCATCTATTGCAATATGTTGATCAACAAAGTACTGAAGTAGTTATTACAAAATAAAAATAAATTATCAAATAATTACAGAAGGGTCTGCAGGCAGACATTCTTTTTCACAAACTTGACAATGTTCGAACGGTAAAATTTTAACGCAGTCGATGAGAAACGAAGCGACCTTCTGTAAACTGGGACCGGGTTTAAATGGAGGTTCGTTTGGTTTCTGTTTTTTAAGTGGCGGCTCCACACACTTGCGGGCTATCTCTCGAGCCTCAGCGAATATGTATCGCTGCAAAACCGGTGGAAAATTTGATTCTTCATTTTGCAATCTAAAAAAAAAAAAACAGAACTTTTATCGACAATTAGCAAGAATAATTATAGTAACATCTCGTTTATCCGGACCTCGATCAACCGAGCCTCCGCGTTATCCGAGACAACGGATATAATGCTCTATTACGGACTTTCTTAAACCACATTAGTGACAAGTTACTCATTATATAGTAACAATACTTTGTACGCCAAAGATGAATCTAAGTTCGTTAGAATATCACTTTTAGATACTTTTGTGATTAAATTTCATTTTATCATTTCAAATACATAAAAATCTATTACAATTTTTGTATTTTTTATTTCTTCCGTGTTATCCCACATTACCTCGGATAAACGAGATTTTACTGTATTTCTACGTTTGTAAATTGTTGACGCGACGAAAAAAGATCAAAACAAACGTTCTCTTCTGTGGCTGATCACGATTAAGGTAGTTGTCGTGGTTAAGGCACACCGTCAGATAAATCTTAATTTTTGTATACTTATTAAGGACATAATAATACAATTACCCTGAAAATTTTAAGTCGATTGACCGTATATAATCCGAGATAAGTTCAATTAAAAATTGGATAATTAACATTGATTGTATACGATCTCTGTAGTTCTGAACCAGTTTCTTATTTATAAAAAAAGAACTAACTGTCAGAAACTTTCCAAAAACTGACAGTCTTTCAATGCATTTGTTATGAGTTTAAAAAAAAATAAGAAAACATTTTTGACCGTCTAATTATTTATAAATAACGGTTTAAAGTTCAACAATTTATAGAAAAGTATACATGTATATGAATACTGTATGGGTTACGTTTCCACGGGTAGTACAGTCTTGCGTACAAATTATGGATCACTTAGCTACAAGCTAGTATACTTTTGTGGCGCGTATAATCTATAACTTTTTGACAATATTGTACCACGACAACTACCGTAAGGGGTAAAACTAATGCTTAACAATTTATTAAATATCATCATTATAATTCTGTATGGTTTTTTGCGTTATAACGTGCGTGATACTGTTTACTTTTTTAATCTTTTCTCTTCGAAAGTGATGTAATACTAACACTACACAGCGAAGAGGATAATCATCTGCTATGTGAAGTTTACACTTGATGTTATACTGGTCTTGATATATTTTCAAATTGATATTGGAAGATTTCTGACGCAGTTTTATTTCATCGTTGTCCCCTAGTAACTCTTTTATTTTAACAATTTCATCATAACAACAGCATAGCGCATACTCGTCGATAAATTGTTTGATAAAAGTTAACGTGTTCAGAATTTGCGGTTTTCCGATCAACTTTTTAAGTTCGTTTTCGCAAATTTCGGTCAACTTCGCGAGAAATTTTTCAGACAGCGTTTTGCTTTTAAGTTCGAACAGTAAGGAACAGTGCGGATAATTTTCAGGAAACTGAATGCAAACGATCAGATGTTTAAACGGTGTACGTTTTATTTCAATTCGTACCATTGTCTGAACGCATGACACAAGTTTTGACCCAGCGATGACACGTTCGCATAACTTTTTAACTTCTGATAATTCATCTTGAATCAATCCCATGGGCAGATTAACGCAAATTGTATTATTCTGTCCCTAACGAACTATACGTTACTGATATAATTATTTTTTCGTGTAAATAAAATATTTTATATAATCTTTGATTCACTTAACATTATTAAAAAAATATATAATACAATTAAAAATATTCCTTTAGGAAATGTCAAACTTGTAACATGTCATTAACCACAAAGTTGCATGTATATCAGCGGTACAAAAATTGTTTCAAATCACTTACAAATCTATTAAATACGGAATAAAAAATACTGTTCTGTCTACTGATAAATGGAAAATCACATTGATTTTACTTTTTGTACTTCAAATGACCGCTAATGAATGCAGCAAATAATCGCTGTTTGACAAAATTGTGTACCGTTTCAATATTTGAGTAATCCTTATATAATGGATACACTTCAAGGTATCCTCGTATAATTTTGACAGTTTCCCGGTGATAATTTTGTGGTTATGTTATTTGTTTTGATTAAATTTTGACAGCAAGCCTAGAAATGTTTAAATTTTCAGTTTGTGTACTTAAAAATGTATTATATTATAATAGTATACGTTTGCAGTCATCAGTGACACAGAATTTAATAATAACTGAAAGTTGTGTACGGAGGTTAAAAAAATTGATCAGTGGCGAAGATGCTGCAAAAAATTTAAGGGTATCTGTTGAAGGAGGGGGCTGCTCAGGATTTCAGTACAAATTTGATTTAGATAACCAAATTAATAACGATGATAAGTAAGTGCATTTTTTTCTGAGAATTCCGTTTATATATTGATGATTATATTTGCAATAATATAATTCCTTCTTTTTCAGAATTTTTGAAAAAGACGGAGTTCGCGTTATTGTGGATGAAACTTCTTTAGAATATATTAATGGAGCGACTGTGGATTATCATGAAGAATTAATACGATCCGCGTTTAGAATAGTAAATAACCCATTGTCAGAAACGGGATGTTCTTGCGGAGCGTCCTTTGCTGCTAAAATCACATAAACTCAATTATTATCTAGATATTATTAGTTGTACATAATGTAATTTACTTTGTGAGTGAATATTAAATTCACTTTATAGTTTATATAAATAAATAATTTGGATATTATTTTTAACACGCTTTTATTAGCTTTACCTGTTTGTTTATTTATTTGTTTGTAATGGAATCTTTGAACGTGAAATTCACCTACTTCAAAATATCAGATTAAATTGAAACTTTGCACACTTATAAAGGACCTATGACAATACAATAATTTAATAAGTATGTCCCATTATCCTGACCAGGACCTTCAGGATAAAAAAACGTAAAAAATTACAGCTAACACGGTGTACAGTGACGTACGTTGAGTTGCCTGCCTCATAGTCAAATCCAATATTGTTTTTTTAGTCTTATAATTAAAAGAGTTTTAAAAAACTAAAATAACACACTTTTATGAACTAAAAAATGCAAAATAATTTGTAAAAAGCGTGGAGTGTCTAATATTGGTAATATTTTTTTCATTTAGGGTAATTTTGTTGCCAAATTATTTAGCATTTTTTAGTTCATAAAAGCGTGTCGTTTTAGTTTTTCATTCTTTATTGCCTGGGTAATAAAAGTTACCATTTGATAGAATAGGTAATTTTTTGTACATCGAAACAAATATTTAGAATTGCAGGTCTTTATTAATACTTATAAAAAATACACTTTAAAAGCTCGTTACAGACAAATTCTAAAAATATGTGTATATAAAGCGAACAATGAAGTATAAAGTATAATTTTAACGTCAGTATATAAATATTTAATATCTTACAACACTGCAGCCATGTTGACTTTACAAAATACAATAGCATATTTTTATAGGTTATGTCACAATATGACGCATATTAAACAAAAGCGTAATGCGCATGCTTCGTTCAGTTAATGGTAATTTTTTCTATTACATAGCTGTTATGTCCCATTAACTTGCCAGCTATTTATTATTTTTTATAATTTTTTGCACCACCCCCTTTAAAATAACTGTACGACCCATTACACCACTAGTGCTGTAAAGTAAAACAAAACTGGTCGCACTGTATCAATTCCATAGTACCGGTCTGTTAGTTGTTTTTTTTTTTTATAACCTACTAATAGCAGTGACGTTTGCTCAAAAGTGAATTGTCAAAAACTTTGAAAATGGGGTGAAAACCACCTATTTTATAGGAGGTACGTGCAAAAAATACTACATATACCTCGTATTACGACACTAGGTACATAATCTTCTATTTAAAGACAATGAAACGTAATTGTCAAATCATGGTGATGCATATTATATAAACAGAATTGAACTTATCTTGCCTCACTGATAACAAATCCCATAAAATCTTGTTTTTGAAACAATCAAACATTACACTCAAAAAAATTATACTTTTTTCTGCATCAGCCTGTTTCGTAATAAAAGTTTATGTTGGTTACTAAAATCCCAACTTAAACGAAATACAGATAAAATAGTTTGTAAAAAATACACCGAGGTACAGAATATTTGAAAATAACTGAAATGTAGATTTAATTCATATTGGCACAAAAATATATACTCAAAAAATTCCATTTTACTATATTCATATCTCAAAATAATAAGTTTGTATATTGAGCACATCTTTCATTATTATAATGGCGACCGATATTATCGATCCACTACTTTGATCGGCTATAGAAATTATCTACATTTCAGTTCTATAATAATTTTATTATTGGTTCTTATGAAAACATTAGCATAGTTAATAAATTATTTCCTATACAGGTTTTCGAAAAATAAAAATGTTAAATCACAATTTGCTATAGTAAGGTGCCAAAATAGTGGGAGTGAGTCATCATTTTAGTACGGTTTGCTTCAGGCCATTTTTTAAAGATTTTCCACTAGGTGGCCAAACGAAAGATACCCCCCCCCCTCCGTACATAACTGAGTTGAAAAACATTATAGAAAACAAGTTATTTTTACAACATATACGCGTAAATCAAGAAAATTAATTTTTTAATGTTATTACAAGTTAGCACTTGAGATACCAATTGAAAAACAATGTTTTCGTAGCAATTATATGCATTCAAAAAAGTGTTTTAATTTCTCTTCTATGAAGTGTTCTCGGTTCGTTTTGTTTTTAATTATTATTAAATTAATCTATAAAGGAATTGTTACTGCTAAATGATCGTGGGTCATCACAATATTAACGTTAACAATTTTTTGAATATAAATCTTAGTCGATTTTTGAACATACATTTTTGAATAGCTTTTGTGGCCAGATCGTGGATACTACGTGACCACGGCAGATCACTACGTGGCCATTTGGCCACCTAAGTACTTACTTAAAAAATGACCTGGTTTCGGTTTGCTTAATGAAGCGGCAAAGCATGCCCGTCCCATGCATAATAATATTACAGTTCTGAAGTATAAGCATATGATTCACTCCTTAAGTTTTGAATTTACAGTACACTAGATTAACGAAAATACTGATAAAAAGATGTAAGTACAAGCAACAGAAAATAATTCACTGTAAATTTAACAAAAATTATATAACTATTAATACAATAATTTGACTTAGAAATATACACAAACAAAAATATTTTCAACTCTAAATTTTATGAACACTTATTTTTTCAATATTTCATAACATTGTTATGCCTCAGCCACACACTCGACGAGTGGCATGGGAAGTATCGAGGAAAGGAGGCAGAGACGTTGTGTGGCCGCGTTACTTGTCATGCCGCACGTCATGCTCCTCGTCATGCCCAGTGCTCCCTCGATTGTCGGTTTTTTGTGCGCGAGTCAAAGGACCGGCATTAAAAGCACGAGTAAGCCGGCCACATACTCCCGCGCCAAGCGGTCTAAGTGTAAAGGCATAGTACGCACGCTGCCGCAGTATCGACCTCCATTGCCGAGAGGCGAAAGCCGAGTGCGGAGCGTCGCGAGTACAGCAGTGTCTGGCCGTTTAGGGCAACATCGCGACAGCGCGATGAGCAGAGCGAGGAGCATAGTCTGGCAGTAGGGTTACGTTTCAATGAAAATTTATTTTCAGAATATTACAAAATCATTTTAATCGCAATTAAAAGCAAAATGGCTGACATTTGGTGCTTGAATCAGAAACCATCCTATGTGGGGCCTACAAAAAAGAGTAAAATGGTTCTATATTTGTTAGCGCTCGATCTGACATTGTTGACATATAAATTCAACCTCTTTGTGACATGGGACGTGTTCGTTGGCATTTTTTTGCGTCCAATTTTTGCGCAATAAATAAAAATGGACGCAACAAAATGCCAACGAACACGGCCATGATCAATTAGTCTCCACTTAGACGTTGCCCATGCTGACATATTGGCTTTTAATTGCGAAAAGTACCCAAATAAAATATTTTTCGGTTACATGAACCTGTAAACAGGGTTGCCACCTACTTACTTACTTGAAAATACTAAAATATCCGGATCCAAATTATAAAATACTTCCATTTACATTTTTTGTTGTATTTTTAAAAAATATATATTTTCTGTCAAAACAACGTCCGAATTTCATCATATCAAAAGGTGGCAAACCTGCCTATATAAATTAGATTACTATATGACTCTACCGATTGTACTGAGCAGGAAATCAAGACGGCATAGATTACTATATTTTATCAGAACATCTACGTTCAGATAAGTTTCGAATTTGCTACTTTAAAAAATTGTATAATCGCCTATTTCTAAAATTTCGATTACAATATTCACAATAGTGGAATATATTGCGCAAATTTACAAAAAGAAAGTATCAAAATAATTGGTATTTTTTCCTCATTCGATTCAAAAATAGGAAATGTGCTAGAGTGGCATACTCAATGTCTAAAATAAACTTGAAATTCTTTATGTTGGCAGTATAATTTAAGTTCAATTGGCAATAAGTAAACAATATCAAAAACTGATACAGTCAAACCTGAGTGAGTGAGAATTGGGTACACGAGAAAACTCCCTAAGTAAGAGTAATTGCTAGGTACCGTCTTTGTAACCCTCTAAAATCTCTATAAGTAATAATAATAATAATAATGCATTTAACGTCCCTTTGTCGACTTTTATGTCATAACAGATGCCAATCGCACCATTACTATTTTCCATTTTACCACTTCTCGTTATTTTCTCTACATTTCTAAAACTTCAACTTAACTAACAGCAATGGGCGAATGAAGGAATTATAGGAAATTAGGATAGGATAGGTAATTTTGAACTGGGAGTTTGATAGGTAATCGGCCATGACCTTGAATAAGGAACCATCTCGATACTTATCTGGAATTAATTGAGGGAAACCATGGAAAACCTCAATCAAGATGGCCGGTACAGGAATTATCGTTTCTCGGCGAGAGGCAGCAGGAAAAAGTCCCAGCCACATCTGCCCCCGCCAGGATTCGAACCCGAACCTCCCGAATGCGAGTCTAGTGCTGTCACCACTACTCTACCCAGCTCGGTCTAAAACCGCTATAAGTGAGAAGTAGAAACCCCTAGAAGCGAAAGACGTCTTTCACTCATGGACCTCCATAACTGAGACTATTACGACTAGCAATATTCGAACGTATTAACTGTTCCACGTAATTTAACAATGAGTCATAAATAGCTGAACTAAGATTGTTTTTGTATCACTGGTTTTATTTTTCGTATTCTATTCAAATGGCCAAATGAACATATGTATTGTCTTATTTGTCGAACTTACTACTGTTGATTATAGATCTCTATTATCTAAAACTTTGTTTGCAATAAAGAAAGTCGCTGGTCTCGCATCTACGGAAGCAACTATTATGGCATGTTTCATAGTATCATGCAGTACGGAATTGTTTTGTGGGGTGGATCTCCCCATGCCATAAAATTTTTCAAATTACAGAAGAAAGCTATAAGGATAATAGCCCACGTTGGTTACAGGGATCATTGTCGTGAGTTGTTTAAACATCTTAAAATAATGTCCATGCCATCTTTGTATACAGAACGTTACTATATGCAAAATCTATCCTGGGTAAATCCAGTGGCGGATTTACCAGCAGGCTGAGTATGCTGAAGCCTAGGGCGGCAGATTTTAGGGGGCGGCAAATGTGGCCCAAAAATTTTTGTCTTACAGAAATAAAAAAAAAAAAACATTATTATATACATATAGAGAAAACGAGTTTCGAAAATTTAATAAAAATTTCAATATTTTAGTACTGTACAGTATACTGATTTATAGAACAAAAGTTTCTTAGAATTAGTCAATCTCTCCATTATCGGGCTTATTTTCAATGAAAAATTTTTCATCCCCGAAAAGAGGTGGCATCCACCCTCAGGGTAAAAGCATCCCCCGGCACAGGGACAACTTTGAAGGAGAGGGTAAATCCAAATTTTTATAAAAATCGATACTGCTTGGCAAAACTATGAAGGAAAATGGTCGTTGACTGGACTAGTATTTGCGTAGTCGTTTTTGTAATGAATATGATTGCGAACTAAGGTATCGAATTTCAGTTAGTAGGGGCTGCAAAAATTTAATAGCCTACTGGCGGCAAATTTGTAAATCCGCCACTGGTTAAATCAACAAGTCATGCTGACTGTCATAACACCAGGAATAAAGACAGTGTTTACCGATGTGGACTGACTGTCTCGCAAACGGCCCCAGATTATGTGGCACTTAAAATGTATAATGTCCTACCTAAAGATATAAGAGATCTAACAGGAAATGTTTTTAAAAACCATATAAAAAGTAAACTGTTGATGAATCCTGTGTACGATAAACAAGAATTTTATCAATTGTATTAATGTATGTATGTGTATGACATAAGCTCACACATTTTGTAATGTTTTCAACTGTTAATAAATTATCTATCTATCTATAAGTGAGAAAGGCCACTGCTGTGCTTCTATAAGCTAGAAACTCGGATTAGTAAAAAACCTCCATAAGCAAAAAAGAGATCGCGGTCCCTTGAACTCTTGTTTATTCAGGTTCGACTGTATTTTATAAAGTAACCAGCAATAATTTGAATAAAAAATATATTAAGTACCTACAGTATAAGTCAAGTTAACAACAATAATGCCAAAATCGTGGAAAATAGGTTTTCAACGAATTGCATCTAATTCTGGAATGCAAAATGCATTGTTGGAAAAGCTGATTAGACAATAGCCTTAGATTGTGATAAAATAACAGTTTTTGTACATGTTTTATACAAAAGTCCAATTTCAAATGTTTTGTTTCCGATGTTAAACTGTAAGCTTAGAAAAACAAATGACATCTACATACAAAAGGATCTAGTTAAATTTTGGTCGAAATGCTTAGAAGGGAAATTTCACAAACAAAAAGTAGTTTAAAAAAAGTGGCGTGGCGGAAATTATACTTCATTGTAACAGAGAAATGAGACGTGTCATCTATGAATACAAAGTAAAATTATACTGCATCGAAGTTAGCTTTATCGACGATTTCAACCTTGCCGATACACGTAATACATTCATATTAAATTAACAACTAACTTCATGGTGTCTCATTTTCGCTACATGCTGCGTGCGCAACTTCCGTAACAGAGAACATTTTATCCTCAATGCGTCAAAAGAAGTATATCTTCAAAAATATTATTTCAATTGATTAGTTATTTTTTGAAGGTCTATTATGATTTAATTATTAAGAAATATGTGTGGTCACAATCCTGTAAGGTTATTGTTAGATTTTCTAACAATTAGTTCTGCAGTCCAGCAAATAACGCATTTGAACTTAAGTATTACATAACATAACTTTAAAATAATAATATTTAACCTCTTTACTATAGGCGTATAACATATAAATGTTTTATAAAACGCTGAGTAATAGAGTTTCAAAAACTATTTTTATATTAAAATATATCTCTAGCCGTATTTACTTATCACAATATCTAAAAGTTCAAACTTTTTTATTTTTAAAGCATTATAAATTAAATCTTTGTAAAATTTTATAAAAAAAATAAAATTGATAATGAAGAGGTAAAAAATGTCTTAATGTATGACGTATAATTTTATTTTGTCATGCCTCCTATAAAATAGCTGCTACATGCATTCAAAGTGACCCATATTACGCGCTAGTGTTGTAATGAAAAACAAAATTAGGCGCACTAACCAATTAAATAGTAATTTCATGGTATGTCACTTCAAAAGTGAAGTTTGCTACACAATTGAAATATCAATTTTTTTTAAATACTCTGAAAATAAATTGAAAAGCAGCTATTTTATATGGGTTATGACAAAAAATAACGTATATATCTCGGGCGCAATGATATTCAGACTCGTGTGACTGTTAAAACTGATTGGTGCTCGTTTTAACAAATGTCAGTACTCGACATTAATATACATCATTACGCCACTAGATATACAATCTACTATGTCAATACGCCTTTGCATGGTTCTCTTTGAACATATTCTAAGCTAAGTTTTCAGTCGATATCTACTTTATGTAATTCAATATTTAATTTTAAATGTGATTGTTTATTACGATTTCGAGGACGGTTTTTTTTCTTTATTAGAGTTGTTAATAAAGAAATTAAAAAATCAAATGATTTCAAGGATAACAGTATTATAGGTTTCAAAAGAAAAAGTACTACTATTAATATTACATAAGACAACAAGTGATGTAATCTGGACGGTTGCCATAATACAGTGTACTTTAAATTCTCATTGCTCATGTCTGCAAAATAAATTAAAAAAAAAATTAGCATACAGTTAACAATGGGCTAAAAAATCCTAAGATTTTAAAAAAAACATAGTTCTGGTATAGTAAGTGCTTTGGATCTGAAAGGCTCGAAAGCAAGAATATGCAAATGGAGGCTTGCGCAGATATAGTCGGTTGAAAAACTACGAACTCGCGCTATATTATTATTTTTAATTTTTCTTTAATCTAAAGGTCTAATTCCTTAATTTGGTGTGGGACTTTGGAGGTTCTCAGCAGACAAATTATCATCTGAATCACCGTATTAGGCATCTTGAACAATCAAAGAAACAATAATGGCGTACTGGACTGTACTTTATAGCGGAAAAGCGACAATTGATAAGACAACGAACGTTAACCAATCACCGACGAGTGCACGTACTGTGCCGGTAACTGGGAGGTGGTAGGAGTCTTCCTTTCCCACAAAATAACCAAAATATGCATTTGCGACGCTGTTTGTCACTAACTTCAGAGCCTTTTAGGACAATGGCGAGTATTATACTGTCACGTCCATAAACCACGTAGTTTGATCAACAGGGAGGGGGAATCAGTTGGAAAGCTACGCTGAGCTACGTGAGGGGAGGGGAGAGTTGGAGTCAAGCTACGTAATTTTTTCATGTATTTTATTTGGCACAGTGCCTTATTTATTGTTTAAACTTGTAAAAAAAATTAACTTACCAATTACAGCTGCTCCATAGCCAATATTGTACACGCCCATTCTGTATGAACATGTTGGAACTAAAATTTCATACATTTTACTTTTGTTCAATTGAAAATTTAATACGCCGTGCGGAAAGGCTTTTATTATCCAATTGCTTTGCGAATTCATCTCCGTTTCCACCCACAAAGATTTGTGTTCGTGCGCTGAGAAAATTAATCCTGGCTTTACTTCACTTAAAACTTGATCGACGAAATTGCCAGGCGTAAACAGTATCGGAAGATGACTCAACGCAATATGAAATCGACCTGTACTGCTTGGAGTGTCGTTTTGTTTTGGTATGTCTCCGGTTAAGCGATTTATTTTATAGAATTCAATGTTGCGATAAGTTAAAATGCTCGGTTGTCGTATCGCAAAATTATACCGCTCTAATTTGTGTTGAGTTATTCGGTCGTAACTCTCTCCGCCAATATCATTGTCGCCCGGTATCCATATACGCTAAAATATTTTTGAAATTTAATTTTTTAAAGTTAACCGACAAGCTACAATCTGTCTAACATTGAATGTGTAGTTCGATATTTAAAAGATGCACTGTACTATTTATATTGGGAAATACTTACTTGCCAAAAAAAAATTAGGCATTTTTTAAGTATCACAATGAAATTTTCTTAGTAAATTTATCTTACCATTACAGGATCATTCGATTGAAAAATATAAAATAATCGCTTAAGATAAAGATGAAAATCCATGTCGCTAGCGATCGATCCTTCGTCCATTAAATCGCCTAAAAATATTATAATCTTTGGTTGGAAAAAATTCAAACTTTCTCTAAATGTTTTTGAAAGATATCTACAAAAAAAATAAAAATACATGTCATACAAGGCAACACGATGCAACAACTAGCGTTAGTATGCTTTACCTATCACTGTCCCATTGGGCTATGGCTCTTTCATTTTCATTGCCGAGTATCTGAGGATCGGCTACTAATAAAATTTTAATACAATTCGTTGAGTTTTTGTTACACTCAATGTTATTCCATTGAAGCATTTTGAATTTGTAACACAGAAATTCATTAATTATAACGGCAATACAAAGTACAGCCAGAACGCATATCCATGGTGTTCTGTAACAAAATTATTGTTTGAAAACAAAAGAAAGCAGCATTCATTTGTTTTTAATTTTAAGGTTACAAAACAGTTGATTCATACCTTTTGTTTTTGATAAATCTGTAAACTGATACCATTTTTTAAGTAAAAAAATCATCTAACAAAATAGAAATCTTTAATAATTTTTAACCATTTGTTAATGAGTCATGATTTTACTTTTAATTTTAAGGAGGAACCACTAGGGAATATAATCCCTCCATGGAAGGAATTTAAAAATTAATTTTGTTTACATTCTTTGTACCCTACTTCATTATAAATTAAACAGAAATTCTACCATCTACGGGGAAAAACTATCATGTGACAGCTGTCAACTGTTAACAATACAAAATAGTCCATTTTTGCAAATTTTATGGTTTTGTCATGAAATCGATGTTTGTTGTGTCAGAAGAACATTTTTGTTGCAAACAAGCATTATTGATTTATCTTTACAGTAGAAAAATGATAAAAATATTTTTCAAGAAAGAAATTTTGTAATTAAATTAAGACATTAACATTAATTTATATCATTTATATTGATAATATAGAATATTATGTAAATAAATTAATCAGTTCCTTCGTATTATTAAACGTCATCTAAACAGAACATAGAATTGGTTAAACGTCATTTTCTGAAGTCGCAAAAACAATCAGAAATGCCAGATAATTAATTGTATGTGATTTGAAAAGAAAACGCAATTACATTGATTTGTAAGTACTTCATAATTATTTTTACTGATATTTGTGTCAATGTTACAATAAATAATTGTTGACAGGTGTTAATGGAGGTTAATCAGACTTGACAAAGTGCTTGAATTTGCAAAAATGTCTTGCCAAATGGAAGAATCTGAACTGATGAAAGATTCCAAATACCGTGTGTATGTAAGTCAAGTCGAAAAGGCTTTAAAAAATTTCGAATACACGTCGGAATGGCCAGATTTAATTGCTGCTTTAGGAAAATTAAATAAGGTAAGTCATTTTGCGTTTCTGAATATTTATTGCTTCTTCCTTGTCGACCTTTTAAAACTATTTTTTTGCGTAAAGTCATAAATGGGGATACACAAATTCTCCTATTTTTTTTCTCAATAATATTAAAAGTAGACGCTTCCAAAAAAAAAAAAAAAATGTTAGTACGTTTTCTATAACTCGAAATCTCATTAATAACTCCGTAACATTTTGTTTTAGGTTTTGTTAAGTTATACAAAGTACCCTGTGATACCAAGACGTATAAAATTAAGTAAACGTTTGTCGCAATGTATGCATCCTGCTTTACCAGCCGGAGTACATTTAAAGGCTCTCGAAACCTACGATATAATTTTTAAGTGTATGGGTACAAACAGATTGGCACAAGAATTATTTATTTACAGTGCAGGTAAACCTTTATACAACAATAAACTTCTGTTCACGCCTAAATCGCACAGTAATATTTATTAAGTCAGTCGAGACATATGTACATCCATTTGACACGTCAGCGAAATACAGAAATAGAATTATATTTTACAATGCGATTAAAAAAGACATCACTGTCTTAGCCAGTGACATTGAGGACTCGGTTATTACCCATTACTCAGCAATTTTGCCAAATGTTTGTGAATACTATTCATTTTTTGAACTCTGAAATAAAAACGTTCGGTAGCCTATTGCTGAGATTGTCCAATTTTTATAGGACTATACGTTAGTGGGAACGCATTTCCAGACCCATATTAATGGAAACTTTTATCTTAGAATGATCTAACGAATAAGCCCTGAAATTTTTCACAACACGTATGAAACGCTCTGTATAATACGCGCCACGGTTCTAAAAGGTTCTGAAGTTAGATGCAAATGGAGGCTTACGCTAATACAGTCCGTTGAAAAACTACAAACTCGCGCTATATTATTATTTTTAAATTTTCTTTTATCTAAAGGTCTAATTCCTTGCATAAAGTGATCTAAAAAATTATTTTTCGTGCTTGTCTATGTAAAACTGTATTAGGCATCTTGATCAATCAACAATCAAAGAAACAACAATAGCGTACTGGACTGTACTTTATAGCAGCAAAGCGACAAGTGACACAACAACCAGCGATAATCAATCACCGACGAGCGCACGTTCTGTGCCGGTAACTGGGAGGTAGTGGGAATCTTCCTTTCCCACAAAACAACCAGGACGGCTCCAAAATATGCATTTGCGACGCTGTTTGTGACTAACTTCAGAACCTTTTAGAACCGTGGCAAGTATTATATAATATGTTGACATATTACGTTAATATTCGATATGGATTTGTTTTTAGGATTATTTCCTTTATTGGGTATAGCAGCGACTCCTGTGAGACCTGCGCTTTTAGCCATATACGAAGCGCACTTTGTGCCGCTGGGAGAACGACTAAGACCCGCTTTACCCGGATTTTTAGCCGGCGTTCTTCTAGGACTCGAACCTGGTTCTGATCATTATGATAGGTTGATATCAATTTCAAATATTAGATAAGATAAGACAATATGAAATATAGATGTCTGTTTTTTAATAAACTTGGTTTTTATGCCAAAACGAATTATTTAAATATTCCTTTACAGTACAAACTCGTTACTGGAACATGTAAGTTCATCGGTAGGACCGCAGGAATTTTACGCATCTCTTTGGCGATGTATCCGAATCGATTCTCCGGCGAGAGCTCCTGGAGTAGCGTTCGCTCTTGCGCACATAAACAAACGCAACAATCAGTTTAGTCCGCAGGATGCGTTGATTGCGTCTCATCTCCAGGGCAACAATGCGGATTTAATGGTATTTATAAACTTGATTGATTATATTATATCAGTACCGTAAACCGGGGCTATTTTGTGACTGCAGGGGTAACTTTGTGACACCAGGTCTTAAGGTAGTTGTCGTGGTACAATATTGTCATAAAGTTATAGATTATACGCGCCACAAAAGTATACTAGCTTGTAGCTAAGTGATCCATAATTTGTACGGAAGACTGTACCCGTGGAAACGTAACCCATACAGTATTCATATGCATGTATACTTTTTCTTATTTTTTTTTAAACTCATAACAAATGCATTGAAAGACTGTCAGTTTTTGGAAAGTTTCTAACAGTTAGTTCTTTTTTTATAAATAAGAAACTGGTTCAGAATTACAGAGATCGTATACAATCAATGTTAATTATCCAATTTTTAATTGAATTTATCTCTGATTATATACGGTCGATCGACTTCAAATTTTCAGGGTAATTGTATTATCATGTCCTTAATAAGTATACAAAAATTAAGAATTTTCTGACGGTGTGCCTTAACCAAGACTTAAGCAACAAAATCTGGATCCGGGTACAATACCATCAACCAAACATAGTTTTGGGAAATTACTATTTGTAGAAGGGTCTGTGGGGCCATTTTTTAAAAATCAACTAATTACAAGTTGTCTTATTGTTATTAACGACCAATTTGAACTGCAGAGTTTAATTTTAAAATTTTAATTTCGATGCAGTTATTAGTTTAATTAAAAATCAAATTTTCAAGGGTTACTTTGTGACATTAAAAAACCTGTCAAAAGTAACCCTCGCAATGTTAAGCAGATAAAATTCTATCAGTAATTATTTTATTGGGATTTTCACTGAAATTTTAGACTAATAATGCAAATTTTTCAGATCTAAAATGTCACGGACATATAAAAAGAAGCTTGGGAGTAGGAATTACAAAAATTACACTAATGAAAAAAAGTTCTCAAAGATATAAGACAAAATGGGCTCTCCCTACATGTTGCTTCAGAAAAATAGGGCATACATATTTTTTGTTGACGTTATTAAGAGGGTTACTTTATGTCAGCAGTCTACTCAACAGTATTTTCATAATAAAAAATGGCTGTCACAAAGTAACCCCAACATACGGGGTTACTTTGTGACACTTTATTTAATTAATATCTTTTTTTTATACATAATATTGCAACCTACCACTGTGCATTCAAAATAGTAAGCTTCAAGCTTCATATTCATGTAAAATTTATTGTATTCAGTGTAATAACAAATTTAATTTAAGCAAAAAAACATAAACAATTGTCACAAAGTAGCCCCGGTTTACCGGTATATATTATTTCCCAAAGATTTTGTCGGTATGAAATATCTCCCTTAATACAGTATGAAAATTAATGTTTGATACGCCATTTTGGAGATTATTTTTCTCTCTAATGGCTCCCAATAAAAATTCGATGCTGTTTTGTTTACAGATTAATGCTCTGGAAGCGGCCGTTCAAGATACCAGCGTGTTAGTGCAGCGTAGTGCATTGGACCTTTTATTAATCGCTTTGCCTTTTCATTCCGTCCCACCTCCGCCCGCCAAACTGCTGTCCGCAGCTTTATATACGATATTGCGTCGTGACATGTCACTTAATCGGCGGCTCTACTCGTGGCTTTTAGGCTCAGAAGTCAATCTGTCATCGTATCCGGCAGATCATCCGCTAGTCTTAAAAATGAAATCGGAAGCGAGCGAAAACAAACCGAACGTAGTCGTCTACTATCGATTGTTTTCGCACGAAATATTGCTCGAAGCTTTGAGATCTTTGCTGCTGGAGTCGAGCAGAATGAATCCAGTCAACGTGAAACCGTATAAACTGTTGACTTCTTTGCTAGACAAACCAGAAATAGCTCCAGAAATTTTAGATGTGATATTGTATGAAGTTTTTCGAACCATTTATTTGACTTGTTATAATCAGTTGAGTAACGATTCGATCGAAATGAATGTGGTCGTTAATAAATCGATGCAACGGAAGAAACTGTTAGCGACGAAATGTCAAGAAATGATAAAACATGCAAACTTACTTTTTAATACTTTGGAACCGCAGTATATCTGGCAATATGTAGGTGATTTGTACGAACAGGCTATCGGAAAGAATCTGGACAAGTGCTATGAAGTTTGCGAAGCTGGAAAAGGACTTCCGTCTGTTTTAGAATTGTGCTTATTGACTGATTTTCTACTCGACGTTATACCTACCGAAACGTATTTAGACAATTCTTCAGAAATTTTACCTAATTTGTTTATAAGAATAATTACTTTATCTACGAAACATTTAAGCAAATTCAATCCTGTTGACATTTGTGCAACGTTAAAATTGTGTACTAATATTTTGACTAAAATTCAGCCGATATCGATTAAAACTGTTAACAGGAACGATTTGATCGAAAACGGTAGTGTTCTTGACCAGACAGAACATTGTACTATTAAAATCGATGCTGAAAAATCGAAAAGCACGATCGATCTATCGGAAACGGTTAAACAATCGATAGATACGGATTCTAGTTCGAATATATCAGAGCAAGCGGATACGTTGAAGACAGGTTTGACCGGACTAGAAAAAAGCAAGTCGGATTCAAAACTGAATGAAAACGGATTAAATAATTTAATACCCGAAGATAATAGCCGCGAACGATCAAATAGTAATCAAATGCTGCGTCGATTTCAAATTAGAAGTCCAAAGTCTGAAAAGAAATCAAAAAATAAAAAATCAAAATCTAATCCTAAATTATTCGAAAACAAAGTTAAAGATTCGACGGAACAGCATCATACGTCCGAGAATTCGCAATTTAGCGATCGGTTGACGACGAGAATTTTTACGGCTGAAATCGAAAATAAATTAATCGTAAAATGTTTAGAAATTTATAAAGAGTTTTATGTTAAGTTTATAAAGTGTAAAGTTTTTCATAACGTAATGTTGGAAAATCTATACGAAATTTTTTTAATCCGTAAAAATATCGAAGAGCAAAGTTATAGAAACCTTGAAATATTGTTAAACAATTGCTTAAGTGAGGAAGAAGAGTCTGTAAAAATGTTACACGATGTGAATGTTATAGAGCTCAAACATGCTTTGAAAATAGAATATTCTTTAAAAGAGCATACCGATGCTTTGCAAGTCGCTTCGATAATGTTCTTGGAATTTATGGCTTTTCCAAACATCCTCGGAAACGATTTGGTAGACCCGAGCGATATACCGACATGGTTGAAATACCTAGCCATTACGTCTTGCCTCGGTTGTGAGGACAGTACGGAAGCGCAATTAGTTTGTACGAGTACTTTTTTGGAAGTTATAAATTTATCGAAAAGCCTGAAACAAATCAAAAGCAGTGACAAAAATACGCTTGTTTTGATGGGAATTTTAAGAAACGAATATGTTTCGTTTATTGAAAACTGCACGTCGATTATTGAGGTAACTATTTTAAATTTTCAATTTGCGGGCACGTGAATCACTTAATGAGTTTATTTTTGGACAGCTTGTTTACTGATCCTTCGAAGTATTGAAATAATTAAAACGACCTAGTTAATTATAGGTGGCAGCACTATTTGATAGATGACAGTGTGAGGTTATGTCAAGATTATTAGAATACTAGAAGGTTGGGCGTAACAGGCTATAAACACGGTGTCACGTCTGCGATTGGTTGAGTCGATTGCTTACGTCACCGATGCCCATGGCTTGTTTATTCAAGTATATTTATCCCAACTGTTTGGAAAAAGACTCCATGTGACGCCACAAGTCTACTTCCCTAATTCTGTAACGCCCAACCTTAGTTTCTAGTAATCTTGAGGTTTAAATTAAACAAGCTAAACACTACACCAACTGGTCAAAAATAAGAGTCAGACCATTAACAATTAAAAAAAATTTTTTTGAGGTTATGTGACAGTAGCCAACGTTCGCATAGTGAAAACAAGAGACTGAAGTTTTTGTTTAATTGCAGGTCATGGCCCAAACGTTATGGGATTTTCTCGGCGTTCTTACATCTCAAAGCCAGATTATTACGTGCGTAACGTTATTATATCAAATACACAACACGTTTGATAGTCACGGATTTGCTGAATGCGTTATTGCAAGATATCTAGCAGGCAACAACTGCGGCTTGGACCATTTTAAACGATTCTCTTTACTGTGGCACGTCGGGAGAGATTTGGACACTAAGGTCGCTTTGAATCAAAGGAGTGTAAAACAATTTGACAGGTAAAAACTTTAAAAAATAATACAGTAGAACCTTGATAAGTTAAAAACCTCTGTAAGTTAAAAAAAAATTGAATTCTGTTCCCCTGATAGCATAAAACCTCCATTACATAAATCACAAAGCCTCGGTAACTTAAACAAATATTCTGAACATTGCCCTCGATAACTTAAAATAATATTTTGGCGACCTTCATAAGTTAAAGTATTATCAGTGAGTCATCATGAGTAAGTATCTAAACAAAAGGTTTTGCCAAGAACTTAACTGATTTTCACTTCACTGATTTCTTTGTTTAAATAATTGATTGTTTAAATAAATAGATAATTCATTCGAAATGAATAGATAAAAAATTTATGTAACCTCTACTGAATTTCTATTAGTATTTGTCTTTTTTTTTCTAGGTGTCTCTTGAAATTGTTGGATAATTTACAAAACAGTGAAAATATCAGTCTGAAATTGTATGCCGAAGATTTCTTGTTGCATTGTTTACTGCGCAACGACGTTTCTCGGTTAATTTCACCACTTTTGTATATTTTATTGAGTCCCAATACTGCACGCATATCTGTGTTACATGCGAACATAGAAAAGTCAGATATGAATCAAGCACAAAACGAACAAAAAGTCGACGATTCCAGTTTGAAGAAAATATATGCAATCAGTTCCGTCGACGGACATGTCATGTATCACCTAGCGGACGATAACAACAAAGCAAGAAAAATGTCTTTTTCATTTATAAAACGTTCGAGTAACGAAATAATTAATATAGCTACGAGCTTAGTAGACGATAAAAATATAGTTACGCAAAAAAATCGTGATTTTAAAGTAGAACAGTCGAGTTTTAATAATTCTAACGATAAAGTGAACAGAAGCAGTGTTAAAGTATTTGTTAATCCGTTAAGTTTTAAAGATAGCAGTTCTGAAAAATCATCGATCGAGAGTCTATCGACATCAGATTCGATTAGCGAGTCTACCACGACTCAAGATCAAGAATCGAGTAGTTTGTCTACGAAAAATTTCATTTTCTTATCGTCGGCCAGTGAAAGGGATTCAGGGATTTTGAATGAAAGTGAACTGTTGATACATACGTCGGCCGACGATTTTGAATTGACTAACGAGTTGCCGGAGACGTATAGTCATGTTAATAATATCGACGATAAAAAAATTGAGAATTCGACGGTGGTTAACAGTAAAGGAATAAATTTTTCACCTGCGAAGAAGATATCGTCGTACTTAGAACGTATTGAGTCGATATCTGACGGCACCCATGTGGAACATCACGAGAAAACTTTGATGAAATCGCATTCGTTAGACGAAAGTATAAAAAATAACGAAAATACTGCTTTCGAAAACACGGGTATGGTTCATAGCTGGTCTTTTGAAGGTAACAATCCGCACCATAGTGAAACAGAACTGGAATTATCTACGCCCGCCGAAGAGTTTTTCAATAACGGCTCTCAGAATATTATCGAAGATATCGTAAGAGATATCGTCGAGGAAATTTGTAAACAAGACGAGACGGGTAAAATAAATCGAATAAAAAATCGAAGTGCCGGCAAAGGTATCCTGAAAAATAAAGGTCTGAATCGCAGTTTGTCGAACGGACCTGTAAATGTTGGACCGGCACACTCTCATTTGTTATTATATTGTGACGTCTACGATTCCAGTTTGATTTTATATGCGCTACGGACGCTCAAGAACACAGTCAATGCGAATTCGAGAATGTTAATAAGCTGCTTGGCGACAACGGCGCTTCAGACGAACTCGGAAATTTTGAATTTGTTGGCTCGGCATCGGAAATCCGTTTTCGGGTACGGATTTCACGGTGAAATAACGAACTCGGAATACATTAATTGCTACCGAGGTAATATGTACTTAGAAGTTTTGATATCGATCTGCTTGAACTACAGTCGAAGTTTCTACCCGAACTTGTCGAACAAAAAACTAACAGATTTCGAAATCATCAATAACCTAAAAATTCAACTCGAATGTCTCGACTTGTTAAACACGATCGTTAAAGAGCTCGTTATTATCGTAAAAGATAGCGCTAAAGGATTCGCTTGCTACATCGCCGATATGTTACTAAAATGTAAACTACAAAAAGTCATACTTCACAGTTTGGTATCGGCGGTGAAAACTTGCGAAGCAGACAAACGAAGTTTCACCGAAGAAATATTAATATTCAACAATTTCAATTTTAAAAAATACGACGGCAAAATATCTGAATACGTTGAATCGTTTCAAGTACAACTGTTAAGATTGGTGCAATCGCTGATCGCTTTAGAATATCACGTCGGTATTCGTGGGGACTGTCCTCCGAAAGCTTCGATCCCGCAGCAAGCAACTTTCCGCGCGGCCATTTTGACAGCTTTAGAAACACCGGCGTTGCGGCCACTGCATCATTCTTGGGCCGGAACGGTCGTCGCTAGTTTACCGTACCTCGGAGCTAGCTTGACACAGATTGTCTTGAGTGTCATTCACCAATTGTGCTACAACATAGAAATAATCTCGAAATGTTATAAAACCGACACGGTTTCGTTGAGTAACTCCGAAATGTTTTCTTCGAAAAGTTTTGTTTCGGATAGTATCTCGTTTTATTCGTTGAAAAGTCTCGATTTGACTCCGGTCGATACGATAGAAAATATGACGCAAAAGTTTGAAAAGAAATTATCAAAAAGTAACAGCAGTAGTCATAAATGTAATTTGTATCATCAAACTTCGAACGAAGGCAAAAGAACGTGCAATGCTAATAATAGCAAATCGGATATAATACCGGATTATGCGATAACTCAGTTGGAATGTTTGACGCATTTGTGTCACTACTGTTTATTGGATAACGCTCAACAATTGAGCGTTTTGACGCAACCGAACATAACCAACAGTTTGCCGTCGGTGTTATCTCATCCGGGACAAATAATCAATAATCTGCTCCACGTTTTTTTACCGAACCCTCTAATGGAAGAAATTAACACGAAATCTAATCAAGAAAACGAATATTATAACGAAGCAAGGAAAGCGGTTTTGAGTCACATGCCGAAAATAATTTCCAGTGTCGCAGTTCTGTGGCAGTTTGTGTCGGTGAACGATAATCAAGATGTTTTGGGTAGTAGACGAGTATTGAGGCAACAGCTTTTATCGTTTTTGAGTCCTATATCGGTGCATCATAGCAGTCATTTTTTGGCCGCCATCGGAGTAGCTTGGAACGATCGAAAACAAGATAATACCACGAATAAAAAAGTTTTGACTCAACCGAGTCCGGGCCAGCTGTCGATTGTTAATTTGATTTCTGCGATTAGGGTAATACCGATTGATAATTTGGTTCAGACAATACACACGGTTATAAAAAATCCGCCAAATGCAGAAGGATTGAAAAGCGATTTTAGTTTGGACGTTTCTGTATTAGAATTGTTTTATTGGTAAGTGATTTTCTCGTCGTTGATTTCATTTTTTTAGGGTTCTGTACCTCAAAAGGAAAAAACGTAACCCTTATAGAATCACTCGCGTGTCTGTCCGTCCGTCACAGTCAATTTGCTCCGAAACTACTGGACCGATTGAGTTGAAATTTGGTACACATATTTAAGTTGGTGACCCAAGGACGGACGTGTAACGTAAATAAGTGAATTTTGAACATGGGGGTCATTTTTGGGGGGCAAATTAAGAAATTAAAAAAAAAAAGTTTTGTAAAGTGTACCGTGTCACTAATCAAATAAAAGGGTTTGTAGTAAGGGTCTTAAATATATATATTTTTTTAGTTTTAAAATAATTTTAAAGTTATTTAAGAAAATAGATAAAAAGTGACCATACCCCCCTTTATCTTTGAAACTACTGAGCATAAAATTTTGAAAAAAAAAATAGGAAATGTCGGGTCTCACCCATAGTTTACAGGAAAACCTAAACGAAAATCTTAAGTTTTAAAGTACTCACGGAAAACGGAATAGTACGGAACCCTCTTCTCGCGAGTTCGACTCGCACTTGACCAGTTTTTTTTTAAATAAGTATTGAAAATAAAAATTTTTTTTAGCTACATTCAGACTGTAACGAACGTACAATTGTTGGAATCATGGAGTTCTCTTTTAAATTTAATCAAAGATGGACCGACGTTCTCGCCACCGGCACAGTTTTTAATGTTGGCAATATTGAATGAATTTGTACAAAAATGTTCACCGCTGAATGAAAAGAAAGATCAAAAAGACTTACAGGACGTTACGGTCAAAATGATTGAGTCTTTATCGCAAATATCTGGCTCGTGTCTCGAACAGACTACTTGGTTGCGACGGAATTTGGCTGTAAAAGAAGGAGATCTTGGATCTTCAGGAAATTTGACCACTTCTGAAACAACAGCTGGTCAAGGCTACAGTGTTCAAGCCCAATTGGTATTAACTTGTTTTTTTTTTATACAGTAAGACCTCGCTTTACGCTGCTCCAGTTAACATTGTTTCGGTATTACGCGTGGTTTCTAAAAAACAGTTTAGCCATTATAACATAAATTATGGATCAGTTTATACAAAATAATTCAAATGTTGATAGAAGTTCAAAGGCAAGACGAAGCGTCATTGATGCAATATTTTGCTATCGACAGCAGCTTCCTGAACGAAATAAAAAAAGACAAACGACATTAGATGACTCCTTTACAAAAAACAAAATATATTAAATGAGAAACCTTCCTGATTACAAACATAACTTCTTATTCGAACTTTTATTTGATTTTCTAAAATGTTTCATGAACAAAAATCGATATTAGCAATAGATAAATCTATAATCAATGTGATAAAAAAGTATTTAACGATAAATGTTACTAAATTATCGTCAAGGTCAGTTTTTACTAAGAAACGAAATTCTTAGTAAAAACAGAACTCTTCAACAAAATCTAAACAGTGATTAAAACCGTTATATACAGGGTGTCTCAACCGACGTTGGCTAACATGGGTAACTTTGTTATTAGTGGAGATACAAAGTCGGTTAAATGGGCAAAGTAGTGCAGAAAATTGGGCTCATTAACGTCCCGTCGAAAAAACAATTGAATTTTGACACCCTATGAATTTATTCAGAAAATAGTGAAAATTGCCATTTATGAAAACTGGCCATAACTTTTTTATTTATGAAGATATTTGAAAATTTCATTAACCGTTCTTTGATAACTTTTTAAGGTCTTTTCAGTGGCGTAGGTTTAATTTTTTTATTTCCACTAGATAATGAGATATGTCAGTTTTGTAGCTTCTGACTGGTTTAGTTATAGGATATGCTATGTCAAATTATTCAGAAAAATAAGCAGAATTTGAATATCTGAAAATCAAAAATGCCGTCCATAAGAAAAACCAAAGTTCATATCAATATCTCATTATCTAGTGGAAATAAAAAAATTAAACCTACGCCACTGAAAAGACCTTAAAAAGTTATCAAAGAACGGTTAATGAAATTTTCAAATATCTTCATAAATAAAAAAGTTATCGCCAGTTTTCATAAATGGCAATTTTCACTATTTTCTGAATAAATTCATAGGGTGTCAAAATTCAATTGTTTTTTCGACAGTACGTTAATGAGCCCAATTTTCTGCACTACTTTGCCCTTTTAACCGACTTTCTATCTCCACTAATAACAAAGTTACCCATGTTAGCCAACGTCGGTTGAGACACCCTGTATATATGCAGTTACTACCCATATATTTGGAGCTAATAGCAAAGCCCGCATCGCCCTAATAATTAAAAAAAAAACTAACAAATTTATTGAAATTTTATCTGCTTATAGATATTGGCCGACATTCTCGCCCCATTGCTGGACGTGTGTTTCGGCTCGCAAGAGAAAGACAAAGTGGTATCCGTTGTTTCGGCTTTGATGTGCAACGTTGTTCCTTACCTGCGTAAGCACAGTGCCCGTAATGCGGGCAGTTGGGCCGCCTGTTCTAAATTATTGGCGTCACTAAGCGGATATCCGGCCACTCGTAGAGCTTGGAGACGCGACGCCCTCGAATTACTTCTCGATCCCGCGCTCTTTAAAATGCCCGCCGAATGTCTACAACAATGGAGATACATCGTCGACCATCTTATGACGCACGACAACACTACATTTAGAGAACTGATGAGTATGTACACAACCTGACATTTAATTTCTTCAAGCATTTTTTTTCTGATAATTGATTATAGGCTCAATTGATTGATAGCTGTAGTTATTAGTAATAATAAAAAAAAACCCGGGTCGCAGTGCCAAAACCCTGCCGACAATATAATAATAATAATAAATAATAATGCGTTTAACGTCCGTTTCTCGACTTTATGTCATAACAGACGCCATTCGCACCATTACTATTTTTCATTTTACCACTTCCCGTTTTTTCTACATTTCTTAAACTTCAACTTATATAATAGCAATGGGCGAATGAAGGAATTACAGGAAATTAGGATAAGGTAGGTAATTTTTTTAACTAGGAGTTTGATAGGTAATCGGCCATGGCCTCAAATAAGGAACCACCTCGATATTTATCTGGAATTAATTGAGGGAAACCATGGAAAACCTCAATCAAGATGGCCGGTACAGGAATTACCGTTTCTCGGCGAAAGGCAGTAGGAAAAAGTCCCAGCCACATCTGCCCCCGCCGGGAATCGAACCCGGACCTCCCGAATGCGAGTCTAGTGCTGTACCACTACTCTACCCAGCTCGGTCCCTGCCGACAATATAGTGTATTTGCTAATGCAGGCAGTGTGGCTTTATTATGCGAACTTAAGTTGGTTTTTGGGCAAAATAAAAAATTTACTCCTTAATACATCCCTTAAAATAACATGTTTTTTCTTAATTGCAATATTATTATCAATCGAACCTCTGTACCAAATTATATACAACTTTCAGTAAATAATTCACTATCTGCAAAGTAGTGTTTTCATAAAATTTGTAAGTCCGGTCCTGTCGGGCCGATTTTATTAAAATTTTAGGAACACTTTTTAATTACTACTGAAGGGTTAAATGTCAATTTTGAAACGATTCTGAGAATGTTTTCGGTATTTTAGGGCCCAAAAATGTTTTTCAACCCCTAAAAACTACCCTTAAAATGGCCCGATTAGGCCCATTTTAAATAGGCTTCTTGCGGTGATGGATTTTAACACGTGGGCCAAATTTCGTTAAAATCAATTAACTCTTTCGAAAGTTATTGCCCGCACACATATACAGGGTGTCTCACCGAACGTTGGCTAACATGGGTAACTTTGTTATTAATGGAGATAGAAAGTCGGTTAAATGGGCAAAGTAGTGCAGAAAATTGGGCTCATTAACATCCCGTCGAAAAAACAATTGAATTTTGACACCCTATGAATTTATTCAGAAAATAGTGAAAATTGCCATTTATGAAAACTGGCCATAACTTTTTTATTTATGAAGATATTTGAAAATTTCATTAACCATTTTTTGATAACTTTTTAAGGTCTTTAAAGTGGCGTAGGTTTAATTTTTTTATTTCCACTACATAATGAGATATTGACATGAACTTTGGTTTTTCTTATGGACGGCATTTCTGATTTTCAGATATTCGAATTCTGCTTATTTTTCTGAATAATTTGACATAGCATATTCTATATCTAAACCAATCAGAAGCTACAAAACTGACAAAAATAGCTTTTTGGCGTTATCAAAGTGTGTCGTGTAAAACGAAATTTGTTGAAACAAATACATATCGACAGGTTAACAATCTGTCGAGCGATCGCTACAGTATTGCTAATTCATTTTGTTTGATTTACTCTCTAAGATGGCTCAAGCATTCTCAAATTTGGAGAAACAGGCTATTTTTGCGCATACATTCAGCGTAACAAAAATACCACGTGGGCTCAAACAGAATACTTGAACCTTTATCCAGAAAGGCGACAGTCTTATTCAATAACTTTTAGGAGCTTAAATAGAAATTTAAAGGTATACGGTTCATTTTCAAAGAAAAAAGGCAACATTCAACACTGTGAAGAAGAATTAGGTTTAGCAAACGTTGAAATTAATGGAGAAAAGTTCCTAAAAGTTATTGAATAAGGCTGTCGCCTTTCTGGATAAAGGTTCAAGTATTCTGCTTGAGCCCACGTGGTATTTTTGTTACGCGGAATGTATGCGCAAAAATAGCCTGTTTCTCCAAATTTGAGAATGCTTGAGCCATCTTAGAGAGTACATCAAACAAAATGAATTAACAAAACTGTAGCGATCGCTCGACAGATTGTTAACCTGTCGATATGTATTTGTTTCAACAAATTTCGTTTTACAAGGCACACTTTGATAACGCCAAAAAGCTATTTTTGTCAGTTTTGTAGCTTTTGATTGGTTTAGATATAAGATATGCTATGTCAAATTATTCAGAAAAATAAGCAGAATTCGAATATCTGAAAATCAGAAATGCCGTCCATAAGAAAAACCAAAGTTCATGTCAATATCTCATTATGTAGTGGAAATAAAAAAATTAAACCTACGCCACTGAAAAGACCTTAAAAAGTTATCAAAAAATGGTTAATGAAATTTTCAAATATCTTCATAAATAAAAAAGTTATGGCCAGTTTTCATAAATGGCAATTTTCACTATTTTCTGAATAAATTCATAGGGTGTCAAAATTCAATTGTTTTTTCGACGGGATGTTAATGAGCCCAATTTTCTGCACTACTTTGCCCATTTAACCGACTTTCTATCTCCACTAATAACAAAGTTACCCATGTTAGCCAACGTTCGGTGAGACACCCTGTATATATATATATATATATATATATACGCATATATATATATATATATATATATATACATATATATATATAAACATTTTTAAAAATGGTGCCAAAGTGTTTAGGAGGTTATGAAACGTCGAGAAATTTTGGTCCGACCCCTAGGTCCCGCCATCCGACCGACGCCAATCGTGTATGTTGCCATATGGCAAATACACTAATAATCTCAATTGCATTCGAAAATATCGTTCAGCTCTTTTATGTTGGCAGTGTCCACTGAAATATAAATATACTGGAAGGGGCACTGCCATGCCTGGCCCGTGCACGGTAAACGCGGTAGAGACAGAGAGTATTTGTGGAGAGTCCGTCTCACTCTCTCCTTGTGCGCTTGCGCACAATACAGCACATCGCATGCGTTACACCGTGGTTACACCCCATCTCAAAAATTTATTCCTTTTTTCGCAGTGCTGTTGTAGTACGTTATTAGAAGAAGTGATGACCATAGCGCCTTACATTCCTTTATAATAAACATTTAATAACAAATAATATATTTGAAAATTTAAAAAGCGTGGTTGGTGTTAATAATTTTCAAAAAAGATTTCAAACGCAAAGAATTAGATCAAAAAACAAAATGTTTGCCGAAGTTGGCGAGTTTTATTTTTTTATTCACATAATGCGCCAGTTATGGGCACGAATGCATCAACTATTTCGATATATATGTATTTTTTTCCCAAAAAAATATTCGTGCACCCAAATCATCTTCTAAAATATAGTAATTAATTGAATATTAAGAAAAAAAAATGTAACCTTAATATCATAGTAATTCTACTTGTCTCGGGTCCCTTGAGCCACTACCATAAGGTGAACACAGGAGAAAATGTTTTTGGTTTTGACTGTACGACAAAGACAGACTCTCCACAAATCTACTCTCTCTCTCGGCTCGCTTCCCGCCGCTCAGTGCCCCTTCCAGTATATTTATATTTCAGTGGCAGTGTCAGTGTAAACGTCAGTATTACCAACATAAAATCAATAAATTTAAAACAGTGAAAATATACTCACTTCTTTTATTACATGGATCAAGTAATTATAGGGATGGAGTATACAGCTGCAGGGGGGAATCCATTGAGGGACGGCTACAAAGTAAGAATGGGGTTGATTTTTTATTGGCCGACACATTGTGCTGCATACAAAAGAAATTTTCTTTTTACACCATACTGCCAACATAAATTTCATGCCACTAGACATGCGCAGTGCGCCGGCCAATGACAAGTAGACACCATTCACCTCGTCGCGTTCCTTAATTGGCTTTAAGTCTTCGTCTAAAACCCTAATACATGGTCTGTCTTCATATTCCTATGTCTTTGTTTTATTATCATTAAATTTTGTTTTTAGGTAGGGTAAATGTGGGTCAATCGGGTGGACTGAATTTGTTTTCGTCCAAAGAACAAGAAGCAGAGCAACGCGCAATGTTGCTGAAACGATTGGCTTTTGTCGTATTATGCGGGGATATTGATCAGTATGCTAAGCATATGCCCGAAATACAAGGTATTTGCTATTAAATTATTTACTGCTCACAAAATTTAATTGATTCTTTTGTTTGTAATTGAATTGCGGTTAGTAGTTTCTGGAAACCTAACCTAGATTACTTCTTTTCGGGTATTTTTGTACCAACATAAAGAAATTCAAATTACGAGATATCCTTTTTTAAATTAAGAAAAAATCTGATTGATTTTTGTCTGTTTGTTAATAACGGTTTTATGTCTCGTTTTCAGAACAATTAGCTGGAGGTTTAAGAATGGGTGCTCCAATTGTTGGTGCTTCCGTGTTTTTGTGTTGTCGAGCATTATTGTTAAGAGTGACTCCGTTAAATGTGACTTCATTATGGCCGTTAATATTGTGTGAATGTCTGCAATTGTTTCTGAAAATCGAATATCAACTGTCTTCAAACTCCGAACAGTCGAGGTAAGATAATTCCAATTTAATTTCTAAGACTGTGATTTTTTTGGTTACGTTAGAATATTGTAATTGAAAAAATCAATAATTTTTAGTGTATCGTCGTTGAATTTGGATTCAAACTGGGCGGGCAGTTTTGATGTGCTGTCGGGAGATGGCCTCAAGCTAACTTTAGCAGCTGCTCAGCTATTAGATTTAGCCCTGGTTTTGCCCGCACAACACTTGCCCCATTTTCAAATGTAAGTACATTTTACAATACACATGATTTGCTGCTGTTAAGGTAGTTGTCGTGGTTAAGGCACACCGTCAGAAAATTCTTAATTTTTGTATACTTATTAAGGACATGATAATACAATTACCCTGAAAATTTGAAGTCGATCGACTGTATATAATCTGAGATAAATTCAATTAAAAATTGGATAATAAACATTGATTGTATACGATCTCTGTAGTTCTGAACCAGTTTCTTATTTATAAAAAAAGAACTAACTGTCAGAAACTTTCCAAAAACTGACAGTCTTTCAATGCATTTGTTATGAGTTTAAAAAAAATAAGAAAAAATGTTTGACCGTCTAATTATTTATAAATAACGGTTTAAAGTTCAACAATTTATAGAAAAGTATACATGCATATGAATACTGTATGGGTTACGTTTCCACGGGTACAGTCTTGCGTACAAATTATGGATCACTTAGCTACAAGCTAGTATACTTTTGTGGCGCGTATAATCTATAACTTTTTGACAATATTGTACCACGACAACTACCTTGAACAGAAAAATCACAATTAATTTAAAAAATTGGTGTTATGAAGTATTATTTATACAAAATATATATAATATTTATATAAAACTCGAAAAAAAAACGGGTTAAATTAGTCTTTATTCAATGATCATAGAAATTATAACGATTTTATACGAACTGAAACAATATAAAATAGAAATTATTCCAGCAATAATTGAAATACTTTTAGGTACCGGTGGGCATTTGTCAATGAAAATCCATCAGAAGTGTCTGACGTGAACACGATTTTTGAACCCCACATAAATCGCATTTCGAGATTAATGGACGCAAGATTCGGTGAAATAAAGCCCAGAGAAAGACACTCCAGCGGTTTATTATTGCCAGGCTGCGCTACAGAAGGAATGCAATGTTTAGACGACTTGCATATGTTTTTCACGGCGCTAGCTACAAACGAATATCATCAGATGGCGTCGCATTCAGATTTATTAACTGCTGTTGAAATGGACTTCCTTGAAAAAATGCCGGCTTAAATCTAACAGGTATTCGGGCCCCCCTTTTTTTTAAATTTTTGGTTGTCCAACATTTTTGAGTATTTGTTGTGATTTTTATTTATTTATTTTTTGAAAAAGGGTTAGTGCTTATGTACTATTGAGAATACAAACAAATAATTTTGAATTATTTTCGTATTTGCTACTAGTATTATCTGATATCGAATTTTTTTAATTAGATAAAACAATGGAAAATATATTCAGATGTATTTTTTCATTAAATTCTAGTCTAGTTTTTATTGGTGTTATAAATGGAAATTTTATGTGTATTAAGATTATTGAGAAACTAAAATTTCTCGTAACAATTTTGTTTATACTAACCCTGTCGATAGAACATTAATTATTTTTATTATTCCCATTGCCAAATCACGTACAACACTGACCAAACAAGCTCGTGTTTTTAACACGTTAAAAATCGGTTCTGTTACAAAGCTTCCGAAAATCAGAAAAATCGATTTATTTTTAATAAAATATTAGCCTATCTATATATTAACAGATGCATTTATTTAAGATGATTTTTGTGATAAAGAATATAACAAAGTGAAACAATAAATCAAATAATTTATTTAAAAGAATTTACAATACACACAATTAAAAGTGGCCGCTCTCAAACAAATTGAATAACTGATTATTAGCGCTATCTGTGTTTAACAAAATGTATTAAGGTACTTTTGCAACTGTTTCTCCGACAAAACTAATGTTAACAAAATACAATTCGTTTAATATGTTGGTAAGGGGGGGGGCAGTTTTATTAATCACCTGGGTCTGGTAATTATAGGGATGGAGTATGCTATTACGGGGGGAATCCATTGAGGGACGGGATTACAAAGTATGAATGGTGTCGATTTATGATTGGACGCCGCATTGTGCTGCATACAAAAGAAATTTTCTTTTTACACTATACTACCAACATAAATTTCATGTCATTAGACATGCGCAGTGCGTCAGCCAATGACAAACAGACACCACTCACCTCATCGCGTCCCTTAATTGGCTTTACCCTCCTCGTCTAAAACCCTAGTACATGCTCTGTCTCTATATTCCTATGTCTATGATTAGTCACCATCAATTCCAGAATTCTATATAGCTGTTGAAAAACAATTGTCTAGAAAATTATTTTAAAATTAAAAACCTAGTTATCGGGTTCTGATTTTTGAAAACAAATTTATGCGCGAGAAATATTGCATAACCTTAAAATTGAAATACAACATCGTCGGCGGAGTTGAGTGTAGTCAATTCTGTACACTATTTTAAAATATATATAATCAATGCACACATAAACAAAAGCTGTGACGTATTACTTTAGTGTAGCGTTTGGAGTGGAAAAACGGTGTTTTTGGAATAAAAATATGTAGAGTTTATAATTCAAACAACTCAGTTTACAAAAGCAGTCCGTTTCATAGTTTGGATTATCGACTTTGTTGTTTTAAATAGTATATTACACCGCAAGGGCGAAAGTTGAAATTCCTGCACTGCACGACATGATGCCCTCGGCGTCGCCCAATTCAGGGCTTTAAACTTTCTGTCGCGTGTGGTGTATACTATTTTTCTTTATACCCGGTCGAAAGTACGTACTTTCACCATTATATAAAAAGTCCAGTAACTTTCAAGTGACTAATTTTGAGGTTATACGCAATAACAGATGTTAGCTACTACTGGCTGGCGGCAGTCTCACGTATCAGTGTGCACGAGAAAACTCTTTCGGCCCGCTGTTATAGATGGCGTGCGAGTAATTTCAGTAGAGCATAAATGTTAGGCTTTCTGCCTTAAAATCGAAGCCGAAAGTATGTAGTTTCGACCGGGTATAAAGAAAAAATATTTTTTTCAACTAAAAACAAAACACTGCTCTGACCACTTCGAACACTGATTAAAATGTGACTATTGTTTAAGTAAATTAATTATAATATATTAAAATTTATACGACTTTGAAATATTATTATAAATAATATTGCAATTAACAATGCTTTAAAAAATGAATTTTTAAAAGGTGGAAAGTTTATAAAACTCTTTAGATTTTTTTAATGAATGCTTAGTTGTGTGAATGTATTGTATGAACAGTTGAGTGAGGGTATCAAATTTTAATTTTCTATAAGAAATACACAAGCAGATTGTGATCATTTTTTTTTAATTGGATTGATTTTTTTAACTTATCAAACATTTTAAAATGTAAAAGTTAATCTTTGTGATTATGACGTCACAATATCAATGGCGGTTAATTCTTAATTTGAATCATCATAGTTATTCCCATGTTAATCCTTTAAAATTGTTAAAACAAATGAAAACAAGACATTCGCATTCAAGGTTTCTAGAATACTAGAAGGTTAGAGGCTCTAAACATGGTCACATCTGTGATTGATTGCTTGTTTCTTGACTGATGCCCAGGGCTTGGTTTTTCAATTATTGGCCATGTTCGTTGGCATTTTGTGCGGCCATTTTTATTTATTGCGCATGCGCAAAAAACGAGAAATGTTTATGTGCAATGTCGTAAACAACTTGACAGATAACCAAATAAATATTCTTTATTTTTTTGGTTATCTGTCAAATTGTTTACGACTTTGCACATCAATAAATATTTCCCGTTATTTTGCACATGCGCAATAAATAACAATGGACGTAAAAAATTGCCAACGAACACGGTCATTGTTATCCCAACTGTTTGGGAAAAGACTCCATGTGACGACACAAGCTTACTTCCCCCGCCCTCTCTCACGTCTCGCCAAGTCACACCTTTAATAGTGCTAACGCCCAACCTTAGTTTCTAGTAACCTTGACCCGCATTACAGAAATCTGTAATAGATAACCTGTCATCCACAAATAGGCTTCGAATTTTTTTATTTATTTAGTATGAATGCGTCAAAAAAAGCCAATTAATATAGTGTGTAAATGGTTGTAGTAAGGAAAATACGATGGGATTTTTTTAAATAAATCAATGACAAGCTTTTCTCTATTCTTTGTCGTGTTGCCTAGTCTGACAGACAATTTCAGATGTATTTTTGATATTGTTCCATACCACCGTTTACACATTGTATAACTTTATGTACATAAATACTTAGAATAATAACCGTGGTTATTTGTTTTAGTAAATTCGCTTTTTGTGAGTTGCTAAAAATAACGAAATTGCGTTTAATTTTTTATTCCCCACAATTATTTATAATCCAGCTATTAAAACAAGACGTTTAGTGAAATTTCGTTCACTTTATTCTTGTGTAAATAATCTGAAGTCAAACCTAGTCGTCAATTCGATCGGAATGAATCGGAAACAAACACTTTAAGTTGAAAAAAACAGTTGAGCGTAAAAGACGGTTATGCGATTGTTACCTCGAATTGTTTCGAATAAAAATAAAATCAGTATTTCTGTAAATCATCGTAACTAAAGTGGTATTACTGGGGTAATAAGGAATAATTAGATTTCGTCAAAATATTCTCACTGTTTTGATTCATAGTGTTTGTTTTTAATGGAAATGGGCACTTCCAGAATTTACCGCCAGGGGCGCTAGCTAAATAACGACCTCAGTCTGTGAATAGCTCATAGCAGTGTGTCCAAAATAAGTGGTTCTATGCTGTCATGAGGAAAAATACTTTTACTGTAAATGCTAGGACAATAGTTTGGGAAACCCACTTTCTAAAGATTGTGCCACAGGAGGAGAAATTGCAGATAGAAAAACTAATTACAGTGTAAACTCTTTATAAGGAAACTCAAGGAACCGAGAATTTTTATCGTTATAGAGAGTTACCGTTATATGGAGTGAAGAAAGAAAAACAACCAAATTAACAATAATCTTTAATATGTATGTTTTTGATAAAATTAATACATATAGTCAGTTAACTTTGCCTGACGCTTTTTGCTTTACCAGTACTTGTTTTGAATTTTCTTATGTATTCTATCCATCTCTTGATATGTGGTGGAATCTTCTTGATTAAACGATAAAAATTTTTCTAAAGGTTTAGTCGGCGTCTTTTGTAACCTGATAAGATAACATAAACAATAACACCGACAATGACGATTTTCTGTGTCTAAATATGAACACATTTCTTCGTAATAGAGAATGGCTGCTGCGCTATGAAGAGTGTATCAATGTATGGGTTTTAAGGTAAACCAACCAAATTGTGATCTTTTCTATGTTATAGAGAGTTTATCGTTATAAAGAATAATGTTATAAAGAGTTCACACTGTATATCTATTTAAACGATGGTTATAATGTTAAAACATTACAGATTTACTTTGAATTATTCCTTATTTAAATCACGCAACTTCCAAAGGAACGCGTAGATTTGGTTTACACTACACTAGTTTTTATTTAGGTCGTTATTTACCTGCTGCCATCTATGCTACGCTTGTCATGTGCCCAAGTCCATTTGTTCGAAAAGTAATTATTAGACGAAATACCTCTTAATAGGTTGATGTAACTAAATTCTAAAAAAATAAGTTTTTGGTTTTTTTGTTTACAAAGCACATAATATAAATTTTTATATTTTACTGTTTTAATATATTTAAAAAGTAATGACATTTTATAAAATGTTTACACAACTGTAATTAAAATAAACTTGTATTATTTGTTATTGCGTCTTATTAATAGAAGACCAAATTATTTACAATTATTACAAATAAATCAATGCAATGAACTTATGTTCCATTGATTAACAGACGTCGGCAAGCCTTGATATAACTTAACGGCAGTGTTTATTTGACCGGTAGTTAACATCAGCTTGTACATCTGATATTCCGGTTGCAATTTGCTTCCGACCGGCATTATAAATTCTAAATTGCTAATGTGCTCGTAAGCTTTCATAATAACCGATCTCGGTTCTACTTGCAACGCAGTCACTTCGGTAACGAATTTCTTATATCGATGACATATCATTTCGAAATTAAATGGCTGCCAGTCGTATATTTCGCACTGATGTTTCATTGAAATAATTAAACATAATTCTAAAATTGAAAGGCCTTGTAACATTTTCACTTTGTGATCTTCTTTGTAATTGTTTTCAAATATTTCAGCAAATGTATTTTCGTTCGGCCATTGTTTGTGTTCATGTAAAAGCGACACGAACCGAATCTGAAAAATATTTCATGTAACTGCGGTAAGGATAGTTTTTTTTTTATTTTTTTTGGTCATTGGAGCCGGTCTATTGCCGAGAGCACTGCAGCCTCAAGGGCGTATTGTTAGAGCAATAAACTGTAGTTGGCAGCACTGTTAAAACAACTGAATGTCTCACAGTTGAATTAGAGATGTGATTACACATTTGAGAACCGGTTTTTACCGATTACTTTGAGAAAAAAACCGGTATTTTTAGATTTTTATGTTACCTTTTAAAGAAAGAACAAAAACATTGAACATTTTTAAGTTTATTGTATTAAAATCAAAGCGACTTCTACCTAAAAATAACTAATCGTATAACTCGTTATTTTGATTAAGAAAACAGATGTGATCAACAGAGTCCACTTGCAATCTACTTCTTCTGACAGCACATATTGGTCTGACTTTGGTGTTCGAATACACGAATAATGAAACACAAGTGAGTCCAAAAGTAATAGATTTTAGTAAACAAAAACCGGTGTTTATCGGTTTTTACAAACACCGTTTTTTTTTTTTTTAAGTTAAAAACCAGTTCACATCACTAAGTTGAACTGTAAAAGCGTTAAAATCAATTTGCTTTAATGCTACTAACTGTCTTCAATACAGTATAATACGCGCCACGGTTCTAACAGGTTCTGAAGTTAGATGCAAATGGAGGCTTGCGCAGGTGCAGTAGATTAAAGAACTACAAGCTCGCGTTATATTATTATTTTTAATTTTTCTTTAATCTAAAAGTCTAATTTCTTGCATAAAGTCATCCAAAAAATTACTTTTCGTGCTTGTCTATGCAAAACTGTATTAGGCATCTTGATCAATTAACAATCAAAGAAACAACTTAACAATAGCGTACTGGACTGTACTGGATAGCAGGAAAGCGACAACCAGCGATAATCAATCACTGATGAGCGCACGTTCTGTGCCGGTAACTGGGAGGTGGTGGGAGTCTTTCTTTCCCACAAAACAACCAGGACGACTCTAAAATATGTGTTTGCAACGCTGTTTGTGACTAACTTCAGAACCTTTTAGAACCATGGCGAGATTATACTCGTTACTTACCAAAGAATTTCGTAGCGAACCCTCCGATTTGTTGACTTGAAACTCTATCTTCAGTGCAGCCTTTACCCGAAGATTGTTTAAAATTTCATCGATATGTTTATTCCACAGCTTTATATGTTCCGAATCTATCGGTGCTTCGTCTGGTATAATCAAAAGTTGTTTTTCGCGATTGACACAACTTGGATCAAGCCAGATTTTCCTATGTGAGAAACGCGATTTCACTCGCTTTTCTAGTAATTCAATGACTGAAATATTACACGTAATTCCTGAAAAAAAATATTCATTTCATTTGTTGGATTTTCAGTTAAAAAAAACGCCTTTTTATTAGTGTATTTGCCATATATAGCACATACACTATTGACGTCGGTCGGATAGCCGGACCTAGGGGTCAGACCAAAATTTCACGACGTCTCATAGCCTTTTGAACAGTTTGGCATCATTTTTAAAAATGTTTATATATATGTGTGTTTGTGTGTGAGTGTGTGTAAGCTCGATAACTCTTGACAGACTTGATTGATTTAAACGAAATTTGGTCCACATGTTGGAATCCATCACCGCATGAAGTCTATTTAAAATGGGCGGAATCGGACCATTTTAAGGGGTGTATTTGGGGGTTGAAAATAGTTTTGAAGCCCAAAAACACCGAAAGTATTCTCGGAATTGATTCAAAATTGAAATTTAACCTTTTGGTATCAATTAAAATGTGCTCCTAAAATTTCAATTAAATCGGCTCGACAGGGCCGAATTTACAAATTTTATTTACAGATAGTGAGTTATTTACTGAAAGGTGTATTTAATTTGGTGTAGATATTCGATTCATAATAATACTGCAATTCAGAAAAACATGTTATTTGAAGGGATTTATTAAGGTAGTTGTCGTGGTACAATATTGTCAAAAAGTTATAGATTATACGCGCCACAAAAGTATACTAGCTTGTAGCTAAGTGATCCATAATTTGTACGCAAGACTGTACCCGTGGAAACGTAACCCATACAGTATTCATATGCATGTATACTTTTCTATAAATTGTTGAACTTTAAACCGTTATTTATAAATAATTAGACGGTCAAAAATTTGTTCTTATTTTTTTTTAAACTCAACAAATGCATTGAAAGACTGTCAGTTTTTGGAAAGTTTCTGACAGTTAGTTCTTTTTTTATAAATAAGAAACTGGTTTAGAACTACAGAGATCGTATGTACAATCAATGTTAAGTATCCATTTTTTAATTGAATTTATCTCGGATTATATACGGTTAATCGACTTCAAATTTTCAGGGTAATTGTTTTATCATGTCCTTAATAAGTATACAAAAATTAAGAATTTTCTGACGGTGTGCCTTAACCACGACAACTACCTTAAAGGGTTGCTTTTTTTATTTTGCCCAAAAACAAACTTAAAATCATGTAATAAAGCCACAATACCTAGTCATATTGTCGGCAGAGTTTTGGCACTGCGACCCGATTTTTTATTTCTGTGTTACGAATAACCTAAATGTTTTGTAATAGACTTAAACGTTGCTTACCTAAAACGCAGATGGGAGCTTGAGCGCATTGAGCAACATCGAATAAATTGTACAAAAGTGTCTGATTGTGATGACTGCAAAATAAATCGAATTCGTCGAGTATAAAAATAATACTTTTTGAGCTTTTATCTGCACCAGATTTAAGACACGTTAAAAGAAAGTTTAAGTTTTCTGAAAAACTTCCAAAGACACGGTCTCCAACTTTATTTTCTAGGCACATTTGTATTGTTATACTTTTTAGAGCTAATTTATCGTCGGTATGTATCAGTCCGTTTAATTTTACAACTACTGTATTGGTTTTAAAACCTTGCAGCTTTTCTAAATCTTTTAAAACACTACGCACCATCTAAAAAAATCAAAAATACTCTATTTTTGCTATGCACGTATTTAATCACAGAAAAATCGACATTTTCCTTACACAATTTTTTACTTACAGCACTTTTTCCAACCCCCTGATCTCCAATAAGCAAAGCGGAATTCGATTCTCCATATTCAATAGTACGCTTTAACAAATCAAAAATTATATTTTTCTCCTTTTCATTATTTACAAAGTCACTGTCGCCAATTAACTGTGTTTTTAAATATTTTCGTATAAGGGCAGTTGAATTATTACACATAGCTGTAAAATAATACCTAAACAAAATTTATTCACGAGCTACGACTGTTTTGACTTTTGACGTTAATAATTCGCGCCTTTTCCAAATGTCATTTCACAGTTTGACAACTACGTAAAATGAAATTATATTGCGTTTCTGTGGTTACTTTAAAATAGTTGACATTTTTGTACTACGGTGTCTGTACTAGTAACTTAGATAATACAGATATCTGCATTTAGTATTTGCATAATATTATGTGGCTACACGTCACAAATACAGTTTTGACGTCTGGCTGGGATAGCATTGCGTTCTCTGATTGCGTGTAGCTTTCGTGGCAACTGATATATTTACAGTTATATCAGTGTTTGCCAGTGTGGGTTTCTAGTAGCGAACGCAGGCTGGGACAAAATCGTATTGACATTTTTTCTAAAGACTGTTAGTGACTATAGAAGATAATTTGAAACTAAAGATGGTTAAACCGATCAGAAAGAGTTCAAATAAAAATCCACCGATTTTAAGTCACGAATTTGTTATACAAAATCATGCCGATATTGTATCATGTATTGCAATGGTATTTGTCATAGGGTTGATGGTTCAGGTAAATATCCACGATTAATGTACATTTTTCAACATTATTCTATACTTTCATTGATATTTTACCTGGCATATGTCATTTCTAGGTTATGGTTTTAAAAACATAACGTAACATCTGTTGTATAATATTTTCTGCGTCGGCATTAAAACCTCGAGATTTTCATCTGTTTCAGGCGACGTCTCCCATAGCGTCTTTATTTATTACGTTACAACATAACGTAACCGAACCAACTCCTGGTGAACCGATCTTCTACTTACCTGGTGTCTTTGATCTGTGCGCGGTGTTTTTCTACAGTTTAATCAGTATAGTTATCCATGCTATAATTCAAGAATATGTTCTCGATGTAAGTGACATTTTTTTAATTTATCGTATAAAGCTTACGAAAACTGACATTATGAGCGATATCAATTTTTTTTTTTATTAATAACTAGCTGCCCAGTCCGGCTTCGTCCGGGTGTAAATGTAATATACAGTAGAACCTCAATAAGTTTTGACCTCGATAAGTTAAAAACCTCTGTAAGTAAAAAATTTTTTGAATTCCCTTTCCCAGAAAGCATAAAACCTCCATACTTAAATCACAAAACCTCGGTAACTTAAACAAATATTCTGTTTCATCGCCCTCGATAACTTAAAATAATATTTTGGTGACCTCCATAAGTTAAAGTATTATCACTATTGGACTAAATACATCCTCTTTAAAATCCACAATCCTCGGTAAGTTAAAAATTTTACTCTGACAACCTCTCTAAGTTTAACTCTCGATAAGTAAAAAACTCGAAAACTTAAATTTTTTAATGTTTCTCTTGGATTTTAACTTATCGAGGTTCTACTGTATAGGATATAAAAGATGAGGATCATTATCATAGAATTCTCAACGTGTATTGAATTTGCAGAAAAATCAAATTAGCCAAAAAACAAAATTCTGTTGATCCAATCGTTACCAAACTTCACAGGATCAACTGCTGGGTTAATCTAAAGATTGCCTGAAAATTTCATCAAAACTATAAAAAAAAATTGACAATATTAATCTTAAAATTGAAAATAATTAACATCATTTTGTAACATCGATGCTATACCAATAATATCGCATTCATAGTTGGTAATATTTTTCGCAGAAAATTTCGAAACGATTGCATTTATCAAAATCGAAATTAACCGTTTTCTCGACGAGCGGTCAGCTTACGGCCTACTATCTTTTCGCGAGCGTTTGGGGGATGGACATTCTAATACGCGAAGGCTACATATTTCATCCGACGCTGCTCTGGGCCGATTATCCAGCTCCGTTATCGGCCCAACACAAACTTCTGTTGATCATCCAGTTGGCTTACTCTTTGCACGAATTGCCCGAACTGTATTTGCAACGTGTTCCCCACGCCCAGATTCTTGGTAAAGCGGCTGCTTCGCTTGTGGCTATTGCATTCGTGGCCGTACCGTATTTCTTCAAGTACGTATACAAATATATTTTCTTCATACCCGGTCAAAAGTACGTATTTTCAGTTTCGATTTTAAGGCAGAAAGCCTGACATTTATGCACTGCTGAAATAGGGATGTTGACTGTATTCAAATAAAAATATAATTTTAATGTTAAGTGGTAGTTTCTATGATAGAAATACTGAAAACACAATACATTTCCATATTTTTAAAGAATTTAATTAATATGTACTAAACAAAAAGCTATTAAATTACTCTCAAGTCACGTGACAACGAACACCAATCAGAGTGCGTGACATCACTAATTCATAAACATTATCAGACGCTGTCATAGAGAAGGACGCTGTTCACGCTGTCAAAAGGCTTCATTGTTTATTCATATTTAGAGTGTGTAATTTATTATTATTTATTCATAAGAAACGTCAAATTACATATAACTATAGCATCAATTACGAAAAAACCTTTCATCATCTCATCAGTCTACCAGCGTTTAATATGACTGTGTGACGTCATGGCAGTCACGTGACAAGTATTAGCGTTTTGAAACGGAATTTAGAATACATGTTTTTTAAAGTTTGAGTCGTATTTAAACAAAAATAATAAAGATTTGTGGCAATATTAGGTTCTTACGCACGACTCAAAACACTTTCCTAAAAATAGTCAACATCCCTATTACTAGTACGCCATCTGTAACAGCGGGCCGAAACAGTTTTCTCGTGCACACTGATATAAAAGTACGTACTTTATTTAGGAAACATTCTGTATAGTTAAATATGGACACCCGACAGTATACTAATTATTATTTGTGCAGCAAAAATCGAAGATTTAAATTGTTTATTTATTTAATAGCTCTATTTGCCAAAAAATCTTTTGAAAGTACGGATTTTTTCGTTCTGGATTTTATCTAGAATCTAAGGATATATTCTGGAAGTGTGACACTATTAGATCGTATACTGAATTAATATTTTTACTTTTATAGCTTCAACCGTTTGTTGCTTTGCCTTTTGGTCCTCCATTATTTATCAGAATTGGTTGTCAATGCAGCACAGTTAGTACAAACTGTCGATAAAGAAGAACGTCTTTCGAAAGGTAAGTAATAATCAACTTTTTGTTATGAATACATTTTTTTAAACCTTGCTAATAATAGTATGTTTCCATTTTTAAAAGAAAATTTCCATGCTTTTTGCATTTGTCTAATGTATAATTTGTCTTACTAAGTTCTTGTAGTCTATTTTATAACTTTATTTGTTAAAAAACTGTTGTACTCTTGGGACATCTATCAAATCGTAACAGGTTTTCAATTTTCAGTACCATCGAAAAATTATTTAAAGAGGCGCTGTAAGACATATTTCCATAGTGACATAACATAACGCCAGGACGAACCAAAAATTAAATAAAATTTAAGGTAGTTGTTGTGGTACAATATTGTCAAAAAGTTGTAGATTATACGCGCCACAAAAGTATACTAATTTGTAGCTCAGTGATCCATAATTTGTGCGCAAGACTGTACCGTGGAAACGTAACCCATACAGTATTCATAGGCATGTATACTTTTCTATAAATTGTTGAACTTTAAACCGTTATTTATAAATAATTAGACGGTCAAAAAATGTTTCTTATTTTTTTTAAACTCATAACAAATGCTTTGAAAGACTGTTAGTTTTTGGAAAGTTCCTGACAGTTCTTCTTTTATAAATAAAAAATTGGTTCAGAACTACAGAGGTCGTATACAATCAATGTTAATTATCCAATTTTTAATTGAATTTATCTCAGATAATATACGGTCGATCGACTTCAAATTTTCAGGGTAATTGAATTATCATATCCTTAATAAGTATACAAAAATTAAGATTTTTCTGACGGTGTGCCTTAACCACGACAAACTACCTTAAAGTAAACTTTGAATGGCTGTTTTTCTGTTATTTTTGAGTTTTGATAAAAAAAGTTATTTGCAATATTTGTTCATCTATTTGATTTCTCCACGCTGTTAAAAAAAGAAGTATCAACTTAAAAATCACTCTGTACAATCAATAATGCTGACTATCTGCACCTCTTAGAGTATAAACGGATTTTTTAAATTGCTTTTTGAAGATTAACTTCTTTAGCGACGTATCTATTTGAAAAAAGTAAAAATCTAGGGAAAGTAGAATTGTTTCCGAAAGTTGGTCTCCTAAATTACATGAAACTGACAAAGACAGAAGTTTATAGCGTAGCAACACGCTATAAACTTCTGTCTTTGTCAGTATGTATGAATAATATTATTAATTAGTTTGACATGAAAAAAATTCAACTTGGGAGTAATATTAAAAACTAAAGAAGTTAAATTTCTTTTGTGAGCTTATGAGAGTGAGGTTTATTATAATTTTTTTCTATTTCTTTTCAGTTTCATCGCTGATTTCGAACACGGTTTTGGTATTGGCTCGGCTCGGAAGCATCATGCTTGCCGTCCTCACCTTGTGGTACGGTTTGGCATTGGATGCTAGCGCTAGTTCCGATCTGCCCGGAGACTTCAACACACCGCCCATTCGTCTCGGAACGCTCGTTGCGATTTGCGTGTTGCAGGCGTATCTGATGTTTAATTTCATCACGCAACAATTAGCTAAATCGCGAGAACACAATTCCGATGCAAAAGGCGTTATTGTCAAACAAAATAAACAGAAGAAGGACAAAAGTAAAAAAGGTATTTGCATTACTTCAAAATTTCGATTGGAATTTCTCATAAATACTAGGCTTTAAGTACGAAATAAATATATACCCACAAAACACCAAACCGTATCGAAAAAACTCTCGACGTACGTTTCGCCAACCAAGTTGGCAAGTTGGTTGGCGAAACGTACGTCGAGAGTTTTTTCGATACGGTTTGGTGTTTTGTGGGTATATATTTATTTCGTATTTTCACACCAAAGGTTCCATCACTCTTCTTAGGCTTTAAGTTATAATAGAAAACAGGATCACGGGTAATTTGAATAATGAAAATAAATCAATTTAAACACTCACTGATTGCAACGTTTTGTCTTTTTTGTTAAGACTTTTTCAAGCTCTAAAAAAATTTTTATATGAATGTTAATACTTGTAAATTTTTTTCAGAGCTTGAAAAAGTCTTAATAAAAAAGACGAAACGTTGCAATCAATGAGTGTTCAAATTGATTTATTTTCATTATTCCAAGCTTCGGCTGTCAACTGATTGTAGGCTTATTCGTCAACATTCTGCAAAAATTCTTTCTCTATATGGAAGATAAAGGACAAATCTAGGTCTCTAATGGACTACTTTTATAATTTATGTACGATTTACTAGAAAAAAATTGGCATTAATTGTGCCAAAAAAACACACGTTTTCAATGTCACACTACGACCTTATTCGTACTTATTTCACAAAACTGTTTCATCACAAACCTAAAGTGACTCTTCCTTTTTCGGAAAAGTTTTTTAAATCTTCAAAATATTTCCAAAAATTAGAGTAATCAATTGACAGCGGCACCCTTGCAATAGCATCTTTTATCCTCGTAGTTGGCATCAGCCAAAAATTGAAACGTGCGGATTATTTGAGCGAAACAGAGCTAAAGAAGGTCACACCCACAATATGTCTTTTACCTACCTCGCCCCTTACCGCTGGGTCTCAACACAAACAAAATTCACAGCGTTCCGACAGCCTTAAGTTCGTGAATTATCGGTACAAATGAACGTACGATTTTCTTTTTTAGCTAAGAAGACTACTGCCGACGATTCCGACTTACCGGAAGTCGATCAAAACACCAACAAAAATTTACGATCGCGCGGACAAAAAACAAATAAGGTGAAGTAAACTTGAAAAAAATAAAAATTATTTTTGCATTCACTGTTGCGATTTTTTTTTCACAAATCAAACTTTTTTATCTTTGGAGTTTAAAAAAAGCGAGCGTCTTCCCACGGATTATAGACGCTAATGACCTCAACTATTGAGCGTCTATAATCTACAATATCTCTCTCTCTCTTTCCCACGGATTTTTTCACACGTAACTTTGGTACTGTAGGTTGCTCTCTACAATACATTTTTTTAACGGAATGTTGTGCAGCAATAAAGTCGTTTTTTTAAATTTTTATAACAAATGTTTTTCTGAAAAGAAAATTTACATCGTTGACTGTATCAGCCAAAATTTTGTGTAAAGATGTTAGCTGTCTTTAAATGTGTGAAAGGTTTTAAACACGTATTATATTGGGCGGTATGAATAAGGTTATGTCAACGTATCAATAATATTTTCAAAACGTATATTTTGGTTTTTTGTTGACGTTTGAATTTCTTTTGAAGTTTAGCTTCTTAAGCGATGTATCTGTTTGAAAAAAGTAAAAAATCGAGAGGAAGTAGAACTGGAAGTTTGTTTGTCTCCTAAATTACATGAAACTGACAAAGACAGAAGTTTATAGCGTGTTGCGAAGTATGTGTAAATATTATTAATTAGTTTCACATAAAAACAAATAAACTTGGGAATAATATTGAAAACTAAAGAAGTTAAACTTCATATGTGAGTTTATGAGGGTGAGACTCATTACAATTTATTTTTTACAAACAATGGGAACCTTATAGCTCCGTGGCTTTGTCAGTTTTGATCATATTTTTTTTTAAATTTAACTAGAGCTCAAAATATTTTTAGTTTAATGATCCTTATTTTCTGAGGTACCGAATTTTGAAAATGTTAGCAAATCGGAACGAAGGCAACGTTCATATTTAAGAGCAACTGGTCGCGAGTAACCAGAGCTGTCGAGCGTCTATAATTTATAGTAAATCTATCTTACAAGACAAGCGACCAGTGTAAAGTGATTCTTTGAGTTCGATAAGCAAACGACTTCCGCATCTGTCTATTTGGAAACTATGAGCCTCAGTTTTTTTAACACCTTCCGCAGATAAATAATACGCTTTTTGGGCTTGGTTTACCTAAAAATATATGTTTAACAAATAACGACCCCTTGGTCGTAATACATACAAATGTCGAAACTAATTGGAACCACATTAGACAGTTCAGATTATCAAAAAATAGTAACTCTAAATAACTGACTGGATTTTTTTTAGTGTATTTGCCATATGGCAACATACACTATTGGCGTCGGTCGGATGGCGGGACCTAGGGGTCGGACTAAAATTTCTCGACGTTTCATAACCTCCTAAACACTTTGGCACCATTTTTAAAAATGTTTATATATATATGTATATATATATATATATATATATATATATATATATATATATATATATATATATATATATATATATATATATATATATATATATATATATATATATATATATATATATACACGTATATATATATATACACGTATATATATATATATATTTATGTACGTATATATATATATATTTATTTATATGTGCGGGCAATAACTTTCGAAGGAGTTAATTAATTTTAACGAAATTTGGCATACTTGTTGGAATCCATCACCGCACGAAGCCTATTTAAAATGGGCCCCATCGGGTCATTTTAAGGGTGGTTTTTAGGGGTTGAAAAAAGTTTTTGGGCCCAAAAATACCGAAAAAATTCTCAGAATCGTTTCAAAATTGAAATTTAACCCTTTAGTAGCAATTAAAAAGTGCTCCTAAAATTATAAGCGAATCGGCCCGACAGGACCGGACTTCCAAATTTTATGAAAACACTAGTTTGCGTATACGAATTTACTTGCTGAAGGTCGTATTTAATTTGGTGCAGATGTTGGATTGATAACAATATTTCAACTAATAAAATTATTATTGTAAGGGGTGTATTAAGGGGTTCAATTTTTTTTTATTTTGCCCAAAAACCAACTTAAGTTCGCATAATAAAGCCACACTGCCTGTATTAGCAAATACACTATATTGTCGGCAGGGTTTTGGCACTGCGACCCGGGTTTTTTTTGTATTATGAACATTGACTGTACCTGAAGTAACGCCCAATATTGCATTATTTCGTGATTGGATGAATCCTATTGATTTGGATGATCTACTGTACCTATTGATGCAAATGAATTTTTTGAAACACCGATGAACCGATTTTAATTCATACCATTCAGGTTTTTCATACATAATTTGAATCCATTAACCCAAATTATTTATAGCGTTTTATAAAGTCATATCGAAAGCTGCAATTTGTAAAATTAACTGAATGAAATATATATGATGTAATTTGTGAATGTATTTACTGTCAATTACAGTCAATATATTATATATTTTCTTCTATTTTTATTTTTTTAAGGGAGTGTACATAAACCATGTGGCCCTATTTTAGCCTGTCTGGAACCCCTCCCTCCGTTCATGTAACCTTTCCTATGACCTCCCACCCACTTCGCGGATGAAACATAGTTTTTTATTATCAAGTCCAGAATATAAAATACATGAAAAAAATTATGTAGCTTGGCTCCAACGCCCCCTCCCCTCACATGGTTTATGAACATTCCCTAAGTTGAAACTAGACTTATCTGAGCTTAAAGCCATGTCCAATGTAATATTATTTTTAATATATTCGAGTTGATATCGTCCATTATGTTAATTATTTTTAAATAAATGACAAGTAGATATTACTAAAACATAACAAAGATTCTAAACTATAAAATTGCTTGAAAAAGTAGGAAAACTGCCTACGAAACGTCGCAAAATTTATAAAACTTAGGATTTTTATTTATTTATGTCCAAGTACCCGCTAACCATAAACATATATTATTTTTAATTTTTGCTAGACATTTAAATGGAATAAATGTTTGAACAAAAATATGTCTTCATTTTACTAATAGCTGTCAGTACTTCCTAAGCATTACGTGTAAAATAATGTTTTGTGTTCAAAGCAAAATTGAAAAAATGAGGTTCTTGACCATTTTAAATCTTAAATCATTTCACGTATTTTATTCGAAAGATTTGACAATGCTGTATTCATTAGAACCTTGATAAGTTAAAATCCAAGGGAAACGTTAAAAAATTTAAGTTATCGAATTTTTTACTTATCGAGAGTTGAATTTAGAGAGGTTGTCAGAGTAAAATTTTTTACTTACCGAGGCTTGTGGATTTTATAGAGGATGTATTTAGTTCAATAGAGGTGACATAATTTTTTTATCTATTCATTTAGAATCAATTATTTATTTATTTAAACAAAGAAATCAATAATTTTTTTTTTATTTCATGCAATTTTGATTTTCTACGTCAGTTATGTTTTCTATATTATATATAAAGAAAAAAATTCGTCGTTAACGTCATCTGATAATACTTTAACTTATGGAGGTTACCAAAATATTATTGTAAGTTATTGAAGACTATGTTCAGAATATTTGTTTAAGGTACCGAAGTTTTGATTTAAGTAATGGAGGTTTTATGCTTTCAGGGGAAGGGAATTCAAAAAATGTTTAACTTACAGAGGTTTTTAACTTATTGAAGTTCTACTGTATATGAAATATTAAAAAAGCAAACGTGTAAACATTTATCAGCACCATTTTTAAATGTTGTGTCGGAAATTTTAAATATTTTTAGTCCTCAGATAACCTGGAAATTTAAATTGATAAGAATGTGAAATTTGTTTTGTTAGTTTTCAAACGCGACAGGAAAGAATACTAAACTGTTTTCGTCATTTCTCAAAGATAAATGGTCGTAATATATTATATCTCAATTTCTTTTTAACGCGTTAACTGCCACGAAATTTTTCAGGATTCCGGTCTAAAGAGCCAATTTAATTTAATCATGTTATATATTTAAAAACTTTAATAATTAATTAAAATGCTTAAGAATTCTTTTTATATTGAAGTGTTTTTCTGTTCATTTAAACCAAACCTGATTTTTTATTCTCTTTCCTGAGGTCATCAATTCGTAATTACAGTGTTATGCTACGAGTTTTCTAAATATGGCAAGTAATGAAGGGACGAGATAACTTGTAGTAGGCGCCCTCGGCAAAGTAAACAACCTACACGATATCTCGTAGTTGGCAGTCAACGTGTTAAATTTTATAAAATTAGTATTCAAAAAAGCGAAAAAATTTCAGTTTTTTAAACTGAAAGAAGTGTTTTAAAATAACAAGAACATTTCCATTTTTTAATAAGGTTTATTTTTCTTAAATAATAAACTCCACTTAAAAAAACAATTTACACCATTCTTCTAAGGAGCTCATTAATTTTATCTTCTCTATTTCCGAAATCACCACCCTCTACATAGTGGTTGGTCTTTTTACGCCAGCCTCCTGTTGGGGTATTTAGCTGTAACAAAAAAAATCAACATTCAGTATTCTAGACAATAGATTCATTTGGTCAGATATTCGATTCTCCTAGGTGTCGAAATTTAAAAAGGTAAGTCGACATATTAACAAAAGAAAAAAATACCTTAAACGGCCACAAGAAATTCGATGCGTATTTGAATTTCCTTCCGACGGTGAAAATTTCATGGATCAAGTCTTCGACGCAAATGATTCCAGAGCGACCCAATTTCTTTTCAATGATGGAATTCGACGTGATCGGAATACGTTGTGTATTGATTTTGGCGAAACCGCGTTTGTAAATCAATTCGCGAACTGATTTCAAATTCGGGTATCCCCACGTAACGTACGGTTCACAAATACGGAGCATGTTAATCGTAGCTTTGTTCAGTTTTATGAAAACTCCATTGTTGATCTGTTTCAAACGGAATAATTGCAAAACTTTGCGGACTTTCGGCGACACTTGATTGATACTGAAAATAACAAATTAAAATAAATCAAACAAGTCCAGAACACTCAAGTTAGATATCAATAAAAACAGAACTTCTGTCCGTAATTTCATTCCATGCCAGTTTCCGCAAGACCCAGATGGGACAATGCGTTTCTAGGACTTTTGTGTTTGCTTAGCAAAAATTGGTATAACTGGTGACCAAACTTATATCCAAGAGGATTAGTCTTTTTGAGTAAATTAAGAAGTGTGGTGTTACGCTACAACTTGTAAAAGCGAAAAACAAAACGCAACTACAATATGGCGACACGAGCAATAATCTCCAACATCATGGAAGGTGTGAAAGAACTAAAAATCAATTCACACCATGGAAATGTTGGTAAACATCTGAAACGCAGTGCTGATTTTGTTATTGAAGTAAATCGATAAATTTTATCGAAATTGAAACTAAAAATGCTCAACTGCTCAGACTGTTAGCGCCTAGAGTTAATTGATACGAAATTGAATATGATTGGACTTACCCACGAATACGAATGACAAATGCCAATTTAGCTTCACCGGGAATATAATAATTGCCACGGTTTCTGGCCTGGCGTGCTAATCTAATTTCATCACGTTCTTTACGACGGTACTCCTTCACGTAGGCCTCTGCGCGTTTGAAGATTTCCTTGCGCTTTTTATATTGCGCTGTTCGTCTTTTGATTGAAAGCTTAACACGATTTGCTTTCTGGGCATCGCGTGCTTTGCGTCTTTTCAAGACAGATTCAGGGACAGCTGGCAATTTTTTTGAGCCTTCTTTCTTTTGCGGTTTGTCACCGGCCTTCTTTGCCTTAGTCTCTTTAACTTCGGTTTTTTTAGGCTCTGGCTTTTTAGCCTCTGGTTTCGTTTCGACGGGTTTCTTGGCTCTAATAACATGTAACAAGAAAAACAATTAGCGCATGAAAAGCCGTCACATCAGTTGAAAAAATAAACACGTTTCTCTACATAACCTCTCTACAAATAAAAAAATTAAATATCAAAAGGGAATCACTTTTTCGGTATAATTAAGTTCATTTTTTGATAAAATAATTAAAAACGTATATTTTCACAATCGATGGTAAGTGATTAAATTAGTTTAAATATCAAAAACTTACACGTCCGCCATGATCACGATTTACACTTTACGAAGAACACAACTGAAGAACGTAAGTATCTCAAATAAAAATGAAAGAACATTGCAAACATAAAATCCCCTAAATAGTACATTTCAAAGGAGTATAGTCAAAGTATTTTACGCTACTGACATCAGACAGAATTTCTTTAAAACTATTAGTTCAAAGTTTTTTGCGCTTTAGTCGTTTCGTTACCCAGGTTTGTACCCATAATTACTTTCTTCATTGAGTACATTGAGTATTTGATCTATGATATAATCACAAAAGTATCAGGAGAGCAGCTTTCAGATAGGTATAGAAATAACTTTATAATAATTTTGTACATAAACAATTTTTTTGGATTTTTGCAGACACTACACATTACACAACTATATAAAAAGTAAATATAAAAGTAGTCTATGTACTTTTCATTAATTTTTTATTACCGTGATGCAAATGTCATAAGCGTCTATATGTAGAATTTATTGAAAAATGAAATTTTAAAACCCAAAAGAAAATGTAATTACAGACAGTGACAGTTAGTACAAACAATAAATTATTTAAAAAAACAAGAAGCCATTTTGCACAAATTAAAAAGAAGACATCAAATACGTATCAGATCATTTTCAAATTCGAGCTTATACAAAAACTTCCCTTTTTTGAGGTTCGTAAAAAACAACCAGGTCGATAAAAAAATTATATGGTACTAATCCGTAAACATTCTGAACAAAATGGCGTCGAAATTTTTCAAACCGATTAACCACTCGAAAAGTTATGGCTGAATAAACATAAAAAATATAAACAGTACGATAACTATCGTTCGCTATATTTATAAAGAAACACATTTTTTAAATATAGCTTTTTATAGCTTCTAAACAATTATAGCAAACGATGGCTATTATATTGTTTATTAATTGTCTTACGAACAGCGTCGGTCCTGGGGTAGAGCGAGAGGAACGGTCCCTCTAGGCGCCAGGTGGCAAGGGGCGCCAAAAAGCCAAATGCGAAAACTTTCTTAATGTTAAAGAAGCAGAAGTGTGATACTTAATTTAATTTAAATTCAACAGGTGTTGATGTTTGCAATAAAAATTAATTTTTGAAAATTTGGGACTTATTATTTATTTAACATAAAACCGAAGTACAATTTACGTGAAGTGAAAGCGTCGATCAAAGGGCGATGAAAGACAATCTCGCCCTACCCTGATCAAGGGCTAGGGCCAGCGCTGCTTACAAACTATACCGTAGTGGAGAATTTACTAATATTAAAAATACATGCATGTCGAATTTAATAACCTCTTTTTTTAAAGTGGATTAATAAGATCCTACACAGTAGTAAAATTATTACCTTAAGGCGCCATTTATTGACGACCTCTGCTGTAGTATATCGTATCCTCTTATGTCCAGGGACGTATTTACCATATTATGGCAAAAAGAGCAGATTCGCGGAACAGCAAACCAGAAGGCGACACAACCGGTTGACCGCAGGCGCGATGATGACATGCCATTTTAATGTCGTCAAAATCGTCTTCATGTCGCCTTTGATACACAATCTGCCAATATTATCACTCACACAATCACATTTTTATATTAAATACGATTAAATTAATTAAAAAACAGTTTTGAAGAAAATATTGATAAGTCCTGTCACAACATAGAATTCCCACTACATATATATATTCCGTCACTTCGTGCCTCTTATAATCAACAAAGATCACGTAATAAGCAATTGCATAACATAATAAAAACATAGACTAAACATTTGCATTGCAACACAAAGTATTTTTTAAAATATTTTTCTTTTTGTTGGATTTAATTAACATTAACAACGCAGAGAAAATGAAACTGAAAGGTTGGCAAATCGTCTTTGTCCGGGGCGCAAATTTTACAAATACACCCCTGCTTATATTCATTCGATCAGATAGCCTATTTGTGCTATTAGTTATTTTTTGGACAATCTCTCGGATCCTTTTCAAATTCAGTATGCTTATAAATAGAGCTATTCATATCTTGAAAAGGCCACCGATCACAAACTATGGGTTATTTACGAATTAAATATTACTGTTTCGGAGATAGAGCCGTTCAAAAAATGTTCGTAAAAAATCTTTAAAAGGCCACCGATCGCAAACTAGGGCAAAACGACTTTTTTATTTTTGACGAAAATCGAGATTTTTCGCAGCCTTGGCTTTTTTTGGACAAAATTGGGAAGTCTCTCGGATCCTTTTCAAATTCAGTATACTTATAGAAAATGGCACGCTGAATTTAACGCGTCCATCCGTTGCGCTGTATCACTCACCGTTTCAAAGTTAGACCCCTTCGCACATTTTTTCTGGAATCTCTGGAACATCTGTCGGATACTTTTTAATATTTATGTACTGACAGAAAACGACATTCTAAATTCAATGAGCGCACCCAGAGATCTGTATCTATTACCGTTTCGGAGACATGTTTAAAAGGCCTGATCGCAAACTTCAGCTTTTTTTCGAATTTAAAATGTCATTTTCTACTAATCTTAAGCTATCAGTCATTGTAAACCAAAAAACAAGTTTTAGAATTTTGATGAAAATCCGCTTTTTTTCCCATAGGTAAGCCTTACGTTATGTTTTAAACTAAATTGGAAAATCTTAATTTTTTTAAATTCTGTGTTTTTATAGAAATCAATATGTTAATTTCAACGAGCTGCTGTATTCCTGACCGTTTGGGAAATCCAGTCCTGCACAGTTTTTCTGAGAAATCTGGAATACATATCGCATACTTCTCAAATTTTATATACTGACAGAAAACTAATTTTAATGAAGTCAATAGGTCACTCATTACTTGAATAACACAAGAGTTCAGATTTAAATAGTTTTTTATTTTTGGTTTTCATATTATACAATAAAATCAGTACAATATCATATTTATTACATAATTATATGTAAAGTTCATTCAGTCAAAAAATACACTTAACAAAAATAGGCGACAACAGTATTGCACATTCAAAACTCTAATCGACTAATAAAAATAACAGTAATAGTATAAAAAAACAAACACATTTTTGTTTTGTTTTGTTTATAAATTGTATTTTTTTGATAAATGAACTTTAGTAATATTCTCTAATCGCAATGAAATAAACACTGTCGTTAGGAAGTTACAAAGCTTGATTATAAGATATTGATTCCCTAAATGATACATTTCAGAGGTACTCAAACTTTGCAGTCATCAATATTTTTGCACATTGACAATTACAAAATAGGTACCTTATTTTTTTATTTATATAAAAATGTTATCTATCTCTTAAATCAGGTCATGTTTTATCAAAAAACACTAACAAAATATATTAAAAACAATTCAATAAATAAATCAGCCCTTCCAACCTTCAAATTAAAACATTTTGGTATACGCGATTTTATAAATATTTTTTTGCAACGACCCCCCTACAAAACAGTTGCTGTTCATGGCCATACACTGCCAGTGCGTTAGGTAAAACAAAAGTAATTCGATTTTACCTATCCAATAGCAATATATTTGACAGTTGCCTCCATAAAAGGGACAGAGAAGCAAAAAGTAGACGCCGAACAGCAAGGTTACTAAAATACTAGAAGGTTGGTCGTAAGAAGCTATAATTGGTTACGATTGCTTACGTCACTGGATGTTGGATGATCATGGCTTTTTCACGTTAGACTTTTCCCAACTGTTTGGAGGAAGCCTCCTGTGACGTCACAAGCCTACTATCCCCACCCTCTCTCGCGTCTCCTTTAGACACACCTTCAACAAAGCTAACGCCCAACCTTAGTTTCTAGTAGCCTTGGCTGAACTGAACTGTCAAAAAAAATACAATATTACGATGTGAAAATCAGCTATTTTATAGGAGGTACGTACAAAAAATGTAGTATGTATCTCAACTGCAATGCTTTTATGACTAATCGCTCATTTTAACAATCTCTTGCATAAAATATTGCATTACAATCTAGATACATAAACTGCTTTATTTCCTTAGTAAAATAAAAATTAAATACAGTAGAATCCGTTTATTGACCAACCGCCTATTATGACGTAATTACACAACGAGGTTTGGTTTTCATATAAAATTCTTTGTAACAAAGTCGGATATAATGACTTCGCTTACAGTGACATGTCGCTTATTATGACCCATTTTTAATAAATTTTGTCCGTCTATAGTGACCGACATGATTCTTTACACCTTCGGCAATGTTCGTTGATTCCCGACGACGTTCGGCACGTGGCTTGTTTTTGTTTTGAATCTCAGTGAGTAATTGATAGTTGAACGTCACGCATTGTTTTTAGTGATATCCTATGTAAAAAATGTCATCTCAACGTCGTAAAGCATTTACGATTGAGGAGAAAGGTGAATAATATGCAGATTAGAAAATGGAGAATCAAGCTCATCTCTCGCAGAGGAATTGGGCGTGGGTCATTCGACAATCTCAATGATTTTCAAAAACAAGAACCGGATTAAGCGATTGTTCAATTCAAATGTTTTGAAACCGAAGAGGCTTCGAAAATCGCGCAAGAAAATGTTGATCAAGCGTTAATTCAGTAGTTTAAAATCACGCGAAACAAAGGAATACCCGTCAGCGGCCCTATGCTACCTAAAAAAAAGAAAGTTTTTTTTTTTCACAAAAATGCTTTGTATGACGTCCGCTTAGTATGACGTGTTTGTCAATTCCCTTCGATGTCATTATAAACGGATTCCACTGTAAGTTTGCATATTAACAAATCCATACCTTAAATATTATATCACTTCATCACACAAATAATTACTGATGTATAATTAATAAACACATATGGCAATCAAAATAAAAATAGTGTATAACTTTTCAGAGGATGTCTCGATATCAGATAATAAAATTATTCAAAAACGTCGTTTAAAATCCAAAAATACCCCTAAAAACCGAGTTTTCGTCAAAATAGCAGAAACATACAGAAACTATTTTAATTTGTAGCCCGCTAAACTTAGAACAATTTTAATACCAGGTAGGTACAACTTTTCTCGACTGTTTAGTATGGACATAGCAATTTTCAGTTGGATTTGGAGACGCGAAGACTCGATTTTTCTTTTCCAAACCGCAGAATATTACCTTTTAACCAATTACAACCCAAATTCAATTATGAATATTTCCTTACACTAGGTCAAGGATTCCCAAACTTTTTCGGTTTCCGGTAAACCTTACGTTACTAATAATTTTTCTTCGTTTCTAATTCAGAAACTCATTAATATATCCTATACCTCCAATTTTATTTAATGAATAATCAAAACTTTTCACGACGCCCCAATAAATGAAGGCATCGCGGCGCCGTGGGGAGCCGCGGCGCACGCTTTGGGAATCATTGCACTAGGTAATTATTGATACGAAATTCGGTGTTCGATTCGAGTATCCGATTAAAAAAATTGCTGCCTCTCGTCATCTTTCTTATTGAGCATTAACTAAAAAGTTATAATTGCAATATAACTTGTAACATAGGTATATTTTTTAAATCAGCAAAATATTTTATTACTCGGCGTCCTCCATTTGTACAAATTGAATATTAATGAAAACAATTTTGATAATTCAGCATTTCGAAATCCATTGTCGATACGCTATTTTCAAAGCGTTCTAAAATAATTTTGCTAATTCTTTTTCTTTCAGTTGAAACAATTTCAATTTAAATAAGTGCTAAATAAAAACACAAACTTTTTCTTGCTTTATGTTTGGTCTGTAGCAATGACGTATCCACGTTGTTGTAATAAATAAAGTCTTTTTTCGACGGCTTCTTTGTCTAAAAATGCGTATCATTTTATTAATCATTTATACCACAACAACAATAATAAAAGGAAATTATAGATCATAGCTGAGGTCATCAGCATCTATCATACTCATTCGACATGAAAGATCAAAGGGTCCCGTTTCCCTAAATTAGCTGTTCTTCCTATAAAATTACAGTCAAACCTGGGTGAATGCACGCCGAAATGTGAAAAACGTGTCCCAAAAAATTAGAGTTTGAAAAAACTAAAACGACACGCTTTTATGAACTAATGCAAAATAATTCGACAACGAAATTAGCTTTACTATAAAAAGCGTGGAGTGCTTAATATCGGTAATAAATTTTTCATTTACTAGCTAATAGGGATGTTGACTGTATTCAAATAAAAACATAATTTTAACGTTAATTGGTAGTTTCTATGGTAGAAATACTGAATAACACACTATTTTTCCTTATTTTATCGGAATTTAATTATTATTTAATAAATAAAACCTAATTAAATCACTCTCAAGTCACGTAACGAAAACCAATCAGAGCGCATGACGTCAGAGAGTCGTGAACAGCATCAGACGGTGTAAAAAGGCTTCATTGTTTGGTTAATATTTAGTGTGTAATTTATCGTTATTTGTTTATGGGAAACGTCAAATTACATGTAACTAAAGCAACAACTACGAAACAGCCTTTCAGTTTACCAGCGTTTATGAACACAGCCTCCTACTTTGAAGCTGTCTGACGTCACGGCAGCCACATGAGAAGTATTGGCGTTTTAGATCGAAATTTGAAACGGAATTTAAAATACATGACTTTTTGACGGCACAATGTTTAGAATAATTAATTTACATTCCGACACACAAATGAATTGATCTTTCTCCCTCGGTTAATTAATAAGCGGAACTGAAATAAATGTCGAACGAATATTCTGCTCGTATAAGAAGAAAAACTTACACTTAGATAAAATGTTTCGATCGTGCTGATGACTAATCTGGTGAGCCAAACTATGAAGCAGGATCTGCGCCGTTTGATATTGTTTAAAGCAGTCTTCCGGACTACCAAATAATTCATCCAAAGCCGCATGCTGACACTGGAAATTTTAAAAGTTATCCGATTATTCCATAAACATCTTTTTAAGGTAGTTGTCGTGGTTGAGACACCCTGTATAGTCTCTATGTCTCACAAGCTCAAAGGAAATGAGGTAGCTTACCATTTGAATAGCATGATTGTACAATATTTTGTCGGCAGTTATTTTCGCTTGTTCTGCCCGTTGTAGTAAATTGTTTCCGTTGATTTTTCGACAATCGGTAAGAGTGGATCTGAATTTTTTGTTCAACGTAGACACAACTGAAACAATTAAAAATTTCAATTGAACATTTTCGATACAAGCGATTCAGTGCCATCTTCCCATTTGAAGATGAACTGATAACTTAATATTGTACACTGCAGCACCGCGATGTAGCCAATTGGGGCATAATAGTTCAGTCCACTGAGAATTTAAGATCTTTGAGGAAGCCATTGTGTTGTGCGAAATCAATTGGTGTAAAAATCAAGTGCTTAATTGTAAATAGGATGAAATGTCGCTATAAAATATTTGGTTTACAGTACAATCTCGGTAACATGAACACACAAAAATCCTGAAGAGTTCATACTAGCGGTATGTTTATATTATCGAGGTTCGCAAGAAACATGTACATTAGGGTGGTCCTTAACAGGGGTATTGCCAAATTTCTATGCTCTCAGGGGGTCAAACGTTTCCAAATTGATAAAAAAAATTCTCTAAAAATTTGAGCTCTTAATATTAACTCTAAGATAGTCCTCATTCCAACCAAAGTTTCTTATGGAAAATAACATGTGGAAAACTCCTTTTGTTCTTCCAAATTTTAAAACTTGGGGACAAATGAATCTACAAAAAATGAGACATACATATTTTTGTAGAGAATTTAACGCTTCACAAAAAAGGTATCTTGTGATTTTTCGCTAAGTTTACTGGTTCAAAAGTTTTCCGAGGATAAACATTAAAGTTTTTTTTGTCGAGTGTTAAATTCTCTACAAAAATTATGTTCATATTACTGAGTCGTTCATAAGAGTGCATTTCATATTATCGCGATTGTACTGTATTTTTCATTAAAAGACCAAATAATCGACATTACAAGAAAGTATTTTTAGACTCCAAATATTTAGTGTGCTTAGCCAATCCGTATATATGTATCACTTTATACAAATTTAAGATTAATTAAGTGTAGATTACAGAGCAGTGGTTCCCAGCCTCTAGAAGTTTGCGGACCACTCAGCTTAAAATTAAATCAGTACGGAACCCCCAACGCTATACCCCTTACCAGTTATAATCAAATTCAAAGGCGTTTAAGTAGTAAAACAGTTTTTTAAGACACATTTTTATTATTCATCAGCATGGATATATTCACCCTATCTCATAAAACAAATACCGTTTTTAAAATTTTCATTTAATGGCAAATTTTTTTTATCTACTGCCAGGCCCCCTTCCGCGGACCAGTTTCGAGGTTCTCATGGACCAATGGTTGGGAACCACGAGGCTCAAAAACTAAAGTCATAAGCGTCTTGTTACATCAAACTAAATAAAAGGACATCACAGAACATCCATGAACACCGGTAGGATCTGAACTTTACTAGGTTTTCCTGGAAGAGACCACGTTGCAAGAAGAACTGTAGCCAACCCACCTTTTCTAACAGTCGTCGATGGTCGCAACTGGCCCGATTTCAATTGTTCGTTGGCGAGATGTAACCCGGAACCGAGTAGCTGTAGGGCGCGAACCAACAAAACCATTTGCTCAAAACGTTTGATCGTATGAGCGTCGAGACCGACAATTTCTGTTCCGGACGTCTTGTTGTCTACTGCGACGCAATCGTTGCCGGTTCCAAGCGATAGCGGAGATCCACGTTGGGCTGCTATTTTTAAAACGCAATCCGACAACGTCAAGACGAAGTTCAGCTTGGCGAGGGTTTCGTTATGCTCACGCTGAAACAAAAAAGTAGGGAAATTGTTCGATTTGAAATTATACAATTTTTAAATTGGAAAAAGTTATAGATTCGTAGGGTATTTAAAAATTAGTATCGTCAGCTATTAAACAACCTAGAATCAGGCCCATCTTTTTTCCATTGGGCACTCTGGGCAAGTACCCAGGGCCCCGCAATCGATGGGGTTCCCCAGGTCCTGCCAAACCAACATAGATTTATGAACATGTATGAATGCTAAAAGTTATTTTTCCGGATTGTATTATAATTACGTATTCATTCTAACGAAATAAAAATAACAGTTGATTTTTGAAATTTGTTTATAAACTTTTTTTGCCTGTTTTAATAAAATAGTCCTCTGTAATAGTAATAGGGGCCCCATTATCCTAAAGTGCCCAGGACTTTCAATAAGTTAAAGACGGCCCTGCCTCGAATCATGCTAGCAAACGTGGTAAATATTCAAAACTACATTTTTCATGTCAGATTTTCCTATTTGAGTTATGGAACAATGTAACAAAGGGGATTTTTTTCTCTAGTCAGTCAGCTGCTACTCCACTGACATTGTGTCTGTAATGTAATTAAAACTTAAAATATATAATCGGAAACATATACACTAAGACCTCGCTTAACGCGGGAGATACGTTCCAGTAAATTCTTGCGCTATATGAAACAGTGCTAAACGAGGTCATCTTAATATGTAGATAAAACTAAAGTTAAACTTGTTATATGAGCTTTTAGAAACCGCGTAATACTGAAACAGCGTTAAACGAGGTCTTACTGTACGTATGATAATGTGGTAATTTTTTTTTAATGGCCATCAACTGGCATAGCAAAATATTTCAATATAATCAAAATACATAACAAAAATTAGGCATAATTTTTGTGAGGAATTTCAAAATTATTTTTTATTACCTCCAACAATGTTTCTTCTGGCAATTCAGGAGGTTCGAAATTTAGTGGATCGTGCTCGAAATCTGCCTCCATTTCGTACATATTGTGGAAGCTGCCGGCTTCGGATATGTCGGGCAACGTCATCGCACGCGTACCGAACGGAAATAGATTAGCGTGTCGAACGTTGTTGTTTTCGGTGGAGAGTAGGGCTGCGTTACTCGTAGGACTGCCCATGTGCATAACAGTCGTCATCTGACCGGAAAGGATGGGGGAACTGGTACCTGTCCGACAACAAAGTACATAAGTTCAACAATAGCGATGTTGAGTGTATTCAAATAAAAACATAATTTTAACGTTTAAAGTGGTAATTTCTATGATAGAAATACTAAAAAACACAATACTTTTCCTTATTTTTAAGAAATTTAATTAATACCGACCGATGGACCGTGGAGGTATTCCGATATGGAAAGGTGGGTCGCCAGCTGAAAAAGGTTGGGAACCACTGGTCTAGCTAACCGCAACGACTAGCGTAATCTTGTCAGAAACAAAAAAAAAATCTAAATTTAAAAAATATGCTATGGCACAACTACCTGAACGACGAAGTGGTGAACTAGTCGGGGTGAGTTTTCCGGCAGCTCCCGGAGACACTTGCCACAGACTTGGAGGAGGAGGCGTTTCTGAAAAGCTACCGGACGATGAACGGCGTCTACCTCCGTAACTATTTGGCGGTGTGCCTAACGTGAACTGAACCTATCAAACAAAAAACAATCACTTGTATTTCAAATGCACCGTTCGGAATATTTTTTAAATGATACACACATAGCTTTGTATATTTTTGGTATCACGTATAAAGGATTTAAGTCGAAAAGCCTAGTTTTTAAGCTGTTAATACTAAGAGAATACAGTAAGACCTCGCTTAACGCTGCTCCGCTTAACACTGTTTTAGTATTACGCGGTTTCTAAAAAAAAAGAGTAGCCACTATAACGTAAATTGTGGATCAGTTTATACAAAACGATTCAAATGTTGATAGAAGTTCAAAGGCAAGACGAAGTGTCATTGATGAAATATCTTGCTATTGACAACAGCTTGCTGAACAGAACAGGAAAAGGCAAACAACATTAGATGACTTCTTCACAAAAAACAAAATATGTCACATGAGGAACCTTTTTCATCACAAACACAGCTTCTTACTTGAACTTTTATTTGATTTTCATAAATGTTTTATGAGAAAAAAAGATATTAGCAATAAATAAATCTATAATTAATGTGATAAAAAGTATTTAACAATAAATGTTACAAAATTAAACAAAAAAAAAATTATTATCTATTTATTAAGATGACTTCGTTTAGCGCTGTTTCGTATAGCGCAGGAACTTATTGGAACGTACCTCCTGGGTTCAGCTGGATTTCACTGTATAATTTTTAGTACAGTAATAAATTAATACAAGTTTTGACTAAGTCCTTTATGTAATGTTAATCGTCCTTTAATTTCGTTTAGTTTTATAATTTCAAATAATTATGTAATCCTATTCTTGAGAAATTCCTTTTAGTTAAAATAAAATAATTATTATCAAACGACCACGCCCATTGCTATTAAATAAGTTGAAGTTTTAAAAACGTAAAAACGTGAAAAAATAGTAATGGTGCGAATGGCGTCTGTTAAAGTCGAGAAACGGACGTTAAACGCATTATTATTATTATCATCAAACGACCAGCATTAAATTATTGAAGTTTAACTTTTTTTAGCGACGTATCTTTTTGAAACAAGTAAGAAATCGAGGGGAAGTAGAACTGGCAAATAAAGGGGAAGTTAGTTTGTATCCTAAATTACATGAAACTAACAAGGACAGCAGTTTACAGTGTGTTGCTAAGTATGTGTAAAATGTAAATATTATTAATTAGTTTCACATTAAAAAAAAGTTGGGAATAATATTGAAAACTAAGAAGTTAAACTTCTGATGTGAGCTTATGAGGGTGAGGCTCATTATAATTTTTTTATTCATCTCAAACTATACCTGATTTATAAAATGAATATTCACACAAGATATAATTAAAAAACCCGGGTCGCAGTGCCAAAACCCTGCCGACAATATAGTGTATTTGCTAATAAAGGCAGTGTGGCTTTATTATGCGAACTTAACTTGGTTTTTGGGCAAAATAAAAAATTTGACTCCTTAATACACCCCTTAAAATAACATCTTTTTTCTTAATTGCAATATTATTATCAATCGAGCTTCTATACCAAGTTATATACACCTTTCAGTAAATAATTCACTATCTGCAAACTAGTGTTTTCATAAAATTTTTAAATCCGGTCCTGTAAGGTAGATTTTATTAAAATTTTAAGGACACATTTTAATTACTGCCAGAGGGTTAAATTTCAATTTTGAAACGATTCGAAGAATTTTTTCGGTATTTTAGGGCCCAAAAACATTTTTCAACCCCTAAAAACTACCCTTAAAATGGCCCGATTAGGCCCATTTTAAATAGGCTTCTTGCGGCGATGGATTTCAATACGTGGGCCAAATTTAGTTGAAATCAATTACCTCTTTCGAAAGTTATTGCCCGCACACATATATAATATATACGTATATATATATATATATATAAATATATATATACATATATATATAAACATTTTTAAAAATGGTGCCAAAGTGTTTAGGAGGTTATGAAACGTCGAGAAATTTTGGTCCGACCCCTAGGTCCCGCCATCCGACCGACGCCAATAGTGTATGTTGCCATATGGCAAATACACTAAAAACACGGTAATTTATTATCAAAAATAATGAATTAGATATAAAAATCGACAACATGTTTCGGCCTTAGGCCATCATCAGGTCTTAGATTTGTACAAAAAGACAATTACATCTTTTTACAGAACTGTTGTTGATGTATGATAGTGAATTAGTTCTAAATTTCTCAAAACTATTTTTTATAAACATAGGAATTAAATTCTTCTTTTTGCATTGAGTTAAGAATCAAATGTCCAATCGAGTAATGTCCTGATAATGTGTAATACGTGATTTAATTACCAAATTGGCTAACACCACACTTTATATCCGACACCAAAAATATATTTATGTGTATCAGCTTGGGTAAGAACCGTATCACGACCCGACTGCAGTCGGACAAACAGTATTCTATATTTTTAAGTAAATAAACTTACAGATGGCGGTGACAGGGAGCTGATATCTGGCTGCGAACTTCTTTCGGCTCGTCTCATACTGATTGGTTGCGAGCGAGGTACAGGACTGCTATTGTTTTCGTGAATACCGTGCATTCGGTTCGTATCGGCGGGTGCCGACTGCGGCGGCATCGCTTCGTTCGGATTCTCCCGACTACGCATCCGCATATAGGCGGCACGCATTCTCGGCACAGGAATCGGTTCGGTCATAGGCAAGGAGCCAGGCCGTACTGCCGCTGAAGGCGTCGGGCTATTGGGATTCGCACTCGGTCCACATGTAGTCGGAGCGCTCATTTGCCGCATTAACAGCGGTGTCGCCGCTTTACTAAACCTGCTTTTATATATTTATTCATTTGTCAACTTGCATTATTCTTTTGTTTGCTACATATTTGTTGAATCAACGAACGTAATCAAGGATAGAAAGGAGACTGAGCTTGGTGCACGCCGAAATGTGAAAAACGTGTCCCAAAAAATTAGAGTTTGAAAAAACTAAAACGACACGCTTTTAAAGTTCAACAATTTATAGAAAAGTATACATGCATATGAATACTGTATGGGTTACGTTTTCACGGGTACAGTCCTGTGTACAAATTATGGATCACTTAGCTACAAGCTAGTATACTTTTGTGGCGCGTATAATCTATAACTTTTTGACAATATTGTACCACGACAACTACCTTGAATTCAGTTTATATCTATTTTGCAAAAAATAAATATCCAAATCGCGTCGTTACTAGCTTTACTTAAGGTCTTATAGCTTCAGCGCCTCTACTGTCGGAATCAGAACCCTTATTTTCATCACTTTTTAGAAACCGGTAAATGCATGAAGATTAGTTTCCCTTCTATCCTCCATGGGTGTCGTTTTCGAAAAAAAAACGAATAAAACACAAAAAAACTTACGGTTTTTCGGTATTTTGCGCACTGGAAGACGAATGGTCGACTGGTAAGTTTGCTGGCACTAAAACGAAATCATCTGTCATTTCAGGACTCGAGCTTGCCGTTCCAGTAGCTGAATTCGGAGTATCTATCGTGCCACCAAAGGCGTTAGTAAAATGCAAATTTGTAAAATGAAGTATTAGCAATAATTACCACACATCAGCTGTTTTGACAATGCACTTCTTTCATTGGTTACACACTCACAAACTACGCTAATGACCTAAATTGTCGAGCGTCTATAATCTACACTCACAAACTAACCTAAGTGTTGTAAACTAGTTTTTGTGTTTCAACAAAAAAAAAAAAGGTTTCACTGATTAAAAACAAGTGAACATGCAAAAGAAAATCACGTTTTTCAAGACGCGGAATCTTAAAATTGCTTTTATGCTGGGAAATATTTCACTGGATATTTGCCAAATGTTTTATAACGAATGTTAAATTTAGATACAAGAATTACATATATTATTGTAAAGCGATTTCGCGAACAAATTTGCAAAAAAAAAACGCTGTTTTATAAAAAGGAGTAGTGATTACGTTTCAAATAATATTGTTTTTAACATGGTATTATAAATAATTTGATAAAAACAAAATGAAATTATCTTTTTGTAAGCGCTAGTTTTATAAATAATTCAGTAAACAATAACAATCACGTTTATATCAAAAGTAGCAAAACAAAACTATGCATTTAAATGTTTTATCGCCGCCTCATGGATATTATTTTTATTAATTACAAAAATTATGCTGCAAAATTTCAATTTCTTAGATATAGCGTGCTAATTCGCATACAAACCGACAAGAAAGAGAAGGTAATAAACACGGTATATGTACAGTAAGACCCCGCTTAACGCGGGAGATACGTACAACAGCGCTAAACAGAGTCATATTAATACGTAGATAATAAGTGAAACAGAACCGATAACAAGAAAATTTGTTAGTTTTTATTTGTTTAATTTTGTAACATTTATTGTTAAATACTTTTTCACATTAACTATAGATTTATTAATTGTTCATATCCATTTTTGTTCATAAAACATTTATGAAATTCAAATTAAAGTTCGAGTAAGAAGTTATTTGTGACGAGGAAGTTTCCTCATTTGAAATATTTTGTTTTTTTGTGAAGAAGGCATCTAATGCCATTCGCCTTTTTCTGTTTCGTTCAGCAAGCTGTTGTCGACAGCAAGATATTTGCATCAATGACACTTCGTCCCAAGGGCGTACCGAGCGAGGGGCAGGGGGGGGGGCAGCTGCCCCCCCTGGAAGCAAAAATAAGTCGTTATTAAATTTTGTTGCTGGAATTTTTACAATTCTTGAAATAACTTTACTTCTACAAATTCAAGAAAAATGATACTAGCATAAGACATGTAACTAGAATAATTTTTTTTCCAAGCAAATAATTGTAATAACTTAGTTGATAAAGCACTGCTATAATTATACATAATTTTCTTAATATTTTGGTTTCATTCACCTTTTCCGTAATAAAATGTTACAACCTGAATGACCATGGCTTGCCCCCCCCCCTAGTTTTGATCCAGGGTACGCCCTTGCTTCGTCCTGCCTCTGAGCTTCTATCAACATTTGAATCATTTTGTATAAACTGATCCATAATTTACTTTATAGTGGCTAAACTTTTTTTTAGAAACCGCGTAATACTGAAACAGCGTAAAGCAGAGCAGTGTTAAGCGAGGTCTTACTGTATATTTCTTTCTGGTCCGTTCTGTTGTATGTTGTTGAACAAAGACGGAATGGCTACCGCAATTATCGCTATCTTTTTCTGTCATTTTGCTCACGTAGCACAGACTAGCACTCCATACCTACACCTCATTGGTAAAATGTTATTTTTGACAGTTATTCACATGATAGCGCAATGTTCTTATTTTACGGTAAAGCTTAGTTTATGCGCAAGTACAATTGGTATGTCGAAAAAAGTGCATTGTCTATTGAATAGAGATGACGCCAGATACAGTCCACTAATTTTTGGAATAGAAAGCTAATTTTTATTTGTTAGACGTTATGGTCTCCATTAATTAAAATTTGAGCCTCACTTCAGCCTACATATCATCAAAACTAACCCTGGTTAATTACTTGTCAAAATAAACTAATTAAAACATACAATCTCTATCCAGTTGAATGTCAAAAATATGTTTTAATTAGTTTTAAGGTAGTTGTCGTGGTACAATATTGTCAAAAAGTTATAGATTATACGCGCCACAAAAGTATACTAGCTTGAAGCTAAGCGATCTATAATTTGTACGCAAGACTGTACCCGTGGAAACGCATGTATACTTTTCTATAAATTGTTGAACTTTAAACCGTGATTTATAAATAATTAGACGGTCAAAAATATTTTCTTATTTTTTTTAAACTCATAACAAATGCATTGAAAGACTGTCAGTTTTTGGAAAGTTTCTGACAGTTAGTTCTTTTTTTATAAATAAGAAACTGGTTCAGAACTACAGAGATCGTATACAATCAATGTTAATTATCCAATTTTTAATTGAATTTATCTCGGATTATATACGGTCGATCGACTTCAAATTTTCAGGATCATTGTATTATCATGTCCTTAATAAGTATACAAAAATTAAGAATTTTCTGACGGTGTGCCTTAACCACGACAACTACCTTAAATAAAAACATTTTTTATGAACTATTTGACCAAAAATCGTAGACTAATACGGAAACGACAAAACAACTAATTTATAAAACAGTTAATACATAAATAATTTATGACGCCTGAAGAAGAATAATAAATTCCGAAACGTTGCGATAAATAAAAATTTAGTATTGACTTATTGATCCTAAGTCCTCCGACAACTTTCCATCTATTTAATTCATAGACAGGATCGAAACAAGCTTTGAAATAATAATTACCAAGAATCATGTTGGATAATTTAAATAAAAAAATATCTATCTAATTATCGCTGATCAGATAATTAGAGAAAATTTTAATTATCAGTTGTCATCCCTATTATCAAACAAGCGCATCGATTTTTAGTTACTAAAAAACAAAAACAAATGATTGTTCATGCCTATTACTGACCTGAACGTATTGGTGACATGTTTGTGGGAATTGGAGTCGGTGGACTGTGAGGTATATGTCCTTGGTTCTCCATACCCTTCGATGGTGAACCGACATGAAGGTTTCCCAATGATGGAGGTAAGTCTACAACGATCCAACCTTTTGCTTAAAAAAAAGAAAACCAAAACCTACATGCAAATTGTAAACCAAAAACCAAAAAAGCCATGCATTATACAAAATTAAATGACAATTGATTAGCAGAGAAAGAAAAAAAATTCACATGAAATATAAGTGCGGAATTTGCTCAATGCTTCACTGTAACCGATGTTCAATTTTTTTTTTTTGTTAAAAACAAATGCATGTGAATGATTTGTTGATTTTCAGTAAGCGATAGGCAAAAAAAGTCAACTAAAAAAAAAAGTTTACGTAAACATAAGTTGCAAAATGATAAATAATTATGACTGTGACTAATTAAAGTCTGATTGATCAGCAATTAGAAAATTACTTAGGCGAATTGTTATCGATGCGGGTTATAAAAATAATACCAACTGAAGAAAATAACACTATTACAATAGTCAAGCATTCACAGATTGTTTCTAGAGTGGCAGCATTTGTTAACTTCAGACTGAGTATTAACGGAAGATTAATGTCGTGTTGCAGAAAGGATTGTCAAATAATCTGATTTGACAATGACCTTAGATTGTGGAATACACATATATCTTCATAAGAAAAACTTTGTAGAATTATAATTCGATTCTGTTCGAAAAATATATGATCGTATATTTAACAGTTTTTTGCATAATTTTTACTTCGAAACGATATGTTTCTACGCATTTTAACCTAAATTTAACTTGAAAAACGATCTTTTTTGCGTAGATCAAGCATTTGTTTTTGTGTGATTACAATCTAATGTTGTACATGACACGGAGTTTGAATACGACATTAGACTGCTCTTGAATGTATAGAAAACTGTAATTATATTATCACAATCTAAGATCATTGTCAAATTCAGTTTTTTGGCAATGTTTTGTACAACCCAGCATACGTGTTTTTTAAGAGTAAGAATGAAGAATAATTTAAGAAACATTAAAACTTATTGCGTCATCTAAAGGTACTGGTTGTAAGCCGCAGCCCTGGATCTGGGGTGAGGGGGGCTCAAACCGAGGCACCTGCTCCGGGCGGCTGTTTCAGGGGGCGCCAAAAACATAATATAATATAATAGAAAACAGTATCACGGGTAATTGGAATAATAAAATAAATCAATTTAAACACTCATTGATTGCAACGTTTCGTCTTTCTTTAATTAAGACTTTTTCAAGCTCTACAAAAATTTTTTTTTACAAAAATTGACATTCATATAATAAAAATATTAAACATTATGGATTAAATAATTTACTAAAAAGAAACAATGGTGTGATTAACCTCAATATGATTAAATGATAGTTAAACTATGTTAGAATATGCAATTTAATTGTTTTTTTGTAATGCCAAATTGCATATTCTATCATAGTTTAACTATCATTTAATCATATTAAGGTTAGTCACACCGTTTCTTTTTAGTAAATTATTTAATCCATAATGTTTAATATTTTTATTATATGAATGTTAATTTTTGTAAAAAAAATTTTTTGTAGAGCTTGAAAAAGTCTTAATTAAAGAAAGACGAAACGTTGCAATCAATGAGTGATTAAATTGATTTATTTTCATTATTCCAATTACCCGTGATACTGTTTTCTATTATATATCTGGAATTGAACTTTAAAGATGAATAATATAATATGTTTGAAAATTGATAACAAATTATTTTTTCTAAATATTAAAGGGTTCTTATTCTCTCCTCCCGGTCACAAAAAAAGCAATCCATTATATATTTTTGAGTTTTTTCAAATAATTAATCTCAAACGCTGGAGAGAGGGGGCGCCGCTATCAAGTTTCTGCCCTGGTTCGAAAAAATCATAGATCCAGGGCTGGTAAGCCACCCTTGAAACAGATTTTGAAAATATGAATATTATAATCGTATTTGGTTGTGCCTACGAATTTGAGTAAAATACTAAAAGGTGATTCAATGCAGAAATAATAACAAAAATTATACGAAGCAGTAAAGAATGCTATTTGGATAATTATCACCAAATAAGGTTAAAAAAGACAACAACATATAATAGCAATAATTGTCAATATTTTAAAATATCAACTGAGTAATTTTGTTTTCGAGAAAAAGATTTACTATTTTAATGAATGAGTAGACAGGGAAGCTTTGGTAACTAACACAGAGCCGGACTTTGTTCAATTTTAACTGAAAAATAACTCAACGAATTAAATTCCAAATAATGGCATTGTCTCGTTAAATAGTACATTTTGACAACTGTTGTGACATATAGCTCCAGCAAATCGGTCAATAACGGTATTATGACGTCATCATGGTAAAACATGAACAAATGAATGACGTATGAGCTAGGTGTTTGTTTATCAGATTCTGTCACGTTTTTTAATGCGCGTTTTGAATGCGCTAGTATTATTGTCGATTTCAATTTGGGTTTTCTCACAATATTCTAGGTTAGGTTTCAGCTCTTTGACGTTACCATAAAAAATGCGTTTCATTCGTAACGCCAAACAATTTTGCTGAAACTTAACAAAACATCTTTTCAGTCCAAGTCTGTTCTTTGTATTTTTTGAAGTTATACTTCTTTTGCGCGTTGAGATTAAAATTTTAGTGGCTAATGAAAATTCGACAGTATGAAGTTGGTCACAAGAGTTCCAGATTGAAATGACAGATGGACTAAATCAATGCACTTTCTGCCATCTGGAGACTATATAATAATATACTAGACGACTAAAACCAATAGCCGTAGTGTCACCCAACCAAAAAAAAAAAAGTAAAAGCCAAAATAAAATTCTGAGAGTGTTTTCAAAATTTTGAGGTTAATTTTGTATTATTCTTCAACTTTTTGAAGTTTTTATTTCAATAAATTATTTGCATGTATATTAAAAAAATAGTTTTAAATAATGCCAAAGAAGTATTACTTCAACTTTTTTTAACCTAACTGCTGCAATCTGTTGACGAATTTTGAACTAACCTGTCAATGGACTAGTTGGTTTTGGTGCTTCAGAACGGTGCAAGAACGGATGATTAAAGAACGTCGTAAAGTCGATTCGCTCGGCGGCATTACGTCTAAGTAACCCCGTTAGCAATTCTCGCAACTCGCTACTCGTACCTGCGGGTAACCTTAAACACAAAAAGTACCTTTTCGTATCGCCATTATTTTGTGAATTGTCCAAAGCTCGCGCTATAGCATTTTGAGTCACTTACTTTGGTGATAAGTTTGCGTTCGTTTCGTAGAAAGCTTTCAAAGCTTGCGGTGTCTGCGCCTGAAAGGGGGCTATGCCCGTCAGACATTGGAATACTATGGTACCCAGACTCCATAGATCCGCTTTGGCATCGTATTGTAACGACATGATTACTTCAGGTGCCTGCAAAATTAGCATCGTGAAAATTCATTTCGATGCAGAAATAGGTAATTCTGAACAGCGTTCAACCAAAAAATTCTTTCACCAGTGTACCAGTTCGCTGAAGTACTTAATTATTTCTACCTACTAAAATAGTTACCGTAGAGGCCAGTTACTCTGAACTAGATGGGATCGAACCTTGACCGAATCATCGAAAGTCCAGAATTTGCCTCCAAATGGATATAACACAAGTTTTAGATGAGTAAAACTAATAAAATCGATGCTTTTTCTTTCCCTAAAGCTTAATTTTAGTTTTAATACTAATGTTTATGCAGGGTGTCTCAAGCAACGCTGGCTAACATGGGTAACTTTGTTATCAGTGGAGATAGAAAGTCAGTTAATTGAGCAAAGTAGTACAGAAAATTGTGCTCATTAACGTCCCGTCGAAAAAACAATTGAGTTTTGACACCCTAAGAATTTATTTAGAAAATAGTGAACATTGTCATTTATGAAAAGTGGCCATAACTTTTTTATTTATGAAGATATTTGAATTTTTTTTAACCATTTAATGATTAATTTTTTAAGGTCTTTTCAGTGGTGTAGGTTTAATTTTTTTATTTCCACTACATGAACTTTGATTTTTCTTAAGGACGCCATTATGGTTTTTTAGATATTCGAATTTTGCGTATTTTTCTGAATAACTTGATATGACATATCCTACATCTAAACGAATCAAAGCTACAAAACTGACCAAAATGGCTTTTTGACGTTATCCATACAGATCAGAGTGTGCCGTGTAAAACAAAATTTGTTGACACAAATAAATACCAAGATTAACAATCTGTCTATAGTTTTTCTGATTCATTTTATTTGATTTACTCTTTGAAATGGCAAAATAATTTTCAAATTTAGAAAAATACGATATTTTTTGCGCATACATTCAACGTAACAAAAATACCACGTTGGCTTAAAACCATTACATTAACTTCTCTTGTTTCTATAAGTAATAATTATTTTCTTACACACCATGTACATCGGAGATCCGCATAAAGTAGCCGCCATGACACCGTCTTGCAAAATACGCGCGAAACCAAAATCCGCTGTAACAAGAACTCTATCACAACCCGTTCTAGATAACAAATGAACATTCGATTGACTAAAATATATTTAAAAAAAATAAAAAAAACACGCTTACATCATCGCACCAAAAAATATAACACAATTCTTTTCTATAAAGTTTAAAAGCGTGAGGCACTCGAACTGAATGGAATGTAGGTACAGTGAGTGTCCCACATTTTTAAACGTTATTGAAGAGAAAAAGTCCACTTGCTACTTTTTAGTGCGTTAATATAAACGTGTTTTTCTTCCCATGATATATTATATTCAAATTTTAAACGGCTGGAGACACGTTTTCCCACCATCAACACCGTCACTGTCATCACCTGCCATTTTTATTTCCATTTTCTAACTTGTTATATAAATATTATTACTAACAAAATATCACAATATTGCACTGTCATCAAAACTAGACACGAAAGCAAAGTTTCACGTCAATTGAACATTTAGAAGAGGATGGAAAACGAGTTGCAAATTTTTTTTTACAAACACAAGCGTGTTTAAAAAAAAGTCAGACTTACCGACTTTCAATTTTATTTCAGATGGTGGTATCTGTTTTATATTAACATTGTCTTTGTGAGACAACAGAATATTCTGTGGCTTCAGATCTCTGTGAACGACTCCTTTAGCGTTCATTGCTTGCATGGCGTTCGCTGAAATCAACATACTTAGTGACAATGCGAAAAAAAAACAAAAACATCGAGTTACAATACTCTGAACATTCAGTTCGAATACAATTATAGCTACATATAACCTCAAAAAATGTTGACAGCTAACCAAGGAAAACTTTACGTCACTTCTGTTTCACTTTAGTAGAAATATGGGAGTAGGGAGCCAATAAAGATGTTGAAGCCAAGAAGACTGGAATAAGGAGAGCAAACTGCGTTATTTTGATATAAGAAGCGTTGGGACGAATTTTGGTTGCCGCCCGTGGCGCTGCAAGCACATACATGAGCGGCACACTGCACTACTGCGCAGGTGATGTGTGTTAATGAAAATTTATTAGATCGATCATAACCTCACTTTGAAGTAAACGCATCCACTTGACGAGGAAGTGAGGTTACGGTCCTTCTATACAGATTCCCAATAACACAATCACCAGCGCAGTAGCGCATTGCGCCGCTCACAAGTCGTCCCGCTAACAGCATGCGAGTTTTATCTCCTTATAGTCTAATCTTCTTGGTATAAACATCAAAAACATAGGCTAATATGGTGAGTGGTGTTTGCAGCTACGCTATATCGCGACTAAAAGTGGAACTAAAAGCTGTCAAGGTTACAAATGGCGTATTGTATAAAATAAATACTAACCAAGCTGACTTAAGAAAATCCTTATTGTATCTTCGCTCAGTGTTCCACAGCGATTCAGATAATCGGATAGATTTCCGCCATTACAATACTGCAAAAAAACAAACACTGTAAACTATTTGAATATTCAAAAACAGTTTTTCTGTACATGTAAACCTTAGCTTAGACATAATGTGTTCTTTGAATTACGATGATATCTACTAAATGACCTAATACAGTGGTTCCCCCAGCCTTTTTCAGCTGGCGACCCACCTTTCCTTATCGGAATAACTCCACGGTCCATGGTGGAGTAAAAAAAAATCTGAGAGGGATGTAGTGGTTCTGTTGCCCCAGATGGCAAAAATCGAGAACCAAGTCAACAATCAAAACACAATTCGATTTTTCTTATCTTTTATGAGGGCTTATTCGATGGTTTCTGATAATTTTAGGACCGAGTCGCGACCCACCTATAACCCTTCAGCGACCCACCGGTTGAGAACCGCTGACCTAATATATTAATACTTAAGCATGACTTTGTTTCTGACATTTTGCAGCAACTAACTAAAGTACCATTTTAATCAATGACAGCCAAGGTCATTAGATGCACAGGTCGCCTCGTTAATGAATGACGTCAGCAGCAGTTAGAAGACCTAATTTGCACTCGTTTTTTACTCGGCACTTGGTAGAACATGATTAATAATAAAACCCGGGTCGCAGTGCCAAAACCGTGCCGACAATATAGTGTATTTGCTAATACAAGCCGTGTGGCTTTATTATGCAAACTTAGGTTGGATTTTGGGCAAAATAAAAAATTTTTACTCCTTAATACACCCCTTTAAAATACATTTTTTCTTAATTGCAAAATTATTGTCGATCGAAGGTCTACACCACATTAAATACACCCTTCAGTAAATAAGTCACTATCTGCAAACTAGTATTTTCAAAAAAATTGTAAATCCGGTTCTGTCCGGCCGATTTTATTAAAATTTTAGAGACACTTTTTAATTACTACTGGAGGGTTAAATGTCAATTTTGAAACGATTCTGAGAATTTTTTCGGTATTTTGGGGCCCAAAAACGTTTTTCAACCCCTAAAAACTACCCTTAAAATGGCCCGATGACGCCCATTTTAAATAGGCTTCTTGCGGTGAATCAATTAACTCTTTCGAAAGTTATTGCCCGCACACATATATATATATTTATATATATAAATATATATATATATACATATATATATAAACATTTTTAAAAATGGTGCCAAAGTGTTTAGAATGATATGAAACGTCGAGAAATTTTGGTCCGACCCCTAGGTCCCGCCATCCGACCGACGCCAATAGTGTATGTTGCTATATGGCAAATACACTAATTATACAAAAATTTATTGTTAAATTATTTCTTGACGATTGTTTCGGACAATAAGTATATGTTTTATATTCCCGAGGATGGACTTATTGTCCGAAACGATCGTCGACAAATAATTTAACAATAATTTTTTGTAGAATTTTCAAGTGTTTTTATGTCTGTTAGCTAGAAAACCGTTCAATATTTTGATCAATCCACTGAATGATATCACTCCCCCACTACTATCCAACGGAATGAGATCACCTCTGCATCTAACAACCTTGAACGACTGCTAAAAAATAGCTTCCTACTCATCCCAATTCAAGATATGAGAAGGATGTTTAATATTTTTTACAGTGTAAGTTTTCATAAGTGATTATGAACCCTTATCCCTCAAAAAAAAAAAAAAAAAGTTTCGGTGCGTCCACTATTTGGTAACAAGTTATGCTTAAGCATACATACAATAAAGGACTAGGGTCAATAAGACTATGAAAATGTTTTTTCGAAAACTTATTAAACTCACTGTTGAATGATTGACAGTATGTTAAAGACGTTCAACATCTAAAGTCATCAGCGTCTATATAATAAACTAGCGGCGCAGTCCGGCTTCGCCCGGGTGTAAATGTAATATATAGGATATAAAAGATGAGAATCATTATCATTAAATTCTCAACGTGTATTGAATTTGCGCGAATTCAATCGCTTTTATTTGTGAATGTTCAAAAATCGAAGAAAAATCTTCAAAAAGAAATTAAAAAAATTCTGTTGATCCGATCGCTATCAAACTTCAGAAGATCACCCGCTGGGCTAATCTAAAGATTGTCTGAAAATTTCATCAAAAATGGTCTACCCGTTTGGAGTCCATAGATTACATATAGATCGTCTTTTATCTATATAGATTATTAAAATGTAAAAAGTAGTTATTGTGACATAACGATAATAGTTGGACATATAGTATCGCGAAATTTTTTGTAGTTATTGATATGTTCTTTAATATTGTAGAAAATACTTTTGTTCTATCATCAATAGTTCCCGCAGCGCATGCGACGAAAGATGTTTTATGGCATTTTTTTACACCTTGGGTTACGTTACTAAAGTTTTAGTAAGGATCCCTAATATTTTCTAACAATAAATATAGCCTATGTTACTCAGGGTGAATGTAGCTTTCTAATGGTGAAAGAATTTTTTAAATCGGCACAGTAGTTTTTGAGTTTATTCATTACAAACATACACACAAAAATACAAATCTTTCCTCTTTATAATATTAGTGTAGATAGATAAACTCAGTTAGGGTGTCCATTTGCAAACTTTTATCAACTAGTTCTTTTAGCCCAATCACAGTGCGTGTCGGTAGTCTACTTGCGGATTTCACGATCGGTATTCAAAACATAGGAAATCCGCCATTGTCCGTAAGGGTTGAATTGATAACCTCCTCTTTTTTAATCGGTTAAATAAGCAGGTATGTAAACAAATAGGGTAAAAAACCAAAATAAAGGGGATCTGTGAATTTACAATCGTTATTACAATATGAGTACATGCAATATTTGTATTTACTTAGATAATTCAGAAAGGTAGATAAGATATGATTTTCCGTATTCGATGAACAAATGGCTTAATTCAGTTAATGCTTGCATCGCTCGAGGCTACAAAATTGTGACTAACCAAACTACGCTATCATGGGATCATTCCGATTTTTAATCTTGATTACGTTAATCATCGCAAGGTACGAAAATCAATATTTTAAATTGCTTATTTTTAATTAATCAACACGTCACGTCGCAATACTATCTAGAAAAATTAACAACGTAACCTTCAAGGTAAAATATTTTTTAAAAAATTCAGCCAATTGGGCGACAGGACCATTCCAACTTCAAAAATGTTGACATTTGATATACTTGTAACAAAATGAAATAAAATTTCTGTTAAAGCGCGCGGTGACGCTGATACCGACTAGTAATATATATAATATGAAATTTGCTATTCATTTTCATGGTTACATCATAGGGTTTAACATGTCAAAATTAACCAAAGGGCACTCGTCAGCTATTTAACTAATTTATTTTTAACAGATCTTCAGAACAAAATAACATCTATTTTTTTTTTATTTTTAAAATATTTCCGAAACTATGAAGCTTAGAAAAAAAATTCTACGAAATTGTTCTGAACAATAATAAACCTTTATACAAAGTATATCATCATTATACAAAAAACAACATTATAGAATTTATAGCATATATATCTTCTGCGCATGCGTCGAAAAACAATAGGACTCTTCATTTTAGGAAAATTTGGTTTCAATTCGCTCATCCGTTTGACCTGTATTGTGTTCACAGACAAACTAAAAACCTTTTATTTTCCAATTAATGATACATAGATAACACATTTGTGGCATAGGATTTCTTGCCAACTTGGCTGTGCCAATGCTAGGGCATTAATAATAATTAAAGAACCGAAAAGTGGTTAAGTCGTCACTCAGTAATTCGACCGTAACCTCAATTTTAGATATGCAGTTGCGGACACAGGAGATGTGTCAACAGAAATTCAAGAAAAAGCTCCAAATCAAGTCATCAAAGTTTCGAATACTGGAAAAATATGTCCAGAAGGATGTACATGCGCGCCTTTGGATACTGCTTGTATTAACAAAGGCTTCACCGATATTCCCTATGGAGTCAACCCTCAAGTGAAATTGTTCATTTTAACCAGCAATAACATAACTAAAATAGAGGACGGAGCCTTCAAGAAACGAGGTCTCTACGACATTCAGTCTTTCGCTGCAAATCAAAATTGTATAAGCGAAATACATCCCAATGTTAGTATATCGTTCAATTTGGAAGAGGTCAAACAAGACGTGGCCTCTTACTCAAGATTACTAGAAACTAAGGTTGGGCGTTAGCATTGTTGAAGCAGTGACAAGACGAGACGCGGGAGAGGGCGGGGAAAGTAGGCTTGTGGAGTCTTTTTCCAAACATCGGTGACTCAACCAATCACAGACGTGACCATGTTTAAAGCCCCTTACGCGCAACCTTCTAGTATTCTAGTAATCTTGGCTCTTACTGACTAATATCAATTTTAGATGTGTTTGTTGGTAAGTTCTGAGCTCCCAAAGACTATGTCGGTAATACAGAGTTTTTGAACACAACTACGTGTTCGCTGGTTGAGTTCTCGGACACTTCGGACTGTTAGAATTTGATGTTCTAACCTCTTAGATTAGAATAGCTAGAACTAGGGCAAACAGTCCGAGAATACAAGTCGTGCTCGAAGAGTTCTGCATTGCCGACAGACATTTTGGGAGTTCAGAGCTTACCAACAAATACACCTATTAATTATCGAACGGTTTTTGGACAGTTCGGTCGATTTTGTCCACCTCACTGGCGTTCCAGAAATATCAATTAGGGTTTTTAATCTGTCCCAAAAAATATGTTTCAGGCGTTTGCATCATTGGAATTCTTAAGTGCTATCGACTTGGGCGGAAATAAATTGAAAAAATTAGATATAAATTTGTTCGCCCAGAACCGAGGCTTGAGTATTTTGAAACTGGACAATAATCCGGAACTGGAGATTCCTGAAGAAGGACCTTTTTTGAATGTGCCTGATTTGCACGAATTAAACATATCAAACTGCAACATAAATAAATTACCCCGTGACATGTTTTCAGGCCTTCTTGGGTTGGATACTCTGGATCTCAGAAACAACGACATAACGGTAAATCAAACGACAAAGTACGAAAAAAATCTACAACCTAACTTTGAAAAGATGAAATATTTTGCAATAGGTTTCAAAAATTGTCAAAAAGATACCAACGGTATTTTTAAGATAAGTTTGTAAGGAAAAAACTTCAAAATGTTAATTTGCCTTCCCGTAATTCGAAATCTCGTGACGCTGTAAAGAAATATTTGTCACGTTTTTTTTATTCAATTTTTAGAACAAAAATATATATTTTTTTAATTTTACGCAGCAAGCTAAATTTAATTAAGATTAATGCTTAATCACAGCTAATAAAAACAGTAATACAATGAATTTTGCGACCATAGTTCGGAATTTCCAGAGATCATATTGTACAATCTGAGAGATTAATTAATTATCATCGATTTTTTAGGAATATGATGTCGGTACATTTGAAAATTTAACAGACCTCGCCAAACTGATTCTTCCTACAAGTTTAAATGACAGTTCTGAAGACATCTGTAATGAAATTAAAGTTTTGACGTCGTTAATCATTGCCGACAATGTAACAGAAGTAGTCAAAAACTGTCTCGCACCAGAAAATGTTGTTACCGAACCGATTATAATAATCACCGATGAAATCCTTAAAAACCAGCCAACAGATTTGACGATTGCCGAAACTGACGATCTTCCTATGAAACTCGATGAAGTAACCACTCAGTTAGCGATTCCAATAAATGACAATCTATCAAATAAATTGGATCATTCGACACCATCGCTAATTATTAAACGTAAAGACGCTGTCGATATTACTAATACAGTACAATGAAACAATTAAAAATTTCAATTCAACATTTTCGATACAAGCGATTCAGTGCCATCTTTCCATTTGAAGATGAACTGATAACTTAGTATTGTACACTGCAGCATCGCGATGTAGCCAATTGGGGGCATAATATTTCAGTCCACTGAGAATTTAAGACCTTTGACGAAGTCATTGTGTTGTGCGAAATGAATTGTTGTAAAATCAAGTGCTTAATTGTAAATAGGGTGAAATGTCGCTATAAAATATTTGGTTTACAGTACAATCTCGGTAACATGAACACAAAAAATCCAGAGGAGTTCATACTAGCGGTAATGTTATATTATCGAGGTTCGCAAGAAACATATACATTAGGGTGGTCCTTAACAGGGGTATTGTCAAATTTCTATGGTCCTAGGGGGTCAAACGTTTCCAAATTGATAAAAAAAAATTTGAGCTCTTAATATTAACTCTAAGATAGTCCTCACTCCAACTAAAGTTTCTTATGGAAAATAACATGTGGAAAACTCCTTTTGTTCTTCCAAATTTTAAAACTTGGGGACCAATGAATCTACAAAAATGAGACACATATTTTTGTAGAGAATTTAACGCTTCACAAAAAAGGTAACTTGTGATTTTTCGCTAAGTTTACTGATTCAAAAGTTTTCCGAGGATAATGTGTAAGATTTTTTTAAAATTCTCTACAAAAATTACGTTCATATTACTGAGTCGTTCATAATAGTGCATGGTCATATTATCGCGATTGTACTGTAGTACGTTAAATATAAATTTGTTTTTTAATGTCGACTTAGCTTGCAACTAAGACTTCACGCTTCATCCGAATTTAAAATTCGGAAGGGATTGTTAAAAAAAACTCTTTGCAATAAATAAAGTGGTTTTCAAATTTTATGATAAAAAAAGGTGCGGCAAAAGTTATACTTCTTTGGCGTGATCGCGATAAATGGTATTCAAATTTTCGTTAAGGATGTACATTGATAAAATAAAATAGGATGTCTAGGGAGATGATAAATCTAGTTAAAAGTTAGCCTGTTCACTTCGAGTAGGACTTATTTACTTTGGATAATAGGTGGACAACTCCATCAGCACATTGTAACACAGAAATGAGGCGTGCCATCTATGAATACAAAGTAAAATAATACGGCTTCGAAGAGTCAGCTTTATTGACGATTTCAACATTGCCGATAGGCGCAACTTCCATAATTTTATCCTCAATGCGTCAAAAGAAGTATAACTTCAAAAATGCTTTCGAATTAAAATAAAATTTTATGCTAATTAGTGTATTTGCCATAGGCAACATACACTATTGGCGTTGGTCGGATGGCGGGACCTAGGGGTCGGACCAAAATTTCTCGACGTTTCATAACCTTCTAAACACTTTGGCACCATTTTTAAAAATGTTTATATATATATGTATATATATATATATATTTATATATATATATATATATATATATATATATGTGTGCGCGCTATAACTTTCGAAAGAGTTAATTGATTTTTACGAAATTTTGCCCACATGTTGGAATCCACTACCGCAAGAACCCTATTTAAAATGGGCCCAATCGGGCCATTTTAAGGGTAGTTTTTAGGGGTTGAAAAAAGTTTTTGGGCCCAAAAATACCTAAAAAATTCTCAGAATCGTTTCAAAATTGAAATTTAACCCTTTAATAGCAATTAAAAAGTACTCCTAAAATTTTAATAAAATCGGCCCGACAGGACCGGATTTACAAATTTTATGAAAACACTAGTTTGCAGATAGTGAATTATTTGCTGAAAGGTGTATATAATTTAGTTTAGAGGTTCGATTGATAATAATTGCAACTGAGAAAAAAATGTTCTTTTAAGGGGTGTATTAAGGAGTCAAATTTTTTATTTTGCCCAAAAAACCAACTTAAGTTCGCATAATAAAGCCACACTGCCTATATTAGCAAATACACTATATTGTCGGCAGGGTTTTGGCACTGCGACCCGGGTTTTTTAAGTTTTAAGATTGTTCAGTGAGCAAAGTTTGAAGAGAAACTGTTTGGTTATTCAAATTCTCAAGTTACTCAAAACTTATCGACTGACTTTTATTTCTTTTTGTAGATGTCGAGCCGACTACAGCCGACCAAGAGACAAAAGCAGAACCGACTACAGAAAAATTTGCTGATTTGCCGAAAACCGCCAAAAGTCGAGGTTTGTCTGGTCCACAGATCGATAATATCATTTTGAGTATATTTTTATCGGCAATAGCGATCGCGGTGATCGCTATACTTATCAAACAAAACAAGCATAAATGGAGAAAGCAACTTACGCGGAATATCGAAGAACCTGAAACTCACCCTCTCAACCGAATAAATGCCAATAATATTAATTAATTTAATTTTTTTATATCTTTTCAAGATACACTGTTCCATATTTTTAATATGTATTTTAGATAAAATAAAGTAGAATCTTTTTTGATGTTACATACAACACATTAAGGGGCTTTCTGGTTTATAGTCAATCCTTAATTTTTCTTTTTGTATAATCACTATTCTATTAACGCGTATCACGACGCAGGTAACGATCAGTAATAAATATATTTGCTATACGTTTGCATGGTTACATGGTTCACATGTAAAAAAAAACCCGGGTCGCAGTGCCAAAACCCTGCCGACAATATAGTGTATTTGCTTATACAAGCAGTGTGGCTCTATTATGCGAACTTAAGTTGGTTTTTGGGCAAAATAGAAAATTTGACTCCTTAATACACCCCTTAAAATCACATTTTTTTTCTTAATCCCAATAATATTATCAGTCGAACCTCTATACCAAATTATATACAACTTTCAGTAAATAATTCACTATCTACAAACTAGTGTTTTCATAAAATTTGTAAGTCCGGTCCTGTCGGGCTGATTTTATTAAAATTTTAGTGACACTTTTTAATTACTACCAGAGGGTTAAATTTCAATTCTGAAACGATTCGGAGAATTTTTTCGGTATTTTGGGGCCCAAAAACATTTTTCAACCCCTAAAAACTACCCTTAAAATGGCCCGATTAGGCCCATTTTAAATAGGCTTCTTGCGGTGATGGATTTCAACACGTGGGCCAAATTTCGTTAAAATCAATTAACTCTTTCGAAAGTTATTGCCCGCACACATATATATATACGTATATGTATATATATATATAAATATATATACGTATATGTATATATATATATAAATATATATATATATATACATATATATATAAACATTTTTAAAAATGGTGCCAAAGTGTTTAGGAGGTTATGAAACGTCGAGAAATTTTGGTCCGACCCCTAGGTCCCGCCATCCGACCGACGCCAATAGTGTATGTTGCCATATGGCAAATACACTAATTAATCAAAGAACGCTTGTGCCAACTAACTAATTAATTTCTTTTTGATAATTTTTCAGAACAAAATATTTCCGAAACTCAAGTTAATAAATGGACTAATAAACTTAATCAAAAAGTAGACCAAAACCCGAAAATTTCAAAAATGTTAAAATCGTGTCATTCTTCTTATAATTATGTTAAAAATTAAGTACCTAATAATTATTCGTCTATGTAAAATCGCCATTAATAAATTGACTAATAAGCCGCTATGAAAAGTATACTATAAAATAAAAAAACACCGTTGTAGCTCATATCTCTTCTGCGCATGCGCCCCAAATTCGGTTTCAATCCGCTCAGCTGTTTGATCTGTGTCGTGCTCACAGATTAACAAACAGACCTTTTCCAAAAAAATATGTTTTTTGATTCAGAGCGCCACAAAACGAAAAAATATTGTAAAATTTTGAAAAGTGAATTCTGACCTAAATTAGTATTATGCCCCACTAATTGTAAAGTTGGAATGGTAAAAAACGTTATAGCAATGGTTATAGGTGTTTGAGCATCGGTTTACTCTGGTAATCAACAATGATACGTATATGTAGAAACTAAGAAACTAGAAACTAAGGTTGGGCGTTAGCATTGTTGAAGCCATGACTACGCGAGACGCGGGAAAGTGCGGGGGAAGTAGGCTTGTGGAGTCTTTTCTAAACAGTTAGGATAAACATTCTTGAATAACCAAGCCATGGGCATCGGTGACGTAAGCAATCGACTCAACCAATCACAGACGTGACCATGTTTATAGCCTCTTACGCCCAACCTTCTAGTAATCTAGCAATCTTGTGTACTCTATAATTTTTTTCAATAAGTTTATTAATAAAAAATATTAGGTTAATTACTCACCTCCATTATAAGATTAACATTTCCATTGACATCGTTAAATTCCAGCAAAGCAACAATATTTTCGTGATGAACTGCGGTCAATTCCTGTAAAAAAGTTCAGTCTATTACTGCCTGTGTTTATTTACAAGGTTTTGACTTCACTATATTTTCAGTAAGTTGTCTGCATTGTCCCGTTGTGAAGTCTATGTTAGTATACTTCATTAATTCGATATAATTACCTTTAAAATTTTAATCTCCTTTTCCAGAAGACTCTGGGACTTCACCAACTTCTTTTTTGAAATCACTTTTATAGCTACTATGTGTTTTTTATTCTAAAAAAATAAAATAAATTAGAGCGAATTGTTGTCAATAAAAATTACATGTTCACATAATTTATACTAATACGTTTAGCAAAAATATTTCAAATAACTAAAATAAACAAATATCAAATACTTACAATACGATGACGTCCTCTGTACACAACAGCAAATGCCCCATGATCCAAATAATCTTTTGGATCATATTCGTAATTACCCGCTTGCTCAAAATTCGGCATATTGCTTATATAAATGGAAAAAACTTCAAAACAACAACAAAAGAATTAAACTAAACTTAAAATTTGAGATTCCCTTTTAATCAATAATCTATTGTCCACCAGAAATGTTTCACTACATTGTGGCTCTAACAAAAATACAGACGCTCTTTATATAAACTGTTCCTTGTAATCACTCAAAATTTCAGAAGGAATTTTCACATATTAAACTTAAATTATGCAAATAATTGCTCGACAAATTGTACACATAAAATTCATATATAAATGACAGTATCCATTTTGATAATTCTTTACTCTGAACTGCGCACTTATTTTAATTTTTAGAGGTTTTCGTACCGTTCGATATCTATAGTAGCGAATGTCATGCGAGTACATTCCTCAGCGCAGTGCGCACGCGCGGCGTACTCATGTGAATAATTTGTAAATGTCATTTCTATACGACTGAAATTTTTTCTGTATATTTCAAATTTATAAATTAATGTCAAAATGGCATCGTAAGTATTTTTTTTTTCAATTTATATTTCTAAATATTTATTTAATATTTTATTAAAACTTTACACAGGGAACAAAGGCCAGAAATCATGTTAAGTAATTTTGAGGTTATGAAGTTTTTACAACAGAAAAAACAAAGAAACATGCCTAAAGGACAATTAGCAACCGTAATATATGAGGTAAAATGTCAATTACTAATGCACGTGTCATGAAAATGAGAAAAATTACTTAAACAATTCTTTTCTAGACAATGGGATACTTCCAGACAACAGACTGTGTTCTGCAGACGGAGGAAAACATTGAAAATTACATGAAAGAATTAAAGAAGCTCCCCTTAAGTAAACTGGAAAAATTAATGCTGATTAACACGCCACCAAGGAGCCTGATTGATGTGCAAACAGTAAGTTGTTTTTGAAGAAGTGGATTTATGAATTATAGACGCTAGATAGCTACGACCATAAGTTTTGTTTTTCTAAATAACTAATATTTCTACCTCATTTTAGTTGATACAGTTCAGTGAAGACACACTTACCGAAGAAGGATCCGAACAGCTTGTAAAACTTGCTTCCTACTACTTTCCTGAACCCGAACAAGAAGGTGAAGAAACAGAAGAACAACAGTAAAGTATATTGTTAAAAAAAATATTGTGTATTTTGTATGATAAAAAAATAATTTATTGTTTAATGTTTAATTTTTAACTGTTCTAACTGATCTGTATGTATATTAATAATTGTAAATAAACAAAACAACATGAACGCAATTGTTTTTATTAACAAAACACAACTGAGTACATGCCAGTCGGTTTTGTAGTTTATATTTAGTACAGTTCATACATTACATAATATGAATGAATACAGAATTGACTTTGTACAAGTATTTAAATAGCTTTTGTTTGTCGAATATTTCACATTAAATAAATGTCTGCTGGCTAAAAAAATGTTATCTTTTTTGATCGCCCAAATCCTCGATGAAATCTTCATCAATCTGTAAACAAGATAATACTTTCTAGCCATCCGAAATATTATATTTTCCTTTCTATAAATCTAATGAAGTAGGGTATAATACGTGCCATGGTTCTAAAAGGTTCTGAAGTTAGATGCAAATGGAGGCTTGCGGTTGAAAAACTACTAACTCGCGCTATATTATTATTTTTAATTTTTCTTTAATCTAAAAGTCTAATTCCTTCCATAAAGTCATTCAAAAAATTATTTTTCGTGCTTGTCTATGCAAAACTGTATTAGGCATCTTGATCAATTAACAATCAAAGAAACAACTTAACAATACCGTACTTGACTGTGACAAGTGACACGATAACCAATTACCGACGAGCGAACGTTCTGTGCCGGTAACTGGTAGGTGGTGGAAGTCTTCCTTTCCCACAAAACAACCAGGACTCTGCATTTGCGACGCTGTTTGTGACTAGCTTCAGAACCGTCGCAAATATAATAATACTAATAATAATAAAACTAATAGATTAACCTCGGTAGACCACAAAATGCGTTCTAAAAGTCGATTATGGTAAGGCCTTATGGGTTTGTACAAGTTTTGTGCTCGCTGTAGCCAAAAGGCCCCAAGTCTCGCGCATTATTGACACTTTTCTGCATGAAGACAGTCTCCACGAACCCACGGAAATGTGGTATTGGTCTTACCAAGGTTAGTAGAGTACTTATAGGCTGGGCGTAAGAGGCTATAAATGTGGTCACGTCTACGGTTGGAATGAATCAATTGCTTACGTCATTCAGAACCCTTGGCGTGATTTTTCAATTACAATACACGTTTTTTACAATGAACGTTTGACAAATGAGAAAAAGGTTTCATGCGGCGTCACAAGCCTCCTCCCCTTCCCCACCGACCTTTCTTTTGTCTTTTCAACAATGTTACGCCCAATCTTAGTTATCTCCTAACCTTGAGGTCTTACGATTTCGGCGCCTTTCCGCAGGCGGAATAGACACTATTATTTTTCTCACTTAGACAACAGTGAGTGCATGGAGAATAGTTTTCTTTTCCTCTATTCTCTATGGTTCCTATCTTCAAGTCAGACATGATTCAAGTAGAGATGGGAAAAACGGGTCTTTTTAGTGATCTGCATCTTTGCATCTGGATCCCGTATGTGAGCCGGCTCACTGAACCGGTTCAAAAAGAGCCGAGTTCTGAATATGTTACTGCAGTCTGCCACTGAGTTACCTAGTTCAGTCAATCATATCACGACCTGTATAGAATCAAGAATGCATAGCCAAACATGTGATGTATGAGTCATTTGAGCTGACAGATGCATCAAAGCAAGAACTGATACGTAAGTGTAAAATACGCTTCTGTGTGTTAAGTGTTTCACTGAGTTATGCGGATCCGTTGGTTCAAAAAAAAGTGAGTCGGCTCTCATGGATCTTCTGTCGGAGTCGACTCTTTGAACCGGTTCAAATCTGAGTTACCCAACACTAGATTCAAGTAAATTTGACATTTTTCGTACTCACCTCTGGCCATTTTTCTGGAATAACATCAAAAAGGTCGTCCTTCACATCACCTTGAATAACAATTTCATCTTCGCCAGTGACCGATGAACCGCAAGCAAATTTTGTGCCAAAAAATTTTGATGCTACTTTTAGATCTATATCAAAACTACTTAGTCCTGTAACAACGGTCACAGATTTCTTTTTGCCTCTGGGTGCTCTCGAAACACAAACTTGTTTAGGTCCATCTTCTTTCTTTTTGGCTTTCATCATTCCTTTACCGCCTCGTTTTTGACGTTTCTTTTCTTCGTCGGCTGTTCCATCACTCGCTTCTTCACCTATGCGTACTTTTTCGAATTCGTTGGGTAAATGTAATTCTAACCATTGCTTGCATTTGTCGTATTCTGGATAGTTCTCGCAATACTAAAAATGTGTGACAAAAATGAAGTGTGGACATTATATATTTTATATAAAAATTATCTCAGTTGACGAGCGTCTATATTCAAATATCCTCACCTCAATAGGCATTGAACAATTTCCACAATACAACACTTTAACAGGATAACTTACTCCAGAACGAGGACCAAGAGGAAATCCTTCGTCAGTCATTTTGGAAAAAATAAATAAAAAATTACACTATACACACATGCCACAAAGCTTCGTAAAAAAATAAAATGAAATACGAATCAACGCTAGATTTGCTTTAATATTTTTTCACAAAGATGTTACTGTTACAACGTTTTCGGCGACCTTTGACATTTAAAAATGTAAAGAGCCCTTAATATTTAACACCCTTGGTCCCTGGACGTTCATAGAAATAGGTTAGACACTAGGAGGATACAAAATCCTACTTATTGCAAACTTCAGATGACATCTTGACTGACGCATACAAGGTTATGTACACAAATCTTTTTTGTGATTTAATAAGTTTATAATCGATTTTTCATTTATATTGCTTATTTTAATTAATACCGTGTAAAAATGTCAGATTCGGATTTTTATATTCGGTATTATGTCGGCCATAAAGGTAAATTTGGACACGAGTTTTTGGAGTTTGAATTCCGACCTGATGGTAAATTACGATACGCTAATAATTCCAATTACAAAAACGATACAATGATTCGTAAAGAAGCGTATGTTCATGCTTCGGTAATGGAAGAACTGAAAAGGATAATCACGGATTCAGAAATAATGCAAGAAGATGATTCTCTGTGGCCTCAGCCGGACCGAGTTGGAAGACAAGAACTGGAAATTGTCATCGGAGACGAGCATATATCTTTTACTACTTCCAAGACAGGTTCATTGGTTGATGTCCAAAAATCAAGAGATATTGACGGTTTAAGATGCTTCTACTACTTGGTACAAGATCTCAAGTGTCTTGTATTTTCCCTTATTGGATTACATTTCAAAATTAAACCTATATAATTTAATTTAAATGCTTAAGTTTAAAAAAATGTTCTTTTCTTATCACTTCAATAAAATAATTAATGTACCGTGTATTTTTATTGTCAGTAACAAATTATCTCACTTATTTTCCAATTGTAGAATATAGAAAACGGTAGGCAAAACTTTGATATCAATTTTTATAGGCAACGCATTTTCAAATCGAATTTTTGTGGTTGTCAGTGGGATTTTGTATTATGCAAAACATATATGAAATTGTCTCATTAAAAAACGGTTTTATTCTATTGAAACGATAGTGAACGCAAAAAGTAGCGTAAGCTCCCAAAAATAATATGGAATATTAGTTTTGACGCAGCACCTTAGTTATAACGTATTTGTAATTCTATTTCAAATATTTGCGAATTAACGCATCCATCAATGTCAGGTTGAATTTCAATTTCATTGCTGCAATTGTAGTTAAAATTAGAACAGAAAACTAACTATAAATAGTTTATTTTTGAAAATGTGTAAAAATATATAAAATCTTTTGTAATATAAAAAAAACAATACATTTAGATCTACGATTAAACTTACTATAGGTCGATTTCTTCATAACTTCTGATAGTTGTGTTTCAAATAAAGATATCTAGGAGATTAAGTAATTAAAAAACAAAGTTTTGACACTTTTACTACTAGTATAAATATTAACAGCACTGTGGTTGGAACAATAAAAATCAAAGAATGATTACTTCTTACCACAACAGATTTATTCAGTGGATGTGCATTTCGAGAGCTAAGCTCCCATCTTCAGCAAAACACTAAACTGTTTAATGTTTTGCTGAAGATGGGAGCTTAGCTCTCGAAATGTACATCCAATGAATAAATCTGTTGTGGTAAGAAGTAACTATTCCCTTATTTTTACTTTTAATACTTCTTTCACAACTAAACATTTTTACGTTTTGAATTTCAGACGACAGTTGTTTTTAGTGATTTCAAGTAAAACTTACAGAATACACCATCTTACAAAGTTTTTTTCACACAGTAGAAATGTGAGGCGTTATTCATTTGTTAGGGTCCTACGATAAAATACAAATCGTCTTCGTCCTCCATTAAACAGTGCTAACAAATTGACAACGTACGCAACAAATCTAGAACTTTCAGAACAATTTAACTTTAAATGTTAAATTTTTTTTTTTTAATAAAATCATAATATAGACCACAACAGTTATTTTTTAAATATATATGCGTCAAATTAAATTAAAGCAAACGCCTTTACCTTCCAAAGCGCATATGCACTAATTTAAAAAATACAGATCTTCAAAAATACATTACAATTAATTAAAGGAGTAAAAACTGTTGCTAGAATATTTGAACATTAATTTTTGAGAAATGTCCAGGCCAATTATTCGAGAAGTGACCACACATATTTCATACACATTTTTCATTTTAAAAATTTTTTGAAACCGACAATAATTCTAGATTATTCTCTCCATTTTGTATTCGTTAAAAACCAAATTTCTAAGTTAAGACACTTGTGGTAACTTTTAGGAAAATAGGCACTCATAAAAATGTGCGAACGTTTTCATAAAAACCTTTGGTCGGACGTTTAAATATCCAGCAACACTATAAAAACTTTAATATAAAACAAAAAACCATATTAAAATTTGGCTCATAATAATAACAATCACCTCGCTACTCTAAGCTTTTATACGGTGGAGGCATCGAATCGTCGGTTTGTCTGAATGTCGATCCTGTAACCGGGAAATCGAACGATCCAGTTTGACATCCATCTGTGTGCGGAACGGAATGAATAACAGGACGGGCGATGTCTCCCTGCGATCTCGAACCTTCGAATACATTCGTAGTGCCTAAACACAAAACGATACATTATTCGTGTTACTGCTGTTTCATATATTCATTACCACAATTTTAGAGCCCTAAATACATAAACAATATTTGTAAACGCAATAAGATGATTCTTTCTTTTTAACAGCATGTAGAAATCGAATAGACCAACAAATATTTTTATCAAAATTCATAAATAAGAGACAGCCTTTCAAAGTTTAAATTTTATTAAATTTTGAGGTCGGTCCTGGCGTTATATTATGTCAGTATGAACATATGTTGTCATTATCAAGTATTCACAGAAATCATAAACAAAAATTAAAACATACCCAGAGTGTCGTTGTGTTGTTGCAAGATTCGGTACAGAATAAAAGATGTAAAAGGGCGGAATATGAAGGTCACAAGGGCAAAAATTGCTACAGAAACTTGTTGGTAATATCTTCCTCCTGCTTTAATAAAAACATAAACATCAATACCAATAAGACCTTTGTCAGTAATTTTATTTTTTAATGAGGTTTTAGGATACTTTGTAGGCGGGAGAAAGATTTTCAGAATTTTTGAGTTTGCCTGATCAAAATTTGTCAACTAACACAAAAAATTGGGGTGGTTTTTACCCGGCTATGTTCGAGTTAAGTTTTCAATCAAAAGCGACACTAAATAAGAGAATCGCAGTCAAAATTATCATGCGAGCAATTTGCGTACAAAATTTAGTGCAGATATAAAAACATAGTACAGCAATCGGGAATTTATGTATGGTCTAACAGCATGTACATTATAATGTGTTATGGTTTAAATTTCTGCCACCAGATGTACCGTTTTGTCAAATCTCATTTCTGTTTGAACCACTCCGTGGTTTAAGCATGTATAAAAACGACTGGATCATTAGCTGCAAAATAACATAAGGACCGTCGAATAACTCAAAATTTAAATGGGAGATAGGATTGTGGCGAGGGACAAAAAACTGAGCACACATACCTTCATATCTATTAAACAGTGTAATCATGTCCAAAACGATGCATAAACAATTGATAATAAAAGCCTGTAATGTTAAGGTCGCTATTTAATAACGCAAGTAAAGTTTTAAGATGTAAATTCATATTTTGTAATCGTAACTTACAAGTTGTATCGGCTCATCGGATTCGTTGGCATACATTCCCCAGAACAGTGTAACGAAAAATATCATGTTGTAAAACAGAGATGAGTCATTGTTTCCGTCTGCTTGTAAGCCCCATGCCATTAAAACAAAATGGATAAAGAAGACCAACTACAAAATTTCATTTTAGATAGACTTAGATTGTAAATTATTGACGGTCGACAACAGAGGTTGTACGCATCTTAATGTTATTAAAACATATTGACTTTTTGCTAACAGTCATAAATACATTAATTTGAACATCAACCGTAAAAATTAAAAAAAAAAAACGGTTTTATTATAAAAGTTTCTATGAACAATTGTTTAAATAAAATTTATATCTACATGTTAACTTTTATATCTACTTAAACAGAACATTTAATGGTGTGTATAATTAATATCTGATATTTTATATTTCAATTGTAAATTTAAAAATTGTATTTTATATTTAAATTTCAGTTATAAGCTTGAAAAAGTTCCAATAAAGGGACGAAACGTCGCAAATTAACAAATAAGTGTTTACTTAAAGTGTCCTTTTTTCCCAACAAATAAATTTTATATTTGTTATTAAAACATATTATTCGTCCAGGAAAAATAACGAAAAAGGTACCACAGGGTAGTATATTATACTGTTACAGATAGCGTATGAGTAATTCCAGCAGTGCATAAATGTTAGGCTTTCTGCCTTAAAACCGAAGCCGAAAGTGCGTGCTTTCGTATCAGTGTGCACGAGAAAACTGTCTCGGCCCGCCGTTACAGACAGCATGCGAGTAATTCCAGCAGTGCATAAATGTTTAATGCTTTAAAATCGAAGCCGAAAGTACGTACTTTCGACAGGGTATGAAGAAAGATATATTTGTTACTGTTACTGAAATATTACATAAGTACCTCAATATTGTTCACGTCCATTATAATTAATAAGTTTTTTATTTAATCACGGGAAATTGGACAATTAAATTTTAATATAGATAAACTAAATTAAAAAACAAATTAACGAAACGTCGCAAATTTTTTAATTTAGTTTATCTATATTAAAATTTAATTGTCCAATTTCCCGTGATTAAATAAAAAACTTATTACATAAGTACATTTTCGGTGATTTTAGAAAATCGCAGGACCACGCCCCTCAAAGGACAAACAAACTTTTCGTAATTGTAATTCCGAAATGCAAAGAATTAAAATAATTAGCATATTACGAGGACGAAATTTGGTTCGCGGAGTTTTTTTATGATGGCTATCCGTCTTCTTAAAGGATAAGTACATATTTAGTTTCGCAAAGGTACTATGAGGAAAATCCTACTCTAAAATATACATTTGAGATTTGTTGTAAACACGAATTATTTCATAATAATATACAAACGCAAATTTACCTTTATTGGAAAGTTTTTTATTTGCATCATTCCTAAATTGAAACTTTGAGGAATCATTATTGAAAATACACACAATTTATTTTTCGTTTCAGCTGTCGCGTCACTGTTCCCGATCATTGTCAAAATAAATATGAAAAAATTAAAGCCCAAGACCACGTGTCTCAATAAACAGGTGCCAATAGAACATAAAAACAGTAAAAGCGCCCTATGTGAAGGTGGTCTTAGGTCCAGATAAGTTATTGTAATTCGTTAGATGTTGTTAGTTACGACAATTGACATATAAAATTAATTTCATTGCTCAAACGATTTTGATTTTTCTTACATTTGTTACATCTGCAGAACAAAAATCAAAATATTTAAATCAAAGATTTAGATAGGACGTTTTTTATACGTTGTTGGCATCCGTTTGTTGAAACATGTGATATTGGCCGCAAAAAGTGACATTGACACTTGACAGCTACAGTGATATGATCTGTCATTTTAGATAAAAGAAAACAATTTTTGTTTGAAATAAGCAAATAAAACATATCGATTTAAAAATGATCGACTTAAATCAAATAAAAAACTTTCCATTAAAGGTAAAATTACTTTTCTATTTTGAAAAATTCGTGCAACATCAAACCTAAAATATTATTTTATAAATTTTTATAAGGCGCTGGATTTCGATAATAATTTTCATTAGTAGAGATTTTATTCGAGTTTCTTTAAAGCGTGTATTTGTATCAATTTGCAATTCATAAATATACAAAAATATTTTGTTTCTGTGATGACTAATTGGACTTGATAAATTAAAGATGTTTATACAATTGCACAATACGAAATTGATAAGTTATCTAGAGTAATATTAAAATTGGGAGAGGTCAGATCGTAGCTTCATATATACGAAAAAGAAGCAGCTGACCTTTTAAACATACGAAAGATCAACTGAACAGAAAAATGGTAATAAAAAACAAATTTCAAGCTATAATCGCCTTTACAAATTTCTTGTGGTGGCGAAGCCACGCCCAGACCCCTTTCAATTTTAGTACAACACGGAAAATGATGTTTATGACTTGACCGCCTACGATTATTCAAACCGCTCTTTAGTGAGTTAAGAATAATTGGTGAATAATGGATGAAAAAAAATCTTTACAGTTGGTTTTCATTGTCCATTTCGTATTAATGGCATGGGGCTTACAAGGAGGCTGGAGTAATGAATCCTATCTGTTTTACAACTTAATATTTTTCGTTACTCTGTTCTGGGGAATGTATGCCAACGAATCCGATGAGCCAATACAACTCGTAAGTTACGATTACATAATGTTTTGTCCTTAAAACTTGGCATTATTAATCAGTAATATGTTAATATTGCAGGCCATCATTCTCAACTGCTTGTGTATCGTTTTGGATGTAATAACATTAGTGGCACTGTTTCCGACAAGAGGTAAGTGCAGTTTATTTTTAACACGCTTTTATTAGCTCCACCTATGTTTGCTAAAATAAAAATATACTGTTAAACATTCATTGTTACAATGCTAAATTAGAAAAAAATATTTTTATCCACCAATACCGTCGGGATTCAAACCCGAATCTTTCCACAATCGCGGCGGAATGAGTTATCAGTTACTCAACGGTGCGATATCTAAACAATCAATTCTTCTTAATAAAGCAAAATTGTAACATTAAATTCACTACATACGAGAGTTGATTATTTTAACTAGGTACCGCTAGACATGAATCATCTCAATAGCGAGAGTTATGAATGTATAGGTAAATTTCCATTTTTTCATTATTAATCCAACCTAAGTACATCATAATATGTAATTCAAAGGCAGATAAAGGGGCTGGGCCATACCTATGTATATCACATGGAAATTTTTATTTACAAAAGACTTCCGTAAAGTTTTAATATAAGATATAAGTTTAAACTTATATCTTATATTAAAAATATATTGATTATAACCCGGGCGCCAGATACAGACAAATATTTGAACAAAGACTTTGCTCACACATTTGAACACATGTTTGCTGCACCAGCCAGACATGTTTTGCAGACGTGCAAACGTGTCTGCAAAGTATTCAAATAGATAACAAACAAGTTGGTCAACGATGTTGTGGACCAAATTTCTATTTTTATGATTTTTACTTTTTGGATTCCATATACTTGGTTCTTCTTCAAGTAACTCAATAAATTCAAAAACACTTTTGTTGCTCCAGTCCATTTTACGACTGAACAAAGCGACCGTTCTACTCAGTGATTTACGAGTAATTGAATTTTGCGCAAGTGTAGCCGGCTATGCACACATTTGATTTGAACGCTTTGATGTACGCTCGAAAAACCGACACCGAATGGCAAAGTGCAAGTGTGTGATCAAACTTTGAACAAATACCCAAATACCCGTGCCTCATAAGTGTTCAAATATTGTTGCTGTGTCTGGTGCCGGCTTAATAAGCATTTCTTTTTTCGTCCACGTTGGTGCGATTTTTGTTCTGAATATTTATTAGTATTGATGTTTGTGATTTTGTTCTGTCTACAGGATTTGGCGGTCGTTTCTCTGCAGCAATGGCTATTCTAAACCTGATTGTTCGTCCTTTTACATCGATTATTCTTTACCGAATCATGCAAGAACGGAACGGAACACTAGGTATAATACTCGCCACGGTTCTAAAAGGTTCTGAAGTTAGTGACAAACAGCGTCGCAAATGCATATTTTGGTTGTTTTGTGGGAAAGGAAGACTCCTACCACCTCTCAGTTACCGGCACAGTACGTGCGCTCGTCGGTGATTGGTTAACGTTCGTTGTATTGTCAATTGTCGCTTTACCACTATAAAGTACAGTCCAGTACGCCATTGTTGTTTCTTTGATTGTTCAAGATGATAATTTGTCTGCTGAGAACACCCAAAATCCCACACCAAGTATGAGCAAGATGAATCACTTTAGTGCAAGAAAATTAGACCTTTAGATTAAAGAAAAATTAAAAAATTAAAAATAATAATATAGCGCGAGTTCGTAGTTTTTCAACCGACTATACCTGCACAAACCTCCATTTGCATCTAACTTCCGAGCCTTTCAGATCCATGGCACTTACTATATGTTTATTTTTAAAGGCCACACGCGATATTGAAACATTGACAATAAACAAATGATGGATAGCAAAAAACAATGAAATTTCAAACATTTAAATCAAATGAAAATATACAACGTACTTGTCAAAATAAACGTGGCTTGAATTTGCTCGAATAAGAAAAATTCAAAATTGCCAAAAAAAAAAACAAAAAAAAAATCTGTTGATCCAATCGCTGCCAAACTTCACAGGATCACCCGCTGGGCTAATTTCATCAAAATCGGTCCAGCCGTTTTGGAGTCTATAAATAGCATACATACATACATCGCCTTTTATATATAATATAGATACGACTAATTTCTAGAAATATTTACACTCACAAATATTTTATTTCTTGGTGTTTTAACATTTTAGAAAAAATCAAAGGGAATTAAAATTTAACACGAATAATGAATCGATTTCTATTTAGGTACTACAAACGTATTCGGAGGCCCGAGATCGTACGAAGACATTGACCGTCCGGTCGTTCATTCCGTTCCGCAGACAGATGGATCTCAAACTGGATCGTTTGATTTCCCGGTTACAGGATCGGCATTCGGACAAACCAATAAGCAAATGCCTCCACCCTATAATGGTTAGAAAAATGTAAGGGACTTAAAAGACCCCATCTCACTTTCCAATAATATGTAAATGTGTGCGTATATGCTAATTAGTTGTTATTTTTGTCAGATTTTAAACTGGTGGTGGTTTTATATTTATTTCGAACGTTTCGTAGTATTCCAGACATTTAAATATTATCTGATGACATGACAATGAAAATGTTAGGGCATTCTTTGAAGTATTTAATTTACTCAAAAGATGTCGGCAGTATCTAAACATAACCTATAAATTTCTTTATAGCAATTCTTGTGAAAATAACCGTCTGTAAAATCCGGTTTTTGGGTCGTTTTATAAAATTATAAATGTCTGACCATTTTTATATTCTTTAAATGTATATTTTTGAAGATCTGTACGTTTTAAATTTGTTATTTTTACGTGACGAGAAAGTTTGTTTTAATTTAATTGCAAATTTGACGTCTATATATTTAAATAATAATTATTGTGATCTATAATATTTGATTTCGTTATAAAAGTTATACCAAATACTTTAGTAATATTCATATGTTCGAAGACTCCAGGTAGCTTTCGAGAATTCTGGATGCCATCGTAAATAATTTAAAAAGAAACTAGACCAATATTAAAATGCTTGCCGACACAAATAGAGTCAACTCAACACAGTATATTCAACGCCAGCCAGCACACACAAGTTGTGAAGTGATAAAATGTTTCAGATTTCAAAAATAAGCTAACTGGTAATTCGCATTTGGGGCAAAATAGTTTGTTGGTTTATTATTTGATGAGTTTGCTGCTGTTCAACAAAAAGATAAGTCGCGATATTACACTGCACGGTGTCAGTGTCAGGAAATATTGGTCGTGTTCATTGGCATTTTTTGCGTCCATTTTTAATTATTTTTTATTTATGCGCAAACTCGTAAGCAACTTGATAGATAACCAAAAAAATAAATAATAACATTTATTTTTTTGTTATCTGTCAAGTTGTTTACGAGTTTACACATAAATAAAGATTTCCCGTTTTTTTGCGCATGCGTAATAAATAAAAATGGACGCAAAAATGGCAGCGAACACGTCCATTGAAACAGTACATCTGCGTAATCTGGGATTCCTGGATAGCTGTGCTGTAAACAAGCATATGAATATTACAGTATTTGTTGATACCAACATAAAATATTTTTATAAAGGTTTGCAACTGACAGCTTTTTAAAAGCATTTTAATGTGATGAAACGATGCATCTATTTAAAAGTTTAATTATTTGTAGATTTAAATGTATTGTTTTTATTTTTTATGTGCCATAATAGATAATGTATATTTTGATTGTTACACGTTTTTAAAATAAACTATTTATAGTAAGTCTTTTGTTTTAATTTTAATCGTTGTTTTGAAGTACAGTAATCCGTTGCCAACCGCAAGAGAAAAAGTTACCAAAAAAGAGTGCTTTTAGATGTATTTTCGAAGAAAAGTACTACCTTGTTATTTCACGCCCTAAATTTGAAGTTCTGAATAGGACATAGTTATAAGTGATAAAATTGGAAAGGAACTGATAGCAAGATTACTAGAGTACTAGATGGTTGGGCTATAAACATGGCCGCGTCTGTGATTGGTTGAGTCGATTACTTACGTCACTGGATTTCGGATGACCACGGCTTGGTTTTTCAATTCATTGTTATCAACTGTTTGGAAGAAGCCTCCTGTGACGTCAGAAGCCTACTTTCCCCGCCCTCTCTGGCGTCTCGCCCAGATACCATCAAAAATGCTAACGCCTAACCTCAGTTTTTAGTAATCTTGAGTTGATATGTCAAAGGCGGATGGATTCTTCAAATTACAAATGGCGAACGTTAAATAAGTGTTCCGTTTTGCACGTAACACTAAAAATTTTATAGAAAAGTTTCAAAAATTTGAAATTTAATTTAAAAACGAATTTAGTAGTTTTAAGACCGCCATTGTTTAAAGAAAAATAAATAACCAAAGCATAAAATCAAATAATTGTTAAGGGAAGAAATCTTTTTCAAATAAAAATTAATAAAAAACTGGTTATTGACTATCAAATTTCTGTGAATATTTCTTATTGTATAACATCATAATTTAAACAAACAAAAGAAATCGTTCAATAATTTATAAGTCTAATTACATAACTATTTTTGAACCAAAACTTTATAATAGCTATAAATAGGTACATTTCTTTTGAGAAAACTTACGAATGTAACAAATTTATACATTGAAGAATCTTTGGCTTTGTATATAGTATAAAGACACTATAATATAAATTTTTAAATTTTAAACATCAATAATACTTTCGTGTTTGTTACCGTCATGCGCAGTTGCTTTTAATTTTTCTTGCATTTGGGCCAGCATATCCTGCATTCTTCGAATCTGAAATTAAAATACAATTCTCATACAAGGCGTTTATCTACTAAAAATAATCATATCTTAATTTTAACTTAATCAAAAAGTAAACCAAAACACGAAAATTAAAATCAATTCTCTACTCCTCTACTAATATTGATTAGTTTTAAGTTTTATTGATGATGGTTCAAATAGCCGAAACGATCGTTTAAATAAAGAATTAATTTTAATTTTCGGGTTTTGGTCTACTTTTTGATTAAGATAAGCTACTCCTGCGAAATCATAAACTTAATTTTAAACCCAGTGTTTAAATCCACTTGTTTGTCGATGGTGAGAGCATCCTCAATTGTGAATTATAATAATAAAAATGCGTTTAACGTCCGTTTGTCGGCTTTTATGTCATAACAGACGCCATTCGCACCATTACTATTTTCCATTTTACCACTTCTCGTTATTTTCTCTACATTTCTAAAACTTCAACTTAACTAACAGCAATGGGCGAATGAAGGAATTATAGGAAATTAGGATAAGATAGGTAATTTTGAACTGGGAGCTTGATAGGTAATCAGCCATGGCCTTGAATAAGGAACCATCTCGATATTTATCTGGAATTAATTGAGGGAAACCATGGAAAACCTCAATCAAGATGGCCGGTACAGGAATTATCGTTTCTCGGCGAGAGGCAGCAGGAAAAAGTCCCAGCCACATCTGCCCCCGCCAGGATTCGAACCCGAACCTCCCGAATGCGAGTCTAGTGCTGTCACCACTACTCTACCCAGCTCGGTCTAAAACCTCTATAAGTGAGAAGTAGAAACTCCTAGAAGTGAAAGACGTCTTTCACTCATGAACCTCCATAACTGAGACTAAAACTTCAACTTAGCTAATAGCAATGGGCGAATGAAGGAATTTTAGGAAATTAGGACAGGATAGGTAATTTTTGAACTGGGAGTTTGATAGGTAATCGGCCATGGCCTCAAATAAGGAACCATCTAGATATTTATCTGGAATTAATTGAGGGAAAATCATGGAAAACCTCAACAAGACGGCCGGTACGGGAATTGCCGTTTCTCGGCTAGAGGCAGTGGGAAAAAGCCCCAGCCACATCTGCCCAGTGTCTCCCGAATGCGAGTCTAGTGTTCTCACCACTACTCTACACCTTTCGGTACATGAGACGTGGATTTCTATATTATTTACCTCCTCATCCTTTTGTAATAAAAGCCGATCTGTTTCCGTTATGTTATTATCTGTGAAATTTGGACCGGAATCTCGTTTCAGTTTTCTAAAAAGTAAAACACAAACAAAAATAAGCGTCGTTTTGACTTCGAGCGGAAAAAAATTAAATGTAATAATATACCCTCTTTCTCTCAGAGCATGCTGTGATATCTGCGAAATGCACTGAGCTCTGAAATTCTCGTAATGGACGTCTTCAGTTACATCTTTCAAGTCTTGCATATGCGTCGAAATTAGCATTGTGCGCAGTTTTACAAAATCACTGTGTTTCGGATTTTCAACTAAAAAGTACAACAGACCATATACATTGAGTAAGTAATAGGGTAATAGAGTTCGAGTAGTAACAATTTAGTTCATGTATACGAATAAATGTCGCTATGGTACACTTAAGGTAGTTGTCGTGGTTAAGGCACACCGTCAGAAAATTCTTAATTTTTGTATACTTATTAAGGACATGATAATACAATGATCCTGAAAATTTGAAGTCGATCGACCGTATATAATCCGAGGTAAATTCAATTAAAAATTGGATAATTAACTTTGATTGTATAAGATCTCTGTAGTTCTGAACCAGTTTCTTATTTATAAAAAAAGAACTAACTGTCAGAAACTTTCCAAAAACTGACAGTCTTTTAATGCATTTGTTATGAGTTTCAAAAAATAGGAATTTTTTTTGACCGTCTAATTATTTATAAATAACGGTTTAAAGTTCAACAATTTATAGAAAAGTATATACGCATATGAATACTGTATGGGTTACGTTTCCACGGGTACAGTCTTGCGTACAAATTATGGATCACTTAGCTACAAGCTAGTATACTTCTGTGGCGCGTATAATCTGCTACTTTTTGACAATATTGTATCACGACAACTACCTTAATTTTTTTCTATGTCTATGGGTTGGCCGCGAATTCAACGCTTAGATCATGTGCCGTGTAGGAGTGTCGCCCTTTAAAGCCCTCTAACAACGGGCACATTTATTAGCATGGATATTTCTATAAGGTTCTCGATCTTGGTAATTATTTAATGCAATACCATATATCTAATACTCTTGTATTGCTATCGCTCGTAAGTGGAAGTGTCTCGGAGTAAAGATTAAAGATTAAAATAGAATGGGGTGGTCTCTTGGCCCAAATGCACCACATCCTGAAAGGATTTTTGTGCTTCCCCTTTTACTGGGTCTAGTCAGCAAATAATCTGGATCTTCTGAGTTCCAGAAGATTGACTGCTAGATTGTCCTGTGGAACTATTCCATCCTCATCAATGTAACCAAAGATGGTTGTTCCCGTGTAGGTTAAACACGATATGGGTGGTTGGTTCACCCTCCATTTCGCAAAGTATTGCATCTTCCTTTTCATCAGAAGCTGGTTCTGAGAGGATTCTAATGTTGACCCGGCCTATCCCGAAATAAGGTTAATGTTAATGCTTAAATTACCATCGACGACGCCCCAAGGATATTGTCGTCCTCGAACCTTCCGACCAGCTATTTCCAGCACCGTGTTGCTGCCGACTACTGCAAACGGAACGCTGGCTTTCAATTCTCTGTCCTGTTGTTTGAACTCATCGTCCTCATCGCTATCACACTCAGGGAATTGATACATCTAATAAAATAATAGACAGAATAACAAACAAAGAAAAAAATAACATTGAGATTCTGGAATTGTGACGTCAAAGTGACCTGTTCAGCGCATGCACGTTGGCTGGTATTTAGGAATGGACATTTAAAATAAACATCGAAGTTTTTTGCAGTGTAATACATCTCTACTATTTAATGATGGAATGTGTAAATGTTTTATCTTAAGTCAAACTGACATTATATAGCTTTTATAATAATTGTAGATGCATTCGGAGATTACACAACCAGTTCTGATTACATGGAAATCAGACAGTTTCGGATTGTAGTTTAACAATTTTGTTACCTGTATTTGATGTTCTTCAATATCGGCAAGTATTCGTTCCTTGAGTCTTTTGACTTCAGAAGCGGTTAGCATATCTGCTTTGGCAATGACGACGACAATATTCACTTTTCTGTGCAGCCTTTTCATCATTTCAATGTCCATTTGTCGGAGACTGTAAAAGATCGGAAATAAACAAAAATCGACGAAACAAATGCTTATCAAAAACATTTGAAGCAACAAATGAGCAAGGTTAATAGAAACACTTGAAAATAAGGTTGGGCGTTAGCATTGTTGAAGGTGTGACAAGGCGAGGCGCGAGAGAGGGCGGAGGAAGTAGGATTGTGGAGTCTTTTTCCAAACAATTGGGATAACTATAATTGAAAAATCAAGCAATGGACATCAATGACGTATGCAATCGACGCAACCTATCACAGATGTGACCAGCGCCGACTCTGAGGTAGAGCAAGGGGAGCGGTCGCTTTAGGCGTCAAGTGGCAAGGGGCGCCAAAAAGCCAAATTCGAAAAACAAGATTTTATTATTTAGTGACTGATTAAAATTAACACCAAATACTAATTTAATTATCTAGCGGTAGGAACTTTCTTAATGTTCAAGAAGCAGAAGTACAATAAAGCTACTTAATATAATTTAAATTCAACAAATGTTGATGTTTGCAATAAAAGTTGATTTTTTAAAATTTGGAACTTATTATTTATTTAGCATAACGCTGTATCCTGATCAAGGGCTGGACATGACCATGTTTATAGTCTCTTGCGCCCAACCTTCTAGTAACCTTAACAAATGAGTATCTATTTAAAAACAACTGACGTGCGGAATAAATGTTAAAAACAATTGATACCTGTGTCCCCATGGCGGTACGAAATACAGAACGCAATGGACTCTGTTGTCTTGGATATTTCTTCTGTTGAGACCGCTCTCGTCGGTAAAATACTGTCTGAACTGGTCTTCTATGTAGGCCGAGCAAACTCTCCAGCTGTCTTCGCAATTGATAGAGTCGCCAAATCCCGGAGTGTCGACAACTGTCAATCTAAATTCAATGTGAGGGTAGTTGTAATGTAATTTTGCATTTGGTTACATAACGCAGAAAGACTAGTTACGTAACTATAAAATACGAAATAACTGAGAAAAAGTGATTACTTCGACTCGATTTCTGTCCAAATCGGCATTAACGCGACGGAAGCTGGGCGTAAACGCTATTGGGATTTGAAATAATAATAATAATAATGCGTTTAACGTCCGTTTCTCGACTTTATGTCATAACAGACGCCATTGGCACCATTACTATTTTCCATTTTACCACTTCCCGTTATTTTCTACATTTCTTAAACTTCAACTGATATAACAGCAATGGGCGAATGAAGAAATTAGGATAAGGTAGGTAATTTTTTTGAACTAGGAGTTTGATAGGTAATCGGCCATGGCATCAAATAAGGAACCACCTCGATATTTATCTGGAATTAATTGAGGGAAACCATGGAAAACCTCAATCAAAATCGCCGGTACAGGAATTACCCTTTCTCGGCGAGAGGCAGTAGGAAAAAGTCCCAGCCACATCTGCCCTTGCCGGGAATCGAGCCCGGACCTCCCGAATGCGAGTCTAGTGCTGTACCACTACTCTACCCAGCTCGTTATTGGGATTTGAAATATGGGCAGAGTTTAGACAAAATGTAATATCGAATCCGCCATTTTTCCTACATATAGTAATACTAACAGTATATAAAATGTAATGTATTTATGGTTTAAATTTCTGTCACCAGATGTATCGTTTTATGTCAAATCCCAATAGTCTATTGTCTAAAGTCTAAATTATTAATATAAACGAAGAAGTTTGTAATGTTACATCAAAACTGAACCGACTTTAAGACTTCTGTCACTGCTTAAAATCTTACTTCTTGGTGTGTTAAACAAAGAGAGGAACGAGTAGTGAGCAAAAAACAACGATTTGCACCCGCGCGAATCCAGACCGCTCGGTTTCGCATAATCATATATATTAATACGCTAAGGTTAAGATGTTTGCCTCCCTTTTTCGAAAAAACCACACAATTGCTCCACATAAATTTTATATCATTTTATAGACAATTGCTTGCTCTACCGACATCAACAACTAAAAAAATTATTATTGCTTTTGTTTTTGTAAATTTATTAATTATTGAAATTATGGCGGCGCTTCAGCTCAACGTTTTCGATACTTGCGCCTCTATATGACAGTTTTAGAAAAATATTTTCTGGAACTGTCACTGAGCTTCGTAATGTAATACAACAAAAAGAGGAAAGTTATAAAGAGTGTGAGAAATTAGAAACGAATTTTAGTGCGAATTGTTCGCACAGGTACCGCTAGTGTTATATAATCGCGTGTTTAGTGCTTACCTAAGTTTAACGCCACGTTCTTCAATATCCATTGTTTTCTTTTCGACACACGTGGTCTTTTTAATACGGTCAGCGGCGTCCGGTATATGCCGATTTTTATAGAGGTCACCCAGGAACAGACTGTTGATCAGAGTTGATTTTCCGAGACCCGATTCGCCGACAACCATCAGGGTAAAATCGAAACCGCGCTTGACCGATTTCCGGTGTACCTGTTCTGGCAATGTTGCGAAGCCGATGTAGTCGCGTTCGCCACCTTTGTCTATCTGAAACAAATGCTACAGTTCATAGATGTTCTTTTATTTTGTTGCCATGCCGACAAAAATAATTTTAATATACGAAAATTTGATACATAAATAATGTAACACAACTTTTTCGTTTTCATATTCTTCTTCGTAATTGCAAACAAGAACTAAGAAATATAATATATTTTAAACGCTGAGCATAAACTGCCATAATATGATGTCACTTCTTTATCTATTAATACAGTAGATCTAGTCAGCCAATGACAGGTTGATAATTATCGGCAGCAGCACAATTTTTTGTTTAATTTAATTCTATTTAGAAATTACAAGTCCGCCAAAAAATGTGAAGCGCTTCTAGTCGCTAAACTAAATGAAGTACTTAAAAAAGTGTTAAGAAATTTTGTAAGATCGTTAAAAAATGTCTCGATCTCGTCGCCTTGTAGACGCATATTTTTTTATTTTTGAAATTGCTTTGTTGTATTACTGTAAATTTTACACGTGAATGACCTCAGTTGTCGAGCGTCTATAATTTGCAAACTTTATTGCAACACACGCTAAATATTAAGAATAACGCCCTACCAAACAAATTAAAAAATGGTTCGTACCCGACATGGTTCAAGAGTTCAGACGAAGCTTAATCGAATTCTGACTGTAGTTAAGTCATATATTGAACAACGGTGCAAGTAAATTAATCCACTTCAGTAACAAATGTCTTAACTGTTACGACGCATAACCACTTAACAAGAAATCCAGACTGCAGATGCACAAATGTTTTTGTTTTAAAACAAAGAACGGTCGACGAACGACAGTCTATTGTTATATGACACGATTTCAAAGAGCGCGTCAATGACACCCAACCTGGAGCAGCGTTGTCTTCCTAACTAAATGGTTGACCGTTGTTTGTTTTTTGTGAGCATTTTGTTTTTTTCAAAAACCAATCACGACGAACTTCTTTACTGATCCGCTTGATGTAGTGATTTTTTTAAAACTGAAAAAAATCAAATCGTTTAAAATTATCTAAACTCGATGTATAAAACAGTAACGAGACATTTGTCTGTAATTTCGTTGTTTTGTGGAGATATTGCGAAATTAAGGCTGTCGGAACGCTCTGAATTTAAGCCAAAAATAGAGCTTCGGCTGTCAACTGATTGTAAACTTATTCGTCAACATTCTGCAAAAATTCTTTCACTATAAGGAAGATAAAGTACAAATCTAGGTCTCTAATGGACTACTTTTGTAATTTATGTGCGATTTACCAGAAAAAAGTTGGCATTAATTGTACTAAAAAAACACACGTTTTCAATGTCACACTATGACCTTATTCGTACTTATTTCACAAAACTGTTCCATCACAAACCTAAAGTGACTCTTCCTTTTTCGGAAAACTTTTTTAAATCTTCAAAATATTTCCAAAAATTAGAGTAATCAATTGACAGCGGCACCCTTGCAATACTATTTTTTAGCCTCGTAGTTGGCACCAGCCAAAAATTGAAACGTGCGGATGATTTGAGCGAGACAGAGCTAAAGAAGGTCACACCCACAATATGTCTTTTGCCTACCTCGCCCCTTACCGCTGGGTCTCAGCACAAACAAAATTCAGAGCGTTCCGACAGCCTTAACTACACGAGAAAACTGTTTTTCTACAATTTTAGTTTATAACAGCGTCAGTAGAGAACGACTAGATTGATTTTGATGAAACTTTGTACACTGGATTCCCAGACTTGTATACTAGATAATTTTTATCAGTCTACGAAAGGTTTCTGTTGAAACCGATAATAACGTGCGCAAAATTGCGAATCTGTTAGTTGCTTAAAATTACAAAAATGTTTCCTCTGTAATTTCAGTTTTTTTTATGCAGTCAACGAACTAACGCGTTTTTGGCGTCTCGGAATACTTATTCAAGATAACGGAAAATATATTTATTTAAACAAGGTAAACACAGATAAAATTCGATATTCAAATACTATTTTGTTATTGAATTATCTTTTCCACACATTTCAAGAAATCAGTCGCACTTTTTTTATATAAAACTCTTTGTCCGCAATTTTACTCGCGTCAGTGGTGGATTTACACATTTCTCCATTATCGGCTGTTAAATTTTTGGCGCCCTTACCTGTACAAATGTCAGCTCCTAGATTATTTTTACAATCCAATAATTTGGTTGAAATTTCACAAAAAAGAGATTTTGGATATATTTTTGAGCTAATCAACGCTCAATCGTGTACAACTAATAAGGCGGGGTAACGTATACTACTTACACAGTAATGTAAACGCAATCTCAAAAATCTTTTTGATTTCTGTTAACACGGCTAAAAAAAAATTTGGTCCCCAAATTTGCCGCCCTAGGTTTAAGCCTACTTAGCCTACTGGTAAATCCACCACTGACTCGCACTAATGTCTATTTTGGCAAAAACCTTATAATAACCCGATAGAAGTCGGACAAAAAGTACCTTGTATTTAAGTTTGAGTATCAGTATCAAGTTTCATGAAAATCGGTTCGGCTGTTGTGAAGTGTTGCTGGTACAAGTACAGACAAAAAAAATCGCAAAAAATGAGTTTTCAGAATAAATAATTAAAGTAAAAAATGCGAAATTTGAAAAACAAAATTCTTGAAAAATTTTAACGATTATAATTATTCGAAATCATCCGAAATCAAGAGAGACGCACATAGGGTTGCCAGGACACCAAACCTAAAAGCCGAACAGACCAGCCAGTTTGGCCGGACATTTGGGTAAAAAAGCCGGACACCCTACATTATTGAGGATTTTTTTCTCAGTATTAATAGGTACGACAAAAAAAATTATGTAGAATCAAGCTATTTTGATTATTACCATAAATCTTGTTAAATTCTAATGAAAAATAAATAAAAAATAAATAAAACGCCAAATCAGTCCAAATAATTTATTTTCTATCAGTCAAATAAAGCCATCAGTCAAAATTAAATTCTAGAAAAAGCCGGACACCGTTTGATTTTGGCCGGACACGCAATCAAAAAGCCTAACTATGTCCTGCTTTATCCGGACGCCTGCCAACCCTATAGACGCACAAGCTTCATATAGGTACTTTTCTTTGAGCAGTCATTTTATAGTAGCTGATAGCCGGGACTTCCCCTGCGTTTGATATAATAAACAACGCAGACGAACTGGCGGGTATCAGCTAGTCTAAGGGGGATATTCATAGTCAGGTCTTAAGACAATGCTTAAGACGGTCTTAACAAAGTTCATCTTATTTGAATAAGATCGTCTTAAGCCGCTATGTATTCACAGTCATCTAATAAGGCGGCCTGGAATAAGAAATTGGAGAATAAGATCGTCTTTATAAAGACGGTGCTTGAGCTCGGACTTATTTCAAACTCGTCAATGTTCGGAATGTTTCCGGCTATTGACCAATAGAAAACAAGGATTTATATAATTTATCTTATGGGAATTGTTTTGACGTTTGACAAGCAAGGTATAATATAACCTTAAAATGTATTACATTATTCTAGTTCGAAACATCGTGGTGTTAACACGGTTTATTTAGAATAATAATTATATTTTAAAAATGTCTGCAAAGAAGCATTTTTCGGAAGTAGAAAAAAGTGTGTTTGTTCAGATTTTAAAGGATCACAAATGTGTAATTGAAACGAAGATAAGCAATGCCGTCGGTCTGAAAAAAAAAGAAGAGGCCTGGTTAAAAATAACGGCGGATTATAATTCGTCGGCATTAGTTTCCCAAGAGGTAAATATTATTATTATTTTTTATATTGTAAATTAATTCTAATGGACTGCAATATATAAACATAATATTATGTTTTCTTCAGTGTGTACTATTTAACACATGGAAGTAATAATATTATTTAACAGTAATGTCTATACAAAAGCCAGACGAATTTCATACCTAACAATATTTTTTTATCATGAATTATTTTTTATTTATGAATTATTTATTATTACAGAGAACCGTCAAGCAATTGAAAAAATTGTGGTCAAATTTGAAACAGGGCCAAAGAGATTTGTTGACGAAAGAAAGACAAGCGACATTCGCCACTGGGGGAGGACCAGAGGAACCGAAGGGGTCGATCGACCCAGATATAGCGGCGATAGTTCCTAATTTACTGGAAAACGCGCCCGTTTTATTTTCGTCAAATTTGCCGGAAACCGTTGTGAGAGGTAATTATAATCGCTTCATTTCTATTCCAATATAGAATTAACTTTGAAATATAATTTATTAACAAGTATATTGCTTTGCTTTTATTTATAGAACGACGACAAGAGCTTTTAGGCGTATTTGAGGACCCAGATCACGATGAGGATAGTGACGAAGAAGGTTTGTTATGACTATACATATTTACATAATACGCTATTTCTATAATTTAATTTTCTAATTTATTAGCACACGTGCTTTTTTCTTAAAATTTACCCGAAAATAATATTGAGGAGGATAATATATTCGTTTCATTTCCGTTAAAGTAGTAACAATATTTATTTTTCTATGTGTGAAAGGTTCCACGTGACGTAGGATCAAAGAAGTAACACTGTTATTTTAATTACTTTGATAAAAATTAAAATTAATTAAAATAACAGTGGTTACTTCTTTGATCCTACGCCACGTGGAACCTTTCACACAAAGAAAAATCAACCAAGGATCAACAAAAATCACTTCTACAATACGTAGATTTCAACAATAATATTTATCTTATTTTGATATGTAAGCATTTTTCTCTAAATACATTGGCTTGCTGGAAGCATGTATAAAATTCAATTATATGAAAATCTAGTATTTATTTCCTACAGTTGTTTATTGAACATAAACATGCTTTCTGATTTCTGAATACTTTTTTTTAACAGAACAACTAGAAATGCCATTGCAGTCTGAAGATAATTTTAAGGCTGATTACGAAGGTATATACTATATATAAAGAAACATAATATTTCAAGTTAATTTTTTTACATTTTTAAATTGTTTGTTACAGTACAACAGTCTCAAGAGCTGGTATCGCCTGGCTCATCAAGAACAGAAGTGTCGACTGCTGGTTTTACAAGTAAAGTATAATTTTTTTATTCAAAATCGGATGTTTATCGTTTCTGTTCAATAATTTTGTTTGTTAATTTTCATTAATTAGAACCAAAGACGTCATTATCACCTGGGCCATCGAAAAAAAGAAAGTTGGAAACGAGACAGCGTGCGACATTAGAAAGCGTTAACGTCGAGAGAGTCGAAAATGTCATACGACAGGAGAATTTGATGTTCGAGCATAAATTAGAACACCAAAAAAAATGGAACGAGCTAGAACTTAAAAAAAAAACCCATGAAGTTAGAGAAGCTAAAGCTAGAGCTGATTTAGCTGAAGCTCGTTTAGAAAAGGAAATAAACAATTAACCTTTTTTGTGTTAATTAATAACATTGTATTTTTATACTTTTTAATGTTTAGTAATAAATGCGTTTTTTTTTCGGTATGCATGTTTTTGTTTTACATAAATGCCTGTTCTGGGATTTTTCTATGTCGATAACGACTCGACAGAAGACACACGACATCGTTTATCTTTAAGCGTTCTTAAGAATGTTTTTATAATATACTTATGATTTTTAAAATTAGAAGTCAACTGATTATTGACAAGGAGTGCGGCTGAATGAAAAACATATATATTTTTATATTTTATTTAAATCTAGGAAAAATCGGCACATGACTAATTAAATAAGCGAGCGATTAGTGCTTCTCGAGCAGCAAACCCATCACGAGGTTGCCATTGAGGTCTATCGATGGGAATTTCTTCTTCGACAACAAGTTCATCTTCATCTTCCGGCAGTACGTCGTTAAAAATTAACGCCATATTGTGTAAAACGGCACATGCGACAACTGTTGTTGTCGAACAAAGGAGTTTCGTCGTGAGACCTCGAGACAGACAGGGAAATCGTCGCTTCCATATTCCATATGTTCTTTCAACAATCCGCCTTGTCCTGCCATGTATGATATTGTAACTGAAATCATTTTAGAAATTTATTTTTATATACTAGCTCACGATGATAATAATAATAATAATAGCCTTTATTTTTTTAACATTAACATGTATAAATAGCGTCAATTTTTAAACTTTATTGTTTCTTAACTATTATGTATAATTTGATTGCTGGGTTAAGAATTTTTTATTTGAGGCAACTTTTTTATTTCATTGAGTATTTTGTTGTATATTCGTATCATGGCATTCCTGGGCCCCGTTTGCACGACAGTAAGTGCAGAGGCCTCTGGTTTTAATTTATCTTTGTTACGAGTAATATATTTGTGGTCATAATTATTGTGAAATAGATTGATGTTCTTGTGAACAAAGACTGCACATTCTAATCTATAAAGGTCAAATACTGTTAGAATTTCAAATTCTTTAAAATATTGACGGCAGCTCTCCCTAGGGCCCAGGCCTGCCATGATACGGATATATTTTTTTTGTAAAATAACTAAAAGATCTTACGATGTTTCTTCATCAGTTCTTGGATTTCCTATAGGCGTTAATAAAAATGCTAGAGCTGGATATCCTGCATCCCCAACTAGCATTCCATCTAAATGCCTTTCATGATATCTCATGTACAGTCTCGAGTTTTGGAATATTCTACTGTCGTGAGCACTGCCTGGCCATTCCGGTACAATGTCCAAAAATTCGGTTCTAGGTCCGACTACAGTCTGTAAAAATTATACACAATGAATACAAACAATTATGGGTAACACTCTAGTTTTGTTGAAATATGACTTACTTGTACATTCAAAGAGAAATATCCTTTTCTATTTCTATACACTTCGGCGATATTTTGAAATCTCGTGTATGTTAAGCGTATGTGGGTACAATCTATCGCACCATCTATCCCTGGTAGACCAATGTTGCCTTGTCCCTCTCCAATACTCCTAAATAAACGACGATTTTCGTTACGCGCTTCTTGTGTTGCTGGCATTTTAATATAGTCATATATTAAACCGGCAAGAAGTGTGCTCACGCGAAAAACAATCCTCGATACGGTTGGCTGTGATACACATACAGTATTCACGTCACCAAGAATTACTTGGAAACTTGCAGTGGCATAATACCTGAAAAAGAACGAAAAATTTGTAAATTATAAACGCTCGACAACTGATCATAAGCGTAGTATAATACCTTAAACAAATTAACAACTGCATTACTGGTGGCACTGGTAACCCCCGGTTGTTCACTTTTGTTAAACCTTGCTCTATTTTTGGTAGTATGCCATGCATTACTGATTCCTTGCTGAATCGGAACCGTCTGCTAAACTCGTGCCCACGGTAAAATTCAAACGGATTTTGTGCGTCGCGAATGTATCTTTTTGGAAGACGTCTGTATATTTCGTTTATTTCCAAATAATTTATTTCCGGTATCGCTGGTATTTCTATATTTTCTATATCTTGAATATCCATTTTTTTCACTTTCACTTATTCACCAGAGACAACTTGTTCACTTAACTGGAGAATACTAATCCATTCGGAACCCAAAGGGGGGTTTTTAACAGGTAAAACTATAAACTATAGAGGCATAAGGCAAACATTGTTTGCCTTATGCCTCTACAGTTTACAGTTTTACCTGTCAAAAACCCTCCTTAGGGGGTAGTTTGGCGCATTTCTCGCCGTTCTTCTCACTGGACAGTCAATAAGACCGGTCTTAAGTCCACTCCGAGGTTGACTTGAAATAAGATCGCCTTATTCGCTATATAAGACCTCAATTAAGACCGTGTTTAAGCATTTGCTTATACGCCGTCTTATTTATCGTTTATGAATCTAGATGGCGTCTTAAGCTCTTGCTTAAGACGATCTTATAAATAAGACCTGACTATGAATATCCCCCTAAAATAAAAGTAGCCTAAGCTACTCCTTATATAACATTAGCTATCTACCAATGAAAGAAAGTCCCGTCAAAATCGGTTCAGCCGTCTCGGAGACAGACAGACAAAAATTTTTCAAATTGGGTTTATGATATAGGTAAGTACCGCATGTCTTTCATATGCATTCAGTAAAAAGCTGTTGTTTTGACACTACAGACACTTCAATTTTATTTATTTGTATAGATAGATAGAAAAAACAGATTCACGACAAAAATTACTTATAACACAATTAATTTCGTCGAACTGACATCATGGGTTATTAAAAATATTATTATTATTATTAAGAAATAACTTATTTTAATACGCAAACTTTAAAAAAAAGATCTAAAAGATATATATACATAGCCCCGCTCTTCAATTATAGGAACAAAAACAATCCATTGTCAAATTCAAATATGCAAAAGTGAAAAATTAATAAATTAATAAATAATGAAGATACCTTGACTAATTACTTAATTCAACAATATCACCTTCACATTAATTAAAACATTAAAACAAACGAGCGCATGTTTCGTTTCGATTGTTTCACAAAACGCGCAAAACACTGACAATTGTATCGCCGTCTTTTATTTACAAGTGACTGTCGATACGCAAGATAAACGACAAATGACAATCGGCATGTAGGTGTGTTAACACTATCGTATGTTATTCCAGTCAGCAGAATGTAAAGAATAATTTTATTTATCTAAATTCTTGTTAATTTAGTGCCGACAACGGATAGGATGTTGTTACGTTCATTTAATTTACCAACTCTCCACACGCTAAGTCCATCCGCCCGCGCCATGCAATAATAATACGGTACTTACGATATTTGCCTATTGTAGATTTTCATTTGTTGTATTAGAACGAGAGAGAACAGCGGTAGCTCTATTCTAATAGACAACGGGTATATTTACTACTAAAGAGCGTCAGCAGACAAACGGCCTCAATCACAGACAGGATACAGAGACAGAGCATGTAACAGGGTTTTACATGAGGGGGGTAAAGCCGCTTAAGGCTGTCAGAACCAGCGGCGGGAGACTCCGGGCGGCAGGTCTTTGCGAGGCTCTTATTGTCCTTCGTGAAAAGTATGTGATGCGAAAGTAGGTCTGATTGTTTGGTTTAGGTATTTGTCATGTTTGACGAGAAATGCTAAAGTTAAATAAATAAATAAAATTTGAGTTTTAAAATATTTTACATTGAAAGATTTACAAAATTAATTCGAGGCGCGATATTCAAGTACTACATAATGAATTTTTCAATTATGTTTTCAATGAATGAATTAGTTAATTATTGTTTTAATTTACCGCTATGTTATAACCTGATATAATAATTAAGGATCAAAATCAAAAGTTTTATATAAAAAAAATATAGTTAAAAAAATCTATATTTTTTTTAATTTGCCTGGGTTGTTGCGCGAGGCCCCGGGCGATTGCCCTGTTCGCTACCCCCTAAGGCCGCCGCTGGTCGGAACGCTCTGAATTTTGTTTGTGCTGAGATCCAGCGGTAAGGGGCGAGGTAGGTAAAAAACATATTGTGGGTATGACCTTCTTTAGCTCTGTCTCGCTCAAATCATCCGCACGTTTCAATTTTTGGCTAGTGCCAACTACGAGGATAAAAAATGCTATTGCAAGGGTGCCGCTGTCAATTGATTACTCTCATTTTTGGAAATATTTTGAATATTTAAAAAACTTTTCTGAAAAAGGAAGAGTCACTTTAGGTTTGTGATGGAATAGTCTTGTGAAATAAGTATGGATAAGGTCGTAGTGTGACATTAAAAACGTGTGTTTTTTTAGCACAATTAATGCCAACTTTTTTCTAGTAAATCGTACATAAATTACAAAAGTAGTCCATTAGAGACCTAGATTTGTCCTTTATCTTCCTTATAGAGAAAGAATTTTTGCAGAATGTTGACGAATAAGTCTACAATCAGTTGACAGCCGAAGCTCTATTTTTGGCTTAAATTCAGAGCGTTCCGACAGCCTTAATATTGTCACTTCATTATCTTCATACCAAGAGATCTGTGGCGTTCGCCCTTAAATTATTGATCTTTGCGGACGTTCCAGCATAGTAATCCTGGGGATTAGCCAGCGATTTTAAATCTTTCTGGCGATGTTTAGTTATAAGTGAACCCAATTTAGAATGCGAAAATGTTTTTATCCTTGTCTATTCTAATGCAACAAACAGCGATAGCTATGATGCAAGTAAGCCCGATCATTAATCCGCAGTAGCGGCGTGGGAGTAATTCTAGTTTTTTTAAATATACTTATATAATTTATTTCTTGTCTGTATTAAGTTTGGGGCCCCTTTATTAAATAAATTATCCCAATCAGTTGCAGCAATTTTATTCAATACTAGCGGTCCGGTCCGGCTTCGCTCGGGTGCAAATCGCACTTTTAAATTTTCACCCTCCTCCCGTTTACTTATTGAGCTGAAACTGCGCACACAATATGTTGAAGACAATGCAATATTATGGTAACAAAAAAAATAAAATAAAAAAATATGTTGATCCGATTGCTACCAAACTTCATAGGATCGCCCGCTGGACTAATCTGAAGACTGCCTGAGAATTTCATCAAAATCGGTCCAGCCGTTTTGGAGTCCATATATAACACACATACATCGCTTTTTACGTATACATATTATACAGTCAAAATCTGTTATAACGACATCAAAGAGTCTACTCATATTTGGTCGTAAAAACCGATAGTCGTAACAACCGGTGATGTTTTCGTGATACAAAGTAATTTTTTATTAAGTATGTAGTATTATTGAATCCATAGATATTAATAGGAATAATATTCACATTATCATTATCATTTTTCGGTATTCATAAAATCTGTAATTTTAGTCTGTTTGGAATTCTTCTGTGCGTACGAATTTACAGCTGGTCGCTCTAACAGATATAATTCTCTGAAGATATTACATTAATTAATGTAGTCGCTCAATGCGGTATGTCGTAATAAGCAATGTCGTAAAAAGCAGTGCTTTTTATAAGGCGGTCATACAGATTTTGGTCAATATAACCGGTATGTTGTTCTAAACGATATCGTCGTAAACGGTTTTGACTGTATATAGATAAATCAAAATATATTTAATCGTAAGAGATTAAAAATCTAAGATTTTGGGTTATTTTTAAGGGGGTGAGAAAGAAAGCTTGTAGATTATAGAGTCTCAACAACTGAGTTAGCAATTTTGTACGATATTCTAGAATTTAGGGCTAGGAATCACAAAATTATTTCATCATCATCCCCCAGTGAGAAGTACCGTTCATGCAATTTTATTTAGCTAGAGGGCAATGAGCCCTATGAGAACTCGATCAATAAATAAATAGTCCATCCACAGTGGGCAAAGAATGGATAACTCAATGCACGCGCGTTTCCACCACATGTAAGAGCAAGGGGATGGTTAACTCTGCGCGCCACTCCCAACTCACAATACACGCGCAGAAGGGTGAAAGTGTTGACCACGTGACACAAAAATCGATTCAAAAATGAAACGCGCGGAAAATTCAAAAATTATCTTAAATTGGAAATTGTTGCGTCCATATTTTTTTCAAACATACACAATTAAGTTAGCTGCAGGAAAGTGGACAATTGAAACGTCGCTAAATTAATAATTGGTTTATTGATTTACATCAATTGTCCACTTTCCTGCTAACTTAATAGTGTATATTATCTTAAATACTGAAACGTTGTGAATGGATTACCGACATTTGATCAAATTTGATACAGCGCATACCAGAAATGGTGGCATCGAATTAACGTGTGAAAATAAGTAGATTGAAATTTGAATAGACCCATTGTGTGTTCTTATTCTATAGATTTTCCATTTAAACTATAAACACAATAAAACTACAACAATCACTTGTTCAGTGATCGATGCAGTTTTATATGACATTCAAATATTCACAACAATTAGGTCATTAAGGCTGTCGGAACGCTTTGAATTTAAGCCAAAAATAGAGCTTCGGCTGTCAACTGATTGTAGACTTATTCGTCAACATTCTGCAAAAATTCTGTCTCTATAAGGAATTTAAAGGACAAATCTAGGTCTCTAATGGATTACCTTTGTAATTTATGTACGATTTACTAGACAAAATTTGGCATTAATTGTGCTAAAAAAACACACGTTTTCAATGTCACACTATGACCTTATTCATACTTATTTCACAAAACTGTTCCATCACAAACCTAAAGTGACTCTTTCTTTTTTGGAAATTTTTTTTAAATCTTCAAAATATTTCCAAAAATTAGAGTAATCAGTTGACAGCGGCACCCTTGCAAAAAAATTTTTTAACCTCGTAGTTGGCACCAGCCAAAAATTGAAACGTGCGGATGATTTGAGCGAGACAGAGCTAAAGAAGGTCACATCCACAATATGTCTTTTGCCTATCTCGCCCCTTACCGCTGGATCTCAGCACAAATAAAATTCAGAGCGTTCCGACAGCCTTAAACGTTTTTTTTTTAATACATCGACAGATCATAGTCACGTTTAATTATAAACTAGCCCGTATTTTTCCGATGTTGTAAGTTCACTTTATTATTTAGCCCCCTATTATAATAGTGTTGTGAGATATAGCCTAAAACTTTCCTTGATAATTTATTTACTTATAAAAACTACATGAAAATCAGTCCCTGAGTCTATCGCAGTCAAAAAGACAAGCAGACGTTGCTTTTTATATATGCAGTAGTGATGTAAAAGGGTAAATAGCCGGCTAATTAGCCGGTTAAAGATCCGCAACTATTTATTATTATTATTATTATACAAGGCTGCGCAGAAAGTTTTGTGAATTACTGAAAATTTCAATCGATATTTTAATTTTATTTTATAACAAATATCCACACATATATGTCGTAGGATAATTGAAATAATCGGATCTTTACGAAAATCCTAGGTCGTTTGCAAAAACCCAGGTAATTGGAATCCGGTTTTTTGTAAACATCCTAGGATTTTCGCGAAAATCCGAATTTTTTAATTATCCTGCGACATATATAAATACATTATTTAATTCTTTTCGATTCTACTATTGAAAATGGCTCAAATGTTTTGTTTTTTTTTGTTGTTCTGAGAAACAGAAACCAGAAGCCATCATGTTGTCAACAGGCTAATTATCCGGGTAAAATGGTTACATTAGAAAATAATCGGTAATTTTACATCACTAATAATAATAGTAGTTTTTTAAATACAGAAGTTAAACGTTTTAAAAATTTCAGGTGTTTCGTTGAAATCTTTTAAAACTTGGAAAATGATTCCTACAAATTTCCTCACACAAGTTGTGATTCTTGCGATAGATGTCACTAGTGAATGGATTTTCACCAATTTTCTACTTTTACCTGGAATATATATTATGAACATTATACGAACACTGATTTCTAAATGGATAACGAATAGTCGCTATAGTTGTAGATAATTTCCTCCACCTTTGGCTCTTCCTCGAAACCAATTTCTTGCAGAACATCCGTATGCTGCTGCGACTATAACTCTTGTAACTCCTCGGTCGTCAGTTCCTGGGAATGCTTCTCGACGAGCTCTTATCTCAAAAAACTCGTATGTTGGGGTACCATTGTAGTTGAAAATTTTCTGATTTCTTACGCATGGAATAGATACAGTTTACGAAAACAAAATCTCACTTTCAAGGCAATAAGTAGTAGTATTTGTCATAATCATCCCGAAATGCCTCAGGCCCCCTCAGTTGGGAAACTGGTTTACTGTTTACTATTCTATATAATGATGTTTTTCATAAAAAAATATCAAAACAGCCAAAATATGTAAATGGTTTGCTTGCATACAAATACGGCTTTCAATCAAATTATTTATAATTTTTTAAAAACTGTGTCACCATTGCATTTAACAAAGATTTTTTATATAGCATATATCTTTGACATCAAAACAAAACTGCTCATGCCCAGTTATTGACAATTTTTCAGTATATTATTAGAGATGTGTTTGCTGATCAAGGTCTAGAACTCTTCGAGTCTGTCACTTCGTACTTCAAAGTTCAAAAAGAAAAAAAACGGTCAAGTGCAAGCAGAACTCGCGTGGAGAGAGTTCCGTACTATTTCGTTTTCCGTCATAACATTTCCGTTTAGATTTTCCTGTAAACTATATAAGTGAATCTCTATATTCCCTATTTTTCAAAATTTTAGACTTAGTAGTTACGGAGGTAAATCTTATTTTTTCTTTAATATCTTTTGAACTACTCATTTTAAAGTGACAAAAAATATATAAATATTTGTACTTCTCATTAAACGAGTTTTTACTTTTTGATTTAATATGATGCGCATGAAACATTTTTTTTTTATTTTCTAATTTGTCCCCTAAATTTAACCCCCAAAATCGAAATTCGATTATTTGCATTATGTATAGTGATTGGGTCATCTAACTCTACATATATTTACCAAATTTCAACTTTTTTCGTCCAGTAGATTCGGAGAAAATAAGCTATGACAGGCGGACAGATACGAGAGTGATCCTATATTTTTCATCGGATGTACGGAACCAGCGTTGCCAGACGTCCCGATTTTGGCGGGACGTCCCGAATTTTAAATCAAAATTAAATGTCCCGCGTGGGACAGGTTCAGTCCCGCTTTTCGGGGATAACTCGACCGTGCGTATATAATTATTCTCTTATTGTAACTTGCAATTTGTAACACTCACTCTTCAGACTATTGTTTGAAACGCCATATTTTTCTAATGAATAAAACTTTTTTGATTTTGATTTCTATTTGTTTTATTCAGAAGACGAATAAGACTCAACTATTTAACGATAGGGTAAATCTGATTTAAAATATCATATTTTTATTAAAATACATTTTCTGTTGCTATTTTTGCTATCTATTGTCACGTAAACGTAATTTGAACTCAAATAAAAAGATAAATATTTAAAAACTTCTAACTATATACGTTTTTTTACTAATATGTCCCGCTTTCGACGAAAGAATCCCGCTTTTTTCACTCAAAAAGTTCCAAAATTCCGACTTGGCAAAAAAAAATCTGGAAACTATAGATTAGGTACATATATGCATAGCAAATTAATTTCTATAAACTACGTTTTTTTGATTTGTTTGTTTACAATAATAATTTATAATTGAAATTAGCAGACGTTATACATTTATTAATATATGCTCGGGTTTTCCACTTACGACAACAACACATTATCTACCTCTATAAAAAAGTGACATTTTAATTTATTTTTATGACGTGCAACGTGTATAGAAATAATGTGACTTATTATTGTTAATTTTTTTCACAATTTAATACTCATGCGCCATACGTATAAAAAGTTGTAACGGGACATCTGTCTTAAATTTCGTTTTCTTATGAGTTTTTAAGTGTTTACAGGCATTTTGTATGATAACTATAGACGGGAGATTGCATTTCCAGGATTTTTTAGGATTCCGTACAGCTAATGAAAAAACGGAACCCTTATAGGATCATTTTCGTGTTTGGCAGTCTGTTCGTCTGTCACAAATATCGTAAAATTATGGAAAAAAACGAAAAAAGTGTGCTTCACCCTAGCACTGGTTTGTAAAGTTGGGTGAGAAAATTCTGACAATTATTATATCTCAATAAAATATATGTTAAAAAAAAGAAATAATTAAATAAATAAAAAAAATAAAAACCCGGGTCGCAGTGCCAAAACCTTGCCGACAATATAGTGTATTTGCTTATACAGGCAGTGTGGCTTTATTATGCGAACTTAAGTTGGTTTTTGGGCAAAATAAAAAGTTTGACTCCTTAATACACCCCTTAAAATAACATTTTTTTTCTTAATTGCAATATTATTATCAATCGAACCTCTATACCAAGTTATATACAGCTTTCAGTAAATAATTCACTATCTGCAAACTAGTCTTTCTTAAAATTTTTAAATCCGGTCCTGTACGGTCGATTTTATTAAAATTTTAGGGACACATTTTAATTACTGCCAGATGGTTAAATTTCAATTTTGAAACGATTCGGTGAATTTTTTCGGTATTTTAGGGCCCAAAAACATTTTTCAACCCCTAAAAACTACCCTTAAAATGGCCCCATTACGCCCATTTTAAATAGGCTTCTTGCGGCGACGGATTTCAACACGTGGGCCAAATTTAGTTGAAATCAATTAACTCTTTCGAAAGTTATTGCCCGCACACATATATATATATATATACGTATATATATATATACGTATATATATATATATATATATATACGTATATATATATATACGTATATATATATATATATATATACGTATATATATATATACGTATATATATATATATATATATATACGTATATATATATATACGTATATATATATATATATATATAAATATATATATACATATATATATATACATATATATATATATACATATATATATACATATATATATATATATACATATATATATAAACATTTTTAAAAATAATGCCAAAGTGTTTAGGAGGTTATGAAACGTCGAGAAATTTTGGTCCGACCCCTAGGTCCCACCATCCGACCGATGCCAATAGTGTATGTTGCCATATGGCAAATACACTAATAATATACTGGACGAAAAAAAATGAAATTTGGTACATATAATAGAGATGAATGACACAATCACAGACGTATAGCGAATTTTGCGGATGTATGTTGCCGAATCAAAATAATTTAATGTTATTATTATCGACGAAATTATTAATACAGATTTGACTTAAAGTGCTGTTTGTTTCATGCCGTGTAGAAACTGAGTCAATTTAGTGACGGGTACTTTGAAAACCCGTTGTCTTCTTCTGACGTAAATTCGGCTGTACGGTCTGTTTATAATATTAGATAAATTATCGCAAATTTGTGTATATCAAAAAATAACAGCAATATTTTTGTAAAACTGTTATAAAGAATAGTAAACATACATGATTTATTAATATAAATTCTATTGAAATTATTTATTTGTTCAAAATACATATTTATGATTTTAAGGAAATCCGGTAATTTTAATATTGTTTACATCAGGTTTTTTCTATTCCAATCGTTGCTGGGTATGGATCTGTGGTCACTAAACAAAACGAACTATGTCATTTTCTGGTAAAATAAGATGCCACTACAAACATCTAATGTGAAAAAATTAGTCAGGTGTTCTTGTATAGAGATCAGCGTTGCCAGACGTCCCGATTTTGGCGGGACGTCCCGATTTTTAAATCAAAATTAAATGTCCCGCGCGGGACAGGCTCAGTCCCGCTTTTCGGGGATAACTCGACCGTGCGTAAATAATTATTCTCTTATTGTAAGTTGCAATTTGTAACACTCACTCCTCAGACTATTGTTTGAAACGCCATATTTTTCTAATGAATAAAACTTTTTTGATTTTGATTTCGGTTTTTTTTATTTTTTTTTATTATTCAGAAGACGAATAAGACTCAACTATTTAACGATAGGGTAAATCTGATTTAAAATATCATATTTTTAGTGTATTTGCCATATGGCAACATACACTATTGGCGTCGGTCGGATGGCGGGACCTAGGGGTCGGACCAAAATTTCTCGACGTTTCATAACCTCCTAAACACTTTGGCACCATTTTTAAAAATGTTTATATATATATGTATATATATATATATATATATATATATATTTATATATATATATATATATATATATGTGTACGCGCGATAACTTTCGAAAGAGTTAATTGATTTCAACGAAATTTGGGCCACATGTTGAAATCCATCACCGCAAGAAGCCTATTTAAAATGGGCCTAATCGGGCTATTTTAAGGGTAGTTTTTAGGGGTTGAAAACTGTTTTTGGGCCCCAAAATACCGAAAAAATTCTCCGAAACGTTTCAAAATTGAAATTTAACCCTTTGGTAGTGATTAAAAAGTTTCCCCACAATTTTAATAAAATCGGCCCGACAGGACCGGATTTACAAATTTTATGAAAACACAATTTTGCAGATAGTGACTTATTTATTGAAGGGTGTATTTAATTTGGTGTAGACGTTAGATTGATAATAATATTACAATTAAGAAAAAAATGTTATTTTAAGGGATGTATTAAGGGGTTAAATTTTTTATTTTGCCCAAAAACAAACTTAATTTCACATAATAAAAGTATAAAACCACACGGCCCTATACAAGCAAATACACTATATTGTCGGCAGGGTTTTGGCACTGCGACCCGGGTTTTATTATTAAATTACATTACCTATGACTATTTTTGCTATCTATTGTCACGTAAACGTAATTTGAACTCAAATAAAAAGATAAATATTTAAAAACTTCTGATTATATACGTTTTTTTACTATGTCGCGCTTTCGACGAAAGAATCCCGCTTTTTTCACTCAAAAACTTCCAAAATCCCGACTTGGCAAAAAAAAATCTGGCAACACTGATAGAGATAGACCTAAGTTTTTAACCTACGGACGAATGTATGATTATGAAAATAAAACATAATTTTGATTGATAATGAAAGTTTATTTATTTTTTTTAAATCCCGACTGGATGTCCGGGATAACGGGGTTTCGATTAGCGGGACTCTACTGTAGTTGAAATAAAATAAAAATATTGCTTTGTAACTATTCAAAGAAAACTTTCTTCGTTTCAACTGAATTTTGTTAATAAAATCACTTTTTTTCTCAATGTAAGAGGGTCCGCCAAAGTTCTAGGATCCGTTTCAGGATGTGTGGACCATGTTGACACCGTTTTAGATCCATATTTTTTGGTGACCGAACTCATAGAAGAAAGATTACTAAAATACTAGAAGGTTGGGCGTAAGAAGCTATAAACATGGTTATGTCTGTGATTGGTTGAGTCGATTGCGACGTCACTGGATGTCGGATGACCACGGCTTTTCACGTGAGACTTCTCTCAACTGCTTGGAAAAAGCCTCCTGTGATGTCACAAGCCAACTTCCCCCGCCCTCTCCCGCATCCCGCCATCAACAATGCTAACGTCCAACCTTAGTTCTAGTAATCTTGGCTCATTTTTCCATATTTGGTGTTTTTGGTAGGAACTAGGATTACAGCTTCTAATTAAATTCTGAGAATTAGGCAAGAAATACTAGCTAACCTGTGTTTAAATATTTAATTGCATTTCACCGAATACATTAACGCATTTACTAAATATCAACCCAACCCAATGCACCGTTCATCTGAAGTGAATCATTTCGTTTATGGTTACCTGGAAATCCGGTTTACCGTTCACTTAAGGCGGATTTAGATGGTTCATTTTGGACTATCCAAAGAAATGAGTCGTGGGGAACAATTATCTAAATCTAAACAATATTCCATTGGTCCCATTTAAACTCTAAAGATAATGGCATGGATTTTTTTTATTATGCAAAACTAAAATATATATTTGAACTTTGTATCGATTCAGACTGCCAAATCGAGTTTCATTGTTCAGCAGGTATACAAGATTCAATATCCACATTTTCACGAGTTTTGAAATGACTACTAGTCGAAATCTATTGCTGGCTCTTTTTCTATATAATATTTCAGTGTAATTAAACATGTGACGTCACATAGTTACGCTGACGTTAAAAGTGCTTTGATACAACACATATTATTAGTATTGAAAAGTACATAATTAAGAAATTTACGATTTCCCAAAGAATTTGTGACGTCACATGTTGTTTAAATTTCATATCAGGTCCCAACCGCCCAATTCTTTTCGCGCACATAACCAGTGTCGCTGAGACCTGATGCAAGCATAAACAAATTTTTAGATTATTATTAAAAATAATTTAGAAAAAACCCGGGTCGCAGTGCCAAAACCCTGTCGACAATATAGTGTATTTACTTATACAGGCAGTGTGGCTTTATTATGCAAACTTTTTTGGTTTTTGGGCAAAATAAAAAATTTGACTCCTTAATACACCCCTTAAAGTAACATTTTTTTTCTTAATTGCAATAATATTATCAATCGAACCTCTATACCAAATTATATACAACTTTCAGTAAATAATTCACTATCTGCAAACTAGTGTTTTCATAAAATTTGGAAGTCCGGTTCTGTCGGGCCGATTTTATTAAAATTTTATGGACACTTTCTAATTACTACTAAAGGGTTAAATATCAATTTTGAAACGATTCTGAGAATTTTTTCGGTATTTTGGGGCCCAAAAACATTTTTCAACCCCTAAAAACTACCCTTAAAATGCTCTGATTACGACCATTTTAAATAGGCTTCTTGCGGTGATGGATTTCAACACGTGGGCCAAATTTCGTTAAAATCAATTAACTCTTTCGAAAGTTATTGCCCGCACACACATATATAGAAATATATATATATATACATATATATATATAAACATTTTTAAAAATGGTGCCAATGTGTTTAGGAGGTTATGAAACGTCGAGAAATTTTGGTCCGACCCCTAGGTCCCGCCATCCGACCGACGCCAATAGTGTATGTTGCCATATGGCAAATACACTAAAAATGGAATTATTAATTGGTATTATAGCTCCATACATCTCTGGCATTAAATAAATAATTAAAAGAAAAATTAATTTTAACGATGCGTTCAGTTTGGATATTTAATTTGTGTTGTTACACAGAATCAAAATCCTCCTTTACTTACAAATTATGAATACGTATTGAGAATTAATCTCAAGAATGTACAGTTCAGCCAAAGCTTGCGATACTCAATACGTCTTCCCAATTTTTGTGTGAATTGATCAGTTTTAATGGAAACGATCATTTTTGTTAACGTACCGTACAAATCAGCAAGTAAAGGACGATTCACATACGTCTCGCGCACAAAGAAGTCACAACATTTTTACAACGTAGAGTCAGAGAGAACTTGCTGATGTAATTTTTGTTTCGTCTTTTTAAGATCCAGCCCGGCGGATGACCAGGGTTTTGTGGGTAGCTATACCCATACGAAAAATTCCGTGTGGGTAAAATACCCACATGGAATTTGACAACATTTTTTTCACATATTAATAAATAAAGTGTTTTGGTCGTAAAGCAGTATTAAAAATATGAAAGTGTATAGATAGTATGAGAGAGAAAAAAAATTATGTGAATTTTGAATTTCGCGCACAAATTTAAGGTACGAAATCTCCTCAGCCAATAAATCTTGCATCTCTTTCTTTTCCACTTACAAGCTTGCCATGAGTTAATTGGAGGGGGCTTGCTTTGAAGTTTGTTAATTTAATCACCGCTAGATCGAAAAAAAATTTTTTTTTCATCTCACTACCCACACGGACTGAACATGACCTGCCGGGCCTGTTTAAGATATGTCAGTATATGTTTTCAATCTGCATTGAATAAAGTAAAACATGCATTGGAAAAATCTTAAAAGAAACTTTCTGTGGTCCACGATTTTGTGACATGCTTGTAGGTAGTAAGGCATCATTTTCAATTTGGAGACCATGACTTTTCTAAATATGTCTTCAGTTGAACTTGAGGCTATTCCCAAATAATAATTATCATACGTATTCTAGTGAAACTGCTCTAAAAAGACACACTTTAAATGTTGACAGGCTGAGAACGATAAAAAGTTGGTAACTAAAATAACGCTTTAAAACCCGAAAAATCCCATGTTATTAAAATGAGTTAGGTTTGGTTTTTTGGTATGTGAGGTCAGCTAAATCTATTGTTGTGATCAGAATCGTGCTAAACTGAATAAATTACGTTGAAAATTGGTACCAAAATGTTGGCTATCAAGCAAAAGCAGATAAACCCAAGAAGAAAAACAATAAAACATTTATTATTTATTTTAATGACTAGTGGTTATGCCTGTCTTCACCAGGCGCAATATCGAAGTTCAATAATTCAAAATAATAATATAATAATAATAATAATAATGCGTTTAACGTCCGTTTCTCGACTTTATGTCATAACAGACGCCATTCGCAACATTACTATTTTCCATCTACCACACTTCCCATTATTTTTCTACATTTTTAAAACTTCAACTTATGTAATTATAGCAATGGGCGAATGAAGGAATTATAGGAAATAAGGATAAGGTAGGTAATTTTTGAACTAGGAGCCATGGCCTCAAATAAGAAACCATCTCGATATGTATCTGGAATTAATTGAGGGAAACCATGGAAAACCTCAATCAAGATGGCCGGTACAGGAATTACCGTTTCTCGGCGAGAGACCGTAGGAAAAAGTCCCAGCCACATCTGCCCCCGCCGGGATTCGAACCCGGACCTCTTGAATGCGAGTCTAGTGCTGTCACCATTACTCTACCCAGCTCGTTTCAATAACTCAAAATAACTTCTTATATTATTATATATATATATATATATTACAATATCGAAGTTAAAATATTTTTAAACGTTTTTGTTATTTTTTTAATTATCTAAGTGTCAAATTTTTTTAAGCAATTTATATCAAAGTGGTGAGTAGGCGATTATAACGTTTTTCCTTTTCTTCTAGTTCAAGCAAAAGCAAATATATCCATCTCATTTAGGCAAAACTAGATAAATTTATTTTGTTTTTCTTTCAGTTTCGACTGAAAAAACCACCTTCGGCCAGACATTAGAAAATATTCTGTTCATCCCACGAACCAACAGTAACAAAGCTGCATGAGCAGCATTTGATTGGTCGCGTGAAACTCAACACAGCAGAACAGCCAATCATATACTTTTTGCATCCTAGCCAAGCACGTGCTCTTCAGCTGATTATATTTGTTGGTGGGAAAGACTAGAATGTCATCGGAACATCTTCTCAGTTTGTTACAAACTGTCTATAGTCGATACACACCTGTCACACAAGCGGGCTAGGCTTGCTGTATTCTAGTTTTGTAATTCTGTAGTCCGAGGCTCTGTCCCATCGCATCAGTGGCGGCCCAACTGTTAAAGCTGCCAGACCGCGATACTTCAGAGCGCGGAAGAACTAGTCGAGTTTATAATACGCTGGTTCGAATCTCTTCGTGAAACCGCGACTGAGCATGTTGTGCGTGTATTAGTGAAGTGACTTACAAATAACCCGTTATAAATACCTATATACTGATGACACTACTTGCATTGACTACTTACTAACCGTCTTATCTTTCTGTGTGCCTGTTCTTTGGAAAACGATATTCTCTTTTTGAATAAGGTAAGTTTCAAAATTTACGTAGCCGTTAGGCAGGTCAAAGATTTTTTTTATCAAATGAAATGACAGAAAAGTTGTCTTAACCCGATCAGAACCGAATAAAAATCACCTATACTAAGTTTGAATACTGGTTGCCCATGTGCCAAGTTTCATCAAAATCGATCCACCGGTTTTCAGGTGATGCCCGGTTTCTAGTCTAGATTTTTTTTACAAAATATAGCGTGCTCAGCGACTTATTTCAATCTAGATGTCATACAAAATATCGGTTACCACTTAATAAGTAGATTATTAGTAATATTATAACTTTAATATTGCGTTTTTTTTATTTCTGGGTATGACACCTAGATGGAAAAGCACGGTTTCAGATTTTCGGGTTTGTTTGTATCCGCAATACTTAAGATTCGAGAACGGTTAAATTCAAAAAACGGTTGGTACCTTGCACACTTTAAGGTACATTTCATCCATCTACCATCTACGATAGGATTGAGATAAGGTTTATTAAAAAAACTGTAATTTTAACTAAGTAATAAGTATAAGAAAAACCTAAAATAAATAAAAATGAATGATTATTTTTCGGTTCTATGCGTTCCTATACCATTTATCCGATTATGATGAAACTTTGGTGAGGACAGTGTGGTCTAGTGGTTAGCCTGCTGGCTTCTTGACCGGACAGTCGTAGGTTCGGCTCCAGCCCCTGTTCATGGATGTTTAGTGATGTCGTTTAGTTTTAAGTGATTGTGTTATTTGATGTAATTAATAATGACCTGTGTTGTCGAGCGTCTATAATCCACAAGAAATAAAAATAAAAAATGAAACTTTGGTGATTTGTTGTGCCCGCGAATGTTTCCAACCTAAAATTATTATTAGTGTATTTGCCATAAGGCAACATACACTATTGGCGTTGGTCGGATGGCGGGACCTAGGGGTCGGACCAAAATTTCTCGACGTTTCATAACCTCCTAAACACTTTGGCACCATTTTTGAAAATGTTTATATATATATGTATATATATATATATATATATATATATATATATATATATATATATATATATATACGTATATATATATATATATATGTGCGGGCAATAACTTTCGAAAGAGTTAATTGATTTTAATGAAATTTGGTCCACGTGTTGAAATCCATCACCGCAAGAAGCCTATTTAAAATGGGCGTAATTGGGGCATTTTAAGGGTAGTTTTTAGGGGTTGAAAAATGTTTTTGGGCCCCAAAATACCGAAAAAATTCTCAGAATCGTTTCAAAATTGACATTTAACCCTTTAGTAGTAATTAAAAGGTGTCCCTGAAATTTAAATAAAATCGGCCCGACAGGACCGGACTTACAAATTTTATGAAAACACTAGTTTACAAATAGTGAATTATGTACTGAAAGTTCTATATAATTTGGTATAGAGGTTCGATTTATAATAATATTGCAATTAAGAAAAAAAATGTTATTTTAAGGGGTGTATTAAGGAGCAAAATTTTTTATTTTGCCCAAAAACCAACTTAAGCTCGCAAAATAAAGCCACACTTCCTGTATAAGCAAATACACTATATTGTCGGCAGGGTTTTGGCACTGCGACCCGGGTTTTTTTTATTAACTTAATGTTTGTTTGCTCCACTATCATTGCCGCAACGCAAGACGGTTATATGACGGCGCCAAAGGCTCCACTGCTCTTGTCGCTATCGAGCGGGGTGTAGTCTCGCGACGCAAGACTAATACGGTGAATCCGAATGCTACACAACTGTTGTCGCTGCTGAATGGGCTAACATTGTTTCATTTCAATCGCGTGCGACGCTACGGGTAGCGGCTAGTTTACTATTTTACTTAAGATGATTGACCTCTCAGATTGTAAAATATCCTCTCAGGAAATTTCGAACCGTGGTCGCAAAATTCATATTATTATTGTTTTTTTAAGCTCTGATTAAACATTAAGCTTCACAAAATTTGACTTGCTGCTTAAAAATTCCAAAAAAACATATTTTTGCTCTAAAAACTGAGTAAAAAAAGTGATATTCGTCAATATTTCTTTACAGCACATCACGAGATTTCGAATTACGGGAAGGCAAATTAACATTTGAAGTTTTTTTCTTTCATATTCAAAAATACGTAAATTTCCCAAAATATATAAAATCAGATGGGTACAATGGATTCCGCTACTTGGTAGTTCTAATAATCTAGGAGCTTTAAGACGTCGATGGTCCGTTTTACCCCGTTTTACGACTCCCCCTCGCACAGCAGCGAACTCTAAGTATCCACCCACGAACTATAATTTATCCACTAAATCGAAGCCATTTTTTTAACATTGGTTTGAACTCATCTATATCTTAGTCTTACATTGTAGTCACTATAAACAAAACATCGACAAGCAATGGATGCACTCAAATGACGGCTGTCAAGAGAAATTGTGTTCATAAAACAACACGTACACTATTCAATATGTAATTGTTGCAATGCATGTTTTAAAAATAGACATGCATAATTTATTCTTAGATTATATAGACGCCTGACAGTTAAGGTTATTAGCATCATAACTTCTTGTTAACACACAGCTATGGCAGTATAATTAACATGTGAAATATATGGAAAACTTTAAAATATAAGTATATTCTATATTTATGGTTTTGAAAAAATGTATTTTTTTTTAATTTAAAAACTAGTCAATGGAGTTAACACTCTTGATTTTAGGCAGGTCCATCTTTTCGCATGAACTCGCTGGACTTGTGCCTAGGGTCCCGCGATCCATGGAGCGATAAAATAACAATTATAATTGGAATGCTTAATTCTTTTATTCACTCAAATTTCTGTAAAAGGGACCCTAAAGTATTATGAGCCCCCACTTAGTTTAAGACGGCTTTGATTTTGAGGCTACGAAAAAATATAGAATCAATGTTTTTGCATGAATGGAGTTCCTCATGGTTTGATTCCTAGACCCTTTTTGCAATATTTCGTAACACTTTCGTTCTCGTGAAATATCAATTTAAAAAAAAAGTGGGATGCACGTCAAAGGGTATTCTATATATTACAAATCTAATCCGTCTCTGCGCGTAACCTTTTTGTTATTTAATACATTTTCTTAATCTTCGCAAGTTTTGTCCTTGTTCAGTAATCCCAACCATGCTTGATTTTATTAGTTTGGAGAAACGAACGTATACTGTAGATCTTTGCATTTAATTATTAATAGATAACCAGTTTTTTGAAGTTGGATCTGTTATTTATTCGTTTCTTGGATGGAAATTAGCTTGATTGCATAAACCGTTTAAAAACTTACAATTAAAGGCAAAATTACTATTTTATTTGTATTAATGATTTATCAAACATAATACAAAATTTAATCTGAAATCCCGAATAAATTGGATATATAAAGTTGTGATTTGCTTAAAATTAACTTTAAAATTTATGGAACATTAATTAGGTGGTTGGTCGTAAACCCGCGTAATTTCGAAATTGCGCGACGGATAACAGAATCAAGTAGGATTCCCATTACGCGTTACTTTGTTATAATTTTTTTTTTATTTACAATATTTGCAGATAAAAACGAGAAAATTAGCATAAGTTTTACACAAATTTTCTTGCAAAAAAAATTTGAAAAAAAAATTATTGCGCAAACCAAATTTGGCAGTATTTTTAACCTAAGTTTGTAAAAAAATCTTCAAAATGTTAATTTGCCTTCCCGTTATTCGAAATCTCGTGACGTGTTGTAAAGAAATATTGACGAATATCATGCTTTTTTATTCAAATAGGGTAAAATATATGTTTTTTTGAAATTGTGAAGCAGCACGCCAAATTTTGTGAAGTTTTAGTTTAGTTTTATTAGCACCTCTCAAGTTGTAAAATTTACAAATGAGACTTGTCAATACATAATATGCATTACACAAAATGACTTACATCGTATAAGCACTTTAAAATTAAAAATAATTTCAGACTGTTCTTGAAACTTATTCTTCTCCTCTCAGAGCAACTGGTATCCTATTAAAAAAGATAGCCCCAGTACACTGTGGAGCAGATTTGAAAAAGGCACATCGGTGCTTATCAATGCGGAGCATCGAGTTTTCACGCGTATTATCTGAATTCACAGTGTATCTTTGACTATTTTTCTTAACATGTACCAGTAACTGATAATCACAGCTAAAAAAATAGTATTAACAGTGTTGGATCACTTTCACACAGTTTATGCTGAGGTAAGGGACGAGGTAGGCAAAAAACATATTGTGGGTGACCTTCTTTAGCTCTGTCTCGCTCAAATCATCCACACGTTTCAATTTTGGCTGGTGCCACACTACGAGGCTAAAAATGCTGTTGCAAGGGTGCCGCTGTCAATTGATTACTCTAATTTTTGGAAATATTTTGAAGATTTAAATAACTTTTCCGAAAAAGGAAGAGTCACTTTAGGTTTGTGATGGAACAATTTTGTGAAATAAGTACGAATAAGGTCGTAGTGTGACACTGAAAATGTGTGTTTTTTTGGCACAATTAATGCCAACTTTTTTCTAGTAAATAAATTACAAAAGTAGTCCATTAGAGACTTAGATTTGTCCTTTATCTTCCTTATAGAGAAATATTTTTTGCAGAATGTTGACGAATAAGTCTACAATCATAGTTGACAGCCGAAGCTCTATTTTTAGCTTAAATTCAGAGCGTTCCGACAGCCTTAAAATGAATTTTGCGATCACAGTTCAAATTTTCCGAGAGCATATTTTAAAATTTGAGGAATCAATCACAATAACATATCTATCTTTAATAGGTTGTCTACAAATTCGAGCGTTTGATTGATGAATGATGAAAGCTATTTCAAGATTATTTTACATGTAATGTGTACGAAAGAAATTACTGTAGTAGGAAAGTATAGCGGAATAACTTAACAAATTTCTGTTCGTAAATACAATGTTAAAATCTTTGCTTACTAACTAATTGGCAGCCGCAATGATAGTTCTAATCAGTAGTACACACAAATAAAACAACTCATTAATTAATTAGATATATTTTGCTTTTGTTTGGTCATTTCTTAAATAGAATAAAATGTATGTTAAATGCACGCGTGATTTCATAACACTGCAATAATTATAATCTTTTAGAAATCGAATCTGCTTGTTTTTTAAATTATACGGAGAGATCGAAAAAAATGATCGCAATTTCCATATTATTTCTTTTTAGGATTCCGTACATCCGATGAAAAAACGGAACCCTTATAGGATCACTCTCGGGTCTATCTGTCTGTTCATCTGTCATAGCTTATTTTCTCCGAATCTACCGGTTTCTAGTTGTTCTGACTACATAATCTATAATTTCTTTTCACTTTAACAGATTCACAGGTAAACGTGTTTCCAGAATTCTTGTCTGTCTATTTTGATAAAAAAAATTGACAAAAACTATCATAATCAGCATTAACGCGAGCGATTTTCATTTATAAAAGTTTATTATTGCTCTGTTAAGGCTGTCGGAACGCTCTGAATTTTGTTTGTGCTGAGACCCAGCGGTAAGAGGCGACGTAGGCAAAAGACATATTGTGGGTGTGACTTTCTTTAGCTCTGTCTCGCTCAAATCATCCGCACGTTTCAATTTTTAGCTGGTGCCAACTACGAGGCTAAAAAATGTTGTTGCAAGGGTGCCGCTGTCAATTGATTACTCTAATTTTTGGAAATATTTTGAAGATTTAAAAAACTTTTCCGAAAAAGGAAGAGTCACTTTAGGTTTGTGATGGAACAGTTTTGTGAAATAAGTACGAATAAGGTCGTAGTGTGACATTGAAAACGTGTGTTTTTTTGGCACAATTAATGCCAACTTTTTTCTTGTAAATCGTACATAAATTACAAAAGTAGTCCATTAGAGACCTAGATTTGTCCTTTATCTTCCTTATAGAGCAAGAATTCTCGCAGAATGTTGACGAATAAGTCTACAATCAGTTGACAGCCTAAGCTCTATTTTTGACTTAAATTCAGAGCGTTCCGACAGCCTTAAACGGCTGTGTGTTACAAAAACTTCTGAAAGAATACACCGCATTGAATGGTTCTTTTTTTTTCTCAAGTATGAAATTAAATTTGTATGTAAGCATGTATGTATATAGGCCAAATTCAAATTGAAATTTGATCGACTTCTCGTTAACCGAGCGAGTTGAAATTTTGTACGCATGGTGACAATACATTATTCAATCGTTTTTATCTAAATACTATAGGCATATTTATTTTGGTATCAATCGGATAAATCATTTAGGAATTATAATATCGTACCAACAAACTTTTTGGCTGATTCCACTAAACTTGTTCATATTTAACAATAATTTGGGGACCTGAAAGTTATGCTTTTCCATACCGAATTTTTCATATCAATTTGTTTAAATGAATTTCAGTCAAAAATGTGCGTTTTTTAAATCAAGGATAACTTACAGATGAATGATTTTTCGATTATCAATTTATACTGAATTTTCACTGCGGTCCAATGTTGATTACCGCTGTATCGATGATTATTTTGCATTCCGTACATTAAATATTTGTGAAGGTGATTAGTAAAGGGAAGATAAATATATTAACAAGACTGCTGACATAAAACATTTTATTTTGTAAATAAAAAGCGATATTTCATAAACAACGAAGAGGCGCATCGGGCAGTTTTATTGGAAAGTTCTTATTATAGCTACGGCTTCGCTCGCGTTTATCAGTTTTGACAGAAACTATCTGGTAGCATTAAATTATTCTTGGACACATCTAACACTCATTAATTGAAGTACTGCATTATTACTTTAGTCACTGCTAGATGTCAAATATCATTTTCCCACGGTTTTGATTGTTTACTGTTTCAACCCAAACGTAGCCGAGAAAATAGTGTCCTATAGGGTCGAAAGCGGGACATAGTAAAAAAACGTATATAATCAGATGTTTTTAAATATTTATCTTTTTATTTGAGTTCAAAATACGTTTACGTGACAATAGATAGCAAAAATAGCAATAGAAAATGTATTTTTATAAAAATATGATATTTTAAATCAGATTTACCCTATCGTTAAATAGTTGAGTCCTATTCGTCTTCTGAATAAAAAAAAATAAAAAAAAAACAGAAATCAAAATTAAAAAAGTTTTATTTATTACAAAAATATGGCGTTTCAAACAATAGTCTGAGGAGTGCGTTACAAATTGCAACTTACAATAAGAGAATAATTATTTACGCACGGTCGAGTTATCCCCGAAAAGCGGGACTGAGCCTGTCCCGCGCGGGACATAATTTTGATTGAAAAATCGAGACGTCCCGCCAAAACGTCTGGCAACGTTGGTACCAATTGTGAACGTCCCAAATTTGATCAAAACCAGTGCAACCGTTCTCGTGTGATTCTGATACAAACATACAGACAGACAAATATTTTGGAAACGCGTTTTTCTGCCTATAGTTTTTGTTAAAAAATCACAAAAAAAAAGCTTCAAGAAAACGAAATTACGACAAAGGTTCCGTTAGACATATTAGTTGTTTGATTAATTAACGCGAGGAATATGATCCTGAAGAAGTCTTAATAATTGTAGAATATAGACGCTCAATAACTTAACACTATTAATATAGTCATAAACATTCCAAACTTAAGCACTGACCCATTGCCGGTGAGACGTTTTTGAAACCGCGATTTTTTTTATCGGAAACATTACAGAAAAAGGGAGAAAACGCTATCTGGAATCCGCGGTTAAAAATTCCGCGATAAAATAAAATATATAATTATCCTAATCGGATGCCGCAAAATTCTTCAAGATAAACCAAATCAATATCATATATGAATATAAGTATGTGGTCGGCAGCGCCGTCTCTTTCTAATGCAGTTTTCGCTTTTGGAATTTTCATTTTACCAGTTCACTATTTTGTTTTTACAAATAAATAAAAACACTTGAAAATTCTACATAAAATATTATTAAATTATTTCTCAACGATCGTTTCGGACGATAAGTCCATCCTCAGGAATATAAAACATATACTCCTTCCCAGGGGCGTAGCTACCGCCGTATCTGCCGTATCAATTATACGGGGCCCCCGGGCCACGGCGGCCCTCAACGTGCGCAAGCAAAAATTAATAAAAACTTCCCAATTTTTTTTTTATTTCAGAAATGACAAAAGTCAAAAAAAGCAATTTCTTTTTTTCCCGCGTAAAGCGTGCGTTCAAAAGTTGGCAACACCCTACATCGGTTATCGCGGGCTGCGGGATTTCCCCGTTTAAGTAATTTACTTCAACGGGGGAAGGGCCCCCAAACTAATTTTTATACGGGGCCCCGCCAAGGCACGCTACGCTTCTGCTCCTTCCTGAGGATGGACTTATTGTTCGAAACGATCGCTGAGAAATAATTTAATAATAATTTGTGTAGAATTTTCAAGTGTTTTTTTTATTTATTTGTTATTATTGATCATGTTCTACCAAGCGCCGAGTGAAAAATCAGTGCAAATTATTTTGTTTTTATATAATATGTAAACGTCTTTTAGGGTTACGTTTTGGGTATGGAGCCTTAACAATGATTATTATCGACAACGGCAAATGACGCGACAGGATAGTTAGTTCAATTTGCATTTGCATATAATATTGTCACCGTATTATTATGTAGGTACCTTACCAGCACATCACACAGCAGACGCGTATCATATCCGGGGCCGTACTCACGAATTAACGACCGAAGTAGGGCTCTCTACAAAATATTGTTTCGATTTCGGTTCGACAAGACAAGACGAGACCGATGAGGCAATGCCTGTCTAAAAATATCGAGGTTTAGTATCACAATCCCGGGTTTCTATTTCAAATAAATTGAAATCAAGAGACGATAGTCTATGCTCATTAATCAACAAACAATAAATAAAGACTGTCAACTGGCGGTAATTGTCTCTTCGAATCATTTTCTCATCCAATTGGCACCAATAGCTTTCACAAAGGTTCAAACTCGGACCAATAGTCTTTACAGAAATTCAGTCTCGAATCAGACCAGTAGTGTTTGCAAGGATTCAGACTCGGGCCAATAGCATTCACAGAGTTCAGATTCGGACCAATAATGGTTACAGAGTTTCATACTCCGGTAATAGCGATCATATAAATTTAGACTTGGGTCAATAGTGATCACAGGGATTCCGAGTCGGGCCAATAGCTTTCACAGGGATTCAGATTAGGGCTAATAAGGACAAAAGAGTTACATACTTTGGTCAATAGCGTTCATAGACTGGGATCAATAGAATTTATAAGGATTCAGAGTCGGACTATTAGAGTTCACAGAGATGCAGAATCGGGCCAATAATGTCCGCGAGGATCCAGACTCAGGCTAATAACTTTCAAAGAGATTCAATTTCATACTCGGATAATAGTGGTTATATAATTTCAGACTCGGGTCAATAGCGATCACAGGATATTTAAACTCGGATCAATTGCAGTTACAGAGATTCAGACGCGGGTTAATAGTGATCACAGGGATTCAGACTCGGACCAATAACTTTCACAGGGACTCAGATTCGGGTCAATAGTGATCAAAGGGATACAAACTCGGTTTAATAGCGATCACAGGGATTCAGACACGGGTTTATAAAAATTCAGACTCGTATCTTCAGCGTTCATAACTTCATAGGGATTCGGAGTCGGGCCATTACAGACTCGAACCGATAACGTTCATAAATATTGTAAGTTACTTTATCTCTATCGCATATCTGGTGCAAAGCGATCATTATAGTGTTTTTCGTGAAAATTTAGAATAAATTACCGGTCCTGTACAATATATATGTATTAGCTACCGGTGTAATGTAGGTACACACATACAAAACACACACACACACACATTTAAATGCACGCAAGTAGGTCTCTTGTCGAGGTCGCTATAGTTTGAATCGCGCGCACGAGTCCCGAGGTCAAGGCCTAGTGCCATGCCAGTGTGTTGTTTTGTTTGTATAGTGTTCGGTATAGTGTCGTCGTAGTGTGATGATGATGGTGGCGGTGCTCTTCTATCTGTGTATAGGTATTAGTGCTTCCCGTTCACACTACGCTAACGGTCTGTTCACACCTGGACAAGCGCCACCCCGTCACTTTAATTTACCCGACTTCAAAAAAAGAGGATATACAATTCGGCGCGTAGTCCAACCCAGTAGTGGGGAATGGTACTAATTTAGGTGAAAATTCACTTTTCACAATTTTACAATATTCTCTACCGTTGCATCCATTCTCATGACTAAATTGTAAGTTGTAGCAGGAAAGTGGATCAAGAAAGTAGATCAAAATATCGATTATTACATTTGCGACGTTTCGGCCTTTATTATTAGGTCTTCTTCAGAAGAAAGCCTAATAATAAAGGCCGAAACGTCGCAAATGTAATAATCGATATTTTGATCTACTTTCTTGATCCACTTTCCTGCTACAACTTACAATTTAATTTTACAAAATTTATTCGTTTTGACGTCTTCTGAATCCAAAAAACATATTTTTGGAAAAACTCTGTGCGCCTGAAAAATAGTGAAATTTAGAGGTCGGCGCCAATTTAATAAAAGTAGATATGTAAAAAGTTTTAGTATAGGTAATTAATTTGGCTTCGACTTCACCATTTCATTATTTTCCTCTTTTTAGTGACTTGAAGGAGGATACTATTTTTCTAATGAAAGTCCCTTTTAGACATCTATATACATATTATTACAATAAAACTCTGAAGGAGTCTGCTATTTTCGAATTTTCACAAAACTCCCTTACGGGCTGTCTTTATAATTGACGTAGAAATATCGCATTTTCAAAAAAAAAAAAACAATCTAGCTTTTAGGAGTATTTGCTACGTAGAAATAACTCCTGTACTCTTCATCTTAAATTCTTTCCATTCACTTAAAAACGGTGACGGCTCTCTCGACGCTATTTTTAAAGCTAAGTGGTTCGGGTAAGCGCCTAGCGAAGAACTAATAATCATATATATTAATACGCTAAGGTTAAGATGTTTGCCTCCCTTTTTGGGAAAAACCTCAAAATTACTCCACATAAATTTTGTATCATTTTATAGATAATTACTTGCTCTATGTGTATCAACAATTAAAAAGTCTATTATTGCTTTTGTTTTTGCAAAATAATTAATTATAACAATTATACATTTATTCAGTATATGCAGCAATGCTGCTATCTGACGGTTCTAACTTTGAAACAACGTAAACATGATTGACGGTCGGTAAATTTTTTTTGTTTAATTTTTAATCAAAATTCACGAATAAATACTTTTCGTATGGCGGCGCTTCAGCGTAACGTTTTCGATACTTGCGCCTCTATATGACAGTTTTAAAAAAATATTTTCTTGAACCGTCACTGAGCTTCGTAATGTAATACAACAAAAAGAAGAAAGTTATAAAGATTGTAAGAAATTAGAAACGAATTTAAGTGCGAATATTCGCACGGGTACCGCTGGTAATAATAATAATTTATTTATTCCCAATTTGTCTATACCAACATAGGGTAAGTTTGGAGAATACAATTAATATAGGTTGTAAGAAGTACAACAGCTAATAATATAAAATAGATTAAAAATATCACACTACAGATCCTACATGCTGCCACGAGGTAAGGATGAAGGAGAAGTTGAAAATACAGGAGTCGATTAGTCCCGACAGATTGAAAAACAGTAGTTGTACCACAAACGAATATGATTGAATAAGTATAATTAATGGGGAATCCTCAACTCATTAGTGCTATGACAGACGAATATGCTTTGATTCTACTGTATTTTTAAATAAGAATAATTAATGGGGAATCCCCAACTGCATAACTTTAAAACCGCATTAACAAGATCTGCATAAAAAAAAACTCATCAGTACAGTGAAAATCCTCGTTATGAACACTTTTAAATTTTACCTAACTGATGTTCCATAATATGAAAGCTTAACGCACACATCTCCATTATAGAGTTATCGAGCGTCTATAATCTCTCTATCTATCCATTATGGACAGTTCATCCGTTCCCGTATAAGTGTCCGCAACAGAGTGGTTTCACTGTAGTGTATAAATAACCCATCTATAGGTGCAAATAATAATAATAATAATAATAATAAAGGAGACTGAGAAGCGGACAAAATATCAAGATCTTCTTTTTGAGCTCAGAAAGCAGTACCCAGAGTATACTGTTAAATTAATTGTCCTTATAATTGGTGTTCTTGGAGGAGCAAAACCGTCACTGTTGGCAAGTATGAAAACTATTCCGGCATGTCAGCGTATTGCTGAGTCACTAATTTGCCGTATGCAAAAGGCCGTGCTTATTGGGTCGCTCCGTGTACTCCGTGCGCACGACCCAAACTCACTGTAATCGCCCATTTCATGGTTTGAGACGCGGTTACAGTTACAACTTGCTCCACAAGTATCCCTAGTATGACGGTGACGAACCTGAAGTTTGAGTGCTTGTGGATGCAAATTTTTTTTAAGGAATATTTCCTTCTCAATAATAATAATAATAATTTATTGATTAAGAATCAAAAGGCCTAAGTTCAGCTAAAAGCTGTTTTACAACTTGACCTACAAAAATAAAATTACATAAAAAAAGTAGCATAGTTGCCACGAAAAAATATACTAGAATAAAATACAATATTAAAAAGAGCATAACTATTACATATACAATAAACATAAAACAATTCTATTATATTGGTGAAATTGGCAAAATTATTGTTGTGTTAAAGCGATTTTAAGATGTTAAATTATATTGGAGACAACCCACTCCTCCATTTTCTTCCTGAATGGATTATTTTTAAGAGTCTTATATTCGGGGGGTATTTTATTATAAAAATAAGCAGCCAGATAAGTAAAGCTTCCTTTAAATTTACTCGTTCTATGTTTTGGGACTGCCAGAAGATGTTTGACTCTAAGAACGTCGGAGTATGCATGGTTGTCTCGCCAAGTCAATTTCTCATATAGATATTCAGGTTGACCTAAATTGATCACTTTATGTACAAGGCATAAAAAGTTTATAACCATGCAATGATGAGTACTAATCATGTTGCAGAGATTTCTGAATTGTGTTATATGATCAAATTTCCTAATACCATATGAAAATCGAACACAGGAATTTTGTAGAATCCTTAACCTATTTAAATCAGCAATTTTTAGTTGTGGCACAAACACGGTATCACAGTATTGTGCGATAGCAAGAACCAAAGATCTACATAATGTAATTTTGATTGCTTGACTGAGGTGTGAACGGAATTGATAAAGATATTTTAACCGTATGTATGCCTTTTGTAAAACTTTATTTACGTGCTCAGACAAAACAAATGAACAAATATACACCCCCACTGCTATAAATAGCGACCCGATGTCAGGAACTGTCAGCCCTCCTCCGTGCTGATAAATTGACACTGACAGCAGCTACGCTGCCCTTCAAACTCCCGACGCCTGTTGAAGAGGCGGAAAGTTAAATAATGAACGCTTTTTTCCTGAAAATATTTCTCGTTGGCTCTGTAATCGACTTTGATAAAGGTCATCAGCGACTCAACTGATGCGATAAAGGTCGATTTATACTCTCATCCGGACCGATCAAACACATATCAGTTTGATGTATTTGCATTTGGCATGTTTATATCGAGATTTTCCAAAAGTACGATTTTCAATTTCCAAAACATTTAAGGGGAAATGATTCAACGGCGGGGAAATATAAGAACAACCTTGATAACGCAAAATTAAAGGAGAAATGATTCAATGATGGGCAAACATATTAAAGAGAAACTTTGGTATTGCAAAAATGGATAACGCATCCAACTTATTGTAGTGAAACTTCTTTAGCGACATATCTGTTTGACATTTTCTGTAACGTTAAAGGGGAAATGATTCAACGGCGGGGAAATATAAGAGTAACCTTGATAACGCAAAATTAAAGGAGAAATGATTCAATGATGGGCAAACATATTAAAGAGAAACTTTGGTATTGCAAAAATGGATAACACATCCAACTTATTGTAGTGAAACTTCTTTAGCGACATATCTGTTTGACATTTTCTGTAACGTTAAAGGGGAAATGATTCAACGGCGGGGAAATATAAGAACAACCTTGGTAACGCAAAATTAAAGGAGAAATGATTCAATGATGGGCAAACATATTAAAGAGAAACTTTGGTATTGCAAAAATGGATAACACATCCAACTTATTGTAGTGAAACTTCTTTAGCGACATATCTGTTTGACATTTTCTGTAACGTTAAAGGGGAAATGATTCAACGGCGGGGAAATATAAGAGTAACCTTGATAACGCAAAATTAAAGGAGAAATGATTCAATGATGGGCAAACATATTACATATGAGAAACCTTGATATTGCAAAAATGGATAACACATCCAACTTATTGAAGTGAAAGTTCTTTAGCAACGTATCTGTTTGACATTTTCTGTAACATTTAAGGGGAAATGATTCAACGGCGGGGAAATATAAGAGTAACCTTGATAACGCAAAATTAAAGGAGAAATGATTCAATGATGGGCAAACATATTACATATGAGAAACCTTGGTATTGCAAAAATGGATAACGCATCCAACTTATTGTAGTGAAACTTCTTTAGCGACATATCTGTTTGACATTTTCTGTAACGTTAAAGGGGAAATCATTCAACGGCGGGGAAATATAAGAGTAACCTTGATAACGCAAAATTAAAGGAGAAATGATTCAATGATGGGCAAACATATTACATATGAGAAACCTTGGTATTGCAAAAATGGATAACACATCCAACTTATTGTAGTGAAACTTCTTTAGCGACATATCTGTTTGACATTTTCTGTAACGTTAAAGGGGAAATGATTCAACTGCGGGGAAACATAAGAGCAACCTTGATAACGCAAAATTAAAGGGAAAAGGATTCAATGACCGGAAAAGAGAATCTTGGTATTGCAAAAATGGATAACGCATCAATGAAACGAATAGCTCTAGAGAAGTTTCACCTCCCCTATAAAGCTTATGTGAGTGAGGCTCAGAAGTTTTTTAATCTTATCTTGTGAAACCGTTGCATTTTTTAACGGAAAATGTGTGTCTCAACGCTAAATGGATACGCGTTTGAGCAGATAATTTTAGAATTTTATTGGCCCCAGAGGTGTTCATTATAAACGTTTTTCTGTACAAAAAACAAATGAAAATAAAAACAAGGAAATTTTAGTTGCGTCAGGTTTTACCTGGTATTTATCAAAACAATTAGGCAGGAGAAAGTACGTATCTGCAATGAGTCACAAATAAATGGAGATGTTACCAGCATGTTTCTGCAGTTAATTATATCATAGATAAATACTATATTTTGTTGAAGTTGTCGCGTCATTTTGTTTGTATGTCCAAATTCAGTCAACCATTTCATGTTCGTTACACTCTGAATCTAATTTTAATAAGTTCTCGGACAATTTATAACATTACTAGATTGTACCTGCGGGCAGAGCCGCCTTTAACCTATTGGAGGCCCTGGGCACTTTCGGATAATAAAGAGGACTATTTTTTCTTAAAAAAAGAGCGTAATCACTAAGCAAATCAATAATTAACGAATACATTATTAAAAATATATATCGATATATTTGTTATAAGTATGGGTTATCGGATGCTGATCTGGAACTAGGGGTCCCCATCGATCGCGGGGCCCTGGGCACGTGCCCAGTGGAAAAGAGGGCCCTGCCTGCGGATTTACTCACGTTAATGTCGAATTTGACAGAACGTGGGACGACCCCATTAGGGAAGGTGGTTGTAAAACGAAAAGAACATTTTGTATTATTGAAGTTATACTTCTTTTGGAGCATTAAGGGTAAATTTTTCGCTGTTACGAAAGTTGCACACACAGCATGCAACGAAAATGAGACACCATGAAGTTAGTTGTTAAATTAATATGAATATACTTCGTGTATCGGCAAGGTTGAAATCGTCGATAAAGCTGACTCTTCGATGCAGTATAGTTTTACTTTGTATTCGCAGATGACACGTCTCATTTCTCTGTTACAATGTGCCGATGGAGTTGAACTCCACCTATTATCCAAAGTAAATAAGTACTACTCGAAGTGAACAGGCTAACTTTTAACTATATTTATTATCTCCCTAGACATCCAATTTTTTTTTATCAATGCACATCTAAAAAATGTGAATATCGATTATCGCGATCACGCCAAAGAAGTATAACTTCTTCTGCGCGTAAATAAGTACACGCACATGACGCACTACTTTTTTTAAAGTAAATTTTTTTTGGCACGGTAGAGTAAAATTGATTAATGAGATGTTGCAATGTACGTATACTGTATACTATAAAAACCGGTTGTAGAACATTAAGGTGGCGGCGCGGTAGAGCGGTTGCCTCGTAACTTAAAGGTTTACTATTATCTTTTTACAATCATACCAGTTTTTCTTCTGTAGTACGATGTGTAAAATACACACTTAAAAAAATAAAACAACATATTCTCTTACAACCATCTTCCCCCAATGGGGTCCTCCCAGATATTTGTTGGTGTTGGAATTTACAGGTAAATTATGAAACAATTTTTTTGAGAATTCTTCGGAAATTTTTTCTATAATTAAAAAATCCCAAAAGTGTGTATCTTTCAATGGAATTTTAAACACAGAATACCGAAATGACGTAGGCAATATTTAGTCTGTGACTGGCTGACTAGATCTGCTGTATCAATGTGTGAACCACGAGGAAGATAATGTATAAACATCTCTTGCTATAGTTAAAAAAATGTGTCTAGTCTTCTACGTCAACATATGGCGATTTATGCTCAGCAATTAAAATGTATATATTTCCTTACTTTTTGTTGACGAAAAGTCGCTTTATTAGTTGTATGAACAATGAGTTCTATAATTTATAATTTGGTCCTAAACAATTATTTGAAAAAGACGATTTCTCTCTGTTCCCAAGTTGGGATCGTTCTCCATTAAAAGATTAACCAATATTGAAAATTTCGTTAAAATCGGCCAGACATTTTTACGTGATACCCAAACAAAAATATTAACAGTGTTGGATCACTTTCACACAGTTTGTGCTGAGACCCAGCGGTAAGAGGCGAGGTAGGCAAAAGACATATTGTGGGTGTGACCTTCTTTAGCTTTGTCTCGCTCAAATCATCCGCACGTTTCAATTTTTGGCTGGTGCCAACTACGAGGCTAAAAAATGTTATTGCAAGGGTGCCGCTGTCTATTGATTACTCTAATTTTTGGAAATATTTTAAAGATTTAAAAAACTTTTCCGAAAAAGGAATAGTCACTTCAAGTTTGTGATGGAACAGTTTTGTGAAATAAGTACGAATAAGGTCGTAGTGTGACATTGAAAACGTGTGTTTTTTTGGCACAATTAATGCTAACTTTTTTCTAGTAAATCGTACATAAATTACAAAAGTAGTCCATTAGAGACCTAGATTTGCCCTTTATCTTCCTTATAGAGAAAGAATTTTTGTAGAATGTTGACGAATAAGTCTACAATCAGTTGACAGCCGTAGCTCTATTTTTGACCTAAATTCAGAGCGTTCCGACAGCCTTTAACGCGTTTTTTTTTTCAAGTTTCAGAACAGTGAGGAGAGATGAGAGCGTCCGTGTGTCTGGCGCCGATACTATGGCTGGTGCTTACCAGCATCATGGCGACGGTATTCGGTTCCCAATTACCGCAGCACTATCTCGGCTCGTCGGCGGCTTCCCAACAGAGACGCGGCTACAGCACACACGTGCTGCAGCACGACGACCTCGTCATGGCCGAATCGGCCAACGCTTATGCCTCGACGACATCCGATGTCGACTTCACTTATCATAATTACGATCGACTCACCAAATACCTGAGGAACTATAGTTCCAAACATCCCAATCTCACAGCTCTGTATTCGATTGGAAAATCTGTACAGGGTAAGTTAACGATACACTATCTAGAGTGAGAGAAGGTAGATCATAGACGCTCGCTATCTCCATGATCATCAGGATTCAGTGTCTATCACGGTATAAGAAAGAATGGCAGTATATCTCCCACATAAAAAAGCGCGTCTCTAATTGGGCTAGTATACGGAGAGCCCACGGAGTAGCGCTGCGAGCTCGGCAGCAATACTTGCTGTGTATAAAATAGGAACGCATAACTGGGTAGGGATATTTCCATTCAAAAGTCATAATTATTTTATAATAAAAACTATTTACATTAGAAAATCCATATGCAAGTCTAAGACAAAGTATACCTATTCCCTAATTGCAATATTGTAATTATTATTATCACCTTTTTTTACGAAACAAGAGTAAAAAGATTACATTCAATTTTCAAAGTATATTATGCAACGCCAACGTATAGGCAAACCCATTACGCATTTCTTTTAACACAGCAAGCATTGCTGATGTGCTCACAGCGCTACTCCGCGGGTTCTCCGTGCACTCGCCCAATAAGATCTTCACCCCTTCCATGTATAAAAGAATATAAGATACACTACCATTCTTTCTTTTACCGTGGTTAGAGCCTTCTATACGCTCCCATGCTGACAATTTTATATAGCGCCGTCTCGAAAATTTTTGTGGTACTAGTATTGTTGCCGACGGATGATAATCAACTGTTTTCTCAAAATTTTGTGAGATGGCGCTATATGTGTTTTCTTAATTTTTTATGTTTCATAAGCTTTCTTTCTTACATTTCATAAACTTTAAAACTTCCATTGGCCCGAGCAAAGCTAGGTCTCCCAGGTACTGTCTACTAATGCTAAAAGCGCGCGCTTAAAGTTCCGCATCAATATGGCGCAACACAATGGCCGTTATTCACAATCCATTTAATAGATTAGTGGTTCTGGGACAAGGATAAGACAGACTTATTGATGTATTTACTGTTTCAGGCCGTGATCTTTGGGTTCTCGTTGTATCAGCGTCGCCATACGAACATATGCTCGGCAAACCCGATGTTAAAATCGTCGGAAATATTCACGGAAACGAACCAGTGGGACGCGAGATGATACTTCATCTAGTAGAGGTATGAAAATTTTACCTTAGTTGAAGTCTTCGATGGTTTATCTCGTCAGACGGGACGCAGTAATGTAGTTCTTCAGCAGCCATCCGCGCGACTTCAATACTACTGAACTATAATATAATAATAATTTGTGTTAATGAAATCGTTTGATGTGTTTTAGTATTTAGTTAACAATTATAACTCAGACCCGTTTGTCCGATGGATGTTAGATAATACTCGTATTCATTTTTTGCCTTCGCTAAACCCAGACGGTTTTGAAGTTGCAAAAGAAGGCACATGCGATGGCGGACAAGGAAGGTAAATAAAAAAGATTTTTAATTTTTTTTAAGCGGAACTTCTTTAGGTGAAGAAGGGAATAAATGTACTAAGGCGGTACTAGTATACAGAAATTGTAACACGCAGTAAAAAATAACTGAAAAGACGTTTGTTCTGTTCCAGTGAATTGTCATAGATGACGCTTTATTAAAAGTTTGCATTGTTTTTACTGTTCTCTCCACGGTATAAGAAAGAATGGTCTTATATTCCTTTATACATGGAAGGGGTGAAGCTCTTATTGAGCGAGTATACGGAGAGCCCGCGGAGTAGTGCTGCGAGCACACCAGCAATGCTTGCTGTGTTAGAGATACGTACCGGGTTTGCCTATGCGTTGGCGTTGCGTAATATACTTAATAATAATAATAATAATAATGCGTTTAACGTCCGTTTGTCGACTTTTATGTCATAACAGACGCCATTCGCACCATTACTATTTTCCATTTTACCAACTCCCGTTATTTTCTACATTTCTACAACTTCAACTTAACTAATAGCAATGGGCGAATGAAGGAATTTTTAGGAAATTAGGATAGGATAGGTAATTTTTGAACTGGGAGTTTGATAGGTAATCGGCCATGGCCTTGACTAAGGAACCATCTCGATATTTATCTGGAATTAATTGAGGAAAACCATGGAAAACCTCAATCAAGATGGCCGGTTCAGGAATTACCGTTTCTCGGCGAGAGGCAGTAGGAAAAGGTCCCAGCCACATCTGCCCCCGCCGAGATTCGAACCCGTACCTCCCGAATGCGAGTTTAGTGCTGTCACAACTACTCTATCCTGCTCGGTTGTTGCGTAATATACTTTGAAAAATGAATTTAATCTTTTTACACTTTTTATTTAACACGACAAGTATTGCTGCTGAGCTCGCAGCGCTACTCCGCGGGCTCTCCATATACTAGCCCAATAAGAGACTCACTTTTTGCTTCTTATACCGTGGTTCTCTCTCAGAAAAAAGCATTTATTTTCTCACCACTGAAAATATAGCTATCTGTAGCGAAATATAAGAAATTAAAGAAACGCAATATTGTTGTTTCAGATATAATGCGAGAGGATACGATTTGAATCGTAACTTTCCGGATTATTTCAAACAAAACAATAAACGTGCTCAACCCGAAGCCGAGGCGGTAAAAGGATGGGTGTCGAAGATACAATTCGTGCTCTCAGCAAGTTTGCACGGCGGAGCTTTAGTAGCTTCTTATCCTTTTGACAATACACCCAATGCTAGTGAGTGTGTTAATTTAACCATATTTTGAATAGTTAACAGACCACCATTTTGTTTAATATCGATTACGACTTTATATGAAGTCATCATCTCACAACTAAAATTGATGAAATAGTTCTGATAAAAGCCGGGCAGCATAATTTTGAGACTTGTTTTAAAATTACAGTCCCTGTAGAATACACTATTATTTACACGACCCCTTATAAAACAACTGCTTTTCATGCCTGTATTGTGGTACTAAAATGACCCATTTCGCACTATGACTAGCGTGTAAAGTGAAAAAAAGAAACGCAATTTTATTAATCTAATAGTAATTTCTCAGTCAGTTGGCATTTAGAACTATGTGCTCAATAGAGACAGCAAAGTAGGCGTAGTCTTCGTAATCAATCCAAATACTGTAGCTATTAATAATTCAGTAATAAATCACAGGTAATTGGACTTGATAAGACAAAACAATCATGTTATTGTTAATATTGCGACGTTTCGACTCTTTATTGAGTCTTCATCAGACTCTGAAAAATACATACATATAACATTATAGTTATATTTTTCAGAGTCTGATGAAGACTCAATAAAGAGTCGAAACGTCGCAATATTAACAATGCCATGATTGTTTTGTCTTATCAAGTCCAATTACCTGTGATTTATTATTGAATTATTAATAGCTACAGTATTTGGATTGATTACGAAGACTACGCCTACTTTGCTGTCTCTATTGAGCACATAGTTCTAAATGCCAACTGACTGAGAAATTACTATTAGATTAATAAAATTGCGTTTCTTTTTTTTCACTTTACACGCTAGTTATTCAATAATAAATCACAGGTAATTGGACTTAGTAAGACAAAACAATCATGTCATTGTTAATATTGCGACGTTTCGACTCTTTATTAAGTCTTCATCAGGCTCTGAAAAATACATACATATAAAATTATAGTTATATGCATGTATTTTTCAGAGCCTGATGAAGCCTCAATAAAGAGTCGAAACGTCGCAATATTAACAATAACATGATTGTTTTGTCTTACTAAGTCCAATTACCTGTGATTTATTATTGAATTATTGTAATAATTTTGGATGCGATATAATGTCGAATTGTAGTTATTAGGAAATGAATATCAGCTATTTTATAGGAGGTACGTGCAAAAAATGTAGTATGTATCTCGATTATCATGCTTTTATGACTCGTGTAACTTGCATTTACGTTCTAGATACATATATTTCTATCAAACACATTCAACATGTAAATAAAATTAATTTGTTACACAGCTACATATATTACACTGTAGTATTCACATTCAATAGAAAAACGCTTGATAGTTTAGGCTATTAGCGTTTCCATTCAACAGAAAACAATATTACCTTAGGTTTGTTTAACAATATTTTCTTTTTAATTGCAAACACTTTTATCCTAAAGGAATGTGTCGTTCGTCAGTTCTTTGTTCGAGTGAGTAAATAAAAAAATTATTTGTATTAATATTATCATCCATAATTTTTTAAGATTAAAAATTATCACGAAATTGGACAAAATAAAATATGCAATCAATTCTGCGACGTTTCGGTTTTTTAATTAAACCTTCATCAGGCTTCTTGATTAAAATAGTTAAATAACAATAACTTATTATACATTACTAATACTCATAAACTTTTCCAAAATTCTTTAATTTTTTATTTATTTTTATTAAAATATATTAAAAACCAATTGACAGAAAATTTTTTTTTTTGAAATTATAAAAATTATTATTAATAATTTCAAAAAAAAAATTTCTGTCAATTGATTTTTAATATATTTTAATAAAAATAAATAAAAAATTAAAGAATTTTGGAAAAGTTTATGAGTATTAGTATTGTATAATAAGTTATTGTTATTTAACTATTTTAATCAAGAAGCCTGAACCGAAACGTCGCAGAATTGATTGCATATTTTATTTTGTCCAATTTCCTGATAATTTTTAATCTTAAAATTATTTGTGTTATACGTCTAATAGATTTAATTTTAATTAGAGCACTTGGATATCTTTCACCAAATACTTTTCGCTGTAGTTGAAAAACACTGCAGTTTTTAAAAACAGTTCCGCTACACAAACGTTACTATTGACGTGTTGGATACAATTTCAGCGTCGGCCCTAGCCCTTTATCAGGGTAGAACGAGATTGTCTTTCAGCGTCCTTTGGTCGACGTTTTCACTTCACGTAAATTGCACTTCGGTTTTATGTTAAATAAATAGTGAGTCCTAAATTTTCAAAAATGCACTTTTATTGCAAACATCAACATTTGTTGAATTTAAATTAAATTAAAATTTCAATCAAAATTTTATTTTAACAAACATAAAAGATACGTTGTCTGTATTTCTGAAATTGCTTAAACTAAAAACGCGAGAATACTCTTCTTAGAAAATAAAAAATTATGTTAGAATTTTTGGTGGTTCGGGGGTTTGGGGGGGGGGGGGTAATGTACATAAAAGATACGCTGTCTGTAGTTCTGAAATTTTTTAAACTAAAAACGGGAAAATACTCTTCTTAGAAAATAAAGAAATTCACGTTCGACTGTCTTTAGAACACATCTACCCGGACGGGGTGGGGGTCGATTTTGTACAAAAGAATTGTGGGTACAATCTATACCACGTGGACGAAGTCGCGGGTAAACCGCTAGTTTGTTTATATTTTGCAACACACGACTGACTCAAATAAAAAATCGAGTCTAACGTAAAATTTCCTGTCCGCTTCACTCAACATGTCTGTGGGGCGCAGTGTTTCAGAGCTACGCCGGTTCACCGTCGTTGACGCCCGACGACGACGTTTTCAAACATCTGGCCTTGACGTACAGTCGTAATCACGGCAAAATGTCACGCGGAGTATCGTGTAAGCAAGTCACGCCTCGTTTTGAAAATGGTATCACGAATGGTGCGGCGTGGTATCCGCTCACCGGAGGTATGCAGGATTACAATTACGTTTGGTACGGCTGCATGGAAATCACATTGGAATTATCCTGTTGCAAGTATCCACCGGCTAGCGAGCTTCCGAAATATTGGGAAGATAACAAACAGGTAATTTATTCAATATTCCAAACATGGCCGTTGTGATACCAGGGTAAACGACCTAAGGGAATTCTCCTAGGCCAGTGCTAGCGAACCTTTTTCCGTGTGGATCAATATTATATAACTTTATTATTAAATTTGATAGCGTGGGTTAAAATTATACTAATTTTATATTTAAATTTAAGAGCGTGGGTCAAAATTATACTAATTTGGTGTTTAAATTTGATATGGATCATATATTTCATTTAAATAATAATCTGTCTAAATTTTAAAAAAATTCTAAAAAACTGGTGGTACGATTACCTTAAGTTGATATAGTTACATGTAAGCATTTTGTTATTTTTTGTTTTGTTTTGGAAAATTGTTATAACATAGTATGGGTCATTTAAAACCGGGGCTTGGGGTAGTTTGTAGCCCGCGGGTCATAGGTCCACCATAACTGCTATAGGCCAATACTGGAGCGAAGGACATGAAAAAATTAATGTGAAGAGAGTCAAAAAACTGATTCACCAGGAGAGCAAACATCATTCAATATTAGGTATTATTTATATGGCGATTTTTTACAATAAACATTGCCGCTCATTTCCTAATCTCCAGCATTGCTGGTTCTTCCAGTTCAACAAGATTTTTATGAAAAAAGAATGCTGCATCTCTTTTGATTTGAAATTACAGTTACTCCAAGATTTTTTTATATTTGAGATCGTAACTTTTAAGCTGATCAGAGTTTGCTTGTGCTCATTAGAACCAACCTCTTTTTCTATAATGAAATAATTCAATGATCGTTTGATTTACCTCGTCATGTAGTAAAAAAAAGTGAATTTCATTTTAGGCAATGCTGAAATTATTAGCAGAAGCCCATCGCGGAGTGCAAGGTTTTATTGTAGATGAAAACAATAATCCGGTAGAAAAGGCGTCACTCAAAATAAAAGGTAGAGACGTTGGCTTCCAAACAACCAAATATGGAGAATTTTGGCGTATTTTGTTACCAGGAGTTTATAAGCTAGAAGTAAGTAAACACAAAAATTCAGTTGAATTTAAATAACTACTCAAAACCTTTCAAAAGTATGCCAAATCCGTCACAAATTGAGCTTCAATCCAGGGGCGGATTTACCAGCAGGCTGAAGCCTAGGGCGGCAGATTTTAGGGGGCGGCAAATGTGACCCAAAAATTTTCGTCTTTTTTTTTTAATCATTATTCATTACTATAATTTTTTTTTTCTCCATGTAGGGTAAACAACTAGTCATTGGACATTACTAGTCATTGGACAGAACACATTTTCATTAGCTATAATAAGAATAAAAACGATACTATAGAGCAGATTTGATTGACTTATAAAATGAGTCATTCAAATCTGCTTTAGTATCGTTCTTATTCTTATTATAGCTAATGAAAATGTGTTCTGTCCAATGACCAGTTATGTCCAATGACTAGTCATTTACCCTACCTAAATGTCCAACATTTTTTTTGTACAACGTCGTTTTTGTAATTAATATGATTGCGAACTAGGGTATCGAATTTCAGAGGTCAGTAGGGGCGGCAAAAAATTAATAGCCTACTGGCGGCAAGTTTGTAAATCCGCCACTGCTTCAATCATCGAGGAATTTCATAAAACGGCCTCAGCTCGTCTGCAAATCGATTCCAAACCTCAAAAAACACCCACTGCTGTTCCAAATAATTTTAAATCTCGGAAAAAAACAAATCAAACAAACGAAATTGTCTATATTGACAACTCTATAAATAGGTCTCAGATCGATTCCAAACCTCAAAAAAAAACCTTACAATTGTTCCAAATAGTTCTAAACCTCGAAAAAAAAACCTACAAATTGTCCATAAACAAACTAAATTCACAATACTTTCGAATTTAAGGTTTACGCAGATGGCTATCTTCCAAAAGAGGTAGACTTTTTGGTAGTCGAAGAACACCCCACCTTATTAAATGTTACACTGCATTCTTCCAAGGTCAGTATATAAAAAAATTTAAATACGTTTGCACGAATAGTAGACTTTATACTGCATTCTACTGGTAAAAGAAATTACTAACAGTAACGGTTTGCACATTATAAATTTGGTTTAAAAGATTTTTAATTTTTTTCCACTTGTTTTCAGAAGAGTAATTATGGGACCGTCCCGCATTTTTTTATAACGTTGTCAGAGAGTTCAAACCTGACCCAAACCAATGTAAAAATTCTAGCTCGTCGAACTTGTATTTTATGAGAAAAAAGTACCTAATTTAATGTCGTTAATTTAAAACGCGGCGTAATCTGATGAACAAACGAACGCTTAGTCCGAAAATTGTTTGATTGAACCACATTTTACCATAATGATGCTGTAATACTGCTATCGGCTGAGCTATTCGAATCATATAACGTCATAAAAGATTTGAAAATTTATTGTATACATTACATTTCGTAATTTTCTATACCTAGTCCGTACAATGTATGTTAAACGGAGTCGAAATAAGAATTTTGTTTTAGCGATACGGTCCCATTATGAAAAAAACAGACAAACAATTGCCGCTACTGGGTTTTGAGCAAAATTACTAGAAACTAAGGTTGGGCGTTCGCTGTTGAAGCGGTGACAAGGCGAGACGCGAGAGGGGGGGAGTAGACTTGTGGCGTCTTTTTCTAAACAGTTGAAATAAACACACTTGAATAACCAAAGCATGGGCATCGATGACGTAAGCAATCAACCATGTTTATAGTCTCTTACGCCCAACCTTCTAGAATTCTAGTAATCTTGGTTTTGAGTACATGTAATATTCTAAAAAACTTCATATAAATATCAATTTAATTTTTTCTCTCTGATTTTTGTGGTGGTGGCAGTTGAATGATTTTTCATAACAATTACCCTACAATTTTATTGTGTTGTTAATAGTTATTACAGGTGGATCCCCGTTCATGGCAACAGTAACAGCCAGTTTTTGTTAAATGTAGGAATTTTCCTCTTTTCAATCTGTCCCGAGAATCTGAATTATTGCACGATACACAACAGAATCCGGTGTTGTAATTTTAATTGACAGCCGCAAGAGCTATAAACAAATGAATTTAATATATTGAAATTTTATTTGTTGTCAACCATGGTCACAACATTTCATTTTAATTTCTATACAAACGTCTTGGATAAACAATTTCAGTATTGTGATTCTATTTGGCAATATGCAACAATATTTTAATATTTCATATAAAATTAACTATTATGGATTACGGGACGTTGGAACTTTTTTCTTCTAAAGGAGGGTCCTGAAAAGGTTGGGAACCTCTCGTCTAAATTGATGGTTCTGTAGCTCTGGATAAAAAATTACAATATGATGTTTTCGTTTATCTACACGTTTTTTTTGACTCAACTACGTTCTGAATAAAACTATTGTAATATTGCGACGCGTACAATACGCGCCACGGTTCTAAAATGTTCTGAAGTTAGATGCAAATGGAGGCTTGCGCAGGTACAGTCGGTTGAGAAACTAAAAATTCGCGCTATATTATTATTTTTAATTTTTCTTTAATTCCTAGTGCATAAAGTCATCCAAAAAATTATTCTTCATGCATGTCTATGCAAAACTGTATTAGGTATCTTGATCAATTAACAATCAAAGAAACAACTTAACAATAGCGTACTGGACTGTACTTTATAGCAGGAAAGCGACAAGTGACACGACAACCAGCGATAACCAATCACCGACGAGCGCACGTTCTATGCCGGTAACTAGGAGGTGGTGGGAATCTTCCTTTCCCACAAAACAACCACGACGGCTCTAAAATATGCATTTGCGACGCTGTTTGTGACTAACTTCAGAACCTTTTAGAACCGTGGCCAGTATTATAACCGGATTCTATTGTAGATGTTTTCAGCTACTATTTGTAACATAATTTCTGTTCTATAAACTAAAATTATTCCAGGAACCTGTAGTACTTATCGCTGATTCTCAAACCATAGATGCAATTCAGTTTCCCTTACAGTAACCAGTTTGTTTACACTCCACAAACGGTTCGTCTAAAAACCGTTTTACATCACACAGAAACACACATGCATGCTGTAAGTATTCTCTGGGTTTTTTTTCAACATAAAAGTATTTTTTTCATACCATGCCAAAAGTACGTACTTTCGGATTCGATTTTAAAGCAGAAAGTCTCACATTTAGGCACTGTTGTAATTACTCGCCTACCGTTTGCCGAAATAGTTTTGTCATGCGCACTGATATGTGAGACTGTCGTTTGCTAGGTTAAGTGCTCGCCAGTAGGCAGTAGTAGCCAACTGATGTTATTACATGGACATTACTAGATCCATGTGTCATTGCGTATAACCTCAAAATTGCTCACTTGAAAGTAATTCGTCTTTTTATATATTGGTGAAACTGCGTACTTTCGACCGGGTATGAAGAAAAATAGTATACACCACACGAGCAGAAAGTTGAAAGTCCTGCACTGCGCGACACTTGATGCCCTCGACTTCGCCTCGGGAATTAGGAGTGCGGGAAATTCAACTTTCGACTCTTGTGGTGTAATATACTATATTTTTGGTCTTGTGTGTTCAGTTTGTTGATATTTTTGTATATTTTATGCACGATTTAACAATATTCTCATTACGTTAATTTGTTAGTTCAAAAGATACTGATATAGAAAACCATTCCATCAAAAATGAAACACCTTTTATACCTATTAATATTGGACTGCACAATCGTTTGATTTTTACATTTTGTAATTAACAGACCGATTATTAAAATGCAATACTGTAAATTTGAAAAAAGTTTATTTTGAATATACAGCGCAACGACGGGACCTATTACCGACCACATGCTCCGGCGCATTACCATCACGGTCCACCTAGTCAACCGACACCGTCGGAGTCCGGTATATTTTCATCAATATCGAACGGATTCAGTAACTTTGTTAGCAATATTTTCGGCTGAATATCCTAGGTATATTAACATAACCTAACAAACGTTCTTACATAGTTTATATTATTAAATGTGATAGCGGACACAATACGAGACTTTTTGAAAACACACAATTTTAAATAATAATCGGCATTTAATGAAAACTATTTTTCTAGAATCGCTCAAAAATATATTTTATCATATGCCGTTATTTGATGTTTTTAGATATTTATTATCAAATTACTGTTGGTACCTATTATTATATTCAAGAAAACACGCAATTTTAAAACACTAACGTTAATATATTATAAATTAGAAGCACAAATGAATTACTATTAAATTTTGTTGGTTTTTTTTCGCGCAATTTTAAGTTCATTCGAGAATTAGGTGTTTGTTGGCAATACAGAAATCATCAGTCACGACTGCGTGTTTGTTGATCAACTTATTGGATTCCTCAAACTGTTTAGTTTTAGGCTCCTAGAACTGCTAGAACCAAGTTTAAACAATTTGATAATTTGATCAACGAATACGCTTTTGTGTCAGAAGAGTTCTGTATTGCCAACTATGCTTTAGCAGTTCCGAACTTGCCAAAAAAAACACACACATATCATCAGTATAAATTACACTGTACAACGCATGCGCGGTATATAATTCAACGCACGTGTTGAACAAATATAGACATACATTGTGTCCTACGGATGCCAAGAATAAACCTTTCGTTTTTAAATAAATGACTATCTAGAAGTTTTAGTCAACTGAAGCTATTTTTATTACTTATTTAGTTGCATAAAATATCATATTTATAATGTTATTGAGATTTTAATAAAGTTTTCAGAACAACTGAGTGATTGAATAGTTCCGAGAAATCTTATTTGATTTAGAAAGAACGCGTATTTTTGTTTATTTATTTATTTATTAATTTATTATATCAATGGTATTTCAAGAGAAGTTTTAGTTATTCCAAAATTTTACAGAAATTCAACTAAAAATATTTTATAATTTGCACTGATTTTTCATGTTATTTATGTTATTAATTTTTTTTTAATTAATTGAAGGAAATAGCAAATAATTTGTTAAATACCTGGCTTCAGAAACAGTTGACTAACAGTAATTAAATTTAAATTTACTGCACAATATTGCTAATAGCTGAATTTGCAACATAAAATATTTAACAACAAAAACGAGTCAGATTTGATTAAAATATATTTGTTTGGACTGGGTTCACATAGAAAGTACATCAGTTTTGTCTGCTTTATCAGTTTGAAATTTACTGAACAAAAAGTTGATTGGAATAGGCCGTTCATTTTTTTTATTGTATCATCAGAGGGCTCGATCTAGAATGTATGTAAAAGTTAGATGCTTATTTTGTGAGAAAACGTAATTTAATGTCGTCAATAATAATACCGTACTTAAAACGCGCGCTTGACATAATCTGTCTAGCCAAGTTTTGCGAAAAGGTCGAAAAATGGGATCTAAAGGAATCACGGCTTCTTTTAATGGCTGATAAATAAAACATATACGTAATCAACAAGGTCAAACAAACGCATATAAAATAATAAATTGTTTTGCATCGTTTTAACGGCTTATTGAAAAGGATTTAGCATATAATTGCAGAGGGTCCCGCAAATTTTTGGGCTGGTTCTGTAAATAACAACGGCTTTCTAAAGAGGGCGGAATTTCTTCCTAACCCCCAATTCTTATATATTATGTAGTATAGTCTAAGTTATTGCAGTCATTTTAAGACACGTTGCAAGTTTGAATATCGGCTGCCATTGTGTAATGCAAATACAAAATAATAAACTTATATAAAAGCAGTTTTATAATTATAGTTTGCTAATAAAGACGCTAACGTCACTGCTTATCGGAAAGACTGTTTTTTGAAATAAGGCTATAAATTTCAAAATGATAAAATGGGCGTGTGTATTTTCAATGTTGAATTTCAAGTATAACTAACAATAACTCAGGATGTCGTAGGTCAGGTATAAAAGTAAATTGTAAATTAATATATAAAAAATTAATATTTATTTTACAATTATGTACGACATTTTGAAAAATGTATGTAAATGAGAATATAAGTTAATAAAAACCATGTGTATTTCTTTCTATATAAAATCGGTCAAATAGTTTAAATGTTGAACTTTTTGTTGACTTTTCAGTAAATTTTGTAAAAAAAAAGTTATTAAATTAAAACAGAACTCACTTTACACTAATTCAAGGAACGATCAACGGAATTTTCAGCTGTCTGAAGGAACCATATCGGACGCAATCTGAAAAGCTGAAATCAAAGCCCCCAGCTGTATGTTTTCGTTTGGGTCTGATGCAAGACGATGTTCAATTTCGGACATTTTTATTAAAAGTGATATTAACACTTCCGGAGGAAATTCAACTGAAATTAAAAAAAAAAAAAAAAAATAGTAAATTGTTCACTACAGTATAGTTCGTAAGAAAACAATTAATACTCTCACTATTGTGAAGGTTCATTGCCTACATTAAAAATTAGCTCTTGCACGATGTGAATTTACTGTCATAATTTGCTTTGTTATGGGAAAGATTAAGGGGTGAGATCTGGCACCATAGAATAACTGGTAACTCATTCCGCCGCGAAAGTGGAAAAATTTGAGTTTAAGTCCTGACGGTGACAGTTGTTTGAAAATATTTTTTTCTAATATAGCACTGTAACAATTATAGCAAATGATAGCTCTGTTATACTGTTTAAAAAAATAATACAATTTTTGTAAAACTCCTAGGTTACTAGTCCATTGGTATTTCTACCTGACGTTTCGCCTACAACTGCGGTAGACATTATCAAAGGCGATGTGATAGCGGGCGAAGCGTTCTAGGCTGCTCACAGGCAAGTATTACCTGTGAACAGCGTAGAAGGACACTTCGCTCGTTATCATATTGCGTTTGATAATGTCTGCCACAGTTGTAGACGAAACGTCAGGTAGAAATACCAATGGACCACGGTGTACAAGCCCGGAAACCAAGAAGTTTTACAACAACGCCAGCCGCGAAAGCCTTCATACTTGCATACCATTTTTTTTATTTCAAGTACAAACCTACTACAGTTGAAATTGTCACATTAGTCAGTGCATCTCATTTGGTTCGCATAAATATTTTTTTGCAATCCCTCTTAGCTTACAAAAATATGTAACCATATTTTGAAACAAAATACTTACTTCTTTGTATATAGTTGTGAATCTCTGACAGGATGTCGTGTAAAGCTAACCCTTTACCGATTTTCAATTCCTTAATATCTGAAATAATTTTCTAAGGAACAATATTATGGAAAACTTCAGAATCGATTTGCATCAAAAACAAGTCAAAGATTTCACCGAAACTGACGGTCTGTTTAATGCCAATTGCATCAGACGTGTCATTGCGTGCAGTGCTGGATTTACATAAAGGCACTGGAGGCCCAAGCCCAGAGGTCCCCACAACCTAATGCAAAATTCAATTTTTGAAAAAAAAAACAATAAAAAATATACATGTACACTGGTTGTCTCTCTCTTAATGAAATATAAATTTGCAATCAGTTTTTCACTTTAACAAATTGCATCATGCGTTTTAACATTCATCCAACCTTGATCTCTTTATGTAGAGGCCTCTTTGTACTCATGGGCCTTGAATTATCAAATGTCAGTGGCGGATTTACAAATTTGTCGCCGGTAGGCTATTCAATTTTTGTCGCCCCTACTGACCTCTGAAATTTGATATTCTAGTTCGCAGTCATATTAATTACATTTATTCTGTTAATGAAATTGCAACTTTATGATTTATGCTCTATCGTCTTTATGATTGTGAACTATAGGGGATCGTTGTATTAGTTTCTAGATTACTTTTACAACTTACGATTTAGTGAAGATAATACGAGAAATAGTTTTTGGGTATTCTTTTGAGCTAAAAAAAGCCCAATTATGTACATGACCCAAAAACGACTACGCAAATACGTTGTACAAAAAAAATATTTAACTGTTGAAACATATTACACGTCGAATGAACCTAACATTTAGGTACATGGGGAAAAAATTATAGTAGTGATTAATAAAAAAAATGAGTAAAAATTACAAAATTTAAATTGTAATATTGAAACGCTATTGGAATATTTTAAAAATTCATGATCACAAAAGTATATTTTACAGAGCGTTTAGTAATTTTTCATATAGACGTTAGAGTATTCAGTACAGTACTAAAATATTGAAATTTTTGTTAAATTCTCGAAACTCGTTTCCTCTAGGTCTATAATAGTGTTTTTTTTTTATTTCTGTAAGACAAAAATTTTTGGGGCAAAATTGCCGCCCCCGAAAATCTGCCGCCCTAGGCTTCAGCCTACTCAGCCTGCTGGTAAATCCGCCACTGTCAAATGTTTACGTTGCTTTAGTATTCATTTATTACATCTCGTATTATTTTGAAAAATATCTTAATAACTTCAATGACGAAAGGATACTTTTGTAGGTTTGAGCAAACTCTTCTGTCAGGAGCCATTTAACAATCGAAGCAATGTCATTCTTCAATGGATGCCCGACGCACGTGTAAACATTTTCTTCATTTACCAATTTGTAGGCCAGCCAAGTGCTTTGCAACACGTTTAATACTTTTCGCATATCGCCTTGCGCAAGCGTCAACAACGCTTCTTTTCCACACTGGGTAACATTTAACCTAAAAAAAAAATCAATATGGCGCATTGTTTGTATAATGAATCTAATACTAGTATATTGCTAGTAGGGGTCTAGAGAGGGACGAAACCAGTACGGTGCAGACATATATGCGTCTATCTGTCTCGTAATTATTTCAAGCCCTACGCGCATGTTCAAGAATTGAACCTGCCTACAAGCGCGCATCAGTTATAGCTTGCCAATTGACCCACCAGACTCCTGACGCTTGCGCACAATGGATGGAGTAGTCTAAAAAGAGATAGAAGTAGTCGTTTGCTGTCTCACTCCATGACATTTCCACTGACGGGCGATAGCAATATAGGAGTAGATATATGGTTTGTATGATATATTAAAAAAATAGTAAAATATAAAAAATAATTGAAAAAATATGTAAATAAATATTGATTGGAATATGGAATATTCGTAAAAAAAATACTGATATCGACTGGAATCCAACCAGCAACTTTCTGCGTAAGAAGCAGCCGCTATATCCATTTAACTATCATAGCTGATTGATTTATAACCATTTCTATGATATAGTATAATAATTAAGAATATATTACGGCGAATCGAGAAATTTTGAGATTGATGCTTACAACACCAGCTAGACATAAAAGTTCGTTTCCATTATTTTGATGAAAATAATCAAAAGAAGAGATAACGAACACAACCAAAGTATAATACGCGCCACGGTTCTAAAAGGTTTTGAAGTTAAATGCAAATGGAAGCTTGCGCAGGTACAGTCGGTTGAAAAACTACAAACTCGCGCTAAATTATTATTTTTAATTTTTCTTTAATCTAAAGGTCTAATTCCTTGCATAAAGTCATCCAAAAAATTATTTTTCGTGCTTGTCTATGCAAAACTGTATTAGGCATTTTGATCAATTAACAATCAAAGAAACAACTTAACAATAGCGTACTGGACTGTACTTCATAGCAGGAAAGCGACACGTGACACGACAACCAATGATAATCAATCACCGACGAGCGCATGTTCTGTGTCAGGAACTAAGAGGTGGTGGGAGTCTTCCTTTCCCACAAAACAACCAGGATGGCTTTAAAATATGCATTTGCGACGCTGTTTTTGACTAACTTCAGAACCTTTTAGAACCATGGCGAGTGTTATAATAAGTATTGATGGAAGAAGTAAATAACTAACTTTTCTTGTTCAATTACATAATTCAAACGCGGCATAATTTGTTCCGATGACAGCGGTCCAAAACGGAAGCGAGTGCATCTAGACTGGAGTGCAGGAATAATCTTACTAAGATAATTACAGATAATACAGAATCGAACGTTGTCTGTGTATTTTTCGATAACTGCAACAAAAAAAAAGCAGTTTCATGGAGCGCCACATCATAATATGTTTGAAAATTGCCACCCAATATATATTTTTAAGTTTTTTTATACAATTTATCTCAAACGCTGGAGAGAGGGGGCGGCGCCACTATCAAGTTTCTGCCCCGGTTCGAAAAAAATATATTATGAGGTCACCTATATTTGTAACCAAGATACAGTTAATAATTACCTTATAAAAAATAAATAAAGCAAAAATAGGCATCAAAAACTATATATGTATTTATTTTACAAAAATAAGACATCTCCATTACAAGATACTGCTTAAACAATAAATCACTGAACGTTGCAAACGGAAGACGGAAATTTCTTTGCAGCAACCGTATTTGAACCGTTTTTTACAGGCAGTGTATACCGTGGTTCGATTTCTGCACGGACAATTGTTTGTTGTTGTTCTTCCTGAGCCTTGGTTAATTTTACTCCCAAAGCTTTCGCAATAACCGAAGTTATCGTTACAACAACCTAAAAATTTAAAATGTTTTTATGCTGTATTCTAATTGTCAAAATATAATAATGAGGTTTTAGGTAGTAAAGTTTTAAGCCCCTCATTTATGGTGAGCGGCGAATATGGAGTTCTATTGTGTTATTTACATTCGGTAATGCTATAAATGTGAGGTTAGGTATTACATTTTTAGAAAAAAAACTTCTTCCGAAAACTTGGGATACTATAGTAAGTGCCATGGATCTGAAAGGCTCGGAAGCTAGTATAGGTATAGTCGGTTGAAAAACTACAAACTCGCGCTATATTATTATTTTTAATTTTTCTTTAATCTAAAGGTCTAATTCCTTGCACTAAATTCATCCATCCTGCTCGTACTTGGTGTAGGACTTTGGAGGTTCTCAGCAGACAAATTATCATCTGAATCAAAGAAACAATAATGGCGTACTTTATAGCGGTAAAGTGACAATTGACAAGACAACGAACGTTAACCAATCACTGACGAGTGCACGTACTGTGCCGGTAACTGAGAGGTGGTAGGAGTCTTCCTTTCCCACAAAACAACCAAAATATGCATTTGCGACGCTGTTTGTGACTAACTTCAGAACCTTTTAGAACCGTGGCGAGTATTATTAATCAAAACCCGTTAATTTTTAAAAGAACAGAACGGACTGTAATTCTTTAATACTGTTAAGCAGTAGCAACACCAAGGTCATTAGATACACAGGTTACCTCGTAAATGAATGTCAACATTTTTATCAATCACGCCACTGGGTGACGTCATTCCCCTACTACTATCGAATGGAACGAGATAACCTTAGTATCTAATAGCCTTGGTTCTTTAAAGGTCATTAGATACACACGTTATCCCGTTAATGAAAGACGTCAGCTGGAAACCGTTCAATATTCTTATCAACCACGCAAGTCACAATATCACTTAACGGTTCAGTGGATGACGTCATACCCCCACTATTATTCAACGAACCGAGATCAGCTCCATATCCAATAACCTTGCAATAACACTATTAAAAATTTTAGGTCTGGTACAGGGGCGTAGCTACCGCCGTATCTTCCGTATCAATTATACGGGGCCCCCGGGCTACGGGGGCCCCCAACGTGCGTAAGCAAAAATTAATAAAAACTTCCCATTTTTTTTTATTTCAGAAATGACAAAAGTCAAAAAAAGCAATTTCTTTTTTTCCCGCGTAAAGCGTGCGTTCAAAAGTTGGCAACACCCTACATCGGTTATCGCGGGCAGCGGGATTTCCCCGTTTAAGTCATTTACTTCAACGGGGGAAGGGCCCCAAACAAATTTTTATACGGGGCCCCGCCAAGGCACGCTACGCTTCTGGTCTGGTAACAATATGTTGAAGTTGGTACTGATTATAAAACTTCAGTTCCTATCTAATAACATTTTGGTTACCGATTCGCCAGTTCTTGCTGAAACAGTATACGCCAATAAATCATGTTTTCGTACAAAATCTTGTACTTTATCAAGGCGGATGGCTCGCTGATGTTCAGAGTCACCTATGAAGTCAAAAAAGCACCATATATTTTTCCATTTATATAACTATAATTACATCACCATCATTTATTATATGCTTCAAATCAAAATAAACAATTGAATTTATAATTTCTGAAAAAATGAAATACTTTACATTTATTTCCGAAAACAGCAATCACTGGTTTTTCTCGAGCTGTGCCTACACTTTCTTTAATTACATTCATCCAATTAGCTAACGACTCAAAACTTGCTAAATTTGTTATATCGTATACCAAGGCTATTATCTGAAATAAAATATCCAATGAAAAATGATCACAATAAATTAAAAGAATTGCTAAGGGGCCATCCATAAATCATGGAACTTTTTTTATAGAGGGAGGGGTATTTTTTAGAAACTCCATAATACTGAAACAGCGTTAAGCGAGGTCTTACTGCAGTTTGTCTTAAATTGTACATTCAGACGAATATGCTTTAAATTGAATATCGATCAATAATATACAGTGGAGCCTTGATAAGTTAAAATCCAAGGGAAACGTTAAAAAATTTAAGTTATCAAGTTTTTTACTTATCGAGAGTTGACGCTACAGAGGTTGTCAGAGTAAAATTTTTAACTTACTGAGGTGTGTGGATTTTATAGAGGATGTATTTAGTTCAATAGAGGTGACATAAATTTTTTATCTATTCATTTAGAATGAATCTATTTATTTAAACAATCAATTATTTAAACAAAGAAATCAGTAGGTACAGCGATTTAGTGGAAGACTAAAGTGAAAATCAATTAAGTTCTTGGCAAAACCTTTTGTTTGGAGGGTGATATTCAGAATATTTGTTTAAGTTACCGAGGTTTTGTGATTTAAGTAATGAAGGTTTTATGCTTTCAGGGAAAGGGAATTAAGAAGTTTTTTAACTCACAGAAGTTTTTAACTTATCGAGGTTGTACTGTAGGACTTACATTTGCATTGAATATATATTTATCCAGCATATTACCAGCCAACGATTCGCCTCCGACATCAAATATTTTTAATGTAACATATTTTTGACCTGGAAGGAACGTCCGTTTCAGGAAGAAATCAACTCCTAATGTCGGAAAATACTGTCTTGTGAAATCGTCATCGCAGTATCGTTTGATCACGCATGTCTACGGCAATACAATAAAAATTATTTCGAATTTCGATGACTTAATTCAATCTCTTCCTTGATTATAGACGCTCTACAACATACGATTAATAATAGCTCTATTCAGACAATAATCAGAAACCGTTTGCAAACTGACGACGCATGCGCGTTCGCTTAAAAACGTTCGCATGTAAACGTTAAGCAAATGCACACGTGTCGTCAGTTTTTTGACTGTTGTATGAACAAAGCTATTTATTGATAGATGTGTTCTATTTAAAATAAATGACCGCGGTTATTTCATCATTAATTCAAACTGTTACCAGCTGAGTAGTAAAACAGTCGTTAGCAAGGTCTTGCTGGATCCAGCAACTGGCGCTGGATCCAGCGGTGCGGATTCGCAATCAGCCAAAAACAAGTAATTAACTGGGTCTGAGAAGGATTATGATAAGATATTGAAGAAAGAAATGGCACTTTATGAAAGTGAGGGAGTAAGAGGTGTAAACCTATCTCTAATCTATGATTATTTGATGACTCTCAAACCAACCAGCGTAAAGCTAGGGAGAGCCTTTTCCGCATTCGGGTATATTTATAGTTCTTTAAGAAGTAGGCTGAGACTTAACACCATCAATAGTTCTTTTTTGAGATCTTACTTTAAAAAAAGTAAAAAATAACTGTTACCTACATAATTGATTGCCTTTATTCTTTAAAAGACAAGTCAACTCTTAAATTGTACAATATAATTTATATTAAAGTTTTGTTTCTAATAAGAGTTAACTAAACATTTTATAAGCGGGAAACGCAATTTTGTTTCTAAAATTATTGAGACTGAGAAACTGAGGCTACATAGTTTGTAAAATAGGCAAACGAATAACTGTTTCAGATATCTAGAATATCAATTTAGGTGATTTAAGACTGTATTGTGATAAATTAATAATTAAACTCCGGATACTCGTAACTATTACTTACTATTAGAGTACTTCACTAACGCCAAAAAAACGAGTATTTGATGTAAATGTAGATAAATGTTATTTAAGTTTCTAGAGTTAAAAAATTGTTACATTTATTTGAAAAATCGATTAATGCTGGATCCAGCTGGCTTTGCTTTAATCCAGCACAAATCCAGCTGGATTGAAAATGCTGCTGGATTGCAATCCCTAAACAGAGTGTCTCCAGTCAAGTTACTCTGCTGGTGTTTTCATATTCTGTGATTAATATTAAACCGGCTTTATCCGATTTCTTTATAACGTTATTCAGCTAGTAAAATTTTCCCCAGGAGAACAACAGATATCATTAACTCAAACGATATAATTAATGTATGCCAAAATTTTCGTCTAAATATTAGTAAGTATGAAAATTATATACTTGCCTTTCCAACAGACGATTCACCGACAAACACAACTTTCAACTGTTTTTCAGCACTTTCATCTTCAGAGTCAGACATATTAATATTCGTATGACACTATTCAAAGAGGATTATCTTATTCAAAAAAAAAAACACACTTTTCAAATGCAAATTGTAGTGATGTTAAAGTCTACAATCTGTTGAGTGGTCGGTCTTATTGCAATGCAGAACACACAAATCAAAATATAATAAATAGTATAAAAGCTCCGTAGTCAGTTGAGACGGAAGTGAGTCAATCTTCGGAGCTCATCGAGAACATTACAACGGTGTAATAAAAAAATCGAAAACAAAAAATGAATTTTGCAACTAAAATTATAAGTGTGCTAGTCTTTTGTTTTTGTGTAGTACATAGTTGCTTAATAACGAATTGTCCTAGAGGTGGTAAACGCAATGGTAGCGATCGTGTCAAATCACCTAGCGAATATATCAAACAGGTAAGTTTTTCCTATTGTTTTTACAAGTTTTTAGGTATCAGGTTCGAATTTGAGACCTGATCGAAATCTCAATAAGATACCAGAGCTGGGCAAAGCACCAAGCCTAACTGCTTGAAGCACCGAGAATCTAGTACTTACTTAAGTGCTTTAAAACATCAAGTATTAAGCGTTTTATAAAACAACTTCTTAAATTTTAAGGTAGTTTTAGCCTGGTATAGTACAGTGAAATAACATTTTCTAATAAATCCCGAAGTTTCAGAATTTTTGACTATTTAGAATGCGAAATAATTAATAACAAAAGTTCGCAATTTTCACATGCTAACTGTGAAAATTGTGAACTTCGTTATTAATTATCTCGCGTCCTAAACGGTCAAAAATTCTGAAAATTCGGGATTTATTAGAAAACGTGATTTTAAGCCTATGAAAAAAAAATGAGCAAAATCTGTCGAAAAGTTATTTCACTTTATTAACTTCCAACATTAAGTTATGGTATAAATTTTGAACATGAACAATATTTCTAATTGATGGGGAATTTTGGATTTAAACAAACAATTCTTAGCACTGCCCACCTCTTCTTATTACTGACGTCACATTTAATTTAAATACCAATAAACTTTAATAAATAATAGCGATCCAAAAAGTTACAAGGCTCAGATGACTCTAACAAAAAATAAATACTCCTAATTTTAAATTTAAAGATAAGTAACGGTAATTTCTTTAAAGTGTCTCCCTTGCGGACCGCAAAAATCTGGGCAATGTTTTGGACCATCTATTTGTTGTGGACCATTCGGATGTTTGGTTGGCACAGTCGAAACTGTTCGATGCGAGCGAGATGGGGCATTTCAAGAACGCGAGCCTTGCATAGCAGGACATGCAAACTGCCGAGGTGATACCGGCCGATGCGCTACTGATGGAATTTGCTGCACGCAAGGTTAGTACCACTTTTAACAATTTTCAGACGCATATGCACTCTATTATCGAGCGTCTATATATCTACAATATCTATCCGTTAACAATTTATTTCTGTGCAAAATCTTATTTATTTTATTTATCGCGGGGAAAAATTTGATGTGATTGAAGATTTTATTTGATTCTAGGTGTGCTTGTTGGTCAGTTTTGAAGTGTTTTTGAACTCTCGAAACGTCTGTCGACAATACAGAACGCTTCGGTCACAGCTGCGTATTTGTTGGTCCAATTATTGAACTTTTTGAACCTGGTTCTAGCAGTTCTAATAGTCTAGAACTGCAAAAATCAAATTCAAACAGTCTGAAGAGTTCGCGAATTTGATTAACAAACACGCAGTTGTGACCTAAGAGTTCTGTATTGCTTTAACGCTTTGTGAGTTCTGAATCAGCTCAAAACTTACCAAAATACATATACTGTTCGTATAGCTTCTGTATTTTACAAAAATGGTCCCCCTGAGTGTCGCCATATGAAAGAGTTTCGTTTTTTATTACTTGAAAACTTCCAAACTAAATTCTTTTTTTTCACGATGTGGAATCTAAATATCCAAAAATTTTAGCGCAACAGAATTTTGATAGACGGTCCGTTTACGCCATTTTCATTTACGTTACACAATAATTTCAATTTCTGACGACGCTGTCTCACTTGGCGAGCGTTTATAATTTGCAGACATTAATTTTAACTTAGCCTCTAAACAATTTCTGATTGGTCAACACGCCGATTTAAAACTTGCGTAAAGACTAGAGTATAAGACTGTCATTTGTTTCAGAATCTTGCCATACGGATCCAGCATGCGCTTTCTCTGATGATAGACGTGAAAAGAATAGAGATGGCCGAGTGGCAACTATTGATTCATTGTTCAACATGCTCGGAAGATATCAACCAAACTACCCGTCTGCTACCATTATTGAGAAAAAATAAAACAATTCACAACAATACAAACTTAACTAAACAATTAACAAATGTGTATTCTGTACTTTTAAAGTTAAATGAATAAAAAGTTGGCATGACTAAATATTTTTTTGATTTAATTTCCAGAAAAACAAAAACATGTTGATGACACTTTAAAACAAAACTAAATAAACAAACGAACTGAAATAAGGTTAAATATGAACACTATTTAAAGTTTACAGGTAAACACGATTGTCAAATTCTGTGACATTTTCACAAGAACGTCGTATCACGCTATGAAAATAATAAGGAATTTCTCAGGTCTAAATAGAGGTGAAGGTGAAATAATCAATATTTTTACCATATTAGTCATTCTTTGAATGTATATGAGACACTAGTTATATAATATATGTAAGTATATGAATTATACAGGGTGTCGAATTGTATAGGTATTAGGAGCTGGTTTTAGAGAATATTGACTTTTCTGAGAACCTACAGGAAAAAAATTTTATAGAGCAAAAAAACTGCCTTGAAATAAAAAAACGAACAATAAATATGTAATTTTGATGGTCTAAATTAATAAAATTGTTATAAGCATTAGTTAATTCTTGATTTTTCACATTATCTGTTATCTGCGATGAGTTTTTCTCAGTATTTATTTTAGACCTATAAGAAACTAACAAACAAAAACTTTTCTATTTCAAAATAACCATTTTTTAAGTGAAAATTAATTCTTCAGAATGTCAATGCTTTTAATTTTTGATAGGTCAGCGACTAACCATATGCATGGGTTTATTATACCCTATTTTTAACTTCCTTGTACATTGGGAAGTTATTATAATGGGTCCGAAAAACAAGATAAAAAAATTTAACAAACTTTTTTTTAAGGTCCTGCATTATTTTTGAAAAAAAAAATCTGTGTGTGTCATTTTTTCTAAAACGAAATTTTGAGAATAAAAAATTATAATGGGACAAACTTATTAAATTATTGTATTGTCATCGGTCCTTAAGTTAGTTGTCGTGGTTAAGACACACCGTCAGAAATTTCTTAATTTTTGTATACTTATTAAGGACATGATAATACAATTACCCTGAAAATTTGATGTCGATCGACCGTATATAATCCGAAATAAATTCAATTAAAAATTGGATAATTGACATTGATTGTATACGACCTCTGTAGTTCTGAACCAGTTTCTTATTTATAAAAAAAGAACTAACTGTCAGAAACTTTCCAAAAACTGACAGTCTTTCAATGCATTTGTTATGAGTTTAAAAAAAAAATAAGAAACAATTTTTGACCGTCTAATTATTTATAAATAACGGTTTAAAGTTCAATAATTCATAGAAAAGTATTAATGCATATGAATACTGTATGGGTTGCGTTTCCACAGGTACAGTCTTGCGTACAAATTATGGATCACTTAGCTACAAGCTAGTATACTTTTGTGGCGCGTATAATTTATAACTTTTTGACAATATTGTACCACGACAACTACCTTAATATGTGTGCAAATTTTTTAATCAATCGGACGTCTTGAAGTGAATAAATTTCACGTTCCAAGATTCCGTTACAAACATATAAGTGAAGCTATTAAAACCGTGTTAATCAAAGTAAACAAATATAGCTGTACTTTGACAGCCAAAACCAGAGTTGTAAGTTTTTTTTTTCAACACAAACATACAAAGTCGCACTTACGACTCCACAATCAATACAATATAGGTTTTAAATACAAAAAAAATGGTCACTTACTTCGTCTGAGAGCATTCTGCGCATCGTTGGTCATTGCATCAGCTTCATCCAAAATAATTAATTTAAATCCAGCTTTGAAAATGGTACGAGTACTTGCAAAATTTAAAATCTGTCCTCGAACTATACCGATGCCTCGATCATCCGATGCATTTAATTCCAATACCATCGAAGAAAATTGTGCCAGAGTATACATTTGTTTAGCACAAGCCAAAATTGTGCTGGTTTTTCCTGTACCCGGCGGTCCATAAAAAAGCAAATGAGGTAATTGATCTTCTTTGATAAACTTATTTATAGTTTTTATTATATCTTCATGTGACACTAAATCTTCTAATTTTCCAGGCCGGTACTTTTCAACCCTACAAAATACACAATGAAATATTTCTCTTCACGTTTATCGAGTCTGTAATATTACGCACTTACCAAGGCAAATTGACTTTTGTGTCTCCTTGTGTCATTTTGTTAATTTGTATAAAGCACTACTTATTATAGAAAATTCTGACCAAAGGCAAGTGTCACTGGCCACAAATAAGAGTCAGATCATCGACATTCAATACTATTAAAAACAAAAATTATAAAACTTTTACACGGCACGCAGCAATATTCGCAATTAGCAATTCTCCCTCCAAAACTTGGCTGTCAAAGAACATCACACTTTGACCAACCTACTTTTAAAATAACACTAGAGATAACACTCAATTCTTTTTTTCGAAAATGTGAAATGTCTGTGTAACACATAAAATAATAAAACTCATGAAATAATGGGAATCACTACAAATAAAATAAAACGGGATAGTTTTTCTTGAACTGGAATCAATTTTAATAAATTTTAGTGACAGCACAGCTGTGAATTCTTATAGGCAACACAAAAAAAAAAAATAGCCACCGGTGAACTGTCAATTTGTTCCGTGGACTGTCATATTTTTAATTTGTAAAGTGAACGTGTGTTTTTGACTAAAATAATATTTAGTGGTATATTTTGTATTTTTGCATATTAAAAATGGCATCAGTCGAATTTATAAGGGCAGAATATCCCTTGCATTGGTTAGTTTGGAATAATTCTTATAAAGAACTGGAAGAAGAACTTGCAAGAAATATTGTAAGTTATCCAAATTGTATTCTATTGTTGTAATTATCAGTTGAGAAGTGTATATTGATAACAATAATATATTATTCATGTACCTAAATATTTAAATAAAATATAGTTTAAAATTGTTCGAAATCATAAGTGAAGACATATATATGCACCTGACCCTAATAGTTATTAAAATGTGATTTAGTGAAGCCTTATAAAATTATTATTTCAGCACGATAAAGAGAAAAATGATAACCGTGGCCGAACACCTCTGATGTTAGCTGTAACTCTTGGACATTTGGAATCAGTGCGGACTTTATTACAATTTGAAACGAATGTCAATTGTGAAAATTCTGAGGGCTGGACAGGTGATAAAACAAAATCATATATATTAATACGTTAAGATGTTTGCCTCCCTTTTTCGAAAAAATCACACAATTGCTCCACATAAATTTTATATCATTTTATAGATAATTACTTGCTCTATGTGCATCAATAATTAAAAAATCTATTACTGCTTTTGTTTTTGCAAAATAATTAATTATACAATTATATATTATATAGATATACATTTACTCAGTATGCAGCAATGCTGCCAACTGACGGTTCTAAGTTTGATACAACGTCAACATGATTGACGGTCGGTAAATTTTTTTTGTTTAACTTTTAATCAAAATTCACTTATAAATGCTTTTCGTATGGCGGCGCTTCAGCTCAACGTTTTCGATACTTGCGCCTCTAAATGACAGTTTTAGAAAAATATTTTCTTGAACCGTGACTGAGCTTCGTAATGTAATACAACAAAAAGAAGAAAGTTATAAAGAGTGTGAGAAATTAGAAACGAATTTTAGTGCGAATTTTTCGCACAGGTACCGCTAGTACTAGCATAATTCTATAGTCGTAAAACTTACCTAAACATTTTTAATACTTGCAGAATAAACATATTTTTATACCTTCAAAAATTTTGTTTGCAACACGAAAACCATCAGATTTTGTTCTAAAAAAACATTTCTGAGTATACATATTTGATTTGAAAGTATATAGTGACTGTTTATATATCTTTTGTGTGTTTAGTGTTTAAAAATCATTTTCTTGATTATGTTTTTTGTTATAATTTGTTAGTCGTCCAAGAGGCTGTTGCTACAGGCGATCCAGAATTATTACAAATGGTATTGGAAAGACGCGATTTCCAAAGATATTCAAGTCGCGTTGCCGGAATACCAGAGCTGTTACAGAGGCTTAAACAAGCGCCAGACTTTTATGTTGAAATGAAATGGGAGTTCACGAGTTGGGGTGAGAAAACATAACGATCACAAATGTTACCAAACAGCAAGATTACTAGAAACTAAGGTTGGGCGTTAGTATTGTGGAAGGTGTGTTTAGGCGAGACGCGAGAGAGGACGGGGGAAGTAAGCTTGTGGAGTCTTTTTCCAAACAGCTGGGATAAACACACTTGAATAACCAAGCCATGGGCTTCTGTGACGTAAGCAATCGACTCAACCAATCACAGACGTGACTATGTTTATAGCCTGTTACGCCCAGCCTTCTAGAATTCTAGTGATCTTGATAAAACCGTGCACTGAATTTTTGTTTTATTTTTGTTATCTTTACAGTGCCGTTGGTTTCAAGAATGTGTCCAAGCGATACGTATAAAGTGTATAAACAAGGTTCGAATGTTCGTATAGACACTACTTTATTAGGTTTCGATCATACTAATTGGCAGCGTGGCAATCGCAGCTACATTTTTAAAGGCCAAGGTAATATTACATTTTATTAGTTTTTGTTTTTGTACACGAAAAATTGATGTGAAATGAATCATTTTATCTTTTGGTTCACTTCTGTTTGTGGTTTATGTTTCATTTGTTTTATTTATTTTTTGTTTTATTAATTTCGTTACGGCAGCATTTAGTCCACCGGAACCAGTTTACTGCAACCGAAGTTATGTTTTTAAATTAATGAAAAACCCAGGTGATTCTTAAGTAAAAGTTTTTCAGTTGCTATTTGCTAGAGTTGTAGCAAAAATCTTTTCTTGAATTTATTGTTACAACGTTCCCGCGTTTTTATTTTTATAATTTGGTATATAGTTTTGCAGTTTGATCGCAGTAGAACAAATTACCACCTAACTTTATTTACATAAGTAGCACTGTCTCCTTCAACACAAACTGCATTGTATTTATCTCTCTCGCTTGCTCTTACTGGATAGGTGTATTGTAGATTAACATTCAACGGTTATACAGTTTCACCGATAACTTTTGGTACAGTAGAACCTCGTTAAGTTCAAATACAAGGGAAACGTTAAAAAATTTAAGTTATCGAATTTTTTATTTATTGAGAGTTGAAGTTAAAGAGGTTGTCAGAGTAAAATTTTTAACTTACCGAGGTTTGTGGATTTTATAGAGGATGTATTTAGTTCAATAGAGGTGACATCAATTCTTTTATCTATTCATTTAGAATCAATTATTTATTTATTCAAACAATCAATTATTTAAACAAAAAAATCAGTAAAGCGATTTAGTGGAAGACTAAAGTGAAAATCAATTATGTTCTTGGCAGAACCTTTTGTTTGGATACTTACTCATGATGACTCACTGATAATACTTTAGCTTATGGAGGTCAACAAAATATTATTTTAAGTTATAGAGGGCGATGTTCAGAATATTTGTTTAAGTTACCGAGGTTTTATGATTTAAGTAATCAAGGTTTTATGCTTTCAGGGGAAGGGAATTCAAAAAATTTTTAACTTACAGAGGTTTTTAACTTATCAAGGTTTAACTTATCGAGGTTCTACTGTATAAGCTATTAACGTAATAATTAGGAATGGAAATACTTTTGTCAAAAGTAAATGTATTCCAAATTACAGCTGACGGAGCGACCATAATGGAAGTAGACCACGAAACACAGCAAGTGTTTATAGAAAGTATGAGAGTCGCAGGGGCAGAGGGTTTGTTACTAACTCCAACGGAGCACGCCATTGAACAGCGCCTCACGACACCTCTAAGTACAACCTATATTGACACGGAAAAAATAAGTTTTGAGAGGTATTTGGGTAACAATCACAATAGGATCGTCCACCTAAATTAAAATTCGCAGTTTTGATATAACCCAGCCTTTTTTTCCTGTTTAATATTCGGTAGTTTATCATACGTGATAAGGATTAGGAAGAAAAAAACAATTTTATGTGAAGCTAACTTTCCAAGTTAATTTTAAACAGTAATTTTCATATCTGTTGTGACGCAATCTGATTCACGAAGCCAATTGCAGTATTAAGCCGGCGCCAGACACAGCAACAATATTTGAACAGTTGTGAGACATGGGTATTTGGGTATTTGTTCAAAGTTTGATCACACATTTGCACTTTGGCATTTGGTGTCGGTTTTTCGAGCGCACATCAAAGCGTTCAAAGTTCAAATGTTTGCGTAGCCTGCTACACTTGCGCAAAGTTCAGTTACTCGTAAATCACTGAGTAGAACGGTCGCTTTGTTCAGTTGCAAGATGGACTGAAGCAACGGAAGTGTCTTTGAATTTATTGAGTTACTTGAAGAAGAACCATGTATATGGAACCCAAAAAGTAAAAATCATAAGAATAGAAATTTGGTCCACAAAATCGTCGTCCATCTTGTTTGTTATCTATTTGAATACTTTGCAGACACGTTTGCTAAAAGTGTCTGCAAAGCATGTCTGGCTGGTGCAGCAAACATGTGTTCAAATGTGTGAGCAAAGTCTTTGTTCAAATATTTGTCTGTGCAGGCGCCCACATTATGACATCACAGCAAAACATGAACCAATGAACGACTTTGAGAGAATATTAGGAGATTGTGGTTTTGGATCTCTACTTTCTGTTGCTATTAGCAATAATCAGATTATATCAAGTTTAACGTGTATTCTAAACGCGTTATTATTGTTGACGACTTTAAATATTACATTTTCTGACAAAATAAGAATTTTTACATATATATTCGAAATTGAGTATGAGCTCTTTGATGATGCAATAAAAAGTAATTTGGGACGGTCCTATTATCTCACTTTTCAAAGAAAACAAATCAGCGTTTGTTTTGTAGAAATAAAGCCGGTATTTGGGGCTGGCGATCAGATAAAACCGAAATGGTAAACGGATACGAATGTAAGGTTTTTGGAGCGAGTAACGTTGAACTTGTAACCAAAACTCGGACGGAACATTTAACAGACAGTGATAAAGCAAAAGCCAAACAACCAAAAACACCGCTGCAAAGTTTCCTGGGTATAGCTGAAATTGAAGAAAAAAGTGCAGCGCTCGGAGATCAAGAAAATGTATTATTTTTTATTTATTTTAAGACCAATAATTTATCACGATTATGTAAACGTAGTACCTATTACAGATTGAAATTTCAATTGATACTTTCACTAGTTCTCGGATTACAGCCTGGGAGTCATCTCGATTATTTATTATTACTGAAGTTGATAATAGTTCCAAAACTGTAAAAACATTTCAAATTTCTGAATTTCAAATGGAAATCTTTCCAAAGTATATTACATTCCCTATAAAATGATGGATTGTAATCTAATTGGGATTTGACATAAATCGATATGACATCTGGTGACAAATTTAAACCATCAACATGTATGAAAAATGGTGGATTTGACCTAAACTCTTCCCATATTGGTCAGATTTAATTTAACTCTGCCAATAATACCGTGTGGGCGTGTCCGTTACTATGACAACAGAAGCGGAGTGTTCCGCATTTGTTTTCAAAGAAACGGTTCAGTTGATCATATTTCACATCATATCTTATCAATTTAAATAAGGTTACACTATCATCCAGATAAATTTTTCAGGAAGAGTACACACATTACGGGAACCCATGCAATATCACACCTCAGGAGTATTTTGATTCCGGGAACGACTTAAAAGGTCGAGATATCGGAAGACCAAAGGAAGTGAGCACTAAAATTCAAAAGTTTCGTGCCACTTTATGGCTTTGTGAAAACTATCCATTATCACTTCAAGAACAAATTATGCCCATTGTCGATCTCATGGCCATTTCGAGTTCACATTTCGCGAAATTAAAGGATTTTATACAAATGCAATTACCTGCCGGTTTTCCAGTTAAAATAGGTGAGCTTTTGGATACAATTCAAGCTGTTCAATTACACACAGTCAAACTTAAAGTATTTGTTGTGTTTGTTGGTAAGTTCAAAGCGTCTGTCGGCAATACAGAACTTTTCGGATACAACTGCGTGTTTGCTAGTCAAATTCTCGGACTGTCTGAACCTGGTTCTAGCAGTTCTAAGAGTCTAGAACTACTGAAACTACATTCAAACAGTCGAAAAAGTCCGAAATTTGAACAAATACGCAGTTGTGTCCGAAGATTTCTGTATTGCCGACAAACGCTTTGGGAGTTCAGAACTTATCAAAAAACAAACCTATTCTGGGCGTCATAGACAAACAGTGACATTTTTTTTACGCTCCAGGAGAGAATCATGCTTCTAGTCACTTGGATTTTTCAAAATTGATGTTCGGTTTGATTTTGGCCAAAGGCGATTATTCGGCATTCTTGACTTAGTGCGGTCCCTACTTCATATTTTTACCGCATGAAGATTGGTAGCGCTGTTCAACTGTGATGTAGCAACTTATATCATCATTGCTAGAAACATTGGGGAAAATAAATTGGATATTATTAAACAAATAGACATTTATAATCACAACAATTAAAATTGTGTTATAACAGTTATAACAAAATTGTAATTGTCAACGATTAAAAATTTGTTATAACTGTTATAAACTAGAATAATAATAATCACCTGATGACGCTCTATATATTGCAATGATATTTAATTAACCATTTTTTCCTGTACACATCATACCTCCTATGATAGTAAAGTCTATAAAAATAATCCACAATATACGATAAAACATCTTATTCCGTACAGTGGGTTAAGCATAATTCATAACCAGTTGAACAGCGCCATCAACATCCATGCTGTAAAAATCTGAAGTAGGGACCGCACTAAGTCAAGAGTGTCAATTATTCGATCGGACTTTTGATAATATCTTTGCTGACAGCTTGAACATGATTTTTAAACGTTGCAGAGATACCACTGTTCCATGTCTTAAATGCGAGGATAACATTCGGAAACATCTTTGGACTGGATAGTGAAATTTCTAATGTAACAAGTATTGAAGAAAGCGATCGAGTAACGTGCGTTGTTGACGATTCATGTTTTACAGTACCACCTGGTTATATTCAAACAAGCAACGGTAAGTTTTGGTTTTAAAACGATATTTTAAAAACAGACAAACGTTCTCGATGTCTGCCGCGCATAGAAATTAAGGCAACACCTTTAGTTCGTTTTTGGCTGAAGCCAGTTATTTTTCCCAATTTTTGGGGAATTGGTTGGGTGATTAAGACTATACAAGGAGTACAAACTCCATGTATATTCTCTAAACTATAGATCGAAACAGCGGAGACGTTCATGCCCTTCACCATAGCTGGGCACCGTTAATCAAATACTTAACTTCGTTAATCGTTAATCCGTTACTAAAAAAGTTAACTTCGTTAATCGTCAAGCCGTTAATCTTGCAGGTTAACGATTAACGAATCGTAAATCGTTAACTCGCGATAGAAATTCTATTTTATATTTAATGTTAATACGGGCTATGGAAGTTTAGGCAGGTCATGAAATATTAGTAAAAGAAGGGTGTATCATTAGAGTTTTTAATAATAAATGTTCAACTCAAAATACAGCTAGTCTGACATAAGGTGCATATTCCCTTTCATAAACAACAATATATTGAAGTTTTCGTCGGAAAGTGAGGCTCTTTTAGGCGTTAAAATGTCTTTTCCCGTAGAAAAAAGGCGTTCGACTGCAGCACTTGACGGTATAGCGGTACTATATTTAATAAACAGATTTATTATTATTTGTTCTCCGAGGAATGCCGCATCGTTAAAAGAGTCTTTTGACTTCATGTCTAGCCACATTTTGACGAGACTTTGAGCTTTAGTTCTTAAAGATTTGTGACTTTTAGACTTTTCTTTACTTTGAGTGACCGAAATAAAAAAGTCTTCTTCATCTTCCGTACATGTCTGAACGTGTTTTTCGCGGCGCGGCACGGTCCGCACGGTGTCCTTGTGAATTGTAGGTACTTAATTAACGATTGAACGGACTTATGGCAAGTTAACGGAAGTTAATGTGTCCGTTAACATTTTTTAAAGTTAACTGAACAGTTAAATCGTTAAGCACTTTGTTAACTTCGTTAATTAACGATTAACGGATTAACGAGTTAATGCCCACCTATGCCCTTCACATGCATCAAATGAGACACCAGCATAATTTTCACACAAAATAATTAATTATATTGATTTACTGAGTCAAAGTTCAATTAAAATTAATTGTTAAATTGCAATCAATCGCTTATTGATATAAAACTTCTTATAATCCAATGAATATTTTGACAGCTTACTTATCTAATACTTGATTGCTTACTTCACATGTATTTATACCTAAATTCACGTCAGTATAATAGGAAAATTAGCGCCACAAGTGGTAAAAAAAGAAAACTAATATGTACGATTTAGTGAACACATTCTGTTAATGCCAGATTTAGAGATCTAGAGGCCTAGGGGCAACAAAGGAGTGGAGGCCCCCTGGCCCCAAACTATTTTCCAAATAAAATGGACGATTTTTTTCAGTCGAGTTTTCCAATAAATAATTTATTGTGAAACCAAGTATAGATTCTTTTATCATTTAACAAACATATAAATGTAATCGGAAACAAGAATTATCTCCCTCAAGATGGGTAGTAAATTGCAAGTGCTTATCAGGGTCATTTGAGATTTTGATATTTTACTGATTGCTTGATTGGAGTGAACAAATATAGATCGATGATTTCTGTTAATATTTAATAAAACCCGGGTCGCAGTGCCAAGACCCTGCCGACAATATAGTGTATTTGCTTATACAGGTAGTGTGGCTTTATTTTGCGAGCTTAAGTTGGTTTTTGGGCAAAATAAAAAAATTTACTCCTTAATACACCCCTTAAAATAACATTTTTTTTCTTAATTGCAATATTATTATAAATCGAACCTCTATACCAAATTATATACAACTTTCAGTAAATAATTCACTATTTGTAAACTAGTGTTTTCATAAAATTTGTAAGTCCGGTCCTGTCGGGCCGATTTTATTTAAATTTTAGGGACGCCTTTTAATTACTACTAAAGGGTTAAATGTCAATTTTGAAACGATTCTGAGAATTTTTTCGGTGTTTTGGGGCCCAAAAACATTTTTCAACCCCTAAAAACTACCCTTAAAATGGCCCGATTACGCCCATTTTAAATAGGCTTCTTGCGGTGATGGATTTCAACACGTGGACCAAATTTCGTTAAAATCAATTAACTCTTTCGAAAGTTATTGCCCGCACACATATATATATATATATATATATATATATATATATACGTATATAAATATATATATATATATATATATATAAACATTTTCAAAAATGGTGCCAAAGTGTTTAGGAGGTTATGAAACGTCGAGAAATTTTGGTCCGACCCCTAGGTCCCGCCATCCGACCAACGCCAATAGTGTATGTTGCCTTATGGCAAATACACTAATAATCATGTCTGTACAAAGTACTGTAGGTAAAGGTAAAACGCGAAAAAAAATATCAAAGGAAAAGTTGTTTACTAGTCTGAATTTGAATTTTTATTTCCGAAGTCTGTATTGTGGGGGCCCCTCTTTTGTGGAGGTCCCGGGGCTGTAGCCTCGGTTGCCCTCCCCTAAATCCGGCTCTGCATTCTGTCAATTTCTTCCAAATGAGTTCATTTTCCTTTATATAGTCTCCATGGGTTGGATATTACATTAAATTGGATGGCAATTTTAGGGTCAGATTCACGCAGACAGTTCAGTATAGAAGAAGAGGACGATCTTTTGCAGTTCGCTATACAACAGAGCTTAGTAGATGCCGGAAGTGAACGAGACGAGGTTTGTAACGAGCTTAAGCGAACAATTAAATCTAGTAATCTATTTTAAATTTACTGAAGGATTTAATATTTTTGTGAATTGTTTAGGTTGACATATGGGAAGCCCTAAAAGCTCAGAGACCTTCAAGACCAAATACTCCAAATATGATCAGTGAAGAAGAAAGACAGCTACAAAGGTAAAATAAATTTCTGTTGCGTTTTATGGTTTAAAAAACGCGTACTGTCAATATTTGATCGCTATGTTAGCTGAATTGTCAAATCTAATTAACATTTTATCAAATAATATTTTCTAAACATCTTGTATCAATAGTTTTTCAGTACTTCTTAATATTTCGTGTAAAGGGGAAATTTAATTGTCAAGTGATAGAAAAAAAAAACTCTCAATGCGTGAATCATTTGGGTTCGAACCCCACCAGTCATTATAGGCCGGAGAAAGTGCAAGATTTAATGCTTTTTCAAATCTTAATTGTGCCTACAATTAATAATTTGTTTATCGAAATAATTTAGGAGTGTAACCCCATCTGGAAGAAAATTACTCAGTCCGAATGACGCACGGTCATCGTTCTAAAACTTCCACACTAAGCTTGGCTAAATATTTACTATGTATTTGATGTCTAATATGGTTGCTTGCAAAAGTAGAACAAATCGTAAAATAGATTTTATATTGAACAAAAAAACTTTTGTATAACTCCTTTAGTTTAAGATGTATTCGTGCGGCAACTGGTTCAGTTCAGTTAATAAACTAACCTCAAAAATATTATCATTTTTGTATCAGCTATAAAATTCAGTGTTGAATCCATCATTGCGCTGTCGCTATCTAGTGGGTTTTTTGAAAGAACGACAAAAGATTTTTGTATCAGTCATTAAAATTCAAACGCAGTACTGAATTTATAACTAATGCAACACAGCGTTTTTTAAAAAAAATCTTGATTGCTGGCGTAATTACTTATCAATTGAGATTCTTTTTAGCGTTCTGTGCAAACCAGAACACTCATGGATCACTTCAATGTTCATTCGTCTGTCTGTCACGGGCAGTTTTCTTTGAAAATATTTGACGTAAAAAAATTCTCTAAAAATTTCATTAACAAATCACATTTTTAAAGCGCTTATTTTGGTGTACTAACATTTTCAAGTGAGTCGAATCTAAAAGAACAGAAATTGGAAGTGTAAGTTGGCGCGTTTTATGTCGAACGAATACAATTAATATTAAATTTCGTTATTTTAACACTGCTGATAGTTTTTGTTGCTAGAATTTTTAGCACGGTAAAATTTGAAAGCGCGTTATTGCTTGCTAGTTTGCACATATGCGTATTTTCTTGTATTAGAGCAATCCAAGCCAGTCTGGCAATGTGTGCGTCCGGATCGGATGGTAATTCGGGTGCCTCCAGTAGTCCCGATACGATGGACACGGCGCCCGATGACGATTTGCATATGGCATTGATGCTATCGCAACAGGAGAATGAACAGATTGAACAGCAAAGACTCAAAGAAGAACAACTATTGCAAGAAGTATTACAATTATCTCTAACTGAAAAATAAAACCTGTGATTAAATTTATTATTTTTAACGTTGAGTCTTATGAACATTATAATATATATTATATATTACTGTTATTTATTTATGCTTATAGTTTTTATTTACATACACTACGTTTATATGCGCGAGAACTTCGACAAAAAAAACGCATTTTATATTTCAGATACACTGTGTTTAGTTGGGCAATTACTTGTTACTAACTTCAGTCAACTGTTTTAAGCTGCTAACGTCAAAATTGACAATAGGGATGTTGACTATTTTTGGGAAAGTGTTTTAAATCGTGCATAAGTACCTAATATTGCTACAAATATTTATTATTTTTATTTAAATACATCTCATGCCTTAAAAATCATGTATTTTAAATCTCGTTTCAAATTTCAGTCCAAAACGTCAATACTAGTCGCGTGACGTCACCTGTTCATACCAAAGGAGGCTCAAAAGTTTACACGGGAGCTACCACCATCCTATAGATGCGTATTCTGTGCTCATAAACGCTAGTAAACTGAGGTGATGAAAAGTTGCTTCGTAGTCGTTGCTATAGTTACATGTAATTTGACGTTTCCTATAAACAAATAATAATAAATTACACACTAAATATTAACCAAATAATGAAGTTTTTTGACAGTGTCTGAACATATGACGTCATGCGCTCTGATTGGTGTCTGTTGTCACGTGACTTGAGAGTGATTTTATTAGGTTTTATTTATTAAATATTAATTAAATTCCTTAAAAATAAGGAAAAATATAGTGTTTTTTAGTATTTCTATCATAGAAACTACTACTTTTCGTTAAAATTATGTTTTTATTTGAATACAGTCAACATCCCTATTATATCGAAATCATGTACATATAAAAAATCAAAAATCAAGTGGGCACTATTAGTCTGTTTTGTTCGTTGGTTCCATGGATCTAATAATTATAGGAATGGAGTATATAGCTGCTGGGGGAATCCATTGATGGACGGGTACAAAACAAGAATGGTGTCGATTTTTCATTGGTCAGTACATTGTGCTGCATACAAAAGAAATTTTCTTTTTATACCATACTACCAACAAACATTTCATGCCACCAGTCATGCGCAGTGCGCCGGCCAATGACAAGCGGACACCACTCACCTCGTCGCGTCCCTTAATGGACTTTACCCCCCTTGTCTAAAACCCTAGTACATACTCTGTCTCTATATTCCTATGTCTATGGTTGGTTCTGATTTGCGACTGTCATAGACAAACATTGAACTTTTATTAAAGAAAGATATACTCCATGCAGATAAGGAAATGATCAGAAATTACTTCGAAAAAAGAGCTCTTTGTTGCATCCTGTAAAATAAACAAAGCTTGGTATAGTAATTGGTATGTAAATGATCCAAATATAGAACTCGCAATCTTTTGTTTCGCAATGGCAACTTAAATAAAAAATTGTATGACAGTTTTGTAACTAATACTTAAAGCAATTTATTTTGATTTCACTACACAGATAATTTGTGAACGAAATGTATTTGGTGGCATTCCTGAAATAAAAAATGCGTATTTTTGTAATTCGGTTTTGCGTTTATAAACGTCGTTATTGTTAAAATAATTGACATACATATTCTTGTTAAAAATTCGTATCGATTATTACTCAGATATATGTATGTTAGTTATTTTTGCAACTACTGTCAAAATGTCTACTGAATAAAACTTTCGCCGTTTTAATTTCTTATAAAACGTGTCAGTTACTGTAATTGAAGATGTGATGTGTCGCTGCTAACAAAGTCAACAAACTAACAGCAATATAATATTTTTATCGTTATCTATTAAAAATAAATTATTGTTGATTGTTTGCTGGCTCCGTTGGCGATAGCATAGCACATCTTCACTCACAGTGAATGACATGTTTAAATTTTGATCATTCATCATTTTTTCATCAAAGTTTCAAAATAATTATAAACGTCAATTTTATAAATTTTCGATATTTGATTTCTTTTTACATAACTGACCCATTATGTATCTATGTAAGTGAGTTCAATGGCTAGCATAAAACAAAAGAAAATTATACGACAGCTTCAGTATGTTTTTCTTTTGTTTTATGCATTTGTATTATACAAGTTGTGTATTATTTTTCATCGTGGTTTTATAAAACAACTTCGGTGCATTTTTATAGCTAATTAAATAAAATTGTATTCTTAAGTAGTTAATATTTAACAAATTGTATCTTCACATTGAAAACACTTAAAATATTTCTACAGGACAAGATACTAACAACTTCAAAACATGATCCATTATTATTTAGAAAATCCCTTGTCTTATTAAGAGAAATATTAATGAACTGCTAATTTTTAATCAGTGGACTTTTTGGTGTTGGTGTGAATGCACTTGAAAATTAAAAATCAGTTTAAAGGTCGTTATTTTAATAATAAATTGCACTTATTTCAGATATGTGATTTTTCTACAGTGGCAAAATTATCATATGCCTTGTAAACCATTTTGTATACACAGCATGATCATTAACGAGTGTAAACAAATGAATGCAACGCCGTAGTCAACTGTCGTATTTTAAGGTTATGGTTTGACATTTAACTTTGTCACTCATCTTTCAAAACTTGTTAAAAAATGGTGTTTACATTTTCAAAAATACAATTATATTTTTGTTTTTTAAACGTTCACACTATAATTCCAAAGTTAAATTAAGCTGGATTATATCAATTTTTTACAGATTTTTTATGGTTTTTACCAATTGTTTTTGATTATTAATTCAATGATTCGGTTTAATTTGCTTTTTTTAAAAGTATTAACAATAACGTTCTCTAAACGTTATAAGATAATTTTGCCATCTGTCGGTACAATAATTTACTATTATGTATTATAAAAACAGATTATATAACTTTATTTTATTTTTTTATTATTTTTGAGCACACATCCAGTTTACATTGCAATAATTCTGAATACCTTTTTTCCAATATCTGATCATATGACATAAAAAATCGTCCATCTTTTTTAAGTTACAAAAATTACAATGTATATATTTTAATGCAATTAAAAATATATGCTAATCAATTGATGCCTTTGAAATAAAAAAAAGTATAAAATTTATAATTTAGGTAATTAATCATGCAACTTGAGTCGAAATGTTTTTATACAGGGTGTCTCCCAGAATAAGAAACTTTAAAAACACAAAGAAATGCAAAATGTTTTTTCGCAAAGAGAAAAACAAATGAATAATTTGTTAATGCCAAAGTAAGTTTTTACGTTGCACTACGACTTTCGTTAATCCTGTACTAATCAATCAATTAAACGTCTTACAACCTTTTTTATTATTGTTTCATTGCAAACTACTATTATTTTGACATTTTGACAACCACTGATATACTATGGTAAGAACATACCGGGTGTCCGAGAATTATCTTTACAACTTTGAAATCGAATAACTTTTGAAATAAAAAGGATATTCACATTCTGTTTTCTGCAGTTATTAGTGCAACTCATAAAGTTTTGTTCTGTTTAGGTTAGCACCTCCACATGTGGCCCGAAGCAGATCCAGTCGGTAATCGATTTCTTGCCAGGTACGCTGTAACATAACGTCTGTGACAGTGGCAAAAGCCTCTGTAATGCGGGTTTTGAAATCAGCAATGTCAGTAACCTTTCTCCGATAAATAATATCCTTCAAATAATCCCAGAGAAAAAAACTTTATGAGTTGCATTAATAACTGCAGAACACAGAATGTGAATATCTTTTTTATTTCAAAAGTTATTAAATTTCAAAGTTGTAAAGATAATTCTCGGACACCCTGTATTTTCATTGTATGAGCATATTCACACTTACCGATAGCGGCAAAACATCAGCACAGGGTCGACGCCAGCAGAACTTTATATTCAAGGTTAGTAGAATACTGTAGGTTGGGCGTTAACTTTGTTGAAAGTGTGACTCGGCTAGACGGGAGAGAGGGTGAAGGTAGCAGGCCTTGAGACCTTTTTCCGAACTGTCAAGCGTTCATTAAAATTGAAAAATCAAGCCAAGACTTTTTAAAACCTGCACATACTTTGAGTTTAGATGCCAATAATTAGTCTAGAAAGTTTCCTCAAAATTGGTCGAACAAAAATTCTGAAAGAAACGTTTTCCCGTTTAGATGTCAAACAAAAATTTAAAAAAAAACCGCAAGAAAACGAAATTACAGACACATGGCCCATTACAATTTTATATATTTGTACTAACAAGTTTCCCGTCTAATTTCGTTTATCAATAATTTTCTAATTGATTTTTAAATATTACCATTTTTTTAATGTGTACAAATACGTATATTTTTATTAACGGATAGCAATATGTAAAAAAAAATGTATTTTAACAAAAAAAAATAATAATTGTAGTGTGTCCATATAAACTGCCAAATAAACTATAAAAATGTTAGAATCTTTTTACTTGATTTTAGCAGTTTTTTTTCATAAAGATTCGTAATAAATAAGTAGGAATGTAGAATTCCTTTACGTAATAAATAAATGAAAATATTGAATGGTTATACAGTACACTTTCAATTATCCGCCACCCCTTGACGGACAAATGAGGCTCTACTGCATTTATGTTTTATGTTAAATAAAAATCTATTATTTGCGGCTTATTAACTGTGATAATTTTAATGTTATAAGCCTATAATTTGATGTTTATTTTTCAAAAAAAACAATATATTCTTTTCCAAGCAGAAAAAATATCTGATCTCAAAATTACTCAATTTTTTATATCCAGGTAAAATGGCATTCCTTTTTTTTATTAAGAAATCTATTATTTAAAATGCTCTGTTTGCTGATTCTTCGTTGCAAGGGTTTTTTGAAGCGAATTAAAAGGTTTAGGAATTACAATTCTGTAATATTATGCAATTAATTTTTGTAATTTCCTTTAAGGATCTCAGATACACTTTTCTGTACAAAAAATTTAACCAAACAGTACACACCCTTTTAATGCAGGATATCCCGCGATTCGGATGTCAATTTCAGGGCGTATTCCTTCAATTAAAAAAATACATTATACACATATGTCCATAACTCAATAACAAACCCATATCACGAAACCTTTTATTAATAGGAAATACCATATGAAATGCGTATCATGGAACGTTTTATTAATAAAAATATGTTTAGCGTAAAATTAATTATGGCAATTGTTCAAAATGCCTTCACTCTGCCTGGTATTTTCGACAAAACAAATTGAATTTTGATCACAAAATTAATTGGAATAATATTAACATTTTAGATAATGAAACTAATTTTTTTAAAAGAAATCCAGTGGACCCCTGGTAATCCGACAAGCATTTTGCAGGGCAGTGTCGAACTATCGAATTTGTCAGATTATAGAGTACTGCCTAAGACCCCCTATAGTACGGAATTTTTTACAAAAGAGTACCTTATAATCCAACAAATTACAGATCCAATGATAAGATTCTATATGTTATATATATGTACTCTGAACTTGTTCAATCATGCATTAGCGAAGATTGTCAAAAAAATATTCAATAATAAATAATAGACCATGTCGGATTACAGGGGGTGCCGGATTAGACAGGGGCCGGATTACCGGGGGTCCACTGTATTTCGTACGTGTTACATATTGATGCACAATTAGATGCTGAAAATTTAAGTAAAATTTGTAATATAATTTTTGTTTTTGTGTAATTTGTTTTAATTTTTTCTACCCATGACGATTTAAATTTTGTTTATGTATTTTCACTGATTTTCAAATTCAATTCACATAACACGCCATAACATATATATTTATTACATATTTTTCTCTAAGGTTTGTTATTGATTTTTAAATTACTTTTTTTATATTTTTCAATTTTTTAATTTATATAAATTATTCTTTAGAACCTCAAGAAGATCCCAATCTGGACTTAAACGTCATTCAGAATTAATTGTTTCAATTGTTTGTCAATAGTCGTTTAGTTTTATTTATTCTAATAAACCCTCAAGTTATGTCATCAGAGTCGCGGGACATCTGTATATGTTTCTTACTTACATTAAGCCTCAGCCACACACTCGACGAGTGGCGTGGGAAGTAGCGAGGAAAGGAGGCAGAGACGTTGTGTGGCCGCGTTACTCCTAATGCCGCACGTCATGCTCAGTGCTCCCTCGATTGTCGGTTTTTTGTGCGCGAGTCAAAGGACCGGCAATAAAAGCACGAGTAAGCCGGCCACATACTCCCGCGCCACTCAGTACGCTATGCTATAAAGGCATTGTGCGCACGCTGCCACAGTATCGACCTCCATTGCCGAAAGGCGAAAGCCGAGTGCGGAGCGTCGCGAGTACAGCAGTGTCTGGCCGCTTAGGGCAACATCGCGACAGCGCGATGAGTAGTGCGAGGAGCATAGTCTGGCAGTAGGGTTAGATTTTGTCTTTTCTTACTTGTTTGTTTTGATAGGTATTAAATAAAGGCACTTTTCGTTCAACTGTTTTTGAATGTCTCTTTTATATTATTATAAGTGTCTTCCATAACTTTATCTTAAAAAATACAGGTTATTTGTAGCTTTATTAAACAGATAATTAATTTTCTTCTTTCGAGTTTCTTTGTCTATGCTTCCTCTACTATTATTTCCAATATTGTAAATTATTATTATTATTCAATGTTTATTCTTGAATGTACATTTTGTTTATTATATGCTTTATTTAAATAAAAATTATCAAAATAAACCCTAAACTCGTTGAATTATTAAGCCATATTTTCTTGAGCCCTGGAAATATAATGAAAAATATGTCATGTTTTTATCACAAATACGATTTTGTTTGTCAAAACACTTAAATCTAATTTATGTTACATATAAACGTTAGCAAACAATTTAGGCCGATAAGACTTAAAATAACTTGACTTTTTTACAGAAAACTAGTAAGCTTCACCGCACTTTACATTCAGGGACATATTTGCCTTTTGCGAAACGGGTACTTTTTTGGGGCGACAGTCTTGAGAAAAAAAAAGCTGAAATTGCTACTGCTCTCGATGCAAATTTGATACATAAATTGACGTTAATATAAACATTTAATAAAAATAACTAAATAAAATAAAACTGAAGCTAAGTTAAACTCAAAAATATTAAAGTAGCGTGTAATAACTTGAAACGGCCATTTTGTTAATTAGTGCAATTCACCTCAACGCGGCTCAATAATTTGCCTGTAACGCTCAACAATGAAACAATAAATATTAACAAACAAAAACTCACCTATTATAAATGGCCGCCAAAATGTCGGTGCTTGCATGATATCTATCTTCGAATTTCTGCGCTTGCGCATGCCACTTTTGCCTTACTTTACCCCACCGTTCTAAGTGAGCTTTTAAAATCTGTTCTTTTGGCATTGGTGGTACTTTTGACTAAAAATTAAATTACGTATTGTTTATTGTTTGCACATCCACCTAAACAAAACTGGGTACTGTTCGGACCTCATGCAAAAATAGCTTGAAACAATGTAGTTTTGAAAGTTCCAATTCATTTAACAAACACATAACCCTATGCTTGCATACATTTTTACTATGCAAATTTAACAAATTTTATGACAAAATATAAAATACAAAGTAAAACTATGTCAGCTTTATCAACGATACACGTAGTACATTCATATTAAATTAACAACTAATTTCTTGGTGTCTCATGCCCAACTTTCGTAACAGAAAATTTTACCTTCAATGCGCTAAAAGAAGTATAACTTCAAAAAAATAAATTAATTCAAATAACAAATTCAAAAAAAACAAGTCGCGTTCGTAAGTTTTAAGACATATGATTTCAATTAGAAGTGGGAGATATATTAGTTATACTGTAATAAAAGAACACATCAAACTTACATAGTTAAGAAAATCTGTGTTTTTGTCTTTCTCGAGTTGTTCTGGTAATGGCGATGGAACGCGGTTTATCATTTCCTGGTCAGGAGAAGGTAATTTGGTTACATCTACTTCTTCGTTTGTTTGCCCGCTTGGTTCAGGACTAGAAACTCGTCGTCTAAACAAAAATTCATCTTTTGTTTTATTTTTTTCAATTTCACATATTCAGAATACATAAATCAAAAACTTGTTTTAATATTAAGGTAGTTGTCGTGGTACAATATTGTCAAAAAGTTATAGATTATACGCACCACAAAAGTATACTAGCTTGTAGCTAAGTGATCCATAATTTGTACGCAAGACTGTACCCGTGGAAACGTAACCCATACAGTATTCATATGCATGTTTACTATTCTATAAATTGTTGAACTTTAAACCGTTATTTGTAAATAATTAGACGGTCAAACGTTTTTTCTTATTTTTTTTAAACTCATAACAAATGCATTGAAAGACTGTCAGTTTTTGGAAAGTTTCTGACAGTTAGTTTTTTTTTTATAAATAAGAAACTGGTTTAGAACTACAGAGATCGTATGCAATCAATGTTAATTATCCACTTTTTAATTGAATTTATCTCGGATTATGTACGGTCGATCGACTTCAAATTTTCAGGGTAATTGTATTATCATGTTCTTAATAAGTATACAAAAATTAAGAATTTTCTGACGGTGTGCCTTAACCACGACAACTACCTTAAGTTCGAAGATCAGAGAATCTCATGATTTGGTTGACTTGTTTGCGTTAAGCTGTTTTGCAGCACAAAACGCAGCGTCACCTGTGGTTCGCAAAATATGCATTTTAGAAACAATTTCAGGATTTTATGTATGATTATTATAAATTTAATTTCAATACTTACTTTATTATCATTTGTGGGTTCCTTGGCTGATTCGCCATCCACGCACGGCAGATTGGATAAAGGGGCGTGTCTTCTTCAAATTGTGCCAAATCGACACTTCGATCAAACAATTTCATTACATAAGTATGATGGAAGCTTGAAGAATTTGGATCGGTCCGTCTTCTTTTTCTTACCGATGTCCGTGTAGGCGATGATTCAGGCCTAGGATTTATGGTTAATTACACACTTTACCCATTGCTATTTCCTCGCAATAACCCTCAAGAGAAGCACTATAGCGGCTTCCCAATTCAAAAGCACATGGGTATGCCATACCCGTATGTCTTTGATTATTAATATCTTTTGATTAAATTATCCGATTTAATTTTTTTTTTTCAATTTAAATCTCAGACAGTGTATAATACGCGCCATGGTTCTAAAAGGTTCTGAAGTTAGATTCCAATGGAGGCTTGCGCAGGTACAGTCGGTTGAAAAACTACAAACTCGCGCTAAATTATTATTTTTAATTTTTCTTTAATCTAAAGGTCTAATTCCTTGCATAAAGTCATCCAAAAAATTATTTTTCGTGCTTGTCTATGCAAAACTGTATTAGGCATCTTGATCAATCGACAATCAAAGAAACAACAATAGCGTACTGGACTGTACTTTATAGCAGGAAAGCGACAAGTGACACGACAACTAGCGATAAGCGATCACCGACGAGCGCACGTTCTGTGCCGGTAACTGGGAGATGGCGGGAGTCTTCCTTTCCCACAAAACAACCAGGACGTATGCATTTGCGACACTGTTTGTGACTAACTTCAGAACCTTTTAGAACCGTGGCGAGTATTATAAAAAAAGATTATATCTAAAGAATGTTTTTAAAAACAATAATATTCTTAACACGATAGAAAAAATCAACGTAACCATTTATGAGGGAGAAACACTTTTAATTCACCTCCGGGTATCCCATACCCAGTGCTGCTCTTGAGGGTTAAATATAGGATTATTAAAATAACTCGGCTGTTTATATAATTGTAAACTAATAGAGCTAACATATTCGGCAACTGACCAAAGACAAAAGTTATCAGTTAGTTAAACTACTAGATGTTTGTTATATATCTTATTAATACATAATTATAAAATAACGTACGGATATCTTTTGGCGATAGGCGTTCGCACTGATTTTTTATTTCGTTCATCTTCACTTCCAGAATCATCACCGCTATTTGATATAACGCCTCTTAAAGCACCTTTCAAGCGATCTCTTGCTGACAATACATCGTTGTCACCTAAGAAAACAAAATAAATGACTCGTGAACATGTCCCGTTTTCACAATTCTCGATCGTAATCTATCTATGCATATATAAAAAACGGCTGGACCGATTTTGATGAAATTTTCAGGCGATTTTCAGATTAGCCTAGCGGGCGATCCTGTACAGTTTGGTACCGATCGGATCAACAGAATTTCTTTTTTTGTTTTTTATTTTGGCAATTTTGACTTTTCTTAGATTTTTAAACATTTATAATTTAAAGCGATTGAATTTTGCGCAAATTCAGTACACGTTGAGAATTTTATGATAATGACTCTCATCTTTATGGCTATAGATAATTAGTGCTATCTGTGCGAAGCGGTACCGGGCTAGGCTTTCCAAAATAACCTAAAATGTGCGGAATAATATTTCATATAGCTCGTGCTAATTTCAGTACGAATATTTTACCCGTAATAAATTTTAAAAAATTTGGAACCACTATAAATACGTAAAACGGTACTGCAGTGGTTAATCAGATAAATCAAGATTTGGACTAACCTGCTGGGTTTTCTTCTTTAACTTCAATTTTCATAGACGCCATTTCGTTTTCACTCACTACTCCACGTTTCTTTTTTACTGACATAAGATATGCCCACAATTATGTGTTTAAAATAAAAAACGTTCGAAAATTCACTCTCTTTAAAATAATTGTTTTGACATTTACGTTATAGCTGTTTGAAGCACAGACACTATATATCTATGGTTTGAAGCTCGTTTTTAACTGCCATTTGTCACTAAGTCAATTCATAGACATAAACCTAACCTCCAAATGTCAGATGTCTTGAATTTTACTGTTTTAAAGCAAATTAATAAAAAATATGCTTTTAAGTTCTTATCATTCGTAGTTAGAATTGATTTTTTGTTTATCAAATGACTTCTTATAGTTACAAAAATTAGTAACAATAGTGCAACGTACTGATTGTTGTGACTTGAGTGTTCATCAATTTTAATTGTAAATATGGACAGAACGGATTTAAAATTTTTCAAATATAAATCTCCAGATAACCCTGCCTTGTATATTTGCGATGAAAATAAACAAATTTCTTGTTTTAAGTATGCAAAAATACAGGAAATCCATTTAAAAGTTATAGATATTTTGAAAAAAGAAAATGTCACAAAAACATCTTGTATAGGTGTTATAGTTAAACCAAGCATTGTTTTACCGCCTGTTATTACCGGGTAAACATTTTTTTTCTAAATTTCAACACTTGTGCGATTCTCTGATTTTTTTGTTTTTAGAATTTTAGAGTATGGGTGTACTTTCATATGCTTGGAATCTAATATATCCGAAAGAAAATATAAATTAATAACAGATTTGGGAATTAAGTTCTTGTTTTATTTGAAAAGTAGCACATTATTGTTTTCATTAAAAAATAGTACTTTTGAATTTAAACAATCATACATTGTAACTCAACAAAACCATTGTTTGGAAGTATGGATTTCAAACAGTGACAATGAACTGAAATTGTATCCAAATATTTGTTATATAATTACTACATCTGGATCAACTGGGGAACCAAAAATCGTTCGAGTTACGTGTGATAGTATTCTTTCAAATTTAATACACCTAGGGTTAGTAAAAATCGTTTTAATACACAATATATAGCAAAGTCCGGCCGAATGTGATTTTTCCAGTCGAAGCAGAATTCCAGTTTTTTTCCACTTTTAATCGAATTTGAAGGAAAAAACAAAAAGAAAAAAAGCACTTTTAGTTCAAGATTACTGAAGTGTTTATTTTATGTCTCAAAAACAGTGCAAAGATATATTTTTTAATTAAACTAAATACTTAAAAACAGTGCTAAAATAAAAAAAACATCTAGTGACATGTTTGGTGTCGATTGTGCGTAGGCAATAAGCATTAGGTACATTTATTTTGCAAAGCTTTGACCATTTGTTGAAGGTGGTCAAAGTCAAAATTACTAGAAACTGACGTTGGACGTTAGCATTGTTGAAGCTTTGAATAGGTGAGACGTGGGAGAGGACGGGGGAAGTAGGCTTGTGGAGTCTTTTTCCGAACAATTAGGATAAACATACTTGAATAACCAAGTCATGGTCATCGGTGACGTAAGCAATCAGCTCAACCAATCACAGATGTGACCATGTTTATAGCCTCTTACGCTCAACCTTTTAGTATTCTAGTAATCTTGGGTCAAAGCCGATTATTCGGTCGGGCTTTAAAAACAAACTACATATTTTATTTTTTATTTTTTTTCATAACAAAAATTATTAATTTTTCAGAGCTATTTTTCAAATTTCCAGTGGAGACGTAATATTTTTAAATACACCGATAACATTTGATCCATTTTATATCGAGCTTTTCCTTGCTCTGATGAATGGAGCATCGTTACTCATCGTGAGCCCTAAATTAAGATTGAATGAACAATTATTACTCAAAGTTTTATTTTCAACAAAATATTTGGATTATGAAGGAATAACTTTTCTTCAAATTCCACCATTTCTATTTTACCGATGGCGGACAGATGACATAAAAAATCTGATTTTAAATGAAACCTCTAGATTAAGAATATTGGCGCTTGGCGGTGAAAGATTCTGCAATTTAAAGTTATTGAGACAAATAAAAGATTCAAAATGTCGAACTAAAATTTATAATTTATATGGGATAACGGAAGTTTCTTGTTGGTCTTCTATCTATGAAGTACAGTTATCGGATAACGAACTTGAAAATGGAGTTCCGATTGGAACACCGCTCAAAGATACAGTGTTTAAAATCATAGATGATAATGGAAAAACTATTGATAATGGAGAAGGAGAACTTTTTATAGGTATATATTATTGTTATTCATTAAGAAATACTGACTCCATTCAGTGGCGTAGTTATCGGAGGACTAGGCGGTGTAGTGTACCAGGGCCCTTTGCCCTCCTGAGCGTCGTTCGAAAACGTTATTTAAATATCTTAATCGAATAAAGAATTTTTGACTTTTTGGTCTCTGTAGTTTGGTTCACAAGTTAAAAAACGTGTTAATTTTTGGTATTGCGAGTTAAAATACGTATCATGGCTCATTAGATTCGTAATCACCTCTAGAAAAATGCGCAAAAGTTTGAAATCCGCACTTAAACAATTGCAAAAGTTATTAACAATTGAAGAACCCCAAAAGAGGTAGTCTAATTTTTTTGCAAATAGCTCGAAAACTATTAATGCTACTGAAGTTTAAAAAAAAAGATTCCTAGAAAGAAGGAAATTTCCGAAAAAAATATCGACTCCTGGAATTTCATCTCTATTATTAATACTTTTCATTTAATATTGAAAATAGGGCTCCGTGTGGTTGGCGCTGTGCCGATAAAACTTTACCAATTTAGATAGGGCCCCAATTTCATTTTTGCACCGGGTCCTTGGTTACATAGCTACGTCACTGACTCTGTTCCCAAACCCTTATTCTTAAAGAGAGAATTTACTGCATTCAATTTCTCAAAACAATCTTATTTTAGGAAGCAACAAGAGACTGTGTTATATTGACGATGAAGATTTAGTTGCAAATAAAAATTTAATTTATCGAGCAACTGGTGATATTGTAAAAATTCAACAACCTAATATTTATTTTGTTGGACGCAAAAATAACATAATCAAGAGATTCGGCCATAAAATAAGTTTATCCAAACTTGAAAATATTGTTTTTGAGTCTCTAAGTTTAAAATCTTGTTGTGTTTGGAGTAGCGTTCACTCAAAATTAATTTTATTTATTATAAGAGACAAAGCGAAAGTAGAAAATTCGCTGCAGAAATTAAAACAAACAATAAAAACATGTTATTCTCAAGGTTATCCCGATGCTATTGTATCGATTGATAACTTACCGATGACAAAACATGGCAAAATCGACATTGATCAGTTGTTAACCAATGTTAATACAACATTCCTAGAAAATTCAACTCATAATTTATTTTTAAATTTGTCTAATGATTTTTTAAATCTTCCAAAACAGTTTGAATTCGAAAATAGGACTTTCAGTGAATTAGGAGGAACGTCCATTGCAGCTATGCAAATAAGTAAAGAATTTGAATCAGTTACTCAACTTACATTTCCTAATGAAGTTTTGACGATATTGCTGGACCATAAAACACCGTTTGTCAATTGTTTAACTTATTTTAAAAACGAAATCGACACAATTTCTTTTAAACGTAAGATAGATGGCAATGTCGGTAGTTTGAAAAAGTTAAAATATGCGAGAAAACATGATACAACAAGAACACCAAATAAATTGACAATACTTTGGAGTTTTGACACAGGAGCTTGCATCGACGGTACTCCAGTTATCAGTCAACTAGAGTAAGTTAGTCGTTTTTAAATAACACTGTAAGATTGAAGTCAACAAATTGCAGTCGGAACTGAACGTGTCATATTGGAGCGTTCATAATTATTATATGAGTACTACATAACATTTGGATGCAAATCACTTTTTGTATTATAAACAAGAAGTTAAAATAGAATGTTTTGGCATTATTAACCAATGTTTTTACAGCTGCGCTATCTTGTGACCAAAATCTGAACTAATCAAATCAGGTCAGCTGCTAAAAGAAATTACAACTTTCATGCATCTGCTCCTTACAATCCAACAGATTTTATTATATTTTCAATATGACTTGTCCATGTATTATATTTACATTGTTCCCTTATTTCCACTAATAATTTTTAATAATCTAGAAATTCATAATATTCACAATATGTATATTCCGTGGTCTCAACTCTAAGTGGAACTTCATTTGTTTTAGCGAGTGTGATATTGTTGTAATAGGTTCACATTCCCATAAAGTGTTCGTTATAAACGCTGGTACGGGCCAAAAATTATCGGAGATCCTGTTACCTGATAGAGTTGAAGGGACTGCTTGCATAACCTGTTGTAAACAGTTTGCGATAGTCGGTTGCTACGATGGGTATGTTTATTCCATCGAGATATCTTCAGCTCGAATACACTGGCAGTACAAAACTGGCTCAAAAGTTAAATGCACGCCGGTGATGTGTCGGAATGGTACAGCTGTAATTGTCGGTTCATATGATAGAAAACTTCACTGTATTGATGCTAAGGTTCGATTTTATAATACAGTAAGGCCTCGCGTAACGCTGCTCCGCGTAACGCAGTTTCAGTATTACGCGGTTTCTAAAAAAAAGTTTAGCCACTATAACGTAAATTATAGATGAGCTTATATACAAAATGATTCAAATGTTGATAGAAGTTCAAAGGCAAGACGAAGTGTCCTTGATGCAATAGCTTGCTGAACGAAATAGAAAAAGGCAAACAACATTAGATGACTTCTTCACAAAAAACAAAATATATCAAATGAGAATCCTTCCTCATCACAAACATAACTTCTTACTCGCACTTTTATTTGATTTTCATAAATATTTTATGAACAAAAATTGATATGACCAATAAAAAAACCTATAATTAATGTGATAAAAAAGTATTTAATAATAAATGTTACAAAATTAAACAAACAAAAAAAAATAACAACTTTTCTTATTTTCGGTTCTGTTTCACTTATGCGTCCTATCTACATATTAAGATGACCTCGTTTAGTGCTGTTTCGTATAGCTCAGGAACTTATTGGAACGTATCTCCAGCGTTAAGCGGGGTCTTACTGTGTTTGTTAAAATTGCCAGTTAGAAAAAAAAAAACAATTTTTAAATACAATACTATTATAGATTTAATACGTGTACGAATTCTTTTGTTTTTAAAAAATTAATAACAACCAAAAATCGAATAATTGTTCACAGAACGGATTTGACAAGTGGACGGTTGATTTATCTGGCAGCATAGCTTCCGCACCGTATGTAAAAGGAACGAATATCTACGTTGCAACAATTCAGGGCAGTTGTTTTTGCATAAACGAACAAAATGGTGGAATAATTTGGAAGACGGATGTTATAAATCCTGTGTTTGGATCACCTGGTTGTATCGAAAATGTAATTTTTTGGCCAGATGTAAAAGGAACCATTCACTGTTTTAATTGTGAAAACGGTGTAAAGGTAAAATTTCACTTATCGATTTTTCTTTCGCGATTGTAATTATCCAAGATTACTAGAAAGTAAGGTTGGGCGTTAGTATTGTTGAAGCCGTGACTTGGCGAGACGCGGGAGAGGGCGAGGGAAGTAGGCTTGTCATTGTGGTGTCTTTTTCCACACAGTTGGGATAAACATACTTGAATAACCGACTCAACCAATCACAGACGTGACCACGTTTATAACCTCTTATGTCAAACCTTCAAGTAATCTTGCCAAATATCAACTTGATTCTTATTGTACAACGCTGCACAGAAAGTTTTGCGCATGAATGTAAAAGTCCGGTCGAGATTTTAATTTTAAAACGAACATCTACATAAATATAAATGTAATATTTAATTAATTTGTGCAATTCTACTGTTGAAAACTGTTCTGTTTTGTTTTTTGTTGTTCTAAGAAACAGAAACCGACATCTTGTTTTACAGAGAGTCGGTTAATTAACCGGCTAATATGATTACAATAAAAAATAACCCATTTTACCCTACTAATGGACAGTCTACTGGATGACGCCATCCCCCCTGTATAATACACGCCACGGTTCTAAAAGGTTCTGAAGTTAGATGCAAATGGAGGCTTGCGCAGGTACAGTCGGTTGAAAAACTACAAACTCGCGCTATATTATTATTATTTATTTTTTTTTAATCTAATGGCCTAAATCCTTGCATAAAGTCATCCAAAAAATTATTTTTCGTGGTTGTCAATGCAAAACTGTGTTAAGCATCTTGATCAATTAACAATCAAAGAAACAACTGAACAATAGCGTACTGGACTGTACTTTATAGCAGGAAAGCGACAAGTGACACGACAACCAGCGATAACCAATCACCGACGAGCGCACGTTATGTGCCGGTCACTGGGAGGCGGTGGGAATCTTCCTTTCCCACAAAACGACCAGGACGGCTCTAAAATATGCATTTGCGACGCTGTTTGTGACTAACTTCAGAACCTTTTAGAACCATGTCAAGTATTATACTATCCATGGAAACGATGCCAAGTGATATGATTTTTATTCGAGCACTGTTTGGAGAGTTTGATCCCCAGATATAATTTAAAATATTTTCTTTTTAGATATCAGATTACAAAATAAATAGTTTAATTTATTCATCTCTGAAAATTGATGGCACCGACATTTATCTGGGATGTCACGACTATTCTGTGTACCGTTTCGTTTACAGTAACTCTTTGCTGAATTTAGTGTACGAGATAAAATGCAGTTCACCGGTATTTGCGACACCTTTTATTTACCCACTTTCAAAAACCCAACAAAAATATGTCGTGGCCGCGTGCGTGAATGGTACAATATCTTTGTATGATTCCGAAACCGGTGATGAAATATCTTCGTTACAGTTGCCTGGAGAATTATTTTCGTCGCCTGTTGTACATAACCATAAAATATACATAGGTTGTAGGAATAACAATTTGTATTGTATAGACATTATTTAATAAATAATAACTTTATAAATACTGTTATACATTCCAACACTTTATTGAATTACTCTTAGCTTTTTAACAAAATAAATATAATAGAATATTTTATTTTGCCAACATAGATCTTCTTTCTGTTAAATATTGTGCCGGTATCATAATTTCAAAATTAAATTATTGATGCTCAGTTGCAAAAAGCGTTGTTCAACAATTTGATTTGACAATGATCTTAGATAACCACGGAATGGTAGTGTATCTTATATTCCTTTATACATGGAAGGGGTGAAGCTTTTATTGGACGACACCAGCAAATGCTTGATGTGTTGAAAGAGATGCGTAACGGGTTTGCCTATGCGTTGGCGTTGCGTAATATACTTTGAAAATTGAATTTAATCTTTTTATTTAACACAACAAGCATTGCTGCTGAGCTCGCAGCGCTACTCCGCGGCTTCTCCGTATACTAGCCCAATAAGAGACTCGCTTTTTATGTGGGAGATATACTACCATTCTTTCTTATACCGTGATTGTTACTTCTCCACAAGAAAAGCATTGTAGAATTTTAAATCGATCTTGTTAGAAAAATAATTGTTTGATTGCAACAATATTCCTCTTAACTGTGTATACATGTACCTAACATCGTTTTTTGTACAATTAACACTTCGAAACAATTTTTTTCTACTCAGTTTGATCAACATTTAGCTTGGAAAGCGATCTTTTACAATCGAATCTAAGGTCATTGTTAAATATCATTTTTTGATAACGTTTTCTGCAACCAAGCATGAATCTTATAAAATATTTTAATTCAAAAAATATACTATTAAAATAAATTCAATAATCACTTAAAAAAATAGCGATAAAAAAACAGTTGACTATGCACAGTAAATTTCTATCAATTGACTGGTAGTTTATTTTTTATCTAGAAGCAGTGACCATAAAATTTTGAATGATTGGTAAAAGCAAAAATTTATCGATACATTGATTTTTGCATAGGTAACACAAATCTACAATTTTTTCCTAATTACCGACGTGTAATTTCACCATTGGTTCTTCGTCTCAGCTCAGATAAATTCTAGTTTTTATTAGAAACACAATTACAGACGAAAATAATACTTTCAACAAAGCAAAGGCGAAAAAAATAGAATAGGTGTGTCGTGCTCACACTCGGTAAAAGTGAAACTTCTTATTAAAAACAAATTTATTATTACACATCGATGACCTACCCAATTTGGGATATAGAATTTTAACATGGAGTTATGACATTTTGTTAACATTTGTTCCCTGTTTTTTCGTATTTTCTTTAACAGACAGGTTCTAAATATACTTAGGCATGGTTTTGTAAATACGTTGCAAAGAAAATTTCTTTAAATAATCAAATTATATTTTTAAGTATCGTTGTTAGCTCCTCATTATCCAACTGCTTACTAATTGTCAGAAATGTCAAACCCCTGAATTATACATTTTTTTAATGGCAGTATTTTGGATAACAAGTTATAACATAAATAATACAATTATAATTCATTAATGCATATTATTACAAACAAAAACTAGCGAATTATACAATATAAAAACTAATCAATTTTTCTGAAATAATTTTTAGACAAAATTTCTTAATCTACAAATTCCAAAATATTGACATAATAAAAAAAAACGTATTGGCAGTAAGTTTTGAAGTCGGGCCTTCGATCTTAGATGTTTGACGTCTATAATCAACCGACTCTTCGAGGATAAGACTGATTTATATTACCGTTCACCTCCATAATTTTGACCCAATGGTATTGGTTAAGATTTTACATTGCACATACAATTTTTGACAGCAATTTCTTGAATGAGGTATGCGCGTTAATTCCGTGCCCACATCCCTGTGAATCCTTCATTAAAAAGTTTCACTTTAAAAATTACAATTCGATCACTACTTGACTGAAATACAATACAAAGAAAATCCACAACAAATTTTACATGTGTATATAACTTGTTAACGTTAGATAATATGCAATATTCCCTCTATTACTAGCCGCCACAAAGTGAAACAATCTGACAAGAGTATCTTGGTCGTTCTGCGCAAGCGCGGCGCTTAAACAATTGAAGCTACTGAGCTTGAGAAAACTGCAGACCTGCGCATAAAGAATTTTGTACACGTTCTGCGCAAGCGCGGCGCTTAAACAATTGAAGCTACTGAACTTGATAAAATCGCAGAGCATGAGCATAAAGAATTTAGTACACGTTCTGCGCAAACGCGGCGCTTAAACAAGTGAAGCTACTGAGCTCGAGAAAATTGCAGAGCATGCGCATAAAGAATTTAGTACACGTTCTGCGCAAGCGCGGCGCTTAAACAATTGAAGCTACTGAGCTCGATAAAATTGCAGAGCCTGAGCATAAAGAATTTAGTACACGTTATGCGCAAGCGCGGCGCTTAAACAATTGAAGCTACTGAACTCGAGAAAATCGCAGAGCATGCGTATAAAGAATTTAGTACACGTTCTGCGCAAGCGCGGCGCTTAAACAATTGAAGCTACTGAGCTCGAGAAAATTGCAGAGCATGCGCATAAAGAATTTAGTACACGTTCTGCGCAAGCGCGACGCTTAGACAATTGAAGCTACTGAGCTCGAGAAAATTGCAGAGCACGCGCATAAAGAATTTAGTACACGTTCTGCGCAAGCGCGACGCTTAGACAATTGAAGCTACTGAGCTCGAGAAAATCGCAGAACATAAAGTATTTAGTACACTAAAAAATATGCCGGTTTTGAGGCAAAAAATAGCCACTGAGGAATAAAGCATATTAGGTTAACATACGATACATCATTCGAACTTGAAATGCACGAATAGATAACTTAGAAATATGTTTTTTATTATATTGCACTGTAATCACTGGAATGATATTTTCTGTCGCAAAATTGCACAAAGCTTAAATACCTGAACGCTGTTAATTTAATCACAATTAAAAAGGAAAACGAAGCCAACGTACTTGTTTAGGGAATAATATATTATTTCTTAGTACATTACAATTATTATAATTCGCAAGTTCACCAATATTATTCAGCATGCATTTCTGTATTCTAAACAATTATAATTTTATATACTGATTATAAAATGGAGCAAATATACATTCGTTTTTTCCACAAATTTATAATATAATATAAAAGAAATAAATTTTAATTTTTTACTACTCTGATCAACAAATACATTTTTATAGGCAAAGCTATAATATCGAAAAACCTACACCAAAAATGTATAATATTTTGTATATACTTCAATAATAGAGAAATCGCTGTATGCATATAAAAACATAAAATAACATTAAAAAAAACATTTTGACATAAAGAAAATAATAAAGCAAAATATAAACACTTAATAACTACAATTTGTATTTAAATTGTTTTAAACTTTGAAAGCTAAAAAAACACAAATTTCGATCTGGCTATTGAAGTGTACGCAATTCTCGTTTTTGTGTTTTCCTCACGTCTTATACTGCCTATTTAAAAATTTTAAAACATAGGACAGAACTATGTTACCACAAAAAAAAAGAGAATGCAGTCAAACTGCAATGCGATGTTTAATCATAACAGGCCGTTGAATTTGAAACGGATATACAAATTTAGAGAATGAAATAACAGTTTGGTTGATATGATTTTTCAAATGTCAGTCGTAATACAGCCATCCTCATTTCAAGTAATTGAACAATCATAAATACGCGATTCACTGAAAATTAAAAAACATTTCATGATACAAGTGTTTTCCCCAGAGAAACTTTCCAACCTGGTGGGGACAGTATTTTTGTGGCAGTAGCGCATTTATTTAATTGGGCGATTCCTAAATCAGCCAAGTGGCGCGCCCAAACAATAGGTTCTGCGGAGAACACTACAACTAAATAGTTTTTTTCCTTTTTAATGAGCATTAATTTTACAAACTTAAGGTCTATAAAATATTATAATGATAATATGTATATCTGTTATTTTATTCCTGAATTTATATAATATTGTTATAAAATTAATTTACTGTTCTTCATCGCCCAGTTCCAGTTTGATTTTCGAGAAATCAAATTCTTCACCGGTACCTCTTTTGAAGATACTCAGCACGTCTAAACAGGTCGTTTCAAAATGTGTCGTCGCGTCATACGACTCCGATATGAACATCTGCGACTCGAGACCGTCGTCGGTCGGTTCGTAATAATCTGAAACCGAAACGAATTTCTGACGAATAGGTCCGAGTAAATCGAGTCCGGGCTTGATCTCGTTCTCGGGATTGTCCGTTTCGACGGTCGTAGAAACCATTGCGATAAACCAGCCTTTGGCGGCAACTTGATGCGTGTAGCTAATGAGAGAGACGTAAATGTCAGACCGACGATTCACTTGCTTCTGCGGAATAATTATCTGGGTCGACAGGGCGTCCCGTGTGTTCGGCACGGGATGATCCATCAAACAAATGCATCGAACTACTTTTCCCTTCTTGCGTACTCGGTCCGGTACGTAGCTCGGATCGCAGTAAACCTGCTTGCATTTGGCGATTTCGGTGCCCGATCGGACTCCGACTACTCTACCCCCTTCCCCGAGAACGATCTCGTCGATCGGCTTGTCTAGCATGTACGTACCGCCGTAAATGGCGGACAGACGGGCGAAGCCCTGAGGAAGTTCTCCCAAGCCGTACATCGGATACAAATACGGAGATTTACCGTAACGCGCCAACGAATCAGAGTAGAGTTTAATTCTCCGAACGGTTTGAATCGCCGGATGCAATAAGTAATCGTCGTCTCTATATAACGCCAACGCATGACCCGTGAAGTCTTGGGTATTTCTATCTAAACCGAACTTATCATAGAGTGCTTGCATGTTTGTTGTTGTCGGGTCAAAATCTTTCCACGATTTTGGATCGTCCTCTTTCAAGTCTTGAACATAGATTAAGAAATTGCGGAATCTTCTTTTCTCGAACATACCCATCAAATCTGAAGCCAAGGCTTCTTTTTGGTCCACAGGTACCTAGTAAATTTAAAAGAAACTTAGTTGTCGAGCGTCCATAAACTGTACATTCTAGCGTGGTTATTACTGTTTAATTAAAATAAGTCTAGGAAGTTGAGACAAAGTTGAAGGGTATATTTTATTTGAATTAGTAATTGATATTTGAAATTAGCCATACCTTTGAAATTTTTCCACCCTTGTAGACATAACTTCCTTCAACTGATTTGAACTCCAAATATCTTGTTACACCGGTGTGAATCAAAAGTTTTACTAAAAGACCATTGGCCATAAGAAATTTCGGAATGAGATCGACATTCCAGTCGCGGCCGCGACCGTAGGTTTCATCGGGTGCTGGAGCACCAAATCGCGAAAACAATTCTTCTAAAGGGGTGATGGATGCCGACTCCCCTCCGTAATATTTGTTCCGATCGACATGGAGTACCTTTTTGCCGGAAACTGATAACATTCCACTTAGAATACACTCTTTTAGGCCCGTGCCTAATACAATTGCGTCGTATTCTTCATCCATGATGATTCAAAAGGAACTTTTTTCACACGTCAAACGCAAAAGACGTTAACAGCCAGCAGCCGGAAGGTCTGTGGAGGGCAGTGAACAGCCACAATTCATTCAATGTAACCAACTTAAATGAATATTTATAATTATTTTTACATTTGAAAAATTGCGCAAGTGACAAACAAATTGACACTATTTAATTCAAACAAGTTCTATAATTCTGAACCCAAGCGACATTGATCTGATTTTGTCAGTAATATTAACGAAAGAGAGGCATTATTTTTTAATTGTTTGAGTTTTTATTTTTGCATCATTGGCGCCCATGAATAAGGCTAAGTAAATCTGCGCATGCGTTGCAGATGTCATTGCTGACGTTTCCGTCTGATTTCTGTTATTCTTGTTGGTCAATTTCCCTTCGTTTATTGAGATTTGTGTACGGTACTGGTACGGTGGGGTTGATTATGTTCAGAGCAAGCAAAATATATGTAATATGTACGTCGTGTGCTGCGTGCAATGTATTGTAACAGATTTGTGTCATGTTATCATTTCAATATTTAGTGCGCGTACAAGTTTTTTAATTTAACTTCTGTATTTTTATCAATAAATGATCATTTTTACTTAAAATTTAAAAACAATAGGTTTGAATGTTAATATTTATTAAAATTTTGTTTATATAAAAAAATTGGGTACGGATTGTGTGTTTAAACTAGAAAAATATGTTTACAAACATTTTATTAAATTTCGCGATAGTGCATCATGTGTTAAATTTGAACGATATGTTAACCTCTTTATGAGGACAGTGGCCATACAAAAGGAAGGAATTGTGTTCAATCAGCATTCCAAATGAATCAGAATGTCGACAAATGTAGATTCATCACTGCAACAATCTGCCAACAGCACAGATGTTCCTGTGGCGAAGATATTACAGCCACCAGGAATTTTATCCGGGGTGAATCCTCACTGTGCAACCTACATGTTTCCACCAGACCTGCCGAACGCGTCCGGGACGTCGTCTGCACCGGGAGTTCGTTCTCGAGGACATACTCGTAGCGTGAGCCATGGCGGTGGGGTGCAGTCTCTCATCGCCGGCAGCAGTTCAGCAGGCACGGTTGGTCGCCCTTCAGCCCTAAAATCGTCACGGGGTGGCCATCAAAGAGCATTCTCCCAGGGGCAGATCAACGAACAATCTGGTGGAATGATGAGACCTGGACATAGCCGTGTTGGATCGAGAACGGATTTTATTCTTCCTCCAGGACACAAAGACGTAGAAAGTACTCCAGGAATCGTCAGTGCTGGTAGAACATCGATCAAAGGACATTCGCGGCAAGCTTCTCGTTCTGAATCTATCTACACCTTGCGTCGTAGTGAAACACCTGGATATTTTCGGAGGTTTTTGTGTTTTATGTTACGTCGTTCGTCTAAAAATGATAACGAAGACTCAAGATACCGTACGGTTGTTCCTAACCATATCGTGCCACCTAAAACACCTCGCAGGGAACACCCGAATGGCAAAAGAGTCAATAATAAAATACGCACCACCAAATATACATTGCTCTCGTTCTTGCCACGAAATTTGTTAGAACAATTTCACCGTGTAGCGAACTTATATTTTATTTTTATTGTGTTATTGAACTGGTTCCCGGCAATCAACGCTTTCGGTAAAGAGATTGCGATGATCCCTGTGTTGTTTGTGCTTGGTGTTACGGCCGTTAAAGACCTTTTTGAGGATCGCCGAAGACACGCCAGTGACAAACGAATCAACAACTCCACGTGTCGAATTTATAAAAGGTAACGTAACAAAACTTTTTTTGTACTATTCTATTAACTTAACTCAGGGGATGGCAAATCTGCTTAAACTCTTAAAACCAGGTAAAAAATATAGACAGTGTGTATTGCTGAGTTACTCGTAAACTGGAACTGGTTTTAAGATTACTGGCGCCATAGCAAAATTCTAGGTGACCTGATCCCAGGATGAGTCATGCCTTGAATTTAAGTGTCACATATGTATAATTGAATAAGAAACTCTTCCGGTATCTCATGCGATCAGAAAAGATTAAAACGCCCGCTATTTCTCGATTACCTACTGCTCCACATTTTAAACATCAAACAAGCTCAACAGATTATTATCTTTGACTATTTTGTATGTTTTGTATGTGCATTTTAATTCTTTGCGGAGTGCGATAAGTTTTAATAATTTTGTGGTTTTAATACTTTGGAACAGAGTTGATATTATTTTTTGACTATTTTGTCTATTTTGTATGCGCATTTTAATTCTTTGCGGAGTGCAATAAGTTTTAATAATTTTGTGGTTTTAATACTTTGGAACAGAGTTGATATTATTTTTTGACTATTTTGTCTATTTTGTATGCGCATTTTAATTCTTTGCGGAGTGCAATAAGTTTTAATAATTTTGTGGTTTTAATACTTTGGAACAGAGTTGATATTATTTTTTGACTATTTTGTCTATTTTGTATGTGCATTTTAATTCTTTGCGGAGTGCTATAAGTTTTAATAATTTTGTGGTTTTAATACTTTGGAACAGAGTTGATATTCTTTTTGACTATTTTGTCTGTTTTGTATGTGCATTTTAATTCTTTGCGTAGTGCAATAAGTTTTAATAATTTTATGGTTTTAATACTTTGGAACAGAGTTGATATTATTTGTCCAACTTTCCCCTATAAGCTGTACGTTTTATGTGCGTTACAGTTTAGCTTTTCTCGCCGTAACAAGGATATCGCATTACAAGGCACGTTCGATCCATTTGTTTAACTTTCAAAAAATTAAATCAAGGATGAGAAAAATATCTTTTGTATTGCAGAATTTCATCACTGAGAAATTATATATATCTAGTGTCATGGCCAGCAGCGGTTTTGCAATAATTAAATGGTATTTTTTCGTATCCTTGTTTTATAGGTACCGAAACAATAGCGAAACGATGTATGTTAGGGCCGTGTGAAAAAACGCACTCCATACAAAACATTTATGTTTAATATTTTATAATATATGCTAATGTAGTTTTGAGTTAACTTTACGACTTTATAAATGCTGCGCAGGTTGTAAATCGATTTTTCTGTCGATTCATATATTTAAATTGCGTGAAATAAACACAAGCACTAGAAAATAACTTACAAAGTCTTCCAAAGTGGAACAAATTTCTTGATTTTATTTTACCAATGATAGTCGTGCCTGAAGTTTCGATTTTTAATTTAAAAAAAAGGTAAAAAAATCTCACATACTTTTCAAATGTGCAATATTTATGGAAAATGACACATTGATTTCAATAAACTAAAGCAAAATTTTCTATCTGTTTTAGTTTAGCTGAGTTAGTTTTTTTTTTTTTTTTGAAAAACTCGATGAAAATTGAAGCAGCAGTTTTTATGATATGCTTCCTGGAATTCGTGTTTTACTATTAGTTTGAAAAAGTTCTTAGTTCGCGTTTTTCAAAAGTGTATGTTTTTAAAAAATAGTAAGAAACGACATTCTTTTAGATTTCTTTCGAATTTTACCATTTAGGTGCCTACTTATAAAAAATACGAGCTAATTCCAATAAACGAAAGAAAACTTCCCGATGTGTTTTGGTTTAAACTCCATAATTTCTAAACCTAACGATGAATGAGACAAAAAAAAATGGGGAATATAAAATTATTGTCAGTTCGGGCCTGACACTGACCAGTTCTATTTTTTATGCTAGGTACCTACTGTAAAGTACCACTAATTGCGTAATGAATTTTACTTAAGAAAATTATCGGTCCGTCATGGCTGTCTGAATTCCGCTACGTAAATCAAATTCATAACGCATTTGCAACGCTGATGGAACAATATTCCGTTATCTGAGTTATTTCTATGTACCAGCTAGTCTTTTGTTTCTTATACACATAAGCCGAACTATTTTTCATCAACAGCTTGGTTTAATTTAGCTCAGAGATTGGGGTGTGGAATCTCTCGGTATATCCGAATTGGTTCCGAAATGTCCGAATCGGTTCCCGAATTTTTACGGAGAATATATCCGAATAGGTTTCCAGATTGTTTTAAAAGCAATTTCAAATTTCTTCCCATTTTATACAGACTTAGAACTGTCTACATCAGTGTTGCCAGATTTTTTTTTGCCAAGTCGGGATTTTGGAACTTTTTGAGTGAAAAAAGCGGGATTCTTTCGTCGAAAGCGGAACATAGTAAAAAAACGTATATAATCAGAAGTTTTTAAATATTATTTATCTTTTTATTTGAGTTCAAATTACGTTTATGTGACAATAGATAGCAAAAGTAGCCATAGAAAATGTACTTTAATAAAAATATGATATTTTAAATCAGATTTACCCTATCGTTAAATAGTTGAGTCTTATTCGTCTTCTGAATAAAAAGAAATAAAAAAAAAGAAATCAAAATCAAAAAAGTTTTATTCATTAGAAAAATATGGCGTTTCAAACAATAGTCTGAGGAGTGAGTGTTACAAATTGCAACTTACAATAAGAGAATAATTATTTACGCACGGTCGAGTTATCCCCGAAAAGCGGGACTGAGCCTGTCCTGCGCGGGACATTTAATTTTGATTTAATAATCGGAACGTCCCGCCAAAGTCGGGACGTCTGGCAACGCTGGTCTACATATATTTGATGATTGAAAAATGTAATAAAAATAAATATTTTCTATTGTGGTAAAAATTTATAACATTCAAATCTAGAAGTTTCACTATTTTTTGATTTTTCCATTTTTTATGTGTGCTTGTTTTATCATTGATTTTTGATGGTGATCTTTTTCAGTACTTCTTAATTTAACGTATGTTTCAATTTGCACTTCTTTTAAAATACCTATAAATTGAGATGTGTTTGGATTTGCAGAATAAAAGTTACTGTTAAACTTGCTATGGAATGACTCACAGTAATTAGTTGTGTTCGTATAAAATACAGGGAACCAATTCGGATGTGTGTCGCATAAAATATCTGGAACCGATTCGGATGCCAATTTTCAGGTGTGCAGGGAACCGATTCGGATACAGCCGAATCCCCGATTTCCTTTATATTTTCGTTCACTGCTCGGGTTTTAAATAATTAAGAAAAAATTCAAAAAGGTTCAATAGTTTCGGAGATTAACATGATGAATAAATAAATAAATAAACTTTATCTGTGCATATGGGAATGCTGGTATTGATAAAATGGAATTTTCCAATTTTAACACTGCTCTGTAGGTGTCTTTATTGGTTGGTGTTATTTTGCTAATAAATTTTATAATTATACGAATTTGTTTTACCATATTTGAATGATCAGCGATGTGATACGATAAAACTTTCACGGGTCCATCGATGTATTAATAGATTAGGACATAACGTATTTGTGCAATGTTTTTAAATAATCTTTTCACTTTCTATATAATATAAGAACGACAGTTAATAGTTTTGTAGACATGTAATTATTACAAGATCAAGGTTCGTTGTAAGTAACTTTCTGTTCGTGTTAAGGTTTAAAACGCTGATGACCTCAGCTGTTGAGCGTCTATAATCTACAATTTCTCTTCAAGGTTTAAATTTAAAAATTCCCTCGAAAGATGACCGTTTAGAAACTGGGAACCCGGACTAACAATTCCAAAGCATAATTTGTAGGTGACTTGATATCAAAGATTTTTTTTGCCCCTGTTTTGACAAAGAATAATAATAATAATAATAATGTGTTTAACGTCCGTTTCTAGACTTTATGTCATAACAGACGCCATTCGCACCATTACTATTTTTTTTCATCTACCACTTCCTGTTATTTTCTACATTTTTTACAACTTCAACTTGTGTAATAGCAATGGGCGAATGAAGGAATTATAGGAAATTACGATAAGGTAGGTAATTTTTGAACTAGGAGTTTGATAGGTAATCGGTCATGGCCTCAAATAAGGAACCATCTCGATATTTATCTGGAATTAATTGAGGGAAACCATGGAAAACCTTAATCAAGATGGCCGGTACAGGAATTACCGTTTCTCGGCGAGAGGCAGTAAGAAAAAGTCCCAGCCACATCTGCCACCGCCGGGATTAGAACCCGTACCTCCCGAATGCGAGTCTAGTGCTGTCACCACTACTCTACCCAGCTCGGTTGTTTTGACAAAGAATAGCAGTATTTAGTATTGATAATTACCTGATTTTATATGATAGTTGAAATGAAATTTTAATATATAAAAAACATGAAGCGACTAATATAGCATGACAGAGACAATTGCTATAAAAATTGTCGTGCGCGGAGTTTAATTTTTGAATTGAACATTTTTGAAGTTATACTTCGTTTGACGCATTGAGGGTAAATTTTTCTCTGTTACAGAAGTTGCGCACGCAGCTTGCAACGAAAATGAAACACCATGAAATTAGTTGTTAATTTAATATGAATGTACTACGTGTATCGGCAAGGTTGAAATCGTCAATAAAGCTGACTCTTCGATGCAGTATAGTTTTACTCTGTATTCATAGATGACACGTCTAATTTCTCTGTTACAATGTGCTGATGGAGTTGTTCACCTATTATCCAAAATAAATAAGTACTGCTCGAACATGCTAACTTTTAACTATATTTATCATCTCTCTAGACATCCTATTTTTATCTCAATATTGTTCACGTCGCAAATTTTTTAATTTAGTTTATCTATATTAAAATTCAATTGTCCAATTTCCCGTGATTAAATAAAAAATCGTATTTTTATTTTATCAATGCACATCTTTATAACGAAAATGAGAATATCAATTATCGCGATTACGCCAAAGAAGTATAACTTGTGCCGCGCGTACGTAAGTTATACACGCACCACTTTTTTGAATTAATTTTCAAGACTTAATACCTACTCTGTTTTGAAACAATTGTTGGTTGAAAATGCATTATTTTGGGCTACAGCTTTGGAATCGCTTCAAAACGGAAAACGTGTTCGAAACTTCTGATATAAAAATTTGCATATCGCTTGAATATAATATGTAAACAGAATTGAGAAATCTTAAAATAAAATCCACATGGCCTTGCTTTACAATGCGCTTTTCGATTATATTTATGGTTCAAAACATAGGCGCGCAGCAACTACTTTTCTCAGGTGTTGAAACTCGGGTAGTTTTTTTTTAGGGTTCTTATTCGAGAAATTATCGTATTCACATGATTTAAACATTATCGGTCAGATCAAAATTACCTTTAAATGTTAGAATACTGCAGTATTCTAATATTTAAAGGTAATTTTAATCTGACCGCGCTTGAGTCTCTACTGACTTATAGAGTTAAAAAAATATAGAGTTTAAAAAAATTAAAACAACACGCTTTTATGAACTAAAATATGAAAAATAATTTGATAACAAACTTAGCGTGGGGTCCGGTTTCCACTTAAATTTTCATAATAGCTTTACGTTTAGAAGTAGCTAGTAAATGAAAAATGTATTACCAATATTTAGCACTCCACGCTGTTTTAGTTTTTTAAACTCTAATTTTAATTATAAGACTAAAAACTCTATTGGATTTGACTATGGGGTAGGCAATGCAACGTACGTCCACTGTAGAGTGTGTTAGCTTGCTTGCTGTAATTTTTCAAGCTGTTTCCTGAAGGTCCTGGTCAGGATAATGGGACCCATTCCTAACGTCAGATTAAACTGAAACTTTGCACACTTATCAAGGACCGATGACAATACAATAATAATTTAATATAACAAACTCATTAAATTATTGTATTGTTATCGGTGCTTGATAAGTGTGCAAAGTTTCAGTTTAATTTGATCTTTGGAAGTGGGTGAATTTCACGTTCAAAGATTCCTTTGCAAACAAACAAACATACAGGTGAAGCTAATAAAAGCGTATTAATAAGCGCGTAAATTTTGTTGTTCATCATGCTTGTACTAGCAGGTATGGTTGTTATTTTGGAGAAAAATAACTACCCCCTTAGCCGACGCATATGGTTTCAGACGATATAAATTCTGAAGAATGGACTGCATGACGCGTAAACCGTGAACTGAAAAAATACAATTGTTCAGAATTATTTTGTCTGTCGGGTCTGTTATTTCTCTATGCATGCAAATGTTTTAGAAAGCGATTTGCCTATTTTGTGTACAGATCAGCGTTGCCAGATTTTTTTTTTGCCAAGTCGGGATTTTGGAACTTTTTGAGTGAAAAAAGCGGGATTCTTTCGTCGAAAGCGGAAAATAGTAAAAAAACGTATATAATCAGAAGTTTTTAAATATTTATCTTTTTATTTGAGTTCAAATTACGTTTACGTGACAATAGATAGCAAAAATAGCCATAGAAAATGTATTTTAATAAATGATATTTTAAATCAGATTTACCCTATCGTTAAATAGTTGTCTCATTCGTCTTCTGAATAAAAAAAATAAAAAAAAAACAGAAATCAAAATCAAAAAAGTTTTATTCATTAGAAAAATATGGCATTTCAAACAATAGTCTGAGGAGTGAGTGTTACAAATTGCAACTTACAATAAGAGAATAATTATTTACACACGGTCGAGTTATCCCCGAAAAGCGGGACTGGGCCTGTCCCGCGCGGGACATTTAATTTTGATTTAAAAATCGGGACGTCTCGCCAAAATCGGGACGTCTGGTAACGCTGCCTCCAATAGACTAAAGACAGCACTGGTTGTTCGTATAAAATACCGGGAACCAATTCGGTTGCATGTCGCATAAAGTATCGGGAACCAATTCGGATGCAGCCTTTTTAGATGATAAGTAGTGCAAAAGGTTTCAATTTACATGAAGCTAAAAATCTCAATCAAAAACATTGTTCTATTAATGAACTCTGTAAGAAGTTAGATTTTTCCACTACTTCCGGCTGTGTCTCAAAACGGAATTGAAGGTTTTTTTGTTGTGTTACCGCGCTCAGCTGATCACCTTACCTTGTGTACTTGCTTTATGGTATAAATGGTACCTATAACGGGGTTATTGTAAACTACATACTAAACTCTAGAAGTGTGTAGCCATAAATGTTTAAAGGCTGTTGTAATAAAAATGTTATGATGACAGTGTTGCTTGTACTGCTAGCGGGAGGAGTATTTTATTATCGCTTTGTGCGTCACTGCTGAGTTTTTCTTATCCATACACTTTTAACGCAATAGCACGATTAGGGTGCAGACATATAACTGTTCTTTTTTGTGGTATCAGTTTGTTGGTTCTGATTGGCTACTGTCATTGATAAAGTACTTTTGATAAAGAAAGATATATTCAATGCTAATATTTTGTCGGAATAACCAAGGAATTACTTTGAAAAAGAGACGGAGATATATTTTTTGCGCGATTTGTTGCCTTCACTCACCGGCCACCGCACATTGAGTAAACTAATATTAAAAATATTTTTTTAAATATCGAAAATGTAAGAACATTTTTTTTATTCATACTGCTTACTACATTTTTTGCACGTACCTCTTATAAAATAGCTTATTTTCACTTCACATTAAGTATATATTTATATATTCGACAGTTGAGTGTTTGACCCCATTGGAATCTATTTGGATTGTGTACCAAAACAATGCCTACTTTGCTGTCTCTGTTACTCATATTGATTTAAATGGCAACCGACAGAGATATTACTATTGGATTAGTCAAGCGCATTTCTTTTGTTTCATTTTACGCACTAGTGCGAAATTGGTCATTTTGCTACCGCGATACAGGCATGAAAAGCAAATATTTTATATAGGAGGTCGTGCAAAATATGTTTTTAATAGCAGTAGGCTGTAATCGCGTAGAAATGATAATATTGGTTTCTTTAAGAAATTATTATTGACAGGGTTAAAAATTGAAACCGACCGACAATTTTATACGTAAAAGGGTTGATATTTCCGATCTTTTATTCGGTCCCGGATGCACTTTTGAGTGCATGCAGGATAGGTATTATATTACACTTGTATTGTGCGTTTGCATGCCGGAAATCTTTTAAGTTCAATCTTTCGAAGACAGGTTCGCAGTAATTGATTCCCCGTTTCCAGGATCCACAATGAGAATTGATGAAAGTGTTCAGAATTAAAAAAAATGGAATTTGTACGTCGACAGCTTAGCGTAGTTGATATCACGCATGCGCTGACACTTCTCGTTTTTTTAATCATTTCTCCTTTAACGTCACAGAAAATTACAGATACGTCGCTAAAGAATTTTCACTTCAAAAATAGCCAAACCCGGGGCAGAAATTTGATAGTGGCGCTGCCTTCCTCCAGCGTTTGAGATAAATTGTTTAAAAAAACTCAAAAATATATAACGGGTGACATTTTTTGTTACCGGGAGGGGAAAATAAAAATCCTTTAATATTTTTGTAAAAATAAGTTGTTATCAATTTTCAAACATATTATATTATGATTTTGGCGCCCCCTGAAAGTGCCATCCGAGGCAGGCGCCCCGGTTTGCCTCCTCCTTAGATCCGGGGTTGAAAATAGCACATACGACGTTGTATGATATAAATGTGTAATCGGACAATGTGTAAAGTAACAGCTTGATTTGTGTCTGTGCAGTTTAATAGGCAACGTCTCATATTTCTCGGCAAGGTCAAAATGAAATCTATGTATTCTAAATGTTAGACGTATATGTTCCATTTACCTATATCTCACATATCATTATTATTATTATGATTTTGAATTATAAATCATTACCAAGGTCGGTACAGACTGACAGTATGACAGAACGGTGACGTCACACATGTGGGCGTTTTGTCTTACGGTTGTTAAATGTCTCCTTGAAATCGCGACCACGAAACCATAGCCGAAAGGTTTTTTCTGCCTGTCTGCGTATTATAGAGCTTTTGTTTCATCCGACAGGGAACTTTGCACGCGGTTGTTGGATTGTCATTATGTGGTCGAATTTTATAGAGAATCGCTCTAAAACCAGCGGTTTTTGTACTAGAGCGTTACGTAGTCCGATGTACCTATTTGTTACCTTGATCTATATGTAATTAGGAAGGAAGCAGGATTAGGAATAAGAAAACTAGTGTAATCCAGGATATATTTTAAATTAATAATTCACGTATAAAAATGATAATATCATATTTATTGCAATATTAATATAATAAAAAACCCGGGTCGCAGTGCCAAAACCCTGCCGACAATATAGTGTATTTGCTTGTATAGGGCCGTGTGGTTTTATACTTTTATTATGTGAAATTAAGTTTGTTTTTGGGCAAAATAAAAAATTTAACCCCTTAATACACCCCTTAAAATAACATTTTTTTTTCTTAATTGTAATATTATTATCAATCTAACGTCTACACCGAAATAAATACAGCCTTTAATAAATAAGTCACTATCTGAAAATTAGTATTTTCAAAAAATTTGTAAGTCCGGTCCTGTTGAGCCGATTTTATTAAAATTTTAGGGGCACTTTTTAATTGCTACTAACTGGTTAAATGTCAATTTTGAAACGATTCTGAGAATTTTTTCGGTATTTTGGGGCCCAAAAACATTTTTCAACCCCTAAAATCTACCCTTAAATTGCCCCGATTACGCCCATTTTAAATAGGCTTCTTGCGGTGATGGATTTCAACACGTGGACCAAATTTCGTTAAAATCAATTAACTCTTTCGAAAGTTATTGCCCGCACACATATATATATATATATATATATACGTATATATATATATATATATATATATATATATATATATATATATATATATATATATATATATATATATATATAAATATATATATATATACATATATATATAAACATTTTTAAAAATGGTGCCAAAGTGTTTAGGAGGTTATGAAACGTCGAGAAATTTTGGTCCGACCCCTAGGTCCCGCCATCCGACCAACGCCAATAGTGTATGTTGCCTTATGGCAAATACACTAATAATTAAAACAATAAGACAAGCAGAAGAATAATGTTCACTCTCTTCCCGTTAGTCGCCGAATGCTCGATTCCCCATCCTGCCGTCTCGCGTCTCCTCAGTGGTCCCTTCGTGACCAAATTATAAACAGTTCATTCTAAATAAAACAAATCAAACATGAAATAAGTTTGGTCTTCTCGTATAGCTTATTATTAAATACGTTACTGATTGAGACGCAGAAATATTAGATAAATAAAAAATGATACTCATATTATAGGTCTATCCATAAGAGGGCTAACACTAGACACGGAATTAAAAACATTACCCTCTTTCTAGCGCAGTACTTATAGTAAAAATAAGTAAATAATTTAAAATTCAGGTTTGTCGGATTAGAAGAGGTTCCAGGTTGACGCGATTCTACTCTATATTAGCCTTGAATAGGCTATTTGACTTTTTTTATTGCCTTAAAATGTTCATATTACATAAGATTAAAATCACAGAAATTTTTGTTTCGGTTAAATGTAGCACTTAGAAAGTTAAATATATAATTTGGCACGAAAACCCGAGCGGCCATGTTTACCTTCTGTGACGTCATTCTTGTAGTATATAAACAAGTGCAACTGAATATCATTACACGTGCGTGTGGCGTGTGTTTATACAGATATAGGTGTGTTTACTACAAGTCTGACGTCACACATCAAACCATTATGGCGGTCAGCGCTTTTGCGTTGCCAAAAAATTCCAATTTTAAAATTAAAATACTCAACCTCGCGTGTTTTTGTGAATACAGACCGATAATTTCTGATTTCTTTTTTGATAAATTGTCGTATTTACATAATTTAATCATTTATTTTTATATTGTCAAGTACCCTATTCCTATTCTGGTTCCACTAAGCTTGTCAGAAATGATGCTTTGAAAAATGGGAAGAAACCGAAAATTCTATAAGATAGGCGGATGTCATAAGTCATTTACTTTAATTAATGTTCAGGTGTCTAATTAATGACTTTAATTAACTTCTGATAATTGAAAGTGGATTAGAATTAAATATTCATTTTTCTACCAAATTATATGCCGGAAAAACAATTAAGTATTTCATCAAATGAATAATTTAAAGGGAATGAAAATTGGCTTATGAATAGAATATTTCTGTATGTATAATGAACTACGAAATGACAGCTGTATTGTATATGAAGTTTGGAATTATTAATGTTGTTTGGGGCTTGATTTGTGCCTGTTTACCTTCCTATTCATTCCAGGTGTGTGAAACCTTCAACGGCCATTTTTTTTAAATTATTGACTAGGCGTATTTATCAGTTAAGGTTACTGATTATCAGCTGCTCAATATGGTCCCTCCCCTTTATAATAATAGTAATAATAATAATATTTATTTGTTCCTTAGACATAAAATGTGCGGAGTATGTCAGAAGTAAAAAATACAACAATAGAAAAAAATACAACAATAGAAAAAAAAAACCCGGGTCGCAGTGCCAAAACCCTGCCGACAATATAGTGTATTTGCTTGTATAGGGCCGTGTGGTTTTATACTTTTATTATGTGAAATTAAGTTTGTTTTTGGGCAAAATAAAAAATTTAACCCCTTAATACACCCCTTAAAATAACATTTTTTTCTTAATTGTAATATTATTATCAATCTACCGTCTACACCAAATTAAATACACCCTTCAATAAATAAGTCACTATCTGCAAACTAGTGTTTTCATAAAATTTGTAAATCCGGTCCTGTCGGGCCGATTTTATTAAAATTGTGGGGAAACTTTTTAATCACTACCAAAGGGTTAAATTTCAATTTTGAAACGATTCGGAGAATTTTTTCGGTATTTTGGGGCCCAAAAACAGTTTTCAACCTCTAAAAACTACCCTTAAAATAGCCCGATTAGGCCCATTTCAACATGTGGCCCAAATTTCGTTGAAATCAATTAACTCTTTCGAAAGTTATTGCGCGTACACACACACGCACACACACATATATATATATATATATATATATATATATATATATATATATATAAACATTTTTAAAAATGGTGCCAAAGTGTTTAGGAGGTTATGAAACGTCGAGAAATTTTGGTCCGACCCCTAGGTCCCGCCATCCGACCGACGCCAATAGTGTGTGTTGCCATATGGCAAATACACTAAAAACAACAGTAGAAAAAAATACAACAGTAATTATGATAAAAAGCCAGAACACAAGTATTCATGGGTTGAGTAAAATGAATGCTCCAATAAAAGACTCTTGGCGGCTCGGTTAAAACGAGGCAAAGTGTTGCATGCTTTTACATTGGCTGGCAAATGGTTGTATAATTTAACAGGCATCACATTTGGGCTTTTAGTATATAAAGTGGATTTATGCTTGGAAACGGTCAATATATGTATCTGGATTCCGAAAATTAGTGTGGTCACTGACTTTGGTGAACATGTTTATATTTTTTTTATGTAGAAATATGTACCATTTTGTCCATATGAATTTTAGCCAAGTTTTAAAAGTTTATTTGATCTAAACATAGATTTAAAATCAGATAGAAACAAGAAAATTAGCATAAGTTTTACTCAAATTTTCGTTCAGAAAAAATTTAATTAAAAAAAAAATATTATTGTGCAAGCTAAATTAGTCAGTATTTTTAACATGAGTTTGTAAAGAAAAAATTTCAAATGTTAATTATCAAAGGTAGGCGGGACGACCCTTTCGTTCTTTCTGATTTTTAGTCTGGAGTTGTTGCACCCCTGGATCCTGTAAGTTTTTGTATCGGTTGATATAGTGTACATTACTATTTGCTGGTATAGTGAACACGATTCTTAAATATTTAAATAGAAATTGACAGTTTCGAGGCGTTAGCCCGCAACTACAGGTGTACACCGCCCCCCTCGTTCACGGAGATCGTACGCCTCTAGGGCTTGGTAAAAACAGAAATTAATATCTTCCGAATATGTATTTTGTTCAGTCATGTGGCCAGTGGCGGATTTACAAATTTGCCGCCAGTAGGCTATTAAATTTTTGCCGCCCCTACTGACCTCTGAAATTCGATACCCTAGTTCGCAATCATATTAATTACAAAAACGACGTCGTACAAAAAAAATATTTAAATGTTGAAACATATTACACGTTTATTCAATTGTATGAGTGGACCTAGTAACATTTAGGTAGGGTAAATGACTAGTCATTGGACATTACTAATCATTGGACAGAGCACATTTTCATTAGCTATAATAAGAATAAGAACGATACTAAAGCAGATTTGAATGACTCATTTTATAAGTCAATCAAATCTGCTTTAGTATCGTTCTTATTCTTATTATAGCTAATGAAAATGTGTTCTGTCCAATGACTAGTTGTTTACCCTACATGGAAAAAAAAATTATAGTAATGAATAATGATTAATAAAAAAAGACGAAAATTTTTGGGTCACATTTGCCGCCCGCTAAAATCTGCCGCCCTAGGCTTCAGCCTACTCAGCCTGCTGGTAAATCCGCCACTGCATGTGGCAGAAATTGCGTCGTCACCCACACATTTTTCTCTTCACAAAAAAGTGATTGTTTTTATATACTTTTTGCTTATATATAGTGACAAACAAATTTGTATAATGTATAGCCTTGAGGGCTAATATTGAAGCTATTAATTACTTGCTGCTAATGGATATGTAGGTTTATTGTATTTCTGTAAGTTTACACATTTTCAGTTTACATGTAAGGTTTGTTCGTATACAATCACAATTATTCCCGTGACAAGTTTCTGACTTTTTCAGTAGTAAATATGGCCACCAATTGAAAAACTAGTCTCAAACTTGTTTGTTGGAATAGCTGACACAAAAAAGAACAGAAAATTTCTAAATTTTTAATCGGAGCCTCGAACAGTTCTACTAGGCATGTCCGTAACCACTGCTTGGTAAGATCGTAGGTATTATCTAATACGCATGCCTTTGATTGAAAGTTAACATACTATCCGAAAAAAAATTTGAAAAAAATCTCACTCCAGACGTTTGCGGATGGTTTTAAATTTCTGTTATAACTAATGACCATTGATTTATATTATCTAACCAACCAAAGAAAAGTGGATATTGTATTAAATATTATTACGAAAAGATCAGCTCCTTGTTCTTAACAGTGTTGGATCACTTTCACACAGTTTGTGTTGAGATCCAGCGGAAAGAGGCGAGGTAGGCAAAAGACATATTGTGGGTGTGACCTTCTTTAGCTCTGTCTCGCTTTAATGATCCGCACGTTTCAATTTTTGCCTGGTGCCCACTACGAGGCTAAAAGATGCTATTGCAAGGGTGCCGCTGTCAATTGATTACTCTAATTTTTGGACATATTTTGAAGATTTAAAAAAACGTTTCCGAAAAAGGAAGAGTCACTTTAAGTTTGTGATGGAACAGTTTTGTGAAATAAGTACGAATAAGGTCGTAGTGTGACATTGAAAACGTGCGTTTTTTTGGCACAATTAATGCCAACTTTTTTCTAGTATATCGTACATAAATTACAAAAGTAGTCCATTAGAGACCTAGATTTATCCTTTATCTTCTTTATAGAGAATTTTTTTTTGCATAATGTTGACGAATAAGTGTACAATCCATCGGCAGCCGAAGCTCTATTTTTGGATTAAATACAGAGCGTTCCGACAGCCTTAAATATTACAAACAATTCAGAGGATAATTGTTGGAGCAGTAATTGTTGAACAAAAAGTATTAACTGATTTACCCGCTCCAACAATTATCCTCTGAATTGTTTGTAGGTAATAGTTAAATATTATATAAACATGAACCGTAAATGTTAATATACGGAAGGTTAGTGTTTTACTGAAGATGGGAGCTTAGCCCTCGAAATGTACATCCACTGAATAAACCTGTTGTGGTAAGAAGTAACTATTCTTTTATTTATGCTTCTATCAATATTAATAAAACTAGCGGTTCCTGTGCGAATAATTCGTACTAAAATTCGTTTCTAATTTCTCACACTCTTTATAACTTTCTTCTTTTTGTTGTATTACATTACAAAGCTCAGTGACGGTTCAAGAAAATATTTTTCTGAAACTGTCATATAGAGGCGCAAGTATCGAAAACGTTGAGCTGAAGCGCCGCCATACGAAAAGTATTTATACGTGAATTTTGATTAAAAATTAAACAAAAAAAATTTACCGACCATCAATCATGTTGACGTTGTTTCAAAGTTAGAACCGTCAGATGGCAGCATTGCTGTATATACTGAATAAATGTATAATTGTTATAATTAATTATTTTGCAAAAACAAAAGCAATTATAGAATTTTTAGTTGTTGATGTCGGTAGAGCAAGCAATTATCTATAAAATGATATAAAATTTATGTGGAGCAATTGTGTGGTTTTTTCGAAAAAGGGAGGCAAACATCTTAACCTTAGCGTATTAATATATATGATGTTATTTACTACAAGAGTTTTTCCTTGTCGAAAACACCTTCTCCGTCTATGGTTTCGGTGAATTCTAGCAGTTCTTTGGTTGGGCACAGAGTATCATCTGCATGTGTTTGAATTGCTGTACCCCTGTGTCGAATGGGTGCAACAGTAATTTTTTATAATTATGTAAAATGTTTTGTTTACACTGTCGAAATTTCTATTTCAGTTGGTTGTATTTTTTTCGTGTCCATCATTTACATATACGCAGTAATATTTTTATTTACTACACTTTTCCACCCGCGACGTAACCTTGCGTCAAAGTCGGTTTTGACAGAAAACTTAAAACATGTCTTAATCAGCGTTGCCATCCGTCGTCTTTTCCTCGGACACCGCCCTCTTTTTGGGCGTCCAAGAAATAAATCTAAAAAAATCAGTAGATTTGATAAAATATAATTAATTTCATCTTTAAATGTTCGTGGCATCGTAACATTGTATTTTTGTAATATATTATCAGTAAACACTGGCACGTGTGATATCAGGGGCGTAATTAGGAAGGCATACAGAAAATTCTTGGAAATGAGAGACCCGCGGATAAGTTGTTCATATAATAATTATTATTATCTTTCTATTACATTAAATTTATTTATTTTAAACAATGTAACTGTCCATTCGGGTATTGCACCGTCTTGAAACTCTCTTTTGAATCTTCCAAACACTTCTACAAAAACCATGGCCATACGTGAATTGTACTCTGCCCATTTTAAAGCGACAAATACCAAATCAATTTCGCAAATTATGAAGTAACTACCAATAATAAATAAATTCACAAATGCAGACGGCGTGATAATATTATTTCCAGTGAAATATTTTATATCACTTAATATTTATTGTTATTTAATTTTTATTGATCGCTAACCATTACCCGCGGGTTCGATCGCGTTAATGTCAATCAGCCTCCTTTGTTAGAACTGCAATCATTAACCTGCAGCAAATAGACACACAGGCTGGAGCGAATCTACATAGGGACTAATAGGGCTTAAGTTCTGGGCGGCTGGGTCTCCCACCTACGTGTCAAGGGCACACAGGATTGAATTATTATCATAAATTAATAGTTTTTCATTAACAGTGAACACTTATCGTGTAGTAAAAAATAGGTAATATTGAAGATTATTATTATTATCGATGATTTTTAGCAATTTTTTGGATGAATTTTGACAATTTTTTTGTGATTTGTAACCATTTTTTTTGGGTAAAATCCGATAATTTTTTTGGTGATCTTTAACAATTTTTTAAGTGTATTTTGACAATTCTTTGGGTGAATTTATAGTATTATTTGTTTGGCCAGGTCACCAAGATCAATTTTGATGTTATTAAAAATGAATTTAAAATCTCTAAAGATTCTTAATCTCACAAACAATGGGGCCATATTGAATTTCAATAAGGCTTAGAGCTCGTAAAACTTAGATCCGTCCCGGCACACAGGCAGTTTTTTTATAAGTATAGATCCGAGAAACTGTGCAAGTCAAAATGTCGCTATAAACTTACAATATTGCAAGCCTACGGTTTTATTTAATGCTATAATATGTAGTTAAATTTTTGTGTATTATTCTTTGAGCACATATTTGCTGCCTGTTTACAAACGGCACCACTTTTTTAAGCGGGTGTGAAATGTTATGGGGTTTTCTTTCCCGTATCGTCTATTCGAAGACTAATTTATTACTGTTCAATCAATTTCTTATCAACAATTTTTTTTTCGTATTGAAATATTTTACTTTTCATGTTCTTGAAAAAAAAACTATTTTTTCTATTCTTTTTTATAAATGTCGACCAAATACCCTAATTCCCCCCTGAAGACTATCCCAGAGCCGGTCTTGGTTTATATAGTTAAGGTATTTTTTTGTGAGTTCATTGGATTTTGTTGATTTTATCAAAATTTATCTTTAAACGCTTTTATGTATTTGATAATTGAAATCAAGGTCTATTGTAGTTGATATATTCTTAGAATAAAACATTAAGTAACAGTTGTGATTCTTTAAGTAATTTACTCGTTAAATAACTAACATCTGTTGTCTTTGTTGCACAAACAACAATCGATCGATATTCGATAGTTAGAATTTTTTTCTTAAATTAATTATTGCATGAGCACTTGATTTTGTAATCGTGTTTTGTACAAGAGAAACTGGTTATTCGATTTTCTTATTACAGCTGGTTTTAAAATTTAACATTAATAATTTCTGAACTTTTAATATCTGCTTGAGAAATAGCCGAGCTCATAGGGATGTTCACAATTTAAACGTTTCCACGATCGTCTATTATACAACAGATTTCGAAAATAAATTGAAAATATGAATTGACACTAAGATCCAAAGAGCCCTGGTAGTTGGAGGCCTAAAAAATTTAATAATCGAAAATATTGAAGTCGACTTTTCACTGAACCTAAGAGGCTGTATTTATTGGAGTAGATGAATCGCCCTTTCATTTATTTTCATACTAGTACCGCGGTTGTCGCCTCCTCTTCGTACTCCTGATTGTTGTTTTCGTCGGAATCACCTCTAACTACAACGCTCAAAGAAGTTTCGAACGGGCTTGAATTTTGCTAAATATCAGACTGCTACGTCTGCACTATTTCTTTTCTTTCGATTTTTATATGCATAATTCTAAGTACGTTGACTTCTATATTGAATACATGCTAAACAAACGAATGTCTTATCGATTTTTCCATTGTTTGTGTAACTTGATATGTGTACCTATATAAAAATCACAGTTACAGATGGCTGAAAAACCATTCAAGTTTAAAAAAATAATAAATTACATATTATAATGTAGGCGCAAATGAGTAATCAGATATACAGTATAAAAAAAAAGTGCGCGTGCAACCTTTACGGTTGAAGTAAAACATGTAAACAGTACATATATTGTTAGGTCAGTTTTTTATATGTAAAAAACATGCAAAAATTACGAAACTTGAAAATTCGCTCTAGGAATCTTCAAAACTACAAATGCAAACTAAGTTACGATTTTATTTAATTTTAATCACTCAAATAACTTCTGTATAATACATTAAAAAAACAACTCTTGCAGTTTGTGGACTTTGTAATCTGATATATAAAGAATTTTTGGTTATATTGTGTACAGATCCGCTATAGGTACTGCATAAACGGATTTAGTATAGGCCGAGTAGAAACGTCACATTTGTTCGTAAAGTTCGGAACGGCAACTCACCCAGTAGTCCCTTCCCAAAATTCACAAAACGCGCATAATAGTCTGGAGCCGACGTTTTAACTAGAGATGGAAAAAACGGGTCTTTTTAGTGATCTGCATCTTTGCATCTGGATCCCGTATGTGAGCCGGCTCACTGAACCGGTTCAAAAAGAGCCGAGTTCTGAATATGTTACTGCAGTCTGCCACTGAGTTACCTAGTTCAGTCAATCATATCACGACCTGTATAGAATCAAGAATGTGATGCATGAGTCATTTGAGCTGACAGATGCATCAAAGCAAGAACTGATACGTAAGTGTAAAATGTGCTTCTGTGTGTTAAGTGTTTCAGTGAGTTATGCGGATCCGTTGATCCGTCGGCTCAAAAAAAGTGAGTCGGCTCTCACGGATCTTCTGTCGGAGTCGGCTCTTTGAACCGGTTCAGATCTGAGCTATCCAACTCTAGTTTTAACGTCATCCGTAACATGGACAAACTTTACTATAATGCGTTTCAGAATTGAACTGTCAAATGTGTTAAAAATATGCTGAATATTAATTGAAAATCAACTAGAAACGTCACATTTGTTCGTAACGGCAACTCACCGAGTACTCCCTTCGCGAAATTCACAAAACGCGCGTAATAGTCTAGGAGCTAGAGATGAGGTTTTAACGTCATCCGTAATCAGCGTTGCCAGATTTTTTTTTTGCCAAGTCGGGATTTTGGAACTTTTTGAATGAAAAAAGCGGGATTCTTTCGTCGAAAGCGGGACATATTAAAAAACGTATATAACCAGAAGTTTTTAAATATATATGACAATAGATAGCAAAAATAGCCATAGAAAATGTATTTTAATAAAAATATGAGATTTTAAATCAGATTTACCCTATCGTTAAATAGTTGAGTGTTATTCGTCTTCTGAATAAAAAAAAAAAAAAAAACAGAAATCAAAATCAAAAAAGTTTTATTCATTAGAAAAATATGGCGTTTCAAACAATAGTCTGAGGAGTGAGTGTTACAAATTGCAACTTACAATAAGAGAATAATTATTTACGCACGGTCGAGTTATCCCCGAAAAGCGGGACTGAGCCTGTCCCGCGCGGGACATTTAATTTTGATTTAAAAATCGGGACGTCTGGCAACGCTGTCCGTAATGGGCAAACTTTACGATAATGTGTTTCAGAATTGAACTGTCAAATGTGTTAAAAATATACTGAATATTAAGTGAAAATCAACTATTTTATAGGGAGTGCGTGTGCAAAAAACATTTGTTATTTCTTGATCGTAAAGATATTACGTAACTAGATATACAATGTATACTATTACCTCATTTTATCTACACGGGGTTATTTGCTAAACACTTACAGCCTACGCCTTGCAGGCTTCTTTATATCCGAATTGATTGTGCTATTCTGTACGATCGGTGTTAGAATTTACAGAACTGTAAAATTTCTGACAGATAGCGCCCTTAACTTTATTTTTTGCTGCAGTTTGGCGATTGTTTTTGGAACAACTCAGACTGCACATAAAAATGCAGTTCGTGTTTTTAAATGTAAATATAATAAATAAAACATGCTTAATATTAATAATTACCTACTTAATGCATGTACAAACAGTGGCGTAGTTACATGAATATATATTTGAAATGTGTTAAAATCTTTCACATGATATCCAACACGGCACATTTCTACATAAAATTAATACAGGACTTTATGTCCCTTAGATGTAGACTTGCCAACTTTAAAATACAAATTTGCGGGAAATAATGATTTCAAACGCGGGACAAGGGTTTAAAAAGCGGGATCCAACTAATTTTATTTAGAATACAAAAAAACGTGAAATTTTCTTTACAAATCAGGATGAGAAGTAAAATAAAACATTAGATTAATAATAGTCAATATTTACTAAAAAAAAGTTATAGTGTAATTTAGACTTTATTATGAAAACTATAAATTACTTTTTAAATGAGTATTTTTCTTGACATTTTGCACTTTTAAGGATTTTTTTATTTTTAAGTACAAAATTGTAAAAATCGTAAAAACCAGAATATTTAGCGTCCCGCATACATCCTGAGCGGAACGTCTCGTTAAGGGTATCAGAAACGGGACGTCCCGCGTATAGCCGGACGGTTGGCAACCCTACTTAGATGCCATATTCAATTTAGTAGGACGTTACATAGCCTATACTAGCCGACGATCAAGACGTTTCGAACGATACCTCATTTGTCAAATTATGATAGGTAGTTTAGAAGATATTTGGGAACATACATACCGGTTATTAAAATCATATATACCCTCCTTTTGGCCGTAGTCGGGTAAAAAATAGCATTTGTGCGTTGGCCCTATTAGTAACGCCACTGTGTAACAAATGAGTGATTTTGTGATGTTTTATTGTTTTTTCACGAAACGTGATGACCAAAACGGCCTTCAGATAGTGATATCAATATTATGATTTTTATATTTCCGATCTTCATTTAAATTTCCGTGATTAGTGTTAATAACGATGTATCACGTGAGGGGGCATCCAAAAAACGAACTGAAATTATACCTCATACGGCGAGATAAGATCAAATCTGGAAATAATTAACGTCCATGTGGTTTCAAATCAAAAGGTTTTGCGAGTGGATTCCAATTCCAAAACTAATATCTGAATATAGTTTATAAAAAAAAAAAAAACAATCAGACCTCATTTTGATAAAAGCAGTTTAGGTAGCGATCGATAGAACTTTGGAACTATTGTTTTAAAAAAAGTTGATTAATTTGATAAAACCGACTTAAGTCAGCTAGCTAATCTCAAAATAAAAGCTTTTAAAAAATGCTTGCAATATTTAACTACGAGCTATCGTGGACTGTATAAATCTCTTCATAAAAATAAAATTAACGTCTTTTTATCCGACTACTTTTTACATATTGGTGAACTAATATAGATTTTCTAGATATTTTATCGATCTATTTTGACTTGTATTTGACCGTTTTAAGGTGTAAGTAATACAAATAAATTTTATTATTATTATTATTATTATTATTGGAAGCCTACTTTTTTGTAGTCGGGTTCTAGGTTTTTAAACTTTTATTTTTATAATTTTATACACATTGTATTTAAAACAAGGCTGGTGGTTTGTTAACTTTCAACGTCTTGGCGAACTGGCAGACAATTCTTATTAAAAAATATAAATTGTTTGTTCTTCGTTCTAATAAATGTTTACACTTTACATTACAGACGAGTACTATGCGAATGGGCACATATTTATGTAAAAAATGACCAGTTTTCTTTGTTTCTAAAACCTATGCAACATGCATAATGTCAGCAAAACAAATGACATGCGCATGTTTTTTTTTTATTATTTGTACGGTAAACACAATGCCCTGTGTCCATTATTTTTAAACAACAAACAAAACACGGTGCGTGCAGTGTTTGGTAGAATAGTTGATTATGTAATACCCCAAAAATTGGTGTGGCGCTCCATAGATTGTGTAACGCGGCCCGTGGTTATTTCTGATAACTAGGGATCGGATTAATATGTATTAAAAATTACAAATTTATGTAAATATAATATGGACCGAAAATTAAAAAATATGGGAAAAATATGTAATTAAAAATAACTATATTATAAAAAAAGAACACTGTTTATTGCGAAAACTAAAAAAAATTACAATTTCAATCAGCTTCTGTTTCATTAACATTTGAATTGCAGTATATAATCACGTGTTTCTTTAAATTTTCAAAATTAAAACTCTTTCTGTTTTGACGAAATAACGCTTTGTACTGGCTGAATGATCTTTCTACATCACAGGATGTGATTGGAGCATACTTAAATTTGCATAATTGTGCGAGTGAGTAGGGCATATCTAGGTTGCTGTTTGCTTTTCCGCACAGCATACTGTTAATTTTTATGAAAACCTTTATTTTTTTCCAGTCCGTAGCTTAATTTTTGCTTAGCCACTTCAGCAACGGGGCCTTCTGATTCAAAAACTTTTTTTTCGATATATTTTCGATAATCTTCAAATTATCCCTTAGTGAAGTGGTCGCATTTTCGAGAGCCTTTATTTGGTGATGATCCATGTAACGTGGTATAATAAAAATATGGATTTTTCATTTTTATTTTGTTAAATATGTTAAATATGGAAAAATATGGAAAATAAAAATTGAATTTTCTCGATCCAAATATCATAATTTATATAGAAAATATAATTAAGAACGAAAACCATTGCAATTTAAAATATGTATTTACATATTAATCCGGGCCCTACTGATAACATATCTACGAGTATGCTATTATTTGAGGGTTGATCAATAAGTACCCGTGTTTGACGACAGATGGCGTTGATGAGTGAAATTGACTTCACCATCGTGTACTGCAGACTTTTAAACGACCTCGTGCTGAGTCATAGATAAATTCATAGGTTAGGTTATTCTTGACAACCAGTTGTATCATTCGTGTTTTGTATTTTGGGACAAAATGGAAAAAGAGTAATATCTATCCGTAATACGTTTTTTATACGAATATGTTACCGTGGTTATAGATGATGAAGGGTCCCCATAGACAACATCCAACTTCAGTTTTATTTTTTCGCATGTTTTTTAAAAAACGAATTACGGATTGATATTGCTCTTTTTCCATTTTGTCGAAAAACACAAAACACGAATGATACAACTGGTTGTCAAAAACCTATGAATTTATCTACAACTCAGCACGAGGTCGGTTAAAAATCTGCAGTACACGATGGTAAAGTCAATTTCACTCGTCAACGCCATCTGTCTTTAGAGCGCTTTAGTTCCTGTAGGAAGCACCTTATGACATAATATATTTGAACTTTTCTGTTTAAAATCATTCATAGGATCGTTCTCTGAAGTTTTTGAAATGTCTTTTCATGATAAAAAATTGTATTTTAGCTACGTGATAACTTTATGTGTAATGTGGAAAATTCTAAATCCACGATTTCATAATAAAAAAAAACCTTAATTAAATACTCCCACTGTTACCTTATGGTCTTTAACCTTGAAATGAATTAATATTTGAATAATTTAAATGAATGCTTCTAATTTAGAATTCAATTAAATGCAGAATGCATAAGAAATATATTACATAACAGCGAATCCAGTTTTTTGTTTATTTTTATAATGGCAAACTTTAACTTTCTAGTTATTGTAAAAAGAATTGATACCGGTGGCTTGTTTTTTAAATAACAAACCTGTCTTTTAGCCGTCATTCAATATTTATAAAACAAACAAGAATTTTTGTATACTGTTATTTTTTTTGTGCTGTTAAAGGTGCAGAATTCGAACTGTAAGAATTTTTGTCATATTCTCTCTGTAATTTTTGTGACTTTTGACTTTGAATAACTTCCGACGCAGACACGAGATTTTATGAGACTTTTGGAACGCCAAAATGAAGATATATACGAAAATTCAGCTTATATCTCTCATTCCGAGGTTGGCCCGTTTTTTATGCTAAAGTGACTGGACTAAGAACGCGATTTTAAAATTTTTATCCGCTTGTTCGATTTTTATAAAAGTCGGTATATATACGATTATTTGGTATTCAAAATTAAAGTGTAAGTTCCGCATTCTGCGCTTGGGTTAAGATGAGGCTTTTATCAAAACCGACATTTATACGTGGGCGAAGCCGCTATTAAAGATAATATATATTTTGCACTGTCGCACCTACAAAATAGCTGCTTTACGTATATGTAATCGATTACGCACTAGTGTGGTAAAGTAAAATTAATTGTTTTTTTTAACGAAGAAAAATGCTATAAATTTAATATTTCATATTACTCCTGACTCAAGCTCTCGCATACACGATAGACCAATAGATACCAAAGAAGTATAACTTTTTTGAAGTTTAACTTCTTTAGCGACGTATCTGTTTGAAAAAAGTAAAAAATCGAGGGGAAGTAGAACTACCAAATAAAGGGGAAGTTAGTTTGTCTCCTATTTTACATGAAACTGACAAGGACAGAAGTTTATATTGTGTTGCATTTTGATTCGCAAAATAGTAAGACAAGGATGAACGGCTTGAATGTGACGTTTAAAACAATTGAAGTAATTATTAAAATAAAATAATAGTAAAATAATTTCTGTAATTTGGCGTACAAACGGTAGCAATATATATTTCATGTAAATTCAGAAAGGAAAATATTAAATATAATATTCTCTATTTTCAGATATCAGAACAATTTTTGGATTAAATGACACATAGTGTGAGGCTATGATGTAGATATACTACAGACAATTCATATTATAAATGTTTTTCTGTAGATAATAGTATGTAAATAAAACTATGGTATGAATTTGACGATCTGTCCATGTGAGAATTTTCACATGACAAACATCAAAGTGCCCTCTTAAAATGTGTAATCATTTCGTTGTAATTATAATATTAAAAACTAAAGAAATTCAACTTCCAGCTTATGAAGGTGAGCCTCATTATATTTTTTTTAATATTCTGAGTATTGATTTCGGGTCTATGGAAAACCAAGGAAAATATTCAAATCGCCTATTTATTCGGTGACTCCTTCGGATAAATTAATTATTGAAGTACTACTAGTTCATGCCGTACGATCACTTTATGCAGTGAACTGAACAGTATAAAAATGTCAGCCGGTAATGGAATAAGATCGACCTTGATTGGCTAGAGTAAATTGCCTTGACGAGCATTCTGCCTCATATAAGGTCAATCAAAAGGTGCCATGAATTGGATTGGTAATTATTTACATTGTGAACTGTCCGACATAATATAGTTAAAGTTGGAAGAGGCTGTAGGGTGTGGCTTCCTTTTTAACATGCTTTTATTAGCTTCATCTGTATGTTTGATTGTTTGTAAAGAAATCTTCGAACGTGAAATTCACCCACTTCAAAACGTCAGATTAAACTGAAACTTTGCAAACTTATCAAGGATCGTTGACAATACAATAATTTAATAAGTTTGTCCCATTATCCTGACCAGGACCTTCAGGATAAAAAAAAATTGAAAAATTACAGCAAGCAAGCTGACACGCTATACAGTGACGTACGTTGTGTGCCCATCCTATAGTTTTAGTAATAATAGTTGATTCTAATTGTTTTTTAGTCTCATAATTACATTTAGAGTTTAAAAGACTAAAACAACACGCTTTTATGTACAAAAAAATGCAAAATAACTTGAGTCGTGTGTAAACAAGCTTTTTGTTCGGAAACATGCAAAATATTGTATTTCGCATGGCAGAAGAAACGTAACATTTATTGTAGAAACTACGGGATGACTGCGAAAATTTCGTTGACGAAAGGAAACTCGGATTCTAGACTTTGTGATGACCTTCTGCCTGTGATGTGTGTTTCTAGCCTTGGTCTCTCCTATTATTAATAGTCCTGTAATTAATTTCATTTTTGTGTGTACAAGAATACAGAATGTGGATATCATTATGTCACATATAATAATAATAATGCGTTTAACGTCCGTTTCTCGACTTTATGTCATAACAGACGCCATTCGCACCATTACTATTTTCCATTTACCACCTTCCGTTATTTTCTACATTTTTTAAAACTTCAACTTATATAATAGCAATGGGCGAATGAAGGAATTATAGGAAATAAGGATAAGGTAGGTGATTTTTGAACTAGGAGTTTGATAGGTAATCGGCCATGGCCTCAAATAAGGAACCATCTCGATATTTATCTGGAATTACTTGAGGGAAACCATGGAAAACCTCAATCAAGATGGCCGGTACAGGAATTACCGTTTCTCGGCGAGAGGCAGTAGGAAAAAGTCCCAGTCACTTCTGCCCCCGCCGGGATTCGAACCCGGACCTCCCGAATGCGAGTCTAGTGCTGTACCACTACTCTACCCAGCTCGGTATATTATGTCACATATAAAGATTGTGTATTTATTTACTCTGTCCATAGTCTAATCAACTGATAAACCAGCAGCTGTGTTATATTTTCTTATTTCTATTTATATCTGATTAAATTTTGAGCTTATTTATATTAATATTTTCCGAAATGTCAGTTCCACGGAACTCGTTTTTATTAAATCGACATTTCTTGGTACTAATGTATTATCATCATTACCTCAAACGATTTTCAGTATCGATTCAATAAATTAACCGTAGCTACGTCAATTTGACGATTTCAATAGAAGTTTGAAATGTCTAGACCTTTCGTTAAATGTCTTATATCAGGGACGGCCTTAGCGAGTCTACCGCTCCGAGCGAAAATCATTAGATTAAAGCTTTTGCCTGCTACATGCCAACGTTCCCATTTTTGAACGTTGTTTTTTTATCAACTTGAAAGAGATCGTTAAAATTTTGATAGAATGCTAGACTAGAAACAATTGTGTTTACAGATTTGAATAATGCGTCAGCCATTAAAAGTTTAATAAAAAAGTAATTAAAAATTCCTAGTTGATTTCAGAAAATAAAAAAAAAATTATTGACTTCAATAATTTATGGTTTGTATGAATTATGATCTAGTTTTAACGAAGTCACGCATATGATAGTTCATTCATAATATGGTCTTGTTTTGCTTGGGTGTCACGTAAAACTTGTTGAACGAATTTGTATTCTAATCCAAACTATCAGAGACATTTTAAAATTATGAAACGATCAGATATAATTGTTTTTTTTTTAATTTTATTTAAGTAGCCACTTCTGATTTGTCAAATTTTTCGTTATCAGAAACTGTATTATTTCACGCGATTTATTTTATTATTTTTTGTAGGTTACTTGATGATATAAGTTCTTTGTTTTATTCCAACTTACTGATAATAATTAGACAATTTAATTAAAATTGTTAAACTTTGAATCCACTGTTTAGTTTATTATATCGAAAACAACTGTCACATTAATTGTTAGATTTTTATTTTGAAAAATAATTAATAACAAAATAACTGATTATTTAATATAGAGTAATTCCTTTTCAACTTCGAATTAGAGATAAAGAATTATTTTCCCCTAGCTAAAAACAATTTATACTCTTTTCGACCGACTTCGGCAAAGCAAAAAAGTAGGTTGATGCGTTTCATGTGTCTGCAATAAAGTTGCTTGATGGTCAGGATTTGCGGGAATGTTTTGGAATTCGTCGGCTCGTTCCGTGTACTGGAATTAAGTCTTTTATTCCGGAAATCCATAATTTTACAAATCTTGTCTCGGTGCTTTTTCTCTCGACAATAATCACCGTGAAATACTTCAGTCTCCGTAACTGCCGATTTAGTAACCGCGGCGATTTTTTGGAATCCACGGTTGGCCCAAGTTACTGTAAACCATTTTTTACATTGCCGTAATTTTGTACAGTTAAGCACGAACTTTTTTTTGTTACTACGACTAAATACAGTAATACCGACAAGGTCAGTGCCAACATATGCTTTTGTTTTTTTTTTGTAGATTTTAATTCAAACACGCTATCTGTTTTAATCTTTTTTTTAAACGTGTTTAACCCTTTATTTGTTGTACACGAAATTTAATGTTTTCTTCGAAAGCTTTATTCAATCTTTCTGATTTTACGGTAGATTATATAACAGCTACTCAATCACTTTTCCATATTGTTTTTGGTAGTCGTTGTCAGATATATTTTTTTTTGTTTCCTGAAAATGTTCGACTTCCTTGCATTTTATTTTGTTTTCTATCTGTTCATGAAAAACTCGTATTTAACCAGAGAACGAATAATTAGGTTTCCTATTATTTGTAACAAGTGTGTAGAGACAACTGAAATGTCTTTCAAAATGAGATTCAACATAACTCCAATTTCAAAAAAAAATATAAGTTGCTAGTCGTTTTCGAACGAAGTTCCTTATCGCGGGTTGGCGAGGGGACCTAGCCGAGAACAAATGCAACGCGTCACGAAAAACCGTAAGACGTTTTTCGTGACGCGTTTTATATATGTATGTGTGTATATATATTATGTATGTGTATTAATTATGCCAACCCTGCATACGAAAGGGACTTCGTTCCAAACGCGTGTCCCGCGACACGTTCCAAGTTTTTTTTCTGGATTCATTAACTCAGTTTGTTAAAAAATTTAAGGTAGAACACGGCACATACAAAAATGCAATGCTTTTTTTTGGTCGACAAATGAATTCATGACTCAAAGAGGTTAGTATGAGAAAAAAACTGAATTGCGTTTCATTTAAGAACTTATTTGATATACTAACCCCGATTAAATTACATTTTTGAATGTTTACATGTGGAGTTCATATTAATTATCTAAGTTCTTGTAACATTTTTTTGTGCTATGTGTCATTAGTTGATGTAAACAAATGTTTGATTTTTTAATCAGTGGCCTTGACTATTTTTTTATATTGAAAAAACTAAACGAAAAAAATGGTGATCGCAGCACAAAATCTTGCCGAAAATGGTAGATCGTATATCTAGCGATAGATTGACAAGTAAGTAACATTATGTCAAAACAATCTCGAGCGGGTTTTAACAGTCACACGGCTCATAATAAGTATCATTCCACCCTAGATTATTATCGAATTTTTTCTCGATAGGCTGTGTGACGTCATTGTAAAGCCAATATGACGAACGCCACGCTTTTTTAGTTATGAACCTAAATTATTAAAAATTATTTTTTACATCTTTAAAGTTCAATTCCAGATTGAGGTTAGTCACACCATTGTTTCTTTTTAGTAAATTATTTAATCCATAATGTTTAATATTTTTATTATATGAATGTTAATTTTTGTAAAAATTTTTTAGAGCTTGTAAAAGTCGTAATTAAAGAAAAGACGTAACATTGCAATCAATGAGTGTTTAAATTGATTTATTTTCATTATTCCAATTACCCGCGATACTGTTTTCTATTATTTTTTACTTTTTAGTGTATTTGCTATATGGCAACATACACTATTGGCGTTGGTCGGATGGCGGGACCTAGGGGTCGGACCAAAATTTCTCGACGTTTCATAACCTTCTAAACACTTTGGCATCATTTTTAAAAATGTTTATATATATATGTATATATATATATATATATATATATATATATATATATATATATATATATTATATATTTATATATATATGTGTGCGCGCTATAACTTTCGAAAGAGTTAATTGATTTTAACGAAATTTTGCCCACATGTTGGAATCCACCACCGCAAAAACCCTATTTAAAATGGGCCCAATCGGACCATTTTAAGGGTAGTTTTTAGGGGTTGAAAAAAGTTTTTGGGCCCAAAAATACCTAAAAAATTCTCAGAATCGTTTCAAAATTGAAATTTAACTCTTTAATAGCAATTAAAAAGTGCTCCTAAAATTTTAATAAAATCGGCCCGACAGGACCGGATTTACAAATTTTATGAAAACACTAGTTTGCAGATCGTGAATTATTTGCTGAAAGATGTATATAATTTAGTATAGAGGTTCAATTGATAATAATATTGCAACTGAGAAAAAAGTGTTCTTTTAAGGGGTGTATTAAAGAGTCAAATTTTTAATTTTGCCCAAAAAAACAACTTAAGTTCGCATAATAAAGCCACACTGCCTATATTAGCAAATACACTATATTGTCGGCAGGGTTTTGGCACTGCGACTCGGGTTTTATTATGTGCTTGTGTTTGAAAAGATTTTTACTGATATTTTTTAGCAAACTTGGTTTTATTATTTACCACGCGATTTCTGTGGTCATCACTTCCCTTCATTAGTATCAATTATCATTCAGTCAGCTATTATCAGTCGTGGCTTGGACTTTGTACTACAGGATAAAATTTAAAAAAATGCTTCTCTGTCAAAATGAAATTAATATCGAAATAAATTTCTGAATCAGGTAATGAAATTGTAAAAATACTATGCTCATTTTTACGTATCATCATGTCCTATTCTACATGGCAAGAGGTGCATTTTGTATACCTGTTTTAAGGTCGTCAGTCAAAGACAATCGGTAATCGTTGCGTAGATAGGATATATATTCTACGTAACATAATGATTTATATTAATAATTGATGCTAATTAAGGATTTGAACCTAAGAGATTTGACCATAATATATATTCGCATAAATTATTAATTTTTTCTTTTTTTTTACTAATGACAATTTTGTTTATTTCTTATTAATAAATAAAAAATATTAATATTTTTTTTTGTGTATACGGTAATATTAACCATTAATATAAAATGCTAAAGGAACATAGCTTCCGTCGTGTGTCCACGAAACGACGCACCTGTTTTTTTTTTTTTTTTGTCTTCCGAGCAAGGTTTGGTCATCCAGGTATAATACGCGCCACGGTTCTAAAAGGTTCTGAAGTTAGATGCAAATGTAGGCTTGCTCAGGTACAGTCGGTTGAAAAACTACAAACTCGCGCTATATTATTATTTTTAATTTTTTAATTTTTCTTTAATCTAAAGGTCTAATTCCTTGCATAAAGTCATCAAAAAATTATTTATCGTGCTAGTGTATGCAAAACTGTATTAGGCATCTTGATCAATTAACAATCAAAGAAACAACTTAACAATAGCGTACTGGACTGTACTTTATAGCAGGAAAGCGACAAGTGACACGACAACCAGCGATAACGAATCACCGACGAGCGCACGTTCTGTGCCGGTAACTAGGAGGTGGTGGGTGTCTTCCTTTCCCACAAAACAACCAGGACGGCTCTAAAATATGCATTTGCGACGCTGTTTGTGATTAACCTTTTAGAACCGTGGCGAGTAGTATTATACGCTACAATCTATCCATCAATTGTAATATTACTTTCAATCTTTTAACGCGGAAAAGTGCTATACTGTTTGAATTGTAGCGACGTACTTGCAGTACTTGAAATGGAAGTCACTTTCTCAAACGCGTATTTCCATTTTCAATCGACTGGAAGCAGAACAATTAACCTATTGTAAATCGAAAAGTCGAGTCTTGTCTGTAAAGTGTTTACAATGTCCGACTTATCTATATATGCATTGAAGTGATATCCTTCAAATAATATACGCGTTCGGGTGCCTATAATATTGACGTATACTATTTACCGTATATTATATACGGACAAACATTCCGGATTTGTAGAATGCTTATTAAAGACAGTAATGCGCGGACGTTTTTTTTTAATAGAATGTAGCCGTATTGTTTTTTATGTACCAGCTATTAATTAACCAAGTTATTTATTAAAATTAATTTATTGCTGATTTTTTAATAGAGATAATTTTAAACAGAATTATGCTAAGTACATACTTTGAGAATTCTCATAAAGAAAAAAAAAATCGCATTTCTAGAAGAAGTCCGCATGGAATGCCCGTTCGCGCGTGTATGCCCGCGCGACCGCGTCTACATTAAAGACGTAACTTCGCTTCTTTCATTCGTTACCATACTTCCTCCGACCTTGATCCCACTACGTGCGATCGGAATATGCATAAATGGTGGGTCAAAGGACTTTAATGATGGCTCAAGTAATATAGAAAGCCCATATAAATGTAGTTAATATATTAATTAAAAGTTATCTACTTAAAATAGTGAAACTAAGAATAACCTATAGCATTTCTGAAACCATCAGAAACATTTCAGTATAGATTTGTAACAAGGTAACGGGGTTGGAAAACCACTGTCAACTGTCAGTGGTAAGTTCCGGTCGATGTCCGAATCGTCTAGTTAACATTGACATACAATTTAAGTCTATGACCAAAAGACAAAACGTCTTATGCTCATTTAATGATCAAAACATACATCAAGACACATTGCTATAACACGACCGTCATGTCGAATTCTTAAGGTAGTTGTCGTGGTACAATATTGTCAAAAAGTTATAGATTATACGCGCCACAAAAGTATACTAGCTTGTAGCTTTAAGTGATCCATAATTTGTACGTAAGTCTGTACCCGTGGAAACGTAACCCATACAGTATTCATATGCATGTATACTTTTTGTATAAATTGTTGAACTTTAAACCGTTATTTATAAATAATCAGACGGTTAAAAATTTTTTCTTATTTTTTTTAAACTCATAACAAATGCATTGAAAGACTGTCAGTTTTTGGAAAGGTTCTGACAGTTAGTTCGTTTTTTATAAATAAGAAACTGGTTCAGAACTACAGAGATCGTATACAATCAATGTTAATTATCCAATTTTTAATTGAATCTATCTCGGATTATATACGGTCGATCGACTTCAAATTTTCAGGGTAATTGTATTATCATGTCCTTAATAAGTATACAAAAATTAAGAATTTTCTGACGGTGTGCCTTAACCACGACAACTACCTTAATTCATAAAACCACAGTTCCGAGTTTATCTATGGATGCATTTTTGTAGTCTCTATGTGTAGTCGCGCTCGAGCGATAGTCAGTATCGCTTAGAGAAGATAGTCGCAAGGTGGGGAATCTGTGTAGTATGAAGGGTGGGAAAAGCGATCAGTAGCGGCAATCATAGACCTATTGTGTCAATGGTCTCGACTGACGAATAACTAAATGACCAAATTCACAGTACCACCCCTTGCTGGAAAATATAGACCCTTCCGACCCGAAATTTGTTTGTGCACAGAAATGACGCTACTGTCTTCTCTAAACGATACTACTGCTTCAGGGAATGTGATTGGACGTGGTGTCGCTCGTCATTGCGATAAAGAATGGAGAAATGGATTAACGATGGGATAGTTTAATCGTCTTTGATTTGGCTTTACCGCGATTTCGACATAGCCGGTTTATCCATGCGCCCATACAAATAATTGTAACAACTATCAACTATATAGTCACACATATCACGCTATGTAGTATTCTGTGGCATCGCGTGTCAGTAATATCAAATGTGAATCAATCAGCTGCCGACATTTTATCATAATGTATGACCACGCACTGTGTGTTTGAAGAAAACACACACTTTTCGATTCAACCCTTTGAAATTTTCTGTTTTAAATATTTTCTGCGTTCCTTAAGGTAGTTGTCGTGGTACAATATTGTCAAAAAGTTATAGATTATACGCGCCACAAAAGTATACTAGCTTGTAGCTAAGTGATCCATAATTTGTACGCAAGACTGTACCCGTGGAAACGTAACCCATACAGTATTCATATGCATGTATACTTTTCTATAAATTGTTGAACTTTAAACCGTTATTTATAAATAATTAGACGGTCAAACATTTTTACTTATTTTTTTTTAAACTCATAACAAATGCACTGAAAGACTGTCAGTTTTTGGAAAGTTTCTGACAGTTAGTTCTTTTTTTATAAATAGGAAACTGGTTCAGAACTACAGAGATCGTATACAATCAATGTTAATTATCCAATTTTTAATTGAATTTATCTCGGATTATATACGGTCGATCGACTTCAAATTTTCAGGGTAATTGTATTATCATGTCCTTAATAAGTATACAAAAATTAAGAATTTTCTGACGGTGTGCCTTAACCACGACAACTACCTTAATCCTTAATAACATCAACTATTGGGTCTTATACTATGATATAATAGGACCTTAGAGTATTTTTATTGTGGATGTCGAGACACTCTGAAATCGAAGCTGGCGAGGAAAGGATCGTCAGCTCCATACATTGATCCAAAACCTGCCCTTAGAATGTTTTTATCTACTTTTAAACCGTTTATTTAGATCAAATAAACTATAGCTAAAAGTCATATGTAAAGAATGGTGCATATTTCTAGTTTATTTTTAAGCTTTAACATCAAACGATGAATAAGATTTTTCTTAGAAATGAAACGTAAGTACATTTTATATGCACACACACGCTCAACTGCTTGTTACACAGAGGTATGCGTGTGAAAAAGGAGGCATGTTGAACAGCTGATAAACAGTTACCTTAAGACGTACTTCGAATCGGTCCGTCATCATTTAAGCGCTCTGTTTACGTTCAAATTTGCAAAGTGCTTTTTCTTCATACCATGCCGAAAGTACGTACTTTCTGCTTCGATTTTAAAGCAGAAAGCCTAACATTTATGCCCAGCTGGAATTACACGCATGCCGTCTGTATAACGGCGGGCCGAGACAGTTTTCTCATGCATTCTGATACGAAAGTACGTACTTTCGGCATGATATGAAGAAAAACAGTATACACCATATGGCCAGAAAGTTGAAATTCCTGCACTCAGCTTCGCGGCGGACGTCATGTTTTGCGCAGTGCAGGAAATTCAACTTTTTGCCCTTACGGTATAATATGCTATTGTTGAAAGCATGCGTGTTAACTAACCCCCCTCTGAATGGACAATCCGTATGAATAATTTGTACGCATTTAGTCATAAATAGTAGAGTTGGGTAACTCAGATCTGAACCGGTTCAAAGAGCCGACTCCGACAGAGAGCCGACTCACTTTTTTTTTGAGCCGACGGATCAACGGATCCGCATAACTCAGTGAAACACTTAACACACAGAAGCACATTTTACACTTACGTATCAGTTCTTGCTTTGATGCATCTGTCCGCTCAAATGACTCATGCATCACATGTTTGGCTATGCATTTTTGATTCTATACAGGTCGTGATATGATTGACTGAACTAGGTAACTCAGTGGCAGACTGCACTAACATATTCAGAATTCGGCTCTTTTTGAATCGGTTCAGTGAGCCGGCTCACATACGGGATCCAGATCACTAAAAAGACCCGTTTTTCCCATCTCTAATAAATAGCATTCCTTGAATTGAAAGAATTCATCGAAAAAACATCACGTTATTTTCTTTTTCATAACACCCGATATACGAATAGACTCATTACGGACTTGCGATGGCGATGTCAAGGTCAATGGTATGACCTTTAGAAAACCACCCGGTGTTGTCTCATACGAAGTGTAACCTCGGTATAGGGTGTTACCAAAGCATGTATGTGGTCTTAACACAAAACTTACAGAAAGAAAAACATTGATAATTATATAGTAAACTTTATACTAACCAAACAAGGTTTCTTTTCGGTAGAATATATATTTGTCGAAATTAATTCACTCACTACTTTTTAGTGTATTTGCCATATGGCAACATACACTATTGGCGTCGGTCGGATGGCGAGACCTAGGGGTCGGACCGAAATTTCTCGACGTTTCATAACCTCCTAAACACTTTGGCACCATTTTTAAAAATGTTTATATATATGTATATATATATTTATATATATATATATATATACGTATATATATATATATATATATATATATATATATATATATATATATATATATATATATGTGTGTGTGTGCGGGCAATAACTTTCGAAAGAGTTAATTGATTTCAACGAAATTTGGCCCGCGTGTTGAAATCCATCACCGCAAGAAGCCTATTTAAAATGGGCGTAATCGGGGCATTTTAAGGGTAGTTTTTAGGGGTTGAAAAATGTTTTTGGGTCCTAAAATACCGAAAAAATTCTTAGAATCGTTTCAAAATTGACATTTAACCCTTTAGTGGTAAATAAGAAGTGTTCCTAAAATTTTAATAAAATCGGCCCGACAGGACCGGACTTACAAATTTTAAGGATATTAAGGAGTCAAATTTTTTATTTTGCCCAAAAACCAACTTAAGTTTGCATAATAAAGCCACACTGCCTGTATAAGTAAATACACTATATTGTCGGCAGGGTTTTGGCACTGCGACCCGGGTTTTTTTTTAGACAGTCGCTGAGTGTATTCTAGATAATTAATATCAACATTATATACGTGTAAATACTATAAGCGTCTCCCTATGTGGTAGGCAGTCTATTTCTAGAACAAAACTACTTCAAAAATAATAACAAGCCCTGCGGGACGACCTGCAAAACGTATATAATTAGCCAAACTGAAATTAGAGTTGCAACGTGTGTCTGACTAATATTGAACAATAATTACGAATGAAAAAATTTAAATGGCCACGTGGTCTTTAATTATTATAATTTCCATCAGATAAAACAGCAGACACCGGATGTGTATATAACCTAAAAACCGTTCTATCTGGAGCATTGTCACTATTAATATATACAAAAGAACATTTGTATCTGTATTAACTCAAAATTCGAGAACCACTGGACTGATTTGAAAAATTTTTCCACTATTTGAAAGCCACTTCGCGACGCGCGTAATACCTCTCTGTGTTTGTGAGTGGCAGCGTTGCCAGATTTTTTTTTGCCAAGTCGGGATTTTGGATCTTTTGGAGTGAAAAAAGTGGGCTCCTTTCGTCGAAAGCGGGACATAGTAAAAAAACGTATATAATCAGAAGTTTTTAAATATTTATCTTTTTACTTGAGTTCAAATTACGTTTACGTGACAATAAATAGCAAAAATAGCCATAGAAAATGTATTTTAATAAAAATATGATATTTTAAATCAGATTTACCCTATCGTTAAATAGTTGAGTCTTATTCGTCTTCTGAATAAAAAAATAAAAAAATAGAAATTAGAAAAATATGGCGTTTCAAACAATAGTCTGAGGAGTGAGTGTTACAAATTGCAACTTACAATAAGAGAATAATTACTTACGCACGGTCGAGCTATCCCCGAAAAGCAGGACTGAGCCTGTTCCGCGCGGGACATTTAATTTTGATTTAAAAATCGGGACGTCCCGCCAAAATCGGGACGTCTGGCAACGCTGGTGAGTGGATACTTTTTTGTTGTATTTGTTAGCATCAACTTTTTTTCAAATTAGATGCTGATTCCAATGAGCACAAGCAAACGTCTGGTAATCTCTTTTAGTTTAGAAGATAACGACCATTGAAATATGTATTTGTGGGATTTTTTGAAAATTTTAAACGCAAACTTCTAAACCATAAAAGATACAGGCTACTTTGCTCTTTACTACAAGCTTAAAAAAATAGACTGTAAAAAACTAAGGCAATACGCTTTTATGAAATAAAAAATGCAAAATAATTTGATAACAAAATTAGTTTTACTGTAAAAAGCGTGGGGTGCTATCTTCTTAAATTTTCATAATTGCTCTACATTTACAATTATAGCTAGTAAATGAAAAATTTATTACCTATATTAAGCACTCCCGCCTTTTTACACTAAAGCTAATTTTGTTGTCAAATTATTTTGCATTTTTGAGTTCATAAAAGCCTGTTTTAGTTTGTTTAAACTCTAATTTTAATTATAAGACTAAAAAAAATTGCATTTGACTATGGGGTAGGCAGCGCAACGTACGTCACTGTACAGCGTGTTAGCTTGCTTGCTGTGATTTTTCAAGTTTTTTTGTCCTTAAGGTCGTGGTCAGGATATAATGGGATAAACTTATTAAATTATTGTATTGTACATATTGATAAGTTTTAGTTTAATTTGACGTTTTGAATGGGGTGAATTTTACGTTCAAAGATTCCTTTACACAACAAACAAACAAACAGGTGAAGCTAATAAAAGTGTGTTAATATACCAAAAATCAAAATACGTTGTTTTTTTGTAGTCCCATGTGTTTCAATTATGAGTATAAAATTAAATTGTTTTGCTAATAATACCAAACTTTAAACTGTTTTAATCCGTATAAAATTTGTGAATTGGTTTGGTCAACTAATTAAGATAAATGAGGTTTTAGAGTTTTTTATAGTTGGTTTATGAACACCGTAGCTTTTGTTTACAGATCTGTTATTAAATTGTCAGGGATTTTTTTAAAGCTTGAGCTTGTTTATAGAAATAAAACTAATTAATTAGAAAAGTCAACATTAACGCGAGCAAAGCCACGGGTCAAGGTTAGTAAGTAATAAAAATGTTTGTTAGTTCAGGTCGATAGGAGATCAATAAACAAATAAAATGGACGTGTTATTTATAAGAATATAAAGAAAGAATTGTTGTTGAGAAAATTTTTAGTTTTATGACATTTACAAAGTGAAAAGTATTGTAGGTACTAAATACCCAGTCGAATTTTTTAATGTGCAGAAGTGCCAGTTTTTATGAACCACTCTGTAAACTGTGAATATTACGTGGTGCTTGTATTCCGCATAAAGCAGAATTTTATAATTATCTCTTTCTTAATTATTTATTTATAGCAATTTTACTTGTTACATATTATAAGTATTCGATATCATCCTATTATGTATTGATTTGTTGAAATATTCATTGCAAAAGTAATTAGTGAAGAAATGGCATGCTAACGTAATTTGATATAAATTTTCAGTTTGTGCATTTGTTTTGCAATCATTTCCTGATTGGCGTTGCCGTCTATTGTTTGAAAGTTTATAAAACTGTGCCGATTAAATATGCAGACAGTTTGAAAATCGCTGAATCAATTTTTTAAAATCACGGTTTCGTAGATCCAGGTCGGAAAACTAGTCTGATTTTCGATGGTGGGGGTGTTCTCAGGTTTGAAGACGGAGTGCGCTTAGTCTCCGCTAGATTTCGTCATGGTCTATGTCACGTAGTCATATATCTAATACTCCTATATTGCTAGTAGGGATCTGGAGAGTGACGAAACCATTACGGTGCAGACAATATGCGTCTATCTCTCTCGTAACTACTTCGAATCCTGCGCGCATGTCCTAGAACTAGACTTTAAGCTTCGAGGGAAGGGGGCTTGCCCCGCCACACTTGCCAATGGCTCCACCAGACTCGTGACGCTTGCGCACAACGGATCCAGTAGTCTAAAAAGAGATAGAAGTAGTCGTTTGCTGTCTCAGTTACTCCGTGACACTTCCACTTACGGGCGATAGCAATATAGGAGTATTAGATGTATGCGTCGAGTGACTTAAGTAAGAGTGTAGTCAGTGCATCCGATCGTCGCCATATTGTGCTGCGAAGGATGGACAGAAGCAGCCGACAGCTGTACGCTGCGTTGGCTCAATATGGCGCAACCAATTCGTGTTCCGGTCAGGTTATTTACAGTTACTATAATGTCACGATTGTAAGTATTAAATACAGACCGGGTTTTGTTTGTCGATGGTGAGAGCATCCTCAATTGTGAATTATAATAATAAAAATGCGTTTAACGTCCGTTTGTCGGCTTTTATGTCATAACAGACGCCATTCGCACCATTACTATTTACCATTTTACCACTTCCCGTTATTTTCTACATTTCTAAAAACTTCAACTTAGCTAATAGCAACGGGCGAATGAAGGAATTTTAGGAAATTAGGATAGGATAGGTAATTTTTGAACTGGAAGTTTGATAGGTAATCGGCCATGGCCTTGAAAAAGGAACCATCTCGATATTTATCTGGAATTAATTGAGGGAAAACCTCAATCAAGATGGCCGGTTAAGCAATTACCGTTTCTCGGCGAGAGGCAGTAAGAAAAACTCCCAGCCACATCTGCCCCCGCCGGGATTCGAACCCGAAGTCTAGTGCCGTCACCACTACACTACCCAGCTCGGTTCCTCAATTGTGAATATAAATAAGGAACCCGACTCCTTACAGGAAATTTAGGAAAGTAATTAAGTGTTCTATTTTATATTTTATTGTATATTGACGTATTGTATCCCAAAATGGGCTCAACAATAAATGGTTATTCTATTCTATATTCAATATACCGCTCGGAGTATATTGCTAATTTCATTCTCCCTGATTGCCTCATGTACGTTTACCCGTGTGCGTGATTTTTAGTGTATTTGCCATATGGCAACATACACTATTGGCGTCGGTCGGATGGCGAGACCTAGGGGTCGGACCGAAATTTCTCGACGTTTCATAACCTCCTAAACACTTTGGCACCATTTTTAAATATGTTTATATATATATGTATATATATATATATATATATATATATATATATATATATATATATATATATATATACGTATATATATATATATGTGTGCGGGCAATAACTTTCGAAAGAGTTAATTGATTTTAACAAAATTTGGCCCACGTGTTGAAATCCATCACCGCAAGAAGCCTATTTAAAATGGGCGTAATCGGGCCATTTTAAGGGTAGTTTTTAGGGGTTGAAAAATGTTTTTGGGCCCCAAAATACCGAAAACATTCTCCGAATCGTTTCAAAATTGAAATTTAACCCTCTGGTAGTAATTAAAAAGTGTCCCCAAAATTGTATTAAAATCGGCCCGACAGGACCGGATTTACAAATTTTATGAAAACACTAGTTTGCAGATAGTGACTTATTTATTGAAGGGTGTATTTAATTCGGTGTAGACGTTAGATAATATTACAATTAAGAAAAAAAATGTTATTTTAAGGGGTGTATTAAGGGGTTAAATTTTTTATTTTGCCCAAAAACAAACTTAATTTCACATAATAAAAGTATAAAACCACACGGCCCTATACAAGCAAATACACTATATTGTCGGCAGGGTTTTGGCACTGTGACCCGGGTTTTTATTATCTTTTCTCGCTGTAAATTAATTGGGATATTTGAACCGCGAGTTAGTCCTTGAGTTATATATTATTTGAATGGACATTAAGAGCGTGTCGTTATTTGTTTTAGATTTATCATTCGTTTTTATTGTATGTCTGCTAATGTACTTGTGTGTGTAATTAGTTTGCTTTTACATTTGTCAAAAGTCAATTATGTAGGTTTGTACATATTATTAGTGGATTGCGTGAAGAAAATTCAATACTGAAAAGTAAACCTCGCTTTTTTATTTAATCAATAGAGATTGCAGTGTAATCGCTTTCAATATTTTGACATTCGGCTGACAGATATAATTGACAGAATTATCGTACTGTAATAAAACTGATGTGTGTTTGTCAGCTATACGGTTTCACCAAAATGTGATCAAGTTGAATGGATTGTCAACTTCGTCCGATTCCATTACAGGATATGACAAAACTTAAGGGGGGGTAAGGTCAAATCATACGAAAAAAGCCATGTTTTCGTGATTTTTTTTCTGACGACGCAGTTAAAATTTCTTTACTCAACCAATGGTACATTGAAGTATGACATTCGAAGAATGTTTTATCAAATTTTTACAAAGAAATATTAAAAAATACGGCAATGGCAGCAATTGTTCGGACGTGCCTCGAAAAAAAGTTGAATTGCGGTGCCCCTCATAACTTGGTGCTGGATCATCTGAAATCAAAAAATCAAAGTTTATTCGTTAGATAATAGTTTTCCCCAGGTAACGCTGTCGAGTTTTTTTTTTTTTTCCAATTTTTTTCATTTTTTCGAACACTTTGAAATGAAAAACACAATTTTGTGGGAAAAAATCGGCTAATTTGTTATTGCGAAATCAAAATTATGAACAAAAAAAAAAAAAAACTCGACAGCGTTACCTCGTAAATAATGTACAGAAATAGTGTTTAAAATTTCAAAAGGATCGGTGCAGTAGTTTTGGAGTTATCAGGGGCACCGACTTTGAAAACGTGAGTTGTGGGAAAAACGCTTTAAAGTTTTAAACACAAAAAAATCCAGTTAAAACGTTTATAAGCGAATTTTATCGACATACCTCATGCATCTTTTTGCTCCTGCCTACGACGAATCCTGCCTTCTTTGGTTTGTCGTTCAGCTTCCTGCTCTGCTCGGCTTATGCGTATGGAGTCAGTGGATCGCGCCCAGTATAACTCATAACTTCGTCAATTTTGCTTCAATTGACTTGAAATTTTGACACAATATTTTTCAGATATTACGGATTCAATTTCGAAAATAAAAAAAAATGCAAAAAAAAATGCAAAAAAAAATCTAATACCTTACCCCCCCCCTTAAGGTGACTGTTTGCTAGCTGTTCAGTATGCCTCCTTTTTTACCCGTCTCTTATGAACAATTGGGAATGTCTGATTTCTATGAAAAATCTCATTCAATCTTTAATGTTCATATGCTTACAAAATCAACTGGAAGTATGTACCATTCTTTCCATATGACTTTCAGCCAAGTTTTGACAGTTTATTTGATCTAAATAAACGATTTAAGAACGAGAAAATTACCATAAGTTTTACACAAATTTTTGTACGGAAAAATTAAATTTGAAAAAAAGAGAGCAAACCAATTTTGTTAGTATTGTTAATATAAGTTTTTAACCGAGCTGGGTAGAGTAGTGGTGACAGCACTAGACTCGCATTCGGGAGGTCCGGGTTCGAATCCCGGCGGGGGCAGATGTGGCTGGGACTTTTTCCTACTGTCTCTCGCCGAGAAACGGTAATTCCTGTACCGGCCATCTTGATTGAGGTTTTCCATGGTTTCCCTCAATTAATTCCAGAGAAATATCGAGATGGTTCCTTATTTGAGGCCATGGCCAATTACCTATCAAACTCCTAGTTCGAAAATTACCTACCTTATCCTAAAATCCTATAATTCCTTCATTCGTCCATTGTTATTACATAAGTTGAAGTTTTAAAACTAGAAAAATAACGGGAAGTGTGGTAGATGGAAAATAGCAATGGTGCGAATGGCGTCTGTTATGACATAAAGTCGAGAAATGGACGTTAAACGCATTATTAGTGTATTTGCCATATGGCAACATACACTATTGGCGTTGGTCGGATGGCGGGACCTAGGGGTCGGACCAAAATTTCTCGACGTTTCATAACCTCCTAAACACTTTGGTACCATTTTTAAAAATGTTTATATATATATGTATATATATATATATATATATATTTATATATATATATATATATATATATACGTATATATATATATATGTGTGCGGGCAATAACTTTCGAAAGAGTTAATTGATTTTAACGAAATTTGGCCCACGTGTTGAAATCCATCACCGCAAGAAGCCTATTTAAAATGGGCGTGATCGGGGCATTTTAAGGGTAGTTTTTAGGGGTTGAAAAATGTTTTTCGGCCCCAAAATATCGAAAAAATTCTCAGAATCGTTTCAAAATTGACATTTAACCTTTTAGTAGTAATTAAAAAGTGTCCCTAAAATTTTAATAAAATCAGCCAGACAGGACCGGACTTACAAATTTTTTGAAAACACTAATTTGCAGATAGTGAGTTATTTATTGAATGGTGTCTCTAATTCGGTGTAGACGTTAGATTGATAATAATATTACAATTAAGAAAAAAAATGTTATTTTAAGGGGTGTATTAAGGGGTTAAATTTTTTATTTTGCCCAAAAACAAACTTAATTTCACATAATAAAAGTATAAAACCACACTCCCCTATACAAACAAATACACTATATTGTCGGCAGGGTTTTGGCACTGCGACCCGGGTTTTTATTATATTATTATTATTAATATAAGTTTTTAAAGAAAACACTTCAAAATTGTGAATTTGCCTTCCCGGAATTCGAAATTTCGTGACGAACATTTTTTAGCAGCGAACCAAATTTTGTAAATCTTAGTGCTTAATCACAGCTTATCAAAACAGTAATAAAAGGAATTTTGCGACCACAGTTCGAAATTTCCTGAGAGCATATTGAACTGAGGAATCTTAATATAGGTTTTCAAATCCGTTGGCTACTTTGAATACGTTCTAATCTAGATATCAATCTTTTTTGTTGTCACAAATTAATTCTCTCTCTCGCTTCTGTTCTCAATTACATATATAGGAAAAGTAAACAAGAATTCTAAGTTGAACAAAAAATGGACCATCAATTTGAGGTCACCGCTGTATATTTGTTCTAACTTTGAATTGACCGTCGTTGAGTAAATAAAGTAAGTTTGCTTTATTCTTTTAAATTAATAACGACTCAGAAATCATTGTCCAACTGTTTGGGTTGCGATAGCTCATATATTATGAATTTATAGGTGGCAGAAGAAGTACACGCACAAAGTTTATTTTTTCTTAAGTTGGCCCTCCTCCAGTGGGCACAGGAAGTACAGTAGTGGATAAAAAGTATAAATCGTCAATTATACCTACTTCTACACTAATATTAGAAAGAGGAAAGATTTGGATTTTTGTATGTTTGTAATGAATAAACTCAAAAACTACTGTGCCGATTTAAAAAATTCTTTCACCATTAGAAAGCTACATTCACCCTGACTAACATAGGCTATATTTATTGCTAGAAAATATTAGGGATCCTTACTAAAACTTTAGTAATGTAACCCAAGGTGTAAAAAAAATGCCATAAAACATCTTTCGTCGCATGGGCTGCGGAAACTATTGATGATAGAACAAAAGTATGTTCTACAATATTGAAGAACATATCAATAACTACAAAAAACTTCGCGATACTATATGTCCAACTATTATCGCTATGTCACAATAACCACTTTTTACATTTTAATAATCTATATAGGTAAAAGACGATGTATATGTAATCTATGAACTCCAAACGGGTAGACCATTTTTGATGAAATTTTCAGACAATCTTTAGATTAGCCCAGCGGGTGATCTTCTGAATTTTGATAGCGATCGGAGCAACAGAATTTTTTAAATTTCTTTTTGGGAAATAAGATTTTTCTTCGATTTTTGAACATTCACAAATAAAAGCGATTGAATTCGCGCAAATTCAATACACGTTGAGAATTTAATGATAATGATTCTCATCTTTTATATCCTATATATTACATTTACACCCGGGCGAAGCCAGACTGGGCCGCTAGTAATATATAAAGTAATAACGGGTCCTCTGTCTGTAATTTCTTTTTCGTGTGAAATTTCGTTTGATATCTCGCCTTGTGGGTCCCAAGGCTGCTGAAGTGCTAGGAGTTTTTATCGTCATGTTTCTATTGAGACAACGATTCAAATTACATACGACGTCTTTGATCGGATTCATTAGTGATATTTCATAGATATAACTAAAGCAAAGCAAGCACTTATCAGTGAGCACTTCATGGGTGAATGTGTTAGTTATGTGATCGTCTAGCTATGCACCTTCTATGTACACTCGAAATACAACCACATGCTTTACTAGATGATTGACCGTGCTGATGTCATGGTTGCCATAGCCACGGACGTTACAAACTAGCTATATTTTTGTAGAAAAATTTTCGAGATTTAACTAAACTGTAGATAGATTTTGCAGAGTATAGACGCTCTGCTACAAAGGTCGTAAACTTCTTAGACTGAAGTGTAATGAGATACAGAAAAGTAATGTTAAAAGTTCATTATTTCATCGCCGGTTCAAAATTTACCCCGACAAAGCAGGGCCGAAAAGTTAATGTTATGTATTATATTGATTAAAATGAGTTTGTGATATGGTATACTCGTAGATAAAACCTGTCAAACAACGTATTTTTGATAACGCAAAAATTTACATGCTGGCGCCATTATTATTACGTTATTTATCTTAACAATAGGTGCGACTTTTTAACTTTGACATACTTTCAATTTCAATATTATGATTTTGTTTATAAAAATACGTCTAGTAGCGTCTAACACTTTCATTAAACAAATGAATACTTATATCTTATTTACATATTCGTGTTTTATAGTAGTTGCTAATTTTAACATAATATCGTTCTTTGTTCTAAGTTTGGGACTATTCATTTAAATATGCATATATAATTTTGTATAGTAAATGTTTATGTAAAAAACTATGGCCATTGTTCCTGTCTTGATAATTATACAGCGCAGTGTCCTTTGTATTTAAAAAATCGTATTATATGAAAAAGAATGATGAGAGATTAAAAAAATATTAAATAAAAAACTCTTATAAATACAAGCTTTTAATGTAATTTGGACACTGCAATAGAAGCTTGTCTTTATGAAAGTTTTTTATCTAATATTTAATTTTCAAATTTTTAGTTACCCCTTTTGGCGGCCTTGTTGGATTTTAAATAACGTCACACAGTCTACTGTATTCTATTTGTTACACCCTCTCATTTGATACCCATATCAAGAGGTTTGTAAAGAAATAGATGATCCGCCATTTTGTGCCGCCCGCCATTTTGTGTCGCTCGCCATTTTGTGTCGCTCGCCATTTTGGACTTTGAATGATGTCACACTGCTGGTTGTATTCTACTTGTCATACCCTTTGTATGTGGAGGAGATTGTAAAGAAGAAGGTAATTCGCCATTTTGTTGGGGCGGCCATATTGCATCTACCATAATATTCAATGTACTATATTATATTGTCTTTAGAACCAAAGGTGTGTGCAAAAATTCATCTCAATCGGAAACCGGGAAGTGGGTCAAATTTAACTTGCAATATTTGATTACAGACACCAGGGCAGGTGAAACTAAATAAAAGCTTGTAAAATATGTTTGTTTCTTTTCTGGAATTTAGAAAAAAATGTCCGCGTTATAATCTTTTCTAATTTTTAATATTGTACCTTTGATGAACATATTAATAATGTAGCGTGTTGAAAACTCGGTGACACTTTTGAAATGTATTATTCGATTGTCAATTCATTACGAATCGATTTATCAGCAACTGTCGTCGTTACAATTACCACACCTTTGAAGCGTTAAAATGATCATTAAAAAAAAACTTTTTTATAGCTTATCGTTATTATTAACGACAATTCCAACAATTATATACAGTGCGTTCATTTAGTGTCAAACAATTCTTGTAAAAACATCTGCGGGTGAAGTTCTCGACCAGGTCAACTCAATTTTTACGCATCTTTGTTTGAAAATTGTCCTTTTTATCCTCGCCCTTCTAATTCATTATGCCAGGAATAATTTAACGCTGAAATATAAACCCGCTATTTTCTAAAATAACGGCCATTGAATGACGTCCTAAAAACGTATGCATAGAAATAATTGGATGTGATTTTCTTGGTTGCGGCGGCATCACCGTAAAGTAAAAAAGCGACATCCATTTACTATAATCTACGCGTGTTTTGTGTCGTCATTCACCGTCAAATTACGACCGCTATCTGAGGAAACCAGGGCTTTAAGATAAGATAAGATACTTTATTGGTACTGTAATACTAAGGTTTACACAAGTCAACGTAGGTACCAGCGTTGCCAGACGTCCCGATTTTGGCGGGACGTCCCGATTTTTAAATCAAAATTAAATGTCCCGCGCGGGACAGGTGCAGTCCCGCTTTTCGGGGATAACTCGACCGTGCGTAGATAATTATTCTCTTATTGTAAGTTGCAATTTGTAAAACTCACTCCTCAGACTATTGTTTGAAACGCCACATTTTTTTAATGAATAAAACTTTTTTGATTTTGATTTCTGTTTTTTTTTATTTTTTTTATTCAGAAGACGAATAAGACTCAACTATTTAACGATAGGGTAAATCTGATTTAAAATATCATATTTTTATTAAAATACATTTTCTATGGCTATTTTTACTATCTGTTGTCACGTAAACGTAATTTGAACTCAAATAAAAAGATAAATATTTAAGAACTTCTGATTATATACGTTTTTTTACTGTCCCGCTTTCGACGAAAGAATCCCGCTTTTTTCAGTCGAAAAGGTCCAAAATCCCGACTTGGCAAAAAAAAAATCTGGCAACGCTGGTAGGTACCTACTTACTGTTTAAAAATTTAATACCAAAGAAATCATCTAAACGGCGCGCGAATTCGCGGGTAAAGGCTAGTGTAAAAAAAATATGAGAATAGGCGGCGCGTGGCATCTGATACAGTTACGACTGGAGACTGAATAGTAAAGTCCGCCATTTCTAATGTGCGCTGGATGCGAATATACGATTGCGATTCGCGCCTAAAGCGTTGGAGTACGTGCGCATGCCGCTTCCTATAAATAAAATTGTTGGGGGACATGATTATCCGGTGTCTAGATATGGCGAGTTATTTTTGTCGACGCACACTTTAGTAAATTGACCCCATTTGATTAAGCAAAGTCAACCTATAGCTAGTAAGTAGTACTATTGTAGGAACGTCAAAACTCAAGAACGTCTTCCTTGTGCAAACATTAATCATTTTAATAAAATATTCAGCGTATTGAATTCGTGCGTTTGAAAAATTTATTAATATCCATCGACCGGATTGGTGGGTAACTCGCGTTCCAATACATGTCCGAGCTATGGCTTCCATATCGGAATTTTGGGTTGTCGCAATCCTGGAATTTCGCACCAATATTTTTAAACATATGTGGTGGGGCGTTTCTTCTGGATGAATGATGGGGTGATGTCAGATGGCAAATAAAACAAAATTGCAAACATTGAAAACTAGAAGAATATTTATTGATGAAATATATAGTTGATGTTTCCTTCAGCACAGTGTCAATACAACTAACCATTTCTATTTTGTTTCAACACATTTTGTAATCTTACTCAGGTGCTTATTCCAAGAAATAGATAAATAGGATCAACCATGATATGCATGCAAACTAATAGTCTAAACTCATTAAGGAAAATATCCTGTTACCACTTATTGGGTCGAGAGTTGAAAAATATTTTAATACATATCAGTTCCGGTACTGAAGCGAATAATACCGGAATTTCGGAATTCATGAAAAGATTAAAAATGAACAATTTTTTGCTTAATTGGTCGATCACAAAGTGGTCTTTAATATAGATGTTATACCTACAATGGTTCATGATATAATAATAAAGGATAGGCCGTTAATAAGTATGTCGGAAAAAAGGTGTTGACGTGAAGAAATGAAATGCTGTAGAAGTCATGTATTTTCAACTTGTTGGGACTAATCACGTCATGTATTGTCAACTTCTACTTCATCTCATAGATTAATCAGGAAAAACTTGATTAATTTGAGGTTAAACGTTGTCCAACGTTTTTTTTCCATTGACTGAGCAACGGAAAAAGAGCAACTTTGCGTGATAAGTAGAGACTAAAAATTTGAAAATATGTGAGTAAAATCAGTTGAAAAAAAAGTATAAAATACATGAGGCCAATTGTATAATTTTTTTTAAGTTGAATATATTCGAAGTGTTGATAATTGTTACAATAGCCGATAAAATTGTTTTTTTTTGTTTGTTCGTAAACTTTTGACTCTACGTTTTTTATGTCAATAAAAACATTTCTATTTTAAAAAAGACACTTTTCTTCGTATTTAGTAGACTTTTCTCGAGATCGAAATTAATTCCGGAATTTCGGAACTAAGAATCAAATATCGAAACCAGTTCCGAAATGGTGGTCGATTTTTTTTCATGGTTTTCTTCAAAACGTTTCTAAGCAGTTTTCAAAATCACAAATTGGAATCTTTATTTTCCTGTGTTTAAATAACCGGATCCAATTAAAACCAAAAGTGGTGCAACAATCATTTGAAATGAGAAATCGCAATGACCACTTTTGTGACTAATCGATGTTGTATAACAATGAACATAATGGACTAATGTTACGTCATGTTTATGTTTTTTGTGCATTTTACTACAATTCTCAGTGCATAAGTGTGCGGTCAGAACACAAACAACATTTTGTAAAATAATGTATATATATATAATAGCCGAGCTCATTAGAGCGTATAATTATGTGACGTTAACATAGATCATCTTTTTAGGTTTACAAGTTTTAGATCCAGATAGCTATGGTCTTAACAATTGGCAATCTTAAAAAGAAAATGTGTTTTTCGTTAGACGTGGTTTAAGCTTAATTTCTTATTTTAGCAACCCTAAATTTTTCTCCCACCAGGCACATACTATAGTCTTAGCTCTTGGCGACCACCTCAGATAGAGATTGATGTGTCATCTTGAGTCAAGCTTCGAACGGTGTTAGCTTTTTGGTACGTGTCATTATTCCTATCATTGAAATGACTCCTTCTGTCACATAGCGCATATATGACCTTGACTCTTGGTGACCTTAGAAAAAAGATTTCGCTATACTCCACGTCCGAGCATGGCTAGCTTTTTGGCAAGATGTGAATTGAAGTGCCTCCAAATTTCTAAACCAACACTTGACTCTTGGCGACATTAGAAAAAAAAGCAAACTCGATGGCGCCATCTGTTGACATCTGAACCAAGGTTCAAACGATGTCAATTATTTTTTGGCACGTGTAGTGCCTCCACATTTTTCGACCATCAAACCGATTGGATCCTAGTACAGTCATCGATCTTACTAAAAGAAAAAAATATTTCTGGGACAATTGACTTGTGGACCTTCAATTAACAAACTCGCTACCTAATTACCTAACGCGATGGTTACGTAATGCGGTACATTAAATATTAATGTAGGCCACATAATATTATGTATGACGGTAGTATCTGCGTTACTTTCATCTCCCTCCTACTATTTAATAATGGGTGATGATTTACAACTGTTGAAAATGAATTATTCATTTCACGACGCCCCATTTTGTTAATGAATAATATCGATGTGATTTATTACAGGCACCCACTAGCCTTTACTCGCGACTTCGCTCGCGTTAATGTCGTTTTTTTTTGCAAGAATTGAAACTCTGTAACCTTTACAAACCGTTTCATTTCAATAACTTAAAAGTCCACACTCACTGAATTGCTTCGACATGGCAGGATATTTTGAAAGAACGTCACATAATCATGACACTAGAGGAAAGACTTAGCTCTACCAGCAGCGAAACAAATTTTGTGTGACTAGGAAGAATATGACATCATCTCTAAAGGCCCATTCACACGGTGCTGGATTTCGTGCTTGCTCACCTGCTCGGAGTCCTGATGGCCGTCTTGCATGCTACGCTGCTGGAAATGACGTCACTGATTGCTCCGCTGCTCGCTAGCTTGCTATATTTTGATGATAGGTCCGGTGCTATTTTTTCATGCAGCGCTGCCTGCTAGTTTCAGAACTTGGCGATACATGGTATACTATAATAAGCTAGTCTGGGCGATAACATGGATGGCCGCGTGGTTTAGCGCGCGTACATTGTTTCATACCTAGATCTACAGAGTTCGAGTCCGAAGATCGGCGATGTGTGATTTTTGCTTTTTTTCCAACTGTTTCGTTTTTTACATGATATTTATTTACATTATTTTCCAATTTTCTTTTATATAATAAAAATAAATTATTTTCTTGTTTTAGTAATTAGTGGTGACAAAAGTCTCGCAAATATCAACTTTTGTATGTGATATTTGTCATAAAAAGTTTCGCCATAAATGTAGTTTGGTACGGCATATACGAAAACCCATAATATCAATACAAGTGGTACTCATTTTGGGGGGTTATATTGCGTTTTGGGAGTTTTATATTGCGTTTTGGGGGTTTTATATTGCGTTCCACCTAAAATAAAAAAACTTACGGGTAAACAGTTCAAAACCAAATTGAAGAACTATCTCATCGAGAAAACATTTTATTGTACCTACAGCCCATTTCATGTAATTTTATTCTTAATTTTATGGTCATTGTATTGACATTTTAATGTATATATAACCGAATAAATCGTGGGAGGCGAAATCGGTTTTCATGAAAAATTTCATTTTGAATTTAACTCCAATTATATCATTCTGTTAGAATGATTTTATTGATTTGTTTTAATTGGCGACTGGTGCTCATATTATCACTGTTCCATTTTTTATGTACTACATCGAAATTTTAATTATTTTTTGCTGTGGTTTTCCGCGCGATTTGGTTCCGTAATCATTTTAGGAAAAAAAAAACTTTAGATAAAACGAGAACAGTGCGGTCCAGTGGTTATAGTGTGCTGACTTCTTGACCGGACTGTCGTGGGTTCGAATCCTGTCTCTGCTCATGGATGTTTTGCGATGCCGTTTAATTTTAAGAGATTATAAAACAGATTTGTCGGTAAAAAGGACTTTTTAAGTAAACACTTATTTGTTATTTATAGCAACGTTTCGTCCCTTGCTTGGGACTTTTTCAAGCTTTATGACTATTAAATGTTTTGATCAAGTAGATATAAAAGTTAAAATACACATGTAAATATAAATTTTAGTTAAAAAATTGTTGATTAAAAAGTTTGTAATAATTCCGGTTAAAAAAATATTTTTTTTAATTACCAAGGACAAAAAAGAAAAAGTCAATATTTAAGTGATTATGTTATTTAATGTAATTTAGACGCTAATGACCTAAGTTGTCGAGCGTCTATAATCCATAATAATCCATAATAAATAAAAACCTTTGATAAAAGTCTTAGAGCATAAAACTTCATCATTCTAACGACATGCGCTGCACACTTTGAGTATGACTGTCGTAGAGTATTTGATAACTCATTCCGCCACGAAAGTGAAAAGAATCGGGTTTGAGTCCCGACGGTGACAGTTGTTTGAAAATATTTTTTTCTAATATAGCATTAATGGACGTTTCTTAACGATTATAGCAAACGATAGCTATTATACTGTTTATGAGTGTAGTGTTATGAATATGAAAATTTACTAATTGTTATTATAGTTGCATTATTGCATAGCTGAAGAGCAACGACCCTTGCAGCCAATTGTCACGTTTTGTCTTTGAAACCACGCTTTGGCTATAATTATGGAGCAATTCGCGAATTGTGGGCAATTTAGCTGTCGACTCGAGTCTCCCATTTTAATCTAATTCACTTGTTTATGATTTGTAATTGTCATATTAAATCCGTTGATTGCCGGAAGAAGATTTTGATGATAGCCATGCTTAATTGTGGGCCGGTATTTTCTCAGAAGTTTATAAATTACTGACGAAATAAAGGAGCTGTTCAGCTTAATTTTTACGTTTTTTTTTTAAATTTTTTAACGGGAAATTGGACAATTCAATTTTAATATAGTTAAACTAAATTAAAAAATTGCGACGTTTCGTTAAATCTTTTTAACTTCTTCCGGCAGAACTTTAACTAGTTAACCATAACATTAATAAAATTTAGATATTTAATAATACATATATTTACTTCAATAAATATTAAATAGTAAATATTTAAACAAACTGAAATTATGTAATTTTTTTATATAAAAAAAAAAACTTATTAATTATAATATACGTGAACAATATTGAGACTTAATTTTTACATTTGAAATCGTGAGAAGAGGAGTCCGTACTATTTCGTTTGCCGTGCGTACTTTAAGACAGGATTTTCGTTTAGATTTTCCTGTAAACTATGGGCGAGACCCGACATTCCCTATTTTTTTCAAAATTTTAGACTCAATAGTTTCCGAGATAAGGGGAGAATGGTCAATTTTCATCTATTTTCTTAAATAACATTGAAACTATTTATTTTAAAATAGCAAATATGGACGGAACGTTGCAAAGCAGTTAATTTGTTATAATTGTCTTTTTGTTTTCCAAATTTCTCACGATTTTCAAGAGTTATATAATATAAATATTTATTACTAGGCGTTGCCCGTGCCATCACACGCGTTAATAGAAACTTTATTTTATTTATTATTATACTAGCCGCTCACGGGATTCAGATGAAACACGGCAGCGGCAACAGTAGCGAAGCCTTCCATTAGTCGGGGAATTTTTATCATTGTTTTTAAATTTCGATTTTAAATTACGTAACAATTATTCCAAGTATGCTAGTAGGTAGTTTTTTTTATATATAAGTGATTGGTTCATTCAACAGTAGGTGTGAAGGTACCTACATAATGTTATTTACTATATTTTTAATCTTATTTACTATTTAAGTTGCTTTGTATAAATGCGTTCCAACATTGTGACGGACCAGTTAGAGTCTGAAACACAATGAACTGTCGTAAAATACTTTTTTTTTTGGTGAAACTTTTTTAGACGCGTCACGCGAGCGATTCCGAACGACTATGGATGAAGTAGGGACTGAAGTAGTGCGGAGGATAAGAAAGGAATACAACCGCGGTACTAGTATAAAGAGATTTGTAAATTCGCTATTAGATGACGAAAAAAAATGAAAAACGTTTCCTCGGTTCCAACAAAGTGCTCTAGATGGCGCGTAGTGTATGTAAAAGAGAGAGGGCGCGAAAGTATACGGATGAGTGAGTGAGAGAGTTTCGCTTTTACCTCACTTTTTGACGAACAAAAAATTTGTACGTGTAGGAAAAAATATGATTATTACGTTATTACGATTATTACGTTATATTATTATTACGTTATATTACGAAAACATAAGGACAGAGCGTTAGGCTTTTTTATAACCCGGCTGCCCCAGAAGGAGAGTAATATTTTTGCATTAATAAACCTGTGCAATAGTATATTGTAATTGAAGAGGGGTGATCTCTGCAAATTTGGCTATTTTTCGATTGTATAAAAGTTTGTTTTAGTGAATAAAAAAATGGCAATTTTTACATTAATTGAAACCATATGTATGTATCAATAAAAAAAAAACGGTCAAGTGCGAGTCGAACTCGCGAGAAGAGGGTTCCGTACTATTCCGTTTTCCGTGAGTGGATAAAAAAATGGCAAGAATTTTCACCTATTAACTGGAATAAAAAACGGTAGATGACTAATCTCAGTTTGTGAGAAAAAAACTAGGTACGAGATGTTGCAGATTTACCGCGTGTTCGATTCAAAGAAACGTACCGGGAAAAGATGAATTAAAATAATACCGATCTGGGTTTTTTGCTGCACATTAGCAAAATTTTAAAACCTTTTTTAGTTCACCGTTTGATACATAGCGGATATTTGCAATTTTGCGTTTTTTTCCGGTATGGAAATATTCTGAAAAAATCGTCTTACCTTTTTTATTAAAAAAATTTTACTACTTTTACGCACATAGATCTTCGACTGCTTGTTATTTGTGTTTTATTTTTTAGTTGTAACCTTTTTATCTTACGTAAGACTAGAGGGAGATGTATTTAACAGTTTCTTATTTCTTCTTTTTATGGGCTGGAAGGGTGTTTAAAAGTAGGAAGAAACGTCTTGCGTATAATAAATGAATGGTCTCATCCACGGTATAAGAAAGAACGGTAGTGTATCTTATATTCTTTTATACAGCTCTTATTGGGCGAGTACACGGAGAGCCCGCGGAATGGCGCTGCGAGCACACCAGCAATGTTTGTTGTGTTAAAAGAGATGCGTAACGGGTTTGCCTATGCGTTGGCGTTGCGTAATATACACCCATACCTCGCTTTACGGCCTAGATACGTTCCACGAAACTTGGCCGCAAAGCGAAAAGCCGTGTAAGGAATCAATTATTCTAAATTGCAAGATTGGCAACATGTAGATATATCGACATCGAAAAAAAGTTTTTTTTTCCATTATAGCGAAACATTTTAGGCCGTAAATCGAAAACGTGCCTTAATTGAATAGGGCCGTTATAGCGAAATGCCGTATAAAGAGCGGCCGTATAGCGAGGTATGAGTGTATTTTTAAAATTGAATTTAATCTTTTTACTCTTTTTATTTAACACAGCAAGCATTGCTGCTGAGCTCGCAGCGCTACTCCGCGGGCTTTCCGTATACTAGCCCAATAAGAGACTCATTTTTTTATGTGGGATATATACTACCATTCTTTCTTATACCGTGGCTCCATCTTTTCGAATCAAGGAACGCTGAGAGTTCGATTCGGCTCTTGTGTCACGAAGTAAAATATAGAGGAGGCTTTTTCATGATTTTTGCCTCCACAAAAAACAACTGCAGGCGATAGTTCTTTTTTTGGACGCCAATAGCGCTGATGTTCAAAGTCCCTAGATTAGGCAAACGATTCAATTAAAATATATAAAAGTTTCCGTAACTAAGGAAAAATAATAATAAGCTCAAAAATAAATCACATATATTAACAGTGTTGGATCACTTTCACACAGTTTGTGTTGAGACCCATCGATAAGAGGCGAGGTAGGCAAAAGACATATTGTGGATGTGACCTTCTTTAGCTCTGTCTCGCTCTAATCATCCGCACTTTTCAATTTTTGCCTGGTGCCCACTACGAGGCTAAAAGATGCTATTGCAAGGGTGCCGCTGTCAATGGATTACTCTAATTTTTGAAAATATTTTGAAGATTTAAAAAACTTTTCCGAAAAAGGAAGAGTCACTTTAGGTTTGTGATGGAACAGTTTCGTGAAATAAGTACGAATAAGGTCGTAGTGTGACATTGAAAACGTGTGTTTTTTTTGGCACAATTAATGCCAACTTTTTTCTAGTAAATCGTACATAAATTACAAAAGTAGTCCATTAGAGACCTAGATTTGTCCTTTATCTTCCTTATAGAGAAAGAACTTTTGCAGAATGTTGACGAACAAGTCTACAATCAGTTGACAGCCGAAGCTCTATTTTGGGCTTAAATTCAGAGCGTTCCGACAGCCTTAATAAAATCATATGGGTGTAATGGTACTTGGTAAATTTACTAATCTAGGAGCTTTAAAAATGGCGTGCCGTTTTACTACATTTTATGAGTCCACCACGCACAGCATAGCACACATTCTATGTATATCCACTCACGAACTATAAATCGAATCAATTTTTTTTTCAATTCTTTTAAATTCCTCATACTTTGTGTCTTGTGTAATCGACTTTATACAACGTCATCTACTGGCATCATAATTCTTAAGCCAAGGTCCGACCGATGCCAACTTTTTGGCACGTGGCATCTATCAATGAAGCTACTTTTGACAAGTTTACATTTACATACAGCTGTGCTGTAGTGTGCTTCGTTTCTGACGTTTTCTGGCTTTGAACTGGAAGTATCCGGTTTTTGTAAATGCATATTTTTATCTAACTTTTTAGTGTATTTGCCATATGGCAACATACACTATTGGCGTCGGTCGGATGGCGGGACCTAGGGGTCGGACCAAAATTTCTCGACGTTTCATAACCTCCTAAACACTTTGGCACCATTTTTAAAAATGATTATATATATATATGTATATATATATATATATGTGTACGGGCAATAACTTTCGAAAGAGTTAATTGATTTTAACGAAATTTGGCCCACGTATTGAAATCCATCCCTCCCAGAAGCCTATTTAAAATGGGCGTAATCGGGCCATTTGAAGGGTAGTTTTTAGGGGTTGAAAAATGTTTTTGGGCCCCAAAACACCGAAAAAATTCTCAGAATCGTTTCAAAATTGACATTTAACCCGTTAGTAGCAATTAAAAAGTGTCCCTAAAATTTTAATAAAATTGGCCCAACAGGACCGGACTTGCACATTTTTTGAAAACACTAATTTGTAGCTAGTGACTTATTTATTGAAGGGTGTATTTAATTCGGTGTAGACGTTAGATTGATAATAATATTGCAATTAAGAAAAAAAAATGTTATTTTAAGGGGTGTATTAAGGAGTAAAATTTTTTATTTTGCCCAAAAACCAACTTAAGTTCGCATAATAAAGCCACACTGCCTGTGTAAGCAAATACACTATATTGTCGGCAGGGTTTTGGCACTGCGACCCGGGTTTTTTTAAACTTTGCGTGCGGCAAAAGCTTACCCATAAATGCAGGACATTTGTGTGCAGCCAACATTTATATTTGTTAGGTAAATAATAAATTTGAATTTATAATAGGTAAACATTAAAAGAAATGGGATCACTCTAGACAGAATACAAGGTACAGTAAACCGGCGTTGAATGCGCGACCATTTAAAAATTTATTTTTTCTAAAAGATTAACATCTAGCATCTTTGTTCTTCGAAATCTTGCTAAAATTGTTTCACAGAATGTTCTGATATTGGCATTTCATGCACTTATCCAATCAGTAATATCGCATATGCTATTTTGGTATGGGGTCATTCGCCTCATGCAAATCGAATATTTGGTCTACAAAGGAGAGCGCTGTGTATAATTCATTCATTACCTTATAGACAGGACTGTAAAGAGTATTATGCAATCTCTAAAATTTTAACTGAGCCGTCAATTTATATTCTTCACTGCCTTATGTACGTTAAAGTAAATTTGACTGAATTTAATAATAATAGTAACTTTCATTCCCACAATACAAGGTCCAATATGGACATACATATAGATTTTTACCGTATCCATAAAATTAGAACAGGAGTAAACTACTATGGTCCTAAATTATTCAATTTTCTACCACAGTCGGCTAAAGATTTGCCAGGAAAACAATTTAAAACTCGCGTAAAAAAGCATCTTGTTAAGAACAGTCTCTACTCAATAGACGATTTTTAGTCTATTTGCCATATGGCAACATACACTATTGGCGTCGGTCGGATGGCGGGACCTAGGGGTCGGACCAAAATTTCTCGGCGTTTCATAACCTCCTAAACACTTTGGCACCATTTTTAAAAATGTTTATGTATATATGTATATATATATTTATATATATATATATATATATATATATATATATATATATATATATGTGTGCGGGCAATAACTTTCGAAAGAGTTAATTGATTTCAACGAAATTTGGCCCACGTGTTGAAATCCATCACCGCAAGAAGCCTATTTAAAATGGGCCTAATCGGGCTATTTTAAGGGTAGTTTTTAGGGGTTGAAAAATGTTTTTGGGCCCCAAAATACCGAAAAAATTCTCCGAATCGTTTCAAAATTGAAATTTAACCCTCTGGTAGTAATTAAAAAGTATCCCCAAAATTTTAATAAAATCGGCCCGACAGGACCGGATTTACAAATTTTATGAAAACACTAGTTTGCAGATAGAGACTTATTTATTGAAGGGTGTATACGAATTTACTTACTGAAGGTCGTATTTAATTCGGTGTAGACGTTAGATTGATAATAATATTACAATTAAGAAAAAAAATGTTATTTTAAGGGGTGTATTAAGGGGTTAAATTTTTTATTTTGCCCAAAAACAAACTTAATTTCACATAATAAACGTATAAAACCACACGGCCCTATACAAGCAAATACACTATATTGTCGGCAGGGTTTTGGCACTGCGACCCGGTTTTTTTTTAATATTATATTTTAAATTTTAAACTGTACCTGACATGTGTAAACCTAGTTATAACACCAATAAAGTATCTATCTATCTAAATATGTATGTCGTTCTCTTTGAATTCTGTGTTTCGTGACGAAATGAGAGTATGTTGATAGAATCGGAAAAGTTTGTTCGGGGTATGGTTAGACTCTGATTATTAGTTACTGTCCTCAAAATAGCGATTTTCCGCATCCATATCTCTAATTACTTGCCCAATTTTCTGTCATTTATGATAATATTTCCAAAAAAAATCCCAGATTTGGACATTTCTTTTTGCAAAATGTTCCTCACAGTAACAACGGTCTCAGTACGGTTACAATTGCGTAAGTTTTTTAAGGCTGTCGGAACGCTCTGAATTTCAGTCAAAAATAGACCTTTGGCTGTCAACTGATTGTAGACTTATTCGTCAACATTCTGCAAAAATTCTTTCTTTATAAGGAAGATAAAGAACAAATCTAGGTCTCTAATGGACTACTTTTGTAATTTATGCACGATTTTCTAGAAAAAAGTTGGCATTAATTGTGCTAAAAAACATACGTTTTCAATGTCACACTACGACCTTATTCGTACTTATTTCACAAAACTGTTCCATCACAAACCTAAAGTAACTCTTCCTTTTTCGGAAAAGTTTTTTAAATCTTCAAAATATTTCCAAAAATTCGAGTAATCAATTGACAGCGGCATCCTTGCAATAACATTTTTTAGCCTCGTAGTTGGCACGAGCCAAAAATTGAAACGTGCGGATGATTTGAGCGAGACAAAGCTAAAGAAAGTCATACTCACAATATGTCTTTTGTCGACCTCGCCCCTTAAAGCTGGGTCTCAGCACAAACAAAATTCAGAGCGTTCCGACAGCCTTAATATATAAATAAATAGCAAATAGTTTGCACTTTGCTGTAACATTATGAAATACTCGTTGTTACAATTATAATTTGATATTAGAAAAATTTACTTTTCAAACAGTGCCACTGTCGAGAAATGAACACAAATCTTCTACGATCACGGTGGCTGAATTATCAATGATTCTATCCAGTGACATATTTAAACATTCAAGACTTTTCATTATAAAGCATATTTGCAACAGTATTCCATAGCCCGATTTGGTGGATTAGATATTAAAACCTATTGAGGAAAAATTGATTATTATTTTTGAAATCGCAATCGTTTAATTAGTATAATCTACCACTATTTTGATAAAAAAGAAACAGTTTCCCCGTTTACAATTAATTTGATTTTTGCCAGTGAAATTACATATATGATGGGTTTTTGTTATATAAATCAGTCATTTGTTTTAGTGTGAGTGCAATCTAATGTCCTACATGACAGGAAAAGTTAAGAGATGGAAAGTGACCAATTGGTGGAGATAAGTTGTAATTCATAATTGGTGCATTTTTGTTTATTACCATGATGACGTCAGAGTACAGTAAAATGAAAGAATGACCACAGTGACTCATATGCGGTCTATCTTGAAATAGAATGTGTGTAAACTGTAAATGTTGTCTTGAACTCGGAATTACCAATTGTTTATTAATTTGTCAATATTGTGTGTCACATTTTCTCTACAGGGACAACAACAAGTTGCCACAATAATTTATTGGATCTACTAATTAATTTTTAAAATGAATATTCAATTGGTACTTGCTTAGGGCTTGTATTAGACAAACCACGAATAAACAGCGTTTTAACCCCCCCCCCCCAAATTTGATGTTTTTTTTAAGAGCATCAAAGGTTATTTGAGCCTAACACCAATTCATATTTTTAATCTATTATTTTTTTGAATAATAAATTCAAAATCTATATGACACTTTTACCAGATCTCGGTTAGAACCTCGGAACTGGGGGCTTGTAATAGAGGATAGATTCGGCTAATTTGAAGTCCATTTGTAGAGTTGTCAAAAAATATATTATGTTTATTTGAGATCCGCGGGAACGTTGTAAATATTGTAATATTTATATGGTTGGTAATTGTAAAAAACTCGCACCAAAGCTAATTGACTCCATTATCGGAAGGTGATTTCTTATCAGTTATCGCTATAGCAGTTATACATAAAAAACACGTAATTTTCCGTAAATGTCATTTGTTTTAAAATGAGTAACATTAACTGCCTTTGATTGACTAGGAAATCGATAGTTTGTTTTAAAAAAGTTGATACACTAATATACCAACAATTCATACCTATAGAACTCGTAGTACAGGAGAGAAGCCGCAAATAAAGACTAGTTACAAATATTTAAATTATTATCGAGATATTAATTAGCAACTGAACTAAGAAGCGTGTCGTTATGGATAATAATTGACGATAATTGTTCATGATGTTGTAATAGATGTTAATTAATTCGACTCTACACCTCGGAAATAATATTTATCTTCTCAGCCCGGCTTCGCGTGCGGGATCCCTGATTCGGCTTACATTTTTCGTTCACTTCTCATCCCCATGCTGCCTTAGTGTAATTATATGTATAGCTTAAACAGTAAAAGAATTTTTCAAAACGATTGAAACTCTGTTCACATCCAAACGGCTGGACTGATTTTGATATTTTTATGTCTCCGAAAAATGAAATTAAGGTAGTTGTCGTGGTACAATATTGTCAAAAAGTTATAGATTATATGCGCCACAAAAGTATACTAGCTTGTAGCTAAGTGATCCATAATTTGTACGCAAGACTGTACCCGTGGAAACGTAACCCATACAGTATTCATATGCCTGTATACTTTTTGTTGAACCTTAAACCGTTATTTATAAATAATTAGACGGTTAATAATTTTTTCTTATTTTTTTTTAAACTCATAACAAATGCATTGAAAGACTGTCAGTTTTTGGAAAGTTTCTGACAGTTAGTTCTTTTTTTATAAATAAGAAACTGGTTCAGAACTACAGAGATCGTATACAATCAATGTTAATTATCCAATTTTTAGTTGAATTTATCTCGGATTATATACGGTCGATCGACTTCAAATTTTCAGGGTAATTGTATTATCATGTCCTTAATAAGTATACAAAAATTAAGAATTTTCTGACGGTGTGCCTTAACCACGACAACTACCTTAACCTGCCTTTTTATATTTCATAACAGCAATTTTTTTAATTAAGTGTGCTTTTTCTGTTTAAAATGATTCAGGCTGGCAAACTTTATGAAGATTTCTATCAGCATAATAACAATTGTTTTTAAACGCTTGTTCCGATATTGGAACACTATAGGACAAACGTACAGAGTTCCAATTTTGGAACACTGGAAAAAAATGGGTTAAACAAAAACGCATCAACCCTTTACCTGCAACGATACCTTTTAGTCATTGACTAGTTGACTGGGTTTTACGTTTCATATTTCACAATTTACATAAATGTCAACCAACTGTGATAAAATCGAGTCGTTTGTTTCAAGGCTAGATGGCGGATATTTAGCCTTGCCGCGCGTTTACAAAACAATTGTAAAAACTGTTATATTCTTATAAAATGTGGTTTCGGTACTTTTTAGAACAGTGGTGCTCAACCTAAAGCTTATTAGGTTCCACTTTCCTCGGACCAAACATGTTGCAGAACGCTAAATACGTTGTCAAGAAAATCTTAGTTAACAATGACTTTAGATTGTGGCCATTTAATTATTTTTTTTTTGCACACGCCCCCTATAAAATAGCTGTTTTTCATAGTAAAATGACCCACTAGTGCTTAAAATGAAATAAAAAAATGCGATCTTACGAATCAAACAGAAATTTCTCCAAAAGAGACCTGTCAGTTACCGTGTAATTCTATAAGATGAACAGGGATAGCAAAGCAACACAAAGCAGGTGTAATTTCTGTAAACTACCCAAATGGAATGCTGTATAACAGCTGTCAGATATATTATTATGAAGTTAAAATCAGCTATTTTTAAAATTTGCTATACACGGGTATACACATTTTAGGAAAAAATAGCGTTTCGAGCTATCAGCAATTTTTGGAACAGGTTCGATTTTAAATTCCACAAATCTCTTATGACGAAATATGTATATGTTGTATGATCACAATCTAAGGTCATTGTCAAATCAATTGTGTTGTGCATCGATTATTTATTATAATAAAAATTTGAAAAGATTGGACTGATTTGGTGAGCTGTAATTGCGTTAACCTTCGTCGGAATGAATAGGCAGATATTACGGCGTTGTAAGCATGATATCTTTAATGAATTATAAATGAAGTTTGTTTGAAAACGCAATTTACTGTCTGTCTGTCTGTCCATAAAGTATAACATATCGTTACATAACAACACAATGCAACGGAAAAATACCGGCTGTCTTTGAATGAACGTAACACAACCATAGAACTTTCATTATACAATAAGCATAGTAAAACGATAGATTCACACTGTGTCGGCACTTTGATGTTTGCTCAACAATTTCTTTGACCTTGAGATAGCCAATCACAATCCTGGTTGATGTAGGTGTCTGCGTTAGTTCCTTAGACTGCATGTAGTGTAATTGGACCGTACTAAAAATATTTTGCTGCAATTGTGTTGCATTGGGTAAAAGATGACGCATTTATAAATACGGCACTGTGCGGCCTTGTTCGTGGCCCTACAGCCTCACTGACTAGTATGCAAGCTAACACAACCTGCGCAGCTTGTCTGTGCGATTTAGATACTGACAAAGAACTGACTGTACTATATTATGTATTCTTTATACTATGATAATAAGAATCAGACGTTCCTATTCTTATTATAAAAGTTTTATGCTAAGAAACATTCTCGGTAACATGTTGACGTAAATAAACCAATGAGGCGTAGATATGGTGTGCTAGTCTGGGCTGCGCGATCAAAATAACAGAAAGAGATCGCCATAATTGCGGTCTTTGTTTAACAACATAAAACAAGATGGGCAAGAAAAGAGACATACATATACCGTACTAATCGCATTTTCTTTTCTGTCGGTTTGTATGCGCAGTGGTACATTAGCACTTCTTTATCTATGGAAAGAGATGTATATAAATTGTCGTCATCGCGATTTGATTTCAATTTAACATCAGTGTTCGTGGCATAGCAGATCTAGTCAGCCAATCACAGGCTGAATGTTGTCTACGTAGAGGCATATAACTCCCAAGTTTAAAATTCAATTAAAAAGGTCACACTTTTTAAATCCTGCTGTTTCAGAAACACTCGGTATGATTACAAATTATGCTGTATGATTTTTTAAGGCGGTACTTTGTCCAGTATAGGTATACATTATATAATCAATTTCAGATGAACTGAAACCGATAAGATAATTATGTTTTAAACACACTCATTACTCTAATAAAACCAAATGTATATCCTCCTACCATGATAGTAATTTCCGTTTGATTATTTATTAATACCGATTTCCTTTGAGACGCAGTGTGGCAATATTTATTTTTCAAAACTATGTGTACATAATATTCTGATAGTTTCTGTTAATTTGTTGACAATTTTATTCAAATCTATATTTTGTTTTGTGTGTCTTTGAAATCGCTTATAAAGTTCAGGCTATATGACAACATTTCTCGCATTATCATTATTTATACATTAGAACGTTAAACCGAGCTGGGTAGAGTAGTGGTGACAGCACTAGACTCGCATTCGGGAGGTACCGGATTCGAATCCCGGCGGGGGCAGATGTCGCTGGGACTTTTTCCTATTGCCTCTCGCCGTGAAACGGTAATTCCTGTACCGGCCATCTTGATTGAGGTTTTTCATGGTTTCCCTCAATTAATTCCAGATAAATATCGAGATGGTTCCGTATTTGAGGCCATGGCCGATTACCTACCTATCAAACTTCTAGTTAAAAAATTACCTACCTTATCCTAATTTCCTATAATTCCTTCATTCGCCCTGCTATTACATTAGTTGAAATTGTAAAAAAATGTAGAAATAACGGGAAGTGGTAGAAGAAAAAATAGTAATGGTGCGAATGGCGTCTGTTATGACATAAAGTCGAGAAACGGACGTTAAACGCATTATTATTATTACATTAGAACGTTATAGATAAAAACTAAAATATATTTAACCGGCTGCGGACCCGGCTTCGCTCGAGTCAAGTTATGTGCGGATACAATTCTTTAAATTGCTGTTAGTGTGTGTATGCGTGTATTGGCTTGTTTAAACATTTCAAACGAGTCTACCGTACCGAAGCGTCGTCTATGAACCATTTTATCAAACAACTGAAGAGAATAGGGCTAGTTTTTTAGATTATTGCTAATAACAAATAATGAAAGGGGGGAGGGGGTAAAATGAGTCAATTTCGCGTGACGTATTTTATGGATGGCTCCCAGTATAACAATTTTGTGACCAGTGTAATATAGTGGTCTGAAAACAAAACCAGAACGTGTTTTGTTTTGAGTGTATGTCATTTGTTTATCAAATCAGATATTAATGACAACATCGACATAGTTGCGCATATCGAACTATCCATATTTAATAATTGCCTTAGCGTTTCCGTCAATTTCCATTTACATACATGAGATCGAGATAGCCGCTAGCCTACTCGACTATTCCTGACTATATAGACTGCTATTAAGTAGGTATATAACGGCTTACGTCACAGAAGAGGACTTCCAGAGACGTCACTTGCCGCTACGTAAACTCGACAGCGAATAAAGTCCACGAGGCTTGGATAAAAATATTAAACATATAATTTTTAGTGTATTTGCCATATGGCAACATACACTATTGGCGTCGGTCGGATGGCGGGACCTAGGGGTCGGACCAAAATTTCTCGACGTTTCATAACCTCCTAAACACTTTGGCACCATTTTTAAAAATGTTTATATATGTATATATATATATATATATATATATATATATATATATATATATATATAGGTATATATGTGTACGGGCAATAACTTTCGAAGGAGTTAATTCATTTTAACGAAATTTGGCACACATGTTGGAATCCATCACCGCACGAAGCCTATTTAAAATGGGCCCAATCGGGTCATTTTAAGGGTGGTTTTTAGGGGATGAAAAAAGTTTTTGGGCCCAAAAGTACCTAAAAAATTCTCAGAATCGTTCCAAAATTGAAATTTAACCCTTTAATAGCAATTAAAAAGTGTTCCTAAAATTTCAATAAAATCGGCCCGACAGGACCGGATTTACAAATTTTCTGAAAACACTAGTTTGCAGATGGTGAGTTATTTCCTGAAAGGTGTTTTTAATTTTGGTGTAGACGTTCGATCGACAATAATGATGTAGTTAAAAAAAATGTAAATTTAAGGGGTGTATTAAGGAGTTAATTTTTTTATTTTGCCCAACAATCACCTTAAGTTCACATAATAAAGCCACAAGGCCTGTATTAGCAAATACACTATATTGTCGGCAGGGTTTTGGCACTGCGACCCGGGTTTTTTTAGTTTTTAGAGATTTTTTTGTCAGGTTTTTTTTTAAATTTAAAATTTAATTAATTTATTTAATGCCTTTTAAACTTTGTCTATACATATAAATAAAATCGATTATTCCAAACTTTGTACAATACACCACTCTTTACAGAACTAATGATTGATGTGTTTGTATATAGTTAATGGATTTCAAAGTCCACATACTGCTAGAGTTGCTTTTTTAATGAATTTTATAGAAGTTATTTCAATTAATACAAATAAAAAAACCCGGGTCGCAGTGCCAAAACCCTGCCGACAATATAGTGTATTTGCTAATACAGGTATTGTGGCTTTATTAAATGAAATTAAGTTTGTTTTTGGACAAAATAAAAAAAAATTGAACCCCTTAATACACCCCTTACAATAATAATTTTATTAGTTGAAATATTGTTATCAATCCAACATCTGCACCAAATTAAATACGACCTTCAGTAAGTAAATTCGTATACGCAAACTAGTGTTTTCATAAAATTTGTAAGTCCGGTCCTGTCGGGCCGATTTGCTTATAATTTTAGGAGCACTTTTTAATTGATTCTAAAGGATTCTGAGAATTTTTTCGGTATTTTTGGGCCCAAAAACTTTTTTCAACCCCTAAAAACTACCCTTAAAATGACCCGATTGGGCCCATTTTAAATAGGCTTCGTGCGGTGATGGATTCCAACATGTATGCCAAATTTCGTTAAAATTAGTTAACTCCTTCGAAAGTTATTGCCCGCACATATAAATATATATATACATATATATATAAACATTTTTAAAAATAGTGCCAAAGTGTTTAGGAGGTTATGAAACGTCGAGAAATTTTGGTCCGACCCCTAGGTCCCGCCATCCGACCGACACCAATAGTGTATATTGCCATATGGCAAATACACTAATAAAATCGTAACGTAGTCGGTAATTGTTCAGTTTTAAAGATTCTTGAAGCGAATTTTCAGTTTTCAGTAAGTTTGTTCTGTCTGTCCGGGCTCATCTTTAAAACCGCTGAGCCGATTGTGATGGCACTTCACAGACAGGCAAAGAATTATGCCTGGAGGCTACCTTCTATCCCAAATATAACCCTTATGGGGGTGAACAGGGTAACGGAAATCTTCATAAAGAGTAGGCTGTGTCTCTGAAATTACTTAAGTTAAAAAAGAAATACATGTTCGACGGTCTTTTGAACACACTACCCGAACGGGGTGGGATGGATTTTATATAAAAGAATTTAATCGGGTACAATATATGTTCTCTCGTAGCTTCTAAACTACTGAACCGATTTTGACAAATAAAATGTCTATCGACTCGTTTTGGTGACGTGCGTATTATAGGGTATATTACCTCACCACAGATCCAATATGGCGGATGTTAGATGCAAATTATTGACTACCAAGGCTATTAGATTACAGAGATTACCTCATTCCATCTGCCAAATAGGCGTAAGCTCGGAATTACGTCAGGTGGCGGACCCTTCATATTTTTATCAACCTATAATGTCGTTTATATTTAACTACAACAATGTAAATCTTTTATCTGAAAAATTCAGTTTATTGCAAATACCAATATTCTGTCTTTTGATTTTTGTTAAATATTACCATTAAAGCTTATAAACAACAGTCGTTGCCACGTAATCAGTTGACAGGTCCACCGGATGACGTCTTTCCTTCACTACTATCAAACGGAACGAGGCAACCTCTGTAATCTATCAATCTTGATTGGCTACGGAAAAAAGAAATAGAAATTAATATCGTGCAGGACATCAAATATGAAAAGAATTTCGGAGTGGATTCCAATATTAAAAAGTTCGAAATAAAAATAAGCGTTTCCAACTACGGAAAAGTAGAAAACACGTTTCCAATATGAAAAGTAGTCGGATGAAAAGCGTTATACAATTCGACACGAGTGACGCTTCTGTAACTAATTTTCTGTGATAACGACCTGCAGTGACGTGAGTTCATTATTAATGCTCGGTACACCTATTCACTTCAGCGACAGCGCTGCCAACTGAAGCTTGAAAACTCTCTGCATAATACATGACCCTGTTCCGTAGAGTTTGCGCTCTAAGGCGAAGAGGAAAACTCACTGTTTAATTTCCTTGATCACTTGTTTTCCGGATATGTTTTAATCTTCGAACCGCAATGGCGATCCATTCAAAGTCTTCTTCTTGAATTGACGCTGTTGAATCAAAATGCAAAATTAATTAAAATTACGCACCTACCATTTGGTTTTTTTTTAAGATGGAAGCCGGTCTATCGTCGAGAGCACTGCAGCCTGTAGGGCTTATTGTGCTATCTCCCAATTTCTTTATATCACCCGGTCTAGTATCCTCGTTTCTTGTACTAATTTGGACAGCCGTGGACTAGTCTACACTAATACTATAAAGAGGAAAGATTTGCATTTTTGTGTGTGTGTATGTTTGTAATGAATAAACTCAAAAACTACTGTGCCGATTTAAAACATTCTTTCACCATTAGAAAGCTACATTCACCCTGAGTAACATAGGCTATATATATTGCTAGAAAATATTAGAGATCCTTACTAAAACTTTAATAACGTAACCCAAGGTGTAAAAAAATGCCATAAAACATCTTTCGTCGCATGCGCTGCGGAAACTATTGATGATAGAACAAAAGTATGTTCTACAATATTAAAGAACATATCAATAACTACAAAAAACTTCGCGATACTATATGTCCAACTATTATCGTTATGTCACAATAACCACTTTTTACATTTTAATAATCTATATAGATAAAAGACGATATATATATAATCTATGGACTCCAAACGGGTAGACCATTTTTGATGAAATTTTCAGACAATCTTTACATTAGCCCAGTGGGTAATTTTCTGAAGTTTGGTAGCTATCGGATCAACAGAATTTTTTAAATTTCTTTTTGGGAAATAAGATTTTTCTTCGATTTTTGAACATTCACAAATATAAGCGATTGAATTCGCACAAATTCAAAACACGTTGAGAATTTAATGATAATGATTCTCATCTTTTATATCCTATATATTACATTTACACTCGGGCGAAGCCGGACTGAGCCGCTAGTTATTGATATAGTTCTTCTGGACCCATTGCTGATTGTCCATAAATTATCTGTCTTCTGCGATCCTGAGCCTCGCATTCGCACAGAATATGGTACGCTGTTTCCGTCTCCTTATTGCACTGTCTGCACCTTAAGTCCCCATTAAACAGTTCGAATTTTTTGAAGATGCCCTTTTAGGGCACAATGTCCTATTAGGAGACCAACCACTAGACCAAGATTGTTCCTACTAAGTTGTAGCTCTTCAGTCCTTTTTCTGGATGGCCCTTTGATAAAAGCTTCTCCATGTTGCTGCCTGGAAATTTGATTCCATCGTGTTTTATGCTGATTTATGACCCCGTACTTTGCTTTTAGACACTCTCAGGGCAGGTTCTGGGCCAATATATGGAGTTGACGGCTAAGTTGACTCGAAGAATTCGCTCTATTCTTACTATTTGAACTACAACTAGAAAAAGGAGTATCGTTTAGAGCAGATATTGTAACATTTTGAAAGGTGAATTTTGATCTAAATTAGTACTCCATTCCCCACTGGAAAGTAAGTAAAAGTCAAGGAAAAATTGCGTTTGGGAAGGTCCCTTGTAGAGACAAGTGACCAAATCTAATTTATTGTGTACACTTTTATCTCCTTGTTTTAAATTATAGCCGGATGGACATTAGTAAAATCAGCAAGGCGTCGCGCGAGGGAAACACGAATACATGCTTGATTTTCTGACCTTAAAGAGCCGACTCCGACAGAAGATCCGTGAGAGCTGACTTACTTTTTTTTGAGCCGACGGATCAACGGATCCGCAGAACTCTGTGAAACACTTAACACACAGAAGCACATTTTACATTTACGTATCAGTTCGTGCTTTGATGCATCTGTCAGCTCAAATGACTCATGCATCACATGTTTGGCTATGCGTTCTTGATTCTATACAGGTCGTGATATGATTGACTGAACTAGGTAACTCAGTGGCAGACTGCAGTAACATATTCAAAACTCGGCTCTTTTTGAACCGGTTTAGTAAGCCGGCTCACATACGGGATCCAGATGCAAAGATGCAGATCACTAAAAAGATCCGTTTTTCCCATCTCTAATCTGACCTATAGTTGGTCATATAAGAAATAAATAATACGTAAGTGTGTCAAGCAATTTAGGTGCACGATTCAGTTGTATAATATATTAAATGGAATTGCTGTCCCATTTTTGAACCCTATCGTGGTGACAAATCGTAACCGATTGAAGACATCGCCGCGGTCTTCGCGTGCTGCATAAGTAAACGTTTTCGTGAGTCGGTAAGAATGCGAACTGACACTATTCCATATGATAAACATGCGAAGACTTCAATAAATTGGTCAATTACCCGCATTGTACAGCTATTTTATGCTGTGGTGATTTCTGCTGAAAAGTTTTAATCAGTGGTCGTCCCACATTTATTTCCTTTTAAGGATTTTTAGAGTCTCGTTTGCAATGCACTGATTCCTCAGATTGTAAAATATGCTCTCGGGAAATTTCGAACTGTGGCCGTAAAATTCATTCTATTACTGCTTTTATTAGCATTTAGCTGTGATCATAAGCTTCACAAAATTTGGCTCTGCTTGAAAATTTCAAAAAACATTTTTGCCCCAAAAATTGAATCAAAACACGTGATATTCGTCAGTATTTCTTTAGAACACGTCTCGAGATTTTGAATTACGGGAAGGCAAATTAATATTTTGAATTTTTTTCTTTACAAACATGTTAAAAATACTGAAAAATTTGGCTATTCAATAATTTTTTTCAAATAATTTTTTTTCTTTACAAAAATTTGTGTAAAACTTATGCTAATTTTCTCGTTTTTATCTGATTTTAAATAAACACTGTAAAAACTTGGTCATATGGAAAGAATGGTGTATTAATCTAGTTTATTTTGAGGCATTAATATCAAAGATTGTATACGAGTTTCCATAGAAATAGAGATTTCCGAGAACAAGTCTACAAGAAAGATCAAGTCGGTTTAAATGGGTTATTTATTTGCGAGTAATGAATAATGTTCAAACTTATCAAATCTTCCCCGAAATCGTAGCATGTTTATTTAGGCTGATTACCTAATGTGAGATTGGTAAAATTGATTCTTATGACAAATTGTTTTATTTAATTTTTATCTTATCATAGGATATTATATCAGTGTTTAAGTTGATAACTGTTTGGAATATGGATTACAAATTCGATGGGAAACTATTCGACAAGTCTGCGTTATCCAGATCAGAACGTATTTTCATTATATGTTTTATGACATCTATAGATGGAAAAACGTGTTTTCAGATTTTCTTACCTATCTGTATTAACATCGCCCGGCTGAACCAATTATTAAACTTTATACACTGTCAATTGGTAACCGAATTTATTGGCTATCTACTTATTATCCGGTTTTGATCGGGTTCAGATTTTTGGACAAATCGGCATTAATTCGAGAGGATTCGCGACTAATCGCGCCATTTCGTTTCTATATAACTCTTACTGTATTAAGTGACCGCTTCTCTTAAATAGCGCACTGAACTTTCTCCACCAAGATGGGATATTGCTTTGGACTCTATGATTGTAACTACAGCCAAAAAAACAGTTTCACTTCGCAATACGACTCATATACCCAGAAAGCCAGAAGCGTAGCGTGCCTTGGCGGGGCCCCGTATAAAAATTTGTTTGGGGGCCCTTCCCCCGTTGAAGTAAATGACTTAAACGGGGAAATCCCGCAACCCGCGATAACCGATGTAGGGTGTTGCCAACTTTTGAACGCACGCTTTACGCGGGAAAAAAAGAAATTGCTTTTTAGTGTATTTGCCATAGGCAACATACACTATTGGCGTTGGTCGGATGGCGGGACCTAGGGGTCGGACCAAAATTTCTCGACGTTTCATAACCTTCTAAACACTTTGGCACCATTTTTAAAAATGTTTATATATATATGTATATATATATATATATATATATATATTTATATATATATATATATATATATATATGTGTGCGCGCTATAACTTTCGAAAGAGTTAATTTATTTTTACGAAATTTTGCCCACATATTGGAATCCACCACCGCAAGAACCCTATTTAAAATGGACCCAATCGGACCATTTTAAGGGTAGTTTTTAGGGGTTGAAAAAAGTTTTTGGGCCCAAAAATGCCTAAAAAATTCTCAGAATCATATCAAAATTGAAATGTAACCCTTTAATAGCAATTAAAAAGTGCTCCTAAAATTTTAATAAAATCGGCCCGACAGGACCGGATTTACAAATTTTATGAAAACACTAGTTTGCAGATAGTGAATTATTTGCTGAAAGGTGTATATAATTTAGTTTAGAGGTGCGATTGATAATAATATTGCAACTGAGAAAAAAATGTTCTTTTTAGGGGTGTATTAAGGAGTCAAATTTTTTATTTTGCCCAAAAAACCAACTTAAGTTTGCATAATAAAGCCACACTGCCTATATTAGTAAATACACTATATTGTCGGCAGGGTTTTGGCACTGCGACCCGGGTTTTTTTTGACTTTTGTCATTTCTGAAATAAAAAAAAATTGGGAAGTTTTTATTAATTTTTGCTTACGCATGTTGGGGGCCCCCGTGGCCCGGGGGCCCCGTATAATTGATACGGCGGTAGCTACGCCCCTGCAGAAAGCGTACACAACGCTTGCAGATTCGTGCATCAGAAGTGGGATTATTGAGATTCTGAGAACTTTGTTCTCTTATAAGTAAATTCATGTATTTTCAACCTGTCGGAACCAATCGGCTAATGTATTTTCAACCTCTTCATCTCCACAGCGTCAGAAAAACCTTTCTTAATTTGAGGTTAACAGTTTTCAAACGCGTATTTTTACATTGGCTGAGCAACGTAGGAGGAGAAGTTTGAGAAGTCGGGACAAAAAACTTGAAAATATGTGAATAAAATCAGTTGAAAATAAATGGTGTTGAAAATACTTGGGCTGAAAATTCATGAGTCCGACTGTATCCTGATAATTAAACTCATAAAGTCGACTGGTAATTTTGCATCAGAAACAGGAGTTTGTGAGATGAACGCGTTGCTTGTATGTGACGGTCGAACTGTATGAAACCGTACTGTTCGAAACTGCATCTCTAAACATTATCAGTAGATCACTTAAAACGCTCTTTATCGATTTATTTTAATCGTTGACATTCTTAGCACGTTGGCATAATAATTAGTAATGATCTGTGGTCACTAAACTTCTGATAGATGTCTGACCTCCCATTTCTGGTACGCGCTAAGATATATTTATAATAGCAGTTTGTACCGAAGGCATTGTATTGCCGCTCACCGTCAATAAAGGAATCTGCAGTCTGATAAGTGCTTATTCGGAGCCCCGGATGCGTATTCATTTTAGTGATGTAAAATTACATTTTTTTTTTATTGTAACCATTTTAGCCGGCTAATTAACCGAGTATCTATAAAAAAAACTATTGTGGTTACCGGTTTCTGTTTCTCAGAACAATAAAAAACAAAACAATAGAACAGTTTTCAACATCAGGAGAATTGAAACAATTAATTAAATAACGTATATTGGTAATAAAATTAAAATCTCGAACGAGAATTACAATCATGCGCAAAACTTTCTGCGCAGTATTACATAATAATAAACAGCGAAGACTATTTAAAATAAATAGCCGCGGATATTTAACGGGATATTTAACCGGCTAATTAGCTGGTTATTTACCGTTTTACATCACTATTGATATTGTTGCGGCCGGCAAACAGTGATTCTGTATAGGTCGTGATCTAGAACGCAAACAGCGATATGCTGTTTGCGCTACACACTACAGAAGTGAATCATTCTTACGTCAGACAACGTTTTGATAGCATTTCTCATATTTACGTGTATGATTCGTCTTGCGTCACGCGTCACTCACTGACAAATGAAAAGATAAGAAGGAAAATGATCCTAACTTGGAACGGAGTTTCAAGGTCAACAGTAATATTATAATCTCGACTATAAAAACGATAGGATATAGAGAAATACATGAAAATAATATTTTGGAGACGAAACACCTTTAGTTGACTTTTTTTAATTAAAAAACACAAATATGATGGTTGTGTTGACGCTTTTGTGTAATTTTTGTCAATGAAATAATAGTGCGAGAGCTGTTAGACATTTTTGGGTAGGTATTTGAGGCACTATGAAAATTTGTACAATACCTCTTTAGTAATATCCGAATACAAAAACATAGACCTGGTTGAAGGGAAGCGGGGCTTAACCGACTCTCAAATTTTTAATCACCTGGCAGGTAGAATGTCTCACTAAAAAGATCTGTTTTTTTTTAATATATCTATTTTTAGTTACCGATATTATTCTGTTTAAACATGCCTCAAATATATTTTTGAAATTTTTCAAAAATAAATTTTGCAAACACCTGGCTGACTTTTAGATTCGATTAAGAATTTTTAGTGTATTTGCCATATGGCAATATACACTATTGGCGTCGGTCGGATGGCGGGACCTAGGGGTCGGACCAAAATTTCTCGACGTTTCATAACCTCCTAAACACATTGGCACCATTTTTGAAAATGTTTATATATATATATATATATTATGTATATATATATATATATATTTATATACGTATATATATATATATATATATATATATATATATATATATATATATATATATATATATATATATATATATATATATATATATATATGTGTGTGTGTGTGTGTACGGGCAATAACTTTCGAAAGAGCTAATTGATTTTAACGAAATTTGGTCCACGTGTTGAAATCCATCACCGCAAGAAGCCTATTTAAAATGGGAGTAATCGGGCCATTTTAAGGGTAGTTTTTAGGGGTTGAAAAATGTTGTTTAGTAGTAATTAAAAAGTGTCCCTAAAATTTTAATAAAATCGGCCCGACAGGATCGCACTTACAAATTTTTTGAAAACACTAATTTGCAGATAGTGATTTATTTATTGAAGGGTGTCTTTAATTCGGTGTAGACGTTAGATTGATAATAATATTACAATTATTAAGAAAAAAAAATGTTATTTTAAGGGGTGTATTAAGTGGTTAAATTTTTTATTTTGCCCAAAAACAAACTTGATTTCACATAATAAAAGTATAAAACCACACGGCCCTATACAAGCAAATACACTATATTGTCGGCAGGGTTTTGGCACTGCGACCCGGGTTTTTTTTATTTTTCAACTCCTTTAATACTAAATTTCAAGGTATTAAAATTTCAAAATGCCTCGGGCTTTTTATTGCGGAAAAATATCGCTAATTTAAAAATTTGAAGGTCGGTTAAACCCCGCTACCCTTCAGCCAGGTCTGTGTTTTTGTATTCGGATATTACTAAAGAGGTATTGTACAAATTTTCACAGTGTCTCAAATACCTACCCAAAAATGTCGTAACAATAAGAAGTTACATGGCAGCAGTGCCAATACGCGTCCCGGATAATACGGAAGGTGGCATTGTACTCGATAAAGGCCTTGCGCGTCCATCAATATCCAATGAGCCACGGCATCGCACCACGACGCGGACGTACCATCCGTGCCATGTGTGCGATTATGAAGTACACAACGAACAGATGTTAGTTAATCATTATGTGTAACGGTTGATTACGTTGTTGTTGATGTGCCGTACATATTTATAGTATTATAATTCATTATCAATGTTGACTATTATAATGCCATCGAAAAAGATAATTGGGTTATTCCGTATGTCATATTTCATAGGGATGGATGCGATGTCGTTCCTGAGTTTTGGATGAAGTTTGGAAGCATGCTTGTTTCACCTCCAAACAGATTAATATTCACATGGGAGGTGGATAGGAAATCTTATGATGCAACTATTCCTGTTTTACGATTATTATTAACAAACCAACAATTAAAGATGTACTTAATGTAAAATAATCTTTATTGGTTGATGCCTTCCCAAAATGTTGTCAAATATCGCTAATTTCTCCTTCCAGTATGCGGCATTTTTTCCGAAACAACGCTAATTCAACAAAGAGATGAACAATTACAAAAATGTACTAAAACCACCCGAATCACACTTAACTATCAGCTGTTGCACCGCTGACAATAATCGTACAATTGCAATAACCGTGAATTGATCGTAATCATTGTATCACTAATAGGAACTCATCCCGTAGTTTTCTTGTAGATACACTTATTGCAATCAGTGTTTTTAAAAGCACAGTTAATTCAAGTAGTATACAGGCTTTTTGTTCAGTTAAAAGTTGAATTTTGCCAAGAGGTAAAAATCGCCAAAAACTGAGAGTTTTAGATTTTATCAGATTTATCGTCCTGTATGCATGATCGTGCCCTGTTCCACACAAATACGAGTCTGATGTTCAGAACAAGATTTTTAAATGTGTACTTTAACCTACATTTTCATTTTGTCATCTTTTCTGTTTAATTGTTTGTTATTAAAACTCTATCTAAGGTCATTTCAGAGTTCACTTTGATTTGTTCTAAATCTGCTAGGTCAAAAAAGTTGACTTCCTGCATAGATAAAAAATTTTGGTAATTTACTCGTCGAAATGTCGAAAATTTGACATTCCTGAAATTATGGAAAACGGCTGGATTTTTGGTGTAACTGTTGGATTTGTTTAAAAAGTTAATTCGTGACGCCATTTGGAACCATCTTGCAGTCATATCAAAAATCTCACCCAAATACCAGCGTAACTCAAAATGCCGCGAAGAGAATGCAAACGGAACTTTCAACAGTCTTCTTTTCTTTTTCAGTGATAACGAAAGGTATAGAAAAGTTCTGTGGAAAGACATTCGGGTCGGAGACGTGATACATCTGTCCAACAATGAAATGGTGCCAGCTGACATCCTGCTTTTGCGGTCGAGCGATCCGAACGGTATGTGCTACATCGACACCAGTCATCTCGATGGCGAAACCAACTTGAAATTGCGACAGGTCGCAAGAGGATTCGTCGAAAAGGTAAGATCTGTTAGGTATCGTTATCTCAAAGACTTTGCTTCTTACTTACCATCAATATGCACGAAGTTATTTAATCAAACAAAATATCCTATATTACCTTTTCTGTGACATGCAGAAAGAATTCTAATTATAATAGTAAAGTTTTAGAAACCATATAGTTCGCAAAACTAATTAATCACAATAGGGTAGCTAAATTTTTTGCTACCATTGTTAAGAAACACATTATTACAATGCAATATTAGAAAAATTTATTTTCAAACACTGTTACCGTCTAGACTTAAACCCGAAACTTTCCACTTTCGCGGCGGAATAAGTTGTCAGTTACTTTATGGTACCATAGCCATATCTCAACAGTTAATCTTTCTCATTATAAAGCAAATTGTAACAGTAAATTCACATTATGCGAGAGCTAAATTTTCTTAAGTAACGCTAGACATGAACCTTCATAGTAGTGAAAGTTTATGGGTGAATCAAAGATGAAATTATTTCCAGTTATGAATAAATTTTCAGATTTAAGTCCCGACGGTGACTGAAAATAGATGTTTCTAATATTGCATTGTAACAATTGGTGTTTTTTAACAATGCTAGCAAAACTGAAGCTATCGTACTGTGTCCAGTGCCGGATTATACCAAGTGCCGCCTGTACGCTAAAATAGGGTTGCCGCCCACTTAAGGCTAGCGTTTTCCCGAGTTTCTCTAGGTTATCTTTTCTTTCATTGAAATTACTAAGTCCTTGCTTGGCATAGGGGTATTTCTGTTCGAAGAGTGGAGCTTGAAGTGATGACTTCCGGATTGGATAATTTGAGGAAGGAGAAAAAAGTGCTTTTCCATTGAAGAGCGTAAATAAGATTTTTTTATTATTGCATTGGACAGCGACTACTTACTGTACATTGAGTTGTAAATCCGACCGATAACATACCTAAGGTCGGTAAAGCAGAGGCGCGGCAAGTAATTGACCTGGATCATGATTTAGTTCTGTACGGATAGCGAACAGTCAAATTTTTCCGGCAGCATAACACCTATACCATATGTAACACATCTTTCCCCTGGTCAGCATAGAAGCGCCCTATACTGCGCGTGGTAAAACTGAGGAAAGATATGTTACATACGGTATAGCGTCAAACTTTCAAATCATTCCATCATTCCGCATATGGTTGCTTTAGTAGCCCGCAAATACACCAGGTTTGAACCAGGTTCTCATTTATCCTACCAAGACTCATGTTCGAGGGAAAACGTCGCCTCCCGCCCCTGATAACGTGCTGTGTATATTATATCAGTTAGTAATATCTGATTCCGATTAGAGGTTCAAGACAGACCCTCATTTCGTTAGTTAGAAATCATTTTTTTTTTTTTGCGACTGTCCCTGCCGCCCCTCCGACGAGTGCCGCCCTACGCTTCAGCGTAGTTAGCGTATAGGGTAATCCGGCACTGACTGTGTCTAATTGTAATGTTTTGTTGCAGCAAGAAATATTCGAACCGAGCAAATTTCGTAGTACAATAGAAGTGGAAAATCCATCGACGAAGATATACCGATTTCACGGCACCATCGTTCATCCAAATGGTGAGAGAGTGGCGTTAGGTACGGAGAATCTTCTGTTGAGAGAATGTCTGTTGAAGAACACAGATTTCGTAGAGGGAATAGTCGTTTATGCTGGTCACGAAACAAAAGCTATGTTAAATAATGGCGGCCCGCGATACAAGAGATCCAAATTGGAAAGACAGATGAATTTGGACGTGATTTGGTGTGTTTTGATTTTAATTTTTCTTTGTGTCGTCGGAGCGATTGGATGCAAGATGTGGTTCTCGTCGTACGAAAATAAAGACTTGGTGCCATTTATCACTCAGTTCTCTGAAAATTCCAATATGGAAGGTCTTTTGGCGTTCTGGACTTTCATTATTATACTTCAGGTAATTCTTTTTATTTAACACTAGTTCAAATATTCGTTTTTCGCACGGGTTTGTTCTCCCATTTTTAAATGAAAAAAATTAACTTAACTAAATCTTAAGCCATATAAGTTTCGTAAAGAACGCTTTATCTTCTTTTACGCCCGTTTCTTTCTGGTAAGTTTCACTCCTCAATGGATTTCTGCGGAATGACAAAGAAGAAGGAGCCAAGGAAAAGTTGAATGAAGATGCCGAATTCTTCTCTTCAATCTTTCCTTGGCTTCCCTCTATGTTGGAAAGAAGAAGGGCATAGAGTAATAACTCAAATGACTTCTTCTCTACTTGGTTTCCATCTTCTTTGTTCTTCCGCAAGAATCCAGATCATAATTCCTCTGAGACGTTCATCCATCATTCCCATCTATCTCAGAAACCTTCCTTGGCGATGAAGAGGACGATTATCTCCTGATATGTTTTCTGTATGTCCCATTCCTCGCTTGATCGGGATATTCCTATAGATCGAAGACAGTTCTCTGCTCTGTTGCATTTAACTGTCATACATCACTACTCGCAACACTGACTAAATCGTGTTATTTAGTCGTTTTCATTATTCCTCTTACAGTTGCTATCACAGTTGTTGAGCGTCTACAATCTCCCTCTCTATCTCTCTCACAATGCTTTTTTCCCATAAAGTAGGGTTTAGGTTTATATTTAATTCCAATGATTTCTTGCAGATCTTAATACCGCTTTCCTTGTACGTGACCATCGAAATGTCTAAATTGATTCAAGTTTATCACATCCACAACGACGTCCACATGTTCGACAACACAGTAAACAAAGGCATGGAATGCAGGGCTTTGAATATAACGGAAGAGCTCGGCCAAGTGCAGTACGTTTTCACCGACAAAACGGGTACTTTAACGGAAAACAAAATGATTTTTCGAAGATGTTGTATCGGTGGAATAGATTATAGTCATCAGAATTTCGCAAATATGTCTGTCACAAAACCGGGCCGAATGCCGATTATGGTTAACCCAAAGATGCAAGAAGAACTTGGTTTTTTACAAGTACGAGAAACGATAGCTGAACAAACTGGCGGTACTAATGCCGTCCAGTCTTCTAGAATACAGGAATTTCTGTTGCTCCTCGCATTATGCAATACGGTGATTGTATCTCGGCATCCTCATCACGATTCCATGAACGCTAGCGGAGTTATTGAATCAGTTCAAAGGATCTTTGAAGAAGATAGTGAAAGAACAGGTCAAAACAATTCCCAGACACCAGAGAGACCTCAGAATTTAGTAATCAGCAACGATAGATACTCGCGTCTCACCGAAAGCCGTTCGATAACACCGTCTCCGCCGTTCAACGAAACCAGAAGAATGAACCACGTGCCATCTCTTTCCCCGATCAATTCGGAAACAACAACGCCGACCGGAGAAGAATCGACTCTGCGAAGTCCCCAAACGAGACCGAATTTATTAGCTTTACCGTCGCTTTTATTTGCGACGTGTAGAAAAACCCTTAACGCTACGTATAACAAAAGCGAATCGAATAGAGTAGACGTCACGCCGTCTCCGGGTGAATTCAAACCGATTTTCGAAGCCGAAAGTCCCGACGAGTTGGCGCTAGTCGATGCTGCTTTTACTTACCATTGTAGATTATTAAAACGGACTCCGCAGTACGCGAGCGTCGCCATGTCGGACAAACATTTAGAATTCGACATACTTCACGTGTTGCCGTTCGATTCGACACGCAAATGTATGTCCGTCGTGTTCAGGCGTCACGCGTCGCGAAAGGTAGTCGTTTACTGCAAAGGCGCTGATTCGACGGTACTATCGAATTTGGCTCCGGTGAAGGAAAACTCTGAAATGAAGCAGATCATCCACCAAACGCAGCAGCATCTCAATTCGTACGCCAGAGAAGGCTTGAGAGTTTTGGTCATGGCGAAAAGAGTACTTACGGAAAAGGAGTACAAAGATTGGGTTAGGAAACACGAAGAATGCGAACTGTCGGACGAAAACAGAGAAAGGAAAATAAGAGAAAGTTACAGCAAACTTGAAAGTAATTTGACTTTAGTCGGTGCGACCGGAATAGAAGATAGGTTGCAGGAAGGTGTTCCCGAAACGTTGACGGCTCTGATCAACGCCGGTATCGTGGTATGGGTGCTGACGGGCGATAAACCCGAGACAGCTATCAACATCGCATACTCGTCGAAGTTGTTCGTGCCGCAAATGGAACTGCTTAAACTGATGACGCGGTCGCGCGACGCCGCCGAAAGCACGATCATGTTTTACTTGTCGGAAATCGAGAAGCAGATCAACGAGTGCGGGACTTGTGGAGTGACCGATGCTTCGACATCGAACAAAACCGATAATATTCCTAGAACTCTCGATCCCAACCATAAACGTGCGCTTGTCGTGGACGGGAAAACTTTAACTTTCATTTTAGACAAACGTTCGAATTTAACTAAACCGTTTTTAAGATTGTCGTGTTATTGTACATCGGTGTTGTGTTGTAGAGCGACGCCGTTGCAAAAGGCCTACATAGTTAAAGTGGTGAAGGAAGAGTTAAGAATGAGGACGTTGGCTATCGGCGACGGTGCTAACGACGTATCGATGATACACACGGCCGATGTCGGTATCGGTATATCGGGTCAGGAGGGTATGCAAGCCGTCATGGCTGCGGACTTTGCGTTGACGAGGTTTAAATACCTCGAACGGTTCCTTCTAGTGCACGGACATTGGTGCTATGATAGATTAGCTAGAATGATTTTATATTTTTTTTACAAAAATGCTGTAAGTAAACAAAAACTCGTTGGTTTTTTTTCCATGTTTTAAGGGGACATTACACCTTTCGAGGAAAAAAATTGACGAATGTTTGGAAGGCGCGAAAGAAGGGAAGGAATTGAACGATTTGTTTTAAATTTTGAGGGATGTTTATTTAAGGATTTTGTAATTAAATGACTTTTTTTTAATTTCTTTTTTTACAAAATGGCGGCCGCTAGCGAGGTTCCCGTTAGACGTTAGAATTTTATTTTGTCCAGGCAGAGATGTACGTGAGCGCCTGAATAGAGTCCGTTTTGGAGGGGAAGGGGTGGTCGGATCGACGTAAAATTTTTAGGGGACATTCTTAAGATGTCAAAGAATAATTTTCCGTGAAAACAAATTCCGATTTTTCAACCCAGAAAGGTGTAATGTCCTCTTAAGATGTATTATCTAGTATCCAAGTGTAAACTTTCATGGCCGGCACCATCTTGTTGATTTCCGGGTTTGTAGTAGGGATGGCGAATTGAGATCGAAGAATCTATTTCTTGGGCCAAAAAAATCGATTTTTTTAATTGATATGTAGTACTGACTCGATCCAGTGAATCGATGTTTCACCCTTGAAAATCGAAATTCGATTTTTTCTGGTTTGATAACCATAAAATCATTTACAATAGTTGAATGCATGCAAACAAATGACAGCTTTTCTCTTAATTACTCAAAAACTCACGAGATGGCTGTGTGCTCAGTTTCTTTCGTCTCTCCTTAAGCACTGGGAACTATAAACTATATAATTTCCAAACTTTTTAATGTACCCAATACATTTGTGAAATAAATGTTTTTTTTATACCCGATACTTTGATATGATTGTAAAAACAACTTTAATTAGTTAAAATTATAAAAAACCTATTAATAAACAGATAATAGCTATCGTTTGCTATAATTTGTTAAAAAACATCCATTGTTGCAATGTTATATTAGAAAAATTTGCTTTCAAACAATCGTCAACAAATGACAATTGTTTGAAAGTAAATTTTTCTAATATAGCATTGCAACAATGGATGTTTCTTAACAAATTATAGCAAAGGATAGCTATTGTCTGTTTATTAATTTAGTCTTATGAACTATACCGTAATTAACCTTTACTAAAAAACCGATTATTATGGTGTCCTTTATGTTTTCAATAATATGGATTTATATTTATACCGTAAATACAATTTCTAAAAGAAAATCGATTTCTGAGAAATCAATCTTGTAGATCTTGATTTCGATTCAAATCGATTAAAAAATCGATCTATTTCTGAAAGAATCGCCATCCCTAGTTTGTAGACCATGATTCATTGATATTTCTGCCTGACGTTTCGTCTACAACTGCGGTAGACATTATCAAAGGCGATGTGGCAGCAGGCGAAGTGTCCTTGGCGGCTCACAGATAAGTATGTCAATGATTGGTGTGCATGCTTGTGTTTTCTGTTCGGTCGTAGTAGGAAGCATGGAGTACGACCAAGCAGAGAACAAACGCGTAGCATAAAAAAGGTAGAACACCAATCATCAACACACTTACCGTTACCTGCGAGCCGTCAAAGAGACCACTTTGTCCGCTTTGAAAATGTCTACCGCTGTTGTGAACGAACCGCCAGGTAGAAATATCATTGGATCACAACCTACAAGCGTGGAAACCAAGATTTAGAACAACGCCGGCCGTGAAAGTCTACATCCTTGGATGCATTGTAAGTTTTATTTTGTTTTACAGGCCTTCGTTTTTTTGATATTTTGGTATCAACTATATTGTGGTTTCTCGGGTGCTGTAATGATAGACCAAATGTACCTTATGTTGTATAACCTTATGTTTACTTCGCTGCCTCCTCTTGCCATAGGTGAGTTATTTTTTTTTAATTGGGAATTTTCATTAAATCCACCACTAAAAAGTAAAAAATAAAAAAAAATTTACTTTTTAGTGGTGGATTTGATTTCGCACATTTTTGAAGATTTCCCTCGATTTCTCCAGGGTTCCATCATCAGATCCTGACCTGATGACCATGGGACCACCTGGGATATATACCCTTTCAAACAAAAAAAGAATTTTCCAAATCGGTTCAGGCGTCTTCGAGTGTCGGGGAACATACATAAATAATAAAAAAATAAGAGATTCCGACGAATTGAGAACTTCCTCCTTTTTTTAAAAGTCGGTTAAAAATAACCTAACCTATGAATTTATCTACAACTCAGCACGAGGTCGTTTAAAAGTCTGCAGTACACGATGGTAAAGTCATCTGTTGTCAGATGTACTTATTGGTCAACCCTCGTATAATGTAAAATATCCATACTAATTATTTTGTTCCTGTAATCGCATGTCACTTGAAAATAGTTTACGTGCGACATTGCTGAGAACGCAATAGAGCACCCACACTCGGAATTAATGGAATGACCGTATTGTTCACAGGTGTTTACGATCAAGATGCTCCGGACTTTATATTACAGTCGGACCCTGCTCTCTATAGACGGGGCCGACTGGGACTCGTATACAAATCGCATTCATTTTGGTTGACGATGGCCGACGCGTTGTATCAGAGCATCGCCATATATTTCACGGCTCTCGCAGCGTACCATGGCAGCGATGTGGATATCTGGGAATTCGGAACGACCATCACCACCAGCTGTATGTTCACTATGCTGGTACACGTCGTCATTGAAACGCGATCATGGGTAAGGCTTCAATCTTTCACCCGTTATGACACTTATGCCCATACATTTATTCAAATTGTTATTAAGGTAGTTGTCGTGGTACAATATTGTCAAAAAGTTATAGATAATACGCGCCACAAAAGTATACTAGTTTGTAACTAAGTGATCCATAATTTGTACGCAAGACTGTACCCGTGGAAACGTAACCCATACAGTATTCATATGCATGTATACTTTTCTATAAATTGTTGAACTTTAAATCGTTATTTATAAATAATTAGACGGTCAAAATTTTTTTCTTATTTTTTTTAAACTCATAACAAATGCATTGAAAGACTGTCAGTTTTTGGAAAGTTTCTGACAGTTGGTCCTTTTTTTATAAATAAGAAACTGGTTCAGAACTATAGAGATCGTATACAATCAATTTTAATTATCCAATTTTTAATTGAATTTATCTCTGATTATATACGGTCGATCAACTTCAAATTTTCAGGGTAATTGTATTATCATGCCCTTAATAAGTATACAAAAATTAAGAATTTTCTGACGGTGTGCCTTAACCACGACAACTACCTTAAATATTTTTAAACATAAAAATAAACTTTACATTGCCAATAAGGTATTTGACTACTAGTGTGAATTGATTTAATACTATTTCTTATAGTATATTACACCACAAGAGCCGAAAGTTGACTTTCCTGCACTGCGCCACATGATGTTACATGATGTCGCGCATTGCAGGACTTTCAGCTTTCTGCCCATGTGGTGTATACTATTTTTCTTCATACCATGCAGAAAGTACGTCAATATTTAAAAAGACTTAATCACTTTCAAGTGAGCAATGTTGAAGTTATACGTAATGACACATGGATCTAATAATGTTCAAGTAATAACAGCAGATGGCTACCTACTGGCTAACATGTGACCAGTCTCACGTATCAGTGCGCATGACAAAACTGTTTAGGCCCGCCTATACAGACGATAGCGTGTAATTACAGCTGTGATTACAACAGTGCATAAATGTTATACTTTCGGCTTTAAAATGGAATCAGAAAGTACGTACTTTCGGCATGGTATGAAGAAAATACATTTAATGCACACTATATTCATATTTCCTGAAGATCTGTTGTTTTTTCTGTAAATTTCAATGTTAAAAATCTTGAATGAAAAAAAAACGCGCCAAAACGCAATTTGTCAGTCACGTGACACATGACGTCACACGCAAGGAAACAGTAATTGCTATAGTAAGAAAACGAAAATTTGTTTATTTTCTTGAATATGAAATATTTATATACAGATTGTATCAACTCAAAGCTGTCCATAGGGCACTCTGTGTGTAAGACAGAGCACCATACACAAACGATAAGCAAGAGTGAGATAAATGATTGCTAATAGGTAGTAATTACTGTGGTTACTGTAAAATAAATTTAAGTAAACGTCTTTGTTTTCTAAGTAAAAATAGCCATTTTATCAATTAATGACAGTCTGTAGTCACTACCGAAATTATTGATAAAATGGCTATTTATACTGCTCACGAAAAAATCCAAATACTTAAATGGTTTTATGGTGGTAAATTCGACCGCCGACGTAATAAATTAATTGATAAAATGGCTATTTTTACTTAGAAAACAAAGACGTTTACTTAAATTTATTTTACAGTAACCATAGTAATTACTACCTATTAACGATCATTTATCTCACTCTTGCTTATCATTTGTGTATGGTGCTCTGTCTTACACACAGAGTGCCCTATGGACAGCTTTGAGTTGATACAATCTGTATATTATATATTTATAAATATTATATATTTCGCAAACTATAAATCTATATAGACTTTTTTTCTTTTTTGTCCTTGGTAATTAATATAAAAATGATTTGTCGGAAAAAAGGAATTTTTAAGTAAACACTTATTTGTTATTTATAGCGACGTTTCGTCTCTTGCTTGGGACTTTTTCAAGCTTTATAACTGTAATTGAATTATTAAAATACAATTTATAAATTTACTATTGAAATATAAAATATCAGATATTAATTATACACACCTATTAAATGTTTAGATCCTTTTTCCCGACAAATCATTTTTATATAAATCTATATGTTTACGTGCGTGTGACGTCACCAGAGTTGTAACCAATCACAGAATAATTTTACAGTACAAAATTTGACATGCACTTTCTCTTTACAGACAATACTGCATTTTCTTTCGATGCTGGCATCGATTGGATCGTTTTTTGCGTTTTCATGGGTGTACAATTTAATTCAAGTGCCCGTAATGGGTTTGCCAAGTACCTATTATGTTATTCAAAGAGCAACAAAGTCCTACGTATATTGGCTTGTGATACTTTTAACTATAGTCATTGCTCTTCTACCCAGGTAAGTTGATTATTGAAATGAAATTAAATTATCGGTATATATTATTTCTCAGAGGCGTTTTTTTGTCGATATGAAATATCTCCCTGAATACTGTATCAAAATTAATGTTTGATACGCCATTTTGGAGATTATTACGAACACTAAGTTAATACAATCTAACCTTAATATAACGAAGCTCATTATAACAATTTCCTCGATTTAACAAACTTTTAGAAATCCCCTAGAACTGCCCGTAAAATATACCTCTACATTACGAATGCTTTTTGTCAAAAACTTCTTTATAACGCATTTTCAATCATTGCAGAATATAAACAAAAAGTGTAATTTATCTCTGCTTAACGATTTTTGTCAACTTATAACCTTTACATAACGTATCTTACCAATCAATCACACACAATTCCGAAATAACAACAATTCATGTCTCGAGAGGTTCAGATATGTTAAATTTATCGTAAGACAATCATTGTTGTTTGATGTAAAGTAATGTAAACACTGATGTCATTGTTGTTAGTAAATTTAAAGTTGCAGCGGCTGAGAAACCGTCGCAGATAAATCGTTAAGTATGTAGACGAGAATCCTACAAAGAAAAAATTAGACATCGCTGAAGAGTTCGAAATTCCCGCAAGTACATTGACCAGAATTTTAAAAATACAGTCTCTTTTTTTTCAATTTGCAGATTGGTGCTACGCGTGCTGAAGACTACGCTGTGGCCATCGGACGTAACTCAGGCGTTGATAAAACAGCGCGAGATACAGAGAAGAGGTGAGGGCTTCCTTGTTTCATGGTCACGTTCTTCCTCAGCCTCGTCTATTTACAGGTAACGGGGTTTTGTTACCCCAGTCGGGCCACGGCTCTGCACACGCACTGCAGCAGTATTGTTCTTCAGCTGTTTTATGGTTAACAAAATCCTGTTGCTATATATATATTTGTTTTACTTCAATGTAGAGCTTTCTTCTTTTGCCACTAAAACGCGTTTCTTGATGCTTTCTTGTTTACTTTGTGTTTTTTTACGTACGTGTAGTTTTGTTCTAAAGAAGAATTGTATCCGCATTTAAGTATGTTTTAGAAAGCTTCCTTTTTTGTGCTATTCTAGTGTAGAAAAGTTTCTTTTTGTTTTGTCGAACATAGATTTCCCATTGAGCTGTAGATATGCTGTGCTAACAGACAGGAAAGAGAAGGCAATAAACTTGGTACAGTAAGATCCCGCTTATCGCGGGAGATACGTTTCAGTAAGTTCCTGCGCTATACGAAGTCATCTTAATACATAGATAATAATTCATCTTTAAAGTTCAATTCCAGATATATGTTATAATAGAAAACAGTATCACGGGTAATTGGAATAATGAAAATAAATCAATTTAAACACCCATTGATTGCAACGTTTCGTCTTTTCTTTAATTAAGACTTTTTCAAGCTCTTAATATGTTTAAACGATAGTTAAACTATGATATAATATGCAATTTGGCATTACAAAAAACAATTATTAAAAATTAAAATAATTGTTTTTTGTAATGCCAAATTGCATATTATATCATAGTTTAACTATCGTTTAAACATATTGAGAGCTTGAAAAAGTCTTAATTAAAGAAAAGACGAAACGTTGCAATCAATGGGTGTTTAAATTGATTTATTTTCATTATTCCAATTACCCGTGATACTGTTTTCTATTATAGATAATAATAGGCATAAGTGACACAGAAACGAGAATAAGAAAATTTGTTAGGTTTTTTTGTTTAATTTTGTAACATTTATTGTTAAATACTTTTTTATCACATCAATTATAGATTTATTAATGTTAATATCGATTTTTGTTTTTAAAACATTTCTAAAAATCAAATAAAAGTTCGAGTAAGAAGCTATGTTTGTGATGAGGAAGGTTCCTCACTTGACATATTTTGTTTTTAGTGAAGAAGTCATCTAATGTCGTTTGCCTTTTTCTGTTTCGTTCAGGAAGCTGTTGTCGATAGTAAGGCATCAATGACACTTCGTCTTGCCTTTGACCTTCTATCAACATTTGAATTATTTTGTATAGATTAGATTAGAGATAGCTTTATTGTATTAAAGAAAATGTTTCTTATTACAAGGGAGTGATTTTTACATATAAAATCAAAAAGATACAAATAAATCATACAAAAGAACAAAATATTACAAATTGTCTGAAAAGTTGCTCTAATATACATAAATATATAAAATTCTGTAATTCTTTTTATTGAAGCACCAAAAACAAGAAACCACATTATTAACTTATAACATCTATAAGTTAATAATGTAGTTCCTCGTCCTTAGCACCTCAATAAAAAAATTACAGAACTTTATCACATTACTTCTGTTATCACCAGATAATAGATATATTAAATTTTGATAGTTATTTGTGTCCCTTAAAATAGTATTCAAAAAATATTGGCGACTAGCTACATAAATCGGGCATTCCATAACAAAGTGTATTAAATTTTCTTGTGAATTCATATTGCACATTGTGCAAATAAGCTCGGGGTTAGTTTTATAGATGTTAAATTTGTATATTAATCTGGACGTATACATGCCAAATATAAATTGATCCACAATTTTCGTTAAGTGACTAAACTTTTTTTTAGAAACCGCGTAATACTGAAAAACGGAGCCATGTTAAGCAAGGTCTTACTGTATATGTATGTCTCTTTCTGGCCAGTCTTGTATGTTATTAGACAAAGACGGAATGGCTACTGCAATTATCGCTATATCTCTCTCTGTCAGTTTGCGCGCGCAATCTAGACTAGTATTCCATATCTACACATCATTGAGATTTCCTAAATTATATATATATATATATATATATATATATATATATATATATATATATATATATATATATATATATATATTGTAGGATAATTTAAAAAAATCGGATTTTCGCGAAAATCCTAGGACGTTTGCAAAAAACCGGATTCCAATTACCCGGTTTTTTGCAATCGTCTTAGGATTTTCGCGAAAATCCGATTTTTTTAAATTATCCTACAATATATATATATATATAATTTAGGAAATCTCAATGATGTGTAGATACGGCTAGTATTCCATATCTACACATCATTGAGATTTCCTAAATTATATATATATATATATATATATATATTGTAGGATAATTTAAAAAAATCGGATTTTCGCGAAGATCCAATTATTCAATTATCCTACGACATAATATATATAAAGAGTAAACTTACTGTGTTTACTGGACATAAAATATCTTATCTAAATGACGTTAGCTAACGCTGTCTTTTTTTTGTGTTCAATATCTATACTTTCAACATATTCTTCTGTCTTTTCAAGCACCAGAGTCAAAATGGGTTGGCAGCTGGCATGCCCATTGTCAAATATAAAAAAAAATAATGTGGTCAGAATATTTGCCGTGAATCGCGCTTTGTTGCAGTAAATGCAAGTTACACTGCGTTTGCTGGATGTTTAGGTAATAGATTCAGAAGTGAACTGTGTTTTGATTCAAATCCATTAATAAGCAAACTGAAAAAATCTTTTATAACTTACAAATGAAACCAATAGAATAGGGATGTTGACTGTATTCAAATGAAAACATAATTTTAATCCCTATTGAACTAGTATCAATCATGGATTTAGTAATTATAAGAATGGAGTAACAACTGCGGAGGGGAATCCTTTGAGTGTCGGGCATACAAAAGAAATTTTCTTTTTACTACCAACATAAATTTCATGCCACTAGACATGCGCATTGCGTAGTATGCCGGCCAATGACAAGCGGACACCACTGACCTCGTCGCATCCCTTAATCGACTTTACCCCTCATCTAAAACCCTAGTACATACTCTGTTCCCTTATTCCAGTGTCCATGGTATCAATTGAAACACGATCACTATCCAGTAGAATTAATAATTCCTTGGACAGGAATGTGTCTCTGTTATCGCTTTTCTGTTGCTTTAATGTTTGACACATCTGTATTAAACACTAGCAACTCTTAAATTGTTAAACTAACGTCGATGCGTTTTTGTTTCAGAACCACCGATATCAGGTATCAGAATAACACTTTAACCAGAGTGGGCTAGTCGATTGTTGCTAGCAAATTTATCAGCGGATCAAACCCTTGCTGTATTCAATAATATAGTGGCCTTATAATAATACCTGCTTCCGGCAAGGGTTATCGTTATATCATATTGTGTAATAAGTAATTTGTACATTTAATAGTTATTTTATTTTGTATAAAAGTTGCATTTTTAATGGCTGTGATGCTTTAATATATTATATTTAAATAATAAAAGAGAATATGGGACCAAGCCTTATGTCTCTTAAATCGAATTAAAATTGGCTTAAGAATAATGTAATATTAAAAAAAAGACGTGAGTTGACAATAAACGATGCAGTCGATTTGTTTTGTTTTTAATACTTTGAAGCCTCAATTGTTTAGCATAGCTGGAGTGTTAAAAATGTCTTGAAAAATCGTCAAAACAGACTTTATAAACTCTGAAATGATATTGGAAAAAGTTTAAAACGAAAACACTTAATCACATTAGCATATCATCAACAACCTTATACATATGACTGCAGTGGTTCCGAAAACGATCACCAGATTGCAGCAGAGATCAAACGGTGTCAAGCATAGATGTAGTAATCATATGGATACAGCCGCGGGGAGGAATCCATTGAGGGACGGGTACAAAGTAAGAATGGTGTCGATTTTTGATTGGTCGCCGCGTTGTGCTGCATATACCGTACTACCAACATAAATTTCATGTCACTAGACATGCGTAGTGCGCCGGCCAATGACGAGTAGACACCACTCACCTTTCGCGTCCCTTAATCGACTTTACCCCCCTCTGTCTCTATGTTCCTATGTCTATGGTGGCAAGTTAAATGTGCAGCGAAAACTGGAGATTTTGTTATTGATTTATTTTTTTGGTGAGACAGCCTTTTGACAAACTTTTCTGGCTTCAGTGTTCAACAAAAAAAATCGCTGCTGTCGTTGCTTTTACACGTTGAAATATCAGTAAAAAGTGTAGGTATGCAAGTAATTTATTAGTAGTTTTTTCTCTGAAGATCAACATTAATAATTAAGTTTATAAGTCACTAGTTAATAGAACTAAAAATATGCATCTGTCTTTATTTTGTTTGTGTATGAAACTGCAATTCTACCGTGTTTTTTCCACAACTGTACAAAACGAATTTATTATACGATAATGTTGGAAAGAAACCTACCTTGCTCTTTGACTTATTTCACGAATACATTTTTAAAATTCTGTTTGTTCATCGTAGTTAACCTAAAAACAAATGTAGATGTTGACATCAATGCTCGGTTTCTGATACGCTTTTCAGCTTTAAATCTAGGTTTAAGAAAGCCCTTTGTTTTCAACTAAATGGAGATCTCCAATTAGCTGAAAACAAATGAAAATCGTATCAGAAAAAGTGACACATGCGCATTTCTGAACTGTAACTTCATGCGATGAAACACAGCGTTTCTGCGCACTAAATGGCGTCGTGCACGTTCGTTTTTGTTTTAAAGAATAGTCAGTTTTGGTTTTATTATCGAAATTCATGGCATTTCTATGTTGAAAACACTTTGTTTACTTATTTTGTATATAATTTAACGATTTCTTTTTAGTTAAGTATTTGGTTTTATTTATTTTTGCTGAATAATTAGCACAGTACAAATTCGTGTGCCGTGATTATATTATTATTGTTTTGTTTTTTATCAAAAACAAATGCAGTGGATTACTTTTACTACGCTTTCATTGTATTCATTAACGAAAATACAATTAAGTACGGGTCATTCAAATATTTTAGTGAGGGTAGGATTTGCACAGGTTTTGAGAATATTTTGTATAACTGTAAAAAAAACGGTTTTGCTGTATTTTTTTATGTTCCTGTAATTTACTTTAATTGGAACAAGCAACTATACTTAGTTCGGCGAATAGATATAATTATTATGTGAATGACATGTGCCTTGTATCATCCCCAAATTTGGGGGGCACCTGCCCCGGGCGGCAGTTTCAAGAGGCGTCAAAAGCACAAAATAACATGTTTGAAAATTGATAACAAACTATTTAAAAAAAAAATTATTAAATGGTTCTTATTCTCCCCTTCCGGTCACAAAAAATGCCACCTATGATATATTTTTGAGTTTTTTTAAACAGTTTATCTGAACGTTGGAGAGAGGGGGCGCCAGTATCAAGTTTTTTCCCCGGTTCCAAAAAATCGTAGATCTGGGACTGCTGTTTGTATTGGCAACACCATCTCTCGCTCCTCTAATTTTGAAGCAACCAATCAGATACTTGCATGTACTAAGCATGCGCTTTTATTAATGTTCTTGTTCGCTGGACTAAGTATAAATTAAAAAGGTTTCGAGTTTCGTTTTTCTTTGGAAATTTGTTATCAAACTAAAAATTAGTGGTTATTATCGAGTGACAATAGCTTTGTTTGTACCACGGTCCGAAACCGTCAGCAAACCGACGACGCGTGCGTGTTTGCTTAAAAGCGTTTATATGTCAGCGCTTTTAAGTATGCATGCTTCGTCAGTTTGCTGACGGTTTCGGACCGTTATATGTACGAAGCTAACAGTAGTAGCATTAATTAATAATGAATTATTTTTAATTGATTCCTTTCCTGGGTTTTTTGAAATTTAGTACGTGATAGCTATTATCAGATGTAACTTAAAGTGTTTTCCTCTCATTGGACTTTTGTCTGTCAGACGCAGTGGCGTAACCAAGGGCCACAGTACAAAAATCAAATTGGGGCCTTATCTAAATTTGTTAAGATTTAACTACACAGCGCCGACCCCGCGGAGCCCTATTGGCAACTCTAAATGAAAAGTATTAATAACAGACATTCTTTTCGGAACATTTTCTCTTTAGGAATCTTTTTTTTTAATTTTATTTTTGTGATTCTTTAATTTTTAATAACTTTTGCAACTGTTTATGTGCGGGTTTGAAATTTTTGCACATTTTTCTAGAGGTGATTACGGATCCAATGAGCTGTGACACGTATTTTAACTTGCAGTAGCAAAAATTAACACGTTTTTCAACGTGTGAACCAAACTACAGGGGCCAAAAAGTCAAAAGCTCTTTATTCGATTAGGATATTTAAGTAACGTTTTTGAACGTCGCTCAGGAAGCCCTGAGACACTGCCTCGCATAGCCCTCTGATAGCTATGCCACTGCCTATCCTTTCAGAAGGGGGCTTTAGTGCATGAAAGTAGTAAAAAGTACAATGAATGGAAAACAATAAAAAAAAAATGAGTCGTTCAGATAATCACATTTTGTTTTTGTTTTTTATAAAACGACTGATAAAAATCAAAAATATTTTTAATCTTTTTTTTTTTAATAATGAGAACAGAGCTCTTTCAAAAAAAGAGCGGAGACTGATTGTAAAGTTAAGTTTTTGTTAAATGCTTTTATACATTTTTTTACATAAATGATTTTAGTAAGGTAATGTGCAATAGTTGTGAGTAAATTCTTGTTCAGATTTTTTTGGCATTAGAAATAACATTTGATATTTCGACGACTATTTAGCACAGTTTATTTTTTATCAAAGTAGACTCGATAACGTTTAATATAAAAATCTGAACAAAAATTATCACTGTTACCAACTGTTTAGCTTTTGTTTTACCACTTTGTATAATCAGTTAGTCGTTTTCGACACAGCAAACGATTGAAGTATAGTTTTTAGTTGAATTTGCACTTATCTATGAAAACAATATTGATTTCCCAAACATATCGTTAATAGATTTTCTTTAACATGTTTCAGTTGTCAAGCATAAACAAATATTGCTCCGAAATATGGCCATCTATCTTTAAATTTTTATGTTCAGCAGAATTTTCGGACAAATCAGCTTGTTCTTACATATTGATGATTTGTTAATTTTATTTTTTCAGTCTCTATGAGATAGTTATTAAAAGTTATTATGTATAATCTATTTTTTTCTTTATTGCAATTTTACACATTTGTTGTTATTTATTTTAGCAAATATGTTCATGGCTATTGATGTTACGGAAATGTTAAAATGCATAATCAAAACAATTCTGTGTAGAACCGCTGTTATGTATCTTATTTCATTTTTTTCTGAATTGCCAAAACTAATTTTTTTCTTCTTATTTTATCAACTAATAATGGATCTCAAAATTTACCTTCGATAAAATTGGCCAATGAAAACACACAAATCATAATTGCATGTGCACAGATCATGGATGTGGTAATAATAGGGATGGAGTATACATTGAGGGACGGGTACAAAGTAAGAATGGTGTCGATTTTTGATTGGTCGGCGTATTGTGCTGCATACAAAAGAAATTTTTTTTTACACCATACTACCGACATACATTTTATGTCACTAGACATGCGCAGTGCGCCGGCCAATGACACAAACACCACTTACCTCGTCGCGTCCCAGAATTGTCTAAAACCCTAGTACATGCTCTGTCTCTATATTCTTATGTTTATGGCTCAGATAGACAGAACTGTTCGGTTTGGTTCGTCAAAGTTTTGTTCAGCTAAATAGATTGCTGCTACTTTGTAACTATGGTTTTAGTTGCGATATAATAAAATTAATTCTCTCTAGGATGAATGTTGCAGTTTTGGTAATTCATTTTTTATCAAAATAACAAAAGCATTACTTTATAAAAAACATATTTTATCATTCCAAATTTCTTGTCAATCGTGATTTAGTGGTCAACATTTGCGTCAAATATCTGATTGGATAAAATTATAATATTGTAGATGATTGTTGCATGTAGAAATAGAACTGATAGAAATGTTGTTTTGATTCGTGGTGTATTTTTTATTAAAATGAAAACGATATTCTAAATTTTCAAAAGAATGTAATTGCATTAAAAGTATGCCTTATCAGAGGCCTACGCCATTTTGTTGGCATATAAAAAAATGGCAATGCGAAATTTGATTATAAGTACCTTTAAGAACATAAACTGATAATGTAAATGGAATGTTTTACTAATTATTGTATTTTTATGGAACTAGCTTCAAGTAAAGGAATCCAGTATTTTTATTATAACGATGATAAAAATTATAATGTATAAAATATAAAATTATAATGTTAAAAATATATATTTATGTATAACAAAATTATAGACCGACTTTCAATTACTTTTTTTTTTGCAGGAATGTTTGTCAAAGAATTGTTATTGTAATCTAATTTGTTTTTCGAGCTGGGTAGAGTAGTGGTGACAGCACTAGACTCGCATTCGGGAGGTACTGGGTTCGAATCCCGGCGGGGGCAGATGTGGCTGGGACTTTTTCCTACTGCCTCTCGCCGAGAAACGGTAATTCCTGTACCGGCCATCTTGATTGAGGTTTTCCATGGTTTCCCTCAATTAATTCCAGATAAATATCGAGATGGTTCCTTATTCAAGGCCATGGCTGATTACCTACCAAACTCCCAGTTCAAAAATTACCTATATTATCCTAATTTCCTATAATTCCTTCATTCGCCCAGTACTATTAGTTAAGATGAAGTTTTAGAAATGTAGAAAATAACGGGAAGTGGTAGATGAAAAAATAGTAATGGTGCGAATGGCGTCTGTTATGACATAAAGTCGAAAAACGGACGTTAAACGCATTATTATTATTATATTATTAATTTGTTTTTCGTTTGCTATTACATGTTTTTAAATAATTCAAATTTTGATGAAATTCGCGCGTATGGTGTTTCAACATGTAACAAAATAAAAGACGGTCATGATCTGATTGCATAGTTCTAATTATGACATAACACTCATTAGAGGTTAAATGCTGCTCACAAAGCAGGTACAAGTTTTTGAGTCATTATTAGTTGTCGTTTTACACGCGTACTATCGTTTTGACTGTAAAATAATGATTGTTTTTTTTGTGTAAATCCCAGTCATGTAAAACTTCGCAATCTTTGCTTTATTTTTGTTGGTGAATGTGCAAATAAAAAACTTTTTGCTATCAAAAGACATAAGTGAAAAGTGCGGTTTTGGTTTAAAGTGGTCGAACAAGATTTTAAAGCTGTCTCAGGAGTTTGCAGTGATGCGGAAAGCAGTTTTTGATGTAAGTATTTAACCTGAAATAATACTTTTAAGTTTTAAGATTACTTGGTCGCAAATTTTGTTTTGCTACAGAAAGTATCTAAGCAGACGATAAATCAGTTTCGTTTTTTTCTGAATGTCGTGTGGCGAAGACATTTTTATTTAATATTATGAAATGAGTAATTATATTCTATTCCATTTTCCGTACAAATTGGAAACCATTAATACAAGATACAGTAATTTATATCTTATGATAATCTCCTGAATCCAGGCGACCAGAATTACAGAAGTGAAATTCTTAAAATGAAGCATCTAAAGAAAATACTTATATTTATTGAAAGACACCATGAAATGTTTTCTATAATATGGCTATAATACATCAACCGTTCGTTTTATGCAATACTAGCCTTTCGGTCGCATTAATATTATTTTTTTGGTTATTGTTCAATCTCTTTTAATATAAACGTGATGAAAACTGGTGACTTCTTACGGGTTGTAGCCTTGAATTCTGAATAGTTTAATTTAACCTGGACAAGACAAACAGACAAAATGTAAACTATTAGTAATTCGGTCTTGGCAGGTATTGTAAGAAATTTCGACGATTAAATAAATTAAATAATTCGATCTCATACACGTTTTTATTCAATCTAATCGCATTTTACAAAAATATCTACAAATTTATATCCTGTTGCGACTTGCGTAAGCATATTACTTCATTAGATTTGATGTTCTATAATATATACAGTCAGTTTCAAAAATGTAGACACAGCGGTACGAAATAGGTGGATTTACTACAGTATCCTATAAACTGCACGCTTATTAGTGTCTGTGTATAAATTTGTGCGCCATGTTTTTAGGCACTTTAATTTATTTTAAAGTACAGATAAAATACACGGTGTCCCGTGACGAGTACCAGCCCCGAATCTAGGAGGGGGCCAATCGGGGCACCTACGTGGGTGACAGTTTCAGGGGGCGCCAAATTCATAATAAAATATGTTTGAAAATTGATAACAAATTATTTTTAAAAAATAATTTGATAAAGGGTTTTTATTCTCTCCTCCCAGTCACAAAAAATGTCACCTATTATATATTTTGAGTTTTTTTTAAACAATTTATCTCAAACGCTGGAAAGGTGTCTATTAAGTTTCTGGCCCGGTTTGAAAAAATCGTAAATCCGGGACTGACGCGTATCTAAGGATTAAACTGGCATTGACAGTACAAAGTTATGACTTCCCGGACGAAACCAGTTGTATTCGACAGTATAATAGAAAAAAAAACTGCATGATTTTCTTCGATGTAACTCAGCGGATCTGTGAAATTACGATCTTTATAATGTATAATAGACGTACTGATCCTTTTTACGGATTTTTGTTTAATTGGTTTTGACCATAAAAAACAACTCTGAAAATGAAAAAGGTGAGGATCTTATATATTAAAATGCAAAAATTTAGAGGCAAAAAGTTTCATGTTTATACAAATTTACATTTTTGGACGAAAAAATTCAGGAAAATTACCGGTTGTAGAGCTCGCGACGCTCTATTGTATAGGGGGGTGGGCTTTTTTTGCATTTTAGGGGCGCGGTCGGGGCGATTTTTCAAACAGGGCCTCGGCCCCATTTGAAACGCATTGGGCCGATTTGAAATCGACGGCTAAAATAGTAAAAAAAATCGCACGAGGATGCGCTTTTGGGACGATTTTCGCTCATTTTTCTATTTTTACGAGACGCTTCGAACGCGAAATTCGAGCGTGCGGTTCGGCCGCCAAAGCCAAAAGTTCGGACCCGCGCAGAGTCACCATAGGACGTTTAACATGGGGAAATTTTAATTGCTCATATCTCGGCCATTTTTGGTCGTACGACGTCGGGGCGCGTTTTAAACGATTCAGTAGCAAAAAGACTAACTGAAAAGTGCAAAAGATGCGTTCGAAGCGACTTTTTTCAAGTATTTAATTCGCCGATAAAAGTATTCGTTTCTCTTTTTTTTCTCTGTCGTTTAGACTGTGAAACAGTCGTTTTGCTAGGGCAATAGCAAAAAAAAATAAAAGTCACAGTCTAACTTAAGTGGAAAATTAACACGCGACAAATCGATCAAATTTTTTTAAAAACATACGTCGCTAAATTACATGAAAGTGACGGGGACAGAAGTTTATTTTTTGTTGCATTTTGATTCGTGAAACAAGTCAATTCTATTTTGAAATGTAAAATTTAAAACAAATGATTGATAAAATTTGAATTTTTTCTAGCTGTCAGTTGAATTGGTTTTTAACATTATTTAGCGAAATTATGGCCATCGGACGTAAACTTTTTGCCAAAATCGTGCAAATTGATAATTATAGAACCTTTTGACAGACGCTCGAAACAAATCCGGTAATTTTTGCGAAGATATTTCGAAAAATAATTCCGCCAAGAGGTCGCCATATATGCAATTGGTTAGAAAGAGACGACGTATAAAATCGAGTCGCGTAATGTCGATTACGACGTATGTCTATGAGCAGTTCAGATAAAATTAAAAATGGCGTGAGATTATTTTGACAGATCTATGAAAATAAATACATATCTTACTATGGAAATTGATGTATTTTGGGATATTTTCAATTATAAAACGGTTTGTTTATACGTTATTTTATATATTATTAACTTTTTATATAACGATTAAGAAAAAAAAACATTTTTAACCTTGAAAATTATTTTGTTATAATATGAAAAATAATAATTTGTTTCCTAAAATATAGAAATTAGTCATATATGAATTTATTTACAGATCTATTGAAACAGATTACAAATTGATTTCCTGTATCTTCTACCTATTATACTTAGAATTTTGAATATTTTACCTACAGTGAATTCGAATGTGTGAAATTGATGGAATGACAAGATTGGAATTTTAAACGAGAAGACTACATTGGTCAATCGGATTTGTTGCAAAATATAATCATATTTATTAACGATATTATCATATATATAATATTATTTCTCATGAATTATGTTTTTAAAAATGTGAGGTTATGTAAATATTTCTTTTTGTTATGATTTGACAATTGTTAATAAAATTATTTTTATTGATAATATTTAAAGTAATTACGCATTTTTTTAAATATGTTTTTCCTTTGAAATAATGAAAATAGTTCGCTCTCAATACCGAAACAGATATAACTGCGTTCGAAATTGCTTTAATTCAGCGAGTTCTGTGGTACAAAATTAGTCAGCCATGTATAAGCTAGACGCTAATGGGAGGCCCGTGGAATGTTAAGAGACGGTAGTGCATAATAATAATAATATTTATTCAACAAAGGCAAAGCCATTGATTCGATGAAGTTAGTATTCGGTACACAGGCTTAAAAAAGTTAACAAGTGTAGAAATACATAAAATCTGACGAAAAATACCCGATTTCTTTAAAATTTGAATATTAATGCGAGGAGTCAAATTCACTTTATTTACACATAATATATACAGGGTGTTTCAACCGACGTGGGCTAACACGGGTAACTTTGTTGTTAGTGGAGATAGAAAGTCGGTTAAAGAGGCAAAGTAGTGCAGAAAAATTAATTTATTCAGAAAATAGTGAAAATTTCCATTTAGAAAAACTTATTTTCTTTTTGGGCCTAATGGCGAGGTCGTAAGACCGAGTAGATATTGAGCCGCAGACTAATTTATTGCGGGCCGAAGGCCCGCCGTGTCTTATTTTCTTTTAGGGCCTAATGCCGAGGTCGTAAGACCGAGTAGATATTGAGTTGCAGACCAATTTATTGCGGGCCGAAGGCCCGCTGTGCCCTAATTTATTTTTGGGCCTAACGGCGAGGTCGTAAGACCGAGTAATCGCAGACGAATTTTTTTGGGACCATATGGCGAGGCCGTTAGGCCGAGTAATTATTGGGTCCCAGACAAATTTTATAACACTTTGATATTGGAGAACTATTCTAAAGACACATTCAAAAAAGTTTTGTGTATGCCAGCAATGGTAATTGGCGCCGCAGGCGTGATTTTAAACACATCGATATTGGAAAACTATTGTAGAAACACATTTAAAAAAGTTTTGCGTACCCCGTTAAAGATAATTGGCGCCGCAGGTGTGATTCAAATCACAGTGATCTTTACAAACCATGGCAAAAACGGATGCAAAAAAAAAAATTTTGTAAAAAAAAAAATTTTCCGCAGACCCATACCAAAAACATTGATCTTTGAAATCGGTGTTAAGTTGCCTGCAAAAAGGTTTTGCACAGGTCAACTAGTTTGAAATAAATACAATTTAAATGAGAATTTTATTTAATATTCGTGGAATAAATTTTAGTACCAAATACCCTGCAATGATATTTGGTATATGATTTTAATAAATATTTTGTTTAAATTTTCAAAACGTGAAGCTGAAAATATTAACATTAATTAATAATTATTTGAACCAATAAAATTATACACCCCTTTTTTAAAAATAGCGCTTTCAATTATCCTATTATATATAAGTACATAAAAAATGTCAGAATTTGTATTTTATTAGTAATTATATGAAATATATAAAATAATTTAAATTTTCGAAGAAATAGCTGAATATTATCGTAGATAGATATTTTATATAGATATTAGTTATTTAATATTTTTTTAAACATTTCTTTTTTATTTGAAATATTCAAAGTTTAATAAACACGTCATACTTTCAAGATGTGCCGAAGATGCAAAACAATTTCTTATATTTATTTTCAATTAATTTATTATTTCAATTAATTTTAAAACCAACATTAAGCACTGGTGCGCAGACTTTGTCAGTCTCCCCACTATAGATTTGAATTTTACATATTACAGTAAAACCTCTCTTAACGCTGCTCCGCTTAACGCTGTTTCAGTATTACAAGGTTTCTGAAAAAAAAGTTTAGCCACTTATAACGTAAATTATGGACCAGTTTATACAAAATGATTCAAACGCTGATAGAAGTTCAAAGGCAAGCCGAAGTTTCATAGATGCAATAATTTGCTATCGACAACAGCTTGCTGACCGAAACAGAAAACGGCAAACGACATTTGATAAATTCTTCGCAAAAAACAAAATATGTCCAATGAAGAACCTTTCTCATCACAAACATAACTTCCTACTCGAACTTTTATTTAATTTTCAGAAATGTTTTATGAACAAAAATCGATATTTGCAATGAATAAATCTATAATTAATATTATAAAAAAGCATTTAACAATAAATGTTAATATTAAACAAAAAAAAAAAAAAACAAAAAAATTTATTATTCTCGGTTCTGCAACACTTATGCCTATTAATTATCTACGTATGAAGATGGTTTCGTTTAGTGCTGTTTCGTATAACGCAGGAACTTATTGGAACGTATATCCAGCGTTAAGCGGAGTCTTACTGTACAGGGTGTCCGAGAATTATCTTTATAACTTTGAAATTTAATAACTTTTGAAATAAAAAGTATATTCACATTCTGTTTTCTGCAGTTATTAGTGCAACTCATAAAGTTTTGTTCTGTTAAGGTTAGCACCTCCACATGTGCACCACGTGTGGCCCGAAGCACATCCAGTAGGTAATCGATTTTTTGCCAGGTACGCTGTAACATAACGTCTGTGACAGTGGCAAAAGCCTCTGTAATGCGGGTTTTTAATCCCAGAGAAAAAAACTTTATTGCATTAATAACTGCAGAACACAGAATGTGAATGTCTTTTTTATTTCAAAAGTTATTAAAATTCAAAGTTGTAAAGATAGTTCTCGGACACCCGGATATTGCATGTTTAGGAGCTTTCTGATGATGACATAAAAATGCGGCCCCAATACGAATCTATCCACGGTGAATTCCAAACTTAGGTCGTACCTACTACAATATTGTATTATATATTCTTTCAAAGCATATATTTTAGTAAACGTCTTATTTACATAGTTTTAATTAGTGACGTAAAATTACCGGTCATTTATGATAGTAACCATTTTGATCGGATAATTTACCGATTAATTAACTGGCCATCTATAAAATATAATTGCGACTTTCGCTTTCTTTTTCTCAGAACAACAAAAAACAAAACAATAGCGCAGTTTTCAGCAGTATAATCGAAAAAATTAATTAAAGTATTTATATTTTTATTTATGTAGATATCGGTTATAAAATAAAAATTATAATCTTTATGCGCAGTCTTGTATAATAATAATAAAAAACCGTGGCTATTTAATATAAATTACCGCGATATTTGACCGGTTAATTAACGAGTCATTTACCTCTTTACATCACTACTTTTAATATTTATTGAATATTTCATTTTACATTAATAAATAATTTGTTACTAATTAAAACATTTTAACATTCAACTTGGCAATTCTTTAAACTATAAATTCTATTATTTTTCTGGTCCCACTTAACAAATTGCAATTATTCAATATAGTTTAAAATTTTGGTCTTTCCGTTTAAATAATTAATTTATCAATTTCTCAACAACTAAAGGTACAAAAACTTATTTATAAAAATTTCAAAAACAATTTATATATATATTATTACCCTCAAATTCTTATAATTTGTTTCGGTTTGGACAATTTATATATTTGTTCAATGTTTCTGAAACTGGACGATTGATAATAATATTTCAATCTACGAAGTATCTAAAATTATTAGCAAATGACTTTTGCAGCGACGCTTGCAAGGTTGGTACAGAAAATCGAGAAAGGTGAAAATTTAGAAAATTTCAGAACGTCTGGAAACAGTCACGTAAAAATCAGGAATTTTAATAATATACTCTGGATAATTAAACTACAAATTTATAAATGAAACATTTAACTACTAAATTTGAATAAAAACACTTGAAACAAAAACAATCTCGAGTCAAGTTGTTTTTGACGTGGTCATTCTTGAAGGGGTTGTTAAAACCAATTCAGACTAGCCGTTCTCGGTTACGATTCACCGGTCCGGTTCGGTTTTCGATTAATCTAGGCTGCTCACACTATCCCGATTCGGTTCTACGATTATTCTCGGTGCGCATGCGCAATTTCGAAATATGATTTGACGTTTGATGTGTAGTTAAACGTCAACAAAAACAAGTGGAGTTGTGCTACTAGTTACGTGACTCCAGCAAGCGTTCTCATTGGCTACGGTTGCAAACGGTCCGGTTGAAATTAGAGCTGAACCTAAACGCTCGAACCGAACCGCAATCGGGAACGAATACGCCCTGATTGGTCGAGTTCCCAACCGGACCGGTGAATCGTAACCGAGAACGGCTAGTCTGAATTGGCTTTGACCAGTCCCGTATTAAGCCAGCGCGGGGCTTGTAGCAAATTCTGTCAAGGGGCCTTGGTTTGCTTTAGGTTCTCAATTTTAGGGTATTAAATAAAACAAAACCGTTACAAATAGACTTTTCTGGATTTAATATGGGCAAATTTAGAGATAACACTTTCAATATCGACTTCTTTAAGCAAATCATGCTCTATATTCAACAAAGTGAGATGATTAAGATGTTCTTGGCCCATCGTGTTCCTTAATTCATTTTTAATACGTTTTAATGTTGAAAAAGAACGTTCGCCACTGCAGTTAGTGATCATGAGAGACGAGTAAATGCGCAAGGCAATTTCTAAGTTTAAAATTTAAATAGTTCGCCTGTTTTCTCGAAATACTTATAATCGATATTATATTAAAATCGATTAAAAAAGTACAATCTCGGCTACGTTAACTCGCAAAATAAATGTATACCTATATAAAAAATAAAAATCTGGCCGCTTGAAGGGTAGAAATGTGGTATAGATGCTAGTCTAAATATATCGATTATAATTAAACATTAGAACATTAACGTTAAAAAGTTCGTAAAATACCTACTTATTTTTACGATTTAACGTGACGAAATTCGAGTTTTCAAGTGGAAGTGAGGCATAGCCTAAGCGCTTCGCGTTTAAGGCATGCAAGATATTTTACGCTCCTATCTAAATTAATATTTTTTTATTACGGTCAGACAGGCGTTGGAGCGCGGGGCCCGTAGCATTTGCTACTCTTGGTACGTGGCTAATCCGGCACTGGTTAGGACCCGAGATTGTTTTTGTCGTGGTTGTTATATCGTGGTTGTTTTGTGTTAGTGGTTTAGTCTGGACACCCATCAAATAACGTGTTAACATCAATAAAATTTCTTAGGATTTGAAATTTCATTTTGGAATTTTCTACTATTTCAAACATTACGACTTAAAAAAATAAATGCAAAAGCTATGATCTGGCAAAGATTCTGTTATAATTCTGAGGAAAATTTCTACATTAAGTCTAGACAACCTTCAAACGTCAGATATTTTTAAATTTCATAGTCTGTACCAACTTTGCGCTTGCGATTAAAATCGGAACTAATCACATCGGGTCAGCTGAAGACAAACCTTTCATGCACTTCAAAAATGTCATATTAGGTGATTATTTAAACTAGTCGTTAGCCGCGGCTTCGCATGATTAAGGTAGTTTTGAAACCTTATTTTAATTGGTTGAGTCGTTTTTGAATAATGTTGGTACAACCAGATGGATAAATATATCGTAGGGAAATGATGAAAACGGAGATTTGATCAAATTCCTAAGGTAGATGATCAATTCATGGAAGGTGATTTTCCGTAAATTTTCCTTAGGGATTAGATCAAATCTTCGTTTTTATCAATTCCCTGCGACAGATAGATAAAAATGGTCAATCACGTTTTCCTTGCTAGATCATCTAGGTGTCATATATGCTGCGTTGCGTCTATAATACCATTATTATTTGTTAAAAAATTCAGAAAGGATCTATTCGAAGCGGAACGAGTAACTGATTGAGATGAAACACATAGCTAAGAGTTTTCACTACAAAATTATGGAAACATTAAAATCGCATTTATTGTTTTTCTGCCAATTCGAAATTGATGGCTTTATTATACAAATATAGTAATTATTCATTTATACTTCCATCAACGGTTTTTCACGAAAATATGAATTGGCACTAGACCCAAATAACATTTACTGTTGGTGATTCCATAACCTTAAAGTACGTATATGTAACAGCTGACCCGATTGAGTTGGTTCCTAAATAGTGGCGGCGCCGTCAGTGCATTTATCAATAGATTATTATAGAAGAAGCACTGCAGTCATAAATATAAAATGATTAATAAACTTTTGTTTATAAATTGATAAATTTTTGAAACACAGTCATATTGTTATAATATTATAGTATAGTGTAGAAACATATAAAGAATTGAACACTTTTCCCAAATATTTAGTGTCGGAAAATGTTTTATCAAAAACATACCGTGTGTTCGAAAAAACAACAATTACGTTTTTAATTTAAAATTTTATATATTCATAACATATTTTAAATATATGCGGTTGAAATTTGAAATTAGAACACCGTTAAATCTTTGGTTCATAAATATTATCTCAGTTGTCGAATTATCAGAAAAGACTTTAAATATTTAGAAATAGCATTTATATTTTTCTATAATTAAACTTTTACTCTTTCGTACCTACAATAAGTTTAAACAAATGTATTTTCGCAAAGCACCGTAAAATAATTTAAGAACAATTTATTTTGAACTGATTTGTGCCAAATACTTTAAATTCAAATCGTTCAGAACATTAAATGCCGATTCAACATCAGGTCAATTCTCTGTCGAACTGATCCGATTTACATCGTTGTTTTTTAAAAAGTGCCGATTGTTTTGTGTCGTTCCGAGCCGAACGGGCTTTCTCAAAAATCTAACTACGGTATCCAGCGATATCATTAAGATCAAGATCTGATATTGGAACTTTTGGCACAAAACCAGATTTGCTTTTTTACAAAATTTTTAGTTAATTGTTGTACTATTTATTTACGGTTTGACAGAGTTTGATGCTGAATTGCATTAAACAATACTTTTTTCAATTAAAAAATCGTTCTTAAAAGTTTATGACACAAATGATTCCAACCAATAATGGATATATATTCATTTATTTTATAACATTATATTTAAAAATATCTTTGGCAGTTTATAAAATATAACTAAAAAATAACAAAAATGAGTACCTAGTACGCTTTTATATTATAATAAAACAATGGTGCGCAAACTTTTCTGTCGCGATCTTCCGTTATCTCAATTTTTACCGCTCCCCCGAAAAATGTCGCAGGAACAAACCATATATTTTCTGAAAATTTAGAAAAAAATGCAAATGCTTGTAACAATATAATATAGGTATCAGAAGCGTAGCGTGCCTTGGCGGGGCCTCGTATAAAAATTTGTTTGGGGGCCCTTCCCCCGTTGAAGTAATTGACTTAAACGGGGAAATCCCGCAGCCCGCGATAACCGATGTAGGGTGTTGCCAACTTTTGAACGCACGCTTTACGCGGGAAAAAAAAGAAATAGCTTTTTTTGACTTTTGTCATGTCTGAAATAAAAAAAAATTGGGAAAATTTTATTAATTTTTGCTTACGCACGTTGGGGGCCCCCGTATAATTGATACGGCAGATACGGCGGTAGCTACGGCCCTGATAGGTATCCAAAGTAGTTAATAGAAAAAAAAACGATCCAACGTTAAATAATGAAATTAGACTAATTTGAATGAAATTAACTTGGGGTCGCTTTACTACCCCCTCCCCAAGGATATTCGCGCTTCTGTTTTGCGATGCGCACCCCAATTTGCGCACCTCTGTTGTAGATATTATCTAACAGTATCAAAATTTTTGTTAATTAATCAACGAATCTGTCAAAGCAACTAAAAGAAATGTTTAATTTTCACAACCGAACTGTAAATTAATATAAAATCGTTTTTGGCATCTGAAGATAATGAAATCAAACTACTAAAATATCAAGAGGCATTATTTTTCTCAATATTCAACTGCGACGAGAGAACGACACGTGACAGAGACTTGCGACATGTCTCAAAAGTAGCGATTAAATCTTTGATGTCAGATATAAGACTTAACCTTTAGCCGTTAATACCAAACGAAAACGAATACAATTTAGACTTAAGTCCAGTAAAAAAATAACAAGTTTTCTTACTTAAGTCTCTTAAACTTGACACCAAAGAAATGTAATTAATTAATAATAACATTTCGAGATATTGGGGTCTGTGCAACACAATACTCCCGGACAGTTATTTCACTTTGCAATATTTTTGACTTCCATGGAGTCGGTGTTGGGAACATTGCTCCCGAAGCGACTAGACATCAATTGTAGTTTGACTGCTTGATTTCCACTATGGCACTACCATCCCCCACATACGTTTTTTTGGCGACCTCCCCCAGCACTGGTTCTTAGCAAAAAACGCTATCGTACCAACACTCCCTCCACGAGAAACTCCCCCGCTGCGAGAAACAACACCCCGCGAAGTTTGATTTTATGATAAAAAATAAATACACAATATGAAAAAATTAAAAAAAATATCAAGTCGAGTATGTAATAGTTGCAAAAAAACAAAACAAAAAAAAAATACTGGTGTCGACCGGAATCGAACCAGCGACGTTCTGCATACGAAGCAGAAGTTATACCTGCTATCGTACCTAACGGATTGATTTACAATTGTTTTTATGGTATATAGTATAATATTCAAGAATATGATAAGAAATTTCAGGATTGTTGCTTTTAACACCGGTTAGACGTAAAACATTCAGTCTCCGTTGGGGGCCTTAATCTGTGACACTATGTCGTCGTCTACCGTCGCTGTCTTAATTTTCAAAAGATTGCCTTTAGATTAATAATATTAAGCCTCATATAATTCATAAATCACAATATTGCCTAATAAATAAGTTAGATATTGCATCTGGGTAATTAATTATTATAATAAGTATTCTATAATCGTTATACGTAAATTAAATTAATGAGACGGAATTTTAAGTCAATTAATTTCACAAATAACCCTCTTGTCATTCCTTGAGACTATTCGAGAAATATTCCTTTTTTATCGGAATTATCGAAGACTCGTCCAAATCGTCAACTTATAAATCCCAATACCCTAATAAATTATCACCTTTGAATCGGTGCAATAAAATATTGAAGTTTTTCGTCAGAATCGACTGTCGGGCTACAAAACTCGTCACAAGCACTTTTGCTTCTTTGTTGTGACAAAGCTCTAAAGTCTAATGCAAAGTTTTTGCCTTGAAGACAATAATTTCTTGGTTTCTGGGCTCGTACGCCGTGGTCCATTGGTATTTCTACCTGACGTTTCATCTACAATTGCGGTACACATTATCAAAAGTAATGTGGTCGCGGGCGAAGTGTCCTAGGCTACTCACACGCAAGTGTATAGACAACTGCTGCTCCATCTTCTTTTATGCAACGCGGGCTAGTGTTCTCTACTCGGTCGTAGTTCGCTCTTCTCTAATTGGTTGTTGCATAAAAGAAGCAGCAGTAGTCGACTTACCTGTGAGCAACCTATAAGGACAACTTACCCGCTACCACATCGTCTTGATAATGTGTACCGCAGTTGTAGACGTCAGGTAGAAATACCAATGGATCACGGTGTACAAACCCGGAAATCAAGAAGTTTTACAGCAACACCAGCCGTGAAAGCCTACACAATAGTTTAATTGTCGTATTCAAGAACTCAAAAATCTTTTACCTAAGCTAGGCGCTGACTTTTTTTTCGAGTTTCTCACGTATTTGTTCAAAATGACCCGGCGTTGCCTAGCCAGTCTCTGTGTTAGCAAGAGAAACCCGTTCACACCGTACCTACAGTACTGAAATTTAATCGAAACGGTATTTTAATTGAATCGTAGTGCATGTTCCCATACTACCCCTCTGCCTGTGGTCATTAATTTACGTTCGATAAACCAATAGATTCGTCCGAAGTTGTTTATAATGGCGCATTCATATATGATTAATCTTATTATTTTAAGCGAGCAATTCTTATATATTTCGCGTATCTCGGAAACGAAATTTTGTATTTAAGGTTTTGCTTCTTAAATTTACCTATATATAAGATAAGTTTTAAAGATTTGGGTTTGAATCCCGACGGTGTTGGTGGATAAAAAAATTTTTTTCTGATTTAGCATTGTAACAATGAATGTTTAACAATTTACCTATATAGTTGTATTTCTCGTAAAAACGCAATTTTCCACAAAGTTTTTTAGAACATTTTTCATATAACGCCATCTCGTAAATTTTTATGGTACTTGTATTGTTGCCGGCGGATGATACTCAACTGTTACCTCAAAATTTTATGAGATGGCGCTATTTTTGAATTTTTTTTCTATAATGTTTCATAAACTTTCTTTCTCACATGTCGAAAACTTTAAATCTTTATTGGCCCGAGCAAAGCTCGGTCTCCCAGGTACTAATTTACTAATAAGAGTTTTCACCAGTTGATCTAGTCATAGTAAGTATCTCTTATAATACTCGCCCCGGTTCTAAAAGGTTCTGAAGCTAGTCACAAACAGCGTCGCAAATGCATATTTTAGAGCCTGGTTGTTTTGTGAGAAAGGAAGACTCCCACCACCTCCTAGTTACCGATACAGAACGTGCGCTCGTCGGTGATTGGTTCTTGCTGGTTGATTTGTCACTTGTCGCTTTCCTGCTATAAAGTATAGTCCAGTATGCTATTGTTAAGTTGTTTCTTTGATTGTTAATTGATCAAGATGCCTAATACAGTTTTGCATAGATAAGCACGAAAAATAATTTTTTTGGATGACTTTATGCAAGGAATTAGACCTTTATATTAAAGAAAAATTAAAAATAATAATATAGCGTGAGTTTGCAGTTTTTCAACCGACTGTACCTGCGCAAGCCTCCATTTGCATCTAACTTCAGAACAATTTAGAACCGTGGCGCGTATTATGCTTAGTGTGTTTGCCGCTAACAAAACCGGATGTCAAAAATGTCCGAATCGGTTAATTTACCGCCCGTTGTTGTGGCAGTATCGTGTGTGCATTTACATTGAAATTTAATGACAAACCGACCGATTTGGTGCAGTGTGAACGGTATTGATGTTCTTCACACTAGTTAAACAAAACAACGTCGATGACCTTCCTTCAAAGTCAAATGATCATCGAATTATCAAAAAAAAAATCGTAATCGGTTTTTAGTAAGCGCCGGCAGCATTTGGTTGAGAATCATCGTCACACGATACTCGATGATCCATATCGACCAGTCGAAACGTTTCGAGAAATTCGTTCAAGTCGACCAGGCCGTCTTTGTTGATGTCCATCAACTTACAAATGTCGACGAGTTGTTCCTGTGAGATGGGGTCGGACATATGTTCGCGCATTAAATTACATGCGTCAGAAAATTCTTCCAGCGATATGTAGCCTGAAATTGAGTCATTTATTACTTTTATTATTGCTTCAGCAGCTGTTCTTTTTAGAGTTAAATCGAAACGGCGAGATTACGTATTGTCAGTTTATTCATAGTTAACTTTTGATCTGTATTTCATATAATTTTCTGTCAATTTTAAAATATACGTCAGAACCGTTTACAACGACATCGTTTAGAACAACATACTGGTTATATTGACCAAAATCATAGGTCCCGGCTGAATGCTATACTCGTATGACCGCTTTATAAAAAACACTGCTTTTTACGACTTTGCTTATTGCGACATACCGCATTAAGCCACTACATTTAATGTAATATCTTCATATCTTCGGAGAATTATATCTGTTAGAACGACCAGCTGTATTGTAAACAAAATTCGTACGCACAGAAGTGTTCCAAACAGACTAAAATTACAGGTTTTATGAATACAGAAAAGTGGCAATGATGATGTGAATATTATTCCTGTTAATATCTATGGATTTATATGTACCTACACATTCAATAATATTACATACTTAATAAAAAATTACTTTGTACCTCGAAAACATCACCGGTTGTTACGACTATCGGTTTTTACGCGCAAATACGAGTAGTAGACCAGGGTAGATAGCTTTGAAAATGGTAAAAAGTGAAAGAAAATTATAAAAGGATGAAAGGAAAAATAAATTACGGTCGATCTGAGGTCGGGAAGGGGTAGGGGATGAGTTTTTAAGGGTAAAAAACGGTTTATCTTGATTTCCGGCAAAACTACAAGTCCTATGAAAAAAAGTTAAATCGCAAAGTTATAATCTATAAGATTATATGCGTAGATGCCTATTTATTGCTATTTTAAGATAAATTATTTGCATTTTCTGAGAACATTTACCGCAGTAATGTATATTTTTTTTCATACCATCAGAAAGTAGAGATTTCAAGGAACAAAAAGCCCACCGATTTTTTTAAAAAAGCGGATATTTTGACGTGAGAATTTTCGATTGAAAATTGGGGTGCTTTTTCGATATTAAGTCAAAATAAGGTGAAAAAATGAATATTTTAAATAAAAAAAATTACTGTGTGTTTGGGACATAAAAAGGTAAGTTTTCACCAAATTTCGTGAAAAAATAAATTTTTTGCAAAAGATAAAAATAAAAAACCAAAAACTTGGTTATTTGAATTTTTCACATAAATTTTGAGGTTATGTGAAAAAAGTGTAAAAACAAAAGTTGTAAATATTTTTATCACCTACAACTTTGCGATTTAACTTTTTTTCATAGGACTTGTAGTTTTTCCGGAAATCAAGATAAACCGTTTTTTACCCTTAAAAACTCACCCCCTACCCCTTCCCGACCTCAGATCGATCGTAATTTATTTTTCCTTTCATTTTTGTTATATTCTCTACCTTTTCCAATGGGTTTCATCCTACTATAATTTTTTTTGGTCTCAAAAATTATCGACCCTGGTCTATATAGTCCCTTAGATGTCGTTATAACAGATTTTGACCATATAACTATTTGATTTTGATTAAATTTTTATTCATTATACTATCCGGTGCCGGATAGTAAACTTAGGCCGGATCTCCGTTCCATCTCTAGTATAAAGATACCGGAGACCCGTTCTCCCATCACTGATACCGGGACTTCCACCACATTTGTATTTTTAATTTTTTTTTTAACTTTTCATTGAAATATCATTATATAATGATATTTCAATGAATAAAAAGTGAGTGTGTGTAATTCTGTACGTGCGTTTGAAGTTATACTTCTTTAGCGTGATAATAAATTTATTAAATACAGAGGTAAAATACAGCTGTATAGAGTCATATATTGAAATACAAATTGAAATTCAAAATTTTAAAATGAATCAAAATAGTGACTTTATATAATTCCAGATTCATCAGCCTATATCTGCAATAAAATGCAAATGTGGTGAGAGTCCCGGTGTCGGTGGTGGGAGAACGGGTTTCTAGTATTTTTACACTTCATAATACAGTACAATTTAGGTAACATGAACACAAAAAATCCTGAGGAGTTCATATTAGCGGTATATTTATATTATCGAGGTTCGCAAGAAACGCGTACATTAGGGTGGTCCTTAACTGGAGTGTCGAATTTCTATGTTCCCAGAGGGTCAAACGTTTCCAAAGTGATAAAAAAAAAATCTATAAAAATTTGAATTCATAATATTAACTCTAAGATAGTCCATATTTCAACCAAAGTTTCTTATGGAAAATAACATGTGGAAAACTTCTTTTGTTCTTCCAAATTTTAAAACTTGGGAACAAATGAATCTTCCAAAATGAGACATACATACTTTTGTAGAGAATTGAATGCTCTACAAAAAAGGCATTGTAATTTTTCGCTAAGTTTACTGGTTCAAAAGTTTTCCGAGGATAAAGTTTAAACTTTAATCTCGAAAAACTTTTGAACCAGTGAACTTAGCGAAAAATCACAAGATACCTTTTTTGTAGAGCGTTCAATTCTCTACAAAAATTACTGAGTCGTTCGTAAGAGCGCATATTCATTTTATCGCGATTGTACTGTATATAATATGATAAATAAATATAAAGCAGTTAAAAATAAAAGAAAAACACTAGTGTTTTGCTGAAGATGGGAGCTTAGCTCTCGAAATGTACATCCATTAAATAAATCTGTTGTGGTAAGAAGTACTATTCTTTTATTTTTATTTGTTCCAACCACAGTGCTCTTAATATTTTTATTAATATAAAGCAGGTATATATTTTTAAATTGACACAGAAATATCAGAGTAGTGTATTGTCATCTGAACTGCATATAATGACTGCAAAGTTTCAAGCGAACTAAATGAAAATTTATAATGAGAGAAAGAAACTTACCGGAATTATCTTTATCTATGATACGGAAAATTGCTTCGAGGCTGCTTTTGTTTCTGTATAGCGTTTCGACAACATTTGTAGAATCATTTCGTTTCTTCTGAAAATATAATATTTAATTCACTTTTGTTTAGATTTTAATATCAAGCTACATGTAAAATTTGCTCTAGTTTTCTCAGTGCACTCGAAAGATATACATGGTGTCCCATTTTACATTTTCATCTCGAAAATTTTAGAAAATATCAGAAATAAAAAAAAGTTCTGGATAAAATCTGGTCTCTATAAACGGGAGCTTAAAGTCTCGAAGATAAACTTTTTGTAAGTCTCGCCAACGATCCAAGACTCTGGTTTTGTATATGGGACTATGCTGTTTTTATTGCCCGATTAGAAAGGAGGAAAATGCTATGAAAAACGTTGAGTTTAAATTTTTTTTTTCGACATTTTTTTATTGCAAAAATAATAATTTTTCATCTCACACACACACAACATGTGTAATATTTTTCCATCTACAACTTTTCGTTATTTTTTACGTTTTTTTCAAACTTCAGCTTAATTAATATAATGAAGGAATTATAGGAAATTAGGATAAGGTGGGCAATTTTTTGAACTAGGAGTTTGATAGGTAATTGGCCATATGGCCTCGAATAAGGAATCATTTCGATGTTTATCTGGAATTAATTGAGGGAAACCAAGGAAAACCTCAACAAGATGGTCGGTACAGGAATCGGGATGTTGACTATTTTTGGGAAAGTGTTTTAAATCGTGAATAAGTAACTAATATTGCCACAAATATTTATTATTTTTATTTAAATACAACTCAAGCCTTAAAAATCATGTTTTTTAAATCCCGTTTCAAATTTCGGTCCAAAACGCCAATACTAGTCGCGTGACGTCACCTGTTTATACTAAAGGAGTCTCAAAAGTTTACACGGGAGCTACCATCCTATAGATGCGTATTCTGTGCTCATAAACGTTACTTAACTGAGATGATGAAAAGTTGTTTCGTAGTCGTTGCTATAGTTACATGTAATTTGAGGTTTCATATAAACAAATAATAATAAATTACACACTAAATATTAACCAAACAATGCAGTTTTTTGACAGCGGCTGAACATATGACGTCGTGTACTCTGATTGGTGTCTGTTGTCACGTGACTTAAGAGTGATGTTATTAGGTTTTATTTATTAAATATTAATTAAATTCCTTAAAAATAGGGAAAAATATAGTTTTTTTTAGTATTTCTATCATAGAAACTACTACTTTTCGTTAAAATTATGTTTTTATTTGAATACAGTCAACATCCCTATTACTGTTTCTCGGCGAGAGGCAGTAGGAAAAAGTCCCAGCCACATCTTCCCCCGGCGGGATTCACTTTATTTTATATCGTTAGAGGTCTAATAAATAGACAAAGCCGCTACTGAACTGGTACAGGGATTGCGCAGTCTATTCTCTATGTCTGTGTTCTCGAATATGTTTGAAAGGTTAAACTGACTGCAGTTTATGCAGAGAGCCAGACATACTTACAATGATATCGATTTCGGCGCCCTCGAATGTGGTCGTGTAGAGAACTTTGCACGTGTCCGGGTCCAGCGTGACCAGTTTTTCACGTAGCATCCTCCAGGGTAAGCCCAACCCGGTGGCCGCTTCCATTGCCTTGCACCATTCTGTCACGGTTATTAAACCTGCAAAAAAAATAATTAAACTTTGTATAATATTATCATCCTGTCACGAATCTGGAGCATAATGCCTATAACAAACGAGGTACAGAATTTTTTTTTGTACTCATTGGAATCAGCATATTTTTTCTATAGAGGTCATTTGGAAAAATATAAGAAATATTTCGATTTTTGCTACTTTAAAAAAATGTGTTTTCATAAATCTCTCAGAACTTTGCCAAGCTCAGTATGCTTGTGCAAAAAGACACGCCGATTCCAATGATCACAAGTCGACGCCTGTATCTCTTCTGGTTTAGAAATGTATCCATTTAAATATTAGTAGATATTTTTCATACGCTTATAGCTACGTACTTGCTGAAATAATTGAGAATAATAGCTATTGTCTGCTATAATTGTTAAGAAACATTCATTGTTGTAGCACTATATTAGAAAAATTTATTATTCCAACACGTCACCGTCTGGATTTAAACCAGAATCTTTCCACTTTCGCGGCGGAATGAATCGCTATATTATGAAGGATTAAAAATTGAATTGTGTGCACCGTTGAGTAATTGATTAACTCATTCCGCCGCCAAAGTGGAAAGATTCTGGTTTAAATCCAGACGGTGACGTGTTGGAATAATAAATTTTTCTAAGATAGTGCTACAACAATGAATGTTTCTTAACAATTATAGCAGACAATAGCTATTATTAGTGTATTTGTCATAAGGCAACATACACTATTGGCGTTGGTCGGATGGCGGCACCTAGGGGTCGGACCAAAATTTCTCGACGTTTCATAACCTCCTAAACACTTTGGCACCATTTTTGAAAATGTTTATATATATATGTATATATATATATATATATTTATATACGTATATATATATATATATGTGTGCGTGAGCGCGCAATAACTTTCGAAAGAGTTAATTGATTTTAACGAAATTTGGTCCACGTGGTGAAATCCATCACCGCAAGAAGCCTATTTAAAATGGGCGTAATTGGGGCATTTTAAGGGTAGTTTTTAGGGGTTGAAAAATGTTTTTGGGCCCCAAAATACCGAAAAAATTCTCAGAATCGTTTCAAAATTGACATTTAACCCTTTAGTAGTTATTAAAAGGTGTCCCTAAAATTTAAATAAAATCGGCCCGACAGAACCGGACTTACAAATTTTATGAAAACACTAGTTTACAAATAGTGAATTGTTTACTGAAAGTTGTATATAATTTGGTATAGAGGTTCGATTTATAATAATATTGCAATTAAGAAAAAAAATGTTATTTTAAGGGATGTATTAAGGAGTAAATTTTTTTATTTTGCCCAAAAACCAACTTAAGCTCGCAAAATAAGGCCACACTGCCTCTATTAGCAAATACACTATATTGTCGGCAGGGTTGTGGCACTGCGACCCGGGTTTTTTATCCTTTTAAAGTTTCTAAAAATTCACAAAAAAATCTTTGAATGACTAGAACTTTTGAACCCAACGATATACAGTAATGTGTTTGTACTTATTGGACATCAGCGTATTTTTTTCTGCAAACGTCCTCAATTTAAAAAATATAAGAAATAGGTATTTAGATTTTTGCTATTTTTGGATATACTTCTACCTTAAAAAAATGCGATTTTTGATAAAATTCTAAATCTCTTAAAATGTTCACGAGGCCATGCTCCAGTATTTCTTTTGGTTTATTGAAAGAATTGTGTGGATTGTGCTTCAAGTCTAAAGATCATTTAATAGCGTAATATAATAAAGATAAATAACTTTTCGACAGATAGTGCTTATTTTTTTTAATAACGTTTCTTAATAAATCCTCAAGTTTCAGAATTTTTGATCGTTTAGAATGAGAGATATAATTAATAACAATGTTCGCAATTTTCACCATCAGCATGTGAAAATTGGGAACATTGTTATTAATAATAGAAAACAGTATCACGGGTAATTGGAATAATGAAAATAAATCAATTTTTCAAGCTCTAAAAAATTTTTACAAAAAAGTCTTAATTAAAGAAAAGACGAAACGTTGCAATCAATGAGTGTTTAAATTGATTTATTTTCATTATTCCAATTACCCGTGATACTGTTTTCTATTATAACATATATCTGGAATTGAACTTTAAAGATGAATTGTTATTAATGATCTCGCGTTCTAAACGGTCGAAAATTCTGAAACTTCGGGATCTATTAGAAAACGTTGTTTTGAGTCTATTAAATAAAATAAGCAAAATCTATCGAAAAGCGATTTATTATTATTATATCACGATAGAACTACCATAAAACAAATCGCTTGTCTAGTTTTTTTAAGCCTTCGCAAATTTCATAAATTACAATTTTCCTGATGTAAGTTTAATCTTATAGGTGCGCTTTTCTGTTGTTTTACTGTATTCGGAACATGATGTTTTAAGTATTTTCTTTTTAAATAAAAAAAGGTAAAACCCCTGCAGAACACTTTCGTGATGAGGCACTGCAGGAAATGAGAAAAGGATTTCTAAATGAAAATTGTTCTTTTTTTCAACTAAAATGTTCAACAGAATATTCAGACCGACACCGTTCAGTTTTTTCTGTATAAGAACTTTTATGTTTTCCTTATGAAAAGGTAAAATATTTCAGCTTTTTTTACATCTAATATTTTTTGAATACCTATAGCCTGCTACAGACGAACTTAAGCTGGCTCCGATCCCGCAGTTTGTAAATATTGCTCTGAGAAATTTCGAACTACGGTCGCAAAATTCATTTTATTACTGCGTTTATTAGCTGTGATTAAGCATTCACAAAATTTGGCGTACTTTAAAAATTTTTAAAAATTTTAAAAAAGATATTGTTGGCCTAAACATTGAATGATAAAACGTGATATTCGTCAATATTTCTCTACAGCACGTAACGAGATTTCGAATTACGGAAAAGCATTTTAACATTTTGAAGTTTTTTCTTTACAAACTGATGTTAAAAATATTGACAAATTTAGCTTTGTCAATCATTTTTTTCAAACTAATTTTTTTCCGTACAAAAATTTGTGTGTAACTTATGCTGACTTTTTCGTTTTCATCTGATTTTAAGGGGTTACTGCCGGTTTTTCGTGACATGTTTTCGTGACATGTTACATTTTTTCTCGGCTAGGTCCCCTCGCTAACCCGCGATAAGGAACTACGTTCCAAAAATTTAGGGGTTTGGGGTTTATTACAACTTTTCAATATATATAACAAAATGGCGTCGTGGCAGTATAACAACGGAGAAAATCGGTGGACACCGTATCTCGTTCAATTTTTGTTCGATTGACTTGAAATTTTAACTGCAACTTCTCAGATAGTTTTTCCATAGAAGTACAATCGATTTTTATGATTGAAAAATTATTACGCTTGCAGCTAATAATTTAAGCTCGAGTCTTTGCTAAAAAATGAAAAAAAAAGTTTAAACTGATACAAATTTGTGAATTTTCAAACAAAATTTAAAATCGTGTGTACTTCTATGGAAGAACTATCTAAGAAGTCGCAGTTAAAATTTCAAGTCAATCGGACAAAAATTGAACGAGATACGGTGTCCGCCGATCTGTTTTTTATACCGCCACGACGCCATTTTGTTATGTATATTGTATATATAAATAAAAAATATTTTTGAAAAGTTTGATATATGTGTAAAAAAGCCCTAATTTTTTTTTATCCACTACCTAGAACTCGAGAAAAAAATTCACAAAAAAAGCTTATTTTTTCGATGCGCCTAGATAGTGTAACCCCTTAGAATTTAGATCAAATAAACTATAAAAAATTGGCTAACAGTTATATGGTAAGAATAGTACATATTTAGAGTTTATTTTGTAAGCATTACCATCAAATATTGCATAAGGTTTTTCCTAGAAACTAGAGATATCCGAAAGATGGTTAAGTGCGTTTTATACACACACACACACATCTACAAACAAACTACTATCCGGCTACGTTTGAGTTAAGATTCTTATCAAAACCTGCATTGATGCAAGTGAAGCCACGGATAAAGGCTAATATAAAAAAAACTGGTCAAGTGCGAGTCGAACTCGCTAGATTAGGATTTCGTACTATTCCGTTTTCCGTGAGTACTTTAAGACTTAAGATTTTCGTTTAAGTTTTCCTGTAAACTATAGGTGAGACCCGACATTTTTTTTTCATAATTACATATGTGTACCAAATTTCAACTCAATCAGTCTAGTAGTTCGGAGCAAATTGGCTAAAACAGTAGGACGGACAGACACACGAGTGATCCTATAAGGGTTTCGTTTTTAGTGTATTTGCCATAAGGCAACATACACTATTGGCGTCGGTCGGATGGCGGGACCTAGGGGTCGGACCAAAATTTCTCGACATTTCATAACCTCCTAAACACTTTGACACCATTTTTAAAAATGTTTATATATATATGTATATATATATATATTTATATATATATATATATATATATACGTATATATATATATATATGTGTGCGGGCAATAACTTTCGAAGGAGTTAATTAATTTCAACTAAATTTGGACCACGTGTTAAAATCCATCATCGCAAGAAGCCTATTTAAAATAGATCCAATCTGACTATTTTAAGGGTAGTTTTTAGGGGTTGCAAAATGTTTTTGGGCCCCAAAATACCGAAAAAATTCTCCGAATCGTTTCAAAATTGAAATTTAACCCTCTGGTAGTGATTAAAAAGTGTCCCCACAATTTTAATAAAATCGGCCCGACAGGACCGGATTTACAAATTTTATGAAAACACTAGTTTGCAGATAGTGATTTATTTATTGAAGGGTGTATTTAATTCGGTGTAGACGTTAGATTGATAATAATATTACAATTAAGAAAAAAATGTTATTTTAGGGGGTGTATTAAGGGGTTAAATTTTTTATTTTGCCCAAAAACAAACTTAATTTCACATAATAAAAGTATAAAACCACACGGCCCTACACAAGCAAATACACTATATTGTCGGCAGGGTTTTGGCACTGCGACCCGGGTTTTTTTCTTTTTGAGGTACGAAACCCTAAACAATATTTGGACAATATCGTGTTAGTACTAATAAAGTAATACTAATTTCAGTCGCGTTTTCATCCAGATTCTCATTGCTATTAATTATGCAATTTTGAATTAGAGACATGTCAAATGTGCGTCTATGATCGTCCATCCAAAAACGTTTTCGTGATTTAGGTAAAAACATGAAAAAACTTAACTTATAATTTTTTTTACTGATGCCGACATTCGATAGGGGAATTTTTCACAACGCGTTCTAAACTAAGCTTGACTTTTCAGTTTTTATTATATGAGTCATGAATAGAGGACAGTTTTTATGACATATATTTTTGCTACTTTTATTGTACGATCAACCGTTCAGAAAAAACAGCGCTGGGTGTGTTTTTTTCGAGAAAAAGAGAATGTTGTATTTATTATAGAGGTGGGAACTTCGTATTAATAATTTTATTACAGGATAACCGTTTTCTTAAAAACCAGTCAAGGAATTTTATTGGTTAGGAAAAGCCAGATTTTTTTATGAAAGTCAAGTGCGAGTCGAAGCCGCACACCGAGAGTTTCTTACCAACATTAAATAAATTCTATCAAAAGTGATTCCATAATAAATAATTATGTATAAATCAAAAGTTAGACCGATTCACACTAAACATAACCTAACTTTGGTACCTGGCGCAATATAAAAACTTTGCACGTTTCGTTGCACAATTAAATTGGTCGAACATTTTTCTTAGCCGTAAAAAACGTACGTTGTTTATTTCTGTATTTTTTGTTGCTAGCTGCGTACGTAATGTCAAGAAAAAAACTAATAAGTCAACTTGAAAACCGGGAAAAGTCGGGAAAGTTTTCAAGAAAAAGCTCTTACCCTATTCAAAAAGTTACTAAAGACTAAAAGCATTTTCTGACAGCCTATAGATACTGTTACGATAACTGCCCTTCTATATCTAAAAAAGTGGGCGCCTACTGCGTGTACTTTGTACGCGCGGTGTACTTCTTAGGCGCGACAGTTAACCTCAATTATCGACACTTAAAAAAGTTAATAAACACAGTTTTTATTACCAGTATTCACAACTAGCAAATGCTTTCAGTAATATTCGTCACTAACTATCTATCAATCACTACTGTGAATTTTTATTCTTATAGAAATAAAATACCTGTTATGCATGTGAAAACACTTCAAGCATAAGTATAGCTTTTAAAAGCTAGGCGCATGCGCACATGATCACTAACTCTATTCTGTTGGTAGCAACTTAGTTCTGTTAATTTTGATGTTACAGTGAGCGCGCAGTTCGGCGAGCAACTTCATCCTGTTAATTTTGATGTTACATCCTAAAAAAACCCGGGTCGCAGTGCCAAAACCCTGCCGACAATATAGTGTATTTGCTTGTATAGGGTCGTGTGGTTTTATACTTTTATTATGTGAAATTAAGTTTGTTTTTGGGCAAAATAAAAAATTTAACCCCTTAATACACCACTTAAAATGACATTTTTTTTCTTAATTGTAATATTATTATCAATCTAACGTCTACACCGAATTAAATACACCCTTCAATAAATAAGTCACTATCTGCAAATTGGTGTTTTCAAAAAAATTGTAAGTCCGATTTTATTAAAATTTTGGGGACACTTTTTAATTACTACCAGAGAGTTAAATTTCAATTTTGAAACGATGCGGAGAATTTTTTCGGTATTTTGGAGCTCAAAAACATTTTTCAACCCCTAAAAACTACCCTTAAAATAGCCCGATTAGGCCCATTTTAAATAGGCTTCTTGCGGTGATGGATTTCAACACGTGGGCCAAATTTCGTTGAAATCAATTAACTCTTTCGAAAGTTATTGCCCGCACACACACATATATATATATATATATATATATATATATATATATATATATATATATACTTATTTAAATATATATATATATATATATATATATATATATATATATATATAAACATTTTTAAAAATGGTGCCAAAGTGTTTAGGAGGTTATGAAACGTCGAGAAATTTTGGTCCGACCCCTGGGTTCCGCCATCCGACCGACGCCAATAGTGTATGTTGCCATATGGCAAATACACTAAAAATTGATGCCCATCATTTTGTCATAACGCGTCGAAAGAAATATAACTTCGAAAATGTTTTTTGAAAAGTACATTTTGTACCGTCACAGCTGGTAATCTATAAATTATATTATATAACATTGTTAGGTAATAGGTGGAGAGTTATTAAGCATTTTTTGATAGATATTTGAGACACTGTGAAAATTTGTGCAAGAACTCTAGTAATAACCGAATACAAGAACACAGACCTGACTGAAGGGTAGCAGGACTTAACCGACTTAACCGATTTTGAAATTTTTGTGCAATAAAAAATCCTTGAGGTATTTTGTATACCTTGAAATGTAGTATTTAAGGAGTTAAAAATAAAAAAAAGCAGATTTTTTATTCGGGTCTAAAACTTAGCCAGATCTTTACAAAATTATATTTTTTATGTTAAGACTAAAAAATATATATTTGAGGCACGTTGAAATTTAAACAGAACAATATTGCTAACTAAAACTATATATGTATATCAAAACGACAGGTCCTTTCGTTGGGACATTTTACCTGCCAGACGGTTAAGTCATTTAAGCCCCGCTACCCTTCAGCCAGGTCTGTGTTTTTGTTTTCGGATATTATTAAAGAGTTATTGTACAAATTTTCACAGTGCCTCAAATACCTACCCAAAAACGCTTAATAGTTCTTGGACTAAAACTTGCACTAGAAAAAAGTGCACCTTGGAGAATAATTATCGGAGCGATCGCGTTCAAATGACGTGCGCTCGAGTTAAATCGAGACATATCTCACCTCGATTATTTATAAGTTCACAAACTTAGAGTAAATATCGCGCTATTCTGTTCAGAACATTCTAAAACTTGAAAACTATTTAAGTAATAAACATGAAAGCATTCACTTATATGACATATTATAAAGCCCTAAGCAATAGGTGATGTGCACTTCGAAGTTTAAATTATGTAGACTTAGTATTTGTTTGAAGTTTGATGACTTCCCACTATAGTGCTTGTGTCTATACGTAAGATTGTCGTCTGTAGGTGGAAAGATTCTTACGACATAGGAGTTCTGAGTTTATCGTAGTTCTGATAGTGAGATCTCACTTTTCATTTTAATAGAATAATAATTACGATGACCTTGTCAAAGATACTCAATCATTTTCCAATGCAGCAAAAGTAATGCCACGTGATTTTTTCCTACTGCACGAGCGTCGAGAACAAATTTATCTGTACTACTTTTTATCTACACTAATATTTTAAAAAGGAAAGATTTGTATTTTTGTGTGTATGTTTGTAATGAATAAACTCAAAAACTACTGTGCCGATTTAAAAAATTCTTTCACCATTAGAAAGCTACATTCACCCTGAGTAACATAGGCTATATTTGTTGCTAGAAAATATTAGGGATCCTTCCTAACACTTTAGTAACGTAACCCAAGGTGTAAAAAAATGCCATAAAACATCTTTCGTCGCATGCGCTGCGGAAACTATTGATGATAGAACAAAAGTATGTTCTACAATATTAAAGAACATATCAATAAGTACAAAAAAACTTCGCGATACTATAGGTCCAACTATTATTGTTATGTCACAATAACCATTTTTTACATTTTAATAATCTATATAGATAAAAGACGATGTATATGTAATCTATGACCATTTTTGATGAAATTTTCAGACAATCTTTAGATTAACCCAGCGGATCAACAGAATTTTTTTAATTTCTTTTTAGGAAATAAGATTTTTCTTCGATTTTGGAACATTCACAAATAAAAGCGATTGAATTCGCGCAAATTCAATACACGTTGAGAATTTAATCATAAGGATTCTCATCTTTTATATCCAAATGATAAATAAATTATTATTATTATTATTATTATATATTACATTTACACCCGGGCGAAGCCGGACTGGGCCGCTAGTAGTAGATAAGCGTACATTACGAAATGTTTATTTTCACACGTTTAAATAGTTAAATTAGTGTCCTCTTGCTGTGTATTTTTGGAAACTTTTAATAGGTATACGCTCGTTCCATCCGTATAAATATTTTATAAACGAACGGAACGAACAATTATTATAATTAGTGGACCTGTGCGAATATTTCGTACCGCTAGTTATCAGTTATGTAATATAATGGGGTGGAAATTTTATTCTATTCTATTCAGAGACTTCAGCGCCACTGCACGTCGTATTACCGACAATTGTTAAAATAAACAGATTGCCACCAGACATGAAATTGTTAAAATTTTTAAACTGTAATTTTTTGATGAAAACATTAATTTTAAGAGATGAACTTATTTTATGTCATTAGAGAAAAATAGTCTCCAAAATGGCGTATCAAATATTAATTTTGATACAGTATTAAGGGAGATGTTGCATACCGACAAAAATACTATAAAAAATAAGCCAACGCGCGTACCGATACGGAAACAGAAAACTGTTGAAATTTTGAAAAGATGTAATGAAAGAGGCTTTGATACGCTAACGGGGCTACTTCGTCAATATTTGATCGACAAACAAGAATTAACGCTGACAAAGGTCGAACATAAAACTGTCGGTTCGCAACAATGGCAATTCTTTACTCCAATCGACTGCTGTTAGGCCTTAGATAAATTGTCGACGTGTGAACAGAACAATCCCACAGAGCTGTCTTTGATTTAAACGAATTCGCACGACGGTGTGTGCAGAGAGGCCGTGTATAATATGTTGCGGCAACTTTAACCTACGGTTTCTGCATTGTCAATTCAGGGCTCCCGCGAAATATGCTTATTTCGAATGACTATAATATTTAACTGAGAAATTTCTTACGAAGCAGGCCCGGCGGATGACCAGGATTTTATGGGTAGCTATACCCATACGAAAAATTCCGTGTGGGTAAAATACCCACATGGAATTTGACAACATTTTTTTCACATATAAATAAATAAAGTGTTTTGGTCGATTCCAGGATCGTCTTGTTGCAATGAACGAAGTTTCTCAGTTTTACGTCGACTTAAGACTTATTTGAGATCAACAACTTTACAAGATAGACTGAATTGCATCGCTATATTACATGTATATTGTAACTTGACCGACGACCTTGACTTGGAACCGTTATTAAATAGGTTTATTACTCGAAATTCAAAACGAAGTGCAGTTTTTGCGTTGCGCCAATAAAAGTTATGTGATGTTGACTTGTATAATTTTTTTTAAGCGTGTAATATTTTTCTTAATAAAAATTCAAAATATGTTTTCTGTAATGTACAGTTTGTTAACTAACCAATTTAACTTATGTGCTGGCTTCCCCAGAGTTATGGGATTTCGAAGGTTTGTTATACGATTACGAGGCTTATAAAATATAAGCTATATACAATTATTACGTTTTAAATGCTCAGTGCTGGCATGAGTTAATTGGAGGGGGCTTGCTTTGCGTTTGTTAATTTAATCACCGCTAGATCGAAAAAAAACATAATCTGCCGGGCCTGTTACGAAGAACCTAGGTGGCACAGGATCGAAAAAAAGCAAATACTGAGTATGAATTACATTTATTCTGACGTTTCGTCAATCTTTTTGCCATCTTCAGAGAGTCTGGAATTATATAAATAGAATTATATAAATAGATAATATAAATATAAATAAAAACCCGGGTCGCAGCGCCAAAACCCTGCCGACAATATAGTGTATTTACTAATATAGGCAGTGTGGCTTTATTATGCGAACTTAAGTTGATTTTTTGGGAAAAATAAAAAATTTGACTCCTTAATACACCCCTTAAAAGAACATTTTTTCTCAGTTGCAATATTATTATCAATCGAACCTCTAAACTTAATTATATACACCTTTCAGCAAATAATTCACTAACTGCAAACTAGTGTTTTCATAAAATTTGTAAATCCGGTCCTGTCGGGCCGATTTTATTAAAATTTTAGGAGCACTTTTTAATTGCTATTAAAGGGTTAAATTTCAATTTTGAAACGATTCTGAGAATTTTTTAGGCATTTTTGGGCTCAAAAACTTTTTTCAACCCCTAAAAACTACCCTTAAAATGGTCCGATTGGGTTCATTTTAAATAGGGTTCTTGCGGTGGTGGATTCCAACATGTGGGCAAAATTTCGTAAAAATCAATTAACTCTTTCGAAAGTTATAGCGCACACACATATATATATATATATATATATATATATATATATATAAATATATATATATATATATACATATATATATAAACATTTTTAAAAATGGTGCCAAAGTGTTTAGAAGGTTATGAAACGTCGAGAAATTTTGGTCCGACCCCTAGGTCCCGCCATCCGACCAACGCCAATAGTGTATGTTGCCTATGGCAAATACACTAATAAAACCCGGGTCGCAGTGCCAAAACCCTGCCGACAATATAGTGTATTTGCTAATATAGGCAGTGTAGCTTTATTATGCGAACTTAAGTTGGTTTTTTGGACAAAATAAAAAATTTGACTCCTTAATACACCCCTTAAAAGAACATTTTTTCTCAATTGCAATATTACTATCAATCGAACCTCTATACTAAATTATATACCTAATTACTATCTGCAAACTAGTGTTTCCATAAAATTTGTAAATCCGGTCCTGTCGGGCCGATTTTATTAAAATTTTAGGAGCACTTTTTAATTGCTGTTAAAGGGTTACATTTCAATTTTGAAACGGTTCTGAGAATTTTTTAGGTATTTTTGGGCCCAAAAACTTTTTTCAACCCCTAAAAACTACCCTTAAAATGGTCCGATTGGGCCCATGGTCGAAGTGTAATAACAATATACATTTCCGAGCCCTAATTGGTAGGTAGCTGTGGATATTTTTTAACGGTATAATATTTAACAAAAGAGCATAATTGAGTTGGTTGAACGGGAAAATGAAAATGTGAGAATTAGGCAAACTACTAATTAAAGCAGCCTCACCGGTGACGACGAGGAGGCAGTAAGGGTTGTTATCCAATGTAACACGACCCCTGCTTTATGTTTCCTGCCTGCCTCAACAGGATTATTCTCGCCACTCCACTCGATGTTATATCTCTCTATCCCGCTCTTTGCGGAGAAATCGATGAGTTCACAGAATTGCTCTATATAAATTCCACGAGGAGCCAACGCTTTCTTCGCTTCCTTGCATTCGTAATAAAGCCGCGTTCGACATTTTTGTTTTTTTTTTGGTAAAATGTCGAAAGTGAATGAACCATTCAAAGGTTGTCCAACCCGTGTTACAAAAGAATGATTTAAAATACTTTTGGGCGGCTGTGGACGGCGCCGTCTGAGTTCCCCACCCATCTTATGAACGCTGTCTTCAAATAAAGCAGAACGCTTGTAAGTCTGAACGTTCTCAGAATACTTTAAGAGTCAATATTTAAACAAAAAAACTTGGAACGTGTCGTGGGACACGCGTTTGGAACGAAGTCCCTTTCGTATAAGACGTTTTTCGTAACGCGTTTTATATAATCTAAAAACACCCGGTATGATCTAAAAACATCTGGTATATTCTAAAAACACCCGGTATAATCTAAAAACATCCGGTATAATCTCAAAACACCCGGTATAATCTAAAAACACCCGGTATAATCTAAAAACATCCGATATAATCTAAAAACACCCGGTATAATCTAAAAACACCCGGTATAATCTAAAAACACCCGGTATTATCTAAAAACACCCGGTATAATCTCAAAGCACTCGGTATAATCTAAAAACACCCGGTATTATCTAAAAACACCCGGTATAATCTCAAAGTACTCGGTATAATCTAAAAACACCCGGTATAATCTAAAAACACCCGGTATAATCTAAAAACACCCGGTATAATCTAAAAACACTCGGTATCACCGTATACCAGTATACATTATACGACTGCTGGTTTTTCGTGACACGTTTTCGTGACATGTTACATTTTTTCTCGGGTAGGTTCCCTCGCTAACCCGCGATAAGGAACTTCGTTCCAAAAATTCCAAGGGGAAACCCCATGAACTTCCCCTGCAATGGCGTCGATCTAATGTATCCTGGACCACTGTGCTATTTTATATTCCCCATCCGCCCCTGCTTTTTGGTGGTGATTGTAACAGATAAACTGAACCAAAAATGCAGACTGGGTTACCCACCTGTGGGCAACAATTGACAGAATAAAATTACTAAAAATATACTACGGCTAACAGAAAATTAAAATGTTATGAACTTAAATTTGTACCTATCGATGCGAGCATCAGAAATTAGCAAGTATTTATTGGCAACAGATATGTCACTCACTTGCAAATTAATATTTTCTAATTTCTCTTCACGTCGACAGAATATGTTAGAGGTAAAATACGAAATATGTTTAATATATTGCCTTTTTTTTCTTTTTTGTCCTTGGTAATATAATAATGATTTGTTTAATGTCTGCTTGACCAAAACATTTAATAGGTGTGTATAATTGATATCTGATATTTTATATTTCAATTGTAAATTTACAAATTATATTTTAATTCAATTATAGTTATAAAGCTTGAAAAAGTCCCAAGAAAGGGACGAAACGTCGCTATAAATAACAGATAAGTGTTAACTAAAAAAGTCCGTTTTCCCGACAAATCATTTTTATATATTTAATATAATTTTATTAATATTTTTTACGATTTTTTTAATGCTTATAATGAAACTGGTTTTTAATTCAATGTTTTTTTCATACTGCGTTTTTCATAAATAAAATATGTTCTTATTATCAATAACCGATTAAAAAAAATTCGACACAGTTCAGAATGTTTACAGATTGGTTTCATATATTTTTCCTAAATCGACCAAGTCTTAGTTACATCAATAAATATAAATTAAATGACATCACAAAACATCTATGAGCGGAAGTAGTATTCAATCCCACGACAACTTGATCCAAAATCCAGTCCGCTAAACGTTATTCAAAGTTGGAGTCTTTTTGGATAATTGAACTGTCAATGTTAAGATCGAAAGTGTGAACGCACCTTTACTTTTAAAGTAGATAGAAAGATCTCTCCTAGACATATACAGCAGAGTAGGTTATTCCACAAATGTTTTATCTTGAGATATTATCTATCTTTGTTTGCGCCGCTTAAAGATTGTAGCTATGTCTCCATTTTGTCTGCAATTTGTTTAGACAAGAAACATATGAACAATACAGTCAAAGCCCTCTAAGTGCACAGCTCGGAACCGAGGCCCATCCTTTAAGTGCTCACTTCCCCCACGATCTTTTTCATCCCCACTCTTCTAACTCCTATAGCTATCTTTATTCAATCAGATGCCCTCTCTCTCTGCGCGAAACATTGCGCAGAATTTAAAAATGAGTTCAAACTCAAACTGTGTTTACAATCATATGACATGTGTTGACATAAGCGCGCTTACGGTCGCACGTGATTGGTCGCAGATTATTCGAAGTGGGGGCTGGGGAACGTGCACTTAGAGGGCGAGTTCGTGTGCAGTAAGAGAGCGTGTGCATTTAGAGAGCGTGCACTTAGAGGGCTTTGACTGTAGTGTACGCATCTACAGTTTGAGTCGTTAATATCTCACAGACATCTGCCATTTCATGACATGCCCCAATTACTCCGATTGACATATTTTCTTGAATTGTCTGAATATTTAATAGGTATTTCATGTCTTTTTAGTGTATTTGCCATATGGCAACATACACTATTGGCGTCGGTCGGATGGCGGGACCTAGGGGTCGGACCAAAATTTCTCGACGTTTCATAACCTCCTAAACACTTTGGCACCATTTTTAAAAATGTTTATATATATATGTATATATATATATATATATATATATATTTATATATATATATATATATATATATATATATATATATATAGGTATATATGTGTACGGGCAATAACTTTCGAAGGAGTTAATTCATTTTAACGAAATTTGGCACACATGTTGGAATCCATCACCGCACGAAGCCTATTTAAAATGGGCCCAATCGGGTCATTTTAAGGGTGGTTTTTAGGGGATGAAAAAAGTTTTTGGGCCCAAAAATACCTAAAAAATTCTCAGAATCGTTTCAAAATTGAAATTTAACCCTTTAATAGCAATTAAAAAGTGTTCCTAAAATTTCAATAAAATCGGCCGACAGGACCGGATTTAAAAATTTTCTGAAAACACTAGTTTTCAGATAGTGAGTTATTTCCTGAAAGGTGTTTTTAATTTTGGTGTAGATGTTTGATCGACAATAATCATGTAGTTAAAAAAAATGTAATTTAAAGGGGTGTATTAAGGAGTTAATTTTTTTATTTTGCCCAATAATCACTTTAAGTTCACATAATAAAGCCACAAGGCCTGATGTATTAGCAAATACACTATATTGTCGGCAGGGTTTTGGCACTGCGACCCGGGTTTTTGATTATTATTTCAAATCATTATAAAAAAAACCGATCATGTGTGAACGAACTTGCGAAAAAAGGGTTCCGTACCATTCTGTTTTCCGTCAGAATTTTAAGAGTTAGAATTTTCGTTTAGATTTGCCTGTAAACTATGGGTAATTCCCTATTTTGTTCAAAATTTTAGGTTTAGTAGTTAACGTCATTTTCGGGTATTGTCTTTAATGTCTTTGAAATTACGTATTATAATTATAAAAAAATATGTCTTCCTCATAATGAGCCCTTTCATTAGTGTATTTGCCATATGGCAACATACACTATTGGCGTCGGTCGGATGGCGGGACCTAGGGGTCGGACCAAAATTTCTCGACGTTTCATTACCTCCTAAACACTTTGACACCATTTTTAAAAATGTTTATATATATATATAATATATATATATGTATATATATATATATATATATGTATATATATATATATATGTATATATATATATATATATATGTATATATATATATATATATGTATATATATATATATATATATGTATATATATATATATATATGTATATATATATATATATATATGTATATATATATATATATGCACGTAAATAGCTTTCGAAAGAGTTAATTGATTTCAACTAAATTTGGCCCACGTATTGAAATCCATCACCGCAAGAAGCCTATTTAAAATGGACCTAATCAGGCCATTTTAAGGGTAGTTTTTAGGGGTTGAAAAATGTTTTTGGGCCCCAAAATACCGAAAAAATTCTCCGAATCGTTTCAAAATTGAAATTTAACCCTCTGGTTGTAATTAAAAAGTGTCTCTAAAATTTTAATAGAATCGGCCCGACAGGACCTAATTTACAAATTTTATGAAAACACTAGTTTGCAAATAGTGAATTATTTACTGAAAGGTGTATATAATTTGGTGTAGAAGTTCGATTGATAATAATATTTCAATTAAGAAAAAAACTGTCATTTTAAGGGGTGTATTAAGGAGTCAAATTTTTTATTTTGTCTAAAAACCAACTTAAGTTCGCATAATAAAGCCGTATTATATCAAATACACTATATTGTCGGCAGGGTTTTGGCACTGCGACCCGGGTTTTTTTTATTCTTGTCACAACTCGTACTTAAAATAGTGCATTACAATCTTGATAAATAAATTGCTATTATAAATCGAAGTCACTTCTGACTTCAAAAATAATTGTCTGAATCGATCTGAACGAACGACAGTGTAGAAGGTTAGGTAGTTTCCAGTGAAAAAATTCAATAAGCGACGATGATTAGTGGGACTTGTCTGCCATTTTCCATTACTTACAATGTTTCTTTATTTCTGTTTTTCAAGCCAAACGATGAGTTATATTGCTTTTCATTGCTTAAAATAATTCACGGATCTTCAATCATCTTAATTTATCGTCTATGCAAATAATTTCGCATTGCTCTGTAAAATAAGAAATTGTTTATTTGAAAAGAGTTTTCGAAAACCAATCGCTTATACCGACTGAAATATTACAAAGTGAAACAAAAAATCGCGATTAAAACAGTAGATTGTATATCTAGTGTCCTAATGGCTTATCTTACCGCACGAGTGGTGCCGTTATGTCAAAACGAGCGATAGTGAGATTTAACAGTCGCACGACATGTAGGTCCTGACATTTTTATAAAATAACTGTTTCATTTTCTGTACGTTTTTGATAGTCCAGTTGTGTAGCAAACGTCACTTCTGATAGGTAGCTTATGAAAATTACTGTTGAAGTAGTTAAATCACGTACTTTCGCTTTTCATTACAGCACTAGTGCGGAATGTGTTATTCTACATATTATATGTCTGTAAAGAAGCTATTTTATAAGGGATACCTAGTGCAAAAATATACTATGCTTATCTTTGGAGCTTTAACCTTTTACCACGAGAAAATTAAATGAGAAAATTTAATGTGAATAATTTCAATGCAATTTTTAACTACATTCAAACGATATGGTTATAGGTACAAAATATTATGCACAAAATTACGTATGTTTAAAATCGCTGATCCGATTGGCACAAAAATAAATCCTTGTACTGAGACAAACATTAAAAAATACCCGTCAAGTACGAGTCGAACTCGTGAAAAGAGGGTTCCGTACTATTCCGTTTTCCGTGAGTACTTTAAGACTTAAGATTTTCGTTTAGGTTTTCCTGTAAACTATGGGTGAGACCCGACATTCCCTCTTTTTTCAAAATTTTAGGTTCAGTAGCTTCAGAGATAGAGGGAGGTGGTCAATTTTTATTTATTTTCTTAAATAACTTGAAACCCCTACTAGAAGCCCTTTCATTTCATATATCTCACGGTACAGTTTGCAAACATTTTTTTTAAATTTCCTAATTTCGCCGCAAAAATGACCACCATGTTCAAAATTCATTTATTTTCGTTACACGTCCGTCTTGGGTCATCGACTTACTTATGTGTACCAAATTTCATCTCGATCGTTTCAATAGGTTTCGGAGTAAATTGGCTATGACAGACGGACGGACAGACACACGAGTGATCCTATAAGCCAGGGGTGGCCAAGCTTCTTGATAGTCTGAGACATTTTTAAAAATTTGAAATTTTTCGTGAGCCGCAATTAAATATGTATTTAAAAGGTATTAAAAAAACACATACGGAACGATAATAATTTTTTAAAATATAATAACACAAAAATGAAAAGGGAACTCGGGAGCCGCAAATAATCCTTCAAAGAGCCGCATGTGGCTCGCGAGCCGCAAGTTGGCCCCCCCTCCCGTATAAGCGTTACGTTTTTCCTTTTGAGATACGGAACCCTAAAAGTGACTCAAATCGATATTTCTTGTAAAAGTTGTCATATTTTGTGTGATTTTGTGTTACTCTGTATAAAATGATACGACGGATATTAAAGTATTTTTTACCGTCTACGAAACAAAACGGATTTCAGCCATGCATGGTGGAAGTACAGATCTACCCGTCACGTCCACCACGACGTCTATTACACGTACATGACGTACTATTCATCTCGCTGTCAGATGTATTGTGTTTTGTCGACAGGTACAAATCCTCTGCACTTCGTTTACCGTACAGTCTGCTTGTTAGCCGATTCAAGATAATGTATGATTGTTGTCCTATTAACCCCCTCCCTGTCGCCGCAAATTGATCGTTTCGCGGATCCACTTATCAGTTTTCTACATGAACATAGGAATATTAGGAATAGAGCATGTACTTGGATTTTAGACGAGCGGGTGTTCAGCCGCTTAAGGGACGCGACGAGGTAAGTGGTGTCTGCTTGTCATTGGTCGGCGCACTGCGCATGGCTAGTGGCCTGAAATTTATGTTGGCATGGTGTAAACAGAAAATTTCTTTAGTACATGGTGATTCATTTTGTCGTGGCACAGTTTTAATGATTTCAAAATTTGGCGGCACACAAAGAAATGTAAAAGTCGTTTACTTACCAATACACTGTGTAAATAGTTTATGATAATAATTTTCTAAAATTTGGCGGCACGCAAAAGTGCCGCGGCAGAGTGTTTGAGAATCACTGATTCTTATGTCCATGTTTGAATTTCATCCTACTGAATATGCGCAATGCACCGGCCAATCACAAATTGACTCCAGTCTTACACTGTACTAATGCTTTGTATCCGTCCCTCAGCAGTAGGTATACTCCATCCCTAAAATTACTAGATCCATGGTTTTCTATGATACTTTTTGAGGTTATGTGTATCTGTCCATTCTATTCGAATCTGAATGTTTACACCACGAAGTAAAATATAAAGAGTTTAAATGCAATTTTTAAAAAAATGGTTTAAATTTCGTGAATAAACTATAGTTTTTAAGTGGGTGCGTGGAGTGCGCTGCTGCTCGTAAAACGTGGTAAAACGGCACGTCATCAACGAGCTTCTAGATTAGTAGATTTACTGAGCAGGAATCCATTATACCCCATGTAACATTATATAATTAGGATATTTTTAAATGTGATAATGATTATCTGTCTATCAACTATCAAAGGTAAGAAAATACAGTTCACTACTTTTTATGCTTTCGAGTTATCTAATTCGCCACAACAATATTTATTGTTGAACTTGTTATTTTTTCTTAGTTACGAAAACTTTTATATCTTTTAATTGAATCGTTTGGTTCAAAATGGTGGACGACTGCGGTAATCTATCAAATCTAGAGACTAGTAATACACATAAAAAACAAAACTTGACGTTTGACAAAATGGCGGGTTCTGGCACATCACATAAGTGTAAAAAAGTGACGCATTAAGTAACATTTAAATTTAAAAAAATATGGAAACTTACATTAAAAATATCAATTCACTGCATAAATCGTTTTTCTTTTCATATTACGTCGTATAAATGAAACTGTAAATATTTTTAAATACAACCGCCAGTTAGCGCCACAGTGTGAGTATTAGAAGTTCAAGTGGATGTTGTGGGTGGAACTAAAAACCTGTCGACAACGGGCGAACTATTGATTTTACGACGAAAATGTGTGAGATAAAAATTGTAGAAAATTGAATTTAGAAACGTTTTTATTCTATACAATTTTCTGATATATTGCTTATGAACAGAGTTATTCAAGAAAATCAGCACCGCGTGAAGGATGGGCAAATTTCATCTAGTACGTAAATATTTACATTGAAGCTTTAACGTGGAAAAAACGGCTTTATTAAAAAACACATAAAAGTGAGAGAGCTTGTCTAAGTTTACATTGCATAGTAAGCTCTTTCTGTGAGTTATTTTGTAAACCTTTTTACACTTTGAGTTATATAGTGACTTATAAAACAAAATGTGCATAATGAAAGAGTGGAGCGACGAACGTGTAAGCCGTTATGTATACTGGTAACGCAATCACGTCTTTATATCACGGCTTTTACTCGCTTCACCGCATTCAATCTACGAGTAAAGGTGCGTTCACACCATTATATGATCCTATTTTACGATAACGTATGCTTTTAGGTTCCTATTTGCATTTTAATAAGTCGTTTATATTCAATTTGCTGTCCTCAACCAAACTTTCTTTCACTCTGTGTTGCGTAAAAAACTGGAGAAACATTGGTACGTAAACATATTTTCAGAATTTTCGCCCGTTGGTTTAATTCACAAACTACTGACTATTTTGATCAGACTTTTACTGTAGTAAAAACATTAACGCGAAAGAAGACGCGAGTAAAAACTAATTACAGTCATAAAAAAAACCCGGGTCGCAGTGCCAAAACCCTGCCGACAATATAGTGTACTTGCTAATATAGACAGTGTGGCTTTATTATGCGAACTGAAGTTGATTTTTGGGCAAAATAATACACCCCTTAAAAGAACATTTTTTTTCTTAATTGCAATTATTATCAATCGAACCTCTACACCAAATCAAATACACATTTCAGTAAATAACTCACTATCTGCAAACTAGTGTTTTCATAAAATTTGTAAATCCGGTCCTGTCGGGCCGATTTTATTAAAATTTTACCAGCATATTTTAATCTTTACTAAAACGTTAAATTTCAATTTTGAAACGATTCTGAAAATTTGTTTGGTATTTTTTGGCTCAAAAACTTTTTTCAAACTACCCTTAAAATGGCCCGATTGGGCCCATTTTAAATAGGGTTCTTGCGGTGATGGATTTCAACATGTGGACAAAATTTTGTTAAAAACGTCGAGAAATTTTGGTCCGACCCCTAGGTCCCGCCATCCGATCGACTCCAATAGTGTATGTTGTATGGCAAATACACTAAAAAGGTGTAAAGTGTTCGTTTTGAATTTATTTGCATAGTGTGTATATTTTTTTATAATTTATTGGAAAGAAAAAGAAATATAACTGTGCTTTAATCTTAAGAATAAATTTTGTTCGATATTACTTTTACAAGAGAGTGTCAGTAAAAGTCGGATTCAACTTTTGAGCCAGCATGTTTGGTGTTTTTTAGAAGCAAAAAAAAGATAGAAGAACTTTCTTTCAAAGAATATTAATAATGTCTGAGAATGCGAAACGTAATAATATATTGTGTAACAAGTATGATGCCGGGTTGCAGGAAACATTGCCAGAATACCTGATTTGACAATGATCTTATGCCGGCCACACACGTAACTGCATACTTGTCAAGTATACATGCGCTTGACGTTTGATCAAGTTTGCATGACCGTGTGTGTGATGATTTTGCTCAAATATTTTGACTTAACTGCCGAACGAATTTTCAATCTGCGTACTTGAAGACTTGACAAGCGGCCAGTATTGTGACGTGACAATCAGGCGTTCATAGATAATCTGTTGTGACTTCTCTTTTGTCTATTCGCGTGTTTCGTGCATTCTACGATGTCTACTGACATTCGTAGAGCCTTTCGCGAAGTATTTGAAGAATTTATTATAATTTACACCAAACAGTACGATTTATTCTACTTTTCTGAACCATTTCGGTAGCCAACACCAAGCCAATTATTGCTAAAGCTTCATCATATGTGGATGCCATAGTCAATAACTTTACTTTTGCACGTCACTTCTGGTTGTAGAACTGACGCCGCTTCAAGCAAACTTGTGCGTGTGTGTCCCATATGGCCATCATGCAAACTTGATCAAACTTCAGGCGCATGTATACTTGACAAGTATGCAGTTACGTGTGTGGCCGGCATTAGGTTCTCAATAGGAAAAACATTTTAGAATTCTACAAAAAATAATTGATCGATTGGCACGATTTTTTGAAGTTATACTTCTTTTGGCGCATTGAGAGTAAAATTTAACGAAAATTCGAAAGTATGAAGTTGGTCATAAAAGGCCCAGACTGAAATGACAGATGGCCGAAATCAGCGTACTTTCTGCCATCTGGAAACTATCATATATATTAATACGCTAAGGTTAAGATGTTTGCCTCCCTTTTTCGAAAAAAACACACAATTGCTCCATATAAATTTTATATCATTTTATAGATAATTGCTTGCTCTACCGACGTCAACAACTAAAAAATCTATTATTGCTTTTGTTTTTGCAAAATAATTAATTATAACAATTATACATTTATTCAGTATATGCAGCAATGCTGCCATCTGACGGTTCTAACTTTGAAACAACGTCAACATGATTGACGGTCGGTAAATTTTTTTTGTTTAATTTTTAATCAAAATTCACGTATAAAGACTCTTCGTATGGCGGCGCTTCAGCTCAACGTTTTCGATACTTGCGCCTTTATATGACAGTTTTAGAAAAATATTTTCTTGAACCGTCACTGAGCTTCGTAATGTAATACAACAAAAAGAAGAAAGTTATAAAGAGTGTGAGAAATTAGAAACGAATTTTAGTGACTCTAGCCTTTGATTACAACCAACATTTGTTTGTTTTACAACGGAAAAAAGAACAAACCAAAATACAATTTTGAAAGCGTTTTCAAATATTTGATGTTAATTTATTGTATTATTCTTAAACTTTTTGAAGACTTTAATTGAATACATTGTTTGCATGTTTTAAAATTATTGTTATGCTTTTTAGTACACTGCAATATCTTTATAAAAGCGTTTTTCTAATATTTTATTACGAACTATTTTTGTAGTAGAACATAAAAATATAACTGAATTTCTATATCACGTTCAGATAACTATTTTATCACAAACTTTATAGCAAAGACGCCACCTTCTAAATGCAATTTTATCATACCACAATTAGATTTCGAACACAAAAGGGTGCTCTAGCTATTTTTTCATGAGAAATTCAATTCAGGGCAAGGCTTAAGTTTTAAAAATCCTTTAAAAATATGTCTTATAAATAATGCATTCAATTCATTTAAGTGTATGATAAAATCCAGCTATAAGGCTTACGGGAATAATGCATGTCATCAAAAGAATGAAGCGGCGCCGTTATAACAATAAAAATCTGGTTAAGCATGAATGTACTTCATGCTCCGAGAGTTCCGGACATGATTTCCAAAAAAAAAAAAATCGACACAAAAATTTAATCAGCGGAAAAACATATTTTTTTGATGTTAGTCCCTGAATACAAAAAGTAACCAAAAAATACCAAACAATTTAACACTTTTTTTTCGACATACGTTTCGCTAACAATACTAGCACAATCAGGAAATGAATAAAGCTCTTTAAAAGCTTAAATTTTAAAATTAATGGGAAGTTTACGGCACTCTGGACCAACGGTTCCTAGAATTTTAAGGGTACAGAACACTCAACAAATTTCTTTTTTTATGGAACCTTACACTCAATAATAACAAATAAGAGGCACTGCAATTTAAAATACAAATAAAAACCTTTATTAGGAATTTTTCAAACAAAGTTAATGTGAGTAATGAAACTGCTTCAGCATTTACTGTTTCATTAATTATTGTTTTAAAGTTCGGTTTTATGTTACAGCCAACCAAAATAAGTTAATGACAAATATTACTGATTCACAGAACCCTGATGACTTGGGTTCCCTGGAACCCTGATGACTTTGGGTTCCCTGGAACCCTGATGCCTTTGGGTTCCCCGGAACCTTGATGACTTTGGGTTCCCCGGAACCTTGCTGACTTTGGGTTCCCCGGAACCCTTGGTGACGGGTTCCCCAGAACCCGTGTTAGGACTAGAGAGACCGCTTGATTTTACTGTATAATTCACGAATGATATATCAATTTCACTATTCTAATCGCTTATTTATGCTTAAATTTTCAAAAACTAACATACAGGACTAGACATTTTAGAACTGCCCGCCACAAACGCCACTTCCGTGACGCGTTTCCACACTTCCACGAAATTTCATTGAGTCACTCTAGCAGAATTTGGAGGCGGCAGTAAAGATGTTTACACATCAAAAACATTCCAGTTAGAAATAAGTTTAAAGCTGAATCCTTTATCTTTTACGACCTATCAAAATAATAAAAGCTAACGCAATAATAATTTAGATAGAAGTAAACTGTATCAATTTTCGTATATTTTTTGAAGAGGAACAACTTGTTCAAAGAGAAAGGAAGTAAAATGAAAAAAATAATTCTTTGAATGTTTCCAAGTACAGTTTTTCTAAAGATGAAAGAATACACATTATACATTTGCATAAGAAACGGCTCGGTTCTTTTGTTAAAGAAACATTATACACTGATTCGTGTGCAACTGTGCAAAAAATGTCCTTTGAAAAAAATTTCTATACATAGAATATGTCGAACACATTAGGTTTGTTCCCTGTTCCTATAGAGACAATCGTAGATTTTTAGTGTATTTGCCATATGGCAACATACACTATTGGCGTCGGTCGGATGGCGGGACCTAGGGGTCGGACCAAAATTTCTCGACGTTTCATAACCTCCTAAACACTTTGCACCATTTTTAAAAATGTTTATATATATATGTATATATATATATATATATATATATATATTTATATATATATATATATATATATATATATATATATATATATATATGTGTGTGTGTACGCGCGATAACTTTCGAAAGAGTTAATTGATTTCAACGAAATTTGGGCCACATGTTGAAATCCATCACCGCAAGAAGCCTATTTAAAATGGGCCTAATCGGGCTATTTTAAGGGTAGTTTTTAGGGGTTGAAAACTGTTTTTGGGCCCCAAAATACCGAAAAAATTCTCCGAGTCGTTTCAAAATTGAAATTTAACCCTTTGGTAGTGATTAAAAAGTGTCCCCACAATTTAAATAAAATCGGCCCGACAGGACCGGATTTACAAATTTTATGAAAACACTAGTTTGCAGATAGTGACTTATTTATTGAAGGGTGTATTTAATTCAGTGTAGACGTTAGATTGATAATAATATTACAATTAAGAAAAAAATGTTATTTTAAGGGGTGTATTAAGGGGTTAAATTTTTTATTTTGCCCAAAAACAAACTTAATTTCACATAATAAAAGTATAAAACCACACGGCCCTATACAAGCAAATACACTATATTGTCGGCAGGGTTTTGGCACTGCGACCCGGGTTTTTTTTTATTGCACTTGTTCTAAAAAAGATTAAAATAGAATGGGGTGGTCTCTTAGCCCAAATACACCACATCCGAATTAAACATAATTTCTATACCGTAAACCGGGGCTACTTTCTGACACCTGGTCTTAAGCAACAAAATCTGGATCCGGGTACAATACCATCAACCAAACATAGTTTTGGGAAGTTACTATTTGTAGAAGGGTCTGTGGGGCCATTTATGAAGAGAATGCAGTAACTAAATACAAATGCAAGTCTATGTGTACTGGGCGTCATTTTTGATTAAAAAACAGGTGTTTTCAGTTTGTCTGTATACTTTCTAGTGTGAGATTAAAACCAAAAATTTTTTTAAAACTAACAAGTTGTCTTATTGTTATTAATGACCATTTTAAACTACATAGTTTAATTTTAGAATTTTTAATTTCGATGTAGTTATTAGCTTAATTAAAAATCAAAGATTTCAAGGGTTACTTTGTGACATTAAAAAACCTGTCAAAAGTAACCCTCGCAATCTTAAGTAGATAAAATTCTATCAGTAATTATTTTATTGGCATTTTAACTGAAATTTTCGACTAATAATGCAAATTTTTCAGATCTAAAGTGTCACGGACATATAAAATGAAGCTTGGTAGTAGAAATTTCAAAAATTACACTAATGAAAAAAAAGCTCTCAAAGATATAAGACAAAATGGGCTCCTCCCTACGTGTTGCTTCAGAAAAATAGGGCATACATATTTTTTGTTGACGTTATTAAAAGGGTTACTTTATGTCAGCAGTCTACCTAACACTATTTTCATAGTAAAAAATGGCTGTCACAGTAACCTCAGCATACGGGGCTACTTTGTGACACTTTATTTAATTAATATCTCTTTTTCTATACATAATATTGCAACCTACCACTGTGCATTCAAAAGAGTAAGGTTCAAACTTCATATTCATGTAAAATTTATTGTATTCAATTTAAGCAAAAAACATAAATAATTGTCATAAAGTAACCCCGGTTTACCGGTATGCAAAAAGTTGTACCCCAACTTACGCGAATTCGACTTACACTGTTATTGCTTGAGTTCGGGGTATTACTGTTTTATAATTTGCAAATTATCTATAAAAGCTAACTAAATTGAATATTTAGCGAGCAAAATTGAAAACAATTTTCAACAAAAAAGAGGAAATGCATACGTCGTATCATGCAAGTTTATTGAAAACAAAAAGCGGGCAAAGATAAATGTATATTATAATCAAGTAGGCAGTGAGTTTGAGTTGGTAATATGAAACACAAGAGATCCGAGTGGGCTGGTCGGCTTTTGATTCAACCAGCGCAAATATCCTTTCATGGGATAAATAGATTTACTTCTCTGAAGAGCAGCAAGTTTTCAGATGCGGGAATATAGCTCCTCTATTCTGAAGCTAGTACTTACAATCTCCAGATCGTTATGCAAAAAGCTCTCAATTATTTACATAATATGAGTGTACATAATATACAGAGTGTTTCGCGAACACGGGTTGCGAAATTGTGTGTAGAAAAACGTAAATAAAAAATTCTTTTGCGATTTATCGACCAGAGCAGTACTTTTAGAGCTACTGCGGTTTTTCAACGTCTGAAAATTAGCAACAGTATTCTCGTTTCAAAGAATTACCCCAGCGCCGGTTCTGGGGTAGAGCGAGTGAGCGCCAGGTGGCAAGGGACGCCAAAAAGTCAAATGCGAAAAACAATTTTAGTGACTAATTGAAATTAACATCAAATACTAATTTAATTATATAGCGGTAGGAACTTTCTTAATGTTAAAGAAGCAGAAATATAATAATAATAATAATGCGTTTAACGTCCGTTTATCTGAGGCCATGGCCGATTACCTATCAAACTCCTAGTTCAAAAATTACCTACCTTATCCTAATTTCCTATAATTCCTTCATTCGCCCATCGCTATTACATAAGTTGAAGTTGTAAAAAATGTAGAAAATAACGGGAAGTGGTAGATGAAAAAATAGTAATGGTGCGAATGGTGTCTGTTATGACATAAAGTCGAGAAACGGACGTTAAACGCATTATTATTATTATAACGTCCGTTTATCGACTTTTATGTCATAACAGACGCCATTCGCACCACTACTATTTTCCGTTTTTACCGCTTCCCGTTATTTTCTACATTTCTAAAACTTTAACATAACTAATAGCAATGGGCTTATAGGAAATTAGGATAGGATAGGTAATTTTTGAACTGGGAGTTGATAGGTAATCGGCCGTGGCCTTGAATTTTATTTATCTGGAATTAATTGAGGGAAACCATGGAAAACCTCAATCAAGATGGCCGGTACAGGAATTATCGTTTCTCGGCGAGAGGCAGTAGGAAAAAGTCCCAGCCACATCTGCCCCCGCCGGGATTCGAACCCGTACCTCCCGAATGCGTGTCTAGTGCTGTCACCACTACTCTACCCAGCTCGGTAAGAAGCAGAAATAGAGGTAAAATTTAAAGCTACTAAATTTAATTTAAATTCAACAAGTGTTGATGTTTGCAAAAAAAGTTGATTTTTGAAAATTTGGGACTTATTTATTTAACATAAAATCGTAACGCAATTTACGTGAAGCGAAAGCGTCGACCAAAAGGCGCTGGACGACAATCTCGCTCTACTCTGATCAAGAGCTTGGGTCGGCGCTGAATTACCCGTCAATGATCTGAGTTGTCGAACGTTCAGAATTTGTTTATCTCGAAAAATTGCCAGTCATTATTTCGCAATTTGCAGGACCACAAGACTTCGTAAAATCAATTAATCATGTTCTAATATTTGTTAAATTTTCTAAAAATTTCATTTATGTATAGAAGAAGATGATTCGAATTAATTAGAACTTGACGTGAAAATAATTAATCTTACTTATAATTAGTGTTGGCGTTTAATATTTCAGTTATTAATTAATATTAAAATGTATCCGCGTGGTTTGTTACAAACTCATATGCGAAATATTACAAGACTTGTAGTGTGCTATGCAATATTCAGACAAATTAATGATGTAATGAATTATGACGTAGATTTGCAAATCCAATAATATACAAGGCGCGTCCAGAGTGCCCCCCTTATCTTAAATTTTAAACGAATTCTGTTAAAAATTCTGGAAAGAATCGAGGCAAAATCTTATCACGTTATAGTAGATTGTGCATCTAGTTTGTAATGCATTATTTTATGACGAGTTGACACTTTATATTAATAATTAATGAGCGACAGATTAGCGTATTTTAACACTCGCACGAGTCATAAAAGCTTTACAATCGAGATACATACTACATTTTTTGCACGTACATCTTATAAACTTGCTATTTTTTACAGATTTATGCAATATTTTTGACGGTTAACCGTATGGTATCTATGTGGATTATTCAGCGCCTACTTTGCTTCCCTGTCGGTTACACTGATTTAAATGGCAACTACTTAACCCAGATAAAACTAATATGGTAAAATCGCATTACTTCTGTTTTATTTTACGTACTATAATAATAATAATAATAATAATAATAATAATAATAATAATAATAATAATGCGTTTAACGTCCGTTTCTCGACTTCCCGTTATTTTTCTACATTTTTAAAACTTCAACTTATGTAATAGCAATGGGCGAATGAAGGAATTATAGGAAATTAGGATAAGGTAGGTAATTTTTGAACTAGGAGTTTGATAGGTAATCGGCCATGGCCTTGAGTAAGGAACCATCTCGATATTTATCTGGAATTAATTGAGGGAAACCATGGAAAACCTCAATCAAGATGGCCGGTACAGGAATTACCGTTTCTCGGCGAGAGGCAGTGGGAAAAAGTCCCAGCCACATCTGCCCCCGCCGGGATTCGAATCCGGACCTCCCGAATGCGAGTCTAGTGCTGTCACCACTACTCTACCCAGTTCGGTTATTTTACGTACTAGTGCAAAGAAGGATCATTTTTTTACCGCTATGCACGCATGAAAAGCAGTTACTTTATAGAAGGTTCTATCGTTTGAAGATTTTGTTTTAGTAAATTTAAAGATAGTGCTAGGACTAACTCAAAAAATTTAGATACCAAAGGAGGTCATGTTGCACCTCTTTTGATAACAAAAAATAATGTAGAAATAAAACTCTCTCATCGCACTCACTCACCGGTATACTTTCGCACCCTCTCTCTTTTACTTGTGGTTAAAACAACACAAACTTTTAAGTAAGCGCTATATAGAAAAATGTATTTAAACGGAAGAAACGTATTTTTGTTTACTTTTTATTGCCATCTGTTAACGAGTTAACTAAGCCTCTGTACTAGTATCGCGGTTATATTCCTTTCTTTTTACCCACACCACTACTCTACGCTTTTTTTCTTACACCACTTGATCCGAATCATTTCTATTTATATAATTTTGAATCACTGCGTATATTATTTGATGAAGTTCATTCGTTTTAGTGTATCAAAAAGACGTCATAAATTTAATTATTAAAATAACTGCTTTTAATGCATCTGGTGGAAGTGAAGAGTAAATAGAGCCTTTATTTCCACCAGCACCGAAGATTCTAAAGTCGGAATTATTTATATTTATTAATTATTATAGTTATACATCTTTTTTTAAAAATGTACGCGCGGCAGAAGTTATACTTCTTTGGCGTGATCGCGATTATTGATATTCACATTTTCGTTAAAGATGTACATTGATAATAAAAATAAAAAAAACCCGGGTCGCAGTGCCAAAACCCTGCCGACAATATAGTGTATTTACTTGTATAGGGCCGTGTGGTTTTATACTTTTATTATGTGAAATTAAGTTTGTTTTTGGGCAAAATAAAAAATTTAACCCCTTAATACACCCCTTAAAATAACATTTTTTTCTTAATTGTAATATTATTATCAATCTAACGTCTACACCAAATTAAATACACCCTTCAATAAATAAGTCACTATTTGCAAACTAGTGTTTTCATAAAATTTGTAAATCCGGTCCTGTCGGGCCGATTTTATTAAAATTGTGGAGAAACTTTTTAATCACTACCAAAGGGTTAAATTTCAATTTTGAAACGATTCGGAGAATTTTTTCGGTATTTTGGGGCCCAAAAACAGTTTTCAACCCCTAAAAACTACCCTTAAAATAGCCCGATTAGGCCCATTTTAAATAGGCTTCTTGCGGTGATGGATTTCAACATGTGGCCCGAATTTCGTTGAAATCAATTAACTCTTTCGAAAGTTATCGCGCGTACACATATATATATATATATATATATATATATATACGTATATAAATATATATATATATATATATATATATACATATATATATAAACATTTTTAAAAATGGTGCCAAAGTGTTTAGGAGGTTATGAAACGTCGAGAAATTTTGGTCCGACCCCTAGGTCCCGCCATCCGACCGACGCCAATAGTGTATGTTGCCATATGGCAAATACACTAAAAATAGGATGTCTAGGGAGATGATAAATATAGTTAGAAAAACATTTTTAAACACAGGTTGGGTTGTGTTTGTGGTCTTATAATTTAAATCTGTCGTACAATAATTAAAAAAATCGGATTTTCGCGAAAATCCTAAGATGTTTGCAAAAAATCAGATTCCAATTACCCGGTTTTTTGCAACTTCCTAGGATTTTCGCGAAAATCCGATTATTTCAAATTATTATCCTACGACATATATATTTTACCTTTGTTCTATTTTCAAAAGTAACATTTTTAGTGTCTGAATAAAGTAACTTTTTAACTATTAAAGGATGTTCTACTGTTGAATCCACAATAAAAAAAAAAACAAGTATTGAGGTTTTTAACTGTCAAAACCGTTTTGTTCAAAAATTAGAAGAGGGACTCCTAAACCGTTTTGTTCAAAAATTAGAAGAGTGATTCTCAAACCATTTAGTCCAAAAATTAGAGAGGGGACTCCTAAACCGTGCTGTCCCAAAATTGGACGGAGGAACTCCTAAACCATTCTGTTCAAAAATTAGGAGTGAAATTCGACATAAAAAAATTAAATATATAAATAACACCTTCGACTAATGAAGTTTCACTTCTCCCGCGGGTTTATGTGAAAGAGGCTCATATATTTTTTTTGTAAAGCTAAGCAAATAGTGTGAATTACGATGCTTTGTTGTTTTCACTCTTCTGGGCAGTATATTTTATCGAACCAGACCGGTGTCATTTATTTCAGTTAGTTATATTGCCTTCCCTGAAGAACGTGTCACATGGCGGCCATTCAGCTAATAAAGAACGAAGTTCAGGCATTCAACGCGCCGGCCAATGTCATCAAATACATTATAATGAAAAATGCGCTGAACTTTATATAAGCTGAAGTGAAAATAAAATTCCAACTGGAAATTCCAACCTTGAAAACATGTGCTTGTGACATCATGAAACAAGTGAGGCTCATACGTTTTTTTGTTTTATCCAGTAGGTCTCAAAGAGACATAGGAAAAATAAAATTATACAAACAAAACAAACAAAATAGTGTGTGTGTAACCTTTACGCGCGATTGAAGTAAAACATGTTAAACAATGCATATATTAGGCTTACAGTTTTTTATATGTACAGTAGAATCCGTTTATTATGACTCCGCCTATATTGACCAACCGCCTATTATGACGTAATTACACAACGAGGTTTGATTTTCATATAAAATTCTTTGTAACAAAGTCGGATATAATGACTTCGCTTACAGTGACATGTCGCTTATTATGACCCATTTTTAATAAATTTTGTCCGTTTATAGTGACCGACATGATTCTTTACACCTTCGGTAATGTTCGTTGATTCCCGACGACGTTCGGCACGTGGCTTGTTTTTGTTTTGAATCTCAGTGAGTAATTGATAGTTGAACGTCACGCATTGTTTTTAGTGATATCCTATGTAAAAAAATGTCATCTCAACGTCGTAAAGCATTTACGATTAAGGAGAAAGGTGAATAATATGCAGATTAGAAAATGGAGAATCAAATTCATCTCTCGTAAAGGAATTGGGCGTGGGTTATTCGACAATCTCAATGATTTTCAAAAACAAGAACCGGATTAAGCGATCGTTCAATTCAAATGTTTTGAAACCGAAGAGGCTTCGAAAATCGCGCAAGAAAATGTTGATAAAGCGTTAATTCAGTGGTTTAAAATCACGAGAAACAAAGGAATACCCGTCAGCCCTATGCTACCTAAAAAAAGGTTTTTTTTTCACAAAAATGCTTTGTATGACGTCCGCTTAGTATGACGTGTTTGTCAATTCCCTTCGATGTCATTATAAACGGATTCCACTGTATTCTGTATAAATACAGACACATAAAATTCGCTCTAGGAATTTTTAAAACTGTACAATTACATATTAAGTTACGATTTTATTTATTTGTATTCATTCAATTAAAGTCTGGATAATTCGGTAAAAAAACAACTCTCGTAGTATGTGAACTTTGTAATCCGTTGCTATATAAGGAATTTTTTAGGTTATGTAATGACTAGAGATGGGAAAAACGGGTCTTTTTAGTGATCTGCATCTTTGCATCTGGATCCCGTATGTGAGCCGGCTCACTGAACCGGTTCAAAAAGAGCCGAGTTCTGAATATGTTACAGTCTGCCACTGAGTTACCTAGTTCAATCAATCATATTACGACCTGTATAGAATCAAGAATGCATAGCCAAACATGTGATGCATGAGTCATTTGAGCTGACAGATGCATCAAAGCGAGAACTGATACGTAAGTGTAAAATGTGCTTCTGTGTGTTAAGTGTTTCACTGAGTTATGCGCATCCGTTGATCCGTCGGCTCAAAAAAAGTGAGTCGGCTCTCACGGATCTTCTGTCGGAGTCGGCTCTTTGAACCGGTTCAGATCTGAGTTACCCAACTCTAGTAATGACTCCTATACTGCATAAACGTACTAATTAGTAGGCCGCGCAAAAATATCACAAGAATTTAAAAAAAAAACTGACTGTAAAATTAAAACAATAATTAACATACGGACGTAATGTAAGAATTATTCTTTCGAAAAAGTTGGTGTTATTTTTCGGACAGCCTGTAGATAATTGTTTACTTTTGAATATTACTCATTAGAAACTCATAATTATGATTTCATCTACAAAGAGGTAAATAATTAAATATAGCGCGGTCTTTTATGCTAACTAAGTTAGAACATGCAGGTACCTACAAGTATTATTAGTCAGTTAACATAATTTCCACTTTCATTAGCCGAGAAGCCTCTTTAAAGGAATTTAATTTTGTTAACTCGACTTCCCTGTAATTGTGTTTCATTCTTTCGATTCGCGGAGGCGCTGTTATCTCTTTGTTTCAAGAGTTTCTTCAGCAAGAGTTAAGACAAAGGCGCCATATTTAGCCAAAACGAGGAAAGTGAATAAAGACTTTTACTTCCTGAACATGCCCTGGCGGGGTAAAAAAAAATCGTCCCTTAAAAATGAATGTGTGGTCAACCTCTGTCTCTCTCAGACTTATAGAAACAAATTACTTATTTGTGGTCACTCTCTGTCTTTTTCAGACTAGTACAACGCCTACTCTATCCTTCTCATTCTTGTGTCGTCAATATCTATCTCTCTCTGAATAGTGGAAACAAGCCACAACCATACTCTGTCCTCCTCACTCATGTGTTGTCAGTATTTATCTCTCTCAGAACAGTAGAACCAAATACGCCACAACCATTCTCTATCCTCCTCAGTCATATGTGTTTAGTGTCTATCTGTCTCAACCTAACGTTCACATTTCAGTGTAAATTTCATCGAGTTATTTACAATGCAAAAATATACAAAGGAAAAATATAAAATGTTTTAAAAATAAACGCGTCTGTTTTTGATGAGGCATTTTGAATTCTAGATTTTGGTTGTAAAATTTTTGAAATTTGAAAATTCGCGATGAGGTTAGATTTGGGCGATGCACCGCAATGCCAAGTTTTGTTTAATCCTGTATACCTATATTATAGACAGAAGTACAGTCAATTTAAAATTGTTCTACAGTCAATGTCACAAATATTTGCACAGCTGAAGTGGTTTTAATTTGTATTGTTTTTTCTTGTTATCCAATCCGAAGTGTTTCGACATGTTTGAAAAACAAGGAAGAGAATGAAAGCAAACAGTTTGTATTGTTTACATTTATTACTGTATACAGGGACACTTAAAAAAAACACGAAATTATCCACAAATGTCGCGCATATCGATTTTATAGGATTTTTTTATCAAATGTATTCTATAAACGCCTATCCGGCTATAAATTGAGAAATACGGAACCAATTTTTCGAGTTCCGTAAATCCGATAAAAAAATTAATCACTCTCGTGTTTGTCCGTCAGTCACAGCTTATTTTCTCAGAATTTACTAGACGAAAAAAGCTGAATTTTGGTACATATATAGAGTTAGATCACCCAATCACGGACGTACCTATAGTGCAAATAAACGAATTCCGATTTTGGGGGCAAATTTGAAAATAAAAAAAAAAAAAAATTATTATGAGGAATAAGTACAAATATATATTTTTTATAATTTTAAAATGCATAGTTTAAAGGATATTAAAGAAAACATACAAAAATCGAGCATCCCTTTTCTTTATGTCTGAAACTACTGAGCCTAAAATTTTGAAAAAAATAGGGAATTAGGGACTCCTAAATGAAAAGCCTAAGTCACGGAAAACGAAATGGTACGGAACACTCTACGCTAGTTCGACTCGCCCTTAATCGGTTTTTTTATCAAACATTCTGGAACATACAGTTACATTTTTTTTTTATTTTGAAGACGCTATATGCTAAGAGCTATATGCGTCGTCTGAAGCAATTTCTAATATCAAACTGTTTATATTCGATAAGTGATTATACTAATTTTAATATGTAAATATTTTATAATTTTTTTCTTTCCATTGACGACTGTATACAATGTATATTGTTTTTCGCAGAATAAATGAATATGAATATGAATATAAGTCTATTAAAAAACCCGGGTCGCAGTGCCAAAACCCTGCCGACAATATAGTGTATTTACTAATATAGGCAGTGTGGCTTTATTATGCAAACTTAAGTTGGTTTTTTGGGCAAAATAAAAAATTTGACTCCTTAATACACCCCTTAAAAGAACATTTTTTCTCAGTTGCAATATTATTATCAATCGAACCTCTAAACTAAATTATATACACCTTTCAGCAAATAATTCACTATCTGCAAACTAGTGTTTTCATAAAATTTGTAAATCCGGTCCTGTCGGGCCGCTTTTATTAAAATTTTAGGAGCACTTTTTAATTGCTATTAAAGGGTTACATTTCAATTTTGAAATGATTCTGAGAATTTTTTAGGCATTTTTGGGCCCAAAAACTTTTTTCAACCCCTAAAAACTACCCTTAAAATGGTCCGATTGGGTCCATTTTAAATAGGGTTCTTGCGGTGGTGGATTCCAACATGTGGGCAAAATTTCGTAAAAATCAATTAACTCTTTCGAAAGTTATAGCGCACACACATATATATATATATATATATATATATATATATATATATATATATATATATATATATATATACATATATATATAAACATTTTTAAAAATGGTGCCAAAGTGTCTAGAAGGTTATGAAACGTCGAGAAATTTTGGTCCGACCTCTAGGTCCCGCCATTGACCAACGCCAATAGTGTATGTTGCCTATAGCAAATACACTAATAATAATCGATTTGATCTATTGATATAAAATAAAAAGTAAATAAAGAACACAATAAAATTTAATTTAATCAAGACGAATTCTAAACACATCTGATCACAACGAGATTGAAATTTATATTATACTTGTTTAAAAATAAAAGAATAGTTACTTCTTACCACAACAGATTTATTCAGTGGATGTACATTTCGAGAGCTAAGCTCCCATCTTCAGCAAAACACTAGAGTTAGTTTAGTTAGTTAGTTTAGTGTTTTGCTTAGCTCTCGAAATGTACATCCACTGAATAAATCTGTTGTGGTAAGAAGTAACTATTCTTTTATTTTTATTGTTCCAACCACCGTGCTCTTAATATTTATATTATACTTGTTTGTTTCTTATGCGTAGCTAATATAAACTCCGAACAATGTTGTGGTCGAGAATGTTGTCTCAAAAAGACCCAACCATTGTGATTTCATATTTGTGTCGGATAGAAGTCTATTAATTTATAAGTTACGAAATTTGTTTGACTTACCAGTATCGTCTGCATCAAACTTCTTGAATTCCGCGGCGAGCGGTGCTTTGTTCGCCAAAATTTGACCGCTGAGTTCTCGAATAGCCGACGATTCGACTAAACCAATCCGCTGTCTGAAAGTCAGCCTTTTTGTTTTCGATATCGCCGACGTGTACTGTACGAAATGTGTGTCGAGTTGAGGTCCCACCAGCTTCAAGTAGGCCCCTTTGTTCGAGCCGAGTTCATAATAGTTGGACGCGGAAAATATCGTTATTACCTGTAAACAAAATAATTTATATAAGATATATTTTATTTCTACAAAGCTGCAGAACGCTCAGTGCCGGATTAGCCACGTAGCAAGAGTAGCAATTGCTATGGGCCCCGCGAATTTGGGGGCCCCGCGCTCCAACGCCTGTCTGACCGTAATAAAAAAATATTAATTTAAATAGGAGCGTAAAATATCTTGCATGCCTTAAACGCGAAGCGGTTAGGCTATGCCTTACTTCCACTTGAAAATCTAAAACTCGATTTCGTCACGTTAAATCGTAAAAATAAGTAGGTATTTTACGAACTTTTTAACGTTAATGTTCTAATGTTTAATTATAATCGATATATTTAGAATAGCATCTATACCACATTTCTACCCTTCAAGCGGCCAGATTTTTATTTTTTATATAGGTATACATTTATTTTGCGAGTTTACGTAGCCGAGATTGTACTTTTTTAATCGATTTTAATATAATATCGATTATAAGTATTTCGAGAAAACAGACGAACTATTTAAATTTTAAACTTAGAAATTGCTTTGCGCATTTATTTGTCTCTCATGATCACTAACTGCAGTGGCGAACGTTCTTTTTCAACAGTAAACGTATTAAAAATGAATTAAGGAACACGATGGGCCAAGAACGTCTTAATCATCTCACTTTGTTGAATATAGAGCATGATTTGCTTAAAGAAGTCGATATTGAAAGTGTTATCTCTAAATTTGCCCATATTAAATCCAGAAAAGTTTATTTGTAACAGTTTTGTTTTATTTAATACCCTAAACTTGAAAACCTAAAGCAAACCAAGGGCCCCTTGACAGAATTTACTACAGGCCCCGCGCTGGCTTAACCCGGCACTGAGAACGCTATATATAATTGTTATAAACATTCTTTGTTACAATGCTAAATTAGAAAACTTTATTTTTTATCCACCAACACCGTCGGGACTTAAACCCGAATCTTTCCACTTTCGCGACGGATTGAGTTATCAAGTAATTGATAACTCATTCCGCCGCAAAAGTGGAAAGATTCGAGTTTAAGTCCCGACGGTGTTGGTGGATAAAAAATAATTTTTTCTAATTTAGCACTGTAACAATGAATGTTTATAACAAAAATAGTTTATCTACTTCAATACCGAAAATCGAAACGGTAGGTACGGTGACCTGACAAAAATCGTGTGAGGGTCATTGAAAAATTAGTCATCTCAATTAAGGTTTATCTGTCACCGTGAGAAAAGATCAAAAGAAATGTTTTTAAAAATGATTTTATTGCGTCTTCTAATTGAGGCAAATTTCTATGTTTCGAAAATTGTGTGAATAATAACAGTGTGTAATAGATTACAAATTATAAACAGAAGAATCCTGCTTTGTGGCTGTTTCGGATAAGAGCAATTATTCTATTCTATTCTATTCTATAGTTCGCAACACTTGTTAAGAAATGCCTCAAAATCAGTTATCAGTTACTCTACGGTGCCATATTTCAATATTTTCAATATTAAAAATTATCTATATTGATATTGGCATCCATTATTTTTAATTATTAATTCATAATAAACATAATTCAATTCCCTGCTAATTTATTATTGAAATTAAAAATTATATGCATTTTAGTATCACATTTTCAAAACATCTCAGAAAATAGGATAAATGACGCAAATCTACTTTTATTTTAGGCTCTAGTTTCACGAAACATTGATTAATATTGACTACGTCTCAAACAATTTAGACCTTCCTTTGTAAGTATTAACTTTATTTGTCTATCTTCAACCGCTTATTAACTGTAAAGTATTTTTGTTTACATTTTGATCTTTTCTGAACGCAATGTAAATGTTGTGTGTCACCTTGCTATTATGATTGACTTCGTATCCCTCCGCCTTGCATTCGTGAGATCGAACCAAATACATAAATTTGTTGTTCTTGAGAAATTGTTTAGTGACGTCGGGACCGAAATACGTGCCTGCGCCCCTCAAAGAGTTGGGGATGCAGCCTTCGCTGGTTTGGGGATCGCTCCACAGAATGTCAAACACCTGAAAAACATACAACTCGAGTCACGTGTCGACGAAAACAAAACAATTTTCGTTTCGCGTTTGTTTAATGTAGTTAGCTATTCTTTATATAGATCGTCTTACAACTTGTATATTATGACATATACAGTCGAATCTCGATAACTCAAACCTCAGTAAGACGAAAAAAATTGTCATTCCCTTCTGCTGAGCCTCTAAATACGCGCTATCTCGCATTGCTGCAACTTGAACAAAATTTTATTTCCCTGTGAGGTATTGATAGTAATATAACTCGAATTTCAAAAAGCAGACTCCATAAATCGAAGTTAGTAAAATATAATGACGTCTTACTTGGAATTCTATAACTCGAAAAATATACTTAAAAATTGTGCCTTTATAAGTCAAAATTTTAGCAATTAAATCCTTTGTATCTCGAAATTCTTGTTAAGTCGGAAAATCACTAACTCAAAATATTTAGCATTTCTCTTGAAAGTCGGGTTATCGAGATTCCACTGTAGTTAAAATGTTACAGACGTAAAATATTGATTCACTTAGTGGCAGACAAGGTTTGAAAATATGCGATATCGTTAAGATGTTGTTCAAATGACAACTATAGTTTGTCTAACACAAACCCATAGTTCCCGGGTTTTATTCAAAGAACTAGTTCAGTTATCAACTGAATTTTTAATCAATCAATCAATTTATTGGTAACAGTACATATTACAAGTCAAAAGTAAAAAAGTAGCAACATTAAGAATTAAAATTCAGATATTATTAAATTGAAAATAAGATTTCCTACTAAACCCCGCTCTGAAATTTGCGGATAATATTTCAATTATTGCAGCGAGGCTGCAGAACCCGGAAACAATCCAACTTTTACAAAGTGAAATAATAAATTTAGAAAAAAAAACAGTTTGCTTCGGTCTTGATTTATGTATGAGATTACTGTTGACAGTTTTAAATTTGAAACTAATTTTTAACCGAACTTAAAAAGAAGATTTCATTTCGACACAAATGTGTATATTTTACATTGGCTCAGCCTTAACTTTTCATTATTTCGACGCCGTTGTGTTCAATAAGATAACGGATTTTTTTTCTCCAATCGGTTCAATAAATTTATCTTTATATCGTTTTTGTGAAAATTATTTTGCACACCGTACATTTTTTGTTCAGAATATAAATTAAACATTTAAAACACTGTTCATAACCATTTCCGTTCTATAAATAAAATTTTTAACCAGTAGAAAACGCCATTATGCTCCTCGGGTTGTTTGAATGTGTGCACAAGAAAGATGACGACAAGTACCCGAATATAATCGTGTACTGAGACTCGATTAAGAATTTTAAAATAAAGTCTCTCGGAGAAAAACTAATTAAATTTTACTCAGTGTATACGATTCGGAAAATTATTCCTGGGGATAACTATTGGGTATTTAATAAGTCTGGACGCTAATGACCTAAGTTGTCGAGCATCTATAATCTACAATAAGTCTGGATAATTATCTGAAACTCGAATAAATAGTTTATTTGATCCTTATTTTTACATTGTCTTAACGTATTAGTCCACAGGTATTTTTATTTCGCTTAAATGCAGTAGTTTTATAGTATAAAATTGCACTCAAAATTTTAAATGTATATAAATTGGCACGGAAACACGAGTCGCCATTTTTACCTATTATGACGTCATACTTGTAGTATTGCACGAGACGTTTTGGTGTTTACTCACGTCTGAGTGGCATGTGTTTACATAGGCATATGTGTGCTTACTACTAATCTGACGTCACACTTCAAACCATCATGGCGGGCAACGTTCTTTGACATACCAAAAAAATGACAATTTTAAAATTGAAATAATAAATCAGACTCGTGTTTTTGTGAATACAAACCGATAATTTCTGAATTCTTATTTGATAAATTATTCTATTAACATAATTTAATTACTTATTTTTTATGGTGTCAAATACTCTTTTATCGACAATTGTTGAGAATCGAGTAAAATTCGAGTAATGTGTAATTATCAAACATCAGTTAATTAGCGAGTCAGCTTTAGGTATGGAGTATTTAACTGATATCGACTGATGTACGTTATAATTATCGGGTAACGCAAAAAACTCGCAGATAAATCAGGTATCCGATTCCAAAAAAATAGTTTCATCTTCCCCACTGTATATGCATATTAGCATTGTTATTTTTGATAATTTGAATGCAAAACACGAAACCAATTGCTGGGGCAACGCGATTGTGCTGTTACCTGCTTCCATTCCATTTTATCGATGATCTCCGCCCCCGGAACAGTGCTGTCTGTCAATGGAGGCCTCAATAGAGAAATGTACTGAAACAAAAAAACAAATGAACGACTAAACAATGCAGAATCAGCTGTCACAATTACAAATTTATAATCCTAAGATTCTAATCTGAGAACTGGTAAGCAATTAGAGTTTCAATTAAAAATAATAATAACTTTATGAATTGGTAGTCTCTTGATCTAGATAGCGAATAGTCGGTGGCTTCAAAAAATTAAAAAAGTCGGGTCGCAGTGCCCTGCCGACATATAGTGTATTTGCTAACACAGGTTGTGTGGTTTTATTACGTGAAGTTAAGTTTGTTTTTGGACAAAATAAAAACATTTAACCCCTTAATACAGCCCTTAACAATGTAAGAATTTATAGTGCTGTTAATTTTTGACACTTTTTCTAATAAAATTGACATTACGTAAGGTATAGTGAGACAAATTTAACAGCGCCGTTAATTTTAACATTTAAATGTCTTTCATTTGTCACAGATTCGTTCGTTAAAATTCGCTCGTAGTGTTTACATTAAAAATTGCCCGTTCTATAAAATTTGCTTGTTTGCTAAAATAGATTAATTTATTCAAATTTATTTATCCATAAAATTCGATAACCTGTTAAAATGCGCTCGTTCGTTAAATTTTAATCGGTCGTTAAAACTCGTTCATCATCAGTTTCGTTTATTAATAAAATTTAGTTCGAATGTTGAAATTCATTCTTTCGTTAAAATTTGTAGGTTCGTAAAAATACGATTGATCGTTCAATTCGTTTATCGACACAAATTAGTTCGTGTGCTGAAATTCATTCGTTTAAATTATTCTCATTCAAAATTTATTAATGTAATAAAATTAGTTCGTTCGGCGATTAAAATATGTTCGGCCTCCAAAATGCAATCATTCGTTAAAAATTCATTCGATAAAAACACTCAGCAATTCGTTAAAATGTATTATTCTTCTAATAATAATTCGTTCATCCACTCAAAATTCATTTACTTTTTAAAATATTCATACGTTCTTTAAAATTTAAAATCACATTTCGTCAGACATACGGTATATAAACAGATGTTAGATGGCAAGTTAACACACAGACGGATTCTGTCTTCCTGCTTGTATAAAAACAATGGTCAGAATGACATCGCTATAATATATGTATGCAGATATGTTGTATGGGGTTTAACAGAAAGATATTTCTGAACTTATCGAAATTAAGAAAGAAATTGGGAAAAAAACTACTAAATTATTAAATAGGTACTTTAACTACAGCAGAAATCGTTTTTATTAACTTGTGCAATGTTCGTAAATACGAACTGTTCGTTTCTTGGAAGCTAATAAGGAACTCCACTTGTATTAATTAACGTGTGATTGAGGTCTTAGTATGCAGAGATCTCAAAAAAAAAAAAACAATACAGGAAATTAATTTTTTTTGTTTTACTGTTTTATTAATGGAATTGCCTCACTAAACTTAAAATTCATTACGACGCAATTTAACAAACATGACACAATTTTATGCGAGTTTCTATCAAACAGCAACTTTTGATGCTTTGTCAAAAAATAGATTTAACAAGAACCTTAGATTGTGCTCATATAATTATAGTTTTAATAATAGAAAACAGTATCACGGGTAATTGGAATAAAAATAAATCAATTTAAACACTCATTGATTATAACGTTTCGTCTTTTATTTAATTAAGACTTTTTCAAGCTCTGAAAAATTTTTTACAAAAATTAGCATTCATATAATAAAAATATTAAACATTATGGATTAAATAATTTACTAAAAAGAAACAAAGGTGTGACTAACCTCAATATACTTAACGAAACGTTACAATCAATGAGTGTTTAAATTGATTTATTTTTATTCCAATTACCCGTGATACTGTTTTCTATTATAACATATATCTGAACTTTAAAGATGTATAGTTTTAATGTTGTGAAACTGGCTGTAGTGTAGAACAAATGACTGATCTTGTAAGAAAAAGATCTTTTTTCAAGCTGAATCTTTACTAACTGCGTAGAAAAATGTTGTTTCGAAACGGAAATCGTGCAAAAAATTATGTTAAATACATGCATAGCTTAAAAGAAAAATCGTTACAATCGACCGACTATTTTTCCAGCAGGGTCGATTTAAAATTGTACAATGCTTTTCTTTGAAGATATACGATATCTGTGGTCATAATCTAATGTCATTGTTAAATCAGATATTTTGACAATGTTTTCTGGAACCCATCATTAATGCACGTTTTAGGTGTGTTATTGACGACTTTACTAAAATACGTTTTCTGACAAAATGAATTTGGTGCGCATGTAAATTGTACAGTATTCAAGGTTCGTATTAATGAGCTCTTTGATGGTGCTTCAAAATGCGGGACGACCCCAATTTAGTTAGTTTAATAATATCACACTATTACTACTATTCTTTTTTTTTTGTTCTGCATCCCTGATTTTTGGACATAGTTTTAATCTTGACTGGCGTTGTGCTTAATTAAACTTTCTGTTACACCCTGTTAGTGCTGGCGTTATGCAAAGCAGACCGAAAGAAAGGGAGATATATATAGACGAACCTTGCCTCTATCGAGACTTTTGATGAGATCCAGGTCCGTAGAATCGGAGATTCCGCCATGAACAACCAAAACCTTGTTGTTGACGATTGTTCCGAGAGGCAGCCAACGGTAGACGCCCTCTATCAGTTTCAGCAGTCTCTCAGCATTATGCTAACAAACAAACAAACATAAATTCATATCTATATGTAAATATTTGATCAATGCTCACAAGGCAAAATAGATTACGTCGAATTTTTAAAGTAAACTTAGCAATTATTAATTAAAAACGATATCAATATGAGTTGCCGAAAGTTCTCGGACAAAAAAAAGTTTTTGTTTTATGTATATGTAGAGCTTTAAAAACGTAAACATTGTCTAATAAAAATGTCTGTTTGTGTTTTTTTAGAAAACTACTTCGGAGACGCTATAGGAATGACGAGGAATCCTTAGGGTAAGTTTTCTTTTTCAAGTCGATGCTATTTCCATTTCAGATTTATTTTATTTATATCACGTCACTTCAGAAGTGGGATTTTTTAAAATTGAACACAAATGCGCGTATAAAATGTTCGGTGGAAAAATATAGCTCGCACTGTAATTATTACGAATTGTCAGCGATGTAAACCGACCTTTTTTTCTCTTTGTGCATGTTCTTTAATATTTTTAATTATACTTGCTAATTCAGCCCAGACATTCAATTAAAATTGGAATAATTTAATTCAGCGAAATACGTTTACGCGAATATCAATTTCATTTTGTTTATTGTTTTGTCTGTTTTATTTGGAGGAAAATTGTATTAAAAACGCATTATTAGATCTCGGCTCCGCTATCGAATACCAATGTAGTATTATCTAGAGTTAGATAACAATTAATAATACTATCAATAATTATCGATGTTTTCTGAAAACTGGCGACAGTTTTATTTTTGTTATTTTTGAATATTTTTTATTAGTTTATTGGGAAGATCAAAGATTGACACAACAACATTTCTTTGAATGGACTTTTCTTATGGCTCTTTCAGAATTCTAAGCTACGTAATTTTCGAAATTTTTTTGAAAACGCATCTTCTCTATTTCCAAAAATAGTACAGCTAAAATTTCGAAAAAACGAGTTGTGTTACACTTATACTTTACAGGAAAACTATTACGACGTTTTCAATACCTACAATTTTCGAAATTCAAAAGCTGATAATATGGTTAGTGATGGGATATTTCGAATGAAAATATTGGACTATTAAAATAATTCTTGAGATTATTTAAAATCATTCGAATAATTTTAAATAAATTATTATATTACGCTCTTATTTTACTTTCTACTCTTTAATTTCATCGGTTGTTATAATTAATCAAAAGTATAATATTGCGAGCAAGCCAATTCTGACACTGGCGTTTACTTGAACCATAAACAATTTTCGACAATTTTCGATGAGCCTGTGTAGCGTTTTTCCCTTTTCGGAAATAAAAAAATATGACGAAAATGACTTTCTGGAATCTCCATTTTCAAAACGCAATAATTTTTGACTGAGTAAGCGATTGACGCTAACTTTATATCTAGAATGTTCTATGGACTGTTATTTTTCAAACGCGCTATAGAATGGCGTCACTGAATAAGTGTTACTAGAGATATGCGACTTTAAAGCCATCTAATTGGGAAAAACCGAAATTACTTTTTCCCCAACCTGATATAATAAAATTTTTAGAATGTTTTGATATGGACGATAATAACCTTAACTGCTTAGCGTCTTAAATTGACATTTTATTTTTTTGATGAAATTCATCAAAAATCACGTAGTTTTGAAGAACTACTTGGTTTTTCAAGCTATTAGATACTTGGCATATAACTACTTGATTTGATTTTCGGATTTAGAAATATTTGACTTGAGCTTAACTTAACTCAAACTTAACTCAAATGAAGCCGTGAATAATCATATCTATTTTGAGTGGACTATTTTATGTGTAAATACATTAAAATAATAGTTATCCGGAAGAGAAAAACAATGCGGTCAATTGAGTTGAGATTGTTATTGCTTATAAAGATAAGCAGCGAGTTTTAGAGCGACCGATTGAAGATGATGTATATTTTTATATCTCCATTTCTATTTATTGCTTCATTTAACTGCGCTCGTAACAAAACACTGTCGTCGCACACTGACAATAGCTATGACGTCTTATTATACGTGCATGTTTAATGTATTTTTTGCACACCACCCCTATAAAGTAGCTGCTTTTCTCATGCCCGTATAGCGATAGAAAAATGACCCATTTCGCACTAGTGCCTAAAGTAAAACAAAAAAAAACCCGGGTCGTAGTGCCAAAACCCTGCCGACAATATAGTGTATTTGCTTATACAGGCAGTGTGGCTTTATTATGCAAACTTAAGTTGGTTTTTGGGCAAAATAAAAAATTTGACTCCTTAATACACCCCTTAAAATAACATGTTTTTCTTAATTGTAATATTAATAATAATAATAATAATAATGCGTTTAACGTCCGTTTCTCGACTTTATGTCATAACAGCCGCCATTCGCACCATTACTATTTTCCATCTACCACACTTCCCGTTATTTTTCTACATTTCTTAAAACTTCAACTAATGTGATAGCAATGGGCGAATGAAGGAATTATTGGAAATTAGGATAAGGTACGTCATTTTTGAACTAGGAGTTTGGTAGGCAATCGGCCATGGCCTCAAATAAGGAACCATCTCGATATTTATCTGGAATTAATTGAGGGAAACCATGGAAAACCTCAATCAAGATGGCCGGTACAGGAATTATCGTTTCTCGGCGAGAGGCAGTAGGAAAAAGTCCCAGCCACATCTGCCCCCGCCGGGATTTGAACCCGGACCTTCCGAATGCGAGTCTAGTGCTGTCACCACAGCTCTACCCAGCTCGGTAACTTTAAAAAAAAAATCTTTTCGTTCTTCAATATTATTTACAATACCTACATTATTTAAAAATTAACCGAGCTGAGTAGAGTAGTGGTGACAGCACTAGACTTGCATTCGGGAGGTACCGGATTCGAATCCCGGCGGGGGCAGATGTGACTGGGACTTTTTCCTACTGCCTCTCGCCGAGAAACGGTAATTCCTGTACCGGCCATCTTGATTGAGATTTTCCATGGTTTCCCTCAAATAATTCCAGATAAATATCGAGATGGTTCCTTATTTGAGGCCATGGCCGATTACCTATCAAACTCCTAGTTCAAAAATTACCTACCTTATCCTAATTTCCTATAATTCCTTCATTCGCCCATTGCTATAACATAAGTTGAAGTTGTAAAAAAATGTAGAAAATAACGGGAAGTGGTAGATGAAAAAATAGTAATGGTGCGAATGGCGTCTGTTATGATATAAAGTCGAGAAACGGACGTTAAACGCATTATTATTATTATTATTTAAAAATTAAAAAAATTAGTAGTTTTTTTTAAATTCAGATAAATTATTATTCATTTACAATCGAGATTGCCCGTGCCTACCGCGCCTAAATACGTTTCGGTAATTGAAAATATGAATTGATACCACCCAAATAATTGTGACAATTGGTGGTCTTAATTATTAGTTACACGTAAAAATAAATTGAAATTTGTTTTCAAAGGAAACGAACAACCCTGATTGGCTGTGAGATGTTTTATTCATGTCCAAGTTTTCATACGACATGTAAATAATAAACAAGCATAAAGTTTGATGAATCGTATGCAAATAGAGTTTGTTAGTTCGAATGAAGTTAGAGCCGAGTTAGTTCTGAATGTCAATGTTTAATCCAGTTAGTTTAGCAAGACGTCAATATCCATATCCAATATCCATGCCAGAGCCAACTATGAACTTTAAAGCTTTCTAAGCTCAGTGTAATGTTTCTCCGGGAAACATATCGATATATCGATAATAGACTTCAAAGATCACAGTAAAGAATCATAGAGCACTCAGAGCTTCGGCCAAGTACTCTCAAACCATAGTGTACTATATTTCCGAGCCCTTTTTTAAGACGCTTGTATTAGATTCACCAGTAACGTTTGTAATGGAATTTTTGAAAGTGAAAGTCACCTACTTTAAAACGTCAGATTAAACTGAAATTTTGCACACTTATCAATGACCGACGACAATGCAATAATTTAATAAGTTTGTCCAATTATCCTGACCAGGGCATTCAGGATAAAAAAACTTACCTACTTCAAAACGTCAGATTAAACTGAAATTTTGCACACTTATCAATGACCGACGACAATGCAATAATTTTATAAGTTTGTCCAATTATCCTGACCAGGGCATTCAGGATAAAAAAACTTGCCTACTTCAAAACGTCAGATTAAACTGAAATTTTGCACACTTATCAATGACCGACGACAATGCAATAATTTAATAAGTTTGTTCAATTATCCTGACCAGGGCATTCAGGATAAAAAAACTTACCTACTTCAAAACGTCAGATTAAACTGAAATTTTGCACACTTATCAATGACCGACGACAATGCAATAATTTAATAAGTTTGTCCAATTATCCTGACCAGGGCATTCAGGATAAAAAACTTGAAAAATGTACGTGACGTACATTGAGTTGCCTACCTCATAGTTACAACCAATTTGTTTTTAAGTCTTATAATTAAATTAGAGTTTAAAAAACTAAAAAACAACACGCTTTTATAAACTAAAAATAATTTGACAACAAATTTAGCTTTACTGTAAAAGACGTAGAGTGCTATCTACTTAAATTTTCATGATAACTCTACGTTAACAATTAGCTAAAATGTATTACCGATATTAAGCACTCCACGCTTTTTACAGTAAAGCTAATTTTGTTGTCAAAATATTTTGCATTTTTTAGTTCATAAAAACGTATTGTTTGAGTTTTTTTAAACTCTAATTTTAATTATATTAAGATTACAATTAATCTTGAACATGTTTATTTATGTAGGTACTTAAGAAACATACTGTATACTTGTATAATTCATTATTTATTCCTGTCATTCCACCGTGAAATACCCGTTTTTCCACCACATTTATTTTCTATCATAACGCGACTTAAGTATCAATAAAAAGGATTACAGCGAGCTGTCTATAAAACGGATATTAAAAAGGACAGATAATTTCCGTAAGTTGAAATAATATGTATTTATTCATATCGAATAAAATCACTTAAATGAAATAGAATTTATTCTTTAAAAGAAGTAACATTAAAGCGAATTTTTATCGTACTATAAATCCCTTTGTTAATTTAAAGCTGGATTCCAGAATGCATTGTCAGAAAATCTGGTTTCACAATCACTTTGAATTGTGACTACACATGTAAAAAGCACTATGAAATTTTAAATCGACCCTGCTGAAATAAATGATCGATTGAAACAATTTTTTTCTAAAGTTTTTTTTAGAATTAGAATATATTGTTTCACAAAATATAAGATACAACAAAATATAATACACGTTTCAGAATAGTATTTAAATATACTTATTTGTTTTAAAACAAAACAAAAATAAGAAAAAATAATTTCCCAGTTGTGGAACTAGATCCCTCTGAAGTTGTACACATGTCTTAGATGAACCATCATAAAAAAACTATATTTTAATATGATGTTAACGTAGGAGAATATATGAATTCTCTGCTATGATATAATTCAGTTTCGAATTTAATAGTGTATAAATGTTTTTAATACCATTTTTTTTTGTAAAATTTCTACTTCTAAACTACACTTTCCTACACTTTTTGATCAAAATTTACCTGTAAAACCGATCTTTTATGTAGGTCGTTGATGTCTTTTTCTGTGAGTACAATCTGATATTCTATACCGGGTGTTTTTTTCAAAACTTTGAATGGATTTTTTTGTTGATACACCGGTTGAATCAAAAAAAGTTTTAAGCAAAAGTTGTTGGGTTTTGAGGGGGAAATAATTTACACGTAACACCAACCCACTCCCCCCACCACTCGGCAGGGGGAGGGGGTAACTTTTGTTTTTTAAATGGAAACCCCCGATTTGTATGATTAAATTAAATTAAATTTTAAAGCTGTTCATTTTTACACAAAAAAAATGTAATCATAAAAATCGGGAATTTTCATTTAAACAACAAAAGTTAACCCCTCCCCCTGCCGAGGGGTGAGGGGAGGGGGTTGGTATTACGTGTAAATTATTTCCCCCTCAAAACCCATTAACTTTTGCCTAAAACTTTTTTTGATTCAACCGGTGTATCAACAAAAAAATCCATTCAAAGTTTTGAAAAAAAACACCCGGTATAACGAAGATTTAGACAACGACATTAGACTGTTCGTGCATATGTAAAAATGTAACATAAGATCACAATCTAAGGTCAGATTTCTGACAATGTTTTCTGCAACTCAGCATCACTGTTGTTTTTCCATTGCAGTGAAGTGTTAAGCTATTTAGGTCCCGTTCGTCCACCACCAATACCTGTTCTCCCACCGCAAATACCCGTTTTTCCACCACAAATACCCGCCCCTCCACCGTAAATGCCCGCTCTCCCACCGTTTAATTTTTAACTGGTGTGATGTTTGATTTGCATGTATTTTTGCGTTTTATATGTATAGCGTAATTTTTATTTTTGATGATAAAGATTTTATTAACTTCTAAAAATATCTTGTTTTTAGATTAAGTAAAAATGTTATTTGCTAATCAATTTTGAAATTGCGTATACTGACATATTTTGCAGTATTTTGGTTTTATATTAATAAATAATTTACAATAATAGACCGTGCAGTTTTTACTACTTATTATAGAAGTGAAACTTGCTCCACAATAATAAAAAAGAACGTCATAAAGACAAAATTTCACAAACCTTATATTTCTGATGCACCTCTCTTAAGAATCCATATCTGAAATCAAATAATACTGAATCAAAGAAATGCGAGATTATATTTTAAGGTTAGAATTTTAGAGTGTCAGTTCATAACTGCCTTTAAAAGATGGCGTTACGCTCCATTTGAAACTAGAGTGACTATAGTAAGAGTTTGGCCAATGCATCCGATCGCCGCCATATTGAGTTGCGATTGCGTATGCAGCGCCTGCGCGGTCAATACACAAGCAGCCGACAGCTGTAACTGCTTACAAAAGCAACCGACTGCTGTATAAAATGGCTCAATATGGCGCAGCCAATCCGTGTTTCGGCTAAGTCACGTGGCCTGTTGGCCATACTGTGATATAGTCACTCTATTTGATCATTTTTGTTAACATTGATTTTTTAAATGATTTTACTATACACGTGTTTTTTAAGTTGATCCTTTTTTTAACAGCGTGTAGAAATCAAATAGACGAATAAATATTTCAAGTAACTTTTTTAAAAAATATAAAAAATAACAGAGAAACAAGCTTGCAAAGTTTAATTATGTTTTATAAAATTTTTAAGGTCGGTTCTGTCGTTATGTTATGTCACTATGGAAATACGTTGTGTCATTATCAAATATTCAGAGAAATTGTTTCGAATAGTTTCATATTATCACCAAGATACGTGATAATGACAACATATTTCCATAGTGACATAACATAACGACAGAACCGACCTCAAAATTAAATAAAATTAAAAAAAATTAAACTTTGAATGACTGTTTTTCTCTTATTTTTGAGTTTTGGCAAAAAAGTTACTGGGAATATTCGTTCGTCTATTTGATTTATATACCTACATGCTTTTAAAAAAAGAATCAACTTAAAAATAGAATCAACTTAAAAATCAGCCCGTATATCAACACTTTGCACAACACAAACATCTCCAAAATGTTTGGTTTTTTAAATTTTCTGTACACAGTTGACAAAAAAACATACAGACCAATTGTATAACCACCTTTTTTGGAGTCGGTTAAAAATGACAACTCGTTTCGAGAAAATATATACGCTGATGTACACAAATAAATTCGTCATTGTATTTTATAAAAAAAAATATTTTAAAAGGTGATATGAAGTGTTAGTATCGCAGTTCAAACATATTAATTTGTATGAAATTAAATTAATAAAGAAACTGACAGATTTCAAAGAGTCAATGAGATTCATGTAGCTTACGATAATAAATAAGGACGAGTATTAAATTCAAAAGACGAAGTTGCGATTAACACTCGGGTCCACCCTTCAACCACGCGTCTCTTCGTTCATAATCCGTGCTGCAAACTTTGAAAAGTGATAAAACTTTTAAATCAAGCTCATTTAACTTAGTCTTGTTTTTCACCGCGAGAAAAAATTAAAAAAGCAATTTGAATAAAGAACTGTTTATTTTTAAGAATTTGTATAATTTTTGTTGAACAAAAAAATGATCATTAGTTTTCATTAAAATAAGTAAAATCTTTTGAATTTATTAAATTCATCCATAATTTTAATTACTTGCTTTCTGTTAATTGAAAAAAATATTAACTTGATTTTTAGTTTAAAATAAAAAATGGCACGCGCGGCAGAAGTTATACTTCTTTGGTGTGGTCGCGTTAATTGATATTCACATTTTTGATTGATAAAATACAATACTGTTGAATCCATAATTTAAAAAAATATAAATATTGAGGTTATTTAACTGTCAAAAGTTGTTAACAACACTATAACTTTTAAGAAGTTCCGTCCGATGTCGCTAGTATATATATATTGTTGTTTTATGAAATAACTATTTTGTCGTTATCAGGAAAAAATGAGACGTGTCATCTATGAATGCAAAGTAAAATTATACTGTATCGAAGAGTGAACTTTATCGACGATTTCAGCATTGTCGATACACGAAGTACATGGTGTTTCATATTCACTGAATGCTACGTTCGCAAAAGAAGTATAACTTCAAAAATCTTTAAAAAATTGCAACGGTACTACACAACTACGTAAATTAACTTGATAAAATCCTCAACGCTTAAGCTAGCCTGACAAGATGTGACACCGATTGGCGGTATATTGAATGAATTACTTCATTTGAGTCGAATTGAATATTGAATATTGCTCTAAGTTCAAAATATGTGTAATGTAAAAGCGTGACAGAAAGAGTAAAGCGGAGCAGCGTTAGGCAAGGTCTTACTGTATCTGTGCGAATTCGACAATTCGTTTGAAATTATTTAATCTATAATTTTTGTAACCTGGCGTTCATGATGAGATCTTCGTGATTCCCCCGATTCAGAAAGACACCGTCGGGGAATACCAGCATGCAGGCGAGAAGCAGCAACAGGACTTCGATACTCTTCTTACCGCGATCAACGAAGTCGCCATTGAACACGTACGGATTCTCGGCCGATGGTAGTCCGTTCTGCAATAAAACGTTTACACCGCTCTAATAAAAACCCACTCGTGCGATATTAAACTCTTAGTTGAAACCAATAAATTGGCCTTTCAATACTTTTATAAGAGATGATTCGAATACGATAGGTCCTCGAGGAGTTTCTTATCGTGTAATAAGGACTTCGGAGAGGAAAAAGGAATTGAAGTCCCCCCTCGGATTCTAGAATATGCTCTCGGGAAATTTCGAATTGTAGTCGCAAAATTCATTTTATTAACGTCTTTATGAGCTGTGATTAAGCATTAAGGTTCACAGCATTTGACTTGCCTACAAAAAGTGTATATTTTTGCTCTAAAAATTGAATCAAAGTACGTCACGTTATTCCGAATAGGGATATTGACTATTTTTGGGAAAGTGTTTTAAATCGTGCATAAGTACCTGATATTGCCACAAATATTTATTATTTTTATTTAAATACAACTCAAGCCTCAAAAATCATGTATTTTAAATCCCGTTTCAAATTTCGGTCCAAAACGCCAATACTAGTCGCGTGACATCACATGTTCATACTAAAGGAGGCTCAAAAGTTTACACGGGAGGTACCATTCTATAGATGCGTATTCTGTGCTCATAAACGTTAGTAAACTGAAGTGATGAAAAGTTGTTTCCTAGTCGTTGCTATAGTTACATGTAATTTGACGTTTCCTATAAACAAATTACAATCAATTACACATTAAATATTAACCAAACAATGAAGTTTTTTGACAGCGGCTGAACATATGATGTCATGCGCTCTGATTGGTGTCTGTTGTCACGTGACTTGAGAGTGATTTTATTGAGTTTTATTTATTAAATATTAATTAAAAATTAAAAATAAGGAAAAATATAGTGTTTTTTAGTATTTCTATCATAGAAACTACTACTTTTCGTTAAAATTATGTTTTTATTTGAATACAGTCAACATCCCTATTATGGGAAGGCAAATTAATATTTTGAAGTTTTTTCTTTACCAACTTATGTTAAAAATACTAGCAAATTTGGCTTGTTCAATAATTTTTTCTGTGCAAACTTTTGTGTAAATCTAAATTTCTCGTTTTTATGTGATTTTAAATCATTTATTTAGATTAAATTAACTGGCTAAAAGTCATATAGGAAGAATGGTACATACTTCTAGTTATTTCCAAAAAAACGTGAAACTAGAGATGTAAAATATTAACATAATTTGTTATCAAGATAAATAGTCACTGGTATCAAATAATATAATTTCAATTTTATACAAAATAAAGTAATCTTCTCAGAGAACGACGCATTTTACATTTTTTTTTCAATGTTACAGAACTTTATTGAACTTTCTTTTTGATTAAAATTTTTAAAAACAAAAAAATTACAACAGTGGATGAGCTTTTATAATATAAACTTAATAAAAAAAAAGTCAAAACAAATGATTTTTAAATTTGATGAAATTCTTTTCAAAATTTGAAGTATATGTAATATAAAATACAAATATTCTAAAAGTTCACACAACTTTATCGTGTGATATTTATTCGAAATTGAAACAATAATGTACACACCGATGACATTTTGTTTTATAAACAAAACACAAACATACTTTAAACACAATAAAACAAGCGAACGTAGGTACATGGCAGTTACGACACCGATTTGGAAGATCAACAATTCCAAGAATGTTAAACAATGGCCGTTCTGTGCCTGGCCATTCGACGTAGAAACTGCGTAGAACGTATTCAATCAATATACAGAGTGATAAAAAAAGACGGTATGTGCAATACTCAAAACCACACGGTAGAAGTGAAACTCTTTCACTCACTCACCGGGATATTTCCGCGTTCTCTTTCGTTCACATATACAAAGTAACCGCCATTTAGGACAAGTGGAAAAAGCGCGAACGCTTTAAATTATTATTGTTTACCGCCATCTATTAGTATATTAACTATTTTATCTATTCTAGTACCTCGGTTATATTCCTTAATCCCTTCTTCTTATCATCACCATCACGAATCCAAATCATTCCTATCTACTCCGCCTAAAGAAGTTTCACTTCAAAAAACTACTGTCGGACTCATGTATTTTCAACACCATCTATTTTCAACTGATTTTACTGACGTATTTTCAAGTTTTCAGTCACGTAAAATGTTTTCTTAGCCTATAGAAAAATACGTTTGACCACAAATTAATAGTTTTTTTTCTGATTGATTTATGACTGCCACGAAGTTGAAAATGCAGGAGTCAATTAGTCCCGGCAGGTTGAAAATGAATGAGTTGCACTGAAGGTTATTAGATACAGAGGTAACCTAGTTCCGTTGAAAAGTAATGGGGGATGAAGTCATTCGGCGGACTGTTAATTGATATTGCGTTATAAAGGTCTATTTAAGCGTTTGCGAAAAAAATAAAACAATAAAATTTGCTTTAATTACGACGTCTAAATATATCTGATCACTACGAGATTGAAAATGATATGACAGTTTTTTGTTTCTTATCGTAGCTAATTGAAACTTAAAAGAAGACAATGCTGCGGTCGATAATGCAGAGTACTAATGTTGTATCAAAAAGACACAACACAACAAGTTTGTTACTTCTGCGTAACTAATAGAAACTCAAAACAAAACAATGTTGTGGGCGACAATGCAAAGTATTAATATGGTCTCAAAAAAATCCAACACAAGTTGTTTCTTCTGAGTAACTAATAGAAACTTAAAACAAAACAATGTTGTGGTCGATAATTCAGAGTATTAATGTTGCCTCAAAGAGACCCAACAGCATGATTGATAAAAAATTGAACGGTCTTCCAACTAACGTCATTCGTGGAACGAGGTCATCTCTGTTCTAATAACCTTGAGTTGAACTATATATTTTTAATCACTCAGTTGTCTTTTACTTGTCTCTCTTTCTATTGTACAATGGATACCTTACTTTTGGTAGTTTAGAGAATTAAATAATGCGTAAAATAGTGCAGTTTGTTCAGACACATTGTATAAAAATTCGCCAAATTGACGCAAATACCTACGTAGCAATTAAGCACTATTTTATTGTGACTGCTCTGTTATTTGTATAAAACAAAATACAGTCAGTGTTGCCAACTTAGTAAGCTGACTGTAAAATCTTTTAACAAAAGCTACTTTCCCTACCCAATTGATTTTAATCTAGAGATAACGAGAGCATTTACAGTTTTCCGATTTAATACGCTTTTTAATTCTAATTTATTTTGGGCCTACGGACTAATAACAGATTTGGGGCATTGTTAATTAATAGCATATGTATATATGTGTTACATAATAGTGGAACGTTATATGACGCAAAAAACGTATGTTTTTTTGGTTTCCATTCGGAGTTTGAACGACATTCAAATTAGCGTCGAAGAATTCTTTAATATTGAAATTTTTAGTATTTAGTTATATCTATCGTTTTTTTAGTGATATAAAACTACCGGTAATAGGGATGTTGACTATTTTTGAGAAAGTGTTTTAAATCGTGCATAAGTACCTAATATTGCCACAAATATTTAATATTTTTATTTAAATACAACTCAAGCCTCAAAAATCATGTATTTTAAATCCAGTTTCAAATTTCGGTCCAAAACGCTAATACTAGTCGCGTGACGTCACCTGTTCATACCAAAGGAGGCTCAAAAGTTTACACGGGAGCTACCATCCTATAGATGCGTATTCTGTGCTCATAAACGTTAGTAAACTGAGGTGATGAAAAGTTGTTTCGTAGTCGTTGCTATAGTTACATGTAATTTGACGTTTCCTATTAACAAATAATAATAAATTACACACTAAATATTAACCAAACAATGAAGTTTTTTGACAGCGGCTGAACATATGACGTCATGCGCTCTGATTGGTGTCTGATGTCACGTGACTTGAGAGTGATTTTATTAGGTTTTATTTATTAAATATTAATAAGGAATAAGGGAAAATAGAGTGTTTTTTAGTATTTCTATCATAGAAACTACTACTTTTCGTTAAAATTATGTTTTTATTTGAATACAATTAACATCCCTATTTATGATAGAAACCATTCTGACTATTGGTTCAGTAGTTCGGGCGTGATTTTTATATTAGTAGGAATTATAGGTATTACAATTATTTTAAAATGTAAATTTTGAAAAACATTTGAATAATCTCAAAATAGCAGAAAGGAAGAAAAAGAAAACGTGTTGAAATATTCAAATGGATAATATTCAGCATGCAAATGAAAACAGTTTTAAAGAATTACTCATTTTCATGTGAATTTTCCACTACGTGGACACATTCGTGCAGTATAATCAAAAGATTTGTAAGAACTTTATAATTTTCGAAACTAACTTTAGCTATGTTTATACCTACGTAGTAGAAAAGGTTGCATTTCATACGTAAATAATGCTCATTTGACATGTTCCGTTCATTAAATATTTACTGAAAATTAAAAGCTACAGGGCCGTACTTTGAAATTTTAATTTTGCTTTCGTCACTGACTAATGATTATCAAAACGTCCAAGGTGTCTTCCTGAAGTCCTAGAAGGCTGAAATTTGGTATTTAGGCTAGGATTTGCATATAAAGAAAGAAAAAAATTAAGGAATTGGAAACTTTCCCTCTCCAACACCCCGTATGGGAGGTGCATATCTGTACATAAACGAATATGTGCAAAAGTGGTTCACAAACCTTCAATGATGATGCAAACTATAGTGAAAAAAAATATTTCTACGGGCCTGTCCACTTTATACTTTGGACAGGCCCTGTAGAATATGACCCGCAGTAAAAATCGGAGTTCAGCTAGGAGCTTGGCTCTACTTGAGATCTCATAATTTTTTAACCGTGAAATCATTATAATAATAAAAGTTTTATTCCATGAAGCCATAACGACAGCGTAGAACAAGTCGGAAGTACAAATAGTATTACAAATAATATTACATTAATATATTAAATTCGATTATTAGTATAAATTTCGGGAGTTATGGACAAATTGTAATGAAATCATCAGAATCCAAAATATTCAATCAGTCACTCTTCGCATTTAGCTTTTTGGTGCCCTTTGCCACTTGACACGTAGAGCGACCGCTCCTCTCGCTCTACCCTGCAACAACCCTAGTTTCAAGTAGGGATGTGTGAAAATCAAAATCTACGCGAGCCATGCCGTGTCGGAAAGCTTTATAGTTTGTCATATATAATTTGTATAGACGATAGCACAATACTGTCGTTCGCGTCAGTACTTTGGGCGTTGTATCGATTCATAACTAAACGACTACATTTTTACTGACAAACGAGTGTCAACTCAAACAAACAGTTGGCGGGCGTTTTGAATACAAATGACACCACGCACCCTCCTCCACCCCAACCTACACCGCCTCGCGATCTTCACTTGTTTTGACCTATATATTTGCATAATATCCATGTCCCACTGCGACACTATATTGCTGTTAAAATGTGTTCACTCGTAAAAAATTGTTTTCAGTAAATGGATTGTGCTTATATCATGTATATTCGGCTCTTTATGTTATTATACAGGTTGCCGGAAAATATTGACAATACTTTTTTGAAATTTCGTAACGAACAATGGTGTATTTAAGCTCTGACTACTCAAAATTGGTCACCATCTACCGCCAGCTTTAAATATTGGGTGAACTCGAGTCAATTAATTGTGAATGAAACAGTTCATTTTTGCAAGTCCAAGAACTTGTCAAAAATGTGAAATTTTTGTATAGGCCAAAATTCTAAGATTAGTTTAGAATGTAAATGCAGACAAGTCAGCGATTGGGAGACCTGCTGTCGGGGTGCTTTAAAAGCTAAAAAAAAGTGGAGCGTGTAATTATGTACGCGCGGCAGAAGTTATACTTCTTTGGCGTGATCACGATAATTGATATTCACAGTTTCGTTACAAATGCACATTGATAAAATAAAATAGGATGTCTATAGGGAGATGACTTGGAAAAACATTTTTAAACACAGGTTGTTTTGGGCCCCAAAAACACCGAAAATATTCTCGGAATTGATTCAAAATTGAAATTTAACCTTTTAGTATCAATTAAACGGTGTACCTAAAATTTTGATAAAATCGGCCCGACAGAACCGGACTTATAAATTTTATGTAAATGTTTGCGGATAGAGAAGGCTCTTATATATAATTTAGTGCAGATAATGAATTGGTAAAACAGAAACAAAATATTAAAATTAATAAAGAAATATTATTTTAAGGGGTGTATTAAAGGGTTATTAGTGTATTTGCCATATGGCAACATACACTATTGGCATCGGTTGGATGGCGGGACCTAGGGGTCGGACCAAAATTTCTCGACGTTTCATAACCTCCTAAACACTTTGGCACCATTTTTAAAAATGTTATATATATATATATATATATATATATATATATATATATGTGTGTGTGTGTACGGGCAATAACTTTCGAAAGAGTTAATTGATTTTAACGAAATTTGGCCCACGTATTGAAATCCATCATTGCCAGAAGCTTATTTAAAATGGGCGTAATCGGGCCATTTTAAGGGTAGTTTTTAGGGGTTGAAAAATGTTTTTGGACCCCAAAATACCGAAAAAATTCTCAGAATCGTTTCAAAATTGACATTTAACCCGTTAGTAGCAATTAAAAAGTGCCCCTAAAATTTTAATAAAATCGGCTTAACAGGACCGCACTTACAATTTTTTTGAAAACACTAATTTGTAGATAGTGACTTATTTATTGAAGGGTGTATTTAATTCGGTGTAGACGTTAGATTGATAATAATATTGCAGTTAAGAAAAAAAATGTTATTTTAAGGGGTGTATTAAGGAGTCAAATTTTTAATTTTGCCCAAAAACCAACTTAAGTTCGCGTAATAAAGCCACACTGCCTGTATAAGCAAATACACTATATTGTCGGCAGGGCTTTGGCACTGCGACCCGGGTTTTTTTTTTATTTTCTCCAAAAACAAACAAAGTCATATAATAAAGTCACACTGCCTGTATTAGCAAATACACTATATTGTCGGCAGGGTTTTGGCACCGCGACGCGGATTTTTTGTTGTCAGAATAACATTTAGTTTGATAAACAAATATTTTTAACTCCACTACAAATCGTTTTTTTAACTCCACTACAAACAGTTTAGTTACAGTACCTATGTTTACTGTTTATGTTGGAAGGATCAAACGCATTTATGTAAATTCAAAGAGAACAATGTAACCATAAGGCACGCAGATATTAGCCACCGCTTGACGTCGCCACAAAGGGTTGGTGGGGGGGGGGGGGAAGAGCTACGGTGGGGGTCGAGATAGGCGGCGGAAGACAAACATAATTACTTCTGAAGGAGCTCCATGAATCGTCCTCAGAACTGACAACAGTCCGTGTTTACCGCTGTATAACTGCATACATAGTAGCAAATGTCGCAAGCAAAATCATTTATATTCAAATACATTGCGCAATAATAAATTGTATATTTAGGACATAATGAGACATATTAATGACACAAAGTTGCATTATGCTAAAACTGAAGCTATAGTGAATTTTAATAGAATATTTGTTTTATTCAACCAGCCTTGCAGCATAGAATACGTCACATAATAAAATACAGTAAATAATCAGGTTAATCAGATCAAACAGCTCAATGTTGACATTAGACTTTCATTTATTGCAACGTTTTGTCGGACATCCCGACTTCCTCAGGCAATCTATAGAACACATACATAAAAATTATAGTCAACATTAGAAATTATAAATAATCAAAAACAAGTAATTAATAAAAACCCGGGTCGCAGTGCCAAAACCCTGCCGACAATATAGTGTATTTGCTTATACAGGAAGTGTGGCTTTATTTTGCGAGCTTAAGTTGGTTTTTGGGCAAAATAAAAAATTTTGCTCCTTAATACACCCCTTAAAATTACATTTTTTTTCTTAATTGCAATATTATCATAAATCGAACCTCTATACCAAATTATATACAACTTTCAGTAAATAATTCACTATTTGTAAACTAGTGTTTTCATAAAATTTGTAAGTCCGGTCCTGTTGGGCCGATTTTATTTAAATTTTAGGGACACCTTTTAATTACTACTAAAAGGTTAAATGTCAATTTTGAAACGATTCGGAGAATTTTTTCGGTATTTTGGGGCCCAAAAACATTTTTCAACCCCTAAAAACTACCCTTAAAATGCCCCGATTACGCCCATTTTAAATAGGCTTCTTGCGGTGATGGATTTCAACACGTGGACCAAGTTGTATGTAATTTGGTGTAGAGGTTCGATTTATAATAATATTGCAATTAAGAAAAAAAATGTTATTTTAAGCGGTGTATTAAGGAGTAAATTTTTTTATTTTGCCCAACTTAAGCTCGCAAAATAAAGCCACACTGCCTGTATAAGCAAATACACTATATTGTCTGCAGGGTTTTGGCACTGCGACCCGGGTTTTTTAGTTCATAAAAGCGTGTTTTCGTTTTTTTAAACTCTAATTTTAATTCAACGGATTTTTCGATATATTCGGAATAAATAAACAGTCAAAATCTATTCATGCATTTCACTGATGATTGTAAGTTTTGTTGATATTTCCACTGAAATAATATGGAATTTTAAATATTTTGAAATCTCGCGCGCTTTTTACGGAGTTTGCTTCTCTCAAAATGGCTTCTAATGGGGATAGGAGGCGCCAGGGTCATCTACAATCTAGTGTTATATACATAATATATTTATGGTATCACAAATAAACTCCACTCATTTGCATGATACACGACACAATACAAATTTAATAGTCCCACGTAACCGACTTAACATAGCTATAAAAGGAATCACTAGCTCTCCAATTACAATTTACAACAAGTTACCAGACTCCATCATTCAAATTAACTCAATAAAAAAATTCAAGTCACATCTAAAAAAATTACTAACATGAGAATTTTATCATATAAATGATTACCTACAATCATTTTAATATGTAACTCAAAAAATGTTTTTATATGTTTTTCAATTGATTTTGTGACGTTTTTGAATACGTTTTGTGTATTTTTGAAATAAATTAATATTCTATTCTATTCTATTCTACCTGCCAGTCAATCGGTTTCGGTTCCCCACTAGCAACTCGTTTTCCTCACATCTGTCGTTTTTTGTTAGTTTTTTCGATTACCCTGTTGAACGAAATTACCTTTATCGCTGCTAATTAAGAAGTTAAACTTCAAAAGGTGACTTACACACAAACCGAGTGTATAATAGGAACTTTCAGTGATGTTGAACTGGAGCAGCTCGTTTTAATAGCGTTCTAAAAAATTGATTGGAAATTTAACGAGTTAATGGGGAATGACGAGATGTTGAAAACGTGCTCGCATAATAATCTGCAAATATTTTATGAACGTAATTTCGTTCATCGATCGGTTTTTTAACATTTAAGACTGCGATACTCCTTTCAGATATGCAGTTATATTTAATATTTTCTAGTAGAAAATGTAAAAGTTATTGGTTTAATTTTTCTTTATTGAAGGTTATAATGTATTATGTAATCTATACTAATATTATAAAGAGGAAAGATTTGTATTTTTGTGTGTGTGTATGTTTGTAATGAATAAACTCAAAAACTAATGTTAAAAAATTCTTTCACCATTAGAAAGCTACATTCACCCTGAGTAACATAGGCTATATTTAATGCTAGAAAATATTAGGGATCCTTACTAAAACGTTAGTAACGTAACCTAAGGTGTAAAAAAATGCCATAAAACATCTTTCGTCGCATGCGCTACAGAAACTTTTGATGATAGAACAAAAGTATGTTCTACAATATTAAAGAACATATCAATAACTACAAAAAACTTTGCGATACTATATGTCCAACTATTATCGTTATGTCACAATAACCACTTTTTACATTTTAATAACCTATAGATAAAAGACGATGTATATGTAATCTATGGACTCCAAACGGGTAGACCATTTTTGATGAAATTTTCAGACAATCTTTAGATTAGCCCAGCGGATGATCTTCTGAAGTTTGGTAACGATCGGATCAACAGAATTTTTTAAATTTCTTTTTGGGAAATACGTTTTTTCTTCGATTTTTGAACATTCACAAATAAAAGCGATTGAATTCGCGCAAATTCAATACACGTTGAGAATTTAATGATAATGATTCTCATCTTTTATATCCTATATATTACATTTACACCCGGGCGAAGCCCGACTGGGCCGCTATAGTTATTATATAATGACGTATTTATAGCAGATTTGCTCACAAATAAAAAATCTAATACCGTGTATTTCACATTGTAAACCATGGCTTATATATATATTTTTCTTCTTAAAAATCGTACCATGGCTCCCAGTGGGAAGTTCATGAGATCTTACTGTTTGTAAAATTATTGAACCCAATCGGTCGTGCTTAGCGATGGCTTATTTTCGAGGTATGGCTTATATTTTAAGAAACTTCAAAAACCGTGCATGGCTTATTTTCTAGAGATGGCTTAAAATGTGAGATACACGGTATCTATCTATACTTTTTTTGGCGCATTGAGAGTACAATTTTAGCAGGCAACAATAAATTGATTGAAATGATTAGACATCCTGCGCTATTTAATTCTCAACTTGACGCACACAGAGATGAAAATTTGAAGGATAATATTTGGAAAAGCATAATAATAATAATAATATAATAGCAAGTCATCGTCTTCTTCTTCTTCTTCCAATAGTAACTTCATAACTGAATGGCTTTCCATTACGCTGTGGATTAATAATTTTCCAGAACACGACACGATTGACTCTAATGACTCAACAAAACTGAATGAACAGAGGTCTTTGGTCTCGGTACACAACAGACCACCGGAGGCGGAGACATTTGTCTCGGTCTCCCGTCTCTGTCTTCGGTCTCCTGTCTCTGTCGCGGCGCGAACCGCTACCTTAAGAAAACGAAATAATAGACAGATATCCTGTTACTGTTTTAAGTATTAGTGCAATGTATTGATTAAAATTTTATTTTCTCACTATTTTGGTATCTAAGAATTTAATCTTTCACCTATCCGCGTGGAGTTAAAACATTTAAAAGTCTTCGGCCGTGACCTTTAAAAAACACTGTTCTTCAATCTATCGATTTTCATACTCAGCTACGCGTGGTAAAAAACATTAAGTCAACGGAACCTTGAGGAAACAGTAAGCAAGTTGTTGTGAACGCATCATACGTATCCAAAACCGTAACACCCGCGCTACATATGTTCAACGGGATTCGGGAACACAGGAATACCTCCTCTTGTACGCAACCACAACCTAATTACATATTCAATCAATGTTGAAATCAAGAGCCTATCTGTCCCGCCAGGTCAGGACTTCGAAATATTTCTCACAAATTGAAATATTTACATCAATGTTGAACAAGTGGTCTAATGTAGAGGTGCAATAGTATTGTAACAAAACTGTTCTTTATGGTGGTTTAAAACTGATTTATTTACAACAAACGAAATAAATACAAAACTAATAAACTAAAAAGTACTTCTCTCATAACAAAGACAAAAAGAAACTAACAATAAAAAATAAACGGATTCTAGTAAATAATAATACAACAATACACTATTCTTAACACACACACAAATTGATGTACTCTTATTTATGAACTAACTGATTATTTATGTCTTCTGTACCGCCGTACCAATTGCCTGACTGTTGCGATAACTGATTATCGACTGAATTCACTGCACTGTAGCAACTAGCAACTCACCTTGACTCACTCACTCTGACTGAATGAATGTCGCGCCCCACACGCGCTGTATTTATAGGCGTGTACATCCCGTTTTCGATCATTCCAGAAACTTCTGTTAGTTTGTTCGAGAAGTCTATGTCGATTCCAGTGGCGTAACAAATGGGGGCGCGCTACAGTATTTTGTTCACGATTACTTACGCTGACGCAAAATCATTTTCAACTCACGCCTGCTCACGCACTACTACTATTTTTTTATAATCACACTCACGCACGTTCACGACTAGTTTTTAACAGTCACGCACGATAATAATTATGTTTCGAGACTCACATCCACTCAAGCATGTTCACTTAAAATCACGCAATTTTACCGAAACTTTATATTTCATAATATTATAATATTGCAAATTTACACCATACTTTAACTTGGATGATGATTATGAATAATTTTGAAAATATCTAATAAGACAGTTAATAATTTCTAAAGTTACCACAGCATATGACACAATAATATGGACTATGGAATTAGCATCCTGTTATGCGTTTGTTATCTATTAAGTAGGTACTAAGCAATGGATTGTCGTAATTTTATGTAATACACGTTACAGTTTACAAAAAAAAAAACAAACTAAATAGTGGGTATATACTTGAAATAAGAAAAATTATTCCTAAATACATGTTTTATAAACAATTATATAGATCAAGTATCTATTAACTTTTGTAAAATATGTAGTGTTAGTGATTCTACATTAATTAACTTTTTGATTTAATAATAATCAGTGTTGCCATGTGCGTCTTTTGTATGTTTTTTTTTCAGTTAATTTTTCCCATATATACAGTTAGAACAGTGAAAATAATACGCTTGTAATTAAAGTAAATAAAAATTGCAGTGGTAGCTGGAATATTGAACATAGGTATATTCTTTGTCACAATTTTTTTATACAGTCAAAACCGTTTACGACGACATCGTTTAGAACAACATACCGGTTATATTGATCAAAATCATGGGTCCCGGCTGAATGCTATATGACCGCCTTATAAATAACACTGCTTTTTACGACATTGCTTTTTACGACATACCTCATTTAGCGACCATATTTAACTAATATCTTCGGAGAATTATATCTGTTAGAACGACTAGCTGTATTGTAAACAATTTGACAGTATCATATTATTCAATTGGTACATATTTATACTTTTTTATACAGTGTAACAGTCAAATCTATAAAAATAACAATAATAATACGTATCAAATTCATTATGAACAAATTTAAAAGAACAACAATGAATTTGAACATATTAAAGAGAACCGAACTCGACATGACAGAGAAAGTACGATTACACTATACGAGTAAGAGCGAAACAATAATATGAACAAATTTAAAAGAATATTATTGTTTGGCTTTTGCTCGTAGCGTAATTATTGTACCGGTTGTTACGACTATCGGTTTTTACGACCAAATATGAGTTGTCCCTTCGAAGTCGTTATAACAGATTTTGACTGTATATATATTTGACAATAAATTTTTTTTTTATCTATAGATCTATCTAATTAGTTCTAAATCGAACCGATACAGCTGTTCATTTTTGCTTATCAGCGAAACACTCTGTACTATTTATAATTTATATTGTCGTTGTTGTTGTTGTAGCTGTCATTGTACAACGTAGTACATATACCTGCGTGCATATCATTATCATTATCAGTTCATTTTCATTTCCCGTTTTCAAACTCACAGCACGTCCTGGCAGAGCTTCGTCACTCATTTCACGATACTAGTTCAATTCACGAGAGAGCGCGGCTTTAGTTTTTGAAAACTAAAACAGCAAACGTTCGAAAATTACTTTTTGCACGACCAAGCCCCGGATCTATGATTTTTTCTCACTCCAACATTGAAGATAAATTGTTGAAAAAAACTCAAAAATAAATAATGTAAAAATGATTTATCGGGAAAAAGGACTTTTTAGGTAAACACGTATTTGTTATTTATAGCGACGTTTCGTCCCTTGCTTGGAACTTTTTCAAGCTTTATAACTGTAATTGAATTATTAAAATACAATTTATAAATTTGCAATTGAAAAAAGTCAATATTATATTATGGTTTTGGTGTCCCCTGAAACTGCCGCCCGAGACAGATACCCCGATTTGCCCCCCCCCCCCCAGATCCGGAGCAGGCACGACCCCCTATAAAATAGCCGCTTTTAATGCCTGTAAACGGTATTAAAATGACTATATTTCGCAATAGTGCGTAATTTAAAACAAAAATAATGTTATTTTACGAATCCAGTAGTGATATCTCTGTCAGTGGTCATTTATCCTATATGAGTGACAGAGACCAGAGTAGACGCCGAACAGTACTCATAAATACCAATATGGCCGAACGTGAACTATCAAAAATATTACAAATATTCTTAGAACATTTTTGGATGATTATTTTTAAATTATTGTATTTTATATTCTTGTATAAATATATTATTGTATTTTATTATACGTAACGTATTCTATACCGCAAGGCTGGTTGAATAAAATATTTTGTTCTATTCTGTTACGATGTGAAAATCAGCTATTTTATAGGAAGTACGTGCAAAAAATGTAGTTTGCATTATGACTCGTGTGATTAGTAAGCTCGTGTAACATAATGTCACAACTCGTAACATAATAACTGCATAAACTACCATGATTTATTTTTTATTAGTTTACAAACACTTGACAACTTATGTAATTAACATCCTAATTACATAAAACGGGTAAATTGATTTTGACGAAATTTAGTATCGATCGGTACCCAAACTCAAAAGAATCTATTTCAATAACAATACACAATTTTACAACAAAATACAATTTCTTTGCATATAATAATAGTCAGTGGCTGCAAGATGTCAGGGATACATTAATTCAATTTAAATTTAAGATTGTCTGCTAGATGCTTGTCGTTACGATAATGTAAGGAATTAACGCGAGTGAAGCCGCATGTGAAGGCTAGCTAAAAGCAAGTTAAATGAAGCGATGACCGCATTTTGTCGTGAAATCTACGTGGTGTATTTTACAAATGCCATTATCATGAACGTATCGTGGTATCTCTTCAGCATAGGTGATTATTACAACGTTCAATATTAGCTCTTCAAACTCATATCGCATCGCACAGATCTCGTAATATTGTCGTTTCCACGTCGATTACTGACGCTTGATTAGTTTCGGTTTTTGTATATCCTTCAGATTAGATATGGTAGGTGTGTATTATAGTCTTTCCCACCAGCATATATAGTTATCGTTATATTCTTAGACAAGAATAGAGAATCTATTAACGTTTCAATAATAACGTAAATAGATCGTCTATTCTTGTCAGGGGACTAATAGGGTTTAGGGTCCCGAAGTGTCAGGGGCCTACAAAAATTAAATTATTATCATTAACACTTATCGTGTAGTAAAAAATAGTTAATATTGATGATTATCATTATCATGGGTAAATATTGACAATTTTTTTAATGAATTTTGACAACTTTTTGGTAAATTTCTAGTTTTTTGTGTGAATTTTGACAAAAAAAAATAAAACGTGTAATCTATGAATACAGCGTAAAATTATACTGCATCAAAGAGTCAACTTTATCGACAATTTCAACATTGCCGATACACGTAGTACATGCTGTTTCGTGTTCGTTGCATGCTGCGTGCGCAACTTCCGTAACAGAAAATTTTGCCCTCAATGGGTCAAAAGAAGTATAACTTCAAAAAATAATTGATTACATATAATTTTAAGTGCTTCGGTTTAAATACTTTCCATGGATAAAGGAGGTAACAGTGTTGGATCAGTTTCACACAGTTTGTGCTGCGACCCAGCGGTAAGAGGCGAGGTAGGCAAAATACATATTGTGGGTGTGACCTTTAGTTCTGTCACGCTCTGATCATCCGCACGTTTCAATTTTTGGTTGGTGCCCACTACGAAATTAAAAAATGCTATTGCAAGGGTGCCGCTGTCAATTGATTACTCTAATTTTTGGTAATATTTTGAAGATTTAAAAAACTTTTCCGAAAAAGGAAGAGTCACTTTAGGTTTGTGATTGAACAGTTTTGTAAAATAAGTACGAATAAGGTCGTAGTGTGACATTGAAAACGTGTGTTTTTTTGGCACAATTAATGTCAACTTTTGTCTAGTAACTCGTGCATAAATTACAAAAGTAGTCCAATAGAAACCTAGATTTCTCCTTTATCTTCCTTATAGAGAAAGAATGTTGACGAATAAGTCTATAATCAGTTGACAGCCGAAGCTCTATTTTTGCCTTAAATTCAGAGCGTTCCGACAGCCTTAAGGCTGTCGGAACGCTCAGAATTTTGTTTGTGCTTTGACCCAGCGGTAAGGGGCGAGGTAAGCAAAAGACATATTGTGGATGTGACCTTCTTTAGCTCTGTCTCGCTCAAATCATCCGCACGTTTCAATTTTTAGCTGGTGCCAACTACGAGGCTAAAAAATTTTATTGCAAGGGTGCCGCTGTCAAGTGATTACTCTAATTTTTGGTAATATTTTGAAGATTTAAAAAACTTTTCCGAAAAAGGAAGAGTCACTTTAGGTTTGTGATGGAACAGTTTTGTAAAATAAGTACGAATAAGGTCGTAGTGTGACATTGAAAACGTGTGTTTTTTTGGCACAATTAATGTCAACTTTTTTCTAGTAACTCGTACATAAATTACAAAAGTAGTCCATTAGAAACCTAGATTTGTCCTTTATCTTCCTTATAGAGAAAGAATTTTTGAAGAATGTTGACGAATAAGTCTATAATCAGTTGACAGCCGAAGCTCTATTTTTGCCTTAAATTCAGAGCGTTCCGACAGCTTTAAGTAGAAATTATGTTATATGTTTTGTATATAAATAAACAAAAGGTGCACATGATAATATATATTAGGTATATGTACTCATTATATTTTATTAGATAGATAGATATTTACTGTCGGTAGATAAAGTTCATAGGTTATAATGAAAACACGCCATTTGTACTATTTTATTATGTTTGCGTTTCATACAATAACTGAAAAGTTCAGTACATGTTTATTATGTTACCGAATTGACGCAAACTTACATCATTGTAATAATAAACAAATAACAATAATGTAATAATTTGATAATAATGTATATTCATTGTACAAATAATTATGTTTACGGTCAATTTTGTTGGCGACATAATTATCTGGCGTCTACTAAGTATCTATAAAATCTATCAATCTACTAAATTATTTTGTCATCAAAAAATATTTTTCACGAATATTCTAACCAACCTTTTGATTTATCATTCATCTGCGCCTAGCCTTAAGGCTCCAGTACACAGTGATCTGTAGTGGGCCATTGTAGACCATCGCCATTGTGTACAGGGGGTAATGGTCTGTAGTGGCGGACAATTGTGAATCGTGGTGCGCAATCCATTTGTTGTCGGTTTGTTTGACACACTTCAAAGGAATCGTGGTGTGGCGTGGCCTGTGGTGTTCACACAGTGGCCCATTGTTTGGACAGGCACCTGTTACAATCTTTTTATTCAAATAATCAGTTTTAATCTCATTTTAAATTATTACTTTATTCCTTAACATCTGTACATTGAATGCCATAAAAATTATTCTAACTTACAATTTAGATACCATTACATAATATATTATAAATTGCATAAATTAAAGATGGATACACAACATCTCCCCCTTTAAGTAAATAAATCAAACTTTATTTTGAAAATCAACAAAAACTTCAACTTAATAAATTTTTCAAAATTACCATACAAAAAAAATTAAATTATTTTGGTGTAAACCAACTAGGTCGCTTACGCGGTCTTGTAGAACGTCTGGGAATATCTACGTCCTGTGTGGGAGGTAGATCTTCTGAAGATTTATTTAACAAACTACCATAAACATCAGGTTTATTGTAGTACTTTCTTAGCTGATTCGTGTGTGCTAATTTAATGAAATTATTCACATTTATCAAATATATATGAGTACTTTTCTTTTTTATAATTAACGCTTTAATCCATTTAACATAACTATTGAAATTACTTTTATACCAAACCGTCTCATTTTCATTGTAACCTATGATGTCATTATTAATATTATCATTTTTATTCTTGTTACTTTTAAATTGCACGTTATTTTTTTCTTTAAATTTTACTGGTTCAAATATCTTTTTTTCTTTATTAACTTTAATCAAATCAAGAGATATCCTAGGTTTAAATGAAAACATTCGGTGAGATGGAATAATATTATTGTCTGTACATGGTAAATTTCTGTAATTATAAAGAAACTTATTTATTTCCCCAGTTAAATTAAATCTTTTGTTATTGTCATCAATTATAATTTTTTTTAGAACTGATTTGACCGTTTGAACTGCTCTTTCGACAATTCCATTACTTGGTGCGTGATAAGGTGGGCTGTGCGTCAAACGTATTCCCTTTTTACGGCAATACTCTTGAAATAAGTAACTTCCAAAAGGCGGACCATTATCACACACACATTCATGACAATAGCCAAATATTCGAAATATAGCGTCCAGTTCATTAATTAAATTATATGCGTTCGAATATTTAATTTCTTTAATTTCCAACCATCGACTGAAACAATCTATCATTATTAAGAATTGTGTACCGTTAAAATAAAAGAAATCTAAATGCACTCTTTCAAATGGGTAGTTTACTTGAGGCCAAGATCCATAATGTTTTTTATTGGAATCTTTATGAGTAGATTGACAACTTTCACACGTCTTAACACATAGTTCAATATCTTTATTGATTTTTTCCCAATAAACATATTGTCGTGCTATCTGCTTCATTTTAACAGTGCCAATATGATTCATGTGTAACAAATTCAAAACTTCAGGTATTAATTTATTCGGTATTATAACTCTGGAATTATAAAGAATACAACCCTGTTCTATACTCAAATCGTGACTTTTTGAATAATAATTTTTATAAATTTTAGGAATCTTTACCTGCCACCCTTTTAAAATAAAGTTATATAATTCTTTTAAAAATAAATCATTTTGAGTTTCTATTTTGATTAAGTCCAAATTTAATATTAGATCTGAATCTACTGTGTTAATAGAATTTATTGTACTTAATCTTTCTTCAATAATGTCCTCATCTGAATGTTGATCTGATATAGGCAACCGCGACAAACAATCTACATGACTAATACACGAACCCTTACGATATTTTAAAGTGTAATCAAATATTGATAAGCGAATTAAATACCTTTGCAGTCTGTTCGCAATAACCGGTGGTTCCCCTTTTTTCAAATTAATTATACCTTCCAAAGGCTTATGATCGCTATATATAGTAACGTGATGCCCAAATACATATTTATAGAATTTTTCCATAGCAAAAACTATAGCTAACGCCTCGCGATGTAAAATAGGGTATTTTTGTTCTGTTTGGGAAAGAGTACGCGAAATAAAAAATACTGGCTTTTCTACGTTATCTATTACGTGACATAAAATTCCCGCAATACCTTCATTACTAGCGTCGCAAATTACAACTATTGGCTTTTTCGGATCGAAATGTTCTAGCATTTTATTTTGTGAAATTTCTTTTTTGCATTTTTCAAATGACTGTTTACAATTTTCGTCCCAACTCCAAATCGCGTTTTTTCTTAAAAGTTTATAAAATGGCTGTAATTTAGAATTTAAGTAGGGTATAAATTTAGAATAATAATTAATTAAACCGACAAATGATTTTAATTGTGATGTGTTTTTCGGTTCGGGGGCTTCTAAAATTGCTTTTATTTTTTCCTGATTGGGAGAAATCCCCTTTTGTGAAATTTCATGACCCAAATATGTAACTTTTTCGACAAAAAATTTGCATTTATCCCAATTTACTTTCACATTATATTTTAGCAATCTGTCCAATACTGTGGATAATTTATGATTCAATTTTTCTAAAGAAATATCTCCAATTAAAATGTCATCAATGTAACAAAAAACTTTATCCAACCCTTTTAAAATAATATCCATGATTGATTGAAAAATTGACGCTGCTGATTTGACCCCAAACGGCAATCTACAATATGAAAACAAACCCTTATGCGTGTTTATCGTTAACAACTCTTTAGCACTATCTGATAATCGTAACTGCTGATAAGCTCCTTTGAGGTCCAAAACGCAAAAATATTTAACACCTACTAGACTTGCAAGAACTTCGTCAATAACTGGTAACGGATAATGTTCCATTTTAATAAATTTATTTATTGTAACTGAACAATCTACACAAATACGAATTCCTGTCTGACCTTTTGGTACAACTACAATTGGAGACGCCCAATCCGATCTCGAAATAGGTTCAAGTATACCTTCCGCGCATAAATTTTCTATCTCTGATGCTACTTTATTTCTTAAATAAAAAGGTAATGTGTATGCTTTATAAAATATAGGCTTTGCATTCTCATTTAAATGAATATCTATTGTGAATTCTTTAATAGGACATTTTAAATCGTTATCAAACAAAGGTTTATAATTATTTTTTATTTTAATCAAAAATGCTTCTGGAGTGACTTCAGAATTCAAATTATTGACCAAACATAAATTACGCCAATTTGGATACAACACGTCCAGCCAATCACGCCCCAATAACGGATAAAATTTTCTCGCAGTTTGAATTATAATTAAATTTAAAATGTAATTTTTATTATTAAACAAAACTTTTACTTTTATTTGACCAACAATATTTATAGTCTGACCAGTAATAACCGATAGTGGCAAATTTGCCTTTTCAAGCTTAATATAACTAAAATATTTATCATAATGTTCTATTGAACAAATTGTAACACAAGATCCTGTATCGCATTCCATTTTTATAATTTTATTTTCAATCAAAAGTTCTACAAAAAGAGACTTGAACTCCTTACGTAACCCATCGCTGTTATTTAACATTTTACTAATTGACGTAATATTATTCGTTGAACATTCTGACTCTACAATGTTTAAATTATCAAAATTTGTATTATTCAAAGATTCATCTGCATTATTTACAAATCCAACTCTACTTCTATTATTATTAGATCTATTATTATTAAATCTATTATTATTCCCATATCTATCATTTTTATCATACCAATTTCTCCTATCCTGTCGACTTTCTCCATAGTTCCTATCATACCATTCATTCTTACCAAAACCGGTTCCCTCGTTTCCTTGCTGATGAGTGTTCCTGTAGATTCTCTTCGATGGACATTGATGCTGAAAATGTCCGTTTCCTCCGCAATTGAAACAAACCACGTCTTGATTCTTCCTGCCTTCCTGATGCCTTGAGCTGTATGAATTTTCCGAACTTCTTTCTGTCCTTTGATAACCTCTATTTCTTTCTTCTCTTCTTCTTTGATCCCTGAAACGATGTACTGCATAGACTTCTTCTCGACCTTGAGCGTGGCTTTGCATGGCTCCGACTTCTTTTTTAACCATTTCTAAACTCAATGCTATCTTCAATAAATTCTCAAATTTCGCTGTTTTGTCTTCGTTTAACAGTCTTGACTTTATCTCTTTATTCCTCAAACCCGCAACGAATCTGTCTCTTAACGCCATGTCTAAAAAACTTTCATTAAACTCGCAATGTTCAGCTAGAGCTTGTAACTCGATTGCAAATTCCGAAACGCTTTCTCCCTCTTGCTGGCTCCTATTATTGAATTTATAATGTTCAGCTATACCAATACGGCCACTGCAAAATATTGTTTTGCATTTTGTTATAATTTGTGCGTATGTGTGATCCTTGGGTTTCCTTGGTTTGCAAGATTTAGACAATTTTATACTTGGTGCTGGTCCAATTAAATTTAGTAGTAATAAAATTTTAAATTTGTTGTCAGATACGTTATTTAATTCGAAATAATTATCTAGCCGTTCAAGATAATCCTCAAAATTTTCACCCAAAATGTATGGCTCCATAACTCCAATCAAATTCGCTCTCTGTGGCGTCTGTTCTTCCGTCGCAGGCATCCTCGTCGCCAAATTGTTACAATCTTTTTATTCAAATAATCAGTTTTAATCTCATTTTAAATTATTACTTTATTCCTTAACATCTGTACATTGAATGCCATAAAAATTATTCTAACTTACAATTTAGATACCATTACATAATATATTATAAATTGCATAAATTAAAGATGGATACACAACAGCACCCACTTTTTTTGTTGCGTGCTATACTATTTAAATTTTTAATCGCCCAAAATGTCAGTATCCTGGAGCAATGAAGAGACTTTTAGGTTTATAATACTATAATACTTGTAAACAGCATATAAATAAGTAGCCGCGGCCGTAATTACTTCCACGTCCATCGCAAGTGCTTCGCCAGGCAGAAATGAGCCATGGGCCATTGTGTGAACATCAAGTGATAGTGGTCTACAGTTGCACATTGCAAAGCATGGCCCACTACAGACCACTGTGTACTGGGGCCTTTAGATGTCTTTCCGTTACGCGACCATTGTAACGACGCAACGAACAAAATTTATTATTTAAGCGATTTTATTTTTTAAATAGGCTTGAAACGGCGTGCAGGTTTTCCGTTTTAGAGAGTTTTTAAATATACACTAGTGAATTAATAAGAGAAATTAGATAGGTAGCACCCAAGCATGCTTTCGATATCATACTATGTAACCATGCAAACGAATAGCAAATATTATATTTGTTATTAGCCGTTAAAATAAATTTTATTTTATTTATTGTATGTATATGTCAATATGTTTGAAGTTGGAATGGTCGTGTCGTCCAATTGGCTGGAATTTGTCAGTTGGGACGGCAGTATTGGGAAGGTGCCAAAAAATATCACGGCAAACGTTTCTAACATAATTCACCCAAATTTTAAGTTTAAATTATTCTAGGCTAAGCGATAATTTGACAAATTAAGATTTGATTTTTGAAGATTTTAAAGTCAAAATAAATAAATAATAATAATAATAATAATATCAACATAACATTTTCCTTACCTTACCTTATGGAAGACGACAAGCAGATCATCAAGTTTGCCGTGAAGATCGCCGCAGATAGTGACTTGTTTTGAAATAGCTGTCGACGCTTGATTCAAGTTGGGAAGACGTTTCAGCTTAGTTATCGCCTCTTTTAGAATGCCGCCCACATAGCGGGCGTGCAGACGGTGTTGCTGTAAAAAAAAAGAGTCGTCCAATCAATAATTCATTTAAAAAACTTTTCACACGTCCGTCGCTCGTCTCAATGATATGCGACCGCCAAATCAAATTCTGACATTGTGAAAAAAATTATAACACATTTTATACATTCAGCTTTAATTAAAACTCCTTTACGTTAGGAATGCGTACGATGCATTGATTTTCGATGTTTACGTCAATGCTATTTTTTGAAATTTCCATTCAATTTCATAGATAGCTCTTGTATATAATTTTATGTGATGTAAATGTAAAATATAATACTCGCCACGTTCTAAAAGGTTCTGAAGTTAGTCACAAACAGCGTCGCAAATGCATATTTTAGAGCCGTTTTGATTGTTTTGTGGGAACGGAAAACTCCCACCACCTCCCAGTTACCGGCACAGAACGTGCGCTCGTCGGTGATTGGTTATCGCTGGTTGTCGTGTCACTTGTCGCTTTCCTGCTCTAAAGTACAGTCCAGTAGCTATTGTTGTTGTTTCTTTGATAATAATTGTTAACTGATCAAGATGCCTAATACATTCTTGCATAGACAAGCACGAAAAATAATTTACTGGTTGACTTTATGCAAGGAATTAGACCTTTAGATTAAAAAAAAAATAAAAATAATTAATAATATAGCGCGAGTTTGTAGTTTTTCAGCCGACTGTACCTGCGCAAGCCTCCATTAGCATCTAACTTCAGAACCTTTTAGAACCGTGACGCGATTATACACTATTGGCGTCGGTCGGATGACGAAACCTAGGGGTCGGACCAAAATTTCTCGACGTTTCGCATCATTCTAAGCAACTTGGCACCATTTTTGGAAATGTTTACACATCTATACGTGTGTGTGTGTGTTAGTGTGTGCGGGCATTAACTTTCGAAAGAGTTAATTGATTTTAACAAAATTTGACTCACGTGTTGGAATCCATCAGCGTACGAAGCTTATTTCAAATAGGCCCAATCGGGCGATTTTAAGGGGTGTATTAGAGGTTGAAAATTGTTTTTGGAGCCTAAAAACACCGAAAAAATCTCGGAATTGATTCAAAATTGAAATTTAACCCTTTAGTATCAGTTAAAAAGTGCTCCTAAAAGTTTAATAATAATAAAATCGGCTCGATAGGGGCCGGAATTATACATTTTATGAAAACACTTACTTGCGGATAGACTGATAGGGAATTATACTTCTGAAGGCTTTCTATAATTTTGTGCAGATGATGAACTAATAAAACACAGACAACATATTGAAACTAAGAAAAAAATATTATTTTAACGGGTGTATTAGGGGATATATTTTGTGGTGTCGTGCAATTCTGAAACAGTCTGTATCAGACTTGTTAAGTATTTGAGTAAAAGTATTTCAAAACACAAAAGAAATACTTTTCTAGTATTTGTATTTTAAATACTTTTCAATAAAAGTATTTGTATTTGAAATACATTTTTTTTGGTATTTTGTTTGGTTTTGCAAATACTTTTTTAAATACTTAACATATTTTTTTTGTAGCTATGAATGTTTTATGAATAATTCAAGTCGACAGTATATATAATTACATATAAATTATTCAAACAATTCTTATTATTAAAATAATAATGCAATGTCATTTCCAAATAAGAAATTATCAGTTAAGTATTTGTATTTAAGTACTTAAAATCAACTATTTTTTACAAGTATATACTTGCCTAAGAATACTTTTTTAATTAGTTGAGTTTTCGAACTCGCTTATATAATAAATAAACCGAGCTGGGTAGAGTAATGGTGACAGCACCTAGACACGCATTCGGGAGGTCCGGGTTCGAATCCCGGCGGGGGCAGATGTGCCTGGGACTTTTTCCTACTGCCTCTCGCCGAGAAACGGTAATTCCTGTACCGGCCATCTTGATTGAGGTTTTCCATGGTTTCCCTCAATTAATTCCAAATAAATATCGAGACGGTTTCTTATTTGAGGCCATGGCTGATTACCTATCAAACTCCTAGTTCAAAAATTGCCTACCTTATCCTAATTTCCTATAATTCCTTCATTCGCCCATTGCTATTACATAAGTTGAAGTTTTAAAAATGTAGAAAAAGTGTGGTAAATGGAAAATAGTAATGGTGCGAATGGCGTCTGTTATGACATAAAGTCGAGAAACGGACGTTAAACGCATTATTATTATTATTATTTATATAATAAATAATTATTGCTCAAAAATATTTTCGTAGACATGACCCAAAAGTATTTATATTTGTATTGAAATACTCAATGAAGTCAGAGTAAATACTTTTAAAAACTATTTTTCACAAGTCTGGTCTCTATATATTTTTATCGCGATTTTTAATGTTTAGCTAACAAATATAACTGAAAGGTATACTCCAATCTTCGCTGTCAAAACAAATTCAATGCGGGCGAAGCCGAACCGGAAGGCTGACAGATAGATAAATGTACAAATCGAAAAGAATCATTCGTATACTATTTATTATTTTGACCTCCCTTTATTTGCTTTCCACAATTGACTCGTTTACATTCATAAATGGATTATTTACATTCCAAATAAAATACGATTCGCTCCAATTACACACAGAAAACAAACTGAATAAAAATCGTCTTGCTTTTTTTTCTGTTTGCTTTGCAACTTTAAAGTTTTTCCGGTTTATTTTCTCCACAAGTTTTCAATAGAGCGACTAACTAGCTCATGATGTTAATTTATACATTTAAAAAAATAAAAAATACTCGAGTCGCAGTGCCAACTCTGCCGACAGTATAATTTATTTGCTAATACAGACAGTGTAACTTTATTATATGATAATTTGTTTTGAAGCAAAATCCCAAAAAAAAAAGCCCGGGTCGCAGTACCAAAACCCTGCCGACAATATAGTGTATTTGCTTATACAGGCAGTGTGGCTTTATTATGCGAACTTAAATTGGTTTTTGGGCAAAATAAAAAATTTGACTCCTTAATACACCCCTTAAAATAACATTTTTTTTCTTAATTGCAATATTATTATCAATCGAAGCTCTATACTAAATTATATACACACTTCAGTAAATAATTCACTATCTGCAAACTAGTTTTTTCATAAAATTTTAAATGCGGTCCTGTCGGGCCGATTTTATTAAAATTTCTGGAACACTTTTTAATTACTACCAGAGGCTTAAATTTCACTTTTGAAACGATTCGGAGTATTTTTTCGGTATTTTGGGGCCCAAAAACATTTTTCAACCCCTAAAAACGACCCTTAAAATGGCCCGATTACGCTTGCGGTGATGGATTTCAACACGTGGGCCAAATTTCGTTAAAATCAATTAACTCTTTCGAAAGTTATAGCCCGCACACTCACATATATATATATATATATATATAAACATTTTTAAAAATGGTGCCAATGTGTTTAGGAGGCTATGAAACGTCGAGAAATTTTATTCCGACCCCTAGGTCCCGCCATCCGACCGACGCCAATAGTGAATGTTGTCATATGGCAAATACACTAAAAATAATAGTATGTGCCCTGAAAGGCCCTAGATCTGTAGCTCAGTAGTTATGGAACGGCTCTGGCAAGTGTTGTGTTTTCGTGAAATGAAGGTTTAAGGCTGTCGGAACGCTCTGAATTTAAGCCAAAAATAGAGCTTCGGCTGTCAACTGATTATAGACATATTCCTCAACATTCTGCAAAAAATCTTTCTCTGTAAGGAAAATAAAGGACAAATCTAGGTCTCTAATGGACTACTTTTGTTATTTATGTACGATTTACTAGAAAAAAGTTGGCATTAATTGTGCTCAAAAGACACACGTTTTCAATGTCACACTACGACCTCATTCGTACTTATTTCACAAAACTGTTCCATCACAAACCTAAAGTGACTCTTCCTTTTTCGGAAAAGTTTTTTAAAACTTCAAAATATTTCCAAACATTAGAGTAATCAATTGACAGCGGCATCCTTGCAAAAAGATTTTTTAGCCTCGTAGTTGGCACCAGCCAAAAATTGAAACGTGCGGATGATTTGAGCGAGACAGAGCTAAAGAAGGTCACACCCATAATATGTCTTTTGCCTACCTTGCCCCTTATCGCTGGGTCTCAGCACAAACAAAATTCAGAGCGTTCCGACAGCCTTAAATAAAAAATTAGGAACGTTATATTTGATCGAACACTAATTTATTTCTAACTAAAAACTAATATCTGTTTTTACATTTATACAAATTATATAATAAAGGTAATCATGTTACGCAAGTAATTTTGTACATTTTAAATATCAGTTATCATAACAACAAGGATAGGAAATATAATATACGTACTTTTTTCTTTCTGAATGTATCAATGAGAGCGTCCAAGTCAGCTCGTTGGAGTGGGAAGGAAATGTGAATTCCTTTGTAAGTGTTGTCAACATTCTGCATCCCCTCTTCTTCCACCGTATCGGATTCGTCCTCATACTTCAAGTCGACAGTATCTGTGATATAGAAAATACATTGTTAATACAGTAGGATCGCGTTAATCGAACTCTTGTAATCGGATATCGTCGAACGTTGTTGCAGATACCGAGCCAAAGAGAGATGAATTCGTTTCTGTTTTGAAGATAATTAACAGATCTTAAAACGAAAAAAGTGGATGCGTTTGAAGTTGAATCCCGGAAAAAATAGCCCTGGAAAAAATAGCCCCGGAAAAATAGACCGAAAAAAATAGATTTGGAATAAATAGCCCTGGAAAAAATAGACCCGAATCACAACTATATATGAAAATGGCAACCCGATATATATGCACTAAGAATACATAAAAATCAGTATATGGGTATTTAGCATTATAAACCAAAAGCACCCAACACCCACTCACCCAAAAACACCTAACACCTACCCAACCATTTTTTCCGGGGCTATTTTTTTCCAAATCTATTTTTTCCAGATGTATTTTTTCCAAGTGTATTTTTTCCAAGTGTATTTTTTACAAGTGTATTTTTTCCAAGTGTATTTTTCCGGTCTATTTTTTTCGGGGCTGTTTATTCCAGGGCTATTTTTTCCGTATACCTTTGAAGTTATACTTTTTTAGAGTGATTAAAATAGTATATTACACCACAAGGATAGAAAATTGAAATTCCTGCACTGCGCGACACATTAAGTCCGAGGCGAAGCCGAGGGCATCGTGTGTTGCGCAGTGCAGGAATTTCAATTTTCTAGTCGTGTGGTGTATAGTATTTTTCTTTATACCCGGTCGAAAGTACGTACTTTCGTATCAGTGTGCACGAGAAAACGGTTTCGGCCCGCTGTTACAGATGGCGTGCGAGTAATTCCAGCAATGCATACATGTTAGGCTTTCTGCCTTAAAATCGAAGCCGCAAGTACGTACTTTTGACTGGGTATAAAGAAAACTAATTTTTAATATACATGCAAATAGTTTATTGAAATACAATATTCAAAAAGTTTAAGAATAATACTTATAAAAAGTAACCTCAAATATTTGAAAACACTTTCAAAATTGTATTTGGGTCTTTACTTTTTTCGCTGGATGACACTTAAAACGACTATTGGTTATAGTCATCTAGTATATTATAATATAGTTTCCAGATGGAAGAAAGTGTATTGACTTCATCAATCTTTTAATCTGGATTTCTTATTGCCAACTTCATACTGTCGAATTTTCGTTATCTGTGCGTGCGCACTTCCGTTGCCTGCTCAAATTTTACTCTCAACGCGAAGTATAACTTGAATAAATATTTATGACTTGGTTTATAATTCTCACAGTAACTGTGTACATGTCGTTTTGATCAGTTCCACGAAATACTTCAAATATCAACATCTTCATTTTATTTTTACTCGTGTGTTGTAACTCTACCCCCACTCCTTCCCAACTATAAGTAGCTTAATAATCGACTAACTTCGAATAATTATTATTGAACACCAGCATGCAAAACAAATTTCGGATTAGCGCGACCTCACTGTACGTAATACATTGATAATTTTGAAGATATATTACTTGTGAAAGTATACAATTCGAAAAGTCCTTTATTGTATCTGTAACGGAAAATATTGATATTGATAATACACAATCATCCATACGTCAAGAGCGTCGAGGGGAGTGGTGGTGCAGCATTTCTGCAGGTCATTTCGTTACACGTTCAGCCGTATGAATCCAGTTAACTCTACCGTGCGTAATGAAGTGTCACTTGAAAATTCTATCCATGCACAGTAAGACCTCACTTAACAATGCTCAGCTTAACGTTGTTTCAGTATTACGCGGTTTCTAAAAAGAGTTTAACCACTAAATTATGGATCAGCTTATACAAAATTATTTAAATGTTGATAGAAGTTCAAAGGCAAGACGAAGTCTCAATGATGCAATATCTTGCAATAGCTTGCTGAACGAAACAGATAAAGGCAAACGACAGTATAGATGACTTCTTCACAAAAAACTAAATATGTCAAATGAGGAACCTTCCTCATCACAAATATAACTTCTTACTCGAACTTTTATTTGATTATCATAATTTTTTTATGAACAAAAATCGACGTTAGCAGTTAATAAATCTATAATTAATGCGATAAAAAAGTATTTAACAATAAGTGTTATAAAATTAAACACAAAAAAAATTAACAAATTTTCTTATTCTCGGTTCTGTTTCACTTATGCCTATAATTAAAATGACCTCGTTTAGCGCTGTTTTGTATAGCGCAGGAACTTATTGGAAATTATCACCCGCGTTAAGCGGGGTATTACTCTATTGCTATCTAAATGACAAGAAACTGTTTTGTTTTGTTTATATTCAAATTGTCGAAGCACGAGTTTGTACAACAAATTAGATTTTATTTGAAGCGAGTTAATTAAATCGCTGCACCTGCCAACGCATCGACGTGCAAGGAAATGCATTAGAGATCCACTTTCTGTGAACTTATTTCGAGACGGATTAATCCTGTTACATAACAAACAAAATTGCGACGACACATACATGGCGCGAATGGCTTGAATAGCTATTTCATTAGCGACCCAGTTTGGAGACAAACACAATTTCAATGTTTGCACTGAAGTTAGTAACGAAACGTTATGGTATATTGGATTATAATTGGAAGAGATTAGGGCGTGGCTTCATTTTCAATTGAAATGAGATTCTACTGTATAATAATAAGCACCCCTTAAATGTCGGTTGAGTTCAGATTCATGTAAATTTTATAAATTTTATTTGCAAGTTACAAGTTGAGTTTAAAATCACAAGTCGATTAATTTGGAGAGTTTAGGACAGGAAAAGAATTCAAATTAAATGTTTTTTTAGGGTGCAGAAAGTTAATAATTAAATAAAATAAAAATGGCATGTTATTTACTGATGACGGGTTTTTCAAAACAATAAAAGCTTTTTTTTATAAAAAATATAATAGGTGTGTCTATATAATAAGATTTTTAGAAGATTCTATTGAAAAAATGGCGTCTCAATGTCGGCATAACTGCGATGTTTTGAACACGAGTGCGAATTTTTGTGAAGATAAAGAACAAAAGCGAATCTAAATTTTTCGGGACCTAGGATTTATTAAAGTGTAATTGGACCTGCAGTTTGTCAAAACTCAATAAAAAAATTGTCAAAATTCACCCGAAAAAATGTCAAAATTCACCCAAAAAATTGCCAAAATTCACCCAAAAAATGGTCCAAAGTCATTTAAAAAATGACCAAAAAAAAACAAAAAAATTTACCCATGATAATTATAATCATTAATATGAACTATTTTTTTACAATACGTTAAATGCTTAATGTTAATGAAAAAGTATTAGAAATGTTTGATAATAATAAGTCAATTTTTGTGGCCCTTGACTATCCGAAGTCCAGGGCTTAAGGTAGTTGTCGTGGTTAAGGGACACCGTCAGAAAATTCTTAATTTTTGTATACTTATTAAGGACATGATAATACAATTACCCTGAAAATTTGAAGTCAATTGACCGTATATAATCCAAGATAAACTGAATTAAAAATTGGATAATTAACATTGATTGTATACGATCTCTGTAGTTCTGAACCAGTTTCTTATTTATAAAAAAAGAACTAACTGTCAGAAACTTTCCAAAAACTGACAGTCTTTCAATGCATTTGTTATGAGTTTAAAAAAAAATAAGAAAAAATGTTCGACCGTCTAATTATTTATAAATAACGGTTTAAAGTTCAGCAATTCATAGAAAAACATACATGCATATGAATACTGTATGGGTTACGTTTCCACGGGTACAGTCTTGCGTACAAATTATAAATATATTTAAAAATATTAAATATATATTATAAAAATACTTTTGTGGCACGTATAATCTATAACTTTTTGACAATATTGTACCACGACAACTACCTTAAACCCAATCAGTAGATCCGCGCCGGACGAAAACACACCCCGACTTCTTCCAACTTTGATATCGCCATAATGTCGTACATATCATGAGAACCGACCAACTTAGTTACTACTACAGCTGTATTTCTGTTCCACTGTTCATATTTCTATTATTCAATATGTTCAAACATAGCTGACGTGATCATTTATCTTCTTGTATTAATGACAATCAATTTACTCCTTGTTGAATTTTGTTACATATAACGAGTGTCCGAAAAATATACTTAACAGCATTAGATACCTACAAATACCCCTTGCACTCTTCATCTTAAGTCCTTTCACCGCGCTTAAGAACATTTACAGCTCTCCCGACGCTATTTTTAAAAGATAAACGGTTCGGGTAACCGCCAAACGAAGGCCTGACATTACAGATTCTACAGACGAAACATTGAAAAAAAATCCTGGAAAATCTTACTATTATAAAAAAGTTATAAATTACGTAATTTTTCACACTTAGCCAAAACTCGTTTCCAAAAAAATTGCCTATAGGATTTGAACTGTAATTCTTGATCTGAGCTTTAAAAATAGCATCGGGAGAGCTGTAACTGTTTTTAAACGAGGGGAAAGGATTTGAGTGCAGTGGGAATTTGTAGGTAACATATAAACTTAAATTAAAAATATCTCACTGTAACATGAAAATTAACAGGATGAAGTTGCTCGCAGAAAAAGGCTACCAACAGAATAAAGGTAGACCCCATGTTCGCATGAGCGTAGTGTCTACTAACTGCATTTATGCTAATGTCACTCGAGTCGTTTTATTATTATATTTTAATAAATTATATTCATTCAAATTAAAAATTATTTTTTAATCACGCCAAAGAAGTTTAACTTCTAACGCAACCTTTTTTTTTCTGTGAAGGACGTACCAACCAGAGATAAAACACGTAACACCCACATATAGTATAGTTATAATATCAGATATAAGTCATAAATCATAACAATATCGACAATATTGCATTCCGCATCTATTATTCAACAAAAGAAACAATAGAAATTCCAAACAAAACACACTAGATAAACAAACGCGTGTAGTATTGTTAGTGAATTAAGGTTAGGTTTCGCGAGAACTTTAAATGTTAGTTCAAAATCTTTGCGAGATTAGATTTTGTTATCCTTAAAAAAATAAATAACAATAGCATTCCTGTGACATACCCAATTTTAATTTGGCTGCAAAATACTGATGCATAAAACCTAAAAAAATACAGATTTCAATTTTTATGAATTGTACATTTTGACGGTAACAAGAATAAAAACCCGGGTCGCAGTGCCAAAACCCTGCCGACAATATAGTGTATTTGCTTGTATAGGGCCGTGTGGTTTTATACTTTTATTATGTGAATTTAAGTTTGTTTTTGGGGAAAATAAAAAATTTAGACCCTTAATACACCCCTTAAAATAACATTTTTTTTTCTTAATTGTAATATTATTATCAATCTCACGTCTACACCGAATTAAAGACACCCTTCAATAAATAAATCACTATCTGCAAATTAGTGTTTTCATAAAATTTGTAAATCCGGTCCTGTCGGGCCGATTTTATTAAAATTTTGGGGACACTTTTTAATTACTACCAAAGGGTTAAATTTCAATTTTGAAACGATTCGGAGAATTTTTTCGGTAATTTGGGGCCCAAAAACATTTTTCAACCCCTAAAAACTACCCTTAAAATAGCCCAATTAGGCCCATTTTAAATAAGCTTCTTGCGGTGATGGATTTCAACACGTGGTCCAAATTTCGTTGAAATCAATTAACTCTTTCGAAAGTTATTGCGCGTACACATATATATATATATATATATATATATATATATACGTATATAAATATATATATATATACATATATATATAAACATTTTCAAAAATGGTGCCAAAGTGTTTAGGAGGTTATGAAATGTCGAGAAATTTTGGTCCGACCCCTAGGTCCCGCCATCCGACCGATGCCAATAGTGTATGTTGCCATATGGCAAATACACTAATAATGTAATTTTAAAAGAACGAAAGATCTTCGAAGTATAACCTCACAAAGTAGAATAAAAAAAATTAAGCCAGCAACAATTATATACTCGTCTCTCCTTGAAATCAAGAAATACAAAATGTCATGACCCCGGGGGCTTAGATGATCTTTTGTTTAATATGCATATGGCATAACCGTGTTAAATCTCGACTCTGACACAGAAATGGCAGCCTTTTCAAGTGTGCTAATCCCTTAAATGTTTCCAACACACGTTCCAGCAACGTTTCAACAACTCCTGGCACTTTTCACGCCCACACTTTTACAAGCTTTCTCAGGTGAAAGCTCTAATGCAACATATATGTCACGGAATAATGATTTAATTTGGACGTTCGGTACATTTCAGTTTATTAGTGTATTTGCCATAAGGCAACATACACTATTGGCGTCGGTCGAATGGCGGGACCTAGGGGTCGGACCAAAATTTCTCGACGTTTCATAACCTCCTAAACACGTTGGCACCATTTTAAAAAATGTTTATATATATATGTATATATATATATATTTATATATATATTTATATATATATTTATATATATATTTATATATATATTTATATATATATTTATATATATATTTATATATATATTTATATATATAGGTATATATATATGTGTGCGGGCTATAACTTTCGAAGGAGTTAATTCATTTTAACGAAATTTGGCACATATGTTGGGATCCATGACCGCACGAAGCCTATTTAAAATGGGCCTAATCGGATCAATTTAAGGGTGGCTTTTAGGGGTTGAAAAAAGTTTTTGGGCCCCAAAATACCGAAAAATATCTCAGAATCGTTTCAAAATTGAAGTTTAACCCTTTAATAGCAATTAAAAAGTGCCTCTAAAATTTTAGTAAAATCGGCCCAACAGGACCGGACTTACAAATTTTATGAAAACACTAGTTTGCAGATAGTGACTTATTTATTGAAGGGTGTATTTAATTCGGTGTAGACGTTAGATTGATAATAATATTACAATTAAGAAAAAAATGTTATTTTAGGGGGTGTATTAAGGGGTTCAATTTTTTATTTTGCCCAAAAACAAACTTAATTTCACATAATAAAAGTATAAAACCACACGGCCCTACACAAGCAAATACACTATATTGTCGGCAGGGTTTTGGCACTGCGACCCGGGTTTTTTTAAATTTTGCGTGTTCCAAATAGCATAATTTTCAGTAGTACAATTCTTTGTTGTCAAGTTTAACCCATTTTTTCCCAGTGTTTCAAAATTGAAACTCTGTACGTTTGTCCTAGTGTATCAATATTGGAATAAGCGTTTAAAAAAAATTATAATTATGTTGATAGAAATGTTCATAGTGTTTTTCAGCCTACATTATTTTAGAAAGAAAAATCACACTTAAGGCTGTCGGAGCGCTCTGAATTTAAGCCACATTACGAGGCTAAAAATGCTGTTGCAAGAGTGCCGCGGTCATTTGATTACTCTAAATTTTGTAAATATTTTTAAGATTTAAAAAACTTTTCTGAAAAACGAAGAGTCACTTTAGGTTTATGATGGAACAATTTTTGTGTACGAATAAGGTAGTAGTGTGACATTGAAAACGTGTGTTTTTTGGCACAATTAACACTAATTTTTTTCTAGTAAATCATACATAAATTACAAAAGTAGTCCATTAGCGACCTAGATTTGTCCTTTATCTTCCTTATAGAGAAAGAATTTTTGCAAAATGTTGACGAATAAGCCATTCAGCTATCAGCCGAAACCCTATTTTTGGCTTAAATTCAAAGCGTTCCAACAGCCTTCATTTAAAAAATTGCTGTTATGAAATACTCAGGCATACAGTTGGTGGCTATTTATACAAAACTCGGGAAAAGATGGGTTAAGGGACATAAGTAGAAAAATCTAGCTTTTTAGTCGTTAATATAAAAACGAATGAAAATACAATGTGCACTTAAGTTCCGTAATAAATGAAATTTAACAATTTTTAACTTACGTCCTTTATACTTGACACCAGAGAAGTAATAGTTGCAAATATACGAGTACCACCCTCCACTTCCACCATGATTTTACCTTCTAATTTATATGTGGTGGAAGTGAAGGGCGCATGTTTTTTATTTTTAAGGTGACCGTTTACCAGCTGTTCAGTATGCCCTCTTTTCACCCCCGTACCTCTATATTACGACCAGTTGAATTTGTGTGCATGTAAAATGCACTCACGTCTCTGAAATCTCTGATTTCTATGAAAAATCTTATTCCAATGTTAATGCTTCAAAATGAAGTAGAATTATGTGCTATTCTTTCTATATGACTTTTAGAAAAGTTTTTACAGTGTATTTGATCTAAATAAGCGATTTAAAATGAGATAAAAACCAGAAAATTAGCATAATACTCCAGCAGCCACCGCCTGTTTTTTGAAGTGATTAATAACAGGCTGAATTTTCGTGAGTTCGTTCGGTTCGACGAGACGCCCAAGTTTTTCCTCTGTCCAAATTCTCAAAGAGGTAGGTAATGAAGTGCGCAGATGTAAAACATGTCGATTTGGTAGGGTGTCGAAATTGTCTGACTAACAGTAAATTTTTCACTGAAATTTTAAGATAATATGATAATAAACTCGGAAAAACAATTGTCCCACAAAATCGATGGTTTGAGTTGGAGCGTCCTCCACGACGAATATGTCGAAATAACGAGGTCATAAAAATTATTAATAATCAGCTGATTTTTTGTATGCAGCTTACTAAATATTAGTATAATTGAATGGCCACAAAGTCCTACAAATGTAGTAGTAGGTTTTCCTAGTCCTACGCTTGGAAGTTGTCGATTCCACGGTAACACTTTTTTCATTAATAACAGCCTATAGGTTGTTATTAATGAAAAAAGTGTTACCGTGGAATCGACCTTAATAACATAATGTTGAAGCGTAAGATGTACAATAAATTGTCAACAAGCACTCTATAAGATTTACGAAGAACTAAAATGAGAGCCAAACAAAATATCGAGACATTAATCAATGTTTCGATACTTTGTTTGGCTGCCATTATGACAGTCTTACTTGAAGAAAAAAAACTTGGAACGTGTTGCGGGACACGCGTTTGGAGCGAAGTCCCTTTCGTATAAGACGTTTTCCGTAACGCGTTTTATATAATCTAAAAACACCCGGTATAATCTAAAAGCATCAGGTATAATCTCAAAACACTCGGTATAATCTAAAAACACCCGGTATAATCTAAAAACACCCGGTATAATCTAAAACACCCGGTATAATCTGAAAACACCCGGTATAATCTGAAAACAGCCGGTATAATCTAAAAACACCCGATATAATCTAAAAACACCCGGTATAATTTAAAAACACCCGGTATAATCTAAAAACCCCCGGTATAATCTAAAAACATCCGGTATAATCTAAAAACACCCGGTATCACCGTATACCAGTTATACATTATACGTCTTACGGTTTTTCGTGACATGAATTGTCTTACGGTTTTTCGTGACATGTTACATTTTTTCTTGGCTAGGTCCCCTCGCTAACCCGTGATAAGGAACTTCGTTCCAAAAAACCAGTCGACATTTCTCACATCCCTATTAGTTTAATGTATTTGCAGATACGATATTTCATTCATAAGAAACAATCAATGAAAAATAAATAGTAGATTGACGTACGACATGACGACAGGTCTTAATGTAAATAGATGCATCACGCTAATGAATTTCAATTTACCTGCCAATGTTTTAAATATAAGACAACTTTGCTTTTCACACGTACAGCAATTTATAAATAGAAACATTATTTCTCACCTAGCGAAGACGATTTAGACGTAGCCCCAGAACCGACGGCCTTTACGCCTGTCTCTGGCATATGAGTTAGGAGTGCATTGAAGAAATTGTACAACTGAAACAAAAGAACAAACATTATATAATACACCGGGTGTACTGTTTCTATTGCAAGGGATCAAAGCGCGTGCAACGGAAAAAACTGGCCAAGTGCGAGTCGGACTCGCACACGAATGGTTCCGTACCACCGTACTATAGTTATTAACTTTATTTTATTTTTATTATTTGTTGTTATATATACACTAAGGCGCAGAAATTCCTGAACTAATAGCTTTTAAGAGATTCCGTCCGATATCGCTAGTATACACTATTTTGACGTTTATAGAAAAAACTAGAGTTGGGTAACTCAGATCTGAACCGGTTCAAAGAGCCGACTCCGACAGAAGATCCGTGAGAGCCGACTCACTTTTTTTTGAGCCGACGGATCAACGGATCCGCATGACTCAGTGAAACACTTAACACACAGAAGCACATTTTACACTTACGCATCAGGTCTTGCTTTGATGCATGTGTCAGCTCAAATGACTTATGCATCACATGTTTAGCTATGCATTCTTGATTCTATACAGGTCGTGATATGATTGACTGAACTAGGTAACTCAGTGGCAGACTGCAGTAACATATTCAGAACTCGGCTCTTTTTGAACTGGTTCAGTGAGCCGGCTCACATACGGGATCCAGATGCAAAGATGCAGATCACTAAAAAGACCCGTTTTTTCCATCTCTAGATCTGAGTTATCATCAGTTTGCGGTTAAAAAAGTTTTCCTTCAAAAAATATTGGAGCGCAGTGCAGAGATTCGCTGCTATTGTTATTTTATAAAATAAGGAAGAATAACAGCTATATTTTGAACAAATAACATATTCTATAATAATTATTTCGATATTCCAAAATTCCGTAGAGACTTCTCTAAAGTTGTTTCTCATCTCGGAATTCGAAAAAAGTATAAACTTGACTTTCAATATCACAAAAATAGAATTGGTACCAGGCCCAATTAAAGCTGGCGGTTAGTGTACTTAAATAATGAATTGAGAGATAAAACTTTGCAACTTCCAATTAACGAGTTATCGAGTTAATGTGAATACAACGAGGCAAATATTTACATGATATATTTAGGTTTGATTTTCCACGAATGTTTACAACATATGCATTTTAAAAAGGAAATAACAAGCCTAATTTAACACTAAATGAAAAGTTCTGTATTTTAAATTTATAGTATCACTAGCGGCCCAGTCCGGCTTCGCCCGGGTGTAAATGTAATATATAGGATATAAAAGATGAGAATCATTATCATTAAATTACAACGTGTATTGAATTTTCGCGAATTCAATCGCTTTTATTTGTGAATGTTCAAAAATCGAAGAAAAATCTTATTTCCCAAAAAGAAATTTAAAAAATTCTGTTGATCAGATCGCTACCAAACTTCAGATCACCCGCTGGGCTAATCTAAAGATTGTCATGGTATATCCGTTTGGAGTCCATAGATTACATATACATCGTCTTTTATCTATATAGATTATTAAAATGTAAAAAGTGGTTATTGTGACATAACGATAATAGTTGGACATATAGTATCGCGAAGTTTTTTTGTAGTTATTGATATGTTCTTTAATATTGTAGAACATACTTTTGTTCTATCATCAATAGTTTCCGCAGCGCATGCGACGAAAGATGTTTTATGGCATTTATTAGAAATAATGTCCGTTAATTGCTATTTGACATTACATTAAGCTAGCCAATATGTATACTAACTTTCTTCGAGTGCCAATGTTCTCTTTAAAATTGCACCGATATATCGATTTATCGATATTTTTTTTAAATATATCGGTACCGATATATCGATACTTGAAATAAATTATCGATACAATATATATCGATATTTTTTGGCACTTCTGACATCCCTAGGTTAGCGTTAGTGTATTCAACGCCAAATAATTAAATTAACTGGTCAACTGTGTATTTTTACCTAAACAGTATAACAACCGGTTCACTATTGATTACCTTGCAGACACAAATACAGTTTAGTCTAATGTGTTTGTATGCAATGCCAGTAAGCATGCCAAATACTGAAATTGACGACTATTTCTCTTAAAAATTCCAGCTAATTAGACGACAGGACCATTCGACGTTCAAAAATATAATAATATTTGTAATAGAAAACAGTATCACGGGTAATTGGAATGATGAAAATAAATCAATTTAAACACTCATTGATTGCAACGTTTCGTCTTTTCTTTAATTAAGACTTTTTCAAGCTCTTTTTTAAGCATATTGAGAGCTTGAAAAAGTCTTAATTAAAGAAAAGACGAAACGTTGCAATCAATGAGTGTTTACATTGATTTATTTTCATCATTCCAATTACCCGTGATACTGTTTTCTATTATAACATATATCTGGAATTGAACTTTAAAGATGAATAATATTAGTTTTTGACTTATGATAAATAAAATAAAATTTCGACGTGGGTAACGGCTAGTAATAAATATTATATTTGTTATTTGTTGGCATGCATTAAACAAAGCATGTTTGTCAGCTACCTAATTTCTTTTTGACAGATCTTCAGAACAAATTAACAGCTTATTTTTCATTTCCGAAACTATATAAAAATTCAAACATCTTACCAAAATTTGGTTTCGATCCGCTTAGCCGTTAGACCTATAACGCGTTTCTCACAGACAAACAAACTTTTTTCGTAATATAAAACAGTGTGTAGTTTTAAAAAAATCCTTTTTTTGAAAACAATACAATTTTCACGAAAATAATTAAACAATATCCATAAATAGCTTTTTATTTTGAAAAAAAATAACTTGTACAGATTAACATTTGGGGATGAACTGACCCGCACGTGGGCGTAAAAGAGAGATAGGAGAGTAAAAAGAGGAACAGAGCATAATATGACGTATACGAGGTGCAACAGAAAGTTTTACAGTTGCATAAAACATTCGTCTCATAAAATCTATGTGGAGTTTTAGGAGCAACCAATGAAGAATTGGGTATAATACCCAATATGGTGGACGCGCACAGCACTTGTTTTTTTCTTCCTAATGGAAAGAGACAGCATTGCTAATCTTCCGTTTATACAGAGAAAAATGGACAGCAGGAATTAACCGACTGTTACATTTATATTAATAAAATACGTCAATCTGCTAGCAAGTCGAGCATCACGTAAAAACGGTTCACCAAACTTGAAACATGTTAAAGTCGATCCAACTTATAATTTAGATTAGGGGTGTCCATAAATTACAACACACGGTTTTTAAGATTTCTAGAAATTCCCCCATGTCACATTCAGCCACATTTTCATTGAACCCTTCCTTGCCAAGTGACCTCACACTATGACACTATAATTTAATAACTCGTAGATTTTTTAAAAATATAGTTATATATCATGTATTATTACTGGCTGAAGTAACAATGGTACAATTAGAAAATGTATGTCTGTCAACCGATCCATGAATCGAAAAATATTTCGAACGCTCTGAATTTAAGCCAGAAATAGAGCTTCGGCTGTCAACTAATTGTAGTCTTATTCGTCATCATTCTGCAAAAATTCTTTCTCTATAAGGAAGATAAAGGACAAATCTAGGTCTCTAATGACTACTTTTGTAATTTATGTACGAATTTACTAGAAAAAGGTTGGCATTAATTGAGCCCAAAACACACACGTTTTCAATGTCACACATCTTATTCGTACTTATTTCACAAAGTTGTTCCACTACAAACCTAAAGTGACTCTTCTTTTTTCGGAAAAGTTTTTTAAATCTTCAAAATATTTCCAAAAATTAGAGTAATCAATTGACAGCGGCACCCTTGCAATGCATCTTTTAGCCTCGTAGTGTCGCACCAGCCAAAAATTGAAACGTGCGGATTATTTGAGCGAGACAGAGCTAAGGAAGGTCACACCCACATTATGTCATTTGCCTATCTCGCCTCTTACCGCTGGGCCTCAGCACAAACTGTGTGAAAGTGATCCAATACTGTTAAGACTTGGCTTTGTGACATCGCAACATTTAAAAATGCCCCGGACCCCTCTGTTACATTTTGGCACAAATATGAGATGACCCCCATACCCCCCTACGTGTGACGTAATTTATTGGGGCCCCTTTATGTCGCGATTGGGAATGCTTCCAGTATCTAATTAAACCAAATTCTCATTTTATAGAGTTGAACAAAATTTATTAAAAACAAAAACTTTTACAAATACTTGGATAGCCCTTGTATGGCCAAACAGACATATTTAATAAAAGTTGAAACTAACAAAATTGTTTGCTGCAAATCAATGTTGGTTAAAAATTTTAAAAACAGAAAAAACTGCAAGAAGCAGCATTTTTATAAACGTTCCGCTATTAAAAAAACCTGCCGATCGTTCATTAAAACATGAAAAGCAGAATAAATATTGACAGTGAGAGAAAACTTTCTGTCAGTTCCCATCGATGCCGATAGGGGCTTTATGTGACACATCAAGCGTGATGTCACAGTTCGATTCTCGTCGTAGTATTATAGGAGACCGACCACAAACATGTGACATGTGGTGAGAAAGTTTCGTGGCCATACTGACGAACGGTTAGACTAAATCCGCGTTAGAACTATCGATTACACGGACATATTATTATACATATCCAGGGGTGGATCTACGTTTTTCGGGACCTAGAACTTATTAAAGTCAAGTGAGGCTTCATTTTTAGCAGTTCCAAAACGCTGCCGACAATATAGTGTATTTGCTAATACAGGCAGCGTGGCTTTATTATGCGAACTTAAGTTGGTTTTTGAACAAAATGAAAAATTTGACTCCTTAGTACACCCCTTGAAATAACATTTTTTTTCTTAATTGCAATATTATTATCAATCGAACCTCTATACCAAATTATATACACCTTTCAGTAAATAATTCACTATTTGCAAACTAGTGTTTTCATAAAATTTGTAAATCCAGTCCTGTGGGGCCGATTTTATTAAAATTTTAAGGACACTTTTTAATTACTACCAGAGGGTTAAATTTCAATTTTGAAACGATTCGGAGAATTTTTTCGGTATTTTGGGGCCCAAAAACATTTTTCAACCCCTAAAAACTACCCTTAAAATGGCCCGACTAGGCCCATTTTAAATAGGCTTCTTGCGGTGATAGATTTCAACACGTGGGCCAAATTTAGTTGAAATCAATTTACTCTTTCGAAAGTTATTGAGGAGGTTATGAAACGTCGAGAAATTTTGGTCCGACCCCTAGGTCCTGCCATCCGACCGACGCCAAAGTGTATGTTGCCATATGGCAAATACACTAAAAAGGAACCCTTATGTAAGAACACTTCGTTGTCCGTCAGTCTTTTTCTCAGAAACGCGTGGAGGTGAAAAAGTTTAGAAGACGTCGGGATAGAGTATAGTGTTTTAGGGTTCCGTACCTCAAAAGGAAAAAGGAATCCTTATAGGATCACTTCGTTGTTTGTCCGTCTGTCTGTCAGTCTGTTTTTCTAAGGAACACGTGGAGATATCAAGCTGAAATTAATACCAAACACTCACGTCTGCAATCCCTTGGAGCTGTGAAAAAGTCAAACTTCTAAGTCAATGCAATCAAAAGATACGGCCGTTTATGCCGCATATTTTGACACTGGCAAGGGAATCAAAACATATCGGGCACTTCCCGTTGACAGCTAGAATCATGAAATTTCGCAAGAAGCAATGTCTTCTAGCACAAGTAAAGGGAAAAATCCGAAAACCGTAAATTTGTAGTTAATACATCACAAAATACATATTTTTTCTGTAAGTAAACGTCAAAATAGTGCATTCTAGCGACATCGAACGGAATCTCTTAAAAGCTAATAGTTCAGACATTTCTGTGCCTTAGTGTGTATTACTATGGCCGCTATCACAACAAATAATAAAAGTAAAATAAAGTTAATAAATATTGCACGGTGCTATGAAACCCTTCGTGTGCGAGTCCGACTCGCACTTGATCAGTTTTTTTAGATTAAGAATGTTTAAAACGTGGTTTAAAATTCATTTTCGATAACATCAAAATCAGAGATGAAACTGGCTAGCTGACCAAACAAATAATACTACAAAGTACAAATTCTACCAAAAAACTGTCATTATTTAGCAAAGAAAATTGTCAAAGTCAGTCAATAAACTGTTTATCAAAAATCACCCGGAATATTTTCCAGAATTTTTCGAGTAAAGAGGGCTAACTCGTGTTTAAGATAATATGTTATACCTTGACTTGATCCTGTTCTCCAGCGTATTCCAGACTCTGGAAGATTGTCCAAGTGTAGCGCCGGCGCACTTCCATTCTGGCGAGATATCTTCTGTACCATTTTTGGATCAACAGTGCTGCCTTCATTGCTGAAAATAATACATAATATCAGTTTTTCGTGTCAGTAATGTGAATTGTAAACCTATTAACGAATGTTATAAAAATGCAAGATTACAAGAAACTAAGGTTGGGCGTTAGCATTGTTGACTAGACGAGACGCAAGAGAGTGCGGGGGAAGTAGGCTATGACGTCACAGAAGACTTCCTCCAGTTGGGAAAAGTCTCACGTGAAAAAGCCAAAGTCATCTGACATCCAGTGACTTAGCAATCGACTCAACCAATCACATACGTGACCATGTTTATAGCCTCTTACGCCCAACCTTCTAGTATTCTAGAGTAATCTTGATAAAGTGCTAATAATTGCACTCTTTAACCCTCCGCATATGGGCAGCTATTTTGCAATTTGAGTTTCAAATTGGTTCATGATGCGACTATTGAGCAGTCGGGTTGCAATCGAACACACGAATGCGACTGAATCTGAATTGGTAAATATGGTTGCTTCTGTCTTAACTCTTTCGTACGCTGGTCGACTGTTTTACAATTTGAGTTTCAAACCGGTTCAGAGTGCGACTATTGAGCAATCGGTTTGCAATCGAGCACAGGAACGTGACTGAAACTGAATTAGTAAAGATGGTTGCCCCTTCATACGCCGGTCAGCTGTTTTGCAATTTGCGTTTCAAACCGGTTCTGGAAGCGACTATTGTGCAATCGGTTTGCAATCGATTGAGGTTTTTTTTGTCCGCACACGATCGCAAATGAATCTGAATTGGTAACGATGGTTGCCTTTACCTTAGTACATCCGCAAATGGACCGACTGTTTTCCAATTTGAGTTTCAAGCCGATTTAGGACGCGACTATTGTGCAATCCTTTTGCAATCGAACACACGAACGCAACTAAAACTGAATTGGTAAAGACAGTTTGAAACTCAAATTGCAGAACAGTTGGCCCGTGTGCGTAGGGCTTTAGATTTACACACTGTGTGTAATTTAACAGCTTTGATATACGCGTAGTAAGTAAAAGAACTGGGGCACTATTTAAAAATTCCATTATAGGCAATCATCTTTTATTAGTTGCTTGACCTAATATATACGCAGTTTATTTTTAATGCGATACAAAGAACAGCAGCAACAATGATGACGTAGGGTAGCCCACTAGCCTGCGCTTATATTATTAGTATTGATCTCATTTCCTTATCAATATCCTGAAAATTCAACACAACATAATAAATCACCACCGGACCACCCTCCCACCGTATTTGTAATATGCTACCGAGAATTATAAAAATGAGGTTATTTTCTCATTCAAATAAAGACAGGGTTGACCCAAAATTTAGGGTATCTTTTACTTTTTAACCGACTTAAAAAAAACAGTCAAGTGCGAGTCGAACTCGCGAGAAGAGGGTTCCGTGCTATTCCGTTTTCCGTGAGTACTTTATGACTTAAGATTTTCGTTTAGGTTTTCCTGTGAACTACGGATGACACCCGACATTCCCTATTTTTTTCAAAATTTTAGGCTCAGTAGTTTCGGAGATAGAGTGGAGATAGTCAATTTTTATCTATTTTCTTAAATAATTTTAAAACTATATTTTAAAATTATAACAAAAATATATATGTTTGAGACCCTTACTATACAAGCCCTTTCATTTGATATGTCACACGTCACAGTTTGCAATTTTTTTTTTAATTCCCGCATCGCCTTTGATAATGTCTTCCGCAGTCGTAGACGAAACGTCTGGTAGAAATACCAATGGACCACGGTTTACAAACCCCGAAGCCAAGAAGTTTCGCGGCAGCAGTGAAAGCCTAGACACTTGGATAACTACATTGAAAGTTCGATATAAATCGGTTCAGTAGCTCTGACTTAATTCAGAACCTGACTAACAAATATGAACACAGACAAAAAAACTGTGCTTTCGTTAAAAACTTACAGTTATTACAAAGTTACGATTGTATTTACATGCATTTTCACAGCCCTAATATAATCAATAGTGTATTTAATATCGGATATGGCTTCTGTATAATAAATAATATTAACGTAATCAAAGGAAGATGGCGGTTTTGCTTCAGAATAGTCCTGCAGGTACGACCTACACACAGCTCTATTGTTAACCAATTTGAACGAATTTGCAAGGACCACAACCTAAGCTATACGTACAGAGACGGATCTTGGTTTTTAGGGGCCTGGGGTTTATTAAAATATAATGAGGTCCCAGTTTTCTTGTTAAATTAAGAATTTTTAGATTAGAGTTCAAAGTCTATTTTTAAAAGCATCAAAATCAGACCTGACCCATGCTATAAATTCATCCAAAAATTTGTCAAACTTCACCCAAGAATATGTTAAAAGTTACCCAAAAATTGTCAAAATTCCATCAAAAAATTGTCAAAAACCAAAGAATGTGTTGTCAAAATTCATCTAAAAATTGTCAAAATTAATCGGAAAAAATATCAAAACAGCCAAAAAATTGTCAAATTTCACTCAAAAATATGTTTAAAGTCACCCAAAAATAATCACAATTCACCCAAAAAATTGTCAAATTTGACCAAAGAATGTATTAAAGTTTACTCAAAAAGAATTGTCAAAATTCATTCAAAAATTTGTCAAAATGAATCGGAGAAAATAATATTAGTAACACATTTTGTGTTAAGAACGACCATACATTATCTTCCATACCACACAGCACACTGTTTATACAGTTTTTATTCTGTTTTTGTTTGTATAAAAAGTCTGTTTGGACAAATTTTATTATACGAAATATATGTAAAAAAAATCTTTCGTTTAAAACAGGTTTCGAACCGATTTGAGTTTAATTGAGCGAACTATAAACAAACAAGGTCGAATCATTTCCCCTTTACGGTTACAGATTTCCCCTTCAACGGCACAGAAAATTTCAAACAGATACGTCGCTGAAGAAGTTTTACCTCAATAAATCCAACGTGAATTTCGCTTTTTATTGACCGCACTGTTTGGAATAAGAGAGATCACAGAGTGAGAGTGAGAGAACACATCTATCGGAAATGTTTTGGAACAGTAAGTTGTTTCAAAGAGCAATGTGAGTTGGAGAAAGGATCGAAAGGTTCTTTGTTTGTTTAACCTTATTCCTTATTTAAGATACTGACGTCAAATAAACCTTAATGCCACTTTACATTGGCATTCGACCGTTTCGCCACCGTCGTTTGTATCAAAAGGAATATTACACACATTGTATGTCCTATATTTCTCGTCACAGTTAAAACCCTTAAAATGTAATCAAATACAAGTGCTCTTTAACACCGCTTATAATTTGTCCTTCCGTATACTGTAGCTGTGCTTACCCGGCGTCGCCCAGGAATTACAGCTTCCTATTATAATAGCGTATAATACTCGCCACGGTCAGTGCCGGATTAAGCCAGCGCTGGGCCTGTAGCAAATTCTGTCAAGGGGCCCTTGGTTTGCTTTAGGTTCTCAAGTTTAGGGTATTAAATAAAACAAAACTGTTACAAATAAACTTTTCTGGATTTAATATGGGCAAATTTAGAGATAACACTTTCAATATCGAAATCATGCTCTATATTCAACAAAGTGAGATGATTAAGACGTTCTTGGCCCATCGTATTCCTTAATTCATTTTTAATACGTTTTAATGTTGAAAAAGAACGTTCGCCACTGCAGTTAGTGATCATGAGAGACAAGGCAATTTCTAAGTTTGGGAAACACGATTCTAAAGAATTATTTAATAAAAGTCTATAAAATTGCTGTTCCAGAGGCTCCTGTTTCTTGCTGTCAATAACAGTAGCCACATCTGTTTTCAGCAGCTCTGCGAACTGCACTAATTCGCCACCTAGGCTGTTCTCCAAATCATCTTCGTAAGCACTGACCATACTTGAGAATTTTTCCAAAATCTCTTCTGTTGTAAGAGATTTTAGTTGTCGAAATACTTCAAAAACACTAGTAATCTTATAATATGCCTAAGCGCTTCGCGTTTAAGGCATGCAAGATATTTTACGCTCCTATTTATATTATAATATATATAATATTTTTTTATTACGGTCAGACAGGCGTTGGAGCGCGAGGCCCCCAAATTCGCGGGGCCCGTAGCATTTGCTACTCTTGTTACGTGGCTAATCCGGCACTGGCCACGGTTCTAAAAGGTTCTGAAGTTAGCCACAAACAGCGTCGCAAATGCATATTTTAGAGCCTTCCTAGTTGTTTTGTGGGAAAGGAAGACTCCCACCACCTCCCAGTTACCGGCACAGAACGTGCGCTCGTCGGTGATTGGTTGTCGCTGGTTGTCTTTTCACTTGGCGCTTTCCTGCTAGATAATACAGTCCAGTACGCTATTGTTAAGTTGTTTCTCTGATTGATGTCTAATACAGTTTTGCATAGACAAGCACGAAAAATAATTTTTGGATGACTTTATGCAAGGAATTAGACCTTTAAATTAAAGGAAAATTAAAAATAATAATATAGTGCGAATTTGTAGTTTTTCAACCGACTCTACCTGCGCAAGCCTCCATATGCATCTAACTTCAGAACCTTTTAGAACCATGGCGCGTATTATAGATAATCTACTGAATATTAATTTTATTTTCTTCATGCCGAAAGTACGTACTCCTGCTTCGATTTTAAAGCAGAAAGTCTAACATTAATGCACTACTGGAATTACTCGCATACCGTATCTACCGGTGGCCGAAACAGTTTTGTCATGCGCACTGATACGCGAGACTGCCGTTCGCCAGCACAGAACACGTGTTCGCCAGTACACGCAGTAGTAGCCAACTGCTGTTATTACGTATAACCTCAACATTGCTCATTTGAAAACAATTAGTCTTTTTATACCGGGTATGAAGAAAAATAGTATACAGTGCGTTATCAATAATAAAAATATTTACCTACAACCTGGTTTCAACCGGGATTTGAACCCGGGATCTCTCGCACCCGAAGCGAAAATCATATCCCTAGACCACCGTGCTAGTAAATAAATAAATTCGCTACTCACTTCTTTCTATCTTGGTCATACTGATGTCCTCGTTCTTCCGGAAGCCTTTGAAAATGTTTCTGGGCGAAAACATTTTAAGGAAGCCGCCGTCGGCGGAACGTTTCTTGCGTGCCATGGCGCCGGGCGGCGGTTTCTTAACGACGTCCACCTCCCCAACTGACGAACGACAACTCGAAGACTCCTCCTCGCCAATACTTATGCTCTTGCTCTTGTTCAAGGTCATACAACCGCAAACACGCGACCCGCCGCAACCCAGCATTATTCGCACTATATTTTATTTCTTGTCAATTTTACATACCTATATTTTATGCAGAAGTTATTAAAAATTTTATTTTCAAAGTAAAACTTCTTATGAATGACAGGAATGAGGGACTTATCCCCTCTTCCGTTTTGCGGGCTTAAGTCATTCGACTTCTGACTTCGCACGAAGCTCATCGGGGGTCTCGGTCTGTGTTACGTTATATTATATCTTGTCGTGGCATCTGTGTTATACTTTATATCTATTATTCATACATAAGAAGTTTCACTTCCGTCGTGTGTGCCGCGACACATGGTTTTTTAGGGCTCCGTACAACCCTCATAGGATCACTCTCTGTCTGTCTTTGAAAAAAAGGCATTTCTCACAAGGCAAAAAATCTTTGAAATACTTTTAGGGTTAAACAAAGAATTTCATAATGTAGGCACATGAATTTTTGCGCACCCTCCTATCAAATAGCTACTTTTTTGTACCGCGGTAGAAAAATAATCTGTTTTTTTAACTAGTGCTGTAAAGTTAAGCATATTAAAGCCATCTAACCAACCCAACAGTAATTTACAAAAACGGCCTATCAGTTATCATTTAACAGTATATGAGGAATAGAGACAGCAAAGTAGGCGTAGTTTTCGTAAACAATCCAAAATAAATTGCAATTGAACAAATGTAGATCTGTCAAAAATATTAAAAATATACTTATTATTTTTCAAAGCTTGTTCCGATGCTGACTATGAATTAAATAGATGGAATCAATAAGTCAATACTAAATTCTTATTTATCTGAAACGTTGCAATAAATAAAAATTTAGTACTGACTTATTGATCCTAAGTCCTCGGACAACTTTTTATCTATTTATACTTATTATTATGTGAAAATCAGCTATTTTGTAGGTGGTGCCTGCAAAAATGTAGTGTGTATCTGGAACGTAACGCTATTATGATTTGTGTGATTTTTAAAATACGCTGGCCCTTTTTTTCCATAATATCACAGCTCGTATATAAGACATTTCGTAAGCCAATATCTTAAATGTCTTTGACCTCGTGACTTTTAGTATGAATATCTATTGTAGTGGGAAGGTACCTACATCTTTTAAGTGCAGCAAAAAACGGGAATTTGAATCTCTACTGAGTTATTAAAATGATATAGGGATCAAAGCTTACATACATTTAACGATTTTACTTTTTATGAAAAAATTTTATTCGTACTAATAAAAAAAGTTCTTTTTAATTGAAAATTGGTTACATTCATTTTTATAGCGTCGTTATATTTTAAAGATTGACATTTCGGCTCAATCTCGTTTAAATGTTCGCGATTTACATTTTTAATTATCGATTTATTCTTTTGTATCTATCGTTAAAAACGCTTCATAAAATGTAACTGTACACGGATTAATATGTTATAACCGGCATCGTTTGATTTTTTATTTTACGTCAAAACTATAAAATAATTTATGACAGACTAGGTTATGAAATATTGTTATTGACTTAACACACATAAAAAAGATAAAATATTATTTTATATGATTATTTTGTTATAGCATAATATTCAGAGAAAATGTTATTTTTCATAATGAGATAAAGCAAATTTATTCTTTATTATAAATGGTGTAACACTTGTGGCTTATTTACTTCAGTTTATTTCTAAATATAAAGATTCGATACTATTTTTATCAACGACAAACTGTTTAAATAGAATAGCTATAATTAGTTCAGTTTTTTTTTATGTGTGGTACATATTAAAACACGTATTCAATATAAAAACGAAACAGTAGAATGTCAAGATGGCGGTGTAAAACAGTTGAGCTGCACATACCTGAAACAAAAGAACGAAATACGTGACCAAAATTGTAACAAAAATTTAAAGATGTCGTATACAAAATTGTAGCGATGCCGTCGAGTCGAAAAATAGCTCTATTATCGTATCTCGAGATATGGAATTTTACAATTTACTCTAGTCTCGGCACTTTCTCGTCTCGATAACGTCAAGATCTCGACAACTTACTGTCAATATCGTCTCGAAATACGAGACAAGATGAATCTCATACCGAGATTTTTCATCTCAGCGGCAACACTAAAATTTTATATATAGGCTGTTCATAAAGTCCGTAAATGCTGAAATACCTCAAAGGAATGGTGTTTTCATGGAAAATGTACGGAATAAAAGTTTCTCAATTCCAAGCAGCGCTTATTTTGCTGACAAAAAATTCCCCCCTCGGGGATGTTCTCACGGGGGATCGGGATCAACTCTGAAATTTCAAATGGCAAGCCCTATTTTTCTCTATTAGATCGTATTTTTCAGACAAAAATGAACATCTTTTGTTCGAGAAATGTTTTTTCAAGCTACCAATCACGATTGGGGAAGGGGGTGTTCAAAAAGTTCGGAAACGCTGAAATATCTCCAAAGAATCTATATCTAAAACTATTGTATACAATTCTTCGTAATGTTTATATATAATATAGACGTAGTCAGTGGCTAGCTACCTCTGTTCCGTTGGTAGCTTTTTTCTGCGAGTAACTTCATTCTGTTAACTTTGATGTTACATCGCAAAAAATCATTCATTATTTTTCCATAACATTGTAGTAATTCTGTTAACGACATATTTCACATATTTCTGGAACGTAATCTGTCATAAAATCGAAAACTGCTTGTACTTGAAAAATCGAATACCAATCGCGTAATAAAAATGCGCGACCGTCAAATCAAGTATTTTCGTGTTATATAATTCAAATAATATTTTTGACTTGCCGGTAGGTATCTTAACGTAATCAATTAGTCCACTAAGTGAGTCATAGAATACATGTTTTATATTGGTACATATTAATGCAAAGTATATAAAGACAAAAGGTATTAAAAGAAGCCATAAATATTGTGACGTAAGCTGCTCCCAAGTTCAAAACCTTATTCAGTCAATATTGCAAAAACAAAAGCAGCATGTTTATTGCAAGGTGCAAAGTTGTATACAGAAAAGTTAGTAAACAAATCATATAGGAAAAAATTGAAAAGAAGTTTTCTTTTCACGAAAAAAACTACTAAAACTGCTGTAAAAACTTTTTCCTGATAATTTCATTACAAATATTGACTTCATTCTAGAGTTATAAAACTTTCTTGTAAATAAAGTTATAAATGGCTTTATATATAAAAAGCTAATGGAGAAATTAGCGATGTTTCTTGTACGAATCGGTCGTTACTTGAAGAGTACTTTTTCAATTCATCTTTTAACATAATTAGCCTATTGAAAAAATTCAAAATTATAGGAGAGTTTATTTCAGCCACGGATATAATAATTTATATGAACGACTAGAACAGATTGTGAGACAGAGACATGTTGTGTCTTTTTTTAATGTCTGAAGTTTGACGCAGAACAAATGTCATTTTTGACAGATAACCTGTTCTTGAACGTGGATGTTATTTTGCGTTATCTTTTATTTTTATATTTATACTACTTAGGTTATTTGTATTCCTAAAAATAATACAAAAAGTGGTTTGTTACTGCCGATAAATAACAAATGATGCACGTGCAAGGTAATAAGAGACAATATTGCCACCCATTCTTTGTTTGACAATCTTGCCACTTTCAAAATCTTTCCATTGTCAAACATTGAGATTTGGTGTTTCTGAGTTCAGCACAGTTACCTGTTTTTAACACTAATTCGTTTTTCCGTCGTCTTAAAAATGAGACCTTCGTTTGTTTAAATAACTTGTAGATAACAAAAGAGAGTTAGTGTCACTGTCAGCACAAATAAACGTTTCTCAACAATCGTTTGTTTTTCATTCATCTTAAAAATGGCGCATTGGCGCTCTTTTTTCTATCAAAAACTTTTAGATTAAGAGATAAATGAGTAACTACAAAAGATTGTCAGTGTTAGTAAAGTCGATTGTTTTTCAACGTTCGTTTGTTTTTTCTCGATTTTAAAGATGGAGGCCTTAAACTATAAAACCAGTTAATACTCGTTAATTTATAATATAGTTTTAACAATACGTACAAGTAAACACTCTTCACGCAAGTCGACAAAATTAATTAATTTAAATCAATAACACAAAACGCGTTCTCGTTAACCAATTAAACGATGCCAACTGTGCATTGTTTAACAACGACAGTTAAGTACACAGAAATAACAAACTTAAGTAAGCCACGGTTAAGGCATTTGATGAGCGTCTGAGCCAATATTAGCTACTAACGTTTTCTAAACAGAGAAGACTGCGACAGCTTTGACCAACATTTTTAACTGTGAGCAAATAGTATATTACACCACAAAAGCAGAATGTTGAAATTTCTGCACTATGCGTCATGATGCCCTCGACTTCGCCTCGGGCATCATGTGTCGCACAGTGCAGGATTGTTTTCTGCTCGTGTGGAATAAGGGACCATCTCGATATTTATAGCTGGAATTAATTGACGGAAGCCATGAAACACTTCAACAAGATGGCCGGTACGGGAATTACCGTTTCTCGGCTAGAGGCAGTAGGAAAAAGTCCCAGCCACATCTACCTCCGCCGGGATTCGAACCCGGTACCTCCCGAATACGAGTCTAGTGCTTTAACAACTACTCTACCCCGTTCGATGAAGTTGCGGACGTAAAGACTAGTTATATAAAAATAAATAATAACAAGTGCGCGAAATCGGAAATGTCAGACGCACCCGATGCAGAGAGCTGTATATATTTGTATCTTGTGACATCACGATTCGAGCGTCGAGTTGACAATTTTAAACTTCGGGAAACGGGACGCTGGGAACAGGGGAACGCAGGGAATTATTCACTGTTTTGTATGTCGTGTTTTTGAACCCACGCGTTTTAATATACACGGGGTTTCGACGATAATAAATCGTATTATAATTTTTGACAGTTTTTTTTAACTCTTACTTTCGTTTGTTTTATTACAGGATGTGAAACACATCTGTTCGGAAAGTGGCGTCTGCAGGCTACGCCATCACGTGCCTGAAATCTGAAGTATTTCAATCGAGTAAGTCGACATTATATTACTAAAATAAATTGGATTAGATTCAATCATAGAATTGATCTTCCATCTGTTCTTGATGGTACAATTAAATAAACACATATAACAAAGAATAAAATCCAAAAAATAATATACAAAGACTTTACGATTTAGATATTATTAGCAGAGATTAGAGTTGGGTATTACTCAGATCTGAACCGGTTCAAAGAGCCGACTCCGACAGAAGATCCGTGAGAGCCGACTCACTTTTTTTTGAGCCGACGGATCAACGGATCCGCATAACTCAGTGAAACATTTAACACACAGAAGCACATTTTACACTTACGTATCAGTTCTCGCTTTGATACGTCTGTCAGCTCAAATGACTCATGCATCACATGTTTGGCTATGCATTCTTGATTCTATACAGGTCGTGATATGATTGACTGAATTAGGTAACTCAGTGGCAGACTGCAGTAACATATTCAGAACTGGGCTCTTTTTGAACCGGTTCAGTGAGCCGGCTCACATACGGTATCCAGATGCAAAGATGCAGATCACTAAAAAGACCCGTTTTTCCCATCTCTAATATGGATACCGTTGCAAATGTAATTTATTGGAGAAGTGTTGATTGTTTAGAAATGTGTCACTGTGGAATCCGAATTTTCCACTATCGCGGCGGCTGAATTCAGCCGCCGCGATAGTGGAAAATTCGGATTCGTATCCCGACAGTGTCATTGTTTGAATTGTAATAAATTTTTGTTATATCGCATTAATTTGCAACAATGAGTGTTTCATAATATGATAGCAAAACTACATTCTATAATTATACTAAAAATATATATTGCATGTACTGGATGCAGAGATGTGTCTTATTTGAAATAGATTTATTTAAAATACAAACTGCAAAATATGTATTTTCACTTTCAATTTTAAGTGTCTCCTTCTAATTATCACTTTGCTTTTGTATTTAAATAATTTTTAAACCAATATTTATTTTGAAAATACTAATTATTACAAATTACATTGTCAAGGTCCGAACATTTACTGGTTAGGATGAATATTGCGATGATCAGTGTACATCATTGGCTGGAAAAACATTTAATATATACTAGCAGACCCGTGCGAATACTTCACACCGTTAGTGGTCAGTTACGTAATATAATAAGGTGGAAATAAATTTTATTCTATTCTATTCACAGACTTAGCGCCGCTACGTCACTTAATATTACCGACAACTATTAAAATAAACAGATTGTCACCAGATGATATTTGTTTTTCTGGATGTTATTTTCTGTAATGAAATTGTTAAAATTTTTAAACTGTAATTTTTTAATGAAAACCTTAATTTTAAGATATCAATTTATTTTTCGTCATTAGGGAGAAAAATAACCTCCAAAATGGCGTATCAAACATTAATTTTGATACAGGATATTTCCTACCGACAAAAAACACCTTTGAGAAATATACCGATTATGTTCGCGTGGCTCAAATTATCCGACTTTCCCCGGTATAAACCCTGTTTTCACTCTAAATTTTAGCTTACAGTAAAATGTAAACATTTGCATAATTATCAATGAATAAACAATAAAATAAGCATTTTTTAAAAACTCTTTTGCATTTTGTTTTTCAAATACATCTTTCAAAACCATTTTACATTTTGTATTTGAAATACTGGGTCAATTCACATTTGCATCTTCTATTAATGCATCGCTATCACAATTTGTCACATTTTTGGCAATGCTTGCGTCGTTCGCGCCAAAAACAGTTTTTGGTATATTGTTTCCATAGTATCCCCCAGCTAAAAATAAAAATAATAATAATATTTAATATTAATAACAATATTTAATAATAATAATAATATTTAATAATAATAATAATATTTAATAATAATAATAATATTTAATAATAATAATAATATTTTAATCGCTTATTACATTAGTTTAAGATAAAAATTAGAGTATAAAAAGTATACATTGCCTTTAAAAAAATATTTTCGGAGTTAGAAAAACTGGTATTTTCAGAATAGCTACTTTAAAAAACAAAAGACTGCACACTACAGAAGTGAAATTGATATAATTATTAAAAAACCAAAAAAAAAATAAATAAATAAAAATGACACCGACCGCAGAAATCGAACCTACGACCTTTAGATAACGAGGCAAGCATTCCACCTCGTCACCAATTTAATTTTGTGTTCTACAGCTGATTTTTACTTCTATACAATACATTTGAAGAATCAATTTTACCCTACTGCGGACAAAAAGAAGTGTATGAAAACTGCAGTTAGATATAAGATTCTGCAATAGGTGTTTATCCAATTCATAATTTCAATTACAGATTGGAATTCCTGTTGATACTTCCACCAGTTCTTAGACTGGTTGATTATAAACGAATTGTGTAAAAGCCATATAAAGTCCTAATTTAGTATTAACAAAGTGAATGATCTTTTAGATAAAGACAAAAGTTTCAGACAAAATGTTGGCAATGTGCCTTGACTTTATTTCTGTCATTAATTTTTAAACGTCCTTGTTGAAAATTGCAATGACTATAGTCTCAAAAACATAGTGTAGAATTACACGCGATTTCAAAACTAAAAATACAGGCAAATTAATTATATCGCATATATTATGTTAATGCATTATTAATCATCACGTGCTGTAGACGAAAAAATAAATAATTTTAAAATCGCATTTTTGGACGTCTGTAATGGACATGTTGAGACATCTGGTGGTACAAACTTTTACTCGAATACTGAGAGGTTTCACTATATACGTTTTTATTACAAATATGTATGCAAAATAAAACAAATAAAACAGAAAATGTTACAAATAGTAGAAGATGCTTAAATGCAAACATTAAACAGAATCGAGCTGATAAGGAAGCGTTCATGTAATCGTTTTTTATGACCGTTGTTTGCACAACTTTTCCATTATTTTTATAACACTGTGTACATAAAAACACTATTCTTAAATTTGTTCTTTAAAAAACATTGCTTAAATTAACAGCAGAAGTTTTATTTCGTAACTTTAGAGACGATTTGGCACCGGAAATGAAAGGCTAAGTTCAGTGTCGGCTATAGGTGGAGGAGGGCGGGTGACAGTGTTGCCAGACGTCCTGATTTTGGCGGGACGTCCCGATTTTTAAATCAAAATAAAATGTCCCGCGCGAGACAGGCTCAGTCCCGCTTTTCGGGGATAACTCGACCGTGCGTAAATAATTATTCTCTTATTGTAAGTTGCAATTCGTAACACACCCCTCAGACTATTGTTTGAAACGCTATATTTTTCTAATGAATAAAACTTTTTTGATTTTGATATCTGTTTTTTTTATTTTTATTTAGAAGACGAATAAGACTCAACTATTTAACGATAGGGTAAATCTGATTTAAAATATAATATTTTTATTTAAATACATTTTCTATGGCTATTTTTGCTATCTAGTGTCACGTAAACGTAATTTGAACTCAAATAAAAAGATAAATATTTAAAAACTTCTGATTATATACGTTTTTTTACTATGCCCCGCTTTCGACGAAAGAATCCCGCTTTTTTCACTCAAAAAGTTTCAAAATCCCGACTTGGCAAAAAAAAAATAATCTGGCAACGCTGGCGGGTGACCTCATAGAGCGATTGGCCTGGAGAGTTGGCAACACGCCATATTTTTAAAGTTATACTTCTTTTGGCGCGTTGAGAGTAAAATTTTAAATAATTTCTATTTCAGTGATATATAATAATGCATGGTTTACTGAATAAATAATATTGTTTAGATATTAATAGTATTAATAGGTAGAAGATGATCAATTCACGGAAGATGCTAAACTTACAGCTCTGTGGGGAGCTTTCCCTAAAGGAAGTAAGTGATTTGATCAAATCCTTTAACTATTGAAGTGAAAAAATAAAATAATAATGTTTAGATATTAATAGTATTTCATTTTTTCACTAAAACAGTTAAAGGATTTCATCAAATCACTTACTTTCTTTAGGGAAATCACCCCACAGAGCTGTAATTTTAACATCTTCCATGAATTGATCATCTTCTACCTTAGGGATTTGATTAAATCTTCGTTTGCATCATTTCCCTGCGACATATAGACTACTAAAATATTCAGGCAAGTGAAAAAAACCGCGTAATACCAGTTAAAACTGAAAATTCTTTGCAGCATAAATTATAGCAACCTATTTAAACGACGATATATTTATGTTAGTCTTTTAATACACATAAAGCCCCATGTCTCCGCTAATGTATCTAAAATTACCGTAGGCATATAGTGAGACGATAATACCTATAAATTTCTGCAGGATAACGCGTTCTTTTGTACGTTCGCAAAATTTAATTAAAGAAAATCCGAACGGGTTTACATTAAGCAGATGTGTTATTAAAGAAAAATACAGAAAACGACCCCTTTCTTTCATAAAACACGTACGAAAAAAAGACATTCAAGTTCAGAATTGTGTTTTTTTAACCGCATCAGGTGTTAAGCTGAGAGTGTTTTGTCAACAAGGGCAGAAGTTAAAATATCTACACTGCGCGGCACACGATGTCCTAGGCGAAGCCGAGGGCATCAAGTGTCAATTTTCTGGCTCTGTGGTGTATACTATTTTTCTTTATATCCAGTCAAAAGTACTTTCGTATCATGAAAATATTTTGCTACGATCGGGAAAGGTAACGATTCGTCAGATGAATCCAATTCACTCTACCACGCGTAAAGGAGTTTCCTTAAAATAAAACAGGCTTGATTTATATTAATAGAGGTCCGCATTAATCTTTGAGAGGTCCGTAGGTGAAAAAATGTTTGGATAGAGTATAGTTTTTAGTGTATTTGCCATATGGCAACATACACTATTGGCGTTGGTCGGATGGCGGGACCTAGGTGTCGGACCAAAATTTCTCGCCGTTTCATAACCTCCTAAACACTTTGGCACCATTTTTAAAAATGTTTATATATATATGTATATGTATATATATATATATATATATATATATATATATATATATATATATATATATATATATATATATATATTTATATACGTATGTATATATATATATATATATATATATATATATATATATATATATATATATATATATATATATGTGCGGGCAATAACTTTCGAAGGAGTTAATTAATTTTAACGAAATTTGGTATACATGTTGGAATCCATCACCACACGAAGCCTATTTAAAATGGGCCTAATCGGGTCATTTTAAGGGTAGTCTTTAGGGGTTGAAAAAAGTTTTTGGGCCCAAAAATACCGAAAAAATTCTCAGAATCGTTTCAAAATTGAAATTTAACCCTTTAGTAGCAATTAAAAAGTGCTCCTAAAATTATAAGCAAATCGGCCCGACAGGACCGGACTTACAAATTTTATGAAAACACTAGTTTGCGTATACGAATTTACTTACTGAAGGTCGTATTTAATTTGGTGTAGATGTTGGATTGATAACAATATTTCAACTAATAAAATTATTATTTTAAGGGGTGTATTAAGGGGTTCAATTTTTTTTATTTTGTCCAAAAACAAACTTAAGTTCGCATAATAAAGCCACAATACCTATATTAGCAAATACACTATATTGTCGGCAGGGTTTTGGCACTGCGACCCGGGTTTTTTTATATTTTAAACAAGTTTAGCAATATTTCACCACTTTTTATGAGACACTGAAAAATATAGCATTACTAGCAAAAATATTATATAACAAAATGATATAAAATCAGCTTGGTTTCACTGCAAAATATTACGCTGCATTTTAACGTATATGTTTTATAACCCGAGTTATAAATTATATAAGTATTGTAGAGTCGGAAGACATCGTAAAAGGGTATTCGGGATTTTAGTAGCCCGACAATAGTAGCGTAGCTTTGAGATAAGCCAGTGATTTTCTGCATAACTATAGATATGCCGTTATATTTTGCAAACTTCATTCTTACATGTGCAAGATATATACGTTTTCTCTCTTTCTTATAAATAAATATCACTGTGTCGTTATCTCTGTTGTCCACTTTACTACTAAAATCGCACGTAATTTTGAAATGAAGAAATTCAAGAAAAATAATCTAATAGCTCTCGCAAATGGTGATATTCTGGATTAAAATTTGTATAACTTGGTTCTTTTTATAAGCTTTTAAATTTATATATGCATGTAATTTTTAGATACATATAAATAATATTGTTTACTAGCGGATCCGTGCGAATACTTCGCACCGTTAGTGGTCAGTTACGTAATCTACACTAATATTATAAAGAGGAAAGATTTGTATTTTTGTGTGTGTGTGTGTGTATGTTTGTAATGAATAAACTCAAAAACTACTGTGCCGATTTAAAAAATTCTTTCACCATTAGAAAGCTACATTAACCCTGAGTAACATAGGCTATATTTATTGCTAGAAAATATTAGGGATCCTTACTAAAACTAGTAACGTAACCCAAGGTGTAAAAAAATGCCATAAAACATCTTTCGTCGCATGCGCTGCGGAAACTATTGATGATCGAACAAAAGTATGTTCTACAATATTAAAGAACATATCAATAACTACAAAAAACTTCGCGATACTTTATGTCCAACTATTATCGTTATGTCACAATAACCACTTTTTACATTTTAATAATCTATATAGACAAAAGACGATGTATATGTAATCTATGGACTCCAAACAGGTAGACCATTTTTGATGAAATTTTCAGACAATCTTTAGATTAGCCCAGCGGGTGATCTTCTGGAGTTTGGTAGCGATCGGATCAACAGAATTTTTTAAATTTCTTTTTGGGAAATAAGATTTTTCATCGATTTTTGAACATTCACAAATAAAAGCGATTGAATTCACGCAAATTCAATACACGTTGAGAATTTAATGATAATGATTCTCATCTTTTATATCCTATATAGTACATTTACACCCGGGCGAAGCCGGACTGGGCCGCTAGTATAAAATAAGGTGGAAATACATTTTATTCTATATTCTATTCAGAGACTTCAGCGCCACTACGTCACTTCAATATTACCGACAACCACCAGATGGTGAAATTTGCTTTTTCTGAATGTTATTTTCTGTATTGAAATTGTTAAAATTTTTAAAGTGTAACTTTTAATGATTACATTAATTTTAAGATATTAACTTAGTTTTCGTCATTAGAGAGAAAAATAATCTCCAAAATGGCGTATCAAACATTAATTTTAATACAGTATTAAGGCTGTCGGAACGCTCTGAATTTAAGCCAAAAATAGAGCTTCGGCTGTCAACTGATTGTAGACTTATTCGTCAACATTCTGCAAAAATTCTTTCTCTACAAGGAAAATAAAGGACAAATCTAGGTCTCTAATGGACTACTTTTATAATTTATGTACGATTTACTAGAAAAAATTTGGCATTAATTGTGCTAAAAAAACACACGTTTTCAATGTTATACTATACGACCTTATTCGTACTTATTTCACAAAACTGTTCCATCACAAACCTAAAGTGACGCTTCCTTTTTCGGAAAAGTTTTTTAAATCTTCAAAATATTTCCAAAAATTAGAGTAATCAATTGACAGCGGCACCCTTGCAATTGCATCTTTTATCCTCGTAGTTGGCACCAGCCAAAAATTGAAACGTGCGGATAATTTGAGCGAGGCAGAGCTAAAGAAGGTCACACCCACAATATGTCTTTTGTCTACCTCGCCCCTTACCGCTGGGTCTCAGCACAAACAAAATTCAGAGCGTTCCGACAGCCTTAAGGGAGATATTTTATACCGACATAAAAACACATTTGAGAAATAATATATATATACCAACTATCTACACTATTGCATTTGTATCTAGTTAATAGAGAATCATTGGTATAATAGCGCTCTTCTAGATTTCTAGAATCTAGGGGATTTCGTCTAGGATTTAAGACGACGTTCGCAAATCGCTGCTACAACAGGAATTGATACGATGTTCCAATTCTCTTAGGGATTATGTAAATATTTCATACTAAAAATACTGGCTTCAAAAAATAAAATTAAACAGTTATCTCAGATTAAGATAACTTGCACAAAGTTTGCGTTTAACTGAGACAGATGATGCTACTGTTGTCAAGAACGAAAATTTATAGTTTTAAAGAAATCTAAAAAACACGCTTACCTGTATCAGCGTACTAAAAAGTAGAAAAGAAATTTCTTTCTTTCCTATAACGTTTAGAACCGTGGGTACTCAGTGATGAAATATAGTGAGTGCCTCACGCTTCTAAACGTTGTAGAAGAGAAAGAAATTTATTTTTCACTTTTTAATGCGTTGATATAAGCGCGTTTTTCACATTTTTTTAAGCTATACATTTTATTTTCAAATTATTAATCATTTTACAAGCTTATTTAACTTGAAATGTTTGTATGTCGGGTCAAATCTTGCAATCGATTTTTCGACCACTTCCCGATATCCGAGCACGCTGAAATTTTACGAATACCTTTGGTATATTAGGAATATTAGAATAAAATAATCAATTAATTGTAAAAGTTGATATTTTAATAGTAAAAATTTTGAAAGACTAAAAAGAACGAAATAAAATATTAGTAAAAAAACTTATTAAAGACCAGCTTTTATTGATTTGTACCAAAAAAGAAAAAAATAACTTAATACTTTAGAAAAATGTATAATCAGATCCTAATTCCTCTAAAATATTTATAATTTATTAATACTTTAGGTTCATAATTATAAAAGCGTGGGTCGTTACTATCATAGAGGTTACAACCCACGCTTTTATAATTATGAACCTAAACTATTAAGAGTTATTTTTTTCTTTTTTAGTACAATTCAATAAAAGCTTGTCTTTAAAAAGTTTTTTATAAATATTTTTTAAATTTTAAATAGCTGGAACACGTCTTCCCACCATTAACACCGTCAGTGTTTTTTTTTATTTTTGTACAGAATAAATTAAATTTGAAAAACATTATTGAGCAAACCAAATTTGTCAGTATTTTTAATATAAGTTTGTAAAGAAAAAATATTAAAATGTTGTTTTGCGTACCCGTAATTCGAAATATTGACGAATATCGCGTTTTTTAATTCAGTTTTTAAGGCAAAAATATGTTGTTTGAATTTTTTAATCCTTTAATCTTAATGCTTAATCACAGCTACTAAAAACAATAATAAAATGAATTTTGCGACCATAGTTCGAAATCTTTATTTTATTTTACAATCTGAAGAATCAGTCCATATAAGATAGACGTGACTTGATTCAACTGGACCCACTTGACGCGAAATCAGCCTTACCCCCCTCGCCCTACTTCCGCACCTTTTATCCGTTTGTAATCACTTCTACTAACCGCGCCGAAAAAAGTTTCACTTTCCTGTCCCCAACGGGATACGAACCCTCTATCATCAGATTCACTGCACTAGTTGTTCGGTTTGGCAGCGTATATTAAGATAGTTTGTTCAGCTTAACGGGACGTATAAAAATTTATCGCAATCATTTTTTTTGTCCTATTTCCACTTCGTTTCAGTTTTCTCTCCGGCGATTTTATTGTTGATTTGGACAACTGATCTCTATACTAACTGGATAGCTGACCCTACATAGTCGATCAATGTTTCATCTTGAATTATTATTACTTATTAGCGACCGAAAACTAAAATGTACTTAAATGCGCTTGCGCGTCTATAAATTAAATTATGTTTCTTTCACTTGACAATAAATTATCCGGCCAAAATGGTTACTATCATAAATAACCAGTAATTTTAAATCACTAGTTCTCAAGCTTTTACCTATGAACTGGGCTATAGGCTAGAAAATGTGTCTGCTTCAAAAAAGAGATAACACGAACGTGCGGCCTATATCTATCTCTCGCACGCCACAGTACTATAGTTACATGCCAGACAAGGACAGAGATTTTACGTACTTACGTTGTGTCTTTCTCACTATTTGTGAAGTATTTTCAGCAGATTGTGAGGGGTACGGGTGACACCCAAGGTTATTGATACAGAGGTGACCTCGTTCCGTTGGATAGTATTGAGGAATGACGTCATCTAGCGAAGAACAAGAAGAATTGTAGACTATAGACGCTCAACAGCTGAGGTCATTAGCGTCTATACGTCATCTAGCGGACTGTCCATTGATATTGCGTGGTTGATAAAAATGTGAACGCTCTGCCAGCTGACGTCAGTCATGGAACGAGGTAGCCTGTGTTCTTCTAATAACCTTGAATGAAACCAACATTATGTGGTGATGGCTACCACATCAAATGGGTTCCATGTTTCTACATTTTTTGAAGTTATACTTCTTTTGGCGCATTGAGGGTAAAATTTTCTTTGTTACGGAAGTCACGCACGCAGCATGATGATTTGTTATGGCAACGAACATGAGACACCATGTACTACATGTATTGGCAATGTTGAAATCGTTGATAAAGTTGACTCTTCGATGCAGTATAGTTTTACTTTGTATTCATAAATGTCACAACTCATTTTTTTCTGATAACATCAAAATAGTTATTTCACAAAACAACAAAGTAAGGTTATACTAGTGACATCGAACGGAACTTCTTAAAAGCTGTAGTGTTGTTAACAACTTTTGACAGTTAAATAACCTCCATACTTGTATTTTTTTATATTATGAATTCAACAATATTTTATCTTATCAATCGTGATCACGCCAAAGAAGTATAACTTCTGCCGCGCGTACATAATTACACGCATCACTTTTTTTCATAAGTATCAGTTGTCCGGTTATTGTAGAGATCGGTTGTTTGGATGGAGAACTGGCCATAATAAAACATGTCGTATATAGATTGGGGTCTTCGCGGTTCTGTGCGCATCCTATACTGTGTTTTTCTTTTGTATCTAATATTATTATTGTCAGTGTCGAACATTAATGTGGTCCCACTTTCGAAATATCTCTACAAATAAAATCATCAATACAAAAAAAGCGTGTGTGTGAGCCCGGTATGTTCTTCTTCACTGTTATATAACCGACTAAACTAATATTACAAAAAATAGACAATTTTAACAAATTTACAGGAACTTGTTCGTGTAAATTTGTATTTTTAACATCAGTTTATAAAGAAAAAAAAACCTCAAATTGTTAATTTGCCTTCCCGTAATTCAAAATCTCGTGACGTGCTGTTTTGAAGAACAGCACGTTTTTCAATTTTTGTAGGACAAAAATATTTTTTTTTTATATTTTAAGCAGAAAGCCAAATTTTGTGATGCTTAATGTTTAATAACAGCTAATAAAAACAGTAATAAAATGAAATTTGCGACCACAGTTCTAAATTTCTCGAGAGTATAGTTTACGATCTGAGGGACCAGTCACCGTAAGTGTATAACGCGTTTTACATATACAATATAACGCGCTTCGTAAAGCGTTAAACTGAATAAATAAATTTGTTACTTTGTCTATACAAGAATAAGTTTTTAAGTAAACTTCGATAAGATGTATAGTTTATAGAATAATTAAGGCACACCGTCAGAAAATTCTTAATTTTTGTATACTTATTAAGGACATGATAATACAATTACGCTGAAAATTTGAAGTCGATCGACCGTATATAATCCGAGATAAATTCATTTAAAAAGTGGATAATTAACATTGATTGTATACGATCTCTCTAGTTCTGAACCAGTTTCTTATTTATAAAAAAAGAACTAACTATCAGAAACTTTCCAAAAACTGACAGTCTTTCAATGCATTTGTTATGAGTTTAAAAAAAATAAGAAAAAATTTTTGACCGTCGAATTATTTATAAATAACGGTTTAAAGTTCAACAATTTATAGAAAAGTATACATGCATTTGAATACTGTATGGGTTACGTTTCCACGGGTACAGTCTTGCGTACAAATTATGGATCACTTAGCTACAAGCTAGTATACTTTTGTGGCGCGTATAATCTATAACTTTTTGACAATATTGTACCACGACAACTACCTTAACCCGAGATATTTACACCGAATTAGCAATGTTCCGAATATTTGTTTGTGTAGCTAATTTCATTAAAATGTTCTTGAATAATGATGGTACAGAAACAAAAATTTTAGAAACGTGTCTAAATTTTCAGAAACACCGAAAACCCCACAAAAAAACTAGATTACAAACAGAGGTTCTGTTACTATTTTAAATAATTAGTTGTGATTATTAATTAGCCATTTATGACCGTTTGCCATTAAACTGTAAACTATTCTGAATATTTGTTCTTCTCCTGTATGTTACTTCTATTTGTATTTCTTGCCGCCATTTTCAGTTTTCTCTGCAGTGTATCAAAATAGTAAAAATGACAACAAAATCCTATTTTGTAAGAAATTGACATATTTCATATTTTAACGACACAGTTTTTGTGCCAGTGTGTCAATTTCGATACATAATGATGAAAGTTAGTGGAAAAAGTAAGAGCTTAACGGCAAATATGTTAGAAAACTTATTTAGCCAAGCGAAGATTTATAACAACTTTCAGCTTCAGGTCAGGTTGGATTATGTTATTAGCAAACATGGTATGTTTACACTCCAAATAAATACAGAATTCATTTCGACACGAAATGTGCATTTTATAAAAATTTGCCGTAACAAATATCAATTTAATTATTTTGTTCAAAAATATTAGAAAAATATAAATTTTTTAAAGACAAGCTTTTATTGCAATGTACTAAAAAGGATATAAGTAGTTTTTAATAATTATAAAAGCGTGGGTTGTCAGCTCTATGATAGTCAAAGCCCCCAGTTTTATAATTATGAACTTAAATTATTAAAAATTATTTTTATCTTTTTTAGTACACTACAATAAAAGCTTGTCTTTGTAAGAGTTTTATTTCTATTTTACGTCTTTTGGTCGCCATATTGGGTTTTAAATAACGTCACACAGTTTACTGTATTCTACTTGTTATACCCTCTCATTTGATACCCATATCGAGGGGTTTGTAAAGAAATAGATGATCCGCCATTTTGTGTCAGCCGCCATTTTGGATTTAGAATGAAATCACGCTGCTAATTGTATTCTAATTGTCATACCCTTTCATTTGATACACATGTGGAGGGGGTTGTAAAGAAGAAGGCAATCCGCCATTTTGCGGTAGCGGCCATATTGGATCTACCATAATATTCAATGTGCAAACCAAAGGTGTGCGCAAAATTTTCACTTTTTTTCAGCTACAAAACAACACGAAACAACCGGTGAATTCTACATTTCATTAAATTCCTACACACTCTACAACTTTCTAATGAACCAGCACGTACTGTAATAACCTCTCACTCCGATTGCATTAAAATTGTACGCGAACAGAGAGAGAGATAGGTCTAAGAAACGGCGCGTTTTAGCGGAATGGGCGCCGTGTAGCATCTCGCAGCATGAGATTTATAGCTTCTTTACGGCACGTTGACATTTAATGTTTTACAAAGCGTCTTTAACGTTATCGATTCCCCTTGCAGGTATACGCTGCCGGTAGGCAAAACCGGTTCTTTTCAAGAAAATCTAACGACGCTTCCACGCTTCAGTTGTAAATTAAGTTTTGCTGCCGGATTAACAAATTTCTTCGTGAATGATTTGAAACTTTTGCGATGATTCAGTTGTCACAGTTTTCTGGATTATATTTTTTGACGTTGATGCGTCTTTAAAGGCCAGCGCACACGCCACACATTCTACTTTTTGTATTGCGAGAAGAGGGGATACCAGTCAGCCTTGATACCACGTTACGAGTTTGTACAGAAGTATGCCAAAAAAGATATTAGAACAATTAGCTTTGCGATAAAATAGTGAAATAAAACATTGCCTGTAGCACTTCTGAAATCATGAGAAACAAAAAATTTTCATCAAAATTCGTCAAATAGTTTTTAAGTTAAATCCGTTCAAACAGACATGAATACAAATAATTTTATACGTTAGTAAAGATACCGAGCGGGGTAGACTAGTAGTGAGAGCATTTGGGAGCATTCAGGAGGTACCGGGTTCGAATCCCAGCGGAGGGGCACATGTCGCTGGGACGTTTTTCCTACTGCCTTCCGCCGAGAAAAAGTAATTCCTGTACCGACCATCTTGTTGAGATTTTTCAGAGGCAGGATTCGAATCCACGGCAGTCCGGTTAAGAAGCCAGCACGCTAACCACTGGACTACACTAGTGATGTGAATCGATTACAAATTTGAGAATGAGTTTTTACCGATTACTTTGAGAAAAAAAAGGTATTTATAGGGTTTTTTTCTTACTTTTTAAGGCCCCAGACACAGTGGTCTGTAGTGGGCCATTGTATAGACCATCGCCATGGTGTACAGGGGGTAATGGTCTGTAGTGGCGGACAATTGTCAATCGTGGTGCGCAATCCATTTGTTGTCGGTTTTTTTGACACACTTATTTTTCATCACTGTACTATGCAGAATAGAAGAATTATTTGTTAATTGTAATGACTATTGTTTTTTTTGCGGGCTATTAAAAAAAATGCGGAAATGTCAGAAAAGAAATCTGCCTTTGGCAACGACACTTCAATTTTATCAGCTGAAATACGAAACAAATTACATAAAAAATATTGGATACAAGTTGAATTATTTATTATAAAAAAAAGATATACATTAAATAAATAAATAATTCAAAGGAATCGTGGCGTGGCGTGGCCTGTGGTGTTCACACAGTTGCCCATTGTTTGGACAGGTACCTACTTTTTTTGTTGCGTGCTATACTATTTAAATTTTTAATCGCCCAAAATGTCAGTATCCTGGAGCAATGAAGAGACTTTTAGGTTTACAATACTATAATACTTGTAAATAGTATATAAATAAATAGCCGCAGCCATAATTACTTCCACGTCCATCGCAAGTGCTTCGCCAGGCAGAAATGAGCCATGGGCCATTGTGCGAACACCAAGTGATAGTGGCCTACAGTTGCACATTGCAAAGCATGGCCCACTACAGACCACTGTGTACTGGGGCCTTTGAAGAAAGAACACATTGAACATTTTTACTTGACCTGATAACAAACTAAATTTTTTTGAAGAAACGCGAGAAATACCATACACACGACATAACTGAGTGTTGCTTGACGGCTGCAAACGGTGCGGTGAATCCCCAATCAAAGACAATATAAACTTGGTCTGACTTTGGTGTTCGAATACACGAATAATGAAACACAAGTGAGTCCAAAAGTAATCGGTTTTAGTAAACAAAAGTCGGTGTTTATTGGTTTTTACAAAAAACTGTTTTTTTTTTTAGGTTTTTCTAAAACCGATTCACATCACTAGACCACTGAGTGAGTGAGTGAGTGAGTTAGTGAATATAAAAGACGTTACATGTCTATTCTAACATTTGCTTTGATACAATTTGCTTCGTCTATCGACGAGATTGCAGACTAATCGAATAACTACCCGCACTGAAGATAGCGTTTTTTATTAAATTGAGAAAAGTGGAACTATTGATTTTTTGAAAAGTTGTTACGCTTTTCTTGAAATTACATTTCGTACTAGCGGCCCGGTCCGGTTTCGTCCGGATTTGTAGAGTGCCTATTTCACATAGACCTATTATGTTACAGCGAACTTTCTTATAGAATAATAGTCGTATTTGCCCAGCGTTGTTTTTCAAGTGAAACTTCTTTAGCGAGGAGGTATCTGCTTGAAATTGTTTGTTACGTTAAATGAGAAATGATTCAACGGCGGGGAAATATAACAGAAACCCTGGTAAAGAAAAATTAAAGGGAAAATGATTCAATGGCAGAGAAATGTAAAAGAAACCTTGGTAACACAGCCAATTTTCTCCGAACTACTGGACCGATTAAGTTGAAATTTGGTATACATATATAAGTCGGTGACCCAAAGACGAACGTGTAACGTAAATAAGTAAATTTTGAACATTGAGGTCGTTTTTTGGGAAAATTTAGGAAATTAAAAAAAAAGTTTTGCAAACTACCGTGTGACAAATCAAATGAGAGGGCTTATAGTAAGGGTCTCAAATAAATAGTTTTAAAGTTATGTAAGAAAATAGATGAACAATTGACCATTCCCCCCATTATCTCCGAAAGTACTGAGCCTAAAATTTCGAAAAAAATAGGGAATGTCGGGAGTCGCCCATAGTTTACAGGAAAATCTAAACGAAAATCTTAAGTCTTAAAGTACTCACGGAAAACGGAATAGTACGGAACCCTCTCACTTGACCGTTTTTAGTGTATTTGCCATATGGCAACATACACTATTGGCGTCGGTCGGATGGCGGGACCTAGGGGTCGGACCAAAATTTCTCGACGTTTCATAACCTCCTAAACACTTTGGCACCATTTTTAAAAATGTTTATATATATATGTATATATATATATATATTTATATATATATATATATATATATATAGGTATGTATATATGTGTGCGGGCAATAACTTTCGAAAGAGTTAATTGATTTTAACGAAATTTGGTACACATGTTGGAATCCATCACCGCACGAAGCCTATTTAAAATGGGCCTAATTGGATCATTTTAAGGGTAGTTTTTGGGGGTTGAAAAAAGTTTTTGGGCCCAAAAATACGTAAAAAATTCGCAGAATCGTTTTAAAATTAAAATTTAACCCTTTAATAGCAATTAAAAAGTGCTCCTAAAATTTTAATAAAATCGGCCCGACAGGACCGGATTTACAAATTTTCTGAAAACACTAGTTTGCAGATAGGGAGTTATTTACTGAAAGGTGTTTTTAATTTTGGTGTAGACGTTCGATCAACAATAATAATGTAGTTAAGAAAAAAATGTAATTTTAAGGGGTGTATTAAGGAGTTAATTTTTTTATTTTGCCCGACAATCACCTTAAATTCACATAATAAAGCCACAAGGCCTGTATTAGCAAATACACTATATTGTCGGCAGGGTTTTGTCACTGCGACCCGGGTTTTTTTTTTTCATTCACATGCATCAGCGTACCTTCTCGGTTATGTAGGAAAAAATTACAAAAAATTTACAATAGCAATTTTTCTTTTTGGTCAGAAATATAAATAATATGACAAAAGACAGAAAAGAACAAATAACACATCGTGTTCTCTCTGTCGCACTCATTAATTGCCATACAGTCCATTCAGTGGCGCATTTTCAATTTAAACTTTATAAAGCTGTACGATACGACATTAGCAGTAAGGCTGTATAATATGTATAATAACAAGCCGTACAAGTAGCAACGCCATGTAAATCTATTCTTCCATTGTTTCTCTTTACGCCATTGTTATAATAATACAGAAATGGCGTTTTCAAAAACAGACGTATTTTTATATACGAAATACCAAGAAACAGAACCTACGTTCGTTTCTATACAAATGTCATATTATTGCGCGCCTACGGGGAAGCCAACCGAGAGTATAAGGTTCTGAAGTTAGTCACAAACAGCGTCGCAAATGCATATTTTAGAGCCGTCCTGGTTGTTTTGTGGGAAAGGAAGACTCCCACCATCTTCCAGCTATCGGCACAGAACGTGCACTCGTCAGTGATTGGTTATCGCTCGTTGTTTTGTCAGTTGTCGCTTTCCTGCTATAAAGTACAGTCCAGTACGCTATTGTTAAGTTATTTCTTTGATTGTTAATTGATCAAGATGCCTAATACAGTTTTCCATAGACAAGCACGAAAAATATTTTTTTGGATGACTTTATGCAAAGAATTAGACTGCTATTCCAGTCCAGTACGCTATTGTTAAGTTGTTTCTTTGATTGTTAATTGATCGAGATGCCTAATACAGTTTTCCATAGACAAGCACGAAAAATAATTTGTTGGATGACTTTATGCAAGAATTAGACTGCTATTCCAGTCCAGTACGCTATTGTTAAATTGTTTCTTTGATTGTTAATTGATCAAGAAGCTGCTGATCAGGATAATGGGACAATCTTATTAAATTATTGTATTGTCATCGGTTCTTGATAAGTGCGCAAGGTTTCAGTTTAATCTGACGTTTTGGAGTAGGTGAATTTCACGTTCAAAGATTCCTTAACAAACTAACATGAGGTGAAGCTAATATGCTCTTATTACGTGACACCGCTATCTTCTGTCGACTCATCATTGTGCTAAAACAGTGTTCAGTGGAATTCCTGAGGAAACGGGTACATATGTATAGTTTTAAAAGACTTTTCATTTAGTAATCCAACTTCCAAGCCAAGAGAGTTCGTTGTATTGAAATGTCTCTGAGTTGTCATCGTCGCAGATTGCCTGGTGTCATACGCCATGTTCTCATGTGCTGCGGACACCTCGGGGAAATGTGAACATTAAATGTGACTGGAATTATAACACGTTAATGCTCAAGATATAGATGTATAAAAATCTCTTTTACTATATGTCAGTTGCACGCGAAGAAGTATATTCTATCTCAAATCTCCACGGAAAATTATTTAATACTGGGAACTTTACCCGAGGTCAATGTCGTCTTTTTGGGCAATCCCCTCTATCACGGACAGTGTTGGTTTAAGATTTTGAAAAAATAGGCACATTAATTGCTGTTGCAGTTAATTCTAACCAGTTTGTGAATAATGGCGACTACCATTCTTATAATACGCGCTTTAGGCAAAATCTGAGTTCCCCCTTAAACAAACTTGATGCCAGCAAAAATTCTCCTCTGATGAGTATAGGAGTAAACCTTTTTAATAAGCTTCCAACTTAAATAAAGAACTCTAACAACAGAAACAGTTTCTCTCGTTTGTTAAAAATATATATTTTGGAGAACACATTTTACAATTTGCCTGAATATTTTATTTTGTAATCTGTAATTTTTAAGCTGTAATTTTTAATCTGTAATTTTGACGTTTTCTATATGAGTTTTTCTTATCGTTGGAAATAAAGATTATTATTATCTATTATTAGTGTATTTGCCATATGGCAACATACACTATTGGCGTCGGTCGGATGGCGGGACCTAGGGGTCGGACCAAAATTTCTCGACGTTTCATAACCTCCTAAACACTTTGGCACCATTTTTAAAAATGTTTATATATATATGTATATATATATATATATATATATATATATATATATATATATATATATATGTGTGTGTGTGTGTGTGTGTGTGTGTGTGCTATAACTCTCGAAAGAGTTAATTGATTTTAACTAAATTTTGCCCACATATTGGAATCCACCACCGCAAAAACCCTATTTAAAATGGACCCAATCGGACCATTTTAAGGGTAGTTTTTAGGGGTTGAAAAATGTTTTTGGGCCCCAAAATACCGAAAAAATTCTCCGAATCGTTTCAAAATTGAAAGTTAACCCTCTGGTAGTAATTAAAAAGTGTCCCTAAAATTTTAATAAAATCGGCCCGACAGAACCGGATTTACAAATTTTTTGAAAATACTAGTTTGCAGATAGTGACTTATTTACTATAGGGTGTGTTTAATGTGGTGTAGACCTTCGATCGACAATAATTTTGCAATTAAGACAAAATGTAATTTTAAGGGGTGTATTAAGGAGTTAAATTTTTTATTTTGCTTAAAATCCAACCTAAGTTCGCATAATAAAGCCACACTGCCTGTATTAGCAAATACACTATATTGTCGTCAGGGTTTTGGCACTGCGACCCGGGTTTTTTAATATTGTAGTTTTAGATCGTTGCCAATGTTAAGAAATGAATAGAGCCTAATTTGCGATTTGTCGCCCAAATTTAAATTAAGAAACGTACGCATAGAGAAAATCGCTCAATCTGCAGGCCTGGTCGAGTATAGCGCCGATATTCTAAATCGTTGCCAATTTTAAAAATGAAAAGAGCCTAATTTGCGATTTGTCGCCCAAATTTAAATTAAGAAGCGTACGCATAAAGAAAATCGCTCACTCTGCAAGCCTGGTCGAGTATATCGCCGATAGATTGTTTTCATATTGCCCCATTGATGGGTCCCCCTACTCCTTTACCTATAGGAAGCGACAAGGAATGGATATCGTATCGGTTTTTAGTGTATTTGCCATATGGCAACATACACTATTGGCGTTGGTCGGATGGCGGGACCTAGGTGTCGGACCAAAATTTCTCGCCGTTTCATAACCTCCTAAACACTTTGGCACCATTTTTGAAAATGTTTATATATATATGTATATATATATATATATTTATATATATATATATATACGTATATATATATGTGTGCGGGCAATAACTTTCGAAAGAGTTAATTGATTTTAACGAAATTTGGCCCACGTGTTGAAATCCATCACCGCAAGAAGCCTATTTAAAATGGTCGTAAACGGGCCATTTTAAGGGTAGTTTTTAGGGGTTGAAAAATGTTTTTGGGCCCCAAAATACCGAAAACATTCTCCGAATCGTTTCAAAATTGAAATTTAACCCTCTGGTAGTAATTAAAAAGTGTCCCCAAAATTTTATTAAAATCGGCCCGACAGGACCGGATTTACAAATTTTATGAAAACACTAGTTTGCAGATAGTGACTTATTTATTGAAGGGTGTATTTAATTCGGTGTAGACGTTAGATTGATAATAATATTACAATTAAGAAAAAAAATGTTATTTTAAGGGGTGTATTAAGGGGTTAAATTTTTTATTTTGCCCAAAAACAAACTTAATTTCACATAATAAAAGTATAAAACCACACGGCCCTATACAAGCAAATACACTATATTGTCCGCAGGGTTTTGGCACTGCGACCCGGGTTTTTTTGAGTTGCTTTCGTGTTGCCTCGTGTGCGGACGGCCTAAGATTTTTTTGAAGTGATGCCTTTTTTGTCGTTGACTGTACAAGGAAACAGTAAAAAGAAAAGTAAGTGTTTACAACAATGGCCTTAGGATCTCGGACACGCATGCTAGTCATTTCTCTTTAGTACTGTTTTGTTCAGATCAGCCGTCTCTGATACGGACAATAGCTCAGTCTTACAATTTTTCTCTCGGGACGGTGGGAAACGAGGAGCCGGTTGGAAACTGACTTTTATGACTTCTGGCAACACTACAGTTGGGCGACAAATAAAGAAGAAGGGTTAATTTTTATTAAATTAAAACATCAAAACAACTGAGTTGTTACAATTGCATAAACAAATAATGTAAATACACTTTTTCGTTCTTATATTCTTCTCTTAATTGCAAACAAGAATTAAAGAAATATATATACAGTGCAAACTCTATATAGCGACGCTGAAGGGACTGCGCATTTTCTGGCTTTATAAAGAGTTGTCGCTATATGGAGAGAAAGAACAATCAATATTGTTTTACTATTATAGTATTATTTAATAATAACGCATAAAATTTACAAACATTACTATTAATGCAATAACAACGCGTATTGCGTAAAATCTGTTATCTTCGTCTGATGATTGTTGCTATGCCAGTATTTTAATTGTATTTTATTCATATCTTGGGATACTGCGGGATCAACTTGGTTATACAAAAAGTTGTTATCAATTTCGGCAACTTAGAAAGTATCTACAAGCAGTAGGTGCTTTATAAGTTGCCGAAATTACTTGCTTTATAATGACATATGGTCGTTATTTAGAGTAGGTGTGATGCTACATAGAGTGTATCATTGTATGGACAACAAGGCAAACCAACCAAAGTCGAATAATTTCGACGTTTTAGGGAGTTTAACGTTAAATCGAGTGACGTTACACGGAGTTTTCACTGTATTTTAAACGATGTGCTTAAATCGTCACATGATAAAGTAGAAGACTAGTCACGCTTCTTTATCTATAGAAAGAGATGTATATATAAATTATATGCCTTCTGGTTCTGTTTGATCAGTGGACGTGACACAGGAGACCTGACAGCCAATAACATGACTCGCCGAATGTTACGTCATTTTTGTAGTGACATATTTCTGCAAGGATGCGATTAAAAAAATTAAATCCGGGCGGAGTCCGGTCAAAGGCACAAAAATTCGATCATGAACGGATTTATTCGGTCAGATTGTAATCCTAGGCGTGACTAAATCCCTGTTCTCGGCCCCTTCCAATTGTAATACTGCCCAGACATCAAAACGTATCTTTTGCTTTGATAACAGAACGGTGCGGACATCGAAACATTTTATCTTTAGCAAAAGAAAACATAAAAATAGATTAACTTTAAACCGTTAGGTTGCGTTCACACAGAGAAAAAGCTTTTGACATTTTGTCATTAATAATTGTTATAGTGAGGAGGACGCAAAAACGTTCGTTTTAATCTTTTTACGGCGTGCAGCTGTTGTTAACAGCTTTGTTTGTTATCCTTGTTGTAGAAAGCAATAGGTTTACTTTGAACTTTTATTGTAATTACTCTTTAGTCGTACTAAATAAATGCAATCTAGTACAGGGTTTTCCAAGATATAAATTGTGAACGAAAAGTACTTAACTTTTCTTAAATAATAATAATAATAATGCGTTTAACGTCCGTTTCTCGACTTTATGTCATAACGCCATTCGCACCATTACTATTTTCCGCATCTACCACACTTCCCGTTATATTTCTACATTTTTAAAACTTCAGCTTATGTAATATCAATGGGCGAATGAAGCAATTATAGGAAATTAGGATAACGTAGGTAATTTTTGAACTAGGAGTTTGATAGGTAATCGGCCATGGCCTCAAATAAGGAACCATCTCGAAATTTATCTGGAATTAATTGAGGGAAACCATGGAAAACCTCAATCAAGATGGCCGGTACAGGAATTACCGTTTCTCGGCGAGAGGCAGTAGGAAAAAGTTCCAGCCACATCTGCCCTCGCCGGGATTCGAACCCAGACCTCCCGAATGCTAGTCTAGTGCTGTCACCACTACTCTACCCAGCTCGGTGAGTTTTCTTAAATAATATCTATCAAAATTAAATCAGCAAAACTAATCGTCAAAAGGACTACGAAAAATAATAGTTGTGAAAATAATGTTGTAATTTTTTATTTTTGAAGTAAAACTTCTTTATCTGTTTGAAATTTTCTGTGACGTTAAAGGGGAAACCGTAGGCGCGAGGCAGGAAGAGACAATTGAATACACATACACATTTACACGTGTGTAACCTATGTAGCAAACTTGATTTATTCAATAATAATTTGCGTGGATTTTATAACATTGTATAACTGTCAAAGTACTGCATAAAAGAAAAAGTATGTTGATAAATATTGCTTGTACAGTGTTTGTACATGTACACATTTACATATGTGCATTTATTATTTATATAATATATGTATAAAAACATATGAATGTGTGTATTTCAACTACGTCATAATTTCAGCTGTAGTAAATAATTTCGATAGAAGTTTTGATTCTCCCGCGGTAAGCTTGTATGGGTGAGGCTCACATGTTAACTGTTACTTGCGGTGGGTCGTGAACAACTAAAGTTTGGAGAACTCTGCTCTAAGCCTCTAATGCTTCTCTCTAGAGTCTAGACTCTAGAGTGTAAAAACGAAAAACTAACTTGAAACTCTATATACTGTCAGCCGGCAGCCATGGTCGGCGCGGTTGCATTTGAGGGGGGGGGGGTTAGTTCTATACTTATAACTTTTTTCGTAGAGTTAAAGCAAACTAGAAATTATTACCCAGAGATAACACGAACAAAAAAGAAATTTACGACTTTTTTGAATTTTAGTGTCTATCCTGCAATTTTGCTCTGTAACAAGTCTATATTCTATAACATAATAACACTATATAATAATAGTATAGATCAAGGGCGTACCCAGGATCAAAACTAGGGGGGGGGGCAAGCTATGGTCGTTCAGGTTGTAACATTTTATCACGGAAAAGGTGAATGAAACCAAAATATTAAGAAAATTATGTATAATTATAGCAGTGCTTTATCAACTATAAGTTATTACTATTATTTGCTTGAAAAAAAAATTATTCTAGTTACATGTCTTATACTAGTATCATTTTTCTTGGATTTGAAGAAGTAAAGTTATTTCAAGAATTGTAAAAATTCCAGCAACAAAATTTAATAGCGACTTATTTTTTGCCTCCAGGGGGGGGCAGCTGCCTCACCCCCTGCCCCTCGCTGGGTATGCCCTTGGTATAGATTATAGAACGTCAATGCAGTTATTAAATTATTTAATTAAAATAAAAAAAAAATTAATGAAATATCTACGAGTTGTGACAATATATCACACGAACGTCAACGAGTTTTAACCCCCACATGAGTCATTATAGAGGTACATTCGAGATACATAGATACTACATTTTTTGCACATACCTTCTATAATTCATTATAAGTATGTCTATCTATTTTTACCATTTGCAATCTATTTGGGCTATTTACAAAAGCTACGCATGCTTTGCTATCTCTGTTCCTCCTGTAGTGTTAAATGGTAACTGATAAATCGCTTTTAATAATTACTGTTGAATTGGTAAGATTGCATTTATTTTGTTTTACTTTACGCACTTGTGCGAAATGAATCACTTTACTACAGTAGAGACTATTCAAAAACGTATTTAAGACATTAAAGCTGAGTTGCAGAAAGGATTGTTAAATAATTTGATTTGACGATGACCTTAGATTGTGAACGCACATTTTTCTCCATAAGGAAAGCATTGTAGAATTTTAATTCGATTCTGTTCGAAAAATAATTGATCGATTGAAATGATATTTTTTCTAAACTGTGTATTTACCATAGTTTTTTTGCATAATTTTTACTTCGAAACGACATTTTTCCACGCATTTTAAACAAAATTCGACTTGAAAAACGACCTTTTTCTGTGTAGATCAAGCATTTGTTTTTGTGTGAATACAATCTAATGTCGTATTATATGACAGGGAGTTTGAATACGACATTAGACTGCGCTTGCATGTATGAAAACTGTAATTATATATTATCACAATCTAAGGTCATTGTCAAATAAAATATTTTGACAATCCTTTCTGCAACCCAGGATAAAACTAGTGGTTTGTAACGTTGATGATAACATAATTGTCTGGAAACTGTAAATCACTAACGAAAATTAATTCGTATTGTGGCAACGAATTATTATTATTATAAACTATAATAATGTAATACTTAAATACTGATCAAGTTAACATCAAATAATTTGATACGACTGTTTAATTACACTGTTACGCAATGATTTCACATTATAATTGAGCTATTAATGCCTGTTTTGTTGCTGTAGGGGAAAGAAACCGGTTCTTGACACCCAAGGTTATTAGAAGAACTCAGGTTACCTTTTTCCATGAATGACGTTAGCTGGTAGACCGTTCATATTTTTATCCACCACGCAATATCAATTGACACTCCGCCAGCTGACGTCATTTCCCCACTGTAGTGTATAAACATAGATGATATTAATTGATAATTTTCTGTCTGATTAAATGAATGCCAATAATTGTGGTAACTATGGAAGTCAATTAAGGTGGGTGGTGCGAAATGATTTGTGGGTCGTTTCAGAGCAGAAGTCACTAGTAATACTAAATGTACGATGATTTTTAACCGAAATATTACTTTCCATAATACAGTTTTTTGCCAGTGTATGTCACCTATGACATAATATGCATGGTTGCGTCTGAGCTTTAGTGACTCAATAAGTTCAAGGTAACAACATTTAACAAGATGGCCGGTACAGGAATTGCCGCTTCTCGACAAAAGGTACTAGGAAAAAGTCCTAGCCACATCTGGCCCCGCAGGGATTCGAACCCAGTACCTCCCGAATGCGAGTCTAGTGCTCTCACCACTACTCTACACCGCTCGGTTTTAAGATATAATAATTTAGTCTATAGATAATAAATATAAAGATGGTCGAAAACGGGTGGATGATGGAAAAACCGGTGCCTTTACCCTCGGTCTTGCTAGAACTAATTAGATTGCGTTTAACTTTACAAGATTCATAACTTTTAATTACTCATCAAAGTCCCTATAACTTTAAAACATCTGATTCTGAGACTCAGACTATTACACTTTTGACACTACTGTGTTTGTTATACAGAAGCGTAAATAACTCGAGCCTTGTAAAATCTGTCACGTACTTATGTGTCATTAATCTATTTTGTAATGCGCATGTCTGCTCAGAACTGCTCAGAATCACCAGCCCATTTGTTACGGTTCTAAAAGGTTCTGAAGCTAGTCACAAACAGTGTTGCAAATGCACATTTTGGAGCCGTCCAGGTTGTTTTGTGGGAAAGTAAGACTCCCACCACCTCCCAGTTACCGGCACAGAACGTACGTTCGTCAGTTATTGGTTATCGCTGGTTGTCGCGTCACTTGTCGCTTTTCTGCTATAAATTACAATCCAGTATGCTATTGTTAAGTTGTTTCTTTGATTGTTAATTGATCAAGATGCCTAATACAGTTTTGCATAGACAAGCACGAAAAATAATTTTTTGGATGACTTTATGCAAGGAATCAGACCTTTAGATTAAAGAAAAATTAAAAATAATAATATAGCGCGAGTTTGCAGTTTTTCAACCGACTGTACCTGCGCAAGGCTCCATTTGCATCTAACTTCAGAACCTTTTAGAACCGTGGCGCGTATTATACCACCAGTTTACAGTTTTGGTAAACCGGCGGTATTATAGAATTAAAGGTAAGGGCCAAACGGTAGACACTACGACCTCTAAGATCTAAGGTCTATTGTGCTCCCCTAATTTTTTAGGATTCCCAGTTTATTGATATATTCTAGTATACTGCCCAGACTGATGTCTTTAAAATCCTTTGGTTGCATTGAAGTTGATCTAAAGTGTTTGTACTTTGTTTGTGTAACAGCCTCAGACTTACAGAGTATATGTGACCAGCGGTTTCCTCTATTTTATTGTACCTACTTGCGGCAGAGTACATCATTGGAAATACTTAAATTATACATTATATATTAAGATGACAATGTTCTGTTAAAAACCCGGTCACCGTTCTTAAATTGTGCCTCTGTAGTTCTTTTCCTCAGAGGTTGCCTTAAGCCGGGTCCAGACGTGTGTAACGCGTAATGTAATCTATTATGTAATGTAACACGAATTCTGCGTGTGGACGGCACTACGAGCACTACATGTAACGCTCGCGCCGGCGTTCGCCGTGATCCATCGGCTGTCGGTTTTTAGCGCGAACACAAAGGCGATCGCAGTACTCGTTTGGACGGCGTTCGTGACGAATGTGTCGTGTGATACGAACAATCGCTTGAACTTATCAGTTTGTATCAAGAAAAACGTGTTATTTGGGATCCAAAAAATCCGGACTACTTTAAAAAAAACTGAAATCTTCAGTTAATAAATATATATAAATAAAAGCAGCACCAGCTATCATGACTTTCCTATTCGGCATGTTCGTAGCAACTGAGTGGAAACAGCTCTTGACAAAGATTCGTTTTCACGATTCGCGTGTCCACACTGTTGACGCTAAATTACACGTAATCTTACATTACACGTTACAGACGTCCTGACCCGGCTTTAGGTGTGTTTGTGCTGGAATTTTGGTCCAGTACTGTTTGTGCTGTTCTAAGAGCCATTTAGCTACCGCTATCTTGGCTGTTGCCTTAGCTATTCCACACACGGGCTCGGGCGATGCCTTGTCCACTTCTATAAGTTTACATAGGTGAACTAGTCTTCTTTCTCTCTATCCCCCATAGTATTAATGCATCCAAAAATAATAGAAATGGAAACTTAGCAAGATGCATTATTTGAATTAAAATGTCTGGAATGTGAGTTGACAGTTTGACTTTATTTGTTGGTTTTTGTAAATTGAGTAAACAGCAGTATTCAACAACACAACATAACAGATACTGTTTGCTCTCCGAGTACAAATAAATAAAGACCAGCGTAGCATGCAAAGGTCAAAAGGTACGCAGCTTGTCCTGTCTAAAATACGAAATTACACTCCAGAGGTAAATTTGCACAAATAAAAAACATACCGTATATCTGTAACCAAAACATAAAACAGCCTAAGTCGCATTTTTGATCATTTTTTACGGTTCTGTACCTCGAAAGGAAAAAACGAAACCCTTATACGCATCACTCACGTAATTTTCTCAGAAATCATGCAACGTAAAAACTTGAAATTTGGCACTATGAAATTGTTAAAATTTTTAAACTGTAATTTTTTAATGAAAACTAATTTTGAAATATTAACAGTTTTTGTCATTTAATAGAGAGAAAAATAATATCCAAAATGGCGTATCAAACATTAATTTTGATACAGTATTAAGGGAGATATTTCATACCGACAAAAAAACACCTTTGAGAAATAATATAACCCGATAATGACAACTTAGTTTTGTCATGTTAATAAATGAAAAAAAAACTGAGTTGCCAATTGCCACAATATGTTTGATTATTATTTAAGGCTGTCGGAACGGTCTGAATTTTGTTTGTGCTGAGACCCAGCGGTAAGGGGCGAGATAGGCAAAAGACATATTGTGAGTGTGACCTTCTTAAGCTCTGTTTCACTCAAATCATCCACACGTTTCAATTTTTGGCTGGTGCCAACTACGAGGCTAAAAATATTATTGCAAGGGTGCCGCTGTCAATTGATTACTCTAGTTTTTGGAAATATTTTGAAGATTTAAAAAAGTTTTCCGATAAAGGAAGAGTCACTTTCGGTTTGTGATGGAACAGTTTTGTGAAATAAGTACGAATAAGGTCATAGTGTGACATTGAAAACGTGTTTTTTTTAGCACAATTAATGTCAACTTTTTTCTAGTAAATCGTACATAAATTACAAAAGTAGTCCATTAGAGACCTAGATTTGTCCTTTATCTTCCTTATAGAGAAAGAATTTTTGCAGAATGTTGACGAAAAAGTTTACAATCAGCTGACAGCCAAAGCTCTATTTTTGGCTTAAATTCAGAGCGTTCCGACAGCCTTAAGACGGCAACCTCAAAAGGTCTTACTGATCAACGAATTCATCAAATAAACAACAGAGCACTGTGGTTGAAACAAAAATAAAAGTAAAGTATAATAATATAGCAATACACTAATGTATCGTGTATTGCTGAAGATGGGAGCTTAGCTCTCGAAATGAACATCCACTAATAAAACTGTTGTGGTAAGAAGTTACTATACTTTTTTTTTAATTCATTAAAATTAAAAACTCTAACTCTATGGGACTAACTACCTCCAAACGAATATCGGAAGTGGTATTTCCCTGCTGTCGGATCTTATCGTTGGTTTTGATTTCAGATAATTATTTATTACTTGATTAAAAATAGTGCCCGTTAATTGCTATTTGAGATTATATTAAGCTAGCCAATATGTATACTAAGTTTCTTCAAGTGCCAATGTTCTCTTTCAAATTGTACCGATATATCGATATTTTTTTAAAAATATATCGGTACCGATATCGATACTTAAAAAAATATCGATACGATATATATCGATACTTTTTGGCACTTCTGACATCCCTAAGTCACTATATGTATATGAAAGTTTTTGGCTTTATAAAATTGGAATCATTTTTACGGTTGCCGCTCCAAATATAAAGAGATACAACAAACAGAGTGATTATTTGGCTGCTAAATCAAAATATGCCCGGATGAAGCCGAGCTGGATAACTTGTATAAAATTATCAAATGGAATGTATTTTATAATGAATACAAATTAAATGTAATTAATTATTTGTCGTGTTTAATCTAATTAAAATAGGATGGACGCATTGCGTTTTGACATTTATTCCAGTAAAAACTACTTCATTTCACGTTTCATGAATATTAATATATTTTTAATATGTTTTCCGCATCGACTCTTCAATATTGCAAATTAATTTGTACAGATAATGTTTATATAACATGACATTAAACAGTTATACTAGACTTTGCCCGCGGTTTTGATATCTTGTTGGGGGACAACCATAAATTACGTCACACGAATTTCATGATTTTTTGACCATTTTTTGTCACATGTGTGGGACCCCCTTCCATGGTGTGACGTCACATATTTTGCAATTTTACACCTAGAACTGAGGAAATGAAAACAGCAGCTCCAAAATTATTATTTTTTAATATAAAATCAGCATTAATACCAACCTTATATAGCCTAAAGATAGAGTATGTATTTGTTTTAAGTTTTTCGTTTACAGTTAAAGTTTTGTGTCTTAATACTTTAGATTTTGACATGTGACGTCACGAGGCTTATGGCCATCTCTCCCGCTTCTTGTCACATTTCGTTGACCCCCCCCCCCCCCTAACGTGTGACGTAATTTATGGATGGCCCCTTACTTTAAACGAGCAATTTTTGTAGGTATATACATTTCGTGTATCTCAGAAACGGTTCTCACAATTGGGATGAAATTTTTGTATTTAGATAAGGTTTTGCTTTTTATGTTTACTACAATTTTCATAGCAAAACATAGTGTAACAGCATGAAAGTACAACGCAACCTACGTACAATTAGAAGTAAACTTGTTCGAAATTGAACAGTCAAATTATTTAAAAAAAAATTCTGGGATACGTGCAAAAAATACTATACTTATATATCTCGTATGTGAGGATATTATTAAAACTAGCTAGCGCTTGTTTTCAACATATTACCACATTCGTAAGATTTTAGTTTTCACGCACTAGATACAAGACCTACAATTTTACAGTTTCAGATTTTTTATCTGAGTTTAATATTTTATACCTGTTACGGTGTTACCTATGACCTATCATATAGGTTCCTAATTAGGTTTAGTCTCTTTGATTAATATATATTTTACATTTACAAATCGATGTTTGGGCAGGTAATTAGAGCTATACTGTAATTATATTCCAGAAAATGGAAAACAGCGAAGTGAACTTATCTGCTAATTAAAACGTAAACATAACCTCATTTTTTCGTTTAAATTATTTAACCGTCATTTGGCGTGTCGTTTTAAAATTAGTTTCAATATTACATTTCGACGGGCGGTTCGTCAAAATGTTTGACAGTAATCTATACATTTAAAACACCGTCAGACGATTTTTTTGTCCGAAAACTTTCAGTGGCTTGAAATTTAATAGATAATTCATAATTTATCACAATTTAATTTCTCTGAACTAAATTAAAGTATTAAGTTGAATTACCTTTCCACCATGGATCTAGTAATTATAGGGATGAGTATACAGCTGCGGGGGGGGAATCCATTGAGGGACGGGTACAAAATAAGAATGGTGTCGATTTTTGATTGGCCGGCGCATTGTGCTGCGTACAAAACAAACTTTCTTTTTACACCATACGCAGTGCGCCGACCAATGAAGAGCGGACACCACTCACCTCGTCGCGTCCCTTAATCGATTTTACCCTATAAAACCCTAGTACATGCTCTGTCTCTACATTCCTATATCTAAGCTTTCCACCTATACGAAAATGTGTAAGGTTACACTTTTAATAGTTCTGGAAAAAATTGCAAATCGTCGTGTTACTCATAGTTGACTCTTTTGTGTCAAAAGTTTGTCAACCACTGGTGTGATTTAAAAATGTCAATAAAATATATTTTATCGAATTTTTTAAACTCCAAAACAGTTCTATCAAAACCCCAAGAGATGCAGGAAGAGGCGTTCAGGTGAAATATTTCTTCAGAAAATCAAACTGTATCATAATGTATTATTTTAAATCTCATTTGTACTGGTACTGAAAAAAGCATCGCTCTCTGAAAATATCACATTTTCCTATTGTTTGAAATGAAAGCTGACACTGATTTCCCAAAACGAAATATTCTCTTGAAAGTAGAATACTTCTGCGAGGTTATTCCAATAAAATACGCAACGTTTCATATTTGAAATTCTACTTTTTTTAGCACGTTATGAAAAAACGATGAGAGTGATTTTTTTGCGACACGCGCGAACACTGTAACATTAAAATTAACAGGATGAAGTTGCTCGCAGAAAAAGGTTACCAACAGAATAGAGGTAGCGAACCACTGACTTAGACTAGTAGACGTCTCTTTTGACAACTGACTTCAGTCGCCTCTACGCTTTGTCTGCGTGAGGGTGCTTTTGCGCCGAAACTTTCTAAATTGCTCCACTAAAACTTAAATATCTCGGGAACTGCAAGGTCGATCGCGAAAATACAAAGTGCGTTGTGGTCTTCAGAACTAAATCTCTCCAATAACACCAAATCCGAATACCAGAAACACTCACAGAAAATAATAACCTTTGAACCTAAACATTTGAAATGCTTCGACCTAAAAATTGCGATAAAACTCGAACCAAAAATTTCAAACCGAAAACCGGCAAATCCTATTCAGAGCTTCAACAAGTCTACCGTTTGAGAACAAAATCAAAAAAATCGGGCGAGAACTTAGAAAATATCAACCATTTGAAGATTGATGAAATCCTGTCAGTCCATGATTCCATGTCTTACCGTTAGTTCCAAGACTACCAGGGCATAATATTGTAGGTTCCTCCTATAAAATAACTGGGTTTCACTTAATATTCAGTATATTTTTAAAATTTTTGACAGTTCGAATGCGAAGCAAACTTCACTTCTATTAGGTTGTGTATGAAAATTACTATTCGTGCTTAGTGATGGTAGCTTCTTAAAATTATTGCTGGATTGATTCGATCGAGAACTTTTGGTTTAATTTACTGCACTAGTGCGTAATGGGTCTTTTTACATGTCTGTATACATCTGTTTTATAAGGGGAACTGCAAAAAATATTGAATTGTGTAAGCTACCTGACTGTAAATACCAATAAACAATCTAATCGGATAACAAAAACACGGAATTGTCGACCTACCCTCGTAGAATTCATACAAGATACGTGTAATGTATGCGACATTATGTCATCAGTTCATATTATTATCATTTTTTGCCCTTTCTCCGGGTTTTGTTGTTTAAAAATACGATTCAAAAAATGTTGAAACATACATTTATTCAAACAACTTATTTGCATAGAAATACGAAAAAGTTTTGCACGAATTTTTGCTGACTATACTTTATAATAGTAATTTATTCAAAAATAATAAATTCGTGATTTGTAAAATCGAACCTTGTGTCGAATTTCTTCATGTCAGTTTTGATTATTACCGGATAAAAAGTACGCTATACTTTAGGTTTGGGAATAAATTAATGATTAACAGTGTACCGAGTATCATCAAAATCGGTTCAGCCGTTAAGTGATGCTGCGTTACAAATAGGCGAAATTCTGAAAATATGTTAACTCCGAAAAAAAGTAAAAAAAAACGAAATACTAAACACATTATCCCGTTAAAAGATATTTTATACGCTGGCGTAATGAATCATTTTACTTATTTGAAAATTGCATACCGAACCTTTATCCATTTTAAGTATGCTTTAAGACCTCAAGCATACTTAAAATGGATAAAGGTTTGGTATGCAATTTTCAAATAAGTAAAATAATTCATTTATAGTTCAAAAAAAATTTTTTATAAACGGTATAATTACACAAAAACAGTATTTTTCGCATTAAAAAACATAAATTGACAAACAAACCGATTGTTCCCAAAGTGCGGCCCGCAAAGCCTGTGAATTCGGCCCGTGATATCGATACGATATATTTTTATTAAAAAATAAATAAGTAAATAGTAAAATAAATAATAAAGACTTACATTTATATTAAATTTAGTATATTAATAAAAAAAATAAGAAAAAGTTAAATATATTTAAAACAAAAAAAAAATCGTGGTTATTGTTTTGATTTAATTCCGTTTTTTGGCCCGCCAAAAAATTCGGTAATATTAAATTGGCTCGCCTAAGAAAAACTTTGGGAATCCCTGATTTAGGTAATGGGGCGGCATTTTTCACGGTGCTTAGGGTAAATTCGACCCTGATCATCTGGATTAAAAATAAAGTATGTAGAGCGAAAACAGCCTGTATATATTTATGACATATGAAAATGAAACTTACTAGTTTGGAAGTATTTCTTCTGTGGCACTTATAAACTACACCAACTGCTTACATAGCTTACAACCACTGAAAAGAGTCAAAGTTCATAAATAGTACTTGAGAGACAAATAATAAAGCACGTGTCGATATACTTCGAAGCCGTTTTATTTGAATTCAAAAAGCGGCTGTTCTCGACGAACCACACCGCACCGACCGCGAGTCGCTTTGCAACTGAACTAGCGTGTCTCCGCGCTTCTTGTGTCGCGACAATGCTTTAGTTCGAGGCGTCGCCACCGCGCGAGCTCCTATCACGACTGCCAAGATCGCTTCCTGCTACAGTTTGCCAACCGAAAGAGACAGTACCGTTCAACATAATTCGTTGTACGTATTTGAAAATTTAATATATGTAAAACAAAATTTAGATATCAGCAAATCAAATATATTCTCACAGCACCAGAAGCTGTTTTGACATAAGAGTACATTTTTATAAGAACAAATTAATCAATGGTTCCAACTTTTGGGAACCCAAATCGTCTTCCGGACAGTATAAAGGCCTTATCTCCAGGGCCGTCTTTAACCTATTGGAGGCTCTGAGCACTTTAGGATAATGGAGCCCCTATAACTGTTACGGAAGACTGTTATTTCTTAAAAAAAAACATTAATTACTAAGCAAATCAATAATTAACAAATATATTGATATATGATATTTGTCGGCAGTATCGGTTATCGTATGCTGATCTGGCAAGAACTAGGGGGCCCCGGGTACGTGCTCACAGTGCCCAGTGGGAAAGAGGGTCTTGCTTACCGCTGAACATTTTTAAAAATATAATTAATATTTTGCTACAGAATATGTGTTTGTATAATTTCACTGATTTTTTTTCGTGTAATATATAAAGCTATTGTATTTTTTTGTATGATTTTGTAAAATTATCTAGCACACTGAAGTTCCGTAAAATCCCGGAATAGCATCAAGTCCAATATCATTTTAATATACGTTACTTGGTATACCAAAATTTTACTGAATAATACGAGGGTCTGTAAATGCACGTTTCCGCCGCAAAGTAGCGTCGAGTAGCTGCTAGCCAACGTCCAGAATGGTTCGAAGTGCAAAGGGCTAATATTTTAAAGTTTTTTCTTTACAGACTTATGTTAAAAATACTGACAAATTTGGCTTGGTCAATAATTTTTTTCAAATTAAATTTTTTCTGTACAAAAATTTGTGTAAAACTACGCTAATTTTCTCGTTTTTATTAGTGTATTTGCCATATGGCAACATACACTATTGGCGTCGGTCGGATGGCGGGACCTAGGGGTCGGACCAAAATTTCTCGACGTTTCATAACCTCCTAAACACTTTGGCACCATTTTTAAAAATGTTTATATATATATGTATATATATATTTATATATATATTTATATATATATTTATATATATATTTATATATATATATATATATATATATATATATATATATATATATATTTATATATATATATATATGTGTACGCGCGATAACTTTCGAAAGAGTTAATTGATTTCAACGAAATTTGGGCCACGTGTTGAAATCCATCACCGCAAGAAGCCTATTTAAAATGGGCCTAATCGGGCTATTTTAAGGGTAGTCTTTAGGGGTTGAAAACTGTTTTTGGGCCCCAAAATACCGAAAAAATTCTCCGAATCGTTTCAAAATTGAAATTTAACCCTCTGGTAATGATTAAAAAGTGTCCCCACAAATTTAATAAAATCGGCCCGACAGGACCGGATTTACAAATTTTATGAAAACACTAGTTTGCAGATAGTGACTTATTTATTGAAGGGTGTATTTAATTCGGTGTAGACGTTAGATTGATAATAATATTACAATTAAGAAAAAAATGTTATTTTAGGGGGTGTATTAAGGGGTTAAATTTTTTATTTTGCCCAAAAACAAACTTAATTTCACATAATAAAAGTATAAAACCACACGGCCCTACACAAGCAAATGCACTATATTGTCGGCAGGGTTTTGGCACTGCGACCCGGGTTTTTTTTTAATTTAAGTTCAACAAGTTAGTGTTGATGTTTGCAATAAAAGTTGATTTTTGAAAATTTGGGACTTATTGTTTATTCGATTTCGCCCGGATTAAGACGTATTATGCTGCAGTGATCTTTCTTATAGAATAATTTCCCGTTTTTGAAAACACTTTTCATTGATGCTCCGCTCCTATTAGTCGTAGCGTGATTTATATAGCTTATAGCCTTCCTCAATAAATGGACTATCCAACACAAAAATAATTTTTCAATTCGAACCAGTAATTCCTGAGATTCAACCAAACAAACAAACTCTTTAGCTTTATAATATATATTACTAGAGATTTAACATAAAACCGAAATAAAATTTAAGTGACCAAAATGCGCTGAAAGACAATCTCGTTCTACCCTGATCAAGGATTATGGCCGGCGCTGCCCCCAATTGTTCCGTCGCCAATGTTTGGGAGTTAGGGGGTATATTATGAATAATACGCCCACTGACAAGGGCTAAGAAATACCAATTACAGATAAATCTATATTTTGTAAATGTCGATTAATATTATACATTGGCTGCCATTCTTCAGCGTATCAGATAAATTTGTAATTCGCGTTTCCATTCGAATATCAAACAAACGATAAAAACTGAATCACGTTTGCTTTTAACGCTCTAACAAGACCGCTGTGGTATTTTTATTACTTTTTTGTTAAATCAATTTCGTGATAAAATATTATTTTCTTTGTAAAGAAAATAATCCGTACCGTACCTGTCACGAATAGTTCGACTGAAATTAAAAAACTACTCTCGTGAAATTCGTGGCTCGCGTGAAAATATAACTTAACTAGAAATTCAGCCGCACTAAATCAGGAACGTATTTTAAAAAAGCGGTGTGTCAGTTCGTGGACACACGACGGAAACTATTCTCCTTAACGATTTTATATTAATGTATAAAATTTTTGTATAGGTACAAAAAAACACAAAATTATTAAGTTATATTTCTTTTATTTGTTAATAAGAAATATAAAAACAACATGTGTGCAGTTCACACGCGATAGAAGTGAAACCTTCAGGAAACTAAACTGCGATAGAATGAAACGAATGCACATTTGTACAACGTTTGGTAGTCAGGAGTGGGGAGGTTATAGGAAATACTGTATACCTGTATTCTATCTCATTCTCTCGCAGGCTAAATCCTATAGATATTTATGTCTGTCTCTTATTAATGTCGCTTTTTCGTTTCATCGAGTTTTAAATCACAACAGTACTAAAGCAGTTTTCACTTCAAAAAGAAAGAAAAACAATACTGACGTTGTAGGGAGTCGAACCAGTCACCGTCTGGTACTTGCAAGCAAGATAAATAGATTACAGAGGTTACTTCGTTCCATGAATGACGTCAGCTGATGGATCGTCCATATTTTTATCAACTACGCAATATAAGCAGACAAGTACGCCGGGTTACCTCATCTACCCACTATTATCCAACGGAACGGGGTAACCTTTATGATTTATTGGTCTTGCTTGCAAGGTAGGCGCACTAAACCGCTCGACCAAATAACGCGCTTCATTTAGATATGTTATTCTGAGTATTATACTCAATAAATTCTCGTTTTTTTCAGTGAGCTGATCATCTGCAGCTTGAGTTTGCCGTCTGCGTCCATAGCCTGCGTTAATTAAGAAGCACTGAATAACGAACGGACTCAAAAAAAATTGTAGATGACATCTGTATTCATGATTTCCTCAAGAGGTATGTCAGACTTAATTGAAATCTATATAAAATTATTACCTAAGCATAAAAAATATTAATTTCGAATCGACAACATACATTCGCAAAATTGCTCACATTATTATTATAATAATAATAACAATGAACGACATGCATTTATTTCATATACTCACGCAATGACAGTTTAGTGTCGAATGTTGTATTATCCATTTAAGTCGCTAAAAAAATGGCTCATAGGTGACGCTTCGGTTCGGTACGGTGTAGAGTGACTATAGTAAGAGTGTGGAACACTGATCGACTGTGTCATATTGAGCCATTTTGTACGCAATGTACAGCTGTCGGCGTTACATACGCAGTGTCCACCACTGGCGGCTCAATATGGCGGCGATTGGATGCATTGACCACACTCTTTACTATAGTTACTCTAGTACGGTAGATTGAAATATCACCTAGGAAACGATTGTGCTCCTCTGCTATACAGAATTGTGCGCGTGGAATCACTGGGCGGCACGAACTCCCGTTCTACTCGCTAGATGGCATAAGATAAGATAATATAAGGTTTTTATTATCCAAAATGGGCAAGCCCATATAGATCACGTCAGTATTACAAGTATACATATTAATATAATACAGTTAGTTTTAAAATTAATAATTATTAGTGTATTTGCCATATGGCAACATACACGATTGGCGTCGGTCGGATGGCGGGACCTAGGGGTCGGACCATAATTTCTCGACGTTTCATAACCTCCTAAACACTTTGGCACCATTTTTAAAAATGTTTATATATATATGTATATATATATATATATACGTATATATATATATATATATATATATATATATATATATATATATATATATATATATATATATATATATATATATATATATATATGTGTGTGTGTGCGGGCAATAACTTTCGAAAGAGTTAATTGATTTTAACGAAATTTGGCCCACGTGTTGAAATCCATCACCGCAAGAAGCCTATTTAAAATGGGCGTAATCGGGCCATTTTAAGGGTAGTTTTTAGGGGTTGAAAAATGTTTTTGGACCCCGAAATACCGAAAAAATTCTCAGAATCGTTTCAAAATTGACATTTAACCCGTTAGTAGCAATTAAAAAGTGTCCCTAAAATTTTAATAAAATCGGCCCAACAGGACCGGACTTGCACATTTTTTGAAAACACTAATTTGTAGATAGTGACTTATTTATTGAAGTGTGTATTTAATTCGGTGTAGACGTTAGATTGATAATAATATTGGAATTAAGAAAAAAAAATGTTATTTTAAGGGGTGTATTAAGGGGTTAAATTTTTTATTTTGCCCAAAAACAAACTTAATTTTACATAATAAAAGTATTAAACCACACGGCCCTATACAAGCAAATACACTATATTGTCGGCAGGGTTTTGGCACTGCGACCCGGGTTTTTTTTTAAATTAATATTAAAAAAATCATTGATAGAATACAAGCATTCTCTGGTATAAATTTTCTTTATCGTTCTTTATATTCCTTTATATTTAGATTTCTTAGTACCAGAGGCAAACCATTAAAAAAATTATAGTTAATACATAAATAGCTTCTACCAGTTAAATTCAATCGCACCTTTGGTATGCATGTGTCATTTCTATTTCTTGCTAGGCAGCACTAGTGTCGCCTATTTAAAATGTTATTTAATGCAGTGAGTAGATTTGGTCAGCCCGAACGAATGACAAACTTTATTTTATAGTACAACTTTAGAAATACGGTCCTGTGCATTTTTCAGTTGACACGCACCCCCATAACTGTGCAACTTTAATAGCACCGCTTTGAATGGAGTTTTTACACGTTAAAGCTAAACTTTGGTGATAAGTTTGAAAACTAAAATAGAACCCGAAAGGCTATTAGGCATTTCTTATTTTAAATTGCACATAATAACGTCTGAAAATTGGTAGTATGTTCATTATTTTTTTTTATATCAAATTAATTGCTCCAAGTTACAAATAAGCTTTTAAGGGCCGGTTTTACATATTCGTTTTAATTAAAATCAATCTATATATATATATATATATATATATATATATATATATATATAAATATTAAGAGCACTGTGGTTGGAACAATAAAAATAAAAGAATAGTTACTTCTTACCACAACATATTTATTCAGTGGATGTACATTTCAAGAGCAAAACTCCCATCTTCAGCAAAGCACTAAAGTTTTTTGTTTTTAGTGTTTTGCTGAAGATGGGAGCTTTGCTCTCGAAATGTACATCCACTGAATAAATCTATTGTGGTAAGAAGTAACTATTCTTTTATTTTTAAACTCAATCTGTTGAACTTAAAATCTTTTGTTTTTTATTTTGAGTTTAATTGATAAGCTTAAATATTACTGAGTAAATAGCGTCGTAATTTATATGTGTAAAGGTCCTTAAATTTTAAAAAATCGCGTCTTTTATTTTTTCAATACTGCAATATTTCTCACGTCACATTTTTTACTAAATTGTTGAATCTATTCATTAAATTTATTATTAAAATTGATATCATTTTAATTAACTGATTAGTACTTTTTTTATAAATTGAAAAGTTGTGTCAAATTTAATTACAAAATCCGTAAGGTGTCGATGAATCGGGAACCTCTACTAAGCTGGAGCCCTAAGCAACTGATTATTTTGCTTATGAGTAAATCCGGCCCTGGTAACAGATAAGAAGAACCGAAACAAGTTGCTTATGAATCTGTATAAAAAAATTGACACATTCTTATATAAGAAATCTTTCTAAAAAGCTCTTCGCTTTCGTTTCAAGCCAATCTGACTTTATTTGATCGAGCTATAAACAAAAAAACACAGGCATTTTTTTAATTTGCGCCACTTCGGTATCAAAATTCAACAATCGGTCAACTATAATCTGAATGAATCGAAAAAAAAAAAGTTTTTCAAAATCGGTTGAGCCGCTTGGACTGTACGACTGATACAAAAACGTAATTTAAACTAAACTCAATTTTACACTGAACTCACTTAAGTTGACCTACCATAATGTAAAATCGGCCTTAAAAAACATTCATTTTAGTAAAAATTTTATACAGTCGTAAGTATAGTTTACTATAATTGTTAAGAATTATTAAATTCTATACTAGAAAAATTTATTTTTAAACAACTGTCACCGTCGGGACTTACAGCCCGATTTTTTTCACTTTCGCGGCGGAATGAGTTACAGCTAATCTTACAAAGATGCTTGATTGCCATACAGTAAAAATTAAAAAAAAAGTCTTTCCAATCAGATGATTGGTTTGTCAAAATACAATTATAGAAAATATTCAATTACGCTATAAAAAGATATTTTAATTAGAGAGGGGGTTACAAGAATAGAACTAGAAGGAAGGAATCAAACTCAAATATAACAAAAAATAACGTGACATAGTTCTTGGACAGCCCTAAACGCTACAGGTATAATTTATTATTCAAATATTAAAATTATGTATGTTTTATTATAGTTGAATATACATTATTCGTGAAGGGTACACTATCAACTATTCCCCAAACTTCCCAATTAAAATTTTTGTTTGATATACTTTTATGTCAAAGTAAATCCATCGTAAAATATGACCAAAAAGTTTTTGCGTTCTACCCAAACGAACAATAGAATTATAATTTATTTTTCCATCCAAAATATCAATTTTTTATATATTGATTATATAACTCAAATATAACAATTAATATCCAATATTTTGTATAAATATTAATTGTTAGTAAGTCCTAACTATCAAATCTCTTTTTCGATGTTATAAAAACCTATGGCTACATATGACACGTTAACAATGCGACTACGCATCCAGTGTAACCATTATTACATCATAGTTCGTAGTAAACAACAGGTGTTTCTAGTAGTAAAGTCATATGTAGGCCAGCAGATGACCTTGCGCTTATGAATGAACTAGTATCAGGGACGACAAAGTTATAAAAATATTTTCCGTTGAACGTCATTTCAGCAATATCATAACAATTCAAGTATGCTCAATACTGTGTTTTGAAATTCTGAAATTTCTCAGATATTGTATAAATTAAAAAGTAAAGATTTTTTTCGTGTTTTCAAATTCCAAAATTTCGAACGTTTTCCGCATAGCCCTAGCGTAGTTTCATTATTAGTTTGTTTACTATTGGCTGTGCGATGTCGGCCATCGCTGTTACACCATTGGTCAAGCGATAAACGAATGCAGTACCGAATATTCAAAATGGAAGTAACATAAAAATAATCTGACAGTTAATTGTATTCTATTTTTGACTAAATATTAGTCACATTATTACTTTATGGGACCTCTGCTATACACTACACATTTAAATCGAAATTTTGCGGTAAACTTACAATGCCATCCGCGTATTTTTTTTAATTTAATTTTGGATGTAGGTAGGTAACAAAAATAAAAGTTTTGATTGTGTTTCTTTTGGCGCATTGAGGGTGAAATTTTCCCTGTTACGGAAGTTGCACACGCAGCCTGAGACACCAAGAAATAAGGTAAAATTTTCTTTGTTACAAACGTAAAATACGTACAAACGCTATTATAATTAGTTAATTTTCTAATAACTTTTAAGATCATATTCGACTAAAATCACAATTTTAGTTTTAGTACAACATTGTAATTATTAAAAATCTTTTTTTTCGGGCTTTCTGTCCAGCAAAGTTCAAATTTCGGGCCGTGGAATGGTGGATGAATAGAATAGCTAAGTTGCGTAACCTTTCTTGTCCCATAAAGTTTCTTAAATAAGTTTTCATCAATTTTAATTTTAAAAATGATCGCTCGGCACTAGCCGTAGTCACAGGAATGTTTACAAATACCGGAAATGCAGTACACACTTTAGAATATCTTGAAGATATAAAATTATTCTTTATGATTAATAAATCAGCAAGTTATCCTATAGAAGATGACTTTTCTATTTCGTGTCTAAAAGTGGATCGAAAACAAACTTTATTTACTCCAGTGTTGCGTTTACAAGTGGCGACGACCTTATTACGTATTGGATGCGTTCTAAAACTGGATGATTTCTTTTTTTTGCAAATGCGTTAAAATCTTGATACATTTTTTTGTTTAATTTGCGTATGTACTTCAGTAAATATCTTAAATTAATTAAATACGAAACTAATAAATTTTACTAAATGTTGTAATAATAAAAGTTAGGTTCCACCTGTGTTTACGACCCTCTTGGGCCGGAGGGCCCTTCTGGCCGGGTACCCGTGGCATTTTGCCCGTCCTGAGCCCTATTGTTACGCAACTGTTGTAGATGCTTTTCCGCGATCGACTGTTTGAGCACCCCTGGTCTATAACTTACAATCTTCAAATTCTCCTGAGCAGAAAGATCCCATATCGATAAAGTTAAGATTTGATTTATTTGTACCCAGGGCCCTTTTCCACTGGGCACGTTCCCAGGGCCCCACCATCGATGGGGCCCCCTAGTTCCAGATCAGCATCCTATAACCGATACTTCTGACAAATATATCGATATATTTTTTAATAATGTATTGATTTGCTTAGTAATTACGCTCTTTTTTTATGAAAAAATAGTTCTCTTTAATAGTCATAGGGGTCCCATTACCCGAAAGAGCCCAGGGCCTCCAATAGGTCAAAGACGGCTCTGTTGGGACCGATTTCTTTTTGGTGACAATAAAATTCAAATAAGTTAAAAAACTTTATTCATATTATTTATATGATTAATATTTATTATAAAATGTTGTACAGTTTCCGAAATATGAAGTGTAAAATAAAAGAATACAAGAATGGATGACATACATACATACAGACTATCAAATAAAACAATTATGGGTTTCGATATAATATATTTTTTTTTTTATTTTATAAACATAATTTTAAGATGAACTACCGTTTTCGTTTCCGTTATCGTGGAAATTGCCATTTACAATAAATGACGTTCCCAAGCCATATAAATGGCCTCGATACTTCGAGTCATCTATATTATCTTCAAAGAACATCTGAAAACAAAGGACAATCAAAAATCATTAAACAATTCAAACACATGTTATTTTTCCACTAGAATTTTGTCTCTCATTGGCCGTGTTCATGATTGATCGCAGAGGCCGCTAAAACAGCACAAACAAACTGACAACAATTTAAGGCCGTGTTCGGTGACATTTTTTGCGTCCATTTTTATTTATTGCGCATGCGCAAAAAAACACGGGAAATGTTTATTTAAGTGCTAGCTCATAAATCAAAAAAATAAAATTAGTATTATTTATTTTTTTGGTTACCTGTCAAGTTGTTTACGAGTTTGCACACAAATAAACACAATTTCCCGTTTATTTGCGCATGCGCAATAAATTAAAATGGACGCAAAAAATGCCAACGAACACGGCCTTTATTTGTTGTCAGGTTGTTTGTGCTGTTTTAGCAACCTCTACGATCAATCTACAGCTACTAACGTAATTTAACGTAAAACAGCACAAACAATCTATTCGTGAAGGAAATATTTTGAAATTTTTCAAAAAAGAAATTTGGCCTATTTGACATCAGAAACGTCTATTTTAATTTTATATAAATATCGTCAAACCTTGCCACAACAAACTACAATTCATTCATTTCACATTTTTACATAAATAATATCAAATATATACGTTAACGCAATTAGAATTTTATTGGATTTCAGAAATACAAAATTGCGTACATAAAAAAAAATATAACAATCCGATATTACAAACAAGCAAATAAATAATCAAAATTACAAAACTCTGTCAAAAGAAATGTACTCAATTCATTTACAAAATTAAACTAAAATTACACGTCGGGTAGACCATTTTATTTGGGGAAACATTCGTTAACGAATTAATATAACTTTAGTTGAAGAAAAAATTAAAAAAATAGCGACATTCCCAAATAAAACAGAACCTTGACCTGACGTATTTAGAATTTTTATGTAAGCAATTTTCATCAAAAGTAAATAAACAAAACAAAGGAACAACTTCTATTCTACATCATCTACATTACTCTTCTGACAAGACTAAAAAAACTGAATACATTTTGCGTCCATTTTTAACTATATAAATGAAAATTCGTAGGAATGTGGACTAATGTGTTCATCAATTAATACTAAATCATTAATTCTGCGACGTTTCGACTCTTTTTTATTGAGTCTTCATCAGGCATCCACATAATACACACAAAACACATAGTTTAACTCGACCTTGACATGTAAGGGTAAAGGTTTTGTAATTTTAAACTATGTATTTTGTGTGTTTTATGTAGATGCCAGATGCAGGCTCAATAAAAAAGTGCCAAAACGTCGCAGAATTAATGATTTAGTATTAATTGATGACCATTCTAGTCCACATTCCCACGAATTTCAATTTATATTTTTATTTATTTTCTTGTTGAATCATTTTAATTGTCTTGTCAAAATGTAAGGGCAAAATACTTCAAATAAATTAACACAAAAACAAATAAACTCTTCGTTATCAAAATGGGCAGATTTGAAGATATTTTTATATCTTCTGTTTAGGAACAAAGTCGACAAAACAAGAAAGATCTTTCAAATCAGAAACAATACACATTTCACGGTGTTTCTGCAAAAAAAACAAACAAAAATATGTTTTTTGTAATGGGCCATGTTTGTTCGAATTTTTGCGTCCATTTTTGTTTATTGCGCATGCGCAAAAAACGGGAAATTGTGTTTATGTGCAAACTCGTAAACAATTTGACAAGTAACTAAAAATATAAATAATATTTATTTTTTTGGTTGTCAAGTTGTTAACGAGTTTGCATATATATAAACATTTTCAATTTTTTTTTGCGCATGCGCAATAAATAAAAATGGACGCCAAAATGCCAACGAACACAGCCAATATTATAGCGAAAGTAGTCAAAATAGTTCCCTCTCTGTTTCAAAAATGTTGTTTCATTGATATAAATCTTATTTAAACTGCAAATTCAAGCAAAGCAAAATAAAAAAGATAGGGATGCAACGAATCTTTAAATGAAAAAAACCCGACTCGGTAGACATTTTTAGAGCTTATTATATCGTCCGCTTGTCACCTGCAATCCCAAGTTTCGAATATTCCCAAAACTATATTTAAAAACAGATCATCTCAAAACAATACCTTTTGTATCAAACGAAAATCTAACAATTTTTATTTTTTTAAATATAAAAAATGTGTTCTAATGTAAATAGATAGATTGTAATTATAAACGCTCAACATCTAAGTAAAGGTAATCCGTTGCATCCCTACATAAACTACAATATTTTCATTTCATGTTCAAAAAATACCCATCTAAATATTACACTTTAAACCGTTTTCTGATAGCACAGGCGTCAAAACCCAATATAGATCAAAAACAAAAAACCGTATTTTTTAACACAACTGGTGAGTTTGAAACAACACATTTTTTTTCACAAAATTACCAGCAATATATCAACTGAAATGAAATTATCAAAAATAATTGTCGCTTTCATTTTAAACAGTATGAGAATCATAACTAAGACGCCAAAATGTCATAGAAAGTCTGTGATTATCCCAAACTCGCGAGTTGTTAAAAAATACGTGTTTTCTGTCGCAATCCTATTCGCTAGATGCAAAACTCGTAGTAGTAATATCGCGGCAAATTATTGCATTTTTTATGGACTTACACGTGTCATGTTTCCATAGCAACAATACTTGTATTTCTATTTCAAACGAAATTATTAAAACAAATTGAAAATGAGAATATAGTCCATTATCCAATAAAAAAATTATAGACAAGGAATTTCTACAGCTTTGCACAATTTAAATGTACCTTTTGCAAGGTGTTCATGTTCTTTACATAACCTCTCAATGCTTTAAGTTCGTCAAAAAGTTCTGCTTTTCGTCACCACGGGCGCTGTAACTCCTATTCTATAGCTACTCAAGGTCATGCATGTAACACACAGATACCCATACTACCAGAAAAATTAGAGGGCGTACCGAAGAGGTATATATGAGTTATGGAGGAAGTACCTTTTGAACATATCAAAAGATGGCGTGATTTTGGGCAAGCGGATCGGATAGGATAAGTATGGTAACAATGTACATACCGAGTACGCAGGCTCTGTCACAAACATTTTTGAGTCCAAAGTCTATACAAACCTCTTTCATTTTGAAAAACGCCATTCCAGTGAGAAGTGAATCAGAACCGGCTTGATGTTGGGGACCAACTCGTTCCAAATCTAACTGATCCGCCACTTCTTGCAAACCTCCTTTTAAATTTTTACACGATTTCATCAAATACTGAAAATCCCAAAAAAAAACAAAACAATACAGACCGTTCAGTTATTTCCACAAACATAAAAGGGACCATCCATAAATACGTCACGCGAAATTCGCTCATTTTTTATCCCCCCTCCCCCTTTGTCATGCTGTGTTACATTTTCTGAAACCCTTCTAGCAAATATTACATCACAAACATCAGGTCCCCCCCATGGGAGTACATGGAACCGCTATTTTTTTTTCATATTAGATTAGTGATGAGCAAAGCAGGACCAAGACCAAGACTGAAATAGTCTTGGTCTTGCTTATTCAGTCTCGGTCTTGTGTATTTAGTCTTGATTTTGCTTATTTGGCCTGTTTCTTACGTCTTTTGAAAAATTTTCCTAAACACTATAATCATCAAGGTTTTTTAGAGGTTAAATCATAAATGTTATGAGCAATATTCTCATGTTTCTTATTTCGAACGGAAGTTATAATTTGTCCGTTTGGTCTTGGTCTTCCATATTCGATCTTGGTCTTGTTCTTGCTAGTATAAGTATGGTCTTGGTCTTGCAGAATCGCAAGACCAAGACTGATTTTGCTCATCACTACATTGGAGAGAGAGAGAGGCACAGCTAGTTTTGATATGTCAAACATGAGACAACAAATTAAGAAAAAAATTAAAATAAAATTGATGAACTATAATAATAATAATGCGTTTAACGTCCGTTTCTCGACTTTGTCATAACAGACGCCATTACTATTTTCCATCTACCACACTTCTCGTTATTTTTCTACAGTTTTAAAACTTCAACTTACGTAATAGCAATGAGCGAATGAAGGAATTATAGGACATTTGGATAAGATAGGTAATTTTTGAACTAGAAGTTTGATAGGTAATCGGCCATGGCCTCAAATAAGGAACCATCTCGATATTTATCTGGAATTAATTGAGGGAAACCATGGAAAACCTAAATTAAGATGGCCAGTACAGGAATTACCGTTTCTCGGCGAGAGGCAGTAGGAAAAAGTCCCAGCCACATCTGCCCCTGCCGGGATTTGAACCCGGACCTCCCGAATGCGAGTCTAGTGCTGTCACCACTACTCTACCCAGCTCGGTAAATTGATGAACTACAAACGTCACGTTTCTTAAAGCTTCCCCTCCACCCTAGTCACATCTCGTCACGCTAAGCAATACCCCCTCCCCTGTTTGCGAACGTATTTTATGAAAGGCCCCAAAGAACAAAGCTAACCTTAACATCATATATTGTGGGAAAATACATTCGTAACAATTCGAAAAATTCACTCTCCTCTTGGGGCAGATTCTGATCTGTTAAAAGTTTGATAAGATAACCGAAATCATATCCCGAATGAAAAGATAACCATTTAATATTGTCCATCAAAACAATTCCGGATGTCATCAACAATTCTGCAAAGTCGAGCGGATCAATTCCTTCTTCTTCGTGCTTTTTGAACTGTATTCCAGAATTTTGTAGCAAATCGATACTATCTTGAGCATACATATCTTCACTAAAATCAACACCTTAACGTTACTCGATAATTATTATTTAATGGCAGAATAATATACAACGACTCACGATAAATTAAACTTGAAATTAAACTGCCACGTTGTGTACGATCCACCGGGTGTTTTGCCGTTTTCATCGAGAAACGTCAGACCGAGCTGAATAATTCGTAGCAGATCTACGTTACATCTTAACAATTGATATTGATAATCGGCCGTACTTCTGAATTCTCCGATCGGCCTTGCAACCACTCCTGGAAATTCTGTGTCCATTGCGACGTAATTATATTTCTGAACGACCTGAAATGCGAAGCAAAACAACACATTGGAAGGTTAAATATATACGCTGACACAAGATTAAGGTTGGGCGTTAGCATTGTTGAAGGTGTGACAAGACGAGACGCGTGAGGGGGCGGGGGAAGTAGGCTTGTGGAGTCTTTTCCCAAACAGTTGGGATAAACATACTTTAATAACTAAGCCAAGAGGCTCGGTGACATAAGCAATCGACTCAATCAATCACAGACGTGACCTTGTTTATAGCCTTCTTACGCCCAACCTTCTAGGAATCTTGCATTAGACATCTTAAAATGAAAAATCTCGGCAGATATTAGCGTCTAAATAACACAGTACAAGGAAACGTTACAGTTTACAAGCATTTAGTATCAATATATTTTTAAAAAAAGAGGGTATTTTCATTTTTTTAAATGGCTTACATTTTGTATGTAGTTCGAAACGTGAAGATTTTCAACAATGTGATATCGTGCGAATTCGCTATTGTTTCTTGTACAGGTTTGAAGGGTGTAAGGTTATGTAATAAACTGATTAAGAGGCGGCCATCTTCTTAGTAGGTTCGACTTACCTGTCGAATTGTTCGAAATTCATCCTCTAAATTGTGCACCCAAACGTCCCGTATGCCGCACTCCTCGTTGCTGGGTATCAGACTGCCGCTACCGGTCGCAGAAGGCATTTCTGCAATTATCTTTGGGCTGGCCGTGCTGCTGTGCACTAAACTCTCCAATAGGTGATTCGCCCAAATTACATTGGAGCTGTGTATTGCGTCACCGCTCCCCAGCTCTTTGCTACCGATGTTCGTTAATTTTAATTCCCAGTTATCGGTTACGCTTTTATTGACCGTGTGCCCACAAACATTAACACTATTCAATAATTTCATTGGGATTGTTGTTAATCTGAAATAACGAGTCGAAAATTGATAATTTAGTACGCCAATCTATTACAAAAATCACTTATATTACTGTTTTATTGTGTATATACAAATAAATTGATAATTATTTAACAAATTATGTCACTTTATCTCGAAAACAAATGGCACTCATTCAAAATTAACTTGGATTATTATAGATCTTCATGTACAGGAATTTCACTTACCCATCGTTACTACTGATGCTACAAAACAATGAAAATAACTCAAAAAATAGCAGTTGATTTATTAATTAAAACAAATTCCTTTGTCTGGACAGGAAAGTATTATTCGTTAAACGAATAATTTGTAACCTAGTTGATATTTGGCAGAGAACGTTCTAAACATTGACAGAAGAGACAACGGAATGCAGCCTCAAAAGAATTAGTTTGTGCCAATGCTACCAAGCTGCGTAATAGCGAAAACGAAAAAAGGTTCGTTCCTTCCGCCTACAGAATGACGACGTAACTGTCAAGCTGGTTACTCCCAATCGCACTACATAAGAATCTGTCATCCAAGAGTCAAAACTGTCAGTCAATAAATTGTGGTAAATTATTAGTGGAAAAAAATGGCACCTCACTTAAAAATTTCTCAGCGTTTAATAGATGTAAGCAACATAGAAATCAACAGTTTTTTCGACTTTTAACCCTATGCTAGACCATATGCTTAAAAAATAATATTCCATTTTGTAGAGACTATTGCAAGCAAAAAACACATCATACAGACGTTTATATGGCATTATGTACAAAGGAACTTTGTTAATTATTGGATTCAAATTAAATATAAACTCAGAAGAAGTTCATATCGTACCATTTTCATTTGTAACAGAAATCGATTTTTGTGGAGTTGCGACATTCGGAGATAACGAAAGTATCGAACAAGAAGCTAAGGAGTTATTAAAGGTACGGAGGAAGTTTATGACATCGAATCGATTGAAATATTTAAACTCGTTTCGAATTTTGCAGGATGTAGACATAACAGACAATCCTGTAATTTTAAATTGCAAATGCCAAAAGAGCGGCGTAACGGCCTATTTTTATGTCCATGGGCAATATGAAGAAGTCAAATATGAAATTTTGAGTGAATCGGATATTTGGAAGGAATTTGTACACATTCGCCTTCAAGCCAGATTACCTTTAACTTGTGATTTGAATCCAGAATCTCTCCATGACGCTTTTGAAGCGCTTCATAAAAAGGTTTGGGCCCAATGTAGCAAAGTGGATCACGTAGATTTCTCAAAATATAGTAACAGAAAACACTAAAATAGGGATGTTGACTGTATTCAAATAAAAACATAATTTTAACGTTAAGTGGTAGATAGAAATACTATAAACAATATTTTTCCTTATTTTTAAGGAATCTAATTAATATTTAATAAATGAAACGTAATTAAATCACTCTCAAGTCACGTCACAACGAATACCAATCAGAGTACATTATGTCACTAACTCAGACGCTGTCATAAAGAAGGACGTTGTTTACGCTGTCAAAAGGCTTCATTGTTTGGTTAATATTTAGAGTGTGGAATTTATTATTATTTATTTATAGGAAACGCCAAATTACATATAACTATAGCAATTACGAAAAAACCTTTCATCACCTCATCACGTTACCAGCGTTTATGAATGTATGACGTCACGGCAGTCACGTGACAAATATTAGCGTTTTGGAGCGAAATTTGAAACGGAATTTAAAATACGTGATTTTTAAAGCTTGAGTCGTATTTAAAAAATATTGATAAATATTTGTGGCTATATTAGGTACTTATGCACGATTTAAAACAATTTCCCAAAAATAGTCAACATCCCTATTGGACAGACTATAATAAAAACATCTTTTTGAAATGCCGCTAATGATTATAACTTAAGACTGAAATCAACATCTATTTTTAAATGTTGTTTTTTGTCGGTAGGTTGTTCTAGGTCAAGTGACATTTCAATTCTTAAACACAAGCGTTTACTTAATGGGTGGCGGCAACGAAGGAGGCTTAACAGGCTTAACGGGTGACCCTGTTGTCGGAGAATTGTGCGACTTCTGTTCAAAAGGAACCGAAGGTGTAACGAATACAAAAGTTAAGAAGAAAAAAACGTCTAAAGAGATTGTAAGATTTTGTTGGAGATATTTAAAACATGTTTTTACCACAGTGATTCAATCTAGTTAATAATTATAGGATATTCTTCCGGTGACAATGTTTTGGAAACCTACTGTTGATGTTGGGTCCGATGGATTTATAAAGCATGCTCCGATTATTAATCACAATAAGAGTAAGCAATTTATATAGTACAGTAAGACCCCACTTAACGCAGTAGATACGTTCCAATAAGTTCCTGCGCTAAATGAGGTCATATTAATACGTAGATAATAGGCATAAGTAAAACAGAATCGAGAATAAGAAAATTTGTTAGTTTTTTTGTAACGTTTATTGTTAAATACTTTTTTATCACATTAATTGTAGATTTATTTATTGCTAATATCGGTTTTTGTTCATAAAACATTTATGAAAATCATATAAAAGTTCGAGTAAGGAGTTATGTTTGTGATGAAGAAGGTTCCTCATTTGATATATTTTGTTTTTTGTGAAGAAGTCATCTAACGTCGTTTGCCTTATTCTGTTTCGTTCAGCAAGCTGTTGTTGATAGCAAGATATTGCATCAAAGACACTTCGTCTTGCCTTTGAACTTCTATCAACAATTGAATAATTTTGAATAAACTAATCCATAATTTACGTTACAGTGGCTATTTTTTTAGAAACCGCGTAATACTGAAACAGCATTAAGTAAGGTCTTACTGTATATCGAAAACAATTGATATAGTTGACGTCTTACTGTATATCAAAAACAATTGATATAATGTTGTTCATTCTTTAATTATTACAGGAAACTTCGAACTCTTGGATTTGAGTTTAAAAATTGACAATCTGTCGATGATATTTCGTCAAACCAAAGTTATAAACCTTTACGCAATTCTGTTGGAGAGTTTGTCTCATAGTATCAAATCAAGCGAAACTTGTTTGAAAACACAACTAGAATCGAATAGCAAAATCTCTCTGCCTGTGCCGTATCACTTCCTTCCGCAGGACTGTGGACATTTTATAACTTGGGTTTACGCTGCCAGCATCCCCGATAAGTATTTGGGTATGTGAAAGTCATATTCTTGGTTTATAATAAGAATCTCCTTAAAATACATCTTGTTTTTCGTGAATCTACTGTAAAAACTACCTTCCAAATACACAACACGAACATAACCTAAGTTGCCAGCTGCAAGTTATTAAACAATAATGAAAGCTCATAATGTTTTTATTTCTCTAAAACAAGAATTTGCAAACATTGATTCGAGTATAGATTATGAATTAATGTAATTTAGTGATGTAAAAGGGTAAATAACTGGTTAATATCCGCGGCTATTTATTATTATACAAAGTCGCGCAGAAAGTTTTGCGCATGATTGGAAACTTGAGACGCCATTTTATTTTTATATCCAATTCCTACATAAATATAAATGCATTATTTAATTAACTCTTTTGATTCTACTGTTAAAACTGCTTTATTGTTTGTTTTTTGTTATTCTAAGTAACAGAAACCGGAAACCACCATGTTTTTGTTTATAGATAGCCAGTTAATTAACCGACTAATTATCCGGCTAAAATGGTTACAATTAAAAATTTGTATTTTGATAAGCTTTTCGACTTGATGCTCATTTTATTGTTAAATTAACCGTAAAATCTAGTTAAAATATTCTAATAAATGCTTCATTCGCCCATTGCTATTACTTAAGTTGAAGTTTTGAAAATGCAGAAAATAACGGGAAATTGTAGATAAAAAATTAGTAATAGTGCGAATGGCGTCTGTTATGACATCAAGTCGAGAAACGGGACGTTAAACACACTATTATTATTCTAATCAATCAATCAATCAATCAATTTTTATTGGTAACAACTATACATATTGTACATATTACAAGTCAAAAGTAAAAAAATCAAGAATTAAAATTCAGATATTCCTGTAGAGTGTAAAATACACGTTTTGATAAAAACATTTTTGTGTGTTTTAAATTTTGCGAAATTTGTAATATTTTTTATATTTTATAAATGATTATTATTCTTGTAGAAAACGAAAGACGTTCTATACATGATCAACTTCTTTTACCTTTGACCAAACCATATTTTAAACGAGTAAATGCATTTATTTTTAACGAAGACAGCGTTCAGAGTGGACCACTTTTCAATCCACATGAAGGCTTAATCTCGACAGGTAAGTAATGTTTCGATATTCGAACTATTTTCGAGAAACTGCACTAATTGTTTCGACCATTTGTGCTTCAGTTAAAGATGGAGAAGTTTATTTAGTCAAGGGTCGCTACACCTACCATCATTACATGCAAGACTCTTTTAACGACGATGGATGGGGCTGTGCTTATCGGTCACTTCAAACATTATGTTCTTGGTTTTGGTAAATACACTTAATATGCTAATGCAACACATTATCAGAAAATGTAAAAGACATTTTCTAATATAGCTTTGTAACAATGGATGTTTCTTAACAATTATAGCGAACGATAGCTATTATCTTGTTTATGAATTTAGTCTAACGAACTATACAGTACTAAACATTTACTTATATGATATATTAAGGTGTTGTTAATTTTACCAATATAAAAATTAACGTCTTCCGCTTTTAGAAGACCTGATGAAATAGAAATATTCTGTGACTTAGGACTGATTAAAAAAATGGAAATATTTCATCTTTGATTCATTCATAACTCACTATATATTGTGAAGGCTCATGTCTAGCGTTACCGAAGCTAAAATTAGTTCTCGCATGATATGAATTTAGTGTTGCAATTTGCTTTATTATGAAAAATTAACTGTTGAATTATTGCACCGTAAAGTAACTGATAACTCATTCCGCCGCGAAAGTGGAAAGATTTGGGTTTGAGTCCCGACGGTGACAGTTGTTTGATAATAAATTTTTCTAATATAGCATTGTAACAATAGATATTTCTTAACAAATATAGCAAACAATAGCTATTATCCTTTTTATAAAAGACAATGTCATTTTAAATTTTCCGATAAAATTGTATAAAATATTTACAATATTTTTATGAACTGATTTTTTCCGAAATTATAGGTGGCAAGGATACTCTGACAAATCAGTTCCTAGTCATAAAGAAATCCAAGAATGTCTTGTGAACATCGGAGACAAACCAAGGTCATTTATAAACTCAAAACAGTGGATCGGCTCTACAGAAGTCAGTTTTTGTTTAGAATCAATGTTGGGCGTGCTGTCGAGGATAATGACTGTTAATTCAGGTAGCGAACTTGCCGAGAGGGCACCGGAACTAGCGATGCATTTTAAAACTCAAGGAACACCGGTTATGATAGGGGGCGGAGTCTTAGCTCATACTATACTAGGAATTGATTACAATAAAAATAGCGGAGAAATTAAATTCTTAATTTTGGATCCGCATTATACGGGTGTCGATGACTTAAGAACTGTTCAAGGTAAGGGTTGGTGCGGGTGGAAAAATGCAGAATTTTGGAAAAAGGACGCATATTATAATTTGTGTTTACCGCAAGTTCCTTATTGTATTTAAATTTAGTTTTTTATACAATAAAGTCAAATTTATAATTTAAACAGTGTACGGCGAATTTTTGGTATGGTATTAAATGGTTAAAATGATTATTTTTGTATGTACATTACGTATTTAATAAAACTGTTTACTTACAAAATATATTTTATTTGTTTGTTCGACGATTTCGTAATATGATTTCCGAAAGTCTCATAAACACAGCGAGGATTTCATTACTTCCCAACGTATTTTAAAAACAAAATTGGCAAAATTATGGTATTTGCTGCATAAATTGGTTTTCAAAATACGTGTTTTTTAGTAAACAACTTAATTAACAATTAGTGTATCATAATAATCATTAATGTCAACAATAAATGCTCTGTAATAAAAAGTTATAATCAATTGCCTACGATATAGGCAACCAGTATTACGAGTTTAGTATGTCGTGGACTCGACCGACCTTTCCAGGTTAATTTGAAGCCAACTTCATTATAAAAACAACGTCGCTATCCGAAGTGTCAACCAAAGTATATTTTTTATACTATTTTTTTATATATTTGAGTATGTTTAAAGTCTATTTTTTATAAAATGTTTACATCAAAATAAATATGATGCAAAATATCCTTTCCATACGATTAAGATAAAACGTAATGTTCTTTTTTGTAAGTAAATTTTTTTCACGTATTTTTAATTGCATTTGTCTAAACTCAACTCTGTTATGTTTTGAGTGAATAAAGTAAGATTAATTGTAGATTATAGATGTTCGACAATAAAACTAATACTAGTAATGATAGTTGTTAATATTTTGCAGTTGTGATGTTATCCATAGCCGAAGCAGTATTATTACCAATGGCAGTTAGTAACAAGATGTAGCTAATTATGTCGTCACACGTTGTGGTGGTCTGGGAATGGGAGAGGTCACCAGGACACTGGCGACCGTACGGACCTGCTGTTGCACAGCATTTGGAAAGGGCTCACGCGAAACGTTTGACTCGGGTACTGCTAAGCGATGCCGATCCGCTATTACATAAGTATTACGTTAATCTCAGAACGCAAACCCAATGTGTGGAAGACGGAGGTGAGTTCAAACTGAACTTGTTGTTTTAACAAATATATCGCCCCGAAGCAAAACTGCTCATAAATATAATATAAAAATGAATGCAAGTCGACGCAAATTTTTGTGGAAATAATACTAGTGTTAATATCTATTCTAGATGAACGAACTCATAATGTGCGCAGAAAATTTTATCCTCAAAATTCCCCAGCCGGTAAAGGAGCTAAATGGGAGTGGGCCGGAGATCAAAATGGGGAATGGCATGTGTTTGATATGATTATGCAATGTGTGGTGGAGGAAGCCTGGGCAAGGGTATGTATAACTAATAATATCTTATTTTCTATCTATTAGCGGACCCGTACGAATACTTGGCTCTCTTAATGGTCAGTTACGTAAAATAATAGGGTGGAAATACATTTTGTTCTATTCTATTCAGAGACTTCAGCGCCACTGTGTCACCTAATATTACCGACAAGTATAATACTCGCAATGGTTCTAAAAGGTTCTGAAGTTAGTCACAAACAGCGTCGCAAATGCATATTTTAGAGCCGTCCTGGTTGTTTTGTGGGAAAGGAAAACTCCCACCACCTCCCAGTTACCGACACAGAACGTGCGCTCGTCGGTGATTGGTTATCGCTGGTTGTCGTGTCACTTGTCGCTTTCCTGCTATAAAGTACAGTTCAGTACGCTATTGTTAAGTTGTTTGTTTGATTGTTAATTGATCAAGATGCCTAATACAGTTTTGCGTAGACAAGCACGAAAAATAATTTTTTGGATGACTGTATGCAAGGAATTAGACCTTTAGATTAAAGAAAAATTAAAAATAATAATATAGCGCGAGTTTGTAGTTTGTCAACCGACTGTACCTGCGCAAGCCTCCATTTGCATCTAACTTCAGAACCTTTTAGAACCGTGGCGCGTTATTATACTTATACTCAGTTCCTGATACAATTCAGTCATTTGTTTTTTAAATAAATGACGATCTCCATTTAGTTGAAAACAAACGACATTCTTAAGTCTATTTTTAAAGCATAAAGTCGAATCAGAAGCCCAGCATGGATGTAGCCATAGTAATATTTATTTCTGTTAACAATTTCAGGGAGACCAAACTATAGATTTGAGTAAAACGAATTTGGGATATCCCTACTTGATAAACTTCTGTAACTTGACACAGACCCGATTGAACACCGGTAACGTACGAAACATAAGACGGGTTCAGCAGGCGCCCTATCCTCTCATTAAAGTAACGCCTGAGGAGTTAGCACAAGTCCGAAGTAAGTAGTTTTTACTTTCATAAACGCTGCTAAACTGATGAGGTGATAGTTTTTGCGCAATTGTTGTCATGGAAATTTTCGAATAAATTACACACTCTAAATATTAACCAAATAATGAAGTCTTTTGACAGCGTGAACAGCGTCCTTCTCTATGACAGCGTCTGATGATGTTGATGACGTCATGCACTCTGATTGATGTTCGTTGTCATGTGACTTGAGAGTGTTTTAATTACGTTTTACTTATTAAATATCAATTAAATTCCTTTAAAAAAAAGGATAAATGTTGTGTTTTTTAGTATTTCTATCATAGAAACTACAGTCAAAGCCCTCTAAGTGCACGCTCTCTAAATGCACACGCTCTCTTACTGCACACGAACTCGCCCTCTAAGTGCACGTTCCCCAGCCCCCACTTCGAATAATCTGCGACCAATCACGTGCGACCGTAAGCGCGCTATTTTCAAACTTTCCATTTCCATCATATTCATAGAGTTTTAGAGATATTGTTTATAGCATCTGATTGAATAAAGATAGCTATAGGAGTTAGAAGAGTGGGGATGAAAAAGATCGTAGGGGAAGTGTGCACTTAAAGGATGGACTCGGTTCCGAGCTGTGCACTTAGAGGGCTTTGACTGTACCACATAACGTTAAAATTATGTTTTTATTTAAATGCAGTCAACACCCCTATTGCTAGATTTTCATATTGTCAGTGTTTAAAACAAATGAAAATGAGCAAATATTTATCTCGTCCGCTGCCGTCCAGGTTTGTGAAGCTGTATTGCTGTTCTAAGCAAACAAAGAGAGTAAATTTCCTAATTAATTTTTATTTTTGTGTTTAGGTTACAGAACTTTGGATCAGGCAAACAGATCTCATGGCACGGGTGTAGGCCAGTCGAGTGCAAATTTACCTCTCAGATCTTCTACAATAAGTAACGGTTCGTCCAAAAAACAAACGTCTTCCGATAAGAAAGTAAATAAGAATAAAACTAAGCATAATGGTGAAAGCTCGTCAGGGAACCTGGCCAGGACTATCCTTAGCAATTTAAATATATTTGGTAAGTATTCAATTATTTTCTTTTATTTCTTGCAGGAGTGATAGCCTGGCAAAAATTCTCTTGTATAATCTCGGTAACATGAACACAAAAAATCCTGAGAACTTCATATTAGCGGTATGTTTATATTATCGAGGTTCGCAAGAAACATGTACATTAGGGTGGTCCTTAAGGTAGTTGTCGTGGTACAATATTGTCAAAAAGTTATAGATTATACGCGTTACAAAAGTATACTAGCTTGTAGCTAAGTGATCCATAATTTGTACGCAAGACTGTACCCGTGGAAACGTAACCCATACAGTATTAATATGCATGTATACTTTTCTATAAATTGTTGAACTTTAAACCGTTATTTATAAATAATTAGACGGTCAAAAAATGTTTCTTATTTTTTTTAAACTCATAACAAATGCATTGAAAGACTGTCCGTTTTTGGAAAGTTTCTGACAGTTAGTTCTTTTTTTATAAATAAGAAACTGGTTCAGAACTACAGAGATGATAAACAATCAATGTTAATTATCCAATTTTTAATTGAATTTATCTCAGATTATATACGGCCGATCGACTTCAAATTTTCAGGGTAATTGTATTATCATGTCCTTAATAAGTATACAAAAATTAAGAATTGTTTGATGGTATGCCTTAACCACGACAACTACCTTAACAGGGATATTGTCGAATTTTTATGCTCCCAAGGGGTCAAGCGTTTCCAAATTGATGAAAAAAAATTCTCTAAAAATTGAGCTCTTAATATTAACTCTAAGATAGTCTGTATTCCAACCAAAGTTTCTTATGGAAAATAACATGTGGAAAACTCTTTTTGTTCTTCCAAATTTTAAAACTTGAGGACAAATGAGTCTACCAAAATGAGACACCCATATTTTTGTAGAGAATTGAACGCTCTACAAAAAAATGCATCTTGTAATTTTTCGCTTAAAGTTTACTGGTTCAAAAGTTTAAACTTTAATCTCGGAAAACTTTTGAACCAGTAAACTTAGCGAAAAATCACAAGATACCTTTTTTGTAGAGCGTTCAATTCTCTATAAAAATTACTGAGTCGTTCATAAGAGTGCATATTTATATTATCGCGATTGTACTTTAATTGATTCACGCTTTTTGAAGTAAAGTTAATTTTGTTGTTAAATTATTTAGCATTTTTCAGTTCATAAAACCATGTTGTTTTACTTTTAATCATAAGACTAAAAAAAACAATATTACATTTGACTATGGGATAGGCAAAGCAACGTACGTCACTGTGCAGCGTGTTAGCTTGCTTGCTGTAATTTTTCAAGTTTTTTTTTATCCTGACGATCCTGGTCAGGATAATGGGACAAATTTATTAAAATACTGTATTGTCATCGGTCCTTGATAAGTGTGCAAAGTTTCAGTTTAATCTGACGTTTTGAAGTGGACGAAATTCATGTTCAAAGATTCCGTTACATACATTCAAAGATTTTATTTTTTTTATCCTGACGATCCTGGTCAGGAAAATGGAGCAAATTTATTAAATTATTGCATTGTCATCAGTGCTTGATAAGTGTGCAAAGTTTCGGTTTAATCTGACGTTTTGAAGTGGGTGAATTTCACGTTCAAAGATTCCTTTACAAACAAATAAGTGAAACTAATAAAAGCGTGTTAAAAACCTTCATTTGTAGGCAATAAAGGCGGTAGCAATTCGACACAGCAGCCTGTAACGGCTGTTGAAGTTCCACAACAGCCGTCGCGTATTCGCGCTAGCGCGCATGTGCTGGCGGATTCTGTGTTAGACGCGGACTCCAGCAGTACTAAATCGGGACGAAGACCAAGTGTTGATACCGTTTCTACTTATTTAAGTCATGAGAGCAAAGATGGCAGTCAGGTATGTTTCGATTACAAAGATGCGTTTAAAAAATTTGTACATACGTCTCTTGAGGTCAGAAAGAAAAGAGTTACCTCGGATAAACGAGGTTTTACTGTATTGTTCACTTTTTATTATAGTGTTGGCAAGGTATGACTTCGGTATCGGACCTGTTGGATTGCAGTTTAGGCAGCGACGATGTTTTTGACTCAATTCCTGGCGTTTCAACTGTGGCATCTATCGTAGGTATGGACGAATATCGTTTGTTTTTTAACGCTACTCGTACAAAAATGAGTGTTGCATTAAACAATTGAATTTGAAACAGGTGTTGACGCGGCAAGTTCCACAATATCACAATACGTACGAGTGGTGGATTCAAATTCGTGGCGTAGAAACGATCTGCCGCACTGTCCTGTTTGTTTATTGGAGCTCGGCCCTCTCAGTCCTGGCGTCGTGGTGTCACTGATCAAATGCCAGCACTCCTTACATCTCGACTGTTTGAATGGTAATTATCATACAATGTAACTATCCTCATGATTACTAAAATACTAGAAGGTTGGGCTATAAACATGGTCACATCTGTGATTGGTTGAGTCAGTTGCTTACGTCACCGAGCCCCTTGGCTTAGTTATTCAAGTATGTTTATCCCAACTGTTTGGAAAAAGACTCCATAAGCGTACTTCCTCCGCCCTCTCTCGCGTCTGTCACACCTTCAACAATGCCAACGCCCAACCTTAGTTTCTAGTAATCTTAACTATCCTAACATAAAACCATGGCAGATTTCTCTCTCTAAAAATCGTCCAAAGTGCAAATAATACCCAGAGCTGACAACTTGAAAACAAAAAATCGTTTCACGAGTGGTTTCACATCATCTGTCTTTATCGCACCCACTGTATTTGGACTGTATTTGTTTAGAAACCGCGTAATACTGAAACAATGCTAAGCGGAGCAGCGTTAAGCGAGGTCTTACTGCACATTGTGTTACGTATTATTTATGATTTAACACTGAGTAGAAATTTTCACTCAGTGTTAAATCATAAATAATGCGTAACACGATGTATTTAAAGAAGAAATTTTAAGTTGATTTTACTTTTATACCAATTTTTTGTGATGATGGATCAAAATGTCCGAAAGTGCTTAAGAATATAAATTTCTTTAAAAACAAGAAGCATAATTTTCATTTTTGAACCTATATTATCATCTACAAAGAAGATTTTCTTATTTAAATAATTTTAAAAGTCCAAAATTTTTCGTCACAATAAAATTATTAACCTGTTTTGATGGTTGGATCCGCGCGTGATTCCTGTGAAGGTTTTTGTTATGTTTATGCGTTCCATTAATAATTTTGCAGGTATGTTGGTCAGCCAATCATCAGGAAGCGATGGCAGCATGTATATACAGTGTCCTGTGTGCATGTTGGTGTACGGCATAAAAACCGGTAACCAACCGCCTGGTACAATGGAGGTCACCGTTCTCGATCATTGCCTGCCTGGCTTTCCTACTTCGAGAACAATACAAATCGCCTATAAGTAAGTGTTTTTTTCGTTGTCAGGAGCAGGAACTAGGAACAAAAGTCCACAAATCATGTTGAAAATCCAAATCTTGGTTTCTGGGGTATAATAAAAATAGTTTAAGGTAGTTGTCGTGGTTAAGGCACATCGTCAGAAAATTCTTAATTTTTGTATACTTGTTAAGGACATAATAATACAATTACCCTGAAAATTTGAAGTCGATCGACCGTATATAATCCGAGATAAATTCAATTAAAAATTGGATAATTAACATTGATTGTATACGAGCTCTGTAGTTCTGAACCAGTTTCTTATTTATAAAAAAAGAACTAACTGTCAGAAACTTTCCAAAAACTGACAGTCTTTCAATGCATTTGTTATGAGTTTAAAAAAAATAAGAAAAATGTTTTGACCGTCTAATTATTTATAAATAACGGTTTAAAGCTCAACAATTTATAGAAAAGTATACATGCATATGAATACTGTATGGGTTACGTTTCCACGGGTACAGTCTTGCGTACAAATTATGGATCACTTAGCTACAAGCTAGTATACTTTTGTAACGCGTATAATCTATAACTTTTCGACAATATTGTACCACGACAACTACCTTAAACATGTATACAACCTTTCACGACTGACGTTGTTCCAAATCTTGTTGATTTTCGGTCTATTGGTATTTCTACATCCAAGTTACTAGAAACTAAGGTTGGGTGTGATTTGGCGAGACGCGAGAGAGGGCGGGTGAAGTAAGCATGTAACGTCACGTGGAGTCTTTTTCCAAACAGTTGGGATAACAATTAATTGAATAACCAAGTAATGGACATTGGTGACGCAAGCAATCGACTCAACCAATCACAGATGTGGCCATGTTTACAGCCTGTTACGTTCAACCTTCTAGTATTCTTTAAACCTTGTTTTGTGTACAACTGTGGTGGACATTATCAAAGGCGCCCACCTTTGATAATGTCGACCGCAGTTGTAGACGAAACGTCAGGTAGAAATACCAATGGACCACAGCGTACAAGCCCAGAAACCAAGAAGTTTTACAAATTAGTTAATGTTTGATCGTTAAGTTTTTAATTTTTATTGCTTTGCAGCATTGTCTCGGGGATCCAAGGACCGAATCATCCGAATCCAGGTCGCGCTTTTTACGCAGTCGGATTCCCACGCGTTTGTTATCTCCCAGACAATTCTCAAGGTCGACGATTACTGCGCCTTCTCAGCGTTGCGTGGGAACGCAAATTGATCTTCACGGTCGGCCGTTCGAATACGACCGGACGAGAGGACGTCGTCACTTGGAACGGAATTCACCATAAAACGGAAGCCGGTCCTTCAAATTCCGGATACGGTTATCCGGATCCGACGTATATGGAACGATGTTTGGCCGAACTAGCAGCTCACGGGGTAACTGATACGCCAGACGATGGAGCCTTGTATCAAGAACTATGCTGACAGTGTAGTACCTGTATTTTAATTTTTTGCGTGCAATTTTTATATCGAAATATATATTAATATGATTTACATGTATTTTATAAAACGCAATATACTCAGATGTCAAAGTCAGCGAGTAAAAAAAATTGCGCTATGTATATTTTTAGAGCTATTTTAATAAAGATTTAATAAAACTATTCAGTGTCAGCTTTATTTCTCGTAGAAACAAATATGAGGCTAGCGACTTTTTCGAGAGGGAATTTTAGGTAAGCTACTCGCTCTTTCGGTTAGCGTGTCGGCGGTTAGGGAGATTTACTAGCGACACCTCTATTGTGACACATGAACTAAGGGTTTGATTCACGGCTAGATTATAAATACAGAAAATTTTTAAGTGTACAATAGCGACACTTTTACTCCTAACATGAACTAAATTGTTACTACTCCATGGTTTAAAACTATGATAACACTCATATCGTTTAACGAACTGGTAAAATTCATAAAATATGGCATTTTAGGAGCAGGGCACCAGAAACACGAAGAGGTATTTTTACTTGTAACACTTGAAAAATATTTTGTCGTTTGACTGATAAATTGTTAAAATTTGAAAATTTAGGAGCAGGGCACCAGAAACACGAAAAGGTATTTTAACCGTGTTACATTTGAACAGAGAAATTCTGAGAAATTGTCATTTTAGGAATAGGACACCATAAACACGGAGAGGTATTTTTACTTGCAATGTTTGAAAAATATTTTGTCGTTTACAGACTAAATTGTTAAAATTTGAAAATTTAGGAACAGGGCACCAGAGACACGAAGAAGTATTTATAGGTGTTACATTTGAAAAATATTTTTTTTTTAGCTAATATGTATTTCTTTTCTCACAATAAAAATTGCTAATACAAACATAATTTACAATCATTCTAATACAATAATTAATTATTGTTAAATGAATAATAATATAAAAAATACCTAAAATAATATCTGATTTAAAATGCAGGCATGAAGGTCCCAGCAATGGGGGTCGCGCAGTCACTTGACGTCGCTTCACGATCGCAGTATCCTATAACAAAAAAAAACAAAAAATTATTACAAACAAAAATTTTGCTAAAAATTATTGAAATACTCTCAACAAACCGAAAAATCAAAAATTTGCTATCCAGCTCCCAGAAGCATTTAGGAGGTATCGCTACTTCAAATAACACAGCACGACTAATAAAATGCAGTTACATAAGTCTTTATATACGGGGTGTTTTCTACTACATAGACAATCATTCAATGAATTATTTTTAATTTACTATTCGTTATGCTTATAAAAGATTGATTGAAGATTATAGACGTTCGACAGCAAAGGTCATCAGCGTCTATGCCTCCAGAGGAGTCAGAGATTTTAGCTTAAATAAAAGGTATTCAAAAACGGTATTATAAAATTTCCTTGAGATATATGTTCGACGGGAGTGACTAGTTGATCGGGAGGATCTCACGAAAATGTATGAGGAATTTTACAGGAGTATACATTTCAAAAATTGAAAATACAATTGTTGAAATTTCATTTATCATATTATTTCTTCATATTAACACGACAGTCATTATACATTTGGTATAAAAACTTTATTGCGCAATGCAAAAACTGCGCTGCGCTTCGCATTTTACGCAATAAACTCATTTAACTTTTTCTCCAAATCGACTAAAATAGGACCATATTGATAAATATTATAAAGTTGTAATACATTCTTTCGAAAAATGCTGTCAATTTCAGAGTGGCTATTTTATCCACCATACCCAAAGTATTTGCCGGGCCTGGATATATTTCTATCAGTCAGGATAAAAAAGATCAAAAAACAGATCACAAGCAGGCCAATCTTTCCGCATGGCCTTGTTAGGCTTGAACCTAAGGCCCCGTAAGCCATAGGGTCCCCTAACTCCTGTGACAAAATAACAATTATAGCTAGAATCTTGTTTATTCTACTGATAACCCAAATTTGTTAAAGAGGCACCATTTACATTAACGTGCCATGAGCCACCCATGGCTTAAGACGGTCTTAAGACACAAAGAAGGGCTAGACACTATTACTTGCGGATCATTTAGCATTATAAAATTAATATGTGTTTGAGAAGAAAACGTAAGAGTAACTATTTTGAAATTTTGTCTGTAACAACTATGTCAATTAAAAACTATTAATTCGGACTTGTCAAATTTCCAACGACAAAACTGTTTATAAAATTGCATTAATACGTCTCAGTCAAGTAAGTATAAGATATATCCGTACATATTTCGTAACAATTGACTTCTCAAATTATGCTTGTGTGTTTTGTTTAATTTTTTCTAAGTCCAAAATCTATTCACTGTCCTTTTTTTATCAGACACTACGTATAATATATTTCATTTATAAGCATTGTCATTTGAGTTCGCCCACAGTTAATAACAAAAAAAAAGTATTAGGATCGCAGTTCGAACAAGTTTTACATAATATTTAATTATTTACGACTCAGTGGCGTGTGCAAAGTTATAATATTTTGGTCAAATAAAAAAAACCCGGGTCGCAGTGCCAAAACCCTGCCGACAATATAGTGTATTTGCTTGTATAGGGCCGTGTGGTTTTATACTTTTATTATGTGAAATTAAGTTTGTTTTTGGGCAAAATAAAAAATTTAACCCCTTAATACACCCCTTAAAATAACATTTTTTTCTTAATTGTAATATTATTATCAATCTAACGTCTACACCGAATTAAATACACCCTTCAATAAATAAGTCACTATCTGCAAACTAGTGTTTTCATAAAATTTGTAAATCCGGTCCTGTCGGGCCGATTTTATTAAAATTGTGGGGACACTTTTTAATCACTACCAGAGGATTAAATTTCAATTTTGAAACGATTCGGAGAATTTTTTCGGTATTTTGGGGCCCAAAAACAGTTTTCAACCCCTAAAAACTACCCTTAAAATAGCCCGATTAGGCCCATTTTAAATAGGCTTCTTGCGGTGATGGGTTTCAACACGTGGCCCAAATTTCGTTGAAATCAATTAACTCTTTCGAAAGTTATCGCGCGTACACATATATATATATATATATATATAAATATATATATATATATATATATATATATATATATATATATATATATATATATATATATATATATATATACATATATATATAAACATTTTTAAAAATGGTGCCAAAGTGCTTAGGAGGCTATGAAACGTCGAGAAATTTTGGTTCGACCCCTAGGTCCCGCCATCCGACCGACGCCAATAGTGTATGTTGCCATATGGCAAATACACTAAAAATCAGTTTATATTAAGCGTTTTATAACACAACATTTATTTCGATAAAATATGATGCAGAAAGAATATTCAGACTGATCTAATTAAAAATGAAGAAAGTAAGATCCACGTGAACCGCACATATACCCTTAGAATATACATACTTATGGAAGGATTACTTCACTTAGTTCACATTTAAATTAGGGCTTTTCCAGTCTTTGAAACTGAAAGTGAACTGTATTACCTTGTTCTATTTGACCAATCACCGTAAGCGCGAGAATGACGTCAGCTGGCAGTCCGTTCATGTTTTTATCAATCTAAAGACAAGATCAAAAATGTCATTTATATTTAACTAGGACTATGTAAATCTCTTATCTTAAAAAATCAATTTATTACAAATAATATTCTGTCTTTTGATTTCTTTGACATTTGTTAAATACTGTATACGAACAACAGCCGTTGTCACGCAATCAACTGACAGCTTCGATGGATGACGTCATTCTCCCACTACCAACGAAGAGAGGCAGCCTCTGTAATTTACTAAGCTTGGTGCACTTTGACTAAGCAGCGCGACCCATCATAATATAAAAAAAAACCCGGGTCGCAGTGCCAAAACCCTGACGACAATATAGTGTATTTGCTAATATAGGCAGTGTGGCTTTGTTATGCGAACTTAAGTTGGTTTTTTGGGCAAAATAAAAATTTGGCTCCTTAATACACCCCTTAAAAGAAAATTTTTTTCTCAGTTGCAATATTATTATCAATCGAACCTCTATACCAAATTATATACAACTTTCAGAAAATAATTCACTATCTGTAAACTAGTATTTTCATAAAATTTGTAAGTCCGGTCCTGTCGGGCCGATTTTATTTAAATTTCAGGGACACCTTTTAATTACTACTAAAGGGTTAAATGTCAATTTTGAAACGATTCTGAGAATTTTTTCGGTATTTTGGGGCCCAAAAACATTTTTCAACCCCTAAAAACTACCCTTAAGATGCCCCAATTACGCCCATTTTAAATAAGCTTCTTGCGGTGATGGATTTCAACACGTGGACCAAATTTCATTAAAATCAATTAACTCTTTCGAAAGTTATTGCCCGCACATATATATATATATATAAACATTTTCAAAAATGGTGGCAAAGTGTTTAGGAGGTTATGAAACGTCGAGAAATTTTGGTCCGACCCCTAGGTCCCGCCATCCGACCGACGCCAATAGTGTATGTTGCCATATGGCAAATACACTAATAACTACAAGTTTAGGAATAGGAATGAGCCTTCCAAAATTATATTCCAAGATATAAGCAGGTTTTTTGAAGCAGGTATAATAAAATAAGCAATTTTACAATTTGCTAAACAAATTAAGTAAATAAGTACTAAGTACCCAAACACTCCATTATGTAAATCAATGTTTCTCAGACAGTTTTGTACACTTGATGTGAAAATAAAAAATTCACAAAAAATTAAGCACTGAAAGTATGGTTTCAAGCAAACTAAAATACTAAACAACCATTTCATAGGTAAAAACAGTCTATTCCACTCGCTTGCACTCTTCTCAGGCTAAATAAGCCAAGTAAACGAGAAAAATAATACCTGAAGAAAAGAAGGAAATACTGTACCGTAAAAATAGCCTTTTTATATAATATGAATTTATAATAATCGTAATAACATTTTGATTACATTTTTACGTCTGTTTTTTTTCTTTTAATCTTTACAATGAACAAAAAGTTTATATAAAAAAACGAAGCATTTTATTTCTTAGTGGTATTTTTTTTTCTTTTTGGTGCGCCGATGGAATAAACGACAGTTATCTAATTACTTCAATTTTTGAAAGAGGAGTGTTCTAATAAAATACAATAAAATAAAGCCACTCCCACTGCAATTGCATTAAATCATGCAGTACCCAAATTTTTAATTATTTTAATTATTTCTGAACTCCGTGGAATCACACACGCGTATAGATCCAATATGAAAAAAGAGCGCTTCCACGCAGAAAATGTGATACAGCATGACAAAGTGGGAGTGGGGGTAAAACATGAGTGAATTTCACGTGACGTATTTTATGGATGACCCTAAACTGAAAACACACATTTACAAATTATAATCACTATAACACACACATACAAAATGGTGTTTTTACATAGTTTACATAACTATGGACCGTGTGTAAAAGTTCTTTTTACGCACGAGTTTCTCTTTTGTTTCACTTTTTATACGAGGCTGTCACTTTTTACGTACATACGTTTACGTGTTCTCGTTATAAATTGTAACAAATGCGAGAAAGTGCACGCTTTTTTAAACGCGCGCGATGTTTTGAAATGAGTTTGAATAACATCGCAAGAGCTTTAAAAAGAAGGCACCTTCTCACATTTGATACTTACGTATTATACTGTTATATAAATGATTTGTCGGGAAAAAGGACGAAACGTCGCTATAAATAACAAATAAGTGTTCACTTAAAAGTCCTTTTTCCCGACAAATCATTTTTATATTACTTACCAAGGACAAAAAAGAAAAAAAGTCAAATTATACGATTATGTTCACATAAGTTTGATAACGAAATAAAACGTGTCAACATTGGTTTGGGACTGCAGTATACAGCATGACATAATCTTTAAAAATTCGTCTATCAAATATAAACACAAAAGTATCAGGCGAGCAGCATTTCAGAAAAATCAGTTTTTAATTTTATAAATATAAACATGTCAAATTTAAATTTTTGCATAAAACAACAAAACTTTTTAAAACTTAAAAGCATTCTCTGTACTTTCCATTTGTATTGTTGTGAAAATTTCTTTGTTTTTTATTGTTACAAGTAACTTAAAACTGTATATAATGAAAAAAAATCTATATTATATATATAGCTATATTATATTATTTTAAACTCAAATATAAAAGTATACAGTGAAAGATCCCATATAGGAGGCCATCAACGGTTCCAAATATTTTGTTCGCTTATGAGAGATGATCATTCAAAAAGAGACTACATTTAAAAAAAATGTTTTACATATTGAAAAATAGTTTAATTGATATTGTAATTAATAATATTGACTCTACCAACAGTAATAGATATATTAACAAATGAAATTACTTGCAATACTGTTCAATTGATTTTTATTTATATAAAAGACGTTTCAACCAACAGTTTTGGTCCTTTTCAATTTTCAAATATAAAATTAAAAAAAAAAATAATTTTATATTTGAAAATTGAAAAGGAGCAAAACTATTGGTTGAAACGCCTTTTATATAAATAAAAATCAATTGAACAGTATTGCAAGTAATTTTATTTGTTAATTATGATATTGTAATTGTTATTTTATCACGGGACCATAACTTACGGGTACCTGGGCTCGGGAATAGTAAATTAAATTGATGCCTAAAACAGAATATTTATTCAAAAGTATATAAAAGACTAACAGTATATAAAAGCATTATTTCATGCCGTGAAAGCTTTGTCAATATTTTGTTGTTACAAGTAGTTTAAAAATCGTATCTTACCTACATATTATTAATAATATGTAATGAATTCAACAAATTATTTACATGCAAATTAAAAATGCGTTTCTAATCACACTAAAGATGTATAATTTCTAACTCGCGTTCCTAAGTACTACACGCATACATTTTTTTACCAATTTGAGGCGGCACCCTTAACAATGTATGTAAACTAGGGATTGCAATACAGCAACATTTTCAATCCAGCTGGATTTATGCTGGATTAAAGCAAATCCAGCTGGATCTAGCATTAATCGATAAATGTAACAATTTTTTAACTCTAGAAACTTTAAAAGCTATTTGTCTACATTTATATCAAATACTCGTTTTTTTGACGTCAGTAAAGTACCCTAATAGTAAGTAATAGTTACGAGTATCCGGAGTATAATTATTAATTATCACGATACAGTCTTAAATCACATAAATTGATATTCTAGATAAATAGATAAATAGTTATTCGTTTACCTATTTTACAAATTATGTAGATTGTAGTCTCAGTTTCTCAGTGTCAATAATTTTAGAAATAAAATTGCTTATAAAATGTCTAGTTAGCTCTCATTAGAAACAAAACTTTAATATAAATTATATTATATAATTTAAGACTTGACTTGTCTTTTAAAGAATCAAAGCCAATCAATTAGGTAGGTAACAGATTTTTTTTACTTTTTTTAAAGTAAGATCTCAAAAAAGAAATGTTATTGATGGTATTATCTCCCGGCCTACTTCTTAAAGAACTGCAAATATAGCCGAATGCGAAAAGGGCTCTATCTACCTCTACGCTGGTTGGTTTGAGTGTTATCAAATAACCATAGATTAAAGTTAAGTTTTCACCTCTTACCCCCTCACTTTCATAAAATGCTATTTCTTTCTTCAATATCTTATCATAATCCTTTTCAGATCCCGTTAATTACTTGTTTTTAACTGATTGCGGATCATCACCGCTGGATCCAGCAAGGACAAAAATGTGCTGGATCCAGCTGGATTGCTGGATCCAGCTGGATTGCAATCCCTAATGTATTATTACTAAAATATTGTATTAAAATATCAAAGGGTGTACGTAGTGTGTTAATACATTTACACAATAAAACACGTGTGTTGATAGATTACTAGCAGAATAGTTTACCACAAACTAACCGACGGTAACGGTCGTTAATCGCTTTGAAGATAACCACGTCACGATTGGACTTCAATAATTAATACCTTCAATGCGTGCTGAAAATATTATATGATTTATATTTTACATGTATGTACTTACGGTAGCCAGGGTCGTCTTAGCCTAAATGAAGGCTCATGGCACTTTAGAATATATGGGACTCCTTTTACATAGGGGTTATCAACAAAAATGACATTTCAGTTATAATATTTACTTTTTCGCAGGAACTAGAAGGCCCCATGGATCGTGGAGCCTTGAGCTCAAGCCCAGCGAACCCATGCGGTCAGACTCCACTTTTTCACTGGGCACTCTGGGTAAGTGCCCAGGGCCCCGCGATCTATGGGGCCCCCTAGTTTCTGCCAGATCCGAATCCGATAACCGATACTGCCGACAAATATATCGATATATTTTTTAATACCTAATGTATTTGTTAATTATTGATTGCTTTGTACCGCTCTTTTTTTTAAAGAAAAAACAGTTCTCTGTAATAATCATACAGGCCCCATTATCCTAAAGTGCCCAGAGCCTCTAATAGGCTAAATATGGCCCTGCATGCGGTTTAATGGGCCTGACGGTAGCATTATTCTATACTAATATTATAAATGTAAAAGCTTGAATGTTATAGTTACTCAATCATGCAAAAACGATTGAGCGGATTTGGATGAAGTTTGGCACACAGAAAGTTGATTACCTGGATTACTACATAGGATACTTTTTATCCTGGAAAAATGTTTGGTTCTTGCGGGATTATCAAAAAACAAACTTGAAATTTGTTACTTTAGTGGTTTTCACTTTAATAAAATTATTAAATTAATATACTTTTGTTATGTTTAGTTTGATAGTTTATCTGTCTGTCTGTTACTTTTTCACGTTTAAACCGCTCAACAGATTTCGATAAAATTTGACAAGGGGATAGATTGCATCTTAAAGAAGGACATAGGCTACCTTTTGTCTCAAAATAAAAACTTAAATGGGGTGAAATAGAGGATGAATTTCATTGATAGGTCATCACGATACAGAAGCGTAGCGTGCCTTGGCGGGGCCCCGTATAAAAATTTGTTTGGGGCCCTTCCCCCGTTAAAGTAAATGACTTAAACGGGGAAATCCCGCAGCCCGCGATAACCGATGTAGGGTGTTGCCAACTTTTGAACGCACGCTTTACGCGGGAAAAAAAGAAATTTCTTTTTTTGACTTTTGTCATTTCTGAAATAAAAAAAAATTGGGAAGTTTTTATTAATTTTTGCTAACGCGCGTTGGGGGCCCCCGTGGCCCGGGGGCCTCGTATAATTGATACGGCAGATACGGCGGTAGCAACGCCCCTGTCACGATATCTTCCGAACTATTAGACCTATAGACTTGAAATTTGGCGCGATTTTCAGGACACACGCTTCGCATTGTGGCCTGCCGAAATCAGTCTCCTAGAGAGGAGTCGTGGTACACGCTTGACTATCCTTATAGCATTTAAAGCTTAAAACTCAATGATAATTTATTACGTAATATCGATTATGAATGACAAACACCATGTTGATCGAGATCAGACGAAGAAGTTCTGTTTTTAGAGAGACAAATGCGTGAGCTGAAGAAACGTTCATTTCTTGACACAATACGTCGAGATGTTATTTCTGAAACAATTGACGATTCTGAAAACAAGACGTGTACGTAGTCGCTTTGTCAGTATTACCAACTGTAGGCCGTTCAAAGCCGTCACATTGTCGCACCTGTATTAGGGTCTATTTACTATATCTATTATTCGGTTTCTAGTCTATCGCCAACCTCCTCTAATAATCCAAGAGCTATATTAAGCATTTTTTGGGTAGGTATTTGGGGCACTGTCAGTGCCGGATTAAGCCAGCGCGGGGCCTGTAGCAAATTCTGTCAAGGGGCCCTTGGTTTGCTTTAGGTTCTCAAGTTTAGGGTATTAAATAAAACAAAACTGTTACAAATAAACTTTTCTGGATTTAATATGGGCAAATTTAGAGATAACACTTTCAATATCGACTTCTTTAAGCAAATCATGCTCTATATTCAACAAAGTGAGATGATTAAGACGTTCTTGGCCCATCGTGTTCCTTAATTCATTTTTAATACGTTTTAATGTTGAAAAAGAACGTTCGCCTCTGCAATTAGTGATCATGAGAGACAAGTAAATGCGCAAGGCAATTTCTAAGTTTGGGAAACACGATTCTAAAGAATTATTTAATAAAAGTTCTCGAAATACTTATAATCGATATTATATTAAAATCGATTAAAAAAGTACAATCTCGGCTACGTAAACTCGCAAAATAAATGTATACCTATATAAAAAATAAAAATCTGGCAGCTTAAAGGGTAGAAATGTGGTATAGATGCTAGTCTAAATATATCGATGATAATTAAACATTAGAACATTAACGTTAAAAAGTTCGTAAAATACCTACTTATTTTTACGATTTAACGTGACGAAATCGAGTTTTAGATTTTCAAGTGGAAGTGAGGCATAGCCTAAGCGCTTCGCGTTTAAGGCATGCAAGATATTTTACGCTCCTATCTAAATTAATATTTTTTTATTACGGTCAGACAGGCGTTGTAGCGCGGGGCCCCCAAATTCGCGGGGCCCATAGCATTTGTTACTCTTGCTACGTGGCTAATCCGGCACTGGGCACTGTGAAAATTTGTCTAATAACTCTTTAGTAATATCCGAATACAAAAACACAGACCTGGCTGAAGGGTATAGCGAGGCTTAACCGACTTATCAAACATATTGATCGCCTGGCAGGTAAAATGTGCCACCGAAACGACCTCTCTTTTTGAATAAATCTATTTTTAGTTATCAATATTATTCTGTTTAAATTTCAACGTGCCTCAAATATATTTTTTAAGTTTTAAAAAATATAATTTTCAAACACCTGGCTAAGTTTAGACCCGAATAAAAAATCTGCCTTTTTATTTTTCAAGTCCTTAAATACTAAATTTCAAGGTATTAAAATTTTTAAAATGCCTCAAGGATTTTTTATTGCGCAAAAATTTAAAAAGCGGTTAAGTCGGTTAGCTCAGCTACCCTTCAGCCAGGTCTGTGTTTTTGTATTTGGATATTACTAAAGAGGTATTGTACAAATTTTCACAGTCTCAAATACCTACCCAAAAATGTTTAATAGCTCTCCTACAATAATCGAGATGGACACTGCCAAACTTTATCGCTAGGGGCGCCCGCTATATAATGACCTCAATCTATTTAATAATCCTAGAACGTCATCTTCTCTCTTCCATTCTCATAACGCGACCATAGTTCTTGTCTCTCTTCATTTCAAAAGTTTTGCTTTCCTATCTTTTCATTTTCTTTTGAGTTTCATTGCATATCTTTTGAAATAATCCATTGCGTTGAGTGTCCGCGTTTATTCTCTTTATACATAATGCTCTCTTACAAATATCACCCCGCTGTCATTTTTTAAATGTCTTTTAAACTTCGGGTACGGAGAATCCAGTCAAAGTGTAAATGGACTCCAAACTCCGACTGTATTACATCTCTAGGGATGTGCTATTTAATGAGATTCCCACACGAACATTACCAATGTTTACAGATATTCATTCATAAAAAAAGTAGTTACTAGTTATTATTTTGGCTCCAGATCTTTGTTCAAATTTTCATGACTGGTCCTCTTTTTTAGAAAGCAAAATTGAAATATTCAACTGTCCCAATTCAACAAAGTAAGTAAATTATTTTAACGGAATCGATGATAAGAAAAAAAATCGAGGTGAAACCAATAACTTCCCAATTTTTGAAAATTTTCAATTTTCTTAGCGGGAAGTTAAAAATACCAGATGTGACTTCAGTATCCCATAATCCCTTAAAATAAAAATAATAATACCTGTGGCTCCCTATTTATCAGCCACAGAAAAATTGTCTGATGTATTCCAGTAGCGGTTTGTGGGTTCCAAGGTCGGTGAAGTGCTGGTAGAAGATTTGCTCTTACACTCAGGGGTATAGACAGACATTTTTCTTAAGTATCAAAGAATTACATACGACGTCGTTGATGGGATTCACAGTTGATATTTCATAGGTATAAGTAAAGCAAGCAAACGCTTATCGGCTGAGCAGTGATCGGTGAATGTGTTCAACATGTGATTGTCTAGATATGCAGACTCTAAATCCAACCACTAGGTGGCTGACCGTGCGGACGTCATGGTTGCCATAACAACGAACGTTACAAGTGCATGTTTTATATTCGCCTGACAAAGCTCTTCATTGTAGTGTGTATGCTACACTAATGGCGTCTGCGTTTTCTCCGTTGTGAGATGTAATTTTGTGATATAAAATAACATCTGATTGCGCGGTACCTATTGAACTAATTGCTACTTTAGTAGAATTTCAATTAACTACAAAAATTATTTATCATATTCACAAAAATGTTTTTTATGGGAAAGGTGAAGGCACACTTCACCTACTGGAGAGATTTTACGTGCTACAGTCAGAGTTCAGTAGTTTTCACATCCCTCGGCGTCGCATTGACGTATGCCGTTTAATTTCATTTAGATTTGATAAGATGGCCGCGCCGACATCTTGCTGAGCGGCTCCAGTCAAATGTCTCGCAAAGACCGGAATAACGCCATTAAAACAGGTGTGAAATACTCACGCCACACACAGTCACCGGAATAATGAAAAAAACAACTCAGAGTGTCATAGTCATTTGTTTTTTTTTCACTCTTACAAAACATCGGGGATGCACAAAGAAGGAGGAGACTGTAATATACTAAAGACAATAATCTGGTTAGCCAATGGCGTATCACCTGCAGTTGTTTTCGTTATCACAGCTGCCTTTTACAAACTTCAAATTTTTGATTTAATAATAATTAAGGTGGTTCGGACATTACCTCCTGATCATAATAGAATCTAAACTTTTTTTTTAATAAAATTAAATTAAAATATTTAATGTATAAATTCATTATTATAATTTAGAGGTGATCTATGATAATTTATAATTAAATTGAGTTAATAATTTAATTACCAAAAATAATAAATAAATGACTTTTGACTAAAGTAGTCTTCTGTTGATTGGTGATTCTGTATTGGACTGATGGCGGACTGACATTTTCGTGAATTTTCGGTCTTTCTTGTTAAAATATTTTTAAAAACGTTCGTCAGAAAATTTCAATTTTATTTTTAACGTATTCGTTGGAAGTTTATTGATAATTATAGTAGTTTTTTGTTTTTTTATCTTTTCCAGGAGTGGTTACATAACTCGATATGTGTTCGTTTTGCTTACATTCCCTATAGGCCACATGTTAAATTTCAATTATTTAATAATTAATTACACGAAAACCCTTCGTCAGATCTGCTTCAAAAAATTATTTTAGACGTATGCGATAGCGATTAATAACATACTAAAAAATTAGCTTTTAATCTTTAAAAGTGCTTTAATGTCCGAACCACTAGAACTCGTGTATTTTCAACATGCAGGGATTAATTGATACATACTATTTTCAACTTCTCCTTCATTCGTGACAGTCGTAAGATAAATCAGAAAAAAACCTTATTAATTTGAGGTTACACATTGTCAAACGTATATTTCCATTGTTTGAGCAGCGTAGGTGGAAAACTTTGCGTGAGAAGTAGGAACTAAAAACTTGAAAATACGTGAGTAAATTAGTTCAAAATAGATGGTGCTGAAAACAGACCGGGCAATCTTATTATGTCAGGAGTGATCTAGGCTACATTTTATCCCAAAAATAACCCTTATGGGGGGGTAATGGAAACCTTCATAAAATATACGCTGTATCTCTGAAATGACTTAAGTTAAAAAAGAAATTCACATTCGATGATCTTTTGAACAAACTACTCGAACGGGGTGGGGGTGGATTTTATATAAAATAATTTAACCGGGTAGAATATATCTACAATATCACGTAGACGAAGTAGTAGGCAAATCGCTAGTTATAATATAAATTGGCTTATCATAAATAAATGGAATTTTTAGTTGACGTAAAAATTGGTCACAAATCACAAAAACAGACCTTGGTTTATTAACAGACGGTACGAATACGCCTTCTGCGAAACAATTTCCTGCCGATTTACCTGTACAACGCGTTTGTTAAGCTTAAAGGGACGTCACAAAAAAGGTTTCCTATTACAAAATAGCATCTTAACTGCAATCTTTATGGTATCAAATCTCTTTACATTGTTTTTCTTCGTATCATGCCGAAAGTACCTACTTTTTGATTCGATTTTAAAGCAGAAAGTATAACATTTATGCATTGTTGTAATTACAGCTGGAATTACTCGCGAATCGTCTGTATAGGCGGGCTTAAACAGTTTTGTCATGCGCACTGATACGTGAGACTGCCGTTTGTCAGATCACATGTTCGCCAGTAGGCTGCTGTTATTAGATGGACATTATTAGATCCATGCGTCATTACGTATAACTTCAACATTGCTCACTTGAAAGTAATTAGTCTTTTTATATATTGGTGAAAGTGCGTACTTTCGACCGGGTATGAAGAAAAATAGTATACACCACACGGACAGAAAGCTGAAAGTCCTGCACTGCGTGACATATGATGCCCCCGACTTCGCCTCGGGCATCATGTGGCGCAGTGCAGGAAATTCAACTTTCGGCTCTTGTGGTGTAATATACTATCTCTCCTCATACAAACTTTAATACTAATATATAATCATATGTTCTGATCTGAATAATTCCTAAACACTACGGCTAAAGAAGTTGCACTTAAATCTAGGGACATTATTTGTGACAGCAGCTCTATTGGCGGCCATTACGGTTTAAAGAGTGCATTAATGAAGGATTTACGGCCGAGTTTATTTCGTTTCATTTATTGTTCGTAATTTCGTCTGACAAAAGCTTATATTCTCTTCTAAGACGTTTTGTGAAATTTTCACGTGTCTTTAGGAGCTTTTACATAAAACATGGAAGTAAATTAGATTAATATAAATCAGTTAATTTTAATCTAGCGATAACAAAAGCATTTACAGTTTTTTTGCGGCTTGGTTTTCTTTTTTCATATATTATTGAGTACTAGCTTTATCCACGATTTCGCTCGCGTTAAGGTCGGTGTTGATAGAAGCCTTATTAAGAGTACCAAATTTCATAAAAATCGATTCTGTAATTTTTGGAGTGATATTTATATTAACAGACAGACAGACATCCAAAAATAGTCAAAATAGGTTCCTAGCACCCCAACACGTCGAGATCTGATGAAAACTTAGTTTTCGGAAATTGGACCGAAACTAATAACTTCGCATTTTTTTGAAAATTTTCAATAGCGGGAAGTTAAAAAAGTTTGAGGCAAACAAATATTTGTTTGTGCACATTGAATTGCACAATCTATCTGCACTGTTTTTTGCCTCAAACAATTTTTTTTTGGTCCACATAAATTTCATAGACACTAACAAATACTGTTTTTATCTCAGCCGTTTGTTGCTCAGTGTAGTGTATAAATAATTGAGCTCCACATGCAATTTTCTAAACGCTCTGAAATTACACACTACATACATGCGAACAGTTGTTTTATTTTGCAATAAATTAAATAGTCGAAGTTCACACTGTATATTTTATAAAACATTCTGATTCACCCTGTGTTCTGAATACCGCGTAAAAATAAAAATGCCATGAAGTACGTCACCAAAGTGAATTAGTCGTCGCAAGACAAACTTTCAAAGAAAACATAATGAGCTATTCGTTTGTTTTAAATTTGACTCGAATAAAAGTTTTTGATATAATTTATGTTTTTCATCTTAGCGGCCAAATGGCAGGCCGCGTTTGCAGATTATAACATATTCATAATGATAATAATAACGACGGCATATACAGCGAATTATCTGGCACAAATGCGTTCAGACCGTTTTTTGCACGACTTCAACTGATGCAAATCGGATTGAATCCGGTAACTATCATATAATATATCACGCACTGCAGTCATTGAGAAGCAGCGACGTTATATTCATAACAATATTGTGCGACTATTCAGTGGACCGGCACATAAAATACACGCGGACGATTGAGTGAGCAGCCGCAGAGGGGAAGTGAGAGTGCTTGCGAAGCTATATAAATTTCGGAAATGCCCGCGCGTGATACTATAGCCAGCTGCAATAGCGAACAAACAATTCAAGTCAATGTAATCTATTGAATACTATATTTATCTAGATATGTTTATAAAATACGATGTATGTATGTATGTTATCATGGACTCCAAAACTGCTGAACCGATTTTGATGATATTTTCAGTCAATCTTTAGACTAGCCCAGCGGATGATCCTGTGAGTGTGATTGGATCAGAATTTTTTTTTTGTTTTTTGGCAATTTTAATTTTTCTTCGATTTTTGAACATTCACAATTAAAAGCGATTGAATTCACGCAAATTCAATACACGTTGAGAATTTTATGATAATGATTCTCATCTTTTATAGCTATCGATAATAATTAGTGCTATCCGTGCGAAGCCGGACCGGGCCGCTAGTACGATATAAAATGGGTGTTGGTATATTTGAAATTAACAGACTTCGACACCGTTTGACCGATCACCATGAAATTTAGCACAAATATATGATTTTTTTCATGGAGAAGGTTTTTATGGTATCAATAAATCCGCGAGCAAAAACTACATTATATTCCGGGAGAAGTGGATCTGTTAGTGTTATAAAAAATTATACTTACATTATCATCAAGATGGCGTTGACTTGTCGATAAAGTCTGTCACGCGGTGACCCCATAATTTCAGCGTTGGTTGCGCTGCTGACTTCATTGAGCGATAATTAATTAGATCGCCCCAAGGAAACGCGCCTCCCGTCTTCCCTGTAAAACAACGATGGTTTATTGAAATGAAAAAACCCACACTATAGAGTCAAGAAAGTTTGCAATTTTATCACAGGTTTAATTTTTATTAAATTAAAGACTCATCATACCCTATATTCTATTTTCTATTTAAGAGTTTAGGGGTATTTTTTTTTATAGAATCTATATTTAGTATTCAAATGACCTTACGAAAATATAAGAAAAAATGTGTGTCAATAAAATTACTTGCTCTCATCATAACGCAACATGTTACCTTCTGATATAAAAGACATTCATACCATTCCAGTATTCAAAAACAGATTAAAACATTGTTTAGGGTGGTTTTTTGTTTTATGTCTTTCTTATATTGTTCATAATGTGAAAATTTTGACGTATTTTAAGTGATATTATTTGTATTTTGTGACGCTATTATACCGATTGGAATATCGGCAATACATTTTTCATTTACTGACTAGCTGTAAACGTAGAACTATTATGAAAATTTAACTAGATAGCACTCCACGCTTTTTACAGGGAAGCTAATTTTGTTTTCAAATTATTTTGCATTTTTTAGTTCATAAAAGCGTGTTCGTTTTAGTTTTTTTAAACTCTAATTTTATTTTCTTTTAAAGGGAGCGGTGGTACAGAAAAGGTTGGGAACTTCTGACTGAAACAAAACTAGAAGTATACAAGCATAGTCCAGCGTTGCCAGATTTTTTTTGCCAAGTCGGGATTTTGGAACTTTTTGAGTGAAAAAAGCGGGATTCTTTCATCTAAAGCGGGACATAGTTAAAAAACGTATATAATCAGAAGTTTTTAAATATTTATCTTTTTATTTGAGTTCAAATTACGTTTACGTGACAATAGATAGCAAAAATAGCCACAGAAAATGTATTTTAATAAAAATATGATATTTTAAATCAGATTTACCCTATCGTTAAATAGTTGAGTCTTATTCGTCTTCTGGATAAAAAAAAAAAAAAAAACAGAAATTAAAATCAAAAAAGTTTTATTCATTAGAAAAATATGGCGTTTCAAACAATAGTCTGAGGAGTGAGTGTTACAAATTGCAACTTACAATAAGAGAATAATTATTTACGCACGGTCGAGTTATTCCCGAAAAGCGGGGATTTTAATTTTGATTTAAAAATCGGGACGCCCCGCCAAAATCGGGACATCTGGCAACGCTGAAGCATACACATCGAACTGGTAACATTTTGAAGAAGGATGTTGTAATAAGTTTTCGTAGAACTTCACAACCTGTGTCCAGAGAATTGAGCTTGCATTGTCTGCTTTGATATTGCTGACAAAACTCTGATTACAGTCGGCTAATCGCATTTTATTGGTCGCTTTATGACTAACGTTATATAGCCTTGACGTCCAAACGTCGTGCTTACCACCTGTGGAATACATTTGGAAACTTGTTTCACTAAATATTATACTCTGCAAAAAAAGCTGTGTCAAGTTACATCGGTCATGTTTGTGATATCGCAATTACTTCATAAGCTTTTAGTTAGTTTTCATTTTCTCTAAGTCCATAAGGATAAGGGTGAAATATTTTTTACCTACGTTCCGCTTATTAAACTGATTTGAACCTTTGCGGTCGTATGCACTTCTGATATTTTGATTACAATATTTCAATATCATAATATATATTAATGCGCTAAGGTTAGGATGTTTGCCTCCCTTTTTCGAAAAAACCTTACAATTACTCCAAATAAATATTATATCATTTTATAGACAATTACTTACTCTATGTGCATCAACAATTAAAAAATCTATTTTTGCTTTTGTTTTTGCAAAATAATTAATTATAACAATTATATATATAGATATACATTTACTCAGTATGCAGGAATGCTGCCATCTGACGGTTCTCACTTTGAAACAACGTCAACATGATTGACGGTCGGTAAGTTTTTTTTGTTTAATTTTTAATCAAAATTCACGTATAAATACTTTTCGTATGGCGGCGCTTCAGCTCAACGTTTTCGATACTTGCGCCTCTATATGACAGTTTTAGAAAAATATTTTCTGGAACTGTCACTGAGCTTCGTAATGTAATACAACAAAAAGAAGAAAGTTATAAAGAGTGTGAGAAATTAGAAACGAATTTTAGTGCGAATTATGCGCACGGGTACCGCTAGTATGTATATAATGTATACAAACATGAACATTTTTATAATAACTTTTATTAAAGTGAATTGAAAAGAAAAAAAAAATTTAGGTTCATAATTTGGTATGAAAGCGTAGATCATAATAAAACTTACGACGTACGTTTCGGCAATTATGAACCAACATTAAATATTATTAATTTCTTTTTAATACATTTTAATAAAACCTTGTTTCAAAACAGTGATATATTTTACCGATTTTATTAATTTTTTTTTGACCGAGTGGGTTTCGTTTAAACTTTGGTATTTCGTTTTGTTTGTCTGTTTCTATGCTCTGGTTGACGTACTGATTTAGGTATACTGGGACATGAAGGTAATTAGGTGTACGAAATTGTGTCTCGTTACAAAGGCCTAAAAAACCGAAACACTTATTAGAAAATAAGATAAATCTTGAAAAAAATTAAGATCTCGTAGAGCAGCAGTTTTCCAATTAATGCACGGAGACTAACTTCTATATAAAAAAAACACTGGTCGCAGTTCCACAATATAGTGTGTTTGTGAATTTAAGTTTATTCTTGCCAAAATAAACAAAATTAACCCTTTAATACACCTCTCAAAATAACATTTTTTCTTCAATAGGGATGTTAACTGTATTCAAATAAAAACATAATATTATCGAAAAGTAGTAGTTTCTATGATAGAAATACTAAAAAACACTATATTTTTCCTTATTTTTAAGAAATTTAATTAATATTTAATAAATAAAACCTAATAAAATCACTCTCAAGTCACGTGACAACAGACAACCAATCAGAGCGCATGACGTCATATGTTCAGCCGCTGTCAAAAAACTTCATTGTTTGGTTAATATTTAGTGTGTCATTTATTATTATTTGTTTACAGAAAACGTCAAATTACATGTAACTATAGCAACGACTACGAAACAACTTTTCATCACCTCAGTTTACTAGTATTTATGAGCACAGAATACGCATCTATAGGATGGTAGCTCCCGTGTAAACTTTTGAGCCTCCTTTGGTATGAACAGGTGACGTCACGCGACTAGTATTGGCGTTTTGGACCGAAATTTGAAACGGGATTTCAAATACATGATTTTTAAGGCTTGAGTTGTATTTAAATAAAAATAATAAATATTTGTAGCAATATTAGGTACTTATCCACGATTTAAAACACTTTCCCAAAAATAGTCAACATCCCTATTCAACATATCGTCTCTGTTTATCAATTCATCATCTGCACAAAATTATTTACAGTCTTCAGTAAGTATGGTTCTCTATCAGCAAGTAACTGTTTTCATAAAATTTATAAGCCCGGCCCTGTCGAGCCAATTTTATTAAACTTTTAGGGTCACCTTTCAATTGATACTAAAAGGTTAAATTTCAATTTTGAATCAATTCCGAATTTTTTTTCGGTATTTTTGAGTCCCAAAACCATTTACAATCCCCAAATACACCCCTTAACATGGTCCGATTAAGCTCATTTTAAATATGCTTCATTCGTGTATATGTCAAATGACAAATACACTAATAATATATTTGCGGATCATTTCATAGTCATTTTTATTACCTTGTAAGGCAATATTCCGTAGCTCCATAGACATAAAAACTCTGATGTCGATGGTAGTTCAATCATTAAATTTGCGAAGAACGCTTCGTGATATAATAAGAAATTATGGACTACATAAACGCATTTAAAGTATCGCTAAGTGAATTTTTTGTCTTTCACTTTTAAATTAAAAACCGTTTTTCACAATAAACTTAGATTTAATAAGAGTTCGATGAAGACAAAACGACCTTTCTCCGATTTTGAAAGTCGAAGCTGTATCATATAGCGCATAATCGCTATAGTCATGAAAAGCAGCTATTTATAGGGGGTCATGCAAAAAAAAATATTTGTACAGAATCTATATAAAAATCGATGCGTGTATGTATGTTCCCTAAACTCCAAAACGGCTGAACCAATTTTGATGAAATTTTCAGGCATTCTTCAAATTAGCCTAGCGGGTGATCCCTGTGAAGTTTGGTAGCGATCGGATTTTTCTTTGATTTTTGAACAATCACAGTTAAAAGCGAATAAGCGCAAATTCAATACACATTGAGAATTTTATGATAATGATTCTCATCTTTTACGGCTATAAATAATTAGATAATTAACCGAGCTGGGTAGACTAGTGGTGACAGCACTAGACTCGCGTTCGGGAGGTCCGGGTTCGAATCTCGGCGGGGGCAGACGTGGCTACGTCTTTTTGCTACTGCCTCTCGTCGAGAAACGGTAATTCCTGTACCGGCCATCTTGATTGAGGTTTTCCATGGTTTCCCTCAATTAATTCCAGATAATTATCGAGATGGTTCCTTATTTGAGGCCGATTACCTATCAAATTCCTAGTTCAAAAATTACCTACCTTATCCTAGTTTCCTATAATTCCTTCATTCGCCCATTGCTATTACATAAGTTGAAGTTGTAAAAAATGTAGAAAATAACGGGAAGTGGTAGATGAAAAAATAGTAATGGTGCGAATGGCGTCTGTTATGACATAAAGTCGAAAAACGAACGTTAAACGCATTATTATTATTATTATTATTATTATTATTATTGAGAAGGAAATATTCCTTAAAAAAATTTGCATCCACAAGCACCCAAACTTCAGGTTCGTCACCGTCATACTAGGGATACTTGTGGAGCAAGTTGTAACTGTAACCGCGTCTCAAACCATGAAATGGGCAATTACAGTGAGTTTGAAGTTTTAAAAATGTAGAAAAATAACGGGAAGTGTGGTAGAAGGAAAATAGTAATGGTGCGAATGGCGTCTGTTATGACAAAGTCGAGAAACGGACGTTAAACGCATTATTATTATTAATTAGATAATTAGTGCTACCCGTACGAATTTGGACACTAGCCCCTAGTGCAAATCCAGCGTTACCTATTATTTGTGTAAAGTGACAGCGTCGACTGAATTCGTTACAGCCTGTAGGTAAAGACGTAGGGATTCTTACCATAGGTTACATATTATACGCAAATGTATTCAGCGCACGCCTAAATAACACGAAAAGCGAAGGCGGAACTTTTCCACCGGCGTCGGTCGGATATAAAAGGACGTCGGGACGCGCCGACCGACGACAAACAGTGTTTTACCGTTTACCACAACAATGCAGACATCGGAAATGAACGTGACCGTTACAACAATCAAACTACTCGCCATTGTTGTCGCTGTTTGGATGGGATCAGTACACTGTCAAGGTATGTTTCAGTGTTGTGTGTTTCCAGAGGAGTGTATTTGATGTGCGGTGATTTTCAAAGTGTCCCAACGCGATTTTTAGTGTATTTGCCATATGGCAACATACACTATTGGCGTCGGTCGGATGGCGGGACCTAGGGGTCGGACCAAAATTTCTCGACGTTTCATAACCTCCTAAACACTTTGGCACCATTTTTAAAAATGTTTATATATATATGTATATATATATATATATATATATGTATATATATATATATATATATTTATATTTATATATATATATATATATATATATATATATATATATATATATATATATATATGTGTACGCGCGATAACTTTCGAAAGAGGTAATTGATTTCAACGAAATTTGGGCCACGTGTTGAAATCCATCACCGCAAGAAGCCTATTTAAAATGGGCCTAATCGGGCTATTTTAAGGGTAGTTTTTAGGGGTTGAAAACTGTTTTTGGGCCCCAAAATACCGAAAAAATTCTCCGAATCATTTCAAAATTGAAATTTAACCCTTTGGTAGTGATTAAAAAGTGTCCCCACAATTTTAATAAAATCGCCCCGACATGACCGGATTTACAAATTTTATGAAAACACTAGTTTGCAGATAGTGACTTATTTATTGAAGGGTGTATTTAATTCGATGTAGACGTTAGATTGATAATAATATTACAATTAAGAAAAAAATGTTATTTTAAGGGGTGTATTAAGGGGTTAAATTTTTTATTTTGCCCAAAAACAAACTTAATTTCACATTAAAAAAGTATAAAACCACACGGCCCTATACAAGCAAATACACTATATTGTCGGCAGGGTTTTGGCACTGCGACCCGGGTTTTTATTTTAATTAGTGCAGCCGTCGAGATTTTTTCTAATTTTCAATTTCGAGAATTAATTGTTAAGTTCTGATCGCTACCGAGGCGAAAAATATCCATCCGAGATTGAATATTTTTCTAATTTCGAGATTAAATTGTCGAGATCTTGTCGCCGTCGAGACGAGAAATATCGATCCGAGATTAAATATTTTTCTAATTTCGAGATTAAATTGTCGAGATCTTGTCGCTGTCGAGGCGAGAAATATCGATCCGAGATTAAATATTTTTCTTGTTTTGAATATTGAGTTTGTCGAGATCTTGTCCCTATCGAAGCGAGGGCCGAGGAATATAGGTATCCGAGATTAAATACCTTTCTAGTTTCGAATTTCGAGATTAAATTATCGAAACATTGTTGCTATTGAGATTACACGTTGTCTCGTATCGAGACAAGATTAAATGGTCGAGATCTTGCCGTTATCGAGGCGAGAAAAACACCCTCGAGAAACTACCGAGACGAGAGTTGCAAAATTTCTCGTTTCGAAATAAAAGACGAGACCGTATTACTATTTTAATGGAAGTTTCCAACGTCTAATCTGGTCAACGCTAAGGTCCGTTTTCAAATTCGTATTTGTTTCTGAGGAATAAATGTTACAATTTTTACTCACTTTTGAACTGCGTTAAAAGGGGTCGAAAAGTTAGTGATCTACTTTTAATTCTTGTATTTTTAAAGATTAGCCACTTCTAAGGTGCGTCGGTTTTTTAGACGTTTTGTGAAAGCGGTTTTTATTTCACAGAAGAATAGGAAATAAAATATGACAGCTGATAAAAAAACAGTTTAAGATACCTCATTTTTCATACCGTTACAAAAGGGATAAAAACGGGTCGCAGTGCCAAGCCCTGCCGACAGTATACAGCGTTGAAGTTTGTTTTTAGACAAAATTTGATCCCTAAATACATTCCTTAAAGTAATAACGTTTTTCGTAATTTCAATATTATCAATTCAACATCTGCACCAAATTAAATACACCCTTTAACAAGTAAATCTATATTGGCAAACTAGTGTTATTAAAAATCGCGAAATTAGCCTCTAATTATAAATTATTCTCTTGTTCTTACTGTAGGTTTTGATAAATTTTGTTTCGTGATTGTTAAATAATAAAAAATATATTTCCTAAAAAAGTTTAATACTTGACAAAATTCAATATTCTTTTATCTTGTTACAAAGAAACGCGTAGTAATTTCCACGACAAGAATATAAAAAAATCGTGGTTTTTGATTATTTTACAGAAACGAATTGTAAAAAGCTCAGTGTAAACAAAATACAATCGAACAAACTGGGGGTTAAAAAAAAGAACATACATTTGTAATTTTAGAATAAACATAGCGGTTTAAAAACACAAGAGGCCAGTAATTCCGATGATCGGTCAAACGAGAATCTTCACATTTCAATACCGTGTATTGATTATCGTAACCCGGAATTATTGTATAAAATTGAGTACCTACTACATTTCTGTTTCAGTTGCAATTGTTTCAAGATTCAACATTTTATTTGTATATGTTACCGGAAAAACCGTGATAAGTCAAAACGAATTTTTCATTAGTTAAAGCTTCAACACGCTTGTGTAAAAACCTGAATAAGTTTTGTATTCTATATTTCAATCAAAAATAGATCAAAAAAAAGAGGGGAAATTCTCAATTCGGTTATATTTTTTTTATGTTTCTTCACCGATATTTTCGTCAACTGCAAATCGATTTGAAAATTTTCCACGCCATTTTGTTCAGAATGATACCGGATAGGTACCAATATAGTTTTTATTAAAATCGCTTCATCCGTTTTTAAATGAGAATCAAAAAAATACATTTTTTATTGAATTATAAGTTGTAACAGGAAAGTGGATCAGGAAGTAGATCCACTTTCCTGCTACAACTTATAATTCAGTTATTAGAATGGCCGCAACGGTATAGAGAATCATATTTTTTATATGATTGCTACCTCATATCGCCAGCATTGTGAACCGAATTTTCTTATTTAATAAAACATACCATCAGGTTGATCCCACATAAATTTTACTGAAATCGGTTCAGGAGTTTTTTTTATTATAATTTATAAACAAAGCAACTACGAAATATTATTAATAAAAATGTGCGAAATGAAATCCACTCAAAAATAAAAAATGAAAAAACTTTGGAAAAAAATATTAAGTAACCTCATTCAAAAAAGTCAGAAAATAATGAAATTTTGAGCTCGGAGCCAATTTCATCACTAAAACTTTTAATTACATATAGTTACTTTTATTAAATTGGCACCGACCTCAAATTTTCATTATTTTCATCTTTTTAGTGACTTTTTTTAAGGAGATTAATATATATTTTTCTCTAAGTTTTTTAGATTATATACGGCTAGTTTCTTACAATAAGGATCATATATGTTTATAGCCACTGTTTTCGAGCGTTTATAATCTACAATATCTAAAACTAGGCCAAATCAATTCATAAAAATTATTAGCGCCCATTTGAATGCAGTGATAGACAGCGATATAAAAAAATCGACATTCTATATTCAGTTCAAGTAAAAGGATTATGTTTTTCATTTCGATAATAGGATTTGTCAAATCAATGTTCTTTTGGAAGATAAGATAAAAGATATATTGAACAAGGCATTACATAATTTGTATAAGTGTTATATATTTTTCTGAAGACTTTAATCTAGTTGATCATTTCATTTTTTGTCATGTAAGAAAACTCGCAAAAAATATAGGTTATATTTTAGTTCGGGAATTATTATTTTATGACGCAATGTGAAAGCGAGTATAAAACGAGCGTCAACGAGTTTTAACAGTCACACAAGTCAAAAAATAATCACGCGCGATATATAAATAGTATTTTTTGGACGTGCGCCCTTCAAAATAGCAGATTTTCATTTAATTTTCAAAATTTTTGCCATTTCCGTTTCGAACAGGATCAATTGCGATTAGATTAGACTATGATTTACTAAAACTGTATATCATTAGAATGACCTCACATGCTGAGCGTCTATAATCTACAATCTCTCTCTTAGAATGATTGAAACGAAGTCTAAGAATTAAGGTTGTCGGAACGCTCTGACTTTTGTTTGTGCTGAGACCCAGCGGTAAGGGGCGAGGTAGGCAAAAGACATATTGTGGGTGTGACCTTCTTTAGCTCTGTCTCGCTCAAATCATCCGCACGTTTCAATTTTTGGCTGGTGCCAACTACGAGGCTAAAAAATTTTTTTGCAAGGGTGCCGCTGTCAATTGATTACTCTAAATTTTGGAAATATTTTGAAGATTTAAAAAACTTTTCCGAAAAAAGAAGAGTCACTTTAGGTTTGTGATGGAGCAGTTTTGTGAAATAAGTACGAATAAGGTCATAGTGTGACATTGAAAACGTGTAATTTTTTAGCACAATTAATGCCAAATTTTTTCTAGTAAATCGTACATAAATTACAAAAGTAGTCCATTAGAGACCTAGATTTGTCCTTTATCTTCCTTATAGCGAAAGAATTTTTGCAGAATGTTGACGAATAAGTCTACAATCAGTTGACAGCCGAAGCTCTATTTTTAGCTTAAATTCAGAGCGTTCCGACAGCCTTAACATCTGGAATCAAAATTCAACTTTTTATACCACAACTCTGTACTTGAGTCACTACACTCTACCTCTATGCCAAATTTCAAAATTTTACGTCAAATACTTTCAGAGAAAATCGCTTGTGACAGTCGAGCGGACTCCGAAGTAATTCTATAATAGACCGCGCACGACCAGCACGGCATGGTTGAAGGTAGCCATGTTATTTAACCAGCAACGACTGTCAGTTGTCCGCCTGCAATTTCTATCTAGCAATGCTGGACCGATCTGTGGGCTCGCGATGTGTCGTACATTAATTAATTTGCATTAATAAAACTACTTAAAAACTGCAAAATGACTACCCCACATCACGAAACCTGCACTGGAATATGCTGGTTTATGCAGGTTGCAAGTTTGTGGTGTGCTGGTCGTGCTGGTCCATGCTTGACAAGTGTGCGCGGTCTTTTAATGTTCCGTTTTGCACGAAACACTGATACATACGTGAATCATAGTTTTGTTTAAATTTTGTTGTGTGTGTTTGCGAAAGATTTGTATGCAGGTCTGTGAAGTTTTCCACAGTTGGCAACTTGTTTTCATTACCTCTTATATGTGCAGTGGCGGGTGGTGGCGCCGGGGAGCGGACAAAAAGAGCGGCCGGCAACAGAAATGCCGGATTAATACCGTTTCCCCGCAACGGCAGATCACCCGGCGTCGGGGGACTGCGGCCGGGATTCCTTCAGGAGCTCGCCAACGCGTATGACGCCGCCTCTGACACAGGTGAGTGAGTTAGTGCCATCTATCGATCAATCAATTATGTCTTGATTCGAATATATAGGGTTGTCGCGAAACAAGTGACGTGACCTTCTATATCGTACGATAATTCGAACAATTTTCGTTTGGACAGTGTAGGGCGGAATTCCTCAAACTTATAGCTCCACGTACCCTTATTAGATTTCCATGACAACGGCGAACCATAAAAAACTGGGTACAGATAGAACAAAATAAGGCAACGTTTTCTTATTAGTAGATTTTACATACATACATTTTACAAACATATATACATTAACTCTCACAGTAGCGAGGGCTCTTGAATGAATCAAAGATGAACTTTCCATTTTTAATACGACAATTTAATATCGGTAAATTATCGACACCATTATTTCATATTAGTAGATTTTACATACGCTTGTAGCTTACGTACCAGCTGAATTCATTTAGTATAATAGCTATCATCTTTGATTCATTCAAGAGTCCTCGCTACTGTGAGAGTTAATGTCTAGCTATACAGCTAAAAATAATTAGCTCTCGCATGTAGTGAATTTGAGTGTTGCAAATCGCTATATAATGAAGGATTAAAATGTTGAATTGTGTGCACCGTAGAGTAATTGATAACTCATTCCGCCGCGAAAGTGGAAAGATTCGGGTTTAAATCTTGACGGTGACGTGTTGGAATAATAATTTTTTCTAATATAGTGCTACAACAATGAATGTTTCTTAACAATTATAGCAGACAATAGCTATTTATACTAAGCAACGTTTTCTAAAGTGTCACAGTGTTGGTCACGATCCCGTCCCGGGTCGTAGAAAAACTTTTCCGGATTGCGAAAAAAATTGTAAATTTTTGTGAAGCAAACAAATACCTTGATTTCTATTAAAAAATATAATTGTTTTGTAATTTTTTTTTCATAAGAAAGAGCAATAGATGCGTTATTAATTAATGGGATGGGAGGGCTTGTTTCTCGACGCGAATTGGATCGATTCTAGGATTTTGCTCGATTTCAATCTTAATTCAGATTCAGTTAGGCAGTCGTCATTACGTAAATTTTGTCCGCCTGCCCCTTACGATCAATTGGCGTACCCCAAGAAACTCCGGGGATACAAAATCAAGGATAGGTCGCAGTTTGAAATAGTCTTATAATTTTAATTTTTGCATATTAACAATAATAATAATTTTCGTTATATGGCTGTATGTAAGGGATATATAAATATACAGATAGCTACAGTTTGCTATTGAAAACCAGTCTTTAGACTGAATTCTGTACCGTTTGTAGATTTTTGTTGTAAAAAAATGTTTTCTGCAATAAAGATATATTTATTTATTTATTATATTATGAAACACCTGTTGTAACGTTGTTACAATATAAAAAAAAAATTATTACCAAAATAATGTCAGTGTTGGGACTCAAACCCGAATGTTTCACTATCACGGCGGATGAATTATAGTCACTGTAGAATAAATGATAATTCAGTCGCCGTGATAGTGGAGGATTTGAGTCTCGGCAGTGATATTGTTTGAATAACATTTTTTTCTAATATTGCATTGTAACGTCAACAATGGGTCTTTCATAATATAATAGCAAACTATAGCTATCTATGTTTTTTTCATGATTGTTAACTTTTTAAGGTACAAAAATATTTCAGGATTTTGATATTTAAAAAACGTGCGAGTTGAACTCGTACACCGAGGGTTCTGCGCTATACGAAAAGAAAAATTGTTATTGTAATATTCGGTTTTTTTGTTTAAGCGGCTAGTTTTATTAGTCGTATAACTCAGTAATTTAAACGCAAAAACAACGTTTGCTTTAGACATGCAAACTGCGTATTTTAGATGAAAGTATTCTTGGTACTAAATTTGGGTACCAAATAAGAGTCAGACGGACAAAAATTCTGGAAATTACCATTATAATGTATAAAATTACACAGAATTATAATATCTTGATAGCCGCATGTAGAAATTAATTAATGTTATCTATTTCTGACCACCCTGTAAGACCAACAGACGGTAACGAACATATACGTAGTGGAAAATGGTGACCAATTTTTTTTCAAATTAGCATTTTGAATAAAATTTTCATTAATGAAAGTTATATGATAGCGAGAGACGAAAAGGGTGAAAGGTCAGTCTGGATGAAAGGACGACAACGATCAAAAGAGGTCAACATTAAAAAATAATTAAAAGTAGATAACACAAAACCAGCTCTCATTTATTTTGTTAGGTTAGTCGAATAGGAAACCTTACATAGTGCACAAGGATCACCCTAACGTTAATTGATTATTATTTATGAATAAATAATCGTATCAATTGATAATTTTAGCAATACATGTCGTTATAATTGCCAACTGCCTACGAGAGTTTTTCAGTAATATTTATTATAATGTCAAGGCTTTTAAAATAATATATCCAAGCTCTCATTGTGCAAAACTCAAAAGTCTACTGAACAGATAATGTGATGGAAAATATTAAGGTAGTTGTCGTGGTACAATATTGTCAAAAAGTTATAGATTATGCACGCCACAAAAGTATACTAGCTTGTACCTAAGTGATCCATAATTTGTACGCAAGACTGTACCCGTGGAAACGTAACCCATACAGTATTCATATGCATGTATACTTTTATATAAATTGTTGAACTTTAAACCGTTATTTATAAATAATTAGACGGTCAAAAATGTTTTCTTATTTTTTTTTAAACTGATAACAAATGCATTGAAAGACTGTCAGTTTTTGGAAAGTTTCTGACAGTTAATTCTTTTTTTATAAATAAGAAACTGGTTCAGAACTACAGAGATCGTATACAATCAATGTTAATTATCCAATTTTTAATTGAATTTATCTCGGATTATATACGGTCGATCGACATCAAATTTTCAGGGTAATTGTATTATAATGTCCTTAATAAGTATACAAAAATTAGGAATTTTCTGACGGTGTGCCTTAACCACGACAACTACCTTAAATTCAATTTTTAGGGTTCCGTACCTTAAAAGAAAAAAAGGAACCCTTATATTCGTTGTCCTTGGGGCTGTCAAGATTCTTTTTCTCAGGAACGCGTGGAGGTATCAAGTTGAAATTAATATCAAATACTCATGTCTGCTGTCCCTTGGAGCTGTAAAAAAACTAAACTTCTGAGTCAACGCAATCAAAAGATCAGGCCGTTTATGCCGCATACTTTGGCACTCGCAAGGGAATCAAAACCTATAGGGTACTTCCCGTTGAACTAGAATCATGAAATTTGGCAAGAAGCAATGTCTTATAGCATAAGTAAAGGGAAAAATCCGAAAACGTTCAATTAGTTTGCCACCGATTTGATGTCTTCCATCACACATTATCAGTTAAAAACAATAACCAAATTTTTCTAATGTTGTCCAGTCGACTTTTCTACAATATACAGTTGGACTATAAAGGTTAATACCCTAGAGAAACTCAAATGTTTTTATAAATCATTATTCGTTTAGTGTTTTAATAAACAAACCGATTGAATTAAAACGTGCGTGTATTAAATATTTTTTAAGAGATTATCAATTAAATAATTCCGGAGAGATCATTGATTCATTGAAAACAAGGATAAAAAACAGTATATCTGTAGAAAAATGTGACGTGTTTTGTAGTTAAATAAATAACAGAAAATGATGAAACCAATTCAGCAGACATATCGGAGATTATAAGAGATTAGTCTGGAGTTTTCATAATAAAAAAAAACACACCGTTAATCATTTTTTAGTATTATTATACAGGGTGTTGAAAAAATATAAATACACCAGAATAACTCAGAATTGAAGCAGTTTGGTCAAAAATTGTTAAGGAGAAAGTTTTTTTTCCCTGGCGATAAGCTTGAATAATTATTCCGGGAGGGGGGTCCCTCCGGTGAGGGCAACGCTCCCCCACTTGCAAATATTAAATGGGAACCCCTGCTTTTTTACAGATTCTGATTCCTTGCCAAAAATACCTAATATCAATTTTTTCTACGCTTCCCCACTTACAAATATTGAATGGGAACCCCTACTTTTTTTACACTATTACATAATTCTGCAAAAACGTGTTTGCTTAAAGCAGTTCTTAGTTGGTGAGCGTTCAGTCTTACTCTTAAATACTGATAGTTAAGCATATAAACGCTGTATCAGAGCAATCTGTAAAATTCCTACGAGTCGACAACTATATAAAAAACTTATATTTTAACAGTTTTTGATTTCTATGTGCTAGAATGTGCAAGCTTTGTTAAGTTTAACTTAAATCTTTTCGCGGAAAATATTCCTAATCATTTATAGTGCAATATAGAATAAGTATAATATGCGCCACGGTTCTAAAAGGTTCTGAAGTTAGTCACAAACAGCGTCGCAAATGCATATTTTTGAGCCGTCCTGGTTGTTTTGTGGGAAAGGAAGACGCCCACCACCTCCTAGTTACCGGCACAGAACGTGCGCTCGTCGGTGATTGGTTATCGCTGGTTGTCGTGTCACTTGTCGCTTTTCTGCTATAAAGCACAGTTCAGTATGCTATTGTTAAGTTGTTTCTTTGATTGTTAATTGATCAAGATGCCTAATACAGTTTTGCATAGACAAGCACGTAAAATATTTTTTTGGAATTAGACCTTTAGATTAAACAAAAATAAAAAAATTTAAAATAATAAAGTGCGAGTTTGTAGTTTTTCAACCGATTGGACCTGCGCAAGCCTCCATCTGCATCTAACTTCCGAGCCTTTCAGAACCATGGCGCGTACTATACAAAGTATAGACTAGATTACACATCTTTGACCACTGTCAACAAAGGTCCTGTTAATTCGATGCTGAAAGTTTTTAACAAGTTGCCCGATGAGATGAAAAATCTATCAAACACAAAATTTAAAAACTATGTTAATGCAGAAAATTTTTTATTCGTCGGAGGAATATTTTAGTCATAAGTTGTTTTTTTTTTTACTTAAACGCGTAGCAGCGAGGAGTCATAAGTTTTAATTGTAAATATACTTTTATAACTGACGCATTCTATAGTGTTTTATACAGTTTACAATCTATCTACCTATTGACTGGTTGCACAAGGAATAATTTGATCGCAGATTTCGTCCACGAATCGAAACGTCAAAACTTGATGGCGTTTCCACGCGTCGGTCGCAGCAACCATGGTTACAACGGATGGCCAATGAACGACCTGGTGACGGCGGCACAAAAGAAAAGCATCGACAACGGTATTCCGGCTGCCGACGAGCTGTCCAAGTGTTTCAACAACTGCGCCAAAAAACATACGCTCGGTTTGTGGTGGGGTCCGAGACTGGGCCGCGTCCAGAAACGTTCGTTTGGCGCCCTTCCCGATGTACGCTACGTGCCCAGCTGGGCTCTAGTTGCACTATCAGGTATGCGATTAGAGATGGGTATTTCGAGTGAAAATTGTCGAACTATTCGATTATTAAAATACAGTACACAATCTCGGTAACATGAACACAAAAAATCCTAAGGAGTTCATACTAGCGGTATGTTTATATTATCGAGGTTCGCAAGGAACATGTACATACATTTTAAATTAGAGTTGGGTAACTCAGATCTGAACCGGTTCAAAGAGCCGACTCCGACAGAAGATCTGTGAGAGCCAACTCACTTTTTTTTAATCAACGGATCCGCATAACTCAGTGAAACACTTAACACACAGAAGCACGTTTTACACTTACGTATCAGTTCTCGCTTTGATGCATCTGTCAGCTCAAATGACTCATGCATCACATGTTTGGCTATGCATTCTTGATTCTATACAGGTCGTGATATGATTGACTGAACTAGGTAACTCAGTGGCAGAACTCGGCTCTTTTTGAACCGGTTCAGTGAGCCGGCTCACATACGGGATCCAGATGCAAAGATGCAGATCACTAAAAAGACCCGTTTTTCCCATCTCTACTAAAAATTAAGACCAAACTATTTATTATAGAGGCTATGATAAAAAATTCTAGATTTATTTCGGACGTAATAATATTCGGACTCATGTACAAAAGCCAGTAATATACCTCATTACTCCGTTTTGTACCGTCATGTATGCGAAAGCAAATGATATTGATATTTAACACCGTACACAAGGGTTTGATCAACATAAATTTATTATATTATTTAGTAAACGTGTTACAAGTTTTCGAACGCTGCGCAGAGCATTTTGTGTCACGAAATGTTTCTCCAAGGGCGTAATAAAGAGAAATGGGAATAAATGCCTACGACTGGAAATCCCACGAAAGATATAATTTACCGTAGGAAAATGGAAAGTATGCTTTTTAAAATGAAAATACACCGAGTTTCGTTTACAGTAAATAAATATTCCACGTGTCCACTAGAGGGTTCACAATAATACAAAAAAAAAACCGAAGAAATACTCGAATTGTGTCAATAAGACTGACATACATATTTCTGACCGCGTATTTGAAACATTTTTAATTATAAATTTATAATAATATCACGGTGAGAATTGTAGGCTTGTTTTTAGGTGACATACAGGCCGATCCAAAAAATAATTAACTATACGCTCATACCTCATTTTACGGCTTAGATACGTTCCGGAAAACCAATATTGGTGTAACGTTGTCTGCTTCGCCTTGCTTTTTGCTATTTTTTGCAGTGTTTTGTAACAACTAACGGTTGATATTTAACGAAATGAACCTACTTGCTAATACTGTCCAATATTTTTATTGAAATAAAATTACAAACGACGTTTCAATCACATTCGTGGTCCTTTTCAAGTTGGAAAATTTAAAATGCGTCAGATATAGATAAAATTAAAATTATGACTGACGCATTTTAAATTTTCTAACTTGAAAAGGACCACGAACGTGGTTGAAACGTCGTTTGTAATTTTATTTCAATAAAAACATTGGACAGTATTAGCAAGTAGCTTCATTTCGTTAAATATATATCATTACTGTCGGTAGAGTCAATAATATGTGTAAGCTAACCGCTGAGTTACTCCCCGAGACATTTTTTTTGACCATTATAACGAAACATTATGAGGCGGAAAACGAACAAGTGCCATAATTAAAGATAATAGTTTAATAAAAACTAAAAAACACGCTATTTTGACATGTCAAGAAATTACAATTTTAAAATTGAAATAATAAATCAAACTCGTGTTTTTGTAAATACAAACCGATAATTTCTGATTTTTTATTCAACAACGTTATCGTTATCACATAATTTAATCATTTATATTTTATAATGTCAAATACTCTAATATGCTCACACAGATTTTGTCTGGGTATTTGGTACGTTGGAAATGATAATGGGCTCGTCTGTTAGTAAATAGACTATATAGTGGGAGTGCTGTTAGATATTTTTGAGTAGGTATTTGAGGCACTGTGAAAATTTGTGCAATACCGCTTTAGTAATATCCGAATACAAAAACACAGACCTGGTAACGGGGCTTAACCAATCCTCAAATTTTTAAATTAGCAGACAATTTATTCCTTGAATTTTAGTATTTATGGAGTTGAAAAATAAAAAATCCAGATTTCTTAATCGGGTCTAAAACTTAGCCAGGCGTTTGCAAAATTATATTTTTGAAAAATTTTAAAAATATATTTGAAGCACTTTGAAATCTAAAACCGGGTCCAGACGTGTGTAACGCGTAATGTAATCTATTGTATAATGTAACACGAATTCTGCTTGTGGACGGCACTACGAGCATTACATAAAGGCGCTCGCAGTACTCGTTTGGACGGCATTCGTGACGATTGTGTCGTGTGCACGTTCGTGATACGAACAATCGCTTGAACTTATCAGTTTGTATAAAAAAACGTGTTATTTGGGATCCAAAAAATCCGGATTACTGTAAAAAAAATCTGAAATCTTCAGTTAATAAATATATATAAATAAAAGCAGCACCAGCTATCATGATTTTCCTATTCGGCATGTTCGTAGCAACTGAGTGGAAACAGCTCTTGAAAAAGATTCGCTTTCACGATTCGCGTTGAGTTCGTGTGCTGTCCAAACTGTTGACGCTAAATTACACGTAATCTTACATTACACGTTACACACGTCTGGACCCGGTTTAAACAGAATAATATTGGTAACTAAAAATAGATATATTAAAAAAAACTGGTCGTTTCGGTGGGATACTACCTGCTAGGTGATTAAAAATTTGAGTATCGGTTAAGCCCCACTACCAAGTCTGTGTTTTTGCATTCGGATATTACTGAAGAGGTTAGTTCACAAATTATCACAGTGTCTCAAGTACCTACCCAAAAATGTCTAACAGCTCTCGAGCTAATATAGATTGATAAGCGTTCATTTTGTTTTTGTCCGCCCGTATGTAGAAACAAAACACAAGTGTGCATGTAAAACGAAGCATCATCTAAAATTTAAAAGTAAAGTAAATATTTGACGACAAACAGATACAACTGAATGTCGTTCCATTACATAACATGGCCACTTGTGATTAATTGATTCTAAACTATCCCATGGTTGTGTTTTGTTTTGCATATGTGTTTGTATCGTTGTTCATTTGTTCATTTTATTATATATGCATGCAAAACAGCGGAGATGCAATAATGTAAATTGATTCTGATTTTTTAATTAATAAACGAATGTTATTAATTACTGGAAACATATAAAATTGAATTTTAATTTGGAAATTTTGAATTTAATATTAGATATGTGTTTCATTCTCTTTTAAAACAAATTAAATTGCCTAGGGGCCGATAACCTTGAACGTGCTTTATTTCCCCGCCTACAATCCTGATTTTTGACAGAATTCCATAATTTATATGTACCTACTACAGTAGAATCTCGATAAGTTAAAATCCAAGGGAAACGTTAAAAAAATTAAGTTATCGAGTTTTTTACTTATCGAGAGTTGAAGTTAGAGAGGTTGTCAGAGTAAAATTTTTAACTTACCGAGGTTTGTGGGTTTTATAGAAGTGACATAATTTTTTTATCTGTTCATTTATTCATTTAGAATCGATTATATATTTATTACAATCAATTATTTAAACAAAGATATCAGTAATTTTTTTTTGTTTGATGCAATTTTGATTTTTGGCAAAATTTTTTGTTTGGATACTTACTCATGATAACACATGATGACATTGATAATACTTTAACTTATGGAGGTCACCAAAATATTAATTTAAGTTATCGAAAATATTTGTTTAAGTTACTGAGGTTTTGTGATTTAAGTAATGGAGGTTTTATGCTTTCAGGGGAAGGGAATTCAAAAAATGTTTAACTTACAGAGGTTTTTAACTTATCGAGGTTCTACTATATTACATTACTAATAATAATTGTTTATCTATGAAAGATGTACTATTATTGAAAACATTCGTACCACTTTACCACCTTACCCTACATTTACAAAAACCAACAATTGAAACATGTAGATGATTTGAGCGAGACAGAGCTAAGGAAAATCACACCCACAGTACCTATGTCTTTTATCTACCTCCCCTCTTACCGCTGCCCCCCAGTACAAACTGTGTGAAAGTGATCCAACACTGTTAACAATTAGACATTTTATCACATCCAAAATTATTATTATAATTCAATAATAACTTTCAGGTATTTGGATTAATAATACAAAACAACCGTGTTATTGTTAATTTTGCTATGTTTCGACTACTTTATTTAATCTTCGTCAGGCTCTGAAAAATACATATATATATATACAATTTTTTTAATATATTTTTTACTTATTATAGTATAATTGAATTTGTATATATATATGTATTTTTCAGAGCCTGACGAAGACTAAATAAAGTAGTCGAAACGTAGCAAGATTAACAATAACAGAAATTAGTTTCACGGGTAATTGGAATAAAAAATCAATTTAAACACTTATTGATTGCAACGTTTCGTCTTTATTAAATCAAGACTTTTTCAAGCTCTCAGCATGTTTAAATTATAATAAAACTATGATATAAAAGGCAATTTTGCATTACATTATAATAAAACTATGATATAAAAGGCAATTTTGCATTACATTGTAATGCAAAATTGCCTTTTATATCATAGTTTTATTATAATTTAAACATGCTGAGAGCTTGCAAAAGTCTTGATTTAATAAAGACGAAACGTTGCAATCAATAAGTGTTTAAATTGATTTTTTATTCCAATTACCCGTGAAACCAATTTCTATTATTACATATTTTGGAATTGAACTTTAAAGATGAATTAACAATAACACGATTGTTTTGTATTATTAATCCAAATACCTGAGATTTATTATTGAATTATAACTGTTAACAATTTTTTCTCGAAAGGTTGATGAGTTGATAAATTATTCTATGTATTATCAGGTCTTCATCGAAAATAAACTGTCTACTTTCAGATCTGAACGGGGCGTCGGGGCGCAGCGTCGATTATACACCGCGTCTGGGCCGTGAATCCGAGGAAGATTTAAACGACGGCGATGAATTGCCTTCCGAGGGAAGCAGCGCGACACGACAACAATAAAAACTAATTAATATCAAGTGATCAAGGACATAAAATACATAAATTCATTAAAAAAAATGATATCCTGATTGCTGTTTTAATACCAATTCAAAAAAATAGTGTAAAAAATAATTGTTAATAAATAAACATGTTATTTCTCTTTGACAATGTTCGCATCGCCGTTGGTAGTAAAGAAATACCTCTGCTGCATACATGTTCTCCTGATACTCAGAAAAGAAAATGGTATCAGGAGAAAATCAGCATCACGCTTTCGCTGCAACAAAAAGTAGCAACACTGTTTGATTACATTACTCGAGGTACCTTCCGGCTACACGAGCGTCGCGAACGACGTGTTGAACGAAATTCAACCGCCGACGTAAAGTCTAAATCGTTGGTGAATATATTTCGATCGTCGCAATCAAGGCGTGTATTAAGCAGTGCAGTTTCTTTCAATTGATAACAGTATCACTACGATGGAATGTTAAACCAATGGCGATAAATATGAAAAATGTATAAAAAGGCATATATAAATATTATTATATATTATGTAATTATTTATTTGATGAGGAGTTAAGATATTGTAATAATGGCAAATATATTTTTAATTGTTTACCTAAATTGTTTATAAATGTATGCAAAATGAAGAACTGAATATTAGTTTGTTGAACCTCAACTGAAACAAACGAATTATGCGTATTTGATTATACGTCATCTATATGTAAATCTTTCAATAAAAGAAACAAATAACTTGATCAACGTCTGTGGATTTACTCTCGATGTTCCTTTGTTCTATAAATTATTCAATCAACTGTTTTTCTATATCCGAAACAAGTGAAGGCGACGAAATTGTTATTTTTGTTATAGCTGTTGCACAACTACTGCTTATTTATTTATTATAAATTATGGACGCTCGACAACTTAAGTCATTAGCGTCTTAATTATTCACATCAAATAACAGTAATGGAGCCTTCGGCTAAATCGTATTTGGCGAGTTACAACAAAGTGAACAGCATAAAAACCTTGTCCATGAAAAAATGCATATATGTGCCAGCTTTCATGGTGATCGGTCAAACGATGTCTTATTTTATTTATTTATTGTAGATTACAGATTTTCTACAACTTAGGTCATTAGCGTCTTAATAATTTACAACACAATTACTTAGAACTAAACATTACAAAACATCCATGAGCAGAGGCAGGATTCGAATTTCACGACAGTCTGGAAAAGAAGCCAGCACGCTAACCACAGAACCACACTGTCCTCACTGCTGTTGTAACGTTTTGCGACATTTAGTCCAAGAGGTCGTGATCGAAAATTATACAATTTTTCTAAAAGCTAACATTTTGAAATTAATAGCTATATTATTTAGGGCGCAAGTAAGATATCCAACACTAGGTAGTCAGAAAGTAGTCCAAACGGCCTACGTAAAAAATTGTTCTGATTTTATACAGGATGAAACTTTCAGAAAAGTTGGTATATATTACAGAGACTTCAATTACTTGCCTAGGCAAACCTGCGAGAACCGGATCCGGCAACGGGAAACACCACTTCCGGTAAGTGAAGCATTCTTTCCATTTTACGTTAATTTTTAAATTAAGTAGAAAGAGGGCATTCCTAGTGCTGCTGCCGATATAAGGAAGAATAAAGTAAGACGAGAAGAAATGTATGTAATGCGCGATTTGTGACAAACTAAATATTAAAGTGTGTATAAGTAGTTGATTTTAAAAAGTTATAATAGAAATTAGTTTCATGGGTAATTGGAATAAAAAATCAATTTAAACACTTATTGATTGCAACGTTTCGTCTTTATTAAATTAAGACTTTTTCAAGCTCTGGAAAAAAATTTTTTTTTTTAACAAAAATTAACAATCATAATATAATAAAAATATAAAACCTTATGGATTAAATAATTTACTAAAAAGAAATAATATATTTAATCCATAAGGTTTTATATTTTTATTATATTATGATTGTTAATTTTTGTTAAAAAAAAATTTTTTTCCAGAGCTTGAAAAAGTCTTAATTTAATAAAGACGAAACGTTGCAATCAATAAGTGTTTCAATTGATTTTTTATTCCAATTACCCATGAAACTAATTTCTATTATTACATATTTTGGAATTGAACTTTAAAGATTAAAAAGTTATTTTTATTTTTTTATTTTATCCAACTACAATATTGTTAAGATCAAATTTCTGTCCAAACCGACCTTAACGCGAACGAAGCCGTGTGTAACTATATATAAAAAAATAAAATAGTACTAGGTCCAAGCAATCCTGGCAATTGGCAGTTTTACAAAACTATATTTAATTGTTTGCTATACAAGAAAAGTTTAATGAAAGAAGCGTAGTGCATGTCACTTGAGAGATTTTTATTTTTGTTGTATGCTGTAGTCGGCAAAGTGCATTCATAAAACCACACTTGAAGGTGTGTCTTGAAAAACGGTCACAGTCTAAGCTGCATCGGTGCGCATAAACGGCAAACGGATTAGCCTTAGACTGTGACTGTTAAAGTGATTAGACTGTGACTAATTATGTTTGCTATAATTGTATATGAAAAAATAAGTATGCAGCGTCTTATAACTATAGGGCTGGGAGAACTAAATCTTCAATAATAAGGATTTGAAGAAGTACCGAGATCTTTGGACGCCGTTGTTTAGTCAAAGACGTAAGTCATTTGGTTATAATCCGACAATTGGTAAGGAGTATCGGCCGGATGCAATTTTTTGTTTGAATTTAACTTCTTTAGCGACGTATCTATTTGAAAAAAGTAAAAAATCGAGGGGAAGTAAAATTGGCCTCGAAAGGGGAAGTTAGTTTGTCTCCTAAATTACATGAAACTGACAGAAGTTTATATTGTGTTGGTAAGCATGTGTAAATATTATATTAATTAGTGTGACAAAAAAAATTAAACTTGAGAATAATATTAATAATAATAAAGCGTTTAACGTTCGTTTCTCGACTTTATGTCATAACAGACGCCATTTGCACCATTACTATTTTCCATTTACCACCTCCCGTTATTTTCTACATTTTTCAAAACTTCAACTTATATAATAGCAATGGGCGAATGAAGGAATTATAGGAAATTAGGATAAGGTCGGTAATTTTTGAACTAGAAGTTTGATAAGTAATCGCCCATGGCCTCAAATACGGAACCATCTCGATATTTATCTGGAATTAATTGAGGGAAACCATGGAAAACCTCAATCAAGATGGCCGGTAAAGGAATTACCGTTTCTCGGCGAGAGGCAGTAGGAAAAAGTCCCAGCCATATCTGCCCCTGCCGGGAATCGAACCCGTACCTCCCGAATGCGAGTCTAGTGCTGTACCACTACTCTACCCAGCTCGGTTTTGAGAATAATATTAAAAACTAAAGAAGTTAAACTTCTCATGTGAGCTTATGAGGGCGAGGTTCATTATAATTTTTTTTTAATTTCTTTTTACATAACATTATGATACTATAATTTACCTGTAGAGTAGTATCGTTTAGAGGCATTGGTGAATCTGCGTAATAAGAAGAGTGGGAAAAGCGATCAGTAACGGTATGATATGTAATTTTAGGGGCAATCATAGTCGATATCTGTACTGTTATTGGTGCGTCTCGTCTAGCGACGAACAACTATATGACCATGTTCATATAGAACCACCCCTTGTCCGACCTGAAACTCTTTTGCGCGCAGAAATGACGGCACTATCTTTTCTACTACTAATAGAAATTTTCATAACTATCCCGTCACTTCCACCATAAACGTCCCGTTGCTTCCGCCATGCGAAATACAATACAGTCGAAGTCGAGGTTAGCAGATTACACGATGCTGCCTCGTTTCGTTGGATAGCAGTGTGTGGATGACGTCATATGACGGACCTGTCAATTAATTGCGTGGCAGCGTCTGATGTTTATAAGCTTTAATGACCGTATTTAACTAGTGTCAAAGAAATCAAAAGACAGAATATTGATATTATTTGCAATAAGTTGAATTTTTGAGGCAAAAGATTTACATAGTTCTAGTGAAATATAAATTACATTTTTGATACTGTCATTATAGTTACGCTGATTGGTTAGGTGGAACGAGGCAATCTCTGTAATCTAGTAGCCTTGATTAGAACTCACTTATTTTTCAACCAGTCACTAATCGATTTATGTATTTTCAACCTCTCCTTCATCCTCACTTCATGACAATCAAACCAATAAGAAAAAAACATTTCTTAATTTGAGGTTTAACGTATTTTTCCATTGGTTTAGTAGTGTAGGAGGAGTCACTTTGTGTAAGATGTAAGGACTAAAAACTTGAAAATACGTGATTAAAATCAGTTGAAAATAGATGCTGTTGAAAACACATGAGGGACTGACTATATTTCCATGTATCCGAAAAACAGGTTTAAAAATAATAACGCAAATACTTATTTTATAAAATAATTTTATTAGAAGCTTTAATGATAGATTAGCAGGGTGTCCAATTCTATACTTGAGTAGCACCGTCGTTATATTATATATATTTTTAGTACATTTGACAAATTGTACATATACTATTGACGTCTGTCGGATAGCGGGACCAAAATTTCTCGAAGTTTCATATAGCTAACTGAACAATATTTTAGGGTCCAAAAATACCGAAGAAACTCAGAATCATTTCAAATTTGAAACTCAACCCTTTAGTAACGATTAAAACGTGTTGTTCAAATTTTAACAAAATCGACCCGACAGGACCGGACTTATCAAATTTTATGGGGACGTTAGTTTGCGAATATGGATTTGTTTACTGAAGGGTATATTTAATTTGGTGTAGATATTGCATTTTTTATTTTCTTCAAATACAATAAGTTTACATTGTATATAGACACAATGCACGTATTAACAAATACGCTATATTGTTTGGCACTGCGACCCACGATTTTTTCCTAACTACTGTTTTTCAATCTCGACGAATCTATCTTTGGAACAGAAGTCCTTATAGGTTGCTACATAACGTAATCCTGCACGAGTGTCCTTCTGAACGATGGCGGCAATTAGAGCTGGATGACTTGGATCTACTTCCAGATATAATCTGCCTCCGGGGCTCAGCCTAGTCGAGGCTGTGCTAAGGATCTGTCTTATTACGTCGAGCCCGTCTGAACCCCCGTCCAAGGCGGCCAAATCTTCATAACTGTGTATATATATTTTTTTATGAAAATATTATAATAATGAGATGCGTGATATGCCTACAGAACGATTTTTTAATTCGTGGGTTACACAAAGTGTTGACCAAAAAATAAAAATCTAAATAGAAAATACGGCGAATTTGAGAGTAGTACTGAAGAATTTGCAGCTAATTCTTTTTTTCGAGAATATCTATACATTTACACTATTTAGCAATTATTTTTCTTCGAAAAAAACAATTTTGGTGAATTTTCGTAAAATTCGACCATTTCAAGTCCACAAGTATGTGAATGGTAAATAATAATTCTCTGGTGCCAAGTATAAGGGACTTAAGTAAAAAAATTGACAAATTTCGTTTTTTACTGGAAATTGTACATATTTTCTTTCGCTTGGTATTAACGTCTAAATACTAAATTTTTCGTTTTAAGGCCTTTATACTTGATATTAAATAATTTAGGTCAAAATTCTCAAAATTTTAAAATATTTGTTCGTTTTGAGGTTCCCCGAGTCCAAAAAACATATTTTTGAAAAAAAAAACACTGTTTGTCTGTCTGTGAGCCTGCTAGAGGTTAAACGGCTGCCCGCATTAAATCCAAATTTCGGTAGGATATTCGACACTTAAATAGGAAGAACTGTTTTTGGGAAAATTGGTCCATCACCCCCGGATCTACGAGTTTTTCGAACCGGGGCAGAAACTTGATTGTGGCGCTCCCTCTCTCCAGCGTTTGAGATAAATTGTTCAAAAAAACTCAAAAATATGTAATGGGTGGCATTTTTTGTGACCGGAAGGGGAGAATAAGAACCCGTTATAATAAATTGTTATCGATTTCCAGACATATTACATTATGATTTTGGCGTCCCCGGAAACTGCCGCCCGGGACAGGTCACCCGGTTTGCCCCCCCCCCTCCCCTAGACCCGGGGCTATGACCCATACATACAGGAGATATGTGCTACCTATTATAACGATTATTCCATTAATTTTTGCATGAGTTTTATTAAAAAAATTCTAAACCTTATTGTTTCAATATTTTGAAAATAAAAAAATCAGTTGTTATTTTGTTGTGAAGTAGGTAAGCTGATCTGCCAATAAGAAATAAAAACCGAATTGTAAATATTTATTACTAGTCGTTACCAGCGGCATTGTACGTGTTAACAGAAATGTCATTTTGTTGTCAAATGCCAGCATGTTTGGAGCTGGAATTTTATAAACGTTTAAATATGTGATATAACAGCGTTCAGTTTGGAAAAACGCATGTCTATTACCTACTTTATTTTACTTTTTAAAAAACAAAATAAAGTCGAGACAAAATAAAAAACGATTTCTTATATTGTTACATAAAAAGAACGAACAGCTTATTAGTACAAAACAAAAACGTAACGACGTAAGTACTACAATTATTAATAACAATTATTCGAAACTGTTTCAAGTATTTGTGAGTTTTGTCAGGGATGGTCAACATGTCGATCGCGTTGTACCGATCGATCCGAAATACCATTTTTGGTCGGTCTCTAACGAATTAAACGGTGTAGAAACCAAAAACTCGTATATTAAAAAAACGAACTAAAATTAATAAATTATTCAATTTTCAATTGTATTATTTATCTTCGACAATAGGTGAGTAAAACAATTTGGTGAAATAGATTTTTGTTCAAATCAAAATGACCACCCCAATGTTACACCTTTTGCGACGAGAAAAGATCAACACTCAGTTTGAAAAAGTTCTCTGAAAGATTTCGAATTCAACAATACAGAAAGAATTATTTTTGTGTTATTCTGTAACCGGAGGATTAGGAAACTGAGTAGTTACTTTTTTAGGGTTTCGTACACAAAGGGTCCAAACGATAGCCTATTGTTGTAGCAACGTATTGCGTCCGTCCGTTCGTCTGTCAGAGGGTTCTAACGTCTAAACGAAATAAGATATCGACTTGCAATTCACAGATAATGTGTAAATCCTTGGTCCAAAGATACAAATTATATTTAAAATGTTAAGAATGTTATTCCCAGAGAAGTTTCATACTTGTAAAAGGGAGTTTGCAAAAAAAATATTCTACAAGGGTAAGAAAAATAATCAATGTTATATTTGTTTCAGACTCCCAAAATACAGACCCAGTTTTACGCTACCATCTGAGATAATTTTATAAAGGATCACATTTAGATCTTTACTCGCCGAAGTAGATATTATTTTAAATTTTAAGAAAGTTACATACAGTGTTATTTCGGGCTGAAGCGTCTTCATGTCATCGGCAGGGACGTAGGGCGGATTGCTAACTATAACGTCAAAGTGCTGCGCCCCAAGAGCCGAGTTCACATTCGCCACCGACGACTGAACCATCGTCAGCCTGTCGGACAGTCCGAGGCGATCGCCATTTTCTTTGGTCAATGCGCAGGCAGCTGGATTTTGATCGACGGCAACGACTCTCAACTGTTATAAAACGTGACGTCATAACCACACGAGTTTCATATTATACTGTGAGTTTACACATTGTCAGATTACACATAAATGAACTTTAAAACTAGCGTCGATTGTTTTGCACATCTATGGTTGTCTGTAATTTCGGTTTCTTGATTCTTCGACTACAGTAGAACTCATGTAGTTTCAACTTGTTGGAACTAATCGACTCGTGTATTTTCAACATCTCCTCCCATCTCACTTCGTGGCAGTCAAAACGTTGTCAAACGTGTTTTTCGACTAGTTAAGGGATAGTAGAGATGGGAAAAACGGGTCTTTTTAGTGATCTGCATCTTTGCATCTGGATCCCGTATGTGAGCCGGCTCACTGAACCAGTTCAAAAAGAGCCGAGTTCTGAATATGTTACTGCAGTCTGCCACTGAGTTACCTAGTTCAGTCAATCATATCACGACCTGAATAGAATCAAGAATGCATAGCCAAACATGTGATGCATGAGTCATTTGAGCTGACAGATGCATCAAAGCAAGAACTGATACGTAAGTGTAAAATGTGCTTCTGTGTGTTAAGTGTTTCACTGAGTTATGCGGATCCGTTGATCCGTCGGCTCAAAAAAAAGTGAGTCGGCTCTCACGGATCTTCTGTCGGAGTCGGCTCTTTGAACCGGTTCAGATCTGAGTTACCCAACTTTAAGGGATAGGTACTTTGCGTGAGAAGTAAGAACTAAAAACTTGAAAATACGTGAGTAAAATCAGCTGAAAATGGATGGTGTTGAAAATACATGAGTCCGACTGTATTTTGTTTGAAATTTATACGGAAAAACGTGTGTTATTGTACGTGTAATCTGACAGCTTGTACCTGCGAAAGAGCGTTCAAGAGCGCCAGTGCAATGACGCCTGATCCGCAGCAAAGATCTAGTGCTGTACGCGGTTTCTCTGGAGCGGCCAACACAAAGTCGATCAGCTGTTCGGTTTCAGGTCTGGGGATGAACACCGGAGGGCGAAGTTTCACAGTCAGCTCACGGAAATCCCATTCGCCAATAATGTATTGAACGGGCATTCTAAAGCGCCAAGTTGCAGAAATTATTTTATATCGAGGTTAACTCTAAAGTTTGTGGATTTTCGATTGTTTGTAATTAAACAACCATTCTATAATTCAGGTCGGGTGTATACACTATACACAGAGGCGTAACTGGGTAACCAAAAACCCTGGGGCAAAAAAAAAAAAAAGGAGCCCTAACTAAACTGTTCAGGCGTTTGATAAATATATTTCATACATTTATATTCCGTAAGAATTTATTTCTACAATAGCTGTAGACGGCTAATATAATTGTTAGAAACATGCATTGTTACAATAAATAATAAAAATAAAATTAAGCTAATAAATATTGTACGGTGGTACGGAACCATTCGTGTACGACTTCGACTCGCACTTCGCCAGTTTTTTAACACCTGATCAGTGCTAAATAAATCCGTTCCAAAACTCTGTTGTTTAGGTAGTTTTGGAACGGATTTATTTAGCACTGATTCAAGAATGTATAAGACAACAATCAATTAAAGGCTACAAATTGAAAGATGGCGGTTTCAAATTAAACATTAATCTCTGCTCTCGTTTGAAACGTTTAGAACGCGCACACGTCTTCACATTTACATAAATCTACCGCCTGATCGACCAGTGGCGTGCTAATGAATTAAGACTAAGCTATTACACTTTTAAATTATTCTGAAAGATTTGTGTGTTGTTTTTTTATCTCGGCATTTTCTCATTAAATCTGATTATTTTTAGAATTCCATACCTTAAAAGAAAACAGGAAACCATTATAAAAATAAAAATAAAAGAATAGTTACTTCTTACCACAACAGATTTATTCAGTGGATGTACATTTCGAGAGCTAAGCTCCCATCTTCAGCAAAACACAAAGTTTAGTGTTTTACTGAAGATGGAAGCTTAACTCTCGAAATGTACATCCACTGAATAAATCTGTTGTGGTAAGAAGTAACTATTCTTTTATTTTTATTGTTCCAACCACAGTGCTCTTAATATTTACATTATAAAAATATTCGTTTGTAAGTTACTTTTTTTCGAGAGAAATTTTAATGTTATAAAAAATGTATGAAAGAAAATTTTTAAAAATGACTCAATACGCGATAAAGGCAATCTTACTTTACAATAATCTTTTTTCATTTTTCAGATCCATTAATATTTCGAGCAGTTATCATGCCTACGGAGAGACGTCATTTTTTCAGCTGAATCTTTTAAAAATCTCATTATATATAATCTATTTATTATTTCAACTGAAAGTGATGAATAAATACACCTGCCATTTTTATTTTATTTAAATGTTAACTCTGTGTCTACACCCTAAAAACTTTTTTTTAAAACCGTTAATTTTTAAGACGCTCGTAAATGTGACCCCTTAAGGTCCTGAAAAATATATACAGTTGGTGTTGAAATGTTGATTCGTTAAAGAATTTTTCACGTAAATATTTTAATTGTATTTCATAAACAAAAGAAAATTGCTTTCTTACTTCTTTAACCGCTGTTCACATAGTTTATTAATTTCAGTTTTTTGATTATCATTTAAAATTTTGCTCCGTTGTTTACACACTTCGGCGATCTAAAAAATATAAATAAAAAAACGCTACTGAAAAACATTACTATAAGAATTAAACAAATCTATTTTTAATGAATGAACTTACAAGAAACTTTATTGTAAAGAATTTACTGTTATATCTAGAAACAATCTATAGTCTAACATCTAAGCTCAATCATTTGTTTTGACAAATGAACAACAAAAACAACAGACGTACGACATACCTTCGTTGAACCCAAGACGTGTGCTATAATATTTTTGGCCGATCCTACCGGCTCACTGATTTTCTGTTCGATAAATTTTCTTTTCCAAAATTTATACATTTCTTCAACACTTAAATTTTTTGTGACATTTCTCGAAAAGTTTCTGTTGTATGAACGAAAAAAATTATCCAATTTCATATTCAATAACGATTAATTAAAATTATAAAAGACGACAATAGAAATAAAATTTTAATATTTGTAACTCAATAGTGCTTCTGTTACAAACGTGCTGTAGTACACGGCACGTGTACCAAATCTAACCACACTTAAAATGTTAAAACAAATTTTGACATTTTAATTATGTAATGGCATACAAAATCGAGAAAGAGATGAAATGGGTTTGTTAAAATATTATGTGATAGTTCTGAAAAATGTTCGATTTTTTAAAATTGTTTTGCACAATCTCAATGCATTTGGGTTGGTATTACTGAGAAACCTTAGACTAATACTCTATCAATAACGTAGATCTGTTTTGGCGACTGATTTCAGTCGACTAACAAGACGAAGGTTCTTTCCTTAATTTGTTAATTATTACAAAAAAATGTAGTCACATCTATGCGCATTAATATATTTTTTATAAAAGTGACAGTAAGGTATTTAAAGTATAATACTTAAACAAAGAAATTTGATTTCTAAACAGCACATCTGTTTAAATTTAATTTATGACTTCTACTTTTTTGAAGTCAAATTTTTGAACACACCGTAAGGCAACGCGCGGTATTTTAACGTACAATTCTAAAGATCCTCTGATTGGCTAATTCAACCGATTTGCAATATGCATGCTAATGAAGTCGTACTTACTTAGAAGACGCCTGTACCGACGATGGTTTATTACGGGTTTTAACTTACAATTAAATGCAATTAAAACGGCCAACAAAAATAAATTTTTTTTTTTTTTTTTATTTAATACAAAAAAAACAAATAAACAAAGTTGTGCTTCGACTGCTGAGGTCATTAGCACTATTGCCTTCAGGCATATTATACAAAACATTAGGTAGGTGATATACATAATATACAATAAATATACAAAAATCTATAATCTAATGAATTACTTATATATACATACACACACATACACACATACATACATATATATCTATACATACATACATGTACATACATACATACATGTACATACATACATACATGTACATACATACATATACACACATACTTATACCATACGTATACATACATGTATATATATAATATATATATCTGATAGGGTGAACAGGTAGGTATTAATTTGCAGGTAAGTATTTATTAATTAACTTTTTTGGTATTATGTTAAATGTGTTTTATTAGGTCTGTTGTTTTTATAAACTTCACTATTTTTTTTAGGTTGGCTGGTTCATTGTTAAGAGCTTCTTCAATATTGCTGGAGATGTCGAGCTGGAGTCGGGCATTACGATATTTGTTACAGGTAAGAATAATATGTTTTACAGTTACGGGAGTTTGGCACGAATTACATATTGGTGGTGGTTCTCTTGTGATTAGGTGTCTGTGGGTTAGGTTGGTGTGGCCGGTTCTAAGTCTTGTTACTGCGATTAGTTCTCGCCTGGATAATTTTTGTTCTGTTTCCCATTTTGTTACTGTTGTTTTTATCTCTCTTAATTTATTTTCAGCTGTTTCCCAAAAATAAATGTTAAAATTAAAAAGTTCTTTTATAAGAAAAAGAAAACTAATAATCTGACTTATTCCTGTGCGACACGTTATTTTTCTTCTTCGGAGTTTTTAATTATCATCAGTGTCGGGTTTACACTAGGGGTTAGTTCCCAGGGTGGCAAATTTCCAGGAGCGGCAAAAATTCCGCGTTATAGAAAATTTTTCGAAAAGTGTGATCGTGTTGAAAACATACATAAATAAAATACATTTTCTCATTATTAAGAATGTTTGTAAAACTATAAACGCTGCAATTTTATTTACGAAATTGTGAAAAAATTTTAGTGTCTAGAATTTGACGCACATTTTAGTGAAGAGGATTTTGTTATTCGCAATTTTTTAAAGTTTTTGGCACGATCATTATTTTAGTTTAAAATGCTTTAGGTAATGGGGCGGAATTTTTTACGGTGTCTTAGGGCGGCACGTAGAGTAAATCCGGCCCTGATTATCATTTTATTGTGTTATCGACACGTGGTAACCAGATTAAATGATTGCAAAATTTCAGTATTTATTTTTTCAAATGTGTATACAAATTTTTCACAATTTTTCTCATGTTGAACACTCCGTTTTAAAAAATAGAAGGTTTTATCATATTATTTATAATAGTGAAGATATTGTGAGATAAAAATAATACTTTTTGGAAAGAAATGTACTTATCATTATTTAAACAATACGGCACGTGTTGATATAGATTTTTGATTTTAAATTACAATTATTTATCTATTCAAACAATTAAAGACTTGTTTATCCAAAGATTAAAACAGATAACGAAATACTATTTAATTGTTGTACTTATGTCAACCAATAACAAGAAAAAAATACGAAAATAATTTCGTAATGAATCGAGTTTCCACATTTTTTGCAACTTTTCGTTTCTGAATCCATGCATAGTCATTTTAAAAACAAATGGTTGATTTATTAAATAAGCACAACAAAGTCATTATCCGCCAACAATTAGTAATTATTACTAATTGTTGACAGAGTATTGTTAAAAAGTAACTAGGTAATTGTTTTTCGCGAACAAATCGAATTCAAGGTCATTAGATCGGTCGATGTTTACATTGCACGGTTTGATAAGCGCTCGCTGTATCGTTTGCACTCGATCCGTCTACCGACTGTTTTCTATTAGCCGGCCATTTTTCAATAACTGTTGGTGGGAAAAACTCTAAGCGTTCGTCGGATTACGTCAAGTTTAATGCGCTTTTTAAAAAGGTTTTTTAAACACGCTTTTGTTAACTTCACGTGTATGTTTGTAAAAGAATCTTCGAACGTGAAATTCAGCCACTTCAAAACGTCAGATTAAACTAAAGCTTTGCACACTTATCGTGGACCGATGACAATGTAATAATTTAATAAGTTTGTTCCATTATCCTGACCAGAACTTTCAGGATAAAAAACTTGACAAATTACAGCAAATTGCTCAAAACTGAACGGTCAGAAATTTTGAAAATTATGTGAAAATCAGCTATTTACATGAGGTACGTGCAAAAAATACTATATGTATCTCGTGCGTGATGATACTATGCCATCACGCACTCGAAACATAACCTATTATTTTATTTTACAAGAAAAAAATTACAAAACAAATATAACAAAAGTAGGTATTATATATTGTGTGCTCCGACTACAAGGCCATTAGCACACAGAAAAAGAAAAAAACAGTACAACCATGACGCAGGTAAGTATGTATATATTATTATTATCTACACTAATATTATAAAGAGGAAAGATTTGTATTTTTGTGTGTGTGTATGTTTGTAATGAATAAACTCAAAAACTACTGTGCCGATTTAAAAAATTCTTTCACCATTAGAAAGCTGCATTCACCCTGAGTAACATAGGTTATATTTATTGCTAGAAAATATTAGGGATCCTTACTAAAACTTTAGTAACGTAACCCAAGGTGTAAAAAAATGCCATAAAACATCTTTCGTCGCATGCGTTGCGGAAACTATTGATGATAGAACAAAAGTATGTTCTACAATATTAAAGAACATATCAATAACTACAAAAAACTTCGCGATACTATATGTCCAACTATTATCGTTATGTCACAATAACTACTTTTTACATTTTAATAATCTATATAGATAAAAGACGATGTATATGTAATCTATGGACTCCAAACGGGTAGACCGTTTTTGATGAAATTTTCAGACAATCTTTAGATTAGCCCAGCGGGTGATCTTCTGAAGTTTGGTAGCGATCGGATCAACAGAATTTTTTAAATTTCTTTTTGGGAAATAAGATTTTTCTTCGATTTTTGAACATTCACAAATAAAAGCGACTGAATTCGCGCAAATTCAATACACGTTGAGAATTTAATGATAATGATTCTCATCTTTTATATCCTATATATTACATTTACACCCGGGCGAAGTCGGACTGGGCCGCTAGTTATTCATATTTTTGTTTCTACATTGTAAATAAATATAATATAAACAAAACAAAGACGCATTGTATGTGTCAGTTTTCGCGCACCGATGAGTAGATAATTACTTAAGTGTAATGTACTTATATATCCAGTGTTCCAGTTAATCAAGTTGATTAGAATGGTTCAAAGATGGAGGACGGAGGTTCCGCGTTTGTTCAATTGCCCTGTGAAAGTGACTACAGTGTTTTGTACGCGTTAATAAACGAGAAGAAATTAATTAATAACATCTGCATCGACATTGACCACGGTTCCAAGAAAGGCGACAACTACATCGGTCTAATCTATCGAATAACCGTCAAAGGGACCACCGATAATGGTACTACGAAAACTTTCAACTTGATCATGAAATGTTCACAAAGAAGTCCCGAACTACGCATCCAGGTTCCCATACAGAAGTTCTACGAACGAGAGAAGTTCGTTTACGAACATGTCTTGCCGAATTTCAAACAGTTGCAACAATCGAAAGCGATCGTCCGTAGTTATACTTCGTATCCCGAATATTACAAATCGTGCATTGACGAGTTTAAAGAATGCATCGTTGCCAAAGATATGACCATCGATGGATATGTCCCGAAGGATCGGAAGAAACCGTTCGATTTCGAACACACTGTTCTAGTCCTGAAGGAACTCGCCAGGTTCCACGCTCTGTCGTTCGCACTCAAAGACCAGCAACCCGAAGTGTTCGCTTCTGTTTCGGAACGGTGTCCAGAGATATTGATCAATAGTTTAGATTCTGACGAATTTCGAAATCAAATTGACGGTCTGTTTAAAAAAGCGGCTCGAGCATTTAACGAAACCAGCGAAGCTCTATATTTGAATAAACTTAAACAATTTTCTACGAATATCTATGAAACTTTAATCGATTTATCGGATGTTACAAGTTACGATAAATATTCGGTTATGATTCATGGCGATCCGTGGATATGCAATTTTCTCTTCAAATACGAGGTAGGAAATTTTTGTTATTTGCTAATCACAAATTATATTTATACGCAATGCTTTCCGTTTGTTGGCATAGGGGACGTTCGGGGAATATTGGACAGCTGGCAATATCGTTATTAACTTAAAGACACAATAACCATTTATTTTAACGTAGTATCTAATTGCTGTTTATAGTGTTAATATTAAAAAAACCCGGGTCGCAGTGCCAAAACCCTGCCGACAATATAGTGTATTTGCTTGTGTAGGGCCGTGTGGTTTTATACTTTTATTATGTGAAATTAAGTTTGTTTTTGGGCAAAATAAAAAATTTAACCCCTTAATACACCCCCTAAAATAACATTTTTTTCTTAATTGTAATATTATTATCAATCTAACGTCTACACCGAATTAAATACACCCTTCAATAAATAAGTCACTATCTGCAAACTAGTGTTTTCATAAAATTTGTAAATCCGGTCCTGTCGGGCCGATTTTATTAAAATTGTGGGGACACTTTTTAATCACTACCAGAGGGTTAAATTTCAATTTTGAAACGATTCGGAGAATTTTTTCGGTATTTTGGGGCCCAAAAACAGTTTTCAACCCCTAAAAACTACCTTTAAAATAGCTCGATTAGGCCCATTTTAAATAGGCTTCTTGCGGTGATGGATTTCAACACGTGGCCCAAATTTCGTTGAAATCAATTAACTCTTTCGAAAGTTATCGCGCGTACACACATATATATATATATATATATATAAACATTTTTAAAAATGGTGCCAAAGTGTTTAGGAGGTTATGAAACGTCGAGAAATTTTGGTCCGACCCCTAGGTCCCGCCATCCGACCGACGCCAATAGTGTATGTTGCCATATGGCAAATACACTAATTATGCCAAATTTCTCCGGCATCTTTACTGATGTTCACTAAATATATCAGAGATTTGAATCAATTAAAAATGTCCGACACATGTACATTTGTTACAACTAAGGTTATATTCAGATGACAGGCATTGAGCGCGCGTTTTGCTAACGCGCGTTAACAAATACACTAAATTTATTCAAACTGCCCACATGCTAACACGCATTTAAATTAGACGCGCGTTCGATGCTGCACTAGCGCCCGACACTTGCAGTAAACGTGCGTTGGGATCATTGGTTTTTCGTACAGTCGTTCAATTAAGCGTGCGCTTTCGATGCGTTAAGACGTAAAGTTCGGCGGTTCGATTTAGAAAGTTTAAAATGAATACAGAAAATTTCAACATATAATGCAGAATTCGAACTGAACTATGGGAACGCGCGTTCAACGCCCGAAAAACGCTCGCCATATATTACACAAAAATCCAACGCACGCTTGACGCCTGTCATCTGAACGTAGCTTTATTAAGCGTCTGTAATATACAATCTGTCTATTTAAGAAAGGTGCATAGGCATTTTTTGCTTTGGTCAAGCAATTATCAACAAACGTGTATTTTTTAGAATTCGCAGGGGGAATCCCAGACCGACACACCAAAGCCGAGTTCGGTTTGTTTCTTGGATTTCCAGGAGAGCAGATGTGTGTCGCCGATTTGCGACATATCAAACTTTATCTATTTGTGCGTCGATACGACGGTGCTTGAGACACGTTTCGATGAGCTTCTCGACGCTTATTATAACGAGCTTGCTGACTTTGTAACGACCTTGGGCAGCGACGTTAACCGAACTTTTCCGAAGCAGGCTTTCGAAGACCACGTTACCAAGTATTTCAAATGCGGCGTGATATTTTCATGTATTTTTATTCATATTTTATACGGCGACACGGAAGACATTCCAGATTTTGAAGAGAAGGCGAGACAAGGAGAAAACCTGACCGAAAGTATTATGTTTGACTCGAAACGTCAAAGCGAATTCGACACGAGGATACGAAGTATTGTCAAACATGCCGTTGACAAACATTTCATTTGATGTTCTTGTTTAATAAAATGGTTTCTAATACGATTTCCATCTTTAAATCTATAGATTTAAAGTTGAAAGTCGTGTCAGAAACCGAGCATAAATGTTGCTTTTTAACTTATATTTATTAGCTTCACCTGTTTGTAATGGAATCTTTGAACGTGAAATTCACCCACTTCAAAACGTCAGATTAAACTGAAACTTTGCACACTTATCAAGGACCGATGACAATACAAAAATTTAATAAGTTTGTCCCATTATCCTGACCAGGATCATCAGGATAAAAAATAAGACTAAAAAATAAAAAAAACACGATTTAATAGCAAACCGAACTAAAAAGTAAAAAATAGTTTTTTATTGTAAAAAAGTGTGGGGTGCTTGTTACTATTTTTATACTAACTCTATTTTTATTATTATTTATACCAATTGATATCAAGCACTCCACGCTTTTTTAGAATAAAAAATTACTTTTTATTTTGTAGAGGAATGTTGATATTTTCTAACTTAAATGTTTATATTTATTATTTATATTCATTTTTTAAAGGTGTATGTATTTTGTTAACTGTTATATTTGATTTATTTTAGCTTATATATTTTAATGTCCGTCTTCTGAAAGTCCGCTAGGTAAACTTACCTATCAGACCAATAACGATATTACGTCATTACGGTAAAACTACGTGCTGACTACACAAGGTCATTAGATACAGAGATGACCTCGTTACGTTGGATTATAGTAGTACGAACATGACGCCATCCAACGAGGTGACCTGTGTATCTAATGATCTTGCTATATACAGATATTCGTTTATTCGTCAGATTACGTCACATTTAACGCACGTTTTAAAAAGCACTATAATTGTTATTGATGATTTTTTCTCACAAAATAAGATGTTGGGTAAGTGTTCCTTTATGATGCTGCACAAAAATGCGGAACGGAAAAAAATTCTACAAAAAATATTAAAATTTTTGAATTATTTTTTGTAGAATTTTTAAGTGTTTTTATTTTATCCGTTGTTATTAATCATGTTCTACCAAGTGCCGAGTGAAAAATCAGTGATTCTTTTCTTTAAAAGTCGCGGACAGATTTAGATTTTCGTTGCTCCTGTGCTAAACCAGTATTTGCCGCCCCCTTCATTAAATACTTCTCACCTACCCTATCTTGTCTTCCTCAATTTCTTCTCTAATTCCTCTACTCAATCTCCTATAGCTAGGGTTGCCAGGCGTCCGGATAAAGCAGGACGTAGTTAGGCTCTTTGATTACGTGTCCGGCCAAAATTAAACGGTGTCGGGCTTTTTCTAGAATTTAATTTTGACTGATGGCTTTATTTGATATCATTAAACTTTAAATTATTGACAGTTTTATAAATTTTAACACTTTGAGCTATTTTATATCGGTTAATCTAATAATTTTTGGACTTATGCATTATTGTACTTCATTATTTATTGTAAAAATTATTGGTATAACTATGTTTTAACAGAATTTTCGAGATACCTGAGGAAGTCGGAATAATACCAACGAAACGTCGTATAACGAATAAATGTGTTAAAAACGTAAAAATTGGTCTTTTCACCTGATTCTTTTTACCTAGAAAATAAATTATTTGGACTGATTTGGCGTTTTATTTATTTTTCATTAGAATTTAACAAGATTTATGGTAATAATCGAAAAAGCTTGATTCTACATAATTTTTTTTGTCGTACCTATTAATACTGAGAAAAAAATCCTCAATAATTTGGGGTGTCCGGCTTTTTGACCCAAATGTCCGACCAAACTGGCTGGTCTGTTCGGCTTTTAGGTTTGGCGTCCTGGCAAACCTCTTATAGCTGTTCTTATTTTCTTCTAAGCCTCCATGTAAATATGCTCCTGGTCGTGTAGCTATAGAGGTTCGCCTGTAATTAGGTTATATGTTTGTAAATACTTCATGTTGAGCGAATAAACGAAAACCGATTGAACAGTTATATATGATTTTTCTCAAAACTTCTGGCATCAACAATTACTTTTCCAGTTAGATAAACATTAGAAATTATACGCAATAGTCGGGTATCATTTACAACATTCCATAGTGCATATATTTGTGTATTGCAAACGCATGCGAGTCAGAAGAACGGCCTTCGTACAACTAATTATGGGGAATTATTCATAATTTAAACATACGCCAGTCGTCAAAATGTTCATTAAACGCGAGCCATATACCGGTACCAAATAGGCGGTGGATGCTTTGCGTATATACACTTTGTACGCATTACAGATCTACTGCAATACATTTTTAAAGCTATGCTTCTGAGCGCACGCCCTGGGAAAAAACGAGCGAGCGAGCGTCATGAAACAAATAAATAAAAAAATTTAAATGTAATAATTTTGTTGTCTTTTTTCTTGTGTATAAGTAAATTTTAAACATTAATACAATCCGTCGTGTGTCTACGAATCGATAGCACCTCTTTTTATTTGACAGAACTGACTAACTATATACTCTGGACCAAAATTGCGAAATCCATTTTTCGGCATTAACTTCATTATCGATGTAATAGTAGATATTTTACAGATATGAAAAAATGTAAGTATAAAACTTCCTACTAAAATTAGAAGTCGAAATTTGCCGGAGTGCTGTTAAAACATACATTTTTTTTTGCAAAAAGCTTATGTTTCACATAGATAGATTATAAACGCTCAACATCTGAAGTCTATGTTTCATATAACGTGGCGCTATCTGTAACGCACAGATACCGTTGAAACCAGAAAATGAAAGGGAAAATGGTAGGATTAAACTGTTTATTTATATATGTATAAAACTAAAGATCTCGTCTTAATTGACAAATCGCAGCTTGTTTAACAAATTGACACATAAAAATGGTGTCAGCAGTCAAAGCAATTATTTCCTTGTTTATTGGTGGCTATTCCCAAGGTTCTGGAGGAATAACCTCAATTACTACACTCAAATATCCCACTGGAATCATATAGATACGATCTGTCTCAAAAATGTTTGTGTATCGACACCAATTTTTTAAAAAGTAATGGATTTAAAAGTAATGTAATAGGGATGTTGACTGTATTCAAATAAAAACATAATTTTAACGAAAAGTAGTAGTTTCTGTGATAGAAATACTAAAAAACACTATATTTTTCCTTATTTTTAAGGAATTTAATTAATATTTAATAAATAAAACCTAATAAAATCACTCTCAAGTCACGTGACAACAGACATCAATCAGAGCGCATGACGTCATATGTTCAGCCGCTGTCAAAAAACTTCATTGTTTGGTTAATATTTAGTGTGTAATTTATTATTATTTGTTTATAGGAAACGTCAAATTACATGTAACTGTAGCAACGACTACGAAACAACTTTTCATCACCTCAGTTTAAGTACTAACGTTTATGAGCACAGAATACGCATCTATAGGATGGTAGCTCCCGTGTAAGCTTTTGAGCCTCCTTTGGTATGAACAGGTGACGTCACGCGACTAGTATTGGCGTTTTGGACCGGAATTTGAAACTGGATTTAAAATACATGATTTTTAAGGCTTGAGTTGTATTTAAATAACAATAATAAATATTTGTGGCAATATTAGGTACGTATGCACGATTTAAAACACTTTCCCAAAAATAGTCAACATCCCTATTATGGGTTACCGTTTTCTGCGTTAATTTTGTTTGGAAATTTTCGGAATGAAGTGAAAATATATATTTATATTTTTATAATATTTATATGAAGTTTTCATTTTCTTCTATAAGATTTGAAAAATATATTACACAGACTTTTGAAATTTGGGTCTGAGAGCTCATAGGTAATTGCGTTCCTATATTATTTCGCTGTTGAGGGCTATAATCTACACTCTTCTTCTGCGTTACAATTTTTTACTTTTTGGTTGACTTTGACGGTCCTAAGTGCGCATTTTACGTCTGTATAATAATTAATTCCCCATTCCTCAGCAGGGGCAGATCAAGTTTTTTCGGCACCTAGGGCTTATTGAAGTTATACCTGTTTGATTTACTCTAATAACGTAGTTATTTTTCAACAATGTGCATGTAGACTGTTTTTCAATAAACGAATATAAATTAATTCTATAAATTTTTTACTGTGTCCTTCCACATCATATCAAATTTATAAATATATCTCTAGCCAGTTTTTATCTGTACTTAGCCTAAAGGTAAGTTTACATAACAATGTGAAATATCAAAAGGCTAATGGGGCCTCGTTTTGTTATAATTTACCAAAAAATTGTCAAAATACACCTCAGAAAAAGTCAAAATCCTCCCCAAAAAAGTGTCAAAATTTACAAAAAAAAAAAAAATTAAAATTCACTGAAATTCATTAAAAAATAGTCAACATTCACATATGACAATGAAAATCATATATACTTATATAGTATTAAGGCAGTTGTCGTGATTAAGGCACACCGTCAGGAAATTCTTAATTTTTGTATACTTATTAAGGATATGATAATACAATTAGCCTGAAAATTTGAAGTCGATCGACCGTATATAATCCGAGATAAATTCAATTAAAAATCGGATAATTAACATTGATTGTATACGATCTCTGTAGTTCTGAACCAGTTTCTTATTTATAAAAAAAAAACCAACTGTCAGAAACTTTCCAAAAACTGTCAGTCTTTCAATGCATTTGTTATGAGCTTAAAAAAAATAAGAAAACATTTTTGACCGTCTAATTATTTATAAATAACGGTTTAAAGTTCAACAATTTATAGAAAAGTATACATGCATATGAATACTGTATGGGTTACGTTTTCACGGGTACAGTCTTGCGTACAAATTATGGCTCACTTAGCTACAAGCTAGTATACTTTTGTGGCGCGTATAATCTATAACTTTTTGACAATATTGTACCACGACAACTACCTTAATTATTATTTAAGTGCTCATTGTTAATGAAAAAGTATAAAAAAAATGTTGGATAATTCAAATGTAGGCCCTTGAAACTCGGATGCCTAAGACTTATTAGACTCCATGTAGATCCGTCCCTACTCCTCACAACTGATAATTACTTCTTCTGTACAAAATGAACCTTTTATCTATGTTTTTAAAAGTCAATGAATACCTGAAAGTAATTAACTAGAAAATATCGCGATATCAAAATCCAGTTAATCGCTGATTTATTTAACAAGTGCAACAAAATTAAAGTAACATTATTATGAATTCTCTGGAACAGCAAACGTCAATTAAAATTAAATACGACAGATAGAAACGTCCTTGAAATCTCAATTTTATCTGACAGTATAATGTGTATGAATACACCGAATACACACACTCAAGTATTAAATAAATATATATCTCTAGCCAGTTTTTGTATGTAATTAGCCTAAAGGTAAGTTTACATAACAATGTGAAATATCAAAACTTGCATCACTTGTTCACTTCTGAAAATTTAAAATGAGAAAAATATCACGATACGTTTTCATGCTCATATTCGAAATAAACTGTTGCATCAGATATTTAAATTATGGTTCTAATCAGAGAAGGCATAGAGAGGTTAAGTCATGTTTTACAAAAACAGTCTTAACTTCTACTTCGAATTTCTGATGTCCTATACCTAAAATTTCATTCTAGCTACAGTTTTTGATTGTAACATTTTTATTTGATTTTTTTTAATGTGAAAATGATATTGTTGCTGTTTATATGTTCTGATTAATTTAATAGATCTATTTTAATTAAACGCCCACTTATCGAAAAATTAAATCAAAATGGAAGTGTAAACGCGTCTTAGTATAATTTAGGAAACAAACAAAAAAAAAACGTTAATGTTAACTTACCACTACGATGTTAGGTACCTATTTCGCAATAAAATATACTTTTGCACACAATTTAAGACAGAGCAGTGTTATTCTCTTGGGTTTTAACGACTATTTTTTTATAATTCTAGACATTGTAAACGCATATGTTAGAATTGGAAAAGGAGGAGAAAAAACTTCAAATATAAAAATATTATAATTTGTTAATAATATAATAATTTGTTAATAAGTTAAGAACCTCTGTAAGTTAAAAAAAAATTTGAATTCCCTTCCCCTGAAAGCATAAACCTCGGTAACTTAAACAAATATTCTGAACATCGCCCTCGATAACTTAAAATAATATTTTGGTGACCTCCAGAAGTTAAAGTATTATCAATGTCATCATGAGTAAGTATCCAAACAGGGACGTAGCTACCGCCGTATCTGCCGTATCAATTATACGGGGGCCCCGGGCTACGGGGGCCCCCAACGTGCGTAAGCAAAAATTAATAAAAACTTCCCAATTTTTTTTATTTCAGAAATGACAAAAGTCAAAAAAAGCAATTTCTTTTTTTCCCGCGTAAAGCGTGCGTTCAAAAGTTGGCAACACCCTACATCGGTTATCGCGGGCTGCGGGAATTCCCCGTTTAAATCATTTACTTCAACGGGGGAAGGGCCTCCAAACTAATTTTTATACGGGGCCCCGCCACGGCACGCTACGCTTCTGTATCCAGACAAAAGGTTTTGCCAAGAACTTAATTGATTTTCACTTTAGTCTTCCACTAAATCGCTTTACGTATTGCTGTGCGGAACAAATATTAATTAACGAGTGAAAGAAAAATAAAATAAAGCGAAAATTGAACACATTAACGAATTCTGATAAGTTAAGAGTTATTGAAGCAGTGAAAAGTGGTTCAAGAAGAAAAACAAAAAACCCGGGTCGCAGTGCCAAAACCCTGCCGACAATATAGTGTATTTGCTTGTATAGGGCCGTGTGGTTTTATACTTTTATAATGTGAAATTAAGTTTGTTTTTGGGCAAAATAAAAAATTTAACCCCTTAATACACCCCTTAAAAGAACATTTTTTTCTTAATTGTAATATTATTATCAATCTAACGTCTACATCGAATTAAATACACCCTTCAATAGATAAGTCACTATCTGCAAACTAGTGTTTTCATAAAATTTGTAAATCCGGTCCTGTCGGGCCGATTTTATTAAAATTGTGGGGACACTTTTTAATCACTACCAAAGGGTTAAATTTCAATTTTGAAACGATTCGGAGAATTTTTTCGGTATTTTGGGGCCCAAAAACAGTTTTCAACCCCTAAAAACTACCCTTAAAATAGCCCGATTAGGCCCATTTTAAATAGGCTTCTTGCGGTTTTGGATTTCAACACGTGGCCCAAATTTCGTTGAAATCAATTGACTCTTTCGAAAGTTATCGCGCGTACACATATATATATACATATATATATAAACATTTTTTAAAATGGTGCTAAAGTGTTTAGGAGGTTATGAAACGTCGAGAAATTTTGGTCCGACCCCTAGGTCCCGCCATGACCGACGCCAATAGTGTATGTTGCCATATGGCAAATACACTAATAAATAATTGATTCTAAATGCATAAATGAACAGATAAAAAATGTATGTCACCTCTATTGAACTAAATACATCCTCTATAAAATCCACAAATAATATACTATTTATGATTAATAATTTTTGGTAGATTTCAATCGCACCGTAGGTATTTTTTGACGAAATTATTAATATAGCCCTTTCTATATAATATAGCCCTTTCTACGTTGACTGATGTCTATCAACACCTTTGCAAACTTGATATCAGATGATCAAACCTAATTTATCGTGTACAAATATACTATTTCTATATAAGTAATAACCAACAATGATGCATTCAACAAATGAATCACGCATGCGAGCAAGTATTATTAAAATTTATGCTGTAATAGTACTCGAGTCTCGTATCTTGCCAAGTGTACTCTGATGGCATTGTCAATAAACGCATCTTGTGATACATATAAATAATTCAAAGTGTTCAGTTGTTTTTAAAATAACGCAATCGTCTGTAAACTAATTATGGAGTTAATAACATTACCAGAAGGATGTGCTGAATCAATGCTGAACGATTTAATAGTTGAGCGCAAAATCAAATCACCAAAAATAACAATTGCAGCCGGTTCAAACAAAGGTGACAATTATTTGGGTCAACTTTTCAAAGTAACCGTTGAAGATGAAGAAAACGAAAAAGAACGATTGGATTTTATAATTAAATGTTCAACTCGAAATGGAGCGTTCCGACAAATCGCTCCGGTCAACGAAGTTTACAAACGCGAAATTTACGTGTACACAAAAATATTACCGGCGTTTCTCAACTTCCAAAAATCGAAAAATATCAGAAATCCGTTCAACAATTATCCGATATTTTTGAAATATAATGACGTCGAAATGGATGAAGTGTTGATTATGCAGGATATGAAAGCTATAGGTTTTGTGATGACAGACCGTAAAGTTACGTTGGATTTTGAACATTGCAAAATTGTTTTACAGAATTTGGCTAAAATGCACGCGACTTCGTTCGCACTCAAAGAACAAAATACTGGATTGTATAATAAGTTGGCGGATAATTGTGACGACTTGTTTTCGAAATTTTGCGGACTTGACGCTTTCAAAACTCACATGGAGAAATGTTTTGAAAGCGCATTGCAAACTTTAGATCCAGAAACTGATCAGGATATGATTTCGAAATTCGAAGTGTTCGCGAAAACCGGATTAGATCAATTAATGGAATTTGGTAATTTTGATATATATGATGAGTACGTTTCACTCATACATGGAGATTGTTGGAGTAATAATATATTATTTAAATATGAGGTGAGTTATTTCAATTAATAATACTTATATAATACCGAATAGTAACGAGACATATAATTGTCATAAAATAAACAGTTTTGTGATAAACAAAAATTTCTTCGCGTAACAAAAATAAGAGGATGAATGAAAGAGAATTTCCCCCTTCTTTATTTATTTATTTTTGTAGACCTTGTGTTTCACACCCCTTTTTTCTCTTACTTTTTTATGAGTTTTAATTTTCCTGTTCGTCTTCGACCAGGTAGATTTTGTTTAAAACTCGTGCTAACTAAAATAAAGGCCAATCCAAAAAAAACCTCTAATAAAAGTTTATGTATCTGGTTCGTAATGAATTATTTTATGGCGGTTTTGACATTGTGTTAATACCGAACGATTGGCGAGTTTTAACAGTTATACGAATCATAAAAGCATTCCAATCGAGATACATAGTACATTTTTCGCACGTACCGTACCTTCCATAAAATAGCTGATTTTCACATCATAATAAGTACATTTGTAAAATGGTCGAACGTGAAATGCCAAAAATATTAATAAATATATCCATATTATGATGTGAAAATCAGCTATTTTGTAGGAGGTACGCGTAAAATATACAGTAAGACCTCGCTTAACGCTGTTTCAGTATTACGTGGTTTCTAAAAAAAAAGTTTAGCGACTATTACGTAAATTATGGATCAGTTTATACAAAATAACTCAAATGTTGATAGAAGTTCAAAGGCAAGCCGAAGTGTTATTGATGCAATAATTTGCTATCGACAACAGCTTACAGAACGAAACAGAAAAAGATAAACGAAAGTAGACGACCTCTTCATAAAAAAACTAAATATGTCAAATGAAGAACCTTCCTCATCACAAATATAACTTCGAACTTTTATTTGATTTTCATAAATGCTTTATGAACAAAAATCGACATTAGCCAGTAATAAATCTATAACTAATGTGATAAGAAAGTATTTAACAATAAATGTTATAAAATTTAAAAAAACTAACAAATTTTCTTATTCTCGGTTCTGTTTCACTTATGGTTATTATCTACGTATTAAGATGACCTCGTTTAGCATTGTTTTTTATAGCGCAGTAACTTATTGGAACGTATCTCCCGCGTTAAGCGTGGTTTTAATGTACTATTTATCTCGTGCGTGATGATAGTATAATTTATGTGATAGTAAAAAAATGATTGTGTTCGTTTTTAACATTGTCACATTCGTAAAATATACATCACGTACTCGAAATATAATATATTTCTCTGAAGGTACTGCACGATTGATTTGTTAATTAAAATTTTTGTCAACAGAATGAAACAAATACTTCAAAACCGATAGATATCTGTTTCGTGGATTGGCAAATGACTCGACAAGCTTCGCCGGTAATCGACCTGTCCTACTTTATCTACAACTGCACGGGAACCGAACTGAGGGACGAGCACTTCGATGACCTTATACAAATTTATTACGATAGTTTGAGTGACTTCCTGAAACAATTAGGAAGCGACAGTGCCGTCCTCTATCCATTCTCAGTATTACAGGAACACATCAACAAGTATTTCCGTTATGGTTTGTGCATAGCCTGCAATACTATTCGAATGTTTACGAGCGAAGCCGACGAAATTCCGGACATCAACGAGATTGACATGAGCGAAGAAAGCATAAAGCAATGGGATTTCCAATCCAGAAATCATGAACTTTTTAAAACCAGAATGTCGGGAATTATTAAACACGCAATCAACAGGAAATTTATCTAAAAAATTAACTGAGATTATTAAATTGAGGTATCAATTAAATAATTTTTTTGCAAGATTTTTAAAATAACGTTTTTAAGGCGTGGGTTGTGCCTTTTAGAAAATTTAACTAGATTTAAAAAAATAATGAAATTTTAACTGATTTATACTTTTATATTTTTAGTGTCATACTAGCTGCCTAGTCTGGCTAATCGCTATTTTTGTTTACTTCTCATTCTTTTTTTGCCGTACCTCGTCACAAAACAGTAAAAATGTTTTTCAAATTGATTCACTAACTTCAACGGTTCTCAGGGGCGGACGGGGTACATAAAATAGCACCGTGATAGATGAAATCGACGGCCTACACGAAGGGTGGCGAAGCCGCTTCAACAGGGAGGATTCTTTCTTAAATATTGACTCTTGAAGCGCAATTTTAAAGCAGTTTAAGAACATTTACTGACATTCTGCCTTATTAAAAGAAAAAAATTATAATACGGGTGGGAATAATTGACAGAAAAAATTATAAAATAGTAACTATATATTTTCAAATAGGGAATAATTCCTGTTTGAAAATACATAGTTGCTGTTTTATATTTTCTTGTTTATCAACTATTGATAAACTAGTTGTAATAAACACAACTGTAATGATAAAATGTAATTCTAAAAAAAGTATATACAGTAGAACCTTGATAAGTTAAAATCCAAGGGAAACGTTAAAAAATTTAAGTTATCGAGTTTTTTACTTATCGAGAGTTGAAGTTGGAGAGGTTGTCAGAGTAAAATTTTTAACTTACCGAGGTTTGTGGATTTTATAGAGTATGTATTTAGTTCAATAGAGGATAATACTTTAAACTTATGAAGGTCACCAAATTATTATTTTAAGTCATCGAGGGCGATGTTCAGAATATTTGTTTAAGTTACCGACGTTTTGTGATTTAAGTAATGGAGGTTTTATGCTTGCAGGGGAAGGGAATTCAAAAATGTTTTAACTTACAGAAGTTGTCAACTTATCGAGGTTCTACTGTAATAGCTAACAGCTGCATCGATTTTTTTTCTTCCTAAATATCAATCATATATTTGTAAAAAAATTAAAATTAGATCGGCAGTCCGCCAAAAATTTCCGATAGCTGTCGGTCCCTAAAAAAAATTGATGGGCGGCCCACCGAGAATATCCCGGCGCCCCTATCCGTCCCTGCCGATCATGTACATACATACATTACCACTACAAACATACGTTGCAATTTTATCGAAAAGGGACATAGTAATACAATGTTAAATCGCAATATGCCACGAATGGTTGTAAATCCAGTATAATAATTTATGTCTAGATAATAATATATTCACACTTTATAATTAAATAGTTGTTATAAATAAATAGTTGGATAATAAGAATTCGGCCTAAATAAAGCAAACGCTAAATTTCACGAAACGTTGCGATTTTGCTTTTCAGATTTGCTTCATTTAGTCAAGTTCCCATTAACTTACCATTTATTTATTATCATGAATACCAAATTTAAGATTTTATAAATTTTAAATTTCTAGGTAACCATGTTAATGACACACTATTAAAGCTTTAAGAATTATATTTATCAGAACAAGTCAAAAATAAAATGTTGACTTACCATCTGAAATTGCGTGATGACGGATTGAAGTTACGTAATACAAATTTGTAGGACGAATTGAAACACTATTACAATTTATAAATAGGCACGTGTTTTATGGTATACACGTAATTATTAATAAAGTTCACTTAAAATATATCTTCCTGCTTAAAATTCAAAATGTATAATAGAGATAAAGCTTTGTTATTGTTTTATTTTAATGTAAATTTTTAGACAAATATATCTATAAACACTACTCTGTCCTTCAATACATAAACAAAATTTTTTTTTAGTTCATCTCATCAAATTAATATTATTAATAAAATGATTTCAACGGTTTTCCACTTTAATTAAAATGTTAAAAACGAAACTGACGTCGTTCATTCTGAAATATGTAAGCTTTTCAATTAAAAGATAGCGCTGCAACCGTTACGCGAAAAATTAAATTTTAATATACTCCTCGTATAAATACTTAATTTATAACCATTTATTGACTGTTTTTACTGTTAGAGTAGAAATTTAACATTTTTAATTACCAACTTGCCTCATAAATATTCCTATTTTTATTTTTTTTTAAAGAAATTACTGTTCATTTGTAAAGACAGAACAGAACGCAGAAAGCGCTAAATCTACGGAACTAAAGGTTCTACAAAAATATGTCTGATGTCAGCAAAGTAAAGAATTTGACAGATATCGTTTTAAATCGTTTGCGTTTGGATCGTCTTTTAAAGTCAAAAAGTTTATTAAACTTATAATTTTGCGAAATGGACGAATCGCATCTAGATAATTCGTCAAAACAGTTTAGACGTAGGAAAAAACATTTGCACAAATTAATATTAACGCAAATGGAATTTTATTTTGGTGATTCTAACCTATCAAAAGACCGTCACTTAAGCGATTTAATAAAAAAGGATCCTTGTAAGTGATTTTTTTAAAATGATGACATAAATTTACTAACTCATTTTGTATTTAAAGTTTAACATTTTAAAATAAGAAACATGTATTTTTAATATTTTGTCTTTCGACAAGTTTGGACTCGAATGATTTGGGTAATTTCTTGTACTTTATCAAAAACTTTGTTGCAGATGTGGAGTTGAAAGAATTTCTGAAGTTTAACAAAATTAAAGCCCTAACAAAAAAAACTGAAGATTTAGTAAGTGCTATAAAAAAATCAGAAATTTTAGAACTGTCCGATGATGGTTTAAAAGTTCGAAGAACTACTCCGATACGGGTTCGAGACGATGTTGATAAATGCACTATTTATGTGGAACGTATCCCGGTCGATTTCACGCACGATTCTCTAAATAAAATTTTTTCTGAGTTCGGCAAAGTTGAATATGTATCGATTCCAAAATATAAAGATAATCAATTAATGAAAGGGTTTGCTTTTGTTGAATTCGATACACCGGAATCAGCCAATAAGACTTTAGAGCATTTTGCTTCTATTGGATGCAGATTACCTTCTCAAATGCCACCTGAAAAATTATTAAGCGTTACTACTTTTCAAATTGAACAGAAAAGAGTGAAGCAAAACACAACTGCTGAAACAACAGATAGTAGTCAATCCGACCAAACAAAAGAAGGCCTGGATGATGGCGGATCACAAGAGAATAATGAAGAACCCGCAACAGAGAAAAAGGTAAATAAACGTAGCTTGGAAAACCCAGAAAGTGATGTCGAAAAAGAAGAACTAAAAAAAAGTAAACTAAGTTCTGAAAATTCCGAAACCGGAGACAGCTCAGATGTATTGAAGACAATTGAAAGTGACAAACAAAAGAACAAAGAGTCAAGAAAACGTAAAATCAGTAGTGATAATCAAGAATGCGAAACCAAAAAAAATAAACAGTCTGCGGGAAATCAAGAGAGCAGTACGGAAGGCGATGAACTGAAGAGCCCTTGCGCGGAAAATAAAGAACCACGGAAGCGCAAGCGCAGTATGGACCAAAAGAGTGTCGAGAAAAAAGCAAAAACTGGAAGTGTGTCCGGTGATTCGGAATCTGGTAAACTGGATGAAACTGCTGACGAAAATGAACCGAAAAACACTGCTGAAATTGAGTCTGAAGGTTTGTAAACGTCAGTGGCAAATAATAATTTCTAATGACTATCTGTTGGCACGCTTAAGGTTACTGGGGACCAGCTGTTCAGTATGCTCCCTTTTTCATGTTGAATGCAGTTATACACGTTGCGGAAATCTCTAATTAGCTAATAACTGTCCCGACAGCATATTTTACAATGTGAGAGATCAATCACATTAACTCAATCTTAGCCAGAAAAAAAGTATAGTAAGACCTCGCTTAACTCTGTTTCAGTATTACGCGTTTCTAAAAAAAAAGTTTAGCCACTATAACGTAAATTATGTATCAGTTTATACAAAATAATTCAAATGTTGATAGAAGTTCAAAGGCAAGACGAAATGTTGTTGATGCAATATCTTGCTATCGACAACAGTTTGCTGCACTAAACAGAAAAAGGCAAACGACATTAGATGACTTCTTCACAAAAAACAACATATGTCAAATGAGAAACCTTTCTCATCACAAACATAATTTCTTACTCGAACTTTTATTTGATTTTCATAAATGTTTTATAAGCAAATGTATCTCCCGCGGTAAGCGGGGTCTTACTGTACTTACGTATGCTTGCTTAGGTAAACAAATGTATCACCAATAGAAGTATATATCTAATTCTATTGCATATTTTTATTTTGTAAATATGTCCTTATCCTAGTCTAGTCGATCGCTTGAATATTTTGTGGTAGATCGTCGCCATTATAAGTCTGAACACCCCTGCAGTAAATGATATACCAAGTTTCATCTTAAATGTTGCTGGTACAGATAAATATTCTGGAAACACGTTGACAGAATATCTAAAAACCCGCAAAATAACAAAATTACTATTTTTACATATTAGTATTGATAATACAAATTTGATTACAGAAGAAAAATATGAGGAGGAATCTAATGACGAGAATGAATCAGTTAAAAGGAAGCGGAAACGGAAAAAAAGCCAAAAACGTGCTGTTTTAGATATCAAAGAATTGGGCTTACAAGTTTTACCCAAGTAAGTTCTGAACATCTTGTTTTATAATAGAATTTTTTTTGGAAATCCAGCTAACATATTTTATTTAAACACTAAATTAGTCTTTTGAATTAATTGTCGTATATATTAACAAATATTGTTAATAAGTACCTGTATATTATACAAAGGTAAATCTAAGAGAAGAAGAAATATTAAATTTTATCTACAACTGCAGAACGTCAGTTTGATTGTTAAATAATCAATTGTTACAATGCTAAATCAGAAAAATTTATTTTTTATCCACCATACACCGTCTGGACTCAAACCAGAATCTTTCCACATTCGCGGCAGAATGAGTTATCATTTACTCTACGGTGCGATATCTAAACTTTAAATTCTTCATAATATAGCAAATTGTAACGTTAAATTCACTTCATATGAGAGCGATTTTTTTATCTAGTATACAGCTAGACTTGCATCGCCTCTAAAGCGAGAGTTATGAATGTATATGTAAATTTCATAATTAACCGAAGTCCAAATACTTGGTTGTTATAATAATTATATTTGATTTTATTTACAGCTGGTTGGATATATATAATAGAATTTTTTTTTGGAAATCCAGCTAACATAACATATGTTAGCTGGATTTCCAAAAAAAATTCTATTATATATATCCAACCAGCTGTAAATAAAATCAAATATAATTATCTTGTTTTATATATTTGCAGGTCTAATTTTTCAAGGAAAACTTCTTTAGGCTCGTTTTGTGAATTTAAAAGCCATTCTTACTTAATATTTTATAAGTCGAAATGTGCAATTTCTAACATAGTGATAGATATTTGAGAGCTATTAGCGTTGAGGAAAACAATTCTGAGATCTATTTTTTCTTTTTTAATGTACAATTTTATTTATTCATATTTTTATTTTGAACCTAAATTATCTTTTAAAAAATAAAAATCTTTGATTTGCGTCAAATTATGAGTTTAAAGCCGGCGCCAGACACAGCAACAATATTTGAACATTTGTTTTAACACTTGTGAGGCACGGGTATTTGGGTATTTGTTTAAAGTTTGATCACACATTTGCACTTTGCTATTCGTTGTCGGTTTTTCGAGCGCACATCAAAGCGTTCAAAGTTCAAATGTTTGCGTAGCTTGCTACACTTGCGCAAAGCTCAGTTACTCGTAAATCACTGAGTAGAACGGTCGCTTTGTCCAGTCGCAAGATGGACTGGAGCAACGAAAATGTCTTTGAATTTATTGAGTTACTTGAAGAAGAACCGTGTATATGGAACCCAAAAAGTAAAAATCATAAAAATAGAAATTTGGTCCACAAAATCGTCGTCCATCTTGTTTGTTATCTATTTGAATACTTTGCAGACACGTTTGCACGTCTGCAAAACATGTCTGGCTGGTGCAGCAAACATGTGTTCAAATGTGTGAGCAAAGTCTTTGTTCAAATATTTGTCTGTCTGGCGCCCACATTAGTGCAATTGTTTCTTTTCTAAAACCAGATAAAATCTTACGTAAGAAGGGGGAGGAGGAGTCCGAGAAATCTTGTGTTCTTACATGGGCGGTAGGGGGGGTCAAAAATGGCTAAACTCGTCATTACGTATTTACTGGTAGTCTGTTTTTTTCTAAAACTGTTAAACTAAATAACTGAATTTATTTTCAGATGTGAATGGAAAAGATTGCGTAACAAATATCTTGATTTGCAAAGATCTCAGATGAAAAGTCTGAAGCAACAGTTGAACAGAGCTCGGTACAATAGTGCACAGTATCTCCAAAACTTTAATAGCTCCAAATCCAGCGTTTCTTCTTCTACTGCAAGTGGCGACAGTAAAACCGATACAGAAAACGTCAAAAAGAAGATTAAATTTGTACCGGGATCTGTTATCCATCTGCAGTTACCGGAACCGTGTACCGATGTTAAAATGTTAAAGGTGAACTTCCAAGGGTTGATCAATAATTACCCGTGTTTGGCGACAGATGGCATTGACGAGTGAAATTGACATTACCATCATGTATTGCAGACTTTTAAACGACCTCGTGCTAAGTTGTAGATAAATTCATAAGTTTAGTTATTTTTGAAGGTTCCCCATAGACAGCATCCAACTTCAGTTTTTTTTTTTCGCATGTTTTTAAAAAAACGAATTAAGGATTGATATTGCTCTTTCAATTTTGTCGAAAAATACAAATCACAAATGATACAACTGGCTGTCAAAAATAACCTAACCTATGAATTTATCTACAAGTCAGCACGAGGTTGTTTAAAAGTCTGCAGTACACGATGGTAAAGTCAATTTCACTCGTCAACGCCATCTGTCATCAAACGCGGGTACTTATTTACTTTGTACAACTCCATCAGCTCATTGTAACAGAGAAATGAGACGTGTCATCTGTGAATTTAAAGTAAAACTGTACTGCATTGAAGAGTCAGCTATATAGTACATTCATATTAAATTAACAGCTAACTTCATGGTGTCTCATGTTCGCTGCATGTTGCGTGCGCAACTTCCGTAACAGAGAAAATTTTACCCTAAATGCGCCAAATGAAGTATAACGTGAAAAACTGTTAATATATATATTTTTTTCAGAACGAAATAAAATCATATTCGACAGATATCCAATATATTGATGTAACAGAAGGCCAATTCGAAGCGTGTGTTCGTTTTGCAACGCGCCTAGGAGCGGCTCAATTTACTAAGTGTCCGTTTGCTGCCACTATGAGTATCTTGACTGGAGATGCTGAGCAGCAATATTGGGCTAAGATACAGAAAGATCGCGAGGAGAAGTTCAAGAAAGGAAAGACCAAGCAAAGAGGCCGTGATAAACTGTTAAAGAAATCTGAAAGGGAATTAAGTAAACATATAAGATTTGAGGATACCGATTAAGATTGTTATGTACGATTATTTTTATCTTTATTATAAATGTATTAATTCGCAGAAAAAATCAATAAAAATTATTTTAATGTGTGTTCAATTAATTCGGTCAAAATATCTGTTAATTTTTCTCTGTATGATCCATCTTCTTCAAAAGCTTCGGTAACTAATTCTGTTCTGTCGCGGTATGTATATTTGCTGTAAGCTTCATCATTACTTAAAATATTCTTCTTATTATCTGAAGACAACTTCACTGTGGACGCAATAAGAGCGCTGTCGAAAATGACTGATGGTTTACAGATTTCTAACGTCTCGTCCAGTTCTGATAGTGGAAGCACTTTTGAAATGTCGATGCCGTGTCGAGCTAATTCATCGGTCATTGTTTTGTAGTAAATTGAAACGAGTTCTGACAGGTGAAGTGAGCGAAATTGTTTGTTTGTAGATAAATAAATAAATAATAGAAAATCGTATGCAGGAAGCGAATATCTTGACATTTGAAAGTCTATCAATAAACTATCTACGGTTCCATTTTGATTATATCTGTTGAACAAAATATAAATTGCGTATTAAAGGGTATTTGACCTAGGGATGTCGGAAGTTCCAAAAAGTATCGATATTTTTTCAAGTACCGGTAGGTACCGATATATTTTTTTAAAAATATCGATATATTGCTCCAATTTGAAAGAGAACATTGGCACTTGAAGAAATTTAGTATACATATTGGCTAGTTTAATATAACCTCAAATAGCAATTAACGGACAATATTTCTAATAAATCAACTAATAAATATTTATCTGAAATCAAAAACAACGATAAGAATTTGTTTTGTTTATTAATTAAATGTTTAAAATATTTAGGAGCAGATAATTTTAGAGATTAATCGAACAATTAATAAATCCAGGGATGGTGAACCTATAGGATGCGTGCCAGTGTTGACATTCAACAGAAAATTGTTGGTACAGCATGAAATAATTAAAAATATTCTAGATGTAGTAGAAATGAAATGAAATATTGCATGAATAGACATTTTGACTGTTTATTATTCCGAAAATATCGAAAAATCCGGTGAAAAAGAAACGTGTTTGATATGTGCTTTATTCACTGTTGTTGTTTTTGGAACGCACTTAAAAGTGTTCCAAAAACATATGTAAAAACACATGTTTCTATTTCAGTGAAGTTTTCGATTTGTCGGAATAATTAAACGACCATAGTCAGCCGCGCTAAAAACCCGCAATTACCTACCTACAACAAGTGTTCTTACTGGAAAAAAATATCGGTTTTCGATACTCGGAATTTTATATCAATATATCGAAATATTAAATATCGCCCAAAAATATCGATATATCAAATAAAAAATATCGATATTTTTTCGACATCCCTAATTTGACTACTATTGTGAATTGTTTTATTGTGAATTATTCTATTACATTTAATGCACGCTATATATTCATATTTCCTGTATATCTGTCGTATTTTCGGTAAATTTCAATGTTCAAAATTTGAATTAAAAAAAACGCGCCAAAACGCAATTCGCTAGTCACGTGACACATGACGTCACAAGTGTGCAAAGTTTGTTTAATCTGACGTTTTGAAGTGGGTGAATTTCACATTTAAAGATTCCTTTACAAACAAACATACAAGTGAAGCTAATAAAAGCGTTTTAAAAAAAATTTAATGACCTGAACATAACATTATTGAACCACAAATCGCCGTGTCCTATGGCATTCCTGTACTTGACGGATGGCTGTACCAGATCACACATTTCATCCGCAACGCGAATCAACTGTTGCATATGTCCTTCTTGATACCATCCCATCAACTTCAACATGGTGATCACCGACTTGAGACCAGCGTACATTCGTTTATATTGGGGCGAAGTCTTATCTTTTGAGTATCGCGTTTCATTCAACATTCCTTTACAGAACTTTTCTAATATTACTGCTCTATTCCCTGGAAATAATCTCAAAATCTATAAAATTCTACATAGCATGAACAAAGAGTTATTTATATTAGCGGACACGTGTACCTATTTGTTAATTATTGATTTGCTTAATAATTAAGAAAAGATAGTTTTCCGTAATAGTCATAGGGGTAAGGAGCTCCATTATCCTAAAGTGTCCAGGACTTCCAATAGGTTAAAGACGGCCCTGGCTGTATCCACTGACATTTAAAATTAAAACAAAAGAGTCAACATACCTGAGTATTCTTCGAGGGCCAATGAACTTGCATGAAATCGCGCTAACGTTTTAATTAAGGATACTGCGTGTACAAAATCAATAAATTGCACCGGTTCCATCAAAGTAAAATTTTTGAGATTAAGATCCTCCAAAACGAGGACTCCGTCGATTTTGTAAGCATAACATTTGGCCGTCCAAGGAGCAGAACTAAATTTATTCAATTTAGGAAAAAGTTCACCAAAAAGTAGTTGCTCTTTTTCGAAAACACCAATTTTCTTTATGAATTCAATTAATTCTGATGAACCGTGGCTTTTTGGCATCGTTTTTACAAAAAACTGTAATTTTTTTATTTTAAAAATATTTTTTATTTTACATCGGACTACGATTTCAAGACGCAAGTGGTCGCCCATGATTCCTAAAACCTGACTACTAACAGGTCCCGAGATTGAATATTCTACTATTTCGGAATTATTTCCACTTATGTTTTTTATTATGGAAGAACAGTCATTATAAGTTAAGATTTCCATTGTTTTTTAAATAACAATATCGAAACGAAACAAATTTTATTAAAAGTGTGTTTTTCGATCTACTTTTATATTGAAAATAATTCTAATTAATCGAGTTTGGTCAATAAATCATTAAAAGTTATTAAAAATATTATTATTATTTTAATGTAGGCTAATAAAATATATAGCTAGTATAATTATTTCAATACAATATTACTTGATGAAAGATTAAATAGTTTATGTCGATTTTACAGAGAAAAATATGAGAAGCTTTTTATATATTTGCATCTACGAACTCTACTAATTAAGAACTGAACATTTTTTAAAGTGCAATATAAACAGTTTAGAACAAATAGACAAATCACGTCACAGAGAAGTTTACTTTTAAAGATCCATGCAAAATATTTGTTTACAAACAATTTTCAAAACTATTCCATCCAAATCTATTGTTTCTAAAACTGGTTATAAGAGCGACAAAAAAACAAAGTTTAAAGCATATTTTATTGTTTATTAAGATGTCTTAAACAATGGAAATATGGCAACAATAAAAAAAAACTAAATAACAAAATAAATACTATTCAAGTCATCTGATTTTTTGTAAATGAATAGTGTTTACTTAATGTGTAAGCCGTGACGAAAAATAATAACAAGATTGTTGTAATCTGTTAAGCTTTGGCTCAAAGATAGGTAAACGATAAATCTGCTTAAAATTTAAAGAAATTACTTATAAAAACAATGAACATACTTTTTTATAATTTTATTATTAGTTAAGACGCTAACTGCTAAGGTATCTTTAAAAAATGGAAGTTCTTTCGTACGACGACTGTTCGTTAATAATGAACAAATATACCAATAACAAAGTAAAATTGATTGATTATAATCTGCGACGAATAAGTGAAAACGTACTAGGATTCCTCGGCGAGCATTTATGGTTAGAAGCGACAGTTCTTAAATCTGGGAATTTGGAAAACATCAAACTGTTTGTGAAAGCGATGCCTCAAGTCACTGAAATAGCACAATTTTTAAGGGAAAGTAAAGTGTTCAAAAAAGAAGAATTGTTGCTGCAAAAGTTGTTCCCTAAATTGCTGGAATACAGTTCAATTCCGTGGACGGCGAAATGCTATTTATCGAAACATCTTATTGTTCTTGAAGACCTCACACTGACGCAGTACTCAAATTTAGAAGTAATTGATACCTTTGATTATCCTCACGCGGAAGCGTTAATAAAAACCTTAGCAAGGTTCCATTCCAGTTCAATAATTTATGAGCAGATTCACGGAAGAAATAAGATCTACAATGACTACAAAGAAATGTTCTATGAAACGAGATTCGTTTTGGACAAGACCAATCCCAGATATAAAAATCTATTGGTCAGTCAAAAATCCATATTAGATTTATTGAAAGCCATGCCGAATTATAAAAGCGAATACGGAAACAAATTCTTGAAATTTCTGGAACGTGTTTATGATCTTCTAGGTCCGTCTGATAAGTACGTGAATGTGGTAACACATGGAGATATTTGGTCAAACAACGTAATGTTCAAAACGGAAAAAGATGGCAGTATTACAAGTAAGATAATTGACTTCCAGATAGCAAGATACAGTGTTCCTGTAAGTGACATTATAGTATTCATTTATTCGTCGACGATGGCCGATTTTCGGGAAAAACATCTGGATGACTTGCTGTCTGTCTACCGGTTGACGATGAAACAGGAACTAAAGCGCTACGATCTCGATATAGACGATATCTTCACAATGCAAGAGCTGAACGAAACTTGGAATTTATATAAGCCTCTGTATTTGCTAGATTGTGCGATAATAAGGCCAATTTTTAATCTCAGTCAGGAAATGAAGAAATCCATTTTTGAAAACAAAAATGGCTTTATGCAGTTTATGCTCGAAGACAAAAGTGATTTGTTACTAGAAGCGTTTAGAACTGACAGTAGGTACAGAGCAAACGTTTCGGATCTTATGAATGAAATTATCAATAGTTGTATTCTAGCTTAAGTGGACTGATTAGTTTGCTAAATTTTAAATTATTTAAAAGAATTTCATTGAAATCGTTAGGATCTGTTTTGTGTTTGGTGAAGATGAAATGTTTCTCAATTTTCAAAACATTTACGTATTTTGGGGTAATTGTTTAAAAGACTGAATGTGGTTGCTTAAATTATTGAAGCGTCATCAACATTTGGAAGACATCGAAGTGAATTGACCTACGGGTGTTAGAAACGTTAAATATTTTTTGTTCTTCATATTATTACCTGTTTAAATTATTACTTAGATACTGAATAATAATTGTTGGATAAAGAATGTAAAATACTTTGTAGAAATAAATTATTACGAACAATCAGAATACTAGTACTTTTAATTAATTTATTAATTACTTTCCTTAAAAAAATAATATAAGGGCAATGCACTCATATGTCTACTTTCAGATTTGTAGGTATGGAAGTTTTAATTTTTTTAACGAATGTTCATAAAAATAACAAAAACGAACCATTGAAACTCAAAACCATTAAAGTAAAAAAATTATAGTGTTATTTTGATGAGTTTTCAAGATTTCCTCTGTTCCTATGTTAGAAAAAAGTACACATTTGGAAAAATCCGAATTTTTGGAATTCATACAAGTTTCTGAATTTAATATTACCGGTTATTTTTTCTGTTCTAAAGATCTTGAGATAGACCAAAAATTAAAAAAAAATAGATTTCATAATTGTGTAATAAAATTAGACGAATAAAAATATTTATTGTTAACATTTAACAAATACATTCAATAATTTCATTCAATACATCACTGATTCGTTCTCTATACGCACTATCTTCTTTAAAAGCTTTGCAAAGCACATCGCTTCTGTCTTCAAAAGTAAACTTCAGAAAGACTTCTCTGTTTCCTACAACCTGTCTGATAATGTCCTGATTCAAATTAATTTCTGGACTCACAATCGCGCAGTCTATTAAATACGCCGGTTTGTAAATATTCCATGTATCCAAGAGCTCTTCCAACGGGAAAATTTGATCCACGTCCAAACCATGGGCCTCCAACTCCTCTCTCATTGTATTGTGATAAACTGACATCAAACTGTCCAAATATTCCTCACGAAAAGCAGCGTTTGTCGACATGTAGATGAAAGTAATCAAGTCACTGACAGGCACCGTATATCTAGACAATTGAAAGTCAATCAAAACACTTGAAACACCACGACAGTCGTTCTTGAACATCATATTGTTGACCCAAAGATCTCCATGCGTTACAACGTTTAAGTATTTTTGTGATGGCTTGCAAATATCAACAAGTCTTTCAGCGATTTTGTCAAACTTCACTTGATAGTCGTTCTTGTAGTTTGGCATTAATTTTAGCAGCTCCCGTATTGCATTCGTCGCCGTTCGTACAAACTTATACCTCGGATGATCTTCATCAGTTACATATCTGGTTTCGTATAAGGCTTCCTTATGTTTCTTCATAATGTTTTCATTTGTGTGTTCGTATATAACTGAACTTGAATGAAAACGAGCCAACGTTTTTACGGCGGATTCAGCATGAGGATAATCGAAAAAGTCGTTGTGTTTTAAAACTGAGTAACCACTCGTTACTAAATCTTCTAAGATTATCATTTCGCCGGAATAAAAACATTTGGCTGTCCATGGAACTGAACTATATTCCAGTAGTTTCGGGAACAGATCGGACAATAAAAGTTGTTCTTTCTTGAAAAGACCACTTGTTGTAAGATATTCGGCCAGCTCGGGCATTTTTTTGGGCATAGATTTTATAAAAAAGTTTATTTTTTCGACAGTTTCTTTGCCGTTTTCCGATTTACTAAAAATTGTTTCTAAAATACAGTGATCTCCCAACAACCCCAATACGTCATCACTAATTGGGCGCATATTATAATTTATTAATTTCACTTTTTTCATGTTGACACATTTTTTAACTAACGAACAACAATCGTCAAAAGTAAAATCTTCCATTTTGATTATAAACAAAATTCAAGATAGTTATAATGCTTTATGTCTGAACTGTTTGGTTAAGATGCTGACAAAATAATAAAAAACAAGTTAGAAGTTAGTTGCTTTATATAGCTAACAGTTAAGTGATTAGTTGTATTTATACATATTTAATTATGAATCTATATTTAGTTTAAATATGATAAATTTTAATACATGGATTAATTTTTTGCCACAGTAACAATTCCACGCGACTTAGGGGCTAACTCTTTTTCCGTCATCTGCGAATTAAACTATTCTGTGCTGTCTACGAACCATTGTTTTAAATATCACTAAGCTATATCGTCAGTAATTCTACAAATCGTTGAACACTGTCACCATCGGGACTCAAATCTAAATTTTTCATACTATCGCGGTGGAATTAGTTATCAATTACTCAACAGTAGCATATCCAAACAGTCAATTTTTCTCATTAAAGCATATTTGCAATAGTTTTTTCACATCATGCGAGAGCTAATTTTTACCTTTGGTAACGCTAGACTTGAACCTTCGCAATCGTGGATCAAAGGTGAAATTATTTCAATTTATTAATCATATTTCTGTATATACGCTAGTTAAAAGCGGAAAAGGTTAATTTTTTATTGGTTAATTAACAACACCTCTAATATCATATTAGTAGTTTAATAATATAATAAATACATAATTTAACGGACATGTCAGCAATAACAAATTATTAATTAAATACTAAGTATCATAATACAGTGTAAATAAAATATACACGCTAGTGAACAAATTTCGTTCGACAAATTTACGACATTCGTGTAGTGAAAAGAAAATTGTTGTTTCTTTTCGCTAAAATGAAAAACAAACCACTGGACACAGAAGAAGATTAATAATGAATACAGGAAAAACCGCAACCCTTATATATTAAGTCCTATAAATACTATATTTGCTATTTTTCAAAGTCTCTTAAACAGTGTTACCGCTTTAAAACACACTCGATAACTTCATCGAGGACATCAAGCACCCTCTTTCGAAAAACAACATCTTCAGTGAATGCCTTCATTGTAATTTCAATTCGCTTCTTATCTTTGAACATAAATTCGTAGAAACTATCAGACGATTCAAAAACAGATTTGCTGACTGCGCTGTCTAGGTAAACGGTCATCGAGAAAAAAATCGCTTCAAGTAATGCGGCTGTTTTGTAGATGACGTAAGATTCGAGTAGTTCGCCGAACGGGTACACAATCTTTGCGTCCAATCCATTACGTACCAATTCCTCATTTATTGTTTCATGATACACTTTCAGAAGTCTGTTCAAGTTCTTCTGCCGAAAAGCCTTGCTCGTTGTCAAGTGAATGAGCATAATGATATCGTAAACAGGTACAGTATATCTAACGCATTGAAAATCGATTAGTATACATTCAACTGTTTCTTCATCTCCGTATTTGAACATCATGTTATTGGTCCAACAGTCACCATGAGTAGCCACTTTGCGGAAACTGTTCGATGCACCTATAAGCTGCTTGACTCGGTCGACTGCTTCAATGAAGTTGATTTCGTAGCGTTCGGTATAGTCTGGCGTCGTTTTGAGTAAGGCAATTATGGTCCGAGTAAGCATTTCGATATGCTTATATCTGGGACTAGTTTTATCGGTGACAAAGGTTGGTTCGTGAAACGCTTGTTTGTAGGTGTCGATCAGTTTTGATTTCGTCTTCTCCTCGTGGATCATGGAACAAGCGTGGAATCTGGCAAACGTTTTGACGGCACTTTCGGCATGTTTGTAGTCAAAAAATGATCTACTATCATACATCGTGTAGCCTTTGATGGCTAGATCTTCAAGAACTATCACCCCGCTTGACTTAGTTAAATAACACCTTGCTGTCCACGGCTTACTGCAAGTTTCCAATTTTGGAAATACTTCACTGAATAACAACAACTCCTTTTTGAAAAATCCGACTTCGTTGATATATTTTAGAAATGTAGGCATTTTTGATGGCAACGCTTTCACAAAGAACTTGTACTGTTTTTGCGCATGCGTATTTTCAAACAATTGATCTTTAACGGTTATTGTTAAACTTAAATGTTCGGCGAGAAATCCGACAACGTTTTCACTTAAATGTGATACTTTATAGTCAATTAATGTGAAATTATTGGTAATACATTGTTGCATTATTTTGACACAATCTGCGTTCGTTAATCTGTCCATTTTAAAGATTTATTTAAATATTTTATTGTAATACTGTTTTGTTTAAAATGTTTTTAACAAACTAATGAAATCACGCGAATTATACATTTATAAATATCTGTACAAAACAGCGAATTTAATGAAATTATTTTACCTTAAAAAAAAGAACACAGTATTTGTTTTCATGTGAAAGATTAAAATCTAAAATAAGTTTCACATAACATGCTTATCGTAATTTGCATAGATAATTATAATGAAACTACAAACAATTTCTGTCCCAAATCAAATTTACATAAAATATTCAGTAAAGAAAAGGTATAAACATATTTACTAAATAAATTATGTGAATAAATAAATTCGCAGAGTAAAAACTCAAAAAGCGATATACATTTAATCTTGTTCTCGAAGCATGCACCTGCGTGACCTGCACGATGTCGCACACTCGACTAGCACAAACCTGCAGGTTTTAGTGCGGGTTTCGTGATGTGCGGTCGACATTTTGCAGTTTTCAATTTGTTTTATCAATGCATATTATTTAATGAAAACGACACATCACTAGTACATTAGATCGGTCCAGTACGGCTGGACAGAAATTTCGAGAGACCGACTGACGGTCGTTGTTGGCTGCTGGTTACAGAATGCCTGCTGCAGGTGCTGGACTGATGTACGCTATTCCGTTAAACACGAATCGTGCAAATTTATGCTTGACAAGTATGCGCGATCTTTAAAAAAAAACTGTAACCTTATATTTTCCGAAAAAAAAACGTCGAATTAAAATTATTTATATGTTCTTGGTTGGTTGTACAAAACATTAACAACGTGTAGATATTTATATAGATAATAAAATAAAAATATTAAAACAAAAATACGATTATTGAGTTTCGTATTATCCCAGATTTATTTTATGGAATTTCAGGTCATTTTATAATTTGAACTAAGAACTCAAGTTTAATCGACCAGGTTAATCGTTTCAAAACGCAAAAATAAACAATTTTATTTTATTTATTTTAACTAAGTAAATACACAAAACTAATCTCATTATTTAAAAAAAAATATATTACATCAGTTTTTCTCATACTCAGGTCTTACGCTTTTTTAAAGTATTTTTCCATTACGTATTTTTGTTTAGTTAAAATAAAAATTATCCTTTCTTTAAAATTTATTATCCACTGTTGATTTTATATTAACAAAAATAACTATTAACAGCCGACTTTGAAATTATAAAAAGTAAAATAATCCTATTCCCAAAACGGTTTACCAACTCTGGAATGTTTCAAAGGATTCCATGGCGTCGTGTTACGATAATTCGATTGGAAATTATCTAAATAAATATCAGTAATCATTTCAGACATCGGTGCTTCTGGCGCTTCTTTTGTTTTTTTCACAGCATCATCAAGTTCAGCACTGATCGCCATTTCAATTTTCTTCAGTTCTTCTTCAGTGACCAGACCAGCCGACACAATCTTCTGACGTAGCAATTGAATAGGGTCCTGATGTTTCTTCATATCCTCGACCTCTTCTTTAGTTCTATAGTTTGTGCCAGGATCCGCTATTCCATGACCAACGAACCTATACGTCTGCACCTCCAACAAAATGGGTCCTTCTGCGCTTTTGCAGTGTTCCACCGCGAATCTGGTAGCTTCTCGAACAGCAAGAACATCTTGACCATCAACTTGCACACCTGGTATAAAGTCACCTTTCGTGTAAAAGTCGTTGTTCGCGGATCCTCTTTCAGTACTCGTAAACATAGCGTACCTATTATTCTCGATCACGTAAATACAAGGTATTTTCCAGAGAGCGGCCATATTGTAAGCCTCGAATATTTGACCTTGATTCGAAGCGCCATCACCAAACAGTGCTACCGCTACACCGCCATTGTTTTTATATTTGCTTGCGAATGCTAATCCCGTTCCGATTGGTCCTTGAGCACCAATTATACCGTTGCCTCCGTAGTAGTTCTTTGCGTACATGTGCATCGAGCCGCCTTTTCCTCGACTCACCCCGTTCAATTTGCCACCAAGTTCGGCGATCAACTTGATTATCGGTACGCCCATCAACCATACCCAGCCATGATGACGGTAAGACGTAACGACGGCGTCTTGCGGGCGCAGCGCCGCCTTGATACCAACGGCAGAGGCTTCTTGACCAATATATAAATGGCACGAACCTCTAATCATTCCTTCGCGGTACAAATTTGCTACCAGTTTTTCTAATTTTCTGATTGTCAACATATTAGTGAATAATCCAATCGCTTCATTCTTAGTCAAGCTCGTTTCTGTATTCGGAGCTGTTTCCAATCTGTGCACTGGACAGCATGGTAGTTCAAATTTAACAGCATATTCAGACGAGGAATTCTTTCTGACGAATTCATTAAACAAATTACGTTGCTTGTAAATATGATTTCCCAAACAGCGAATCAAATTTAGCTTCATTTTGAATTATTAAATATAAAAATATTTTGTTTATATAGTTAATAATAATAATAATAATAAGCGTTGCTAAACGCCGCAACCATAAACATAGAAACTCTACTCTGTTAATAATTAATTACTGTTTTTTTTATTGTTATATTATTATTATTTGCTATACAGACTAAAATTATATAAGAAACTAGCGGCCCAGTCCGGCTTCGCCCGGGTGTAAATGTAATATATAGGATATAAAAGATGAGAATCATTATCATTAAATTCTCAACGTGTATTGAATTTGCGCGAATTCAATCGCTTTTATTTGTGAATATTCAAAAATCGAAGAAAAATCTTATTTGCCAAAAAGAAATTTAAAAAATTCTGTTGATCCGATCGCTAGCAAACTTCAGAAGATCACCCGCTGGGCTAATCTAAAGATTGTCTGAAAATTTCTTCAAAAATGGTCTACCCGTTTGGAGTCCATAGATTACATATACATCGTCTTTTATCTATATAGATTATTAAAATGCAAAAAGTGGTTATTGTGACATAATAGTTGGACATATAGTATCGCGAAGTTTTTTGTAGTTATTGATATGTTCTTTAATATTGTAGAACATACTTTTGTTCTATCATCAATAGTTTCCGCAGCGCATCCGACGAAAGATGTTTTATGGCATTTTTTTACACCTTGGGTTACGTTACTAAAGTTTTAGTAAGGATCCCTAATATTTTCTAGCAATAAATATAGCCTATGTTACTCAGGGTGAATGTAGCTTACTAATGGTGAAAGAATTTTTTAAATCGGCACAGTAGTTTTTGAGTTTATTCATTACATACACACAAAAATACAAATCTTTCCTCTTTATAATATTAGTGTAGATTATGTACTCAAATAAGAAATGAAAAAACGAAAACAAATGTTAAAATTACACCTAATGAAATAATTTTTTCTTGTATAATATTTTTAAGTGCCTTTGTAATATTTGTAATCTTTATTTACTATGTCCTGTTTTATGGGCTATACAATAAATTAATATCTACCTATTTAAAAATAAAAGAATAGTACTTCTTACCACAACAGATTTATTCAATGGATGTACATTTCGAGAGCTAAGCTCCCATTTTCTGCAAAACACTAAACTAACTGATTTTTTGCTGAAGATGGGAACTTAGCTCTCGAAATGTACATCCATTGAATAAATCTGTTGTGGTAAGAAGTACTATTCTTTATTTGTTCCAACCACAGTGCTCTTAATATTTTTATCTACCTATTTATCTATAGGGTCTATCTATACGGTCAAAACAGACAGAACGCGAACATAGGGGAAAAATCTACAGATAGTAAAAGATTTCTATTTATAATATATTATTCTATATCATAATGTATAAGTACCTACCATTATAATGACTGTTTGCTGTTTGTTTAAAGATTGTAATCCAATACCAGTCTTTTTTATTCCTTTGTTTTTATCGTTACATGTAATTATGTTTTAATTTAATAAAATGATTTTATAAAAAAAAAACAATCGGCAGTATGTTTATTCCATTATACTTACACAAAATATCTTTTAATAAATATATATTACACAAACACATGGGAAAATTCTGCAAAAACATTTTTTTTTATTCACTCAACGATCGTTTACTAACTTCCATCGTTAGGAGTAAGAATTCTGGAACTTAGTTAGTATTGAAAAAAACTTTCATTTGTAATACCCGTACTTCCACCACATTTGTACATCCACCATTATTACTAGGCTCGTACAGGTGGCAATTAAGAAGAAGATTTAACAAGACGTGATATTATTAACCTTAAACTTTCAGGTATATCGAGTAATAACCAAACAATGTTTCAAACAAAAGCTGTATAATTGGATTGGGGCAATTCGACAGAATATGTATTGGGTGGAAGAATTAAGGTCAAAAAATTGAATTTCCTCGAATACAGCTCTATCACGATTCGAAAAAAATATTTTAGACAAATCTTAAGTATTTTTAGCCGTAACAACTGAATTTGCAATAAAAAATAGAAATTCCCAAAAAAAAACTAATTTGACCTTGAATGACCTTAACCCTTCCACCCAAAGTGACATATACTGCCGAACTGCTCCCATCCATTTATACAGTTTTTGTTTGAAACATTTTTTGTAGAGTGCTTCTTACCCGAGATATTTGAAAGTTTCAGATTAAAAATGTGAGTACGAGCCCCGGATCTAGGGGAGGAGCAAACCGGGGCACATGCCACAGGCGGTAGTTTCAGGGGGCGTCAAAATCATAATATATGTCTGAAAAATGGTCTTAAAAAAATTATTAGAGATAATATTCTCCCCTCCCAGTCACAAAAAATGCCACCCATTGTATATTTTTGAGTTTTTTTAAACAACCTATCTCAAACGCTGGAGAAATTCTGTCCCGGTTCCAAAAAATCGCGCTTAGGGCTAATAAGTACTTAAATTCTTTGTTTTGTCCAATAACTTGGAATGATGAGATAAACAAAAAAAATAAATAAAAACCCGGGTCGCAGTGCCAAAACCCTGCCGACAATATAGTGTATTTGCTGATACAGGCAGTGTGGCTTTATTATGCAAACTTAAGTTGGTTTTTGGGTAAAAAAAAAATTTTGCTCTTTAATACAGCCCTTAAAATAACATTTTTTTTCTTAATTGCAATATTATTATCAATCGAACCTCTATACCAAATTATATGCAACTTTCAGTAAATAATTCACTATCTGCAAACTAGTGTTTTCATAAAATTTGTAAGTCCGGTCCTGTCGGGCCGATTTTATTAAAATTTTAGGGACACTTTTTAATTACTAACGGAGGGTTAAATTTCAATTTTGAAACGATTCGGAGAATTTTTTCGGTATTTTGGGCCCCAAAAACATTTTTCAACCCCTAAAAACTACCCTTCAAATGGCCCGATTGGGCCCATTTTAAATAGGCTTCGTGCGGTGATGGATTCCAACATGTGTGCCAAATTTCGTTAAAATAAATTAACTTCTTCGAAAGTTATAGCCCGCACACATATATACCTATATATATATATATATATATAAATATATATATATATATATATACATATATATATAAACATTTTTAAAAATGGTGGCAAAGTGTTTAGGAGGTTATGAAACGTCGAGAAATTTTGATCCGACCCCTAGGTCCCGCCATCCGACCGATGCCAATAGTGTATGTTGCCATATGGCAAATACACTAAAAATAATAGGTACACATTTGCTGATTTGAAACATTTTATTTTACGAAATATATTATAAAAACAAAAAAACAATATGTAATGAAAATACATTAAACCTTTTTTATAACCACTACTTGGTTGATTTTCTCTTTTTGATACGCTTCCTTTTCTTAGAAGGGCGTTCATCTTTCACAACAACAACGTCACTTTCACTTGAGCTTTCCTTATTTGCCCTGAAGATATTTTCGATGGCCTTGGTATACAACGCCTTGTTAACAGTTTTTAAACGTCCGATTTCTTGCCTTAGATCAGTTTCTACCGATGTGTCTATGGCACAGTTAGTGCCATTCTGCTTTACATTCTCAGTCATTTCAATATCTTGTGTGTGCAGTGTTGCCAACGTATAAACATAACTCTCATCGTTTTGTAGAGATTTCTGTAAATTACTAAGTAACAGTTTTGGTTTAAAACTGTTATTCGTAACATTTCCATTTCTAATAAAAAACGCATTAGTCACAGAACCGCTGTGATGAATTTCGCGTATTTGTTTAAGCTTGGTAACATTCCACAAAATTGCCCGCCCATCATCCGAACCCGATAAAAGTAAAGTACCATCGCACGAAGTCGAGAGACACGTAACTCGGTCTTTGTGACCGACCAAACAAGTCCTTAGCTCTGTGCCGTTTAAATGTTGATCTAACGTTTTTGGTGGATCTACAATATCCCAAAAATAGATTTTTCCGTCAAATCCGCCGACAAATACAACGTTTTCTCGAACGTCAGTCGTTACCGAGTACAGTTCCGTTTCGAATACGACCGATCGGAGAAGTTGACCGGAAGCCAAACAACTAATTTTACACGTCCTATCTAACGAAGTCGAATAAAGTCTCGAAGCAATTCCACCTCTTCCGACAATTAAATCGGTGACGGCTGACGAATGGAACATAAGCTGGAAGAGCGGATCTTTGTTTTCATTTGAAGATTGGAAGAAATAGTCGCTTAAATTAATTTGTATGAGACTTGCTAATTTCCATACTAAGATGTGTCCGTCTTTGCCAGCCGAAACAAAACACGAACCGTCGTCCGTAAACTTTAAACAAGTGACGGTCTGGAAGTGTCGATTCAATACAGCCAGAAGTTTCCCGGAACATATTTGCCAGATACAGATTTTTTCTTCGATACCGGCCACAATATAATTGCCGTCCGGCGTTGCAGCCAATGCTGTCACTTTACCGGGACATACTAAACGAACACTTTGCGCCGGTTGTTGACTGTTCGCTGCCCAAACGTGAATTAACGGTTTTGTCACATCGGCAGATAACAAATATTCGTTTTTTAAATAACACAGAGTGTGAGGTGCTGAAATTCCTCCGCCTTTGTGATTTAACAGTGCAGTTCCAGTGCGATGATTCCAAACGCAACTACTGCACGAGACTCCCGTAGAATCACTTGTTATAATTGATTCTAATAAATTGCTCATCGTAGATTACTGAAATTAAATCATAACCATAAATTTTCGGGGAATACTATAAGGAACTTTAATTACATTATACAATTACAACTTACCAAAGTTACGCGTTATTTTAAACTTTAATTATTGGTAATTATTAATAACAAGCTTGACCGGTAAAACTTGACCGGTAAATCATATCAGCACGTGTTCGATATAATAATCATTGATCTATGCGTTTGACATATCGTGAGCAGCGCCTATCGTCATAAGCTTAGACAACAAATATATAAGATACAAAATGCGCTTCGTTGGTTGAACTAAGAGCTTCGAGCGAAATCCGTTCGATGTCGCGAATAAAAATATTATAGAACTAAACCACTATTAAATTTTAATTCAAAATTTTACAAATATTAAAAACTATCTTTCCAGCTCGGTTCCGCGGGTAGATTTTAGTTTAGAGAGAAATAATCAAGAGCAACAAATCTTCCAAATATCACTTCATCGTATCTCTTATTTAGTCAGAGCAGAGTACACCAAATTAGTTCAGCGATATTGTGCCGAATCTCTGGTAAACTTTCATGGCCGACTTTAGCGATCTGACATCCCGGACAAGTTTTTTAACACGCTTTTATTAGCTTCGCCTATATGTTTGTTTGTAAAGGAATCTTTGAACGTGAAATTCACCCGCTTAAAAACGTCAGGTTACACTGAAACTTTGCACACTTATCAAGGACCGATGACAATACAATAATTTAATAAGTTTGTCCCATTATCACCTTCACGATAAAAAACCTGAAAATTTACAGCAAGCAGGCTAATACGCTGTACAGCGACGTACGGTGTGTTGTCTACTCCATAGTCAAATGCAATATTGTTTTTAGTTCATCTTTAAAGTTCAATTCCAGATATATGTTATAATAGAAAACAGTATCACGGGTAATTGGAATAATGAAAATAAATCAATTTAAACACCCATTGATTGCAACGTTTCGTCTTTTTTTATTAAGACTTTTTCAAGCTCTCAATATGCTTAAACGATAGTTAAACTATGATATAATATACAATTTGGCATTACAAAATCAATTATTAAAAATTGAAAATTGTGGAAAATAATATTATGTTCTTGAAAAAGTCTTAATAAAAAAAAAACGAAACGTTGCAATCAATGAGTGTTTAAATTGATTTAATTTCATTATTCCAATTACCCGTGATACTGTTTTCTATTGTTTTTAGTCTTAAAATTAGAGTTTAAAAAAACTAAAACAACGCGCTTTTATGAAGTAAAAAATGCAAATAAATTATTTTGTCGACAGTTTGGCATTGCGAATCGAGTTCTTTCATTTTTACCATAAAATAGTGTCAATTTAGCTCTATGTGAGTATGTCATAATTTAATTCGATCAGACAAATGTTTTCTTCTTTAGATATCTTACGAACAGGATAGGTGGCAAGTCTAGGGCATGGCAAAAAATAACACCTTAAAAACAAACGTTTAATACAAAAAACGTGTATACAGGTATATAAATAATATTTAATATAATACTGATTACAATGTCAACCTTACAGGGTATTTCCTCAATTGTCTAGTGGGCGTAGGTCGTAAGAATTACGACTCCGCTGCAATCAAAAGAGACAGTACTACCGCTCACATACTTCATTTTTTGTAAGACTCTAACACCGGGAGCTGTCATTAATTAACAAAAAGAGTTATAGGATTTTTTGTGCGACAGGCTAGGAAATTTTGAATTACAAATTGTGACAACTTTCCAACAGCAAATATTCAACTTGCAATTAAGCTTTACATAATAATGTTTACTGTACCTAATATATTTTACATTATTATAAATATATTATGTATATAAAATATCATAATTAGAACATTTTTTCTTCATAAAATATGATTTCCTTAGTCGAGGTTTTAATTTTTTGTTATAGTCGACAGAAACGTCGTCATCGCTGATCATATTGTTGCAACGTTTCAACAATTGACTGCGCTTATTTGTTGTCAATTGAATGAAGAAGCAGTTTATTAAATACCAGTAAACATCAGTGGTCCCTTCAGGAGTGTTCCCCAAAATTAAAAAGCAATCCATAATATCCATTTGATGTAAATAGTATATTCGTTATACGTTATACGAGCGACCTTATCACGTGGTCAACTTCTCCTCGATTTCATCTGTTTTCGCGTCATTTTTGTCAACGTCACCATTCACCGTTATGGTTTGCAGTTTTTGTTTTTCAGCTACATCGCCAGTTTTGTCTTTTCTGAGAAATACAAAACAAATTTGACAAATCGAAAAAAACGAAAATCATTTTTAAACTATAAATACTCACTCTTCATCTTGAAATTCGCGACTAAAATTTAATGCAGCAAAACAAAAAATAAATATATTTCAACTCTCAAAACATGACGCATAAAATACCTTTGTTAGATATTAACAAAAACGTTATTTGAATTAAATAAAGCACTATGTGATAGCTACAAAAAGAATAAGAACACATACTTTCCAAAGCGTTCTCCGTCTGCAATTGATTCAGGAAGTTGTTTGTTAAGCGTTTCCGGTAGAAGAAGTGAAAACATTCCGCCAGCTAAGGCCAAAGCACCGAAAATAATCAGAGGCAGCGGTTTCCACACTTCAGACTGAAAGGGAACATATTTCAGAAACAGAGCGTACTTCGAATAATCGTTTTAAAATTGCCACTCACCTTTGTGAGTTGATATTATCAACTGGTAAGTAAAATTTAAAAAATAGTTTTAAAATTTTATTTTCGATACTGATTAATCAAACAACGATAATTAGATCAAATAGAAGAAGTATAGGCAAATTATAAGCAATCACTAACCAATAAATTGATGTAAGGAGCTAGGATACCGCCTATTCTGGCAAACATGGAGGCAGCACCGAGACCTACGTTCCTAATAACAGTTGGGAATTGTTCAGCACTGAAAACGTAGATAGTTCCGTAGCTGGCAGTTATCGCCAACTTCCCAAACATGGCGCAAGCTACCACCATCCAACTAGCGTCTGGATGAAACAAAGGAATAAATCAATCAGAAATTAATTTCTTTGTTACTTAAATTTAACCATTCAGTGGGCACGAGGCAAAAGTGTCTAGCTAAAAATAGACTATCGGATCTGGACGTGCCCACTAGAATGTTAAGTATGGTTATATATCTTACCGGCCGGTGCTACAAGGGTTAACAATAACATTATTCCTGAAGTAACCATACAACCGCATAAGATATGCTTTCTTCCCCATCTGTTTAGCGTAAACAAAAGGAATGTGTAAGCAGGAAACTCAACTGCTCCAGAAATGACAAAGTTCAATAAAGGATTTCCTCCCAATGTGGCAGTGTTCCATGATAGGCCATAATAGGTAGCACTATTAACAAACCTAAAACCGATATCGAATAAGATTTAACTGTTAATTTAAAACTTCCACATTAAAGAAACCCACCAGTCAAAAAATATAAGAATTGATTTCTTCCTTAGATTTGGGTTTCTGAATAAATCAAATAACGATGGTTCTTTTTTATCTGCCACGGAATTATTTTCAACGGCTAACAATTCATCTAAAAGTTCGTCCGATATTTTAACTTTGTTTTCTTTCGCCGCTTTTTGAATCAACACTTTAGCTTCCTCTGTTCTATTTTTTGTTAGCAGCCATCTTGTCGATTCTGGAATTAACCACCAATAACAAAGGAACACCAAGCCGGGCAAAGTCAACGCAATCTGTAAATATCTCCAGTCGTGGATATAGTAGGCGAATAATGCCGTCAAAACGTAACCCAAAGTGAAGAACATTTGGCAAACCACACCGGCGAACAAGCGTTTTGACGGACCGACCATTTCCATTGCTGAAAATCGAAAATATATTTAATCTAAAAGATTGTTGGCCTATTCAAAGATTTAACACAGAAGACAGAATTTACGAAGTGAACGCATGCTTTTAAAGAAAGATTACGACATATTATGGCTTAATACACACCTATCACATAAGCAACTAAGAATACCCCAGATGTGGTCATTCCAATTATCATTCTGGCAAAAGTGAACGTAAAATATTCTGGCGCAATGCCTGCAAAAACGCCGAATATTACCTGAAGTACGAGAGACAAAATGAATACCGGTTTCCTTCCACACCTAAAACACAACCATTAGACTGTCAAATGTCAGATATTTTTCTCCGAGCACTAAAAATATACATGACACCACAAATGGTGCAAATTTATTACTGTCTTCTTTTTTTTAAATTCAATTCACCAGTGTTGAATAAATGATGTGACAAAGAAGGGTTTTCTCCAAGGATATTTTCTTAAACAAGCAACTACAATAGATCTTGGACCCCGGTTAGTCTAACAAATTTCAAGGAATAGCAAAATTTCGTTTATAAAAACTGCTATACATTCTTGCAATTAAATGTAATCCATGTCATTAATTGACTATTGTTCATTTTAGGAGTTAAAGCAAGGAAGTTCCAGTATTAAATCCATTTTAAAATGTAAATATTCAATTTAAAAAAATAGATATCAATGCTGGCTAGTAATATTTTAGATAGATTTGTTCAATAAATATCCATTATTTACCTATCAGATAGATCTCCGAATACTATTGACCCCACTAAAACTCCAAACATGAATAGCGCATCCCCAGTTGCTTTTAAGTAGGCATCTTCGCAAACCATGTCCCACTAAAATGTGTAACAAATATTAGATTTGTGGTGAAGTTTCCAGTTTAGCCTACAATAAGATAGTATTTAAAAATACTATCGACAATCACCTCAATAACTGCACTACTTTCATATTGCGTCCTGTCGTAGACGTAGACGTCGCATGTCGTCGAGACGCCGCTGGAATTTATCCAATTGCATCCCGACCAAGCGTTGGCACGCTCATCCCACGAATACGAACTATTAAGGATTTCGTGTGGAAGTACGAAGCTTGCATTGTTATGCTCGAAAGGTAATTTACACCTGAAGCAATAGCGTTAACTGATCATTATCGGAAGAACGGAAATCATTTTTGTTGAGGATGTTTCAATTTACCTGTGGTCAGGCTTTGCCTGCAAAAACACACCAGCCAATTTGTGGAAAGCGCAGACGATGGCTGGCAAACACAACAAAATATAAATTCTTCTCTGATATCTGAAAATACGAAATATGATTAAACATTTCCCGTTTTCTTATCAGCAGTTCATTCCTCAAATTCTAGTAAATAATGTTTCTTCATAACGCCAAGAGGAGCGGTCGCTCTAGGCGCCAGGTGGCACGGGGCGCCAAATGCGAAAAACAATTTCCAGCGCAAAATTAAATTTTGATGGAGCCTTTTGAGAGGCGCGGGGGCAGTGTTGCCAGATCTGATTTTTAAAAATCCGTAGATTTCTATTGATTCTAGATCTACAGTGTTGATGTTTGCAATAAAAGTTGATTTTTGAAAATTTGGGACTTATTATTTATATAAACCCGCTGTACAATTTACGGGAAGTGAAAGCGTCGATCAAAGGGCGCTGAAAGACAATCTTGCTCTACCCTGATCAAGGGCTAGAGCCGGCGCTGCTTCTTCAATTAGGTAATAAATAAGTTTTAATCATTTTCCGATGATGTCAATCTGGTTAGCGAGACATGCATTGATAAAAAAGTGCGTGCTCTGATGGAAACTTTAATATTCGGTGTACTTATATCAACGGTTTTAGGTTCTTCAAAAGGTTTGGAACAATGAATAAGTGAAAAATAAATATTTCGACATTTTCTACACACACGCTGGAAGTTATTGACCTCAGGCGTCAAGTGTCTATATAATCTATAACTTCCTCTATAAACACAAACTGCGAGATAACAGTTTATTAAACCAAAAAACTATTAATCTAGAACAGGAAAATGAATCTAATTACCTGCCAAATTCTCCAAGATACGGCAAAACATCGTCATACGCCATTATAGAAGTGACGGCAATTTGCTTTGCCGCTACGTTTCGAAAACTTGCCGACAAATAAACCGGCTTGTTTTATATCCTATGTATTTTAATGTTCTACAACAAGTTAAATTATTTGTAATTCTTGCAACACGATTGAATAGTTTATTAAATGATTTTTTATCCCCGCCATTTCGGTAGTGCATTTTCTTTTAAAGTGGGACATAATACATTCTTGAGTCTAATTTATTATATTAATTTTATTATACTAAGGCAGGGGTCATCAAATGGTGGATTGAGGTCCGCATCCATACACATTTCTTACCGACTTCGACGAGATAGAGCGGTTAATAAAACTAATGATGTTCTACCGCATTGAACACCAGAAATAAAATTTTGTGAAATTTTATTATGTTTTGACCTGATTGTAAAAAATGCTCTTAGGAAATTTCGAACGGTGGTCGCAAAATTCATTTTTTATAACTGTTTTATTAGCTGTGATTAAGCATTACAAAATTTGGCTTGGTGCTTAAAAATTTCAAAAATCAGATATTAGTTAGTAAGTCAATTGAATAACCAAAAGTGACGAAAATGTCGTTTTTGAATTAATGTAGCGTGTAGGGGTTGATCTTGAGTCAAAGTTTCAGGACCGCGGAAGCCGAGTCTTCTGTACTAAAATGATTTCATTCTAAAACCACATGCGGTATCCTTTGAAGAACTTTTGAATTACAGTAAACTCCCCATAAATGTGCGACTACTGATAGCCCCACCCTAGGTACCATTTTATTCATGTACCGACGAAACTTAATTTAAAAAATCTCTATAATTTTCTAAAATTATTGAAAAGATGTGTCATGAAGCATTTCTTGCACACAAGTTGTGCTCAGACGCATTAACATTGCACATTTGATTTTATTTGTGTGTAATTTGACAACCTCATTTATAAATAAATTTTGTTCTTCGCATATTATTATGCCTTGGGGATTTTTGTTAATGTTGTTTTCAAGGTTACAAATCTAAACAAAAAATTTCGTAATAACTGAACTCACATTTTGTCACAAATTTATGATGCTGTTTGAGTTCCCACTGAAATATTTTGTCCTTTTTCAATAGTTTGTTGATTATTACTTTTAGTAAATAAATAATAAATACATTTTAAAACACTTAAAATCAAAACCACGTGTTCTATTTTCAATTCTCACCAAGCAAAACTATAAAACAAACATTCAACGAGCACATTTATTTGTCAAGACGATCTTTTTATTTATTGATTTAAATATTGAACCGGCGTTTATCAGTTATTTGTACTTGATAATAACTCAATTATACACTGAAGCACTTGTTAAAAATTCAAGAAATGTTATAACTAAAAATTATTTGAATGTTAAAGTCACATCGTGCATATAAATAGCCTTTTTACAATATACTTAAAATACTTCATGTATTTGTATAGTCAAATTGTTATGAAAAATGTGTGAGCTTCAAACATGCAGAGCTCGTATCTTACGCCGGGATAGTTAGCAGCACGTTGCTCTAGAAACAGAGACCAGCGTCTGTTCAAACTATTCACGAAATAGTATATTACATCGCAAGGGCAGAAATTTCAATATTCTGATCGTGAGGTGTAACAAATAGGTCAATTAATTAATATATTAATTATAAATTAAAATAAAAACCCGGGTCGCAGTGCCAAAACCCTGCCGACAATATAGTGTATTTGCTTGTGTAGGGCCGTGTGGTTTTATACTTTTATTATGTGAAATTAAGTTTGTTTTTGGGCAAAATAAAAAATTTAACCCCTTAATACACCCCCTAAAATAACATTTTTTTCTTAATTGTAATATTATTATCAATCTAACGTCTACACCGAATTAAATACACCCTTCAATAAATAAGTCACTATCTGCAAACTAGTGTTTTCATAAAATTTGTAAATCCGGTCCTGTCGGGCCGATTTTGTTAAAATTGTGGGGACACTTTTTAATCACTACCAGAGGGTTAAATTTCAATTTTGAAACGATTCTGAGAATTTTTTCGGTATTTTGGGGCCCAAAAACAGTTTTCAACCCCTAAAAACTACCCTTAAAATAGCCCGATTAGGCCCATTTTAAATAGGCTTCTTGCGGTGATGGGTTTCAACACGTGGCCCAAATTTCGTTAAAATCAATTAACTCTTTCGAAAGTTATTGCCCGCACACATATATATATATATATATATATATATATATATATATATATATATATATATACGCTTATATATATATATATAAATATATATATACATATATATATAAACATTTTTAAAAATGGTGCCAAAGTGTTTAGGAGGTTATGAAACGTCGAGAAATTTTGGTCCGACCCCTAGGTCCCGCCATCCGACCGACGCCAATAGTGTATGTTGCCATATGGCAAATACACTAAAAACAACGCCGGCCAAATATCAATACACCTATGATTCTATAAGTCCGTTGCAGCATAATATGTCTATATTTAATAAGCAATCTACAAAAAACGGGTAGCGCCGAATTGGACTTCTAGTTCCTTATAAATTTCTAACTCACTTCTGATAAATTTTTAAACTAAAATTATCAAAATCGTGATATGCGACACGATTTTATGGCACTTATTGGATGCTTCAGTGCTTCTAAATTCTGAGAAATAGCTGCCCTAACTACAATAATTCTAAAAATTAAAAGACAATATTCCCGATGTATCGAGTTAGTCGATAATTTCGATTATTAGTGTATTTGCCATATGGCAACATACACTATTGGCGTTGGTCGGATGGCGGGACCTAGGGGCCGGACCAAAATTTCTCGACGTTTCATAACCTCCTAAACACTTTGGCACCATTTTTAAAAATGTTTATATATATATGTATATATATATATATGTATATATATATATATATATATATATATATATATATATATATATATATATATATATATATATACCTATATATATATATATATATATATATATATTTATATGTGCGGGCAATAACTTTCGAAGGAGTTAATTCATTTTAACGAAATTTGGCATACATGTTGGAATCCATCACCGCACGAAGCCTATTTAAAATGGGCCCAATCGGGTCATTTTAAGGGTAGTTTTTAGGGGTTGAAAAAAGTTTTTGGCCCCAAAAATACCGAAAAAATTCTCAGAATCGTTTCAAAATTGAAATTTAACCCTTCAGTAGCAATTAAAAAGTGCTCCTGAAATTATAAGCAAATCGGCCCGACAGGACCGGACTTACAAATTTTATGAAAACACTAGTTTGCGTATACGAATTTACTTACTGAAGGTCGTATTTAATTTGGTGCAGATGTTGGATTGATAACAATATTTCAACTAATAAAATTATTATTGTAAGGGGTGTATTAAGGGGTTTAATTTTTTTTTATTTTGTCCAAAAACAAACTTAATTTCATTTAATAAAGCCACAATACCTGTATTAGCAAATACACTATATTATCGGCAGGGTTTTGGCACTGCGACCCGGGTTTTATTGATATATCGACGAACGAGATTTTATACAATAATTCCCTTTGGGCAACTCTAACAAATGCAAAGCAAACATCGAAAACATTGTTAGTTAATACAAAAAATACTTGACACCCTATTCATGACACGTTGTACACCCCAAACCGAGCGTCGTGGCGCCGACGCACGCCTATCTATCGATCCAATGCAACGTAGAGTTGCCACGTCACTAAAAAGTACGTGAACTGTCATAGCACACTATAAAACTTGATGCAGTTGTCGTTTTAAACAATATACTCATGTCATTGATTGTAACATATTATGGGATGATACGATTATAGTAATTAATTATCTACGGCCAAGGTTGCTCTAATATACATAAATGATTAATAAATCGTGATTATATGCGTTGACTGCACGCTCGAAATTCTAATTGGCGCCAACAATACAGTATCCGGTTGAATAATGCGATTATCACGTGTTTTCAATGGTGTGATTTTGTATGCACTTGTGACAATAAGCTCTGTAAAATTATAAAGCCGTGTTTCCATCGATGTAAAATATTTTGAAAAAATTACTCCTAAATCCACATACATTATTACTAAATCTGAATTAACTTACGGTTAGTGAAAACACTTGAAGTTTTTCTATCTACGAGTTTTAGTTAATTAACATAAATTTTACGGCGATGGAAGATGACATAACAGAGCAAACTTGTAGAATATGAGTTTTGTGGTGGCAGCTCTGCAGCAGTGACAGTTGGACTGTATCTTTAAATTGTTTGCGTCACTGTTAACAATAAGTTAATTTAAATAATTTGCAAGTCAAAATAGAAAAGTCATTGAACCAGGTTTTTTCAAATGTAAATAAGTGAGATAGCTGCTTCAATGCAAAGGCCAAAAAGCATGAAAACATAGAAAACATTGTTTCATGTTGCACCAAATGCATAATGCATAAATTCTAATGATGTGTAATCTAAAAATTAGCTCTCGCTGTTTCAGTATTACGCGGTTTCTAAAAAAAAAGTTTAGCCACTATAAAGTAAATTATGGATCAGTTTATACAAAATGATTCAAATGTTGATAGAATTTCAAAGACAAGACGAAGTGTCATTGATACAACAGCTTGCTGAACAAAACAGAAAAAGGCAAACGATATTAGAAGACTTCTTCACAAAAAACAAAATATGTCATATGAGGAACCTTTCTTATCATAAATATAACTTGTTACTCGAAGTTTTATTTGATTTTCATAAATATTTTATGAACAAAAATCGATACTAACAATTAATAAATCTATAATTAATGTGATAAAAAAGTATTTAACAATAAATGTTACAAAATTAAACAAAAAAAAAATAAATTTTCTTATTCTCGATTCTATTTATTTCGCGCTATTTCGTATAGCGCAGCAACTTATTGGAACATATCTCCCGCGTTAAGCGAGGGCTTATTGTAATGTATATTGCGGATAATAATTAGTAAAAGAAAAAAGAACAATAACTAATATATTGCATTCAAAATTAAGTTTTATGATTCGTCATTTGTTTTCATGCGCAAAATAAAATTACTGGGTAATTACTAATTGGACATAAAAAAATTAGTCAGCTATAAACTGTATTGATTTTGTCATTTTTTAAACAATAAGCAATAAAAACCAAATTACTGTACCAATTGTGCAATAATATAAAGAAATCAGTTCCAAGGCCTTAATCTCACACAACTCAATTACGCAAACTATTTTTTTTTTAATTTACCGTATATAAAGAAAATATAACAATAAAATATGTCAACGGATGCAAACAATTATTATATTTATTTAATGAATTAATACAATGCGAAACTGATTCAAACACATATAATTCATAACTAGTTTTATCAAAATTGACATCACCACATGTAAAAAAAACTAAAAAAAAACACGCTTTAACAGCAAACCGAACTAAAAGGCAAAAAATAATTTTTAATTATCAAGTATTACACCGCTATCAATGCGATTTTCACGTTGCAAAGGCTTCCTGGAAGTCAGCTGCTGTAACCTCTTTCAGCCCGTTGTATGGAGGAAATACCTTCGAAACGGAGACCTTTCTCTCTTGAACTTTGGAAACAGAAAAAAGTCTACTGGGTTCGCATCGAGGTTGTACATTGGCTCCGGCAAGGTTGTAAATCCTTATCCAGGACAGGTGGGCGGTCACAACAAAGGCAGTAGAGTTTTTGCCGTTCCAGAAACTCAAAAACAGCTTTTGCGCCACGCATGATGCTCACTGTATCAAAGTTCGGTAAGCGAATGCCGCCTGGTGCGTTGCTTAGCTTATAACTCCCCCTCTCCACAAATTCCAACGCCAGGGAACGCGCCTCCACTGGCGACTGGACAAACCCTGTACCATATACCGCTTATTTTTGTAAAAATATTAGGATTATCAGCATATTTTTTTCGAAATTTTGGAAGTTTTTGTCGATTAAGGTGACAGATTACGAGTGACAGACGTGCAGTTCTTGCATTCTGACCGATAAGTATTATGATATTATATTCGATTGATTAAATCTTTTTTATCTTATCACGCAGCATATGGCACGCGAGTTTTCTACTACAACTTTTTCCTCAAAGTACGATGTTTTAAGCGGTACATATTAATTTATAGCTGTCGATAAAACTAACGCAGACAGCGAACGATTATGAAATAATTATCAAAAATTGGCATTGGATAAAATATGACTAGTAAAACTCACTCGACATACTGTATGAAATAAGAATGTTTTTTAAAGCTTACCCAACTGAAATATTTAAGATTTTAGTCGCAAGATAGCGTCGTTGTGAATGTCACGTATTAATAAAGTCATATTTATTTATTTTGTAAAATTCTCACTAACTTTTGACGTTATTTGTGCCAATCCATATTTTAAAATATGGTTCATTGATAGTTCAGCAACCTTTCCCAAGGAAAAAATACAAATATGCGGGCTTCAATGCATTTGACCCATGACGACGTTTATCGATCATTAAGAAACAAATGCATATTGTGTTTCTTAAGTGGCACATGCGCAGTTAAGAAACGTTCTTAAAATAGATTGTATATTAAGGATGAACTCAGATTAAACTTTAAACGCATGTCTATAAAAACGCGGCTGTAAAACATTATATGTATTAACGCATGTTGTTTATTTAATAAATACTTAAATTAAAATATCGATCAACACGAAATAAATGAAAATATAAGGGTGGATGATATAAAATAAATATTGACTTTTAAAAAAGATAACGATAAAACTATATATTATCGCATGCATACTTCGGCGTGGGCCACTCTGTGTACAAAATATACGTGTCAAATAGACAACCCCTTTTTGAAATGTGTTTAAAAAGCTACTGAATACATAAAGAAGTCATAATTTATCATAAATTATGTAAATTGCAAGAATTGCGGCAAGATCAAGACCGATTGTGCAAGACAACTGTGGTGGCCTTGGTATTGCTTTTGATCATCACTAGAAATTGGTGTACATGCCAAGACCAAACCCAAGACCGAGTTTCCAAGACCAAGACCAAATATGCAAGACTACGATAAAAATTATAACTTCCGATGTATATATGATTTATATAATAGGTGTAAACTCTATATAGCGACGCTGAAGGGACTGCGCATTTTCTGGCGTTATAGAGAGTTGACGTTATACGGAGAGAAAGAAAAATCAATATTGTTTTACTGTTCGGTACGTTTGATGCCGACAGTCGAGGTAAATACGGGCTAGATATTAAAGCTAGAGTTCGTATTAATTTCGGCAACTTACCAAAGTACCTACAAACAGTAAATGCTTTATAAGTTGTCGAAATTACTTGCTTTATAATGATATATGGTCGTTATTTAGAGTGGGTGTGATGCTACATAGAGTGTATCATTGTATGGACAACAAGGCAAACCAACCAAAGTCGAGTAATTTCGACGTTTTAGGGAGGTTTGACGTTAAATCGAGTGACGTTACATGGAGTTTACACTGTATATGAATATATCATTTATACGTTTATATGGTCTTTATAATGATAATGTTTAAAAAATAATTTAAAAAATGTAAGTACCAGGTCAGATGAGTAAGAATAAGACCGAGACCAAGACTGTCTCAGTCTTGGTTTTGCTTTGCTCATCATTACCGCTAGTTGATAATAATTTACAAAATTGCGAATATCTAATTTTTTCCGGCGTCGTAACGAATTAAATTAGCTTGTCACGTGTGTTACAGATTCAGTACTATTTCAATGCATGAGGAAATTCAAATTTACGAGCACTTGATTAGATTGTCGTAAAAATTAAAATACGTGTTACGAGTTTAAGCATAATTCACACAGAAAATGTACATAGCAAATTACAAATTATTGGTCAAGGTTGCTCCCATAACCACACAAATGTAAGAATTTACGGTGCTGTTAATTTTTGTCACTTTCTAACAAATTTACAAACACATAAATTATTAGTGTGACAGAAATTTAACACTGACCATACAAAATAGCACCATTAACATATTAGTGCTGGTTGCATACTCAAATTCGGAGAATTATCGGGCGCCAAAGTTTAATAACGCGAAAAAAGGAATTAGTAAGAAGTAAGCTTCATAAATTTTCGTCATATCAGATCCCAAGGCAGGGGCGGGTCTACATAAGGACTAATAGTGCTTAAGTCCTGGGTCCTCAAGTATCAGGGGCACCCAAAAATTTAATTATTATCATACATTTTTAATATTTTTCATAAACAATGAGCACTTATCGTATTGCAAATAAAAAATTACATAATACACATTAATGATTAATTATTATCATTACCATAGGTGAATTTTGACAATTTGTTAGGTGAATTTTGATACTTTGTTGGGTGAAATTCGACATGTTTTGGGTAGATTTTGACCGTTTTTTGATGATTTTTTTATCTTTTTTTGGTGAATATTGACAATTTTTTGGGTGAATTTATAGTATTATTTATTTGGTCATGTCACCAAGTTTCAACTTTGATTTTTATGTTAAAAAAATATTTTTAACCCCAATTTAAAGATTCTTAATTTAACAAAAAATAAGGTTCCATTGGACTTCAATATGACTTGGGCCCCGAAAAATCTAAATACGCCTCTGTCCCAAGATTCAGCCGTTTGAAGATCATCAGCTCTTTTCTACTTGATGAGGGGATGCGAGAAACTTCCATAGTTCGAAATTTGTTACCCTGTTGTTGGTATCCTTAGTAATATATAAAGTTTAAAAAGCATGAAATAAAACTTAAATTTTTCTTTTTTTTTATTTGTAATTTTTTTGAGAATTACGTTATTTAGAGCGTGCAGTCAACGCATTAATAAATAATGTAGTAGAAGTTTGTGCTTCGGTAAATGTTTTTTCAATAAATTTAATATTTAAAAATTAATATTACTGATTAGAGAGCTCACATTCCATGTTTGTTGGCCATGTGTTAATTAGAAAAACAAAGAAGGCAATGTTTGATTATGAAACTAAATAATTTTTTTTTTAAATCGAATAATAATTTATAGCTAACGATGTTTATTAGCATTCAAAACACATGGTTTCGGTTTATTTTTTGTTTTAATGAACTTATGAATTTTTGTGTCAATGTCAAGATTTTAGCATGTGAAATAATATAACAGGTTTCTTTCCTAACTGATCTCTGAAGTTACCACACTTTTGCAACAGAAAATAGATGAGAGAGAGAGAGAGAGAGATTGTAGATTATAGACGCGCATCATTTGAGGTCATCAGAGTCTATAATAGAAGAGAATAGCAAAACTATTAGGTATTACGTTGTTAAAATGCCTTTTTCATTACTTATTTATAACAAACCCCCATTTATAAATTCTAAACCGAGAACTAATAAAATTATTATCATCATTATTGAATACGTGAATTAGTACTAGACTCAAATATTCTTAACAGTTCGTGGTCTTATTAATATATCTTTTTACAGCAAACTTGGGTATAAAAAATCAAATGTATAGTTAGTATCGTTTAGAGAAGATAATAGCGTCATTTCTGCGTACAAACGAGTTTTGGGTCGGACGAGTCTCTGTTTCCTAACAAGGGGTGGGAACTGTGAATATGGCCACTAGGTTGTTCGTCGCTAGTCGAGACGCACCGTTGGCAATACATAAACCGCCTATGATTGTTCCTGAAATAATAAATTACACCGCTTTTCCCACTCTTTTTACGATGCACATTCTCTACCTTGCCACCATCTTCTCTAAACGATACTACTCTACAAATAATTTTAGTCGTTCTGTTGTGGTTCAGTTTATCAACATATGAGCAAATTTACGTCACCGGATATTTAAAACGAGTCTTTAAAACATATTGTAGCATTAAAAAAACGTCTAACTCAAAGACTTTTTGCAGTACAATTATTTATGACGTTTTATCTTACTTTTTATCTAGTTCCGGTTACGATTTAAATAATTCAGGGCTGGTTTAACAAAAAATCGGTACTAATAAATATTACGTCAAATTTAAAGTCTTTTTGGACTTTGGTTCTGGGAGCTTGTGACAGACGAACGGACAGGCATCGAGGTGAGAATATTTGTTCCGTTTTTACAATTTTGGTGCAGTACACGAAAAGTATCAGAATTTCTGTAATTTCGTATTTCGGAATTTTTGAGTACTTTCCAGTTTGTATGACACATTAAGTATTTCCTGAATTTTGGTACCAACACCACTCGGGAACGATTGAACCGATTTAGATGAAACTTGGGACACCAGTCAATAACATTATATAAGTCGTTGTGTTGAGCTCCGTGTAGCTTAAATAATGCAGTGGAACTTTTTTAACTAACACTTAAAAAGCTTTACAATAAATTTTTGAAATAGATAACAAAATTGAGTTGTGACGTAATTAACGTCAAACATCACGGTAAACTATTACAGTCCATAAATTTAATTCATTTTCTATCTCGATATAAAAATATCTTTAAATTTTTTATAATTTCAATAGTACCCAAACTTAAAACCACTTTTGAATATATAAAATTTTAAGAAGCGGTTAAAAAAATGACGATTTTTGGTAAATCCGATTCTGTGTCCATAAATAAATTAACTAATATTTTTGTCAAGTGTTGCGCCTCTTTCGGGCTAAGGGTCATTGAACACTGATAACCGGCGCTTCAAATATAATAATCTTGCTAAGTTTAATATAGGTTTTTGGTTCATTTTTAACAAAGATACGGTTGACTATTTGTTGCAATCGAAAAACAACACTTCTCATTTAAAAAACTGCATTACAAGGTCACCAATTGTAAGAGTTATCTGTGTCTGATAGCAATTCATTTTTTCAATTCATTGATTGCATATTAAAGTCGCACAAATCCTGTATGCATAATTTTTTTATAACTAAATCCAATCGATATATTTTCGCCAATTTAGAATCTTATAGAGATGACTGTATAAACAACGGGAATTGAACGATTTCGGCTATTCAAAACCATATGAAATTGTTGACTTTTTTCTTTTTTGTCCTTGGTAATTAATATAAAAATGATTGCTTAACTCAAATTTATATTTATATGTGTATTTTAACTTTTATATCTACTTGATCTAAACATTTAATAGTTATAAAGCTTGAAAAAGTTCCAAGTAAGGAACGAAACGTCGCTATAAATAACAAATAAGTGTTTACTTAAAAAGTCCCTTCTCCCCACAAATCATTTTTATCTTATGAAATTGTTTTTTTGAAACAATAATTTTATAAGTATGTAATTCTAAAATAATTAAATTATGTACTACATATTTGGTAAAAAAAATAGAAAACAAAAAACATCAATTTTTGAAATAATAGAATCGAGGACTGCCGACTTGTTTTACACAATTCCCAAACAAATGAAAAACGATTTCGTTGCATCGTTACGATGCAAAAACAATGAAAGTTACACGTGGTTTTGATTTTCTATTTATAGAAATTAAACTTATTCTTTTGTTTTGACGTTTACAAGTTTGTAACCAAAAATACTTAACAATGAAATTGAATCAAATTCGCTGTTATAAATTAAGCATTTTTATTTATAAATAAGTAAGGTATTTATTTACAGTTGGAAAAAGTATTTGGAGTAGATTTTTTTTCAAAGTTTATTTTAAAAAATTCGTATAAATTCCGTTAGTTTTGCTGATGAGAGCAATGCCCGCGAAATGTACATAGAAGTCGTAAGTGTTAAGAAGTGACTAAATTGCTGCTTATCTAAATTCAATTAATTTTAACATATCAAATTAAGTTTATAAATATCGAATTTTCAGTTAAAATCAAAACAATGTGGTAGATTATACTTTTTTTTTAATTTCATTTTAAAAAAATATTTGCACTCTATTTTTTCAATGTTATAACATTTAATGCCCGATTTCTGGCACGAATTTTAAAGCAGATTACTTTTAGCATTGAATTTTACCATTTCCATGGTAATATAGTGAAAAACATTCCAGAAATCGATCATAAACATAGAGTAAACGGCAAAAATACGATTTTCACTATAAAATAGCGTAGTAAATAAACTTACCAGTTAGTTCTCTGCCAGTTAGTTGACAACACGCGCTTCTTCTAACACTGTGCTTCTCCTAAAGCTGGCACACACGCAAACGAGTCGTCGCGGTCGACTCGTAACGATTATTCGATTCACTCTTCAAAAGCGCTCGAATCTTACCCTTTGATTCATTGATTACCAATGAACAGCCCCGGAACTGGGGGGCGGGGGACAAACCGGGATACCTGCCCCGGGCGGCAGCCTCAGGGGGCACCAAAATCATATTATAATATGTTAACAAATTATTAAAAAAAATATATTATTTAAGGGTTCTTAGTCTCCCCTAGCGGTCACAAAAAATGCCATCCATTATATACTTTTTAGTTTTATTTGAGATAAATTGTTTAAATAAAACTCAAAAATATATAATATATTCAAGTTAGTCTACAATTTTTTCAAACCGGGTCAGAAACTTGATAATAGCGCCTCCTCTCTCCAGTGTTTAAACAATTTATCTCAAACAGTGGTGAGAGGGGGCGCCACTATCAAGTTTCAGACCCGGTTTGAAAAAATTGTAGATCCGGGCTTGATACTAACTTGAATATCGCTGCATATATCAAAAGCAAAGTATCTCGACCTGCAAGCGATGCTTTGAAACTACTAACGGATTTTCATATTGTGATTTTCAATCAGTGTTTACAAAGTCTCATAGTTTCGGAAAAACCGTAACATTTTCATGTTCAAAATCTAAAAACAGCAGAATATATTTTTTACAAATTTTAGCGAATGAATTTTACTGTCCGAGTTGTAAATTACTTTTCCCTCTAATGATTCCTGAACGACTCAGATTCCTTTTGTGGCACGTTTTGTAAAGTAAATAATAGTGGTTCAGCTAAACAGCTGCTTTCATTTCATTCATTTAAAAAATATCAGGTCACAAAGTCTGTATGGACGATTCTGTCACGCCATGTGCTTCAGACATGCGTACTTGTATATTAACCACACGTGTATCGAATAATGATTTTTCAGATTTTTAACGAAAAACTTACCCAACTGGTTTTAAACAGGGTATGTTAAACTCAAACCAAAACAAAAAAAAATGTTCTTTATGTTCCCCTAATAGTCAACATTTTCTTGTTTTAACTGCTAATTAATTATTAACTAAAGTATTTCATACAATAGGAAAGTTGTAAGTATTTACAACTGCGCATTTAAAAAAATAGGTATATTGTCAGTAATAATATTATTCTATTGTTATAATAAACTGATATTTTCGATACCTGAGCTATAGGCAACACTCATACTTATCTCAGACGCACTTCACTTCGAAAGTAACTAGTAGTTCGTTTCAAGCATATCAGATGGTGCTCAAAAAATGTCATATTCAACCTTTAACTAATTTTTTTTTATTATAAATAAAATATTTAAGGTAAATATTAATCAGTCCTTAGTATAATTTTATCATTTATTTTTCCTTCTTAGGATTAACCATTTCATTTAAACTGCTCAAATTTAATACATCTATGGAACATACATTTTTCTAATGTTGGTTACCGGTATATTTAGACAGCTGTAAATTCTAACCTATATTTATTTAAAATACTCACGTGCGATAGTGTGATAAGTGTTTATTAGTGAATTTTTCAGGATAAAGACGTAAGTCTATTATTTTTATATAAGATATGAATAATTTATTAACTACTGTGTAAAAATTAAAAAAAAACTAAAATCCGACTACTTAACAAAAGAAAACAAGCAAAACAAAACATGACATCATGATGAGGTATCGCGTACAAAATCGAATAAGAACTCGATTCTTCAACTCGAGTACTTGAAATTGGTATTCGAATACTCGAGTATAACTGTAAATGTGATTGCAGTGCAGAATTAAATTTTTTGTTCCGCGTTTGCACGACGAGTACTTGAACACGGAGTACAACCTTCTTTAGCGTTGTGTTTGCCAACATTAAATATATTAATATTTGTAAGCGCTGAATGAGAAGAGGCCTATATGTTTTGTTTTAGCTTTGAATTCAATGTTTTTTTTTTATTTTTTAAGTGCAAATAGCGATAGTTAAAGCATTGTCTCTACGTCTGACATTCTGTATTGTATCAGTTGTACAAGTCAAACGGCTTAACCGATTTAAAAAAAAGTAGATTTGGTTCTACGAAGTAACATATTATATAGACTTAAAATCGTAATCGTCTCTTATTTATAGTCGAGTAAAAATAAATGATTTCTTTTTAAATTGTTTTCAGTTACAAAAATGTCTTTTCGCGGTGGCGGTGGTCGTAATTTCGGTGGCGGCGGAGGTGGTGGTCGTAATTTCGGCGGGGGTGGTCGCGGATTTGGCGGTGGAAGAGGTGGAGGAGGAGGGAGAGGTGGCGGCGGTCGAGGAGGCGGAAGACCTAGTTTTGGAAACAGAAATTTCGATCAAGGACCGCCGGAGCGTGTAATACCTCTCGGAGCATTCCAACACACGAGCCAAGACGATTTGGTCGTCAAAGTAGAAATAGAAGACGTACCCTACTTCAATGCCCCAATATATCTGGAGAACAAGGAACAGATTGGAAAAATTGATGAGATTTTTGGAAATATAAGAGACTATTTTGTGTCGGTGAAATTAGGTGAAAACATGAAAGCATCGAGTTTTAAAACAAATCAAAAGTTATACATAGATCCTGCTAAGCTGCTTCCTTTACAACGATTTTTACCTAAACCTCCTGGTTCAGTTCAAAAATCTGGTCGAGGTAGAGGCGGCGGCGGTGGTCGAGGAGGTGGTCGTGGAGGCGGGGGCAGAGGTGGATTTGGAGGTCGAGGCGGCGGGGGAGGTAGAGGTGGCGGAGGCGATAGAAGGGGCGGTGGATTTGGAGGACGTGGCGGCGGCGGCGATAGAAGAAGTTTCGGAGGAAAACCGGGCGGTTTCGGGGGTGGTCGAGGCGGTGGGGGCGGCGGAAGAAGATGGTGAAGTTAGATAAAAGACAATATTGTTAGGGCAACAAACGAGTATCACAGATGCCAATGTTTTGTTTTTAAATATTCGGATGAAAATTATTTCATCAAGAGACTAAAAATAAAAATACTTCTTATGAACAAAATATATGAAATGTATTTTTTTTGTAACAGAAACTTTAAAAATAAATATATTTAGGTTTTTTTAAGGTTAATATTGTTCTACATAACTTTGTAACAACAGAAAATCCGTATCGATAGTTTGAATCGGTATAATACTTGAATTAGTTCCCTCATTTACAGTCGAGCAATCGGTTTCTATCCATGGGAATTGCTAGAAAATAAAGCGTGGCGTCACTGCAGTGCACTTACTATAAATAAGGGGAATAACACTATTAAAAACTTTAATAAACGAGGTTTTGTGACTTAAGCAATGGTGGTTTTATGCTTTCAGGGGAAGAGAATTCAAAAAAATTTTAACTTACAGGTTCTACTGTATTTCCAAAACACAGCAAACTGCTGCGGGTGAAAAAGGGAGCATATTGAATAGCTGATACTCAGTAACTTTATGGCAATTGAAGCAACGGGTTAAAGGCTAATTGTATAAAAACGCACCTGAAAATTGACGTCTTGAGCTAAATCAATACTGGCCGATTCGGTGCTATTAACGTGAATTTCGAAAGTGGATCCTTGCGGTAGTCGCGGCAAATAACTTTCACTCGCCGCTATTCTCAAACAAAACGCTCTCAGCATTTGTTCACATTTTATTAAATACGGATCTTCGTTCAAACAATTGTTCAGTTTCAAAATATCAAAGACGTATCTCTGTATGACAGTGTGATGTGGAGAAATGAAACAAACATAGCACTTCTTGAGCGCATTTCTTTCTGCTAAGTATTGTATGGCTCGACTACATTCTGTGATGTAAGAATTGAGCTGTGGATGGATTGATACATTGACAGGAATTCCGTATTTTCTTCTGCGTTCAAATATTCCATCAGGATATATTTTACGTGTGTGCAGAATTACATGAATAGCTATTTCCAGGAATTCCACAAAAATGTTGACTGCGTCTACAATGAGGGCAGTGACAATAGTTGTACATCAACGAATTCTAATATTAAAATAAACGTACCTATTTCACTCATTTTTTTCTAGCTATGTATATTTTAAATGCTTAAAAATGAATTTTACACTTTGTGGTTACATTGAAATGTCAAAACAAAACGCGCACTACACTGCTGCCAACAGTTAAGAAAAAAATATTTTACGCAGCACACACTGTATCTGAGAGTAATAATTTTATAGAGTTCGTTTTGGTTTCGATCAAAAATAAATATATAATTATAATACATCAAAGAATTACCCTATTTTCTATAATAAAAATAAATTGATGCTAAAAAGAAATGCAATTAATTCATCGAAAGAAGTTAACTTTTAGGGAATTGCTTATTTGAAATTTTAAATCCAATGTAGACGTCAAAGTTTGATTTTAAATGAAAATGGTTCCAACAGTATAACATACATTGAACAATACACCAGGAAAGACAACTGTACTAACGTGAAGTTGTCGAGCGTCTATTATCTAAAATATTTACCAAAAAACATAGATGCTATCATGCTTGGACTGGGGAGAAAAGAATAAGAAAGATTGATTTTGATTACTATTTTTAATAAATGCTTTTATTTTCTAAAAATAGTAAATGCCATTTTCGGAATTTATAGAAAACGTTTAATTTCTTTGAAAGCGTTTCATGATTTAATGAACCAATAAAGAAAATTGAAAAAAGAGATTCATAAATTTAAATAAACAAAATTATAATGCTTCTGTCCGTTCGGGAAAAACAAAATAAAATGTAAGTTTTCAACGAAATTTCGACATAGATGTGCACTACTTGTCGTTTTTTTCGTGACTAATAATTAATAAACTACTGAACTGATTTTGAGCATTATTTTATTATAGTGTTTGTTATACGTCAGGGAATAGAATGTTCTACACTAAAGGGGTTAGTAGGGTGAAATTGTGGACAGAAAAGGCATTCTCTGCACTCAGGTTTCATTTTGCATCCTTGAAACCTAAAACATGTCCTGGACAATTCTGGAATTCAACTATGTACTGAACAGGACTAAGCAGCATTCATAAACAACGACGTTAACGCGAGCGAACTCGCAGGTAATGGCTAGTTCTAAATAGATACGAACAGTTACGACCTGAAGCTGTACGCGGAACACAAGAACATGTCAGAGGTCAGACGCATGACATAATACAGGAGGGAACAATGGCAATTCGGCGCCGCAGAGATAACTGACCGATACAAAACCACAATAGGGCCACCGCTACACAACATTACGTCAGTACACCGTGTTCAAGAAATTTTCATGTTCCATTTAATAATTATTATAATAACTAAACAGGACCGAGCTGGGTAGAGTAGTGGTACAGCACTAGACTCGCATTCGGGAGGTACGGGTTCGATTCCCGGCAGGGGCAGATGTGACTGGGACTTTTTCCTACTGCCTCTCGCCGAGAAACGGTAATTCCTGTACCGGCCATCTTGATTGAGGTTTTCCATGGTTTCCCTCAATTAATTCCAGATAAATATCGAGATGGTTCCTTATTTGAGGCCATGGCCGATTACCTATCAAACTCCTAGTTCAAAAATTACCTGCCTTATCCTAATTTCCTATAATTCCTTCATTCGCCCATTGCTATTATATAAGTTGAAGTTTAAATTGTAGAAAATAACGGGAGGTGGTAAATGGAAAATAGTAATGGTGCGAATGGCGTCTGTTATGACATAAAGTCGAGAAACGGACGTTAAACTCATTATTGTTATTATTATTATAATAACTAAACAGAACACGTCGAAATTCGGCAAAGTGACAACCAGGGGCGGACGGGGCCTTCGGGATACCGGGAAAAGTTCCGGTGGATCACCTATCAATTTTTTAGGGGCAGCCCGGTATCGGAAATTCTTAATGGATCGTCGAATTAATTTTAATTTTTTACAAATATGTCACTGATGTTTACGAAGTAAAAAATCGATGCAGTTAGCTATTTAGTTATAGAATTTTCTCTACGTTTTCTCATTACAACAAGTTTAACAATATATGCTTCTTTTTCAAAATATTAGGTACTGTTTTACGATTTTTTCTGCCTATTAATGCATCTTATGGATTATTTTTCAAATAAGGGGGAATCTTAGTGAGTATGAACGCTCTGAAGTTCTTTAAAATTGTGCTTCAAGACTCAATATTTAAAAAAAACCTTCAAAAACAGTTTCCCTGCCCATCATATACTATTTTATATACTTCATCCGCCCCTGGTGTCGATATTTAGATAATAATCCGAAGCCTACATGCATGTTCGGTTTGCCTTTCTTGAGCAGCGCTGCGGTCAAAAACCTTCAACAGATTGAATTTTAATTATTTTAAAACATTTTAACATGTCTAAAATTTTGCGTATAGAATGCCCCGAGCCTTTTGTGTATTGTAGTCTGACGATTTTTGTCCGACATGGTGGAAGCGACGGGCTTTGAAAATCGCCATTTGTGACTCAAGAATCAAAGTGTAAGCTTTTAGGAATATAACAATAAAAAATTGAAGACAACACACTCGCTGATCTATTTTACTACGCAGTTAATTTGTAAGAAATAGCATTGTTTTTTGGCAATACGTCTAAAGTAATATTTTTTTTACATATACGATATCGTTCGTGAAATATAGGTGCAATTATATAACAGTTTCTTAACGAAAAATACAATTTTGTACAATTAAAACAACAGAAAAAATAAGAAGCAATCTAGATGACCTTCTAATTAAAAATATAAAAAAACTGGGGTCGTAGTGCCAAACCCTGCCGACAATATAGTGTATATTATGTGAATTTATGTTTGTTTTTGGTAAAATAAAAGATCTAACCCCTTAATACACCTCTTCTTAGTTTCAATATTTCGTCTCTGTTTAGCAATTCATCATCTGCACAAAATTATATATAGCCTTCAGTAAGTATGGTTCTCTATTCGCAAGCAATTGTTCTAAAATTGTAAAAAGTGTTATAAAATGTATAAGTCCGGTCCTGTCGAACCGATTTCATTAAAATTTTAGGGTCACCTTTAATCGATACTAAAGGGTTCAACTTCAATTTTGAGTCAATTTTCTTCCCCGGAAAGAAAATCGATAACCCGGCTCTGTTAGTTTCTGCTCTGTACCCTGTACTATAAGTGTACAAAAGGGGCTTCTAAAGGTCGCTCAGTGGTCAGGCGTCTCTTTCTGAAGGGCGTGAAAAGGCAGACAAAAAATCTGTACCGTACTGTTATCTGTATTGTATTTTTTCTTAAGTTATTTTTTAAAGACAAGTTTTCCGGATAGATCATAGGGATGTCAGAACTGAAAAAGTTAGGAACCACTGATGTAATTGGAGTAACCTTCTATGTATCATCTTTATCATTTTATTGAGTTTTAACTTCGTTAGCGACGTATCTGTTTAAAAAAAGTCAAAAATCGAGGGGAAATAGAATCGACTCCTAAAGGGGAAGTTAGTTTGTCGCCTAAATTACATGAAACTGACAGAAGTTTATAGTGTGTTGCTAAGGTATGCATAAATATTATTAATTAGTTTTACATAACAAAAAATTCATTAATATTAAAAACTAAAGAAGTTAAACTTCTTATGAGAGCTTATGAGGGTGGGGCTCATTATAATTTTTTTTAGATACAGTAAACCTCTCTGCGGTCAGAAATAACTCTAGTTTAATAATCACGGATTTCACGTTAGTCATGGTGGGAGTAACGGGTATTGACTAAGTGAGTTGAAGGATTTAGAGAGCGGCTTGTAAGCTGTGTTTCAGCAGACAGACTGTAAAAGCTTCCGGATTGTTAAACATATACAATTAAAGCTCGTTGAAGAGGTTGAGAGAGCAGAAACAATGTGCGGGTTGTCGTCGCTTCATATGTAGAGCGGCGCTGCTGGTGGAGGCGACGGGACGAGATGCAACTGTAAGGCGGTACCAGAACTAGAACCGTCTTATCGCGCACAGACATTGTTCGCCTGAACTGTCTATTGTTGCGCTACAAACACAGAACTAACCAGAAACTGACAGATAGTCGTCTTATAGTTCATATCTGGTGTATGCAGCAAGGGTTTTCGAGAAATGTTCAGTAATTTCATAAAACGTCGTTTCAAGAATGTTCAATTATTTTAGATTCAGATGTTTCATGAGATGTCTAGAAATGTCATTAATGTTTTATTACATCGTATATCTAAAAATCGATGTTGGTATACCTGAGATCAATAGACTTCGACACCGTTTGACCGATTGCCATGAAAGTTGACACATATATGTATTTTTTCATGGAGAAGAATTTTATGCAATCCACTTTGCTGCAACTCGCCATTAGATAGCGCTAGGTGGAGCCGAGGGCTCCACTACTGTTGTTGCTGCTGTGTTTAATCTTAATAGAGTGCAGAGCCGTAGGTAGCAGCTAGTGTAATATATTAAAGCGGAAGAGCAGTGAGTGAAAATGCAAGCAAATCGAGGATTCCGCAACAAAAATAAAAACGAATTTCTCAAATGTCACCTTACTGTATCTATTATTGTTTAATCAGCCGGTTAAACAAGTGATTTTTGAGATAGTTGATTTTGATTATTTCACTGTCAAACCAAAATCTAGTCGTACGAAGCCGGGCTAGAAATTTAGTGTTTCTATAAAAAAACATTTAACAATTCTTTGGTATAAAGAACTTAAGTCAAAATACCTAGTTTTAAAGCCGTTAATACTAAACGAAAGAGAATACAATTTAGACGTTAAGTCCAGTAAAAAATCAAATTTAACAGTTTTTTACTTGTCCTTTATACTTGACAACAGATAATTAAACTTGACCAATCACACGCAAAATGGCAACTGTACAATCAGAAACTAACGACTTCGAATTCAACTAATTTCGAACTTCTTTAAAATTTCCCGACATGCTTAAGTTATAGATTAGATTAGACTGTAAGTTACAGACGGTCGACAGTTCAGTGTTATAATCATGCTAATCAACGGTTGATCGGTGGTGAAACAAAAGACAAGCGCAGTGACAGTTGATACAGAGAAACAGTTGCCGCCTACGGCACAAATGCAACCAATGGCCGGCCACAGAATAACACGAGACAGTTAGGCTTCGATGACGGCGCCACGTGCGTTTTATTCTGACTGAGGTAACAGCAAAAGCACCAGTGGCACAGTCTCTAGCGCACTGCCCCACGTACCGGACACACAATCTTGCCGTTGTCTCAGTAATCGCGTATCACCACGTCTTGCTTTTGTTTCGATAATAATTGGACATGGCTGTCAACGCTACCGTTTAAATTAAGGTACTGTGTTTTGAATTTGTTTTTAACCCCTGACGCAAAAAGTGGGGTGTTATAAGTTTGACCGTTATGTGTGTATGTGTGTTTGTCTGTGGCACTGTAGCTCTTAAACGGGTGAACCGATTTGAATGCGGTTTTTTTATTTCAAAGCAGCGGTGGTTCTTAGACATGTTTTATCAAAATCGGTTAAGCCGTTTAAGGTCATCAGCTCTTTTCTTATTTGTGTCGGGGTTTTTTTTTAATAAGTTCAAACTTTTAATTATGTTATATAAATCAAATGAAATCGAGGGTTGCTGTGAAAGTTATTTTTAAGTAAAATTTCCTTTGGCACGGTAGGGTAAAATTTATTCTTAAGCTTGAAAATGGAACGAACTTGTCGCAAAGTACGTATACCATATATAACCGGTTGTATAACTAAGGTGGCTGCGAGGTAGAACGATTGACTCGTAACCAAAACAGTCGTAGGTTCGATCCCGGCGGTCGGTGTCATTATTACTTTTTTTACAAGTATACCAGTTTTGCTTCTGTAATGTGTAGTGTAAAATACAGTATTTTTTAACCATACGCGTAGCAACAAGGTCGATTCTTTGATTCAATAATTTTATTTCTAAATTTGGTATATTTTTTTACGTATTTATTTGGATGGCAGATTAATTTTTTATTTAAAATATAGAGACGCGTTAGCTGGCTCTAAAAGTGTCTGATTTAAAGAGTTCATTCATAATTATTTGATTACTTAACTTTTATTAGAATATTAAATATATAAGGGCATAAGTGACATTTTGTAAGTTTTACAAGAGAGTCAAAAAACGTTTCATAGTCAATATTTTTTTAATATTATTGTTTCTTACCTATACCAATATTATTGTGGAAGTTTTATGGGTAGATCCTTCAAGTGTAAAGTAATTGACTATTTTGTCGCTCTGGCAGATTTTTCAAAAGCCATATAGCAATTTACGCACATGCCGTTTTAGCAAATTGTATCAGAAGTTCAGAACTGATGAAGATAATAGTTTAGACGTAATGACAATTTTACAAAAAAAAAAAAACCGTCGTTTATGATAGCACCGGCTTTGGGGTAGAGCGAGAGAAGCGGTTGCTCTAGGTGCCAGGTGGCAAGGGGCGCCAAAAAGCCAAATCAAATGCGAAAAAAAATTTCCAGCGCAACATAAAATTTTGATGGTGGCAGTGTTGTCAGATTTGATTTTTAAAAATCCATAAGGTGACGCTTGCAATAACAGTTATTTATTCTTAGTTTAAAGTTAACTGCGGTTAATGAAAATGATCTTCGAGAAATCGGTCCATTGAGCTGTTGCTTTTCAACTAAGTAAATACAATATTCAAAGTTGGTTAAATTATTTAAAAAATCTTTTAGAGATAGTTACGACGAATAAAGTGGCATTAATCTGTCTGTAAATTACCTGCGTGACTTTTTTTAATTAAAAAACGGCACTAAAGATAGTTTTAAATAATTAATATTTATTTAAGGCTACCAAGTAGACAGTACTAATTCATATCTTTATATATAAAAATGAATGTTTGTTTGTTGATATGTTCGTCTCCTATGCGTTCCTCTAAATTCATCCGATTATACGATGAAACTTTGATAATTTTCTGTGTGAGCGACGCTAAGGTTTCTAACCCAAAAAAATCTTATTAAATTAATGTTTGTTTGCTCCACTACTTTTGTCGTTACCGCGTTGCAAAACTGTAATACTGTAGAGTAGAGATGGGAAAAACGGGTCTTTTTAGTGATCTGCATCTTTGCATTTGGATCCCGTATGTGAGCCGGCTCACTGAACCGGTTCAAAAAGAGCCGAGTTCTGAATATGTTACTGCAGTTTGCCACTGAGTTAGCTAGTTCAGTCGATCATATCACGACCTGTATAGAATCAAGAATGCATAGCCAAACATGTGATGCATGAGTCATTTGAGCTGACAGATGCATCAAAGCAAGAACTGATACGTAAGGGTAAAATGTGCTTCTGTGTGTTAAGTGTTTCACTGAGTTACGCGGATCCGTTGATCCGTCGGCTCAAAAAAAAGTGAGCCGGCTCTCACGGATCTTCTGTCGGAGTCGGCTCTTTGACCCGGTTCAGATCTGAGTTACACAACTCTACTGTAGAGCCCAAGGCTCCACAACGGTTGTCGCTGCTGAGCGGATTATAAAACAGTGTTTTGTCTCAACCGCGTGCAAAGCCGCGGGTAGCGACTAGATTTTAATAATAAACTGAAAATCAGTTTAATAATATTGACTCTACCAACAGTAATAGAATATTAAATAAAACGAAACCACTTGCGATTATATTTTAATAAATTGAAAAGGACCAAAATTTGGTCGAAACGTTTTGTAAATAAAAAAATGTTTTGAACAGTAATCGCAAGTGGTTTCGTTTTATTTGAAAATCAGTTTATTTAAATGAAATCAAAACAATGTCTTCATAAAATATATAGCTGCGAGGACAAATTTCATGTTATTTGAACGCACAAAATATTATGTTTCTTTAAAAAATAACATAAATCAAGAAAATCACACGTTTAAAGATATAGCGTAGAAAATATGTTTTGTCGTCGACTGATTTACGAGCGGGAAATGCGAATCAAATTGTACGCCAAATATTTCATGGCATTTTTAAAATAACTACAGAAACATAAAATGTGAAAGGTTCACGCGGTTGATTTAATATTAGATGATGATCACCGCGTCGCGTCAGTCATAACTGAAACGACAAATTTAAAGCAGAAATCTATTCAGAATTGCTTTATATTCACAAAACAACTCAGGTCGCAGTGCCAAAACCCTGCTGACAATAAATATGTATTTGCTAATACAGGCAGTGTGACTTTATTATATGAATTTGTTTGTTTCTGGAGACAATAAAAAATGTATTCCCTTAATACATCGCGTAAAAATTTATTTTCTCTTAAGGTAGTTCTAGCGTGGTATAAGAAAAATCACTTTTTGACCGATTTTGCTCATCTTTTTTATAGGTTCAAATTTTGGAGCCAATTGGACTATTTTAGGGGTTAGATCCGAAAATACCGAGAAAAACTCAAAACGTTTCAAAATTGAAATTTAACGCTGATCTCAATCGGTTGATTCCTTCTAAAACAGTGGTTCTCAACCTTTTTCAGCTGGCGACCCACCTTTCCTTATCGGAATACCTCCACGGTCCATCAGTGCATGGTGGAGAAAAAAAATTGGAAGGGATGTAGTGGTTCTGTTGTCTATACCAGATACCAAAAATTAAGAACCAAGAAAACAATCAAAACAACAATTCGATTTGTTTCTTATCTTTTCTGATGGTTTATTCGAAGGTTTCTGAAGATTTAGGATCGAGTCGCGACCCACCTGTAACCCTTCCATGACCCACTAGTGGGTCGCCACCCACTGGTTGAGAGCCGCTGTTCGACAAAAAATAGTCAGAATAGCGTCAGAATAACGTCGAGATCTGATAAAAACTCAATTTTTAAAAATCGAACCGAAACCAATAACTTTCTGTTTTTCGAAAATTTTCAATAGAGGGAAGTAAAAAATATTATTTTAAGGAATGTATTAAAGCTTTAAATTTTTATTTGTCCAAAAGCTCACATAAAAAAGTTCAGGGCATGTGTCGACAGAGTTTGGTATTGCGACCCAAGTTTTTATCAATTAATAATGTTTTTTAGTAGATATCTATAAAAAATTCGTGATGCAATAATTTGATGTATTTTAACATTCGTTAAAAATCAGTCGGTGTAATATTTAATATCCGTAAAATGTTTATAAATACAATTGAAACGTTGCCATACACTAAAGAGGTCAATGTATCTAATTATTTGCTCACTTTACTGAAGTAATCATTTATATAATATAGATAAGAAAACATTTATTTCAACGAATTACTTTTTTTGAAATTTTGTTGCGTAGCGTCGCCATGTCTGAATTGATCTTTAAGAAAAGAATAATAATTGTAGTAGAAAACAGTATCACAGGTAATTGGAATGATGAAAATCAATCAATTTAAACACTCATTGATTGCAACGTTTCGTCTTTATTATATTTAAACGATAGTATGATTTAATATGCAATTTAGCATTACAAAAAACAATTGTTTTTTGTAATGCTAAATTACATATTGTACCTATCATAGTTTAACTATCGTTTAAACATATTGAGAGCTTGAATAAGTCTTAATTAAATAAAGACGAAACGTTGCAATCAATGAGTGTTTTAATTAATTTATTTTCATCATTCCAATTACCCGTGGTACTGTTTTCTATTATAACATATATCTGGAATTGAACTTTAAAGATGAATAATTGTAGTTTGCGACCGACTACACCAACTTCTAATCGAAAAAGATCTGGTGCCTCCAATGAACATTTATGTTCTGGAATCTGAGGGTGTCAAAATTTATGATCTCCTAAATTAATTTTGTGCCATTAATAATATCTCTGTGCAGTCACATGATAAGCTTACAATAATTATGCTATTGTAAGCTTATCATGTGATGTTTTGGAGTTAGTGCTGACACATGAGGCAATGCTTCTGAAGGCATTGATGTTGGTAATTAAAAAAATAATAATTGTAACCTTGAATATTCCCTACTTAATCTGTTGACACGTTGTAAAATAATTTAATAAGTTGAAACTATTTAAAATGCCTGTCTTAAAATATATGAGCTGTGAACAGAATTCGCTTGCCAAACATCTGTGATTTCGTTTTGATGTTTTGTAAAAAATGTTTCTCGTGTTATTTTTGCAATATGCAATTTTGCACAAGTCAAATCTAGATACAAAAACGCGACATTTTCTCAGTCAAAACGAATCACTACGTGTTAATAGCCTATTAAATTAAATGCTTCCCAACTTCAGAGCTATCCAGATCTGGTACCAAAATAAATATTGTCAATACTTTTAATGCATGTACAGACGTTTACTTGAAATCAGCGAGTTATTTTCTACAAGCATGGTCAAATTTAAAATGTTCTGAGATATTTCGATTTTCATCAAAAATTCGCGTTTTTTAAGGTATAGAGTAAAATATTGCAAAAATCGAAATAATTAATATATATATTCGAATTTAAGTTTATAGAACAAGTAACCCTGATTCCAATGAACACAAGTAAGCATATTTGACACAGTCTTTTTTTCCTTAAAAAAGTGGTATCAGCCCCAATTCTGTGCGTTTATTTAATTTCTAGGTTATTAAATGAATGAAGCGTGATTATTTCATGTTGCTCGTTAAGAGAATAAAACGAAAGAAATAGATTATGTAAAAATTTTAATCCGTTTGGAAATTTTATAATTCATTTTCCAAATGCAGCCATGTGAAAGAGACGGCCAACGATAATTATGACATTCGCATGCAAAGGGCAAAACAAATGCAACAAGTTGAACAAACATCTGCACACAGCTTTTAAAAAAACTAACTAATTGCTTAATATCACGACTTTGCACGAAGAATCCCGATATATTTAAACAGTTGAACGGGAAATACCTTAACGCATGACGGAGATCTATAAAATCAATTCTTAATAGTGGTGTGCATTGTTTCAGCGAACTAGTTAAATTAACTGTTAATCGTTTGTCCTCGAATCAAATGTTGCTGTTTTTACAATTAACTAGTTGACGATTCAACTGTACTTCAGCTAACAAAACGTAAAGAGCTCCTTCAACCAATAGATCTATTCTTCATGTCTTCAACGAACGAAATTAAACCGAAACCATACACGAACCACAGCAATAGTTGTTAATCCAATTTTATCTGGATAAATGTCAAACACAAGAAGGAAACATTTTTTATTCATACAATCAACTACCAACCTGATGTAATTATTTACAAACAACGAAATACAAATAGTTTTTCGCAACGATCCTGCCTCAAATACTCTTTGTAGTTAATATAAGTTAGTTAACGAAATCAACTGATTTTTCAACAAGTTGACGTGGCACAGTTAACAGGTTCGTTTTGTTGGCGCTAAAATCATCAAAGACTCACCACTAATCCTTGAGTCTTTGATATCGTGATATGTACCGTAATTGTTTACTAACTGAATTTTCGCTCACTAAACACGAACTTTAATTCTTAAAGAAAACACATAAAATGACATTTATATCCACACGGGGTAGTCGGTCACATTGTGGTCAGAATTCTGAGCACGAGTTGGGACTCGTCAGGTTTATTTAAGGACAATACGTAGGTACTCTTTTTTAACAGCGTGAGGTATGGGGCTTAAGTTGTTTATAGGAGGTCTATCTTAGACTGTGAGGACTCCAATTACAAAACACTGTTACGAAAATAAAATACTACGCCCAATTATGCTCCGATTTTAAATTTGTGCAATCTGAAAGAGTCGACTGGAATTGATACGGAAACGAACTTTAAAATCTTCTTTTAACGTTTAAAAAAGTCCACCTAATTCAGTATAAAAACGTAGCGCAGCAATTTATTAAATACAGCTGCTCAACAGTTTTTGTAAGTATAATAACGCCTTTTTACGATGAAAAATAAAGGAGTTAATAATTTTTATATAGCAGAGTAAAGACTATAAAAAACTTTATCCCGTTTGAATTTTCAACAAACTAAAACAAGCTTCGTTTGTTTACATTTCACATTTAATTTCATGACTTGGCTGGATTTTTTCTTTTATATAAAAATGAAATAGTTTATCTGGATTTAATACTTATAACATAAAAAAAGCAAAAAAATCGGCTTCTTTATTCAAGTTCTAGTTTGGGGTGCTATCTACTTAAATTTTCATAACAGCTCTACGTTTACAATTAACTAGTAAATGAAAAATTTATTATCGATATTAAGCATTCCACGCTTTTTACAGTAAAGCTAATTTTGTTGTCAAATTGTTTGACATATTTTAGTTCACAAAGGCGTGTAGTTTTAGTTTTTTTAAACTCTAATTTTAATTGAAGTTAAACACAGCTAAACAATAGCTAGAAGTTAATTAGAACTAAATTACATGTTATTTAGCACAATTTGTTATTTGTATCTACAACTTGAATTTTGTTTTATTTATAGAGAATTTTTATCTTTAATCAAATGTACGATTATTCCTAAAAATATAACAAACTTTGAAGTGTTTCTAAAAATGCAACAAAAAGTTTCATTAAAAACTTTTAAGCCGGTTGTCCATAAATAGAATTAATATATCTGCACAGGAAATAGTGTGTATAATAAAAGTAGAAAAAACTTGTTCTAGGTTAAAAATAAACTTTGTAAGTTAATAGCAAGAGTCCAGTGGTATCAAACTGGCGGCTCGCGACAGTTTTTTTGCACGTGCCTCCTATAAAATATAGCTGATTTTCAGATCATAATAAGTATATTTTTGACAGTTCAGTTCGGCCATATTGGAATTATATTAACGGTAACTGACAGAAATATTACTATTGGATTGCTAAAATCGCATTACTTTACGCACTAGTGAAAAAAGGATCATTTAGACCTCTATGCAGGCATGAAAAGTATGAGTTATGTTATAGGGAGTCGCGCAAAAAATATTTTTGCAAGAACTGTAATTTCTTAAAATAAAATAGATGTTAAAAAATCAGCTGACAATTTGCTATTAAAGACTTTTAGTCGTTCAAAAAATTAAAAAAAAATGAAGGTACTCACGTCACAGCATGGAATGAAATTTAGAAATCACTTACCTGAAACAGAAAAGAAAATCAATATTACAAATCAAAAAATACTTATATATCATACTAATATTATAAAGAGGAAAGATTTGTATTTTTGTGTGTATGTTTGTAATGAATAAACTCAAAAACTACTGTGCCGATTTAAAAAATTCTTTCACCATTAGAAAGCTACATTCACCCTGAGTAACATAGGCTATATTTATTGCTAGAAAATATTACGGATCCTTACTAAAACTTTAGTAACGTAACCCAAGGTATAAAAAAAATGCCATAAAACATCTTTCGTCGCATGCGCTGCGGAAACTTTTGATGATAGAACAAAAGTATGTTCTACAATATTAAAGAACATATCAATAACTACAAACAACTTCCCGATACTATATGTCCAACTATTATCGTTATGTCACAATAACCACTTTTTGCATTTTAATAATCTATATAGATAAAAGACGATGTATATGTAATCTATGGACTCCAAACGGGTAGATCATTTTTGATGAAATTTTCAGACAATCTTTAGATTAGCCCAGCGGGTGATCTTCTGATGTTTGGTAGCGATCGGATCAACAGAATATTTTAAATTTCTTTTTGGGAAATAAGATTTTTCTTCGATTTTTGAACATTCACAAATAAAAGCGATTGAATTCGCGCAAATTCAATACACGTTAAGAATTTAGTGATAATGATTCTCATCTTTTATATCCTATATATTACATTTACACCCGGGCGAAGCCGGACTGGGCCGCTAGTATTATATATAATAAAAAACTGAATTTGAAAAAATCGTTGGAACTCTGTGACACAAGGCAGTTCAGTCTCTTTTAATTGTATCGAAAGATTTTAAGGGAAATGTGTTTGGCAAATAAAAATGCAAAAAGTTCGTATTGAAGTAAACATTGATTGTAAATTGTCATAAAAAATATTGTCGTGATTGATTTTAGCGGTTATCTTTTTTTGAAGTAAAAGTTTGTTCTGACGTAAAACTTGAAAACTGAAAACGAACAATCTACAGGCGTCTGAAACACAGTAGTACAATGGTCAAATCACGAACTTGAATGAGATGCAAATGTGCAAAAAGTCACGCAAGAACTTCATTTGCCTATTCGTGTTCAAAAGAATTGTTTCGGGATATTATATTGCGTCCGAAACAAGAATTCAGGCTCTATCAGTGGTCTCTTATTACAAGAGTTTTTTTTATTTTTTTAAGATCACAACCAATTAGGGTTATTTGAGCCTATGGACAGTCCGTCGGTTCGAAAAGCGTGTATCAGAGAGGTGTAATTTCTGAAAAAGCAATTTTTTCAACTTATAAATTCATACAGTATAATATTTTAAAGTTGTCTGGTTATTTAATCTTGGTTTATAATTTTGGATTTTGTTTGTATGTAAAGTACTTATAGCATTTTTTTGAAACATATTTCTCGTACATGATACACGTTTAAATATTATAAATAACTAGCGGACTCCTGCGAATACTTCGCACTGTTAGTGGTCAGTTACGTAATATAATAGAGTGGAAATAAACTTTATTCTATTTTATCAGAGGCTTTAGCGCCACTACGTCACTAAATATTACCGACAACTGTTAAAATAACCAGACTGTCATCAGATGGCGATATTTGTTTTATTTCATTCTATTCAAAGAATGTTATTTTCTGTAATTAAATTGTTAAAACTTTTTAAACTAATTTTTTAATAAATAAGATATTAACTTATTTTTTGTCATTAGAAAGAAAAATAATCTTCAAAATGGCGTATCAAACATTAATTTTAATACAATATTAAGGGAGATATTTTATACAGACAAAAACACCTCTGAGAAATAATATAATTAGAGATGTAAAAGGGTAAATAACAGTTAAATAACTGCGATAATTTATAATTACTGTATAAAGTTGCGTAGACAGTTTTGCGCACGGTTAAAATTTTATTTATATTATATAACCAATATCTACATAAATATAAATATGTACATCGTTTAATTAATTCTCTCGATTCTATTGTTGAAAACTGCTCTTACCGGTTAAATCATAAATAACCGGTAATTTTACATCACTAATAAATATTGTAGGTAGTCGGTAGAAGTATAACATAGTCTTGACTTTGGGAGATGTGTGTTAATATTATGCACTAACGTCAGTGTCCTAGATGCCCTAGACCCAAATATACCCCTTCACAAAATCAATCTATTCTTCTTTATATCTTTCTAAAAGCAATTTCAAATTATATACAATTTTTGTAGTCAAAGCTAACAATAACTTATATTAATAGTCCTTTGTTTACTTGATTCTCGGAATTTAAACTAGATAAAGTGTATAATATAGAGTACTTTCTTATTTAACAACGTTTCATCCATTTATGCAAACTTTTTCAAAAACGGACGAAACGAAGGTATATAATAATAATGCGTTTAACGTCCGTTTGTCGACTTTTATGTCATAACAGACGTCATTCGCACCATTACTATTTTCCATTTTACCACTTCCCGTTATTTTCTACCTTTTTTAAAACTTCAACTTAACTAATTTTAGGAAATTAGGATAGGATAAGTAATTTTTGAACTGGGAGTTTGATAGGTAATCGGCCATGGCCTTGAATAAGGAACCATCTCGATATTTATCTGGAATTAATTGAGGGAAACCATGGAAAATCTCAATCAAGATGGCCGATTAAGGAATTACCGTTTCTCGGCGAGAGGCAGTAGGAAAAAGTCCCAGCCACATTTGCCCTCGCCGGGATTCGAACCCGAACCTCCCGAATGCGAGTCTAGTGCTGTCACCACTACTCTACTGAGCTCGGTAAATAAGTATAAGGTATATAAGTAACTAGTTTATACTTAATTTATCTCGTCCTTTTCCCTTTAATTCCTATATTGATAAATATATGAACAATAAAGGAATAAAACTATTTCATTTATTTCTCAAAATAAATTGAGCTTCGCGAACGATGTGACAAACGAAATTTATTTATATAGAGACAGTAAAATCGACGCTACCGTTCCGAATTCAATTCGGCTTCAATTGTTTGCTGAAATCAGTTCAGGAGACTCTACTGATTATGAAAATGCATGTCACCAAGCGGTAACCTAGCCTGATATTTTTAAGAAATGAAGCTACTTGCTATACTGTTCAAATTTATTTATTGAAATAAGTAATAACGTTTCAACCACTTTTGTGGTCCTTTTCAAGTTTTAAAAAAAATAACAATTTATTTAATTATTTTATCTAGTCTGATATTGTTTAAAACAATTTTGGGTGCGTTTGATTAAAAACTATTTTTTGCAAATAATTTAATCAAATGAAATCTTCAAAAAGCTTAACAATAATACTTGCAAAAAATTAACTTCAAATATTTGAAAACACGTTAAAAATTTTAATTTGGTTTTTACTTTTATAAACAATCAATTGAGTAATCAAAAATACGATATTATAAATTCAGCTGGTTGACATTTAAAACGACTACTGTTTGTAATCAAAGGCTATAGTCGATTAGTACATTTATATAATTTCCAGACTACAGAAAATGAATTGATTTCGTCCATCTATCATTTCAGTCTGGGTCTTTTATGACCAACTTCATACTGTCGAATTTTCGTTATCTGTGCCCGTGCACCTTCCATTAAATGCTAAAATTTCACTTTTAACGCGACAAAAGAAGTATAACTTCAAAAAATCTAAATTTCAGCTTCGACTGAAAAAATCACCTTCTTTCGATTATATATAAGCGGTGTGCTGGAAATTTCCAGAATAACAGTCGACAACATAAAAATGAAATTACTGTGTCCACGAGGATTGGAAGCAAAGAATTGTAGGAGTGCCATCAATAAAGTTAGTTTAACGGTTAAAAACATTGAACACAAATTACTGTCTTTGTGTCGTGGTGTTGGGGCGGTGCGGTAATAACATAACTTGTGGCCGTATATAACTTTACAGCTATTACAGGTGGAAGATGTTTGTTACTTCGACGTGACAAACCTTAACCACCTCTACCCAACTTTACAGATTGCCACCCCAACGCGAAACACTGCTTCTCTACCATATAACAGAACAGGATATCAGAAGTGGGATTCTCTGCTGGTACAACAGGTTATCTGTTCGTCCATTGTTCATCCTGCTGTTATGGTAGCGTAATGACGAGTAGCATAGGTCTTCTCAAATATATTCTCTATCTATTCGTGAAAATCGCATGAAAATCGGTTGAAAATTTCATAGTTTATCATGTTCAAATAGACAGATCAACGTTGCAGTGATTTTTAATATTTGAGTATGGATAACAAAAACTTTTCAAATATTGGATTTCCGGTATCTTTTAGAGCAAAACGGTGAAGAGACAAATTGTTTAAAAGTTTAAAATGGATTTAATTCCATATTTATATTTTACTAGCACGGGTAGCACTAATTATCTAATTATCTGTAACCATAAAATATGATAATCATTAATGTGGAAGGAAAGTTTGGTTGAGGAACAGTTGAAAAAAAGAAGCTTAACCGATGTTTCGCTTGTGGCCTACGTTTCGGAAAATATATTTCCATCTTAATATATTTTCCGAAACGTAGGCCACAAGCGAAACATCGGTAAAGCTTCTTTTTTTCAACTGTTCCTCAACCAAACTTTCCTTCCACGTTAAAAATATATATCGGAACAAAAAATATTAAAGACTATAATATGATAATCATTATCATAAAATTCTCAACGTGTAATGAATTTGCGCGAATTCAATCGCTTTTAATTGTGAATGTTCAAAAATCGAAGTAAAAGCAAAATTGCCAAAAAACAAAATTCTTTTGATCCGATCGCTACCAAACTTCACAGGATCACCCGCTGGGCTAATCTGAAGATCGCCAGAAAATTTCATCAAAATCGGTTCAGCCGTTTTGTAGTCCATAGGAAACATACATACATACATTGATTGTTATATAGATAGATAAAATCGACACATATTAATTAATTTTATGATTTTATTTCGTGACTTTTAAATAAAACAAATAAGGAATGCAAAAAGAACATCTCGATTTCAGTTTTCATCATCTTCTTTCGATGATTAGTTCTGTCGATTTAGTCTCTGATTATTTTGAAAGAAAGCGGTTTTTCAGTGTCTTAAGGTAGTTGTCGTGGTTAAGGCACACCGTCAGAAAATTCTTAATTTTTGTATACTTATCAAGGACATGATAATACAATTACTTACTCTGAAAATTTGAAGTCGATCGACCGTATATAATACGAGATAAATTCAATTAAAAATTGGAAAATTAACATTGATTGTATACGATCTCTGTAGTTCTGCACCAGTTTCTTATTTATAAAAAAAGAACTAACTATCAGAAACTTTCCAAAAACATGACAGTCTTTCAATGCATTTGTTATGAGTTTAAAAATAAATAAGAAAAGATTTTTGACCTTCTAATTATTTATAAATAACGGTTTAAAGTTCAACAATTTATAGAAAAGTATACATGCATATGAATACTGTATGGGTTACGTTTCCACGGGTACGGTCTTGCGTACAAATTATGGATCACAAGCTAGTATACTTTTGTGGCGCGTATAATCTATAACTTTTTGACAATATTGTACCACGACAACTACCTTAATGGGAGAACCAATATTGGCAAATGTTTAATTTTATATGCTAGTTCCTTAGGTCTCAAAAAAAATTAGGCAACATACAATAAGAGTAAAAATAATCAATCCGTTAAAAAGTGAAACAAGTTAGAACTGTGATTATTTTACTAACGTCTAAAAACCTAAATGCATTTTTAGCAATAAATTGGTAACTAAAGTTCAGTATTATATCTGCAATAATTTGTTATATAATTTACGGTAAGATGTTGCCATTTCATTGAGGCACAGTGTAACCATAACTGTACGTTTATATACTGTTCGAACAACACATTAAATTAATAGCCTTTGAATGACATTTTTGCACGGCCTGTAAACAAAACTCTTCGTCGCAACATTTACGATACTAATATTTGTTTTGTTTTCCTGTTTTCAAGTGACGTCCTAAACATGGCGGATTAACATAACCTACAATTTGTTAACTGTAAAGTTTTCCGCGACAAAAATAGTAAAAAATTATTCCGATCATTTGTCAATTGGAATAAAAAAACTTTACCTATTGGAGAAAATACTGTTTTATGGCTGTATTTCTACTAATGTGTCGTGAAATCCTAAAAAATAGTTTTTTCAAAGTTCAAAAGAAAAAAAGTAATATTATTTAATGTGCTGATCTTTGATTTTTGATGTCGTAAAACTTGGATAACTTTTTAATTTATTTTCGCATCATGACATGATGAGGTCTTCCAAACGGGCTTCACTATTCTTTTGTTTATTCTAGATTTCTGTCATTACTGCGAGCAAAGCTGTGATATGTTAAATAGAGTTGTAAAATTATTAGAAAAACCGGTTGACCCGTGGAGCAAACTTAAAACTTAACCCGCTATGTGTTAAATACAATAAACTGTTATAAAAAATAGTTAAGATTTACGAAGTCATAAGAAAAAAATTGTTGACTTTTTTTAATAAGTTTTAATGAACTTTTCTGATTATTGCATAAACAAGTAGATTTGGAATTATTGAATAACTTGTAAACTACTTGACCAATTGATTCCGAAATCATAGATCTATTTCGATTTTGAAGTCAAACGGTCAAGTAGTTTACAATTTATTCAAAGAAAAATAACATTTATTCACGTGTTTGTCGCATAATTATAAATCTACTTAATAATATTGACTCTACCAACAGTAATAGAATATTAAACAATACGAAACCACTTGCAATTACCAACCATTTTGGTCCTTTGGACCAAAATGGTTGGTCGAAACGTTTTGTAAATAAAAAATTGGTTTGAACAGTAATTGCAAGTGGTTTCGTTTTGTTTAATATAAATCTACTTGTTTCTACGATGATCAGAAAAGATCATTAAAACTTATCAAAAAAAGTCAACAATTTTTTTCTTATGACTTCAAAATTCTTAACTATTTTTTATAACAATTTTGCTGTATTAGAAAGGGTTTATTGAAACTTGAATCTATATTTGGTCTAAATAAACCCTACGAGCGTTCGTTCCAAAAATTGTCAGCATAGCTTCCTAGGACCCCCGAGCGTCAAGATCTGATGAAAACTCAATTTCCGAAAATCGTACCGAAACCAGTAAAATCCCTTTTTTGAAAATTTTCAATAGCGGGAAATTAAAAAACAGAAATTCAGGTCTATAGTAAAAAAGCGACTTATTCAAAATCATCGACAGCCCGGGTTATTTCATACTTTTTACTTTATTTTTTAAAATTATTTTTAATAACAATAAACTAAACATTCAATTGACACGTTTACCAAATCTTGATTTATAACTAAGAACTGGAGACTTGTAATAGAGAAGTTTAGTAAACGTATTAATTTTAACTCAGTTATCAGGCGAATTAGCCGTATTCTACTATTTTTGTTCGAATCACTGTTCTTACGTAACCACAGTGATTACAAAATTTATAAACACTGTCTGTAGTCACTAATGTTTAATGTGCTATTCTGGTAAAGCATGCGAGTGTTTACAAATCTTTTTTGTCACTCGTTTTCACAAAACGCACTTATAAAGAGTTGTCTAAATTTAATTACAAGTCTATTTTTATGCGGTTACCACGGTTATATACTTTTGAATTTTGTGTTAGTTGTCAAATGCTGAAAAATTATTAATAATAATTATTATTATTATGGATAATAAAATCACAAAAAGACGACAAAAAAAAGTATCATCTAGTGACAAGTCAATACAAATTGATGATTGATTTTATTGACGCTAATAAAAATATGTTGAGTGGAAAACTTTCACCAACCGAATCCACAACTGTGGATAAAAAATGGGAAAAATTAGCCCTTATACTGAATTTCAATTCCAATTTTGGATTAATAAAAAACGCAAAAGAATATTAAAAAAATGTATACCGCGTGTGCGTAATAATATAATTCTATTATTAACCTGTTTCAATTCTCAATTCACTCCAAAATAAGTAAGTGAAATATTTCTCCGTCCATTTTAATTAATAAACACTCAAAGTGCTTAACAACACCCATTGACAAGTTACAATTTATCCACTTTTATAAACACGTCACATGATCATTTTAACCACTTGCAATCACTTTGCTTAGCAGAATAAGAAACAAATAAAAGTGGTTGCCCAGAGTGTTTATGCTGCTAAGCACTTGGTAATCACCGTGATTATCATTAGTAGAATAGCCCTGAAGTCTTTCGACCAGAAATGTATTTTTTCCGTACCTGATGAATGTTTTTTGGGGAGTCCCGATTAAAAATATAAAAACACCAATGCTTATAGGTCTGTTATTATAATAGTGTACGACTTGATAAGTTTGCATAAGTGACCTTGACAGACATAACATCACCATGATTATCATTAGTAGAATAGCCCTGAAGTCTTTCGACCAGAAATGTATTTTTTCCGTACCTGATGAATGTTTTTTGGGGAGTCCCGATTAAAAATATAAAAACACCAATGCTTATAGGTCTGTTATTATAATAGTGTACGACTTGATAAGTTTGCATAAGTGACCTTGACAGACATAACATCACCGTGATTATCATTAGTAGAATAGCCCTGAAGTCTTTCGACCAGAAATGTATTTTTTCCGTACCTGATGAATGTTTTTTGGGGAGTCCCGATTAAAAATATAAAAACACCAATGCTTATAGGTCTGTTATTATAATAGTGTACGACTTGATAAGTTTGCATAAGTGACCTTGACAGACATAACATCACCGTGATTATCATATTAGTAGAATAGCCCTGAAGTCTTTCGACCAGAAATGTATTTTTTCCGTACCTGATGAATGTTTTTTGGGGAGTCCCGATTAAAAATATAAAAACACCAATGCTTATAGGTCTGTTATTATAATAGTGTACGACTTGATAAGTTTGCATAAGTGACCTTGACAGACATAACATAAGCATGAGTACGTTTGAAAAGGGGAGTTATCAGTTGACCTCGTCGCTTATCATACGGATATGTTGTGAATCGAACCTGTGACACTGACGTCTAAAGCGGCCGTCTATCCTTGTCGTATGCCGTCGTCTAGTTAATGAGCTAAAAACATGCAAAAACGCATTCGTTATATTTTCTAGACTACACCACGGTCAACGTTTCTTTCTTAAGATAATTACACCAAACATATTCGATTCTTTTTTTCAAGGTCATTAACTGGTTCGTATCCAATTGTGTAGGCTTTCACGGCTGGCGTTGTTGCAAAACTTCTTGGTTTCCGGGCTTGTACGCCATGGTCCATTGGTATTTCTTTCTCGGCTGCTCACAAGCAGCCGAGAAGGACACTTCGCCCACTACCACATCGCCTTTGATAATAATGTCTACCGCAGTTGTAGACGAAACGTCAGGTAGAAATACCAATGGACCACGGCGTACAAGCCCGGAAACTAAGAAGTTTTGCAATTAACTAGTTCGGATCAATTCAGAATTTCAAAAAAAAAAAACTCGGGTCGCAGTGCCAATACCCTGTCGACAAAATAGTGTAACAGTGCTTATAAAATTTGTAATCACTCCGTAAGAACAGTGATTAGAACACACAAATAGAATAGTTGTGAAAAAAAACTATGTTAAATACATGCATATACAGTTTTAAAAAAAATCATTCTAATCGATCAATTATTTTTCGAGGTGAGTCGATTTAAAGTTCTATAATGTTTTTCTTATGGAGAAAATATATGTGTAGTAACAATCTAAGCTCATTGTCTAATCAGATTTTCTGACAATTAGTAGTGTTGACCGAAGAGACCGACGAGAACTTATAGAAATCATTTAACCTTTTCAAAAAAAATTGAGGACTTTTTAATTGAAAGTAATTTTTATATTATAGCTACGTACAAGCTAATTAATTTGGTAATATAGCTATTGTCTGCTATAATTGTTAAGAAACATTCATTGTTGTAGTGCTATATTAGAAAAAAATATTTCTCAACCACGTCACCGTCGGGACTTAAACCCGAATCTTTCCACTTTCGCGGCGGAATGAGTTATCAATTACTCTAATAATAAATTTTTTCTAATATATAGCACTACAACAATGAATGTTTCTTAACAATTATAGCAGACAATAGCTATATTACTAAAGTAATTTGTATAGTTCTGACGAATTTTTTAACACGTTTTAAATCGTATTATGTAATTATATGCTGACTTTTTGTACCCAACTTTTGGCTATGCAAATAAATTATTATTATTATTATTATTATAACCGAGCTGGGTAGAGTAATGGTACAGCACTAGACTCGCATTCGGGAGGTCGGGTTCGATTTCCGGCAGGGGCAGATGTGGCTGGGACTTTTTCGTACTGCCTCTCGCCGAGAAACGGTAATTCCTGTACCGGCCATCTTGATTGAGGTTTTCCATGGTTTCTCTCAATTAATTCCAGATAAATATCGAGATGGTTCCTTATTTGAGGCCATGGCCGGTTACCTATCAAACTCCCAGTTCAAAAATTACCTACCTTATTCTAATTTCCTATAATTCCTTCATTCGCCCATTGCTATTATATAAGTTGAAGTTTTAAAAAAATGTAGAAAATAACGGGAGGTGGTCGATGGAAAATAGTAATGGTGCGAATGGCGTCTGTTATGACATAAAGTCGAGAAACGGACGTTAAACGCATTATTAGTGTATTTGCCATATGGCAACATACACTATTGGCGTCGGTCGGATGGCGGGACCTAGGGGTTGGACCAAAATTTCTCGACGTTTCGTAACCTCCTAAACACTTTGGCACCATTTTTAAAAATGTTTATATATATGTATATATATATTTATATATATATATATATATAAATATATATATATATATATATATATATATATATATATATATATATATATATATATATATATATATATATATATATACGTATATATATATGTGTGCGGGCAATAACTTTCGAAGGAGTTAATTGATTTCAACTAAATTTGGACCACGTGTTGAAATCCATCACCGCAAGAAGCCTATTTAAAATGGGCCCAATATGGTCATTTTACGGGTAGTTTTTAGGGGTTGCAAAATGTTTTTGGGCCCCAAAATACCGAAAAACTTCTCCAAATCGTTTCAAAATTGAAATTTAACCCACTGGTAGTAATTAAAAAGTGTCCTTAAAATTTTAATAAAATGGGGCTTACAGGACCGGATTTAAAAATTTTAAGAAAGACTAGTTTGCAGATAGTGAACTATTTACTGAAAGGTGTATATAACTTGGTATAGAGGTTTGATTGATAATAATATTGCAATTAAGAAAAAAATATTATTTTAACGGGTGTATTAAGGAGTCAAATTTTTTATTTTGCCCAAAAACAAAGTTAAATTCGCATAATAAACCCACACTGCCTGTATTAGCAAATACACTATATTGTCGGCAGGGTTTTGGCACTGCGACCCGGGTTTTTATTATTATTATTATAACAGTTCGAGATCTGAAAACGAAGTTAGTTTACAAATCGACCAAAATCTGTTTGAAGGCCCGCCAGAATGTTCAGAGATCATCAACATCAAAGACCGGGGGTCGGGGTACCACTATGTACCACCAGGTGTCCACACCTATGTATGGGAACACCAGTGAGTCGTGACCTGACCCTCCTGCGTCATCTGATATCAACACAATAATATTGTATGTTTGTAAATATGTGCTTTGTACTTGCATACCGAGTGTACCAACAAACAGATAGGCATAAGTACCTACATAATACGCGGCACGGTTCTAAAAGGTTCTGAAGTTAGATGCAAATGGAAGCTTGCGCAGATACAGTCGTTTGAAAAACTGCAAACTCGCGCTATATTATTATTTTTAATTTTTCTTTAATCTAAAGGTCTAATTCCTTGCATAAAGTCATCCAAAAAATTTGTTTTCGTGCTTGTCTATGCAAAACTGTATTAGGCATCTTGTTCAATTAACAATCAAAGAAGCAACTTAACAATAGCGTACTGGACTGTACTTTATAGCAGGAAAGCGACAAATGACACGACTACCAGCGATAAGCAATCATCGACAAGCGCACGTTCTGTACCGGTAACTGGGAGGACGGCTAGTCTGAATTGGCTTTAAAAGCTTTAAGAGCCGTCCTGGTTGTTTTGTGGGAAAGGAAGACTCACACCACCTCCCAGTTACCGGCACAGATCGGTGATTGGTTATCACTGGTTGTCTTCTCAATTGTTGTTTTCCTGCTATAAAGTACAGTCCAGTACGCTATTGTTAAGTTGTTTCTTTGATTGTTATAATTGATCAAGATGCCTAATACAGTTTTGTATAGACAAGCACGAAAAATAATTTTATGGGTGACTTTAGATTAAAGAAAGATTAAAAAATTAAAAACAATAATATAGGAGAAGTTTGTAGTTTTTCAACCGACTGTACCTGCGCAAGCCTCCATTTGCATCTAACTTCCGAGCCTTTTAGATCCATGGCACGTACTATACCCAGGGCAAGATATGAATTTTGCCACAAAACAACCAGGACGGCTCTAAAATATGCATTTGCGATGCTGTTTGTGACTAACTTCAGAACCTTTTAGAACCGTGGCGAGTGTTATAACTAGCGGTGCAAACAATAACTTCTTGCACTACCCCCTATAAAATAGCTGCCGGCTCTGGGGTTAAGCGAGAGGAGCAGTCGCTCTAGGTGCCAGGTGGCAAAAGGCGCCAAAAATCCAAATGTGAAAAACAATTTCCAGCGCAAAATAAAATTTTGATTGACATTAACACCAAATACTAATTTAATTATATAGCGATAGAAGCTTTCTTAATGTTAAAGAAGCAGAAGTATAATGATTAAAGCTACTTAATTTAATTTAAATTCAACAAGTGTTGATGTTTGCAATATAAGTTTATTTTTGAAAATTTGAAACTTATAATTTATTTAACATAAAACCGAAACACAATTTACGTGAAGTGAAAGCGTCGAACAAAGGGCGCTGAAAGACAATTTCGCTCTACAGTCAAAGCTCCTAAAGTGCACGCTCTCTAAATGCACACGCTCTCTTACTGCACACGAACTCGCCCTCTAAGTGCACGTTCCCCAGCCCCCACTTCGAATAATCTGCGACCAATCACGTGCGACCGTAAGCGCGCTATTTTCAAACTTTCCATTTCCATCATATTCATAGAGTTTTAGAGATATTGTTTATAGCATCTGATTGAATAAAGATAGCTATAGGAGTTAGAAGAGTGGGGATGAAAAAGATCGTAGGGGAAGTGTGCACTTAAAGGATGGGCTCGGTTCCGAGCTGTGCACTTAGAGGGCTTTGACTGTACCCTGATCAAGCGCTAGGACCAGCGCTGCATACAGGCATGTAAAATGACCAATTACGCACTAATGCTGTACAGTAAAACAAAACCGGTCGCGCTATACTAATTCCGTAGTAAATCGTTGTTTCTCTGCCACTTCTCTTTTATAACCTACATCTACACCCTGTATATACCTACTGGTGTCTCATTTAAAGTGTTATTTATGTATAAAACGTATTCAGTATCTTGTATATATTTATGTTACAGACAAGAATCCCAACAGGCATTTCTCTGAAAATACTACATACACACATATATATGCATAGTATTCATTTGCTTAACTATATTATATATGCTTATATAATTAAATATCTACTAATTAAACATCTTTGATGACGTTGACCCATTAAAATACCACCGATTTTTAGTGGTGCATTTCGCAGGTAATTCGACGCCTTTTTAGTGTATTTGCCATATGGCAACATACACTATTGGCGTTGGTCGGGGTCGACTAAAATTTCTCGACGTTTCATAACCTCCTAAACACTTTGACACCATTTTTGAAAATGTTTATATATATATGTATATATATATTTATATATATATATACGTATATATATATACGTATATATATATATATATATATATATATATATATATATATATATATATATATATATATATATTATATACGTATATATATATATGTGTGCGGGCAATAACTTTCGAAAGAGTTAATTGATTTTAACGAAATTTGGCCCACGTGTTGAAATCCATCACCGCAAGAAGCCTATTTAAAATTTTAAGGGGTGTATTAAGGAGTCAAATTTTTTATTTTGCCCAAAAACCAACTTAAGTATGCATAATAAAGCCACACTGCCTATATTATCAAATACACTATATTGTCGGCAGGGTTTTGGCACTGCGACCCGGGTTTTTAAATTTTAAATTCCGAACAAAATTTTAAAGTAGGTAATGTTAAAGTGACGCGACGCAAAGCGTTGTTTGCTTTATCGAACATTGTTGTTTAATCGAAATCGTTTCATTTGTTGTCGAGTGATACCGGCACAGACAGAGAGACAAACAGGAAAGTATATTTTCTCCCATTTAGTTTCATACAGAAACATAAAAAATCCGTAAGAAAATGAAAAAAAAAATATTATAAAAAAAAACTTCTATAAAGACAAGCTTTACTGCAGTGTATAAAAAAGCATAAAAATAATTTTTAATCATACACAATTAAGTTAGCAGGAAAGTGGACAAATTGATGTTAATCAATAAACCAATTATTAATTTAGCGACGTTTCGGTCATATATTTGAGCTTCATCAGGCGTCTATAAAGTACAGTACATGTTAAAAAAAACCCGGGTCGCAGTGCCAAAACCCTGCCGACAATATAGTGTATTTGCTTGTATAGGGCCGTGTGGTTTTATACTTTTATTATGTGAAATTAAGTTTGTTTTTGGGCAAAATAAAAAATTTAACCCCTTAATACACCCCTTAAAATAACATTTTTTTCTTAATTGTAATATTATTATCAATCTAACGTCTATACCGAATTAAATACACCCTTCAATAAATAAGTCATTATCTGCAAACTAGTTTTGTCATAAAATTTGTAAATCCGGTCCTGTCGGGCCGATTTTATTAAAATTTTAGGGACACTTTTTAATTACTACCAGAGGGTTAAATTTCAATTTTGAAACGATTCGGAGATTTTTTTCGGCATTTTGGGGCCCAAAAACATTTTTCAACCCCTAAAAACTACCCTAAAAATAGCCCGATTAGGCTCATTTTAAATAGGCTTCTTGCGGTGATGGATTTCAACACGTGGGCCAAATTTCGTTAAAATCAATTAACTCCTTCGAAAGTTATTGCCCGCACACATATATATATATATATACGTATATAAATATATATATATATATATATACATATATATATAAACATTTTTAAAAATGGTGCCAAAGTGTTTAGGAGGTTATGAAACGTCGAGAAATTTTAGTCCGACCCCTAGGTCCCGCCATCCGACCGACGCCAATAGTGTATGTTGCCATATGGCAAATACACTAATTAAGTACACAACCTAATATACAAATGTTTACAAACACAGCATATTTACTTATTAGTGTATTTGCAACATACACTATTGGCATCGGTCGGATGGCGGGACCTAGGGGTCGGACCAAAATTTCTCGACGTTTCATAACCTCCTAATATATATATATATATATATATATATATATATATATATATATATATATATATATTTATATACGTATATATATATGTGTGCGGGCAATAACTTTCGAAGGAGTTAATTGATTTTAACGAAATTTGGTCCACGTGTTTCAATCCATCACCGCAAGAAGCCTATTTAAAATGGGCGTAATCGGGCCATTTTAAGGGTAGTTTTTAGGGGTTGAAAAATGTTTTTGGGCCCCAAAATACCGAAAAAATTCTCAGAATCGTTTCAAAATTGACATTTAACCCTTTAGTAGTAATTAAAAAGTGTCCCTAAAATTTCAATAAAATCGGTCCAACAGGACCGGACTTATAAATTTTTTGAAAACACTAATTTGTAGATAGTGACTTATTTATTGAACGGTGTGTTTAATTCGGTGTAGACGTTAAATTGATAATAATATTGCAGTTAAGAAAAAAAATGTTATTTTTTGAGGGGTGTATTAAGGAGTCAAATTTTTAATTTTGCCCAAAAACCAACTTAAGTTCGCGTAATAAAGCCACCCTGCCTGTATAAGCAAATACACTATATTGTCGGCAGGGTTTTGGCACTGCGACCCGGGTTTTTTTTAATAATTTAAGCTCATAATTATAAAAGCGTGGACCGTGACTATCATAAAGCTTACAACCCACGCATTTATAATTATTAAGCTTGTTTTTATAAAAGTGTTTTATCTATAATTTTTTTATATAGTTTTTAAATCATTTGATTTGAGATTATAGACGTTGTAACAAGAGTCGTGAGACACGGTACTGTTCCAAGATTTCAGAAGGAGTATTTTAACCATTAATCGATTGAAGGGAGAAGGATCCTTGGTGCAGAGCATTGAAAACTAATCAGTAGAAAAGTATAACTACAACACAATTCATTAACACTTTTTTCTCAGAAGATGAATAAAACAAAGTTACCAAAACCCACATCGAGTGAAAAGGGTTTTGTGATTACTTTTAGGGTTCCATATTCAAAAGATCAATCGGAGCCCTATTGTTTTGGAAATTCTGTCTGTCCGATAGTCTGTCAGCAGCTCTAACTTGTAAACGTGATACAGTAGAACCTCGATAAGTTAAAAATTTGTTGAATTTCCTTCCCTTGAAAGCAAAACCTCCATTACTTAAATCACAAAACCTCGATAACTTGTATGTTTTTGTATTCACGAATATTTTACATATTTAGCAATTAGCAACGAAACGTTCAACTTAATCAAAGTTAATTCTTTTCATAAACTGTCCAATTCCCTACGATTCCAACTTCATTAAAATTATGGACACGAATTTACCAACATTTTACACATCCTTTGTAACAAAAATATTTCTTTAACATCAATTAGCAAATGATATGACGTATTAAAATAGACCTACGTAAAATGTAAATTTATATTACATAGGTAATCCCATGTAAACAACCTGGTGAACTCGATGATCAAAGGCACTGAGCGTTGTTAATAGAATTATAACAAATAAATGCAATTAATTCTGACTAAAGTAGCTCTACTATATTCATTATTTATACCGTGTTATTTGTATATTTGCCTGTACACAGTATATAAACAGATACACTATTGACAGAAGAAAAAATTATACAGTAGAACCTGATAAGTTAAAAACCTGTGTAAGTTAAATTTTTTTTAATAACCTCCCTCTGAAAGCATAAAACCTCCATTACTCAAATCACAAAACCTCGGTAACTCAAACAAATAGTCTGAACATCGCCCTCGATAACTTAAAATAATATTTTGGTGACCTCCATAAGTTAAAGTATTATCAGATGAAGTTAACGACGAAATTTTTTCTTCTTTACATAATATAGAAAACATAATTGATGTAGAAAATCAAAATTGCGTGAAAAAAAATTACTGATTTCTTTGTTTAAATAATTAAATAATTGATTCTAAATGAATAAATGAATAGATAAAAAATGTATGTCACCTCTATTGAACTAAATACATCCTCTATAAAATCCACACACCTCGGTTAGTTAAAAATTTTACTCTGACAACCTCTCTAACTTCAACTCTCGATAAGTAAAAAACTCGATAATTTAATTTTTTTAACGTTTCCGTTGGATTTTAACTTATCGAGGTTCTATTGTATTTCAAAAGGTAAAAATATGATAGTTGGATTTTTGGAATTTTAAATGTAGATATGCAGTGAGTATTTTTATTAATTTCGGATATTTATAGCTGTGGTACCTATATAAAAAGTTTATCATGTCTATTATGTTTATATAATTTGTAATTTTTGTAGCCTTTATAATTTTATTTCGATTATAACAAATTAAATACAGTTCAGTGATTACTGATTACATAAAAGCTATATACATAAATTCCAAATTATATAAGCATAACAGGCATTGCAGTAGAGAATTCTAGAGTGACTATAGTATAAGACCGTTGCCAATGCATCCGACAGTTGTCATATTAAGCCGCGAGTGGTAGACACAGCGTATGTAGCGCCTGCGCGGTCATTCTATACAGAAGCAGCCGACAGCTGTACACTGCGTATAAAATGGCTCAATACGACACAGTCAATCCGTGTTCCGGTCAGATCACGTGACCTGTTGACCACGCTCTTACTATAGTAACTATAGTGATTTCAAGATACACTGGTATTTGTTTTTTTGCGACAGGAGATGAGTTTCAAAAGAAAATTAATTTTTTAAACTATTCTACAGTAACGAGGAGCTGAATGATCTTTACTAAAAAATTCGCGTCCAGTTTATCATTTACTTTTACTAAAAAAAAAAAAAAAACAATAATAACGTTGGTTGAAACAGACATTACGAAAAATTAATTGAGAGGCTAAAATTATAAAAAAAATAGTTTGACGAAAAATGTTGTAAGCTAAGAAATCAACATTGATCATTGATACAACATACCTTTTTGGTTCAGTGAGACTTGGGAACGATCTGGCCATGGTCTTTTACGGATGATGCGATTTGAATGGCGTCCCACAGTACGAAACACTCGACACATTTTAGAAAACACGAACACAAATGAAAATACTCGCAATAGAAATTACGAATAGGTGCAAAAAAGAAATAACACAAAAACACACAAAAATCAACAATATTAATACACAAAAAATCACTTAAAAAGGAAATAATTCAACCATCACTTCACAAAGCCAATAACCTCGGTTATCTAACGTCTATCATTCTTTCTCACTAGCTCACAACTGACCACTTCAAAGATCTGACAAATTCTACTCCAGTGAATGACCTTTTTAGTATAAACTTTTGACAATCAGTTATGCAAGTTTCAGCAAAGCATATCGTTTTAGGATGATATTACGTGAGTTGCTTAATAGCATCAGTGGCGGAGAAGTGTTAATTCGGGAACTGAAACGAAACAGACGTCATGATATGGTCAGAATTTTTATTCTCAGAAGTTTGCAATAAATTTCAGTAGTGCAATTCTGTGTGTTTTAAACTGACAGGTGATAGTGCCACTTGAGCAAGTTTCAGAAACAGTGTCATGAAAAAAGTAATGCTTTACAACATTAAGACCCCCCCTCTTTGTTTGTTTGTTAGTCTGTTTGTGTTTGAACACGAACACGATACAGGTCAAACGGCTGAGCGGATCGATATAAAATTTTGGTAGGATGTTTGACATGTAAATATGAAGAACCCTATTGTTTTTGGGGAAAATAGGGGCATTCGTAGGAGCTATACGTTGTTTTTTCTGTAATAATGGTAAATAGTTTCTTTTCGTAACGGTTGATTTTTCTATTTATTTTTCAAGAAAGTTTTGTGAAAATATAGTTTCGTAAATATTTTGAAAATATAAAAAACCATAACGTTCTGGACTTTATTGGTCTAAAGATCTGTCAAAAAGAAATTAGCCAGGTAGCTGACAAGCGTGCTTTGGTTAATTTTTACATGTGATACTATATTACGTAACCAGCAAGCGAATAGCAAACATCATAATATTTATTACTAGCCGTTACCCGCGTCATCGCACGTGTTAACAGAAATTTTATTTTATTTATTAATGTCAAATGTCAGTACTTTTTAAGTTGGAATGGTCCTATCGCCCAAATGACTGGAATTTTTCGACTTGTGTCCGATAGAACTCGCGCGAGATTTCTCGCTTGTTTATAAGTATTTTTTTAGTTTTGCTAGCCTTCACCCGCGGTTTCATTCGTGTTATTATCGATTGTCTTGACCCGAACGTTGCCGGGTAAAAAGTTTGGGTAACTGCCGTTTCATCAAAACTGACAGGCAGACGAAAATAATGTATCAGACAGAATCTATGTTGAATTCGTAGGAAAGCGAAATGTAAGACAGATGTTTCTATTTTTGGATTGTCCTGCGTCATTCCAGACAATACAGAGCCGACTCAGGGTGCGGCCTGCTTTAAACACGACAAGAGAATGATTTAGCTACCGACCCCCTCCGCCTAAGTAATTATGTAATTAAGATTTCGTATTGTTACTTTTAGAATAAAACAAAATAGATGTAAATATTTCAAATGCGTGAACTGACATAATGACGTTGTGCGCAAGACAAATGAAACACTATAATTATTGTTAACCGCATTCATTTGTTAGTATGCAATTGTTTCAAAGTAGAACAAGTTCAGTTGCGAGTTGTCCGTCACAGAATAATTAAGGAAATAAATTAATGACTAATTAATAAATTTCATGGACAATTTGCATTTGTTTTGCTCTATTCCAGTGTTTTAAAAACTATTTTTTTACGAATATCTAACGACGCAGAGAAAATTGAATGCAATTTTGTTGTTCGATTTAAATAACCGAATAAAATTAGTGACTAGTGGTTCAGAAATGTCGATCGGTAACTTAGTAGTTTTCAATGATTGTTTCCGCGCGCGAGTCGCCGTTTCAAGGGCACCGAACGACGCGATTTACAGAAACTGCTTCATACCAACTGATTGGCCAACGAACAGTTGAACAAACGGTTGTCGTGTTTTGTTTTGTCAATCCGTAAACAATTGCCGCCTTTTATGTTGCGTATTTGTTTATTCTATTCTAATGTAAGTAAAGACAGTTTTAATAGAAATTTATTTGTACATACTTTAGTTTAAGTAAACAAACGCTGAAAAGTCTGAAAATTGTTTGTTTAATTTGGCGCTTTTGAAAAGCTCCGGCTATCGACCTTTATTTATTTATTTCAACAGGGTATGAAACCCCAATTGTAGTTGAAAATAAACTGTTCAAGTTTACATTGCAAAAACACTAAAGAAGGTTTTAAAATTTAAATTGTGCAAAATACATCAAACTTACTTTTAGGGGAGAACGGGGTCACTCAAGCAAGATGCTTAATAATTCCTTCCATTTAACTAAATGAAGCTTTAAAAATATCAAGAATAATACACTTCGGATGTTGGTTTCTTGATTTCCAAACAAGGAAAATGTCAATTGATTGATTGCAATTGTCCGTCTCGGAAAATGAGTTACCGGCGGGGTAGTAATAAAAATACTTTTAAAAAAATATTTAATATATCGAGTTTTGGCTGTCAAAGTTCACCCAAACCCCAAATCCTAAACAAACAAACATTTTTAGGGTCTGTCTGTCCGTCTGTCACAGGTTATTTTCTCTGAATCTACTGGTTATATATAAGGATTAGTAATAATCAAATAAATAGCACTTTATTGTGGCGTTTTTTTTCTTTTTTACACTGCACATACATACAATATATAATATACACAAAATATTAACGCATTTACTGGAATTTTTATCAATTGGTGACAGGAACAATTATATATAAGCATACTTTGTAAATAATTTGTAAATAATATAAATCAATAAACATTTAAAAGCCGTTTTTTAAAATCAAATAAAAACTCTTGAAAATTCTACAAAAATTATAATTAAATTATTTCTTGACGATCGTTTCAGACAAGTCAATTTTCAAAGATATAAAACATGCATTCATTAATGTTTTATATTCCCGGGAATGGACTTACTGTCCAAAATTTAATAATTATTTTTGAAGAATGTTCAAGTGTTTTTATTTTTTGTTATTTTATTAATCATGTTCTACCAAGTGCCTAGTGAAAAATCAGTGCAAATTATAAGGATTAGTATTAATTTACGTTACAATATTTGTGTCATGTTTTTGGACTAGCTTCCTCCAAAAAAATCAGCTTGTGTATTAGGGATGTTGAAGTTTAGGGCACATATTACCCATTTTACGCGGTAATATTTCTGTATAACAAAAGAACATATTGTAATTAATTGTAAACGTTTCAACAACAAGATATTCAGCTTCTCCCGCGTCTGAAACAAAAGACAAAAGCAACAGGTGTGTCGAATCTAGCGTATTTAATTGAATATTTAAACGAGAGCGTTCTTTTGTTTACATCTATATACAAAAGAGGCGTTTGTTATTGGTTGATTCTATCAATATCATAGATATATATAATAATAACGAGATACTTGCAGTCTGAAATTTTGTTGCTTGTGGAGTTTTCGGGTATCAGTAAAATTAAATGTGTCATAGCGATTTTTTGCACTTATTTTGTACTATTAAAAATAATTTCTTACCCTGCCATTAAGAAAAACTCGTGGGATTTATATGAAGCTAGAAGAATCAAATAAATTAAAAAACAAAATAAAATAGGTCACATGCGAGCTGGTTCCGTACCATTCCGTTTGCTGTGAGAACTTTAAGAATTAGGAATTTCGTTTAAGTAAACAATGAGTGAAGCTTTATATTCCCAATTTGTTTGAAAATTTTAGGCTCACTAGTTTCGGAGATAGGGCGGGAGATGCTCGATTTTCGTATGTTTTCTTTGATATCTTTTAAATTATAATGTATTTTAAAGTTATAAAAAACTATACATTTATAAAAATGATTTGTCGGGAAAAAAAACTTTTTAAGTAAACATTTATTTGTTATTTATAGCGACGTTTCGTTCCTTGCTTGGAACTTTTTCAAGCTTTATAACTATTGAATGTTTAGATCAAGTAGATATAAAAGTTAAAATACACATGTAAACATTTTGAGTTAAACAATTGTTCATTAAAAAGTTTCTAATAATTCCGTTTTTTAAAAAATATTTTTATGGTTAATGTTCAAAAATTTTTTTTTTATATACATTTATATTTTTCATAACGAACCCTTTCATTTGCAGTACAAAAATATTTTTTTTATTGTTTAAAGTTACCCCCAAAATCAAAATTCGTTTATTTACGCTATACGTCATTGACTGGGTCAACTAAGTTTATGTACCAAATTTCAATTTTTTTCGTCAAGTAAATTGGCAGAAAATAAGCTATGACAGACGGACAAACACGAAAGTAATCTTATAAGGGTTCGTTTTTTGTATGGAACCCTAAAAAAATGAAAATCGTTTACAGGCAAAGATATGAGATTTGAGATTAAAAATATTGTTAAATTTAATTTTACTTTGATACAATAGCTTTTGTCTGCTATAATTGTTAAGAAACATTCATTGTTGTAGCACTATATTAGAAAAATTTATTATTCCTACACGTCACCGTCGGGATTTAAACCCGAATCTTTCAACTTTCGCAGCGGAATGAGTTAATCACCGTAGAGTAACTGATTAACTCATTCCGCCGCGAAATTGGAAAGATTCGGGTTTAAATCCCGACGGTGACGTGTAGGAATAATAAATTTTTCTAATATAGTGCTACAACAATGAATGTTTCTTAACAATTATAGCAGACAAAAGCTATTATACTAAATTAATTCAGCTGGTACATAGCTACAAGCGTATGTAAATATATCTACTAATATTTAATTTTACTGTAAAGTCAAAATTGTATTCTCTTTCGTTTGGTATTACGAATTAAAAACTAGATTTTTCGATTAGTCTTTTATATCTGACACCAAAGAATTCTGGAAACAAGTTTTCTCGTCTAGTACAGTGCGAAATAAATGAAAACCTGACAAGAAAACAAGACTTCAGACAATCTACATTTTTTTTATAAGTATTAGTAGTTTACTGAATTTAAATTTGACGATGTTTTTTTTAAGTTGCAGCAAAGATGCGGATCAGTGAGCGAGGTGCGAGTGTGGTCAGGCGTCAAGGCTAGCGCTCCACCCCCGGGAGGCATGACTCTGTCGGACAAAGCGGCCGCCGCCGCCGCTGCCACCAGCCCTAATAAGGCCGAGGGCTACGAACAGCTCCCCGGTGATTCCCTGCCGGCCAAAGAAAATGACGTAAGCATATTTTCATATTGTAAAATATGTTCTCGGGAAATTTCCAACTGTGGTCGCAAAATTCATTTTAATACTGTTTTTATTAGCTGTGTTTAAGTAGTATAGCTTTCAAAATTTGGCTTGCTGCTTAAAAAATTCTACAAAACATATATTTTTAATCAAAAAACGTCAATATTTCTTTACAGCACGTTACGAGATTTCGAATTACCGGAAGGCAAATTAACATTTTGAAGTTTTTTCTTTACAAAATTATGTTAAAAGTACTGACATATTTGGCTTGCTTTTTTCAAATTTAATTTTTCTATACAAAAAGTGTAAAATATGCTAATTTTCTCGTGGTTAACTAGTTTTAAATCGTTTATTTAGTTCAAATAAACTGTAAAAACTTGACTAAAAATCGTATGGGAAGAATGGTACATAATTTTGTTTATTTTGACGCATGAGCACAAAGATTGAACAAGATTTCTCATAGAAATTAGAGATTTCCGAATCAAGCGACAAGTGTTCGCAGTTGCAATCTAACCACCAATTATTGTCAAAAATATTTGTAATTTCACTGTTCCATAGGCTTGAAATTAATATCTTAACTCTGAAGTATTAAGGCCCCAGTACACAGTCGCCATTGTGTACAGGGGGTAATGGTCTGTAGTGGCGGACAATTGTCAATCGTGGTGCGTAATCCATTTGTTGTCGGTTTTTTTGACACATTTCAAAGGAATCGTGGCGTGGCGTGGCCTGTGGTGTTCACACAGTCGCCCATTGTTTGGATAGATACCTACTTTTTTTGTTGCGTGCTATACTATTTAAATTTTTAATCGCCCAAAATGTCAGTATCCTGGAGCAATGAAGAGACTTTTAGGTTTATAATACTATAATACTTGTAAATATTATATAAATAAATAGCCGCGGCCGTAATTACTTCCACGTCCATCGCAAGTGCTTCGCCAGGCAGAAATGAGCCATGGGCCATTGTGTGAACACCAAGTGATAGTGGCCTACAGTTGCACATTGCAAAGCATGGCCCACTGTGTACTGGGTCCTTTAGAATTGATATTTACAAAAAAAATCTGTGAAATAAACCAATGCGTATTATTTGTTAGGGTGATAAGACAACAACGACGTCTACAAGTGCGACAACTAACAACACCGCCTCACAGCGAGTTGTGGTCGTTGCGTTGACGCCAGATCGCCGCCGGGAGACTTGGGGCAAAAAGGTCGAATTTCTGTTGGCAGTCATCGGATTTGCCGTCGATCTTGGTAATGTCTGGCGATTTCCCTACATCTGCTATCAGAACGGCGGAGGTGAGTCAAATTATTCTTTACTGATACAACCAGTTTTTTTAATAAAACAAGACGCTGATGACTTCGGTTGTAGAGCGTCTATTATATGTAATTCTTCTTCTTAGTAAGACGAGTCATGGTAAAAGAGTCAGGTGCGATTGAAACTGAACTCTGATAGTCCAAGAGCTGTTAAGCATTTTTGGGTAGGTATTTGAGGCACTGTGAAAATTTATATAACAATTGTTTAGTAATATCCGAATACAAAAACATAGACCTGGCTGAATGGTAGCGGGGCTTACGGGGTTAAGTGGGTTTCAAAAGTTCAAAAAAAGGGTATTTTTACTATTTTTTTTTTAATATATACAATCATATATTTTATTTAAACAATTCAGCGTATCAAAGATACAATAAAAAAAAATCCTTCACTCAATGATTAGATAATGTTATTTCAAAGATGTGTGCAAAATTTGAACAAAATCGCTTCATAACTTTTCGAGAAATCGTGTCCACCGACTTAAAAAATTGAGTTTTGAGATAAACGCGTTTAAAATTTGCATTTCTGCATTGACGTGGCCTGATGGGCGGAACTTCCAAAGGGTCTATCTCTTAGAATTTTACTTGGATCGATTTGAAATTGTAGGAAAATATTTTAAACATATTGTACTATTTAATAAGATAAAAAAAAATCGATTTTTTGAAATTTTCAAGCCCACCTAACCCCTTAACCGGTTTATCAAACATATTGATCGCCTGGCAGGTAAAATGTCTCACCGAAACGACCTGATGTCTTTATGAATATATATATTTTTAGTTACAAATATTATTCTGTTTAAATTTCAGCGTGCCTCAAGTATATATATTTTTAAAGTCTTAAAAAATACAATTTTACAAACGCCTGGCTAAGTTTTACACCCGAATAAAAAATCTAGCTTTTTTATTTTTTAACTCCTTAAATACTAAAATTCAAGGTATTAAAATTTCAAAATGCCTCAGGGACTTTTAATTGTGCAAAAATTTAAAAATCGGTTAAGCCCCGCTACCCTTCAGCCAGGTCTGTGTTTTTGTATTCGGATATTAGTAAAGAGTTATTGTACAAATTTTCACAGTGCCGCAAATACCTACCCAAAAAGGCTTAATAGCTCTCCTATTATCTAATAAATAACTAAAATAACCTCAATTTTCGAGTGTCTCTATAATCTACAATCTTGCAATTTTGCATAGCATTGTAGTTATTTAATTGAATTTTTTAATATTGTATACCTAATTATATTGTTCTTTTATAAAAAAATAGTAACTTTTCTATATTCGTGTTCAATTATGATCACAACAAATGAATAACGGCAACAATATTTGTTTTAAGACGTATAGCTCTATTGTTTTGTGACCACCGCTGGCTGGCTATGACGATGACACTTTTATAAACATAGCTTTAGGACGTGCTTGGAATTATTTATTGAAAATAGATAAGAACAAAGATGAATCGACTAAAAGATCATTTATTTTACAGTGTCATTTTATGTATTATATACAGTAAAACCTCGTCTATTCGAGGTAATGTGGGAACGAGGTACCTCGGATCAGTGCCGGCGTTAGCCAACGCGAGGCCCTGGGCCGTGCACTTTTTACGTGGCTTTCTCGGTTTAGATTAAATTTTACCTTAAGGTAATATTTGGTAAGGAAATTCGTACTGATACTGCAGATTTCCTGAATAATCATAATTTAATGGTATTGCCATAGTATTTTCCAATCAATATTTCATTTAAAGGGTTTTAATATTAAGCGCGAGGCTGCGCGAGGCCTATTTTAGCGCGAGGCCCTGGGCGGTCGCCCAGGTTTGCCGCACCTAAAACCGCTACTGCCTCGGATCACACGGAAGAAATAAAAAATTCGAAAATGTTAATTGATTTTTATGTATTTGAAATGATAGAATGAAATTTAATCACAAAAGTATACCAAGAAGGGTTAAGTTTGTACGTGTACATACGGTATAAGAAACCAAGTAGCAATCACACAATACTACTGTCGTACAACATAAGCATAGCGCCTTCATCCATTTTATCCGAGTTTTTCCGTATTATCCGAGCATACGCCTCAATTAATGCGAAGTATTCGGATCAATCCGTTGTCTTGGATAACGCGGAGACTCGGTTGATCGAGAACCGGATAAACGAGGTTTTACTGTATCATAAATATATAGGGATTATAGGTGAGTCGAGAGTCCTATATCTACTTAGAAGTTTATAACTATATTTGGATTTGTAATAAATGTCGGTTTAAGTTGACTGATTTCACAAATTGTATGCCCTCGGGAGATTTCGAACTGTGGTCGCAAAAATCATTTTATTAGCTGTGATTAAGCATCAAGTATCACAAATTTTGGCTTGCTGCTTAAAAATTTCAATAAACATATATTCCCTCTTAAAAACTGACTCAAAAATAAAATCAAACAGATCTTATACCAAGGATTATGCACTCGTCAAATGTTTTTTAACGGTTTATCCAGGAGCCTTCCTGATACCTTACACTCTGATGTTGGTGTTTGGCGGATTGCCCCTATTTTACATGGAACTTGCACTGGGACAATTCCATCGCTGTGGCTGTCTCACCATCTGGAAGAGGATTTGTCCAGCTCTCAAAGGTTAGTCAAACAATTTATGTAGACACGAATTTTTTGAAGTTACGCTTCTTAGCGAAAAACGAGCGAGCAATCGTCACGAAACGAAGGCGCACATATTTGTGTTCAGATCATACCTTAGACAAGGAAAGGACCACAGAAACAAAGCGCATATAGTACGTCGTTGACAGTATCTCACAAAAACCATCGATGTCACAAAAATCTCGGTTATATCGATACCAACTTTCTATACTATTTTTTTTTTAATTTTGATTATTTATTTATTTTTAAGTTTAAGTTAGGAACAGCTGGGCCTTCCATATTCTATAAGTAGGTTTTAATTTGAACACAAGTTTACGAATATAATATTTCAAACAATATATGTATTTAATTAGGTATCTACATTAATACAAAACAATACAAAATATGCAATAATTCCTGAAATTTTATGGAATTTAGGCGAGGTAATGTGTCGCTAGACTTAGAAAAACAGGAAGGTATACAATATGAAAATAAAGAGATATACGAAATAATTGATTAGTACTTAAAAGAAATTAATATAAGAAAATTGTATTTTGTTGCAAACAGCTTGTGAAATCAAATCTAGAAGTTATCCTAAAATTAGTTTTAAAAAATGTGTTTTAAAAACGCCTGTAAAAAACACGTTTCTTTTTCAACAGATTTTTCGATATTTTCGGAATAATTAGCAGTCAAAATAGCTATTGATTCAAAATGTCATTGACTATTATAAGTTTTATTAATATTTCCAATGAAATATCATGAAATTTTAAATCTTTTGGAGTTTCGCGCATTTTTTACGGCATGACTTCTAACGGACATAGGAGGCACCACGGTCGTCTGCAATCTAGTGTTATAATAATAATAATGTCTTTATTGATAAACAAAATAAAAATTTTATCAGTTTAAAGCCGGTTTTCAATCCAAACTAGAGATGGGAAAAACGGGTCTTTTTAGTGATCTGCATCTTTGCATCTGGATCCCGTATGTGAGCCGGCTCACTGAACCGGTTCAAAAAGAGCCGAGTTCTGAATATGTTACTGCAGTCTGCCACTGAGTTACCTAGTTCAGTCAATCATATCACGACCTGTATAGAATCAAGAATGCATAGCCAAACATGTGATGCATGAGTCATTTGAGTTGACAGATGCATCAAAGCAAGAACCGATACGTAAGTGTAAAACGTGCTTCTGTGTGTTAAGTGTTTCACTAAGTTATGCTGATCCGTTGATCCGTCGGCTCAAAAAAAGTGAGTCGGCTCTCACGGATCTTCTGTCGGAGTCGGCTCTTTGAACCGGTTCAGATCTGAGTTACCCAACTCTAATCCAAACCACAATAGGTATTTTACTGTAAAGGTAGCATATAGTTGAGAATGTGGAGTAAATGGTAGCCTGTATCACATATGACTAGAAAGTAGAAACTGACGGGCCTACCGAACCGCGTCTTTTATAAACGTTGAATGAAACAAATGAATAGACGGATTAAATTAAAATATATATAACAATATAATGTACTGTTTGTTGACAATACTCCTTGTTTATTTTTGTTCTTTCCCGTTATTTTAAGGGCAATTTAAATTCAATTTTGAAAAGTCGATATCACAACCTATTCAGGTGGTTATGAAAGTGAAATGTTTATTTTACTAGAAATAATAAAACTAATAATTCATGGTCGAGTTAAAATGAAAGTTTCGTATAGCAACGCGTAAGAAATACCTTCGCAAATTTTTCTTATGTATTCTGTAAATTTATCAATTGAATTTAATGTTCAAAGCGAGGGTCGAAGATAGTTCAAAATGGTGGCAACAGAGATTGTTCCATTACATAAGAATTTTTTTTATGGTTGTCAACAAAAGCTTCTATACGTTTTTAGTATATCAAAGTACATTGATAGCTGACATAAACTGCGTACAATTTTTTTATAGAACAGGGTCGCATTTTTTTTGCAAAAAAAATTCGTCACTTACAAATATCATTTTTTGTTGTTTACTCTAATTGTAAAATAACTTACACAAACAATATTACTGTCTAAAGTGAAAGTTGATTTTGTTGAGTGCCTATAAAAGTACAATTTTTTAGTAAAACGTATACAACACGACCAGACAAGCACGGATCAAAAAAACCTGTTCATGAAAGTATCACCTGCAATCAGCAACGACCGTTAAAATTTTCTGTCTAGCCATGCTGGACCGATCTAGTATGTTACTGATGTGTCGTTTTCGTGAGTTGCTTTACATTGGTGAAACTACATGAAAACTGCAAAAGTTCTACTGCACATCACGAAACTCGTACTAAAACTAAAAGTAGCAGCTTTGTGCTGGTCTGTGCTGTGCAGGTCGTGTCAGTTAATGGTTGACAAGTGTGCGCGATCTTTTATTGTAATTTTTTTTCGTATACACATAATTCGTCCTTGTTTGTTGCTTATTATATCAACAAAACATAAAGTTTTCTGAGACCACTACTTACCACGCTATGTGGTAATTCTTTACTGTATTTGATGTGTCAACACTTTTACTGCCCCCCCCCCCCCCAAATTTCTGTTAAATAATTTCGGTAAATGTCACGGAAGTGATGTCTGTGGAGGGCAATTCGAACTGTCCATGTCTGAAGCGTATATTCTTTTGTCAATTTTTTGTAGATTATACGTAGTATATTTACACATCTCTTGAAAGTATTGAGGACTAGCCATTTTTTGTTTTATTTCGGTGTTCCGACACGAAATATTAAAATCCGGTCCATGCGGCTACATTTTTTTACTGTGGGCCTACATTTAATTAAACATGCATTGAAGCGAAAATCCGGATTATTAAGCAATACAAAGCGATAAAACAACAATTGCGTTGCTTTCTCCATCAAGCGTGCAATGATAAGCCGCAATTCAGAACGGCTTCTTTTTCGTTGCGGCCTCGCTGCAGTTGCGGCCACGTCATGAAAGCTCTTTGGTGGTCAATGAAACGCTCTCCAAACGCGTCGTTCAGTACTGCTGCATGTTAAGGGTGAGGACACACTGCGAGCGATACGTACTTGTACACTAATGGTGCATGAAAAGTCGAAGAGACGGAGATGTAGTTTTAATCGCGAAGACACGGCTTCATTTGTTTAAAACAACCTTTCCCAAAGTGGGCGATAACGCCCCCTTGTGGGCGCTGCAGGCCTAAAGGGGGGAGGTAAGAGACCCAGAAAAAAATGGGGGCGATTTATAATTTCATCTAGCTAGGAGAACTCTTAGACACCGACTGAGCTCTCGACTCGAGAGGAAATAAAAATCAAGTTCAAAAATGGCTACCAAGAATTTTGGCTTCAAAAACCGATCCCGCAATTGTACCCTGGATTGTGGTCAATCGTTCAACGATTCTTGATAGCATTCCCATCGTCATATTTGTGTGAACGTGGATTTAGTGCTGTGACAACGCTGATTACTAAAAAGAGAATTCGTTTGCATGTTACCGAACGTGGCGACTTGCGGCTGTTCTTGAGTAAATTGGAACCTGATATCAATAAACTTAATAAACAGCATCAGATTCATCCTTCACATTAGTTTTTATATAAGAATCGATTATGTTTGTTTTATTTTGAATAAAAGATACTCTGTCTGAATACTATAAAGTTGCGTTTCAATAATCATTCTCATTGGCAGGTGTAGCCTGTAAGAGTTAACTTGAGACCTGAGCGCCGTTGTGTACTACCTACTGGGCTCAGGTCTTAAGTTAACTCGTTTAGAATGAATGTTTAATCTCCGCTAATATAGCTCACAATATTTAATTAATTTAATTTGAAGTTATAGTAGTTTTTAAGTAGGTGAAAAAATGGGGGCGCTAAAAATAATTTATTCTCAAAGTGGGCAGTAGACAAAATAAGTTTGGGAACCCCTGGTTTAAAACAATGGTTCCCAACCTACTTTTCCCCACTTTTCTTACTACCTTGCTACCAGCGTTGCCAGACGTCCCGATTTTGGCGGGACGTCCCGATTTTTAAATCAAAATTAAATGTCCCGCGCGGGACAGGCTCTTTCCCGCTTTTCGGGGATAACTCGACCTTGCGTAAATAATAATTCTTTTATTGTAAGTTGCAATTTCTAACACTCACTTCGCAGACTATTGTTTGAAACGCCATATTTTTCTAATGAATAAAACTTTTTTGATTTTGATTTCTGTTTTTTTATTTTTTTTTATTCAGAAGACGAATAAAGACTCAACTATTTAACGATAGGGTAAATCTGACTTAAAATATCATATTTTTATTAAAATACATTTTCTATGGCTATTTTTGCTATCTATTGTCACGTAAACGTAATTTGAACTCAAATAAAAAGATAAATATTTAAAAACTTCTGATTATATACGTTTTTTTACTATGTCCCGCTTTCGACGAAAGAATCCTGCTTTTTTCACTCAAAAAGTTCCAAAATCCCGACTTGGCAAAAACAAAATCTGGCAACGCTGCTTGCTACTGTCTTCTCCAAGCGATACTACATTTAAACGATTCGCTCAATCGCTTACAGTGTACCCGTAGCCTAACGGAACATAGTGCGGAGATTTAAAACAAACACAGACGGCTCTGGAAATGAAACAAACTCCTGTTAATATAAGCTGTTTCATTTGTGATATAAAGTGTTTCATTGGTGTTTGATTGTGCAGCTTATATTATAAAAGAAAAAAAGTGATGATTGTTTGAGCTCCCATGGGCCGTTGTCTCTTCTTCACAACGGTCTCTGAGCAAGATTCGAACTGCTGCTGCTGCTCTCCAGAGAGTAAACATCAACTTCAAATATTAACATTTTTCTTACAATGTGCGGACAGATTTTGCTCGGTACTTTGTGTAATATATAGATTACAGATACGAGTTAATTGAACCATGCCTTTTTACACAAACTGTCAATTACATATATCTATATTTCCAATCGCTTTTTTTGAAGATCAAAATATTACGGAACTTGATAATTTTAACATTTTTTTAATTAACCGAGTGAACCAGTGAAATGGTGAGAGCATTAAATTTATATTCAAATGAAAGATCCAATTGAAACTTTTTCCTACTGCTTCTTGCCATAAAAATATTACTTTTTTGGCCTTTAAAAGCATGAATCGTTTCGAAAAAGTGAATATTGTACGTTTAAGGTAGTTGTCGTGGTACAATATTGTCAAAAAGTTATAGATTATACGCGCCACAAAAGTATACTAGCTTGTAGCAAGACTGTACCCGTGGAAGCGTAACCCATACAGATGAATGTATACTTTTTTATAAATTGTTGAACTTTAAACCGTTATTTATAAATAATTAGACGGTCAAAAATTGTTTATTATTTTTTTTAAACTCATAACAAATGCATTGAAAGACTGTCAGTTTTTGGAAAGTTTCTGACAGTTAGTTTTTTTTTATAAATAAGAAACTGGTTCAGAACTACAGAGATCGTATTCAATCAATGTTAATTATCCAATTTTTAATTGAATTTATCTCGGATTATATACGGTCGATCGACTTCAAATTTTTCAGAGTAATTGTATTATCATGTTCTTAATAAGTATACAAAAATTAAGAATTTTCTGACGGTGTGCCTTAACCACGACATCTACCTTAAAAGCATAAGTCGTTCCGGAAAAGTGAATATTGTACGTTTAAATAGAATCAAAGATTGTAAATGATATTTCCAGAAATATTGAATTGCTTGGATTATTTTGTGCTACGTAAATTTATCTGTGTAATTAAATGTTTAGCAAAACGTGTTGGCAGCAAGCATGAATACTAACTTAATGAGAATAATTAAAAGCTATTCAAAACAATAAATTGTATTTTCATCAGTCGAAACAAATAAATACTGTTAACACATCGTTGGCTACATAAATAAAATAATTATAAATGTATCAGTTTTTGTTAGGGCATCACGCAAAAATAGTTAAACGGATTGTCACCAAGCTTGCAGTATTTCTAGACGATCAAAAAAATTAAAAAACTGGTCAAGTGCGAGTCGGAAGCAAAAATAGTGATATCTCGGTCAGTTGCTATTTAAATTCATATGAGCAACAGAGACCAGAATGGGCGTTGAACAGTCCACATAGAAACCAATATGGCCGAATGTGAATTATTACAAATATATATTTATTATGATGTGAACATCAGCTATTAAGTAATAAACATAATAACAATAAATAATAATAATGCGTAACGCCCGTTTCTCGACTTTTATGTCATAACAGACGTCATTCGCACCATTACTGTTTTTTTGCCTACCACTTCCTGTTATTGTCTACGCTTTTAAAACTTCAACCTAATTAAAGCAATGGACGATACAGGAATTACCGTTTCCCGGCAAGAGGCAGTATGGAAATGTCCCAGCCACATCTGCCCCCGCCGGGATTCAAACCCGGTATCTCCCGAATGCGAGTCTAATGCTCTCACCACTACTCTACTCCGCTCGGTACATCAGCTATTTTATAGAAACTACGTACACAATGCAATATCGTGTGACTGTTAAATTCGCTGTAGAGATGGGAAAAACGGGTCTTTTTAGTGATCTGCATCTTTGCATCTGGATCCCGCATGTGAGCCGGCTCACTGAACCGGTTCAAAAAGAGCCGAGTTCTGAATATGTTACTGCAGTCTGCCACTGAGTTACCTAGTTCACTAGTTTCACTGAGTCATGCGGATCCGTTGATCCGTCGGCTCAAAAAAAAGTGAGTCGGCTCTCACTGATCTTCTGTCGGAGTCGGCTCTTTAAACCGGTTCAGATCTGAGTTACCCAACTCAACAACAATTCGCTGTCCTCATGTGATATAAGGCTAGAACTCGTAACTAATAATTATACATAGGAGATGCATAAACTTAGCTCGCTAGACAAAAATAAAACGCTTGGTTCACTAATTCTTAGATGCATTTTGCAATTTGTCCGTAAAATAGCGGACTGCATAAGAAATCCGAACGACACATTTAATGTAATATGCATGAGACAACTTAAGTGATCAACGTTTCGTTCGTTTTGAGACGTTCGTCATCACCTGTTCGTAATTCTACAACATGCGGATGTAAGTATTATACGAACAGCAGTTATGAGACCACAGAAGCGGTGGTTGGAGGGAGGCGAAGCGGTAGTCTGTAGACACATACACCTGTTGTTGGCCGCAGCTCGCCGCCCCCAATTGCGGTTGACAAATAACCCTGCTCTAAATGGCACTTATGATTATGTCGATAGGGATGCACCGCTGCCAATACAATATTATCAGAATGGTTTTGATACAATTTAACCTCACTTTTTCGAAATATGGCAAATTCGAAATATTTTCAGGTTACCTTATAATTATTTTCCCAGTTTTGAAACGTGACTCCTTTTTGTATAATTTCTAGACACTTGATAAAATATCTTATTTAGTTCCTAAAATTAAAGAAACGTTAAACATGCCTGTTTTTTAAAACAGAAATGGATTGATCATTCATGTTAGTATTTAATACAGCATCTTTAAAGTTCAATTCCAGATATATGTTATAATAGAAAACAGTATCACGGGTAATTGGAATAAAAATAAATCAATTTAAACACTCATTGATTGCAACATTTAAACATATTGAGGTTAGTCACACCATTGTTTCTTTTTTGTAAATTATTTAATCCATAATGTTTAATATTTTTATTATATGTATGTTAATTTTTGTAAATTTTTTTTCAGAAGCTTGAAAAAGTCTTAATTAAATAAAATACGAAACGTTGCAATCAATGAGTGTTTAAATTGATTTATTTTTATTCCAATTATCCGTGATACTGTTTTCTATTATTTAATATAGCGTTTGAAGCCTCAGACGCTATTTGCTCACGTCACCGATGCCCATGGTTTGGTTATTCAATTATTGTTATCACAACTGTTTGGAAATAGACTCCATGTGACATCACAAGTCTACTTCCCCCGCCCTCTTTCGCGTCTCGCCTAGACACACCTCCAACAATGCTAACGCCCAACCTTAGTTTCAAGTAACCTTGAATTTTTCTTACATAAAAAATATAAAAAATCGAGTATGGGTCAGAAAGTCATCCACTGTTAGCCTTATATCCTACAGACGCAACATTTCGTCACAAACTGACTTAGAAGCTTCTATAATTAAAGATTTCGGTTTTTATACTCTATCGAACGTTATTTAAAAATTCATCTTTAAAGTTCAATTCCAGATATATGTTATAATAGAAAACAGTATCACGGGTAATTGGAATAATGAAAATAAATCAATTTAAACACTCATTGATTGCAACGTTTCGTCTTTTCTTTAATTAAGACTTTTTCAAGCTCTAAATTGATTTATTTTCATTATTTTTAGAGCTTGAAAAAGTCTTAATTAAAGAAAAGACGAAACGTTGCAATAAATGAGTGTTTAAATTGATTTATTTTCATTATTCCAATTACCCGTGATACTGTTTTCTGTTATTTAAAAATTTCGATAAAGTTATAGGAATTGTCTTCCGATCATCGCATTTTAGTTTCCGCCATTTTGAATCTGTCTGACATGAATGAAAAGTTAAAACCAGTTCAACTCACATGTGATCTGATCATGTCATCTGACCAATGTCAACGTAGCATAATAAGACACTAACTACATCGTGCGTAATTATTAGGGATGACAGACTTTGTCAATAGTTTTTATTACAAAAATATTTAATAATGTTAGTCATTTTTAAAGTACGCGTTGTGTATAGTTCATAAATAGTGCGTCAGTTAGTTATTGGGCTTTCTACTTACTGCTGTTTTGATTTTCACTGTAGAAGTTTCATTTCAAAAATGGGCGATAAATAAATAATAATAATAATAATAATAATAATTTTATTTGTCAAATGTGGGAAAACAGGGTTGACACGTCATTATACAATATAATTAAGAAATTAATTTAAAAATCATTTACATTATAAAATTCTCCTTTTACCAACATATTGAACATCAATTTCTTAAAAACCACATAGCTTTTATTTCCAGTATCTTCGGTTAATTTGTTAAATAGTACTGTACACATATGTCCGGCGCTCCTCTCAAATAAGGCAAGACGATGTTTCTTAACATTAAGGTTTTCTTTATTTCTGACATTATAGTCATGGATGTTATTGTTACAAGAGATATAGAGTAAAATGTAAAAATGTTAATTTCAATGCGACGCTTCATCCTTAACTATATTCCCAACCCCAGCCGCGCGCAGGTATACGGCATACAGTAAATTATTTTAATACAAGATTTTATTATGCACTCTGGGAAAATAAATGAACGGGTATTTACAGCTGTTGTGCAAAAGTACTGACCGCTACCATCAGATTGATCTAGTTATCCTCTATTAATTATCGATATTCTATAATCTACTTGCTGCTATGCACGCGATTGAGATGAAACTCGGCAGCGACACCAGTAGTGGAACCTTTGGTTCCACCGCATTGCTATCTTATCTCGTGGGAGTGTGCCCCAAACGGTGTCAGCAATAGTAGTGGAGCTTTCGATTCCACCGTATTACTATATTACCTCATGGAACTGCGTCCCACTCGATATCGACAACAGTAGTGCGTTAAACTCGGCAGCGACAACTGTAGTGCAGTTCAAAACTATCCTATCTATCAATTGGAACAAATAATACACATTTACAAAATTTCGGTTGAGCGGTTTCGGAGATTAGCGTGGTGGAACATCGTGATACAGGGTTTTTATATATAAAGATTAACTACGATTTGGGATTTGCTCGGGGCGAGTTTGTTCGGATACAATCCCTAAATTTCAGTTAGACTTTTGGTTTGTATTGATATTAATATAAAAAAGTATATATATAGAATTGGATACAATCAAGTCTACCGTACAGAAGTGTCATCTATGATTCACTTTATCAAGGTCTTAAGTTGATAAAACAGCATTCGATAGTAAACTACTTAATTGACAGAGACGGGCAAGATATCATGGCGTATGTACATGAAATATACCGATTTTACTGAAAATCTATTGGTCATACTTAGTGTATGAAGGGTGACAACTTTGTCCCTCTGTAAAATCACTTCATTTTCAAAAATGTTATATACATAGGGAAGGTGTTACTCTTAAACAAATCATGACTTGATTCCTGTTTATAAGTTTTAAAAGTTTAATTAAAACTTTTCCAAAGAGTGGATTCGAGACAAAAAACTGCCAATATTTTTTTTTTAATATCGAACGGAAAACTGCATGCATTTTTACCATCGCGTCGTAAATTTAGTACGAGATGTTTATTCAAGACATTTTAATAAATCAGAATCGAATGAGGGATGGAGAAGAGGTGAGGGGGAAAAGGAAATGTAGCAGCTGGAGAGCGGGTTGTTTGAAGTTTGGCGAGCGCTAGTGGTGCAGCACCGCTCCGGCACATCATTTGCTGTGTATGACAAATTAAATCAAATTCGATATACGGATGCTAGTCTAATAAATCAAACTAAACTCTCGCAATTTACTGCCATTGATAACTCTTACATACAGACTGTTCCAGTTCACATATTTTGAACGTAGCTGTCATTATAACTGCGTCAAATTCTACAATCATCTACCAGCAGAAATTAAAAATATTACAACCATCAAATTGTTTAAAAAAACTGTTGCATTTTGAAAAATGTATAATCAGATCCTTTTGATGTTAATAAATTATAAATATTTTAGAGGAATTAGGATCAAAGAAATAAAAGACAAATTATTATTTCACAACGTTTCGTATTAAATTAATACTGATGAAGTATTAATTTAATACGAAACGTTGTGAAATAATAATTTGTCTTTTATTTCTTTGATCCTAATTCCTCTAAAATATTTATAATTTAAAAACTGTTGCAGTTAGGCTGATGAGACTTGAGTTAAATTAAGTTAATGACTTTTTTCATGGTTTTTAAAATATTATTATTAGATATAATGACTTAATACATGTACTATTTTGTGATACCTCTGTATTTAATAAAATATCTATCTAGCTATCTATGTAGGACCAAGTCTTTAGTAAAAACCAAATACACGCGTTCCTTCCTAAGTTGCGTGATGTAAATAAGGAATAAAGTGTTTTATAATACAGTAGAATCTCACTAATCTGGCACTATTAAAAACTAGAGAGGTGCCGGATTACTGGATTGTATAGAAAAGTTCATAACAAATAAAATAAAGCATTTCATAAAGGGAATACAATGTATGCGTGGCATAAGGAGGCGCGAGCGGAGGGTGCCGGATTATTGGACGTGTCGGTCTATTGAAGTGCCGGATTAGTGAGATTCTACTGTATTTTATTTTCATAATGGAAGAAAAAGATAATCCGACATCGTGCGACGTCTACCATATTATATTTAGAATAACACCGAGCTGGGTAGAGTAGTGGTGACAGCACTAGACTCGCATTCGGGAGGTTCGGGTTCGAATCCCGACGGGGGCAGATGTGGCTGGGACTTTTTCCTACTGCCTCTCGCCGAGAAACGGTAATTCCTGTACCGGCCATCTTGATTGAGGTTTTCCATGGTTCCCCTTAATTAATTCCAGATCAATATCGAGATGGTTCCTTATTTGAGACCATGGTCGATTACCTATCAACCTCCTAGTTCAAAAATTACCTACCTTATCCTAATTTCCTATAATTCCTTCATTCACCCATTGCTATTATATAAGTTGAAGTTTTAAAAATGTAGAAAAATAACGGGAAGTGTGGTAGATGGAAAATAGTAATGGTGCGAATGGCGTCTGTTATGACGTAAAGTCGAGAAACGGACGTTAAACGCATTATTATTATTATTATTATTATTATTATTATTATTATTATTATTATATTTAGAATAACGTCACTATTATATCCTACTCGTCAAACCATTTTGATATCCATGTCAAGGGAGTTATGAAGAAACAGATAATCCGCCATCTTGTGGCGTCCGCCATATTGGATTTAGAATTGTATTAGATATCGAATTGTCATCGGAAAAAATTTCAAAGCTCGAGCTTAATTTGGATTACAATATTTAATCCAAACTGACTGACGAACATGTGAAGTTGAACAAAAGCTTGTAAACACCAGACCTGATATTTTGAAGTTACATTTCTTTTGACGCATTGAGAGTAAAATTGTCTTTGTTACGGAAGTTGTATACTCAGTATGCAACGAATATGTTGCAGAAGTGGTTTTTGATAACGTCAAAATAGTTATTTCATAAAACAACAAAGTAGGTTATACTAGCGACATCGGATGGAACTTCTTAAAAACTATTTGTTTATGTTTTTTGCGCTTCAGTCGTTTTTCATAGACATGTCTTGAATGAATAACAACTTTTGACAGTTAAATAATCTCAATACTTGTATTTTCGTATTTTATTTTATCAATGCACATCTTAAACGAAAATGTGAATAGCAATTATCGCGATCGCTCCAAAGAAGTATAACTTCTGCCGCGCGTAGATATGTATAATACTCGCCACGGTTCTAAAAGGTTCTGAAGTTAGTCACAAACAGCGTCGCAAATGCATATTTTAGAGCCGTCCTGGTTGTTTTGTGGGAAAGGAAAACTCCCACCACTTTCCAGTTGCCGGCACAGAACGTGCGCTTGTCGGTGATTGGTTGTCGAGTCACTTGTCGCTTTCCTGCTATAAAGTACACTCCAGTACGCTATTGTTGTTTCTTTGATTGTTAATTGATCAAGATGCCTAATACAGTTTTGCATAGACAAGCACGAAAAATAATTTTTTGGGTGACTTTATGTAAGGAATTAGACCTTTAGATTAAAGAAAAATTAAAAATAATAATTTAGCGCGAGTTTGTAGTTTCTCAACCGACTGTACCTGCGCAAGCCTTCATTTGCATCTAACTTCAGAACCTTTTAGAACCGTGGCGCGTGTTATACACGCACCACTTTTGTTTTTAATTTTCAGTACCAGCGGGTACCTTCCTAATCTCTTGTAAATCCAGTAACTTCTAAGTCTAACGGTACGACGAGGCGTTGATTACGATCCTTACAAAGACAACAGATGGGTCCCCAAACAATTATATTATTATTAGAACTGTATACGAGAACATTAGTCATCATAACACAGTGACGTCGAAAGAGGGGGGACGGATCGCACCTGCATTCGCGTTCACTAGCTATATATGGCTGTAATTAATCCATTGTTGTACGAATTAAGTTAGCATTTGCTTGAACGAAGACAATTTTAATTTAATTACAATTGAAGAAGATTTCTAGAACTGCCAACAACGGCCATAACTCAAACCGGGTAAAGTTACATCGAATTCTCAAAGCAACAAATACATTATAAAATATCGGACCGAGCTGGGTAGAGTAGTGGTACAGCACTAGACTCGCATTCGGGAGGTACGGGTTCGATTCCCGGCAGGGTCAGATGTGGCTGGGACTTTTTCCTACTACCTCTCACCGAGAAACGGTAATTCCTGTACCGGCCATCTTGATTGAGGTTTTCCATGGTTTCCCTCAATTAATTCCAGATAAATATCGAGATGGTTCCTTATTTGAGGCCATGGCCGATTATACCTATCAAACTCCTAGTTCAAAAATTACCTACCTTATCCTAATTTCCTATAATTCCTTCATTCGCCCATTGCTATTATATAAGTTGAAGTTTTAAAAAATGTAGAAAATAACGGGAGGTGGTAGACGAAAAATAGTAATGGTGCGAATGGCGTCTGTTATGACATAAAGTCGAGAAACGGACGTTAAACGCATTATTATTATTATTATTATTATTATTATTATTATTATTATTATTATTATCAAATATCAAAACAAATAATAATAATAATGCGTTTAACGTCCGTTTGTCGACTTTTATGTCATAACAGACGCTATTCGCACCATTACTATTTTCCATTTTACCACTTCCCGTTATTTTCTACATTTCTAAAACTTCAACTTAGCTAATAGCAATGGGCGAATGAATGAATTTTAGGAAATTAGGATAGGATAGATAATTTTTGAACTGGGAGTTTGACAGGTAATCGGCCATGGCCTCGAATAAGGAACCATCTCGATATTTATCTGGAATTAATTGAGGGAAACCAATGAAAACCTCAACCAAGATGGCCAGTTAAGGAATTACCGTTTCTCGGCGAAAAACAGTAGGAAAAAGTCCCAGCCACATCTGCCCCCGCCGGGATTCAAACCCGAACCTCCTGAATGCGAGTCTAGTGCTGTCACCACTACTCTACCCAGCTCGGTAAATATCAAAACAAATAATTAAAAACGTAATGTTATCTGTAAACCGTAGCGCCGCCCTGGGCACTGTAGAAAATGCCGCCCCATTATTGAAATTTTGCACAAAATGAATAAATTTTCGATATACAATTTTTAAATAAATAATATGACTCATTTATAGCAAAAAAATTTATTATGAATAGAAGGAACGTTAACTCATTTGCGAATCGAACAGCAGATGGCAGCATAGAGGGTTGCAAGTTATTTGATTGACCTAAATCGAATAAATTATTTTTTGATTTTTTTTTGTACATCTTTTGCTTGTCCGCGTGAAGCCAAAAACCACTGAACTGATTTTTATCGGACTTTCACTATAGTGTTCGTTATATTATATCATCATACTTTTACTCAGATGAACAGAGCAATCCCAAAAAATCGACATTAGCGGAAGCAAAGCCGCTCGTTTAGTTAAGTTTAGTTAAGAATAACCGAGATCTTGAGAAATAGCTCCATAGTTCTTCTATTACCAGTTCCAGTTCCCAAGTTCTACTTTGAAAACGAATAAAAATTAATTATAAAAAAAGTATAGCAGACTGCAAATATGTACTGGTACTAGGCTTATACAGCCCTGGCCATTGGTGGTTCAAAAAAAAAATGAGAATAATAATAATAATAATAAATTTAATCCTCCTCGGGAAAAAAAACAGAAAACAGAGTTACAAAATTAGTACCTAATAGAAAAAAAACCCGGGTCGCAGTGCCCGAACCCTGCCGACAATATAGTGTATTTGCTAATACCTACAGGCAGTCTGGTTTTATTACAACAACTTAAGTTTTTTGGTCAAAATAAAAAAATTAACCCCTTAATACACCCCTTAAATTAACAGTTTTTTTTCTTAATTGCAACATTACTATCATCGAACATCTACACCAAATTAAATACACCTTTCAGTAAATGACTCACTATCTGCAAACTAGTGTTTTCATAAAATTTGTAAATCCGGTCCTGGCGGGCCTTTTTTTTTCAAATTTCGGGAGCATATTTTAATTGCTACTAAAAGAGTAAATTTCAATTTTGAAACGGTTCTGCGAATTTTTTCGGTATTTTTGGACCCAAAAACTTTTTTCAACCCCTAAAATCCACCCTTAAAATGATCCGATTGGGCCCATTTTAAATAGGCTTCGGGCGGTGATGGATTCCAACATGTGTGCCAAATTTCGTTAAAATCAATTAACTCTTTCGAAAGTTATAGCCCGAACGTATATATATACATATATATATATATATATAATTTTTCCAAAAATGGTGCCAAAGTGCTTAGAAGGTTACGAAACGTCGAGAAATTTTGGTCCGACCCCTAGATCCCGCCATCCGACCGACGCCAATAGTGTATATTGCCATATGGCAAATACACTAATAAGTGTGTGGTTTATTTTAATAATGGAACACCCTGTGTGTAAATCGTGCTTTTCTGTTTTAAAATGGCGGATATTCGTCGAAAGACTTGTTGAAAAGGAACCGCCTCATAAATCGTCACAGACGTTTTGAATAGACGACGCAATCGGAAAGAAAATGTGTTGGTCAACAGAAGAAGATAAGGCATTGGTGACTGTCTCGTGTCGTCCTTTTCTAATTAGAGTCTGAACAATGACGCTTATCAAGATTCTGACTCGGATCAATAACGTTTACAGAGATTCAGAATTGGACCAATAGCGTCCATAAAGATTAAAAGTCGGACCAATAGCGTTCACAGGAAAAAAGTTTCGGACCAATAAGTGCTTGTAGATATTCAAATTTAGACAATTAGCATGTGTAGAGATTCAGAATCGGACCCATATCGTTCACAAAGATTAAATATCGGACCGAAGTTCAGTTTCGGACCAATAATACTTGTAGACAGGGCCGTAACTACGCAGGGGCAACAGGGGCACTTGCCTAGAGCCCAGAATGCTCCCTCAAAAAAAAAAATCATCTCAGTTATTTTCTTTGATTACTTTGAATACAAAATGGATATAAATATAATATGAAATTCAAATTACGGGCAGAAACAATTGAAAGAATAATTATTTTGTGTTTATTTATTATGACTTATAAAGAACTTTAAAAAAATTGAAAGAATAGGAGCTTCAGACCGATCCTATACGCATGGTAAGTTTTTTTGTTGGAAAGTCTTGTCCAGGGCACACAAACAACTAGTTACGGACCTGCTTGAAGATATTCAGATTTGGGTCATTAGCGTTTATAGAGATTCAGAGACGGAGTGTTCACAAAAATTGGCAGCTATTAATAGTGAACTATTGATTTTTTTTCTTTTTTGTCCTTGGTAATTAATATAAAAATGATTTGTCGGGAAAAAGGACTTTTTAAGTAAACACTTATTTGTTATTTACAGCGACGTTTCGTCCCTTGATTGGGACTTTTTCAAGCTTTATAACTATTAAATGTTTTGATCAAGTAGATATTTTAGTTAAAATACACATGTAAATATAAATTTGAGTTAAACAATTGTTCATTAAAAAGTTTGTAATAATTCCGTTTTTTCAAAAATATTTTTACGGTTGATGTTCAAACTATGTAATTTTATTGGCGGTTAGTAAATAAAAAATTTTATTTAGGTACTAACCGTCAATAAAATTAAATAGTTTGAACATCAACCGTAAAAATATTTTTAAAAAAACGGAATTATTACAAACTTTTTAATGAACAATTGTTTAACTCAAATTTATATTTACATGTGTATTTTAACTAAAATATCTACTTGATCAAAACATTTAATAGTTATAAAGCTTGAAAAAGTCCCAAGCAAGGGACGAAACGTCGCTGTAAATAACAAATAAGTGTTTACTTAAAACGTCATTTTTATATTAATAGTGAACATTTTACCACAGTGCTGAGATAGGAAATACCTTAGTTGTCGGACGTCTACAATTTAAAATCTAGGTTTGAGTCTATATTCTATCTCAATGAATATACATATCATCTGCAGTTAGACGATCGCTCAAATAAAATATTAAGTCTAAAATCGATAGTCTGTGATAGTGAAAAAAGCATCTATCTTTTGGTCTTCTTTTAGGGTGCCACAGAAATGACACCCGTGGCAAACAGTTTGAATCGAAATCCATGCAGGTTTTAAAGGAAATTCTCACTGACATCGCCTCCGCCCCGTCATACACAAACATCAATGCCTTCATCAATAATAAGCATCTCTAGTTATTGTAAAATAAATATTTTTACTTTTATCAGTGATTGATTCAACGCATCAAAACCCAATTTACGTACATTTTAAATAGAGAGTGCTGGTATTTTTCATGTTTGAATCCAGGAGATGAAAAATCCATTGAAAAAAACTAGGTCGGTTTTTTAAAGAATATTTAATTACTCGATTCCTATGGCTCCAGACAAATCAATTCTCCTCTTAAACACATCTTAGGACTTCTTTAAGATAGAAATTGGTTGGTGTTAAGTCATAAACAAAGTTACGCACTCGCACTACGGAACGTAATGCTAATGATAACCTATAACCGTTACAGCGTTTTCGGCACGGCTTAATTTTATTCATTCGAGCTGAAATTTTCAGAGAATCATTTTTTCAATGTAAAGAACCATTTTAAAGGTTAGCATGTGATAATTTCCAACTTGTCAAAATAAGGGCCAGTCTATTATTAGACTGGCCCTTATTTGTATAAGCCAATTTTTTATTCAAATTTTTTGAGTTGCTACCCCCTAAAATGCTTCTATATATTGAAAAAATGATTAGTTATAAAATTTCAGCTCAATTCATAGAGTTTAAGCCGTGCCGAAAACGCAGAGAACTTTGAAAATACGTTACGTAGAAAGCAAATTCCGAAACTACTTAACTTTGTGTTGAGGGAATAAAAAATTAACTTTTCCTATGGATCTGGATAAACAAATTCGCCTCTTAAACATATCTCAGGACTTCTTTAAGATAGAAATTGGTTGGTGTTAAGTCATAGACAAAGTTACGCACTCGCACTACAGAACGTAAATGCTCCGTGTGGGGCCCGCGGAGGCTGAGGCCTGGCTGGCAATCGCCACCTCGACTATATGGCCAGTCCGACGCTGACTGAGTCCTTGATGGATCAACTACTATCTTGAATAGACCCAATGTGACTATTTGTATCCTCTACCGGCGCTACAAATAAATTATAATTAAGTTTTGCTATTAATTTAGTTGAAAAATAACGGAAAGTGTGGTAGATGTAAAATAATAATGGTGTGAATGGCGTCTATTATGGCATAAAGTCGAGACACGGACGTTAAACGAATTATTTTTATTATTGTGTCTACCCTGTAAGGAGGAAAAGAATAACCGTGTTAAGTAACGTGAATTTTAATTTAGCTGGTCGTCCTCATTCCGGTCATCACGTCATATTGCGCGAAGGTTTATAGAAGGTTGAATTGGACACTCGTCGTTCTGATTCGAAAACTGGAGGACATAATAAACAGAGACTGATTGTCGAAGCAATCAGCCCAGACGATGGGTTGACGCTGGAGTGTTTACTGTGGAGATTAACAGTGATGTTGAAGAGACGGTGACCTTATTTTTTGTACGACGACGTAACTAAATATCATATCACGGAAAGTATACAGTCTCTGTAAGAAGTGCATACAATCACAGGAAGAAGCAAATGTAAATGTTTACAGGGTCGGCTTTAAGTTGCGAACACATTACTCTCTTATGTTGCGAAAATTGGGAGCAAGGGATCGCGTTGTGTTGCAACACAGCAGAGAAATGTATTCGCAGCTTAATTCATCATTGGTCTAAATTAGTCTAAAATGGAGCTTCCGGCTTCGTATCTGAAACGCAGAAGATTTTTTACGAACTTTGGCGAAATATAAACGTAATTTAACTATGCTTTGATTTCCAATGTTTTATTTTCGTATTCGGAACTAGAAATACATTTTAGGTGCGGCTTTAATATTTGACTTAAGGATAAACATTGAATCAGTATGTTAAAGCGAGGAATTTTAAAACAGGTACCTCTATAAAATAAATTGTTATTCACTGATTTTAGACCGTAGAGACCCATTATTAGTGTATTTGCCATATGGCAACATACACTATTGGCATCGGTCGGATGGCGGGACCTAGGGGTCGGACCAAAATTTCTCGACGTTTCGTAACACTTTGGCACCATTTTTAAAAATGTTTATATATATATGTTATATATATATATATATATATACGTATATATATATATATATATATATATATGTGGCGGGCAATAACTTTCGAAAGAGTTAATTGATTTTAACGAAATTTGGCCCGCGTGTTGAAATCCATCACCGCAAGAAGCCTATTTAAAATGGGCGTAATTGGGGCATTTTAAGGGTAGTTTTTAGGGGTTGAAAAATGTTTTTGGGCCCCAAAATACCGAAAAAATTCTCAGAATCGTTTCAAAATTGACATTTAACCCTTTAGTAGTAATTAAAAGGTGTCCCTAAAATTTAAAAAACCCGGGTCGCAGTGCCAAAACCCTGCCGACAATATAGTGTATTTGATAATACAGGCAGTGTGGCTCTATAATGCGAACTTATGTTGGTTTTTGGGCGAAATAAAAAATTTGACTCCTTAATACACCCCTTAAAATAACATTTTTTTTTCTTAATTGCAATATTATTATCAATCGAATCTCTATACTAAATTATATACACCTTTCAGTAAAGAATTCATAATCTGCAAACTAGTTTTTTCATAAAATTTGTAAATCCGGTCCTGTCGGGCCGATTTTATTAAAATTTTGGGGACACTTTTTAATTACTACCGGAGGGTTAAATTTCAATTTTGAAACGATTCGGAGAATTTTTTCGGTATTTTGGGCCCCAAAAACATTTTTCAACCCCTAAAAACTACCCTTAAAATGGCCCGATTGGGCCCATTTTAAATAGGCTTCGTGCGGTGATGGATTCCAACATGTGTGCCAAATTTCGTTAAAATAAAATAACTTCTTCGAAAGTTATAGCCCGCACACATATATACCTATATATATATATATATATATAAATATATATATATATATATATATATATATATATATATATATATACATATATATATAAACATTTTTAAAAATGATGGCAACGTGTTTAGGAGGTTATGAAACGTCGAGAAATTTTGGTCCGACCCCTAGGTCCCGCCATCCGACCGAGGCCAATAGTGTATGTTGCCTTATGGCAAATACACTAATAAAATCGGCCCGACAGGACCGGACTTAAAAATTTTATGAAAACACTAGTTTACAAATAGTGAATTATTTACTGAAAGTTGTATATAATTTGGTATAGAGGTTCGATTTATAATAATATTGCAATTAAGAAAAAAAATGTTATTTTAAGGGGTGTATTAAGGAGTAAAATTTTTTATTTTGCCCAAAAACCAACTTAAGCTCGCAAAATAAAGCCACACTGCCTGTATAAGCAAATACACTATATTGTCGGCAGGGTTTTGGCACTGCGACCCGGGTTTTTTTTTGTCAATTTTAAATTTCTTAAAACTGAAAAAATCTTCTACATTAAGATTTGGTACTGAAACCAGAGAATGTATTTATTTTTATAGAAGAAAAGACAACTAGATCATAATAATAATGAACATTGAATGTATCAGTGTTGAATAACTACACAAATCGTACAAATCGTAATTTGAAGGTTGTTTTTCATCTTACTAAAGCACTACGTGTCTTTTGCTCGTTATCATCGAAGAAAAAGTTTGCTGCAACACCTCGGGGGTGAGAAAATGGGGTGAAGCCTCTAAAGATCCTGTTCTTATTGAACACAGTTTTTGCTCGTTCATTCTGAAAGAGTCGAACAAGTGGAATAAAGATGATTTTAAAACTTTTATTTTTCGTTCTCGAGTATGGGAGTCGGCAGAGCTGCAGAGGATATTTTTACAAAGTATCTAAGATACAAGATACTAAACAGTCGCAATTACTAGATACTTTGTATGAAAGTACCTATTAAAAAATGTGTGTCGGTTTGTGGACACACGACGGAAGTTAAGGGTTTATTAATGTTTTAAATTTACGTATACTCAAAAAAAATTAAACGTATTATTTATTAAAAAGAAATATTATCATTAATAAAAAATAAAACCCAGGTCGCAGTGCCAAAACCCTGCCGACAATATAGTGTATTTGCTTATACAGGCAGTGTGGATTTATTATGCAAATTGCAAACTTAAGTTGGTTTTTGGGCAAAATAAAAAAATTGACTCCTTAATACACCCCTTAAAATAACATTTTTTTTCTTAATGGCAATACTATTATCAATCGAACCTCTATACCAAATTATATACAAAACTATCAGTAAATAATTCACTATCTGCAAACTAGTGTTTTCATAAAATTTGTAAGTCCGGTCCTGTCGGGCCTATTTTATTAAAATTTTAGGGACACTTTTTAATTACTACTAAAGGGTTAAATGTCAATTTTAAAACGATTCTGAGAATTTTTTCGGTATTTTGGGGCCCAAAAACATTTTTCAACCCCTAAAAACTACCCTTAAAATGCCCCGATTACGCCCATTTTAAATAGGCTTCTTGCGGTGATGGATTTCAAAACGTGGGCCAAATTTCGTTAAAATCAATTAACTCTTTCGAAAGTTATTGCCCGCACACACACACACACATATATATATATATATATATATATATACATTTTTAAAAATGGTGCCAAAGTGTTTAGGAGGTTATGAAACGTCGAGAAATTTTGGTCCGACCCCTAGGTCCCGCCATCCGACCGACGCCAATAGTGTATGTTGCCATATGGCAAATACACTAAAAAGAAAAAAATAATTTATGCTAATTTGGGATCTGAAAAGTGTGGCATATTTAATAATTTGTAAACAGACGACGTAACGACCACGGCTATCGATTGTTTTTGGCAAAGGACGTTAAAACAGTTATACAAACAGTTCTAATTTTGACAGGCAGACGTTTCCCACCCCTTCACAGGTAGAATAGACCGGTCTGAACCCAAAAGTACATAATATCAACAACATAATATGTGCGTTTTGTTTCTATGATTCTTTCTTTGTCTAAACTGTAGTCTGAACACAAATATGCGTAATGATTTCACATGTCGCTCGCTCATTTTTTCCTAGTTGACTCCCTGCGTTACGAATCAACACTTCAAAAATATATATCACACTAGCCGCTATACGTTTCTTTGCATGCAATTGAGACAAAACCCGGCACCGACAACAGTAGTGGAGACTTCGGCTTAGCTTAACTCGTGACACTGTGCCTCTATCGGTATCAACAGTAGTGAAGCCTTAGGCTCCACTGTGTTTAACTCGGCAGCGACAAATGTAGGGGAGTCCAAAACTATTCTAAAATATAGCCTATGTTACTCGCTCATAACAGAGTTTTCTATTAGTGAAAGAATTTTTAAAATCGGTTCAGTAAGTTTATCCCGAACCAACAAACAAATTTTTCTCTTTATAATATTAGTATAGATTTGTTATTAAGTGGTTTTTAATTTTCGCTATTTCCTGCAAGTTTCACTGTAAATGTTTATCGACTGAATGAATCGTTAGACGGAATCGATTCGTTGCTTGAATTCTTTAGTGTCGATTCGGTTGTACATTAAGTCTACACGTATAGTTGGATGAAAATACATATCTCAGATATAAAAATGGCGTACCTGCTGTATGCAGTAATACTGATGAAGCCAATAAAACACGTATTGAACGGCTATCTCGTCGAAAGAGTAAGAAAAAAAATATTCATCATAGTTATTGTAACTTCGACGACGAACTTACACTGCCAAAAAAATAGGGGAAACTTCATAAACACTTTAAAATTGATATTATTTTACTAATATTTTTCATTCGACTATTTCAAATTCAAGAAAATCAATGTTCTTACCAACATGTTACGATCTAAGGCACTGGAGCCTTCCAAAGGGGCTTTTTTTAATAGATAAATAACCAGATAAATTAGGTACAAATAATACAAAATTCTATTAATTCAAATAAAATAACTATTATGGACTACGCAGCCGTTGGAATTTTGTTTTCTTCTAAACGCGGCGGTCGCGGTGGTCCAAAAAAGTTTGAAGGCCTAATATACGCATTAAATTTCAACAAACAACACAAAGTCGAAATCAAGGTGTAAGAAAGAATGGTAGTGTATCTCCCATATAAAAAGTGGGCTAGTACACGGAGAGCCCGCGGAGTAGCGCTGCCAGCTCAGCAGCAATGCTTGCTGTGTTAAATAAAAAGAGTGAAAAGATTAAATTCAATTTTCAAAGTATATTACGCAACGCCAACGCATAAGCAAACCCGATACGCATCTCTTTTAACTCAGCAAGCATTGCTGGTGTGCTCGCAGCGCTACTCCGCGGGTTCTCCGTGTACTCGCCCAATAAGAGATTCGCCCCTTCCATGTATAAAATAATATAAAATACACTACCATTCTTTTTATATCGTGGTCGAAATCAAATTTTATATTATAGCCGCAGCTGAATTCGGTTTCACCCGGATTTTAATGGCAAACAGTCGTAGGTATTTACCCGGACATATCTGGGAATAACAGCTCCCTGTTATGAGAACATATAATCTACAACCGTCCCACATATTTTATCTCGGTATTCGTGAAAGTCTAAAAAAGTACCTACACGACATGTCGTGTGAAGTCAGAAGTCGAATGACTTAGTGGCTGTTTCACGGTTTATATGTACCAGTAACATATAACACCGGGGTGGGAGAAGAGGGAATACTTTTTGCGATGAATCGGTCACGGATAACACGTACGAGAAAATTGTTTATCAAGTTTTCTCGGCAAAGAAAGAACTACAATTTGGGATATCGGCTGGCCTTGGAAGAAGTTTACTGTGAACATTGTGTACCACGTTACGATTTTATATATTCATATTGAAGAATGCCGAGTAAGATTTAAAATTAATTAACTTTACGATAAAATAGTGACATAAAGCGTAGCCTATAGCATTTCTGGAAACATAAGAAACATTTAAGAAAAGTGTCTTCAAAATTCGTGAATTAGTTTTTAGGTTAAATCCGTTCAAACATACATCCAAACAAAGAGTTTTACATATTACTTTAGTATTGAGGATATAATATTGCACGACTTGTTTTACAGTGTACATGTTATTCAAAAACTACAGGAGCTTCTTTTGTTCGCAGTTGGTTGCTTTATATATTATGTGATTATTAATTGTTATCAATTATTTGAGCACATTAAAATAATTAGTAACAATAATCAGAGCCGACGTCTAAGATCTAATTATTGTATTCAATTAAACAGTAATACCATAACGACTGTCACGTGCTAAATAAACGTGTACCACGGGTGGGCCAAACCACATGCCGTCATAATCACGTCTCTACAATTATAAAGACAAATATTATTTACCGATAAACATCTAATAATAATTAATGCACGTTAGTATATAAATGTTTTCAATAAATTTAAACAGTGGTCAAGTGCGAGTAAGACTCGCGCCTTCAGGGTTCCATACCATTATAACCATTTAATCTAGTTTATAATCATCGCGTAGGATGGCGCCATTTTCGAAACTTGCACCGAGTACAAAAATGAATAATGGTAGTTAACAGCCGTATCTTTTTATTGCATTAAGTTAGAAGCTTGAATTTTTTACAGGACTGTGTGGTTATAGGCTTTAGTATTTGATATTAGTTTCAACTCGTTACCTTTATCCATTCCTTAAAAAATGGGTTTTTACGGAACTTAAGTTTGTTACGTGACAATTCTACACAGAATTAGAAACATTAATGATTCTTGGATTTTTTTCTTTACTTGTGCCATAAGATCTTACTTTGTGCCAAATTTCAATATTATAGGTTAAAGGGAAGTAATCAGATAGGTTACATTTTGATATTGAATCACAATAAAAAAAATACATCTGTTTATCTTTTTATTGCGTTGAGTTAGAAGCTTCAATTTTTTACACGATTATGGGAGTCGTAGGACCTTAGTATTTAATACCTCTAGCCGTTACTGAGAAAAAGGGTCTTGAATCTATAAAGATTCCGTTTTTTCATCCTGACGTACGGAATCCTAAAAAACATCGACACAATGTTTTTACCGCTATCAATCCTTCCGATTTAGTTATGATATCCTACAAGTACTTAATTTAAATTTCAACCGAGCTGGGTACAGTAGTGGTGACAGCACTAGACTCGCATTCGGGAGGTCCGGGTTCGAATCCCGGCGGGGGCAGATGTGGCTGGAACTTTTTCCTACTGCCTCTCGCCGAGAAACGGCAATTCCTGTACCGGCCATCTTGATTGTAGTTTTCCATGGTTTCCCTCAATTAATTCCAGATAAATATCGAGATGGTTTCTTATTTGAGGCCATGGCCGATTACCTATCAAACTCCTAGTTCAAAAATAGCCTACCTTATCCTAATTTCCTATAATTCCTTCATTCGCCCATTGCTATTACATAAGTTGAAGTTTTAAAAATGTAGAAAAATAACGGGAAGTGTGGTAGATGGAAAATAGTAATGGTGCGAATGGTGTCTGTTATGGCATAACGGACATAAACGGACGTTAAACGCATTATTATTATTATTATTAATTTAAATTTCGCTTTCATGTGGATTTTACGAATACCTATTTTGAACACGTCTTAATACTATATTTTTTATGTCTGTTTGGTGTCATGCTCCAGTGCAAAAGTAAAAGCACTTTTGACAGTATTGCGTTTGTTATACAAAAGTGTAACCATGCCTAACGTACACTTTTCAATGTACATTTCACTAAGTTATCTCAACTACAGCAATAAACCAAGGACACCAATTGGCTGCGATTAGCGACAAAAACAGATACCGGTGCGTCGGACAAGGTGGCTATGATTCCTGCATTGTCGTCGAGTTTTAAACACAGCTGACAGCGGGGCTCTTTTAGCAACCACGGTCAAAGAAATCAGTTTCACAATATGCGGGAAGACAATTCGGATTCTCGAATAGATTCCGACTGTAGCTTTTCTTTTGGACGACAGACAGTATAAATATTTTACATGTAAATATAATTACTACTGAGATAAATCCAGTGACGTAGTTATCGGAGGGCTAGGCGGGGCAGTGCCCCGGGGCCCCAAAACTCAGGACGCTCCTCGGCCTCCTGAGCGACGTTCGAAAACGTTATTTAAATATCTTATACGAATAAAGAATGTTTGCTAAAACAAACTTTTTATATAGGAGGTCGTTTTAATTATACTGCTGAAACACATTTTGTTAGGTTATGTTACAGTGTCGATATGATTGCAGGAGTTGGATACGCGATCTGTTTGATCGACATTTACATGGGCATGTACTATAATACGATAATCGGTTGGGCCGTTTATTATATGATCGCCTCCTTCACCGACGAACTGCCCTGGACTTCCTGTTACAATTCCTGGAATACGCCCGATTGTGTAGAAGTCACCGATATACGAAATGGCACTCACAAAAACCGGACGACGCCGGCACAGGAATTTTTCCAGTTAGTAATAACGCCTTTTTTACAATACTTTTATCATCTTATTTTCTTTGTTGTTATATTCCGGGAAAAATTATCGAATCAATATTTTTACTGTCTATTAACTAAACGCGCTCGCTACTTACAAGTTTCAGACAATTTTTGAGTTCACTCGAAACAAAAAAATATCAAATTTCGAAGAAAATTCAAAATAAAAAAAAATGAATTTTTGAAAACATTCAAATTTTTTCAAAAGTTTGAATTTTGATGAATTTGGATTTTTTTCAGTATTTCGATTTTTTTATTGTTTGGTTGGATTTTGTATCTTAAAAGGAATCAGTTTCAATATAAACAATTTTTCTTTTTATAAAAATGATTTTTCGGGAAAAAGGACTTTATTTATAAGTAAAACACTTAATATTTTATTTTCAGCGACGTTTCGTTCCTTGTTTGGAAACGTCGCTGAAAATAAAATATTCAGTGTTTTACTTATAAATAAAGTCCTTTTTCCCGAAAAATCATTTTTATATTAATTACCAAGGACAAAAAAGAAATAAAGTCAATTTTTCTTTTTGTTCCAACTCTAATCCAAATGTAAATCTGTTTGTTATAAGTGTGATAAACCTAACGTACACTTTTCCGAGTAAAAACTTCACTGAACTATTTACTCTACTTTAATATACCAACACACCTATTAGTATTAATTCACTTGTTTATTTTTGTGTCTATTTTTTCACAGACGGGAGGTGTTGGGGCAACAGCACTCGGATGGGCTCAATCGTATGGGACCGATCAAATTATCTTTGGCGCTTTGTGTTTTGGCCGTTTTTCTCCTCGTTTATTTTTCATTGTGGAAAGGGGTCAAAAGCACAGGAAAGGTAAAAATAATGTACCCCACAAATAAGTTTACTCTTTTATGATATTTCTAAGTAGTTTTAAAATGTCTTGAGTAGAATACTTTAACGTTGTGTATATGTTTACCGCTCTTCCGTTGAACAGTACCAAAGTTTGAGAACTACTAGAAATTTTTACATTTTTCAAAAATATCATTCAATGGATCGTTGGCATAACTAATAAGTATTACCAGGGGCGTAGCTACCGCCGTATCTGCCGTATCAATTATACGGGGCCCCCGGGCCACGGGGGCCCCCAACGTGCGTAAGCAAAAATTAATAAAAACTTCCCAATTTTTTTTTATTTCAGAAATGACAAAAGTCAAAAAAAGCAATTTCTTTTTTTCCCGCGTAAAGCGTGCGTTCAAAAGTTGGCAACACCCTACATCGGTTATCGCGGGCTGCGGGATTTCCCCGTTCAATTCATTTACTTCAACGGGCCCCCAAACTAATTTTTATACGGGGCCCCGCCAAGGCACGCTACGCTTCTGAGTATTACATCATCGAACCGACGCCAATAGTGTAAGTACCATATGCCAAATACACTAATAATGAAACTAATAATTACACAGGTCGTTTGGGTGACCGCTATTGCCCCATACATCGTCCTGCTGATCCTTTTGGCACGTGGAGTCACGCTTCCTGGAGCCGCGGAGGGCATCAGATATTACTTAACTCCCGAGTGGCACAAACTGCTCAACTCCAAAGTCTGGATCGACGCTGCATCGCAGATCTTCTTTTCACTCGGTCCTGGCTTCGGAACCTTGCTGGCACTGTCCAGTTACAACAAGTTCAATAACAACTGTTATAGAGACGCCATCTTGACGAGCAGTATCAACTGTTTTACCAGTTTTCTTGCCGGTTTTGTAATCTTCTCCGTGTTGGGTTACATGGCACATATGCAGAATAAAAATATTGATGAAGTTGGCTTAGAAGGTACACCAATTCCGGATACTTAATTGTCTCAGTAACCCTTATTTATGATGAGTGAGTGGTGGGTGTAATGTAATGCAGATGGGTTGTTAGTGTATTAATCTGGGCGACCGAGCTTTGCTCGGAAGAAATTTTACCATACAAGCATCCAGTGCCTAAAGTGCGATCCTTTGAGTACAGAAAAAAAGCAGGTCTCATTCGCAACCCCTTTGGGCAATATCCTCTAGTTATAATTAAACATTACACATTAGTAGATTGCATTTGTTTTACGAACAGGTCCTGGTTTGGTGTTTATTGTGTACCCCGAAGCCATAGCGACGATGAACGGTTCGGTGTTCTGGTCGATAATTTTTTTCCTGATGCTAATCACCCTCGGACTGGACAGCACTTTCGGAGGTCTGGAGGCGATGATCACGGCACTCTGTGACGAATATCCTCGAGCGCTCGGTCGGCACCGCGAGGTGTTCGTCGCTTGCTTACTCCTGATGATCTATATTTGCGCTCTACCAACTACCACTTACGTAAGTGAATGCATAATACTTTGTTCTTTACGTATTTTTCACTGATTTAGTAATGTTTCTATTTTATTACTGAAGTTATACTTCTTTTGGCGCACTGAGGGTACAATTTCCTCTGTTACGGATGTTGCGCACGCAGCATGCAACGAATATGTTGCGGAAGTTGTTTCTGATAACGTCAAAATAGTTATTTCATAATACATCAAATTAGGTTATACTAGCGACATCGGACGAAAAATCTTAAAAACTATATTTTTTTGCGCTTTAGTTGTTTTTCAAAGACATGTCCTGATTTCTGAATGAATAACAACTTTTGACAGTTAAATAACCTCAATACTTGTACTTTCCTATTTTATTTTATCAATGAACATCTTTGACGAAAATGTGAATATCAATTATCGCGATCACGTCAAAGAAGTATAACTTCTGTCGCACGTACATTAGTAGATGCACGACTTTTTTCTCATATTCATCCCATCGAACAATTTTTGCGACACAAATTTCGCGATGTTCGAGAATACGTGTGTGTTATAAAAATACTATGATTTTTCGCAATAAAATTATTTTATCGCTAAAACACTAGCATAATTATTAAAAATAAAATGCGATTTGAGTTTTACTTAGATATGTCAATGAATAAAATTATTTAAATACCTTTTCAATTGTATTTTTGTCTGAGCTTTGGAGGGCTTTTATGAGCTCATTTTATTCATTTTATTTTGTAAATATAACTCAAATAATCGTCTTTTAAAATATCCTTTGAGATCTAGTTTTTTTTTCGTCGTGGTGGAAGTACCGGTATAAATGGTGGAAGAACGGGTGTGAAAATGTAATTTGTAATATTTATTCTGATTAGCGATTAAATTTTTTTTTAATGCTCATTAAATTGCATAGGCTGTTTTTATCATTTATACTTACAAACTGTAATTTTTGAAAAAAGAAAAAAGCTCTCAGAGACGTTTCGAAATCATACATTTATAGAAAAAGACGCGCTGATTCCAAAAACAAACAAAACTTCTGTCGTTTTTTGTTTAGAAGTTACGAGAAATTAAAATAAATGAAAACAAAAGAAACACAGTTTTTTGATTATTAAATTATTCGATTAACTCCCACCTTTTTAGTGTATACTTCAATTCTACGACGCGGTTCCTTAAAACTGTTGCACACTTCCTCAAATATTAAGGACGCTTCTGTTATACAATTTTTTTTAATAATATTTAAAAAATTGTATAAGAGATGATTTATTCAGTAATTTCGAAATAAATATTATCTATTTCGAAACTACTGGATAAATTTTCCTCAAAATGATTGGTTTTAACGTCACCATAAAAATGTGTAATATTTTTAATCCATGATTCCTCGACGGTCATAAAACCGATGAATTGACCGTCAAATTCGCGATTTTCTAGTTTTAATTGTAGAACTATTTATTTCGCGCCAAATAAAAAAAGTGATTATAAAATACAATTTTTTCCCATTTGTGAACTCAATTCGAGAACGTCCGTATGACGTTTTTATACCAAATTGACAGGTAAATAAATCATGCATCTAACGTAGATATCAATAAAGTTAAAACTACAAATTTGCGATTTTCTAGTTTTAATTGTAGAACTATTCATTTCACGCCAAATAAAAAACTTTATTATAAAATACAATTTTCTTCCCATTTATGAACTCAAATCGAGAACGTACGTATGACTTTTTTTATACCAAATTGACAGGAAAATAAATTATACATCTAACTTAGATATCAATAAAGTTGAAACTAACTCCGTTAACGAGGCAGATAACTTAACTAATTTGTTAAATTTCGCTGATTAATTAGTGCTGTCAGATAAAGTCAATATTTGATTGGGAAAACTAGTTTTGCGAGCTGTTGGAAGCCGGTGTCAGAGTCGATAGCTTTCAAACCAATTGAATGAAATTAATATGGTTTAATTCGCGAGCAACAAAGACAGACATCGTACCTGTGCGTGAGAGAGACGCCGATAGTCTTAACGAGTGTTTTGAAGTGAGCCGACGAAGTGATGGCGTCTTCGGCACAAAGTGTTAAGTTAAGGAACAGTAGAAACGTTTTAGATCTAAGTGCGCGATGGAAAACAATCCATCCATATTCTATTGCTCATGTTCAATTCATTAGTTCCAATCACTTACTGCTGTGCATCCCATCGCAGTCCCACTGGACAACCAGTGGCTCCCAAACTGTGCTGGAAATCCACCCAAACGCAAGAGTTATCTAACCACAGTACAATTACAGGAAGTTTCCCATTTTTTTAAATTCTTAATCAAAGTTTTAAAAATTGCTAAAGTAATGACGGGATAATTTTTGTAATAAAATATGAATTTGACATTTCTCCAACTAACAGTAATGATTGAAATTCTACACCATCAATTATCAATTATTAATTATAAGTATTATATTTAGTATAATAGCTTTTGTCTGCTATAATTGTTAAGAAACATTCATTGTTGTAGCACTATATTAGAAAAATGTATTATTCCAACACGTCACCGTCGGGATTTAAACCCGAATCTTTCCATTTTCGCGGCGGAATGAGTTAATCAATTACTCTACGGTGCACACAATTCAACTATACTATTTCAACTATACTATTTAGAGATAAGATATAATAATAATAAAAATATAATTGACTAGCGGACCCGTGCGAATACTTCGCACCGTTACGTAACAGGGTGGAATTAATTGTATTCTATTCTACTCAGAGACTTCAGCGCCAATACACGTCATATTACCGACAACTATTAAAAAAACCCGGGTCGCAGTGCCAAAACCCTGCCGACAATATAGTGCATTTGCTTGTATAGGGCCGTGTGGTTTTATACTTTTATTATGTGAAATTAAGTTTGTTTGTGGGCAAAATAAAAAATTTAACCCCTTAATACACCCCTTAAATTAACATTTTTTTTCTTAATTGTAATAGGTATTATTTTATCAATCTAACGTCTACATTGAATTAAATACACCCTTCAATAAATAAGTCACTATCTGCAAACTAGTGTTTTCATAAAATTTGTAAATCCGGTCCTGTCGGGCCGATTTTATTAAAATTTTGGAGACACTTTTTAATTACTACCAGAGGGTTAAATTTCAATTTTGAAACGATTCGGAGAATTTTTTCGGTATTTTGGGGTCCAAAAACATTTTCCAGCCCCTAAAAACTACCCTTAAAATAGCCCGATAAGGCCCATTTTAAATAGACTTCTTGCGGTGATGGATTTCAACACGTGGGCAAAATTTCGTTGAAATCAATTAACTCTTTCGAAAGTTATTGCGCGTACACATATATATATATATATATATATATATATATATATATATATATATATATATATATATATATATATATATATATATATATATATATATATACATATATATATATATAAACATTTTTAAAAATGGTGCCAAAGTGTTTAGGGGGTTATGAAACGTCGAGAAATTTTGGTCCGACCCCTAGGTCCCGCCATCCGACCGACGCCAATAGTGTATGTTGCCATATGGCAAATACACTAATAAAGATTGCCACCAGACGACGACACTTGTTTTTTCTGAATGTTATTTTTTGTAATTAAATTATAAAAATTTTTTAATGAAAACTTATTTTTCGTCATTAGAGAGAAAAATAATCTTCAAAAAGCGTATCAAAATTAATTTTGATACAGTATTAAGGGAGATATTTCCTACCGACAAGAAAACACCTTTGACAAATAATATATTCCGATACTAGACTCAGATAATCCTGGCAGTTGATGATTTTCAGCTGACATATATTTTTATACGAGCTTCCAAAACGAAGTTTTAGGTACGCCTCCATTGACAATTGTATATTCTTAAAGAGAATGATGCCAGGGGGCGGGTTGGGGGCCGTATAGCAACGGAAGATCGCGGTGCACCGCAAACATTGCCGTGGCTCTGTATATTAACATTTCAAATGAACCGTCGTCCGCGCCTGCTACACTCTCAACTGTTTCTTTTATCTACATAAGATTTATTACCTCTGGTTATTGGATAATGTGTTTGTATAAACCTGACATACATTAGACGTACTTCTTTAAGAACTAGCACTTCTTCACTATCTCCATTTTTTTTCTCTTTTTGAATTCTTATCTAAAATTACAAAAGAAAGTAAATCTAACTTTTATTCTTTTAATATATCTTTCGTCAATCTTATTAAAACATAACTCTCATAACGTCCAGACCGTTGATGAACTGCATTCGCATGCAATAAGAAGTGCTAGGAATATACGATTGTCATTTTTTCTAGCCAAAGGCGTGTTTGTTAGTGTATTTGCCATATGGCAACATACACTATTGGCGTCGGTCGGATGGCGGGACCTAGGGGTCGGACCAAAATTTTTTGACGTTTCATAACCTCCTAAACACATTGGCACCATTTTTAAAAATGTTTACATATATACATGTGTATATATTATATATTTATATACGTATATATATATATATATATATATATATATATACATATGTGTACGCGCGATAACTTTCGAAAGAGTTAATTGATTTCAACGAAATTTGGGCCACGTGTTGAAATCCATCACCGCAAGAAGCCTATTTAAAATGGGCCTAATCGGGCTATTTTAAGGGTAGTTTTTAGGGGTTGAAAACTGTTTTTGGGCCCCAAAATACCGAAAAAATTCTCCGAATCGTTTCAAAATTGAAATTTAACCCTTTGGTAGTGATTAAAAAGTGTCCCCACAATTTAAATAAAATCGGCCCGACAGGACCGGATTTACAAATTTTATGAAAACACTAGTTTGCAGATAGTGACTTATTTATTGAAGGGTGTATTTAATTCGGTGTAGACGTTAGATTGATAATAATATTACAATTAAGAAAAAAATATTATTTTAAGGGGTGTATTAAGGGGTTAAATTTTTTATTTTGCCCACAAACAAACTTAATTTCACATAATAAAAGTATAAAACCACACGGCCCGATACAAGCAAATACACTATATTGTCGGCAGGGTTTTGGCACTGCGACCTGGGTTTTTTTTAAAAAGTGTTAACACTTTTTATACTATTGCGTTTGTTATACAAATGTGTAAAATAAACTGATCTGTTTGGTATTTCAGTGTCGGAGTAAGCACTAGCAGTCCCGATTCTTGAGCGGGAGTAGTAGAAAAAGATGTCTGATTTTGATAATTGTTTTAGCAAACCATTTTAATGGGACTTTGTGTAAAATTGTAATTTTAAAGTGTATTTTGTAATCTTAAAATGTGTAGGTACTTTTGGACGCTATTATTCCAAATTTGGTTCTTTAATAAAGATTACATCTATCTATACAGATTGTATCAACTCAAAGCTGTCCATAGGGCACTCTGTGTGTAAGACAGAGCACCATACACAAACGATAAGCAAGAGTGAGATAAATGATCGCTAATAGGTAGTAATTACTGTGGTTACTGTAAAATAAATTTAAATAAACGTCTTTGTTTTCTGAGTAAAAATAGCCATTTTATCAATTATTGACAGTCTGTAGTCACTACCGAAATTATTCATAAAATGGCTATTTATACTGTTCACGAAAAAATCCAAATAATTAAATGGTTTTATGGTGGTAATTCAACCGCCGACGTAATAAATTAATTGATAAAATGGCTATTTTTACGTAGAAAACAAAGACGTTTATTTAAATTTATTTTACGGTAACCACAGTAATTACTACCTATTAGCGATCATTTATCTCACTCTTGCTTATCGTTTGTGAATGGTGCTCTGTCTTACACACAGAGTGCCCTATGGACAGCTTTGAGTTGATACAAATACAATCTGTATATCTACAAAACGCAACTGGCAGCTGGTGTATGCTATCTTACAACTTTAAATCGGAACGAATAAAAATCGGGTCGGCTGCGAGAAGACATTCAAAATTTCATTTGGTCTGTCGACTTCTTATGATACAAAAAATCTGATTGTGCAACTAGAAAGTGGCTTTGTCAAGTACGCTGTCTAACGACTAAAATCGGAACTATTTATATCCAGTCGACTCATAATTATAATTACAGGCTTCCCCATATTTGCCCTTAAATTATGAATTTACAATATATTTTGGATTTTTCTCGTCACAACGAAACAGATCCATATAGAATTTACTATAAGATTTTCTTTTTGTAAAACACTAACTATAAAGAATTTTTAAATATATTTGGTTGCAGGGTGGTATATGGTTGGTGAACCTGTTAAACGTATACGGTCCAGGGTTGGCCATCCTGTTTGTAGTATTCGTAGAGGCTGCCGGGGTCTGTTGGATCTACGGAACGGACAACCTTGCTAACGACATTGAAAAAATGATCGGATCTCGACCGGGACTTTTCTGGCGTATCTGCTGGAATTATATATCACCTGTGTTCCTATTTGTGAGTATGCTCTTACTTTTTTATATTATATATTATATTATTATTTATATTATATATTATTGGTTTTATAATATGGTATGGTTTAGTAAAAAAAAACCGGTGTTTTCCGTGAGAACTTCAAGACTTAGAATTTTCGTTTAGGTCATCGTGTAAACGACGGCTGAGACCCTATATATTCCCTATTTCTTTCAAAATCTAACAGTAAATTCACTAGTTTCGGAGCTAAAGAGGTGGAATGCTCGATTTTCGTTTACTTTCTTTAATATTTTTTAAATTACGAATTTTAAAATTATTAAAAAAATATATTTGTATTTCTTATAACAAGACCTTTCATTTGATATGTCACACGACGCATTGGAATTTAATTTTTTAATTTGGTCCCCAAAATCGGAAATTGTTTATTTACGCTATACTACAATGATTGGATAATCTAACTCTATATATGTACCAAATTTCAACTTTTTCCGTTCAGTGGTTTCGGAGAAAATAAGCTGTGACAGAGACACGAGAGTGGTCCTATAAGGGTTCCGTTTTTTTCATCGGATGTACGGAGCCCTAGAAAAGAAAATTAAGTTCGTTATGTGAGCAATAAATTTAACACGCATTTCTTATGTCCAGTGTATCTTTGTATTTTCCCTGCTGGGATATGACGAGATGCTTGGCACCGAGTACCACTACGACGACTGGTGTCACATAGTGGGCTGGGTTTTGACCGCTTCTTCGATCATTTGCATCCCCATTTACATCATCTATAAGTTCAGCATCACGCCCGGATCTTGTTACAAGGTATTCTATCTAATAGGGATGTTGACTATTTTTGGGAAAGTGTTTTAAATCGTGCATAAGTACCTCAAATATGTATTATTAGTGTATTTGCCATATGGCAACATACACTATTGGCGTCGGTCGGATGGCGGGACCTAGGGGTCGGACCAAAATTTCTCGACGTTTCATAACCTCCTAAACACTTTGGCACCATTTTTAAAAATGTTTATATATATATGTATATATATATATATTTATATACGTATATATATATATATATATATATATATATATATATGTGTACGCGCGATAACTTTCGAAAGAGTTAATTGATTTCAACTAAATTTGGGCCACGTGTTGAAATCCATCACCGCAAGAAGCCTATTTAAAATGGGCCTAATCGGGCTATTTTAAGGGTAGTTTTTAGGGGTTGAAAACTGTTTTTGGGCCCCAAAATACCGAAAAAATTCTCCGAATCGTTTCAAAATTGAAATTTAACCATCTGGTAGTAATTAAAAAGTGTCCCCAAAATTTTAATAAAATCGGCCCGACAGGACCGGATTTACAAATTTTATGAAAACACTAGTTTGCAGATAATGACTTATTTATTGAAGGGTGTATTTAATTCGGTGTAGACGTTAGATTGATAATAATATTACAATTAAGAAAAAAAATGTTATTTTAAGGGGTGTATTAAGGGGTTAAATTTTTTATTTTGCCCAAAAACAAACTTAATTTCACATAATAAAAGTATAAAACCACACGGCCCTATACCAGCAAATACACTATATTGTCGGCAGGGTTTTGGCACTGCGACCCGGGTTTTCAATATTTTTTTTATTGAAATACGACTCAAGCTTTAAAAATCATGTAACTGAAATTCCGTTTCAAATTTAGGTCCAAAACGCCAATACTGGTCACACAGTAGGAAGCTGTGCTCATAAATGCTAGTAAACTGATGAGGTCATGAAAGGTTGTTTCGTATAGTTATTGCAATAGTTACTTGTAATTTGACATTTCCTATAAACAAATAATAATAAATTACACACTAAATATTAACCAAACAATGAAGGCTTTTTACAGCGTCTGATGCTGTTCATGACTCTCTGACGTCATGCGCTCTGATTGGTGTTCGTTGTCACGTGACTTGAGAGTGATTTAATTAGGGTTTTTTCATTAAATATTCATTAAATTCCTTAAAAATAAGGAAAAACATTGTGTTTCTTAGCATTTCTATCATAGAAACTACCAATTAAGGTAGTTGTGGTACAATATTGTCGAAAAGTTATAGATTATACGCGCCACAAAAGTATACTAGCTTGTAGTTAAGTGATCCATAATTGTACGCAAGACTGTACCTGTGGAAACGTAACCCATACAGTATGCATGTATACTTTTCTATAAATTGTTGGACTTTAAACCGTTATTTATAAATAATTAGATGGTCAAAAAAATTTTCTTATTTTTTTTAAACTCATAACGTATGCATTGAAAGGCTGTCAGTTTTTGGAAAGTTTCTGACAGTTAGTTCTTTTTTTATAAATAAGAAACTGGTTCAGAACTACACAGATCGTATACAATCAATGTTAATTATCCAATTTTTAATTGAATTTATCTCGGATTATATACGGTTGATCGACTTCAAATTTTCGGGGTAATTGTATTACCATGTCCTTAATAAGTATACAAAAATCCAGAATTTTCTGACGATGTGCCTTAACCACGACAACTACCTTAACGTTAAAATTATGTTTTTATTTGAATACAGTCAACATCCCTATTGTCGGCAGGGTTTGGCACTGCGACCCGAGTTTTTTTTCGTATATCAATGGAATTTTATTCAAATAAAATTTTGGAAACTGCTCTTCCGAAAAAATAATTAGGTACATCAGATTCCCAGAGGGTCCTGAGTTATACAATGATGATGGTGTATTGTTTCAGAGGATAACCACCATCTGGAAGCCGGAGTTGGTGAGTACAGCCGGAGGTGATACAATAGCCTACTGCGGGGGCACGCAGGTGTGACCTGACGGCGGTCATCAACTGCTACTCGACGCGTCCATCCCACGCTACTCGTTAGAATGGCTCGTCTAAACTATAAATTCCACCAGTTTTGTTTAACAAAACGTTAAGTCACGTAACGTCAAAACGATGAAATGATTCTAGAATTCTCTAAACATGATTTCCTCATACCACAGAATATAAAAAGCTGGGTGCATGTGAATCTCATGCGTCTGAAGTGAAACTTGTATTTATAAACACTAATATGTTTGTTCTGATCATAACAACAATAAGATCCCGCTTAACGTTCCAATCAGCTTCTGCGCTATACGAAACAGCGCTAAGCGAGATCATCTTAATATGTAGATAATAGGCATAAGTGAAACAGAACCAAGAATAAGAAAATTTGTTAGTTTTTTCTATTTAATTTTGTGACATTTATTGTTAAATACTTTTTTATCGCATTAATTAAGGATTTATTTATTACTAATATTGATTTTTGTTCATAAAACACTTATGAAATAAAAGTTCGAGTAAGAAGTTATGTTTGTGATGTGGAAGGTTCTTTATGTGACATATTTTATTTTTTGTGAAGAAGTCGTCTAATGTCGTTTGCCTTTTTCTGTTTCGTTCAGCAAGCTGTTGTCGATATGCAAGATATTGCATCAATGACACTTCGTCTTGCTTTTGAATTTCTATATCAGCATTTGAATAATTTTGTATAAACTGATCCACAATTTACGTTATAGTAGCTATTTTTTTTTTTTTTAGGAACGCGTAATACTGAAACAGCGTTAAGCGAGGTCTTACTGTATGTACATTATTTAAACACACGGCAGTGTGTCAGCTAAACTCGACAGGCCAAAGTCTAGGAGGGCAGATTTTAGGGCTCTTGAGAAATAAATACCACAAAATAAAAAAATTATAAAACAATGTTTTTATAGACGTAATTAGTAAAAAAATACCCAATTATAAAATTTAGTACCGCATTTACATAAAGGCACTTAGGGCCTGACCCACGGGACCCAACGACCTAATGCAAAATTCAATTTCCAAACAGAAATATAATAAAAAATAATATACATGTACACTGGTCAATCATTGATACTCTTAAAGATTTTTTTTTGCAATTTAAAATTATAAAAATGCTTTATTTAATTTAAATAATCTTATCAGTATAATATGCGTCGCAGAGAAATGGTGAAAAGGGAGATTTGATCAAATCCCTAAGATAGATGAGCAATTCACGGAAGATCATCTACCGTGTATTCATCATATCTACCTTAGGGATTTGATCAAATCTCCATTTTCATAATTTCCCTGTGACATTTATAATTTTAAAATGATGTTTTAAGCTTTACCGTTTTCATTAATAATAAAAATAATGCGTTTAACGTCCGTTTGTCGACTTTTATGTCATAACAGACGCCATTCGCACCATTACTATTTTCCATTTTACCACTTCCCGTTATTTTCTACACTTATAAAACTTCAACTTAACTAATAGCAATGCGCGAATGAAGGAATCATAGAAAATTACGTTAGGATAGGTAATTTTTGAACTGGCAGTTTGATAAGTAATCGGCCATGGCCTTGCATTAGGAACCATCTCGATATTTATCTGGAATTAATTGAGGGAAACCATGGAAAACGTCAATCAAGATGGCCGGTACAGGAATTATCGTTTCTCGGCGAGAGGCAGTAGGAAAAAGTCTCAGCCACATCTGTCCCCGCCGGGAATGGCAAAAAAGTGTTTCACTTAAACAAATTGCATCATGGGTTTTTTTATATTCATCCAATCTTGATCTCCTTATCTGCTTCCCTTATCACAGTCTTTGTGTTCATGGGCCTTGAGTTATCAAATCCGGCATGGTCTTTAGAGGTGGTAGAATTTAATGGCCTACTCCTGATAAATAGTCAAATTGCACACTGCATATCGCAATATGTCTCAATTAAAATTCTCTGTCATTTCAGAGTAATTAATGGCCAAAAATATTGCTGTTTATGAAATCTCTAGGGTCCAGGTTTGACTCCTGATTCCTTTTCATCCTTTTGACAGTTGCTTTGTCAGCATTTGATATTAATTTAAAAATAGCGTCAACAAAAAAGATGGGAATCTATTAAAATTATTTTCATTAACATCATTGCCATTAACTGAGTACATTCTCATCTTCTTAGCCTCTATCCCAATAAAGCTTGTACATAACATTAGGCTTACTTGTAAAATTATATAAAATGTATAAAAAAAAATAATAGAATTGTTTTTGGGGTGACTGGCAATATTATTTTTAAGTGAATAACAAACAAAGATATAATTCGCTAATGACCTCAGTTGTCAAGCATCTATATTGAAAATCTACATGAAAATATAGTCAAAACTGCATTCACGCTTTTTGTTTTGACAACGCAGTAGGACAAATATCGATAACTTTGCTGAATATTTTTTGGATTAATATCCGCTAGGCTTACATGAAGAATGTTTAAAGAAGGCAAAATTTACGTATTAAAATCTGAAAGTTATTCCAGATATTGCAATAGTTTAAAAAACAATTAGCAGTAATTCTTGCATAACAACGTTATGTTTTTATAAAAATATCGTGCTATGCAAGATTTTCGCCAATCTCTTATCGTGTTATAGGAAAACAGCGTTGTTAAAGTACCTTGTTATACTTCTTAAATACGCTATACGTTCGTGGTTGGGTCATCTAACTTTATATATGTACCAAGTTTGAAATTTTTCCAGCAGATTCGGAGAAAATAAGCTGTGGCAGACAGTATAAAGATTTCGTTTTTTCATCGGATGTATGAAACCCTAAAAACAACTCTCCAAATTACAAATGTCCAAAAGTGTCTCCCATTTTGTATATAAAATGTGCCCATTTTGTTTACAAAATGGTCTATTACCTTCCGTAAGCCGGCGGTTATTTATCTAAAAGTTTCGGACATATTATTATGAAGATGTAATCTTTTGAATACATCGAACTAGAAACTAATAAGAAACAAAAAAAGTACAAAAGCCTGTATGTTACCTGTAGCGTTAAGGTTTGTGTGATATGTATGTACGCGTGCTTGTGTGTGGATAATGCGTGGTCTCCGACACCGATACCTGGTGGTCTCCAAGTGGTTTCCATTGCTGAATCTACGGTTCTTTGTCTATTCGATTTTTGTTAACATAAAAATGATGTAGATACTATAAAATGAATGTCTTCTGTTTCAAAAAACCTCGACAATACACGAAAAATCATTCGTTTATTGTCGACACATTCAAGGCTAAATGTAACAGCATTTGTTTGTTTTTTTCTATTAAAAAATGTGGATTCGGCTTTAATAAACTACTAAATGTACTTAAAAAAACATTCGTCGGTTTGTAGAACTGTTCTCTGTGTGTAGATATTTTTAATGTATGCATTTATAGGTTATGTTTCACGACGCCATTTTGAAATTGAACAATAGCTTCGTTTCTGCATTGGAATACACTATGATAACACGAACGTAGATAATAATTCAATGCAAATGGCGTCATCGAACAATAATGTTAAGTGTATTATACAGCATTATCAAAACAGATCCCCGCCTGTAACGTTATGAAGCGACAAATGATTATTTATTAATTAATTATTAAGTAATTAATGTTTTTATATAATAAGATGAAGGAATGTATGAACAGCCATTGTACATTTCTTTTGTATAATAAATATTTTGTAGTAGCAAATGTTTAATGGCTACTTTGACAGCCATAAAAGTAGCCGCTGGAACATTTGTGAAGTTTTTAAAAATATCAATTTTTGTGTTTTTACTGTGTACCTTTCTTTTTATCCAGAACTAGCAGCCCAATCCGGTTTCGTCGGGTTGTAAATGTGATATATAGGATATAATGAGAATCATTATTATAAAATTCTCAACGTGTATTGAATTTGCGCGAATTCAGTCGCTTTTAATTGTGAATGTTCAAAAATAAAAAAAAAAAAAATCAAAATTTCCACAAAACAAAACAAAAAAAAATTCTGATTCGATCGCTACCAAACTTCACAGGATCATCCGCTGGGCTAACATACATACATCGCCTTTTATATTTATATTTTATATTTATTTATATATTTATTTATATTTATAGATTACCCGCATTTGACCCAAGATTATTAGAAACGTTTCCCTGGTTACCAAATTCAAATCTGACAACTGTTGAAAATATCAAAGTGTCTGTTTATTTTCAAAAATAATAAATTGAAAATATGAATTCCTACAACCGCCATAAAACTCCAACAGCTTACTAAAATTAAAAAATAAAATCAAAAACGAGAATCTTATCTGGATTTTTTGTCAAAATAAAAATCTGTATCATAGCAACGTCGTAACAAATTCATTTCAATAATTTCCAATCTGTCAAAATTCCGTTCAAATTATCAAGTACCTATGTTTCACAAAATTCAGTAAAAATGTGTAATTTGAAATTCCCTGTTAACTCAATATTGTTAAATATATGAACAATGGAGCCGCTAGTGAATTTGCTCAACGAACAAGAACTGCCTCAATACAACTCGGATGGTTCATTCCGGAACATGATGGCCAATCTTTCGTTTTACAACAGTGTCTTCCTGGATCATTTGATAGCGGCTTTGGCCTTCGACCGCAATCCGATCACAGCATTTCCGTCGATTGTGTTTGTTATATCATCAATGTTCATTGTTTATAAAGTAACTCACAGGCACACTCTAATCAGAGGTCACACTTGGAAGCATACAATGTATCGTGTAAGTATATAATCATTGCGAAATTCTATTGGGCGGACTTTAAGGTAGTTGTCGTGGTTAAGGCACACCGTCAGAAAATTCTTAATTTTTGTATACTTATTAAGGACATGATAATACAATTACCCTGAAAAGTCGATCGACCGTATATAATCGAGATAAATTCAACTAAAAATTGGATAATTAACATTGATTGTATACGATCTCTGTAGTTCTAAACCAGTTTCTTATTTATAAAAAAAGAACTAACTGTCAGAAACTTTCCAAAAACTGACAGTCTTTCAATGCATTTGTTGTGGGTTTAAAAAAAAATAAAAAAAAATTTTTTGACCGTCTAATTATTTATAAATAACGGTTTGAAGTTCAACAATTTATAGAAAAGTATACATGCATATGAATACTGTACGGGTTACGTTTCCACGGGTACAGTCTTGCGTACAAATTATGGATCACTTAGCTACAAGCTAGTATACTTTTGCAGCGCGTATAATCTATAATTTTTTGACAATATTGTACCTTAAGCCAAATGTAATGTCACTTTCAATGCATGTCTGCGGAGATTTCAAAAATAGTATAAATTGATCATATTGCTTTATTGTAAAATTACTGAATATAACTTTAATCATTACAACACATCCTTAATACTTTCATTACAACCCCTTAGTATCTCTTCCATTAGTTACTTCCGGTTAAATTAGCTATCATCCGAAAGGTAATTTCAAGAGGAACAATAATGATGAAAGGTATAATTTCGCCAACTGTGAAAGGGAAATCACAATTTCAATAATTAACATTAAAAGTGTTATATTCGGATGTCATTTTGAAAAAAATGGCGGTTTTCCACCATCAATATTTTGGTATACTTTGGATATTGTGCCACAAACAAACGCCCTTGATTTCATCTTTATACTCAACATTTTCAGACCAAGCCAAGGTTAAGTAAAATACTAAAAGGTTGGGCGTGAGAGGTTGGGTATGATTGGTTGAATCGATTGCCAACCCTTAGCTTGATTTTTAAATCATAATGGACGTTTGATAGTTAGGAAAAAGGTTTCATGGAACGTCTCAAGGCGTACTACCCCTGTCGCCTCTCCCGTCTCGCCTAGTCACACTTTTCAACAGCGTTAAGGCTGTCGGAACGCTTTGAATTTAAGCCAAAAATAGAGCTTCGGCTGTCAACTGATTGTAGACTTATTCGTCAACATTCTGCAAAAATTCTTTCTCTATAAGGAAAATAAAGGACAAATCTATGTCTCTAATGGACTACTTTTGTAATTTATGTACGATTTACTAGAAAAAATTTGGCATTAATTGTGCTAAAAAAGCACACGTTTTCAATGTCACACTATGACCTTATTCGTACTTATTTCACAAAACTGTTCCATCACAAACCTTAAGTGACTCTTCCTTTTTCGGAAAAGTTTTTTAAATCTTCAAAATATTTCCAAAAATTAGAGTAATCAGTTGACAGCGGCACCTTTGCAATAAAATTGTTTAGCCTCGTAGTTGGCACCATCCAAAAATTGAAACGTACCGATGATTTGAGCGAGACAGAGCTAAAGAAGGCCACACACACAATATGTCTTTTGCCTACCTCGCCCCTTACCGCTGGGTCACAGCACAAACAAAATTCGGAGCGTTCCGACAGCCTTAACATCCAACCTATAGTTTTCTACTAGCCTTGAGGTCAAGCCACGTATTGAGGCATCTAATATGTCAGATAATAGAGAACTCAGTAAGCAAATACAGAGTTATTGAGCACAGCTCTGTTGATTGGTAAATAAATAAATTTATTGGGTGCTCTATTCTAGAAATATCAGGTGCTTCGTCTGTGGGCTCAAAATTCGAAATAAACGATGATTTATCTGTTAACTCTTTTCTAAAGCCTTGGTTTTCTAAGATAACCGGTACCATAAAATAGCGGCCGTAATATGACGTTCAATGGTGTAATAAAAAACGTGTAAATGAATTTTATTTTCTCGACAGCGGCGGGATCACCATAACGTAAAAAACGGTACGTTTTTGGTGCCATCCTTCACAGTCATATTACGACCCAAGCTGTCAAGAATTTTAGTTATTTCTTCTCTGAGCTGTAAAATTACAGTAGACTTCCACTAAATGCATAGGTTCAGTAGAAGAAAACGCAGTCGATTCCCACATGAAATTCTTCACCAACCTACATTTTAAATCTCAATTTTTAGGAACTGGTGTTTCAATGGGGTTTTTTTTATCTGACAAGACTGTGGTTGTGGTTTATGAAGGGTATTAAATGGGTGTCAGGGGTTTTCGAGAACTACGCCGATGTAAGTATTTTTTTTACAAAATTCTATTTTTGCCTTGCTGACAATTTGAAATCCGTTCATAGGAACTGTTTTTAAGTGAAGCTGTCTTAGCCTCGTTGGGCGCTCGACTGCTGGGAAATAAACCGAGAAAAAATATCACCATCACTACTAAAAAAGAAGTTTTGCTTCTGTAGGGCGTCCCCTGATACTTATCCTTTTTTTTAAATGAACTAAGGAAGCCACCTTACAAAGGTGTTTTTTTGGTTTGGTGTCATTTTTAAAAACTGTCTCATTATACGGGTGACACACACGAAAAATCTAAATTTTCTGAGGACTGCAGCTCCGTAATAAAGCGTTTTTGAGCCCCTGTTCATATAATTTTTTTTTCTTAAAATGAACTACAGAATCACCTCCGTTTGTCGGTAAAATTGAACAGAATTGTATGTTGTCGTTTTGCATAATAAATAAATTAAGTAAAAAAAGATTTTTAAGTTAAACGCTTTTATTTAAAATTAAGACAATAATGATGTTAATAAAGTACTAAAAGCTAAAAAATAATTCGGTACGTCCTAGGTGCCACTGACCACACCACTCTTATCAATCTATAGGGCATTAATCAGACAAAAAAATAAAATCGTTGGGCGCGTGAAATTTCTATCAACCCAACGATTTAATTTTTTTGTCTGATTAATGCCTTAGATTGATGAGGAGAGTGGTGTGATGAGTGGTACCTAGGACCTACCGAATTATTTTTTAGCTTTTAACTTAAAAATCTTTTTTTACTTACTTTGTTTTCAAGTTTTCAGTTTTTTATTCACAGTGAACTTTATTCTTCTATTCAAGCCCTTTCATTTGATACTCATATTGAGGTAGTTGTGAAAGAATATGCAAACCGCCATTTTGTAGTGGCGGCCATCTTGGATTTACAATGATACAAAATATATTAAATTTTATTATCATCAGAGCTAAATGTGTGCGCCAAATATCAGATCAATCTGTCAACAGGAAAGGGGGTGAAAATTTAATTACTAGATTTGACCCAAATAAATAAATAAACTGGGCAATCTAAAAAAACCCGGGTCGCAGTGCCAAAACCCTGCCGACAATATAGTGTATTTGCTAATACAGGCAGTGTGACTTTATTATGCGAACTTAAGTTGGTTTTTGGGCACAATAAAAAATTGACTCCTTAATACACCCTTTAAAATAAAATTTTTTTTCTTAATTGAAATAATATTATCAATTGAACCTCTACACCAAATTATATACACCTTTCAGTAAATAATTCACTATTTGCAAACTAGTGTTTTCACAAAATTTGTAAATCCGGTCCTGTCGGGCCGACTTTATTAAAATTTTCGGGACACTTTTTAGTTACTACCAGAGGGTAAAATTTCAATTTTGAAACGATTCGGAGAATTTTTTCGGTGTTTTGGGGCCCAAAAACAATTTTCAACCCCTAAAAACTACCCTTAAAATGGCCCGATTAGGCCCATTTTAAATAGGCTTCTTGCGGTGATGGTTTTCAACACGTGGGCCAAATTTAGTTGAAATCAATTAACTCCTTCGAAAGTTATTGCCCGCACACATATATATATATATATATATATATATACGTATATATATACGTATATATATATATATATATATATATATATACGTATATATATAAATATATATATATATATATATATATATATATATATATATATATATATAAACATATATATAAACATTTTTAAAAATGGTGCCAAAGTGTTTAGGAGGTTATGAAACGTCGAGAAATTTTGGTCCGACCCCTAGGTCCCGCCATCCGACCAACGCCAATAGTGTATGTTGCCATATGGAAAATACACTAATAAAAGCGTTTAAAAATAAACGCGGCTTATTTATTGATAAATTTTTCTGTAATTCCAGGCTCAGTACTCAAAAGACGGTCCTGTAGTTTCGCCAGTTTTCATTCACACGCTCTTTTTCATATTCTACACCCTCATTGCCTTTGCTCCGGCCTTCATGTATGCCAACTACAAAGCGCATGCGCTCGAAATGCCCAATTTCATGATCTGGTAAATAACATTCCATCTTTTTACAAATTATTTGAGTATGATTTGACTCCTGTTCCAGATTATCGACTTATACTACTGGACATGAACCGAGCTGGGTAGAGTAGTGGTACAGCACTAGACTCGCATTCGGGAGGTACGGGTTCGATTCCCGGCAGGGGCAGACGTGGCTGGGACTTTTTCCTACTGCCTCTCGCCGAGAAACGGTAATTCCTGTACCGGCCATCTTGATTGAGGTTTTCCATGGTTTCCCTCAATTAATTCCAGATAAATATCGAGATGGTTCCTTATTTGAGGCCATGGCCGATTACCTATCAAACTCCTAGTTCAAAAATTACCTACATTTTCCTAATTTCCTATAATTCCTTCATTCGCCCATTGCTATTATATAAGTTGAAGTTTTAAAAAAAAATGTAGAAAATAACGGGAAGTGGTAGATGAAAAAATAGTAATGGTGCGAATGGCGTCTGTTATGACATAAAGTCGAGAAACGGACGTTAAACGCATTATTATTATTATTATTATTATTACTACTGGACATGTCCTAGAATATATCGTTGTAATCATTAACTTTAGTCAGTGATTATAAACTGTAGTTAATAGTTTTTTCGGATACACGAGATTGAGGAGGATAGAGTATGATTGTGGTCTATTTCTATCCTTTTCTGTACACGCGATTGGTGTTCCTGATTTTATTTTCGAAAGGAAACTTTTTGCACGGCTACGGCACGTCCACTAAGTATAAGTCGATGGTGCAGATAACTCAAACCTAACTTTAAAATACATATTTAAAATACTGCGTTCAAAACAGTTCTCCCAAAACACAACCAATTCAGTAAAAATGACAAATTCTACCTCCAGACCAAAAATTGAAAAAGTTGATTGAAAATATAAACAATCTTATCAAAATAAGTGATTTTAGCTATTGGTCACAAAGTAAAACTAGATTATAATTTTTACAAATTTTATGTTTGAGTTCTGTTACGAATTTCAAAGTTTTAAGCTATCGTTGTAAAGTAGCATTGAAATTTACCGTGGTTTCTACAAGGGCCGATCTAGATTTTTTGCGGCCTAAGGGTTATTGAAGTCCAATGGAGCTCCATTTTTTGTTAGATTAAGAATTTTTAAATTGATTTTTATCATTCATTTTTAATAAAATCAAAAGCAAAGCTGAAACTTCGTGACCTGACCAAATAAATAGTTCTATAAATTCATGTAAAAAAATTATTAAAAATTTACCTACCCAAAAACGTCAAAACTCACCCACAAAATTATCAAAATCCCTCCATAATAATGTTAACCATATTAACTATCGTTTACTCTACCATGAGTCCTTATTGTCAGTGAAAAAATATAAAATATTTATGATAATTCAATTTCTGTAGGTTCATAAAACCTGGAGGTCCAGAGCTCTTGTTAGGGGGCGTCCATTAATTACGTGAGGCAATTTCAGCGATTTTTCGACCCACTCTCCCCCTTTGGTAAGATGTCGTGAGATTTTGGCTCGACCCTCTTTTCCCTTAATCTCACGTGAGATTTATCAAAATGTGTATTTTTAGTGTAAATATGTTAATCTCTGCTTGATTACGTTGGATTAATTAAAAAAAAAAAAAAACAATTTGCTTAATTATTTTTATTCACTGTGCTACTTTGTGGCGTTCGCAAAACCGCGATAAATATTATTGCGTATAGGATTTCGACTTATTTTAGTGGAGAAACATGACTTAACCCAGTTTTCTCGCCTTTTCACACTGTTTCTTCCAGGGCAAAAATTACGTGATATTTGCCGAGACAACGTGAGATTGGGTTCGACTCCGTTCCCCTTAAACGCCTCACTTAATTAATGGACGCCCTCTTAGTCTCTATGTAAATCCGCCCCTGGGTTTCCATAGTAATTCAGTACTAAAAGTACTTCAAGCGTCGAAAGTCGTACCAGAAACCCGACATAACTCTTCTCCACACATTTATTCGAAATCGTTCCTTGTGGCGTCCTCGCTTATCATTTAATTATTCCAGGGTTGGCGTCCAGAGACGCGAACGTACAGAAATCGGATTGGCCGGCTATTATTTAGATCGTCCGTTACGTAATCTACCGCCCGTCGTTCAGGCGGCGACCGCTTACAGAGCAAGGCGTTCCTGTAGCGTCGATCATGCGCCGCCATTACGTTTCCGTCACACGGCGGAAGTGACGGCGCTGCGTCCCGTTCGATCCGTTGAACAACTCAAACCAATCAGCTCTATCGAGGAAATTGTATCGTGACTTGACGCAAAATACGATAGATGTCTCCAGTCAAAACCAAAGTCCTTCAACGATCTAATCCATAATCTCTGATCTAATCTGAAAGCTGAAACTGTTTCAGTAACCCTACGACGAGAAGAAGATTTCAATAAATAATACTAACTTAATTTATCGATCTGCTCTCTCTCTCTCTCTGTGACGTCTAAAAACACTCGTGCCATTTTTCATTAATTTAATATTTTTATGAACCGTTGTATAAATTTTATTTATTAAATTTTGATGGTATGTTTAAATTGGATTTTTTTTATAATGGCAGTTTTTTTGCAGCTAACCTTCCAATGAGTACGCGGATCATAATAATGTCATATCTAATTTACACTGGTTTTTCACTAAGCACAGATAAATAAAAACACTTGAAAATTCTACAAAATTTATTTTTAAATTATTTCTCGACGATCGTTTCGGACAATAAGTCCATCCTCAGGAATAGAAAGCATATCTACACTAATATTATAAAGAGGAAAGATTTGTATTTGTGTGTGTGTATGTTTGTAATGAATAAACTCAAAAACTACTGTGCCGATTTAAAAAATTCTTTTACCACTAAAAAGCTACATTCACCCTAAGTAACATAGGCTATATTTATTGCTAGAAAATATTAAGGATCCTTACTAAAACTTTAGTAACGTAACCCAAGGTGTAAAAAAATGCCATAAAACATCTTTCGTCGCATGCGCTGCGGAAACTATTGATGATAGAACAAAAGTATGTTCTACAATATTAAAGAACATATCAATAACTACAAAAAACTTCGCGATACTATATGTCCAACTATTATCGTTATGTCACAATAACCACTTTTTACATGTTAATCGATATAGATAAAAGACGATGTATATGTAATCTATGGATTCCAAACGGGTAGACCATTTTTGATGAAATTTTCAGACAATCTTTAGATTAGCCCAGCGGGTGATCTTCTGAAGTTTGGTAGCGATCGGATCAACAGAATTTTTTACATTTCTTTTTGGGAAATAAGATTTTTCTTCGATTTTTGAACATTCACAAATAAAAGCGATTGAATTCGCGCAAATTCAATACACGTTGAGAATTTAATGATAATGATTCTCATCTTTTATATCCTATATATTACATTTACACCCGGGCAAAGCCGGACTGGGCCGCTAGTGTTTTATATTCCTGAGGATGGACTTATTGTCAGAAACGAGCGTCGAGAAATAATTTGATAATAAATTTTGTAGAATGTTCAAGTGTATCTGTTACTAATGTCACATCTGTATTTTATTGTAAACAGAAGTCAAATTTATCTTTAAAAATGAGTTTTTTCTTTACATAAAGATTATTAATACTAGGAAAAAATTGCGACTTTGATTCATAATAATTTATACTTGGCTATCGATTGAGTGTTCATATTATGCCTTACGTAAAACTAGCTTTCGGAGGATATGGAACACTGTTGTAAATATACTTTTATTATGATTGTTTAGATATGTCACTTTAAAATAATTGGTAATTCAGCCGCCGCGGTAGTAGAAGTTTGGGGGTGTGTCAATAGTGACATTGTTTGAATAATGTTTTTCCAATATCGTATTATAATTGCAACAACGAGTGTTTCATAATATTATACTAAACTATTAGCAATTATTCTTTAAACATTTTTGTTTTATAGCAAAGCGAAATCAAATTTAAAGTAAAATATGACATTGATTGGGATGTATATTTGACTACACCTTTATTTAATAAAAATATAAAGTTTAAAAACAAAGATCGTGTTCTGGAAAGTACGAAATAAGAAAATATTCTTCTACGTGGTCTGATGTCTCCTTGCCATAATACCTCAATAATACCCTAAAATGTATTGTTAAGTATAAGCAACCCCTAGGGCAAGGTTGCCTGCGGCCACGGATAACAATATTTTCTCGTTTCGTACTTTTCAGAACACGATCTTTGTTTTTAAATTTTATATTTTTATTTCAATTTTTATGTTGGGGTGTAATTTTCGCGGGTCATTTTGAATTTAGTGTGACGTCACATAGCCTATATAATACGCGCCACGGTTCTAAAAGGTTCTGAAGTTAGATGCAAATGGAGGCTTGCGCAGGTACAGTCGGTTGAAGAACTACAAACTCGCGCTATATTATTATTTTTAATTTTTATTTCATCTAAAGGTCTAATTTCTTGCATAAAACCATCCAAAAATTTATTTTTTGTGCTTATCTATGCAAAACTGTATTAGGCATCTTGATCAATTAACAATTAAAGAAACAACTTAACAATAGCGTACTGGACTGTACTTTATAGTAGGAAAGCGACAAGTGACACGACAACCAGCGATAACCAATCACCGACGAGTGCACGTTCTGTGCCGGTAATTGGGAGGTGGTGGGAATCTTCCTTTCCCACAAAACAACCAGAACGGCTCTAAATTATGCTTTTGCGCCGATGTTTGTGACTAACTTCAGAACCTTTTACAACCGTGGCGAGTATTATACTAGCGATCAGGACGTTTCTAACGATACCTCATTTGTCAAATTATTATAGGTAGTTTAGAAGATATACGGGAACAAATGAATTATACATACAATACATTCATATAACAATTCAGTTGCGGATCCAGGGGGGGGGCTATGGGGGCTAAATCCCCCCCCCCCCGAGAGCCACAGTAAAAAAAAATAATTTCTAGAAATCCCAGGACAAATTTTTCCCCAAATGTATTTGCAATAAATCAACTCAACTGTACTTTCGAGGTATTAACTCTCGAGCCCCCCCCCCCAGACCTGGATCCGCCACTGTGTAACATTATACTATATTCTTCAAATATTTATGTTTTGCAGCAAATAGAAGACAATGTAGTAGCCTCATTTTTAATAAAAAAAATGCTGGTATTTTTCCGAATTATTAATATAGCTCATGAAAAACGAATAAAGTATTGTTTGCAAACTGTTGCATGATATTTGAGACTTAAATTTTAATATATAAAAATGAATACGTACTGGCTTTTTTTTTTTGCTTAAAAATATATTCTCTCAATAAACTTCGTATGTTTACACATACGAGGAGTACGTACTTATTATGCAAATATAAGTTTTCCAATTTTCCTTGGGACAGTATTGACAGGCTTCTTTTCTAGCAGTCACGGAAAACTTTTGTTCAAAAAGATATTACGTATTATCCGAATACAAACTCCACAAGAACTGCATTCTCTAAATAAAACTGTTTATGCACTGACGTTACGTATTGAGAAGTTTGCATTTTCAATGATTTTCCACGTTGGAATCTAAAAAGAAATTCACTTTACGTAATCAGTATGTCGATATGTGAGGGGTAATAAATTAAAAATATGAATTGAGCCGACAGGACCGGGCTTACAATTTTTATGAAAACGCGTATAAGGACTTACTTACTGAAGCGTGTTTAATAATTATTTTAAGGGAAGTATTAACAGTATTGGATCACTTTCACACAGTTTGTGCTGAGACCCAGCGGTAAGAGGCGAGGTAGGCAAAAGACATATTGTGCGTGTGACCTTCTTTAGCTCTGTCTCGCTCAAATCATCCGCACGTTTCAATTTTTGGCTAAAATATGCTATTGCAAGGGTGCCGCTTTCAATTGATTACTCTAATTTTTGGAAATATTTTGAAGAAAAAACTTTTCCGAAAAAGGAAGAGTCACTTTAGGTTGGTGATGGAATAGTTTTGTGAAATAAGTACGAATAAGGTCGTAGTGTGACATTGAAAACGTGTGTTTTTTTAGTACAATTAATGCCAACTTTTTTCTAGTAAATCGTACATAAATTACAAAAGTAGTCCATAAGAGACCTACACAGAAAAAAATAGTTGACCTTTTATTAATGATCGCTAGTGATCAAACGTAAATCATTATTATAATCATTTTTTTCCTTAATACATTGTGCAAAACTGATAATAAGTATGAATTTTAGTGATTGTCTAATACCATATTCGTCGTAATAATGATCGAGTCTCCATTATAATAATATAATATGATCATACATTCAATGTAAAAAACTATGTAAACAATGAAATTTACATTGGTGCAACGACAAAAATGCATCTAGCTAATGACCACGAAGTGTTTAATATTACGTATCGGTAATTTATCACATCGCATTGTAATAATGCATAAGTTAATGGCCTTATGATTATATCAACGTAAAATTGTTCAGCAAAATGTTTAGTCAATGTATCCAGGCCTTAATATAATGAATACTGAGTTTAGTGGGACAAAATGGTACTAACTCAATATTTTATTTCGTTCCGTTTATGCTTCAGTACGTTGTGGTTATGTTTTAACCCTTGATATATCAATGCCATCGCCCCTCACTCCTACATAACCAATAAGACATCACACGATCACAGGTCGCAACAGGCAAAAATATTGTTGGCGGCTTTGTGCAAATGTAGTAATCGGCTGCTTGTGTCCGTGTTTAAAGGCATTTTTTTATACTTGTGCTTTAAGTAAAGAATTAAAAAGTGTGTTACAGATACAGTGAAATTACTAGTGTGCTAAGTTTATATATTTTTTATACACCATTGGCATGCATTATCTACACCTAAACCTAAAAGGCTAAAAGTTTTTATATCGGCCGAGAACGCACTATTTGGACAGCCTGTATAATTTACAGTCTACAATGTTAAGTTTATAATAAATTATTATGTTAACAAGTAATTAAAAAAACTTAAAAATTCTACAAATAATTCTTTATTTCTCGACGATTGTTTCGGACAATAAGTCCATCTTCAGGAGTACAAAACTTATACTAAATTACATATTTTCATTATACCTACTACCACGTGCCGAGTGAAAAATCAGTGCAAATTAATTATTGTGTGTTTATAATATTATTTAACTGTACAGTGGAGCGTTTCTCAACCTTCTTAAAACGCGACCCAACATATTATGTTTTGAAGTCGTACTTCGATTCAATTATTTTATAATATAAAATCAGAAAAAGTTACTATATCAACATGATATGTATCATGGACTAATAATTTATAATTTAAAAGTAATTTTTTAAAATTGAAATCTTCAGTTAATTTCCCAAGTGTTATCTTTTCAAGTATAAGATATCTAATTATATTTTTATTTCGCTATTTTACCAGTTCCTTCGCGACCCAAAGGTTGCGAAATGCTGGAATGGAGTATGTATTATTTTTTTTGTATTTTTTTGTATTGAATAAATATTACAATTAAATCTGATTCATGTCTTTTCAAAAATGTACCTGTACGAAATATTTACAATAAAATAGAAATGACTAAATTAACATACAATTAAGTAGTATATCATATTAAAAATTATCACCATTATGACTAAACGTCGATCATTTTTTAATATTATACACTAATTGTCTGTTAATTTGGTCATTTTTATTTTCTTATAAATATTTTCAATAAACCACCTTCCTTGAATCGTTAAGGCAATGCTACGCAGCCATGAATTAATGCCTGCCGTTCTTATATTAATGCCACTAAGCATTAGACCAATACACTGGTTTAATTGAACAAACCATACAAAATCATTAATACAATGGCCAACTATTGATGTTCAAGTGATAAAGTTGATATTTTTTATCATCAATACGATGAATGCGATTGAATAATCGATGTACAGAAAACACTAAAGCCATGATACAAAGTTAAAGCTTTATGAGATCATATTAATAATTGTGATTATTGACTTACAAACATTGTTCATTAATATAATGCAGTTCATTTTTAAAACTATTTGAAGAAATCAATGTCCCTCGGGCGTTAATATAATCACCTTAACCTTTATCAATCAACAATAGTACGTTACAATGATTAAGTCGAGCATCGGTTGAAAAATAATGTCCAAATACATTGTTTCAACGTCTTTTTTAATTATATTTACGTCAGTTTTTCGTTCTGTGTAGATTTGTCCTTTATTTTCCTTATAGAGAAATAATTTTTGCAGAATGTTGACGAATAAGTCTACAATCAGTTGACAGCCGAAGCTCTATTTTTGGCTTCAATTCAGAGCATTCCGACAGCCTTAAGAGGTTAATTTTTTTTTATTTTGTCCACGTAATAAAGCCGCACTGCCTGTAGTAGTAAATATACTGTCGGCATCAGAGTTTTGGCACTACGACCCGAGTTTTTCTTCTTAAAATAGCATATAGAATTATTTGAAGAATGTTTCCTTGAATTTTTCACCTACAAACTATAAAATAAATCATTTCATAAAAATAGAATCCTACTTACTAAAAAAAGACTGATAAAGAAGTATCCTGACAAATGAATCATTTTCAATACGTTCACTGAAAAACAAACAAGATGCTATTGCAAATTGACTGTTGTTATTTTTACAAAGTTCTTTTCATTTTGATTGGCGGTTGAGCAATGAAACGTGGGCAAACAAATACGACAACAATTAACACGTCACGGAAACAGCGTCAGACAGTTTGACATTCGCCGATTCGTCAAATAATCTAAACAATCGTCCCCGTTAATTCACTAGCACATGTTTTTAAAATTGGAGTTTAGTTTCGTACAGATTGTTGTATCGTTGCAAGCCATGTTTAAATTAAAATGTAACGTGAATTTCTTAGACTCAAAATAACAATAATTGTGTTTTAAAATGAAAGTGCAAACGGATCAAACATCCGTTGAAGTTTTGGATGCCTCAATGACACCAAGTGTGAGTATTAAAAAAATTTGATTAATTTTTGTATCCCGATTTTGCCCAAAGCGAAATGAATTTCGGTTTCGATTTTTGCTCTATATACTGAATAAAATTGTTGTTATTATTCACAGTAGATTAGCTACAGTACTGCTACCATTGTTAAGAGCACCCATTGTTAGATACTAATTACTAAGCAATATTAGAATAAATTATTTCTAAATAGCAGTCACCGTCGGGATTTAAACCTGAAACTTTCCACTATCGCGGCAGAATGAGTTATTAATTTTTCAAATCGGTTCATAACTGGCGGAGCTATCGCGGAATACACAAAAAAAATACGGGTCGAACTGTATATATGTAACTTCTTTTTCAAAGTTCAAAACTAGCCCTTAGAAAATCAAATCTCAGAATAGCTGATTCTACTAGAATACTCGTCGTCATCCCTTATATTAAAAGTATATAATATATAAAACTTTCAAGTGTTCTCTTGAAGTAAATACTATATGCTACAACCGTTTCTAGATTAGTAAAATATAAAGTTATGATATAATATAATTTATGTAATCCTTATAAAATTTCTGCAAAAAAATCCTATCTATTTTTATCACAATGCCTTCCAGAATACTGCATCATTAAAGTATGCTTTCCGGAGAGTTGTTTAAAACTGTTCTCAGAGAAATATTTCATTTATTTCTGTTAGATAATAAAAATTAGATAACAATTAAAAACACTACAAATACTAAAACAGTTTCCAGAAAATATCATAACATTTTTTTCTCGACGCAAGTTTCTCTAAAGATGTTAGCATCATCAGAAAATGATAAAAAACTATTTTTTATCAATTCCGTATAGCACCATCGGGATGTGATTAAAAACTAGTTTTAATCAGCTCCTTATCATCACTCGGATATGATTAAAAACTAGTTTTAATTAACTCCTTAGAATCATCAGAAGATAATTAAAAACTTGTTTTGTTAAAATTTTTGAGACACATTGAAATGTTTATAGTCCAGTAGCCACCGCCTGTTTTTTTAAGTGATTAATAACAGGCTGAATCTTCGTGAGTTCGTTCGGTTCGACGAGACGCCCAAGTTTTTCCTCTGTCCAAATTCTCAAAGAGGTAGGTAATGAACTGCGCAGATGTAAAACATGTCGATTTGGTAGGGTATCGAAATTATCTGACTAACAGTAAATTTTTCATTGAAATTTTAAGATAATATGATAATAAACTCGGAAAAACAATTGTCCTACAAAATCGATGGTTTGAGTTGGAGCGTCCTCCACGTCGAATATGTCGAAATAACGAGGTCATAAAAATTATTAATAACCAGCTGATTTTTTGTATGCAGCTTACTTAATATTAGTATAATTGAATGGCCACAAAGTCCTACAAATGTAGTGGTACGTTTTCCTAGTCCTACGCTTGGTAAAATTGTGTTCTACACTTTATTCCCGATAGGACAAATTTGGACAGAGGAAAAACTTGGGCGTCTCGTCGAACCGAACGAACTCACGAAGATTCAGCCTGTTATTAATCACTTAAAAAAACAGGCGGTGGCTGTTGGACTATTATTATTTACTAAAGTTTAAAATTTGACATTAAAACTACCAGAGCTTCCATTTTCATATTCGTCACATAGCGCTAAGTAAGGTATTCGTATTACCTTATTATTAAGGTATTATTAAACTGGTCCGATTATACTCATTCAAAAATAGGTTCCTTGTGATGACATGGAACTTTCCACACGTGAACCAAATTCCATTTAAATCTTTGGAGAGGTACCCATGACAAAATTCATATAAGCACATCCTTGCAACACATGCATTCCGAAAAAGTATATCGAGTTGTTCTAAATAACGTGAAACGCCGAGAAATTGTTGTCCCCAGGCCACCCAATCAGCGTTAATAACATACATACGACATACTGCAGTATTGAGAAAAATACTGTTGTGAAAATCATTAAGGATCAGCGAGTTTCCTTGTTTTCATGCATATAAACAATGATATTTAATTTAGTTAGCTATCGCATTTTAATTTTGTTGCGCACTCATTTTGTTTCTCTTCCTTGTTGCACTCATTAGAGCTCTTCGTTTTCATTTCTTCGCTACTGCAGACTGATACAATAATAATATACAATGAATGAAAAGGACTTACGTAGATTATATTTCAGTATGTCTAGTTATTATTTTTAGTGTATTTGCCATATGGCAACATACACTATTGGCGTCGGTCGGATGGCGGGACCTAGGGGTCGGACCAAAATTTCTCGACGTTTCATAACCTCCTAAACACTTTGGCACCATTTTTAAAAATGTTTATATATATATATATGTATATATATATATATATATATATATATATATTTATATATATATATATTTATATATATATATATATATATATATATGTGTGTGTACGCGCGATAACTTTCGAAAGAGTTAATTGATTTCAACGAAATTTGGGCCACGTGTTGAAATCCACCACCGCAAGAAGCCTATTTAAAATGGGCCTAATCGGGCTATTTTAAGGGTAGTTTTTAGGGGTAGAAAACTGTTTTTGGGCCCCAAAATACCGAAAAAATTCTCCGAATCGTTTCAAAATTGAAATTTAACCCTTTGGTAGTGATTAAAAAGTGTTCCCACAATTTTAATAAAATCGGCCCGACAGGACCGGATTTACAAATTTTATGAAAACACTAGTTTGCAGATAGTGACTTATTTATTGAAGGGTGTATTTAATTCGGTGTAGACGTTAGATTGATAATAATATTACAATTAAGAAAAAAATGTTATTTTAAGGGGTGTATTAAGGGGTTAAATTTTTTATTTTGCCCAAAAACAAACTTAATTTCACATAATAAAAGTATAAAACCACACGGCCCTATACAAGCAAATACACTATATTGTCGGCAGGGTTTTGGCACTGCGACCCGGGGTTTTTTTTTTTCATTTGTACGCGTTTATACATTAAAGTAAAATTATGATCGTGTGTGGTTTCTTTCATTAACACCTCGGGATATTTACGTATCAATATATTTTTATATACGGATGATCTACAACATCCTGATGTGCACAGAGACTACATAAAATACAAAACAAACAAAAAAATGATTTCAAAAACCATAAATCAATATAAAATATTAACAGGATTTATGTTTGTTATATTTGTCTTTTAGGTGTTTTTATGACACAAGCAATGGACCTGACATTGTGGTCACACATAAAGAAAATCGTTACAGAATTTTAAAACAGTTCTGCTATCAAAAATAAATTTTAAATAGGGTATTGTCGCATTTTTTACTGATTATTGGGGAGAAAATAATATATCCGTACTTTTTCGTTTTTAAAAATATCAATAAATAATACAGTTATAGTTAAATAAAAATTGACCACGTATTGAACAAGACGTGACGTCATTTATCTGCAGTCTACGTACAACCAACAGGAAGGCTGCAGCTATGGACACATCAGTCCCGGATCTACGATTTTTTCGAATCGGGGCAGAAACTTGATAGTGGCGCCTTCTCTCTCCCGCGTTTGAGATAAATTGTTAAAAAAATTTAAAAATATATAATGGGTGGCATTTTTGTGACCGGGAGGGGAGAATAAGAAACTTTTAATATATATATTATTTAATAATTTGTTATCAATTTTCAAACATATATTATGATTTTGGCGCTCCCTCTCCGGTTTACCCCCCCCCCAGATCCGGGTTGGGACGCATCATCGCAACTTTTTGACATCAGGTTACTTAACATAGGAAATTTGTTTGTACAGTTTCCCTTTTTCGACATTTTTCCAGGCATTTCGATCAAAATTTAACATTATTACGATCTTTTTTTATGTAAATCAGTCATTGGGTTTTCTGTATGTAGTAACTAAATTTTTACAAAATAAAAAGTTGAAAGACATTAAACTGTAAATTAAAACGAATCATTCTGTACATAAGGCATCCGTGTTAAGTTTCGATCAGGTGATTGAGATTAAACAATTTTTACTTTCAGAATAAAAAAATAAACAAATTAACAAAATCGAACGTCAAACTTTCAAAGCTTCGGGACAAAACAACTGCGCAATGACAACAACACAGAAAATTTATTACAAAATAATTATTACTGTTTATCATTTGTTTTGTTGAAATATATTTAACTGCGCAATGCGCATCACGTGAAACTGAGCAAATAGTGAACTGGTCAACTATTTCGTATTTAAGACGAAATAGTTGACCGATTCATTATTTGATATGCGTTACACTATCATTTTTTTCTCTTGTAAGTACAGTAAGACCCCGCTTAACGCGGGAGATACGTTCCAATAGTTCCATCTTAATACGTAGATAATAGGCATATAAGTGAAACAGAACCGAGAATAAGAAAATTTGTTAGTTTTTTTGTTTAATTTTGTAACATTTATTGTTAAATACTTTTTATCACATTAATTACAGATTTATTAATTGCTAATATCGATTTTTGTTCATAAAATATTTAGGAAAATCAAATAAAAGTTCGAGTGAGAAGTTATGTTTGTGATGAGGAAGGTTCATCATTTGACACATTTTGTTTTTTGTAAAGACGTCATCTAATGTTGTTTGCCTTTTTCTGTTTCGTTCAGCAAGCTGTTGTCGATAACAAGATATTGTATCAATAACACTTCATCTTGCCTTTGAACTTTTATCAACATTTGAATCATTTTGTATAAACTAATCCATAATTTACGTTATAGTGGCTGAACTGTCTTTTTTTTTAAACCGCGTATAATACTGAAACAGTGTTAAGGTAGTTGTCGTGGTTAAGGCACACCGTCAGAAAATTCTTAATTTTTGTACACTTATTAAGGACATGATAATACAATTACCCTGAAAACTTGAAGTCGATCGACCGTATATAATCCGAGATAAATTCAATTCAAAATTGGATAATTAACATTGATTGTATACGATCTCTGTAGTTCTGAACCAGTTTCTTATTTATAAAAAAAGAACTAACTGTCAGAAACTTTCCAAAAACTGACAGTCTTTCAATGCATTTGTTATGAGTTTAAAAAAAAATAAGAAAATTTTTTTGACCGTCTAATGATTTATAAATAACGGTTTAAAGTTCAACAATTTATAGAAAAGTATACATGCATATGAATACTGTATGGGTTACGTTTCCACGGGTACAGTCTTGCGTACAAATTATGGATCACTTAGCTACAAGCTAGTAAACTTTTGTGGCGCGTATAATCTATAACTTTTTGACAAAATTGTACCACAACTACCTTAAGCGAGGTCTTATTGTACGTCAAAAACTGGTAAACCATTTTGTATTGAAGACGGAAATGTAGATCAGTTCACTATTGAATGTGATTGTTGGCGTTGATCATAATCAAGGACATCAAATAGTGAACTGATCAATTATTTTACCTTAAACAGTACACGCTGCACCATCTGATGTTGGCGGATGAAGCTATCTTTCAACGCATGTGATGCGACTTTCGTAGAGAATTTACTGTACATGTTGTGTGCCAGACCTCGTTTTAATGTCAACAAAATATCCGCCATGACAGTTTGTCTAACCGTTCAGCGTTCTCAAACGCATTAAATTGTGAACTTCTGAACACCGTTGAACATACTCAGAACGACTATATATAATAAACGGTACAGCGTTTCTGCATTAAGTCCTACGGTGAAATAAGCTAAACAGTTTGTTTTTGAAGTTTCATATCGATCTAGATATCGACCCATCTACTTGATTCTATATTTCGTTTGTTTTTCGTAAAACATGTAGACTATAAATTTTAAACCCAGGGAGTAAACATTACGGTCTACGTTCGTCACTTTTTTCAAAGTTGAAAGACACACACATTTGTAAAAAGCAGATAATAGGGACCGTAAGCTATAATTGTTAAGAAACATCCATTGTTACAATGCTATATTAAAAAAAAAATTTCTAATATAGCATTGTAACAATGGATGTTTCTTAACAATTATAGCTAACGATCGCTATTATCTGCTTATTATTAAATATAAAAGTATTACATTTCTATAATGTAGGTTTAAACATTCTACTATTAGTACCTGGAAGTTCGAGCTTTGCTCGGGTAATGGAAGGTTTAAGGTTTTTGGAATGTGAGAAAGTTTATGAAACATTAAATAGAAATATATTCGAGTTGTTATCGTTCATGATGTTATATGTTTATGGATCGTTGGTAATTGGACACAAATAAAAAAATTCTAAGTTTTCTAAATTTGCTACGTTTCGTAGGTTAGTTTCCTACTTCTTACATATCAACAAAGATTCTAAACTATAAACTTGCCTGAAGAAGTAGGAAACTAATCTACGAAACGTAGCAAATTTAGAAAATTTAGAATTTTCATTTATTTGTGTCCAGTTACCCACGATCCATAAACATTAAATAGAAAAAAGTTCAAGAATACACATATAGCGCCATCTCACAATATTTTGAGGTAATCGTTGATTATCATCCGTCGGCAACAATAGAAGCACCACAAAAATTTACGAGATAGCGGCTATATGAAATTGTCAACATGAGAGCGGATAGAAGACTAATAAATAGTTATAAAAAACGTTTGTTTTGTGTAAAATTGCGTTTAACAAGAAATACAACTATGTAGTTGTTTTGTTCGGCAATAATTGCATTGTTACTATTGGATGTAAGCCGAATATATTCGTAAATCATATAGCGCCATTTCACAAAATTTTGAGGTAACAATTGATTATCCGTCGGCAACAAAATAAATTGTCAGGTTCGCTGGATGACGTTATTCCCTCACTATTATTCAACGGAACGAGCTAACCTCTGTTTATAATAGCCTTGGGTTACAGTTGCAAAGAGATGGAAAATTCCGTCTAGAAATTATGACTCGACCTGTGCTTGGAAGACCTTCAGGTGTGAACGCAGTGAAGAATGAAACGGTCGGTTTATGACTTAGCTGTGTCTGCAATTTCTCATATGTTGTTATAAAATAGCATAATAAAAATAACGTCTGCTACCGTACATAAAAGTGCTTTTATCTTTCGTATTATCCGGTGATTGTTCGATTTGCAGTATGCTGGTCGCCTTTAATTTAACCCTCACCCTAGCCCTTTTTACACTAAATACTGTAAATTGTAATCGCATCTTTATCAGCTGATCAAATTTGACCCGGACTGGTCCTTTAAAACCGCGCGCGTTAACTTAATCGGTTTAATATATTTTTTTCTAAGTTGGTACCGCTTTCTTTAACACTCGTTTAAAATTTGAGCGGGATACGTTTATTATTGTGTGGTTGGCAGCCATTGGTTTACTTTGCTAAAAGTTTGTCTGGCAATTTTTACTATGGACAAAAAAATAGAACGAGTTTGCTTAAAATTTTGTGTTTCCAATGGAATGTCGGCTACGGATCATTAAAAATGTTGCAAAAATGTTTTGGGGAGTCTACTCTATCGAGAACGCAAGTATTTGAGTGTCATAAGCCAAAATTCCATTGGAAACACAAAATTTTAAGCAAACTCCTTCTATTTTTTTAGTAAAGTAAACCAATGGCTGCCAACCACACAATAATAAACGTATCCCGCTCAAATTTTAAACGAATGTTAAAGAAAGTGGTACCAACTTAGAAAAAAGATATTTCACCAATTGAGTTTACGCGCGCGGTTTTAATGGACCTGTCCAGGTCACATTTAATCAGCTGGTATTGAAAGTTCTTGAGAAAATCGCGGGTTTTAAAAGTTGGAGAAATAAGACTTATGACTAAAAATGTTTTTCCTAATATTTTGATGATACTGAATTCTATATTTTACCTTGGATTCCTCGTGAAAAACGGGATTCCCAAAATTTATTTAGCTCCAGGACCCTATGCAGTTATGATGAGTATGTATCAAACCCATACGCGTCATAACTGCATAGAGCCTCAGAAGGAAATGGAATTTAGTAACTCCGTGTTTCATAAGGGATCCAAGGTAAAATAGCAGTCAGTATCTGATCAAAATATTAGAAAAAATATATTTAATCATAAGTCTTGTTTCTTCAACTTTTAAAGTCCGCGATCTTCTCAAGACCTTTCAATAAAGTGCCATCCTCAAAGATGTCAAAACAACTAGTACAACTTAAGCATTAGTTACCGTAATATTGCGGTCGTTATATGACGGTGGACGTCAGAAAAAAACGTAAGCACAGAAATTAATGTATGTGGCTACCAATCCTCAAACTGTCATTTGTTTTTTAAGGAGGAGCGACAACGCACTGGACGATACGTGGCAGTCGTGGTGGCCATTGTGTTGACCTTGCTCTGTCTGCACCACGCCTGGGTTCGCGGCACGGCCATCGTCGCGGGTTTAGTCGTTCCAGCTATTATTATGTTCATCTACATCCTATGGGTGCTCTACACCGCCAACAAAGACGCCAAGCGACAGGTAATCAATACTAATCGATACCAATATACTAAAGCTGAAAAGTTTTGTTTTGTTTGTTTGAACGCGCTAATCTCTGGAACTGCCAGTCGGATTTGAAAAATTCTTTCTGCATTTGATGGCCTAATTCTTGAGGAAGGTTATAGGCTATTTAACATTACGCTACGACCTTTAGGAGCAAAAAGAAAAAGAGTCAGTAAGAATACTAAGCGAAAATGAAGTAATAGCGCGGGCTAGCGACAACAACTAATTTCATGGTGTCTTATTTTTGTTGCATACTGCGTGCGCAACTTCCGTAACAGAGAAAATTGTACCCTGATTGCGCCAAAAAAAGTATAACTTCAAAAAAATGTGTGCAGTTTACACGCGGTAGAAGTGAAACCTTCAGAAAATTAAACAGCGAGAGAATGAGACGAATGCACATAATGTACAACGCTTGATAGACAGGAGTGGGGATGCTATAGGAAACACTATGTATATCTGTATTCTATCTCATTCTTTCACAGGCTAGATCCTATAGATATATATGTTTGTCTCCTTTTAGTGTCGCTTTTTCGTTTCCTCGAGTTTCAAAACGGTGGTAAAGAAGTTATACAAAAGTTTTCGATTTTTGCTCGTTTAAAAAAAAGCGATTTTTGATAAAATTTCACACCTCAAAACTTTTTCTTTTAAACTTACCATGATATTGCAAATGAGTCGCTGATTCAAAGTTTTTGAAAATTTTCCTACTTAAGGCTGCCGGAACGCTCTGAATTTAAGCCAAAAATCAGCTTCGGCTGATAGATGATTGTAGACTTATTCGTCAACATTTTGTAAAAATTCTTTACTATATAAGGAAAATAAAGGACAGATCTAGGTCTATAATGGACTACTTTTGTAATTTATGTACGATTTACAAGTAAGCAAGTTAGCATTGATTGTGCCAAAAAACACACGTTTTCAATGTCACACTACGACCTTTTTCGTACTTATTCCACAAAATTGTTCCATCACAAACGTAAAGTGGCTCTTTCTTTTTCGGAAAAGTTTTTTAAATCTTCAAAATATTTCCAAAATTTAGAGTAATCAACTGACAGCGACAGCCTTGTAACAGCATTTTTTAGCCTCGTAGTGTGGCTTAAATTCAGAGCGTTCCGACAACCTTAATATTAAAATTTTGTTATGAAATTTAAGTTTCTAGTAGCTACTGCCTATTCAAATAAATTCTGTAATACAATGTGATTCATAAAGTTTGGAATTTCGAATATAAATATACAAATAAACGATAATAAATTATAACAAATACAACTTTTCATGGAAAGAGCGCATAAATTAAGAGAAAATAAAGTTTAGGTGCAAATACTTCTTTCAGCAGAAATAAACTGCAAGGCATTTAGCGTGTCAAAATGAATATAAATATTTCTTAAACAATTTCCGTGTTTATGTGTATGATACAGTCTTCTGTGATCTGTGTATGCAGTGTGTTCGATTAATTGTTGTTCTACAAAATATCCATTATTGCTTTGTATCGAGAAATCTTTACTAAATTTCACTTTAACACACATGCTGCATTAATTTTTAAATTAAATTGATTTTTAAATACAAATCCAGCAGTCAAGCAAAGTTTTATTATCTGTTGAAAATTGAATTGTCAAAACTTCAGGTCTACAGTTTCTTTCAACCATATCAATGGATGTGTTCATATCTTATTTAGTTTAAAGTTTCTTTTAAAAAAATAGGTAAATAATAGAAGTACTTACATAGTTAATTGAAAATAGAAGATCGCTTACCTAAATAGAAAAAAATTTATTAAAATATTAGTAGTTTAGGGTCTGAAGAAGAATATTATTAAGGCTGTCGGAACGCTCTGAATTTCGTTTGTGCTGAGACCCAGCGGTAAGGGGCGAGGTAGGCAAAAGACATATTGTGGGTGTGGCCTTCTTTAGCTCTGTCTCGCTCAAATCATTCGCACGTTTCAATTTTTGGCTGGTGCCAACTACGAGGATAAAAGATGCAATTGCAAGGGTGCCGCTGTCAATTGATTACTCTAATTTTTTGAAATATTTTGAAGATTTAAAAAACTTTTCCGAAAAAGGAAGAGTCACTTTAGGTTTGTGATGGAACAGTTTTGTGAAATAACTACGAATAAGGTCGTAGTGTGACATTGGAAATGTGCGTTTTTTTGGCACAATTGATGCCAAATTTTTTCTAGTAAATCGTACATAAATTACAAAAGTAGTCCATTAGAGACTTAGATTTGTCCTTTATCTTCCTTACAGAGAAAGAATTTTTGCAAAATGTCGACGAATAAGGCTACAATCAGTTGACAGCCGAAGCTCTATTTTTGGTTTAAATTCAGAGCGTTCCGACAGCCTTAACGAGCTGTGACATTATATGTGAAAACAAGTCATAATATAATTGAGCCCGATATACATACTGTATTTTTTACACGTCCACCTATACATTTCATTTTCAGTATATTTTTAACCGACTTCAAAAAAGGAGGAGGTTCTCAGTTCGTCGGAATCTTTTATTTTTTATGTATGTTCCCCGATTACTCGAAGACACCTGAACCGATTTGGAAAAATCTTTTTTTGTCTGAAAGAGTATACATCTCAGGTGGTCCCATATAGTTTTTATTAAAATCGGTTCATCGGTTTTTAAATGACGTCAAAAAAACATATTTTTTAATGTATGCTACCTCATATCTCCAACATTTGTAAAGCGATTATGATGATTCTTTTCTTATTTAATAGGGCACATCTTCAGGGTGATCCTACATAAATTTTACTTAAATCGGTTCAGGAGTTTTTAAAAATGTGCGAAATAAACTCTACTAAAAAGTAAAAAGTAAAATATACTTTTTTAAAATAAAAATATCAACCTCCTTCAAATAAGTCACTAAAAAGATGAAAATAATAATGAAATTTTGAGGTCGGTTCCAATTTAATAAAAGTAGATGCCTATTTTTAAGTTTCAGTAATAAAATTGGCACCGACCTCAAAATTTCATTATTATCATTTTTTTAGTGACTTTTTTGAAGGAGGTTGATATTTTTATTTTAAAAAAGTTTATTTTTTAGAATTTTTTACATTTAATTTTTTAGTTTCATTTGGACATCTGGTTTGAAAAACATTAAATTACTACTAAAATGGTAAACACGGCGCGCGACAACTATTGACTTTTATTTCACGCACTAGTTCCGGCTAATCGTTGACTCGCTGCAATACAAAAAGGGTAGCCGTAATGGAATACGACGGATTATACAATTCGACTGCGACATTTCCAAAGAGTTCCGTCGCCAAAAAAGTATGAGAACCGCTGGTCTAAGGGATCAATCACCTTAACTCTGCAATCCGATCGAGAAGAAAACAGCCTGTATATAAACGGCATGGCAAACAGAAGCAACGCACACAGAGAAGGCCGCATGTATATTTTTAGTACGCGCAGTTAAACGAAACCAGAATACTGTCAAACAGTTGCCGTTGGCTGTAAACACTCTATTAACTCGTTTTATTACAAATTACTGAGAATTTTATAATATCGATCATTTAATTGTTTTCATTGGATCGAAAAAGAAAAAATGCGATAGTTTAAAACTGTTTGTGCGCCGCAATTTCGATCGAAACTGTTTATGTTTTGTTTATGGATCTCAACAGACGCGATCTGAATAAGATTCATTGGCGGTGCAGGGACGTACTGATCACATGACAATAGGGATGTTGACGATTTTTGGGAAAGTGTTTTAAATCGTGCATAAGTACCTAATATTGCCACAAATATTTATTATTTTTATTTAAATACAACTCAAGCCTTAAAAATCATGTATTTTAAATCCCGTTTCAAATTTCGGTCCAAAACGCCAATACTAGTTGAGTGACGTCACCTGTTCATACCAAAGGAGGCTCAAAAGTTTATACGGGAGCTGCCACCATCCTATAGATGCGTATTCTGTGCTCATAAACGTTAGTAAACTGAGGTGATGAAAAGTTGTTTCGTAGTCGTTGCTATAGTTACATGTAATTTGACGTTTCTTATAAACAAATAATAATAAATTACATACTAAATTATATTTATAATATATTTATTTTTGCGGCACATATTTTTTCCCTAATCAAATTGTGATTTAATATGGGGCCTTTGTTGATCGACATTGTATTAACTGAGTCTACGTTCTTAAGGGACCCCTCTTAACATGAAAGATGTAAAGAGATAAAGTAAAGCATCTCATGTCAAACTTTTACAAAACAATATTCTATCTTTAAAAAAAAATCAGAAAACTTTTGCTTACAAATATACAAAGTTTATATAAGTTCCTTTTAATCTACAAAGTTCATAAAACATTATACTTAAAGAGATCCCACACGTTCAATTTTCCCATTTCAATTCGCTCCACGTAGAGTTGGGTAGCTCAGATCTGAACCGGTTCAAAGAGCCGACTCCGACAGAACATCCGTGAGAGCCGACTCACTTTTTTTTGAGCCGACGGATCTCAGTGAAACACAACACACAGAAGCACATTTTACACTTACGTATCAGTTCTTGCTTTGATACATCTGTGAGTTCAAATGACTCATGCATCACATGTTTGGCTATGCATTCTTGATTCTATACAGGTCGTGATATGATTGACTGAACTAGGTAACTCAGTGGCAGACTGCAGTAACATATTCAGAACTCGGCTCTTTTTGAACCGGTTCAGTGAGCCGGCTCACATAAGGGATCCAGATGCAAAGATGCAGATCACTGAAAAGTCCCGTTTTTCCCATCTCTAGCTCCACGGAAACCTCGATTTTGACGTAAACTCTATCTTAACCTGATCCTAGCCAGTTTTATTGTATACCGAGTTTCATCAAACTCGACTCAGTTATTCTAGCATAATACCGATACAAACACACAAAACTTTTGGAATGAGAATTATTATTTAGTTTTTCATCAGATAGCGCTGGTAGCAAGTAAGGTATGCGTCAAACGTTTACAATTTTTAAGCGTCATAATGCGCTAATGGTAATCTATGTGTCAAAAGTTTAGAGAGTAACAGTTTGCATTCAGTGATTATTAGTGTATTTGCCATATGGCAACATACACTATTGGCGTCGGTCGGATGGCGGGACCTAGGGGTCGGACCAAATTTTCTCGACGTTTCATAACCTCCTAAACACTTTGGCACCATTTTTGAAAATGTTTATATATATATGTATATATATATATATATATTTATATACGTATATATATATATATATATATGTGTGCGGGCAATAACTTTCGAAAGAGTTAATTGATTTTAATGAAATTTGGTCCACGTATTGAAATCCATCACCGCAAGAAGCCTATTTAAAATGGGCGTAATTGGGGCATTTTAAGGGTAGTTTTTAGGGGTTGAAAAATGTTTTTGGGCCCCAAAATACCGAAAAAATTCTCAGAATCGTTTCAAAATTGACATTTAACCCTTTAGTAGTAATTAAAAGGTGTCCCTGAAATTTAAATAAAATCGGCCCGACAGGACCGGACTTACAAATTTTATGAAAACACTAGTTTACAAATAGTGAATTATGTACTGAAAGTTCTATATAATTTAGTATAGAGGTTCGATTTATAATAATATTGCAATTAAGAAAAAAAATGATATTTTAAGGGGTGTATTAGGGAGTAAAATTTTTTATTTTGCCCAAAAACCAACTTAAGCTCGCAAAATAAAGCCACACTGCCTGTATAAGCAAATACACTATATTGTCGGCAGGGTTTTGGCACTGCGACCCGGGTTTTTTTTTTAGTCGGCAGTTAGCGGTAGTTGCAAGTATGTGTCAAACGCTTATAATTTTTAAGCGTCAAACGACGCTAGTGGCAAGTAAGATATGTGCCAAAAGTTTAGAGGGTATGGTTTGCATTCAGTCGTTATTTTTTATTCGTCAGATAACGCTAGTGGTAAGTAAGGCATGTGTCAAACGTTAATAATTTAAACTTTTTTATTTGGAAACTGCGTAATACTGAAACAGCATAGAGATGGGAAAAACGGGTCTTTTTAGTGGTCTGCATCTTTTCATCTGGATCCCGTATGTGAGCTGGCTCACTGAACCGGTTCAAAAAGAGCCGAGTTCTGAATATGTTACTGCAATCTGCCACTGAGTTCCCTAGTTCAGTCAATCATATCACGACCTGTATAGAATCAAGAATGCATAGCTAAACATGTGATGCATGGCTCATTTGAGCTGACAGATGCATCAAAGCAAGAACTGATACGTAAGTGTAAAATGTGCTTCTATGTGTTAAGTGTTTCACTGAGTTATGCGGATCCATTGATCCGTCGGCTCAAAAAAAAGTGAGTCGCCTCTCACGGATCTTCTGTCGGAGTCGGCTCTTTGAACCGGTTCAGATCTGAGTTACCCAACTCTAAAACAGTATTAAGCAGAGCAGCATTAAGCGAGGTCTTACTGTATGTGTCAAAAGTTTAGAGAGTAACGGTTTGCGATCAGTTATTAAAAGACAGCGCACATCTATCAAGCACGACCGGCACAGCACGGAGAAAAAGCCTTTTCGTGAAGGTGCCCATGTTGTTTAATTATAATAATCCTGAAATCTAAAGACTATAGTTAGTCGATAAAATCTTGCAAGTTCTTGGACTATAACCACTACGTTGTCAGCGAGTTTTCAGAAAGGTCACAGCCTAAAACCAACTGTTGACATCAACTAATTATTATAATGTGGACACGTGTTATTATTCGAGAGGCGTTAACAGCACACGATGACATAGGGCTCTGCCCCATAACCACGCAGTTGCCGGGTCAGACAAAGTAAATATGTATGACATATTTACTTTGTCAGTTTATTTATAAAACAGGAGACAAGGTTCGGGGGCTGTTGACGGAGCACCCACAGGCGTTCTGCCCAGTGAGGCGGTGTCTCAAATGATGAACAATATTACATATTTTTACTGGCATATGCGGATGCGAATTTTTTTTATGTGCACATCTGCAGAGGAGGATGTGGAGATATAGTATATTACACCGTAAGGGCAGAAAGTTGAAATTCCTGCACTGGGCGTAACATGTTATACGAGACGAAGCACTGATTTTTCACTCGACACTTGGTAGAACATAATAATAGCAAATAAATAAAAACACTTGAAAATTCTACGAAAAATATCTTTAAAGTTTAACTTCTTTAGCGACGGATTTGTTTGAAAAAAGTAAAAAAGTCGAGGGGAAATAGAATCCACCTATAAAGGAGAAGTTATTTTGTCTCCTAAATTACATGAAACTGACAAGGACAGAAGTTTATAGTGTGTTGCTAAGTATGTGTAAATATTATTAATTAGTTTTACATAACAAAAAATTAAACTTGGAAATAATATTAAAAACTTCCTATGTGAGCTTATGAGGGTGAGGCTCATTTTTTAAACTATTTCTCGACGGTCGTTTCGGACAACAAGTTGATGCTCAGGAATACGATACATATTCTGATTCCTGAAGATGGACTTATTGTCCGAAACGACCGTCGAGAAATAATTTAAAAATTATTTATGTAGAATTTTCAAGTATTTTTATTCATTTGTTGATATTGATTAAATTTGGCACACTACGATTTGGTTCCGAACTTAACATAAGTATAGGGCCACGCCACTGAATCGTATGACCCATGGGGTCACTGGAGAGTTAACTCCACGCCGCTGGTGCGTCCCAGCTGTCCCGTATTCGTGGAGCTCCAGAAAGTGACAAATCTAGTGGAAATTATGATGGCTATTCAAACAGGTGACCTTTTATGATACGCTCCCCAAATTATCCACAAAGTCGAAACAATTTTTCATGTTTTCAACGCATTTATGCTGGGTTGCAGAAAACATTGTCAAAAAAATATGATTTGACAATGACCTTAGATTCTCATCATATTACAGTTTTCATACATTTGGGTGCAATCTAATAATAATAATAATAATAATGCGTTTAACGTCCGTTTCTCGACTTTATGTCATAACAGACACCACTCGCATCATTACTATTTCTATTTCCGAAATTTTCTACATTTTTTAAAACTTCAACTATGTGATAGCAATGGGCGAATGAAGGAATTATAGGAAATTAGGATAAGGTAGGTAATTTTTGAACTAGGAGTTTGATAGACCGTAATCAGCCATGGCCTCAAATAAGGAACCATCTCGATATTTATCTGGAATTAATTGAGGGAAACCATGGAAAACCTCAATCAAGATGGCCGGTACAGGAATTACCGTTTCTCGGCGAAAGGCAGTAGGAAAAAGTCCCAGCCACACCTGCCCCCGCCGGGAATCGAACCCGGACCTCCCGAATGCGAGTCTAGTGCTGTACCACTACTCTACCCAGCTCGGTGGGTGCAATCTAATGTCCATGTCGATGCCATCTAGAACATTAGATTGCACTCACTGAAAAGAAGTTTGGATGAGGAACAAGCAAATGAGAAATTACCGATGTTTCGCTTGCGGGCAACGTTTCGAAATATTTCTTGCCTAAGGTCCTGAAGATGAAAAAACCCGGGTCGCAGTGCCAAAACCCTGCCGACAAAATAGTGTATTTGCTTATACAGGCAGTGTGGCTTTATTTTGCGAGCTTAAGTTGATTTTTGGGCAAAATAAAAAATTTTACTCCTTAATACACCCCTTAAAATAACATTTTTTTTCTTAATTGCAATATTATTATAAATCGAACCTCTATACCAAATTATATACAACTTTCAGTAAATAATTCACTATTTGTAAACTAGTGTTTTCATAAAATTTGTAAATCCGGTCCTGTCGGGCCGATTTTATTTAAATTTCAGGGACACCTTTTAATTACTACTAAAGGGTTAAATGTCAATTTTGAAACGATTCTGAGAATTTTTTCAGTATTTTGGGGCCCAAAAACATTTTTCAACCCCTAAAAACTACCCTTAAAATGCCCCGATTACGCCCATTTTAAATAGGCTTCTTGCGGTGATGGATTTCAACACGCGGGCCAAATTTCGTTAAAATCAATTAACTCTTTCGAAAGTTATTGCCCGCACACACACACACATATATATATATATATATATATATATATATATATATATATATACATATATATATATATACATATATATACATATATATAAACATTTTTAAAAATGGTGGCAAAGTGTTTAGGAGGTTATGAAACGTCGAGAAATTTTGGTCCGACCCCTAGGTCCCGCCATCCGACCGACGCCAATAGTGTATGTTGCCTTATGGCAAATACACTAATAAAATATTTCGAAATGTTGGCCATAAGCGAAACATCGGTAAAGCTTATCTCTTTTGGTTGTTCCTCATCCAAACTTCCTTTCAGCGATTACATTATTGAAACAAAACAAATACTATATAATAATTAGGTTGTACTCACGTAACAACAAATGATTGGTCTATATAAAGAAATATCTGAGATGGTTCCTTATTTGAGGCCATGGCCGATTATCTATCAAACTCCTAATTCAAAAATTACCTACCTTATCCTAATTTCCTATAATTCCTTCATTCGCCCATTGCTATCACATAAGTTGAAGTTTTAAGAAATGTAGAAAATTTCGGAAATAGAAATAGTAATGATGCGAGTGGTGTCTGTTATGACATAAAGTCGAGAAACGGACGTTAAACGCATTATTGTTATTTATATTATTATTATTATTATTATAAAGAAATATCGATTTTTATGCTAAATGCCAAAATGCGTAGAAAAAAGTTATTTTGGATTGAAAATTGTACAAAAATGGAGTTAATACACACAGTTTAAGAAAAATATCATTCCAATAAATTATTTTTCGAAAAGGATCGATTTAAAATTCTACAACGCTTATCACATAGAGAAATATGTATGGCTACAATCTAAGGTCATTGTCAAATCTAATTTCCTGACAATGCTTTTTGCAACCCGGCATTAGAATTGTGTCCAAAGCTTTAGCACGAATTCCAGTTTTTCACGTTGCCGCATGGTCATTCATTACATTAATGTCTAAATTGAATATTACATATTAATGGAAGGCTCATTACACCGTCCACGAAAATCGTAATGGCCGACATTTTTTTATTGTCCGTAAACGCATTAACTTTTTAAAAGGGTTTCATAAGTAAAATATATATCACTGCACTGCTGGGATTTGAAGCAGAATCATCTACTTTTAGAGTAGATACATTAGCACACGAACGAAAATAGGTCGTTTAATTTTTGAAATTGTTATTCTTTTGGCGCATTGAAAATAAACTTTTATTAGGCAACGGAAGTTGGACAGCTAACAAAAATTCGACAGTATGAAGAGAAATTGCAGACGATCGACCATTAGAGTAGATTATGGATGCAGTAATTATACGGATGGAGTATACAGCTGCAGGGGGGGAATCCATTGAAGGACGGGTACATAGCATTGATACAAAGTAAAAATGGTGTCGATTTTTGGTTGGACGCCCCATTGTGCTGTATACAAAAGAAATTTTCTTTTTGCACCATACTACCAACATAAATTACATGCCACTAGACATGAGCAGTGCCCCGTCCAATGACAAGCAGACACCACTCACTTCGTCGCGTCCCTTAATCGGCTTTACCTCCCCTCGTCTAAAACCCTAGTACATGATATGTCTCTATATTCCTATCTCCATGTATTAGACAGTTTACATTTATTGCATTTTTATTTTTCAGGCGCACAGAAATTCAAATTTCATCCAGCTTGCGCCTTTGAGTACGTATTCCCCAGAAAACGTCTCCACGATCAGCGAAAAATCATCTACCTGTGATAATAAAAGACAGAAGTCACCAAGACCTAATCCCAAGAATTCGTTGAGTTCATTGCATTACGAATCTGAAGTGAACAAAAGGTCTAAGCGAGCTCTGTATTACGTCCAGCCGATTCCCCCGTATGGAACTCTGGAATCCGGTCGTTCCAATAGCGGACAAGGGAAGCTAATTATTCCCAGAAAGGAATACTTCCAGGTATTTATTTGTTATAGCAAAAATATACTCAGCGGTGTAGCAATCAGACAAAACCAGACAAATCTATTTTAAACAATGTAGTCACTTTTTTAGTGTATTTGCCATATAGCAACATACACTATTGGCGTCGGTCGGATGGCGGGACCTAGGGGTCGGACCAAAATTTCTCGACGTTTCATAGCCTTCTAAGCACTTTGGCACCATTTTTGGAAAAATTATATATATATGTATATATATATATATATGTATATATATATATATGTATATATATATATATGTATATATATATATGTATATATATATATGTATATATATATATATATATATATATATATATATATATATATACGTGCGGGCTATAACTTTCGAAAGAGTTAATTGATTTTAACGAAATTTGGCACACATATTGGAATCCATCACCGCACGAAGCCTATTTAAAATGGGCCCAATCGAATCATTTTAAGGGTGGTTTTTAGGGGTTGAAAAAAGTTTTTGGGCCCAAAAATACCGAAAAAATTCGCAGAATCGTTTCAAAATTGAAATTTACTCTTTTAGTAGCAATTAAAATGTGCTCCCGAAATTTGAAAAAAATCGGCCCGCCAGGGCCGGATTTACAAATTTTATGAAAACACTAGTTTGCAGATAGTGAGTTATTTACTGAAAGGTGAATTTAATTTGGTGTAGATGTTCGATGATAGTAATCTTGCAATTAAGAAAAAAACTGTTAATTTAAGGGGTGTATTAAGGGGTAAATTTTTTTATTTTTACCAAAAAACTTAAGTTCATGTAATAAAACCAGACTGCCTGTATTAGCAAATACACTATATTGTCGGCAGGGTTTGTGCACTGCGACCCGGGTTTTTTTTTGTTTTTATTGTTAATGAATTATTATCATATGTGCCATATGAGATGTCCTTTATCGGCAAAATATTATTATTATTATTATTTTTAACGAAAAACGATTACCGAGTACCGTGACAGTAAGGCAAAAAACCTTGCATGCATTCCGTGGAGCTTACTCATTAATTGATACATATACTTTTGTTTTAATTTCCAAATTACATAATAAGTCATTAAAAAATCAAAATGGATTAATCTAGTTTTGCTTAAATGATATGGATATATGTGCTTTTGCTTGAACTAGAAGACGAGGAAAAACGTTATAATCACCTACTCACCACTTTGATGTAAATTGGTTTAAAAAATGTTGACACTTAGATAATCAAAGAAAAATAACAAAATACTGAAATTTGACACACTTCTAATCTAAGACACGGGTCTTTTAAAAAATAGTTAAACTTCTGTAGTATTTTGTTCGTTTTTTAAAATGATATTTAAAAGGTTTTCATATGATAACTTATCTATTTGCAAGTTAAATATGAACTGTTTTATTTTATTTAAAAATTACTTGTGTAATACCCAATAATATTGACCATGACATTTAATAGTCCCTATTGTATTGACGTGGATTTTGGTATCATAAAGCAAGCAATCGAGCATTAGATAAGTAAGCTGTCAAAATATTTCTTGGATTATAAGAATTTTATATTAACACGTTGACTGGTACGGAATTTTTCACGATTCCGGTCTAAAGAGCCAATTTGATATCATGTTATATTATTAAAAACTTTAATAATTAATCAAAAGGCTTACGAAATGTTTTTTTTAAATGTCTAAGTGTTTTTTCTGTTAATTTGAGCCAACCCTGTTTTTTTTATTCTCTTTCCGGTGGTCATCAATTCGTAATTACAGTGTTATACTACGAGTTTTCTAAATATGGCAAGTAATGAAGGGACGTCCTGGGCAAGTAAACAACCTACGAGATATCTCGTAGTTGGCAGTCAACGCATTAATGAGTGATTGATTTCAATTTAACGGTTAATTTTAATATTTTAACTTATCTTTGGCTCATAAATCAATATATTTAATTATTCCATGTGAAAATTATACTGTTCTGTTAATAATGGTGTCTCATTTGACTCATGTGAACACATCCATGGTTTCGATTACATGCAGAACACTAGTGACCTCTTATTTTAGGAAGCTTTTTATATACATGAAGTTCGTAGCCCTTGTATAGTGCCCATGACTCAGCTATCTGAAATATCTCATTCGACAATGCAACTTGGCAACAGCATAAATACTCAATCGCAATTTCATTCGATCTAGCAATCAATGCGATTGTTTCACATTCGCGCCCTCGTTCCTAAAGAATGCAATCTCATTGGAATTCAAGACATGATATAGCGCAAAGCTGCGACTAAATAAGCTATGTCCCTTCAACAATCGCGCATTCGTAGTAAGCATTAGGTATTAATATTTTCTACAAATATTTTTAGGTGCAAGAAATTCCGCCGTACCACACGAATCAAACAACAAACACCAACACCCACCAACCTCAAATCAACGATGTAAAAGTAACGATTGACAGCGATTTATCGGCAACGCAACCGATATTCAACAAAGAACTGTACAAAGTTCAAGCGATTCCGCCATTTAAACCAAATTCGAATAAACGTTCTATTCGAAGTGAGTTGAAACCCGATTCCAAAACTAACAGTGGATCGCAATGTTGGCTCACAGTGCCCGAAATATCGATACATATGAAGAGTTGCGAGAGTTCTAAAGATCTGTTGAACGTTTCTGGAGTGGGCGGAGCCGAAGCGAGACTTACGTCGTCCGCCGTTAATTTACGAGCGGCGCCACAGTCAGCAGCAGCTACAGCTTTGGAATGCAGTAGCGATATCAAACGAAAATATAAAATGTATAAACAAAAGAAGAACAATCGGAAACAAATGCAAGACAGAGTGACTAAGTGCGAAAACGGACTAATGTTAGGTCGGACCTATTCTATAGCGTAGACGTTACGTGGAAAAGTAAAAATGTTGTAGCTATACATGGAACTTGTTTCGAAAGTCATTGAGTAATGTTAAAGCAACTGGTTTATTGATTAAGTTAAAAGAATGCGAGCACATATTACTGTGTAAAATGTAAAAAAAAAGTTTTTTAATGTATCTAAAAGCTACCAATCGTCAAAGTATCTAAGGATCTAGGACAAGTTTTTTACGTATTTGAATTGTATTACTCTTGAATAAAAATAGTGAGGATATACTTAAAAAGGCATATTTTCAACTTCAATTTCTGCAATTATTTTTATCAAAAAAAACACAAACACATGTTCATTATTACGACAAAAGTTTCGTTCTGTCAGTGAATTCTTCAGTGTCCTTATCAATGAACGATCAGTGGCTACTTATGAATATTTTTTTCAGGGTGATAAACTCATCTATACTCAGTAAATACAATTAATATTTTATTTATTACAAACATTATTTCTAAATAAAAAATACAAAAAAAGATGTAACAATAATTGTATGACGAACATTAAATTTGTAATTTTGTATAAATTTGTAACAGATTTCGTGTTATTTTTCTAAACCACCGACTATTTTTAGGTTATCTGGATATCCATTTATATTTTCAATTTATTACTTAATATCTGAAAATTTGATATTATGTTTATTGGTCCTCGAGTACTTAGTAAGGAGGGGTGTGGTTAAGGCCCCAAATGACCCCCACTGCAGTACCCTAATGTATGCTCCTTACCTCCTTAAACTCTTAGATGACAAGCATCTGCAATCTATAATCTCTCACGTTTACGTATTTTAGAGGTAAAAAACAAAATTTGCGAAACCATCTAAAAAATGTCAAAAAGTGCAGTATTGTCGCAATTTTTTCGATTTTCTTGACAAATTTTGAGGCTTTAAAACACTACCGTTATTCCAAATGTTGTAACAGACGAACTACAGAAATAGAGAATGGTATCCCTGCATATACCTTTGAGTCGAAGTGTAGTTAGCTACCGTATACCGATAAGATAACGCTTCTACGAATAGGTAATGAGTGAAGAAGGTAATTCCCCTACAAACGTACATCTAGGATTGCTAAATGTTCGCTTAATGAACCCCACTATATGCCAACTGAGTTGAAGTACTTACTACGGAATATCCTAGCCGTGATCTAAAAACTACTTTTAACGCAACTACCAGGAATCCAGAATTATCTGGTGCTTTTACCAATCTATTGTCCTTTGAACAATCTATAATACCGTTCGTTTATTCTAATGATTAACAAACTTCACGATAAAATATAAGCGGCACAATGTTTATGCGTGGGACAGCTTTGCATTGTTTCCTTGCTTCGCCGCTCCGTTATTCGAACCGTTCTATAATGATAATATCTTTATTCAGGGACAGATAAAAAGTCCTCCAGGCTGTCTGACGTCTGCCCTTTTTATGAATACGTAGGTACATGCGCAATAGTAACAAAATAACATAACAAAAATAATGATGTCTCACTTTCTACTATTTTAAAACCGCAGTAAATCTCTTAGTTCGATTCCATTCTCTGTTTTTACGGTCACTATTAGTTAGGCACCAAAATAGTAGGAATGATTCAACATTCTAGTAAGGTTCGCTAGTGGAGCGGTAAAGCAATGAAACAATAAAAAAACATACCATTCCCATGCATAGAAAATGTGCCGCTTATATTACATTGTGAAGTATAAGGGTATTTAAAATTTGAATTTATAGTACAATTAGTGACATTGATATCTGGAACTAGAATCTACCATTTATACTTTCACTAATTCTTAGATTAGAACATCGCAAGGACGAATAATGGTAATGGCGGTTACTCTGCAGTTTTCCATTAATCCAGGCTATTGTCCTTTACGACCATCAAATTCTGAATTTCCCTTGGCCTACTGCGTATTTTCAATTTATTATAATAAGCTGAAAATCCAGGTGATACTTTCACCAGATGTCAGATTAGAATCTCGGAACTGGAGAATAATAATAATACATTGGCAATATATAAAAAAAAAAAATTGCACAGGGCCTGCTAGTATAAAACTGATCTCGAGTAAACAGTTGAAATCTATGGAAGTTGTTGGTGCAATCAATTATTAATGTTCTGGGTCGTTTTCCACGCGATTGTAAATGTCGACAACAGGACCGGTTTAGAAATTATTCAAAATATACATACTTTACCCTCGGGTTTGTTCGCGTTATTGTCAATTTTTCTTTTAGTTCGTCAATTTTTTTGAAAGTTAAATTTCTTTTAGGGCGTTATGAAAAAATGATGAAAGTGAATTTTTACGATGTAGGACCAAAATTGACAGGATGAAGTTGCCCGCTAAAGCACATGCCATAGATACTAAAGGGTTAAATTTCAATTTTGAATCAAATCCGACAATTTTTCGATGTTTTTGGGTCCCAAAATAATTCTCAATCCCTATATACACCTCTTAAAATGGTTTGATAAGACCAATTTTAAATAGAGTTCGTGTGGTGATTAATTCCAACATGTGGACCAAATTTCGTTAAAATCAATTGACTCCTTCGAAAGTTATTGTATATATCCAAATACCGGGTGATCCATTTTAATCTCACCAGGGAAATATTTCCAAACGGTGGTGTTGTTGAAAAAAAAGTTTCAGACAAAAGTTGTTCAGTTTGAAGGGGGAGATCGTTTGGTGACAAAAACTACCCCCCCCCCACACACACACACAAACACGCACGTATATATGCTACTATATGTCGCAGGGAAATGATGAAAACGGCGATTTGATCAAATCTCTAATCATTTACCTTAGGGATTTGATCAAATCTGTTTTATCCCTTCTCTGCGACATATAAACATTTTAAAATGGTGTCAAGTTGCTTAGAATGATGTGTAACGTCGAGAAGTTTTGGTCCGACTCCTAAGTCCCGCCATCCGACCGAGGCTAATAGTGTATGTGCCATATTATGGCAAATACACCAAAATCTAGAAACATTCGTGTTTTGTGGATTTTTCGAAAGCAATCCAACAGTTATTTATGCCCTAAATCCAGTACTGACACATCACTAGCCGATTGCAACGTAGAATCAAGGCACACCGAGATCACCTTCATCTGCTCAGCGCTACTTACTTAAGTGGTGTAATTAAACGGCATGCAAGGGTCGAACGTAGTGCTCTGCCCCACTACATCTCATCCGTTCGAAGGTAAGGGGACGCTGTCTCGTAGAATTGTATAAAATGTTTAATCAATAGTATAAATTCACCTGTCCGAATTAAAATTACAATTCGATTATTCGGTTTTCGATCGACTGTCCACGAAACCAAAAATGTAATAGTCTAAGATCCGGCATTACAAATATACACTCCCATCTGTTATTTATTTTTTTTTTAAATGAAAGGTTATTTTATTACCTATCCAACGGTACTAGGTTGCCTAAACAAAAGTGGGTCCCATCCATGATTGCCTAGATTTTAGATGTTAAGTTTTCTGAAAGAGTTTTTTTCCGATCATGTATGCGCGTTCCATTGATCACACCCCATAAAAACTGTGTTTTTTCTTAATTGCAATATTATTATCAATCTAATGTCTACACCGGATTAAATACACCCTTCAGTAAATAAGTCACTACCTGCAAATTAGTGTTTTAAAAAAAATTGTAAGTCCGATTCTGTTGGGTCGATTTTATTAAAATTTTAGGAGCACTTTTTAATTGCTATAGCAGAGGGTTAAATTTCAATTTTGAAACGATTCGGAGAAGTTTCTCGGTATTTTGGGGCCCAAAAACATTTTTTAACCCCTAAAAACTATCTATGAACCCACTTTTGTTTAGGCAACCCATTACCGTTGGATAGGTAATAAAATAACCTTTCATTTAAAAAAATAATAATTAAATAACAGATGGGAGTATATATTTATTTCGCACTATAACGATATGTTCCGAACAATTATTGAGATCGTGGAGACGCCATTACTGATATAATTTTACTAGAATTCTTCAAAAACAAAATTCTCAGCTTCTATGTTCACAAACTTGCATTCCAGATACAGAATTACCATGTATGTAATTATATGTAGGGTAGTATTTTTTATTGAGTAGCGAGGACAGCGAAATTACAGGTTGAGCGTCTTAATCTACAATCTCTCTCTCTCTCTCTCTCATCACTCACTCTATCTAGTGCGGATAGCATCTACGATAATCGCTTTACCACGATTAGTGTGCAATAATATATTTGTCTTTTTTCTGTGGTAACAGTTCGTTGGTTCTGATTGGAATCGATAAAGACACGGAACTTTTGATAAAGAAAGATATACTCCATGCTAATATATATATAATTGTCGGAATAACCCAAGGTTATCAGATTACAGAGGTTGCCTCGTTCCATCTGACCAATCAGCGTAAGCACGGGAATGATGTCAGCCGGCGGGTCATTCATATTTTTATCAGCCTTTAATGATAATTAATACACAATTAAGTTAGCAGGAAAGTGGACAAATTGCAATGTTAATCAATAAGCCAATTATTAATTTAGCGACGTTTCGGTCATATATTTGATCTTCATCAGGCATCTATAAAGTCTATAAACGTCGCTAAATTAATAATTGGTTTATTGATTAACATCAATTTATCCCCTTTCCTGCTAACTTAATTGTGTATGTTTAAAAAAACATGGACGCAACAATTTCCAATGATAATTAATGTTGTAAAATTATCGAGCATTTTTTATTGTAACCATTTTAACCGGTTAATTAACCAACTATTCATTAAACAACATGGCAGTTTCCGGTATCTGCCACTCAGATACACAAAAAACAAAACAACAAAGCAGTTTTCACCAGTAGAATCGAAAGAATTAATCAACTAATGCATTTACGTACCATTTATTTACAATCCTGCGCAAACCTTTCTGCGCAGCCTCGTATAAAATAAACCGTCGTACCACGAAATATGCCTGCCAAAAACCGAATAATTCCATAGAAGCATAGCATCGAGGTTTTTGAAACTCAAACAGCTGCCGATCACCTAATATATAAAAGTTTATTGAAGCCATTAAAAGGGAACAAAGCTTAAACGAGTTACAAATCGATTGACGAGCAAGGTTATTTTCTTAAAGTCGCTTTCTTTGTTTTCGACAAATTATACATTCGATGAATTGTGCTTCGTTGAATTTCACTTTCCATGAATTGTATTTCGGTGAATCGACATGTCAATAAATAGCGGGTTCGGTGAAATGTTCGGTGAATTGCATTCTTTTACTTTTCCTACGGTGAATTGTTTTTGTTGAACTTTCCGGCGCCGTACAAAGGTTCACACCCACCGAACCAGATCGGATCGGCAATGCTTACGCACACTGGATATTGCCAAGTCAATTCGAGCCGACTAGTGCGAAGGAACTTAGTTAAATTCATGTATCCCAAAACTGCTGATCCGATCCGTTTCAGTGGGTGTGGACCTTTAGACTGTATTATATCTCAGCTCATTAACAATGGCTGAGATTTATCAGAAAAGTAAATTTTAATTTACCGAGACAATCTGCTAGTTTAGTAACAGACCTTTTCGAAATCGGTTACAGTTAACTTAATAAACTGATATCTACTGTTATTTCGTTCCATCAATAAAGTGAATGAATGTTTTATTTACGAGTAAGGAGATGAAATACATTTTGGCCAGACGCAGAAAAGACGGAAATATTTTAGAATTCATAACAAAAGTAAATCGAATTTCCAACTAGCTTCAATATCGCGTGCGAACAATGGGGCAGCACTACGCTCTGTTCGAAAAAAAAATCGCGTTTGTAATGTTTATCATCCTTTACTATTAAAACATTAATTTATTAAAATAAATCAAAAATGAATCATGTGTTATCATCGGGAATACACGTGTACAAAATTTCAAACCGATTGCATATGTGGCGTCCGCCATATTGGGTTTATAATGACGTCATATAGTTTATCGTATTCCACTCGGCCAACTCTTTCATTTGATACCTATGATAAGAGGGTTGTGAAGAAAAAAGTAGGTAATCCACCATCTTGGGTCATTCGCCATATTAGATTTCAAAGGATATTAAATATATTATGTACTATATTGCTTTGTCACCACCGAGCTGGGTAGAGTAGTGGTAACAGCACTAGACTCGCATTCGGGAGGTACCGGGTTCGAATCCCGGCGGGGGCAGATGTGGCTGGGACTTTTTCCTACTGCCTCTCACCGAAAAACGGTAATTCCTGTACCGGCCATCTTAATTGAGGTTTTCCATGGTTTCCCTCAATTAATTCCAGATAAATATCGAGATGGTTCCTTATTTGAGGCCATGGCTGATTACGGTCTATCAAACTCCTAGTTCAAAAATTACCTACCTTATTCTAATTTCCTATAATTCCTTCATTTGCCCATTGCTATTAGTTACGTTGAAGTTTCAGAAATGTAGAAAATAACGGGAGGTGGTAAATGGAAAATAGTAATGGTGCGAATGGCGTCCGTTATGACATAAAAGTCGACAAACGGACGTTAAACGCATTATTATTATTATTATTATATTTGATACCCATGATAAGAGGGTAGTGAAAAAAAGGCAATCGGCCATTTTGGGTCATCCGCCATATTAGATTTCAAATGATATTAGATATATTATTTACTATATTGCTTTGTCACCGGACTTTACGCGTGTAAAACTTCAAAGCTTAAAGTGACAAACATGTGAAGTAAAATAAAAGCTTATAAAAAAACAAATAAAAAGAGTAATTTGTTCACATTTTAGAGGTTTCCCGTTCACGTTTTGGGATGTCCACATTACGGAGACTCTACTGTATACAGAAAATGTGTCTGAATAATTTTTTTTCACTTTGAAAAGGGTCTTTCACAGTAACGTTAAACAAGACCGCTTTCACAAACGGCCTTTCTACAAGAATATTATTTTGTGTGACATATTAGCAAATAGGTCTTCTAAATTCATATACGGAAAATTTTCTCTTAAGGCTGTCGGAACGCTCCGAATTTTGTTTGTGCTGACACCCAGCGGTAAGGGGCAAGGTAGGCAAAATACATATTGTGGGTGTGACCTTCTTTAGCCCTGTCTCGCTCAAATCATCCGCACGTTTCAATTTTTGGCTGGTGCCAACTACGAGGCTAAAAAAATTTATTGCAAGGGTGCCGCTGTCAACTGATTACTCTAATTTTTGGAAATATTTTGAAGATTTAAAAAACTTTTCCGAAAAAGGAAGAGTCACTTTAGGTTTGTGATGGAACAGTTTTGTGAAATAAGTACGAATAAGGTCGTAGTGTGACATTGGAAACGTGTGTTTTTTTAGCACAATTAATGCCAACTTTTTTCTAGTAAATCGTACATAAATTATCAAAGTAGTCCATTAGAGACCTAGATTTGTCCTTTATCTTCCTTATAGAGAAAGAATTTTTGCAGAATGTTGACGAATAAGTCTACAATCAGTTGACAGCCGAAGCTCTATTTTTGGCTTAAATTCAAAGCGTTCCGACAGCCTTAACAACACGGAGAAACTGAAGTCTGTTACAAACAGAACTATAATGAGGTGTCAATAAGTGTGATATGTTAGAAGGTCTGCAAAATTCCATTACGATAAAATTACTTGTAGCTTAAAAACATGCGAACAGTAAGGTCTATTGTACATAGAAGCTAGAAGTAATCAATAATCTATAAAATAATGATTGTTAATATTCATAGGTATTTGGATTGACAAGACTTGTTTAAAAATAATTCTTTAACATTTTTGTACAACGTTTCGTCTCTCTCGAGACTTCTTCAGGTACTCAATAACGAATTATTTAAATTCAAAATTTAACATAAATTAAAGTCTAATCTAAGATTAGACTTTAATTTATGTTAAATTTTGAATTTAAATAATTCGTTATTGAGTACCTGAAGAAGTCTCGAGAGAGACGAAACGTTGTACAAAAATATTAAAGAATTATTTTTAAACAAGTCTTGTCAATCCAAATACCTATGAATATTAACAATCATTTATTAATATGGATATGAATACAGTAAATCATCTATAAAATAATCTTCGTTCTAGACGCAACCGTTAACAGTTCATATCGATCCAAAATTATCCGCTCCCAGCTTTGTATATTTCGGGATAGCTAACTACGCTTCGTTCGCAAAAACAAGCTTCTGACGTTTTCATTTAGTTCGACAAGATCTACGTTCTCTCTTTCAATGGCTTAATCAATATCGATCGTGGCGTCAAAAGTCAGTAATTTTTATAGAAGGCGTTTCGATGGCACAGAAAATTTGAAGCTTTTACTGAGGAAAATTAATTATTGGCAGATATAGTTTAGTTAATAAATTTTATTGAAGATTAAACTAAGTTATTTGCAAACACTTTATTGATTTATTATAAGCTAATCGATAAAATACTTTATTAGTAATAATTCATATCGAATCGAACGCTTCTATTTTGTACATTTCAATACAGGGAGCCATGGCGTCGTCTTTTCGGCAACCTCACAATGATCATAGAGATTTTGTATACACAGAGACGTACAAAGGAGCTACATTATATTATCTGGGAGCTACATTCTGAGCTACACAATAGACCGGAGCTACCTACTGCACCACATTGCACAAGTGGATTTACTATTCGGCTTTTAAAGCGTGCAAAAAACCTCTCGCTGTAACATTTGTGCAAATAAAATTGGAAGTTCAATACATCTATGGTCACTAACTAAAATGGATTAAGTCACATTTTTTTGTAAAAATAAAAACTATTAATTTACTTAGTCGTGTAGACAGGTCCACACACTGTATTAAAACTGTGTGTGCCGAGTATTATAACAGACGTGGAGGGAAAGTTTGGTTGAGAAAACAGTTGAAAAAAAGAAGCTTTACCGATGTTTCGCTAGTGGCCTACGTTTCGGAAAATATATTTCCATCTTCAGGGCCTATGAAAATGTACAAGATTATACAATTGTTTTATTTTACAATAATTACGTATACAATTTTAATAAAATTTAAAATTAAACAAACTGGATACATACCTCAGGCTAGTCAAAGGGTGGTAAATTGTACTAATCTTAGATAGATGATCATAATCTATGGGTTATAATAATTTGTATATAAAAACACAATACTTTTCATTAAAATAGTTTCAATTTCAATGATCCACAAATATTACACAAAGAAACTAATTTACAGTAAAATAAAACAATTGTATAATCTTGTACATTTTCATAGGCCCTGAAGATGGAAATATAGTTTCCGAAACGTAGGCCACAAGCGAAACATCGGTAAAGCTTCTTTTTTTCAACTGTTCCTCAACCAAACTTTCCCTCCACGTTAAAAATATATATTGGAACAAAAAATATTAAAGATTATAACAGACGTCACACTCGTCAAAAATAATTTTCATTACGAACCTGATACACAAATCTACTGTTTTAAATTAGTTTTGATAATAAGCCGGATCTGTAATCAAAGTAATTAGCCAATAAATAAACATAGATTAGCACGACGCGCACTGCGGCAACAGAAACCGAGTGTACGGAGATGTTAAACTCTCAAAATCGTTTTATATTTTATATGGAGTGTGCTTCCGTCGTACCAACTGCCTTTATAATACACGCTGCGTACAGAGCTACATGTGTACACTATAGCCCGAAGCATCGCAATCGGAGTTACCAACTTAACGGATTTATTCTGTCTGGATAAGCGCTTGATCGAATTCCCACGTTCAAATAATGAAGTATGCGGCTGGTTATTCACTATATGTACAATATAACATTCATCTGGTTCATTTCAAATTATATGCGTATATAGATATTTGAAATTTAAATAAAAAATCGGTCAAGTGCGAGTGGAACTCGCGTGGAGAGGGTTTCGTACCCGCCAAGACGAGCTTTTGTCGGTAGATAATATGTTCTTTCTGACGCTGTTTACGCTGTAATTGGCACAAATGAATAAAGGAAAATTATTAATATTATTAAAGGAATCCAAAAAACAAATTTTTCGAAATTCTGTGCATCTGTTTGTCTGTCAACAAAGGGATGAGCGGATTGAAACTAAATTTTGGGAGGATGTTTGATATGCAAATATGAAGAACCCTATTGTTTTTTAGAAATATAATATGCTACCTATATGTTATTTTTCCTATTACAATAGTATATTTTTTTAAACGGTACATTATTCTATTTAATTTTCTTAAGTTTTAAGTTTCGAAAATATTTTGAAAAAAAAACCGGTCAAGTGCGAGTAGAACTCGCGAGAAGAGGGTTCCGTACTATTTCGTTTTCCGTGAGTACTTTTTGACTAAGGTTTTCGTTTAGGTTTTTCTGTAAACTATGGGTGAGACCCGACATTGCCTATTTTTTTTCAAAATTTTAGGCTCAGTAGTTTCAGTAATAAGGGGGGAGGGGGGACTGGTCAATTGCTTATCTATTTTCTTAAATAACTTTAAAACTATTTATTTTAAAATTATAAAAAAAATATATTTGAGACCCTTACTACAAGCCCTTTCATTTGATATGCCACACGGTACAGTTTGCCAATTTTTTTTTTAATTTTCTAATTTTCTCCTAAAAAATAACCCCCATGTTTACAATTCATTTATTTCCATTACACGTCCGTCTTATGGTCGCCGACTTACATATGTGCACCAAATTTCAACTCAAACGGTCCAGTAGTTTGGAGCAAATTAGCTGTGACAGGGTGCCAGACAGATACACGAGTGATCCTACAAGAGTTCCGTTTTTTCCTTTTGAGGTACGGAACCCCAAAAATCAGCTGTTCTTTTATTCTGAAGATCTGTCACAAAGAAATTAAATAGCTGACGAGCGCATGCTTTGATTACTTTTCACATGGGAAACCATATTATGTAACCGTATGAGAGCGAGTAGCAAATATCATATTTGTTACTAGCCGTTACCCACGTCATCGCGCGCGTTAATAGAAATTTTATTTTATTTATTGTAAGTAATATGTTAAATGTAAACATTTTTAAAGTTGGTCTTGTCGCCCAATTGGCGTGGATTTTTTTAAGTCAGCGATTGGCACGATAATAGATATACGCTGTTGCGTAGACAAATACTTTTATAATTGATCGCATCGTATATTATAAATGTACGTAGCTTTCACGTTTAATCCTAGAGCTTTAGTACAAAGCACAATGATGTCGGCATGTCGTAAGTCACGGACCTGTCATAACCCTTGCTCTCTGCTCCAGACTTCAGGGACTCCGGTATATACAGAAAAGCTCGGGTTCAAATGACACGCATGATAGCACTGTATTATCTACCTTACTTTACCACTAACTTCATAGTTTATAAAGGATCTTTCTATTTGCAAAGCTAGTCTAAATGAAACACAAAGAAAATTACAGCGAAAATAGCGGAAATCATGTTGTTTATAAGACATTTTAATACTGAATCAAAACACTATATCGTATCAACAAAATACAGTAAGACTTCGTTTAACGTTGCTCCATTTAACGCTGTTTCAGTATTAGACGTTTTCTAAAAAAAAGTTATCGCAAAGTATGGATCAATTTATAAAAAAAGATTCAAATGTTGATAGAAGTTCAAAGGCAAGATGAAGTATCATTGATGCAATATCGTGCTAATCGACAATAGCTTTAGATGACTTCTTCACAAACAAACAAAATATGTCAAATGAGGAACCTTTTCCGTCATAATTTATTACTCGAACTTTTATTTGATTTTCATAAATGTTTTATGAACAAAAATCGATATTAACAATAAATAAATCTATAATTATCAAAAGTAATAAAAAAATATTTAGTTAACAATAAATCAAAAAAAAAAACAAGAAACTAACAACTTTTCTTATTCTCGGTTTTGTTTCACTTGTGCCTATTGTCTACGCAATAAGATGATCTTGTTTCGTGCTGTTTCGTATAGCGCAGGAAATTATTGTAACGTATCTACCGCATTAAGCGGAGTCTTACTGTAGGTTATGTTTTTGTAGGTTATGTTTCTAGTGCGTGAAGACATATTATTATGACGAAGTTGATATTATGTTAAACACGGGAGATAGTGATCCACATGTTGAAATTCATCACCGTACGAAACCTATTTAAAATAGGCTTAATTGGACCATTTTAAGGGTGGTTTTTAGGGGTTGAAAACTGTTTTAGTCTCCAAAAAACCGAAAAAATTCTTAGAAACATTTCAAAATTGAAATTGAACCATTTAGTAGCAATTAAAAATTAAGATTTTCATAAAATCGGATCAACAGGACCGGACTTACACATTTTTGGAAAACACTAATTTGCAGATAGTGACTTATTCACTGAAGGGTGAATTTAATTCGGTGTAGACAGATTGATAATAATATTACAATTAAGAAAAAAAAAACATCATTTTATAAGTATTAAGAGGTTATATTTTTTTATTTTGCTCAAAAAGACACTTAAGTTCACATAATAAAACCAAACTGCCTGTATTAGCAAATACACTATATTGTCGGCAGGGTTTTGGTACTGCGACCCGAGTTTTTTTGTTTCCCTGATTTCCCGAACCCGGTTTCGACAATCTGTTTAACTCTAAATGCGCCTCTGGGTTTTATGATTAAATATCAAACTGTCCAAAGCAGATATTTCCGTCTACAGTATGAATCAAGAATGCTACAGCGATTGTTAAAACAAAATAACGAGTTTATGTCAAATTCATTGACATTGCCGGTTTTTTTTATTGCAAGTCAATTATTAAACGCAAATTGGAAATTTCAAGCGAACAGTTTTATTTTTCGTTTAATTAATTTTCATATGGCATGTTTATAGTTCAATTAGTCATTTTGTGACAACATTAATAATTGTGCTGTCAGCAGTTGATTTTAATTAATTAGTTAAAAATAACGTCAGAGAATACACTTCATTTGATTGGAACATTTACAAAAATTATAATCGTGACGGGTAAAAATTAAAATTGATAGACATAAAAAATAGGCAGACACCTATTTACGTTAAAAAATTGCATTAAAAATTGTTTGTTACATTCTAAGATATAAAATCTACTTAAAAAATTTCAGCCAATGGGACGACTGAATCATTCCAAACTAAAACAACACGCTTTTATGAACTAAAAAACGCAAAATAATTTGACAACACAATTAACTTTACTGTAAAAAGCGTGGGGTGCAATCTACTTAAATTTTGATAATAGCTCTACGTTTACAATTAGCTAGTAAATTAAAAATGTATTGCCGATATTAAGCACTCCACGCTTTTTACAGTAAAGCTAATTTTGTTGTCAAATTATTTAGCATTTCTTAGTTCATAAAAGCGTGTTGTTTCAGTTTTTTTAAGCTTTAATTCTAATTAAAAGACTAAAAAACTTTATTGAATTTGACTATGAGATAGGCAACTCAACGTACGTCACTGTACAACGTGTTAGTTTACTAGCTGTAATTTTTCATGTTTTTTTCCTTGAAGGTCCCGGTCAGGATAATGGGACAAACTTATTAAATTATTGTATTGTCTTCGATCCTTGATAAGTGTGCAACGTTTCAGTTTAATCTGACGTTTAGAAGTAGGTGAATTTCACGTTCAAAGATTCCATTACAAACAAACTTACAGGTGAGCTAATAAGAGCGTGTTAAAAACGTTGTAGTATATATCTCTTCTGCGCATGCGCCAATTTTCCATAAAAACAATCTCCATATTTGCATATCAAATATCCTCCCAAAAATTGGTTTCAATCCACTCATCCATTTGACCTGTATCGTGTTAATAGACAAACAGACGCACAGATTTTTTTTAAATATGTTTTTTGAATTCGGGGAATCTTAAAACGAAAAAATATTGTACAATTTGGAAATGTAAATTTTGACCTAAATTCCCCATTTGTGGAGTTGGGATGGTAAAAATACATCTATGGAATATATAACACGTGTTTTTTTACAATAGAGTAAAACTAATGTATTTTCAACCTGTCGGGACTAATCGACTCTTGTATTTTCAACTTCTCCTTCATTTCTACTTCGTGGCAGTAACAGAGCAATCAGAAAACATTTTTATAAATATAAACGTACTTTTAGTTTTAATTTCTAGCTACGCCACTGTCTCGACATATACACAAAATTAGAACAAATAATAAAAGTCACATCTGGTTTGAACTGAGAAAAAATTCTTAGAAAATCCAATTTTAAGATTCCCTGGCGTTCATTACTTTCAGGAACTGTCTAATCACGGCGAAAACGAAGAAAAATGTATACAGCGTGATTTTTTTAATCTGTCGAGAAGATTACAGTTTCAAGGTCAAACAAATCGTAAAAAATAAAGCGTATATCTAATCTATAGCATTTATATTATATATACGACTCGATGCCATAAACTGACAGTATTAAACAAATTTAACTATCTTTTAGCATTTTTATTTTGAAAACATAATATACTGTTAGTTCAGAACGAACAAATTTTAGGGTGGATTTTTGAATTCAAAATTCAATTTACATATATTTTATTCGGTTCGAAACAAAGTAAAGACTTATTTTTTGCCCCCAGATTAAGTTTACAGAAATAGAAAAAATGTTTTTTGCCCATCTCATTAATTAGCTACTTTTCATGCCTGCATAACGATAGCAAAATGACTCATTTTGCACTAGTGCGTAAAGGAATATAAACGTTGTCGTACTACCACTTTCATGGTAAAAGTATATGAAAATCATACGCTGTCAATTGATTACTCTAATTTTTGGAAATATTTTGAAGATTTAAAAAACTTTTCCCGAAAAAGGAAGAGTCACTTTACGTTTGTGATGGAACAATTTTGTGAAATAAATACGAATAAGGTCGTAGTGTGACATTGAAAACGTGTGTTTTTTTGGCACAATTAATGCCAACTTTTTTCTGGTAAATCGTACGTAAATTACAAAAGTAGTCCACTAGAGACCTAGATTTGATCTTTATCTTCCTTATAGAGAAAGAATTTTTGCAGAATGTTGACGAATAAGTCTACAATCAGTTGACAGCCGAAGCTCTATTTTTGGCTTATAATTTAGAGCGTTCCGACAGCCTTAATAATTGAATACTTGTTCATTTATTGTTTCATCATTTTATATCCTACAGGTTGTTTTTGTTATATTATGAGCCACCCAGTATTATGTTTGTATAACAGTTCCAATAAAGCTGATCATAATAATATGATAGCGAACATAAAACGTATCCAGTTTACGATAAAGCAAGCTATGAATACAATATACAGATGATTCGTTTTGTCGGATTGTGTCTCTAAATGATTACAGTTATTTTCTTCTTCATGTTTCCTAAAACCGAGGTAGTGATTTTTTATACGCAAAGTTGGTATCACTGCGACAAACTGATGTATCATATATTATGATTGTTTATGGACTGTTGGAAACGACACCTAATAGTCCTGTATATTTGATTATATTACATACAAGTTTAGTACTTTAGGACGACGCAAAAAAAACAATATAGCAGCTAAGTTGGCTTGTCGTAAGCCATTAAACAGCCCACTTGACAGCAATATACAGTCGAGCAGTACATAGAAGAGTATAATTCGTAGCAAAGACCACGCTGTCTTTGATCATTATTGTCTTAAGCTTACGGTTCATACGTTTTTTGTTTTAACTTCAACAAAACGAACCTTAAAATTTAATGAATTTTAGAAAATATAATTTTTTGACGCGTTAAGAATATTTTAGCAGATAACGGAAATGACTAATTCAAAAGGCGTGGAATGCTTTTTGGTTATGTGTACTTTTAATTAATTTAAACAAATAATAATAATAATAATAATGCGTTTCACGTCCGTTTCTCGACTTTATGTCATAACAGACACCATTCGCACAATTACTATTTTCCATTTAACGCTTCCCACTATTTTCGAAATTTTTTAAAACTTCAACTTATGTAATAGCAATGGGCGAATAAAAGAATTATAGGAAGTCAAGATAAGGTAGGTAATTTTTGAACTAAGAGTTTGACAGGTAATCCGCAATGGTTTCAAATAAGGAATCATCTCGATATTTATCTGAAATTAATTGAGGGAAACCATGGAAAACCTCAATCAAGATGGTCGGTACAGGAATTACCGTTTCTCGGCGGGAGGCAGTGGGAAAAAGTCCCAGTCACATCGTCCCTGCCGGGATTCGAACCCGTACCTCCCGAAAGCGAGTCTAGTGCTGTCACCACTACTCTACCCAGTTTAGTCATTGGACATAAAAGAAGTTTATAGTAATAACTATCTATAATTTTATTAAATGTTCGTGAATAAATCTTGTTTGACATGATGCTCGGTTCACGTAGCGTTCACATATAAGTCAAAAGTTAGCCCAAAGGGCTCAAACTTACGAACTCTGTTGCAACTTCCTATGCATAACATTAGTGTACTGCTGTAACAAACTGCAAAAGGGAGAGACGGCACACACGCTGGCAGCATTCCTTAATGTACTGTTTGGGTAGCATACAGCAAGACTAGTTTGTTAACAGAAGCCTGTTTGCTTATAGCGATTAAACTCTTGTTAGCCTGTTGCGCTATCGGCCTATACCTACAATATATGTATACGTAAACAACACTACGTACATAATACGAGAATACCCGTGAACAAAACATGAAAACCCCGGTCGCAGTGCCAAAACCCTGCCGACAATATAGTGTATTTGCTTATACAGGCAGTGTGGCTTTATTACGCGAACTTAAGTTGGTTTTTGGGCTAAATAAAAATTTTGACTCCTTAATACACCCCTTAAAATAACATTTTTTTTCTTAATTGCAATATTATTATCAATCGAATCTCTATACTAAATTATATACACACTTCAGTAAATAATTCACTATCTGCAAACTAGTTTTTTCATAAAATTTGTAAATCCGGTCCCGTCGGGCCGATTTTATTAAAATTTTAGGGACACTTTTTAATTATTACCAGAGGGTTAAATTTCAATTTTGAAACGATTCGGAGAATTTTTTCGGTATTTTGGGGCCCAAAAATATTTTTCAACCCCTAAAAACTACCCTTAAAATGGCCCGATTGGGCCCATTTTAAATAAGGTTCGTGCAGTGGTGGATTCCAACACGCGGGCCAAATCTAGTTAAAATCAATTAACTCTTTCAAAAGTTATTGCCCGCACACACACACACACACATATATATATATATATATATATATATATATATATACATATATATATAAACATTTTCAAAAATGGTGCCAAAGTGTTTAGGAGGTTATGAAACGTCGAGAAATTTTGGTCCGACCCCTAGGTCCCGCCATCCGACCGATGCCAATAGTGTATGTTGCCATATGGCAAATACACTAAAAAGGCTTATGGTTACTATTTACCAGCTGTTCAATGCACCGCCTTTTTCACAAGCACCACGAACAGGTGGATTAGGGATTGCAATGCTGGATCCAACAATCTAGCTGGATCCAGCACATTTTTGACCTTGCTGGATCCAGCATCTGGCGCAGAATCCAGCGGTGCGGATCCGCAATCAGCTAAAAGCAAGTAATTAACTGGTTCTGAGAAAGATTATGAAAGATATTGAAGAAAGAAATGACACTTTATGAAAGTGAGGGAGTAAGAAGTGAAAAAATCTATAATTATTTGATGACTCTCAAACCAACCAGCGTAGAGGTAGAGAGATCCCTTTCCGCATTCGGGTATATTTGCAGTTCTTTAAGAAGGAGGCTGGGAAATAATACCGTCAATAACATTTCTTTTTTGAGATCTTACTTTAAAAAAAGTAAAAAAAAATGGTATCTCCATAATTGATTGACTTTATTCTTTAAAACTAAAGTCAAAAATTATACAATACAATTTATTAGTGTATTTGCCATATGGCAACATACACTATTGGCGTCGGTCGGATGGCGGGACCTAGGGGTCGGACCAAAATTTCTCGACGTTTCATAACCTCCTAAACACTTTGCCACCATTTTTAAAAATGTTTATGTATATATATGTATATATATATATATATATGTATATATATATATATATATATATATATATATATATATATATATATATATATATATATATATAGGTATATATGTGTGCGGGCTATAACTTTCGAAGACGTTAATTTATTTTAACGAAATTTGGCACACATGCTGGAATCCATCACCGCACGAAGCCTATTTAAAATGGGCCCAATCGGGCAATTTTAAGGGTAGTTTTTAGGGGTTGAAAAATGTTTTTGGACCCCAAAACACCGAAAAAATTCTCCGAATCGTTTCAAAATTGAAATTTAACCCTCTGGTAGTAATTAAAAAGTGTCCCTAAAATTTTAATAAAATCGGCCCGACAGGACCGGACTTACAAATTTTATGAAAACACTAGTTTGCAGATAGTGAATTATTTACAGAAAGTTGCTTATAATTTGGTATAGAGGTTCCATTGATAATAATATTGCAATTAAGAAAAAAAATGTTATTTTAAGGGCTGTATTAAGGAGTAAAATTTTTTATTTTGCCCAAAAACCAACTTAAGTTCGCGTAATAAAGCCACACTGCCTGTATCAGCAAATACACTATATTGTCGGCAGGGTTTTGGCACTGCGACCCGGGTTTTATTAAAGTTTTGTTTCTAATAAGAGTTAACTAGACATTTTATAAGCAGGAAACGCAATTTTATTTCTAAAATTATTGACACTGAGAAACTGAGACAACATAGTTTGTAAAATATGTAAACGAATAACTATTTCAGATATCTAGAATATCAATTTAGGTGATTTAAGACTGTATTCTGATAATTAATAATTATATTCGGGATACTCAGAACTATTACTTACTATTAGAGTACTTTATTAACGCTAAAAAACGAGTATTTGATGTAAATGTAGATAAATAGTTTTTAAAGTTTCTAGAGTTAAAAAATTGTTACATTTATTTGAAAAATCGACTAATGCGGGATCTGCGCTGGATCCAGCTGGATTTGCTTTAATCCAGCATAAATCCAGCTGGTTTGAAAATGCAATCCTTAATTACAATAAGTATACATGCAAATTTTATATTTATTTTGAACTCTTCTCGCCACAGACGGTGGGCATAGATTTAAATCCCAGATAGAGTAGTATTGTTTTATAAAGAAATAGGAGAGAGGGAGACAGATTGTAGATTATAAACGCTCAACCTATAATCTCTCTCTGTTTCGCTACACTCTTTATCAAACAATCACGGTCTAGTAGACAATAAGTGAAACAAAAATGCATCGACCCACGCTAAAATATGCGACAGTCGACGAGACATTTTTTTTTATTAATCCTAAAAGAAAGTATAAAACGCAAGAGAATAGAAATTTAGTGACAAGTAAAAAACGAGGAGAAAATAAATCCTTTAAAAGTAATATATCAAATAAATACTATAGCGAGAGTACAAAATGGCGATAAATTACATTTCATCTAGTGAAAATACAGGCGTCTGTTTGAGCCGACGGGATATCAGAAATACCTTCACCAATTATTCCCACTGTCGTGTAATTCTTAGAAAATCTGTCGCCGTAAGCAGAAATATGATTTGTTATTTACTAGAAGACTTCATTTCTGGTCAGATAATTGATCGGGCACGTCGCACATTGGGACAAATTTACAAAACTCAAAAGTTGATTCATTAGTCATTAATCTCGTCATCTAGTTTTGATGTAACACTAGTTCAGAGAGTTCAAGATAGCGATCGATCCATCTTACTCAAACGAAAACCTGGTTTAGCATTCGGCCATTTGTTATTTTGAACACATTTACCGAGCTGGGTAGAGTAGTGGTGACAGCACTAGACTCGCATTTGGGAGGTACCGGGTTCGAATCCCGGCGGGGGCAGATGTGGCTGGGACTTTTTCCTACTGCCTCTTGCCGAGAACCGATAATTCCTGTACCGGCCATCTTGATTGAAGTATTCCATGGTTTCCCTCAATTAGTTCCTGATAAATATCGAGATGGTTCCTTATTTGAGGCCATGGACGGATGGATTACCTATCAAACTCCTCGTTCAAAAATTACCTACCTTATCCTGATTTCCTATAATTCCTTCATTCGCCCATTGCTATTACATAAGTTGAAGTTGTAAAAAATGTAGAAAATAACGGGAAGTGGTAGATGAAAAAAAATAGTAATGGTGCGAATGGCGTCTGTTATGACATACGAGAAACGGACGTTAAACGCATTATTATTATTACTATTATTATTATTATTTTGAACTCATTTGTCATAAGTTACTAGTGATGATCAAAATTGGTCTGGGTCTTGCAAAAAAGCAAGACCAAGACCAAACAAACAAGAGGTGGAGTTTTTTGTAGTTATTGATATGTTCTTTAATATTGTAGAACATACTTTTGTTCTATCATCAATAGTTTCCGCAGCGCATGCGACGAAAGATGTTTTATGGCATTTTTTTTACACCTTGGGTTACGTTACTTAAGTTTTAGTAGGGATCCCTAATATTTTCTAGCAATAAATATAGCCTATGTTACTCAGGGTGAATGTAGCTTTCTAATGGTGAAAGAATTTTTTAAATCGGCATAGTAGTTTTTGAGTTTATTCATTACAAACATACACACAAAAATACAAATCTATCCTCTTTATAATATTAGTGTTGATTGAGATACGAGTAAACTGACATACGAGCAAGGTTACGGAACGAATAAAACTCGTATGGCGAGGTACCACTGTAGTCATGGTGGAGGCGCGGGTCTTTACGCGCAAAATGCCGCCCGGTGGAAGTGCAGGGCTCTGCGTGCGGTGAGAGCGTGGATCGAAGACGTGCCTCACTTGATCTCGACGGACATCCGCATTTGCATTCTGCACCGTCAGCGCCTCGCAGATGGAGTGGCGAAGATTTGCAACGCAACAGACAAGGAAAATCTTCGACACTATACGACGGTTCTGTTACCTAAATAGCACACTCGTGTATAATAATGCGTTCTTTTGTTTCGTCAATTGTACGACACGAAACACTCGAATTTTTTAACGAGTTGGCCGTTTCGTCAGCGCTATTTTCAATTGTTAAATGTGATTATGTGTTATCCCAAAACGACACGAAAAGGGAATACAAAATTACATTCAATAAACTTATTAGTGTATTTGCCATATAGACAGATAGATAGATAGATAATTTATTAACAGCTGAAAACATTACAAAATGTGTGAGCTTATGTCATACACACACATACATTAATACAATTCATAAAACTTTTGTTTATCGTCCAAAGGATTCATCAACAGTTTACTTTTTATATGGTTTTTAAAAACATTTCCTGTTAGATCTCTTATATCTTTAGGTAGGACACTACTGACGTCGGTCGGATGGCGGGACCTAGGGGTCGGACCAAAATTTCTCGACGTTTCATAGCCTCCTGAACAGTTTGGCATCATTTTAAAATGGGCCCAATCGGACCATTTTAAGGGGTGTATTTCGGTCTATTTAAAATTGGCTAAATCGGGCCATTTCAAGGTTAGTTTTTTGGGCCCCAAAATACCGAAAAAATTGTCTGAATCGTTCCGAAATTGAAATGTAACTTTTTTGTTTCAATTAAAAAGTACGCCTAAAATTCTAATAAAATCGGCCCAAGAGGACCGAACTTTCAAATATTATGAAAACACTAGTTTGCAGATAGTGAGTTATTTACTAAAAGGTGTATTTAATTTTGTGTAGATGTTCGATTGATAATAATGTTGCAATTAAGAAAAAAAGTATATTTTAAGGGGTGTATTAAGGGGTTATTTTTTTTAGTTTCTCCAAAAACCAACTTAAGTTCACATAATAAAGCCACACTGTCTGTATTAGCAAATACAGTATATTGTCGGCAGGGTTTTGGTACTGCGACTCGGGTTTTTTTTACAGTTGAAGTTAAGAATTTACATACTGTAAAAAAACTATAAGTGACATTCGACTTGTACATGCATTCCATCTGAATCGACTGAATATCTCTTGCCAACAATGTATATTATAAAATGTAGTGCGATATTGTAAAAATTATGTGATGAAGTAATATTACATTTCAGAAATTTCATAGACAATGCCTGCAGAAAATCGTAAAATATTATATGTATACTATAAATTCAAAATTTAAGGAGCAAGCCATATACTTATATTTCTAGTCCTAGAGCTCATGACCCATTTTTCATGAAGTCTTTGATAGAAATAGAAATTTTACCTATTGGTATCGATAGGATAGGTTGGTAAGAAATAAAATGTTTGCCTGTATTACCTGGGTACGGCAGGTACTGCGCATACAGGTAATGCGTCCAAAAAAGTTTCTAAACCAGAAGCCAACAAACACAATTTCAATCAGGACAATTTTAAACCTCTATACATTTGTAATAAAGGCAATGAACTAGCGCTACTATAGAAAATATTGAGATTCAAAAAGCTATTAGAAAAAATAAAAACATAAAAATTACCAACTAGATTTTAACTTATCACCTCTTCTACAACTAGTTTACAGGAAAGTTTATAGTTGACTCAAAAAACAATTCAAGTCAACTTTCCGTGTAGGTAGTAAATAAATTGCAAATATCTAATTTAGTATATGTTTTATATTCCTGAAGATGGGTTTATTGTCCGAAACGATCGTCGAGAAATAATTTAATAATAATTTTTGTGGAATTTTCAAGTGTTTTTATTTATTTGTTAAACTTTCAAATAAGCAATTTCGAGATTATACGCAATAACTAGCTACTACTGGCTGGTGGCAGTCTCACGATGCACAAGAAAACTCTTTCGGCCCGCTGTTATAGATGGCGTGCGAGTAATTCTAGCAGAGCATAAATGTTAGGCTTTCTGCCTTTCGACCAGGTATAAAGAAAAATAAAACCCGGGTCGCAGTGCCAAAACCCTGCCGACAATATAGTGTATTTGCTTGTATAGGGCCGTGTGGTTTTATATTTTTATTATGTGAAATTAAGTTTGTTTTTGGGCAATATAAAAAATTTAACCCCTTAAAATTACATTTTTTTTCTTAATTGTAATATTATTATCAATCTAACGTCTACATCGAATTAAATACAGCCTTCAATAAATAAGTCACTATCTGCAAATTAGTGTTTTCAAAAAATTTGTAAGTCCGGTCCTGTTGAGCCGATTTTATTAAAATTTTAGGGGCACTTTTTAATTGCTACTATCGGGTTAAATGTCAATTTTAAAACGATTCTGAGAATTTTTCCGGTATTTTGGGGCCCAAAAACATTTTTCAACCCCCAAAAACTACCCTTAAAATGGCCCGATTACGCCCATTTTAAATAGGCTTCTGGCGGTGATGGATTTCAATACGTGAGCCAAATTTCGTTAAAATCAATTAACTCTTTCGAAAGTTATTACCCGTACACACACACACATATATATATATATATATATATATATATATATATATATATATATATATATGTGTGTGTACGGGCAATAACTTTCGAAAGAGTTAATTGATTTTAACGAAATATACACGTATATATATATATATATATATATATATATATATATATATATATATTATATATATACGTGTATATTTCGTTAAAATCAATTATACCTATATATATATATATATATATATACATATACATATAAACATTTTTAAAAATGGTGCCAATGTGTTTAGGAGGTTATGAAACGTCGAGAAATTTTGGCCGACCCCTAGGTCCCGCCATCCGACCGACGCCAATAGTGTATGTTGCCATATGGCAAATACACTAATAAAGAAAAATAGCTATGCCTTACAATTAATTTCGGAAAATTAGGAAAATGCAAAATAAAACTAAATAAATCAGAGGCACGCAACTTGTTCGTGCAATTTTGTCATAGTCTGAGAATGTCGTGTTTTTTTTTGTGCCGTCAAGTTATTAGAATGCAAAAGCGAAGTCGCTTTTTAAACACCGCAATTTGTCTCACGAGTGTATTTTGTTCGAGCGCCCTTCCCACAGACAAGCATGCATGCGTGTCTAACCTGATCCCGGGACTTTCCAGGAACGGGAATACCGTATCTGGAAGAGTGGAGAGAAAGAGGGAAGACTCCCACACATTCTCTCCCGCAGGAACGTGTCGAAGGCCGCACTGCACTGGGCATAAATAATAAACAGTCGCGGTTTGTTTTAGTCTTGGGAACAATCGAATGATTTTGATAATCGAAAGGTTACTATTCGAATAATTTTTATTATCGAATGATTCATTTCTTTTTTGTCTTTGGTAATTAATATAAAATTTTATTTGTTGGGAAAAAAGTGTTCACTTAAAGAAGTCCTTTTTCCCAACAAATAAAATTTTATATTCATTCGAAATGTTTCCTTCAGCTGATGTATGACAAAAATATGTGTGTTGTGAATAAATGAATGTTTCTCTTGTTTTTGATTGTCAGTCTTGAGAGAGTCACCTACATACAGTGCTTCATAGAACAGACGCAGATAAAAGACGTATTCAGTATACATTTAAGTATCTCGAGTGGTTAGGATGCATTCGATATGATTATTATAATGAACGAATTTTCGATTATGAGACTTGAGAGAGTTCATAGAACAGTGGCAGACAAAATACTAAGTGTTTCATCAAATACTTTGAAATACAACCTGAGAAAAACAACTGCATCCAGCGTTTTAAAGAGTAAAAAAAACCCGGGTCGCAGTGCCAAAACCCTGCCGACAATATAGTGTATTTGCTTGTATAGGGCCGTGTGGTTTTATACTGTTATTATGTGAAATTAAGTTTGTTTTTGGGCATAATAAAAAATTTAACCCCTTAATACACCCCTTAAAATAACATTTTTTCCTTAATTGTAATATTATTATCAATCTAACGTCTACACCGAATTAAATACACCCTTCAATAAAATAAATGTCACTATCTGCAAATTAGTGTTTTCAAAAAATTTGTAAGTCCGGTCCTGTTGGGCCGATTTTATTAAAATTTTAGGGGCACTTTTTAATTGCTATTAAAGGGTTAAATTTCAATTTTGAAACGATTCTGAGATTTTTTTCGGTATTTTGGGGCCCAAAAACTTTTTTCAACCCCTAAAATTCACCCTTAATGTGATCTGATTGGGCCCATTTTAAATAGGCTTCGTGCGGTAATGGATTCCAACATGTGTGCCAAATTTCGTCAAAATTAATTAACTCCTTCGAAAGTTATTGCCCGTACACATATATACCTATATATATATATATATATATGTATATATATATATAAATATATATATATATATATATATATATATATATATATATATATATATATATATACATATATATATAAACATTTTCAAAAATGGTGCCAAAGTGTTTAGGAGGTTATGAAACGTCGAGAAATTTTGGTCCGACCCCTAGGTCCCGCCATCCGACCGATGCCAATAGTGTATGTTGCCATATGGCAAATACACTAATAAAAGCTGTAGTATATTAATTTATTACTAGAGATTGTTTTATATGTCGTACCTCGTAGGTATAAAAATCATTCGAATGAGTAGTCGGAATCGATTCAGCGCGATTTTTTCCATGAGAATAATCTCAAAGTATAATTATGAGCTTAAATAATTAATAATTATTAATAAACAGATAATACCTATCGTTTGCTATAATTGTCAAGAAACATTAATTGTTGCAATGTTATATTAGAAAAATTTACTTTCAAACAATTGTCACCGTCGGAACTTAAACCCGAATCTTTCCACTTTCGCGGCGGAATGAGTTATCAATTACTCTACGGTGCACACAATTCAACAGTCAATTCCTCATAATAAAGCAATTTGCAACGCTAAATTCATATATATCATGCGAGAGCTAGTTTTAGCTTTGGTAACGCTAGATATGAACCTTCACAACAGTGAGAGTTTATGAATGAATCAAAGATGAAATATTTTTGTCTCCATTTTTTATCAGTCTTATTTCACAGAAGTTTTTCTGTTTCCATAGGGTTTCTAAAGGCGGAAAACGTTAATTTTTATTGTGGTAGAATTAACAGCACCATTATATATAATATTAGTAAAGGCTATCACGGTATAGTTTCGCAAGACTATTAATAAACAGATAATAGCTATCGTTTGCTATAATTGTTAAGAAACATTCATTGTTGCAATGCTATATTAGAAAAATTTACTTTCAAACAATTGTCACCATCGGGACTTAAACCCGAATCTTTCCACTTTCGCGGCGGAATGAGTTATCAATTACTCTACAGCAAATAATGTACATACCAAAAAAAATGTAAATTTCTCGAACATAATGATATTATCACTCGTTTCAACATATTGTCACAAATCGTGAATAATAAACCCAATTCCGTCACTTAATATATGAACTACTATTTCCTGACTCTCATAAAAAAAGGCAAACAGACTGACGGAAACTGTCAAAAAACATTTTCCCGTATCTATAGCAGTCATACAAAATACCCAAAAAAGCACGTCAGAAAATGAAATGACAGACAAAAGGTTTCGATACTGTTTTATATATTGATATTACGTAAAACACTAAACTTGCATCATTGATCGTTGTAACGACCGCTAAGCAACATTGTGGTGCGAGGTAACCTTCCCCAATATGAGTTTTAAGACAGTGAAGTGGGTGGAAGAGGGTGACAATAAGACGCGAGGCGCAATTTTATATTATTTGTGTCGTAAATGTCAACGACATACCCAGCCAGACGTTGTATTGCTTGTTGACTACAATTTTGTAGGTTAATTGAATATATGTAGCATGTTCTCTACGGGCGATCATGATTCAATGTTGTCAACTTTTGCCGACGATGCTGGTAATATTTAGTCGCTAATTTATGTCCGGTTTCTGATACGATTTTCAGCTTAAAATATAAATTTAGGAATGTCATTTATTTTCAACTATAAATGATCTTCATTTACTTAAAAACATACAACATTTTCAAATATAGATTTAAAGCTGAAAGTCGCATCAGAAATCGAACATCAATCTATACCAGCAACATATGATGCACAGGTCACCAAGTGACCGATTTGATAATAATAATTAATAATAAAAAACCCGGGTCGCAGTGCCAAAACCCTGCCGACAATATAGTGTATTTGCTAATACAAGCCTTGTGGCTTTATTATGTGAATTTAAGGTGATTGTTGGGCAAAATAAAAAAATTAACTCCTTAATACACCCCTTAAAATTACATTTTTTTTAACTACATCATCATTGTCGATCGAACGTCTACACCGAAATTAAAAACACCTTTCAGGAAAATACTCACTATCTACAAACTAGTGTTTTCAGAAAATTTGTAAATCCGGTCCTGTCGGGCCGATTTTATTGAAATTTTAGGAACACTTTTTAATTGCTATTAATGGGTTAAATTTCAATTTTGAAATGGTTCTGAGAATTTTTTAGGTATTTTTGGGCCCAAAAACTTTTTTCATCCCCTAAAAACCACCCTTAAAATGACCCAATTGGGCCCATTTTAAATAGGCTTCGTGCGGTGGTGGATTCCAACATGTGTGCCAAATTTCGTTAAAATGAATTAACTCCTTCGAAAGTTATTGCCCGTACACATATGTACCTATATATATATATATATATATATATATATAAATATATATATACATATATATATAAACATTTTTAAAAATGGTGCCAAAGTGTTTAGGAGGTTATGAAACGGCGAGAAATTTTGGTCCGACCCCTAGGTCCCGCCATCCGACCGACGCCAATAGTGTATGTTGCCATATGGCAAATACACTAATAATAATTATACATATGTATGAATAAATTATAAAACATAAACATTAAATAAATATAATTTACATTGATTTTTCACTCGGCAATTGGTTGAACATGATTAATAATGAGAAATAAATACCTTGAGAAAATATAAATAATATAGAATTATCATGTTGTGATAGTTTTCTGAATAAAATTTAAAATAATCGTGGATTACGATTAATCGTACAATATTAAGTACAATAATCGTGAACTAACCGTAATCGTAATCGTTGCATTACTAATTTCTTTCTCTTTAAGCTCGGGGAATTCCGCATCTTGTTTTCATAAGTGCGCAACACGAACTTACATTCGCGCGTTTTCCTACTTAATCGGTTCATAATCAAAAATATAAAGTACCTTGAAATTAAGTCAAGTAAGTTGTAATGATAGAAAATCAAATCAAGTACTCAGTAAAAACTTAATGAAGAAGACAGTATGGTCTAGACTCTAGAGCAGTGTTTCCCAACCTTTTTTCCTCGCGAACCAAAAGAAAGGTCCGAAAAAATTTGACGAACCCCCTATGTAATCGTTAACGACAGGTAAAAAAAAAGCAATAAAATTTGATAGAATATATATTGCAGAATAATTCGATCAGTGTTGTCAGATGCCACTTTTATTATTTTTGGAATATTGAAAAATAAGAAAAAATAATTAAAATTTAATTTAAAAAGAATTAAGACTAATTTAACAAACTGGTTCTTATGTTTTACATTTGGAAAAACTCTTAATGGGATATTTGTGGCTGTTTGATAGAACAAAGCAATTCAAAGTTAGGCTCAATATCTGACAATTTCAGTCTAGATCAGGTTCTGCATCTAACCTGTTTCTGTATTTATATCTTTCAGATAAGTATATGTTGAAAATCCTTTCTCGCATAGATATGTTGTGCAAAATGGTAATAGAACTTCAATGGCTTTTTTTGACAGGACAGGATATTCATTTTGTATACTGAGCCAGAAGTCAATTAAAGACTGATCTTTAAAAATTGCTTCTAGAGAACTGTCACAAGATAACTCTATAAGTTTAATAATAATTTGATATTGATGAAGTAATTTTGAAAAACAAATAAGGAAAAAAGAAATGAAAATATTGAAATTTATTATAGATTTCTTAACAAACAGGCAGCGAACATTCTGTGTTCTTTAATTTTTGTGTTTTTGTTTTGTTTTTTTTTTGCTTTTGATTTTAGTGGCGTTTTGAAAAATCCGCCATTACAATATTATTTTCGCGAACCCCCTCTGCAAACACTGCGAACCCCCAGGGGTTCGCGAACCACTGGTTGGGAATCACTGCTCTAGAGGGTAGCGTGCTGGCTTTCTGACTAAACTGTCGTGGGTTCAAATCCTGCCTCTGCTCATGAATGTTTTAGGATGTCGTTTAGTTTTAAGTGATTTTGTTATTTGATGTATTAAAGACGCTAATGACCTAAGTTGTCGAGCGTCTATAATCTACAATAAAAAAAAAAATAGACTTGATGAGTCGCTAACAAAGAATGTAAACATGGAATTCCGAATCGCCTTTACGATTATCTCATCGGATCAACTCGTTATAGATCGTGAGAAATTAAGTGTTTTCATCTCCTTGATATATTGATGATCCCGAACGCCCACTGCTTAGTGCTCGGCCCCCAACCCCACGACTTGAACGCGATATAACAAGGTTAATCTAATTAAGTCCGCGGTTCTCATACAGCAGATAACAGCAGATATTAATTAATTATTATTGGATATAAAAAATATCCATCTTTTCAAATTTCGAACAGCTAATTATTTTCACTAGAACTCCAACTTAATTCATTTATGGTTGTGTCAATATTTGCGGCACAGCGTGTAACAAAGAATTTTTTCATAGTGAACAATGAAAACATACTGTAATTTAAAATGCAACTGAGACGACCATCTTTGTTTATAGTGTAAAAAAGTGGGTTTGTATATACTTTATGTACGCGCGTTTGAAGTTATACTTCTTTGGCATGATTAAAAAGTATTTTTTAATAAACATGCAAACCATTTATTGAAACTTAAGAATAATACTTACAAAAAATATTAACCTCAATATTTTACACATTTAAAATTTTACTCCCCATAATTTTTACTGTTATAATCAATCCAATGAGTAATCAAAAATTCGATAATATAAAGTCCTCTGGATCACACTATTGGTTGTAATGAAAGGTTGTAGTCGTTTAATATATTAGGTATATACTTTCCACCGAGCTGGGTAGAGTAGTGGTGACAGCACTAGAGTCGCATTCGGGAGGTACGGGTTCGAATCCCGGCGGGGACAGATGGGGCTGGGACTTTTTCCTACTACCTCTCGCCGAGAAACGGCAATTCCTGTACCGGCCATTTTGATTGAGGTTTTCCATGGTTTCACTCAATTAATTCCAGATAAATATCGAGATGGTTCCTTATTCAAGGCCATGGTCGATTACCTATCAAACTCCCAGTTTAAAAAATTACCTATCCTATCCTAATTTCCTATAATTCCTTCACTTGCCCATTGTTTTTAGTTAAGTTGAAGTTTTAGAAATGTAGAAAATAACGGGAAGTGGTAAAATGGAAAATAGTCATGGTGCGAATGGCGTCTGTTATGACATAAAAGTCGACAAACGGACATTAAACGCATTATTATTATTATTACTATTATTATATTATATACTTTCCAGATGACAGAAAATGCATTGATTTCGTTCATCAGTCATTTCAGTCTAACATAAGTTTCCTATGGCCAGCTTCATACTGTCGAATTTTCGTAAGAAACTCTCGCAATATGTGGACTTTGCAATCCATTATGCAAGCACATCAATCATTACTTCTGTAAAAAGTGCTGTATTGTACAAAGTTTGGAATTGCCGATTTTATTTATATGTATACATTAGATATTCCTGGACACAGTGTACCGTATGCAGTTGGCAGGAAATATGATTTATATAAGACAATATACCAAGTGATATTCTATTTTTATTTTTAAGCGCCAAGAGTTGACCCTTATTAACTATCAAATGCGATGTAACACCACCTGATGCAATCCAAGTGAAAAGACTGAAACAGATTTAGATATTAAATAACATTAACTATTTCTGAACGCAGTGTACCGTATGCAGTTGGCAAGAAATATGATTTATGTGAGATAATATTCCAAGTGATATTCTATTTTTATTTTTAAGTAGGTACCAAGAGTTGACCCTTATTAAACGTAATGTAACACCACCTGGTGCAATTCAAATGAAACGACTGAAACAGATTTAGATATTAGATAACATTAACTATTTCTGGACACAGTGTACCGTATGCAGTTGGCAAGAAATATGATTTATGTGAGATAATATTCCAAGTGATATTCTATTTTTGTATTTAAGCGCCATAAATAACGGAGCGAGTTACGCCTTCTTGTGTCAAATGCAACAAAGCAGTGACCGAGTATTTTTCGAAAAGGCCAACGAACTTACAATTCGACGAAAATCAAAGCCTTCTTGTTAATTACTTGTCACGATCGAGATATTTTCTTTTGTTTATCCAATTGAAAATAAATAGCATTTCAAAAGCAAAACATTTAAGTAAACCTTTTAAAGACAAGCTTTTAATAAAATGTACTAAAACGATAAAAATAACACACAAACAAATAAAATTATTTTATCATTGTTGACCCGACCTAAAAAAATTTCGCGACGTGTTTAAATTATGAATGTTTAATGAACATATCTCGCGACAAGCTTTTAGGTCAACTCAACAATGATAAAATGATTTTATTTGTTTGATTGTGTGTTATTTTCTTTGTTTTAGTACTTTTTAATGAAAGCTTGTTTTTAAAAAGTTTTTTTACTTACATTTTGTTATTTCCATTTTAGTCATCTACTCTATAAGCACATAGCATCTGTATTATCATCAGAGCCGTCTGCCGACCAAAAAGAACCCAAACACGGTATTCCTAGCCAGTGCCGGCCCTGGAGTAGAGCGCCAAAAAGCCAAATGCGAAAAACAATTTTCAGCGCAAAATAAGATTTTGATGGACTGATTGAAATTAACACCAAATGCTAATTTGCGTTAAAGAAGCAGAAGTATAATAATTAGAACTACTTAATTTAATTTAAATTCAACAAATTGATTTTTGAAAATTTGGAATTTTTTATTTAACATAAAACCGAAGTACAATTTACGTGACCAAAGGGTGCTGAAAGACAATCTCGCTCTACCCTGATCAAGGGCTTGGGTCAGCGCAGCGCCTAGCTTAGGCTGTTAAAAAGTCGCATAGTAACTAGAGTTGGGTAACTCAGATCTGAATCGGTTCAAACAGCCGACTCCGACAAAAGATCCGTGAGAGCCGCCTCACTTTTTTTTGAGCCGACGGATCAACGGATCCGCATAACTCAGTGAAACACTTAACACACAGAAGCACATTTTACACTTACGTATCAGTTCTTGCTTTGATGCATCTGTCAGCTCAAAGGACTCATGCATCACATGTTTGGCTATGCATTCTTGATTCTATACAGGTCGTGATATGATTGACTGAACTAGGTAACTCAGTGGCAGACTGCAGTAACATATTCAGAACTCAGCTCTTTTTGAACCGGTTCAGTGAGCCGGCTCACACACGAGATCCAGATGCAAAGATGCAAATCACTAAAAAGATCCGTTTTTTCCATCTCTAATAGTAACCTATCCTACTGCAGCATCAGGTCATGATGATTAGATTATTCTATTTTCATCGACAGTACATAAGTATGTAAAATTTCAAAGTAATAGAGCACATGGAAATGATTCAAAATCGATTCGCAAGATTTGACCCAAATTGACTGACTGGCAAATATGTGAAGTTGATTAAAAGATTAAAAAACAAACAGCCGCCTGGAACAGAGCATACGACATTTTTGTGAATGATTGACATGTTACCAGTCTTTGATAAAATTGCTGTATTTTGGGTGCTTTCTATTTAACGACACGTGTTGACATGTGTCGCTACAAGTGATGTCCATTTAATCGACTCACGGACCCTCTCCTTTAGTTTCGCAGTATTTCCATTATCTCAGTCGCCGTTATGTCTAGTTGCGTATTGATCATTAGAATCTCACTGTATTCATGACAATTAGTGATGTGAACAGGTTTTAGAAAAACCTAAAAAAAAAACGCTAAACATCGGTTTTGTTTACTAAAACGGATTACTTTTGAATTCACTTGTGTTTCATTATTTGTGTATCCGAACACCAAAATCAGACCAATATGTGCTGTCATCCAGAAGAAGCAGGTTGTAAGCGGACGCTGTCGACCACATCTGTTTTCTTAATCAAAATTACGACTTATGCGATTAGTTATTTTTGGTAGAAGTTGTTTTGATTTTAATAAATTGGTTCAGGAGTTTTGTTATTATAATTGATAAACAAAGCAATAACGAAATATTAACAAAAATGTGCGAAATCAAATCCACTACTAAAAAAATATAATGAGCCTCACCCTCATAAGCTCACATAAGAATTTTAACGTCTTTAGTTTTTAGTATTATTCCCAAGTTTAATTTTTTTTTATGTCAAATTAATTTATAATATTTGCACATACTTAGCAACACACTATGAACTTCTGTCCTTGTCAGTTTCATGTAATTTAGGAGACAAACTAACTTCTCCTTTATTTGCCAATTCTACTTCCCCTCGATTTCTTACTGTTTTCAAATAGATACGTCGCTACAGAAGTTAAACTTCAATAAAATAATAACAAAATAAAAAAAACCCGGGTCGCAGTGCCAGAACCCTGCCGACAATATAGTGTATTTGATAATACAGGCAGTGTGGCTTTATTATGCGAACTTATGTTGGTTTTTGGGCAAAATAAAAAATTTGACTCCTTAATACACCCCTTAAAATAACATTTATTTTCTTAATTGCAATATTATTATCAATCGAACTTCTACACCAAATTATATACAACTTTCAGTAAATAATTCACTATCTGCAAAGTAGTGTTTTCATAAAATTTGTAAATCCGGTCCTGTCTTGTCGGGCCGATTTTATTAAAATTTTAGGGACACTTTTTTATTACTACTGGAGGGTTAAATGTCAATTTTGAAACGATTCTGAGAATTTTTTCGGTATTTTGGGGCCCAAAAACATTTTTCAACCCCTAAAAACTACCCTTAAAATGGCCCGATTACGCTCATTTTAAATAGGCTTCTTGCGGTGATGGATTTCAACACGTGGGCCAAATTTCGTTGAAATCAATTAACTCTTTCGAAAGTTATTGCCCGCACACATATATATATATATATATATACGCTTATATATATATATATATATATATATATATATAAACATTTTTAAAAATGGTGCCAAAGTGTTTAGGAGGTTATGAAACGTCGAGAAATTTTGGTCCGACCCCTAGGTCCCGCCATCCGACCGACGCCAATAGTGTATGTTGCCATATGGCAAATACACTAATTACTTGCAATACTGTTCAATTGGTTTTTAGTGTATTTGCCATATGGCAACATACACTATTGGCATCGGTCGGATGGCGGGACCTAGGGGTCGGACCAAAATTTCTCGACGTTTCATAACCTCCTAAACACTTTGGCACCATTTTTAAAAATGTTTATATATATATGTATATATATATATATATATTTATATATATACGTATATATATATATATATATATATATATATATATGTGTGCGGGCAATAACTTTCGAAAGAGTTAATTGATTTTAACGAAATTTGGCCCACGTGTTGAAATCCATCACCGCAAGAAGCCTATTTAAAATGGACCTAATCGGGCCATTTTAAGGGTAGTTTTTAGGGGTTGAAAAATGTTTTTGGGCCCTAAAATACCGAAAAAATTCTCCGAATCGTTTCAAAATTGAAATTTAACCCTTTAGTAGCAATTAAAAAGTGGCCCTAAAATTTCAATAAAATCGGCCCGACAGAACCGGACTTACAAATTTTATGAAAATACTAGTTTGCAGATAGTCAGTTATTTACTGAAAGGTGTATTTAATTTGGTGTAGATGTTCGATGATAGTAATGTTGCAATTAAGAAATAAACTCTTAATTTAAGGGGTGTATTAAGGGGTTAAATTTTTGATTGTAACCAAAAACAAACTTAAGTTCATGTAATAAAACCAGACTGCCTATATTAGCAAATACACTATATTGTCGGCAGGGTTTGGGCACTGCGACCCGGGTTTTTATTTATATAAAAGACGTTTCAACCAACAGTTTTGGTCCTTTTCAATTTTCAAATATAAAATTAAATCTATTTATTATTCAACAAAATAAACTTTAAAAAAATATTAACTAAAAAGATGAAAATTTTGAAATTTTGAGATCGGAGCCAATTTCATTACTAAAACTTTTAATTACATATCTATTAATCTACTTTTATTAAATTGGTGCCGACCTCAAAATTTCAACATTTTCATCTTTTTTGAAGGAGGTTAATATTTTTTCTTAAGTTTTTTTCATCTATAATAAGTTGTATGTTTAAAAGTAAGAGTGATTTTAAGCGTTTGCTCTTTTCTCGTCGCAGGCAGTATCCAGGATTATTATTTTTATAGCGGACTACGAAATAAACTACAAAATAATTGAGTTAAATCGGTCGATATAGCAATCAATGTGACACAGCAGTGTATAGATTCATTGAATGTGTGTAGGGTAGATGGGGCCGTGCAACGTGCTTCGTCCGTCCTCTGCTGTGGCGGGCGTATTGCGTGTTCCGTCCAACAGGAACGCCGATCCGTAAGCTCCTTTATACACGGAGCAACTTGCAAAGCTCCCCGGCCGTACGCAAACTTACACAGCCTTCCCAAAACTTCACTACATTTAATAATAATCAATACAACAGAGTTCGGTACCCGAGTGTGTTTTATATATGTTACGGTAACTGGTCTTCTTCTCTCGCTCTCATAGTGCGGCAATACATGGTGGAAGAACGGGTGTTCTGCAAAAATCCCCTTGACGGAAAAAATATATATATGGTTTTGGAAAATGTATTTCATCGATAAGCGTCAATGATCGATGAACTCAAAGAGTTTTCTGCTGCATTATAACTAACTAGCGGCCCAGTCCGGCTTCGCCCGGGTGTAAATGTAATATTTAGGATATAAAAGATGAGATTCATTATCATTAAATACTCAACGTGTATTGAATTTGCGCGAATTCAATCGCTTTTATTTGTGAATGTTCAAAAATCGAAGAAAAATCTTATTTCCCAAAAATAAATTTAAAAAAAAACTTGGAACGTGTCGCGGGACACGCGTTTGGAACGAAGTCCCTTTCGTATAAGACGTTTTTCGTAACGCGTTTCATATAATCTAAAAACACCCGGTATAATCTAAAAACATTCGGTGTAATCTAAAAACACCCGGTATAATCGAAAAACATCCGGTATAATCTAAAAACATCCGGTATAATCTAAAAACATCCGGTATAATCTAAAAACACCCTGTATAATCTAAAAACACCCGATATCACCGTATACCAGTTTTTCGTGACATTTTTGTCTTACGGTGTAGCCTATGTTACTCAGGGTGAATGTAGCTTTCTAATGGTGAAACAATTTTTTAAATCGGCACAGTAGTTTTTGAGTTTATTCATTACATACACACAAAAATACAAATCTTTCCTCTTTATAATATTAGTGTAGATAAGCGTCAATACTTGGTGGAGGTACCGGATGTTCTGCTGGAAAATCGAGTACGGCTCGATAACACAAGCTGCAGAACCATATATCTTTATTGATCCATAGTCGGCAATGCTTGGTGGAATCGACGGGTGTTTTGCTGGAAAATTAGACATTATAACCCAACCCGTAATCTGTTATTTTTCTCTACCAATAAACGTCAATACTTGGTGGAGGCACCGAATGTTCTGCTGAACAATCGAGTACGGCTCGATAACACAAGCTGCAGAACCATATATCTTATTCATCAATAGTTGTCAATGCTTGGTGGAAGCGACGGGTGTTTTGCTGGAAAATCAGACATTATAACCCAATCCGTAATGCGTTATTTTTCTCTACCAATAAACGTCAATACTTGGTGGAGGCACCGAATGTTCTGCTGGACAATCGAGTACTGCTCGTAACACAAGTTGCAAAACCATATATCTTTATTCATCGATAGTGGTCAATGCTTGGTGGAAGCGACGGGTATTTTGCTGGAAAATCGAGTAGGTACACAATACGCAGAAATATAATGTTTCTTGGACTATGTCCTCAATTTACGGTGGAAACCACGGCTTTTCTGCTAGAGTTGCATTGTTTTAAATACTATAAATTGATGATTACCACCATTTTGGAGATTGTGTGGTGCAAGTGATGGGTGTTCTTTTCAAATCGTGGTCATTGCAAGTATCGATTTGTTTTTACCACAGTAAATCTTCGATATTGAAAAACGTGATGGAATTCACGTTACCACTTTCATGCACACTGAAACGTAACCGATGTCACAAAATCGCAGAGATTTGTAGACAATTCGATTTCAATACTCGTTCAAATCGTAAAAACAATTGTTTACTGTAACATTTGTTGAAACCGCTTTCATAATCAATGAATCGCCGCGGATATGCCAACCGGTTTGTGCAAGTAATTAATAATTGTCGGTTCGATATTAAAAATACACCGCTCTATAACCGCAAAACAGAACCATTCATATCACTGCACTGCGAATACGTGAGCGTTATAACAAGTGAACACTAGAAAACAAGTGAACGCTACAAATCAGTGAACGCCACGTTGTACAAGCGAGCGTGAGATTAGACCCATACTCATTGACATAAGGCGTTTCGAGATCTCTTCTTTATCTAGGGCAGACGTTCCCAACCTTTTCTAGACCACTGCTACTTTTAGACGAAAAAAAAAAACAGTTTAAAAAAAATAAAACAACACGCTTTTCTGAACTAAAAATACAAAATAAGTTGACACCAAAATTAACTTTACTGTATAAAACATTGAGTGCTTAATATCGGCAATAATTTTTTTAACTAGCTAATTGTAAACGTAGAGATGGAAAATTTAAGTAGATAGCACCCCACACTTTTTATAATAAAGCTAATTTTGTTGTTAAATTAGTTTGTTTTTTTAGTTCACAAAAGTGTGTTGTTTTAGTTTTTTTAAACTCTAATTTTAATTATAACACTAAAAAACAATTTTGAATTTGAGTATGGTACGTCACTGTACAGCGCATTAACTTGCTTGCTGTAATTTTAGAAGTAATTTATCCTGAAGGTCCTGGTCAGGACAATGGGACAAACTTATTAAATTATTGTATTTTCATCGGTCCTTAATAAGTGTGCAAAGTTTCAGTTTAATCTGACGTATTGAAGTGAGTGAATTTCACGTTCAAAAATTCCTTTACAAACAAACAAATATACTGAAGGGTGAAGCTAATAAAAGCGTGTTAAAAAAATCCAACGCCCGGCAGGTCATAATAGTTGATTTTATATGACATATTAAAATATTCTTGCATGTTATCTGTACCTCTTTTTTATTTATTTAAGTATTAAAAATCATAAAGCCCCCATGGCAGGTTACTGCGCCCACTGGGGGGTGGTACCGTCCCCATTGAGAATCCGTAATCTAGAGCAGTGGTTCTCAACCTTTTTCAGCTGGCGACCCACCTTTTCTTATCGGAATACCTCCACAGTCCATAGTGGAGGGATGTAGTGGTTCTGTTGTCTGCCCCAGATGCCAAAAATCAAGAATCAAGAAAACAATCAGAACACAATTTGATTTGTTTCGATTTTTTTATCTTTTCTGATGGTTTTTTGATTGAGTCGCGACCCACATGTAACCCTTCCGCGACCCACTAGTGGGTCGCGACCCACCGGTTGAGAACCGCTGATCTAGAGAATCTTTCTTAAAATATATTGTATTATTGCAAGGTTACAACTTCACTAAACTTAATTACAAAAACGTCATAAATCGTAGCAATATTCGAATACGATATTTTACCTCGTTGATTGGATATCTTCAGCATTTAAAAATCTGCAATGCTTTTGCGTATGTGAACTAGAGAGAGCGCGTGAGTGAGAGAGTTTCACTTCTACCGTGTGATCGTCAGCACATGCTCTCAATTTTTTCATCGTTGCCTGGATATTTTCTGCATTTAAAAGTTTGCAATATTTTCAGTGTTTGTAAGCTAGAGAGGGCGCGGAAGTTTACTGGTGAAAGAGTTTAACTTTTGACGCGTTGTTTAAAGCACTCGCTTTCTTTTTTATCTTGTTGACTGGATATTTCCAGGATTACTGAGATAGGCAATGCGCAGTCGATTTTCTGTGTCAATGGACGTAATCGACACAGCTTATAGTGGTGCAGCAAGTCGCGGTTTGAATAATTCATCTACGGCGTCTTCTCGACAACAGACAAAACCGGTGCGTTCTGAGTTTCGCCCCTTCAAAACTCGAAATCACTTACGTGTCGTCGTGTCTCTTCAAATATCGATAAAAACACTGCAAAATATTTGACGCTACTAGCAGTGGAAGATCATAATTCCGGTAGCCAATATTGACTCCATTAATACTTACAGTACGAGCTCCCACTGTACAAAAGTCTACTGGACAACACTACTAAAATTTTATTACTGAATTTAACAGACGATGAAAAATATCAAAGGCTCTTTTGATCGCATATTTGTTTTTCAGAATCGCGTTTTAGTTCTTTAAACTTTTTTATTACCATTTCTGTCTTTTAAATGTACTTTTTGTAATTTCACGGTATAATTTTTGTATTTTTGTATCTTTATAAAATAACTTCATGACTCGAGCTAGTTCACAAAGAACCCACGTAGCAGCGCCACTAGAGCTACTTAGGTAGCGTTGGGTAAGTTGAGATGGTGTAAGTGCAACCAAAAAAATGAAAAATATGATATCCAATCGTTGAAACGTCAAGAATATTAGTTGGAGCAATAGATTTGTTTCGATTAAGTTCTGTCGGAATAAAACACAATCTACCGTAAGTAACTAACTAAACAAAAAACGATTGTTAACCATATATTTGTATATTATATGTAGGTACCTACCTTATCTAATGATAATAATACCATTGTATATTTCTGATAAGTAGAATAATCTTAAGATTGAAGCACATTTATATTTTTTTTCTTTCTAATAACATTTGTAAAAATATTTTTTTATTTTGATCTACTCTGATGCACTTGCCCTCTCTAGAGCAACAAAGTGGCAAAACACATTACTCCGAACACAATACTGTGATTAACAAACGAGGCTAGTGCACTGAACAGAAAACCAAAATTTGCAAGACAGACTCTAAGTAACTTTTAGCTGCTGACTTTTTTTCGAAATTCTCACTAATTCGTTTACCAATAGAAAATATCATAATAATGACTATGAAACGTCGAGAAATTTTAGTCCGGTCCCTAGGTTCTGCTCCGACCAACGCGAATAGTGTACCATATTATGCCAAATACACTGAAAAGAAAACAAACATTGCTCTCATAAGTAACTGTGGCGACGACAAGTTGCTTATTGCGTGATAATTTACTGTGTAATCAGTTTCTAAATAAATACAGGGAGTTAAATCTGATTCTAGTAGACTGTATATGAAGTGTCAACAAAATACATTCCGCGTAAGAAAATAAATAAACAGATGCGGCTTTTATAATTGCGACAGAACTTTCGCCGCACACTTCAGAACAAAAACGCAACAGTGCGAAAAAAACAAGTGACTGTTAAGCAAAGCTCATATTTACTATATACAGGGTGTCTCACCGAACGTTGGCTAACATGGGTAACTTTGTTATTAGTGGAGATAGAAAGTCGGTTAAATGGGCAAAGTAGTGCAGAAAATTGGGCTCATTAACATCCCGTCGAAAAAACAACTGAATTTTGACACCCTATGAATTTATTCAGAAAATAATGAAAATTGCCATTTTTGAAAACTGGCCATAACTTTTTTATTTATGAAGATATTTGAAAATTTCATTAACCATTTTTTGATAACTTTTTAAGGTCTTTTCAGTGGCGTAGGTTTAATTTTTTTATTTCCACTACATAATGAGATATGAGCCCAATTTTCTGCACTACTTTGCCCATTTAACCGACTTTCTATCTCCAGTAATAACAAAGTTACCCATGTTAGCCAACGTTCGGTGAGACACCCTGTATATAAACCACCGCTTGTATTATGTTTATTTTCATATACCTACTTCACAATTTATAAAATAAACAAGTACCTGTGTGTATATAATGTTGACAAAATTGATTCAAAGAAAATATATAACTGTTTATACATTAAAATAAAAATTTTATTAAAAAAATATGCCACGTTTTTAAAACGGATTAAAAAGTATAAAATAATTTCTCCCAGTTCATTATAAAAGCGTGACGTGTGACTGGTAAACTACCTCAGAGTTTACAACCCACGCTTTTATAATAGGCTTGGAGAAATTATTTCATACTTTTTAGTTCGTTTCAAAAACCATGGCATATTATTTTTTTTTAATTGAAAATAATTAGGTTTCAGTTTTTTAGTCTCGTGTGTGTGAAATTTTAAAGTTTCAAGTCTCTAGCTCATTGGGAAGCGCGATTTGCGCCAGGCCGGTCAGATAGTTTCCATAATATTGTATTGTCATCAAAACTTCACATATGTGCAAAATTTCAACTCAATCTGTTAACGGGAAGTGGATGAAAATTCAAAAGTGCGATTTGCACTCAGACGAAGCCAGGCCGGTCATTTAATTATCATGATATTGTATTGTCAAAAATTATGAATCTTGCGTCGAAATACGAGACAACAACACTACTTATAGACAAAACCGACATTAGCGCAAACAAAACCGCGGGTAAAGGCTAGTAATTAATAAATAAATACCACAAGAAGCAGTGCACAAAGCTTCGTACTAAACTTTAAAAGCTTGCAGAAAAAAGAATTAATTCCCGTAGAGGTTTTATACGCCTTTTACCCTCAAATCTCGATGATATAAAAAAAACAGAATTGTACGCGAAGGAATCGCAGATCAGATTGTCTTCGCTTTCAAATTATCCTTCAATAAAACGGAATCAGATGAAAAAGTTCAATGCATCTATTGTTTTCACTTTCGATCTAGCTATTTCTTATTTCCGATGTCGACTCTTCATTTCTTTTAAACGTTTTTTTAAGACGTTTGACTTTTACTGTGCACAAATACAATTTCCTTGCAGACCGAGCATTTTGAAATTTGAATGCTACCAACAAACAAAATTACTTTTTCCGAGCTATTCGATAAAAAAAATAACCTATAAAAAGTGGATTTCTTTTGATCGGTACAAATATAGTGAATTAAATAGGAAAAGAAATAAGCTTTTATCAAAATGTATTAAAAAGAAAAAAAATATTTGCTTTAGGTTCAGAATTATAACAGCGTGGGTAGTGACTAATAAACAATAATAAAATTTACAACCCACGCTTGTATTATATGAACTTAAATTAAATATTATTGTTTTTTAGTGTATAGGTAAAATTTAAAAAAATACCTACTTTTAGTCAAATATATTAGAACAAACCTAGCAAAAATTAGCGAAGACACGTTTTCCCACCACAAACACCGGGACTTCCACCACATTTAATTTTGTCATTTAAAATCAGCATGTTGTGTCGTCATCGGAACTAAATATATGGGTATGATTACAAAGTTTCAAGGTAAATCTAACAAGAAGTGGATTAAAAATGCGTTAAAAGATTTCACTTTACAGACATCAAGAAAAGTGACACTAAATAAAAGGGTAAAGCCCTCCTCACACGGGTCGACTGTTTCGCAATCAGAGTTTCAAATCAGTTCATGATGTGACTATTGCAATCGATTAAAGTTCTTTTTCGGCACACGAGCGCGATTGAATCTGAATTTGTAAAGTTGGTTGCATCTACCTTAGCCCCTGCGCAGACGGGTCGATTGTTTCGCAACCTGAGTTTCAAACCAGTTTCGCATGCGACTATTATGCAATCGGTTTGCAATCGATTGAGGATTGAGGAATTTGTAAAGCTGGTTGCTCCTACCTTACAGCAGACATATTTCACAACAACAAGCAACCATTAGAATTATAAAGTAGGAACCAAACGGTAAATACTGCGACCTGTAAGGTCTCCTATGCTCCCCTAATAATCCGTCAGTCCTTTAGGATTCACACATACAACCATGCAACTGAAATTGCTTTTCGATCTGCAAATACGATCGCACACAACCAGTTCGAAACTAATTTTAAATCGATCGTGTTTCTGTTGACCCATTTGCGACTCCACATTCTCTGACGTACGAAAGATCACAGAGCGATCGCAACCTGAATCGGTTTGAAACTCAGATTGCAAAACAGTCCACCCGTGTGCACTGTAAAAAATGGGTGTAAAATTACATTGAAAGTTAAAGTAAAATTCCCTCAATTGTTATCAGCAGGCGAGTTTCTTTTAATTGATTACTTATTTTGTTTTTAAATTAGGTTATGTATTTTATGTTATAAAGTATTAGCTGAGGTTTCGATTAGTAACGATGTCATTTCAATGTAATTCGTGTTATAGGTAGTCAAAGATTTTCATCTGTGAAAAAGTACAGTTCCATATGCTGCGTACGATTACCAATATAATCACTGTCATTATATGGACCAGCGATTATCAATGTAATGATGTAATCGGCCTTCTCAGTTTTTATAGTGTGCGCAAGGTTTACCTTTTTGTCATTTTACAATTATTTATTGTTTCTGGACAGTACCTATCATCTTTTTTTATACTACATTATTTTTACTTATTATTATTATATTTTTTGTAACGTACAAAAAAATTCGCTTTATGTTATATTACATAAATGTATCGTTTTTACTTTTTCATAAATTTTGGCTCTACCCGCGACAACAAATGATTATTCAGACATGGCTGTTAACACAGCCTTTTACATACTATACCGTCGCGTCGTCGTTTTAATAATAGCCAAACAAAGGATTCGCAGTACAAATATTCCAGATTGTTGCACTGGTTGTTCTTGACGAAGAACTTTATTCATTAACACAGTCGTAGTGCGGGAACTATTCAACAAGGGTAATGAAACATATTGACTTGTCGGGTACCCGACGTACTTCTGCAACGACCCCTAAGTCAACAGTTTCTCCACACCAAGTACACATATACAGTGTGACCGTCATTAGTCGGTCCAATATTAAATATAGATTTCTACGAAACTTCTTTTGGGACGGCAAAGTAAAGCCATTCTTACGTAATATTTTATATGTCGAAATGTGCCATTTCTAACATAGGGTGGTGGATATTTAAGAGCTATTAGCATTGGGGAAAATAACTTTGTGATATATTTTTTCTTTCTTAATGTACAAATTTATAACGTCAAATTATGAGCTTTTGTGCTATTGATCCTTTCCTAAACGAGATAAAATTTTATGTAAGAAGGGGGAGGAGGAGTCCGAGAAACCTTATGTACTCTTACATGGTGGAAGGAGGGGTCAAAGATGGCCAAAATCGTCCTTACGTAGTTAATGAATGGCCCCTTAGAATCTAAGGGGCCATTTATTAACTACGTAAGGAACTAAATTTCGTAGATCTAAGGCTTAAATCTACGAAATTTAGTTCCGTTAAAAAATTATAATGAGCCTCACCCTCATAAATTCACATAAGAAGTTTAACTTCTTTAGTTTTTAATATTATAATTACGGCAAAATTATTACACATTTAAAGAGGGCACTTTGATGTCTATGCCATCTGAAAATTCTCACATGGACAGATCATCACATTCATACCATAGTTTTATTTACATACTATAATCTACAGAAAAACATTTTTAATATGAATTGTCTGTAGTATATCAACATCATAACCTCACATTAACGGACGTTTTAGCATATACTTGTATTTAAAAAATGTTTAATCCCAAAACTGTTCTGATATCTGAAAATAAAGAATATAATATTTAATATTTTCCTCTCTCAATTTACATGATATCTATATTATGATTTCCTACCGTTTGTACGTCAAATTAAAGAAATTATTTTGTACTTCAATTGTTCGTGATTTTAATCGGCAGATTCAAGTTGTTCATCCTTGTCTTACTATTTTGTTAATCAAAATGCAACACACTATAAATTTCTGTTCTTGTCAGTTTCATGTAATTTAGGGAACAAACTAACTTCCCCTTAATTTGTTTCATTCTACTTCTCCTCGATTTCTTACATTTTTCAAACAGATACGTCGCTAAAGAAGTTAAACTTCAAAATATGTGATTAGATCTACGAAATTTCGTTTCGTTAAAAATCGCTTAAAAACACGAGGTCCACTCTGCACAGAACTGCTAGTACAGCCGATATATTCAGATTACGTACGCAGTCCGTTTTAAACGGTTGTATGTCTGTCTGGCATGGATGCAGTGCGACTGCGCGGGCCTTGTCAGACGACCTGGGTTCGTATCCTGACATCGACAAATACAGCGCAGTATTGCGTGCGTCTTGGCAGCTATCGGTTGCTTTAGTTTCTATTTAACACGCTGACGTAATAATCCGGTCACGAATTATACCACGGCTCAACTGAATACCAAACCAACTATATTTTGTTTGTGAAACACCGCTCTTTCAAAGTGAAGAAAAATCACTGTTTTGTGAATTTTTGGGGATCGATTTTTGACGCGGTTCGTAGATTTTAATTTTTTTAATAACATTTTTTTTTTGCAGTAATTCGTTTTTTTTAATTATATTTTAAGATTGTTAAGACTGCGTAGGTATATATGATCTCACTATTACTTTGTTTGAAACATTAATAAACCCGACGTTAAACGCGATGGAGTATATTCTAGCTAGCTTGAATGAATTATATATTTACTTGATTGCTTTAATATAAAAACAAAGTGAAAATAAATGTCTGTCTGGTTACATGTACTTCCCCTACTGCACGATAAATGTGAATTATAGCGTTTAGTTTTATTAAAAACAAAAAATAGAATGGTCAGGTTCTGTAAAAAATGTTACCTACACTTTAAACAAAGCAAAGTATCTTTTTAAACTAAACAACGAAATATATTTTTCTTTTAAAAATTTTTGGGTCAAAAAATCCAAATGGTTCAGAGTGTTCTGATTTATATAAAAACCAAAGTTTACAAAATATATACTTAATTATATTTATCAACCCTGCAAGTAGGGATTGGTATTTAGTTTTTTACATTTTTAAAATATTTAGGGAATGTAAAAAACATGTAAACGGCTGAGTGAATGGCAACCAAAATTTAGTACGATGTTTTGACTAGCAAATGGAAAAAGTCCTAATATTTTTTGAGGAAAATCGGCGGATGCGCAGAAGAGATATGTGCCATAAGTTGAGTTTTCCTATTACAACGGAACACTTTTCATAGCGGTTTTTACGAGGAAGTTTTTAAAAGTAGACAATCTTGCTGCTATTTATTTGTTCTGAAGTCATTTTACAATCAAAAAGTTAGCTGTAAAATATAAGCAATCATCGAAACTTAAAATGTCATCGCATTATACATATTTATAACTAGGCGTTACCCACGGCACACACGTTAACAGACACACTTGATTTTTTATTGTCAAATAGCAGTAGGTTTGCTAGCTTTTTTAAAAATTCCTTTTAATCAAGCAAACACGTTAACAATAAAAATAAAAGAAAGAATAGATACTTCTTACCACAACAGTTTTATTCAGTGGATGTACATTTCGAGAGCTAAGCTATGTTTTGCTGAAGATGGGAGCTTAGCTCTCGAAATGTACATCCACTGAATAAAACTGTTGTGGTAAGAAGTATCTATTCTTTCTTTTATTTTTATTGTTCCAACCACAGTGCTCTTAATATTTATACGTTAACAATAACAAATAACTTTTTTCCACATTTTTTTTTATTAAATTTTTTTCTCGACGACCGTTTCGGACAATAAGTCCCTTCCTCAGGAAACGATCGTCGAGAAATAATTTAACACATTTTTTTTTGTAGAATTTTCAAATGTTTTTATTTATTTGCTATTATTAATCATGTTCTACCAAGTTCCGAGTGAAAAATTAGTGCAAATTAAACACGTCAGCACCTAGGTAATATTTCAACAGAAACAGGCCAAACCGTTCAGTTTAGATGCGTGTAGTTCAGAACTCTAAACAAAAGATCATATAACGAGAGCACACCTGTTGGCTCTATTTCTCTGTAACTATATTTGTATATGGTTTATATATATTGTAATAGCATTATAAACTGCATGCAAATATAATATATTCATGTAGGTACTCTATATAATAAGATAACGTTATAGATTAACAAAACAAAACAGTTCTTTCTGGTGTCAAATTTGATTCAAATCAGTGTCACTGCAAGTTCCAATTCATCTTCAGACCTGCTGCAACAAGCGTAAGGTAAGAATTCAATCTTATATTGACAAATAAACTGACGACAACGCTATTGTTTAGGAACTGACGCAGCCGGGTCAGCTATTAAAATAATAATTATGAAACAACCTTGCTTTTCAAAGTTATTGAAAACGGGCAACGATAGGCAAAACTCACCTGACAGAGTACAATTATATAATAATAATATACAGGGTGTCTCTGGAAGGAATCTGTCACACTTCAGGGATGCATTCTTTAGGTCATTTAAGCAAAAAAAAGTTATCGTAGCGTAGGTTCGATATTTAATACTTTGTTAACCCCCTATAATTTTTTGTTTAGATTTTGAATATAAGTTGGTATTTGTTCGACACGTCGCCGGTGGCGCTCGATTAACGAAATATTTATTACTAGAGGCCCAGTCCGGCTTCGCCCGAGTGTACCTAAATGTAATATCTAGGATATAAAAGATGAGAATCATTATCATTAAATTCTCAACGTGTATTGAATTTGCCCGAATTCAACCGCTTTTATTTGTGAATGTTCAAAAATCGAAGAAAAATCTTATATTTCCCAAAAAGAAATTTAAAAAATTATGTTGATCCGATCGCTACCAAACTTCAGAAGATCACCCGCTGGGCTAATCTAAAGATTGTCTGAAAATTTCATCAAAAATGGTCTACCCGTTTGGAGTCCATATAGATTATTAAAATGTAAAAAGTGGTTATTGTGACATAACGATAATAGTTGGACATAGTTTTTTGTAGTTATTGATATGTTCTTTAATATTGTAGAACAAACTTTTGTTCTATCATCAATAGTTTCCGCAGCGCATGTGACGAAAGATGTTTTATGGCATTTTTTTACACCTTGGGTTACGTTACTAAAGTTTTAGTAAAGATCCCTAATATTTTCTAGCAATAAATATAGCCTATGTTACTCAGGGTGAATGTAGCTTTCTAATGGTGAAAGAATTTTTTAAATCGGCACAGTAGTTTTTGAGTTTATTCATTACATACACACAAAAATACAAAACTTTCCTCTTTATAATATTAGTGTAGATAAATGCGTGTTGGTACATTGTTTTTTCTTATAGAGATTCTAAAAGTACATATTTCGGAAAAAACGATATCATTTTCAGTTGCGTCCAGCCCTAGATGAGACATTTATCCTTGTAATACGGTTTGTGTCTTTTCGGGCGTTTAAATTTACACTTCATTGATTATTCTATCTACAACGTAGCCTATATCGGCTTCTTATCGATATACGGATTTTATTCGTATAATTTAAATAAATCGAAGGATTATTGTGAAAGGTCATAAGTTACAAAATAAATTTAAAAAATTCCAAAAAAATAATAATATCTGTATTCAGGGGCAAACAAAAAGCCCTTCAGGCTGTCTGACATCTGCCCTTTTTAACACGCTTTTATTAGCTTCACCTGTATGTTTGTTTGTTTGTAAAGGAATCTTTGAACGTGAAATTCACCCATTTCAAAACGTCACATTAAACTGAAACTCCATATTACTTATGTCCATCACAATTTTATTTTACTGTATAATGACGGGAAATAAGGACAAATAATTTTGTATGATATTTTATTTATAGGCAATAAATAAAATATCATAAAAAATAATTTGTCATTATTTTCCGTTACTATACAGTAAAAAAAAAATTAAACTGAAACTTTGCACACTTATCAAGGACCGATGACAATACAATAATTTAATAAGTTTGTCCCATTATCCTGACCAGAATCTTCAGGATAAAAAAGCTTGAAAAATTATAGCAAGAAAGCTAACACGCTTCACAGTGACGTACGTTGCGTTGCCTACCTCATAGGCAAATTCAATATTGTTTTTAGTCTCATAATTAAAATTAGAGTTTAAAAAACTAAAACACGCTTTTATGAACTGAAAAATGTAAAATAATTTGACAACAATATTAGCTTTACTGTGAAAAGCGTGGGATGCTATCTACTTAAATTTTTATAATAGCTAGTAAATGAAAAATTTATTACCGATATTAAGCACTCCACACTTTTTACAGTAAAGTTAATTTTGTTGTCAAGTTATTTTGCATTTTTTAGTTCATAAAAGCGTGTTGTTTTAGTTTTATTAAACTCTATTTTTTATAAATACCGTACGCAATAGTAATAAAAAATAATAAAATTGTCCAGTCGTGCATTTTGGGTAGGCGTCGATATTTTGTTTGGGATTCGTAGCAATAGAGAGATTTCCGCGGAAATGCAATAATTTAAAATTCAATATGTTTTTTACCGTTCAATGGAAATTCATATAGGTTGAAAAATTTAATATTTTAATAAAGCGTCGTCGGCAGTTTCTCCCTATAAACAAATATTGTTGTTTATTTAACAATATTGTGGTTTCAGTCGAACATCAATAATCGTTTGTGTGGGCAGTTAGGGGGAGTCCCGTTTACTCTGTACCTGATAGGTCATGTCTCGATGGACAGCCCCGACAATCGAGCTATATATTTGTTATTGAAAAGTTACTATTATTAAACCCTGCTCATATTATAGTTATAGGCAGTGTCACCCTATTTTTTTAAATCTATAAATAAAATTAGAATTTAAAAAAAAACTAAAACAACACACTTTTATGAACTAAAAAATGCAAAATAATTTGACAACAAAATTAGCTTTACTGTAAATAGCGTGGAGTGTTTAATGTCAATAAATTTTTCATTTACTAGCTAATTGTAAACTATTATGAAAATTTAAGTACATAGCACCCCACGCTTTTTTCACTAAAGCTAATTTTGTTGTTAAATTATTTTGCATTTTTTAGTTCATAAAAGTATTTGTTTTATTTTTTTTAAACTCTAATTTTTAAATCTATAAATAAAATACTTTTCACACAAAAGATTGCTATAATATAGGAAGTGTAATAATTTAGCCGCGGTTTATTTATGATTGAAATTTGGAAAGTTCGGTAAGGCTATAAATAAATGTTCTTCAATACAACTTTGAAGAACATTTAATTACAGCTTCTCCGAACTATCTAAGGTTCAGTCATAAACATTTAATTGTTTTAATTATAGAATTTAATTTAAAGCAAAAACAAATTTTGGTTCAAATAATGTTACACAATGGATGTATTAATTAATTCTTGTCAAATACACCATTTTGTCGGCAGAGTTTGGTACTACGACCAGTGTTTTTATCTATACAAATACATAAAAGTGAAGTGTCTGTAATGTCAAAATAAAAGCTTTTTACTAAAAGCATATGAAAGTGTATCAAAAAACAATTTTTAAAATGTTTGTGTGTTAGTTTCGGCTAATCTTCGAAACGGCTGGACCGATTTTGACGGGACTTTCACTAGCAGATAGCTAATGTTATAAGGAATAACTTAGGCTACTTTCATTTTAGAAAAAGAATTAGGTTTCCGCGCAAAAAAATAGTGAACAAAATCCGATTTAAATAGAGAACTACACATCCAGTATAAACACTAATAAATAATTAATTATTAACGTAAATCACTCGAGTATTTTTTTTGCTTCGAAATAATAATCTTCAAAAAAACATTAAAAAATACGATGAAGCATGAAATTAAACTTAGCATTAGAAATTATTTACGACAAATACAGAATTATTAACTTTTCGTAAATTCTGGGAACTGAACCAAAATTTTTTGTTAAATTCGCGCGGACGAAGTCGCGGGTAACAGCTAGTTATAATTATGAAATTAAATGATCGCGCATCAAGTACTTATCGATATGTGGGTAAATAATCCGACTCCTATATGACAATTATTTCCTTTTGTTATTTCCAATCGCAATCGGAAAACGGTGTCAATCAAGCGAAGTGAATTTAATGATCTTTATCATTTCTTTACAAGACTTTTCTTGACAAACTAAACATTACAACGTCTACGCAAATAAATGAATTGAACAAAACTGCAAAAAAAAACATTCACATTAAATACGGCAGATATTTAAAAAAAACGGTCAAGTGCGAGTCGAACACGCCGTACCATTCCGTTTTCCGTGAGAACTTTAAAACTAAGAATTTTCGGTTAGGTATTCCTGTAAACTATGGATGACGTCTTATATCCCCTATTTTTTTCAAAATTTTAGGATCAGTAGTATCGGAGACAAGGAAGGCAATGGTAAAACTATTTATTTTAAAATTATAAAAAAAATATACACTGAGACCCTTACTACAAGTCCTTTCATTTGATATGTCACACGCGATATAGTTTGCAAAACTTTTTTTCAATTTCCTAATTTGCCCCCCAAAAATGACCCTCATGTTCAAAATTAATTTTTTTACGTTATGCATTCGTATTTGGATCACAGAAATTCATGTGTCTCAAATTTCAACTTAATCGGTCCAGTAGATTCGGAGCAAGTTGGCTATGACAGATGAACGGACAGACAGACACATCCGAGAGATCCTATGAGTTTCGTTTTTTTCGAATGTACGCAGGGCCCTTTTTCCCCGCGATCGATGGGGCCCCCCAGTTCTTGCCAGATCAACATTCTATAACTGATACTGCCGACAAATATCATATATCGAAAAATTATTTAATAATGTATTTGTTTATTATTGATTTACTTAGTAATTAACCTTTTTTTTAAGAAAAAATAGTCTTCCGTAATAGTCATAGGGGCCCATTATCCTAAAGTGCCCAGGGCCTCCAATAGGTTAAAGATGGGCCTGAACGTCCGGAACCCTAAAAACACTAACTAATCTGCGAATTTGCACACAAGTGACCTTTCTAAATACCTAGAGTTTTCAAGAGACTAGAATATAATAATAATAATAATGCGTTTAACGTCCGTTTCTCGACTTTATCTCACAAAAGACGCCATTCGCACCATTACTATTTATCATCTACCACACTTCCCGTTATTTTTCTACATTTTTAAAACTTCAACTTATGTAATAGCAATGGGCGAATGAAGGATAAGGTAGGCAATCAGGATAAGGTACGTAATTTTTGAGCTAAGAGTTTGATAGGTAATCGGCCATGGCCTCAAATAAGGAACCATCTCGATATTTATCTGGAATTAATTGAGGGAAACCATGGAAAACCTCAATCAAGATGGCCGGTACAGGAATTACCGTTTCTCGGCGAGAGGCAGTAGCAAAAAGTCCCAGCCACATCTGCCCCTGCCGGGAATCGAACCCGTACCTCCCGAATGAGAGTCTAGTGCTGTCACCACTACTCTACTCAGCTCGGTAGAGACCAGAATATATGGCAAATACATTAAAAATTCTTCCACAAGCGAACACCATGTACCTAAGGCAAATAAAGAGATACGAACCAAGCGACGCTCCTACGAAATCATTCATTTAACTTAATTTATCATAAATATGTCAGAGATAAAGTTGATAGATTAAAACGTGTGCATCTGTCCTATGTATTACATAAAATATCTATATCTAAAGTCACGAGAGAAAGTCATATATGTCAAACTTTCCACAACTTTTTTATACTCTTTTTTTAACACGCTTTTATTAACTTTACCTGCATGCATCAATGGTATGTGTGTATCAAAATGACGGAATCTTTCAACGTAATTTTCACCGATTTCAAGACGTCCGATTGATTAAAAAATTTCAGTTCTAGCTCCAATCGAAATCTAAACCTCTTGTGTAAACGTAACGTACACTTTTCAGAGTCAATTTCAATGAGCGATCTATTTTACTCTAATATATACCACACACCTATTGATTTGATCGGATCCACGAAAAAAAAACATATGCAACGAAAAACTTTCCATGTTGTCTGTTAAATTCGACGTACGCAACTGTGTTTTGTAGCCATAGATAAATAGCACTCCACATTTACTCATTGTACTTCGCCCCTTCGCTTTCGAGAGAGTTAATCCAACGATATTTTATATAACAAACAGGTCAATGTTTATTGTAATAACCTGTCAAAACTCTACTATCATTATTGTTGTTAGAATTGAATAATGATGCGAAATATACACGCAATCTTGAAAATATATTTTTTTCACTAGTTACAAAAACAATTATTTTCGTTCGTGGGACTGATTCTAATTAGACAAAATAAAGTGCTTACGGGAGCAGTGGTTGGGATAAGGAGAAAGGAAAACAGCCGCGGTACTAGTATAGAGGAATTATTTAGCTTGCTAACAACTGGAATGGTAAAATTGCATAATAATGCTTTCCTACTTAGTATATATTTTACGTAATATTTTTATTTAAACACAAAATCAAATTTTAATATTAAGATGCTTTACCTAATAACTTAACTTGCCACAAATTACATGCCACTAGGCATGCGCAGTGCACCAGCCAATAAGAAATTGACACCACTTCAACGCGTCGCATCACGCAAATCGGCTTCACTTCCCTCGTCTAAAAACCTAGCACATACTCTGTCTCAAAATTTCTAAGTCTATGACAAAAACTCATTGTGCATCTAGTAGTAATTCGATTATTATTTTCAATTTATCACCGGATCAGAACCTGAGAGCCAGGGGTTTTAAAGACGAGTCATATAAACTAGAGATGGAAAAAACGGGTCTTTATAGTGATCTGCATTTTTGCATCTGGATCCCGTATGTGAGCCGGCTCACTAAAACGGTTCAAAAAGAGCCGAGTTCTGAATATGTTCCTGCAGTCTGCCACTGAGTTACCTAGTTCAGTCAATCATATCGTAACCTGTATAGAATCAAGAATGAAGAATCATGTGATGCATGAGTCATTTGAGCTGACAGATGCATTAAAGCAAGAACTGATACGTAAGTGTAAAATGTGCTTCTGTGAGTTAAGTGCACTGAGTTATGCGGATCCGCTGATCCGTCGGCTCAAAAAAGTGAGTCGGCTCTCACGGATCTTCTGTCGCAGTCGGCTCTTTGAACCGGTTCAGATCTGAGTTATCCAACTCTAATATAAACAACGTCATGTCGATGAGCTCAGCGCGTATTTTTTGTTACATTTTCACTAAAGTTGTCAAAATATTTTAGAATGTCCTTCTTAGTTTTCTAGAAAAATCTACCGATCCAGAAAAATTATGACTTTAAAGTTTCAGTGGGTATAAAAAACCATGGTGAAAATAAACATTGATAGGGATTTAGAGGCTTTCAATAAGTTAGTGGATTTGTAATAAGTACAGTTGGCAACACTGACATGATATATTCAGTTGCTTTTCTGAAAAGCGCAAATCTCCGTTCAGTGAATTCAAAGATCAAATCAAATTTACAGTAAAAGAAAACGTGCTCACACAAAGGAAATGAAAATAAAAAAAAGAAGTTAAAGAGATAAAGACAATGACATTTATTATTTTATTATTTGAATCCGTTCTTTCTTATAGCCATCAGGGTTGTCTGGGTTTTCCTGGTGAAAATATTTCTCTGAAAGTTAAAGCTCTTGGAATAAAGGCTGGGAAAAAGCACGGGTCGGATTACAATTACGCTCAAAGTATACACAATTTTTTGAACGTACCTTCCATAAAATAGCTGCCTTTCACTTCATTTTCAAAAATTTTGACAGTTCACTTTTAAATAAACGTCACTTCTTAGTAGTAGGTTATAAAAAAGACAACTGACAGACAAATAAGTAGTAATTGACTACGAAAATGGTCTAACGCGACCAGTTCTGTTTTACTTTACCGCACTAGCGCGTAATGCGTCACTTTACATGCAGGTAGAAGGTGGTACAAAAATTTAGTTTTTTGATTTCCTATAATTAATGACCGTCTCTTACTCTCTTCGATTTCGGTTTTGATAGAAAATTTATCTTAAACTATTATCTTCCCTTATACCGGGTGTCTCAGAAATCGCGCACCCAATTGTTGGGATCGAAAGAGAAAAATATTCTGAGCCCAAAAATCCATGTTTGGAATTTTTTGATAACGTAGTTAATTAGTAATTAAATAATGAAAGTGACCAATCAGGAGCGCGCTACAGAAGAGAGTGTCGTCGGCTGATTTATTTATTAAATTCATTTATAAAATTTTAACTAATCGAAAAGTGAATCGGAGCAAAAATTTTTTTTCCATTTAAAATGAGGTGGGAAAAAATTAGACTGGTGATTTTTTTAAATGAATTCGAAAAAAAAGTTTATTTAAAAAAAACCGAGCTCCTTGACAAGACAGATGCGAAAAGTGGAGGAAATCACTAGCGAGCATTAATTAAGTTATTTTATTCATTAAAAATTATTAGTGTAGTTTATTTTAATAATTATCATTATTATTTTACTAATTAACCGAAATAAATCAGCCGACGACACTCTCTTCTGTAGCGCGCTCCTGATTGGTCACTTGCATTAATTAATTATACTAATTAACTACGTTATCAAAAAATTCCAAACATGGATTTTTGGGCTCAGAATATTATTCTCTTTCGATCCCCACAATTGGGTGCGCAATTTCTGAAACACCCGGTATAATCCTACAGATACAACTTTAATTTGCATTGGCGTAAAAAAATAAATAACTAATTATACAAGTAAAGTTAAAGATGATTTCTACAAATCCAGTAAAAATACCTATTAAACCAGTCTGCAAGTACATAGGTACTAGGTAGGTGTATAAATATTCAATTTTGTTATTATTGGAATTTTGAAATACCGATGTATACTTTATAAAAAACAAATGCACATTATAATATTATTTTCCTTATAATAAATTTGCGCATGACTGCTTTTTCGATTATGTAAACAAACGAATATCAAAGCTACCATAATCTATTTATTTTATAGTCGCACAACTAACCGTCATTTTGAAGGTGACTTTACAGATAAAGCTCATAAAGCCAGCACTCATTGTCAGGGATTTATCAAGCTTTGTTTACCAATCGCTCTTATCGCTGTACACCGTGTTCAAAACTTACTGACTTTTGCTCATAACTCCCTCCGCTTAACGTCCTACATTATACGAAACAGCGCTAAGCTAGATCATCTTAATATGTAGATTATTGGCATAAGTGAAACAGAAAAGAAAATAAGAAAATTTGTTAGTTTTTTTAGTGTATTTGCCATATGGCAACATACACTATTGGCGTCGGTCGGATGGCGGGACCTAGGGGTCGGACCAAAATTTCTCGACGTTTCATAACCTCCTAAACACTTTGGCACCATTTTTAAAAATGTTTATATATATATGTATATATATATATATATATATATATATATATATATATATATATATATATATATATATTTATATATATAGGTATATATGTGTGCGGGCTATAACTTTCGAAGGAGTTAATTCATTTTAACGAAATTTGGCACACATGTTGGGATCCATGACCGCACGAAGCCTATTTAAAATGGGCCTAATCGGATCAATTTAAGGGTGGCTTTTAGGGGTTGAAAAAAGTTTTTGGGCCCCAAAATACCGAAAAATATCTCTGAATCGTTTCAAAATTGAAATTTAACCCTTTAATAGCAATTAAAAAGTGCCTCTAAAATTTTAGTAAAATCGGCCCAACAGGACCGGACTTACACATTTTTTGAAAACACTAATTTGCAGATAGTGACTTATTTATTGAAGGGTGTCTTTAATTCGGTGTAGACGTTAGATTGATAATAATATTACAATTAAGAAAAAAATGTTATCTTAAGGGGTGTATTAAGGGGTTAAATTTTTTATTTTGCCCAAAAACAAACTTAATTTCACATAATAAAAGTCTAAAACCACACGGTCCTATACAAGCAAATACACTATATTGTCGGCAGGGTTTTGGCACTGCGACCCGGGTTTTTTTTTGGTTTAATTTTGTGAAATTTATTGTTAAGTAGTTTTTCACCACATTAATTATAGATTCATTTATTGCTAATATTGATTTTTGTTCGTAAAATATTTATGAAAATCAAATAAAAGTTCGAGTAAGAAGTTACGTTTGTGATGTAAAAGCTTCCTCATTTAACATATATTTTGTTTTTTGTGAAGAAGTCATCTAGGTAATGTCGTTTGCCTTTTTCTGTTTCGTTCAGCTAGCTGTTGTCGATAGCAAGACACTTCGTCTTGCCTTTGAACTTCAATCAACATTTGAATCATTTTGTATAAACTGATCTACAATTAACGTTATAATAACTAAACTTTTTTTTAAAAACAGCGTTCAGCGGAGCAACCTTAAGCGAGGTTTTACTGTATAATAATTTATTACTGCAGAAGATTGTTTTATAAGTCGTAAATCATTCGAATGATTTTGAATAACCTCTCGAAATCATATATATTAATACGCTAAGGTTAAGATGTTTGCCTCCTTTTTTCGAAAAAAACCACACAATTGCTCCACATAAATTTTTATCATTTTATAGATAATTGCTTGCTCTACCGACATCAATAACTAAAAAATCTATTATTGCTTTTGTTTTTGCAAAATAATTAATTATGACAATTATACATTTATTCAGTATATATGCAGCAATGCTGCCATCTGACGGTTCTAACTTTGAAACAACGTCAACATGATTGACGGTCGGTAAATTTTTTTTTTTTAATTTTTAATCAAAATTCACATATAAATACTTTTCGTATGACGGAGCTTCAGCTCAACGTTTTCGATACTTGCGCCTCTATATGACAGTTTTAGAAAAATATTTTCTTGAACCGTCACTGAGCTTTGTAATGTAATACAACAAAAAGAAGAAAGTTATAAAGAGTGTGAAAAATTAGAAACGAATTTTAGTGCGAATTATTCGCACAGGTACCACTAGTATTTAAATAATCAAATAGTTCGACAATTTTCACTCGAAATATCCCATCTCTACATAGAACAAAGCACCGGGATCCCTATATATTATATTAGTAGGAGAGCTGTCAGACATTTTTGGGTAGATATTTGAGGCACTGTGAAAATTTGTACAATATCTCTTTTATAATAATAAGGTCGGTTAAGCCTCGCTACCTTTCAGCCACGTCTGTTTGTGTTGGATATTACTAAAGAGGTATTGTACAAATTTTCAGTGCTTCAAATACCTCTCGGGCAGGTTTTGCAAGATTCAGCGTTGGACAAGCACAAAATGAACGAAAAACATGTTAATGCAACGTTATATTAAAACATTTGTTTGGGGGTCGATTGCGTGCTTTGAAGTAGTTGTATTTTCAGTTAATAATGAATGACTATGTAGGTCTATAAATAGATAGGCCGCGTTATAACGCGTACATCATTCGTCGCAAGAAGGGGCGGTGGTGCTGCAAGTAGAGATTAAGCTCGGGATGAGTTTTCCCAACTAACCAACATCACCGCACACACGCGCCATATATGTCGGATAATTGGTTTACCTAGAGTACTACATAAATAAGACTCAAAAGGGATGTGCCGAGCAGTGACGTGAACCGGTTTTGGAAAATACTAAAAAAAAAACCGGTCATGTGCGAGTCGAACTCGCGAGAATAGCGTTCCGTAGTATTCCGTTTTCCGTGAGTACTTTAAGACTTAAGATTTTCGTTTCAATTTTCCTGTAAACTATGGGTGAAACCCGACATTCCCTATTATTTTTTCAAAATATTAGGGTCAGTTTCAGAGATAAGGTTTGTTCATGTATTTTCCTAAATAACTTGAAAACAATTTATTTTAAAATTATAAAAATATAGGTATATATTTGAGACCCTTACTATAAGCCCTTTCATTTGATATGTCAGAAGGTACAGTTTGCCAAACTTTTTTTTTAATTTTCTAATTTACCCCCCAAAAATGTATTTATTTATTTACGTTACACGTCCGTCTTATGGTCACCGACCTACATATGTGTACCAAATTTCAACTCAATCGGTCCAGTAGTCCGGCGAAACAGACACACGAGTGATCCTATAAGGGTTCTGTTTTTTTCTTTTGAGGTACGGGACCTTAAAAACAATAAACACCGGTTTTTGTTTACTAAAACCGATTACTTTTGGACTCACTTGTGTTTCATTATTCGTGTATCCGAACACCAAAGTCAGACCAAGTTTATATTGTCTTTGATCGAGAAATCACTGCACCGTTTACATCCGTCAAACAACACTGTTAACAAAGATTAAAATCGAATGGGGTGGGTTTCTTGGTCCAAATGCACCACATCCTGAAAGGATTTTTGTGCTTCCTCCTTTTACTGGATCTAATCAGCAAATAAACTGGATCTTCTTATGAGCTCCAGAAGATTTGCTACTAGATTGTCCTGTGGAATTATTCCATCCTCATCAATGCAGCCAAAGATGGTTGTTCTGTAGGTACACTGTTAACAAACTTCATTCGGTTCCGTCGTTCTCTCGCGTGTGTTATTTCTCGCGTTTCTTAATAAAGTTTTAGTTTGTTATCAGGTCAAGTAAAAATGTCCAATGTTTTGTTCTTTCCTTAAAAAGTAACCAAGAAACCTAAAAACACCGGATTTTTTCTCAAAGTACTCGGTAAAAACCGGTTCTCAAATTTGTAATCGGTTCACATTACTAGTGCCGAGTTTCTCAAAATATTTAATTTAGAGGTCCCTGTAATCACCATTGAATTTTAGAGAGGATAAGAGGATTTAGTTTCCCTACAAGAGCAAAATGAAAAATTCTGAATTTTCCGATACTACACTATATAGGTTTGGGTTTGTTGTAGTTCATATATCTAGTTATAACACGTACTAACACAATTTTGCGTTTTAATAAAAGTTCTGTTATTTATGAGTTGTAAAAATGTTCCCTCATCCCTCCTTACTTCGCAGGCAGCTCAAATGAAACGTTGTTGTCAGTGTGCGTATGCCCTATACATTATACAGTGTGTCCAAAACATCTTCCCATGACCCTAACATTCCAGCCGCTGGCCAACAGACTGCTTCAATAGTCCGTATAGGGTTGAGACAAAACCAGTGAAATATAAAAGTACTCAATTAAGTGAGCAGGAAAGTGGACAAATTGATGTAAATCTTTAAACCAATTATTCTATAAAGTACAGCACATGTTATAGATGCCTGATGAAGGACAAATAAATGACCGAAACGTCGCTAAATTAATAATTGGTTTAAAGATTTACATCAATTTGTCCACTTTCCTGCTAACTTAATTGTGTATGTTTGAAAAAAATATGGACGCAACAATTTCCAATATAAAAATACTATTAGTAAAATTACCGCTACGGTATAGTTCGTAAGACTAAATTTATAAACAGTAGGATAGCTATAGTTTGCTACAAGTGTTAAAAAACACCGATTGTTACAATGCTACAACAACAAAAATTCCAGTCAGTTGGGCGACAGAACCATACTTCAAAAATCTTGACATTTGACATATAATATCAAACAAGTTTTTTTATTATTTAACAGGAAATTGGACAATTCAATTTCCTGTTAAATAATAAAAAAAACTTATTAATTATAATGGACATGAACAATATTGAGAATAATATCAAACATTCTCCCAAAATTTGGTTTCCATCGGCACATCCGTTTGACCTGAATAGTGTTCACAGACAAAAATAAAAAATATGTTTTTTGTATTCGGGAGACCTTAAAACGAAAAAATATTGTAAAATTTTGAAAAGTGAATTATGACCTAAATTATACATTTCCTACTTGTGGAGCTGGAATAGTAAAACGACAAAGGCTAGAAAACAAAATGTTAGTACCCATCCTTCGTCTGGACAGAACGGAACGCAACAGTTGGCGACGTTCAACTGTTCAACAAACAGACTCTGCAATAGTGTTTTGACATTTTCAAATTTCTCATAACATTTTCTCATTATATTATAATAAGGAACATATTTATTTATAAAATCATTTCATATATCCTGGATCTTTGTTCAGCCCATGGTGAAAATATTACCTGGTGTTACGTTTCTCTCTCTAAAAATCGTTTCTTTCTTGCACATTGCTATAAAATCATACTCAGATGTATTAGCTTACAAAAATTCATTGAAAACGAGAGGATTTTTATTTTGGTAATCAACAAATTGACACAAATAGCAAACGCTTAGGCGGTTACCGTGGTAACGAAACAAACTTGAAATCAAGACAAAACAGTTTAATTACAACACTGGTCGTGTTCGTTGGCATTTTTTTGCGCCCATTTTTATTTATTGCGCATGCGCAAAAGAAAACGGGAAATTGTGTTTATGTGCAAACTTGTAAGCAACTATATTAATATTATTTATTTTTTTGGTTAACAGTCAAGTTGTTTACGAGTTTGCATAAAATTTTCCCGTTTTTTGCACATGCGCAATAAATAAAAATGGACGCAAAAAATGTCAACGACCACGGCCACTGATTCAATATAAATATCCCTCTTTGTGCTAAAACTTGTGTCAATTTAATAGTTTTGTTATAAAGGTTAAAAAATAAGCTACATATTAAAAAATATGTATATGAAGACCGTTCAAACAAAATGTTTGAAACATTTAATTTTCATTTTAATTGTCAATTTGCAATTTGAAACAGACAGAGTCCGAATACAATCCATGTGACAAGGACAGGTGATGTTGAAAACACTCGTGAAACGAATTTTTCTTTTCAAGTTGTCAGCCTCAGGTATTATTTGCACCTTGAACGATTTTCATAGAGAGAGAGAGACAGAGAGAGATCTGTTTAAAGCTGTCGGAACGCTTTGAATTTAAGCCAAAAATAGAGCTTCGGCTGTCAACTGATTGTAGACTTATTCGTCAACATTCTGCAAAAATTCTTTCTCTATAAGGAAGATAAAGGACAAATCTAGGTCTCTAATGAACTACTTTTGCAATTTATGTACGATTTACTAGAAAAAAGTTGGCATTAATTGTGCTAAAAAAACACACGTTTTCAATGTCACACTATGACTTTATTTGTACTTATTTCACAAAACTGTTCCATCACAAAGCTAAAGTGACTCTTCCTTTTACGGAAAAGTTTTTTAAATCTTCAAAATATCTCCAAAAATCAGAGTAATCAATTGACAGCGGCACCCTTGCAATTGCATCTTTTATCCTCGTAGTTGGCACCAGCCAAAAATTGAAACGTGCGGATGATTTGAGCGAGACAGAGCTAAAGAAGGCCACACCCACAATATGTCTTTTGCCTACCTCGCCCCTTACCGCTGTGTCTCAGCACAAACGAAATTCAGAGCGTTGCGACAGCCTTAATATTTTCGCCATGGTTCAGCCCAAGTGATTCAACTTTCTCGCTATCTCGCTCGCGCGCGTAACGCGTTGTTTTCTTCGCTGTACACTTTATTATTATTCGTGGAGCTTTATTATATAATAGGTTTTTGTTTTTGTCATAGAAATGCTTGCTATAAAAGCACGTTGTGTTTTTCTAAGTTGTAAAGCTGTAAGCTTACGCGTGTAAAAATGAAGCTGTGTGTAGGGAAATCAACGAACGGATTTTAACGTATTTTTTTTTAGTTTTACGAGTATTGAAAACTTAGAGAAAAATAGAAAACAGTATCACGGGTAATTGGAATGATGAAAATAAATCAATTTAAACACTCATTGATTGCAACGTTTCGTCTTTACTTAATTAAGACTTTTTCAAGCTCTACAAAAATTTTTTACAAACATTAACATTCATATAATAAAAATATTAAACATTATGGATTAAATAATTTACTAAAAAGAAACAATGGTGTGACTAACCTCAATATGTTTAAACGATAGTTAAACTACGATACAATATGTAATTTAGCATTACAAAAAACAATTAAAAATTGAAAATTGTAGAAAATAATGTTCTTTTTTTTTATTTATATTATTTTCACAGTCAACTAAAAATTATAGTATAACAGTTGCTCAGTTTAACTAATTTTCCATTAGAGGTCAGTACAATTCCCAAAATTTTTGAATTTAAATTAAATATACATCACAGAAAATTGAAAAAAAATTTTTTAGTACTAATCAAGTGACAAAAAATTAGAAAATTTAAATTAATGATACTGTTTTCTATTATAACATAGATCTGGAATTGAACTTGATGAACTTAGAGAAAAATTGTAAATTATAAGTAAAAGTTAGGGTTCTGTAACGCATTATTGCAAAGCTAACGATTTTAGGAGCTTTATCAGGAAATATTCACCGAAGAAAAAACTTCACTTATAAACTTTTATTGCATTTTTAAAGCACTGGACTGCGCGAAAATAAAAATTTTCATTCCTCAGTTTTATGTATGGAAAACTAGCCCTAAATATTTTTTATTGTAATTTCATTACACAATTGTATGACACCTGTCTGTAAAACTTCATCCGAATCGATGGAAAGATTACTGTGACATACGGATAGACAGACGTGACGAAATTAAAAGGGTTCCGTTCTTTGCCATTTGGTTACGAAACCTTAAAAATGCGATTGTTGTAACCACTTTTTTCATAGTACGTTGAGAAGATTAAGTCGCCACTCAAACGCAGTTTGCTCAATTAATAATAATAATAATAATAATAATAATAATGCGTTTAACGTCCGTTTGTCGACTTTATGTCATAACAGACGCCATTCGCAACATTACTATTTTTCATTTTACCACTTCCCGTTTTTTTCTACATTTCTTAAACTTCAACTTATATAATAGCAATGGGCGAATGAAGGAATTACAGGAAATTAGGATAAGGTAGGTAATTTTTGAACTAGGAGTTTGATAAGTAATCGGCCATGGCCTCAAATAAGGAACCACCTCGATATTTATCTGGAATTAATTGAGGGAAACCATGGAAAACCTCAATCAAGATGGCCGGTACAGGAATTACCGTTTCTCGGCGAAAGGCAGTAGGAAAAAGTCCCAGCCACATCTGCCCCCGCCGGGAATCGAACCCGGACCTCCCGAATGCGAGTCTAGTGCTGTACCACTACTCTACCCAGCTCGGTAGTTTGCTCAATTACTAACTACAGTTTCTATAAAATTCTTTTTGACAAGCTGCTAATCGTACCGATTCGAGTCAGTGGGTGTGAGCCTTAAGCCAGCAATATTTTTTTTCCATCAATCGACATTTCCAAACTAAACTTTTGTTGAATGTATGAATTTACAAAATGTGTTCATCAAGTAGGGCCGCCACCTTACGGTTTTTCCCCTTCATTCCCGAACATGCAAAGCACATCGGAAATATAATTTATTACATCACTTCAGCTATGCATAATCTAACATTCAGTAGAGAAATGTGGCGAAGGCGCCGGGTCTCGCAAGCTTCAGGCAACGGGTCGCAGTAAATCGTATTGTACATGACGTCAGAGCCGTTTTTTACTGAATTCTGTTTAATAACATTACTTACGAATGCATTTACCTTTACATAATATATTAGGCACATAAAAGAAATCATAAAATTTTCGAAATAAACGTAATTAAACTTTACAAACGTTACAATACATAAACTTGCTATATTAATATTGGTACGTGCATGCATCGTCTTTAGTCTTGGGAATAATTAGTGTATTTGCCATAAGGCAACATACACTATTGGCGTCGGTCGGATGGCGGGACCTAGGGGTCGGACCAAAATTTCTCGACGTTTCATAACCCCCTAAACACTTTGGCACCATTTTTAAAAATGTTTATATATATATGTATATATATATATATATTTATATATATATATATGTGTACGCGCAATAACTTTCGAAAGAGTTAATTGATTTCAACGGAATTTGGCCCACGTGTTGAAATCCATCACCGCAAGAAGCCTATTTAAAATGGGCCTAATCGGGCTATTTTAAGGGTAGTTTTTAGGGGTTGAAAAATGTTTTTGGGCCCCAAAATACCGAAAAAATTCTCCGAATCGTTTCAAAATTGAAATTTAACCATCTGGTAGTAATTAAAAAGTGTCCCCAAAATTTTAATAGAATCGGCCCGACAGGACCGGATTTACAAATTTTATGAAAACACTAGTTTGCAGATAGTGACTTATTTATTGAAGGGTGTATTTAATTCGGTGTAGACGTTAGATTGATAATAATATTACAATTAAGAAAAAAATGTTATTTTAAGGGGTGTATTAACAACAAACTTAATTTCACATAATATAAGTATAAAACCACACGGCCCTATACAAGCAAATACACTATATTGTCGGCAGGGTTTTGGCACTGCGACCCGGGTTTTTTTTTATTAAATGATTTTGATAATCGAAAGGGTGCTAATTGAATGATTTTTATAATCGAATAATTCATTCATAATTCACAATACTAGGTTATACCAGTCAACTGGGTATGGTATACTTTTTTTAATAAGCAATTTTACAATCGAGAACATTTGAAAGACGATCATTTTGAAAGGTTTAGTTGCGAGACAATTTTTATAAAACACAGTGTATTTTATAAATTATTAGCAAAAGCCATTCCCGACAGCTTTTGTGCCATATTGGAAAAATCCCATAGGATTAGAATTACTTTGCGCTGAAAAGAAGCGTTCTTGCAGAGATCTCTTCATAGCCTACCCACGTATTTAACACACAAACTAATCTTTCTATATTCCCAAAGTTTCATTAAAGCATTTAACATTTTTATTATTTTCATTCTACAACGTAGAGACATCGATAAGCATCGCTTACCGACTATCCAGCTGTGGTTGACCTTTCACGTTCATAATTGACAGAATGAACTACCGCATAACATAAAATTAAAAACCCGGGTCGCAGTGCCAAAACCCTGCCGACAATATAGTGTATTTGCTGATACAGGCAGTGTGGCTTTATTATGCGAACTAAAGTTGGTTTTTGGGTAAAAAAAAAATTTTACTCCTTAATACAGCCCTTAAAATAACATTTTTTTTCTTAATTGCAATATTATTATCAATCGAACCTCTATACCAAATTATATGCAACTTTCAGTAAATAATTCACTATCTACAAACTAGTGTTTTCATAAAATTTGTAAGTCAGGTCCTGTCGGACCGATTTTATTAAAATTTTAGGGACACTTTTTAATTACTACCGGAGGGTTAAATTTTAATTTTGAAACGATTCGGAGAATTTTTTCGGTATTTTGGGCCCCAAAAACATTTTTCAACCCCTAAAAACTACCCTTAAAATGGCCCGATTGGGCCCATTTTAAATAGGCTTCGTGCGGTAATGGATTCCAACATGTGTGCCAAATTTCGTTAAAATAAATCTTCGAAAGTTATAGCCCGCACACATATATACCTATATATATATATATATATATATATATATATATATATATATATATATATATATATATATATATATATATATATATATATATATATATATATATACATATATATATAAACATTTTTAAAAATGGTGCCAAAGTGTTTAGGAGGTTATGAAACGTCGAGAAATTTTGGTCCGACCCCTAGGTCCCGCCATCCGACCGACGCCAATAGTGTATGTTGCCATATGGCAAATACACTAATAAATAAAATAATAAAATTTTTGTAAAGTTAAACTTCGTTTGCGAAGGAGATTCTCGGTGAGTTGGCGTTACGAACAAATATGTTGTTTTTGCGCGGCCTACTAAGTCCGCTTATGTAGTATAGCGTAAAATTTCACACACAATAGAACAAAAGCATTAAACGTTCCTCTTGGATTTTAGTGCTTAGACGTCATTACATTTTCCTAGCTTCGACTTACGGAGTCTGCTTTTTGAAATTAGAGTTATAGAGTATCAATTATATTGTCGATATCTCACAGAGAAAAAACATTTTGTTCAAGTTACAGTCTAAATAATTCGAGATACAATGACAATGTTTTTCATCTTACTGAGGATTACGACTTAACGAAGTTCGAACTATCGAGATTCCACTGTATATCTTTATTGACAAGTCCATTCCTACCTCAAAATGTTTGCTAAAGTGACTCGGTGAAAAGTATGTCGCGGAAATGACGCAAGCCTTCAATGTCAATTGTCAACTGTATTCTAGCATCCTTGTCCAGCTGTCAAAACATTTTAAGGTTACACATAGCTGTCATCGTATTCGAATCTGAATGTTTACACAACATCTCTTGAGAGTACCGAAGACTGACTGTTTATTTATTTTTTAATTTAAGAATGTGTCCCCGTTATAATGTCGATATGAGTTTTATATTAAATATGTCATTCCTCCAACTCAAGTTAATGACTTTCAAAGCTCATTCGAGCCATTATTAAACTTTTGATCGCATTATTTTCTATTGTTTCTTTTCTACTTTCATTCCTGACTCTTCTAAACGTTTAAAGCTTTATTTGACTTTTTTAATATACAATAATTTAATAACGGATTGTGTATACAGGGTGTACAACAGAATTGAAGAATATGTCCCTACACCAGTACAATACAAGAAGAACAGTGGATCTTGTTCTTTTTTTTTCAGACAAAAACAAATCCACATAGATTTACAATTTTTTAATAAATTATCTTTGAACACTCGAAAACAGACTATCAAAATGTTTAAAAAAATAATTTACAAATATCTTATAAAAGATCGACTCTATTCGTACCAAGAATTTCCCTAACACATTGTATTCTTTGACGTCTTTTAACATTTACTTTTGTATAACTGAAACCAATAAATCTATCTATCGGGAAAATAGAGTAGTTCAAATCATTAAGGTGCCTGATTCCTTAGATAATATGTTCGCGGGAAATTTCGAACTGTGGTCTCACAATTCATTTTATTACTGTTTTATAAGCTCTGATTAACAGGGGCGGATCCAAGTTTTCCGGGGCCTAGAGCTTATTGAAGTTCAATGTGCTCGATTTTGTCAAAATTCGTCAAAAATTTGTCAAAATTCTCTCAAAAAAATGTCAACATTTACCCAAAGATATGTCAAAATACGCCCAAAAAATTGTCAGAATTTACGCAAAAATTGTCCAAATTTACAAAAAAAAAATATGAAAAAACTCACCGATCATAATGATAACTATTGATATCAACAATTTTTTTACAAGACGATAAGTAGTCAATGCTAATGAAAGAGTAAAAACAATTATGAGATTAATTCAACTCTTGTGGACCCTTGAAACTAGGGGTCTCAGAGCCGTATTAGTTCCCATATAGGTCCGCCTTTGGTGATTAAGCATTAAACTTTACTACTACTGCTTAAAAATTTCAAAAAACATATTTTTGCTCCAAAAATTGAGTAAAAAAGCGTGATATTCTTTATTTCTTTACAGCATGTCCCGAAATTTCGAATTACGGGAAAGCAAATTAACATTTTGAAGATTTTTCTCCACAAATTTGTATTAAAAATACTGACAAAGGCTTGCTCAATGATTTTTTTTTAATTTAATTTTTCCTGCACATAAATTTGTGTAAAATGCTAATTTTCTCGTTTTTTATCTGATTTTAAATCGTTTATTTAGATCAAATAAACTGTAAAAACTTGGTTAAAGTTATATGGTAAGAATGGTACATATTTCTAATTTATTTTGAAGCATTAACACGTTCAGTGCGCATGACGCATATGGTGCGTCTGCGCTGTAGTTATTCCTGTGCGCACGACGCACATGGTGCGTCCGGGGAAGTTTAGTCTTCAATGAAGAATAGTATTATTCTACTTATGAAGAATAGTACTATTCTTCATTGAAGACTAAACTTCCCCGGACGCACCATGTGCGTCGTGCGCACAGGAGTAACTACAACGCAGACGCACCATATGCGTCATGCGCACTGAACGTGTTAACGTCAAAGATTGATAAAGATTTTTCACACGTGTGCAAAATTTCAAAGCTCTAGCTTAATTAGATCTAGTCGAAATTTTGATTGCAAGTTTTGGCCCAAATTGACACAGACAGACAAGTCATGGCAAGTTAAATAAAAGCTAACAAAAAAACTAGTTGACGTGTTAATTGGAGCTGCTGCATAAATGTGTTAACTCGATGACGAGGTGAGTCATGAATTATTAAACAGCTACGGACAAACAGTGCGATAAATACTGCCAACCCAAATAAATTTAAAATAACTGACTATTTGAGCTTGAATAATTAAATAAATAATTTTGTTTGCGTATGAATATATTCATGAAATAATATTTACTTTATGAAAATATACCAAGATTAACAAACTGTTAATCCACAAGCGTGGCTGAATATGATTAATTTTTTGTAAGTATTTTTCTTAAAAATTTTTAAGATTTTATTATTTACATATAGAGGTATACCTATTAAAAATTAATTTTTAATTATGTCAAAGAAGTATAACTTTAAAACGCGCGTACATAACTACACGCACATATTTTATTTTTTTTTTATTTTTTACTGATTGAAATCCATATTTTACGCGTTATTAACGACCTTCTTCCTTAATATTTAATAACTAAACAAAAAACAAACAAACAAAAAAGTCGACTTACGGAGAATTCATGTGAGTCCATTCTGAAGGTATGCCCTAAAAAAAAAAGAAAAAGAATCATTAAAATCGGCTCACAAATGCTGGAGTAATAAGGTAGCATATATAAAAAAAAATTCCTTTTTATAGTTTGTTACAAACGACTACACCAATTTTAAAAATAAGCTACATGAGACCAATCCATAAATATTCTGAATAAAATAGCGTCAAAATTTTTAAAATCAGTTAACCAATCAAGAAGCTATGTCGAATTGATAATCTCTTGAGTTAGATGAATTAAATTTTCACAAAAATGCACATTTCTTCAATATTCGTTACCTACAGTCTATTTCTTTATTCTAGATTCATGTTTGGTCGGCTAAAGTTGGCAACATGTAATAAATGTCAAAATTAGAAACCGGTATTTATCTTTTTGAATTTACAAAATTTATTAAATAAAAAGTTAACAATCATCATAGAAATAAAGGAGAAATTGTATTTTATTAATAATTGTAAAAAATTATTTCAAATTTCACATATGTCTGAAACTATTAGAAATTACTTAACAAACACGAAAAAACCGCTGTAGCTAACACTTGCAAAAAAATTCAATGATAAATCTCAGATATTTGGATTAATAATACAAAACAATCGTGTTATTGTTACTCTTGCTACGTTTCGACTACTTTATTTAGTCTTCGTCAGGCTCTGAAAAATACATATACATACAAATTAAATAAAGTAGTCGAAACGTAGCAAGATTAACAATAACACGATTGTTTTGTATTATTAATCCAAAATACCTGAGATTTATTATTGAATTATAATAATAATATTGGATGCGATATAATGTCTAACTCAAAAAAAATTTTAAATTCGTCTGGATATAACAAAATTCTCTTAAACTACACGTTTAAGAGATTTTTGTTATATCCAGACGAATTTTGAATTTTTTCAAGTCATTTATTTTTCAAAGATTAGAAGTTATTAATAACTACTGAGAGATTTCTTCATAGCTCCCGATAGTTGTGTCATATAAAGCTATCTAGCAAATAAAATTAAAAAAACACAAAGCTATGACACTTTTAATACTTCTTTCACAATTTAATATTTTGATATTTTGAATTTCAGATTACAGTTGTTTTCAGTGATTTAAGGTAAAAATTACGCGACACGCTTCACAAAGCTTTTTTTTACTATAGAAAAGTCAGGCCTTATTCATATATTAAAAATCTACAATAAAGAAATATATTAGTAGATTTTACATACGCTTATAGCTAACGTACCTGCTGAATTCATTTAGTATAATAGCTTATGTCTGCTATAATTGTTAAGAAACATTCATTGTTGTAGCACTACATAAGAAAAAATTATTCCAACACGTCACCGTCGGGATTTAAACCCGAATCTTTCCACTTTGAGTGTTGTAAATCGCTATAATATTATGAAGGATTAAAATGTTGAATTGTGTGCACCGTAGAGTAATCGATTAACTCATTCCGCCGCGAAAGTGGAAAAATTCGGGTTTAAATCCCGACGGTGACGTGTTGGAAAATAAATTTTTCTAATATAGTGCTACAACAATGAATGTTTCTTAACAATTATAGCAGACAATAGCTATTACACTAAATAAAGAAATATAGTTAATGTTAAATTTATTTTCTCGATTTAATAATCTGTACGTTTTGCTTATCATGATTTAGTTTACACTTTGATCTTTTCTCGTAGCAGCCGGTATATATTTAAAATACACGTTTGTGAATGAATTTTGAGTACCATAAAATGTGTATTAATATAGCGTAATTGTTTTCTAATCACTTAACGGTAAAGTGCATTAATGGAAAATGAAATAACATCAACGGTACTGTGGCGGAAAGAGCAGTGCATCAAGCCAGACGCAAACAATATAAACAACTAATTTCAGGCGACTGAACTTTATGTGGGACATCCTTTTATCAATTTAGATACATTATACATATGTAGTTCCACTAATGGCCACGCTGCCCCCAGACCATGGAATGGGAATGCATGCATGATTATCACAGCGCACGGAATGCGTCGGCCAAGTTCTCGCAAACCACTGTGTCATATATTTGCACGAACCCTTTTTGACCCTCCCCTTTCTCCGAGACTTATTACGTTATAGAACTGATTTTTTGAAGTTTAACTTCTTTAACGACGTATCTGATTGAAAAAAATAAAAATCGAGGGAAAGTAGAATTGTCCCCGAAGGGGGAAGTTAGTTTGTCTCCAAACGTGAAACTGATAAAGACAGAATTTTATATAGTGTTGCTAAGTACATGTATATGTGTAAATATTATTAATTTGTTTGACATAACAAAAAATTAAACTTGGGAATAATTAAACATTATATCGTATCCAAAATTATTACTATAATTCAATAATAAATCTCAGGTATTTGGATTAATAATACAAAACAATCGTGTTATAAAGTAGTCGAAACGTAGCAAGATTAACAATAACACGATTGTTCTGTATTATTAATCCAAATACCTGAGATTTATTATTGAACTTGGGAATAATATTAAAAACTAAAGAAGTTAAACTTCTTATGTAAGCTTATGAGGGTGAGGTTCATTATAACTTTTTTCAGGGAGGTTAAGGTTAGCATAAAGAAGCGGTATTCCAAATTTCATATATCTAAGTGGAATAGTTTCCAAGATACAAGTGTTCAAAAATCCCGATTTTGGGCATGCATTCACTGACTACCATAAAGCCGTGGGAAAACTATGACCCGCGGGTCACCAAATAATCCATTTGATACTTTCAAGTGATCCACTTCTTGAGTTCCGCAAATGAAGTACAATTATACAATAGAAATAAATTATAAAACGTGAACATGAAACAAATATTTTGAGAAAAGATAAATAACAAGATTAGCATTTTGTAATCGGTTTTGCAGTATTTTTATTAAACTTTGAGGTCGGTCACATCGTTACGTTATGTCACTATGGAAATATGTTATGTCATCATCAAGTACTTACAGAAATAGTTAGCTGTCCCCGTTTAGTTTCAAACAGGCAGCAATGACATATTTCCATAGTGACATAATCTAACGCCAGGACCGATCTCAAAATTAAATAAAATTTAAAACAATGAATTAAACTTTGAATGGCTGTTTCTCTCTTATTTTTTCGTTTTGATAAAACATTACTTGAAATATTTGTTCGTCTATTTGATTTCTACACGCTGTTAAAAAGGAGTATCAACTTAAAAATCAGCCTGTATATGTCATCACGCACTAGAAACATAACATATTACGTGTGGGAAACATTGGACGAAATCTCCCGGTAAAATGTTCTTTATCCAGTGTTTTACAGCAGTTTTAACGCAATTATTACGCTGTAACGAACAGTCGATATACAAATGTGCAATAAATGTGTGTGTTGGATGCGATAACATAATTATCTTATTAGTGTATTTGCCATATGGCAACATACACTATTGGCATCGGTCGGATGGCGGGACCTAGGGGTCGGACCAAAATTTCTCGACGTTTCATAACCTCCTAAACACTTTGGCACCATTTTTAAAAATGTTTATATATATATATATATTTATATATATATATATGTGTACGCGCGATAACTTTCGAAAGAGTTAATTGATTTCAACGAAATTTGGGCCACGTGTTGAAACCCATCACCGCAAGAAGCCTATTTAAAATGGGCCTAATCGGAACATTTTAAGGGTTGTTTTTAGGGGTTGAAAACTGTTTTTGGGCCCCAAAATACCGAAAAAATTCTCCGAATCGTTTCAAAATTGAAATTTAACCCTCTGGTAGTGATTAAAAAGTGTCCCCACAATTTTAATAAAATCGGCCCGACAGGACCGGATTTACAAATTTTATTTGCAGATAGTGACTTATTTATTGAAGGGTGTATTTAATTCGGTGTAGACGTTAGATTGATAATAATATTACAATTAAGAAAAAAATGTTATTTTAAGGGGTGTATTAAGGGGTTAAATTTTTTATTTTGCCCAAAAACAAACTTAATTTCACATAAAAGTATAAAAACCACACGGCTCTATACAAGCAAATACACTATATTGTCGGCAGGGTTTTGGCACTGCGACCTGGGTTTTTTTTTAGTTTTGATAAAAAATTACTTGAAATATGTGTTCGTCTATTTGATTTCTACACGCTGTTAAAAAGGAGTATCAACTTAAAAATCAGCCTGTATATGTCATCACGCACTAGAAACATAACATATTACGAGTGTGAAACATTGGACGAAATCTCCCGGTAAAATGTTCTTTATCCAGTGTTTTACAGCAGTTTTAACGCAATTATTAGGCTGTAACGAACAGTCGATATACTAACGTGCAATAAATGTGTGTGTTGGATGCGATAACATAATGGGACAACTCTACTGAACCAAATACTGCGAACACGTGCATTTTATATAACGCTGTGCAAACTGCTCCCAGCATTCGAAATTGCCAAATATTAATACGCGCTACGGAGTGAATCAAAAATCAGTTCAGTTGTTGTCGCCTAAAATTAACTCTGCTGTTCCATAACGTTTTGGAAGCATTTTTCACGCGTTTTGTAGCATCAGAGAACTTACACGCAACCTAGAATATTGTAAAAATTATACGCTCGCCGAATTATCATCTTGGGAGAAATAGTATATTACACCGCAAGGACAGGAATTTCAACTTTCTGGCCGTGTATACTATTTTTCTTCATATCCGGTCGAAAGTAGGTACGTACTTTCGTATCAGTGTGCATGAGAAAACTGTTTTGACCCGCTGTTACAGATGGCGTGCGAGTAATTCCAGCAGTGCATAAATGTTAGGCTTTCTGTCTTAAAATCGAAGCTGAAAGTACGTGCTTTCCACCGGGTATAAAGAAAATATAATTTAAAGTCGTCGATAAAAATAGTGTGTTAAACGTGACGCAATCTGACGAACATTCGCACGTCGTTTATTGATTCATGTTCTACCGTGATGACGCAGCATTACTATTGGCTGGACTGCTCGAATCAGATTGAAAACGTTAAAAGTTGTTTGGAATAAACGTGTAATTTTAATCTCGCATAATATTGCAAGAAAGAGATTGTAGATTATAGACGCTCAACAGCTGAGATCATATTGCGATTGTCTTTGTCTAATCCTTATCATGTCTATGTTAAATTGTAAGTAACTCATGTGGCTAGGTAATGTCGGGAATGTAATTTTAATTTAGCGGGACGGTACCAACACAATTATAATTGCATGTTGTCGAGATGAAACGAGAAAAATCTCGTCAACGGCTGGAAATACTAATTGCTAATGAAACTATTTGCTTGGCTACACACACTTAAAAAAGTGACTAAGTGCGAGTCGGACTCGCACACAAAGGGTTTCGTAACACCGTACAATATTTATTAACTTTATTTTATTTTTATTATTTGTTATTATAGCGGTCATAGTAATAATAATAATAATGCGTTTAACGTCCGTTTCTCGACTTTATGTCATAACAGACGCCATTCGCACCATTACTATTTTCCATCTACCACACTTCCCGTTATTTTTCTACATTTTTTAAACTTCAACTTATGTAAGCAATGGGCGAATGAAGGAATTATAGGAAATTAGGATAAGGTAGGCAATTTTTGAACTAGGAGATTGATAGGTAATCGGCCATGGCCTCAAATAAGGAACCATCTCGATATTTATCTGGAATTAATTGAGGGAAACCATGGAAAATCTCAATCAAGATGGCCGGTACAGGAATTACCGTTTCTCGGCAAGAAATGCCTGAACTAAAAGCTTTTAAGAAATTCCGTCCGATTACGCTAGTATGTACTATTTTGACGTTTATAGAAAAAAAATATTTTTTTGTGATGTAACAACAAATTTACGGTTTTCGGATTTTTCCCGTTACTTGGGCTGTAAGATACTGCTTCTTTACAAATTTCATGATTCCAGGTCAATGAGAAGTGCCCTATAGGTTTTGATTTTCTTGCGAGTGTCAAAATATGCAGCATAAACGGCCGTATCTTTTGATTGCGTTGACTTAGAAGTTTCATTTTTCTCACAGCTCCAGAAGATTGCACATCTGACCATTTGACATTAATTAGTGTATTTGCCATATATGGCAACATACACTATTGGCGTCGGTCGGATGGCGGGACCTAGGGGTCGGACCAAAATTTCTCGACGTTTCATAACCTCCTAAGCACTTTGGCACCATTTTCAAAAATGTTATATATATATATATATATATATATATATATATATATATATATATATATATAGGTATATATGTGTACGGGCAATAACTTTCGAAGGAGTTAATTTATTTTAACGAAATTTGGCACACATGTTGGAATCCATCACCGCACGAAGCCTATTTAAAATAGGCTCAATAGGATCATTTTAAGGGTGGTTTTTAGGGGTTGAAAAATGTTTTTGGGCCCCAAAATACCGAAAAAATTCTCAGTTAGTAGCAATTAAAAAGTGTCCCTAAAATTTTAATAAAATCGGCCCAACAGGACCGGACTTGCACATTTTTTGAAAACACTAATTTGTAGATAGTGACTTATTTATTGAAGGGTGTATTTAATTCGGTGTAGACGTTAGATTGATAATAATATTACAATTAAGAAAAAAAATGTTATTTTAAGGGGTGTATTAAGGGGTTAAATTTTTTATTTTGCCCAAAAACAAACTTAATTTCACATAATAAAAGTATAAAACCACACGGCCCTATACAAGCAAATACACTATATTGTCGACAGGGTTTTGGCACTGCGACCCGGGTTTTTTTCAACTTGATACCTCCACACGTTCCTAAGTAAAAGGGTCTTAACAGACAGACGGGCAACGAAGTGATCCTATAAGGATTCCTTTTTCCTTTTGAGGTACGGAACAGTAAAAACGGATAACATATATGCTGACATATTAAATGTATATATGCATATATATTTTTAAAATTGCTGGCACACTGACAGATTTTCCAGTCTACGTCAGAGCGTTTTTCATTCAGTGGAATTAATGACTTTTCCACAAAACAAACAAACATCAACAAAGTTGTGAGAAGGCAATGCGCCATCCGGTAGTGCATTGCCAACATTTAAATTGCAAAAGATGCAATCTCCATATATATGGATATATCTGTGCAGATTTCTGATCACAAAGCGAAGTAGTTTATACCAGATTTTTGGTAAAACAAGACTAATGACACTACAGTCCTCCAGTTGAAGTACCACATGCATTTTTCAAAATTTCAAATTCTGACAACGAATTTTTAAACTTTAAACACATGCAGTAAATGCCACTCAAACAGATTTTGTTAGAAAACCGTTGCAACCCAATATGGCGCCACTTACTCGACTGTATTATAGAGTGACTATAGAAAGAGTGTGGCCAATGCATTCGATCGTCGCCATATTGAGCCGCGAGTGGTGGACACTGCGTATGTAGCGCCTGCGCGGTCACTCTATACAGAAGCAGCCGACAGCTGTACACTGCGTATAATAAATACACTTTTCCTATAGTCACTCTAGACTGTATCAAAATGAATAGTGAAGATAAGCAGAACAATCTCCATGGTAGGAAGTAACAATTAAAATTTTAACCCGGCTTGCTTTTAGTAGGAATTTTAAATTCTGACCCAACGAGCATTGGTGTTTCAATTTTAATAAGTTATAAAATATTAATAGACAATTTCCTTTTCTCTCAGATTATTCGGACATTTTGTATGGTATCTATTCGAGAGAACGTTTTTTCTAGAATATTTGTGTGTGTGTACTGAAATCACTATTAAGAATCAATAGATATATATTAATCAATGATATGAACCGATTACAAATTTGAGAATCGGTTTTTATCGATTACTTTGAGGAAAAACGGGTTTTTTTGTTACTTTTTAAAGACAGAACAAAACATTGAACATTTTTACTTGACCTGATAACAAACTAATACTTTTTGAAGAAACCCGAGAAATAACCTTGCGCACGCAAGAGAACGACAAAACTGCGTGAAGTTTGTCAACAGTATACCAGCAGGAGGTCAACCATCTTTGGCTACATTGATGAGGATGGAATAATTCCACAGGACAATCTAGTAGCAAATCTTCTGGAGTTCATAAGAAGATTCAGATTATGTGCTGATTAGATCCAATAAAAGGGGGAAGCACAAAAATCCTTTCTGGATGTGGTGAATTTGGGTCAAGAGACCACCCCATTCTATTTTCATCTTTGTCAACAGTGTTGCTTGACGGCTGCAAACGGTGCAGTGATTCCTCGATCAAAGACAATATAAACTTGGTCTGACTTTGGTGTTCGGATACACGAATAATGAAACACAAGTGAGTCCAAAAGTAATCGGTTTTAGTACTCAAAAACCGGTGTTTATCGGTTTTTTTAATACATCACTAATACTAAAAACCCGGGTCGCAGTGCTAAAACCCTGCCGACAATATAGTGTATTTGCTAATACAGGTATTGTAGCTTTATTAAATGAAATTGAATTTGTTTCTGGACAAAATAAAAAAAAATTGAACCCCTTTATACACCCCTTACAATAATAATTTTATTAGTTGAAATATTGTTATCAATCCAACATCTGCACCAAATTAAATACGACCTTCAGTAAGTAAATTCGTATACGCAAACTAGTGTTTTCATAAAATTTGTAAGTCCGGTCCTGTCGGGCCGATTTGCTTATAATTTTAGGAGCACTTTTTAATTGCTACTAAAGGGTTAAATTTCAATTTTGAAACGATTCTGAGAATTTTTTCGGTATTTTTGGGCCCAAAAACTTTTTTCCACCCCTAAATACTACCCTTAAAATGACCCGATTGGGCCCATTTTAAATAAGCTTCGTGCGGTGATGGATTCCAACATGTATGCCAAATTTCGTTAAAATGAATTAACTCCTTCGAAAGTTATTGCCCGCACATATATATATATATATATATATATATATATATATATATATATATATATATATATGTATATATATATGTATATATATACGTATATAAATATATATATATATATACATATATATAAACATTTTTAAAAATGGTGCCAAAGTGTGTAGGAGGTTATGAAACGTCGAGAAATTTTGGTCCGACCCCTAGGTCCCGCCATCCGACCAACGCCAATAGTGTATGTTGCCATATGGCAAATACACTAATAATATAGCCACTCAAACTTAAAGTCGGTAAAGCTAAAAGTCGTACCAGAATTCAAAAAAAAATATATATAAAGTGTCCTTTTTTTCGGCTATCATCGGGTAGAAAGATAAAGTTTTAATCATAAACAGCATTCAAATGAGCGAAGCCACAAACAATAACAATTCCACATACGCAGTTTTGTTATGTGATCACAGATATCGTATCATTTCATGTATGTTTTCACAATAAATCACCGTGAACCAGTTCATAGAACGAACGACGGTTCGGTGACCCCGTCAACGATGCGTCGGTAATACAGTCACCTACATTGGCAAGGGAAATTCCCGGCGGCAACCAATGCAGTCTCCACACAGCACCTATTGATTGGAGAACCCGGCGTCCTGATTAAGACCGAGATATGACGGGGGAGACGTCCGTGGCGGCCACAGTTCCCGACTACGGAGCCTCCGCCCCGATTGTAATCACACAGACTGGACGCACTTATGATCCGCTAAGTCACAGGCGCCGACCATATCAATTTTTGGGGGGTTGTTTTAAGTTTTCGGAATGCACACTCTAGAACCAAACGGCATCCAAGCTTATTTTTACCTGATCGAGTTTTACGAAGGCACACGATTCGGTTAGAGACCATTTGCGAATTCAATAATTTAGTACTCATATTCTAGAACCAATATTTGCGTAAATAGACTACATTGAACGGTTTGACCGCTTTCTACGAAGGTACAAGATTCTTCGAGTGTTGCTTTCGTGGCCGGCAAAACTGTATAATTTTACCCTTCTCCCATACTTGCATTCCAAAGGCAGAAAGACAAATAATTTGTTAGAATCACTGTTTATCGGACAATGTTTCAGCTAGACCCACTCATAGATCGCCACAGACGTAGGTAACTTATGACTGAATGGCTAGAAACACTGTTTAATGGACAATAGAACTAGAATCACTGTTTGGCGAACAATGTTCAAGCGTTTTCCACTCACCGATCGATATAGATGTATCCTCGAAATTGTTCCTTACAAATAACTGACTAGAATCAGTGTTTGGCGAACATTGTTCAAACGTTTGCCATTCGCCGATCGTTACAGAGGTATTCGTCGAAATTGTTCATTGTAAATAACCGACCAGAATCACTGCCTGGCGGACAGTGTTCAAATTTTTTCCACTCACCGATCGTTACAGATCTATTCCTCGAAATTGTTCATTGCAAATAACTGACTACAATCACTGTTTGGCGGACAGCGTTCAAACATTTTCCACTTACTGATAGTTACAGATGTACCGAGCTGGGTAGAGTAGTGGTGACAGCACTAGACTCGCATTCGGGAGGTCCGGGTTCGAATCCCGGCGGGGGCAGATGTGGCTGGGACTTTTTCCTACTGCCTCTCGCCGAGAAACTGTAATTCCTGTGCCGGCCATCTTGATTGAGGTTTTCCATGGTTTCCCTCAATTAATTTCAGATAAATATCGAGATGGTTCCTTATTTGAGGCCATGGCCGATTACCTATCAAACTCCTAGTTCAAAAATTACCTTCCTTATCCTAATTTCCTATAATTCCTTCATTCGCCCGTTGCTATTACATAAGTTGAAGTTTTAAAAATGTAGAAAAATAACGGGAAGTGTGGTAGATGGAAAATAGTAATGAATGGCGTCTGTTATGACAAAAAGTCGAGAAACGGACGTTAAACGCATTATTATTATATAGTTACAGATGGATTCCTCGAAATTGTTTATTGCAAATAACTGCCTACAATCACTGTTTGGCGAACGGTATGACATAGTTCGATGGAAACTTTTCCCACTCACAAATTATTTCGCATGCAGTCCTCGAGTTTGTTTGGAGCATCCCACTGGCAAGCCCGTAGTCGACGCCTCTGATAACGGCTGTCAGCAGTCTTATTGTTGCAGTTTTCATGTCGCTGATTGATGGCGTGCCTCTGCTGACTGCTGAATGGCGGTTAGCTTTGTTTGATTTATCGCTCATCTTCTTTTCGCACGACTGGGCACCGATTTTGCAGAAGTTTTTATAAATAGCTCTTGCTTTTAGTTATATTAGAACCTGTTTTCAGCTGAAATATCATGTTAGTACAATCTGACGCACACGTGAGAACACCAAGTATAATACGCGCCACGGCTCTAAAAGGTTCTGAAGTTAGTCACAAACAGCGTCGCAAATGCATATTTTAGAGCCGGTCCTGGTTGTTTTGTGAGAAAGGAAGACGCCCACCAACTCCCAGTTACCGGCATAGAACGTGCGCTCGTCGGTGATTGGTTATCGCTGGTTGTCGTGTCACTTGTCGCTTTCCTGCTATAAAGTACGCTATTGTTAAGTTGTTTCTTCGATTGTTAATTGATCAAGATGCCTAATTATAGAGATGGGAAAAACGGGTCTTTTTAGTGATCTGCATCTTTGCATCTGGATCCCGTATGTGAGCCGGCTCATTGAACCGGTTTAAAAAGAGCCGAGTTCTGAGTTACCTAGTTCAGTCAATCATATCACGACCTGTATAGAATCAAGAATGCATAGCCAAACATGTGATGCATGAGTCATTTGAGCTAACAGATGCATCAAAGCAAGAACTGATACGTAAGTGTAAAATGTGCTTCTGTGTGTTAAGTGTTTCACTGAGTTATGCGGATCCGTTGATCCGTCGGCTCAAAAAAAAGTGAGTCGGCTCTCACGGATCTTCTGTCGGAGTCGGTTCTTTGAACCAGTTCAGATCTGAGTTACCCAACACTATGCCTAATACAGTTTTGCATAGACAAGCACGAAAAATAATTTTTTGGATGACTTTATGCAATTAATTAGACCTTTAGATTAATGAAAAATTAAAAATAATATTATAAGGCGAGTTTGTACTTTTTCAACCGACTGTACCTGCGCAAGCCTCCATTTGCATCTAACTTCAGAATCTTTCAGAACCGTGGCGCGTATTATACACGAATGGTTTGTAAAATGCAAGAGTTATTTATTTCACTAAAAATGCCGAACCTTTAATTTTACTGGTGTTATTATTTTTATACAAAAATGCCACTGTGAAGCAAAAAAAGCTTGGGTCGCATTACCAACCCTACGCCGACAATATAGTGTATTTGCTTATACAGGCATTTTAGCTTTCTAATGTGAACCTAAATTAGATAAAATAAAAAAAATTTAACTCCTTAAAATAATATTTTTTTTCATAATTGCAATAGTATTGCCAATCCAACATCTGCAACAAATTAAATACACCTTTCGGTAAGAAAACCCGTATCCTCAAACTAGTGTCCAACCGATTTTATTAAAATTTTGGCAGCACATTTTAATCTCTACTAATGTTAAATTTCAATTTTGAAACGATTGTGAGATTGTAAGACCCAAAAACTTTTTTAAACCCCTCAAAACCACCCTTAAAATAGTCCGATTAGGTCCATTTTAAATAGGCTATGTGCGGTGAAGGATTCCAACATGTGGACCATATTTCATTTAAATCGATTACATCTTTCGAGAGATATCGTGCTAACACACACGCATACTGTCAGGAGATGGACCTGTGAGCAGCATCTCTCAAATTGGGACCTGGCTTTAGGTAACAAACATGGGAAGAAAATGCTTGCAGGTCCTTCATCAAAGTTAACTGAGGACTTAATTAGACTTAGCAGACCGATACTCAGAGAGGTGATTGGGCTTTTAACCGGTCATGCTTTCTTGAGAAAACATCTACATGTGTTGGGGATACATCAGGAATCAACACTATGTAGACTTTGCGAAATGGAGGATGAAACAGCCACCCATATCGTGTTCGAATGTGAGGCTTTAACTTACAGGAGAACAACCATCTTTGGTTACATCGATGAGGATGGAATAGTTCCACAGGATAATCTAGTAGCAAATCTTCTGGAGCTCATAAGATCCAGATTATTTGATGACTAGATCCAGTAAAAGAGGAAGCACAAAAATCCTTTCAGGATGTGGTGCATTTGGGCCAAGAGACCATCCCATTCTATTTTAATCTTTAATCTTTTAACACACACACATGGCCAATACACTATTATTGCGTTGTTGAAACGCGATGACTTGAAGTTGTGTCCACCCTGTACAGGAATGGCGTACGTATTGAAAAAGGAGAGGGTACAATAATAATAATAATAATAATGCGAATCGCATTGCAGATTGCAGACGTTCGTTTGTTTGTTATTTGAGTGGGTGGCGACGCTGTCGTCGTCGGAATGTCGAACTAGCGCCGCTACGTCGTCAAATATGCGAGCTATGCGACGTAATCACAGATGTAATGTCGTCCGCAGTTCAGAATCCGTGTCTTTCACTCTCAGATACGGCCACTTTAAAAAAGTAACGCAGGCCTGGCAAACATTCGTATCAGCTTGGGTCGTGCTTATCGTTGCAAAATATTGATTTTTAATTAACACGCCTTTATTAGCTTCACCTGTATGTATGTTTGTTTGTTTGTAAAGGAATCTTTGAACGTGAATTTCACCCACTTCAAAACTTTATACACTTATCAAGGACCGATGACAATATAATAATTTAATAAGTTTATCCCATTATCCTCACAAGGATCATCAGGATAAAAAAAACTTGAAAAATTACAGCAAGCACGTTGAACTGCCTACCTCACAGCCAAATTCAATATGGTTTTTTAGTCTTATGATTAAAATTAGAGTTTAAAAAAACTAAAACAACACGCTTTTATGAACTAAAAAATGTAAAATATTTTTTTTTTGTTTTAGTTTTTTTAAACTCTAATTTTAATTAAATTGAAGTTTGTACAAAAAACCGTTTCTTTATTTCCAACCTTTTGAGGTTATACTTCTTTGACGCGTTATAAAAAATTATGAGAGTGAATTTTTACGATGCGCGCGCACACTGTAACATCAAAATTAACAGGATGAAGTTGCTCGCAATAGTTACTTAGGTATTTCAAAGATTTTATAAATTAACCAAAACCTAATCTAAAATAAATCAGCTGTTCACTATCCACCATGTTTTTGAAATATAGATAACTTCACGAAAAAATAGTAATATGAATAGAAACAAATTCTCTTCAAATATGAAATATTTGCTGACAGCAAAACCGTATAATGATTTTCTTAGACAAATGTAGAAAACGTCGGTTATTTCATTCTGCTCAAAAAGATCTGTAATGGAAAATCACATTTCTCCCAAATGTATGTAAACTTAAACTAAAGCCATCTGTGAGCGAATAAGCAAATTATTACAACAGCGAGCAGGCAATTTAAACAAGCGTTAAATTAATAGAAATAAACGCTTTCTTGGATGACGTTTAATTATACACATTTCAATATACCTACAACTTTTCCTGGAGAATGGGTTGGTAGTTTTGTTTTGAATAATATGAGAAGATAATTACCAGCCTGACGGCGGAGGCAAAACTGTTTAGACTGAGCTGTTAGAGACGTGTTATTTTGACGTAACCAGGGTCGGACTGGGCCGGAAGGGCCCGGGTGGCTCCCCACAAGCCCACAGGCGAAGTTGAGCGCACGCACGAAGTGAGTGCGCTCATTCGTTTCCGTGGGCAATGGACATTTATTGTTTATTGCGAATTAATTTTAAAACTTTTGTAAATTTTTATTATCAGTATATTTTAACCTTGTTTTATAAATTAAACTATCTGTCACTAGGATTGGACTGGACCGGAAGGTTGAAAAAAAAACATATATAGATTACATATAAGTAGGTAAGTAGCATAAATAAATAATTAAAACAACTAATATTACATATTTGAATTGCGCAATTTTAATAAACTCAAATAATACGCTAAATAAATGTAAAAACAACAATACTTTAAAAAACAAAAAAAAATTGTTGAAACCATGTACGTATTAATATGTATGCTAATATATCGTCGGAATAACCGGGGAATAACTTCGAAAAAAGAGACGGAGATATGTTTTTTGAGTTCTTTGTTGCATTCGCGTACCGCACATTGAGTAAATAAATAATGCCTGGTACAGTAATATTATGTATATGGTTAAGCGAACTAAATAATCTATGTAAAAACATGAATAATTCATTTCACATCCCCTTTATTCCGTCGAAAACAAATGATGCATGACGTCACATCAATAGATCAAACAAAATCCGATTCACTTTTGTTAAATATTTAAAAGTGCATTAACTATTCACCATCTGCATAATGCTGTGAAACAGAACAAAATGAACGGCGCTACCGCAATGGATGCTGGGTAATGTTACATTATTTTATAAAATACACTCTCTTTTGTTAGTCGCTTATGACGATGCTAATTGTTATTAGCTGCTGTCAAATCAATTTACAAAAAACGAATCAATCAGTAATACATAACTGAATTGAGCTGTGATTAAAAAATTCAAAACACAAATATCACCTATTGGCTTTTAACCCTATGTTCCCCTAAAATAAATGTATTCATTCATTTCCCTTTTTTGGTCTCGTAGGTGTCAGTAGCGACACGTTATATGCTAATATATACAGTATTTTTTGCCAAAACCGGCACGTTTTGTAGAAAATTTATCAGTCGACAAAACTATTTACATGGCATTTTGTTCTATCAAACATGGTTTCCATAGCTTATAAAGCACATTTTTCGCTCATTTTTTACCCGACTGCTAAGAAAGATTAACCTACAGGAGAACAACATTAATGAGGATGGAATAGTTCCACAGGACAATCTAGTAGCCAATCTTTTGGAGCTCATAAGAACTACTAGATTCAATAAAAGAGGAAGCACAAACATACTTTTACTATGTGGTGCATTTGGGCCAAGAGGCCAACCCATTTTATTTTAATCATCAGATACCTGTGAAAACCGCCATTCTCGCGATTCAAACCGCAGGCAAAGGCTAGTGCATCTCTTTAAACTTAAACCCCAAAGTTATAGGACTGTTGACTTACCTACATAGAATCCATTAAACTTGCATAAAGTGACACAGGTGTAAGTTTACTGAACAAACGCATTAATGATTCTCCCGGCATCACCCAACCAGTCCGCCCACCGTCTCCGCACCCCGCTAGGGTGCCAGCATGTGTTATCCTGTAGGAAGGGTGGAAGCGACGGGTCTATATGGTGGCAGAAAGTGTCATCGTAGTTTGTACTTGGGTACATATATCGTCTCGATATAAATATTCACCTGTCCCTCTAAACTAGGGGTGGCAAACCTTTTTACCATCGAAGGTTAAAACATTCACACTAAATCACTGCACGTTAAAATTTTCATGTTGAACGTCTATAATTTACAACAATATTGTTGTGACTTTTTAATAAGGAAGTATATAGCAATAGAAAAAAATGTACATACAAAATAATCTTTAATTAAAAATATATAGCATCACCTTTTTAGTGCATTTGCCATATGGCAACATACACTATTGGCGTCGGTCGGATGGCGGGACCTAGGGGTCGGACCAAAATTTCTCGACGTTTCATAACCTCCTAAACACTTTGCCACCATTTTTAAAAATGTATATATATATATATATATATATATATATATATATATATATATATATATATATATAGGTATATATGTGTGCGGGCTATAACTTTCGAAGAAGTTAATTTATTTTAACGAAATTTGGCACACATGTTGGAATCCATCACCGCACGAAGCCTATTTAAAATGGGCCCAATCGGGCCATTTTAAGGGTTGTTTTTAGGGGTTGAAAAATGTTTTTGGGGCCCAAAATACCGAAAAAATTCTTCGAATCGTTTCAAAATTGAAATTTGACCCTTCGGTAGTAATTAAAAAGTGTCCCTAAAATTTTAATAAAATCGGCCCGACAGGACCGGACTTACAAATTTTATGAAAACACTAGATTGCAGATAGTGAATTATTTACTGAAAGTTGCATATAATTTGGTATAGAGGTTCGATTGATAATAATATTGCAATTAAGAAAAAAAATGTTATTTTAAGGGCTATATTAAGGAGTAAAATTTTTTTTTACCCAAAAACCAACTTAAGTTCGCATAATAAAGCCACACTGCCTATATCAGCAAATACACTATATTGTCGGCAGGGTTTTGGCACTGCGACCCGGGTTTTTTTTATTTATATAATACATAAAAAATGTTTATGCTTTAAAAAAAAATCTAATTCCCGGAGGTGTTGAAATTGCTAATGACAAAAACGCAAACCAGCTTTTACGAATTAAATGTCTTTGGTATCGTACTGCAGTTTAAAAAGTGTTAACACTTTTTACACTATTATATTTAAAGATACACTGATCTGTATGTTATCTCCAACAAAAGGAGTAAACACTAGCAGTCCCGACTCTTGAGCAGGAGTATAATACGCGCCACGGATCTGGAAGGTTCTGAAGTTAGTCACAAACAGCGTCGCAAATGCATATTTTAGAGTCATCCTGGCACAGAACGTTCACTCGTCGATGATTGGTTATCGCCGGTTGTCTTGTCACTTGTCGCTTTCCTGCTATAAAGTACAGTCCTGTACACTATTGTTAAGTTGTTTCTTTGATTGTTAATTGATCAAGATGTCTAATAGTTTTGCATAGGCAAGCACGAAAAATAATTTTTTGGATGACTTTATGCAAGGAATTAGACCTTTACATTAAAAAAAATTAAAAATAATATAGCGAGAGTTTGTAGTTTTTCAACCGACTGTACCTGCGCAAGCCTCCATTTGCATCTAACTTCCGAGCCTTTTAGATCCATGGCGCCTACAATACGTAGAGTAGAATAGATCAGGTAATTGTTAAACGAAGTACATTTTTCATTACCCGTTTTTTATGTTTTTTGTGTCTTAAAATGAATTAGTTTCAATATAAAAATATAAAAACAAGTTGTTTTCCTGTTCTAACTATAACCCAAACCTAAACCTTGTCGTGAAATCTGTCACTAGCTCGTTTGTTATAAGTGTACACGTGGTAAACCCAACGTAGTGTTGGGTAACTCAGATCTGAACCGGTTCAAAAAGCCGACTTCGACAGAAGATCCGTGAGAGCCGACTCACTTTTTTTTGAGCAGCCGGATCAACGAATTCGCATAACTCAGTGAAACACTTAACACACAGAAGCACATTTTACACTTACGTATCAGTTCTTGCTTTGATGCATCTATCAGCTCAAATGACGCATGCACCACATGTTTGGCTATGCATTCTTGATTCTACACAGGTCGTGATATGATTGACTGTACTAGGTAACTCAGTGGCAGACTGCAGTAACATATTCAGAACTCGGCTCTTTTTGAACCGATTCAGTGAGCCGGCTCACATACGGGATCCAGATGCAAAGATGCAGATCACTAAAAAGACCCGGAACGTAAACTTTTCATAGTTCAGTAATCTATTCTAATAATAATAATATATCAAAAACAACCCATAACTTGGATATCAAAAGGGTTGACCATGTCTATATTAAAGGATATCAAACATTGCAATGAGTTGACGGCATTGAAGCAAAATCCGTGTCTATTTTAGGAAAAGTCTATATTCGTTACATAGCTGGGAGCATATCATGTCAGTTAATGGAAACAGACACTCTACAAGCTGTTAAAAAAAAGGTATAACTTACATTTCCACGAACCGCAAACCAACCGCGGTTAAACATATTCCTACTTGATATCGTTCTCAACACTTAACTAGACGAAATTATCAACAGACTAATATATTTTTTTTAAATTAACATTCTGGATAATATAGAATTGAACATCTTTATTCACAGAACTAATACTACAATAATTAAATGTGATTGTCAAACAAAATTACATTAAAATCAGTGGTAAGCAAAATTTTTGTTTTGCCATACGGTGCATATTTAATTTACAACGTGAATACTAATTATGTGAAGTCTTTGTATAAAGTGGTTCATTTGATAATTTTCGCATTATTTCTTTTGAATAAAGATTAATTGGCAAGTTTCTTATATTAATGGGAAGTTGATTATATATCTCAATATTGTTCACGTCCATTATAATTAATAAGTTTTTTATTTAATCACGGGAAATTGGACAATTGAATTTTAATATAGATAAACTAAATTAAAAAATTTTGCGACGTTTCGTTAATTTCTTTTAACTTCTTCGGGCAAAACTGAAATGATAAAAAATACAAATTAGTTAATGAAATAATTATAGTTTTTTTTTTTTAATAGAATTGAAATAATACCTTTAACTAGTTAACCATAACTTCAATAAAATTTAGATATTTAACAATACATATATATTTAATTCAATAAAATTCAAATTTCATTTCGCTTAAATATTACTATTTGAATTTTATTGAATTAAATATATATGTATTGTTAAATATCTAAATTTTATTGAAGTTATGGTTAACTAGTTAAAGGTATTATTTCAATTCTATTAAAAAAAAAAATTATAATTATTTCATTAACTAATTTGTATTTTTTATCATTTCAGTTTTGCCCGAAGAAGTTAAAAGAAATTAACGAAACGTCGCAAAATTTTTTAATTTAGTTTATCTATATTAAAATTCAATTGTCCAATTTCCCGTGATTAAATAAAAAACTTGTTGATTATATATTTAAGTGCTATATAATTTGGACCATTTGTTAGTTTGCTGCGATTAGAAAAAGCCTCCTGATGTTGTAACTAACAGGAATTTTGAGAAATTATAATTTGCGTAGAACAAATTTTCGTAAAGAAAAAGAGATGATAAAGTTAATGTACCTATGTACATCTGAAGTGATTACACCATTTTGATTACATCATACACAAATCCCGCTCATACGCATGATACAAATATTACACTAGGCAGGCTTCTCTCTCTAAAATCGTTTCTCTCTTGCACATTGCTGTAAAATCATACCCAGGTGTATCAACTCAAAAATTCCTAGAAAACGTGCGGATTTTTATATTCAAATGTTTTATGAACCAACAATTTAATAATAATAATAATAATATTTTGGGGTAACTCAACAAGTTTCAATGATGCTATTTTATGTACAGACGTTATCCATACATCTTTGTATGTCAATTGGATTGAATAAATATTATTATTATTATTATTAATAATGCGTTTAACGTCCGTTTCTCGACTTTATGTCATAACAGACGCCATTCGCACCATTACTATTTTTCATCTACCACTTCCCGTTATTTTCTACATTTTTTACAACTTCAACTTATGTAATAGCAATGGGCGAATGAAGGAATCATAGGAAATTAGGATAAGGTAGATAATTTTTGAACTAGGAGTTTGATAGGTAATCGGCCATGGCCTCAAATAAGGAACCATCTCGATATTTATATGGAAATAATTGGGGGAAACCATGGAAAACCTCAATCAAGATGGCCGATACAGGAATTACCGTTTCTCGGCAAGAGGCAGTAGGAAAAAGTCCCAGCCACATCTACCCCCGCCGGGATTCGAACCCGGTAATTCCCGAATGTGAGTCTAGTGCTGTCACCAGTACTCTACCCAGCTCGGTATGAACCAACAATTTGGCACACATATAGATAACGTTTAGGCGGTTACCAGGTGAAATTACAAGATATAAATATTCTCATGGAAAACGGAATGGTACGGCTCGCACTTTTTTTGTAAATTACCAGCGAAGCGGTGTTTTTTCTTTTTTTTAAGCGAACACCTTGTATACTATAGCTGGATTACGTAATTCTGGCTAGAGAAGCAGTAAGTAATAAATACGTAAATCTGTCTTGTTAATTAAACTAACATAATTGTTACAGCAATTAATTAAAACATTCAAATGCTATAAGGATCTTATTATATATACACGTAGTAATTATTGTTATTTGATATTGTAGTCATTAACTGTACTTAAAACAGTTGGTAGTTGTTGAGAGACGCGCGGTCATTGGTTGAACTGGTTTATAAATAAAGCCTTACGTAGAAGCACCTAGCGCGTACAAAGTACACCTTCTCTTCTAAAATCTCTTCAGTAAATAAATGTCGGAATGTACCAAGCCGGGTGTATTAAAAAGTTTGTATTATGTCGAGTAGACTAAACAGCCGGGAAAGATACGCATTTTATATCCAACGATCGAAGACGTTTGCGTAAGATAAACAATAGTGTATTACTTTTTTTCTTTTTTGTCCTTGGTAATTAATATAAAAATGATTTACCGGGAAAAAGGACTTTTTAAGTAAACACTTATTTGTTATTTACAGCGACTTTTCGTCCCTAACTTGGGACTTTTTCAAGCTTTATAACTATTAAATGTTTTGATCAAGTAGATATTTTAGTTAAAATACACATGTAAATATAAATTTGAGTTAAACAATTGTTCTTTAAAAAGTTTGTAATAATTCCGTTTTTTTTAAAATATTTTTTCGGTTGATGTTCAAACTATTTTATTTTATTGACGGTTAGTAAATAAAGTCACGTGACTTAATTTATGTGGTTGCTCCTCATTTGAACCATTGTTTTTTGTTTTAAACTCTTTTTATATTTTTCTAGCATATTGATATAATATGACAATTTTAAATTCTGTGTATCAGATCTTAAAAGCTAACAAAACAGCATTAGCTAACCATGGTTATAAAGCTTGAAAAAGTCCCAAGCAAGGGACGAAACGTCGCTGTAAATAACAAATAATTATATTAACTACCTTTTTCAGGCCAATAAACATACCCCTCGGTTGAAAATTAGACATTATATCGCATCCAAAATTATTATTATAATTCAATAATTAATCTCAGGTTAATTATTGAATTATAATAATAATTTTGGATGCGATATAATGTCTAATACATTTATAATTTAAAATTTTCTAGTTTCTCTTCGAAAGCATAAAGTTATTATTATCGGTAAAATACAAAACTATAATTTTCTTTATTAATTATGTATTTATTATGTAAGCTATAAATAGAAGAGTTGTTCGACTAGAGCAGAGGTCATTGGGTGCGAGTTAGTGTTATGAAATCCCACTGAGTCAGAAAACTTAACTATATAATAAATATCTGAAATATCTTCAAACATTCAGCTTTTTTGTACACAATATTGCGAGGCTTTTACAAATATTGTATTCATTCGATATTTTAATATTACCCACAAGTCTATGCGGCCATTCATGCGTTATAAAAGAAATTCAGGTTTCAAAGTGGAAACGTGATCGCTTTCGAATAAATGTATTCAAGGCGGATATTCTTTTAATTAATACACAGTAAAATCTCACTTGTTGAACACTAAATTTGAAGATTTTTTTAACAGACTTCAAAAAAAAAAGTTGTCAATAGGGTATTTGACTACTATTTATTGGAAATTATAGCCGTTCGACAACTAAGGTCATTACCGTCTTAATTACATCATTTAAAACTAAACGACATCATAAAACATCCATGAGCAAAGGCAGGATTCGAACCCATAACCGACAGCTATTAAGCATTTTTGGGTAGGTATTTGAGGCACTGTGAAAATTTGTACAATAAATCTTTAGTGTCCGAATACAAAAACCAGACGTGGCTGAAGGGTAGCGGGGTTTAAACGACTTAACCGATTTTTAAAATTTTTGCGCAATAAAAAATCATTGAACATTTTGTCATTTTAATACCTTGGAATTTAGTATTTAAGAAGTTGTAAAATAAAACAAGCAGATTTTTTAATCGGGTTTAAAACTTAGCCAGGTGTTATGTATGTACTATTCTTCCCATATGACTTTTAGCCAAGTTTTTGCCGTTTACTTGATCTAAATAAACGATTTAAAATCAGATAAAATGATAAAATTAGCATTTTACACAATTTTTGTACTGAAACAATTTTATTTGCAAAAATTATTGAGCAATCCAATTTTATCAGTATTTTTAAGTTTGTAAAGAAAACACTTCAAAATGTTAATCTGCCTTCCCGTAATTCGAAATCTCGTGCTGTAAAGACATATTGACGAATATCACGTTTTTTATCCATATATTTTTAGGACAAAAATATATCTGTTTTTTGAAATTTTTAAACAGCAATCCAAATTCTGTGAAGCTTAAAGCTTAATCACAATTAATAAAAACACTAATAAAATAAATGTGGCGACAGTTCGACATTTTCCGAGAGCATATTTTGTAATCTGAGAGGTCGGTCATCTTAATATGTACGATTTGGTAGGCAGATTCTGTCAATTTCTCCCATATGAGTTCGTGTTCCTTGTACAGTAATCCATGCAGTGGGCGTTGGAAACTCACGTTTACTAAATCCCATTTGTGGAAATGCGTATAATAGTTGAGCATCGCATCAGGCATATAAAGAAGAACGGAATTACTCCTCCTGACTAGAATAAAGATTTTCTAAAGGAAATGTTTAATCCAATAAAATGGAGTGAAAAGGCCAAGATTTTTCCCGCGGAAAATTTAATCAAATGAATAATTTCGTCAAAGTATACAACGCCTTATATCAAAAGTGGGTACGCAGGTAGACGCGAAGTAAAAACTGTGAATGAAAATGTTATTTATAGATTTTTTTTACGTTGTATAAGAAAAGTTCGTAAATAACACAAATTAAATTACGAGTCCCTCTAATACATTATTATGAAATGTTACTAGCTTTTACCCGCGGCGTCATTCGCATTAATTTCACATTTGACAGTAACCTTTAAAGTCCACGCCCACTGAATCACTCGGATCGGCTCGTCACGGCAGTGTATACGTACACTGAATGTTGCCAAGTCAAACTGAGTCGACTAGTACGTGGGTATCCAAAACTGCCGATCCAATTCGATTTAGTGGGAATTTTAAGTTCGAATATCAGTCAAATTACATCAAAACCGGTCCAGCCGTTCTCGATGGCAATATTACTAGGAATTCTTTGTACCGTCTGGCACACAAAATTACCAAAAATCCACAAGAACACGATATTACAGGCAGATATCCCGTTACTATTTTAAATAGGTTAATACCGAGATTATAATTTTAAACAGGGGTTAGGCATTTTAAAACAGTTTATGTTACGAAAGAGCGCCAACACTTTCTTTCGTCAGGTGTGTTTAATCGTCCTCTCGCCAGAAAATATTTTCAGATAATTTTTGTTTCAGTTTTTACCATCATCATTCGAGAACGATTTTGATGAAACTTGGTACACTATCTGCAGAATAACTAAACTTGGGTTACCGAGCTGGGTAGAGTAGTGGTGACAGCACTGGACTCGCATTCGGGAGGTACGGGTTCGAATCCTGGCGGGGGCAGATGTGGCTGGGACTTTTTCCTACTGCCTCTCGCCGAGAAACGGTAATTCCTGTACCGGCCATCTTAATTGAGGTTATCCATGGTTTCCCTCAATTAATTCCAGATAAATATCGAAATAGTTCCTTATTTGAGGCCATATCCTAATTTCCTAAAATTCCTTCATTCATTGCTATTGGTTAAGTTGAAGTTTTAGAAATGTAGAAAATAACGGGAAAGTGGTAAATGGAAAATAGCAATGGTGCGAATGGCGTCTGTTATGACATAAAGTCAAGAAACGGACGTTAAACGCATTATTATTATTATTAACTAAACTTGGGTTAATTAACATAAAGATCTTCGATATTAACTCGAGCAAAACCGATGGTAAAGGTTCGTTAATTATAAAATAGCAGAATGAAATTTTTTACTCGGCAAATCAGATTTTCCTGTTTACTAAGCAGTCGAGTGTCTTTCACTCAAAAGCAAGGAGTATATTTTATTATAACAAGAATAATGTCTATATAATATCAAAAAACAAAATACTGCTGTGCTGTTTCAAAGCCACCGTAATTTATAACAAAATTAACTGTGAATGTAGAGTTTCAGAAACAACAAATTAAATTAACTACGCTTTGTTTCTGAAATTTCAAACTTTTTCACTTTATAATAATTCGTTACAAATAATAATTTGTAACAACACAAACAAATCCAAGATGAGAACTGTTTATTAATTACTAAACTTTATCATATTTTATACAATATCAATGGTCACAAACCAAAATATCTAATGGCGAATTTCTGACAAGTTTTACTTTCGAGCGACCGCAAGAGTTGAAGAAAGTATTGTAATAACGAATTCATAATCGAATTTAAGATTCGACGAATTAATGCGTTTCATGCGCTCCCTGCTAATTACTAATGTGCAATTGTTTTGTATCATGGAATTTGGACAATTTTTTCGATGAATTCTTATAATTTTTTAGGTGTTATGAAAATTTGTTGGATGAATTTTTAAAATTGTTAGGGTAAATTTTGTCAATTTTTTGGACAAATTTTGATCATTTTTTCCTGGTGAACAATTTTTTGGGTGAATATTGACGTTTTTTTTGGGTGAATTTATATTATTATTTAGTTAGTCACGTCATCAAGTTTCAACTCTGATTTTGAAGTTTATTAAATATACATTTGAAGCCCCAATTTAAAGATTCTTAATTTAACAAAAAAAGGTATCCGATTTGGACTGCAATAAGCTCCAAGAAACCTAGACCCGCCCCCGCCTCCAAAGATCGCCGTTTATGGCGCTTCGGAATTACATATCTGATATCAATTAATATGCTCTGCGTATATTTTGTTCGTTGTATATTTTATTTTATTATTTTGTTATTAAATTATTGTATTTTAGTATTACATGTTTTTTTATTTATAACCATCTGTAACCGAAGCCTAGCTGTGTTGATTGGTGAATAAATACATTGCAAAATGGAAAAGGCAACCGTGACAATTTATACATCGAAATTAATTCGATTTAGTATTTTCAACTAGAATGTCGATCTCCAATAAAATACATTTACAGAAAATAAGCCAGTGAGGAAGGCTCCATTCGATTGAAAATGACAGCCGCCAATATACGTACAGCTTTTATTGCGAATTTAATGATGAATCTAATTAGCACACGCAACGGTCCCCTAAACCCTTCATGCGCTGTTATAATTGTTACAGAGGTAAAACTTTTACACCTGTACCTAATTACAACAGTCTGCTGGGACGCCCACGAGAATTAATAAATAACTTGCTTGGAGAAGACACGTCGCTACAGAGAACATTGTGAGTAGAAAATATATGGCTGAGAATTTTACGACGCCAAGGTCACGTTTACATTTGTCAATCGGTATATAATATTTCTCAAAGGTGTTTTTTTGTCGATATCTCCCTTAATATTGCATCAAAATTAATGTTTGATACGCCATTTTAGAGATTATTTTTCTCTCTAATGACGAAAACTAAGTTAATATCTTAAAATTGTTGTTTTCGTTAAATCATCACAGTTTAAAAATTTTAACAATTTCATTACAGAAAATAACATTCAGAAAAAACAAATGTCGCCATCTGATGACAATCTGTTTAACAGTTGTCGGTACTATTAAATGACGTAGTGGCGGTGAAGTCTCTGAATAGAATAGAATAAAAAAAATCACCCTATTATATTACGTGAGTTTATTTCGATATTAAAAAAAAATAGACAATATCGATGTGTTGTGTTTACCAATGTTCAAATTTTATATTTCCAAAGCATCAGGAGATGATAAGTGGTTGTTTGCTATCAGAAAGGAAGAAACTTTTACTGTAAATGCGGTGACAATAGTTTGTGAAGCCCACTTTTACTAAAGAAGGTTTTACCACAGAAGGAGAAACTACAGATAGAAAAACGAATTACATTTATTTAAATGATGGTTATAATATTAAAACATCACACATTTACTTTATTTATATCACATAATTTAAGGCTGTCGAAACGCTCCGAATTTAAGCCAAAAATAGAGCTTCGGCTGTCAACTGATTGTAGACTTATTCGTCAACATTCTGCAAAAATTCTTTCTCTATAAAGAAGATAAAGGATAAATCTAGGTTATTAATGGACTACTTTTGTAATTTATGTCCGATTTACTAGAAAAAAGTTGGCATTAATTGTGCCAAAAAAACACACGTTTTCAATGTCACACTACAACCTCCTTCGTACTTATTTCACAAAATTGTTCCATCACAAACCTAAAACGACTCCTCGTTTTTAAGAAAAGTTTTTTAAATCTTCAAAATATTTCCAAAAATTAGGGTAATCAATTGACAGCGGCACCCTTGCAATAGCATCTTTTAGCCTCGTAATGTCGCATCAGCCAAAAATTGAAACGTACGGATGATTTGAGCGAGACAGAGCTAAAGAAGGTCACACCCACAATATGTCTTTTGCCTACCTCGCCTCTTACCGCTGGGCCTCAGCACAAAATGTGTGAAAGTGATCCAACACTGTTAAGAAGGAACACGTAGATTTGGTTTTTACTATCGTTCGTTACGAAAATCAATCATAACTTAGGTCGATATGTACCTGCTGCCATCTACGTTACGCTTGTTCATTCTTCGTATCTACCTATCTCCTCCAGAATCTACTGGAATTATAGCAAACCCGGAGCACAACACATCAGATCACAGGTACAATAACGGGGCACAGGTCATGACACGAACCATTCTCGCCAACTCCAAAGCAACATAACAAAGTCCAGCCAAGTGTAAAATTCGTACGCGGCTACCCTTTTTTAATTACGCTTCGAGCCACACACAGAGAGGGGGAGAAGGGTAACTTCCAAACTCGTTGTATTTTCCAACTTGCTTTCTTCTTTGCACTGTGAAGTTGAACTTTAAAAAACGAAATAAACAATTCTTTGTTAAGTTGTTATTAGTGTATTTGCCATATATGGCAAGATACACTAATGGCGGGACCTAGGGGTTTGGATCAAAATTTCTCGACGATTAACACGATAATTCTCGATAGACTTAATTGATTTAAACGAAATTTGGTCCACACGTTAGTATGGGGCAAATCGAACCATTTTAAGGGGTGTATTTAGGGATTTAAAAAAATTGTTTTGGGCTCTAAAAACACCGAAAATATTCTCGGAATTGATTCAAAATTACTATTTAACCTTTTAGTATCAATTAAAAGGTGCTCCAAAAAGTTTAATAAAATCGCCTCGACAGGACCCCAATGTTTTCATAAAATTTATTTATATAAAAACATTTGCGGAACATTGACTGAAGGTTGCAGGTATATAATTTTGTGCAGATGATGAATTGATAAAACAGAGACGAAATATTGAAATTAAGAACAAATATTGTTTTAAGGGGTGTATTAAGGGGTTAAATTTTCACCACAAACAAATTCATATAATAAAGTCACAAAGTCTGTATTAGCAAATACGAGTACACTATATTGTTGGTAGGGTTTTGGCAATGCGATCCGGTTTTTTTTAAATGTATTTCTTGCATGGGGTCTACTAGTATCACTAATTTATCGAAATTAAATAAAAAAAACTTTTTAAAGGATTTTTTTCAAAAGACATAAATAATCACTTCTAGTGTATATTAAACTTTGTTGTGAAGATTTTAATACAGCTGTGGATGTATGAGTTTGAGAGATTTTGGATAACAGCTAATGAATCTTTATTTTTTTCAAAAAATAGGGATATTTTTTGAACTAATTGTCTACATAGTAAATTTTCATAATAAAATTATTTTCCGACGTTTCGCAAATAGGTATAGCATTTTCAAGGTTCTAAAAAGATTAAATTACAATTTACCTATCTTAAATCTAAGTCAATTTTTTTTTTTTTAATTTAATACATACAACCAGTATATTTTAATTTATTTTTTTAAAATTAATTTATAAAAATACGAAAAATACGCCATTTAAAAAAAATAAATTAAAAAATACTGGTTGTAAGTATTAAATTAAAAAAAAAAAAAATTGACTGTTCATTTATGTTAAACTTAGATTTAAGATAAATTGTAATTTAATCTTTTTAGAACCTTGAAAATGCTATATTTGCGAAACGTCGGAAAATAATTATATTATGAAAATTTACTATGTAGACAATTAGTTCAAAAAATATACGTATTTTTTGAAAAAAATAAAGATTCATAAGCTGTTATCCAAAATCTCTCAAATTAAACTTTGTTTGTCTCATAACACCTTCAAACGTGTCTCAAGTAAAAAAGAAAGCTAAAAAAATATTAATTTACCCAAAAAAACAAAGTTCACACGCGCACGACGTTAAAGCTCGGCCGACAGACAAAATACCAATTTAAAAGTTTTCTTATTGTAATTTCAGAAACGCGCTAGTCTAACCTATATTTATTTTTTCAACAGCTATAAAAAAAATATCTGACAATTTACCATGTTCTACTTTATTTCTTCCCAGAGACAATTATACTTTTTTAATCTCCAAGCGGATGTTTTTTTATTCTTATATGCACTCTGCATTACCTTTTTCCGTAGCTTCGTTAGCGTTAATGTTATATTTCAAAGAGTTGAGATATTTACTTTTAAAACGAACGCTAGCGAGTTTTAACATTCACACTAGGGATGTCGGAAGTGCCAAAAAGTATCGATATATATCGTATCGATATCGGGACCGATATATTTTTTAAAAAATATTGATATATCGGTCCAATTTGAAAGAGAACATTGGCACTCGAAGACATTTAGTATACTTATTGGCTAGCTTAATATAATCTCAAATAGCAATTAACGGACATTATTTCTAATAAATCAACTAATAAATATTTATCTGAAATCAAAAACAACGATAAGAATTTTTTTTTGTTTATTAATTAAATGTCTAATACATTAAGGAGCAGATAATTTTAGAGATTAATCGAACAATTAATAAAGCCAGAGATGGTGAACCTATGGAATGCGTGCCAGAGGTGACATTCGACAGAAAATTGTTGGTATAGCATGAATTGAGGTGTAAATCGAAATAATTAAAAATATTCTGGATGTTGTAGGAATGAAATGAAATATTGCATGAATAGACATTTTGACTGTTTATTATTCCGAAAATATCTAAAAATCCGGTGAAAAAGAAAAGTGTTTGATATGTGCTTTATTCACTGTTGTTGTTTTTAGAACGCACTTAAAAGTGTTCCAAAAACATATGTAAAAACACATGCTTCTTTTTCAGTGAAGTTTTCGATTTGTCGGAATATTAAACGGCCATAGTCAGTCACGGTAATACCTACAAAAATATCGGTTTCGATACTCGAAATTTTATATCGATATATTAAATATCGCCCAAAAATATCGATATATCAAATAAAAAATATCGATATATCGATATTTTTTCGACATCCCTAATTCACACTAGCCGTAATACCATTACGCACGAGATATAATAATAATAATAATAAGTTTATTGCAGCCAGGCAATTGGAGCAGATTCAATCCTTTAAGGATTGGTCTTCCATCTCTCCTTCGATTACATATAGAAAAATTACATAAAAAATACATGACAAAAATAATTATCAAAAAAGAAAATTAAGGAGGGATCAATATATTTTGCCGATTTAAGAGTTTCTTAGTAATAGTGCTAACTATGGTTTTTATTTGATAGTTTCCATGTGAAATGACCTGGTTTAATATGGCACTTTCAAGCTCGTTTAATAATTTAGGCGCCAGATAAGCAAATGCTTTTTTAAAGTTTGAAGTGTTGTGAGGTGGCAGCTCATAACTTATTTGCCTAATATCATACGGGTTGAGCGTTTATGTAATTTGTTTATAAGAAGAGTTGGCTCATTTTCTTTTAAGATTTTAAATAAAAAAGTGTACATATGCAACAATCTTCTGTTTGTCATATTTAAAATGTCATATGTATAATATTTTTACACGTACATGCCTCCAAACTAAATTTAATTTCATTTTCAGTAGGTATTTATGACAGTTCACTTTTGAATAAATGTCAAAGTTATAAAAAAAACAAATCGCAGACTAGCAGCGATTTACTATGAAATCGGTATAGTTTTACTTTACCGCACTAGTACGTTATGGGTCACTTTACATGCCTGTATACAAGCATGTAAAGCAGCCATTTTATAGCGGTTAGTGCAAAATATAACAGTTCACGTCAAGGCAGGCTACGCAAACAGTGGAAAGAGCAACTTTGTAGTATGTACGGTGTTTTAATTAAGCTTTCGTTGTTTAGTGATCAGCGTTAAAGCTTCAAACTTTGACCCGCGTCTTTAAAGCCTTCAGCGCCCACCCATGTGTTCTCAACAATGGCAACACATATAACAATAGGATTTTGTGTCAGAGGGAATTATACACGATGTCACACTAATGAAATTAGGACAAAATATAAGTATCTATCTAGTGATGGAGTCGAAAAATAGATAGTACAGTTCAAATTTTACTTTGCAAATATATCTATCACATATTTATATTATCGTTTAAAAAATATATACTCGACATTTATTTAAGGTGTTTGTTTACCAGCTGTTCAGTATGCTCCCTTTTTCAATGAGTGTATATAATGCACTTAGGTTACGAAAATCTCTAATTTCTATGAAAAATCTTATTCAATCTTTGATGTTTATAAACTAGAAATAATATGTAAAAAATAAAGTTCGTATCATGTGGGTATTAGGTCATGAAGGAATTCGTGGCAATGAAAGTGCAGATACCCTTGCCAATAAGGAGCTTCTGAGAAATCCATTCAGTCTGCGAAATTTCCTACAGAAGTGTCCAGCAAACTGTCAGGAGATGGACCTGTGAGCAGCATCTCTCATATTGGGACCTGGCTTCAGGTAACAAACATGGGAAGAAAATGCTTGCAGGTCCTTCCTCAAAGTTAGCTGAGGACTTAATTAGACTTAGCAGACCGATACTCAGAAAGGTGATTGGGCTTTTAATCGGTCATGCTTTCTTGAGAAAACACCTACATATGATGGGGATACATCAGGAATCACCACTATGTAGATTTTGCGAAATGGAGGATGAAACAGCCACCCATATCGTGTTCGAATGTGAGGCTTTAACTTACAGGAGAACAACCATCTTTGGTTACATCGATGAGGATGGAATAGTTCCACAGGATAATCTAGTAGCAAATCTTCTGGAGCTCATAAGAAGATCCAGATTATTTGTTGACTAGATCCAGTAAAAGGGGAAGCACAAAAATCCTTCCAGGATGTGGTGCATTTGAGCCAAGAGACCACCCCATTTTATTTTAATATTAATATGTACCATTCTTCGCATAAGACTTTTAGTCAAGTTTTTACGATTTATTTGATCTATTTCTTATAAAAGCAAATTATTGTTTTTCAAACATAAGCAATCAATAAATAACATACCATTTTATTTTATTTAATTGATAACCCTAGAAACCCCAAAAAAAAATCCTAAGAAAACGTTCATTTTGACCGTATTCGAACTTTCGATGGTGAGCATGTTTACAAATACACCCTGTATTCTAATCTCTTTGAACGACCATCACAACAGAATAAGAAGCCTCTAATGAGAACGTTTCTAAAACAGTCCTTAATTAACGACCACGAACATCAAAATAAAACATTTATATATAGATAAAGATAGATAAAGATGACTGCGTAATGAAAAAAGAGAGCGCTACCGAAATATCTTCTGAATAGTTAATTTTTAAAGAAGAAAGATTTGTTCCCACATATCTTCAAGCATCTCTTCACTTCAGAATTATTATAGGCGTTAATGACCTGAGTTGTCGAACGTCTATAATTTAGAATGCCATTACACCTAATACCAGAGCTGAGCAATGTTAAAGCATTTTGTAAAAATCGAGCTTTTATGAAAGTGCTTGATGCTTCTGTGCTCCGAGCACTTATATCCGATGCTTTGTCCGATGTAAATTCATTCACCGACAAACACACTGATACAAACTGCGAAGTCCTATTGTTGCTAATTTAGAAGTCCCTTCGCGTTAATTTATAATTAAAATGTTTAATTTGAAGTATGTAATATTGGATCATTAAATGAATTGATTCAATTAAATCATCATTATATATACTTAAAATTAAACAATTTATAATGTCCACTGATGGGTTAAAATACTAACAAAAGACAATCGACCACAAAAACAAACGCCTGTCGCGTTCTATAAATAAACGGTGAAATTATAGCATACGTTTATCAAAGAATCGACATTTATCTAAAAATAGCTTTGAAAAAAAAAACAAAACAAAAAAAGAAGAAACAATTGACTGGGTACATCGCGTGTTGTACAATTTCACTGAATAAATTACGTCCAGTAATTCAGCGTTTGAGTGCAAGCAGGGTTGTAGTTCAAGCGAAGCTGCGAGCTTGGTTGAATAAATGTTGACAGTAGATAGATACTACTATAAAATAGTTATAGCGTAAATATTGGTAATAGGCGATATTTTTTTAAACACTGTATCAATGTATTTAACACTAGCGGCCCAGTCCGGCTTCGCCCGGGTGTAAATGTAATATATAGGATATAAAAGATGAGAATCATTATCATTAAATTCTCAACGTGTATTGAATTTGCGCGAATTCAATCGCTTTTATTTGTGAATGTTCAAAAATCGAAGAAAAATCTTATTTCCCAAAAAGAAATTTAAAAAATTCTGTTGATCCGATCGCTACCAAACTTCAGAAGATCACCCGCTGGGCTAATCTAAAGATTGTCTGAAAATTTCATCAAAAATGGTCTACCCGTTTGGAGTCCATAGATGACATATACATCGTCTTTTATCTATATAGATTATTAAAATGTAAAACGTGGTTATTGTGACATAACGATAATAGTTGGACATATAGTATCGCGAAGTTTTTTGTAGTTATTGGTATGTTCTTTAATATTGTAGAACATACTTTTGTTCTATCATCAATAGTTTCCGCAGCGCATGCGACGAAAGATGTTTTATGGTTTTTTTTACACCTTGGGTTACGTTACTGAAGTTTTAGTAAGGATCCCTAATATTTTCTAGCAATAAATATAGCCTATGTTACTCAGGGTGAATGTAGCTTTCTAATGGTGAAAGAATTTGTTTTAAATCGGCACAGTAGTTTTTGAGTTTATTCATTACAAACATACAAACAAAAATACAAATCTTTCCTCTTTATAATATTAGTGTAGATAATTTCTTGCACAACTTTTAGTTCGAAACAAAATTTTTAACGCATTTTGATCAAAATTTAGCTTGAAAAGCGATCTTTTTCTTTGTACATCAATCATTGGTTTTCGTGTGAGTAGTCTAATGTTCTACATGACAAGGAGTTTCACAACGACATTCATGTATAAAAACTCTAATTATATGATGAAAATTTAAGATCAAATGATTTTTCACGATAATGATTTCTGCAGTCCAGTACACGTCTTGCGAAAAAAACTTGTTCCGCTGTTAAGAAATCCCGTGGTGAAATGTGTTTTACGGTTGGCAACCCTAGCGCCACTGAAACCTATACCACCTACTCAATGCTCACTTCTGAATGAGGGACAGGTCTATTTCTATACATGATCAAAGACCAACCTCACATCAATCATGTAGCTAGTTATTGAACTTTATTTGTAGTTGTTCATTTCAACCGTCCATTTGATTTCAGGTGTTCGTCTTTAATGTACAGTCAAGTGAAGAATAATTGACATCGGCCGCCATTAACGTGGACTGACCTACTCTAAACCCTGCAGCGGTAGCTCTTTCAATATAATACACCCCGCAGCTCTCCGACAAATTTCGAAGGTAATGCACATAATATATTACGCAGGTCTCGAATCGTCTCCACACCTTAGCTTCCCACCTCGCGACACTCACGGATTTTACGTGCACGTTAATAGATATCGGAATGTTGGTTACAAATCCAGAATCGGACTGATTTTTAGTTTGAAATTATCGACTGGAATCTTTAAATGAAAACATATTTACTTGAAAATTTATTTTTACTTCTTAACTCTACTGCTACAACTCAAATGTGCCATATTCTGCCTGCAAAAGCCAGACAATACCCGACATAAATCTAAGGATTACATTAAATTTATTAAAAACTCGGGTCGCAGTGCCCAAAACTTGCCGACAATATAGTGTGTTTGCTAATACAGGCAGTGTGACTTTATAATGTGAAGTTATTTTTAACCCTTTAAAATAATATTTTTTCCCTAATTTTAATATTTTGTTCCTATTTTATCAATTCATCATCTGCACAAAATTATATGTACAGGCTGTAAGTATAATTCTTTATTTTGGAAATTGTTGCGTCCATATTTTTTTTTTCAAACATACACAATTAAGTTAGCAGGAAAGTGAACAAATTGATGTAAATCTTTATACCAATTATTAATTTAGCGACGTTTCGGTCATTTATTTGATCTTCATCAGGCATCTATAAAGTACAGCACATGTTAAAATTAAGTTCACAACCAAATATACAAATGTTTACAAACACAGCATATTTACCTTAATACACGACATCATATTAATAGCAACATGTCGCTATTTATATGATGTTTATTATATACCGTGTATTAAGGTAAATATGCTGTGTTTGTAAACATTTGTATATTTGGGTGTGTACTTAATTTTAACATGTGCTGTACTTTATAGATGCCTGATGAAGGACAAATAAATGACCGAAACGTCGCTAAATTAATAATTGGTATAAAGATTTACATTAATTTGTCCACTTTCCTGCTAACTTAATTGTGTATGTTTGAAAAAAATAATTCCTTATCTTCAAAAATGTTTTCGTAAAGTCCGATTTTACTAAAATTTTACGATCATCTTTTAATTAATACTAAACGGTTAAATTTCAATTTTGAATCAATTCCGAGAATTTTTTCGGTGTTTTTGGGTCGCAAAACAATTTTAAACCCTTAAGTAAACCTCTTAAAATGATTCGATAAAGCCCAATTTAAGTAGACTTCGTGCGGTCATGGATTTCAAGACGTGGGCGAAATCTCGCTAAAATCGATTAACTCTTTCCAAAGTTATTGCCCGCACCGACACACACACACACACACACTCAATAGTGCCAAGTTGCTTAGAATGATGTGAAACGTCGAGAAATTTCGGTCCCACTCCTAGGTCCCGTCATCCGACCGATAACAATAGTGTATGTGCCATATGAATCCCGGTAAAAATAGACCCGGAAAAAATAGACTTGGAAAAAATAGACTTGGAAAAAATAGATTTGGAATAAATAGCCCCAGAAAAATAGCCATGGAAAAAATAGACCCAATATATATGCAGTAAGAATATATAAAAATCAGTATATGGACATTCAGCATTATAAACCAAAAGCACCCAACACCCACCCACCCAAAAAGCCCAACACCAAACCCACCCATTTTTTCCGAGGCTATTTTTTCCAAATCAATTTTTTCCAGGACTATTTTTTCCAAATCTATTTTTTTCAGGTCTATTTTTTCCGGGGTTATTTTTTCCGATTACCGTGCCATATTATGCCAAATACACTAAAAATGTGTTCAAATTCCATAACTTTGAAGCCGTGCCTACATCTTGTGTTTTTGTAACTAAAATTCCGCAGTCTATGAATAAATTAGTCATAGTTAAGTATAAGTTCTATTCTTACATGGACACGATTAAAGCTTCGTAGTTAAAAGGTTTCGACTAGTCCACTCAATTATTTACTCTATATCGATTACTAGTACTCCAGGTTCAATAATTTAACTGTATTTACGTATTAGTACAAAGCTGTTTAGTTTTCACTTTGTTAAATTAGCCAATAACACAGCCTATAGAAGGAATTAGCGCATATATGTCAGCGACTAGCTTGACGGAATTTTTTTGGCTAATTATCCTTTAATATGTTGTACTGATCATAAAAATGTACTCCACCATGATGAAATTTTAACGTAAATATTCGTTCCATTTTTTAAAATTAGTAATATTTATAATAAAATTTCATCACACATTTGTGGTAACTTGTTAGGGTTCCGTACCTCAAAAGGAGAAAAACGGAACCCTTATAGGATCACTCGTGTGTCTGTCCGTCCCACTGTCAAAGCCAATTTGCGCCGAACTATTGAACCGATTGAGCTGAAATTTGGTACACATATGTAAAAGTCGGTGACCATAAGACGGACGTGCAACGTAAATAAATGAATTTTGAAGTCTCTGAATAGAATAGAACAAAATTTATTTACACCCTATTATATTACGTAACTGACCACTAATGGTCCGCTATAATAACTATTTTTAATGATATATTACGCGCGCACTAGTATAAGTCATCAAAAAATGGTTATTAACAATGAAAATGAATTAATTAATATAAAAATTATATGTCGGGAAAAAGGACTTTTTAAGTAAACACTTATTTGTTATTTATAGCGACGTTTCGTCTCTTGCTTGGGACTTTTTCAAGCTTTATAACTATTAAATGTTTTGATCAAGTAGATATAAAAGTTAAAATACACATGTAAATATAAATTTAGTTAAACAATTGTTCATTAAAAAGTTTGTAATAATTCCGTTTATAAAAAATATTTTTTACGGTTGATGTTCAAACTATTTTATTTTATTGACGGTTAGTAAAAAAATGTTTTTACTAACCGTTCTTACTTGGTACAAAGATTGTGAAACTCATTTACGAACCCAAGCACCCACGAGTACAAGCTAGATTATTTAACATCGAGGGTGTTTTAAATTTGATAATTTGATTTTTTTGTAATTAAATTTTTATAACGTTAAATCCTCGGTATTTTTACTAGAAAAAATACTTTTATTACATTTACCTGTGATCTTTCAATTTATTTATAAAATAAAATACAATTAACCCAATAATTTACTTTTTCGTAACATGACAAAATATGAGTTGAGCTGGTACTATAATATCGTATCCGGTTTTTTTCAGACACCGGCAGTTTCAGGGGCTTCTTGAAGAGAGCGCGAGTAGCGTTTATGAGCTGAAGCAGGAGACGGGAAGTGAGTAACAGGATGAAAGGGAGACACCAATTCCGTCGCAGGTTCAGTCTGCAGCCATCCTTCCTTAAAGAGGAGCCGGAGGATAATCGACATCACAGTCACAAGTAAGCGGCAATATAATACACATTTTACCCCGATTTCTGCATAATCAGGGCTGGAAAATACTGAAATTTTACACTATTTGATCATGAAGTCATTTCGGTCTGGATCGATTTCACGAAACTTGTTTCATGTTTCGAGATTAATCTGAGTTGGCAAGAAAAGTATAATTTCAAGTTTCAACTAAGAGTAGATCCACCTCATTCTAAGAATTGTATTATAAGTAAAAATGGAAAGCGACACGCAAAAATGGCGTAACATATTTTCGAGGAGAAAAATAGCACCGAGCCATATTTACTTTAAACACGTTACAATAAATATTTTATAAAAATTTACTATGCAACATTTCAGGATGGACGCAATAACACCGTGTATCTTCAATATTCATTTAAAACGTTTCAAAAACATGAAACAATGGAATTAAAAACAAAACGAAATGTACCTATAGGCATTTATACGACAGCCAGATAAAATACCCAAGTAGGTGGTGGTATTCAAACTCATGTTATTGAAATTGTTTTTGCTATAAATTTCAGAATATATTACAGTATGTATGTAAATTACATGGAAAAACAGTGTCATTTGATTTTATTACAAGTACAGTAAGACTCCGCTTACGGCGGGAAATACGTTCCAGTAAGCTCCTGCGCTATACGAAACAGCGCTAAACGAGGTCATCTTAATACGTAGATAATAGGCATAAGTGAAACAGAACCGAGAATAAGACATTCTGTTAGTTTTTTGTTTTGTTTAATTTTGTAACATTCATTGTTAAATACTTTTTTATCACATTAATTACAGATTTATTGCTAATATCGATTTTTGTTCATAAAACATTTATGAAAATCATATAAAAGTTCGAATAAGAATTTATGATGAGGAAGGTTCATTTGACATATTTTGTTTTTTGTGAAGAAGTCATCTAATGTCGTTTGCCTTTTTCTGTTTCATTCAGTAAGCTGTTGTCGATAGCAAGATATTGCATTAATCACACTTCGTCTTGCCTTCGAAATTCTATCAAACATTTGAATCAATTTGTTAAACTAACGCATAATTTACGTTATAGTGGCTAAACTTTTTTTTTTTTTTTTGAAACCGCGTAATACTGAAACAGCCTTAAGCGGAGCAGCGTTAGCCGAGTATTTGTATGCTATTATTAATCAGAACAAATTATTTATAACGGAGCGTCTAGCTTTTGTGACGTTATATTTGTTGGGGTGTTCCAGAATATGTGACGCAGCGTGACGAAGGGGGGAGGCGTCCAAAAAGGCGAAATTTCGCATGACGTATTTTATGAGCGGCCCCTAATTAGAGCCAACTTAGAATTTTGCACACAAATCTAGTTCCCAATAAAATACAATATTTTTTATAAGGATCAAATTTGCGTAACCAGTTCCTCGAAAATTCCGTAACAATTCCGTCACTTCCACCATAAACGTCCCGTTTCTCCCGCCATGCAAAAGTTAAGGTAAAGTCGAGTCCAGACGTGTGTAACGTGTAATGTAAGATTGCGTGTAATTTAGCGTCAACAGTGTGGACAGCACACGAACTCAACGCGAATCGTGAAAGCGAATATTTGTCAAAAGCTGTTTCCACTCAGTTGCTACGAACATGCTACTTTTATTTATATTTATTATTATTTATATTTATATTATTATTCGTGTTGAAAACATCTTCAAATTATAATATTTTTTTTATTAATTTTAAGAGTATGTTCAAAATCATAAACTACCGCCGAGGGCAGGTACCCCGATATGCCCCCCCCCCCTAAATCCGGGGCTGTCAGTAAATGTTTTTTTTAGTTTTGCGATAATGAACAATGGTGAAAAATTCCGTGGCAGTCAACATATTAAAATATAATTTTTAAACAAAAACTTATTTCTGTTTAGGAATTGGACGTAGTGTATAAAAGCTTTTAATGTCGAAAGTAAGCCAACCTAAATAAAAGAAAAATAAAAAAAAACAAAAGCAAATATATAAATAACACAGAGAATGTTTTTATGCACATTGTGACAAGCGGCCGTTATCTGTTTGATGCATTGTGCTGGCGTTGTTGCTGGGTAACATGAAAACCTGACGTCACGAAAGCCCTCGAGAAGTGCATTAACGATCTGAAACTACAATAGAATCAAGCTCATCAACTATACAGGCTCATCACGAAAAGCCTACTATACTTATTCTCATAGGTGGGCATTAACTCGTTAATCCGTTAATCGTTAATTAACGAAGTTAACAAAGTGCTTAAAGATTTAACTGTTCAGTTAACTTCCGTTAACTTGCCATAAGTCCGTTCAATCGTTAATTAAGTACCTACAATTCACAAGGACACTTCAATATATTGTTGTTTATGAACGGGAATATGCACCTTATGTCAGACTAGCTGTATTTTGAGTTGAACATTTATTATTAAAAACTCTAATGATACACCCTTCTTTTACTAATATTTCATGACCTGCCTAAACTTCCATAGCCCGTATTAACATTAAATATAAAATAGAATTTCTATCGCGAGTTAACGATTTACGATTCGTTAATCGTTAACCTGCAAGATTAACGGCTTAACGATTAACGAAGTTAACTTTTTTAGTAACGGATTAACGATTAACGAAGTTAAGTATTTGATTAACGGTGCCCAGCTATGCTTATTCTATTTTATACACCGACCTTAATTAATAGACTGGGTTCATACTTTTGGGAATTAGCGCAAGAAAGCATGTAAAAATGATATAGAATTAAAATTCTTAACAATGTGTAGTTTCTAGTAAATCGTACATAAATTGCACGCTGATTTTATTAACATTTTAGCAGCATATTTTAATACATATTTACTAATCAATTTTGAAAAGTTTCTGAGAATTTTTTCGACATTTTTGGATCTAAAAACATTTTTCAAACCACTAAGAATAATCTTCAAATTGCCATTGAACCCATTTTAAATAGGATTCGTACGGTGACAGATTCCAGCATTAAATCGTTAAAATCAATCACCTCTTTCAAAAGTTAGTTAATTTCAAAAATAGTGCCAAATTGTTCAGGAGGATAGGGAGCGTTCATAAACCACGTAACCCTATTTAAACCTTTCTGGAACCCCTCCTTCCCTTCATGTTGCCTAACGTAGTTTGAGTTGTTTAATGTTAAAAATTATAATGAGATTTTTCTTCAGGCATCTAAAATGATAAAATGCATACATGGTATATCAATATAATTACCATGTATGCATTTCATCATTTTAGATGTCTAAAGAAGTTGTCATTGACAATGAAACGTTGCAGAATTAGTAAATAAAAATTTGTAACTAATATTTGTCCAATATCTCATTATAATTTTTATCATTCTTATTCTTATTTAATGTTACAATTAAAAAAAAATTGGGTCATAGTGCCAAAATTCTGTCGGCAACATAATATTTGAGCAAAATAAAAAACGTAAACCCTATTATTATCAATCTAACGTCTACACCGAATTTAAATACACCATTCAGTAAATAGGTCATTATCTGCAAACTATAAGTGTTTAAAAAAAATAAATAAAAACTTGTAAGACCGGTCCTGTTGGCCCAATTTCATTAAAATTTTAAAAGCACTTTTTAATTGCTACTTAAAGGTTAAATTTCAATTTTGAAACGATTCTAAGAATGTTTTTGTATTTTGGAGCCTAAACACATTTTTAAACCTCTAAAAACTACCCCTTAAAATGGCCCGATTAGGCCCATTTTAAATAGGCTTCGTGTCGTGATGGATTTCAACACGTTAAAATCCATTACTCTTCCGAAAGTTATTGTCCGCACCCACGCACACACACACAACGCGCGTTGTGAGCTGTTTTTTCGCTCAATTAGCGTTTTCGTCCTTTGAACCTAACATATGTGTCTATTGGAAACATATTACTGGCAATTTACTAGTATTTTCGAATTGGAATTAGGATAGTGATTGTTTTCATAATCAGTCTGTAATCCACTTATTCAAATTGCCAATTCAGCGGATATACTAACCTGACCTATTAAAAAATGAGAGCGTCGTCGGCATAATAACAATAATAATATAATAAAAACCTCATCTTAACTATTTTTACAAAAAAAATGTTTTTATAGCAGAAAGGTATTATTCTGAAACAGGAAAATTAATGCCCTACGGCTCACTCGCCAACGCTTCATACAGACCGTTAAAAAAAATATCGACCCGTGACGTCACGTCGCCATTCTTTTATTTTAGACGAAATGCTAGTAAATTACAGATGTTACCTTGGTCCGTTGGATAGTAGTACGGGGATGACGCCATCCGGTGGATCTGTCAAAGAATTGCGAGGCAACGACTGTTATTTATAACGCTTTAATGGCAGTATTTAACAAATGCTATGGAAATCAAAAGACAAAATATTGATAATGCCATAAAGTGTATGAACAGTCTTTGACAGGTCCGCAGAATGGCGTCATCCACCCACTACTATCCAACGGAACGAGGCAGCCTCTGCTCTACTAACCTTGTTTTAGACATAAGTTCCAAGGACAGTGAGTCTATCTTAACGTATTCTATTTCTGACCGAATCACTGCAGATAACTAACTTTCAGTTTCCGTTTTTATAATAATTATGAGTGCTCGTTTTTTATTTTAACCCTTTCCCGATTTGGAGCCACGACACGTATTGGTGTGAGAGTTCTATATCAAAATATGTTTGAGATTTAAGTGTGGTAATGTGTGAGTGTGATCTTCCACTCCACCCACTGCCTTTTACTTCACGCAGTGTCGTACCATGGTCTTCACTACGATAGTAACCTAACTCGTTAATAATGTAATTTATTCAAATAGTTCTCGATTCATTTGACAATTATTTACTATTTTTAATAACACATTTAAAAATGTTTGTTTTGAAAAAAATAAATGTTTAAAGTACAATTCTTTCAATGTCATACTTTATTCTGATTATTATATTTGTAAACGACACTGGTCACTCCTACTTGCCACACACACTCTCGTCTCATAGTGCTCCGCCTAACACTAGAGTAGAGATTCAAGGCCAACCAGGAAAGGGTTAAGTCAAGGACAAGTTCCGTAGAGATTATGTTACTAAGTGAATTTGCACGGTGCATCCATTTCTGACGCATTCTAATTAAATTACTATGCGAATAATTGAATAACGTCATGTCACGTTCGCAGTTCACGTTCCAGATCGGCGAAGCACGGCGACGACAGCGACACTGCGGGCAAAGATGGCGACAAGGACAACATAACCTCGTCGTCGTACGTCCGCCACAAGATAGTTGTAATGGGAGGAGCCAAGGTCGGCAAGTCGTCGCTTATTACCCAGTTCCTTTACGGCACTTTCTCGCCCAAATACAAACGCACTGTTGAAGAAATGCATCACGCCGACTTCAACGTTCAAGGTAACGCAAAAATTAAATATAGCGTAACCTTAATATAACGAGCCTCAATATAACGGTTTCATTGATTTAACAAATTTTTCGAAATTCCCTAGAAGTGGCCGTAAGAGTTAATGCAAAATATTCCTCTACATTACAAATACTTTTTGTCAAAAATCTCTTTATAACGAATGTTCAATCATTGCAGAATTTAAATAGAAAGTATAATTTTCCTCTATTTAACGATTTTTGTCAACTTATAACGTTTACCAATCAATCACACACAATTTCACAATAACAACAACAATTCATGTCTCGACAGATTCAGACACGTTAAACTTATTGTAAGACAATCATTGTTGTTTGAGATAAAATAATGTAAACACTGCTGTTGGTCACTGTTGTTAGTAAATTTAAAGTTGCAGCGGCTGAGAAACGAAAATGATGTTCCTTAATCGTCACAGAGAAACGAAAAATCATTAAGTATGTAGACGAGAATTTTACAAAGAAAAAATTAGACATTGGTAAAGAGTTCGTAATTCCCGAAAGTACGTTGGCCACAATTTTAAAGTTTAAAGATAAGTTCAAGAAGAAAAATCTTAACGAATCTTAGACCAATCTAGCCCATAACAAACTTCATTATAACGAATTACTTGGTATAACGAATATTTTCTAATTTCCTTCAGCTTTGTTATATCGAGATTGTGTAGTTAGACAAGATTATTTTCAATGTTAAGGTGTTCATTTGACCTTGGATATACTCGACACATCGGGTGCTTACGAATTTCCGGCAATGCGGGCGCTGTCCATGCAATCGGCCGAAGCATTCATTCTCGTTTACGACGTCAACGACGCCGCGACCTTCGAGGAGGTTCGTGCGCTTAGGGACCAGATCCACGAGACCAAGGGCAGTACCGCTGTACCGATCGTGGTCGTCGGAAATAAGATCGACACCGACGAATTGCGAGAGGTATAATTCTTATTAATAAACTAGCAATTACTCGCGGTTTTACATTAATGTTTGACAGAAATCTTACCTCCACCCGATCGTAGCTCGACAAAAGTGTGCACTTTACTTGGTTTCGGTACCGATTGATAGTGTACAGAGTTTCATCAAAATTTAAACAGTAGCGAACTGACGCAAACTGACAGTATGTACCTATGTAATAAAATTTTATATTATTTTTTTTTTAAATATTTACTTTGTTCAATTTTCTTTTTAAAAAGTAGTATTTTCGTAACTCTGGAACCTATCTTCGATCTTTACATGGTTTGCTACAGAAAATCTTAATTCACTTTGTGTCGTGTTTTTTTGGAACGTAACCCCGACGCAAAGTGAGGTATTGGTGTACTTGAATAACCAAGCCATGGACATCGGTGACGTAAGCAATCGACTCAACCAATCACAAACGCGACCATGTTTATAGTAGTGTTGTGCGATGACGAGATGTTTTTACAATCGAAACAATCGCAATCGTTCATAATAACAATCGAGTCCACAATCGACTCGGAGTTTGATTTTACAATCGAGATGTTTGATTGTTCCAGTCGATTATTTGCCACATAGGTTATAGCAATAGCATCGAATGCGAAAACATATTATAATGATAATATTATAGTCGTGATTCAAACGTATAATATACAGACTGATTTTTAAGTTCATTTATTTTTTTTAACGTGTAGAAATCAAACAGACGAATAACTATTTTTATTAAAACATCAATATAAGAGGGAAATAACCTTTTAAAGTTTAAATACAATTTTCAAATTTTATCTAATTTTGAGGTCGGCCCTGTCGTTATATTATGTCACTATGGAAATATGTTATGGCATTATCAAGTATAGTGGTGCCTATTTGAAACTGACATGTTTATTGATGTATTTTTGAGAGAATTGTTTATGCCTCAATTATTTTTGAACTCATGTTTTTAAACGATAATGAACTAGTGGACATGTTATTAATTTAGAACAATTTCTTTGAAAACTTGATAATTACAACAAATTTCCATAGTGACATAACATAACGCCAGGACCGACTTCAAAATTTAATTATATTTTGAAAGCCTGTTTTTCTTTTATTTTTGAATTTTGATAAAAAATTTACTTGAAGTATTTGTTCGTCTATTTGATTTCTAAACGCTGTTAAAAAAGAATTAACTTAAAAATCACCTATTTATATGCTAGCAGGTAGCCGACTGACTTCCACGTGACTCATGATTCACAGTCGGCACTGTTACACTGTAGGACTGTACATTGTACAATCGACCATGGGACTCGAATCTCGATGACATTTGTTGTGTGATGAACGTTTGTATGTGGCTCTTGACACTGCACGACTACGATTCACTCGGTCTCGATGAACTATGAAACAATCGAGTCCAAGTGACAATCATCGAGATGTTTGAACAATCGAGACAATCGACTAAAACATCTCGTCATCGCACAACACTAGTTTATAGCCTCTTACGCCCAAACTTTTAGTATTCTAGTAATCTTGAGTGCTTTCTACATGTCGCATATCAAAAAACATCTGCCGTCATCAGTAACCATGGAAACGATCATTTTCTTGTTGCGTGACAAAATTCACTTTAGGTACGTGTATAACGTTTATTTAGATATCATTGTGTCGTTTAATTAAATGCAAACAGGCGTTCATCTGTCTTATTATAAACAAATGCAAAAGCGCCAACCGTGTAATCGAATATTATAAAACAAAATAGAATAACAATTTTCCGGGTAGTAATTGGTTAAAATTAACGTTAGAACGTATAGTGTGTTTATAAATTAGCGTATTTCATTTACATAATTAATTTATTAATTAAATTCCTTGTCGTGCAAAGCACAATAAGCTGAGCTTAATTAACGAAAACACTGACGCGTCTAATGAAACACGTGTGACGACGAAACTAAAATGACCGACATGTCAAAACACGTTATACTCCGACACAGTGAAAATTCCCAACTGTAATCCCTTACAGGCCACTTTAGAAAACTTCAAAGCTTCGACACGTCGCTATTAATAAAATCATATACCGGAAACATCTTTCAATATAGATGACGTCCATCTTTTAAAAGCCATTCCTCTAAAGTCGGCAATTTCAACAATTTTTCAGTGTTTCGTGCTCTTGAGGTCAACTGTTCCAAAGTTTAATCGCAGATTATTTTTTACTAACAGTGGATAGATATAGATTGCTCCAATTGTTAAGAGACACGTTGTTACAATGCTACATTCATTCAGAGCCGTCTTTAACCTATTGGAGGCCATGGGCACTTTCGGATAATGGAGCCCCTATATGACTATTAAAGAGGACTATTTTTTCTTAAAAAAAGAGCGTAATTACTAAGCAAATCAATAATTCATAAATACATTATCATATATATCAATACGTTAAGGTTAAGATGTTTGCCTCCCTTTTTCGAAAAAACCACACAATTGCTCCACATAAATTTCATATCATTTTATAGATAATTGCTTGCTCTACCGACATCAACAACTAAAAAATTTATTATTGCTTTTGTTTTTGTAAATTTATTAATTATTAAAATTATATATATAGATATACATTAAGACACAATACAGCAATGCTGCCATCTAACGGCTTTGATTTTGAAACAACGTCAATATGATTGACGGTCGGTAACTCTTTTGTTCAATTTCAAATTAACTCACGTATGTATCAAAACTTTTCATATAGTGGCGCTTCAGCTCAACGTTTTCGATACTTGCGCTTCTATATGACAGTTTTAGAAAAAATATTTTCTTGAACCGTCACTGAGCTTCGTAATGTAATACAACAAAAAGAAGAAAGTTATAAAGAGTGTGAGAAATTAGAAACGAATTTTAGTGCGAATTATTCGCACAGGTACCGCTAGTTAAAAAATATATCGATATATTTGTCGGAAGTATCGGTTATCGGATGGTGATCTGGAACTAGGGGGCCCCATCGATCGCGGGGCCCTGAGTACGTGCCAAGTGGAAAAGATGGCCCTGGCTATATTAGAAAAATTTTATTATTAAACACAGCACCGTCGGGACTTAAACCCGAAACTTTTCACTTTCGCGGCGGAATGAGTTATCAGTTACTCCACGGTGTCATATCTCATAATAAACCTTCGCACCGCTAGTGGTCAGTTACGTAATTCTATTCAGACTTCAGCGCCATTACGTCACTTAATATTACAGACAACTGTTAAAATAAACAGATTGCCATCAGATGGCTAAACTAACTGTGATTTTTTAATGAAAACACTAATTTTAAGATCTTAACTTATTTTTCGTCATTGAAGAGAAACATAATCTCCAAAATGGCGTATCAAACATTAATTTCTAAACAGTATTAAGAGAGATATTTCTCTCCGACAAAAAAAAACACCTTGAGAAATAATATGTATCGATTGTAACAGTAAATTCACATCATGCGAGAGCTATCAACTTTCACAGCAGTGAGAGTTTTAGGTGCGAATCAAAGATGAATTTTTCATTCATTAATCGATTTTTCACCATCCAGTGTTTTGATGAGAATCGTTAAAAATTTGTCACCGCGTACGAATTAATAACGTTGATAATAAATTCTCGTTGAAATGAATTTCTTCAACGTTCCCAAAACGAGGATATAAAGAAAAATGACTGGTTTAAATAGCAGCCGCGAAGCTCACTTGATTAATCATCGTTGTTTTATCTGCAAATAAACCGATAAACGCAGAAAGCTCGCTCGACTCGCTCCAAAATATCGTCGCCAAAAGTAGATCTGCGGACAGCTGTTATAAACTGAAATATGCTTTGTCCCTCTTCGTTAGGGCTGAGAGAAATTTATCAATAATATCTAAAAAATACTCGACCGCTCAACGAAACCTACATAATGCTTAAGCAATTTTTAGAAGCGATTTAAAAACAAAACAGACTTGGGTTCGAATTTGGAAAAAAATACCTTTAAAAAATATTATTTTTGACACGATTAAAAATATTTCAGATAGAATACTAGCCACAGTTCTAAAAGGTTCTGAAGTTAGTCACAGACAGCGTCGCAAATGCATATTTTAGAGCCGTCCAGGTTGTTTTGTGGGAAAGGAAGACTCCCACCACCTCCCAGTTACCGGCACAGAACGTGCGCTCGTCGGTGATTGGTTATCGCTGGTTGTCGTGTCACTTGTCGCTTTCCTGCTATAAAGTACAGTCCAGTACGCTATTGTTAAGTTGTTTGAAAGACAAGCACGAAAAGATATTTTTTGGATGACTTTATGCAAGGAATTAGACCTTTAGATTACAGAAAAATTAAAAAATTATAATAATATAGCGCGAGTTTGTAGTTTTTCAATCGACTGTACCTGCGCAAGCCTCCATTTGCATCTAACTTCAGAACCTTTTAGAATCGTGGCGCGTATTATACCTATATTTTAAGCACATAAAAAGGCTATTTTAGTTTAGAAACTACGTTCTATAGTAAGACACCAAAATAGTAAGTGCGACTAATCATTATAGTACGGTTCTTTGAATGGAGCGGCAAAGCAGTAAAACATGTAAAGCATGTCCGGCCCACGCATAAAAACTATTCCGTTTATATCGCATTATGAAATATACGTGTATAGTACAATTTAATTTTTATGTTTTGAGAAACCTTTAATTCGCATCGCATCTTCCAAGCCATACAAGATTCAAAAGATAAAGATACCAGCGCGTCTCCTAAGCTAATTTAAAAGGTTTCAGAGGATTTTTTTATTTCGTCACAGAACGAAGTAGGGATGCCCCACTAAAGTAAAATTTCCATTACTACCAAAATAATTTAGATTAGCTACACGGTATAAGAAAGAATGGTAGTATATCTTCTACATAAAAAGTGAGTCTCTTATTGGGCTAGTATACGGAGAGCCCGCGGAGTAGCGCTGCCAGCTCAGCAGCAATGATTGCTGTGTTAAAGAATAAAAATATTAAATTCAATTTTCGACGTATATTACGCAACGCCAACGTATAGGCAAACCCGTTACGCATCTCTTTTAACACAGCAAGCATTGCTGGTGTGCTAGCAGCGCTACTCCGCGGGCTCTCCATGTACTCGCCCAATAAAAGCTTCACCCCTTCTATGTAAAAGAATATAAGATACACTACCATTCTTTCTTATACCGTGATTGGCTACAAGCTCTCTGGCGCTGTCGTAAAAAATAAAAGCAGGACGGCTACATTTTTTTATAATACTGTTCACCCCTAGTTTTATAGACGCCTACGCAATTCGACGTGCAAACAAAAGCAACAATAATCCGCCACAGTCCAGAATAAGAGAAACAACAATCAAGGAAAATATCAGGCGTAATGAATTTTTTACATTTGCTGTGTTTTATTTGAGTTCAGCAAACAATTTTCGACATAAAAGTATTTCATTAAATTGAAAGTAAGGAATATTTGAAAATTTATCTCTTTGCAATTAAAACACGTTTAATTAAATTTTTAATTTGATTTCTCTGCACTTTCGATTTCAATTCAACGAAATTATATCATATTTTAATTGCTAATAAAAAACAGAATATTATATGAAAACTCTTTTTTATTATTTTCATAAAATAGATATCTAATTATAAGAATAATTTTAAAAAAATTGGTTCCCTACTTCTCAATTGTTTTTGAAGTAAAACATCTTTATGCGTAATATGAAGGGCAGCCTCAGATCTTTTTCTAATGGAACGTTACGTTGAGTTTATGCAAAGGAATATCGACATATTGGTACGTTTAAAATTTTATAAGGTAACTGTTGAAGCTTTTAATCAATAGATGGCCGCACAGTTGTATAATTTCTAGCTTACCGACATAAATTGCGCCACTACGCTAAAGAAGTTTTACTTCAACCGCGCGTGAAGGTCACACGCACTGTTTTTTTAAGTTTAACTTCTTTAACGACGTACCTGTTCTAAAAATGTAAGAAATCGAGGAGAAGTACAATTGTCCCCGAAAGGGGAAGTTAGTTTGTCTCCTAAATTACATGAAACTGACGAGGGCAGAAATTTATAGTGTGTTGCATTTTGATTCGCAAAATAGTAAGACAAGGATGTACATATAAAGTGCTTGGGTTATGCACGGCTTGAATCTGACGTTTTAAAGTACGAACAATTGAAGTACAAAATAATTTCTGTAATTTGACGTACAAACATTAGTAATAATCTGCAATATGAATGTCGAGCGTACATTTTTTTGTTTAAAGGTCGAACAGGACACGACCGAATCAGTGGTGACTGTCGACTGGGAAAACGGATTCGTGGAAGCTTCTGCGAAGGACAACATCAACGTGTCACAAGTATTCAAAGAACTGCTGACACAGGCTAAGATCAAGTACAATTTGAGTCCGGCATTAAGACGAAAAAGACGTCAATCACTGCCGGTCGGGGGTCCAGCTCCGGGTACTCCGACCTTAGCAGCGGCAATACCGTCGCCGGCTCAGCTGCAACACCTGCAGCAAATCAGAGATCGCCATGTCGGTGGCAAAAGGAATTCGTGTATTCTGTCGTAAGAAAAAAATCACCAACAATAAATAACTTACTAAACTTACATACATCCAAAACCCCCCCGCTCTTTATACTAAAATGTAAAACACAATATTCATACGTTCGAAAACTGTTGTTTGTTTCTAGGGTGACTTCATCTGCAACCGGAAGATGGCAATGTAGACACATCAAACTGCGAACTGTTCGACAGTTTTGTTTTAATTAAGCAGTAGGTGGTACATGTTGCACCATCTAACGTTGGCTGACGAAGTTACTCTATATCAACAATGTTTGCGCGTATGCATGTTTGAATAGAATATGATAATACTATAATCATATAATCAACAACATTCTTAATTCTCCTGAACGTTTTTTTTTTATTTGAGAATATAGCATTTGTGACTGATCGTTACTATTATTTTGTTTTATGAGAATTTGCGCAAATCCCAACAAAACATTAATAATCTAAAAATATATCTCCAAAATCGTAAAACTGGTGCCAAATCTAACCAATTACTTTTTGATCCACTGATTATTAAATCATTTTTAACCAACAATCCAAAAGAGGTTTTCAATATCACATGTTTATTTTTGAAGTCCAGTAACTTGGAAACGGCAGAACTGATGAAACCTCATTTTGTATATCATTATTAAAATCATGAACTTTCCCTTCTGTTTTAACAGTCTTTGTCCTCGCGTAACTTGAAAACGGCTGAACCGATTATCGGTTAAAAAGTACCGACAATTCTAAAATAATTATATCAAACAGATCTACATAAAACATGTTAAAATATTGGAAAAATGGGACAGTGGAATTTTGAGTTGCTTTTCGCAAATTCTCTTAAGTCTCAGAATACCGCGTCGCTTCAAGAAAGTTTTCAGGCGTTCTATATAGCGACTTAATACGTTATTAAAACAGATTTTCAGCTGTTTATTTTTCACTTTTTGAAGCGCCGTTTCTAAATATAATATCCTTTAATAGTTTCCAAAACGATTAATAAAATGGTAAGACTGCTCGTAACTATATCAGTTCGTAATAATTATTACGTAAGTAGATACTTCATGAGGACCAGCTATAAGTATTCATTATTATTATGTTGTCATTCTGAATGAAGATCGCTTTGCTCTGTCGAAATAGAAAGCCTTTGTTTATACCATTCATTTGTTATTATTTATAGCATAAAATTTGTAATAATGTAAAAATTAATTGCCGCATACTTTGAAAAGCAATGGACGATAATTAATACTAACGAACTACAGTGGAATCCGTTTATAATGACATCGAAGGGAATTGACAAACACGTCATACTAAGCGGACGTCATACAAAGCATTTTTGTGAAGAAAAAACAACCGTCTTTTTTTTAGGTAGCATAGGGCCGCTGACGGGTATTCCTTTGTTTCTCGTGATTTTAAACCACTGAATTAACGCTTTATCAACATTTTCTTGTCGCGATTTTCGAAGCCTCTTCGGTTTCAAAACATTTGAATTGAACGATCGCTTAATCCTGTTCTTGTTTTTGAAAATCATTGAGATTGTCGAATTACCGACGCCCAATTCCTTTGCGAGAGATGAGTTTGATTCTCCATTTTCTAATCTGCATATTATTGCACCTTTCTCCTCAATCGTAAATGCTTTACGACGTTGAGATGACATTTTTTACGTAGGATATCACTAAAAACAACGCGTGACGTTCAACTATCAATTACTAACTGAGATTCAAAACAAAAACAAGCCACGAGCCGAACGTTGTCAGGAATCAACGAACATTGCCGAAAAATCATGTCGGTCACTATAAACGGACAAAATTTATTAAAAATGGGTCATAATAAGCGACATGTCACTGTATCCGACTTTGTTACAAAGAATTTTATATGAAAACCAAACTTCGTTTTTAATTACGTCATAATAGGCGGTTGGTCAATATAGGCGGAGTCATAATAAACGGATTCTACTGTATATATTATTAATTAATATAGATAATGCTATCCGCAATTGCCTGTCCGTTGACTACTCTAAATTTTGGAAATATTTTGAAGATTTAATAAACTTTTCCGAAAAAGGAAGAGTCACTTTAGGTTTGTGATGGAACAATTTTGTGAAATAAGTACGAATAAGGTCATAGTATGACATTGAAAAAGTGTGTTTTTTTTAGCACAATTAATGCCAATTTTTTTCTAGTAAATCGTACATAAATTACAAAAGTAGTTCATTAGAGACCTAGATATGTCCTTTGTCTTCCAGATTTTTTGCAAAATGTTCACGAATAAGTCTACAATCAGTCGAAGCCCTATTTGTGGCTTAAATTTAGAGCGTTATGACAACCTGAATGGTGCTAAATTTTTACTTTGCTGCGGTGGTAATTCAAGGCTAGACTTCAAGAGCGCATAGTCTCTCAATGTTTGAAACTCAACCGGCATTAAAATTAGGAAAATTCGATTGATAATAATATTTTCAAAATTGTGCGTCATTTTTTTAAGAAATTTGTACAGAAAAGTACTGCAGATTTCTCAAAATAGGAATGTCAAGCTTTGAAAATATTTGTTTGTTCATGTAAAGAAGAACATTATCTACAAAATTTTATAAATTTTAATGTGTTTAAGTCGGTGTAGAAGAAATGTTAGATTTATGTCAAAATTAGCAAATCGACGGAACCCATGAACTGAGACCCTTGAAGTCTAGCCTTAAAAATAAAATGGCCGTTCATCAACAAGGATTTCAATTCACTCAACTAGAGTAGATGATATTGTCTCTTTTAGATGCTCGATAACAGAGGTCTTTGCAATTTTAGAGTAAGCGGCGCTTAATTTGAAAATTAATCATAAATTATCCCGCGCCACAAGACAGGGTTTCTAAAGTAAAAATAATTTAAGGCATTTTTTAAAATCAACGTACACATTTTCGATAAATTTAAATTTTAAAATAAGGGCTTTCATGCAAATGGGTAAATTAATTTAGCATAATGATATAATTAGCTTTTATATAATTAGTAATATCATAGATTAGTGGACAGGCACAAAATTTATTACCAACGCTTGTTTTGTACAACGTTTTGTCGTTTTATTACAGAATCTTCAAGTACTCTAACGAACCGTTACAAGTTAAATTAAAAAAAAAAATGTTACTGTCATAGCATGTGATACAATGCCAGATTGGTGTACAAAATTATCAATATAACTTCCCTACGATATTACTAATTATTACTGCTAATGGACGTGAATTTACTAAATATTAGCTTTTATGTTAATTTTTGAAACTATTAACTAATCCTTGATTCGTATTTTATTCCAAAAAACGCATTGTAAAAAATACATATATCGCTTGGCCTTACTCGATGCCGAAAATAATCTACAGTAGAGCTCTTCAATCCGCAAGAGCCTCAAAAAAGTTAGATTTTTTTTAACTTTTTAGAATTTTCCAAGTGTTTTGAGAAAACAAAACTTGTTCAAATCTTTTGAACCATTTGTCTTGATCTTCAATAATCCATTTTTTGATGATCTAGCTCACTTTCAACTTACGAGAAGCCGAGCTATTGATGTATTTTTACGGTGACGATTTTGGAACAAACATACCAAAAAAAAAAGCTTTTGTATAGTCTTTTACATAAACAAGGAAACGAACATTTTTTAACGAAATTTATCATAAACCAGAACCAAAGCAATGCCTATGATCATCGACTTATATAAGTGGACGTGCCTTAGCGTAATTATCGCTGTAGTTATTTTTCGGATTCACATGACGAAAACGGATAGGGAATGGTTGTGACTTATTTCACACACCATTTCGAGAGAGACAGAGATTGACCACACATGAGTGAGGAGAAGAGACTATGGTTGCCGCTTATTTGTTTCTACTATTCTGAGAGAGACAAAGATTGACCACACATGAGTGAGGAGGAGAGGCTATGGTTGTCGCTTATTTGTTTCTACTATTCAGAGAGAGATAGACATTGACCACACATTCATGCATAAGGGACACTTTTTACACCGCTAGGGCATGTCCAGAATGTTTACAGTCGATAAGCATGATTACTACAAAATATATAGGTACTGATGAGGAACCGTTTGCATTTTATAATTAAAATATCGAACCATTTCAGTGTAACAAACAATTTTCAACTGCCAGTCCATTTTTTGCGGTATCTTTCTATCGCTGCTAAAAACAGACAACTGCAGGTTGGTCCATGTGCCCATTGATGGGTTAATACTTAATATCAAAGAGTAGATAACTTCTATAAGAGACGACAAGCGAATCATTTGTTTTTTTATGACCTTACAACGTTGTATGTTTAAATGGGTTGTGTAAAAAACTGCGAATTTGAAATATGTACCGTAAACCGTTAGTTCGTGGCCAATAAACACGCAGCTATGTTCGAAGAGTTCTACATTGCCGACAAACGCTTTGAGAGTACACAATCAGTTCAAAACTTATCACAACTTTTATTACGGATGGTAGTCAGTATTCGATAAGTATGCAGAGATTTTTCGATCTTTGTTTTCTTATCACAGGTAAAAAGAGAAACGCCGGTTTTGTACAATATTACGTACGGGACCGAATGTAACCGAGAATCTACGATCAAACATTTAAATTTTAAATTGGTAGGAACGGTATTCTCTGTCGAAAATCAGATTCCTTATTCGCGTATCGCATCTTATAGAATATCTAATCTTTGATAATAGTACGTAGAATAATATTACTATTAATAACTTACTGTAATACATAAAATGTAATTAATTTACTAAAGAACTTCTATCATTCTCAATTACATAATATTAATGTATAACTTCACTTTGTACTTTGCTACGCGGGTATATTGTCTATAATAGAATAACATAGGTCATAGATAACAATTTTTGATTATGATTTTCTGTATTTGCTTGCTGTTAGAATGCGGTTTACAAACAATAAAGCAAGATGTGCAGGACTTGATCCAGCACGGCACGAAACAATCGGAACTTTTATATAAAACACGATACCTAGTCAAAGTACCGATTGTTCAGTTCCATTCCGGACTGAGTCGATTCACTTCACGCCATGCTTCGTAAATAACTCTCCCATTTTTTTATATCATTAAATAATCATCAAGAATTAATACGCGGACTTTTTAAGTCAAATTCATAAAAATGGTGCATTTAACCAAAGTTGATTTCAGATAAGACCAAACAGGAAATACGGGTTCTATTAATGTATTTGTTATTGTTATAAGTATTTTATACAAAGTCAACATATTTTGCAGATTCACATTTACCCGACATAGCTAATTTTAAATATAATATTAGCGCATGAAAAAAAACATTTGCAAATATTGGCTCTCATGTACGTTTTAAAGCATGACGGTAAGTAAACAATTAGTTCAGAATTTCAAAAAGCATTGTTTTTATTAATATCGTATTTACATTTTTAAATTTCGTAACGATTTTCTTTGAAAAAAAGCTTTAGTTGACACATTTATTAATTTTAACAACCAAACTATGCATTGAACGAAAATCATGAAACCTGAAATCGATGTGGTTTTGTTTTTGCATTTACACCTGTTACGTAAAATTAAGAAGAAAAAAATATTCGCTATTTAAAATTTGTATATTATGAACTCCCTAGGACAAACGGTAAAGACATGTCTTGCTATAAATAAATGTACCGACTTTTCTAACGTTTACTATTTTTTTATGAAATTTAAAAATCTTAAACACCCCATTAAATACATTTTGAAATTCTAAGCAAATTAATTTTTTACCGTTTTGCTCTAATGTACCGGAGAGACAATATTTTCAAGTGTTTTATCTTACAGGATTCCCTATGTTCCAAATATTAAGCAACACAAAGTAGGCAGGTATGTTTCTTTCTAAAATATTAACACATAAACGGTGTAGCAGTAAGATTAAATTTAGCTGCGCTCAGTAAATATGAAATCTCAAGCTACCTACCTATAAAGGGAAATTTTGTTAAACTTGACCGCAATCTAACACCATAATTTAAATGTTTTTTTGCAACGTTACTCTTAAAAAGTGTTTTTTTCGGGTCCGAGCTTTCCTTGAAAAATGAAAGCTTCGATCAAACATTACGATTTCAATGAACAAATTTAGTAATAAATAAATAGAGTGAAAAATAATGTAATATTTAATCTATATAATATTTTATAATTCTTCCATTCAATAATACTGTTCATTGTGACAATGCAACATTGAAAACATGATATGAGTTTCTGATGACCGGTAACATAATTCCGTAACTTTCCAAACTGCATACAGCTGTAAGGATTCGTAACAATTTTTATTTATTAGTGTATTTGCCATATGGCAACATACACTATTGGCGTCGGTCGGATGGCGGAACCTAGGGGTCGGACCAAAATTTCTCGACGTTTCATAACCTCCTAAACACTTTGGCACCATTTTTAAAAATGTTTATATATTTATATATATATATATATATATATATATATATATATATATATATATATATATATATATATATATATATATATATATATATATGTGTACGCGCGATAACTTTCGAAAGAGTTAATTGATTTCAACGAAATTTGGGCCACGTGTTGAAATCCATCACCGCAAGAAGCCTATTTAAAATGGGCCTAATCGGGCTATTTTAAGGGTAGTTTTTAGGGGTTGAAAACTGTTTTTGGGCCCCAAAATACCGAAAAAAATCTCCGAATCGTTTCAAAATTGAAATTTAACCCTTTGGTAGTGATTAAAAAGTGTCCCCACAATTTTAATAAAATCGGCCCGACAGGACCGGATTTACAAATTTTATGAAAACACTAGTTTGCAGATAGTGACTTATTTATTGAAGGGTGTATTTAATTCGGTGTAGACGTTAGATTGATAATAATATTACAATTAAGAAAAAAATGTTATTTTAAGGGGTGTATTAAGGGATTAAATTTTTTATTTTGCCCAAAAACAAACTTAATTTCACATAATAAAAGTATAAAACCACACGACCCTATACAAGCAAATACACTATATTGTCGGCAGGGTTTTGGCACTGCGACCCGGGTTTTATTGTAAATTATAGGCCATCGACAACGCAAGTCATTAGCGTCAAAATCGTAACGGTTGTAAACTTTAAGGCGCAGCAGGGGAAGTGATAAAAACGATGACATAACGGAGTTCGTTCACTTTATTTCATTGTATATTCAAGCCGCGGAGGTACTGCCAGATCTAACATATCGCAGACTCGTCAAGAAGCGCAAAAGTGGGAGACCGTAACGATTGAAAACAGTAAGGTGCAACAGGGGACATGCTAATGGATTAGGGATGTCGGAAGTGCCAAAAAGTATCGATATAATATATCGTATCGATATTTTTTTTAAGTATCGATATCGGTACCGATATATTTTTTAAAAACATCGATATATCGGTACAATTTTAAAGAGAACATTGACACTCGAAGAAATTCAGTATACATATTGGCTAGCTTAATATAATCTCAAATAGCAATTAACGGACATTATTTCTAATAAATCAACTAATAAATATTTATATGAAATCAAAAACAACGATACATTTTTGTTTATTAATTAAATGTCTAATACATTTAGGAGCAGATAATTTTAGAGACTAATCGAACAATTAATAAAGCCAGGGATGGCGAACCTGTATGGCATGCGTGCCAGAGGTGACATATTCGACAGAAAATTGTTAGTAAATCGAAATAATTAAAAATATTCTACATGTAGTAATGAAATGAAATATTGCATGAATAGCTATTTCAACTGTTTATTATTCCGAAAATATCGAAAAATCCGGTGAAAAAGAAACGTGTTTTACATGTGCTTTAATCACTGTTGTTGTTTTTGGGACGCACTTAAATATATGTTCCAAAAACATATGTAAAAACATATATTATGTTTCTTTTTCTGTGGAGTTTTTAATATTTTTGGAATAATTAAACAGCCATAGCGGCCATGTCGCGGTAGTACATACAAGCGTTGCTACTGGAAAAAAATATCGGCTTTCGATACTCGGAATTTTATATCGAAATATTAAATATCGCCCAAAAATATCGATATATCAAATAAAAAAAAATCGATATTTCGATTTTTTTTCGACATCCCTATAATGGATATTGCACATGATATACGCCCGATAACTAAGGTCAATGTTAATTAGTGTATTTGCCATATGGCAACATACACTATTGGCGTCGGTCGGATGGCGGGACCTAGGGGTCGGACCAAAATTTCTCGACGTTTCATAACCTCCTAAACACTTTGCCACCATTTTTAAAAATGTTATATATATATATATATATATATATATATATATATATATATATATATATATATATATATATATATATATATATATATATATATATAGGTATATATGTGTACGGGCAATAACTTTCGAAGGAGTTAATTTATTTTAACGAAATTTGGCACACATGTTGGAATCCATCACCGCACGAAGCCTATTTAAAATGGGCCCAATCGGGCTATTTTAAGGGTAGTTTTTAGGGGTTGAAAACTGTTTTTGGGCCCCAAAATACCGGAAAAATTCTCCGAATCGTTTCAAAATTGAAATTTAACCCTTTGGTAGTGATTAAAAAGTTTCCCCACAATTTTAATAAAATCGGCCCGACAGGACCGGATTTAGAAATTTTATGAAAACACTAGTTTGCAGATAGTGACTTATTTATTGAAGGGTGTATTTAATTTGGTGTAGACGTTAGTTTGATAATAATATTACAATTAAGAAAAAAATGTTATTTTAAGGGGTGTATTAAGGGGTTAAATTTTTTATTTTGCCCAAAAACAAACTTAATTTCACATAATAAAAGTATAAAACCACACGGCCCTACACAAGCAAATACACTATATTGTCGGCAGGGTTTTGGCACTGCGACCCGGGTTTTTTATTTTTTTGTAACCGGTCATGAGCAGAACTCATTTCTATATTTATGCCAGCTGTAAGTAGAAATGTCATAGTAACGAGGCGTTTACACTATAACTAAAACATTATTAAGTCGTTCACTATTAAAACAGAAATCCACCAACAGTTTGAGTGATTTGGGACTAGTATCAAACCATAGTTTCAATTTGTTATTGCTGTTAATAATTTTGATAAGTTCTCGAATTAGAACCTGGGAACTGGACGCTTGTAATAAGAGTCATGAAAACGCCGTATAAACAGCGGTTCAAGCCCTGAAATAGATTATCAAATTATGAGGATTTGAATTTTCCCGCTCGAACTGTTGTAATAGTGAGTGATAATAACCGAATTCTATCAATTTAACCTATTCAATATTTATAAACAGGCTGATCCAGAAATATTGTTAGAACAAATATGATTTTTAATCTAAAGTGTAAAATGCAACATTTTTTATAACTTCTTTCATCTTACAAGTGATCATATTTTAAAGCAGGTTTTTTTTATATAAAATAAGTGGTCAGTGTTTTTGGATCAACCTCTATTATATCCACTGTTTCACAGAATGTCAATTTGAATTAAAAACATACTGCATAATTTGTGTATATTTTGTCATTTGTTTTGACATAAGACAATCGGCATGTAAAAATATAATTGTATCGTAAATAAGCACTTCAAGTTTGTTGAAATATTTTAAGAAAACTCATCGAACTTTTAAAACTCGGACAATTATTCTACATCGAAATAGTTGAAGATTTTTAAAAATTGTAAGGATTTGATTTTCTGAAATATTTTAACGATTTGACGAAAAAACGAAATTGTTAAATATTGGATGTTCAAAAAAAAAGAAAGAATTTATTCGTTTAATAAAAGTGTAATTTCTTTCCCGACAAATAATCTTTCATTGTTCCTTGAAAACATTAATCAAAATACATTTATTGTAAGTAATCTCTGTTCTTAATTCTGCCGTCGGACAAAAAACCTCAACACGAGATTAGAAATTTGTTTTGTCTCGTCTTTTGGGACGAGACTGAGATAAAATTGTCGAGATATCGTTGCTTTCGAGATGAGAAAGATATACTCGAAAAAATGCCGGGATGAGAATTGAAAAATTTCTTATCTCAACACACGGGACAAGACGGAATCACTATTTGATAGTTATTTTCGTTCACTAATACCGGTTTCTCTGAAATGACAGATACATAGATTCGCGACGTTACCGGTACTGTTACCCTAGTTTTTATGAATGGTAACTATGGTAACATTATCGACACCCCTATGATGATGCTTTCCTATTTTTTTCAGAGGACAGACCTCGCTGTTTGAGTATGTAAGAGATTTTTTTGAACATTCAATGTTGTTATTTCTAAATACAAAAAATTCTTCATAATAAATGTAAAAATAAATTTTCGTAATCTCTCAAAATTATTTATTTCACTTTTTCATTATTATTTCAAATTAGTTATAAACAATAAAAAAACCCTTCAGTATTTCCACAAAAAGTCCCAAATATTCCGATCCGACTTCCCTAAAATTTACGATTATTCAAGTCAGTTGGACGTTATCACTTTAAATTTTAAATTTTCCATTATCTTCAAAAATTTGCAAAACGTATTCCCATTTAATTTCTGATGATTTGTTATCGGTTGAATTATTTCGATATTTGATTTTTATCATTTGAATCAGTGGTTAATTTGGTCTGATCATAATCAATATAGGGCAAAATATCTTAAAAATAAAAAAGTCAAAGATTATAACAGAAGTCTTAAGGTTACTAAGTACTAGCTGATCAATATGTTCCCTTTTTCATCCGCATAGGTATATTGGATGTGTAGAATACACTTACGTTCCGGGAGTCTCTAGTTTCTATGAAAAATCTTATTCAATATGTGACGTTAATGCTTCAAAATAAACTGGAAATATGTACAATTTTTTACAGTTTATTTGATCTAAATAAACGATTTAAAAACAGATAAAAACGAGAAAATTAGCAGTTTTACAGAAACTTTTGTACAGAAAAACTTTTTGAGAAAAATTTATTGATTAAGCCAAAGTCAGCATCTTTAACATACGTTTGTAAAGAAAAAAACTAAAAAATGTTAATTTGCCTTCCTATGATTCGACATCTCGTGACGTACTGTAAAGAAATATTACAGGTTTTTTTTAAACAGCAAGTCAAATTTTGTGAAGTTCATTGCTTAAAAAACAGTAATAAAATGAATTTTGCGACCACAGTTCGAAGTTTCCCGAGAGTATATTTTACAATTTGAGGGATCATTTACCAAACACTATCCACAAATTTTCTAAGCGATTGAGTCAATTAGGACATAACGCTCTTCATATTTTACAATCAGAGGGATGTCACCTCAATATACAGGGTGATTCATAAAAGGCGCGCAGGACTTTAGGGGAAGACAGTTTGTCCAAAAATATGAAATAAACATGGGTCCGCAAACGCACCGTTTTCGAGATACAGGAGGTCAAAATTGAGGAAAAAAATCGTTTTTGGTCAATATCTTTAGAACCGTTAAAGGTACAACGCTCAGATCTTGCACACACTTTAACCTCATAAATACCCTTATATTTTTAAGGTGTAGACAAAGTGTCTTTAAAAGTCAGTGGCGTAGATTTAGGGTACTTTTAGTATTTTAACCCCCCTAACTTCTACGCTACTTAAAATGCGGTTTTGTGTGATTTTTTAGAACCGCCAATGTTTTTTGAGCAAAAAAGATACTCTTGGTCCATTGCTCTAAAGTGATCCGTTTTCGAGAAAAATGGCATTTTATGATCAAAAACATAACATTTTTCTTAACATAACGACTCAAAACCTCCCCTGATTTAAGTTACTAAAATAATTTCTTTTCCTTTTTTTAAATATCCTAAATCTACGCCCCTAACTTTTTTAAAAAACTTTGTCTACGCAAGAGCTGAGCATTGTACCTCTAACGGTTCTAAAGATATTGACAAAAAACGACTTTTTTTTCCTCAACTTTGGCCCCCTCTATCTCGAAAACGGTGCGTTTGCGGACCCATGTTTAGAAAAACTTTTTTTCATATTTTTGGACAAACTATCTTCCCCAAAAATCTTGCACACCTTTTATGAATCAGCCTGTATATAGGAGTGCTCAAACGGTTCATCGCGAGAGCTGTTAGAATCGATCGCGGAAAGGCATCAATAATCTACATTTCCTTGAAAGACTACAAAATAATCTCGATTTCTCTATACGGCGCAACGGTCATTTACAATAGGGATGTTGACTGTATTCAAATAAAAACATAATTTTAACGAAAAGTAGTAGATTCTATGATAGAAATACTAAAAAACACTATATTTTTCCTTATTTTTAAGGAATTTAATTAATATTTAATAAATAAAACCTAATAAAATCACTCTCAAGTCACGTGATAACAGACACCAATCAGAGCGCATGACGTCATATGTTCAGCCGCTGTCAAAAAACTTCATTGTTTGGTTAATATTTAGTGTGTAATTTATTATTATTTGTTTATAGGAAACGTCAAATTACATGTAACTATAGCAACGACTACGAAACAACTTTTCATCACCTCAGTTTACTAACGTTTATGAGCACAGAATACGCATCTATAGGATGGTAGCTCCCGTGTAAACTTTTGAGCCTCCTTTGGTATGAACAAGTGACGTCACGCGACTAGTATTGGCGTTTTGGACCGAAATTTGAAACGGGATTTAAAATACATGGTTTTTAAGGCTTGAGTTGTATTTAAATAAAAATAATAAATATTTGTGGCAATATTAGGTACTTATGCACGATTTAAAACACTTTCCCAAAAATAGTCAACATCCCTATTACCTACAAGTCACTGCGCCATCTATCTAATAATAGGTGTACTTAATTGCTTAAGTAAACAAATGTATCACCAATAAAAGTATATATCTAATTCGAACGCATATTTTTCTTTCGTAAATATGTATCCATGTCCGAGTCTAATCAAGAGATTGCCGATTGGATATTTTGTGGTAGCTCGTCGCCACTGTAAGTCTGAGCACCCCTGCCTTATAATACAAACCTAATTGCAAAACAATGCGGGCTGATTTTTGATACCATTTCGACCACCTTCTATAATATAGGTACAATTTGCTCGACAGCCAGAATATGTAGCAAAGTAAAAGGGCCGTGCACAGAAACGTCAAACACATCAACACCAGATACACGGAGCCGGGATTTTCGATTTGTAGATTGTGATCTAAGCTCGTGTACAAGAACAGCGTTCGCATCGACAAGAACAAGGACAACTATATGAACAATTCGAAAAATAAATAAGCAATATTTATAACGTGATCATCTACTCAAAAATTTCAATTTATTTCAAAAGTATAGTCAAACGCAAGCCAAACTTGCGAGTATAGTGTTCCGTACTTTTAAGATTTTTATTAGTGTAAGTATTTGCCATATGGCAACATACACTATTGGCGTCGGTCGGATGGCGGGACCTAGGGGTCGGACCAAAATTTCTCGACGTTTCATAACATATATATACGTATATATATATATATATATATATGTGTGTGCGGGCAATAACTTTCGAAGGAGTTAATTGATTTTAACGAAATTTGGCCCACGTGTTGAAATACATCATCGCAAGAAGCCTATTTAAAATGGGCCTAATCGGGCTATTTTAAGGGTAGTTTTTAGGGGTTGAAAACTATTTTTGGGCTCCAAAATACCGAAAAAATTCTCCGAATCGTTTCAAAATTGAAATTTAATCCTCTGGTAGTGATTAAAAAGTGTCCCCACAATTTTAATAAAATCGGCCCGACAGGACCGGATTTACAAATTTTATGAAAACACTAGTTTGCAGATAGTGACTTATTTATTGAAGGGTGTATTTAATTCGGTGTAGACGTTAGATTGATAATAATATTACAATTAAGAAAAAAATGTTATTTTAAGGGGTGTATTAAGGGGTTAAAACAAAAACAAACTTAATTTCACATAATAAAAGTATAAAACCACACGGCCCTATACAAGCAAATACACTATATTGTCGGCAGGGTTTTGGCACTGCGACCCGGGTTTTTTTTTTTATCTTGTTAATAATTTTCGTTCAACGTAGACGTCATTATCAATATTCTGAATTCCCCCCCCCCTCCAATTTATTTTTCGAAATAGGATGGGAAACTACGATTTTTAGAATTTTTTGGAAAAATGTTAAAAAAGTTTATTTCTATATTTTTGACCTTGCGATGTGTCAAGCTTTCATTTGACATAGGTACCAATAAAATTTGACCAATAAAATAAAAATTCAACTTTTCGTCCTTCAGGTCTGTAATTGGGCCACCACTTCCTGTACAACTATGTCAAATTTCCACTTTCTATGTCGAACGTACTGTGACAGACATACGCACACTGAGGTGATTCTATTTCAGCAGTTTTGATACGGATCACTAAAAATAGGGTTGCCATCCGTCCGCGTTCAATATTTTAATAAGGTTTTGTTTTCATAACAGAGTATATTAATAATTTGTGTTTTATTTTAAAAATAAAAAAATTCTAACTGATTATTAAAACAATTTGTAACAAACTGTAATAAGATTCTGTTTTGTTCGGTACATTTAAAATGATAAAAGATGACTAAATTTAATTTTACGGTCTGAAAATAAATAAAAAGGTGATTTATGACATTTTCAACTGTTTTTCATTACACTGACTATGTTTAAAAAAATCTGTTGACATGTCCGGGTTCTGGGCTCTAAAATTCGGGGTTTTCACGCGTCTTGTCCCGATTGTCAAATTTTAGAGATGGCAACCGTAATTAAAAACATGTCCGAGCCCACATTACTCACCGCCACAACAAGGGTCACGAAAATACCAACCAAGGCTTCAGACGCTATTTTTCTCTTATCTACTGAAGTTCTAAACCAGACTGGTACTGAAGCGACACGTGAGAAGCGAGCAATCTTCACGGCTGGAAATTGGTGTCGACACATTTCACAGCTAGTTATCTGCAATCATTCGATTCGACGGTAGGTTGCTGAGACATCATCAAACTTAATATCTTTAACAGTGTTGGATCACTTTCACACAGTTTGTGCTGAGACCCAGCGGTAAGAGGCGAAGTAGGCAAAAGACATATTGTGGATGTGACCTTCTTTAGCTCTGTCTCGCTCTAATCATCCGCGCGTTTCAATTTTTAAATTATATTTTTGTAATACTTTGCATTTATGTTACTTTTATTGTGAATCTATCTTTACATGACCTATTATTCAACTATGTAGTTATTATGTAATAATGAACAAATGTTTGTTTTTGAGTTAAAATATGCCCATTCATAAATTCATGTTCATTCACGAACAATTTATTCAATTTTCAACTTACAAAAATAACAACTAACACCACTATTCATTATTCAAATATCGAATAATGACTCTTTCGGCCTTGTACATCTATTATTGCTTGGTTTATGTCAAAAACGAGCAAAATATGTTTGAAACAAATTCCGAATTTCATAATTACGACACAAGGCATAAAAACATCCGCTACATAGATTAGCCCCAGTCCAAAAAAAAATCGCTTACGTGTCTCTAACACTCTATAACAAATTGCCTAATGAAATCAAAATGATGAAACTGAAAACTTTTAAAAAATCATTGAAGAACTTTCTCAACAAATAACTGTTTTTATACCGTAGAAGAATGTTCTAATTATAAATTTTAATATGTTAATTTTACGTCTCATATGTACAATGTACATTTTTTTTTGAAGTGTTGAGGTTAATAATTCAACCGGCCAATCAAAATGTTTCTCTTTTAAGAAATATTTAATGAGAAAATTTTATAATACTATGTTCTTTGACGCTATTTATAGCAAATTTGGTTTTTAATAAAGATTATCTATCTATCTATCTATTAATTAATGTTGTAAAATGCATTTCTGTAATCTAATCTTGTTTTTATAAATGTGCAAATTAAATGTATCAAAATTTAAAATTCTTTCTATTAAAAATATTTTGATACAAAACATGTTTTGGAATGTAAGTTGTGCCCTTGAAAGACTCCCACATCGAAAAATTGCAATTGCTGTGGCAGCACGTTATGAAAAAAAAAGTTCGCTCAAAATGGGTAAAAAAGAGGATCGCTAAGACAGGTTTAATTGACCACATGGATTTAATTAGATAATTAAAAGAACGAACAGCTGTCAACGTATCGTACAAAAAAATCCGAAAAATTACCAAAAAAAAAAGTTACAGACAGAAGTCCGGTTGAAATACCTGTGCAGCGTTTAACCATTTCTCCAAACAGGACAAGTGAACAGCGCCCATGGAGCCTTTGCAGTCGCAGGGATTCGCGCATCGTTCTATCGCTCCAGTGGGGTGGAAAACCGCATTTTCATAACAGATCCGACATAATATAGCACCGCAATCCAATTCAGTAGCTCTGTTATATCGATGCTAATTTGTTTTCAATAATATTATAGTATACTGTATTTTAAAATTATGTCAATTTAGTTCGATAAAAACGTCGCCTATTGATCGACGTCTGATTGGTTAATCTTTTTAATCAACACTCGATTGTTTAATACAGCCCTCTCAAAGTGTATATAGACGATCATTTAATAGAAAATGCATTTTAGCAATCGGATAATTTTAGAAAATTTCATCAAACCGAATAAACCCAGTTAATATGCGTGAGTGCAAATTGTTTAGTTTCCATTTTAAATCAATTCTGTGCGCCTTAAGAACCGAAACAAATTCAGGAAAAAAGTCTAGATTTATATACTGTGTTAATGTTAGTGTTTTATTTTAATGCGTTAAAATTAAAAATGCGTCCTTACCCATCGTCGTTAATACTTGACATAACAGTTTTTAATTTGGAAAAAGTTACAAAAAAAAATTCAAAAGTGACAGATTATAGTTATTTATGGCTAAAAGAAATCAAGTGCCATAGAAACCACTGTTTTACAATAAATTAGCAACATTTTGAATACTGTATTATGTAATAAGGTTTATTTTTAGTACACAGGTAAATTTGATCAAAGCGAAAGGAACAAAAATAATAGTTTAAAAACAAGCTTAAATAGCAAACCGAACTAAAAAGTAAACAATATCTTTTATTAAACAAAATGAAATTACTTGCAATTACTGTTCAAATTAATTTTTTATTTATAAGACGTTTCGACCAACCATTTTGGTCCTTTTCAATTTTTTAAAATTTTTTAAAAAATTGAAAAGGACCAAAATGGTTGGTCGAAACGTCTTATAAATAAAAAATTAATTTCATTTTGTTTAATATTCTATTACTGTTGGTAGAGTCAATATTATTAATATCTTTTATTGTAAAAAAGCGTGGGGTATAAATATTTCATTGGTAGCTATTTGTAAAAGTAGAGTTAGTACAAAAATAGTAATAAGCACCCCACGCTTTTTTACAATAAAAATTATTTTTTACTTTTTAGTTCGGTTTGCTATTAAAGCGTGTTTTTTTTTTGTTTTCTAAAACTTATTTATTTTTTAGTCTTATTTTTTTATCCTGAAGATCCTGGTCTGGATAATGGGACAAACTTATTAAATTATTGTACTGTGATCGGTCCTTGATAAGTGTGCAAATTTTCATTTTAATCTGACGTTTTGAAGTGCTAAAATTTCACGTTCAAGGATTCCGTTTAACAAACATACAGGTTAAGCTAATAAAGCGAGTTAAAAATATTTCGAAATGGCTTTTTCAGAATGTGTAATATTCAAATATCCAACGAGTTCCGCGAGCTTTAGGATTATAGGAACATCCTCTTTTTTCGCAAAAAAAACGCATCCAGTGGAGGCGTGCCGCAAGTTTTCTGTCACACTTTACGTTATGTAGGGTTGCCATCCGTCCGGGTTTCCCCGGATTTGTCCTAGTTTAGAGGGCATCCGGGGAGCGTCCGGGCGGGGCTTCATTTGTAGTCCGGGTTTAAAAATTTAAAGTCTTGTGTTTTATTTTAAGAATAAAAAAATTCTAACTGATTATTAAAACAATTTGTAACAAACTGTAATAAGATTCTGTTTTGTTATGTACATTTAAAATGATGATAAAAGATGACTAAATTTAATTTTAAGGTCTGAAAATAAATAAAAAGGTGATTTACGACATTTTCAGCTGTTTTTTATTAGACTATGTTTACAAAAACCTGTTGACATGTCCGGGTTCTGGGCTCTAAAATCCGGGGTTTTCACGCGTCTTGTCCTGATTGCCAAATTTTAGAGATGGTTAGTAAGTGACAAAAATTTAATAGCACTGTAATTTCTAGCATTGACTTTACAGAATAGGGCCGCTAAAAAGCCCTAAACTTTTCCTGCTTTTCCGCAGACTTAATGTAGATATTTTCCCAAATAAATCTTTGACATAGTTTTTAAGTCAAAAGAAATACAGACGTTGGCTTCTGCAAAATTTAAAAACATTGAAGTTTTACTGATGTTAAGACGTTTTAGGATGAACTTCTATATTTTTAAGGTATAATTGTGTTGCTAATTAGCGAACTTTAAATTTGTAATTATCTAGATTCTAAAGTATACATTATATTAACGAATTCTGTAGAAAAAAACGGGAAGTGGTAAAATGAAAAATAGTAATGGTGCGAATGGCGTCTGTATGACATAAAGTCGAGAAACGGACGTTAAACGCATTATTATTATTATATTATTATTATTATATTAACGAATTCTTTGACTTTCCAGGAGTCTTGAAATTCCCTAATTTTTCAAGGTTTTACAGGTCTGTACCAGCTACGCACATGATTAACCGGACAATAAAATTAGACATAGATAAAAATATTTTCCATAAAGTGTTAAACACAATTAATGTTTCCATATATATTCTAAAGATAAACCCCCAACGAAGACTCCAGGTTAAGAGTGAATGTTGGATTTTCGTATTATGGAAAATGTACGCATTTTTTAGAAATTTTCAAATTTCTGTTTTCTATTAAATGTAAGCGCTTTTTATGATTCAACACACGCGTTTAGCTTCATGTATTCTGAAGACTCATGTTGCAACTTCATGAAATGCCATATAAATATCTATACTAAATGAAAAATGGAAAAAAAAACTCACCAAATAGTTGTACTGCCTAGTGCGTCTGAATCTTCATAATATTGTATTATAACCACCAAATAGTTATTTACACAAAAGAAAAAAATACCTGAACACTTCTGTTCACACACACATAAACAAATCTTTTTAAAATCGATTAACAATTATTATTATTAAAAAAAATTAAGAAAAAATAATTTATGTTTAATAGTTTGTCACATTTTTGATGTCATAAATTATTATAATAGTATTATTTTTATTGTGGAATTAATTATAATGCCTGAAGATCTTATTTAAGATCGAAACATAGCTGAAGTAATTAAATTGTATTAATTTAAACAAGTTCCTGCTAATTTATTTTTTTTGATATATAAATAATGGATGCTAATATCATTATGGATTATTATTACTTCCAAAAAAGAAATCACACTAAGTAATACACGTTTTATGATTAATTTGTACTAAATTACGTCACACAAGTCCATCAGAATCATGTCTGGTCTGGCAAAATTTTACTAGAGTCTGTTACTAGCGTCTAATATAAAAAATTAAGAATATAATGCACTTCACACAATAAAATCTATTTGTAATATTAATTACACATTTTAAAACCAAATCACTGTCTTTTTATAAATGCAACAAATCGAATTATTAATTATCACATTTTAGTAGCAAACATTTATTTAACCCGCGATTACCACGACCTGACTGTGTTTTTCTTCGAATGACCTGTTCAGACGTCCGTTGTATAATATCCCTTTCTTTAAATTCTATTCGTTACAGCCTTCGCGGGTGACAACAAGTAGCCAATAGGAAAATAATGCGCTCAAAGGACAAGATGAGTTTAGTTGCAATAAAAAATGCTACCAACATAAGATTTTCCAAAACAACACCTGTCAGATTATTCCAATAAAAAAATATTTCAAAATGTTATAATTAATTGGTTTCCATGTATTTAGAACATTATCATTTGTACCTATTATATTATTTATTTTTAAATTTTAATTATTTTGAAGAAAAATTCTATATTATTTTAATGTTCTTACTAGCGACATTCAATGAATTTTCGCTGATGACCTTAGATGTTGAGCGTCTATAATCTACTATTCAATGGATTTTATGCAAAGGTCTAATTCAAATATGTATTTTCCCAAAATCTAAGTATATATAATGGTTACTTAAAAAAGTGGAGTGTAGCGCTTGGGCGCCAACTTTTAACAAACCCCGTAGGCACCCATTTGAAGACTCGTTTACATAAACTAGCGAGATATCAGCAGAGCCGGATTGAGTCTTCAAATAGGTCTGGACAATTCCTTCTTTGAACTTCAAGAAATAAATTACTAAGTCGATATTTGTATGAAATTAAACGTATATTACCGATTAAAAAAACTGCTTCCCAAAATGCCTTAGATACTAAACCATTAGCCACTACCGACCCATCAGGCTGACTCTCATTTGCCAGATCTTTCAGTCCCGACTCTGGATTTCGGTGTAAAATTGCAAAGCGATGATGGTTCTTCAAAAATTCATTGAAAGTAGAAAGCTCTTTAAAGTTTTTTTACTTTAATAAACCGCAAACAAATTATCAAGATATTAAAAGTTAATATGATTTTTTTATAGCAAAATTGATACATCTCACTTGAAAATCGAATATCGAGACTCCACTAAAATGAGTGTAAGTGCTACAAGGACTGAGGTTGAGGCTCCACACTAACAACTTATTTTCTGTGGCTGCTGGAGAGCCCGAGAACCCACAAAGTTGTGTTAAGATTAAGATTAAAACAGAATGGGGTGGTCTCTTGGCCCAAATGCACCACATCCTGAAAGGATTTTGTGCTTCCCCTTTTTTCTGGATCTAATCAACAAATAATCTTAATCTTCTTAGGAGCTCCAGAAGATTGGCTACTAGATTGTCCTGTGGAACTATTCCATTCTCATCAATGTAGCCAAAAATGGTCATCCTGCACGAAGCTGTGTAAGGTAATGTAGAAATGGATCAACAACATATTACCTAATACATTAATAATGTCAATTGCCAATCCAATGATCTGTTTTTACACTTTCTACATTGATATCGTTAACAATTTATTTTGTACATAAAAAATAACAGTCATGAATTTGAAGCCAGATTTGATATTATCTGATGACGCATAGCATTCTTATCGGCTAGAATTTTTCTATCTATAATCTTCAAATCTCATAATTTATTGATGTTGATTTATTACCCAACGACTAATACCTACTATCAGTAGCGCGTTAACCTAGGGTCTCTACCAGGAAAAGGCCCCACAATCACTCTTTCAAAAACGCATTGTTTTTTTACAAAATATTTAGTGTTTAGCAGAACTGCGTTTTATCTGGCAAGGTTATTAACCTTCGTTTAAATATAAACTTAAAATTTGTTTTCTATAGAGCTTTTTATGAAAAAGGTTTATTTCTTTTTTTTTTGTTTTGTTTTGTTTTTTTTTTTTTTTTTGAAAAAAATAAGGGTATTTTTCATATAGTATCATCGTACATAATTGTTTGATTGCTTTATTGTTACAGTAAAATGAAATCGAGAATATGCTCATTTAGCTTTTTTCTTAGATGAGCACGAGGCTCTAAATTTTATGGTCGTATAGCGCACCAATGAATACCATTACTTGATCTGTTGCAATAATTTAAACCGATATTAGGAATAAAACGGTACAAAGTTATGTTATTTCAAAAAAACAATAAAACAAACAAAAACATATTGCAAAAAATAAACGAGACATTTTATAAAAATAGGTTTAACAGTTAACTCTACATTCCATCTAAGATCTAATCATGAGCCTACTAGCTTTTAATAGCTGCAATAATTTAAAAAATGTTGTAAAAAGAACAAAACACTTGTTAATCTTCTTATTTGAGATAAAAACAATTAACAAGACAATGTTATCTCGACTCTGTAACGCGGATATAAAAACAGCTCCAAAATAAAATCAGCTGTTAATTACGATTATGATTTTTCAATTTGAAAAACCGCGTGTCAATATGAAAGCTGTACTACTTTTGCTAGTAACAATAGCCGAATCCGGTAAGTTATTGAATTAAAAATACGTGTATAATTTCCTATTACTTATAAAATTTGAATAACTATCATTTTTTCAAATTGACACAAATGTAACAAATTAAAACTGGTATTTTCAAAACCCATAACAGATCTGTCCTTTTTGTTGTTGGTTCTTATTAATCATTTAGTAGAAATTGTTGGGTTTTATTTATTTATTATCACCGTGGTCATATTTCTAAAAGTTTAACTCTAAAGAACTAGCTCTAATTATGCTAATATTCAATAATTCAAACTGTTCAATAGGATTTTCCGCAAGTATTCAGCAAATTAGTAGCGCCGTTGGAGGTCCGCAACCGGTTCCAGGCAAATATGTGTATTTTCCAGACGATAAAGGAAATTCACAAATAGGATACCTATACGAAAACCCAAACGGCCCCCGAAAGATAGTTCCGGAAAAGGATATTACATTTCATTTATACACAAAGAAAAATCCGCAAACAGCTTACCAGCTGTTGGTGAACGACGTCAACAATCTAAAAAATTCTCCATTTAGTGCGAAAAGACCCACAAAAATCATTTGCCATGGTTTCACTAGCCACGTCAATACTTCACTCGTTCAAAATCTGAAAAACGGTACCTAACGTAATTTTGATTTTAAACAAATATTGACGGATATATGTAGAAGGTGTACTATACACATTTTCAATATGCAACGACAATGCTGTTTCTCTTCATTGGACTGGAAACTGGTTAATTATTATAAACCAAGCAGCCACTGAGAAATTACTAACCCTAGACACAACCTTAAACGTGTATTTTCAGCGTTTTATTCAGAACTGGATTTTGACAATATCATAATTTAATAACTACAAAATAATCCGCTATTAAAAACTAATTAAGTCTTTAAATATAGTATCAAAATCGTAAATTTATTATATTTTATAGAATATTTAAAAGTGGGAGACTACAACGTAATCGGGATAGATTGGAAAAGTTTGGCCGCTTCGCCGTGGTATTATTCAGCTAGCGTGAATACCATGGACGTTGCCGAGTACACTGCCCAACTTTTGGAGTTCATGATAAAGAATGCCAATTTAAATCTGGACACGGTTCATATTTTGGGACACAGCCTTGGCGCGCACGTCGCTGGTTTAACCGGGAAGCACGTCACCTCTGGGACTCTCGGAAGAGTCACAGGTCAGAATTTATATCAAAAGTAAACCTAAGAATGAAATTTTACAATTTCAAAATTTTTTTCACTAGCTTTATGACTAGGATACAGTAAGAAGAAAAATTTGTTATGCTCAGTATTGAAAGCTAAATTATGTTGAAATCAACAAACAAAGAAAAAATCTTAGCCTACCAGAATTTTTTGCGTTGTTGAAAGCAACGCAATTTAATTTTCAATATTAAATCCACTATAATTCAATAATAAATCGCAGGTATTTGGATTAATAATACAAAATAATCGTGTTATTGTTAATCTTGCTACGTTTCGACTACTTTATAGTCTTCGTCAGACTCTGAAAAATACATATATATACAAATTCAATTATACAATTAACAATAACACGAGTGTTTTGTATTATTCCAAATACCTGCGATTTATTATTGAATTACAATAATAATTTTGGATGCGATATAATGTCTAATTAAATCCACTACTCGAAAATTGACTGTTGAGTATTCAACTGTCCCTGATTTAACAATTTTAACTTATCAGGATTCGATCCAGCAAAACCATTATATGAACTGGCACGAGAAAAATGGAAACTGACTTCAAAGGACGCAAAATTCGTCGACGTTATTCATACTTCCGGCGGGGACTTGGGTCTGTTAGATCCAATAGGGCATCTAGATTTCTATCCCAACGGGGGAAAAGCTTCCCAGCCAGGTTGCGGTTTAGACCTCACAGGTAACTTAACTCGAAGTTATCCAGTAGCTACATTTGAGCAATACCGGTATCAACTTCTAATTATTATTTATATTCTGTTTATTTTTCTTAGCTGGCTGCAGCCATAGCAGATCGTATGAATATTTCACGGAAACAATTTCACGCGTAAATGCTTTTCCTGCCACAGGATGCAAAACTGTGAAGGAAGCGACTTCCGGTAAATGCACAATTGTTGAAAACAAAACTCCTGTGATGGGAGAAGCTGCTAATAAATATTATCCAGGGTAAGAAACATTGAAACGTTCAACCGAAACGAATTAACCAATTAATTAACAAACCATATTCCATATTGTATTTACAGATCAACTAGTATTTATTATACGACGACGAACAAACAAAGTCCATATGGTATTAACTGATGATGGCAGATTATTATTAATTAATGTTCTATATTAGAAAATCAAATATATTTGAATTATCATTATTTTAACAATGTATTAAAAATGTAAATAATATACTATATAAAAATATTATAACTACTTTTTAAACTATGATATTATGTTATAATGCCTTTCCACAGTTATTCGTCATCTGATTTAGCATTTCAACAATTATAAAATATGTTGCAATTTCTTGCTAAGTCGCATTTTAGCTCCTAGTCTCTGACCAATAACGTGCCTGTACGTTATTGATCATATTAATATCATGCGACGACTTCGACTGTTTTGAATATGATCAAACATTTATTTCAACATAATTATTGAAACAATTCGCGTTCAAAACGTTTGTAGAGAAATACAAATAATTGATTAAAATAATAGACACTTTTGTATAAAAATTGTGACGACAACTAAAAAGAGAAAACGAAAATCAATATAACATAAACTACTGGATTTGGATAAATATGGCTTTACTGGGACTTGGGTAGTTTCATTTTTATTATCAGTAGTTTGCTCTAAAGACGTTGTTTCCGACAGATCGTATGGTGGATTTCCATTGGTTTTCAAATAGTAAATACCATTAGAATCATTTCTGAAATAAACAAAGTACTATTTATCAAACTGCAGAAAAATAAATGTCATTATCAAAAGTAACTGAATCTTTCCAATAGTTATTCCTGTCGAAAGAAAGGTACCTGTAAGTATTAATCTGCCCCATGCACACATCGGTTTTTGTGTAGCATAGCCCCTGAGTCGCTGCAAACTGAGAATCACAACGTTTAGCCTGGAATGATCCGGGATTACGTATGGATTCGGCCAGCAACTGATGGGCTCTTGAATGACTGCAACCAACTGAAAAAAGACATCGTTTTTCTCACTATATGGAAAATATTGATTGAGAATTTGTGAGAATTCATAAGAATGCATACGGTTTCCTTAGTGGAATCCTTCTACATGTGATGGGGATACAGCAGGAATCATGCAGATTTTGCGAAAAGGAGGATGAAACAACCACCCATATCGTGTTCGAATGTGAGACTTTAACTTACAGAAGGACAACCATCTTTGGCTACATTGATGAGGATGGAATAGGTCCACAGGAGAATCTAGTAGCTAATCTTCTAGCGCTCATAAGAAGATCCAGATTATTTGCTGACTAAAATCAGTAAAAGTGGAAGCACAAAAATCCTTTCAGGATGTGGTGCATTTGGACCAAGAGACCATACCATTCTATTTTAATCTTTTTAGTGGATTTGTAAGTTTTTCAGTTGCGCTAAAACGATTTACCTCCAACATCGTCACATCCTGGTTGTGAATCGCCACCGTTCGGATAGAAGTCCAAATGTCCTAGTGGCGTCGATACTGAGAACGGTTCGGATGTTGTATGGATGACATCCACAAGAAGGGCGTCGTCTTTGCCTAGCCTACCACTTTTGTTTTCTTTGAAGAAACTCACCCATGCTGGATCTAAAGCTAATGTTTTGAATTAAAATCGAATTATGAATGAGTTTCTATACTGGGGTATGATTTGGGTATACTTATACCGGTTATTCTTGCTATGACTTCATCGCCGTTCTCTCGGAGATTCCTGGCGGCTAAGCCGGCAATGTGAGCTCCCAAACTATGACCTATTAAATGCACCGCTGCTAAAGGCACATCCAACCATTTGATAAAGTCAATCAACTTTTGCGTGTTCGGCTTGATTCCATCCAAAGCATCTGATAGACCGCTAGCAGATGCTGACCAATCCATACATATTATTAAGTAATTTCCTTCAGTCAGAAAAGCTATAAATAACAAATTACTTCATCACATTCTCTTATTTTAGAAGGGCATCTTGTTATAAAAACAATCTGCTAGAATGTCACATTTTATCGTCACCGTTTTGGTGATGTTATGAAAATGACCAAATGTTGATTGAAATGTCGATAATAAAAGTATGCAAAATTAACAAACATTAACTAAATAATTTTATTATTTAAGAAATATATTTAACGTCTTTGATTTAACCATAGTTTTTTCTACTAATTAAACCAATAAAATTTACATTTTTTATTTTCCTCCGCAAATTCCGAATAGCAGTGACTGAACAATCCATGTATTAATATTTTCACATTCAGATTCATCGGCAGGAAAGTGAAAACTTCGTCTGTGTTTGTATTTAAAATCATAGGACTTTTTGAAAAATTTCTATAACAAAAAAAAAAAAATACTGACTGTCCAATTACGTTTGTCTCATAAATAGAAATTATATACTACCTGGTATAAAGTAAAAACTGTGTTGAATTGTGTAACTCGAATTTTATATCCTGTGGTTTTCCTTCGGCTGAAATGTTGAATTTTTAACAAATGAATCACAAAATATAAAGAAATCGAGGTCGCAATATTCTATGTAGAAAAGAAAGTTCGGAAAAATGATTTAACAGGAATACAATGCTATTCCATAATTTAAAATATGCATAATAACATAATACGAATATAATAGATAAGTATTTATTATAAGCGGTATTATAACAGTCAAATTGTAATTATCTATTGTATAACTTCCATTCATTGTTTGAATGAACCCATGAATGAACCAATATGTTGAATACACCGGCATTATTCAATTGTTTGTTTACTTTATTTAATCGCATTATTTTTGTTCGATATCTACAAACAAATTATGAAATCTGCCCAACTTTTATTTTACCTTCATTAACAACGTGCCATTCCTCTAACATTGTTCTATTTATAAAACATAATTCAGTGTTCTATTAACTGTTTTCCAATATAATTCGATTTCATCACCTTTTTGAAAAAAATGTACTACAAATGTAGGGAGGTGCTCTTGTTGAAATGTGCTTTATAGTATTGAAAATAATACTCTTACCGTAAGATAACAAAAGGACAACAGCAATAAAGAAAACAACGATCCTCGTTGGTGAAATGAAACAATACACTGGCGGAAGCATTTTCAATTGTTTTACCTTCAGCACGATAGCTGCAATCAGAGTATCACTGCATCAGACTCTCTTGTTTCGATGCTGTAACTTGATTCATCATCTGACGTACTGATTAGTAATAATAACCATACGCGTGCGTTCACTGATTTATTAAAATTAGACTATTTTTTTGCAATTCTAAATTCTAAAATTGCGGTATATAATGTTGGTAGTCGGTATCAAAGTTTAGTGTTTGATCATTGGTGAATAGTGATTGATTTTTTTCAAAAATACTCGATACTGTTTCATGGCGTTAAATCACAAAAAACACAGGAATCGTGGGTGTACTTAAAATAGGGAGCCCGGAATGTAACCGTTTTAATTTATTTTCTCACTTTTTACGGAAAATAGCTTCGTTTTTTTTAATTTCAATATAAAATGTATAAAACATGCTGCTGAATTCAATGAGTACACAGAATATACAAGTCTGTATAGTCTTCTTCATCTTTTTTGAAAAATATTTTTCAAACTCTAAATGCTTACATAAAACCGTATAGTATGAATTGATTCTTCTTAAATGTTTTTTTAAATAATAGAATTTAGAACTTTTTCACATTTTTGTGTTATTAAAAAATGGTGTGCTGAATTCAATGAACACAGAAAATCAGTGGATCTCCAATCCTGGCGAAAGGATTTGACTTTATTATCTCTGGATTTGACACACCTGGAGAAAAGAGAACTTGGCGCCGTCTCATGTCATAAAATCCACACAAGAAAGAACTAGAATTAGGGCTATTTAAAAAACGACAAAGCAGCGTAATTTTGACAAACGTCTTTGATATAGAACAATACAAATTTTGCTAACACCTGGCGCCCCTGACGTGGGTCATCCACACCAACCCCTGTAGATACAACGCTGCATCAAATACATAACTCTTTAGCGTTCACTCTTTGGCATTTTATTACCCACCTTTTTTGAAAATATTTCAGACATTTTTTCAAGTTCGGAATGTTTACAGAAAGCATGCTGAATTCATTGAACACAAATATAAACTTACGTAACTTATTAATCAGTTCAAAGATTTACCTGAAACCTGTAAAGTTGAATGTAACATAAACGCGGTAACTTTAAATATAAAAAAAAAACCCGGGTCGCAGTGCCAAAACCCGGCCGACAATATAGTGTATTTGCTTGTATGGGGCCGTGTGGTTTTATACTTTTATTATGTGAAATTAAGTTTGTTTTTGGGCAAAATAAAAAATTTAACCCCTTAATACACCCCTTAAAATAACATTTTTTTCATAATTGTAATATTATTATCAATCTAACGTCTACACCGAATTAAATACACCCTTCAATAAATAAGTCACTATCTGCAAACTAGTGTTTTCATAAAATTTGTAAATCCGGTCCCGTCGGGCCGATTTTATTAAAATTGTGGGGACACTTTTTAATCACTACCAAAGGGTTAAATTTCAATTTTGAAACGATTCGGAGAATTTTTTCGGTATTTTGGGGCCCAAAAACAGTTTTCAACCCCTAAAAACTACCCTTAAAATAGCCCGATTAGGCCCATTTTAAATAGGCTTCTTGCGGTGTAGGATTTCAACACGTGGTCCAAATTTCGTTGAAATCAATTAACTCTTTCGAAAGTTATCGCGCGTACACATATATATATGTATATATATATATAAATATATATATATATATATATAAATATATATATATATATATACATATATATATAAACATTTTTAAAAATGGTGCCAAAGTGTTTAGGAGGTTATGAAACGTCGAGAAATTTTGGTCCGACCCCTAGGTCCCGCCATCCGACCGACGCCAATAGTGTATGTTGCCATATGGCAAATACACTAACAATATTTTGTTTTTGCTCCAATACAGGAGTTAATTATGCTAACTCCGTTCGCACGTCTATGATAATGATACGCTGAATACGTGAATTGATAACAGGGCCAGTTAACATAAGTATTTATTTTCTTGAAATTATAAACATTTTTATACATAGGTAATTTGATATGACTTTCTAAGGCCACGTTCTCAGAAAATTTCAAATTAAAAAAGAACATGTTAAATTGAAATATGTACATTCTACTACTTAAAATTTAAAAGCCTGATTTTTAATTTACCTCCATTTGTTTTCAAGAGGTTAAAATCAATCCCAAGCCGGCCCTTTACTCTAACAGATATTAAAACTCACTATTATTTATTCTTTTAACAAAACACAATCATATTTTATCTTGTTATCTTTACAGTCCCACGCAAACAGAGGCAAATTTACGTAAACGGTGAAAATAATACGATTTAAAAACGTGTGCTACTAGTAGTGTTAATAGAATTAATTTTTACGATTTTATTTAATTTAATTAAAACGCGCCTAGGTACAAAAATGATTCAATTCATTATTCATAAAACTCGTGCAAATAGAATGCTACTGTATTCTGTAAGCAGCACTGTCTCTTTTAATTGTAACGAACAAAGCCTTACAGGAAGGGCATTGAAATATCCTTTAAAAATACCAACTTAAAATATGCAACTTTATTTACAAACAGTTATTATAAAACAATTTATAAAAATATAGATTTTATGCAACAATAACACTGAAAATTTACATAATTTACATAAATATTTTGTAAACAAGAGAGAGTTAGTTTGTGATGACTTATTATGCGCAGTTATGTAAATTAGAGCTACTAGTTACCGCTTTGTCATGATTTTTTCGGTCATCTTGCCGCCCCAACTGTTTTATTTCAGTTGCAAATTGCTATTAGACAGTAACGGTTTTCAATTCGAAATAAATTTCTATCAAAAATTAATCTTTTTGTACATTTCTTCCACACATCTCATCGAAATGACAATTATGAAAACTGTCTCGATAAGTATTCAATAAAATATCCAATGGACAGAGGCCATCGTCATTCGAGCAGTTTGGAAGATGTACTATTCTCTCTTGGTGTAATGTCAAGATCTTTTTTGTCTGCCCACAGCTGCAACATGATAGCAGATAATTAGATTGTGTATCTAGTGACGTAATGAGGTATATCATTGACGAGTAGTGACATTATGTTAGCGAGTTTTACGAGTCATAACATCATTGCGTCCGAAATATATCCGCTACTTATTGACAGTCGTTTTTGTCTTCACATTTAGTATATTTTATAAAAAAATTGATATTTCAATTGGGTAACAAACTACACTACAAATAGGTTACAGGCAGTAGTACATAATATTATGTATTAGTAGCCTGGTTAAGTGGTGACGCACATAAATCGAAAAACATTCAATTACTACTGAACCTTATTTTAACGCACTAGTGTGTCACTTTAAATGTAACATGAGTATATTAAAATCATAGCCCTCCTTTTTTGTAGTCACGTAAAAAAATATAAAAGGCTTGCGGTGGCAGCGTTGTACAAGAAACAGTTTCGCCACTACAGTAATTTAAAAGATCACTGGTCAAATCACGACGCATTTAACTAAACTGTTAAAAGAAAAATTAATGACTTACTCAAATAAAATAAAAGCTAGATTCGTGGCAAATGCTCCGATTTTGCTCACCCTCCATTGTCGATCCTTTAAAATATTGTATCTGTCATGCGTTAAAAGCAATTCATCCTTGTATAGACCCAAATGCGCAAGCACCTTCAGAAGCGTTCCGGAATGTGTAAAATAAACCACTGTCCTCGGGTCGGACTCGTTGCTACAATACAAAAAAAAAACTTTCAAGTTCAGTTCAGTTCGAGATAAATAAAACATCAAATAATATATACTGAAAAAACAAATTTCATCTGATGACGTTAATAGGTATTTAATTTGAACGTACTGACCTTGAAATGCGAGTTAACTTTTGTAAATAAAAAAAAGAATTTAAATAAGATCTACTTTTGTACCAAGTCTTTTAAAAACAGTCGATATAATATTTCCATATAATATGGTCCAAAAAATGTTTAAAACTGACCTTAAAAATAAATTAAACATATTTTTTATGGCAGGACAAGCTTGTTCCCGTGTAAATTTGTATCCATAACCATCGACCCAATAATATTTGATGTCTTCGGCAAATTCAAATGCTTCTATAGTATTATTTGGAAAAGCATAGCACCATGGTGAAGGTGTTTTGGAATTCCACGATGTTTCAAAACCGCAAGTGGTATACATCAATTTAACTATGTCTAAAACAGTATATCATATATTTTAAATAAGCTGATTTGTTTTCCAGATATGAAAATCAACTGTCAGTAATTAAAAATAAAATACCTTCTTACCAAACGGTAATACATATGAAAACCCTAAGTGTTTTGAAATTTGTAACAAAACTGTTTCTACAAAACTGCTTTTTGCAAAACGATCTCGTTCCTTATATGTTGCTGGATTTTGTTTAATTTCACTTCTCCATTTATTACATAACTTATAAAACTACAAAAAAAAAAAAAAAACAACAGTATAAAGCAGGGGTGAGCAAATATTTTGATAGTCGGGTCACATTGCAGATGAAAATTTGACCTCGGGCCAAATTATAATTATATTTTCGAATAGGAGGCGCTGAAAAGAGCGGGTGTCTGGGAGAAAATTTTGGCTCCCACCGGCCCTGATAATGTGTATAAGTATTGCTTAATATTTTATCTAAAATTTTTTATGCACCAATTTATGTTAGACAAAAACTAATATTTGTGTTTTTAATAATAATATATACAATGCTTCACGGGCCAGACAAAATTCTACCGCGGGCCGCCATTTGCCCAGGCCTGGTATAAAGGATCTCACAGAGGTGTCCTGGCATATTGTTGGATCTTTTTGCGACAACATTAATATTCTGCATTGCCGACCACAAAATTGTTTTGTTTTGAGTTTCTATTAGCAATGCTTTATAATTTTCAATCTTATTGTGAGCAGACGTATTTAGACTTCGTGTTGATTAAATAAAATTTTATTGCGTTTTATTTATTTATTTTTTATTTTATGTCAATAGATCAAATAGATCATTATACTATCAACTCACTCGTAAAATTGGATCTCTGGCGACAGGATCTGGATACCAAACATAGCGGCTGTTTCTTTTTCCAAACAATCCTACGGCAAAATGGCGAGCGCTCGCCTCAGCTCTCTGTGTCGCTGTGTATTTGAACTACAGAAGAACTAAATCAATAAACAGGTCTTATTTATCAAAGCTATGGCCTTTAATACCTTATATGTGAAATTCGAATAAGTTTCGGGAAATACTCGAGGAAATCTCAGCTGCATTCTTTCTGCCATTTCAATCATTTCATCTTCTCCCGTATGACTCAAATTTTTACCGTAGGAAGTATCAATTTTTGGAAACCATTTTTTAAAACTTTCCAGTTCAGATTCGCACAGATGTCCTGAACAAACAAGTACAGCATTCAATTTGTGGTTGGATAATTTATTAAATATAAATTCAAATCCGCTCTTTTACCTTCGTCAGAATTCTGTAGAATTTCATCGCGAAGTTTTGGTAGTTTCTCGAGAATTTTTTTAATTATTTTTTTTCCCGGGTATCGAGAGCCATGTCTAATAATCATCCATGCTTTTGTGCTCTTACATTCTACAAATAAATAAAAACAATAGTAAAACAAAAGAATGGTAGCTATAGTCGATTGTTTTGTCGATTAAAAACAAGCAAAGTGTGAAAACAAAACACATGTGGTATGTTTAGACTTAGAGGTCCATTTAATACTGAAATATATTATTTTTATAAGATAGTTATAGTTAACTAATAGTTGTTGAGCGCCTATAATCTACAATTTTCAGTTTGATAATAAAATCTGTATATCGATACGTCCAGTAAATATGAAATTACTCTCAATACCTTCAAATTTAAGTTTGGTGTCATTTTTATTCTCAACTAATCTATATGGTGTCTTCGTGCCTAAATGTGAATGCCAGTTAACTGTTTGACATTCCTTCGAAGTTGCTTCGATAAACCACAAAATAAATATTAAAAGAAATGGAGTCGTCATCATCTAAAAAGTTCACGAATAAATAAAGTATTGTTAATTAAATAATTAATATATCCTGAAACAAAAATATAATACATACGTTAACAATTTTGAGTTTCCAAAAAGAGTAGCATTTTCAATTTTTGGTTATGTTTACTTCTTTGACAGCAGACATATGACGTTGAGGGACACTGTGGCAGTGTCATAAAATGCCTCGTAATTAAGAATTAACGCGCATTCATTTTTTACAATTGTACAAACATTTTTCCATCAACTCGTCTGTGATTAGAATTTACAAATAATAAGTTAACAATGATGCCAAACTGTGTTCGCAATTTTTGGAAAAATACCTTAGGTGCCAATGTAAGTATCACACGTGTTTTGATGTACATATACCAGAAATGTTTTGTTTTCAAATATAAAAAGACGTAAATTTATGTTACATAATATGTAACCCATTAACCAAAATCTATATATATATATTATATAATATATAAAAGGCGATGTATGTATGTTATGTATGGACTCCAAAACGACTGGACCAATTTTGATGAAATTTTCAGGCAATCTTTATATTAGCCCAGCGGGTGATCCTGTGAAGTTTGGTAGCGATCGGATCAACAGAATTATTTTTTTTTTTTGTTTTTTGGCAATTTTGATTTTTTTTCGATTTTTGAAAAAGCGATTGAATTCACCCAAATTTTATACACGTTAAGAATTTTATGATAATGATTCTCATCTTTTATATCCCATATATTATAATTACACTCTGGCGAAGCCGGACTGGAACGCCAATATTTTCATATCATATAATTGTGGTTGAAGTATTTTGAAAGGCAAATAGTAATTTGGATATTTGTCAATTTTAATAGAAATCATTTTATTTCAGAAAGTTTTTGTTTTTTTGTCGTCTTCTTCAAAAAGCAATTATGCTACAGATAGTGCGTCGTTCGAAACTAAGGTAAAATTATAAATATAATATGTTGCTAGAGGTAAAATCTGATTAAATTGGGATCTTTTTAGCCTTTTAAGCTTCACAAACTGGAAGAAGGTCCTTCAACGAACGTAACCACAACTAAAGATGAGGCAGTCGAAATGTACAGTAAAATGTATGCAATTAGGAGAATGGAAACAGCCGCTGGTAATTTGTATAAAGAAAAGAGCATTCGAGGTTTTTGTCACTTGTACTCCGGTCAAGAGGCAAGCGCCGTCGGCATTAAGGCGTCGTTACGTCCAGTCGATTCGGTAATCACCGCTTATCGTGCCCACGGCTGGGCATACTTGATGGGTGTACCGATAAGCGGCGTCCTAGCCGAACTTACCGGACGGCAGTCGGGCTGCGCGCGAGGAAAGGGCGGCTCAATGCATATGTATGAAAAAAATTTCTATGGTGGTAACGGTATTGTCGGAGCTCAAGGACCGCTCGGAGCAGGTATTGCCTTCGCTCACAAATATAAAGAAGACGGTGGAGTTTGTGTCACTTTGTACGGAGATGGGGCAGCTAACCAAGGACAACTATTCGAAGCTTATAACATGTCAACATTATGGAAACTGCCATGCATTTTCGTTTGCGAGAACAACTGTTATGGTAAATAATATTTTTACCCAAATACTACAAAGCCAAGGAGCGTAATTTTTTTCGCGGAAAGGTTGTGTTTAGCGCTCTAGCGCCTAAATTAAACGTTTGATTTCTACAAATAAGGTTAAAAGATTAAGATGAATAGTGAGCTGACTATCCTGACTGCAGCATCAGGTCATTAAAGATTAAAAAATTAAAATAAAATGGGGTGGTCTCTTGGCCCAAATGCACCACATCCTGAAAGGATTTTTGTGCTTCCCTTTTTATCTAGTCAGCAAATAATCTGGTTCTTCTTATGAGCTCCAGAAGATTGGCTTCTTGATTGTCCTGTGGAACTATTCCATCCTCATCAATGTAGCTAAAGATGATGGATGGTCTTTTGGTGGTTCAAATGCATCACATCCTGAAAGGATTTTTGTGCTTCCCTTTTTTACTGGATTTAGTCAGCAAATAATCTGGATCTTCTTATGAGCTCCAGAAGATTGGCTTCTTGATTGTCCTGTGGAACTATTCCATCCTCATCAATGTAGCTAAAGATGATGGATGGTCTTTTGGTTCAAATGCATCACATCCTGAAAGGATTTTTGTGCTTCCCTTTTTTACTGGATTTAGTCAGCAAATAATCTGGATCTTCTTATGAGCTTCAGAAGATTGGCTACTAGATTGTCCTCTGGAACTATTCCATCGTCATCAATGTAGGCAAAGATGGTTGTCCTCCTGTAGGTTAGAGCCTCACATTCGAACACGATATTGGTGGCTGTTTCATCATCCATTTCGCTGTATCCTGCTGTATCCTCATCACATGTAGGTGTTTTCTCAGGAAAGCATGACCAGTTAAAAGCCCAACCACCTTTCTGAGTGTCGGCCTCTTGAGTCTAATTAAGTCCTCAGTTAGCTTTGAGGAAGGGTCTACAATCATTTTCTTCCCATGTTTGTTACCTGAAACCAGGTCCCAATCTGAGAGATACTGCTCGCAGGTCCATCTTCTAACAGTTTGCTGGATATTTCAATGGGAAATTCCGCAGATTAGTTCAGGTCCAATGAATTTTTCAGAAGCTTCTTGTCTGCCAAGGGTATCTTTCATTGCTTACAAATAAGATACAACTATTCTAAATATCCGCCGAGTGTCTTAGACTATTTTAATTTACGTAACTAATTATAGATTTTAACTTATTAATTAAAAATTAGAATTTTATTCACATGTAACTTTTTCTCAATATTATTACCGAATATTCGTTACTGACTGTCAGGAATGGGTACGAGCACTGACAGAGCAGCGGCATCTTCCAAATTCTATACCAGAGGCGACTACATACCAGGAATATGGGTGGATGGAATGGACGTACTGGCGGTTAAAGAGGCAATGCGATTTGCTGTCGATTATTGTACATCGGGTAAAGGACCTTTGGTTATGGAAGTGTTCACGTACCGATACCATGGACATTCCATGTCGGATCCCGGAACGAGCTACAGAACTAGAGAGGAAATACAAGAAGTGAGACAAACCAGAGATCCGATAACTATGTTCAGAGAAAAAATCGTCACTGCAGGTCTTGTTGAAGATCAAGAACTAAAGGTAAACATTAAACTTTATATTAGGGTCAAAGACATTTATTTTTGTTTTGTTTTACTCATAAGGGGCTATCCATAAATTACGTCACACGAAGTTCATGATTTTAGACCCCCCCCCTCCGTCCTTGTCGCAGGTGGTCACATTTGGTTTTTGAGCTTTGTTTATAAATGGTCAATCACTTTCCAGACACTTGGATATTTTCTATAAAATAAATATCTGAACTATACTAGTTTTAATTATTATCAAGATTCAATAACAACCGATTGTTAACTTTTTTTGTTTTTTTTTTTATAGAAATTGGAAAATGACATTCGTTCTAGCATCAAAAGTGCTGTGACTAAAGCAGTATCAGATGCTGAAGTGCCATTATCGGAGCTAACGGGTGATATCTACTGTTCAAATGAAGAACCGGTTATTCGAAATGTACTTCCGTTTTATCCTTTATCTCATTCGAGAATTGGTAAAGCTATTAATATTGATTAAAAATGTCAATCGATTACTTTTTGACAACTCAGTTCATTATCTTATGGATTGTGTATTTTACTTTTACAAAAATTTTCGTTTCGATCTGATCAATGCCCAATTTAAAATAATATTTTTTTTCATATGTTAGTAATATGAATTTTTTTCGTGTTCTGAGATACAATTATGATATTTATCTTTCTTATAATGTAATTAAACTACTTTTTGTTTTTTTTTCATTTTGACAATTTGACACATTCCATATAGTAAAATATTCTAAATTATGTATCTGACACATTCCAAATACAGTAAAAGTTCAAAATGGCCGCTGTTTTTTTTATAACGTGGAAGTTTTATGACTTTTAAGTACAAGTGTACATAATCGATGATATATGTAGATCAAATGCAATTGTAAATAAATGTATCTTCCTAATGGACAGATTTTGTTAAGGCTGCACATAGAAAAACACACTTAAAAATATAAATATGTAAATTAATTCAGTATTGTCAAAATAAGATTTCAGTGTTTAATTCTGTATATTTTTTACATAAATGAAACTGTTAATGTTATATCTATACATAGTATTACATGATGAAAATAAAGATTATGAAATATATTGAAGTAAAACGCTCAGTTGGACTTAATTTTCCGTGTTATCGATTAAATATTATTTTTTTTAGATAATACTTGAGTTTTAGACAAAAAAAACTCCAAAATCTATATGATGATTTGAATCAGCGCACTAGCTATGCAAGTGTGGATAGAGCGCCCGCGCGCTGTTAACGGTCACGCATAAAGTTTTTTTCTTATTTTACTTCCCAGCTGCCGAGCGCGCAACATCTGAAAAAAGCTGTGCTTCAAAAAGTAAACCTTGTGCTGTTGATTTTGGGAAATGATTGGATGTGTTGGGGGAGCTTTAGAATAATTTGGAGTTTTAGCATTTCAAGATTGTCTCTGATGCCAAGTTCAATTGTCGCGTTTATTCCTAGCAATTCGCGCTTCTTTTTAGACGTAAATACTGTAGTTGTTATTTCAGCGGATGTCAAAATAAAAAAACAAATTAGAACATTTTCAGTACCTTTTTTTAGAAGTCGTTGGCATCAGAGGTTGAGGTTGAGCGGTATTGTCCTTCAACGACTACTTTTCAACCATCTTTTTGATTTTTTGTCTAAGCGGTTAAAAGGTATGTTTTTATTCTTTCCGAAAATATAAAAAAAAGAACAATAGAATTTAATGTTTCCAGTTTAATTCGAACTGGGTGTAGTATTTATGCAAGTTTTGAGATTTAATTGCAGTTTGCTTAATGATTTTTTTACATGTGCTTGCAGGCTTCTTAAAACGCAATTCGTGTTTGTCACTACTTTTAAATCTTATTTCCGCTTCGTATGCTAAACATAATATTTTACGATAATTCTAAAATGTTCTCGGGGAGTTTTCTAACGCTGGAATTTCTATTGTTTTAAAAATTAATTCATCGATGTTCCTATAGTTTCGTTTTTATTGTTATTGCTCGTTTATTCAAGCAGAAGCTTCTGTACTTGTTTACTCTTGAACAAAATTAAGACTTGTTTATTTTTTTTATAATTTTAATTTGGCGGTTCATAACACAAAAGAAGTGCTTTTTTTGTGTATCAGATAAGAAATGGCCGACCCCGAACGTTCTGGCGATGGAACTGATGAGGTAGAGTCTGCAGATGACGAAGAAATTGGCGATGAAATGGCCGCTCAAATGCTTCGTTCTCCGGACGTTTTGGCTGCTTTACAGGGCCGCATTCATGCTGAAATGTTGGCTACTTTGCCAGCTGCTGTCAAAAGAAGAATCAAAGCTCTCAAAAAAATCCAATTAGAAACAACAAAGCTCGAAGCAAAATTTTATGAAGAAGTACACGAATTAGAATGCAAATATCATAAATTCTATCTCCCTTATTATGAAAAAGTACGTTTTTTCGTTAAATTTATAAATTTAGGGGTATCGCAATTTTGGATTAGATTTTAAATTATAGGCGCTCAACAATTCTATTTTTTTTTACAGCGAACCACAATAGTAAATGGAACCCATGAGCCTGATGATAATGAATGCGATTGGCCGTCGGACGATGAAGAAGTTAGTCAGGACGTTAAATCAAAACTAAAAATAGAAGAGATTGCTGATGCTGATAAAAAGAAAGACAATGAGTACGCATTGAAATTTGATTTATGGAACCATTAATAGAATTTTGTATTTTTGACGCCAGAAAAATCTTCTTTTTTTTTTGTTGAAAAAAAATAATAAAAATAATTCATTTCCAGGGTTAAGAAAATCGATGATAATGCTAAAGGCATTCCGGAATTTTGGCTTACAATTTTCAAAAACGTGGGCATGTTAGCCGAAATGGTTCAAGAGCACGATGAGCCGATCCTTAAAAAATTAGTAGACATTAAAGTTAATTTTCTGAGCGATCCAATGGTAAATGAAAATAAAAAAAACCGCGAATATTTTTTGAAATAAAACTAATGTTTTTTTTTTGTAGGGTTTTTCACTTGAATTTCACTTTGAGCCCAACGAATATTTCACCAACACAGTTCTCGTCAAAGAATATTCGATGAAATGCATGCCAGAATCCGACGATCCATTTGCATTCGAAGGCCCTGAAATCTACAAGTGCAAGGGTTGTACAATAGATTGGCAAAAAGGAAAGAACGTCACTGTGAAAACCATAAAAAAGAAACAGAAGCATAAATCGCGGGGTTCAGTTCGCACCGTAACCAGAACAGTTCAAAATGATTCATTTTTCAACTTCTTTAATCCACCCACGAGTAAGTATCACTGTTCGATCGATATAGTAGACTAACGGCCCAGTCCGGCTTTGCCTCGGTGTATTTATCAGAAATTATGATTTTCCGATAAAAAAGACGCAACAATTGTCTTAAACATTTTTTTATCCAACGCCTCCTTCGACCTCTAAATTGCATGTCATTAACATTTTATGCCTCAAAACATGCGACGCATTTTTGAAACTTTTTTAAAGTGACATTCGTGACCATGTTACCTTGCAATTTTCGGTGTCGTTTTGCGACTTAAACGAAGCGTTATTTATGTTTTACAGCTCCAGAAGATCCAAAAACAGAAGTGGACGAGGATGTTCGAGCCCTGTTGACCAGTGACTTTGAGATCGGCCACTACATTCGCGAACGCATTGTGCCTCGCGCGGTGCTTTATTACACTGGTGAAGGACTGGAAGACGAAGATGAGGATTACGAGGAGGAGGAAGAAGACGACGACGAAGAAGATGAAGAAACAGATGAGGACGACAAGGCCTTCCACCGTGGCAAGGGGAAAAACATTTCCACAGGTGCTGCCACTAATCCAGCTGATTGCAAGCAGCAGTAATTTTAAACCTTGAAATATTGAAATTGATAATAATAATTACCATTATTTTTGTCAGATTATTAGCAGGTTTAATTAATAAATAGACCTCGAGCCAATCTACTCGAATTGTTACAGTAAACACGGCAACTCGTTACCGATTCCCATGAAACGCGTTTGAACGCATTTGGTTTTATTTGCGTTCTTCGGAAATAGGGAACTTGCATGAATTTTGTTTTTTCGAATTCGGCATGCTTTTGTAAAACATATGAACATAGAAACTCGTTTTAAAGCAGAAAAGCATCAATTTTAATAATTAATAGTTGTTTCAACAACACACCTAAAATGATACCATATTAAAAACCGAAGTCTCCCAATATAAATATTGTGTTTTGACAAATTGAGTTTAGTGCGTTAGACGAATTTATAAAAAAATATTTGTAATTTTTTACTTGAATTGTGTAGACGCCGTGTTTCTGTTATAAATAGAAAAGCTAGGTTATGTTGCATTATTTTTCCTTTGAGAAGTTAATCAAGGTCATATGTTATTCCAATTGTGTAATTTTATAATTTATTTTTACAGTTTTGAAATTATTCCACTTACAATATAAATGAAAAAAATCATGCAAGTTGTCTGTTTGCATGAGTTCATTGAGTCGTCTTTTAGTAAATTATTTTAAGCGTCATTTTAAGTTTTTGTATTTTGATTGCGACATTTTTAAAGCATGTAAAACGCGACCGCAGTTTTCTTTGTAAAAGGCAGAATTGAATAGGTGCTCCTTGATTTTTAAAAGTATAATATTCAGTATTCTTCCTGGAATATATAGAATTAAAGTACCACCCGGAATTTTACTGATCATAGTATCACTCAGACCCTGCCTGACCCTTTCAGGTATGCCAAATTAGCTGGCAAAGTTTTCTGTATAAAACATTAAATAAGTTGGCGTTATGCGACGCTTAAACTTTTTAAGCATGTCTCGTTTAACGACAGTCTTATTAAAATGTTTTAAATTAAAAAACGTAGTTCGAAATGAGAATTTTTATCTGTAATGTAGTGGTCCTAATATTTAAATGCTTTTAAATCAGGCTATGTGGACAGAGAATTGATTTTACCAACATATGGAGGGAAACCTGTCCAAGAAAATATTGTAGAAGGGCATGCCAAATCAGGTATTATTTCCAAGATGATATATCTAACGCCAGCTGTACAAAAAATTATAAATATTATTTTTTATCGAAACTTATTTCAATCACTTCCATTATTAAATGATTCAATTGGCCGAAATTATTTTTAAGTTTTTAAAAGATAGGAAATATTTGTATTCAAAAGCGAGAAATCGCGTTGAGCCAAATTGGTTTTCTTGGTTCGTATTTTTACCGATTTAAAGCGTAATTTTTTCGGTGCTAGGTAAAACATTTGTTATGAACTTGCAGACTCTGTATATTTTTTTTATTTAAAATGCTAAACTTAAAATGACAACTGCACATAGCGAACGCAAAATAACAAAAGGGAATTTGCATGATTTTTAAAATGGCTTTATGGCCTCTTGTTAAGCGTCTGTAATTTATAGTATCTATTTTTTTAAAATGCCTTACATTTAATGTGTAATTGTAGTCTACAACGTAAAGATCCTAAATATTCAGGTTAAAAGTGGAAAAAAATGGACGTTAAATTCACTATGAAAAACTTTGAGAACTGTCATAACGTCACTTTCATTGATGTGAGGTTACTATTTTCAGAAAATTGGTGTAAAAAATTTGAAAGTGATAAAAGAAAATTGGTAAGATTTAGCTCTTTAGTTTCTATTGGAGAGAAAAAATCATGCGAATTCCCTATTGAAATGTTTTATCCATTCTATGGAACGGAAAAGCGTTAAAAAACGATGTTATTAATTTTCAGAGTAAAATATTTTGCAACCAAAACCATGAAGTACAATGAATAATCGCATTTTCTAATGTATTGCGTTTTGTGATTCTCAGCCTAATGATATTTTTTTAATGGTGTCGACATTCTTCCTAAATAGCATATTTTTCGCTTATTAATTACAGTGGCTTATATATCTAGTTATATTTTCCAGTATTTGAACGTTACAATTCGTTGAAAAATTTTACACTGGCATTTTTAAGAAACTGACTTTCATATATTCTCACAGCTATCAAATGGGGGTCATCTCGCATATTTTTTTATGGGCTCTGAAATTCCATTTAAAAAAATTGTTTTTACCTAAGAAAAAATGTAAAAAAGTACATTTTAAAACGGGGGCGCTTGTGATAGTAATCCCTGTCAATTTTGTTGATGTATGTCGGTGGTAAAAACCACCATTATCGTCCCAAGCCAAACTCAAAAATTCAGTTTGGTGAGATTACCGTTTTTTAGGAACATTTTAATTATTGCAGTTGAAGACTTCAACGTTGGCCAATTTGTAACCGAGCTTATTAAAACACAACTTTTAAAACACTGAAAATTGATTGTGTAAGTTTGTTTTTTTTTTAGGTTTTTCTTTATCAAAATTATATTTAACTCATGTATTAAAAAATCAAAATTGCTGTGCGTGATGACCCTATTGCATACAAATTTCGTTTTTGTTGGGCGGGCGCGTGGTTTGAAAAAATGATTGAGCAGTTCGCTGTTTCAAAACTTTTTTTGGAATCTACTGTTATGATCCACGAGCCCGCCGGTAATTTAATTGTAGCAGTCTAAGCAACCGTGTAATAACAATAGTAATTAGTGATGTGAACCGGTTGTAGAAAAACCTAAAAAAAACAACTGTAAAAACCAGTAAATACCGGTTTTTGTTTATTAAAACCGATTACTTTTGGACTCACTTGTTTCATTATTCGTGTATCCAAACACCAAAGTCAAACTCATGTGCCGTCATTCAGAAAAAGCAGGTTGCATCTGTTTTATTATCATATAATCAAAATTACGACTTATGCGATTAGTTATTTTTAGGTAGAACTTGTTTTGATTTTAATAAACATAAAAATTGTCAGTGTTTTGTTCTTTAAAAAGTAACAAAAAAATACCGCATTTTTTCTCAAAGTAATCAGTAGAAATCGGTGCTCAAATTTGTAATCGGTTCACGTCACTAATAATAATTCTGTTCCAAACATAAATTGTTGATCGATTTGTGTTGAAATCGTTAGCGGTTTGTTGATAAGATTTCCATATTGCTAGTGTACAATTATTTTTCAGTTATCTATTTTTTCAGGTGATTCATAAATTTCAAGCGCGAAAAGTAGAAGTGTAGTGGATTCTGCTCAAAAATATTATTTTTTATTTCACTATTGTATATATTAAAAGCTGAAAATTGCTGTTTATTGATTATACTGTTTTCTATATGAATTTATCACTTGAATTGATTAAATTGTTAAATGTCGTCTTTTTGAATCTTGAATTTAATTTCAATAATCATTGAATTTAATATTGCGTTGAAAATAATTTTATAAAAAATCCAATTGTTTTACCAAGCAACTGCTAATAAACATGTTAATATAATATTTTTTTCTTGTTTTTTTTTTCAATTTTGATAAATACAGTAAGATACCACTTAATGCGGGAGATGCGTTCCAATAAGTTCCTGCGCTATACGAAACAGAGCTAAACGAGGTCATCTTAATACGTAGATAGCATCAGTGAATCTTTATCACATTAATTATAGATTTATTTATTAATATCGATTTTTATCCATAAATATTTTTTGAAAATCAAATAAAAATTCGCGTAAGAAGTTACGTTTGTGATGAGAAAGGTTCCTCATTTGACATATTTTGTTTTTTGTCAAGAAGTCATCTAATGTCGTTTGCCTTTTTCTGTTTCGTTCAGCAAGCTGTTGTCGATAGTAAGATATTGCATCGATGACACTTCGTCTTGCCTTTGAACTTCCATCAACATTTAAATCATTTTGTATAAACTGATCCATAATTTACATTCGAACGGCTAAACTATTTTTGTTGGAAACCGCGTAATACTGAAACAGCGTTAAGCGAGGTCTTACTGTATACACCTTTTGCTTACAGAAAACGACGCAGTGAATCAACTTAAATATTTTTGGGTGAGTATTAGGCGAACTTTACAAGTTTTTATTTAACATGCTTTCCCTGTCGGGGACAAATCTTGCGACTGATTTTTTGACCACTTCCCGATATTTGTCTTCGCGCAATAGCATACAAAAATTAATTTTTGATTTGTTTCGTTCACTCAGAACAGGCACAAGTTTAGAAACCGCTGTTTTACAAAAGAAGAATAAAATACTTGACAAATATTCGTCTTTCTGCTTTGGCATTGTTTCAGTTAAATTAGTTTATTATTTAAATTGATTCATAAAGAGGAAAAATGATTGTATTGATATGGGATATGTTATTGACCTAAAAAGAGAGAACGCAACTGACACAAAATTTATACAAGTGAGTGTATATTTTCAAACTTTGAATATTAAACCTACATTATTACAATAGTATTAATAAAACTTCACAAAAAAAAAGCAATTATAAATTTAAATCTCAAGTTTTTTCCATAATTTATTATCACAGAAACGTACCAGATTCGTTTTAAAAATATGGTCGTTTTGCACTGAGTATTAAAAAATATTCCATAAAACACATTTCTCTTAATTTCCTGACGATAACACGGTTAGCAAAACGCATATTGAGCAAAAGACGTTTGCATTTTATGGAAACTTTTTTAATATTCCTATGGTCCCAACCCTTTCAAGGCGGTAGTTTTGCTTAAAAATATACTTTAATAAAATAGAACTGTCTCAAAACTTTTGTATTCATTGCAAATATTACAAGGGCAGAAAGTTGAAATTCCTGCACTGCACCTTGGGTATCATGGCGCGCAGTTCAGGACTTTCAACTGTCTGCCCGTGTGTTGTATACTATTTTTCTTTATACCCGGTCGAAAGTACGTACTTTCACCATTATATAAAAAGACTAGTAACTTTCAAATGAGCAATTTTGAGGTTATACGCAATAACAGCTGTTAGCTATTAGTAGCTGGCGGTGCATGAGAAAACTCTTTCGTTCCGCTATTACTTTCTTTCGGCCTGCTGTTATAGATGGTGTGCGAGCAATTCCAGCAGAGCATAAATGCTTTTTGGCTTAAAATCAAAGCCGAAAGTACATACTTTCGAGCGGGCATAAAGAAAAGATAATCTTTAAAGACGGACGCTGAAAAATTAGAAAAAAATGTGAGATCTACAATTACAATACTATATTCTAATAAGAATTAAAAATGCACTTACGAAATCCGCTAACAGTACGGTTCATTACTGCCAACATAATAGCAAAATAAAGTATGACAGCTCTTGGAAAAAGTGTCTGAATATTTTCCGTGTAGTTTGCAACACTAGTTTAAATATAACAATCCATTACCTACATGATTTACAAAATACAATACCGAAAGACAACACAAAAACGATTTATAGTCCAGCAGCTACCGCCTGTTTTTTTAAGGGATTAATAACAGGCTGAATCTTCGTGAGTTCGTTCAGTTCAACGAGACGCCCAAGTTTTTCCTCTGTCCAAATTCTCAAAGAGATAGGTAATGAACTGCGCAGATGTAAAACATGTCGATTTGGTAGGGTGTCGCAATTGTCTGACTAACAGTAAATTTTTCATTGAAATTTTAAGATAATATGATAATAAACTCGGAAAAACAATTGTCCTACAAAATTGATGGTTTGAGTTGGAGCGTCCTCCACGTCGAATATGTCGAAATAACGAGGTCATAAAAATTGTTAATAACCAGCTGATTTTTTGTATGCAGCTTACTAAATATTAGTATAATTGAATGGCCACAAAGTCCTATAAATGTAGTGGTAGGTTTTCCTAGTCCTACGCTTGGAAGAATTGTCGATTCCACGGTAACACTTTTTTCATTAATAACAACCTAGGTTTGATTTTGTCCTATCGGGAATAAAGTGTAGAACACAATTTTACCAAGCGTAGGACTAGGAAAACCTACCACTACATTTGTAGGACTTTGTGGCCATTCAATTATACTAATATTTAGTAAGCTGCATACAAAAAATCAGCTGGTTATTAATAATTTTTATGACCTCGTTATTTCGACATATTCGGCGTGGAGGACGCTCCAACTCAAACCATCGATTTTGTAGGACAATTGTTTTTCCGAGTTTATTATCATATTATCTTAAAATTTCAATGAAAAATTTACTGTTAGTCAGACAATTTCGACACCCTACCAAATCGACATGTTTTATATCTGCGCAGTTCATTACCTACCTCTTTGAGAATTTGGACAGAGAAAAAACTTGGGCGTCTCGTCGAACCGAACGAACTCACGAAGATTCAGCCTGTTATTAATCACTTAAAAAAACAGGCGGTGGCTGTTGGACTATTAATTTGCCTCGAAAAATCCAAAAAATCCTAATTTTATTTCCTTAATGTTTAACGGCTAGGGTGGTCGGGAAGTTTGTTATGGCACCTGATTTTGGTGTATAAAAGACATTTTTGATTAGTCACAGAATATATAATTATATACCTATAATATTATTGTCTAATTTGATAAAAATAATTTTCCTATAAATAATTATATTTTTGCCTGTATCTTCTCGGGATAAGGCACTAAATCAAGCTTGTCTAAAAATTCATATAGTTGACCGATGTATTCTTTCGGGTGATGCTGCATATGGCCTACGTGCGGCGATTTGTCCCAGCACTTCCAGTAGACCTAAAAAAAAGGATCCCGTAACCTGTACTATTATTACCAAATGTAGATGACAGAACTTTATAACAAAGTTACAATGCATAGAAATGGAAGGATTCTGGTTTGAATCCCGAGTGAGAAATATTTTTTTATTATTAATAAAGGCTTAAAAAAGTAAATGTTAATAAGAATACAAATACATAGCTGTAGTTTGCTAATATATTATGAAACACCCATTGTTGACGTTGCAATGCTATATTAGAAAAATTTATTATTCATCACTGTCGGGATTTAAATCCGAATATCCCACTACTGGAAAATTCGGGTTTGAGTCCCGACAATGACATTGTTCAAATAATAAATTTTTCTAATATTGAATTGTAACGTCAACAATGGGTGCTGGTATATTTACAGCCTGATGTTCTGATTTCGTAATGAAACCATTAAGTTAATAAGAATATTTTAAAGCAGTTCTAATATTTTACCAAATAATTCCTCTAATAAAATTTTACCTCTATACCCATCGATTCCCATGTTTCTCGAGCCCTCACGTTTGAGCTGAGGGCTCCAATTGGATCAGTTTTCGATAAATAGAAGAGCGCTGGGGCCTTGATTAGATTCGTGTGAAACATTTGACTCGCTCTCAAATAATGTATTGTTGCCACTTTATGAAAAGCTTTCAGGTGATATCTAAAAAAATTGTTATTTTAATTGAACACCACGACATCTAGTTGATTTATTTGACAAAAAAATGTGTTATTTACTTACGGTACTAAAATTATTTTTTGCATGTAGCGTTTTAGTTACACTATCTTACGACTAAAATTGGAACTAATCAAGCATTGTATTGTAATTGTTGATGGAGCTTTTTTTACTTATAAGTATTTCCAATTATAAAAAACAAAAAAAATAAATATGGAAACTTCAGGAACAAGTTTTTCCCATAAATTATTTCGACGACTGGGCTGGCTGTGTTAGTTTTTTAACTACAGTAGCGCCTACACTTAATTTGCCAATAAATCGAAGATTCTTAACCTATGGTAAGCGTGTAGGACAAAAAACTGCCCCTTAAAAGAAGGAGTAGACGCGTAAATAAATTTCGTTTACTTATTATAAAGTGGTACTTAGCCTGGCTTATTACGGTTCAGATTTTAGATGCTAAGTAAAAAAAAAAGGCTGCGAGCCGCAGTTTTAGATGATTTCTAGTAACGCATAAAAATGATTTACATCATATATTTTCTCAACGCTGACTGCATCACTGGATTTCTGGGAAATACGGCTATCGGAACGCCGACCATGATTTCTGTTATATCGGCAGCGCTGTCCCAGACTTGGCCGGCAATACGATCTATGATCGGTTGGTAGCGAGCCTGGTCCTGAGCTAATTTTACCATTACTTCGCCCCATAAATACCCTCCTACAGAAAAACCGTGTATCAATAATGGTTGGTAAGACGGATTTCTTTCCAAAAATGCTACAACATCCGCTGCAACTAACTAAAATAAAAAAAGGTATGCTGTTAACAGATGCTTGTCAACTACTAAACCAGGTTTCAAAAAAAAAATAACTAGCCTATAGGATAATGGAAAGTAGAAGCAGAAGAAGAAGAAGATGCAATCGGTAGACGGGAAAGGAAGAAGAGAAAATTTAAGTAGCGGAACATTTGATGAATATACAATATATTCCGACTGATTGAGTCATTGGATTATCCGGCAAATATGCCTGGAATATCCAATGGAAATTCATTATCTTGTGCATCACTATTTTTGAAGTTATACTTCTTTTGGCGCATTGAAAGCACAGATTTCTCTGTTACGGAAGTTGCGCACGCAACGTGATGATCTGTTACGGCAGTAAACATGAGAAACCATGTACTAAGTACATCGGCATTGTTGAAATCGTCGATAAAGTTGACTCTTCAATGCAGTATAGTTTTACTTTGTATTCACTTTTTTTGATAACGTCAAAATAGTTATTCCATAAAACAACAAAGTAGGTTATACTAGCGACATCGGACGGCATTTCTCAAAAGCTATAGTGTTGTTAACAACTTTTGACAGTTAAATAACCTCAATACTTATATTTTTTTTAAATTGTGGATTCAACAGTGTTTCATTTTATCAATGTACATCTTTAACGAGAATGTGAATATCAACTATCGCGATCACGCCAAAGAAGTATAACTTCTGCCGCGTGTATATAAGTACACGCACCATGTTTTTTTTAATACAGTAGAACCTTCGATAAGTTAAAATCCAAGGGAAACGTTAAAAAAATTAAGTTATCGAGTTTTTTACTTATCGAGACTTGAAGTTAGAGAGGTTGTCAAAGTAAAATTTATAACTTACCGAGGTTTGTGGATTTTATAGAGGATGTATTTAGTTCAATAGAGGTTACATACATGTTTTATCTATTCATTTATTTATTTAAGAAATCAGTTATTTAAACAAAGAAATCAGTAAAGCGATTTAGTGGAAGACTAAAGTGAGAATCAGTTAAGTTTTTGGTAAAACCTTTTGTTTGGATACTTACTCATGATGACTCACTGATAATACTTTAACTTATGAAGGTCACCAAAATATTATTTTAAGTTATCGAGGGCGATGTTCAGAATATTTGTTTAAGTTACCGAGGTTTTGTGATTTAAGTAAAGGAGGTTTTATGCTTTCAGGGGAAGGAAAATCACAAAATTTTTAACTTACAGAGGTTTTTAACTTATCGAGGTTCTACTGTATTCGGATACAACAAGAATCTGACTGGATAAAAGAAGCCAGAGATATGTTTGCCAGATATTGTTCATTTGATTCATACCTGTGTTCCTTTTACAGGCCACAATAATTGCCAAGGAGAACAGTTGATATTCAACACATCAAATCCTTGTTCAACATACAAATTAGCATATTTATAAATATGTTTGCGTTTCGCCAACAACCACGTTAGAAACAAAACCATTGGTTTGTCCTGACTTGGCGATAGCGTTAAGTTTGAGACGGTTACACCTTTCTTTTTGTCGCCGCTTATTATTTCAATATTTTTCGTTATTTCGAATGTCGACAGTGACCTTTTTATAACTTCAAAATTTGCAACAGTCATTACCAATTTCTAAAAACCAAAAAGACGTGTAAACAACGGATAAACGGTTCTGTACTGTATTTATTTAATTTTAAATACGGTGCTTGAGAGCAGGCCTGGCGATATAAAATTTGGGGACCAATATATTGATTATTTTGGAGCACCTCACTCAGACGAGTACAGAGTTGAAATTGGGTAACGTCTCTGAATGTTTAGATCACATCGTGTAAGTAAATTTTTAAAATGTTAAAATTTCCACATTTTTCTTAAAAAAAATTTATTATAAAACTCGCTTGCGTGTTGGTTTATTTAATAAAAAAATATAATCTAACAAAAAATAAAAAAAAAGAAAACATTGCTATTATTAGAGTATCGATTGAGTTGTCAAATCTACATGAACTGTAATTTCAGCGGAATTTGGCACACCCAGAAGAATTTTCCAGAAATGAGACAATTGAACATGAATTTCCTTCGATAAAGTACAGTTCACAAGAAATAAAAATTTCACAAAAATGATTTTTAGAGACAGTTGTTTCCTGTCGCCAGACCTGCATAAAAACCCTATAAATCAGTCTCTTACGTTATTGGAATGGCTGTTATGATAGTTATTTGTTATCAGCGAGAGAATTTTGCCTTTCTGCCGCAAAATAAAAGGGATACGTAGTACAGTCATGGTGGCAAAGTCTGGAACCAAACCAATAATTAAACAGATGCTTTGTTTTTTAATCTTATAATTAAAGAGTCGAAAAAAACGAAAACAACACGCTTTTATGAACTAAAAAATACAAAATAGTTTGGCAACAAAATTAGCTTTACTGTAAAAAGCGTGGAGTGCTTAATATCGGTAATACATTTTTCATTTACTAGCTAATTGTAAACTTACAAATTATTTGGCATTTTTTAATTTATAAAAGCGTGTTGTTTTAGTTTTTTAAACTCTATTTTTCGTTTTCAAAAATACTGTTTTACCTCACAAAAATTTAATTCACATTTCACTAACAAACTTAGAACAACAACAACAAATAATTTTGTAAGATTATAGATTGTAGACTTTCGACAAAATAATTTTGTTTTTATATGAATGTGCTTATTGATGTAATATTCTATAATAGTAATTAATATTGTGTTCTTCTTGCTACTTCGACAAAAACAAAACCAGACTATAAAATCGAAATAAAATAATTTTATATTTCATAATCTATAATAATCATTAATTAATGTATTTAAACAATACGCTTGAAAACCGGACGACCTAACATAATTGTCAGTTTTATTTATAAAGGAAGAATACCGACGGCTGCCCTAAATAATATATACCTATTATTTTAATAAGTTACTAGCTTTTACCCGCGCCCTCGCTCGAGTTAATGTCAGTTTTTTTTATTACTGCTCAGCCCCCTACCGTGATATCCGCGTACCCCACAGTGAAAGATTGATCAAAATTGGTTCAGTAGTTTTTAAGTTATCACGGAACAGGATCGAACAGAGGTGGTCACCACGAAATGAAGATCCATTGCATATTAAAAAAAAAAACAGCCAAGTGCGAGTCGGACTCGCGCGCGAAGGGTTCCGTACCATTATCTATAAAAATGGCAAAAAAATCATGTCTGTTGTATGGGAGTCCCACTTATTTATTTTATTCTGTTTTAGTATTTGTTGTTATAGCGACAATAGAAATACATCATCTGTGAACATTTCAACTGTCTATCACGGTTCATGAAATACAGCCTGGTGACAGACGGACGGACAGCGGAGTCTTAGTAAAAGGGTCCCGTTTTACCCTTTGGGTACGGAACCCTAAAAAACGGTCAAGTGCGAGATGGTTCCGCACCATTCCGTGTTCCGTGAGAGCCTTGCGACTTAAGATTTTCGTTTAGGTTTTCCTGTAAACTATTTGTTTTCAAAATTTTAGTCAGAGTTGTTTCGTAGTTAAGGGGGGAAGTTAGATTTTCGTATATTTTCTTTAATATCTTTTAAAATATTTTTTCAAAGCCATGAACTGCCAATGTTACGTGGCTTAATTAATTAGTACCGATTCATATTTTCAATTAATAATAAGTTGAAATTCTGGGAAAACAATTAAATTGATAAGAAAATATGTACCTATAGGATATTGCATGACAAGTAATACATAATTAATATATTTTTGTTTTTTACTTGCAGATTTTTTGGGTATTTATACAGATGGAGAAACATGTTTCAAGGTTACATGGGACGCACTAATAAATATTTTTTTCGATTTATTGTAATCTTCAAAACAAAAAATCTGATACTTTTACAAGTTTTCGAAAAATATGAGAATTCAGTAGTTTTGTAATAGACGAACCATATGTGGGAAGACACGGCCGTATAAACAACGCCAACCCAACGATCTTAACTATTTTCATTTTTATTAATTATTTAAAGGGGTGTATGGCTAAAGTGGCGATTATCTAACATTTAAAAAATATATATTTTTAATCAAGTGTATATTATACATTGGCTCACTCATTTGTATTTTTTTAAGCACACCGACAGTCAAGGCTATTTTGGCCTGGTACTAATTCAACAAAATTAAAATCCAATTGGAAATTGCGTACTCGTAATAGAGGAGTAATGGGAACTAGTGATGTGAACCGGTTTAAAAAAAAAACTAAAAAAAAACGTTTTTCGTATAAACTAAAAAACACCGGTTTTTGTTTACTAAAACCGATTACTTTTGGACTCACTTATGTTTAATTATTCGTGTATTCGAACACCAAAGTTAGACAAATATCTGCAGCACAGAACACGGAGCTTTGTGATCTGCAGTCATCCAGAAGAGCAGGCTGCAAGTGGACGCTGTCGATCACATCTGTTTTCTTAATCAAAATTACGACTTATGCGATTAGTTATTTTTAGGTAGAAGTTGCTTTGATTTTAATTAAGTAAACTTAAAAATGGTCAATGTTTTGTTCTTTCTTTAAAAAGTAACAAAAAAAACCTAAAAATACCGGTTTTTTCTTTAAGTAATCGGTAAAAACCGGTTCATGTCATATAAACAATAGCATTGCAGTTAGCCGGCACGACTATTGAATTTAATTTGGGGAAGGTCTGTAAGTTTCTGTTCTATATCTACACTAATATTATAAAGACGAAAGATTTGTATTTTTGTGTGTATGTTTGTAATGAATAAACTCAAAAACTAGTGTGCCGATTTAAAAAATTCTTTCACCATTAGAAAGCTACATTCACCCTGAGTAACATAGGCTACATTTATTGCTAGAAAATATTAGGGATCCTTACTAAAACTTTAGTAACGTAACCCAAAGTGTAAAAAAATGCCATAAAACATCTTTCGTCGCATGCGCTGCGGAAACTATTGATGATAGAACAAAAGTATGTTCTACAATATTAAAGAACATACCAATAACTACAAAAAAACTTCGCGATACTATATGTCCAACTATTATCGTTATGTCACAATAACCACGTTTTACATTTTAATAATCTATATAGATAAAAGACGATGTATATGTAATCTATGGACTCCAAACGGGTAGACCATTTTTGATGAAATTTTCAGACAATCTTTAGATTAGCCCAGTGGGTGATCTTCTGAAGTTTGGTAGCGATTGGATCAACAGAATTTTTTAAATTTCTTTTTGGGAAATAAGATTTTTCTTCGATTTTTGAATATTCACAAATAAAAGCGATTGAATTCGCGCAAATTCAATACACGTTGAGAATTTAAAGATAATGATTCTCATCTTTTATATCCTATATATTACATTTACACCCGGGCGAAGCCGGACTGGGCCGCTAGTAGGCAATAAATTACTTCAGAAAAAAAATAGTTTTAGTGCTTGAGTGAATCCGAAGATCCTCACCGTTCCCCTAAATACGTGCCTGGGGCAGGCTACATGCTCAGAAAATGTTATTTTCAGATCCTTCCGCATTTGTACAGCGATTGGGAAATTTAATCGCAATACAATTCAGACAACACAGTAAAAATGCTAGTTAGTCCTTTTATCCATTTACCCCTCGTTTGTTTAATGTTAACAAACGGATGTTAAATTAATTTAATTACTGTTATTATTTTTATATCTAGACTATTGAATCAAAGATAAAATCTATTAAATTTTGAATTACAATTGTAAACAATTTTAAATATGTCGAAATAATATTAAGTTAATGGAAACTATACTCTTTTCAAAAATGAAATTGTACTTTGTAAACAAAATAAAAAACTATTTGTTACTATAATAGAAAACATAATACCTACAATTAATTAGATTATACTGGTAACTGATTATTTTAATTAGTAGTAGAAGAGTCAGGTGGCGAAATATCAGTTCAGTTAGCCAATATCTTTAACGATGTAATTCAACAACTGCAACACGTTTATTTTGATTAAAGATAACACAAATTAAAACATATTTTACTGTTCATAAAAAAATGCACATACCTAATAGTAAACGATAACTTATCAAAATATATTATAGCGTCTAGACTGAATTCCGAAACAATTTCCACTATACACTTATCACTAAATTTTTTATGAACCTACGTTGAAAAGTATATCCTTTTTTGCTTTATGCAAAACTTTTTAGAAAGTTATAAATAATACATGTTATATATTTTCTTGTTGCAGTTTTTGATACTGTAGACTTTAGAGTCCCAGCAAAATAATATCAGAATAAATAAAAATTCGTAATGTTATAGCTTTTACTCACTTGAAAAATTAGATAGAATTGTGATTTATTACAAATCGTTTTTGTAATTTTATTAAATTAATTGGATTCTGTTGAAAAACAGATAAAATTTACATACACAAAATGTTTATAAAACAACTATTTAACAGTATAACACCCTTTAACCATTAAGAATAAACGAAATGTGAAAAATAAACAATAATATAACCAACAATAAGGCTATGATTTATATTTGTTAAAACGATTTAATGAAAGATAATTATAATACTTACTCGTTCGGTACAAAGGTCTTTATTCTATAAATAATAAACACTGACCAAATGTATTGTTACGGTCTACGACATATTTTAAATATTAATTGAACTGCAAATATATAATACGAAAAAATGGAATTAAAATTTTATTCATGTATCAACAAAGATTCGAAACAAAACTAGTTCATAACGAGAACAATTATTTCTGTAATCAAAGACGACCCATCAGACTAAAGAAAACGTTAATGAAATTATAGGTTATATTACTTTGAGTTAAATTAATGATTTTTCAATTTCAATTATTACAATCCTATCAATGCCGTTTGATTTAATTACTTTTGAACTAAAAATAAAAATCCAAACGAAACGTTTTCATGTTTCTACGTACTGATTATGAGACAGTTAGAGGTTAACATGCTACAGAAAGTGATGCAAAATTTTCCATAAACGAACTTATTCATTGTCGATAATGTTCTTTGCTGTCAACGTCAAACGTAGTTTTTAATCTGGGTGGCATATTTTTTTTGGAGAGAAAGAAGTTGGAAGAAGTGATCTGGGTGAAATGTCAAAATGAATAATAGAAAGTGAAGAGTTGCTTAAGATATTCAGAGGCTGTTCTTACGTTATATTGGATTATTTCCGGAGATTATTAGCTGTTTTATTAGATTCTATATTTTATTTAAAAAAGGGACTATTGAATAATCATATTTTCTTGAAGAGAATTTGCAAGTAAGTACAAAAGAAACCAATTGCGTTTTATAATCTAAATATAGAATTTCTAATAATATATGATTATAATGCATATTTTTTTTAAATATTCAGAATGTGAGTAATTTCAGTAACGTCCGAGTAATGATTTTAAACAGGATCGTATGAGTTTATTATTTTTTTTAGGAATACAATTGCGTTGTATAATGGATCAATATTTTTAGAACAAAACCTTCACTTTTCATATTGCATTGTTGAACATTTTACATAATTATTCTATGCATCAATTAAAATCGTTAAGGAATTCTATATCTTGACATATGTTCCAATTATGTGTGATAGGACATTTCAAATAAATGATTTTTTTGCAAATTTACGCCGTCATGAATTTCTCAAGTTTAATTTTATTTTCGAAACTATTAATGAAGTATTGATAAGTTTTTAAATATTAATATAGCGAAAACCATAACATTATGTATAATAATGGCAATGACATCAAATCTTTATAAAATATGAATGATGACCTCTAATGCCACTAACTCAATATTTGAAGAAAGATACTGCCATTAAATCATCAATGTCTAGTCATTCAATAATTTGCTGTTCTTTGTTCTAATTATAGAAGCTTGACAACTAACGTCATAGGTAATAGCTATATCATAAAATAAGAAAACAAGCATAAGAGACTAATTTTATAACCTTGAAATATATATACGCAAATTGTCGGAATTTTACAATTGACATTATTTGCATGAAGAAAAACAATTTTGCAATTAACACGTACTTTTTCTACATAACGTAGTGGTTAACAGTAAATTGCCAGGACATTATACTACCTAGACACGTAACTCTAAAAAAAAAACAAGGTTAATTTAGCATAGCTTTGATCAACCGAATTTCATACTTAAACAGATTAAAATCAAATCCACCACATCCTGAAATGATTTTTGTGCTTCCCCTTTTTATTGGATCTAGTCAGCAAATAATCTGGATCTTATGAGCTCCAGAAGATTTGCTACTAGATTGTCCTGTGGAACTATTTCATCCTCATCAAACATTCGAACACGATATGGGTGGCTGTTTCATCCTCCATTTCGCAAAATCTATATAGTGTTGATACCTGCTGTATCCCCATCACATGTAGGTGTTCTCTCAGGAAAGCATGACGGGTTAAAAACCCAATCACCTTTCTGAGTATCGACCTATTGAGTTTAATTAAGTCCTCAGCTTTAATTTCATACCTAATCACGCCATCAACTTTAACAGTCCGTTTAATATTTAATTTAGTTACGATCAACCCAGCATAAGTATCTTAGCTGTACCTGCTCAAGGAAATACCGAGGTGTGACCGTGTGGGGTAGACTCTCAAAAATTGTATCGCAGTTGCTTTCATTTACTGGCCACAAATAAAATTTGAATCTGTCTGTATTTTTTTTTGGTATAACACCTAGATGGTGTTTTCAGAATTTTTGCCTGTCTGTCCGCACCAGCAGCATTAGAGAACTTTCAGAGGAAGTGTGAGCGTAAGCGCCGGTCCTAGCCCTTGATCAAGGTAGAGCGAGATCGTTTTTCAGCGCCATTTGATCGACGCTTTCACTTCACGTAAATTGTACTTCGGTTTTACTTTGAATAAGTCCCAAATTTTCAAAAATCAAGTTTTATTGCAAACATCAACACTCGTTTTTCGCATTTGGCTTTTTGGCACCCCTTGGCACCTGGCGCCTAGAGCGACCACTCCTCTCGCTCTACCCCAGGGCTGCCGCAGGTAAAATCCTGCGAGAGAGTAGAGTTAGTCTCAAGACGAATTCGAAATTTTTTCATTTATTTATTTTTGAGTGACAACCTTGGTGATTTAAATATAATTATTCTCCACTGTTGCGTCCATTTTAATGATTAATTGTAAGTTTTAGCAGGAAAGTGGATCAAGGAAATACATCAAAATATCGATTATTACATTTGCGACGTTTCGGCCTTTATTATTCAGATGCCTGAAGAAGACCTAATAAAGGCCGAAACGTCGCAAATGTAATAATCGATATTTTGATGTATTTCCTTGATCCACTTTCCTGCTAAAACTTACAATTTAAATATAATAGTTATATTTTCGAAAGTAGTTTGTTGAACATTAATAAATTAACTAATTGTGGCGTATTCATTGCCTGTAGGGCTATATAAAATAAAAAAAATATTGTAAAACTTCTTGGCTTGTACGTCGTAGTCCATTGGTATTTCTACCTGATGTTTCGTCTACAACTGCTCACAGGTAAGTGTATCTGTGAGCAACCTAGAAGGACACTACCACATCGCCTTTGATAATGTCTACCGCAGTTGTAGACGAAACGTCAGGCGGAAATACCAATGGACCACGGCGTACAAGCCCAGAAAGCAAGAAGTTTTACAACAATGCCGGCCGTAAAAGCCTTGAATAAAAAAAAATTGTTGTTAGTAATGAATTGCTTTTCACAGATCAGCAAAAATGGCTGACATTGAAGAGGATATAAGCGACGACGAAATGTCCCATCCTTGTGTAGAACTGCCGATTTCTCCCAAACAGTGTATTGAAAGGTGGAATGAAAAAATGCAAGCCGGAATATTGTCGAGCACTCATTTCAAAGAATATTGGAGGGTGTGTGTGCCCCATATTTACAGTCCGCCGCTGAACGGCAGCTGTCTTGATTGGAGTTTCAATGAGGAAAAGGCGCAACAGATACTATTCAATCCTTTGGAAGAATTTATATGCAACGGCGATCCACAAGAAGCCCTAGCTAAATTGGCCCAGCTCGACAAACCGCCTTCGGTCTGCGGCCATGTCTTTAAACTCGGCGAACCGACTTACAGTTGCCGCGAATGTGGCATGGATTCGACGTGCGTTCTCTGCGTCAATTGTTTTAAACAATCAGCTCACCGTAACCACAAATATAAAATGGGCACGTCCGGAGGCGGAGGCTGCTGCGATTGCGGCGACGACGAAGCCTGGAAGAACGAACCATACTGCGACATTCACATGATCGGCAAACAGGCTAAGTTCAACAACGATCTCAATCTGCCTCCCGAAATTGCCGAACGCACCGGTATAGTTTTCGATGCCGTTTTGTGGTATGCATACCACTTGCTTACGCTCGAGCACAATCCCAGTTTACCGGCCGATTTACAAGTTAAGGACAGCGAGAAGAAACCGTTCACTTTTCTCGAAACGCTAGACGCATATTGCACCGTCCTGTACAATGACGAAACGCACACGTTCGAGCAAGTCATAAGCACTTTGGCAAGAGTCATGAAGTGCTCGCAAAGAGACGCCATCGAGTTCGTAACGAATATCGATAGAGAAGGCAGAACCGTCGTGAAATGTTCGACGTTTCAACACTGTACCGAACTGAAATCGGAAATAGAAAAGTATACGTCTCGACACGGTAACAGACCCATCAAAGTGATGGTCGTCCATTCGGATGTAGTTGCGCATCAAACTTTCGCCATTAAACTTCTCGGCTGGTTGCCGTCGTTTTTGTTGCACGGCGAAGGATTTCGGAACGTGTTTAGCAAAATTGCAGTGCAGAAGAAATTACCGGAAACTTGCATTGTCGAAGGTGTTCTGTTGCGCGATTCGCAGATGTGGAAGTCGGCACGAGCCCATTGGCACAGACTCCTCATATCGGGGATGCTGATGGAATACGAGAGCAAGAAGGCACTCGCTTGTTTGTTCACCAAGAACTACGGACACGTCATGAAAGATTTCATACGCGATGACCACGAACACTCTTTCTCGGTATCATCACTGTCCGTTCAACTGTTTACCGTTCCAACGTTAGCTCACTATTTGATTGCGAGCGAAGACGTACTGTTCGTACTGTTGAACACGTTTATTTCGGAGTGTTCGAGAAAATGCAACAAGCAAGGGAAACTGGAATTCGAACGCAACGTTCCGAACAACACTTTCAAACGGGCACAGTTTATTTTATACGATTTGCGGTATTTGCTGAGCTACAAGCCGAAAGAATGGACGGACGAATTGCGAAGAGGCTTCTTACAAGGCTTGACGATAATATTAAATCTTTTGACGATGATGCAAGGAATGGACGCCGTGTCGAGACAAATCGGACAGCACATGGAATACGAACCAGAATGGGAATCAGCTTTCAATCTGCATATTAAACTCGCGAGTGTTATTTCTCTGGTGCTCGAATGGTGCGGCACGGATTTGAAAGTGTTGACCAAGGCGTACAAAGCAACCTTGAAAAAACTTCACGACTATCCGAGCTATGATCCGACGCTGCAAGGAGAAGTACGCGAATTGGCTGACCATTCGGCGGCTTGTTTACAATACGAAGTCGCGACTCAACCGGTTTCAATACATTTACCGCTGTCCCGATTTTTAGCCGGTTTACATTTACATTTAGAAATGCATAATTTAAATTTCGACACGGGTTTTCAAGTCACTAAACCGACGCCGGAACAGATAATGGAACCGGTTTTACGTACGCAAGCCATGATATCTCAAGTTCATGCCGGCATGTGGCGCCGAAACGGCTACGCTCTCTTAAATCAACTCTATTTTTATCATAACGTTAAATGCCGATCGGAGATGTTGGACCGCGATATTGTTTTGTTACAAGTTTGCGCTTCGTTAATTGAAAGCAACGAGTTTCTAATACATGTTTTAAATAAATTTAATTTGATTAATTGGGCCAGTTCTGATTTTGAGAAAAAAAGTTTAAAGAATCCAGAAGAAGACAGTATCAGACAAACAATTAATTTAGTCGAAGAATTTCTTAGTTTAATGATTACGCTAGTCGGAGAAAGATATGTACCCGGTATCGGTAAAGTAACCACGGAAGATCGTATTAAAAAAGAAATAATACAGCAGCTCTGCATCAAACCGTTGGCTCATTCCGAACTCAACAAAACAATTCCAGAGGATCTCTTAAACGAAACCGTTTTGGATAGCGTCATCGAACAAGTCGCGACATTCAGAAAACCGTCGCAAACTAGCGGCAAAGGAGTTTACGAACTAAAACCGGAGTTCTACAAGGATTACAACGTGTTTTTCTATCATTATACGCGCGAAGAGTTGTCGAAAAGCGAAGAGGCTCAACGGAAAAGACGCAAAACGGCTGGAGAACTAGAATGTTGCCCGCCCCCCGATTTGCCGGAATTAACGCTGTCGTTTAACATGGTTGCAAACCTTTTACAATGCGACGTAATGTTACACATAATGCGTACAGTTTTGGAACGTTGTGCCAACCTGAGAGCGAGAAGTTTCTCTGAACCCCAACTGCACAAAATTTTACATCTGATCGGCTACGCTTTACAAGAACAACAATCGCATAGATATCCGTTCTTGGTATTCACGGAACGCGCAAACAAATGGAATTTACAGGCTCTTTTAGAGGAACTGATGACCAGTGCTCGAGTAGAATCTCATAAAGATCTGATAATTTGGACTTTGAATAAATATCGGGAAGTGTCGACGCCACAACAGACGATCGATCAAGAACAACCGACGCAGTCTTCCAGTTCGATGGAAGTGTTGCCGGCCGATCCGTCGAAAGACGAAAAAGAATGGCGGGCCAAGATGGCGGCGCAGAGGCGAGCCAAAGTTATGGCTCAGATGGCCGCCATGCAAAACAGTTTTATGAAAGAAAATGCTAAATTGTTCGAGGAATCAGATCCCGTATTAAAGAAACAGGAGTTCGGTAGCTCGGCCATGGATGTTTCCGAAAGTTTCGACGAAACAGTCGCTTTGGGCGAGAAGCAGACTCCGAGGACAAACATTGAACGCAGGTTTACTTGCATACTTTGTCAAGAAGAGCAGGTCGTCACGAACGCTGGCCCGGCTTTAGTGACGGCAGCTTTCGTGCAACAGTCGACCGTTTTGTGTCAGCGACGAAACCTGCCGGAAGAAGAGAACATCATAAATCCGTTGTTCTTGTCGGCTAATTTAAGTCCGGCGCCTCACACAAGCACATGCGGACATATCATGCACAGTCAGTGCTGGCAAAAGTATTTCGACAATCTGATGACAAAAGAACATCGGCCGTACAGACTCCGTCATCCTTCGAGTTTCGATATCGAGAAGCAGGAATTTCTATGTCCGCTCTGCGAATGTTTGAGTAACACCGTATTGCCGATCATACCGCCCTTGGCGTCGCTGCAAACCGATCCTCCGATGGCCAAAATAAGCTTTAAGGAATGGCTGAACGGGCTCAGAGTTTCGTTACGCTTGAAAAAGAAAATATGTCACGGTATATTTAAATGTACAGAAACTTGCGAAGACATAAATCATCAGAGTCGCGAGGCGGGCGAAGGTCCCAGCACGGAACCGGACACGCCTCCGGAAGGTTGCGATCCTTACTGCAGCTCTCAGACCCACCAGGTGTATTATCCTTGTTCGGTCGAACAAGTAATCAAAGAAATGGACAATTCGGGCACAGCTTTTATATCTTTGTTCCCGACGACGATGCCGACTTTGAGCGAAAACCTGATAGAAATGATTCAGTTGTATTCACAGACGGCCTACACCAAAGGGCTCGGGGTAAATCCTTACAGCGGAGATTGCAGGGTACCGTCGATGGCATGGAAATCATGCGCTTATACAATTCACACGATGGAAATACTTCTCCGCGATTTAAATAAGCCTCTCATGGGAGATCTGTCGTCTCGACAGAGAGACTGTTTAGAATGTCTCGTTCGTACCGCAGCGTCGGTCGCATCGATATGGAAGAAACCTAACGTTATCGGAAGTCACGCTTTAAAACTGTTGTCGATACTTTTAGATAACTCGATCGACGGTCCTTCCGTCCTCGATTGGGACTCTTTCGGCGTATTGGTACCTCTGGTTTTAGCATTGCCGAGTTTATTTGCTAAACAATCTGCGTCCATTGCGACGGGCACCGTCCAAGATTTATACGTTTTAAAATTAATATTCTTGGCACACATCAGCAAGATATTGATAACGAACGATTTCGGTCAAACGTCGATGGACGTCGACGTCGAAAACGTCAGCGGAGAGTGTTCGGGCGATACAGAATATCTTCCGTTGATCGAATTATTAAAATCGTTGAACAAAGTCACGAACGAAGAAGTCGACGGACATCGCGCTTGGCAAAGAATCAAGGAGGCGTGCATTCCGTTTTTGAGATGTTGTGCTCTATTTTTCCACTTTTTGGCAGACGTCCCCCCGCCCGTAATGTTAACCGAAATCGGCGGAGATACGTTCGAGAATTTGTGTTCATATTTAGGACTTACGGAATCGTGTTCGGAACTGTGCACAATGCTTACTTCGAACAATCTACTTATAAATTGGTGTAAACATCCAGACGTTGAAAAATATTTACAAGGCAATTTAATGCGCGAAATTATTCGAGAACCCTTAACCATTAACCGTTTGGTTACGTTACCGGAAGATTATAGTGAACTCATCAATGCCGTATCGTCGTTCACATGTCCGAACAGTGATCGAGAAGATTCTAGAAACCCGACGATGTGTTTAGTTTGCGGAGAAATGCTCTGCTCGCAAAGTTATTGCTGTCAAATGGAACTGAACAAATTGACTGTCGGAGCTTGCACGTTCCACGCGTATAATTGCGGGGCCGGTGTGGGGATTTTCTTGCGAGTTCGCGAATGCGAGATCTTGTTCTTGGCCAGTCCGAACAGGGGTTGTTCTCTTTCGCCTCCGTACCTCGACGATTACGGTGAGACGGACCAGGGACTCAGACGAGGGAATCCGTTGCATCTGTGCGCCGAACGATACAAGAAACTTCATACCTCGTGGTTGAGTCATAGTTTATACGAAGAAATAGCGAGAACGTTGGAATCGAGCAGCACGCTTTTGTCGACTCAGTGGCAACATTTATAAAAAATAGTTTCAATTTATTAATTACCTTGCATATTTTTTGTTTTTGAGGCCCAAATTACATAATGTGTGTATTTGTATAACACTTATCCAAATAAAAATCAAATATATTAATAGTTTTTTTTCCTTGTCGCTTAAGGACGGTTTAAAATTATTTTAACGGAAGATTTTATCGTTTTCGTATCGTTAGTTTAGTTGTTTTCGTTTACTGTAGTAATTCAAAATTAGATTTAATAATAGGAACTGTAAATAAACTGGGCCTTAAAATAGAACTTTTGGTTATTTTTCCATAATTTTAGTTTGTGAAGGGCAATGATATTTATTTCTGCTTAAACTTTATAAATAATTCATTTTATTTTTCTCTTAATTTATGTTGCGTAACGTAAGAAGTATGTTGTATTTTTAAATATGGCAAATAAATAGCTAATAGAAACTTTTATTGAAACACGGCGTTAATATAGAAATTTATAGTTATTTATTTAAAATTATATGAGACAGAAAATAATTCTTTTGTGAAATATTTGTGTTGATTGAATTTTAGTTTATAAGATAATGAAATTTTGTATTAAAATTAACATAATTTGAATATGATATTTAATAAACAAAATATAAACATTCAATTCGTGAATTATTTATTTTATTTAGTCATAATTTATATTCGCCTAATTGCACACTTTGTGGACGTATATCTGAACGTAATGATTATTCTGAACATACAAAACCCTACATTATAATTATCTCCAAAAAGCTAATTAAGGCTGTCGGAACGCTCTGAATTTTGTTTGTGCTGAGACCGAATGGTAAGAGGCGAGGTAGTCCAAAGACATATTGTGGGTGTGGACCTTCTTTAGTTCTGTATCGCTCAAATCATCCGCCCGTTTCAATTTTTGGCTGGGGTCAACTACAAGGCTAAAAAATATTGTTGCAAGGGTGCCGCTGTCAATTGATTACTCTATGTTTAGGAAATATTTTGAAAATTTAAAAAACTTTTCCGAAAAAGGAAGAGTCACTTTAGGTTTGTGATGGAACAGTTTTGTGAAATAAATACGAAAGGTCGTAGTATGACATTGAAAACGTGTGTTTTTTTGGCACAATTAATGCCAACTTTTTTCTAGTAAATCGTACATAAATAAAAGTAGTCCATTAGAGACCTAGATTTGTTCTTTGTCTTCCTTATAGAGAAAGAATTTTTGCAGAATGTTGACAAATAAACAATTTTTCTTAAGTAACAAATGTATTCTTGTGTGCCAATATAAATATAAAAACTCAGTTTCATGTAAAATCATTTTACGCTATTTCGACTAGCTAGGGCGCCGAGACAATGTACTAAACCTGTAAGTGCGCCGCAAACTGAAAAAGTTTGGGAGCCCCTAGAATAAACGGATACTTTGAACAACTAGATGGCACCATCTACCTGTCCATTTTTTACTTGAATGTGTAGCCATCTATTAAAAATACTGGGAGTTTCACGTTAAAATTTGACTGTTTAAAAATATCAGTTTCTTTAAACTAAGCAAGTTCTAAAGCGCTTTATTACTGCGCCAAAAAGTTAATCTATACCTTAATAATTTTACCCGTTATTTAGTTTTGTAAAAAAACATAGGAATTGAATTTTTATAGTGGGTCTTGATATCCCTCTCCGATATCCACATTTTTGTAAAATATAAGAAATTACTTTAAAAAAAACAAAAAATGATTCGATAGAAGCTGAAAACTGATTAATATACAAATAAAAAATATACAAAACAATAATAATTAAGAACAGAATAACACAGAGAACGCGAGGAAAAAAGTTACAGTAATTATTTCCCTAACTAGATATTTTTTTTACCCTTTTTCAGGACGCTTATGACTTTATTTTTGTAGTGTCTATAATTTACAATCATCATTTAAACTTTGTGCCTTTGGGTAACACAAATACTAATTCTTATACACAAAAACACGATTAATACAGAAAATAAAAGACAGAAAGTCTAACAATTTATGCTCTGCTGGAATTACTCATCTATAACAGCAGACCGAAAGAGTTTTTTCTTTATAGCCGGTAAGTAAACTAGAGAATGACAGAAAGAAATCCAATGCGTTGTGAATATGCGAAAAAAGCGCTGAAATAGGGAACAAAAACTAAGCATGATTGCATAACAAGTTGCCTGCTGGAACGTAGTTGTATTTTTTGTGATAATAATTAAAACATTTGATAATAAACGGACTTTTGACCGGGTTTAAAGAAAAATAGTATACACCACCCGGGCAGAAAGTTAAAAGCCGTGAACTGCGCGACATGATGTCGCGCAGTGCAGAAATTTCAACTTTCTGTTCTTGTGCTGTAATATACTATTTGTGTGTGCATTGCGTATCGCAGTCGGGTAAAAAAACTTGGAACAAAATTACGACTATCTAAAAATGTTTGTATTGAATACATATTGAAACGAATATTAATGTGTCTAAATCAGCAGAACACTTCGTATATATACAATCATCAATATTATAGGAGTACCTATACTTTAATATGATTTTTATTTCGATAACCTAGTTATGATGTACCTTCCACGGCTAAACACGAATACGTCACAATCATGTTTACTTTAAATGACGTATATTAGATCCTTTATATTCGTTAGCAATCTGTATCTGCGACTTTGTTCACGTTAATATCGGATTTTAGGGACCCGTATCTCAAGGGAAAAAACGAAACTCTCAGTGTCCGATTTGATAATTCAAGGCCCATAGACACATAAGGAGAACAAGATTGGGTGAATACAGGGCCGGCTTAAGCTATAGGTGAACCAGGTGCCCGTCTGGGGCGGCATATTCAGGGGTGGCGGCAAAATTGTAAGCTGCCAATGTTTTATTGTGAGTATGTCAGTTGCTTTTTGAATTATACTTGTAGACTACGTTTTAATGGAAAATATAAAATATGTTCATTGAACTGTTAATTATATTATTTAGAAATATTCCTTTTCACCGTGATATGAATTGCTGAAAAGGGGGGCATAGTTAGCTTAAGCCGGCCCTGGATGAATATTAAAACATATAGAAAACAGTATCACGGGTAACTGGAATAATAAAAATAAATAAATTTAAACACTCATTGATTGCAACGTTTCGTCTTTTTTTATTAAGACTTTTTCAAGCTCTCAATATGCTTAAACGATAGTTAAACTATGATATAATATACAATTTGGCATTACAAAAACAATTATTATTATTCCAATTACCCGTGATACTGTTTTCAAACTGACAAGATATTTAAATTAAATAAAGCATTTTTTATAATATTAGATCGAAAAATTGATTGAAAATTTTACCGAAAATACATTAATAGTATCGATTACCCTACCAGTGTACATGTATATTTTTTTATTATTTTTTTTTCAGAAACTGAATGTTGTATTAGGTTGTAGGAGCCCCAGTTTGTGATTTCGATGAGCACAATTCAAATGACTGCATCTCTTCTGGTTTAGAAGTAGTGTTTGTTTAAAGTTTTCAAAAAAACCACACATTTTTTTTTTATTTTTCGTATCTTTTAAAACAAAAGAGATACCTATAAACGTTTGCTTGTGCTCATTGGAATCAGCGCAATTTTTTCTATAAACTTTTTCAATTTTAAAAATATATTACAGAATTCGATATTTGCCGATGTTTTACGAAAATAAATATCTAAGAATTTTTTCAAACTGACTTTACTTGTAGAAAATAATAATTAAAAACGACAATCCATCAGATTTATTCTTAGTGGAAACAAGCTTACTGTTAATATTCTTTATAGATATAAGAGAAAATTAATATACTTATGCTACCCGCTAAAACTACGCCTTAAGGCTGTCGGAACGCTTTAAATTTAAGCCAAAAATAGAGTTTCGGCTGTCAACTGTTTGTAGACTTATTCGTCAACATTCTGCAAAAACTCTTTCTCTATAAGGAAGATAAAGGACAAATCTAGGTCTCTAATGGACTACTTTTGTAATTTATGTACGATTTACTAGAAAAAATTTTGCATTAATTGTGCTAAAAAAACACACGTCTTCAATGTCACACTATGACCTTATTCGTACTTATTTCACAAAACTGTTCCATCACAAACCTAAAGTGACTCTTCCTTTTTCGGAAAAGTTTTTTAAATCTTCAAAATATTTCCAAAAATTAGAGTAATCAGTTGACAGCGGCACCCTTGCAATAAAATTTTTTTGCCTCGTAGTTGGCAACAGCCAAAAATTGAAACGTGCGGATGATTTGAGCGAGACAGAGCTAAAGAAGGCCACACCCACAATCTGTCTTTTGCCTACCTCGCCCCTTACCGCTGGGTCTCAGCACAAACATAATTCGGAGCGTTCCGACAGCCTTAATATTTGATTATTTTGCAGCATTGTGTGTTTGAATCATCTCTAGAACTAAATCAGAACGTAAATGATCCCACTTCTGTAAATTTTACATGAATTATTTCAGTATAAGTCGGCGATGGGTTCAACAAAAAGCATGCAGAAATCACCGACAATTTTTAAATAATAAGCGTAATAACATTTCGTGAACGCAGATGTTGTGTTCCAACATATTTCAGCTTACCGTTCTCAACTGATCGATCGTAAAGTTTTGGTTCCAAGACGTTCCAAGCGTTCAGCACAAAAACAACAATAAAATAAACAACAAACAAGTTGACAGTTGACACGAGAACACGAACTACACGTCAGAATTTATAAATTATAACTTATTTCATAGGCGATTTGTTTACATTGGGCGTGTTTAGATCAACTCACTTCTTAGCAAATTTAGTAAGTCACTCAGAATATCTGACTAGGTTTTTCGTCTGAACGGTTCACCGATACTAAGTAACTTAGATGGTGCCACCATTTTGCTTAGCAATTTTTATATAGGAGTCCATCAAAATATTTCGAATAAGATTATTCATTTTCTAATCTCTAAAACGTATAAAACGAAGTTGCTATCCGCGTTTGACTGTTTGTTGGCTTAGTTCTTCTAAACTGCAAAATGGGTTTTGATACGATTTAGAGAATTTCATCCGGAGGGTTTATAGCGGCCCAGTCCGGCTTCGCCCGGGTGTAAATGTAATATATAGAATATAAAAGATGAGAATCATTATCATTAAATTCTCAACGTGTATTGAATTTGCGCGAATTCAATCGCTTTTATTTGTGAATGTTCAAAAATCGAAGAAAAATCTTATTTCCCAAAAAGAAATTTAAAAAATTCTGTTGATCCGATCGCTACCAAACTTCAGAATATCACCCGCTGGGCTAATTTAAAGATTGTCTGAAAATTTCATCAAAAATGGTCTACCCGTTTGGAGTCCATAGATTACATATACATCGTCTTTTATCTATATAGATTATTAAAATGTAAAAAGTGGTTATTGTGACATAACGATAATAGTTGGACATATAGTATCGCGAAGTTTTTTGTAGTTATTGATATGTTCTTTAATATTGTAGAACATACTTTTGTTCTATCATCAATAGTTTCCGCAGCGCATGCGACGAAAGATATTTTATGGCATTTTTTTTACACCTTGGGTTACGTTACTAAAGTTTTAGTAAGGATCGCTAATATTTTCTAGCAATAAATATAGCCTATGTTACTCAGGGTGAATATAGCTTTCTAATGGTGAAAGAATTTTTTAAATCGGCACAGTAGTTTTTGAGTTTATTCATTACAAACATACACACACACAAAAATACAAATCTTTCCTCTTTATAATATTAGTGTAGATTTATATTAATTTTAAAGATAGGAGATAAATCTTGATGCTTTGTAATCAAGTCGTAAAAAGACATTCTGGCGCTTACATGGCTTACGCTGGCTAAATCATAATAGTTACATCAAATTAATGGACTATACAGAATTTTAGGTCTTAAAAAGTTCGCGATAGCATATCTTCTAAGGTAGTCCCACAGTGTCTATTTTTATCTTTCAAAAATTTGATCAAAATTAATGAGTTATTGGGACATGATATTAATCATTATCCAATTAAATATGTTAATTACCTTAGGCATTTAATTTAGATCAAAATTCATTTTTACACCATATCATTTAAATGAATATCTTAGAAGATATAATGGATCTAAAAATTACTCGCAACAAAATAATTATGTTTTAATTTCTTGACGAAACTTGCGAAGCTATTTTGACTGACATAGTATAAGTATCCTTAGCCTATTAAACAGGTTATCTTTAATAGGTAATCTACAAATCCGGACGATTTTATTGAAAGAATAACATGAGTCACAACTGAGAGCCCCGCGGAACGCCACTGTGAAGTGAAAAGAATCTTTTTTTACAGTGTTTTATCTATTCAGCAAGCACCCTCGAGTTTACAGCATATCACACCGGCCTCGGTACTTCTATAGGCCTTTAGGTGTGTGCCTACATTCTACAATGAATAGAGGGCTGGTTTTATTGATCCTGGTAGTCAGACAGAGATTTTGCACATTGCTTTTGATTTTGCACGGAACGAAGGCCGATTAAATTGAAAAATTGCAGAAAAATAGTTTTTAAGGCGAATCTAATTCCATATCAAATCACGTTTTTTTTGTTTTCGTTTTTATTAAATAGCTATTTATTTCAGAAGAACGGAATACAAAGCAAAATAATTATGATAATGAGTATTTATTAAATTCTGTAACGGTCAACGTTTCAACACTAATCGTGTCATTTTCAAGATCTTTCAAATTTGATTGTTTGCCGTAAGACACAAAGGTTGAAGAAAAGTGGAAATTAACTCAGAATCAATAGTTAAAAAGGCACAAATTTTGATAAAAAGATCGCATTTGCCGAATCAATTAAAAACGCAATATTCAGACAATATATAATTTATTCTAATTATTAACTGACTTCAAAAAAAAAGTTATACAATTCGATGTGTTATGTTCCACAATAGTTGTGAACCGATTTAAAAAATTTCGACGTCATTGTGTTCAGAATGTTATCGGATTGATACTATATAGTTTTTCTTAAAATCGGTTCTTCCGTTTTTAAATGACTTTAAAAAATATGTTTTTTATATTATATCCTTATGTTACCTCATATCTCCAGCATTTGTGAATCGATTTTGTTAATTTTTTTTTAATTTAATAAGGCTTACTTTCAAGGTGACCGCACATAAATTTTACTTAAATCGGCTCAGGAACTTCTATGATACCTCCGCCAGTTGATGAACCGAAATTTGCATTCTTTAAATAATTATTGTATCACCACTGTAATTGCATATATGTTGACATTTGATAATTTATAGAGCAATTATGAAATCTTATGAAAAATGTGGGAAATCAAATCACTAAAATAAAAAAAAAATTATCCTCCTTCAAAAAGTCACTAAAAATCGTAAAATAACAAAGTTTTGAGGTCGGTATCAAGTTATTGAAAGTACATAAATCGTTGGCTCCAATCTTAAAAAAGAAGGTAAATAATTTGTTTAATTGTTTATTAAGTTTTTTTATATAGTTTTTCTATTGTAAGGTTTGAAAGATTACGAAAAACATGATTTTTAAAACTTTGTAAAGAAATGTTATCGAGTGACTTTGAATGTTACATATTATGTAATATAAAAATGATTATTTTTATATTAATTACCAAGGACAAAAAAGAAATAAAGTCAATATTATGTAATATTCATAAATAACATTAAAGTATGAAATCGCTTAATATTCTAAATACATAATAGATATATTATATAAATGGGCATCAAACTAACTGTTTTGTTTATATCGTAATTAAATAACCACCACAATGGTAAGTTTATCATTTATGCGTATAAAATACACAAATTCCGAAAACTTATTAGTTGTACATAAAACAATAATTATACCATGTAGAATGCAGTTTTTTCTCCATTTAGCGTTTGCGGAAGTTATATTTAATTTAAAAGAAATCAGTGAATCAACAACAAAATTGAAATATACATTTCGTTTTTATATTGTGAATCCTAGACTTGGAATTCCACTGTCATACATAGTGGCGAGTTTACTGATAGTATTTCCTCCAGTTTTTGTGAGTTCGTTAAGACTGTCGGAACGCTCTGAATTTAAGCCAAAATAGAGCTTCGGCTGTCAATTGATTGTAGACTTATTCGTCAACATTCTGCAAAAAAAATTTCTCTATAAGGAAGATAAAAGACAAATCTAGGTCTCTAATGGACTACTTTTGTTATTTATGCACGATTTACTAGAAAAAAGTTGGAATTAATTGTGCCAAAAAAACACCCGTTTTCAATGTCACACTACGACCTTATTCCTACTTATTTCACAAACCTGTTCAATCACAAACCTAAAGTGATTCTTCCTTCCTCGGAAAGTATTTTTAAATCTTCAAAATATTTCCAAAAATTAGAGTAATCAATTGACAGCGGCACCTTTGCAATAGCATCTTTTAGCCTCGTAGTTGGCACCAGCCAAAAATTGAAACGTGCGGATGATTTGAGCGAGACAGAGGTAAAGAAGGTCACACCCACAATATGTCTTTTGCCTACCTCGCCTCTTGCCGCTGGGTCTCAGCACAAACTGTGTGAAAGTGATCCAACACTGTTAAGGAGACTATTTGGAACATAAAAAACCACAGTCTGGCAGCCAAGACCGGGGACGAATAAAAATTATTTGGAAGCAAATTAAAAATTAGTTGTTAATCACGCCAAAGAAATACAATTTCTTACACGCATACACGCATTCACTTTGTAGTGTATTTTAATTTCAAATCGATAATATAAAATGTGAAAAAAATGAAATCGTCACTGTAAACGAACTGTTTGATAAGCACTGATATAAATATAATCCATCATTATGTCTTGACCATTTATAATAATATCGTATAAATAAATCTAGTAATGCTAGGCTATAGATAGCAGAAAGCGACGATTCTGTTGAATTTTATACAAATGGAGAAACAGAAAGAGAAATTTAAGATAACTAGTTTGCAAATTACAACGTACAAGCTGTATGAGAATTATTGTTATTAATTAAATTGCGCTTTTAATTAAAAAAAGAATTCCAGTCAATTGAGCGATAGAACCATTCCAACTTCAAAAATATTAACATTTGATATGTTATAATAAAATAAAATTTCTGTTAAAACGTGTGGTGACTAAGAGGTACAGTAAAGTGATATACAAAAGATTTTATGGATTCGAGAATAGCCGAGCTTGAAGGGATGCGATTGTTTTCACAGTCAGTTAGTTGCCTTAAAAATCTCACTCAGGATTTAAAAAATCTCTTACATATCTGGCGCCTAAGCTGTTAATTAAACGAGCTATAGATACTAGATAGCACTATTTCGCTGAAGGCTACTTCGCCTAGGAAAATTCAAGCCTCTTTTTAATTTAAAGCTGTTACTGCCATGTTGTTAAATCGGCGGAATCCTATGACCCTCCTAGTTCATATTTTTATTGTTATTATATCTGGATTTTAATTGTTATTATCTTTGTATTTTATTTGTTGATCAGCGGCGGCCTTACCATTGCGAGGCTCCGGGCGGCAGGTCTTTGCGAGGCCCTTTGTCCTTCGTGAAAAGTATGTGATGCGAACGTAGGTCTGGTCGTTTGGTTTAGGTATTTGTCATGTTTGACGAGAAATGCTAAAGTTATACAAATAAATAAAATTTGAGTTTTAAAATATTTTACATTGAAAGATTTACAAAATTTATTCGAGGCGCGATATTCAAGTACTATATAATGTATTTTTCAATTATAAATTATAAAAATATAGTTAAAAAAATCTATATTTTTTTTAATTTGCTTGGGTTGTTGCGCGAGGCCCCTGCAAGAGCGAGGCCCCGGACGATTGCCCTGTTCGCCACCCCCTAAGGCCGCCGCTGTTGTTGATATTTCAAGTATCTTGTATAGGGCAGATGGAAGACCAATCCAGTGATTGAATCTAATCCAATTGTTTCGGCAATAAACTTATTATTAGTGTATTTGCCATATGGCAACATACACTATTGGCATCGGTTGGATGGCGGGACCTAGGGGTCGGACCAAAATTTCTCGACGTTTCTTAACCTCCTAAACACTTTGGCACCATTTTTGAAAATGTTTATATATATATGTATATATATATATATATATATAGGTATATATGTGTACGGGCAATAACTTTCGAAGGAGTTAATTCATTTTAACGAAATTTGGCACACATGTTAGAATCCATCACCGCACGAAGCCTATTTAAAATAGGCCCAATCGGGTTGAAAAAAGTTTTTGGGCCCAAAAATACCTAAAAAATTCTCAGATTCGTTTCAAAATTGAAATTTAACCCTTTAGTAGCAATTAAAAAGTGCTCTTAAAATTTTAATAAAATCGGCCCGACAGGACCGGATTTTCAAATTTTCTGAAAACACTAGTTTGCAGATAGTGAGCTATTTACTGAAAGGTGTTTTTAATTTTGGTGTAGACGTTCGATCGACAATTATAATGTAATTACGAAAAAAATGTAATTTTAAGGGGTGTATTAAGGACTTAATTTTTTTATTTTGCCCAGCAATCACCTTAAGTTCACATAATAAAGCCACAAGGCCTGTATCAGCAAACACACTATATTGTCGGCAGGGTTTTGGCACTGCGACCCGGGTTTTTTATTATTGTTATTATTATTTTGTGATGACACGTCACCCTCAGAATAATAATATGATGACACCTTTATCGGCACCAATAACCATACAAACGTTCATAACGCCCATATAGCACAAGCCTAGAATCGCATCCATTGTTTTTTTTCTTTCGTTTTTGTTTACAGTATGATTTTATGATAATTAATATATATTTTCAATAATGTTTATGTTGTTCCCAGCCACCTACCATGGATTATGTCATGAATCATGATAAATACGTATGATGCAATCATTACCATTTATGAAATATTATTTATTCATAATATTTACACCTTCAGCTCAAGATCTATCTATATATATAAAGCAAAGCCTTGCGTGCGTTCGCTAATAACACGAGAACTGCTAAACACATTTGAATGCGGTTTTTATGCTGTTCGATAGCTTATTTCTTGGAGAACGTTTAAGGCTATAACAACTATCCGCTCCAGCTTTGTCCGGGTGCAAATCGAATTGAATTCACTATACTGAAGCGTATTTGTCAGAACTGATTAATTATGTTTCACATAAAATTTATTTAAATCGGTTCAGCAGTTTTTTTAAAGTTTAGTATTAAAGTATTAAGGAAGTTAATAACGTGCAAAGCCACTAAAAAGGAAAAAATTAAAAAAAAAGTAAACCTAGAACCACCTTCAAAAAAGACCACTAAAAAGCTTACATAATAAGAACCATTAAACAAGCTCATCGACCTACCCATTAATTACTATACAGGGTGTTCTACAAGCTCTATGACAAACTTTGACAGATGGTAGTTCACTTGATTTTAAACATTTTTTTTTTAAATAAACATGGGTCCGATTCGTTTTTGTTTAGAAGTTACAAGCATTTAAAGAATCAAAAACGTAGGCTGATAAATAGAAATATCCGTTGTTATGACAATAATTATAGGTCAAGGAGGTCCATTATCATGGCCACCTCGTTTACCCGATCTGAATTCTCTGGATTTTTATTTATGGGGACACATGAAGCAGCTGGTCTACCATGTTGAAATCGCTACCCATCAGCAGTTACTTGAAAGAATTCAAGATGGTAGACCAGCTGCTTCATGTGTCCCCATAAATAAAAATCCAGAGGATTCAGATCGGGTGAACGAGGTGGCCATGATATTGAACCTCCTTGACCTATAATTATTGTCATAACAACCGATATTTCTATTTATCAGCCTACGTTTTTGATTCTTTAAATGCTTGTAACTTCTAAACAAAAACGAATCGGATCCATGTTTATTAAAAAAAATATGTTTAAAATCAAGTGACCTACCATCTGTCAAAGTTTGTCATAGAGCTTGTAGAACACCCTGTATATTTATTATCATGTTTTATGTAGGCTTAGTATAGTTATAATAATAATAATTAAATTGGCACCAACCACAAAACTTTTGATATTATTAACAGCTGCATTTTTTGGAGGAGGTTCAATTTTTTTTCAAAGTTTGTTATTCCTATCAACATGGACATGACATAATCAATCGATATAATTATAATATGTTTAAATGTCTGACGTTTCGAGCAAAGTGTTGGTCTTTTTCAAGGGCTGATTGTTAAGGCTGTCGGAACGCTCTGAATTTAAGCCAAAAATAGAGCTTTGGCTGTCAACTGATTGTAGACTTATTCGTCAACATTCTGCAAAAATTATTTCTCTATAAGGAAGATAAAGGACAAATCTAGGTCTCTAATGGACTACTTTTGTAATCTATGTACGATTTACTAGAAAAAAATTGGCATTAATTGTGCTAAAAAAACGCACGTTTTTAATGTCACACTATGACCTTATTCGTACTTATTTCACAAAACTGCTCCATTACAAACCTAAAGTGACTCTTCCTTTTTCGGAAAAGTTTTTTAAATCTTCAAAATATTTCCAAAAATTAGAGTAATCATTTGACAGCAGCACCCTTGCAAAAAAATTTTTTAGCCTCGTAGTTGGCACCAGCCAAAAATTGAAACGTGCGGATGATTTGAGCGAGACAGAACTAAAAAAGGTCACATCCACAATATGTCCTTTGCCTACGTCGCCCCTACCGCTGGGTCTCAGCACAAACAAAATTCAGAGCGTTCCGACAGCCTTAAGACGAACAGAAAGATTATGAATAGTATTATCATGAACAATTATGAATTAGCCATGATGATACATATGGCGGTACAGTAAGCGGTTTTTCCATTTTGGAGTAGATTCACTTTCGTTATTGACGATTTCCCTAAGAGAAATTGAATAGAGTCAGCTGCTTTGTTGGATGCGCGCGCAGCTATGGCGCATCTGTTGGCACAAAGGGCGTCTGGATGTGGACGCAGCCTCCGAAAGTGTCTGAACGATTCGACGGAATCGTATTGTGATTTACAATCGTATTTTCAAGGGCGGACGGGGAATGTTAAATAGCACCGGGATAGATTAGATCGACGACCTGAAGTTGGCAACGTAGTCGCTTTAATAGGAGGGAGGGGGATAAAAACTGATTATTCGAAAGTTCGATTCTTAAATATCGAGAAAAACTTTCACATGAAGTTTTGAAGAAATATTACTTAAAAATTGTCGAAAGAATTGTTAAATAGCTGCGTCAACCATGTTTGAACTATATCTGTCTCTATCGGATATATTATAGGAAATATTGTATACTGCTGTAGTCAAATTATTTCTAATGTTTAATTATTTTCCTAAATATTTAAACATTTAATTATGATTTATAGGATATAATATTTGAATAAGTAATAATAATTAACTTTAATAAAGTCGTATAATATTTTTTTATTACAAAAAAATACCGATGCATTTAATACTAATGCGGTAACTAATGCGGTTTGAAGTTTAAAAACGTAGAAAATATCGGGAAAATGGTTAGAGTGGCACCCAGGGGCAGATCTAGGTTTTTCGGGGCCTAGGGTTCATTGAAGTTCAGTGAGTCTCGTTTTTTGTTAGATTAGAAATTGGGGTTCAAAATTAATTTTTTATAATATCAGAATGGTGACTTGACCAAACAAATAAAACTACAAAGTCACACAGCAAATCGTCAAAATTCTTCCAAAAGATTGTCAAAAAACTCAGCTCTGACGCGCAAAGCGATTTACTCAAAAGAATCGTGAAAATTTAGTCGAAATATTATCAAAATTCGCTCAAAAAATTGACAAAATTCACCCAAAAAATCGTCATGATAATGATAATCATTTATATTAACTATTGTTACTATACGATAAGTGTTCATTGTTGATGAAAAAGGAATAAAAGTTTATAAAAAAATCGTGGGCTCTTCGCACTTGGGGACCCAGGGCTTAAGTTCTATTAGTCCCTATGTAGATCTGACCATGATGGCAGCTGTTATGACATAATCTAGGCAGGCCTGGATCTACAATTTTTTCGAACCGGGACAAAAACTTGGTAGTGGCGCCCCAGCGTTTGAGATAAATCATTTAAAAAAGCGCAAAAATATATAACGGGTGGCTTTTTTGTGACCGGAAGGGGAGACTAAAAACCTTTTAATATATATTTTTTTTAATAATTTATTATCAGTTTTCAAACATAATAAAATATTATGATTTTTGCGTCTCCTGAAACTGTCACCCGGGGCAGGAGTCCCGGTTTGCCCTCCCCTAGATCCGGGGCGTAATCTACACAGTAACAGTATATTTTTGGTAGCTGTTATTTTCCGACAACAGTTATTAAATAGCTGTTATTAGTGTATTTGCCATATGGCAACATACACTATTGGCGTTGGTCGGATGGCGGGACCTAGGGGTCGGACCAAAATTTCTCGACGTTTCATAACCTCCTAAACACTTTGGAACCATTTTTGAAAATGTTTATATATATATATATATATATATATATATATATATATATATATATATATATATATATATATATATGTGTGTACGCGCGATAACTTTCGAAAGAGTTAATTGATTTCAACGAAATTTGGGCCACATGTTCAAATCCATCACCGCAAGAAGCCTATTTAAAATGGGCCTAATCGGGCTATTTTAAGGGTAGTTTTTAGGGGTTGAAAACTGTTTTTGGGCCCCAAAATACCGAAAAAATTCTCAGAATCGTTTCAAAATTGACATTTAACCCTTTAGTAGTAATTAAAAAGTGTCCCTAAAATTTTAATAAAATCGGCCCGACAGGACCGGACTTACAAATTTTTTGAAAACACTAGTTTGCAGATAGTGACTTATTTATTGAAGGGTGTATTTAATTTGGTGTAGACGTTAGATTGATAATAATATTACAATTAAGAAAAAAATGTTATTTTAAGGGGTGCATTAAGGGGTTAAATTTTTTATTTTGCCCAAAAACAAACTTAATTTCACATAATAAAAGTATAAAACCACACGGCCCTATACAAGCAAATACACTATATTGTCGGCAGGGTTTTGGCACTGCGACCCGGGTTTTTGTTGTTTGGTCTCAGTGAATCGTTCAGCAAAAGAATCGTGCCGATCTTCCTTGAATGGAAACTGAACCGACACACATACGCAGACATTTTACGCTCCCAGCTGCTGTAGTAAATACAGCCGGAGACCGCCAAAGCCATTCTCTGTGTCATGTCTGTACGGCACCGTACCCACACCTCGATTCTACAGAACAAAACTGTATTCTGCACGGCGGCGACGGCAATGCTGAAAACCCACGACAGTTGCCTGACAGACGGACAATACGCTGGTTGCATGGCCAGTACCGGCCAAACACGTGCATTTTAGAATAAACCACGCGCGATTTTGCACGCAATGTGCGGTTTCTTAAATTACCGCTATTTACAAAAAATATCATCGTGATTCTGTGATTTTTTAAAGTGTTTGACAGTTCGAGTTGATTTTGAATTTTTCGGGACGTGTGAATATATATTTTTTTTTGTTTGTTTAAAAAGTATGATGTTTTTTTTGTGAGCAGTTTTTGAAATAATAGCGGTTTTCTGTTTTGCGACATTATATTGAAAGGTATGTTTTTCTAAAGGTTACTTTTTTCTCGATTTATTTATATGCCTGGGCAAAGATTGGGGGAGCACATTTTTTCGGGATGCGCAAATATTTAAAAAAAATGTTACTGTTAATGAACTAGTTATTATTATTATTAAATAAAAATGTTAGCAGGATTTTGATCATTACAATTTTTTTTTTAATACTGATCTAAAATATGCGTTATATAAAAAGTTTTAAATTAATTATTTTCTAAAAATATGTTCAGAAACGTTGATTGTTATAAAAATTAGGAACAATTAAAGAAACGTCCAATATTTGTTTGATTGTTGTCTTATATTTTAATTGATAAAATAAATATATACAAATAAAGTACAGAAGTTTTTTATCCAATTGTGTAGGCTTTCACGGCTGGCGTTGTTGCAAAACTTCTTGGTTTCCGGGCTTGCACGCCGTGGTCCATTGGTATTTCTACCAATGGACCACGGCGTACAACCCCGGAAACCAAGAAGTTTTGCAGAAGTATTTTATTTTAATAGAAAGTAGGGGATCCATTTTTGTAGAAAAAATATTTTTAACAGGATCATTTATAACATAAAATAAATAAAAACTTTAGTATCAATTGGCGATCGGATATTCGAGGGTTAACTGTACTGAATGCATCAAAACGCACCTGTGTTATTATTAGGTGTAGTTAAAGCGGAAATATCGTGTTTAAACATTTTTTCTCCCTATTTTTTTAAAACTGACGGAATGAATATAGTTCCATGAAATGACATTACAAAATTTTCTAAAGAAATCTGTTTAAAAAAAAATTTTTTTTTAATATAAATTTAGCTCACAAAATATAGGAGAATGTATTGTAAAATTCATGTATTTTCAACTTCTCCTTCACTCTCACTCGTCGCAGCGTAGGCCTATCAGAACAAAAATCTTTTTTTAATCTGAGGTAAAACATTATCAAAGGTATTTTTTCATTGATTAAGCAGCGTAGGAGGAGACATTTTGCGTAAGAAGTACGGAATAAAAACTTGAAACACGTGAGTAAAATCAGTTGAAAATAGGATGGTGTTGAAAATACATAAGTCCGACTGTATTTAATTCGTCTACTCACTACTGAATACTCCTTCATACACGTTTTCTAACCCTTTTTTTACGCTGACCTTCGCTTGACCTGAAAAGAACAAATATGAACGGGCCCTCATCCGAAAAAGTAAATATTAACGCACCCATAATTACAAAAAAAAAATCGAAAAACATTAAGGTTTATATTGTAACATAAAACATATTTTTACAAAAATGTGGGACGCAATGTGAAAAAAAATCTCGTTACATTGAAGAAAACTTTTTAGGCGCGACCTCAACTGAAGCGCCTTTAATTAATATTCACTTGTTTTGTCAGTGTGTCATGTTATTTTGTATTACGCGTGGAGCCAATATACGGTTGAACCGATTTTGAAAAACTTTTGTTATTTAATTCCTTCGGGTTTAACAGTTAAATGTTTTTTTTTCTATTCATAAAATAGGCCTTTGTCTTACCAACTGATATGAAATACTGATAAAATGTCACCTGCCAGATATTATTAGTGTTGCGCCAATGGAATGAAGAACACAATGTAATTATATCTGGTGATATAACTGGATTATTTCATGGAATATTATTGTAGGTTTCATGTCGACTTTAAATGCGTAATGCCGTACAGAATATATTTACTACCTGTGCGTCAAAACAATCTTTTCTTTCGCATCTTAAATCTGTTTTGTCAAAAAAAGCCACATTGCAATAGGTATAAATTTTGGGGCCTTCTTCTTCAGACATGTACCAAAGTTGAATTAAGAAACAAATAAATATATTCATAGATTTATATCAACGCATATAGTCCAGTAGATGAGCATCTTCAAAGTGTTGACACTTTTGATACTATTGCGTTTGCTACACAAAAGCGTAAAAGCCAATTCAGACTAGCCGTTCTCGGTTACGATTCACCGGTCCGGTTCGGTTTTCGATTAATCTAGGCTGCTCACACTATCCCGATTCGGTTCTACGATTATTCTCGGTGCGCATGCGCAATTTCGAAATATGATTTGACGTTTGATGTGTATTAAACAGCTGGCTAGTCACGTGACTCAAGCAAGCGTTCTCATTGGCTACGGTTGCGAACGGTCCGATTGAAATTAGAGCTGAACCTAAACGCTCGAACCGAACCGCAATCGGGAACGACTACGCCCTGATTGGTCGAGCTCCCAACCGGACCGGTGAATCGTAACCGAGAACGGCTAGTCTAAATTGGCTTTAACGGCATGAATTAAGTACCCGGCATACATTTTTCGGTATAAATTTCACTAAGTTATTTACACTACACTAATATACCGCAAACACGTCTATTATGTGGTATTTTTAAGGCTATATGGCCATAGTATCGATTAAAATTTGCGATTTACTTAATATTACTTTATTTACCATATTAAGTAATGACAGAATTTCGGTGCAATTTAGTTTTTTTACGAATTTTTCGGGATGTTTGAGCTATGTTGTCCGACAGCTAGTCTGCTAGACGGGAAAACGCATTTTTAGAATTTTTGTCTGTCTGTACCAACATCACTCGAGAATGACTGAAATAATTGTGAAGTTGGTGCACTATCATTTTTTAAAATGTTTTTATCCGATTAGAATCGGGTTAAAACAAGGTTTCTACTTTCTATGAAAACCGACACTAAATCGTGAGAAAGGCCGCGGGAGTAAAAATTACGAAATCTACGACTTTATGCTACATTAAACTGAATTTTATTATTTGACGACCGGCAGTAAAATGGTCGCCTTTGCATTTAAACACCTACTACAATGCTTTGCTTTTCTTGGAAAAGATGCATTTCTTACCTTTTTGAGTTGCCGTGAGAAATAAGTAGTTTTTTTATTGTTAGACATTTTTAAGGACCTTAAATCTGTTTGCTTAAAATATTTTAACATTATTTAGTGCAGTGCTGGATTTAACAAGAACGAGGCAATCCATCTTCTATACTTGGCTTATTTATTAATTTGATAAATCATATTATAATCTAAATCTATATAATAATTAATTAACCGAGCTGGGTAGTGTAGTGGTGACAGCACTAGACTCGCATTCGGGAGGTACCGGGTTCGAATCTCGGCGGGGGCAGATGTGGCTGGGACTTTTTTCTACTGCCTCTCGCCGAGAAACGGTAATTCCTGTACCGGCCATCTTGATTGAGGTTTTCCATGGTTTCCCTCAATTAATTCCAGATAAATATCGAGATGGTTCCTTATTCAAGGCTATGGCCAATTACCTGTCAAACTCCCAGTTCAAAAATTACCTATCCTATCCTAATTTCCTATAATTCCTTCATTCGCCCATTGCTATTAGTTAAGCGCACAGTATAAGTATTGAGAGAAGAGTGGCAAGTCGGAAAGAGCCGACAGAACGCGATATCTGGCTAACCGAGTGGGAAGTCGCAACGTGCAATCTAAACCTTTTCACTCCCATCCGTAAACGCGCTATTAAATGTTTTACATCGAAAAGTTTCCATTTTCGTTTTCACTCCTTGCGGAACGCTGTTACTGAGTACGTATCTCATTGATTTTAACAATGTTTTCGTTGTTTCGGAGTAATTAGCATTCGAATAAGTCTTATTTCAGACCTCCTAGTTCACATCCTTTGAGTTAAAAATTTACGGATTTTTTTCTGTTTATTTAGGGACACTATATATTAGTATGCCAAACTAACTCCCGACGTTATGTGGAAGTTTATTTTTGTTTCCGGGCAAACATTGGTCACCCGGTATATATTTATGTATACACGGCTGGCAATATTATGGTTGAATAAAAAATGAAAAAGATACTCTAAGAGCGTAGGGTGTATTTACTATTCATATACTATGTAAATAGTACATCATAATACAAACGTATCGTATCTTTATAACGTTGCGTGTAAGTCTATAATATGTTTGTGTGTGTGTGTGTCAAAATTCAAAAGACAATACGTGCATCCGTCCTATTGTTTTAATATTTCTCTATACTATCAAAACTATGGTTGCAAAGCAAAAGGACATATGTTAGATCTAGGGCGTAATCGTTTTTCGCTGATATGAAACACATTAGGAGCAGTAGATTATAATAAACTAGTTGTTAAGCCTGTCTCCGTCAGGCGCAATCGAAGTTTAAATATTCAAAATAGTAGCATCTTTATTTTACATTAATTATAATATAGAATACAAAATATAATCTGTAAACTAATAATTCAGTTAGTATGTTGATTCTCATCCATGTTTATTTATATTGATAAGTTAATTGGGAACTTGGATATAAATAAATTGATGCTAAATTTTCACAATTTTACAAGATTTGTCTTCTGTTACACAATTATCAATGTAATTAATTGTATTAACTGTATTTCTTGTAGCTTGCCTGAAGAAGTTGAAAATAAACCAACGAAACGTTGCAAATTTTGAAAATTTAGCATCAATTTATTTATATCCAAGTTCCCAATTAACTTATCAATAATAATGTAATGTTCGCACAATTATTCGACACTTTTTTCTGTCTATTGAATATTACATTAATTAGAAAACTTGTAATTATTTGAAAACTTATTTGACATCCAATATTAGAATGTTTCAGAGTTTGTTGTTCGTAACCAAAGCAATCCAACAACCCGTTCATGGCCTGTTATGTTCTATGAAGTTTTTTTCAAAAAAAACCCTAATTCGATCTCCGGGGAGAAAATCAAAAATCCGTCTACGATAGGTTCTGTCCCGTATCTTACACTATAAGTGTGCCAAATTTCAACTTCGTAAGTTTAGTGGGGCCTTCTGGAGGGTCTGGGAAGACAGACATCCGGACACACATATTACATTAATTAGAAAACTTGTAATTATTTGAAAACTTATTTGACATCCGATATTAGAATGTTTCAGAGTTTGTTGCTCGTAACCAAAGCAATCCAACAACCCATTCATGGTCTGTTATGTTCTATGAAGTTTTTTTCAAAAAACCCCTAATTCGATCCCCGGGGAGAAAATAAAAAATCCGGCTACGATAGGTTCTGCCCCGTATCTTACACTATAAGTGTGCCAAATTTCAACTTGGTAAGTTTAGTGCGGCCTTCTGGAGGGTCTGGAAAGACAGACATCCGGACACAATAGGAAATTATATATGTAGATACTTAAGGCTGTCGGAACGCTCTGAATTTAAGCCAAAAATAGAGCTTCGGCTGTCATCTGATTGTAGACTTATTCGTCAACATTATGCAAAAATTATTTCTCGATAAGGAAGATAAAGGACAAATCTAGGTCTCTAATGGACTACTTTTGTAATTTATGTACGATTTACTAGAAAAAAATTGGCATTAATTGTGCTAAAAAAACAGACATTTTCAATGTCACACTACGACCTTATTCGTACTTATTTCACAAAACTGTTCCATCACAAACCTAAAGTGACTCTTCCTTTTTCGGAAAAGTTTTTTAAATCTTCAAAATATTTCCAAAAATTAGAGTAAGCAATTGACAGCGGCACCCTTGCAAAAAATTTTTTTAGCCTCGTAGTTGGCACCAGCCAAAAATTGAAACGTGCGGATGATTTGAGCGAGACAGAGCTAAAGAAGGTCACACCCACAATATGTCTTTTGCCTACCTCGCCCCTTACCGCTGGGTCTCAGTACAAACAAAATTCAGAGCGTTCCGACAGCCTTAAGGCATATACGTTAGAATTTAGTTGTTTTAGAAATGTACACATTTTTAGTGTTTCGTGCAAAACCGAACACATCAATTATGGAATCATTTCGGTGTCCGTCCGTCGTGTGTCACAGGCAATTTTCTTTGAAACTACGTTACGTAAAAATTTGAAATTTGGCACAGAGATAGAGTATGGTGGCCCAAATACAGACGTGCAGTATAAAAAGTTGAATTTTAATTTTAAAGGTTAATTTCAGCAAGTAAATTGGGACATGGAAAACAATTTTTTTTTTCAAGGACATCGTGTAGGGTGTCAAATGAAAGATTAATGAATCAGGAATTCAACAATATATTTTGCTTATTTTGGTACCTTGAAGGATCGTGAAAGCCTTTTCGGGCAAATTCAACTGAAATATTTCATATTAAAAATTATTTTGAAACATGAAAGCATGTACTTATACGGTACCTCATATATTGATTATTTTACATACAAATTTCTATAACGGTTCATAAAACAATTAAGTCAGTCTGTAATTCCTGTTTTAAGGTACTTCGTAAAGAATGCAGTGTTTTGCGTTAATATGGTATTTCCTTCAAGCATGTATTATTTAAATCGATTTTATTCACATTGTTAAATAGCGATACTTTCCCGGATTTCCAAGTGTCGCTTGAATAATTTGTACAATTTCTGTTGCATATCTTGAAACGCATAATTATTATGTAAAACATTCGTATTTAACCAAGAGAACTAAGTGAGTGTGATCTCGTTTTAACTGCACCGTTGTTCTGTCAAAAATGCGTATAGACCAATTCTAGTGAACCGTGTGGTACGTTATTTAAAATCCAATATGGCGACCAAAAGGCGTAACCAAAAATTTAAAAATAAAATAACAAACTTTATAAAAACAAGCTTTTATTGCAGTGTACTAAAAATGATAAATATTTTTTAATAATTTAAGTTCATAATTATAAAAGCATGGGCCGTGACTATCATAGAGCTTACAACCCACGCTTTTATAATTATGAACTAAAAATTATTAAAATTTATTTTTATCCTTGTTAGTAGGTACTTTGCAATAAAAGCTTGTCTTTATAAAAAAAATTCTAATATTTTATTTTCAAAATTTTAGTTAATACGCCTTTTGGCCGTTATGTTGGATTTTAAATAACGTCATACAGTTTACTGTATTCTACTTGCCATACCCTCTAATTTGATGCCCATATCAAAAAGGTTGTAAGGAAATACATGATTCGCCATTTTGAGTTGGCCGCCATTTTGGATTTAAAATGAATTTTTGAAGTTTAACGTCTTTAGCGACGTATCTGTTTACATAAAGTAAAAAATTGAGGGGAAATAGAATCGACCCCTAAAGGGGTAGTTAGTTTGTCTCCTAAATTACATGAAACTGACAAGGACAGAAATTTATAGTGTGTTGCTAAGGTATGTGTAAATATTATTAATTAGTTTGACGTAACAAAAAATTAAACTTGGGAATAATAATAAAAACTAAAGAAGTTAAACTTCTAATGTAAGCTTATGAGGGTGAGACTCATTATAATTTTTTGTTAATATTTTTTTATAGTGTCGAAACCATGATAGGTACAGTAAAACTGCAGAGTTACAAATTCTTGGGTACCAATCAAGTTGGCAATCCTTTCGATAACTTCTCCGGGATTAGTACTTGTGACTTGGTAACCTTATTATCCAGACGGGACTCGTATAAATGTTTCTAGCCTAGCCAACTGCGTCATTGTCAGTCTTTCAGTAATAATTATAAGAATAGCAGCTTATTATAAAGTACGTAGTTTATAAAAAAATAATTACAAGTATCATACGTTAAAAAATCATCATGCGGAATATAGTATAATACCTATATAATTATTATACAGAAGTATAATATATATCACGTAACTAAAATAACGGTATACATCAAGAAACAAAATGTCTATATTTATTGCACTTACTTTTTAAAAAATCACGTATTGAATGTACCACATTGATTCAATACGTGAGAATACCGGACAATCGAACAGCGTGCTACAAGTGAAAAAATCCGTTTTGCCATTTTCTTCGAAATCCACGTAAACATTTCGATTCGACTTCATTTGATCATGCTATAACAAAAAGAGAAAAAAAAATGATTTAAAAAAAAATATTTTCTCCTATCCTGCAGCGGTTCCTAAACTGTTTCGCCTACGGACCCCTTAGAGCAGCGGTCGGCAACCCAAATGCATTGCGGTGTGCCACAAAACAGGAAAAATAGACTTTTTGGAACGTTCGTCGCTTGGGTCTTTTTTGTTAAATCCGCCACTGGATGTTTAGTATTATTTACAAAACACTTTGATGTATAAATAGCATGTAATAATTGTAAATTATATGCATATAGACAACTCCTACTAATTACATTTAGCAATAAACAATCGCAAGCTAACGTAACAATTATTAACACATTAGCGCGCGCTTCATTTGTCTATAAAACATATGCATATCGATGTAAACAACTGAAAGGTACAGTTGGCTCATTAGAAATTTGCTTGTTTATGTAACTTATTAATTAATGTTTCGACCGGCATTTAATTTGCTTCATATGTTCAATATGTTATTATTTTTTATATTAAACGGAAAATCCAATTAATATATTAGGTAACTGAGTTTTTACAATAACTGATTGCTAAGCTATAGAATTCATACGAGGTGAACAGGACTCAAAGTTCAGACCCACAACTTATTTTATGAAATGTGCAAAAAAGTCCACACTATTGATCTAGCTAAATCTCTATAAACGCTATTGGTTGGACTATGAATCTCTATGAACGCTATTGGTCCAACTTTGATTTTTTAAGAACGCTATTGGTCCGACTTTGATTTTTTAAGAGCGCTATTGGTCCGACTCTGAATCTCAATGATCGCCATTGGTCTGAATCTGAATCTCGATGAACTATCGATCCGAGTCTGACTAGAAAAGAACGCGAAAGGCAGCTATCACGACTTATCTTCTTCTTCTGAACGACACTTTTTATAATCTTTCTGAATATATCACTCTCTGTGCCGCTGAATTCATAAAACTTTGTAAAAATATTTCGTAATTTTTTAGTATCATTTTGGCGTTTATTCATTTTGGATAGTGTCAACGGATAGATTTTTTACACTTTAAGCATATCAAATAAGTATATTTTAATTTTGGTATGATGGATCCGAGGATATTTGAATAAATGATTAAGGCTGTCGGAACGCTCTGAATTTAAGTCAAAAATAGAGCTTCGGCTGTCAACTGATTGTAGACCTATTCGTCAACATTCTGCAAAAATTCTTTCTCTATAAGGAAGATAAAGGACAAATCTAGGTCTCTAATGGACTACTTTTGTAATTTATGTACGATTTACTAGAAAAAATTTGGCATTAATTGTGCTAAAAAAACACACGTTTTCAATGTCACACTATGACCTTATTCGTACTTATTTCACAAAACTGTTCCATCACAAACCTAAAGTGATTCTTCCTTTTTCGGAAAAGTTTTTTAAATCTTCAAGATATTCCCAAAAATTAGAGTAATCAATTGACAGCGGCACCCTTGCAAAAAAAATGTTTAGCCTCGTAGTTGTCACCAGCCAAAAACTGAAACCTGCGGATGATTTGAGCGAGACAGAGCTAAAGAAAGTCACACCCACAATATGTCTTTTGCCTGCCTCGCCCCTTACCGCTGGGTCTCAGCATAAACAAAATTCAGAGCGTTCCGACAGCCTTAATAAACATGTTACGGTAATTTTCACTATGGAATAAGTCTGATTTCGAAAAATACGTTTGTCGATTGGCCAGATTAAATTGTTCGCAATATATGTTTCAAAGACAAAAAGGTTAAATCCAGATGTCTTATGTTTTATAACAAAAGAAACCAACAAATCAACAGCAGATCGATGTTTTAACCTTGAACAATCTGTGGCCCACGCTGTGCCGCGTTCGAATTTACATAGATCCATCTCTAATATAATATATGAAAAGTATAAAAAGTGGGTTAATTGTTTACGGATCTTTTAATGTTGATAAACACAAAAGATATTTCACGCGTGAAATCTGCGATGCACTTCCTCGGTAATCCATCGCGCTTGACGTACGCAGTAGCCGCATTATTAGAACTTCGAGTTACATTATGGTCTTTTTATTTTTTTATACCGAGATAATCGTGCACGATGTCTGACATATATTAGAATCCGTTCACTATTCTTTAAATAAAATTAAAAAATAATTGTAAAAAAAACTTTTTAAACTCAATCTTTTATTAAAATGTATAGATAGGTATAAAAAAAATCGTAAATATAAAAGCGTGGGTCGGAAGCTCTATGATAGTTAAGTCACGACCCATGCTTTTATAATAAAACCTAAACATTTTTTTTTACTATTAAACCATTAATATTGATTCATTTATTGTTATCGGAAATACATATTTGTAAAAAATTTCAAATCGATCGGAATTGGTTCAAAATTGACTTGCAAGATTTGACTCAAACTGACAGCCAAACAAACGAATAAACATAAATAAATATATGCTGTTTTTCGATTTTAAATATTTCTATTTTAAAAAAAAGCTTATCAGAAGGAGAACGGAGATATGTGTAATGTGTATATATTAAAGTTCTCCCATCCCTGATTTACAGCTGTGTGATTATTAGATAGTGATTAGTGATTACGACCATATTGCAACCTTTGACTTCGCGTAGATTAATTACACTTCAAAATACTTTAAATGCTAAGGAGAAATCGAAATTGTGATAGTTAAAAATATTTTTTTTAAATATCTGCCATCTTTGTTTAAAAAGGCATTGCTACCGCATTTATTCATATCAAGATTAATCATTAAAATTTTTATATGGTCGTAAGGCTATTCAATTTTAATGCTTTCATAACTACGAAATATTTTTTTTAGAAATAAGAAATTAGATTTATTTCGATAAAATAGAAATGATATTAGAATTTCAAATGTTTGCAAAAAAATAATCAGATTAAAAAAAGAAATGGTGTATTAATTGTTATTTTATGGCTATATAAGTCTTTCACGATTTTAATTTGATGCTCAAAATATAATTGATGACAAGTATAATATGCTGTCTAAAAATACGCTCTGCATTCTTCATGACAAATCTTTTCGCTTTGCCTAAAAACGGTCACAGCTCTCTCGACGCTATTTTTTAAGCTAAAGGTTTCGAGTAACTACCAAGTAAAGGACCAGAAATCACACTACAAATCCTAAACAAATTTTTTAAAAAAGCAAGTTTTGGCTATACATCTGAAAGATTACGTAATTTATAATTTTTTTCAGCTTTTTCAAGAAAATCTTTTTCGTAACTTTTTGCTTGTAGAATTTGTAGTGCAGTGATTCTCAGTACCTACTTCATTTGGCGTTTACTGTAATCATTTAGCTTTAAAAATAGTGTCGAGAGAGCTGTTGCTGTTTTTAGACGAGGACAAAAGATTTAAGATGAAGAGTGTAGGAGGTAGGTAGCAAATATTTTCTTTTCAAAAGGAAAAATAAATTTAAATGAATCCACTATCCTCCTTGATCAAGTGTGCAAAAAACATATTTTGTTTCGCGACTGTTATCCTGTTTTAGATCCGTTGAATATGGCCACCACATGTGTCACATTGGTCACAAGACAAAATCGTTTATGTCGAAATTTTAGGGTTCCGTACCTTAAGTACAAAAGAAACTCCAAGACCTTTCACACATTGTTTTGCTAAGACAAACAGTGATTTACTATGGAATTGGTATAGCGCGATTAGTTTTGTTTTACTTTACCGCACTAGTGCCTAAGGGTCATGCATGTAAACCAGCTATTTTATAGGGGGTAGTGCAAAAAGTATCTATTTTAAGAGGTTGAATCGTATATTTGCTGAAATGTGAATAATTTGTTTTGAAAATTAGTCACATTTCTGCGCTAGTTATCGACGTTGCGCTGAGAGAAACTTCTACCATTTCCAAAATGGTGAACTGAATGATTATAAATTGTTATCTTAACTTGAAATAAGCCGTTTGGCCTTGTGACCGTAGATATTACGATAGTTGTAGTATAAGACGAAATGTCATTAACGACATTAATTTGTCATGCAAGCCATGCGCCTTCAATTGTTTTATAGCGCATCATCGCTATATTAATACTTCATCCCGTAGAGAATATATTTATTGTATATGCAAAGCTTAATCAAATAAATCACAGTCAACAACATCAAAACTGTTCCGCGGATGAAACGATCACACTATCAGTTAACCGTGTACATTTTGTGTTGGTGTTAAAAAGTAAAAATGCTGTCGAATCTACGATTGAGCCATTCTCAAAGTGTGCTCCGCGGAGCCCTGGGGCTCCGCTAGATATCCACGAGGGCTTCACCAAAATAATATTGTTGGATCTCTCCCTGTGATACCCACAACATTGTTTTGTTTTGAGTTTCTATTAGCAACGCTTAAGAAACAAATAAGTATAATATAATTTTCAATCTCGTTGTGATCAGACGTATTTAAATTTCGTCTCGATTAAGGTAGTTGTCGTGGTTAAGGCACACCGTCAGAAAATTCTTAATTTTTGTATACTTATTAAGGACATGATAATACAATTACCCTGAAAATTTGAAGTCGAACGACCGTATATAATCTGAGATAAATTCAATTAAAAATTGGATAATTAACATTGATGGTATACGATCTCTGTAGTTCTGAACCAGTTTCTTATTTATAAAAAAAGAACTAACTGTCAGAAACTTTCCAAAAACTGACAGTCTTTCAATGCATTTGTTATGAGTTTAAAAAAAAATAAGAAAATTTTTTTGACCGTTTATAAATAACGATTTAAAGTTCAACAATTTATAGAAAAGTATACATGCATATGAAAACTGTATGGGTTACGTTTCCACGTGTACAGTCTTGCGTACAATCGATCACTTAGCTACAAGCTAGTATACTTTTGTGGCGCGTATAATCTATAACTTTTTGACAATATTGTATCACGACAACTACCTTAAAAGGAAACAATTTTATCAGTTTCTAGTGGAATCAATACAGCGTTATGTAAAGAACGTATTTTTGAATGATTTTCATTAAAGAATGATCATAAAACCAGGTTTTGTTTATTTTATAGGGCTCCATAAAATATTTAGTGTTTTTAGTGTTTTCTTGCATAAAGTCAGTCATATTTTTTTGACGGTTGACTGTAAGTGGGCTTAGCATTTGCACTATGAGTATGACACATGTCATGCAAGGTTTAATGACACCCAAGACGTAATAAGGTGATTGTACTTCATTAATAAACTGCTTACATCCCATTCAACTCTATCGTTCTACTATTATTACTTATTATTATTATTGTTTTCTTGAAACCGAACTGATAATTTTATAGCGGTCAATTGCATTAGAAGCATAAGCTTATGCATTACTAGCTCCCTATAAAATAGTTGCTTTTCATGCGGGTATAGCGATAGTAAAATGACCCTTTTTCGCACTAGTGCATAAAGTAAAACAAAAGCAATGCGATTTTATCAATCCAATAGTTATATCTCTGTCACTTGCCTTTTAAATCCATACGGGCGACAGAGAAGCAAAGAAGGTGCTGAATAGTCCACATAGATACTAATATAATATGGCCGAACTTGAACTGTCAAAAATATAACAAATATACGTATTACGAAGTGAAAATCAGCTATTTTGTAGGAGATACGTGCGAAAAATGTAGTATGTATCTCGATTGTAATGTTTTTGGCTCCACTGTAGTATTACTATCTTATCTCGTGCCAGGTTGAGCCCCACTCGGTACCAACAACAGTATAGTGGAGCCTTAGGCACCGTATTACTTACTACTCGGCATCACAACGCGTCATATTTATATAGCTATAGATATACTGTTAACATTAGCTAGGGTTGCCATCCGTCCGGGTTTCCTCGGACTTGTCCTAGTTTAGAGGGCATCCGGGGAACGTCCGGGCGGGGCTTCATTTGTAGTCCGGGTTTAAAAATTTAAGAATAAAAAATTCTAACTGATTATTAAAACAATTTGTAACAAACTGTAATAAGATTCTGTTTTGATAGGTACATTTAAAATGATGATAAAAGATGACTAAATTTAATTTTAAGGTCTGAAAATAAATAAGAAGGTGATTTATGACATTTTCAACTGTTTTTTATTACACTATGTTTAAAAAAACCTTTTAACATGTCCGGGTTCTGGGCTCCAAAATCCGGGGGTTTCACGCGTCTTGTCCTGGTTGCCAAATTTTAGAGATTGCAACCCTAACATTAGCCAATATTGTAATAAAAAATACCCAACGCGCCTAAGAAGTTTGCACTTCAAAAAAAAATCTAATTTATAGTCTCAGTGATTCAAATATTATTTTATTCAAACGAAATCTTTTATTAATGATAAATGATTATCATTTATTTGCCAATACTTTCTATTTTTATCTGGTTTATAATAATGCAAAAATCGTAGACACGAGTTTTGTAAGGCAATAAAAATTCCGCACAAACAGAAAACAGAGGACGTGGTAAAAAATGGAGTAACCGATTAAAAAAAAATGTGAAAGTAATAAATTCAACTTGACACAATTTTAAAACTCCATAATAAGTATATTTGTATAATACAGTTAATTCGATAATATGCAGGTATTATATTATGCGGGAACATACAGGTAAAATATTACAGTCGCCTCTCGCTGTGTGGCCATTCTTTAAGTAAAACCTACTCGTTTAATTATTCACTTTTTTTTTTGTCACCAAAAGAATTGCTTTGGATTTCCTCTATGTGACCATGCCAGAAAATAAACCAGTTTCATTTCGCGATACGACTCACATACCCAGAAAGCATGCACGGCCCTTGTATAAATGTTCAGACATTTTTACAGAAAGTTCAGCTCCTTATTTTTAATTAAAATAAATAATTCAAAGGATATTTTATGGAGCAGATAAATTAGTTAATAATTATTTTGTTTAACACAACGTTTCGTAATAATTTATTATTGTTTATAGAGCACCTGAAGAAGTAATAAATTATTACGAAACGTTGTGTTAAACAAAATAATTATTAACTAATTTATCTGCTCCATAAAATATCCTTTGAATTATTTATTTTAATAAATGTTCAGAAAAATATTAATTGTTCTCTGGCCTTTCTCTCACCAACAGCCAAATTGCTTCAGATTCTCTGTGTGATCACGGTTAAAAACAAGTAAGTTTGATTTCGCGATACGACTCACGTACCCAGAACTCAAGCACGATTGGCGGATTGTTCTGGCCTTGGGTACACTTTTCTAAGAAAATTTGGTATTGAGATGTAACGGACTGGCTTGTTTTCTCAGTTCTCCAAAAATGAAAAGAGTGAATTGATTTCGACTTTCTTAAAGTGACTACATCCAAAAAGAAACCAAAATCGCTTCGCGATACGGCTCATATACCCAGAACGCTTGCACGACGTTTGTAGATTTTCGAAGGAATGAAACATATTACATACACACTCCATAACTTATATAGATATTTAATTAATACTAATTATGTAACATAAATTGTATTATTTTTGTAGTAATAATGGCCATAGATACCAAATCACATTTTTTTTTCGCTAATAAAAAAAAGGTATATAAACAAGCTAAAATTATTGCTCCCTCGTCTTTCCCTCATCAAAAGGCAAATCGAATTAGATTTTCCCTACGCGACCACGGAAAAGAGAAACTAGCTTCACTTCTTGATGCGACATACAATTATAGGTCAGAAGTGAGGGTTTTTTATGACTGTAAGCCTTCTATGGTTGAAATCGCGAAGAGTCGACTGTACGATATTTTTAACGTAACCTGGACCTAGATTTGCTTCATTTAACAAAAACTTGTTTAGTTGCATTTGTGCCGAAATATATGTGCATAATTTTGACGTTAATTATATCGATTTTGGTTAAAAAAAACGTTAATCTGATATCGATTTTATAACATATTAATCCTATACGATTTTAATATATCTATGGTTATAAAATAAAACTACTTAAGCTTAAAATAAGATTAATTACTATTTAATCGTTCAGTCGTTTGATTATTTACTTCACTATTTTTCGGTACGATAAAAAGAGGCAGCACTGCTGATCACATACAAACTATACGACCGTAGTTAGAGAGGGGAGGGGAGGGCATAGAAGGACCAATAACATATTATCTTAAAAAAATGTAAAAGATCTTTTAAAAACAAGTTTTATTAAAATATAGGTACTAAAAGAACCAAAATAATAAACAATCAAACAAATAAAATCACTTTTTCATTGTTGACCTGACCTAAAGACTTTTCGCGCAAAGTTTAAATTATGAATGTTTATGAATATATCTCGCGACAAATTTTTAGGTCAGGTCAACATAGACGAAATGATTTTATTTGATTGTTTGTCATTTTCTTCGTTTTAGTATATTTGAATAAGAGTTTGTTTTTAAAAGATTTTTTATTTATATTTTATTATTTCCGTTTTAGTCATCTAGCCTATAAGTATACATACGTATAGCATGAGAGTGTATAATCACCAAAGCTGTCTGCCAACCAAAACGAACCCAAAGACGGGATGTCTATCATAGTATATTAAAAAGTAGCATAGTGAGCTGACTATCCTGACTGCAGCATCAGGTCATTAAAGATTAAAAAATTAAAATAGAATGGGGTGGTCTCTTGGCCCAAATCCTGAAAGGATTTTTGTGCTTCTCTTTTTATCTAGTCGGTAAATAATCTGGTTCTTCTTATGAGCTCCAGAAGATTGGCTACTAGATTGTCCTGTGGAACTATTCGCATCCTCATCAATGTAGCCAAAGATGATGGATGGTCTTTTGGCTCAAATGCAAAATCCTGAAAGGATTTTTGTGCTTCCTCTATTTACTGGATCTAGTTAGCAAATAATCTGGATTATCTTAAGAGCTCCAGATAATTGGCTACTAGATTGTCCTATTCCATCCTCATCAATGATGGTTGTCCCCCTGTAGGTTAGAGCCTCACACTCGAACACGAAATGGGTGGCTGTTTCATCCTCCATTTTGCAAAATCTACATACTGTTGATTCCTGTTGTATCCCCATCACATGTAGGTGTTTTCTCAAGAAAGAATGACTGGTTAAAAGCCCAATCACCTTTCTGAGTGTCGGCTTGTTGCGTCTAATTAAGTCCTCAAGTCATGGTTATCAGATTACTGTATTGTCATCGATACTACATAAGTATGCAAAATTTCAAAGTAATACATCAAGTGGAAGTGGTTCAAAATCTACTTGCAAGATTTGACGCAAACTATAAACTGACTGACAAACATGTGAAGTTGAATAAAAACTTAAAAGTCGACATAAGCTGTTTTGCATTTTGGCCGCAGATATGTGTGGATTAATGCCAAATCGAAACAAAACAAAACAAAAGACGCGCGTTTCATGCAACTTAATGAACGAATTACGAACTTTAACCACGTCCATGGAATACAGTATGTTGACCACACCTGATTACTAGCTATGTTAACAACTTGTATACAAGTACATAGTAAGTCTATCACATTATTATCATAAATAAAACGGTATTTCAGTACGACTACTGTCTGTATAGATCGTTCACTTAATAAATTGGCAATGGCTTCAATTATACTTTGAAAATTTGTATTTTTCATGCTTGAAAAATCAAAATTTTCGAAAGGATGCAATTTCGTACCAAATTTCTGTTCATAGCAACTTTTTTTCTTAAAATCCACCAAAAATAGTCTCTCAAATTGAAACACTAAATTCACATAATGCGAGAGCTAATTTTAGTTTCGGTAACGCTAGACAGCGTAGAGTAACTGATAACTCATTCCGCCGGAAAAGTGGAAAAATTCGGGTTTTAGTCCCGACGGTGACAGTTGTATGAAAATAATTTTTTTTTAATATAGCATTGTAATAATGGATGTTTCTTAACAATTATAGCAAACGATAGCTATTATACTGTTTAGGAAAATATACATTTGACTAACATAACTATTTGAAATGAACGAGCTGTACAAAAGACATTGTATAATAAAAATAAACCTGTATTATTGTAACAGTTGCGTTGTTACAATATTCACAACATGCGGTACTTTATCGGTTACAATTATCTCGCAGTGCTAATCACGAAGGTGGCCCGCGACATGCTCTGATATGCCTCGACTTCTACACACTTAATTATTAATTCTAACATAATATTGTGTTTTTAAACGTCTTTAATATATTTAATTTGCTGTGTACATTAGGTCAAATTTACGACACAGAAAAAAAAACCCAGGTCGCAGTGCCAAAACCCTGCCGACAATATAGTGTATTTGCTTGTATAGGGCCGTGTGGTTTTATACTTTTATTATGTGAAATTAAGTTTGTTTTTGGGCAAAATAAAAAATTTAACTCCTTAATACACCCCTTAAAATAACATTTTTTTTCTTAATTGTAATATTATTATCAATCTAACGTCTACACCGAATTAAATACACTCTTCAATAAATAAGTCACTATCTGCAAACTAGTGTTTTCATAAAATTTGTAAATCCGGTCCTGTCGGGCCGATTTTATTAAAATTGTGGGGACACTTTTTAATCACTACCGGAGGATTAAATTTCAATTTTGAAACGATTCGGAGAATTTTTTCGGTATTTTGGGGCCCAACAACAGTTTTCAACCCCTAAAAACTCTACCCTTAAAATAGCCCGATTAGGCCCATTTTAAATAGGCTTCTTGCGGTGATGGGTTTCAACACGTGGTCCAAATTTCGTTGAAATCAATTAACTCTTTCGAAAGTTATCGCGCGTACACATATATATATATATATATATATATATATATATATATATATATATATATATATATATAAACATTTTTAAAAATGGTGCCAAAGTGTTTAGGAGGTTATAAAACGTCGAGAAATTTTGGTCCGACCCCTAGGTCCCGCCATCCGACCGACGCCAATAGTGTATGTTGCCATAATATGGCAAATACACTAAAAAGCCATTGTGTTTTTGTATCACAGTTCATTCACGTCCAATATTAAGGTGATTGTTACTATGAAGAAGCTGATGAGTTGGTGCGAAAAGGATCGTTAACTCCATATATTGGCCCAGAAATTTGTCAGTATCTTTAACATAAGTTTGTAAAAAAAACTTCAAAATGTTACTTTGCTTTCTCGTAATTCGAAATCTCGTGACGTACTATAAAGGAATATTGACGTTTTTGATTAAATTTTTAGGACAAAATTATGTTTTTTGAAATTTATAAGCCGAAAGCCAGATTTTGTAAAGATTAATGCTTAATCACAACTAATAAAAACCCGGGTCGCAGTGCCAAAACCCTGCCGACAATATAGTGTATTTGCTTGTATAGGGCCGTGAGGTTTTATACTTTTATTATGTGAAATTAAGTTTGTTTTTGGGCAAAATAAAAAAATTAACCCCGTAATACACCCCTTAAAATAACATTTTTTTTTCTTAATTGTAATATTATTATCAATCTAAATTCTAACGTCTACACCGAATTAAATACACCCTTCAATAAATAAGTCACTATATCTGCAAATTAGTGTTTTCAAAAAATGTGTAAGTCCGGTCCTGTTAACCCGATTTTATTAAAATTTTAGGGGCACTTTTTAATTGCTACTAATGGGTTAAATGCCAATTTTGAAACGATTCTGAGAATTTTTTCGGTATTTTGGGGCCCAAAAACATTTTTCAACCCCTAAAAACTACCCTCAAAATTGCCCATTTTAAATAGGCTTCTTGCGGTGATGGATTTCAACACGTGGCCCAAATTTAGTTGAAATCAATTAACTCTTTCGAAAGTTATTGCGCGTACACATATATATATATATATATATATATAAACATTTTTAAAAATGGTGCCAATGTGTTTAGGAGGTTATGAAACGTCGAGAAATTTTAGTCCGACCCCTAGGTCCCGCCATCCGACCGACGCCAATAGTGTATGTTGCCATATGGCAAATACACTAAAAACAGTAATAAAATTAATTTTCCGACCACAATTCAAAATTTCCCGAAAGCATAGTTTACAATCTAAGAGATAAAAACCAAAACAGTGCAAAAAACCAGTTAACTTATTTAAGATAACTGATTTCTCAGATTTCACGAAATAATTTTTGAAAATTATAATATTGTGAACTCCTTTAAAAATTGGGTAATTATCCGTAAGTGTATTGATGAAAAAGTAAATATTTCGAAACGTTGGTCTGTGAAAAAAAACAACTAATCAAAACAATTGTTCTAATCATTATTTATCAAGAAATCAAGATGTTTACTTTAGTAAAGCTTTTCAAACTGCAAACTTCATTTATTAAACAAAGATTATCAATCATTGTGACAAACGAATTTTAGTCAGTAAATATTACTCCCGTATATAAATAAAAGATATTTCAGTTTCATAAAGTCAATTCTGACAGAAAACATGTCTGCGGCTGAAATGCAAAGAGAGAAGTTCTTCAATTGCTGCAGCAAGTTGCGATGTTTGCAGGAGGAAATGGAACGAGTTTATCGATTTCCGACGTGAAAGCATCGTTCAGCAACTACCAAAATTTGTATTACTGATTTTCCATTTTTTACTACACTGCAAATTATTACATCAAAAACAACAAAAAAACAGTTTTTAAAGCTTTTTAACTTCACCTATTAGTTATGGTCAAATCTTGTAATCTCATTTTGAATAAATTAAATAATCAGTTTGATCAGACCAAAAAAATTTTAATGTTGATTAAACTTTCATAATGTTACAACGTTTCATCGGCCATCCTGACTTCATCAGGTAATCTATAGATGGCCAATGAAACGATGTAACATTATGAAAGTTTAATCAACATTAAAAATTTTTTGGTCTGATCAAACTGATTGTTTAATTTATAATTTATATGGACCTGAATAATACCACTATGGACTAATTTTGAATTATTTGTAGGGCCGTTTTAAGTTAAGTGGGAGCTCAACAGAAATTTGGGTTATCAATAGAAATTTACAATACTAGCGGACCCGTGCGAATACTTTGCACCGTTAGTGGTCAGTTACGTAATATATAATAGGGTGGAAATAAATTGTACTCTATTCTATTCAGAGACTTCAGCGCCACTACGTCACTTAATATTACCGTTAACTGTTAAAATAAACAGATTGCCACCAAATGGCTAAATTTTAAACTGTAATTTTCTAATGACAACATTAATTTTAAAATATTAGGTAACCTATTTTTCGTCACAAGTAGTTTGAAAAATTTTCTAAGTTTAGGATTGTATCAAAAATAGATTTTTTTAAACAGTTAAAGAATTTTTCAAATTAATTCAGTAGTTACTGAGATTAGCGTGAACAACCAAACAAATAAAAACTCGTTACGGCGCTACCTCTTTCTATAATTCGTATAGACGTTGAGGCCCAAAAGAAAAGGTTAAGAATCTCTGGTAGGGTCAGTTAAAGCAATGATCGAAGATGTTTAAACGTGACAGATTGATAGAAAGGAAAATTGATTTCCAATTATTTTAGTTTCATCTAAACTTTAATGATAGGTTTGAAAATATTGAATTAAGAGAGTATGATTTATTATTTTATATTATTTATTATTATTAACAATATTTTTACTTTGTTCTCTGAACTATAAGTTAAGTTTACGTTCTCTTTTTGTTGTAATTTATTTCTAGATATTCATTAAAATAATATATCATTCGTTAAATGTAACTTGGGCGAAACATTGAGTTGTAGATATGGAGTGCTAATGTACTATTGCGCATACAAACCGACAGGAAAGAGAAGAATATAAACACGGTATATGTATATCTCTTTCTGGCTCGTTCTCTTGTATATTGTTGGACAAAGACGAATGGTTACCGCAATTATCGCTACCTCTTTCTGTCATTTTGCTCGCGCAATCCAGATTAGCATTCCATATCTACGTCTCATTGGGTCGAAAAATATATAGGTACAGTCGATTGTTTAAGGCTGTCGGAACGCTCTGAATTTAAACCAAAAATAGAGCTTCGGCTGTCAACTGATTGTAGACTTATTCGTTAACATTCTGCAAAAATTCTTTCTCTATAAGGAAGATAAAGGACAAATTTAGATCTCTAATGGAATACTTTTGTAATTTATGTACGATTTACTAGAAAAAAGTTGGCATTAATTGTGCCAAAAAAACACACGTTTTCAATGTCACACAACGACCTTATTCGTACTTATTTCACAAAACTGTTCCATCACAAACCTAAAGTAACTCTTCCTTTTTCGGAAAAGTTTTTTAAATATTCAAAATATTTCCAAAAATAAGAGTAATCAATTGACAGCGGCACCCTTGCAATAGCATCTTTTAGCCTCGTAGTTAGCACCAGCCAAAAATTGAAACGTGCGGATGATTAGAGCGAGACAGAGCTAAAGAAGGTCACACCCACAATATGTCTTTTGCTTACCTCGCCTCTTACCGCTGGGCTTCAGCACAAACTGTGTGAAAGTGATCCAACACCGTTAAGGCTACACGTCAAAGGTTTCAGTTCATAAATTCCTTCAAGAGATGGCATTTGATATTGTGTATATACTATAAAAGGACATCTCGATGGGTGTCTACTCTCGAGAACTACAAAACGGATTTAACTGCGGTTTTTACTATTCGACTGCAGATTTCTTGGAGAAGGTTTAAGTGTACTGTATAGACTAAAACCTTATCCAAGCAATATAATTAAATTCGAGAGAACGAAAGAACCTAATGCTGGGTAAGACATTTAGTTAATAATAAAATATATGAGAAGGTACCCAAAACACATGATTAACAGTGCTGTCTCTTTCGATTTGAAGCGAAAAACGACTGAAGAATTTAACACGATTCATAAGTTGCGATATTTCTCAAAGTAAACAAAAACCAGTTTCGTGCAACGCTTCTGATATGTTGTAGCTAAAGGGATGTTTCAAATTACATTGGTTTGGTTAGCATCGTCGACGGACGTGCATACAAGGGTTGTAATAGTGTTATTTGAACAGGCTCGGCGTCGGATGTCGGGCGTCGCGACTCATCTGTAGAGGGCGCGGTCCAGTAATAGCTCACCAAGTTAACATAATAGAGATTTAGTCCAGACGAAGGACGCCAGACACGCGACAGGAAGTGCAACGGGGTTGTTGACGTGCAGCTTTAATGTTAAACATACCCTGATGACTGTTAACAAACAAATGCACATCGTCTTCACGGCCACTCCTTCCATGTGGAATACAGTAGACTTTCGTTCAGCCCGGGATCTACTATTTTTTCGATCCGGGGCAGACACTTGATAGTGGCACCCCCTCTCTCCAGCTTTTGAGATAAATTGTTTAAAAAAACTCAAAAATATGTAGTGGCATTTTTTGTGACCGGGAGAAGAGAACCCTTTAATAATTTTTGTTTTTCTGTTTTTCAAAATTATAATAATAATAATAATAATGCGTTTAAGGTCCGTTTCTCGACTTTATGTCCTAACAGACGCCATTCGCACCATTACTATTTTTCATCTACCACTTCCCGTTATTTTCTACATTTTTTACAACTTCAACTTATGTAATTGCAATGGGCGAATGAAGAAATTATAGGAAATTAGGGTAAGGTAGGTTAATTTTTGAACTAGGAGTTTGATAGGTAATCGGCCATGGCCTCAAATAAGGAACCATCTCGATATTTATCTGGAATTAATTGAGGGAAACCATAAAAAACCTCAATCAAGATGGCCGGTACAGGAATTACCGTTTCTCGGCGAGAGGCAGTAGGAAAAAGTCCCAGCCACATCTGGCCCCGTCGGGATTCGAACCCGGTACCTCCCGAATGCGAGTCTAGTGCTGTCACCACTACTCTACCCAGCTCGGTATTTTTCAAAATTGTTAGCACAGTAGTTTCGAAGATAAAGGGGAAGAATCTCTTTTAAGTTGTGCATTTTAAAATTATAAAAAATATATACTTATTTGTATTTCTCATAACGAGCCTTCTCGTTTGATACACCACAGGGTGCATTTGAAAAAGAATGACTTTTTAAATGTTTTAATTTGCGTTCTAAAATTATCCCCAAAAATCGGAATTCGTGGAGAAGGAAGCGCTCAGTATAGGTATTGAGAGGGAAGCGCTAAATCGAAATGAGCCGACGAAACGCGAGGCTGGCCGAATGGGACGTCACAATGTGCAATCTAAACGTTTTCACTCCCATCCAAGAGCACCGTTAGATGTTTCTCTTCAAAACTACTGTTACTGTGTTATATTTTAGTATTAATCAAATATACGCCGGCTAATAAATTTTGTTTATCGCAGATGAATTCGTGCGAAAGTGCAAGTTAAAAGATTTTTTAGCCCTTGCACATTGCATAAGCAACCCTTAATCGACATGCTGTAAGTTGTATGTTTCACCAACCCCATACGATCTTGCTGAAACACACATCCCTCCGCACAAGTACACAACCCGTCTTATACTTCTCCACTCCCCTAGTACATTCACACATAGGCGTCAAATTAGGGTTGGTATTTTAATAACATTATAAAGACATCAATTTTACCTACTTATATGACAACCCGAAATAAATTATTGTTTCCATTAATGTCCAACTTTCAGGACTGGACTGGCCCAATAGGATGCCGGGACTTTCCCGTCAGAGTATAAAAATATCTATAACTCCTGGTCAGGGACGACCTCTCACAAAAATTAATTATTATCATACATTTTAAATACTTTTTCATTAACAACACTTATCGAATAATAAAAAATAGTTAATATTGATGATTATTATCGTTATCATGGGTGAATTTGAGAATTTTTTGGGGGAATGTTTACAAATTTTTGGGTGAATTTTGACAATTTTTGGGGTGAATTTATACTGTCATTTGCTTAGTTAGGTCATCAAATTTCAACACCATTTGACAGATTCTTAATCTAATAAAAGTGGAGCCCTATTGGACTTCAATAAAAACCTAGATCTTCTGGTCAAAATGATTTTTACACATTGAAAGAATAACTGAACTGAAAGTATGTTTTGTTTTCCTGGTAACCATCAAATGGTCGCGAAGGTATATAGCGAAGACCTGGAAGAAAGATTTGTTGCCTGAAATATCTTCTACAAGTCTGCGGTCTTTGAAACAATTTTTTTTCCAGAAAATATCTGCGAATATTCCAAGAGCTAGGAATCTCGAGAATATACCCAACTTCACACAGCTGGAATTATGCAACAATGTTAGTTTAGATCTCCTCAAAGAAGGACTTATTGGTCCGACTGAAAGATGTCGGTGGGAAAAAAAGTAAAATTTTACAAATTTTTACAAAGTTCAATTTTGCAGTACCATCCTATTAATGTAACAAAAATTACTGTATTTCTTATTTTCACCAAGCTGAAATTTGAATAAAGTAGATTACTTTGATCGATTTTACAATTATTGTCAATAGCGGGTTGCATTCGTTGCAGTATCGACTATATTCTGGAAATCAGAAAAAAATATAAAGATATTTTGAAATCGGCGCTAATGTACTGAGGCTTACGACGCACATGGCTGGTTGTGTACTCGGAAAAGTGAGGTTATGTAAGTAACACGGTATCTCACCCTTCAGAGCTCTTAAGAAGAAGGGGAGACCGGATGAATGATGACATAAATTAGTCCGGTCAATATTTTCTATGTATCGATCCATTCTCTTCTCTATTATGTAACGCTGTTCGTCATATTCTATTAATTAATTATTGCTATTATATTTACTGCATCTAATAAATAGGTGCACGTTCAAAGCGTAGGGGAGATACTTATATTATACAAAATAGTAACGGGACGTATGTCTGTAATTTCGTTTTCTTCAGGGTTTTTCTGCAATTTTGTATAATACCTTGACGAAAATATCGGTGAACATACATAAAAAAAATATATACAGACAAATATAGAACCTCCTCCTTTTTAACACGCTTTTGTTAGCTTCACCTGTATGTTTGTTTGTAAAGGAATTTCTGAACGTGAAATTCACCCACTTCAAAACGTCAGATTAAACTGACACTTTGCACACTTATGAAAGACCGATGACAATACAATAATTTAGTAAGTTTGTCCCATTATGACCAGGACCTTCAGGATAAAAAAACTTGAAAAATTACAGCAAACAAACTAACACGCTGTACAGTGACGTATGTTGAGTTGCCTGCCTCATAGTCAAATGCGATGTAGTGTTTTAGTCTTATAATTAAAATTGGAGTTTAAAAAAACTAAAACAATACGCTTTTATGAACTAAAAAAATACAAAATAATTTACCAACAAAATTAGCTTTACTGTAAAAAGCATATGGAGTGCCTAATATCGGTAATAAAATTTTCATTTACTAGCTAATTGTAAACGTAGAGATAATATGAAGATTTAAGTAGATATCACTCCACGCTTTTCACAGTAAAGCTGATTTTGTTGTCAAATTATTTTGCAATTTTTAGTTCATAAAAGCGTGTAGTAATATTATTTTGAAGTCAGTTAAAAACGTCCTAGACCGGAGCCTCGCGGGCCTAAATCCGTTCCTGTCACCAGGTAAGACAAAGTATATTGATGACCATATTGGAAGTTTATTACCTCGAGCATTTCCTAAACTAGGGTCCGTATCCGAGGGGGTCCGCGGACTCATCTCGGTGTAAGTGGGCAGAACTATACAGTTCGGCCGGCGCCTTAACTGATAAACGATAATAGTATAAGGTAAAATCTGCAAGAATATTATATGTTTGGTTTATTAGTGTATTTGCCATATGGCAACATACACTATTGGCGTCGGTCGGATGGCGGGACCTAGGGGTCGGACCAAAATTTCTCGACGTTTCATAACCTCCTAAACACTTTGGCACCATTTTTAAAAATGTTTATATATATATGTATATATATATATATATATATATTTATATACGTATATATATATATATATATATATATATATATATATATATATATATATATGTGTGTGTGTACGCGCGATAACTTTCGAAAGAGTTAATTGATTTCAACGAAATTTGGGCCACGTGTTGAAACCTACCACCGCAAGAAGCCTATTTAAAATGGGCCTAATCGGGCTATTTTAAGGGTAGTTTTTAGGGGTTGAAAACTGTTTTTGGGCCCCAAAATACCGAAAAAATTCTCCGAATCGTTTCAAAATTGAAATTTAACCTTCTGGTAGTGATTAAAAAGTGTCCCCACAATTTTAATAAAATCGGCCCGACAGGACCGGATTTACAAATTTTATGAAAACACTAGTTTGCAGATAGTGACTTATTTATTGAAGGGTGTATTTAATTTGGTGTCGACGTTAGATTGATAATAATATTACAATTAAGAAAAAAAAATGTTATTTTAAGGGGTGTATTAAGGGGTTAAATTTTTTATTTTGCCCAAAAACAAACTTAATTTCACATAATAAAAGTATAAAACCACACGGCCCTATACAAGCAAATACACTATATTGTCGGCAGGGTTTTGGCACTGCGACCCGGGTTTTTATGTTTGGTTTATCGTTCAATTTACTATTTGTGTTGGGACATAATTTAACATAAGTATATGGCATGCCGTTTTTCTATGTTAGTATATTACGTCCGTTGCGTGTTTAGAAACGATTTGAATTCAATATATCCACGAAGACGACACGGGCTGACATGGAGATTATTGATTCTGTACGAGATTGGCGTTTGTGTCATAAAAACCATTGCTTCGTTCCCCTTACGTCGTAATAAATTATGGCAGTTATTGTTATTGCTCAACATAAATAATTTCTTTATCCAGGAGCGGATCTAGGGCTGATTGAAGTCCAGCTGTGTCCCATTTTGTGCTAGATTAAGAATCTATAAATCTGAGTTTAATATTCAATTTAATAACATCAACACCAGAGTTGAAACTTAATGACCTGAACACACTATTAATTCACCAAAAAAATTGTCAATATTCATCAAAAAAAAAATGTCAGAATTCACCACAAAAATTCAAAATTCACCCAAAAAATTGACAAAAATCATATTACTTATTATTATGTAAATCCGTCCCTGTATATATCGTATGTTTCGTAGTTCGCGGAAAATATACAGTCGGTCTTCTCTTCCCCTCTCTTTCTCGCTCTGTCCGCCTCGCCTGTTTTCTTTCATTAATAAATTAAGACCTGAATCACGCAATATGGATTAATTTTTTTATTTTATAGTCTTATTTTGTATCCTGATGATCCTGGTCAGGACATTACGACAAAGCTATCAAATTATTGTATTGTCATCGGTCCTTAATACGTGTGCAAATTTTTTAATCAATCGGACGTCCTGAAGTCGGTAAAAATTTCGTTGAAAGATTCCGTTACATTGATACATACATGTGAAACTAATAAAAACGTGTTAATCATATATATTAATACGCTAAGGTTAAGATGTTTGCCTCCCTTTTTCGAAAAAAACACGCAATTGCTCCACATACATTTTATATCATTTTATAGATAATTGCTTGCTCTACCGACATCAACAACTAAAAAATCTATTATTGCTTTTGTTTTTGCAAAATAATTAATTATAATAATTATACATTTATTCAGTCTATGCAGCAATGCTGCCATCTGACGGTTCTAACTTTGAAACAACGTCAACATGAGTGACGGTCGGTAAATTTTTTCGTATGGCGCCGCTTCAGCTCAACGTTTTCGATACTTGCGCCTCTATATGACAGTTTTAGAAAAATATTTTCTTGAACCGTCACTGAGCTTTGTAATGTAATACAACAAAAAGAAGAAAGTTATAAAGAGTGTGAGAAATAAGAAACGAATTTTAGTGCGAATTATTCGCACAGGTACCGCTAGTATAATATATTACACCACAAGAGCAGAAGTCGAGGGCATCATGTGACGCGCAGTGCAGAACTTTCAGCTTTCTGTCCGTGTGATGTATACCATTTTTCTTCGTACTCGGTGGAAAGTACATACTTTCACCAATATATAAAAAGACTAATTATTTTCAAGGGAGCAATTTTTATACGTAATAACAGCAGTTGGCTAGTGGCTATCACTGCCTATACTGGCGAACACGTCTTCTGTACTGGCGAACGGCACATGGCAAAACTGTTTCGGCCGCCGGTACAGACGGTATGCCGACGTACGTTCGCTGGTCAAACTATAGCTCAAGCAGCGTTATTTGTGTGGGCGGCGTGTCATCTTTGCCAGAGCGGTACGCAGTGCGTGTATCCGGTCTCTGCGATGCTGTCGGCACCGGCGCGCCGTCCTCCTGCGACTTCTTTTTACTCACTTTGTGTGCAAGTCTCGCCGGTTTGTAAACACGAATACATTGCGAGCGGATTATCGTTAACCCTTTGGTGGTCGTTGCGTATAGACATATTATATGATATTTCTGAGTACAGTAAAAACAGCAACAAATACAAACAAAAACTTATCAAGAATTTGTTTCGCTTATTTATCACTGACACTTCAATGAGCTTTTTGAGAAAAGGAGATCTTGATTAAATAATTGCGACGACACTCGAAATCTCTAAGTTACTGTATGCTTGTATAGTACGTGCCATGGATCTAGAATACTCGGAAGTTGGACGAAAAAAGTTGAAATTTGGTACATATATATACCTAATCACGCACGTATAACGTAAATAAACGAATAAGGGTTAATTTTAGGGGTCAAATTAGACCAGTGGTTCGCGAACCCCTGGGGGTTCGCAGTGTTTGCAGAGGGGGTTCACGAAAATAATATTTAGTATAATAGCTTAAGTCTGCTATAATTGTTAAGAAACATTCATTGTTGTAACACTATATTAGAAAAATTAATTATTCCAACACGTCACCGTCTGGATTTAAACCAGAATCTTTCCACTTTCGCGGCGGAATGAGTTAATCAGTTACTCTACGGTGCACACAATTCAACATTTTAATCCTTCATAATATAGCGATAACAACATTTAAATTCACTACATGCGAGAGCCAATTATTTTTAGCTGTAGCTAGACATTAACTCTCACAGTAGCGAGGGTTCTTGAATGATTCAAAGATGAACTTTCCATTTCTATTACGGTCCTAAGTCACAGAATATTTCTGTTTCGTTAGCACTGATTAGAGCGGAAAACGACAATTTAATATCGGTAAATTATCAACACCATTAATATTAGTTATTAGTAGATTTTTAACATACGCTTGTAGCTACGTACCAGCTCAATTCATTTAGTATAATAGCTTAAGTCTGCTATAATTGTTAAGAAACATTCATTGTTGTAACACTATATTAGAAAAATTAATTATTCCAACACGCATGTAGTGAATTTAAATGTTGTTATCGCTATATTATGAAGGATTAAAATGTTGAATTGTGTGCACCGTAGAGTAACTGATTAACTCATTCCGCCGCGAAAGTGGAAAGATTCTGGTTTAAATCCAGACGGTGACGTGTTGGAATAATTAATTTTTCTAATATAGTGTTACAACAATGAATGTTTCTTAACAATTATAGCAGACTTAAGCTATTATACTAAATGAATTGAGCTGGTACGTAGCTACAAGCGTATGTTAAAAATCTACTAATAACTAATATTAATGGTGTTGATAATTTACCGATATTAAATTGTCGTTTTCCGCTCTAATCAGTGCTAACGAAACAGAAATATTCTGTGACTTAGGACCGTAATAGAAATGGAAAGTTCATCTTTGAATCATTCAAGAACCCTCGCTACTGTGAGAGTTAATGTCTAGCTACAGCTAAAAATAATTGGCTCTCGCATGTAGTGAATTTAAATGTTGTTATCGCTATATTATGAAGGATTAAAATGTTGAATTGTGTGCACCGTAGAGTAACTGATTAACTCATTCCGCCGCGAAAGTGGAAAGATTCTGGTTTAAATCCAGACGGTGACGTGTTGGAATAATTAATTTTTCTAATATAGTGTTACAACAATGAATGTTTCTTAACAATTATAGCAGACTTAAGCTATTATACTAAATGAATTGAGCTGGTACGTAGCTACAAGCGTATGTTAAAAATCTACTAATAACTAATATTAATGGTGTTGATAATTTACCGATATTAAATTGTCGTTTTCCGCTCTAATCAGTGCTAACGAAACAGAAATATTCTGTGACTTAGGACCGTAATAGAAATGGAAAGTTCATCTTTGAATCATTCAAGAACCCTCGCTACTGTGAGAGTTAATGTCTAGCTACAGCTAAAAATAATTGGCTCTCGCATGTAGTGAATTTAAATGTTGTTATCGCTATATTATGAAGGATTAAAATGTTGAATTGTGTGCACCGTAGAGTAACTGATTAACTCATTCCGCCGCGAAAGTGGAAAGATTCTGGTTTAAATCCAGACGGTGACGTGTTGGAATAATTAATTTTTCTAATATAGTGTTACAACAATGAATGTTTCTTAACAATTATAGCAGACTTAAGCTATTATACTAAATGAATTGAGCTGGTACGTAGCTACAAGCGTATGTTAAAAATCTAAAAATAATATTGTAATGGCGGATTTTTTAAAACGCCATTAAAATCAAAAGCAAAAAAAAAACAAAAACACAGAAATTAAAGAACATACCCACTGTAAAACAGAATGTTCGCTCTCTAAATATACTGGAAAAAGAAAAACTTATAGAGTTATCTTGTGACAGTTCTCTAGAAGCAATTTTTAAAGATCAATCTTTAATTGACTTCTGGCTCAGTATACAAAATGAATATCCTGTTCTGTTAAAAAAAGCCATTGAAGTTCTATTACCATTTTGCACAACATATCTAAGTATGCGAGAAAGGATTTTCAACATATACTTATCTGAAAGATATAAATACAGAACCTGATCTAGACTGAAATTGTCAGATATTGAGCCTAACTTTGAATTGCTTTGTTCTATCAAACAGCCACAAATATCCCATTAAGAGTTTTTCCAAATGTAAAACATAAGAACCAGTTTGTTAAATTAGCCTTAATTCTTTTTAAATTAAATTTTAATTATTTTTTATTATTTTTCAATATTCCAAAAATAATAAAAGTGGCGTCTGACAACACTGATCGAATTATTCTGCAATATATATTCTATCAAATTTTATTGCTTTTTTTTACCTGTCGTTAACGATTACATAGGGGGTTCGTCAAATTTTTTCGGACCTTTCTTTTGGTTTGCGAGGAAAAAAAGGTTGGGAAACACTGAATTAGACAATTAAAAAACATATTTTTTTCAAGTGCAGCATGTAACATACCAAATTAAAGGGCTCATTACGAGAAGTACAAATATATTTTTCTTATAGTTTTAAAATGTGTAGTAAATAGTAAAGCAAATTTACAAAAATCGAGCATTACCTCCTATCCCGAAACTACTGACTGAGTCTAAACTTTTGACAAAAATAGGGAATATATCTAGAGCCTCGTCCACACTTTACACAAGAAAATCTAAACGAAAATCCTAAGTTCTCACGGAAAACGGAATGGTAAGGAACCCTCACCTCGCGAGTTCAACTCGCACTTGACCGTTTTTAACTCGATTTTATTTCCATTCAGTAAAAAATTAATAATAATAATAATGCGTTTAACGTCCGTTTCTCGACTTTATGTCATAACAGACGCCATTCGCACTATTACAATTTTTTCATCTACCACTTCCCGTTATTTTCTACATTATTTACAACTTCAACTTATGTAATAGCAATGGGCGAATGAAGAAATTATAGGAAATTAGGATAAGGTAGGTTTTTTTGAACTAGGAGTTTGATAGGTAGTCGGCCATGGCCTCAAATAAGGAACCATCTCGATATTTATTTGGAATTAATTGAGGGAAACCATGGAAAACCTCAATCAAGATGGCCGGTACAGGAATTACCGTTTCTCGGCGAGAGGCAGTAGGAAAAAGTCCCAGCCACATCTGCCCCCGCCGGGATTCGAACCCGGTACCTCCCGAATGCGAGTCTAGTGCTGTCACCACTACTCTACCCAGCGCGGTTCCCATTCAGTAAAAAATTCTATTTAATATTTAATTACTCTTATGAATTGACTTTTTAAATTACAATGTTTCAAAGGGAAATGTCAAAGTCATTAGGGTGACTTCATTCTGAAAGGGACTCGCTTCATGAAATTCATCATCATTATTAATGAGATACGTTTCTATAGGGATTTAGTGCTCACATTCTTATGCTGTAACCAGCTTTGTAAATCAATTATTCATTGTTTGCATTTCATGTGCAGAAATGATTCACCTTAAACTGAAACCACAGTTCAGATTTCATGTACAGTTAGAATTCATGTATTTTTAACCTGTCGGGACTAATCGATTTCTGTATTTTCCATTTCATCTTCCTTAACATCACTAAGTGGCTGTCAAAGACCAATCAGAAAAAAAGCTTTATTAATTTGGAGGTAAACGTTGCCAAACGGATTTTTCCATTAACTGAGCAGCGTAGGAGGAGACACTTTTTTGGTGACTTTTTTGAAGGAGGTCAATATGTATTTTTTTAAGTTTTTTTTATTTTTTACTATTTAGTGGATTTGATTTTGCACATTTTTAAAAACTATTCTTTAAGTAAAATTTATGTTGAATCATCCTGAAAATGTGCCCTATTAAATAAGAAAAGAATCATCACAATCGGTTCACAAATGTTGGCGATATGAGCTAGCATTCATATAAAAAATGTTTTTTTTTATTATTAAAAAGTGTTCGATTACATGGTCATTAACACCGCTATTGGTTTATACATTTTGGTACGATATGTTTTGATGTCATTTTAAAACGGATGAACCGATTTTGATAAAAACTATATGGTACCAATCCGGTAGCACTCTCAACAAAATAACGTTGAAAATAGAAAACAATATCACGGGTAATTGGAATAAAAATAAATCAATTTAAACACTCATTGATTGCAACGTTTCGTCTTTATTTAGTTAAGACTTTTTCAAGTATCACGGGTAATTGGAATTAAAAATAATTAAATAAAGACGAAACGTTGCAATCAATGAGTGTTTAAATTGATTTATTTTTATTCCAATTACCATATTGTTTTCTATTATAACATATATCTGGAATTGAACTTTAAAGATGAACGTTGAAAATACAGACGAATATAGAAGCTCCTTCTTTTTTAAGTCGCTTAAAAAGTGTCTATATTGTGCTCTGAGCTACACGCACTCAATTGAGGGGTTAACTTTGGCTTCGTTGCTATGTGCAGCAGCCTGTATTACCGGCATGAATAGTGAATACCGTCTTTGTTCCCATATAGTAAATGTCTGGAATTATAATCGCTAAGGGCTAGGCTGGGCCAAGACCCTCGTCTGTATAGTTAATATGCACTGAATCATGTCACATACATATAAATAGATAGATTAAAAAAGATGCTTTGAAGTTTTTTTTACTACTTAAAATATTTGAACAGATAAAAGGGATTAGTTTTTTTAGTGTATTTGCCATATGGCAACATACACTATTGGCATCGGTTGGATGGCGGGACCTAGGGGTCGAACCAAAATTTCTCGACGTTTCATAACCTCCTAAACACTTTGGCACCATTTTTAAAAATGTTTATATATATATGTATATATATATATATATTTATATATATACGTATATATATATATATATATATATGTGTGCGGGCAATAACTTTCGAAAGAGTTAATTGATTTCAACTAAATTTGGCCCACGTGTTGAAATCCATCACCGCAAGAAGCCTATTTAAAATGGGCCTAATCGGGCCATTTTAAGGGTAGTTTTTAGGGGTTGAAAAATGTTTTTGGGCCCCAAAATACCGACAAAATTCTCAGAATCATTTGAAAATTGAAATTTAACCCTTTAGTAGCAATTAAAAAGTGACCCTAAAATTTCAATAAAATCGGCCCGACAGGACCGGACTTACAAATTTTATGAAAACACTAGTTTGCAGATAGTGAGTTATTTACTGAAAGTTGTATATAATTTGGTATAGAGGTTCAATGGATAATATTATTGCTATTAAGAAAAAAAATGTTATTTTAAGGGGTGTATTAAGGAGTCAAATTTTTTATTTTGCAAAACCAACTTAAGTTTGCATAATAAAGCCACACTGCCTGTATAAGCAAATACACTATATTGTCGGCAGGGTTTTGGCACTGCGACCCGGGTTTTTTTTATAATTTAAGCGGAGTTTGAGTCGTTTATCTTAGTTGAAACTTCAATAGGGATGTTAATAATAGTACTCTAATTTGTCAGAAAAAAATATCACTGCAGTTGACTAATTATTTAAATTTTAAAGTGTCGTTATTTATCATTCATATTTAGTTAAGTCTTTTGCTTTGTTGTCTTTTAATACTGCGTCTATAAGAAAATAATATTTCAAAGAGGTACATACAGTTTGTTTCTTATTTCTTTGTTAATGTCCCGCTATTGACAATTTTCAAAAAAAGTGAAGTTATTAGTTTCGGTCCGATTTTCGAAAATCGAGTTTTCTTTACGTTCTGGGGTCCTAGGAAGCTATTCTGACTATTTTTAGGATAGACGTTCGTATGTGTGTAAACAAATGTTTGTCGTTCGAAATCTCTAGAGCCAATCAGCTGATTGCGATCGGGTTTGCGTCATTTGAAAGGATTTATTGAGACTTAGATCTGATTAGATTTTGGAGTAATTCGGTCAAGAAAAATAACATTTTTGTCGCATAATTCCTAATCGACTTGTTTATACTGTGATCAGAAAAGTTCATCATAACTTAAATTAGCTTAAATAAAATATAAAAGCCTATCTTATACATAACATAGAAAATAATTCAACATTTTTTTTCTTTTAACTCAGAAATTCTTATCTATTTTTTTAACCTTCTTTAATCTACACTAATATTATAAAGAGGAAAGATTTGTATTTTTGTGTGTGTGTATATTTGTAATGAATAAACTCAAAAACTACTGTGCCGATTTAAAAAATTCTTTCACCATTAGAAACATTCACCCTGAGTAACATAGGCTATATTTATTGCTAGAAAATATTAGGGATCCTTACTAAAACTTTAGTAACGTAACCCAAGGTGTAAAAAAAATGCCATAAAACATCTTTCGTCGCATGCGCTGCGGAAACTATTGATGATAGAACAAAAATATGTTCTACAATATTAAAGAACATATCAATAACTACAAAAAACTTCCCGATACTATATGTCCAACTATTATCGTTATGTCACAATAACCACTTTTTACATTTTAATAATCTATATAGATAAAAGACGATGTATATGTAATCTATGGACTCCAAACGGGTAGACCATTTTTGATGAAATTTTCAGACAATCTTTAGATTAGCCCAGCGGGTGATCTTCTGAAGTTTGGTAGCGATCGGATCAACAGAATTTTTTTAATTTCCTTTTGTGAAATAAGATTTTTAGCGATTGAATTCGCGCAAATTGAATACACGTTGAGAATTTAATGATAATGTCTCATCTTTTATATCCTATATATTACATTTACACCCGGGCGAAGCCGGACTAGGCCGCTAGTGTTTTATAAACACAATAGTATCAATTTATTTAGCGTATTTAACACAAATAGCAGGACGTTTTAAAATTGCCCACACAGCTCAACCCGTTTCCACATTTTTTATTAGATTGCTTGTACACGCAATAGAACACACTGAAAAATTCTCTCAGTGTTTAATTACGCTACAACAAAATGGAGATGCAAGTAATGTTTTGCTTATATTATGACAAAAAAATTTAATCCAACATTCCAAAGTGAGAAATAATATAAAACACGTCAATATCAAAAAATATGTGCTACAGTGGACCTAATTGAATCAGGCCCGGCGGATGACCAGGGTTTTGTGGGTAGCTATACCCATACGAAAAATTCCGTGTTGGTAAAATACCCACATGGAATTTGACAACATTTTTTTCACATATTAATAAATATGAGTTAATTGGAGGGGCTTGCTTTGAAGTTTGTTAATTTAATCACCGCTAGATCGAAAAAAAATTTTTTTTCATCTCACTACCCACACGGACAGAACATGGCCTGCCGGGCCTGAATTGAATTGCTTAATAAATTGAGGTTTCACCGAACCATTTATATATAAAAAACATGAACTTCCTTGCCGCTGACAATACAGTAGAACAGGTCAATTGTATTTAGTTTGTTCACGGGTGATTTATCACAAATATCATTTCGTATCTATACTTCTCTGCTGGTGAACACGTACACATGGATATTATACCGAGTGTCCTATGTATGGTGCGTACATTTGCATAACAACATATTCTTTTAACAGTGTTGGATCACTTTCACATAGAGATGGGAAAAACGGGTCGTTTTAGTGATCTGCATCTTTGCATCTGGATCCCGTATGTGAGCCGGCTCACTGAACCGGTTCAAAACGAGCCGAGTTCTGAATATGTTACTGCAGTCTTCCTCTGAGTTACCTAGTTCAGTCAATCATATCACGACCTGTATAGAAACTAGAATGCATAGTGCGTACATTTGCATAACAACATATTCTTTTAACAGTGTTGGATCACTTTCACATAGAGATGGGAAAAACGGGTCGTTTTAGTGATCTGCATCTTTGCATCTGGATCCCGTATGTGAGCCGGTACACTGAACCGGTTCAAAACGAGCCGAGTTCTGAATATGTTACTGCAGTCTGCCTCTGAGTTACCTAGTTCAGTCAATCATATCACGACCTGTATAGAAACTAGAATGCGTAGCCAAACATGTGATTCATGAGTCATTTGAGCTGACAGATGCATCAAAGCAAGAACTGATACGTAAGTGTAAAATGTGCTTCTGTGTGTTATGTGTTTCACTGAGTTATGCGGATCCGTTGATCCGTCGGCTCAAAAAAAAGTGAGTCGGCTCTCACGGATCTTCTGTCGGAGTCGGCTCTTTGAACCATTTCAGATCTGAGTTACCCAACTCTACTTTCACACAGTTTGTCCTGAGGCACAACGGAAAGAGGGGAGGTAGGCAAAAGACGTATAGTACGGACCATGGATCTGAAATGCTCGGAAGTTAGATGCAAATAGAGGCTTGCGCAGGTACAGTCGGTTGAAAAACTACAAATTCGCGCTATATTAGTATTTTTAATTTTTCTTTAATCTAAAGGTCAATTCCTTGTCATCCAAAAAATTATTTTCGTGCTTGTCTATGCAAAACTGTATTAGGCATCAATTAACAATCAAAGAAACAACTTAACAAATTATTGCGTACTGGATTGTACTTTATAGCAGGAAAGTGACAAGTGACAAGACAACCAGCGATAACTAATTACCGACGAGCGGACGTTCTGTGCCGGTAACTGGGAGGTGGTAGGAGTCTTCCTTTCCGACAAAACAACCAGGACGACTCTATAATATGCATTAGTGACGCTGTTTGTGACTAACTTCAGAACCTTTTAGAACCATGGCGCGTATTATATTGTGGGTTAGGGATGGCGATTCTTTCCGAAAAAGATCGATTTTTAAATTGATTCGAATTGAAATCTGATGAATCGATTCACAAAAAAATCAAGGTCTACAAGATCGATTTCTCAAAAATCGATCTTTTTTCGATTTGCTTTTAGAGTTTGTATTTCTTATCAAAACAGAAAAAAATCTCATCTTGATTTTCAAGATTCACTGGATCGTTTCAATTCTATATATCGATTAAAAATCGATTATTTATTTTTCGAACACAATCGAATTAAAATTGTACAATGCTTTTCTCATGGAGAAACATGTGTGTTGAGTGTTCACAATCTAAGGTCAAATCAAATTATTTGACAATCCTTTCTGCAACCCAGTATTACACCCATAAATGACACATGAGTTAACAAATCCATGTGGAAATAAATAATGGGAATTACATAGAAAGCCATGAAACCTAATATAAACAACGAAATTTGACTACCTACTGTCAAAAATAAATTTGAAGACATGTAGTGCAAGGGAAAATAAAAGTTAAATAAAATGAATCGCAAAAGTAAGTTTTATTATTCATATACCTACATAAGAAGTTTCACTTCGGTCGTGAATGTCGCGACACTTGCCTTTTTTATTTTTAAACAGCGAATCGGCTTCCATTCTCATTATCAGGAGGGTGACATTTGAAACTTAAAGACCGTGCACGCTTATCAAGCAAAAATTTGCATGGACCAGCACAGCACAAACCTGCAACATGCACGACCAGCATAAACCAGCAAATCTGAGTGCAGGTTTTGTGATGTGCAGTTTTCAAGTAGTTTTATCAATGCAAATAGTGAAAACGACACATCACTAGCACATTAGATTGGTCCAGCACGGCTAGACAGACATTGCAACTGACCGACTGACGGTTGTTGCTGGCTACTGGTTGCAGGTAGTAGTCTAATGTGCGCTAGTCCGTTGAATAACATGGATACTTTCACAAACCGTGCCGTGCTGGTCGTGCTTGTAGATGTGCGCGGTTTTTTATTCGGAAAAAAGCATGCTAACTGAACACTACAGCTTATACGTCCAAGTAGTCTAGTGTTCCATAGCCATCTAACGTTTTAAATCGTTTAGGTCGTATTTAACAAACCACCCTCTATATAAATAAATGTGGTAAAGCCGTACAGCAGGTTCATTTTAAAGGCCATTAACTCGTTTAACAATTTCTGTATAAATATAAACTATTTTCAGAGTAGGTACTGTTATTTTGTATTATTACAAGTCAATCGTCTAACCGCATTTCCGCATCGAATTTGGAATTTCAAAAACTTGCCAAAAAATAACATATTTGTTTTGCGAACGAGTTATGCAACTGGTTGACAGTTGACAATTTATTTGTCTTCTGGTAGAGTGACATTTCATGAATTACATTTCTAGATAATTTATAATACGTTTAGATCTTTCATGGTATGTCTAGAGTCTTAACCAAGGGTGGGCAACCTTATTATAACAGGCTAGAATATATTTTAGATTTTTTCGCGGGCCATAGTTATAGTTAATTGACAACTTCTTGTGGCCTGTAATTTTTTAGTCTGCAAATATATATTTCCATCTTCAGCCTGAGGCCCTGAAGATGGAAATATATTTTTCGAAACGTAGGCCACAAGCGAAACATCGGTAAAGCTTCTTTTTTCAACTGTATCTCAACCAAACTTTCCCTCCACGTTATTTTGAGCCTTTGGAAAAAAAATAGCAAAATCGGTCGAAAAGTGATTTTTCTTTATTAAACCACGCTAGAACTACCTTAAGTGATTTTGTTCGGGTACATAAAACTGACAATACGTAATGCGTTTTAAGTTCTTGTGCTTTTTATTGCGTTCAGACAGCAAACACGATGAATAGTTCCAAAAAGAGAAAAACTGTTTTAGTTATTTATAGAAAGTTTTGAGGGCATCGTCTGTTTGTTAAAAAGAAAATTATTTACGGCGCATCGTCGTTGGCGGTGCGTAGCGACTCTAGGGTGATGTCACTCACAAAAGACATAAGCTCAAGAACAGATGTTAAATAGGGTTAAAGAAAGCCAAATTCACAAAGATTCGACATTATATATTTATTGTGAACATTTATGATCGATTGAAATTAAATTTTTTCTAAACTGTGTATACGTGTATTTAACATAGTTTTTTTGCATAATTATTACTTCGAAACGACATTTTTCTACGCATTTGAATCAAAATCTGACTTGAAAAACGAACAATTCTGTGTAGATCACGCATTTGTTTTTGTGTCAATACAATCTAATGTTGTACATGACAGGGAGTTTGAATACGACATTAGACTGCTCTTACATGTATGAAAACTGTAATTATATATTTATGGATAGTGGGTAATTGGACACAAATAAATGAAAATTCTAAGTTTTCTAAATTTCCAATTACCCACTATCCATAAATATCAGGGGCGTAGCTACCGCCGTATCTGCCGTATCAATTATACGGGGCCCCCGGGCCACGGGGGCCCCCAACGTGCGTAAGCAAAAATTAATAAAAACTTCCCAATTTTTTTTTTATTTCAGAAATGACAAAAGCCAAAAAAAGCAATTTATTTTTTTCCCGCGTAAAGCGTGTGTTCAAAAGTTGGCAACACCCTACATCGGTTTTCGCGGGCTGTGGGATTTCCACGTTTAAGTCATTTACTTCAACCGGGGAAGGGCCCCCAAACAAATTTTTATACGGGGTCCGCCAAGGCACGCTACGCTTCTGATAAATATATAACAACATGGACGATAACAACTCGAAACTGTAATTATATTATCACATTATCATTGCCAAATCAAATTATTTGACAATCCTTTCTGCAACCCAGCATTAGTAGACAAATACACCCCTTAAAATGGTCCGATTAGGCCCATTTTAAATAGACTTCATGCGGTGATGGATTTCAACGTCTGGACCAAATTTCGTTTAAATCAATCAAATCTGTCGAGAGTTATCGCGCTAACACACACACATATGGTGCCAAATTGTTCGGGAAGCTCCTAGGTCTCGTCATCCGACCGACGTCAATGGCGTATGTGCCATATATATATCGCTAATAATAATTCGCATCTCAATTAGCGTATAGAATTGTGTAAAAAATGTGATAATATTGAAACGATCGCGCGGCGTGAAATGACGCATTCACGCATTCCAAATACAATGTCACATTTTTACACAAAATTTAATAAAAACTTGTACCTATTTATTTATTGTCTGCGTAAAATCGTTTTGAATGCCATTTAAATTTCTACCGGAATATTTCTGTGTACAATGTAATGATTGACATATTGTTCACAAATATATACGTAATGTATTTGTTGCATTAGACTTTAGAGTAGTGTGAAATTTACACTGAAAAGTGTACTTTAGGTATTTATTATTCATCATGGTTACACTTTTGTATAATAAATGTAATATTCAAGGTTATTAGATACAAATGTAACCTCATTCCGTTGGATAGTAGTGTGGGAATAACATCATCCGGTGGACTGTTAATTGATATTGCGTGGTTGATAAATATAGTAAGTAAGTAGATTTATTTACCAAATTGCCAAAAAAATGTATGGCAAGTCCATAAAAAAGAGATTAAAATTACACATTAAAGAATTCATGTATACATTAAAATTCTGAATGGTCTTTCAGCTGACGGCATTCATTAACGATGTAACCTGTGTATCTAATGACCTTGCGCAATATTGTCAAAAGTGTCAATACTTTTTACAGAGGTTTGGGTACAGAAATAGCAACTGCCCTTCTGTTGTACGGATGTAAAAAAGACTATATTTTGCACTACACACCCCAAAAGTAAAACTGGGATAATTGTAAAAATAAAAATGGCACCGATCGCCGAGATCGAACCTTTAGGTTACGAGGCAACCGTTCAACTTCGCCGCCTCCTTAGTTAATATTCTACAGCCGGTTTTTTTAGTAAGTACATCTACATTATACATATTGCGACACGTTCGTTGCAATTTCAATCCTATCAAAATTGTTAAGTAAAGATTTTTTTAACAATTTAAGAATTTTTCGTGCTGCCATAAAAATTCTACGGAACGCGCCCATGATTTTATCTATTGTATTTTATTTAAATGTTTTAACAAACTCGTTCTTGCTAATTTCGATCGTTAGTTTGCTGATTTCTTTTGTTGTAAATTTCCAACAATAAAAGAATCGTCATCATTCTGTAACACCATTAATAAAAAGAAATACGACAAATTATTTCTCTTCTAAAATTAATGTATATGCAAATATTTTTAAGTAATAGGAAAGTGGGTAAAATATTTTTGTTTAGTAAAAGCATTGGGTTAAATAACAATAAGAAGAATGATTTGATGTCAAACGTATAGTATACGCACTGTTAGAAATAACTGTTTTGATTGTACTGGGAGTGTGTAACTATAGATAAAGTGAGCCCAGCAGCCTCTAACAGTGATTATTAATTTATTATTGTAGATTATAGACGCTCAATAACTTAGGACATTAGCGTCGTAATTACATCAAGTAACATAAAAACTTAAAATTAAACGACATCACAAAACATCCATGAGCAAAGGCTATATATTATCGCGTTAAAATAAAAGCACTTTTTGGGGAGACCAATATTATATAAAAATGAACATTGGTATATCTGTTTGAGAATAATAGACTTCGACACCGTTTGACCGATCACCATGAAAGTTGGCACATTTTTTCATGGAGAAGGTTTTTATGCTATCCACTTTGTTGTAACTCGCCCCTAGACCGTAATACGGTGGAGCCGAAGGCTCCACTATATGTTGTTGCCGAACCATAATTTCAACTCAATCGTGTGTAAGTCTGTATCCATTGCGTCAAATTGTTTAACATGCCTGTCATTTTAATTAAGATGCAATTAGTTATTTGTTGATAAATCATCAAATAAACTATGAGCTGACATGTTAATTATCAGCTTTATTATATGCGGTTATTTGATTTGATCGAATGACCATTATTAAACAATTCAGCATCATTTCCGTATCTATTCGAATCTTTTATTATACCACCTGTTTCTTTAGTGACTTTTACTTATGATAATAGAGAGTACTTACATAGAATGTTTCATCGCAACAATTTATTAAAATTATTGTGCTATTTAAACACGATCTAACGGACCACCATACCGAAAATCCAAAATCCCGGAATTTTGGACATTTAATTCTGGAAATTAATAAACTTTTTTTTCCGGCCAGAAAGTGGGTTAAAGATTTTTGACGTGAATACGTATTTAAATTTGTTCCCATAGTGGGAGCCAATTCAGAAAATTGATTATAACAAAATCGGGGGATATAGTTTTTTATATACATGCAGTATTTTTAGAGATTTTTCTCGATATCAGAACTAGTTCTGGAATTCTGGAACTGAAAATAAAATATCGAACGATTTCCCGAATTGAGAATTATTCGAATATTGTGATTTCAAAAGTACTTTGGAAAGTAGCATTTTCACAAGGACTGCTTTGAAGTAAGTACTGAAGAAATCTAAAAATTGCCGAAGCAATTTTGATGGGCAGTTTAAATATCACAGCAACTTTAATAAATTGTTGACCTTCAACGAGTCTTTCAATGCTTCTCATATTTTAGAGTTCTACCGAGCTGGGTAGAGTAGTGGTACAGCACTAGACTCGCATTCGGGAGGTCCGGGTTCGATTCCCGGCGGGGGCAGATGTGGCTGGGGCTTTTTCCTACTGCCTTTCGCCGAGAAACGGTAATTCCTGTACCGGCCATCTTGATTGAGGTTTTCCATGGTTTCCCTCAATTAATTCCAGATAAATATCGAGGTGGTTCCTTATTTGAGGCCATGGCCGATTACCTATCAAACTCCTAGTTCAAAAATTACCTACCTTATCCTAATTTCCTGTAATTCCTTCATTCGCCCATTGCTATTATATAAGTTGAAGTTTAAGAAATGTAGAAAAAACGGGAAGTGGTAAAATGAAAAATAGTAATGGTGCGAATGGCGTCTGTTATGACATAAAGTCGAGAAACGGACGTTAAACGCATTATTATTATTATTATTTTAGAGTTCTGGTCAAATTATATAATAATAATTTATTCCACCAAAATATTGATTAGGTATACAGTGCAAAAGTTACAATATAATTGGAATTGACCTATCCAACTTGGCCAGGCCAGTGATATATATTTTCATTCTGCATAGCAATAACAAGATTCTATCCAAGTATGACAATTGCTAAAATCTTATCTGCACAGAAAAGTATGATATTAAATAGGCATGCAGCGTTATCTATAGAAAAATGTAAATAAATATATTTTTTACTCTACATTTCTCAAAGAAAAAACATCTAAGTGATTCAAGAAGGGAATATGTGATAATATTAAGTAAAAAAAAGTGTTTGTTGATCCTTTTTGGATAACTGCAGCTGTCAACAAAGTGAAAGAACTAAAAAAACAGTGCATAATTTATTTTATACATGTTTTTAGTGTATTTGCCATAAGGCAACATACACTATTGGCGTTGGTCGGATGGCGGGACCTAGGGGTCGGACCAAAATTTCTCGACGTTTCATAACCTCCTAAACACTTTGGCACCATTTTTAAAAATGTTTATATATATATATATATATATATATATATTTATATATATATATATGTGTACGCGCGATAACTTTCGAAAGAGTTAATTGATTTCAACGAAATTTGGGCCACGTGTTGAAATCCACCACCGCAAGAAGCCTATTTAAAATGGGCCTAATCGGGCTATTTTAAGGGTAGTTTTTAGGGGTTGAAAACTGTTTTTGGGCCCCAAAATACCGAAAAAATTCTCCGAATCGTTTCAAAATTGAAATTTAACCCTCTGGTAGTAATTAAAAAGTGTCCCCACAATTTTAATAAAATCGGCCCGACAGGACCGGATTTACAAATTTTATGAAAACACTAGTTTGCAGATAGTGACTTATTTATTGAAGGGTGTATTTAATTCGGTGTAGACGTTAGATTGATAATAATATTACAATTAAGAAAAAAATGTTATTTTAAGGGGTGTAATAAGGGGTTAAATTTTTTATTTTGCCCAAAAACAAACTTAATTTCACATAATAAAAGTATAAAACCACACGGCCCTATACAAGCAAATACACTATATTGTCGGCAGAGTTTTGGCACTGCGACCCGGGTTTTTTTATGTTTGCTATTTGAAAATACGTAGCTGAATTATTTTTTTCGTGTTAGTACCGGTTTTGACAATCTTAATTCATACGTAGCCGGATAAAAAGTACTCTATACTTTTAAAGTTATGTACCAGTTTTCTCCGAAACATTTCGGTCATTCCCGAGTAGGTACAGAGAAAAATTTTTTAAACGCACTTTCCCGTCGGCGTCATAGGTGCTTCGTTAATAATCTCTGTAATATTAGTGTTGCAACCCGAGTTTTTTTTAAGTTTTGGAACGAAGTTCCTTATCGCGGGTTAGCGAGGGGACCTAGCCGAGAAAAAATGTAACGTCACGAAAAACCGTAAGACAAAAAATGTAATATTCATGTCACGAAAAACCGTAAGACGTATAATGTATACTGGTATACGGTGATATCGGGTGTTTTTAGATTATACCGGATGTTTTTAGATTATACCGGGTGCTTTTAGATTATACCGGGTGTTTTTAGATTATACCGGGTGTTTTTAGATTATGCCGGGTGTTTTTAGATTATACCGGGTGTTTTTAGATTATACCGGGTGTTTTCAGATTATACCGGGTGATTTTAGATTATACTGGGTGTTTTTAGATTATACCGGGTGTTTTTAGATTATATAAAACGCGTTACGAAAAACGTCTTATACGAAAGGGACTTCGTTCCAAACGCGTATCCCGCGACGTTCAAAAATTTTTTTTTTATTTTTGTGCTTCTGTTATTTTCAAATCCGTAACAGAGTCTATTTTTTTGATTACAGTGAATTTTAATATGGCTTATTCGTATCGCTGGAACGGCAATCGCACGCCGGTAAGCAAACTGCAAAACCGGAGCAGTTGGGGTCCAATGTCGACGCCTACGACGACGACCGCCCCCACGAGTGCACAAACACCCGTTACTCCTGAAGATTACGCGGAGTTATACCAAGAGCACGTATTGAGTACCCAAAGTCGGCAACTATATCCCCTGCAGGAAGATCTTGCCGATTGGATCAACAAGACTATCGGTAAGGAAAAGTTTTCTGTTAGGGATTTGATGAAGGCCAACGAGTCTACGTTCTCCGAACTTATTTTTTCACAAAGTTCATATTCTAATGGTGTCTAATGTAATATTAGCTCTCGGAAGATGTGGAATTATGAGAAGTGTTGGTTGTTTAGGTATATGTCCTTCGCCTTGTGGCGTTTGCCAGTCGGGCTCCAGCCTGCGCGGGTCCCCCAGGGGCCTGGCTTGTGGGGCTTGCCGCAAACCAGGCGGTAGGTAGGACAGAAGCCCCCCGCAGGCTATGTCCCAGCTCTTGCGACCTAAATGTAAACTAGATCAGATAGTTCGTTCCTACAATTAGAGAGAAATGAAATAGAAAACTATCCCATCTCGGACCCCGGACGTGTGGTGGAATCGCCCGGGCGCTTCCGGCCCAGTCCGACCCTGTCTTTGTAGAATAATTGGTAATTCAGCCGCCGCGATAGTGAAAGATTCGGGTTCCTGTCCCAACAATAACATTGTTTGAATATTTGAATTTTTCTAAGTCATTATAATTGCAACAATGAATGTTTCATAATATTACAGCAAACTTATTGGTTATTAATCCTATTTAGTTTTTACTTTTTTTTATAACCCTACAATAATTACAAGATTTATGACCGTTCAATTTAAATTTCAATTTTTGGCAACACGCATAACGCTTCCCGTCATGATAGTTTCAAGTGTGACGTCAGACTTGTAGTAAACACACGTACGTTATACCTGTATAAACACTAAACGAGCCTCGTGTAAACAATACCGAGCCTAAATTTGCACTTGTTTCTATACTGCAAGAATGACGTCACAGAAGGTAAAAATGGCGGCTCGCGTTTTCGCGCCGATTTATATATTTAGTCCTATAAAACGATTACATTTATCGAAATAAAAATTCCTGTGGATTAATCCTACGATATTAACATTTTAAGACAATAAAAAAATAATTGACCTGGGGGTCTTGAATCAGTTCTTCTTTTTTTCAGGCACTGATAGCATAACGGGAGAAAATTTCTTTGATGTCTTGGACAACGGTGTTATTGTATGTCATTTGGCTAAGGTGATTCAGGACAAAGCAAAACATACAATTTGTCATGGACTTGCCAAAGGGGTATGTAAAATGATGTTCATTTATTTTTCTTCACGTGAGCATTTACAGTGCCTCTGTGCTTCTTAAGGCTGTCGGAACGCTCTGAATTTAAGCCACACTACGAGGCTAAAAAATGCTGTTGCAAGGGTGCCGCTGTCAGTTGATTACTCTAAATTTTGGGAATATTTTGAAGATTCTAAAAACTTTTTACCGAAAAAGCAAGAGTCACTTTAGGTTTGTGATGAAACAATTTTGTGAAATAAGTACGAATAAGGTCGTAGTGTGACTTTGAAAACGTATATTTTTTGGCACAATTAATACCAACTTTTTTCTTATAAATCGTACATAAATTACAAAAGTAGTCCACTAGAGACCTAGATTTGTCCTTTATCTTCCTGATAGAAAAATAATTTTTGCAAAATGTTGACGAATAAGTCTACGATTAGCTATCAGCCGAAGGCCTATTTTTGACTTAAATTCAGAGCGTTCTGACAGCTTTAAGAAGACGAAGTGTTATTTGATTGTTTTTGTTGCAGCCTGCTCCAACAATCAGTGGACGGTGCTGGGAAACAGCGGCTCGAAGGAGTTTTTTCGCTAGGGATAACATGGAAAACTTTATTCAATTTTGCCGAAAACTCGGCGTTCACGAGAATCTGTTATTCGAAAGTGATGACTTAGGTAAGTTCAGGGCGGCTATGAAAAAAGTCGATTATATGTTGTCAGTGTTGCATTGTTGGTTGCAGTACTTCAGGGGCAGCCACGCAACGTCGTGCTTTGCCTACTAGAAGTTGCAAGATTGGCCACTAAGTACAATATCGAGCCACCTGGATTGGTGCAGCTCGAGAAAGAAATTGCTGAACAAGAATCGCAAGACTCCGGTTTTTCTCACAGTTCGCTTTTGTCTTGGCAATTCCGGGCGTCTCCTTCTATTGCGACATCGGATTCCAAAATCAGACACAGCAGGTAAGAAACCCGTATTTCATGTTAGAAAATTCGTACCTGTTTTTGGGAAATAATTGTAAGATACTTAAGTAAAACTAATAAAAGCTTGATATCCTGATAATAACTTTTATTGGTAACATGTTATTTTAAAAATTTTAGAAAAACGAAATAAGCAAACTCCATTAAAAATATTTTGTTTCTGTAGCTCTTCATCAGCGATATCGGGAAGTAGCATAAATAGATGGGGCGACAGTGGTGTAATGCTATTAACGACCAATCACCCTGTTCAACGTCCTACGACTCTTGTAGCTGCTAGCGGAGCAAGTGACGGAGTGCCTTCCGACACTACCGAAGACGACTGGTCACGTGGTAGCGGCGAAGATCCCGATTTAGAGATAGACACCCACACGGTCGATTTAAATCACGCGAACAGCCCGTCTCCTGGACCAGGAGGAGATGCACCGGCGCATATTGGAATCGTTACTGAACTCGACAGAAGGGTAAATTTGCGATTTGATTTTACTTTTTAGAGGGTTTTTTTCGCAGGTAAGTGTGCAGCTCATCTTTGATAATGTCTACCGCAGTTGTAGACGAAACGTCAGGTTGAAATACCAATGGACCACAGTCTACAAGCTCGGAATGCAAGAAGTTTTACAGTAATAATTACTTAAAATATAAGACAGTTCGTTTCTTATCTGGATTATGGTAAAAAACATTTCGCAATTTTTATCAAAAAGAATATTTTCATTATTATGTAAGAGCCAGATGAAGTTTTTAAAATATAAACGAAACGTTGCGATTGGATATTAATGCATTATTAATTGATTGATCCACAGTCCTCTAAAAAATATAATTAGTAATAATTTTATTTATATGTTGTCTTCTAGGTACAACATGCGACCAGGTTAATGCAAAAGCACTGCAATTGCTCAGACGGAAAATGCTCCAAGTTAAAAGTGAAAAAGGTGGGAGAAGGCAGATACAACATCGCTGGAAGAAATGTGTTTGTTAGGGTGAGTTGTCGACATATTTTTGAAGTTATAATTAAGGTTAACAGTGTTCTCTGATTAGAATCTGGGAATTGAGAGTGTACAACAGACGATATGGTATCCCTACGATAATTTTAAAGCCTTTCCGAATTTTACAGTGGTAAAAGTCGTAGTCTTGATCTGTTTCCAGTTGCTGAAAGGACGTCATATGATGGTGCGCGTCGGAGGCGGCTGGGACACCCTGGAGCATTTCCTCGTGCGACATGATCCGTGTCAGGTGAAAGCAATTACACCGATAGACAGGCCATCTTCTGCCGCCGCTAAGTTTTTGCCTTTGCATGGTAAACAGTGCGGCAGTCCACCGGCCCGAGAAAGGGAACCGGTTACACGGTAGTTGTTGACAACATTGCACAAAAAGCACCGACACTTGTATCTCATCTATCAACGCGTTTGCACAATCGAAAATAAAAACAGTGACCGAAGTTTTTGATTTTTGTGATAAATGAATCAAAGAAGTTTATCAAACAATCATACTGTGGCATTAAGACAAAATCGTTTATGTCAGATTAGATTTTATCACTACACAACGTCAGGTTAAAGAACTTTCTGTTACAAAAAGTATAATCTTTACGCGTGGCTGAAGTAAAACATGTAAACAATACATAATATATTATTAAGTTCACAGTTTTTTTATATATATTATGTATATACAGTCAAATCTCGATAAGCAAGAGTTCAAGGGACCGCGATCTATTTTTCGCTTATGGAGGTTTTTCACTAACCTAAGTTTCTAGCTTATAGAGGTACTGATAGCATTCAACTACTTGTTTTTAAGTCCGGATCCTTTGAAAATCCAAAATTTCCATTATTTAAACATTGGTAAACACAGCACAACAACATTGTCAATGATTTATTATTTGAAATAAACTTATTCTGCTTCTGCACACACTGCTATGAACTGTTCCCAGATTTAGGTCGTTATATAGCTGGCGCCCCTAGCGGTAAAGTTTGGCAGTGCCCATCTCTATTCACCCGGAGGCTTAATAAGCCGCCATAAAATGAAGCGGAATCGTAGGATTTATGCAGAGTTAAAGACTGATTAAATTACCAAAAAATCGACGTAAGCTATTTTGTCTTTTCGCCATAGATACTCAAACAAATGATATTATTAATGATTTATAGCAGTAAATAATGCATATAAAAACATTTTTTTAAGTTAAGTTATGCTACTTACAATAATTAACAATAAAAATTTTGTATTCCGAAAAAAAAACTACATTAATTGATAACTATGTAATGTAAGTTCGTATTTCTTCGACAATACAAAAATTCGTGCGGTGTTTTGTAGTCCGCCCAACAATTTTGACTGATATTTTGTAATATGTGAATAGAGGCCTAAATATTTTGTAAATTTCATTATAGTACAATCATATAGTGCAATTTTAATTTAGTTTGTTATGGCTTTAGAATATCGCGTTATTATTAGATTTTTAAATTTTTTTAATCTATGATGAAAATGTTTTTTTAATTGAGGTTAGAATTCCAGAGTTTCAGTCTGTGAGTTCCCTCGTAGGCTCGTTCTAGGATAACTTATAAATAGCGTTAAAATGTACAAGTCTTCGGCAGCCGGCTTGTTTTCTGAAAGAACAGAGATGTAGCTTTGCAGCGATACTGGTGCTGTTACCATAGTAACCTTTCATAAAAATGTCTGTTACCATAGTTTTATATTTATATGAATGGTAACGGCCGTGTTCACTGACATTTTTTGCGACCATTTTTATTTATTGCGCATGCGCAAAAAAAACAGGAAATGTTTATTTATGTACAAACTCGTAAACAACTTAACAGATAACCAAAATAATGAATAATATTAATATTATTTATTTTTTTGGTTATCTGTCAAGTTGTTTACAAGTTTCCACATAAATAAACATTTCCCATTTTTTTGCGCATGCGCAATAAATAAAAATGGACGCAAAAAATGCCAACGAACACAGTTATTTACTGTCGCGTCTCGAAGTTCCTTTCAGCAGACGGGCGTCAATTGAGAATGTTGTTTTATACGCAAGCATATAAATATTTTCAAAATTTTGAAAAATCTGTAGTTTTATTTATTTGTATTGATGGACTATTCTTCAAGTCTAGTCACTGAATTTGGAAATTGCACAAGCTCGTTTTTTTTTTTTGATAAAAATCTAGTAATAATGACTGTTTTTCAAAGGTTATAAAAAAAATCTTTACTGTATATTTTGTTTCTTATTCATTATAATATATATGAGTTATTATTAATGATAATTTTGCAGCTGTTGCCATTGAATTAAATATAATTATTATATTAAAGTAAAAACGTTTTGTCATAATTGGGTTTTGTTAATATTATAAATATGAAAACTAAAACCAAAGTATTTAATACTGAAAAAAATGATCTACGAATGAAAGGCAATGCTTTTTGTTCGGTCATCTTTAATTCACGCTTTTGTCATCGGCGCTAATGTTGTAATAATTGAATATTTTTTAAAAACATATTATATTTACACTTATAAACATATTTCACTACATTTAGAATTAGAGGTAGTATATTTCATTTAAAAACATTGTTATTATTAATTTTGTTAACTTTTGTACTCAATAGAATTTTATTTTTAATTCTGAAAATCAATATTGCATTTTGTTTTAAAATTACTCATAATATTTATGATTTTAATTATCGCACGTTTGAAAGTGCAGCCAAACGAAAATCAAAGTTCAAAAAATTAGTTGTGACAGATGGACAAGACACGAGAGTGATCCTATAAGGGTTCCGTTTTTTCATCAGATGTAAGGAACCCTGAAAAGAATGAACTTAGTAGTTTCTGGCTATTATTGAATGACTTTTGCATCTCTATTTTCGATTAAAATCAGAGTATCTACTAAAATCGGGCTAACTGATGCTCCATTTTAAAATTTGAAAAGATCTAAATAACAATCTTAAGACAGCTGACCCGATTGAATTAGTTTCTAAACTATGGTGGCGCTCTCAGACATTTTATCACTTATCAAATAATGTGGGCAATGTATTCGTTTGGCTTTGCTATTGCAAAATGTATATATTTTTTGTTATAATTTGTGCATTTGTAAAAAAATGTAGTATTTTATCAATTTTTATAATTACTAATGCACGAAATACACGTATTTTAAGCACATATCTGAGAACATAATTAATTAAAAAATCTGGCTTACCTAAAAAAAAAACAAAATGTGTTTTTCACATTTAGAATCAAAAATACTCCATATAGGCAACTTGTATTGCACTATAACATAAATTGTGTCCTGCACTTATACTTCACAATGTAATTTAACCGGCATAGTTTTTATGCATGGGACGGGGATTCTTAACATTGTTTCATTGCTTAACCGCCTCATTAAGCGAACCGTAAATTTTGACTCTTTACTGTGACACATTGTACATTTCTTTTAAATTGGAGGAATTGTCTACAACGTGGTGCAAATACGGAAGAACGGATGATTTTATGGGTACAAACTACAATGTTTATTTAGAAATTAATGCACCAATAGTTACTATTATTATTATAGTCATGATCGATAATCGAAGTATTTCATTAATTTTTATAAATTCAGTTGACAACTGGAACTCGAAATCAAGCGTCAAATTTTGTCAAAAGCCTCGTAAAAATCTTCTATATGTATCAAAGATTTGCTAGTTAGTGCCTATTTTTAAATCAACACACTTATTAGATCTATATTATATATAAAAATCGAAGTGCGTATGTATGTTCTTTATGGGTTCTAAAACGGTTTGACCGATTTTGATGAAGTTTTCAGGCAATCTTCAGATTAGCCCAGCGGGTGATCCTGTGAAGTTTGGTAGCAATCGGATCAACAGAATTATTTTTTTTGTTTTTTGATTGTTGAACATTCCCAATTAAAAGCGATTAAAATCACGCAAATTCAATTCACGTTGAGAATTTTATGATAATGGTTCTCATATTTTATGGCTATAGATAATTACTGGCTAGTGCTATCTGTATGAAGCCGGACCGGGCCGCTAGTAGTTAATATTATTTTACTACCACAATGGTCACAGATTTTTATCGCTGATCAGTTAATTAAATTCTTTTTATTTACTCACTAGTCGCTTGGTCCCTTTTTCCCTATAAAATACGAGTAAATTCGAAGTTCATAACATTTCAAGTCTGAGAAAGATCGAAAACAAGGTACAGCTCTCAAACCCACATTATAATGTATTATTGCTGTGAGGAATGTCAAATAATAAGATAACCACTAAATGTCTCGGGTTAAATCTTCTTATTAAATTAGTAGCAAACAATTGTAGTGTCTGTGTGACATTTACTTTAAACCAAGATTTATTACTGTCAATAATTGATAATACAATTAACATTTCTTACCTTAACAAAACCTTCCAGTACGAAAAAATTGAATTACACAAATGCGCGCACAAATATTCTGATATTAATTAACACTCACATACACATTAAAAAACTAACGAAATCACAATGTAATAATTCATATAACAAAAATGTAATATGACACACACAACACTAGAAGCCCGCCATTGTACTAACATTAACCGCCAAAACTCGGAGACTGTTAGACAAGAGAACAGTGGCTCTCAAACTGTACGGATGTATTTTTATAACTGTTTTTGATTTTTCAGGAGTGTCTGAAGGAAATCAAACGTGTTGTAATAAAAGAACCTGAAAAACCTAAGAAGACACAAAATTTTGCTAAGAAATATACATACTACAGCAGATTTTCCAAATTAAAACCGAAATATCATGAACTCAAGTATGGAGAAACAAGAGTTTGATCATAGAAGTTCTTGATACAGATTTGGAAAGATTTAATATTTTACCATCTATTAAAGTAAAACATATCAAATTAAAATATTTATGTTGAAACTGTACAGTGGCACCTCGAAATGCAAGTTTAATTCGTTCCGTAACCTTGCTCGTATCTCAAAGCAATTTTCCTCACTTAAATTACTTGAAATGCAAATAATCCGTTCCAGCTCCCAAAATGTAACCCTAGTTATTTTTGTTACGTGTTTTTGAATAAGGAAAATGTATAATTATAAATGAAAAATATTTTGTAAAAACAATAAATAGAATGTAAAGAAATAAACCAGTTGCAACTTTTTCGAGGTATTCCTATTCCACGAACTGTGAAACTCTCTCCCACATTTCCAAGATCTACTTAATCTCACTTGTAGAGATAGCTTCCTCCACCTCTAGCTCCTCTTCGAAACCAATTTCCTGCAGAACTTCCATATAACTCCTCAGTTGTCAGTTTCTGAAAGTGCTCCTCGACAAGCTCGTACCTCAAAAACTCGTATGCTGAAGTACCACTGTATTTGAAACTTGTACATAACATCTGTCATAATTCACATTTCTTCTAGATTATGAGCTGTCGTTCTGGACAGTATATATGACTTGCAATGATTTTCAGACAGAATCAGTTTTGGTAACTTGATATTCTAGTGTGATATGTTTAGTAATAAAATTGAATTACTGTAGACGATTGTGACCCTGATTGTCAAAAATCTCTGATATCTACAATTTGCAAGATTACTAGAAAGTTGAGAATAAGAGGTTATAAACATGGTCACGTCTGTGATTGGTTGAGTCGATTGCTTATGTCACCGATGCCCATGGCATGGTTATTCAAGTATGTTTATTTCTACTGTTTGGAAAAAGACTCCACAAGCCTACTTCCCGCGTCTCGTCAAGTTACAGCTTCAACAATGCTAACGGCCAACCTTAGTTTCTTGTAATCTTGTACAATTTGAGGTGGCCCGATATCTATCAGTATCGACGACAAAATATTGTTGCTGTCAGCAAATGAAAAAACGGCCTTATTGTCAACGAAGTATTATTAGAAAAAAAAATGCTTTGAAAATTTTCCATTTAGTTAAAAACTAATTTATACTCGCGTCGATGAATTTAGAAACTTCACCGTTAATTTTTGATTAGTGATGCAAAGTTGTTCGTTGTTATGGCATGCCTATTTTAAACATTAAGCTGTAGATATGGAGTCCTAATGCCCTACTATTCGTACAAACCGACTGGAAATAGAAGGCGATAAACACGGTATATGTTTATTTTGCTCTGATTCGCTTTGTTGTATGTTGCTAAATAAAGACGGAATGGCTACCGCAGTTATCACTGTCTTTGTCATTTTACTCGCGCAGCCCAGACTAGCATTCTATATCTACACCTCACTGATTTCAAAAGCTAACGCAAATAAAAGTACAGTTTTAAAAAAAGTATGTATTTAGGCAAATAATATTTAAGTAAAATCAGAATAAAATCATAATATTTTGGCAGTACAATAGTGTTAAAACATAAAGAAATAAAAAAATGTATATATTATAATATATTTATTAGTAGAATTAAAAGTTTAATAAATAATTTTTGCTTATTTCTTCTTTTTTAGTGTGAGTGATAAATGACTGTTAGTCATTTGTTGTTGATACTGAGCTTTTCTCCTATTATATTCTATAAGTTCGTCTTCCAGTTTCTTGCGTTGATCTTCCATTTTCCTTTTTTCTTCTGCGTGATCCTTTTTCAGCTTGTCGAATTTTGCATGCAACTACGACACAATTTTCGAAAAGATTATTAACGCTAGACTGAGTCCTGGATTTATACTAGGAGCACTCAGGCAGTGGCAGATTTAGGTTTGATGTCGCCCTAGGCCCCGTTCGATATAACGCCCTTTTTGCTCTATGTGAAAGTGATTATTGAAATTAAACATCTAATGAAGCCAGAGAATCGTAAATTTGGACAATGGATGATAAATTAATTAAATTAATTTTTAAATTTCAACTGTCCTAACATTGTTTACTTTTGAAATTTTGCCGCCCTAGGCCTGAGTCTCACGGGCCTAATGGTAAATCCGCCACTGCACTCAGGGCTAGCGCCCAGAGCGGCAAAATTCGGAGACAAGAGAAAAAAAAAAATTTCGCGTCATCAAAAATGCTTCAAAAGTGTAATCGTGTTTTTCTAAAACTTGAAAAGGACCACAAAAGTGGTTGAAACGTTGTTATTTATTTCAATAAATACATTTGAACAGTATAGCAAGTAGCTTCATTTCGTAAATATAATAAATAAAATTATTTTTTTCATTATTAAGAGTATGTTCAAAATTATAAACGAAGTAGTTTCATCAACAAAATTATGAAAAAAGTTTTAGTGTCTCGAATTTTACAAACTGTCCGCTGCAAAATTTACAGATCACTATTTCCCATATTCTCTCATACAGCATACTGCCAGGGTTGCGAAAAATCAAATAACTTGCAACCCTGAATGCTGCCACCTGCAGTCTGATTCGCAAATGAGTCTACGTTCCGTCTATTTATAATAAATTTTCTGCTATAAATGAGTTTTTATTTATTTAAAAATTGTATATTGAAAGTTTATCCATTTCATGGAAAATTTCGGTAATGAGGCGGCATTTTTTATAGTGCCCAGAGCGGCGCTAAAATTAAATCCGACCCTGGCTAGACTTCACTGGTTTCAATTAAATAAAAAAATAAATTACCTCCTTCTCAGCTTCCTTTAGTTCTGCCTCTTTCTCTTTTACTCGGACGACAAACATTTGCCTCATTTCGTCTTCTTTCTGCTGCAATTCGTGCACGTGATGCGATCTCTTCGCTTCAAACGACTGTTGAAAACTCACTGGTTTATTGTCAGCATCGACGTCGCTGAAACCCATCTGCTCCAATCGCCTCTTCCGATACAATTCGTAATGGCGGCAATGTGTTTTCTCGCGCATGTCTTCCATATTAGTACGGATAAGCATTTCCCGCAGCTTCACGAAATCACAATGTGCCTCATTTTCAACTGGGCAATAAAAAAAGAAAACAAACTATATTATTTTCCGTGGCTCATCTGTTATGAATTAACATATTTTATTCTAAGAACTACTGAAAGCTGCAAATGAATCTTTGATTTATAATAAACTGTAAATGTGAAATATTAAGCAAGTGCTCGAGTGGGGGTAGAGTAGTGGGAAGTACCGGGTTCAAATCCCGGCGGCGGCAGATGTGGCTGGGACTTTTTCCTACTGCCTCTCACCGAGAAACGATAATCCCTGTTGAGGTTTTCCATGGTTTCTTTCAATTCACTTCAGATAAATATCGAGATGGTTCCGTATTCAAGGTCATGGCCATTTTCCTATCAAACTCCTAGTTCAAAACCTACGTACCTTATCCTAATTTCCTATAATTCCTTCATTGACCCATTGCTATTTCTTGAGTTGAAGTTTTAAAAACGCAGGAAATAACGGGGAATGGTAAATGTAAAATAGTAATAGTGCGAATGGCGTCATTTATGACATAAAGTCGAGAAACAGACGTTAAACGCAATATTATTATTAAGCAAGTGATGGCTTCAAAAAAAAAAGTATAGAACATTATTATCACCTTGGACTGTGCCCCAAGGGTACTGTCGCGATCGCATCATTTTGTTTCCAACCCGTACAAAATCAGTACTGCCAACAACAGCAAACGGAATGTGACTATTCATCGTCGTATTCACTTCTGAAACCGATTCGTCATCGACTGGAAATTGGTAGATTTGGACACCGTTGTTGGCCAGCTCAGCGATGATCTTTGTCTAAATAAGATTAGTCAAATAAATAATAGTTTAAAAAAACTAAAAAAAAACACGCTTGAATACTAAAAAGTAAAAAATAATTTTTTATTGTAAAAAAGCGTGGGGTATTTTTTTTATAGTAACTCCACTTTTACAAATAGCTACCAATGAAATATTTATACCAGTTAATATCAATCAACTGGTATAAATATTTCATTGGTAGTTATTTGTAGGAGTACGGTTAGTATTAAGTGTGCAAAGTTTCAGTTTAATCTAACGTTTTGAAGTCAGTGAATTTCACGTTCAAAGATTCCATTGCAAACAAACAAATATATAGGTGAAGCTAATAAAAACGTGTTAAAAATGATTATATGAAATAAAAAAAACCCGGGTCGCAGTGCCAAAACCCTGCCGACAATATAGTGTATTTGCTTATACAGGCATGCAGTGTGGCTTTATTATGCGAACTTATGTTGGTTTTTGGGAAAAATAAAAAATTTTACTCCTTAATACACCCCTTAAAATAACATTTTTTTTCTTAGTTGCAATATTATTATCAATCGAACCTCTGTACCAAGTTATATACACCTTTCAGTAAATAATTCACTATCTGCAAACTAGTCTTTCTTAAAATTTTTAAATCCGGTCCTGTAAGGTCGATTTTATTAAAATTTTAGGGACACATTTTAATTACTGTCAGAGGGTTAAATTTCAATTTTGAAACGATTCGGAGAATTTTTTCGGTATTTTAGGGCCCAAAAACATTTTTCAACCCCTAAAAACTACCCTTAAAATGGCCCGATTAGGCCCATTTTAAATAGGCTTCTTGCGGTGATGGATATCAACACGTGGACCAAATTTAGTTGAAATCAATTAACCCTTTCGAAAGTTATTGCCCGCACACACATATATATATATATATATATACGTATATATATATATATATATATAAATATATATATATAAACATTTTTAAAAATGGTGCCAAAGTGTTTTGGAGGTTATGAAACGTCGAGAAATTTTGGTCCGACCCCTAGGTCCCGCCATCCGACCGACGCCAATAGTGTATGTTGCCTTATGGCAAATACACTAATGAATACAAAACAAACGAGAATCAATCAAAAGTGATTAAATTTACCTTAAATTTCTGTAGTTCAGTTTTGGAAATGGTATCAGCTTTGGCGATTATAGGAATAATATTCACTTTAGTATCTAGTTTCTTCATACAAACTAAATCAATCGATTTCAGCCCGTGCCCAGTCGGACAAATGAAATACAAACAGACATGAGTGCGGCTGTCATGATAGGCCGATAAAGATCGTTTTATTTTCAATTCTTCTTGAAGATACGCCTCGAACTGAGCATCGATGTAATCAACGACAGCTTTGAAACTGTCCTCTTTGTTTATTTGATCACCGTATCCAACAGTATCGCATATTGTCAGTTTTAAACGAACATTGCTTTCTTGGAGTTCGTATGTATGTGCTTTCAATTTCACCGACGGCAAAGTATGTGGACTCGGAGCTGACTCAAAGCTCGTATTAAAAAGTGAATCCATTAATGTGGATTTACCCAATCCAGTTTCACCTTGAATAATGTTTTATGGTTAGTAAATGCATTTGTACTTGAAATGCAAGCATTTCGATACACTTTCGTTAAGTCAGTTCCTATACGGTGGTACCTCGACATCCGAGTGCCCTAACATACGAGTACGTCCCGCGCGTCTTGAATTTTCTCGCGCCTCAAGCCTCAGTCAGTGTTGCTGATTCTGGAAGAACCATTTTAACTTCGTGATATGCTCAGAATGATTGATCAGCCATGGCTGGATGTTATGAGGGCCTTGGGTATGGAAGAAGCTGTAGTCGAAAGGACCTTCGAAGGATTAGAACATGAAGTGTCAGTGGAGGAGGAGATTGTGTCTCTGGAAAAATCCATGGGTTTGGAGGTGGATGAGAGAGACGTGAACGACCGAGGAGTTACAAAGAGTTACAGTCGCAGCAGCACACGGAGGTTCTGCAAGAAATTGGTTTCGAGGAGAAGCCAAGGTGGAGGAGGTTATCTCTACAAGTGAGATAAAGGAGATCTTGGGAATGTGGAAGGGAGTTTCACAGTTCGTGGAAAAGAAACACCCCAAAAAAGTTGCAGTGGGTCATACATCAGAGCTGGTGGCATTCTGGGGGCTAGAACGGGTTAATGGAATTCTAATTAATCTAAATAAGGAAATTTGCTTTGAGATACGAGTAAGATTACAAAACGTATTAAACTCGCATGTCGGGGTACCACTGTACTGTTATTGGGGAAGAAAACGCTAACATAACGGGAACTCCTTCCACCAAAGATACTCCTAGACCTAGAAGAGGTACCATTTTAAGAAACATCTTAAATGCAGATATATATTTATTTTTTAGTTGTAATTTTATTTGTGCTTTCTTTGCATTTGACGGACGTGTCCTCCATACATTGTATAATCTAAAAATTCTAAGTCTTGACTGAAATGCTGACTTAACGAACGACTTAATGAAAAACCACTATACTAAGTACTAACCGATGCACAATATATTGAAGATGAACCCATTTTGGACACTTTTGTTGACCAGCTGGTCCGGTAAGCTATCGAAACCCACATGTCCCGACAACTTTAGGTTGCGGATATTTAGCTCCTATAAATAGAATGAGTTTTGTTCAAATTTGAGTTCATTAAATTTAGGTACTCTGAAAGCCGAGTGATTTTTAATCGCTACAAAATGAACGTGTAGTAATAAAAACAAATAGCTTGTCATTAATAATTTTGGGAACTTGCGTAACTGGAATTTTTAAGTTAAACATATTGAAAATTTGTTAAACTTAAAATATATAACATTTGCGGTGTAAATATGTAACATCTGACCTCTTAGAAGTCATTAACATTATTATTCATAAGAAATTCTCAACATTCCAGTTATGTTTATGCTAAGGTTTCACGCCCAAACGCAAGTGCAATGGATTAAAATAGTTAAATTTGGGAAAAAAAGTGGTAATATTGCAAAAATTACAAAACGATATCAAAGTATCTATAATTACAATTTAAAATTTAATCAAGATTGTAAAATAAACTTAAAATTACTTACTTTAACCTTTTCTGTTTCTACTGCCATTTTTCCAGTGCCTATGTTTGAATAAGTCTTGCCAACATTGACAACAAAATACCACTGTTACATTGATTCGAAAAATGTTTTGAATATGCCGTGTTTATAATAACATGCGAACTAAGTCGATTACCTATTTTGATTATATTTATACCAAAGTGATAAATTATAGATTATTAATTGTAGAAAATATGAGTGCATTAGGTATTTAAAAAAAATTTAAAAACGTTGATAAAGTCGAGTGCGCATCAAACGATAAGGTTAAAAATGATTATTTTGTTGTGAATAATTGTCTAATTTTAACAGAAACGTGTTAATCAGGCATTGTTAACAAAATTAGTGATCGTTGGTGACAAACCGCAGTTTTTATTTAGTTCTAACAGATTGGTACTAATGTGTCATCCCCACTTTCCAGATTGCGATGTCATTTTCCAACATGGTAGTTTTGTGTCTGTACTATGATCATGTGTCAGCCGGATTACCGCTTTTCTTCTAATCGTGTGTGTTTGTGTATTTGTTTTTCGTGAAAAACTAATATAAATTTGACTAAAGAAATGGCGGACTTAAATAAGCCGCCGTTTAGTGAAATTAAACATCCCGATGAGGTTGTAAGGATGGCTATGAATGATAGTCTTAAATTTGCTGTGCTTATTGGATTGATTGAAGTTGGACAGGTGTCAAATCATGAGGTTGTCAATACAGTACTGCATTTGGTAAGTACTCGATTGATTACAGTATCCAATTATTTTATTCGCGTGACATTTTATCTATGAAAACATATTTTTTTACGTGTCTTATTTCGCCAATGTCAGGTGAAAATATATCACAGAGCCGTATTTTTGAAATTCTGGCTTGTATTTTATATATTTTTTTATTCGCCTTTGAACAGAATTTCACGTAAATACATTTTTGATTTTTTCACTTTCACTTTTGTATTTTTAAATAGTTTGTATTGCAGTATTACTTTGCGTAAAACAATACGTCAACTTGTATAGTTTATTGGATTTGTGGCGGTGGGCGTGCCTGTAATTTTACACCTGTAATTTACCTTGTGTAATTTGATAATTTGTCAGCAGTATCATGTGATACATTATTTCTTTTAAGAAAATATTGATAGTAATATAAAACCTCGCGAACAATCAAAATACAATTATCAAAATGTGGACGTAATCTTTACTTTAGTTTTACATAAAAAAACAAAACTTTTTGACGACTTTATTTTTACACTCAAGGAAAATATCGCTGATTACACGTCATCAAAAAAATTACATTAAAGTGTTTTCCTTTAGAATTTAATATCGGCAATAACAACATTCTGCTAGATTTTCATATTTTTTTGTTGACGTTTCAACTCAATAAAGATGACTTACAGTAGCGTAGCTACGTAACCGAGGACCCCGGTGCAAAAATAAAATTGGAGTCCTATCTAAATTGGTTAAGTTTTATCGACCACACGGAGCCTTATTTTCAATATTAAATAAAAAGTATTTATAAAAGAAACGAAGCTCTGAAAGTCGACATTTTTTCGGAAATTTCCTCCTTTCTATAGGAATCGTTTTTTAAATTTCATTAGCATTATAGTTTTCGAGTTATTTGCAAAAAATTAGACCCTCTTTTTTTGGGATTCTTTAATTGTTAATAACTTTCAATTGTTTATGTGCGGATTTCAATCTTGTGCACATTTTTCTAGAGGTGATTATGAATCCAATGAACTATGACACGTATTTTAACTCGTAGTGGCAAAAATTAATACGTTTTTCAACTTGTGAACCAGACTACAGAGGCTAAAGAGTCAAAAGTCATAAATTCTTTTTCGATTAAGATATTTAAATAACGTTTTCGAACGTCGCTTAGGAGGCCGAGGGACCCCCTGAGCCTAGGAGCCCCGGTGCACTGCACTGCCTAGCCCTCCGATGGCTACGCCACTGAAGAATAAGTGCCTATTGGTTGAAACTTGAAACTTGAATAAAACTATAAAATTGTGCTGATTATTTTTGCAATAGAATAATTCCCTACAACTAATTAACTCAAAGATTTTTATTATTTCTAAATTAATATGTACGAAAATTGAAAAAAAAAACAAACATTGTAAATGACAACATGAACGATTGCGTTTATCTTATCAAAAATAAATGTTGTGTATATCAATTCTTCAATTAATTTGAAGGATTATGCTCTTATATCAGGTATTTTCTCATTAATTTTTTGGTATCAGTTAAAAGTGACTAGAATTATTTGTTCAATTCATACTTAATTGCTGATGACAGCATCGATCGTTTTTAAGCGGCCTATAAACACTTAAACATTATACTGTGATTGTGCCAGAAGTCTTCCTTGAAGAAATGAAATCATGTTATCATTAATTTATCGCTTTACGCGTCGGAGCTGTTTCGTTCATATAAGAAGTTCATGGAGTGCCCACGTCGAAAATCTAAACATTAAATTATCTAAAAGTATCTTTGCTCTCCGTGTCATAAAAAATAGCTGCACTGATATTTCAGTTTCTTTGTCTGTATATTATGCTTATTTTTACCAGCTTGTTAAATATGGAATTGTTTGTTGGGGTTGTTGTGCAGATATGCAAAAGGTATTTGTAGACAAACATTTATAGAAAGACGTATTTTAACTGTGCCATCTATATATGTTTATTTTACTTTATGTTTTATTAAACGACGCATTCATAATTATGATACGTTTCAGGCTATCCATGGACATGACACAAGGAATAATTCAAATGTGATCTTGCCGAAGTCTACACTGACATTGTTTAACAAGAGCGCCGAATATCACGCCTTGAAATTATTTAATAAATTGCCATGTAATTTCAGAAATCAAAAAATTTCGAAATTTAAAAAACAGTTGAAAACTGCTCTTCTTAAACAATGTCTGTATAGGGTGGATGATTTTGTTGTAAATGATTTGTAAACATATCTTTTGACGAATCCTATACATATTTGTATGTCTTTGGATGAGACCACCCCATTCTATTTTAATCTTAATGTTTTTGGATCAATAAATTCTAATTCTATATCTAGGTTAATTTTCCATGGAATCCTTTCAAATTGTTTTCTGAAAAGAGGAGTTTTAGAGCGACGTGTTAGTACCGTGAAGATCGCGAGTTCGATTCCCCATTGATCGTGTTTTGTTTTGTTTTTAATTGTGGAAGAAGTATTTACTTCAGTCGTGTCACGTGTGTAACGAAACACATACAAGTTTTTTCTCCCCCAACAATGATTAGCATACAAATAACTTTAATCCTGGAACGCGGAGATGAAATGAAGTTTGCGCAGAATGATACGCGTCAAGCATGATTGTGCAGTCGTGATTGTCGAACACTTAAGGTGATATCAGACGGTTCATTTTTTTTTTCATATCTGCCTTTCATTCAGCTTCTTTCATTCGAACGTCTGAACACAAAATGAAACAATAATAACAAATGAACTCATTAATGAACCGATCCAAGAACGCTAGATATCGGCATTCGGCATGATTCATTCGCATTCCGAATGAACGAAAAATGAAACGTCTGAATATTCATTCGGGTTCGATCATTTTGAGCCGTGTCTTGTAGTGGACGGATTTGGGCCTACGACATCGCATAGTGAATGTATTCTGTCTGTGTAAAAGACAAAATGGTGTTCAAGTGGAACGACTAAAACACGCTGCTGTTTTTGGAGAATTTCAAAAATTATCAGTGTCTTTGGAACCACAAACTCGACGAATACAAAGACAGAACAATACGGACAAATTCTATAAAATCTCTAATTAATGATTTAAACTTAGACTTTGCTATTTTTTTGTTAATTCTTCGATCAAATGGTCACAAATCAAATTAATTTCAAGGCATACAACTTCATTCAACGACATCTTCTAGGAAAAGACTGGATCGTTCATTTCTGTCATTCTGTCTGTGCCGTGTGAACGCGGAATGAAACAAAAATGAACATTCATTCGAATGAACCGTCTGATATCAGCTTTATAAATGTATGAACTGCTTTAGGTATCTGTACTTACATGCGGCGTTTATATTTTTTCGTTCACCATATAAGTTTGAATCGCGATTTTAGTGGTAAGGCCTCCAATACAGGATGTAATAAATACGTTTGTATAATTTGAATACACCGGAAATCTACTATGAACATTTTATATATTGTATCGATACATTTCCGGTTACAGATCTAGATTTCTGCAATATCTACACTAACACTTTAAATAATAAAGAGGAAAAAAAGTGGTGCGTGTACTTTACGCGCGGCAGAAGTTATACTTCTTTGGCGCGATCACGATAATTGACATTCAAATTTTCGTTATAAAGATATGCCTACATTGATAAAATAAAATAGGATGTCTAGGGAGTTGATAAATATAGTTGGAAAAACATTTTTAAACACAGGTTGAGGTTATGTTTGTGGTTTTATAATTTATATACATTTACCTTTGTTCCATTTACAAAAGTAACATTTTTAGTGCCTGCATGAAGTAACTCTTTAACTATTAAAGGGTTTTCTACTGTTAAATCCATAATTAAAAAAAATTACAAGTATTGAGGTTATTTAACTGTCAAATGCTTTAAACAACACTATAGCTTATAAGAGTTTCCGTCCGATGTCGCTAGTATAACCTACTTTGTTGCTTTATGAAATAACTGTTTTGACGTTATCAGAGAAAAATGAGACGCGTCATGTATGAATACAAAGTAAAACTATACTGCATCGGAGATTCTGCCCGAGCGAAGCCGGGTTGAAAAGCTAGTTGTATAGAACGTATAAAATAACCAAGCAAGAAGATGAGTCTATTTAGTTAACGGACTCGATTTCATTATCACTTTAATTAAAGTGTATGCATAGTTATTTACATGCTTAGATTAGTGCTAAATAAGTGTTGTACAGTCAAACAGATACAACTTGGCATTTGCGAATTTACAGTTGAAATATTGCTACGTATTTATTTTTTTTATATTTGCCGTTTAAAATGAAAATGAATTGCGTAATTGTTTTGCGTGTCGGACTTACTTTTGTGAGTGCGTTATCTGTATTGATAATTCAAATTTCCCGCTAAAAATTGACCCTAAGCTCTCAGTATATGGGCTATTCGCGATTGTGGCGCACCAAAAATTGACGAGAAATACACTGTGTAACGTATCGCAAGCTGTATTTTCTATCAGTTTTGCTGACATTCGATGCACTGCAATCGTTTAATTATGGTACATTACAGGGTGTATTTTTCGTCAATTTTGGTGTAGGTATAGCCCTCCGTACACAATGTGCTGAAATTGGTCACACATAGTGAGAGGGATAGACCGTGAATGCGGTCAATCTCTATCCTTGTCAACCCTAATTACAGAGCTGCGCCGAGAGAGATAGATATAGGCCGCACGTTCGCACTGTCTCTCTTGTTTGAAGCGGACACATTTTCTGGCTGATTGCCCAGCAGACGCGTTTAGGTCTATGGTAGCGTTGCCAGACGTCCCGATTTTTGACCCAAAATTAATTGTCCCGCGCGGGACAAACTCAGTATCGCTTTTATGATTTATATTCCTCTGAAGACTCAACTGCCTAACTACAAGGTAAACCAAACAGAGATTATTATTAGTATAGTAAAGTATTTTCATTAAAATACATTTTCTATTGCTTTTTTGGCTATCTATTGGTACATAAACTTAATTTGAAACTTAAATAAAAGGATACTTAAGGTAGTTGTCGTGGTTAAGGCACACCATTAGAAAATTCTTAATTTTTGTATACTTATTAAGGACGGGATAATACAATTACCCTGAAAATTTGAAGTCGATCGACCGTACATAATCCGGGATAAATTCAATTAAAAATTTGATAATTAACATTGATTGCATACGATCTCTGTAGTTCTGAACCAGTTTCTTATTTATAAAAAAAGAACTAACTGTCAGAAACTTTCCAAAAACTGACAGTCTTTCAATGCATTTGTTATGAGTTTAAAAAAAATAAGAAAAAATTTTTGACCGTCTAATTATTTATAAATAACGGTTTAAAGTTCAACAATGTATAGAAAAGTATACATGCATATGAATACTGTATGGGTTACGTTTCCACGGGTACAGTCTTGCGTACAAATTATGGATCACTTAGCTACAAGCTAGTATACTTTTGTGACGCGTATAATCTATAACTTTTTGACAATATTGTACCACGACAACTACCTTAAATATTTAAAAACTACTGATTATATAAGTTTTTTTAGTATATTTCGCTTTCTTTTTTTTACTCAAAAGGTTTCAAAATCCCGCTTTGCCTGAAAAAAAAATCTGGCAACGCTGGTCTATGATATTACCTGTCTCGTTTCTATAAGAGGCTAGCGCAATCCATTAATCAGAGATCAGTGGTATTTTTTTGTGCGTCACACAAAATCTCTCCCATTGTTGTTGGTAAATTGGACACCGTAAATTAGTGTAAACGGATAGGGTGGATTGTTGTTGGTTGGTTGTTTGTTGTTGTTTAGACTGCAGCGCAAGTTGTCTGAACAAAGTATTGACTGCTTGTTTGAACATTTAATTAGTTCAATTTTAATAACCGTGTCAAGTGACTTGTTAAATCGCTGTGCAGATTGGAATTATTGAAGTGGGCTGTGCATTGTTGCAATTTATATATATTGACTTTCTCATGCGCAAAGATATTTCCATTTGTGACACAGTTGTCGGAACGCTCTGAATTTAAGCCGAAAATAGACCTTCGGCTGTCAACTGATTGTAGACTTATTCGTCAACATTCTGCAAAAATTCTTTCTCTATAAGGAAGATAAAGGATAAATCTAGGTCTCTACTGGACTACTTTTGTAATTTATGTACGATTTACTAGAAAAAAGTTGTGCCAAAAAAAAAACACGATTTCAATGTCACACTATGACCTTATTCGTACTTATTTCACAAAATTGTTCCATCACAAACCTAAAGTGACTCTTCCTTTTTCGGAAAAAGTTTTTTAAATCTTCAAAATATTTCCAAAAATTAGAGTAATCAATTGACAGCGGCACCTTTGCAATAGCCTCGTAGTGAGCACCAGCCAAAAATTGAAACGTGCGGATGATTAGAGCGAGACAGAGCTAAAGAAGGTCACACCCACAATATGTCTTTTGCCTACCTCGCCTCTTACCGCTGGGTCTCAACACAAACTGTGTGAAAGTGATCCAACACTGTTAATACATATAGCGCACAGAATTTTTTAAATTAAATAATTAATTTCTCTTTAACGTCTTATAATAAGTTTTAAAGCGTCCGTAAACATTTCCCCCCCTCTAAAAACCCTATGCAATTTTTTTATTTCTAAATTTAGACGGAAAACCCTTAAGTTGGCTACGCTGAAATCTGACAGCGTCCACATTGTCGCAGGCAGTGCTACCAGGTGTCGTATAAATGATTTAAAACCTGCGACTATAAAATATTTATTGCTCTTCACACTGTACGGTAACATGATGCTGAAATGGCAGACACCTTATCGATATTACAGATGTCTACATAACGTATGTAGACGTATAGAGGATTCCCCGCTCAACGTTTCAAGTGTAGGTATTTTTACGATCGCGCGCTGGCAACTTAACGTGCTCGTAAACTAAACGTGATCTATATTTCTGCTCGGTCGTTATGATGGATCCATGAACGGCGGAAACATCAACCTTGATCATATTTGGGGTGCGCTTTATATGCGACACGACACACCTGGACACGGGAAGAAATAGGAACGAGAGTCCGTTTAGCAACGAGTTTTGTTCCAACAAAACTTTGCGTGTTATGTATTTTGGTCGCAATGCAGTTATATAAAAAAAATTACAGATTATTTAGTCGGTTAATTATTCGCGGTAATAGTCACGGTTCTTTATTATTACACAAGGCTGCGCAGAAAATTTTGGGCATGTTTGTAACTTCCTATCGAGATCATAAATTTAATTTTATAACCAACTGACCCCTATCCGTGACTACGGACGCGATTGTAACGAAACTCGGCAGCGACTCCACCGTATTACCGACTTAGCTCGTCCGGCTGTGTCCTACTCGGTAGCAACAACAGTAGTAGTAATGAATGTCATCAGCTGGGAGACCGTTCAGTAGTTTTATCAAACACGCAATATCTGTTGACAATCCGCTGGATGAAGACATCCCTTCACTACTATCCAACGGAATGAGATCATCTCTGTATCGTATAACCTTGGTCAAGGTCATTAGATACACATGTTACCTCGTTAATAAATGTCGTCAGCTGAGATACCTTGCAATAGTTTTATCAACTACGCAATATCAATGTCCGCTGGATGAAGTCGTCACTTCACTACTATCCAGCGGAATGAGATCATCTCTGTATCGTATAACCTTGGCAGTCATCAAGGTCATTAGATGCACATGTTACCTCGTTAATGAATGTCGTCAGCTGAGAGACCTTACAATCAACTACGCAATATCCATGTCCGCTGGATGAAGACATCCCTTCACTACTATCCAACGGAATGAGATCTCCTCTCCATCTAATAATCTTGAGCACAAACGGAGTTGATATACTTGATACCAGTTTAGAAATGCACGACTATGTCTTTTGAAAACATCGATCTGTGTATTTGTGTCGTGATGTAATACCTTTCGTGGATGATCGACCCGAATAACAAAAACCCGGGTCGCAGTGCCAAAACCCTGCCGACAATATAGTGTATTTGCTAATACAGGCCTTGTGGCTTTATTATGTGAACTTAAGGTGATTATTGGGCAAAATAAAAAAAATAACTCCTTAATACACCCCTTTAAATTACATTTTTTTTAACTACATCATTATTGTCGATCAAACGTCTACACCAAAATTAAAAACACCTTTCAGGAAATAACTCACTATCTGCAAACTAGTGTTTTCAGAAAATTTTTAAATCCGGTCCTGTCGGGCCGATTTTATTGAAATTTTAGGAACACTTTTTAATTGCTATTAAAGGGTAAAATTTCAATTTTGAAACGATTCTGAGAATTTTTTAGGTATTTTTGGGCTCAAAAACTTTTTTCATCCCCTAAAAACCACCCTTAAAATGACCCGATTGGGCCCATTTTAAATAGGCTTCGTGCGGTGATGGATTCCAACATGTGTGCCAAATTTCGTTTAAATAAATTAACTCCTTCGAAAGTTATTGCCCGTACACATATATACCTATATATATATATATATATATATATATATATATATATATATATATATATATATATATATATATATATATATATATATATATATATATATATATATATATATATATATATATATATAAATATATATATATAAACATTTTTAAAAATGGTGCCAAAGTGTTTAGGAGGTTATGAAACGTCGAGAAATTTTGGTCCGACCCCTAGGTCCCGCCATCCGACCGACGCCAATAGTGTATGTTGCCATATGGCAAATACACTAATAATGACGTAATGTTCTCGAACTACGTAATTAATTAAGGTTTCAAGTTCTCTGACGTTTTCGCAATTAATTCTGAATAATTGGTGATGCCGCGGACGAGCTGTGTAGACAGGCGGGCGTCAAAGGGTTAACATGGCTTATATGTACCGTAGATAATACAGGTACCTACACATATTTTGTCAATTTTCTCAGGTACACTATTGACGTTTCGGAAAATGAATGCAAAAATATTAGAGCTGTAGCAAACCGTATGTATTCGTTACCGAGTAACGGGTACATCGCCTGACTCGAAGTACCGAATCGTTACTCACAAATTAATTTCGTTACTCGCATTTGTCGTATGTCAGTGTTTGATTCACAGAGCTGGTCACAGACACAGAGCCAGGTTTGATTCGTTATAGTTATACGAACGAATACGAATCATACGTGAACGTGAACTGGAATACATCGTGCGTCGTACGTATGCGTGTGTATGTGTAATGTGTACGTTCATTTTTGATGTATTTTGAATTCGTTCGGTACATTACAATACAAATATAATATTACGTTATTGCTGCGCATACCGCCGTACATTGTAACATTATTTTACAAGAGATAATATTTAGTGAGTAGCTCGGTGAGTAGTGTAAAGTGTTGTGTTGCTATTTTTTATGAGGTAAGTAATAATTTTCACAACATAAAGGCCTATTTTGTATTTTTGCATATTTTTAACATTAACACTTACAGTGCATAATTTTTAAATTGAAAATTTGGATAAATAATTTGAGATAGTTATTGTTTTTCTCAAATGTTTCTTTTCATTATTATTTATTTTACTAAAGAATGTTTTATTTTGTTTCAGAGTTTTTAATTGTTAATGTTGTCTCAATAAAGAATTTTTCATATTATATTGTTGTCGTATGTTGTTACTTGTTTGTGATAAACCTCTTCTTAAAATCATTTTAACAATGACGCGAATGCGACTCGATGCGATACTTCATGTTCGAGTCTCGCATGAAGTATCGCATCGAGTCGCACTCGTGTCATTGTATTAGCAGCTGGACGCTAGTGTTTGATTGTATCAAAACTCTAAAGTAACGAGTAACGTAACGATACGAAAGTAACGGGTGCTGATTGTTTTAGTAACGAATACATGCGGGTACACAATTTCTCGTTACTTTTACAGCTCTAAAAAATATAAAATGGTAACGGAACAAATTTGTGTATAATTCTCTTTTTCTGGGTGCTTTTTAGATATTTTGTGGGACACCTATGGCTGGGGAATCGTGTTGTCAGATTTTTGTGTTTGCCTGTTGGTATTATTAACTGATGGCTCGTTTTTGATGAAACTTTTATTAACATTAATAATGATATAATAAGTGTGTAGGCTTTCACAGCTGGCGCTGTTGTTAAACTTTTTGGTTTTCGGGCTTGTATGCTGTGGTTCATTGGTATTTCTACCTAACGTTTCGTCTACAACTGCGGTAGACATTATCAAAGGCGATGTGGTAGCGGGCGAAGTGTCCTTTTAGGCTACTCACACACTTATAAATAAATAAATGGGGTGGACACTTTTGGAGGGGTTAATATTTAACCAAAATACGCCAAAGTTCAATTTTCAAAAATGAAAAAATAGGTGAATGATTCACGCTGAAATTTTTATAGCAACTTCATTAGATATATTTAAAAATATTTGCAAAAAGCCAAACACTCTTTCCGGGGATACTTATGCACGCCTTAAAACACTTTCCCAAAAATAGGCTTAAACCCCGGAAAAAGTGTCTGGCTTTTTGCAAATATTTTTAAATATATCTAATAAAGTTGCTATAAAAATCAATCCCTTATTTTTTCATTTTTGAAAATTCAACTTTGGGGTATTTTGGTTTAATGTTAACCCTTCCCAAAGTGTCTGCCTCATTTATTTATTTACTTAAAATCAACTTAACTTTCGAATAGTAGGTACTTGTTGGCTTTTGAATCAAACACTTTTTTTGGCACATATTTTTTCTAAACCTTTTCTGTATGCGTAGTATCTGGCGTACCCAAATAGGACAAGCGAACACTCATTTACCTATACATCTTACCGGGTGTAAATGTAATATATAGGATATAAAAGATGAGAATCATTATCATTAAATTCTCAACGTGTGTTGATTTGCGCGAATTCAATCGCTTTTATTTGTGAATGTTCAAAAATCGAAGAAAAATCTTATTTCCCAAAAAGAAATTTAAAAAATTCTGTTGACCGATCGCTACCAAACTTCAGAAGATCACCCACTGGGCTAATCTTAAGATTGTCTGAAAATTTCATCAAAAATGGTCTACCCGTTTGGAGTCCATAGATTACATATACATCGTCTTTTATCTATATAGATTATTAAAATGTAAAAAGTGGTTATTGTGACATAACGATAATAGTTGGACATATAGTATTGGGAAGTTTTTTGTAGTTATTGATATGTTCTTTAATATTGTAGAACATACTTTTGTTCTATCATCAATAGTTTCCGCAGCGCATGCGACGAAAGATGTTTTATGGCATTTTTTTACACCTTGGGTTACGTTACTAAAGTTTTAGTAAGGATCCCTAATATTTTCTAGCAATAAATATAGCCTATGTTACTCAGGGTGAATGTAGCTTTCTAATGGTGAAAGAATTTTTTAAATCGGCACAGTAGTTTTTGAGTTTATTCATTACAAACATACACACAAAATACAAATCTTTCCTCTTTATAATATTAGTGTAGATTGTATAAAATTTCTACCTGTATCAAACACTTCATAAAACGGCGACCATCAGCTCTTGGACTAATTGGACTACGTAATTTCCGAGTTGGCAATGGTGTATTCGATGCTTACGTCCTTTAATAAGTTTGTTATGTCGCAGGGTACTACTGGCATGTGTAGGTACAACCTACATATATAGTATAGCCAATATGATCGATGCTGTAAACGCTTTAATTACCGGTTCAGTGCTTGCGCCGCCGTCAACATAGTCACCGACAACAGACTAGCTATAGAGGCAACGCTTTTGCAACACTGTTTGAACCCTTTGAACCATGAGAGAATTCACACGGCAAGGTTACGCCTGAATGGTTTTTTAGTGTTCCGTGCAAAACAGAACACTGATGAAATCACATCGGTGTTCGTCTGTCACAGACGATTTTCTCTCAAGTAGTCGGGAAAACAAGTTACTAGAATTGGAAACATTCATTGTTACGATGCTAAATTAGAAAAATGTATTTTTTTATCCCACTGTCATCATCGGGACTCAAACCCGAATCTTTCCACTTTCGCGGTGGAATGAGTATTCAGTTACTCTACGGGGCGTTATCTCAACATTAAAGTTAAATTCTTAATTTTTGTATACTTATTAAGGACATGATAAGACAATTACTCTGAAAATTTGAAGTCGATCGACCGTATATAATCCGAGATGAATTCAATTAAAAATTGGATAATTAACATTGATTGTATACGATCTCTGTAGTTCTGAACCAGTTTCTTATTTATAAAGAAAGAACTAACTGTCAGAAACTTTCCCAAAACTGACAGACTTTCAATGCATTTGTTATGAGTTTTAAAAAAAATAAGAAATTTTTTTTGACCGTCTAATTATTTATAAATAACGGTTTAAAGTTCAACAATTTATAGAAAAGTATACATGCATTATGCATACTGTATGGGTTACGTTTCCACGGGTACAGTCTTGCGTACAAATTATGGATCACTTAGCTACAAGCTAGTATACTTTTGTGGCGCGTATAATCTATAACTTTTTGACAATATTGTACCACGACAACTACCTTAATTCATCATATTATATTAGCTATCTACAGCTAATGTAGAAATAAATTCTTACGGACTATAAACGTATGAAATATTTATCAAACAAGTTTCTAGAATGTTTGTGTGTCTCTTTTTACCAGCCTCGCACGAGGACGGCTAGACCGATTTGAATGAAATTTGGCAAACTGCCTACTTTTGCATATCGGCGGACTAACACTGACTGAGGTCCGGGGCGATATTTTATTTTGAAGCCTCTTAAAAATATTGATTGCACGAGAATATCCAGAATATCTATACTTATATATAATCTTTGAACCCCAAAACGGCTGTACCGATTTTAATGACATTTTTAGGAAATCTTTAGATTAGTCCAGCGGGTGATCCTGTGAAGTTTGATAGCGATCGGATCAACAGATTTTTTTTTTTTGCCAATTTTGATATTTCTCCAATTTTTGAACATTCAGAATAAAAATCGAGTGAATTCGCGCAAATTCAATACACGTTGAGAATTTTATGATAATGATTCTCTTCTTTATGGCTATAGATAATTAGTGCTACCTGTGTGAAGCCGGACCGGGCCGCTAGTACTGTATATGTAAACCGTGTTCTAAGTAATTTGTAATAAATTTTTATTCTTAGGAAGATTTTTCAATTTTTTTTTTCGATGAAGCAATCTCCATCCTATTAAAACCGAGGTTAACGCGAGCGAAACCGCGGGTAAACGCAAGTGGGTTATGAAATAGACGAACAAGTTCTTATATTATTATGCAAATAAGTTTGTATATGGTGCTAGAAGAGAGCTTAGTCGATTAGAATTGTAAATTTTGCGAGTGCCATCTATCGAATTTCCAATGAATATAACTGCTTTAAAATTAACAGTCATGAAACATAACCTTTAAATAACAAGTTTCGTTAATTCACTAAGTAAATACCAATAGTCCAAGCCACTACTGAAATTTATTATTTAATTTATTAGACCCGTTCGAATACTTCGAACCGTTAGTTACGTAATATACTAAAGTTAAAAATATTGTACGGTGGTACGGAACCCTTCGTGTGCGAATCCGACTCGCACTTGGCCAGTTTTTTTTATTTTTATCCACAAAGATATATTGTGATAAAATATAAAATTTTCTTCTGATGATGTAATTAAAAAGCCATAAACTCTACGTTAATCATAATAAGTCCCGAACTTACAGTACCGGCGAAAAATGCGAACTCTGCTAATGTTCCCATAAAAATGTAACGTTTGAAAATTCAGTTTTTATGAGTGAATTTTATTTACAGTGGACAGATCAGACAATTAGCCGCGGTTTTTTAGTTCAAGCTAATATTTTAACTGTGTATATATGGAATGTTTAAACCCTTTTATTGTGGGGCGATGAATATAGTAGACGATTATTTTTTCTCTGCTTTGTTTAATAACGATTCTAAACGAAATACAGTAGTCTCTCTTTGAGTTAGCGCTTCCAAATCTTCCTCTCCGGCGCTTTAACGTTTTTAATCGTTACTTCCACTCCACGATTTCTAAACACTAGCCATAAGCCTGAGAGTTGAGACTATGATATATTTTTGTAAAAATTGTTCCCAAAGGGATTCTGGGAACAAAACAGTGCAACATGTATTAAGAATAATTTTTTAATTTTTGCTTGAAAAAATGTTTTCCCTAAGTGCGTCAATTGTTTTGGATCGTTGGAGTAATAATGTACATAACATTTCTCCATAAAAATAGTCCAACGGCAAAATTTATTTTATCGAAAAAAACTAATAATAGCATTGTAAGAAAACATTCATTGTTACAATGCTAAATTAGAAATTTTTTAAATGTTTATCGACTGTCACCGTCGGGACTCAAACCCGAATCTTTCCACTTTCGCGGCGGAATGAGTTATCAATTACTTTACGGATGAATTAACTGTTAAGCTAGCGCACCGTAGAGTAATTGATAACTCATTCCGCCGTGAAAGTGAAAAGATTCGGGTTTGAGTCCCGACGGTGACAGTGGATAAAAATTAAAAAAAATTCTATTTTAGCAATGAATGTTTTCTAACAATTATCATTGGGCATCTACACCTTATGTAGAGATCTTACGTGCTATAAACGTAGGAAATAGATTTATCAAAATAATAATAACATGTTTTTCTTATAATAATCATATTGTAACGCCGCTTGCCTCCGGAGTAGCCAAGTAAAATGTCTAATGTCGATGTGCTTGTTGATAAGTGTATTAAACATACAGAAAGAAAGACAAAAAATCTGGAAAAATCGTCCAAGAAAACGGTAGTATAGAATAGACTATAGACAGTTAACTATTTTTAGTCGAGTTCTAAAACGAAGAAAGTTAGGTATATATAAATATTAGTATTGATAGTACATGAATTCCGTAGAGGACAAGGATAGATGAAGGGAACGTTTCGTATAATCTCTGAACGAACTTTTCGGTACACACAGAAAAGACAAGGGGAAAAGTTTCGTCCCGAAGCTGCCGATCGCTTAAGTGGTATTTAATTTGCGATATGAGACTCGTGCAGCCGACGACGATGAAAAACTTTTCTTTGTGAGGAGAGAGACGAGAACGGAGATAGAGACAAAGATGGCGCGCGATGTCACGGACAGGCGGAAAACGTTCGACGAAATGAAAATGTCACAGCGCGCCTCTACCGTCGAACTGGTGTATTATCTTCATGCATAGATAATTAGCACCTCTCGACTGTGTAAGCGTTTAATTAACTAAGGTTATTCTCTCAATAAGTGTGTGTGTGTGTGTTTGTGACAGCTGGCGCTATATGAAACTTTATTGAATAATTTCAATTCTCGTAAAGTGCTATAAATATTTAAAGAAACAATTCAAACACAGTAGCGTCTTCTAAGGTAGTTGTCGTGGTACAATATTGTCAAAAAGTTAAAGATTATACGCGCCACAAAAGTATTACTAGCTTGTAGCTAAGTGATCCATAATTTGTACGCAAGACTGTACCCGTGGAAACGTAACCCATACAGTATTCATATGCATGTATACTTTTCTATAAATTGTTGAACTTTAAACCGTTATTTATAAATAATTAGACGGTCAAAAATTTTTTCTTATTTTTTTTTGAACTCATAACAAATGCATTGAAAGACTGTCAGTTTTTGGAAAGTTTCTGACAGTTAGTTCTTTTTTTATAAATAAGAAATTGGTTCAGAACTACATCAAAGATCGTATACAATCAATGTTAATTATCTAATTTTTAATTAAATTTATCTCGGTTTATATACGGTCAATCGATTTCAAATTTTCGGGGTAATTGTATTATCATGTTCTTAATAAGTATACAAAAATTAAGAATTTTCTGACAGAGTGCCTTAACTACGACAACTACCGTAAAGTCAAAGCTCTTCCCTTCGTGCGCCTTATTGTTTTCAACTGTCCCAACTTTTGTACACCGTGATAGAGAGCGATTGTCGATTATAGACGCTCAATATCTGAGGTCATCTGTTTATATACAGTCAGGATCCGATCTACATGGAGACTATAATACTCGCCACGGTTCTAAAAGGTTCTGAAGTTAGTCACAAACAGCGTCGCAAATGCATATTTTAGAGCCGTCCTGGTTGTTTAGTGGGAAAGGAAGACTCCCACCACCTCCCAGTTACCGACACAGAACGTGCGCTCGTCGGTGATTGGTTGTCGCTGGTTGTCATATCACTTGTCGCTTTCCTGCTATAAAGTACAGTCCAGTACGCTATTGTTAAGTTGTTTCTTTGATCAAGATGCCTAATACAGTTTTGCATAGACAAGCACGAAAAATATTTTTTTAGATGACTTTATGCAAGGAATTAGACCTTTAGATTAAAGAAAAATTAAAAATAATATTATAGGGCGAGTTTGTACTTTTTCAACTGACTGTACCTGCGCAAGCCTCCATTTGCATCTAACTTCAGAACCTTTTTAGAACCGTGGCGCATATTAATAGGGCTTAAGCCCTGGGTCTTCAACTGTTAAGAGTTCACAGAAATTGAATTATTAGTTTGCGATTATTCTTATTATGTTGACATTTTTTTTTTGTTGGTGAAATTTGACAATTTTTTGGGAGGAAATTAGGCCCTCTCTCAAAACTGACAATCGAAACCGAGAACAAAATTTATTTGAGATTTGAAACATTCATTCATTCACGATTCACGCATAGTCCCAACGCACCTATTAGCTGAAGGGATAATTTCGAATGAATCATTCGAATAGCAATCTTTCGATTGTTTCCAACATTAGTTTGAACTAAAATGAAATAAAGAGTTCGCGGCGTCAGCGCTTTCTGTCACAATAATCCCGTAGGCACTGACATAACTATTACCACTAATAAAAAAAACCCGGGTCGCAGTGCCAAAACCCTGCCGACAATATAGTGTATTTGCTTGTATAGGGCCGTGTGGTTTTATACTTTTATTATGTGAAATTAAGTTTGTTTTTGGGAAAATAAAAAATTTAACCCCTTAATACACCCCTTAAAATAACATTTTTTTCTTAATTGTAATATTATTATCAATCTAACGTCTACACCGAATTAAATACACCCTTCAATAAATAAGTCACTATCTGCAAACTAGTGTTTTCATAAAATTTGTAAATCCGGTCCTGTCGGGCCGATTTTATTAAAATTTTGGGGACACTTTTTAATCACTACCAAAGGGTTAAATTACAATTTTGAAACGATTTGGAGAATTTTTTCGGTATTTTGGGGCCCAAAAACAAATTTCAACCCCTAAAAACTACCCTTAAAATAGCCCGATTAGGCCCATTTTAAATAGGCTTCTTGCGGCGATGGATTTCAACACGTGGCCCAAATTTCGTTGAAATCAATTAACTCTTTCGAAAGTTATCGCGCGTACACATATATATATATATATATATATATATATATATATATATATATATATATATATATATATAAATATATATATATATATATAAATATATATATATATATATACATATATATATAAACATTTTTAAAAATGGCGCCAAAGTGTTTAGGAGGTTATGAAACGTCGAGAAATTTTGGTCCGACCCCTAGGTCCCGCCATCCGACCGACGCCAATAGTGTATGTTGCCATATGGCAAATACACTAAAAACCGCAACTTTTAAACGAAAAAACGACTTCATCGCGGCATAACATAACACTTTTTTTAATTATTCAAGTCAAAAAGTGAAAGGACAAAGACATAGAATAGGGACACAGAAGACGACAGAGAAAGAGTTTCAATGCCCTGCGGCAATGTGTAAACACAATTCATATGCACAATAAATACAATCAGGAAGGGATAGAAGGATGATAAAATGTGGTGGCGGGAGTTTATGTCGCGTGACGAACACAATGTCGAGGGCCGACCCACCCCATCCACTGTAGAGCCTGGAGACTTATAGGGCGCAATAGCACCCGGAACTCTGTGCATGTACCGCCTCTGTACTCCGTCGGCCTCTGTTTCTTTTCGTCAGTGTCGGCGAATAGATACTGTTACAAAACTGCTCCTTGTAGTAGTTCAAACTGATTTAATGACGAAATGTCAACAAAACAAAATAAACTAAAAAGTATTTGTCTAACAATAATGAACAATGAAATAAACTGAACAATAAAAGGAAACAAACGGATTCTAATAAATAGTAATACAACAATAGCTATATACACAAAACACGACTATTAACACACACCGAAATTAATTTACTATTGCAATGCTTATTTATGTAAGCTATCTAGCCGTCTCCGTTGCAATGTACCAATTGCCTCCTTCTCCGTCCCACACTCGCTCTATTTATATGCGTAAGGGTCTGGTTCTCGATCGTTCCAGAAGTTTCTGTCAATTCCAGTGGCGTTACAATTGGGGACGCGTTACAATACTTTTCGAATTATTCTTCTTTTGGCACGGTGGAGTGAAATTGAAAATGTAACGGAAGTATAACTAAAGTGTAATAAGTATATAAACGCGCAGCAATTGCTTTAAAAATATGTTTTAGGATACACAAGCATATACACTGCGCAAGTATAACTGGCTATACGCTCATGCATTATTTACATGAATAACGTGCAGCTGGCCCAAAATAATCTAACCTTATATTTTATTGCGACTCTATCGACGTGCTTATAAGGTGCTATTGTTAATTTTCAATTTGCAGTTGAATATTTCTCAAAAAAGAGAAAAAAAAGAATGATAACAATCGCGCGTAAAGGTTACACGCACTCTTTTTTTAGGGTGTCGTACCTCAAAAGGAAAAAGTGGAACCGTTATAGGGTCACTCGTGTGTCTGTCCGTCCGGCTGTCAGTCAATTTGTTCCGAAACTATTGGAGCGATTGAGTTGAAATTTGGTACACATATGTAAGTCGGTGACCCAAAGACGGACGTGTAACGTAAATAAATGAATTTTGAAGACGGAGGTCATTTTTGGGGGGCAAATTAGGAAATTTAAAAAAAAAGCAAACTGCATCGTGTGACATATTAAATGAAAGGGCTTGTAGTGAGGTTTTCAAATATTTTTTTTTAAATTTTAAAATAAGTTGTTTTAAAGTTATTTACGAAAATTGATGAAAATTGACCATCCCCCCCCCATCCCCGAAACTACTGATTCTAAAATTTTGAAAAAAATAGAGAATGTCGGGTCTCATCCATAGTTTACAGGAAAACCTAAACGAAAATCTTAAGTCTTAAAGTGCTCACGGAAAACGGATTAGTACTGAACCCTCTTCTTGCGAGTTCGACTCGCTCTTGACCGTTTTTTTTATATATACATTGTTAAGAACAACGAGAAGGATTCGACGTAAGTTTTTGAGGTTTTCACGGATCTAGTGTAAACATCGCGTCAACTATTCTAACATACACGTTCGAGACTAGTTTCGATTAAATCACATTCAGCGCATGCCTAATGAAAGTCAGAAACTTGTCAAGGACAATTTCTATTAATATTTGCGGTACTTATAATAAATCTAAGTGTATGCATAGGATGGGGGTGTGTATTCGACAATAATTCAACCGTACAAAGCATAAAGTTAGTTACATAAACCTGTCAAAGAGTTTAAGACAATGAACTGAAATGTCATCCAGGTATGTTAATTACACGTCGTCTGACTCGCGTTGTGGCTGCTCGATTTCCCTTTTGTTTCACCCTCCAACCCTTCCATCGTTGAATACACGCCATAACAAAGATCCAATAGTCATTTGATTTTCATAACTGCTTTCTACGAATCTGTTTATGGCTGTACATCAGTAAAGGTTAAGTCGGAAAGTTGATTTGAAAGGGGTCATACCCTCATTTTTCTATTTTTTTTCAGAAACAAGAGTATACGAAATTCTTTAATGTATGTGTGTTTGAACGGATTTATCTTAAAAACTATTTGACAAATTTTGATGAAAGTTTTTTTGAAACGTTTCTTATTATCACAGAAGTGCTATAAGCTATGTATGTCGCAGGATATGTAAAAAACATCGTTGAATACACGCCATAACAAAGATCCAATAGTCATTTGATTTTCATAACTGCTTTCTACGAATCTGATTGTACAGTAAAGGTTAAAGCGGAAAGTTGATTTGAAAGGGGTCATCCCCTCGTTTTTCTGTTTTTTCCCAGAAACAATCTCAAGAATATACGAAATTCTTTAATGTATGTGTGTTTGAACGGATTTATCTTAAAAACTGTTTGACTAATTTTGATGAAACTTTTTTTGAAGCGTTTCTTATTATCACAGAAGTGCTATAAGCTATGTATCTCGCAGGATATTTTCGCGAAAATCCTAGGAAGATTGCATAAAACCGGGTAATTAGAATCCGGGTTTTTGTAAACGTCCTAGGATCCGATTCTTTTAATTATCCTACGACATATATATAAAACAACAAGGTGAGATTATTAGTGTATTTGCCATATGGCAACATACACTATTGGCATCGGTCGGATGGCGGGACCTAGGGGTCGGACCAAAATTTCTCGACGTTTCATAACCTCCTAAACACTTTGCCACCATTTTTGAAAATGTTTATATATATATATATATATTTATATATATACGTATATATATATATATATATATATATATATATATATATATATATATATATATATATATATATATATGTGTGCGGGCAATAACTTTCGAAGGAGTTAATTGATTTTAACGAAATTTGGCCCACGTGTTGAAATCCATCACCGCAAGAAGCCTATTTAAAATGGGCCTAATCGGGCTTTTTTAAGGGTAGTTTTTAGGGGTTGAAAAATGTTTTTGGGCCCCAGAATACCGAAAAAATTCTCCGAATCGTTTGAAAATTGAAATTTAACCCTCTGGTAGTAATTAAAAAGTGTCTCTAAAATTTTGATAAAATCGGCCCGACAGGACCGGATTTACAAATTTTATGAAAAAACTAGTTTGGAGATTATGAATTATTTACTGAAAGGTGTATATAATTTAGTATAGAGGTTCGATTCGTAATAATATTGCAATTAAGAAAAAAAAATGTTATTTAAGGGGTGTATTAAGGAGTCTAATTTTTTATTTTGCCCAGAAACTAACTAAAATTCACATAATAAAGCCACACTGCCTGTATAAGTAAATACACTATATTGTCGGCAGGGTTTTGGCACTGCGACCCGGCTTTTTTGAGCTTAAATTTTCCTGAAATTGTAGCAATAGCCATAACCAAGACAACTTTTAAACAGGAATTTATTATTTTGTCGGGTACGTGGGTGATAAACTCCTCTTCGTTCTGGAATTCAAATACCGAGACCGTGTCACTAGCTCGTTTTTATTTGTATTTTCATTATTGTTTTTTTTTTTTTTAAATAAAAAATAGAATACCCAATTCATATGACGTGACGTTTTTGACGTGTATTGTCCAACGTTTAATCTATTGTGAATATACAATATATTGTGTTGCTACGGCATTCTTAGTGAAATGTGCTTTTGTTACGTTGCTATTTTGTTACATTGACGAACACTCTCTAGACAAATTGTTTTACAGTTTCTTGTTTAAACAAATCAGCCATTTGGAAATTATGAATTACATTACGCATACTCTGGAAATGAGAAGCTTTGCGTAGGTAACTAGCGGTCCGGTTCGACTTCGCACGGATAGCACTAATTATCTATGGCCATAAATAATTATCGTAAAATCACCGAGCTGGGTAGAGTAGTGATGACAGCACTACGGGAGGTACGGGTTCGAATCCCGGCGGGGGCAAATGTGGTTGGAACTTTTTCCTACTGCCTTTCGCCGAGAAACGGTAATTCCTATACCAGCCATCTTGATTGAGGTTTTCCATGGTTTCCCTCAATGAATTTCAGATAAATATCTGAGATGGTTCCTTATTTGAGGCCATGGTCGATTACCTATCAAACTCCTAGTTCAAAAATTATCTACCTTATCCTAATTTTCAATAATTCCTTCATTCGCCCATTGCTATTACATAAGTTGGAGTTTTAAAAAAATGTAGAAAATAACGGGAAGCGGTAAATGGAAAATAGTAATGGTGCGAATGGCGTCAGTTATGACATAAAGTCGAGAAACGGAGGTTAAACGCATTATTATTATTTTTTTTTTTCTGTTTAAACGCGCAGCAACGAGGCTATATGCGTTGATAAATAAATAATACTACTATGGATTATTATTATATTATCGTAACATTCTCAACGTGTATTGAATTCGCGCGCATTCAATCGCTTTTAATTATGAATGTTCAAAAGTCGAAGAAAAATCAAATTTACCAGAAAACGAAAAAAAATTCTGTTGATCCGATGGTTACCAAACTTCACAGGATCACCCACTGGGCTAATCTGAAGATTGCCTTAAAATTTTATCAAAATCGATCCAGCCATTTTGGAGTCTATAGGTAACATACATTCACACATCGATTTTATATATAGGTATATAGATAAATATACCGGGTGTCTCAGAAGTCGCGCACCCAATTGTTAGGATCGAAAGAGAAAAATATTCTGAGCCCAAAAATCCATGTTTGGAATTTTTTGATAACGTAGTTAATTAGTAATTAATTAATGAAAGTGACCAATCAGGAGCGCGCTACAGAAGAGAGTGTCGTTGGCTGATTTATTTCGGTTAATTACTAAAATAATAATTATTATTTTTAAAATAAAAAACCGATGGACTTATACAAACCGAGAGCGTGTCGTCGGCTGATTTATTTTTCTCAAGAAACTTCTGTATTTTTATTCTTCCGTTCTGCTTGTTTATTGATTTTTTTCATCCTAATTGTTGCCATTATTTCGACTCGCTTGTTTTTTCCCCTACTGCCTCCCCACTCACTTTTTATTCTTCCGTAGCGCGCTACTGATTGGTCACTTTCATTATTTAATTACTAATTAACTACGTTATCAAAAAATTCCAAACATGGATTTTTGGGCTCAGAAAATGTTTCTCTTTCGATCCCAACAATTGGGTGCGCGACTTCTGAGACACTCGGTTTATAATAATAATAATAATATATATTTCCCCTTAAAAAAGTAACTCGAAAAGAGAAGGGTTTGTTATCAGAGTACAAGTTAAAATTTACAATATTAAAAAATTTCACAAGTTCAAAAATTCGTCTACCGAATAAAAAATATTTTCCATTTACAATTTTTTAAATTTTCTTTCAACCGTCGTTTGAAGAATTTCTTCAGGCAGGAAATTATATATCCGAACACAATTTTGGTAAACACTGTCGTCTGCTAGATATAATCGCTAATAAGATTTTTGCCAAAAGCGATTTTAATGCGAGAGAAACAGTTGCGGTTAAAGACGAGTGGATAAATAATATAAATAATAATGATAATACAAGTAGAGTGTTACTGCATGTACGCCACAACGACGTTCGTTAGCGTTCCGTCGTAATCAAGAGCGGGGAATATATTGGCTTCATTAGGTAATCACGTGTTTGCAATTAATTTACTTGCGTTATTATCTTACTTCCATACTGCATACATAATGGAGTGGGCACATGTTTTTCAGAACTGGCTGTAGAAGCAGCTGCACGGAACAGGATTACAGAAACTATAATAGGGATGTTGAATGTATTCAAATAAAAACATAATTTTAACTTTAATTGGTAGTGTCTATGATAGAAATACTAAAAAACAATATTTTTCCTTATTTTTAAAGAATTTAATTAATATTTAATGAATAAAACCTAATTAAATCACTCTCGAGTCACGTGATAACGGACACCAATCAGAGCGCATGACGTCAGAGGGTCATGGACAGTATCAGACGCTGTAAAAAGGCTTCATTGTTTGGTTAGTATTTATAGTGTGTAATTTATTATTATTTGTTTATAGGAAACGTCAAATTATATGTTACTATAGCAACAACTACGAAACAACCTTTCATCACCTCATCAGTTTACCAGCGTTTATGAGCACAACCTCCTACTTGGTGACCATCTGACGTCACGGCAGTCACGTGTCAAGTATTAGCGTTTTATTTTTAATTTTTTCATTTTTCTTTAATCTAAAAGTCTAATTCCTTACATAAAGTCATCCAAAAAAATATTTTACGTGCTTGTTTATGGAAAACTGTATCAGGCATCTTGATCAATTAACAATCAAAGAAACAACTTAACAATAGCGTACTGGACTGTACTTTATAGCAGAAAAGCGACAAGTGACACGACAACTCTCGATAACCAATCACCGACGGCGCACGTCCTGTGTCGGTAACTGGTAGGTGGTGGGAGTCTCCCTTTCCTACAAAACAACCAGGAGGGCTCTAAAATATGCATTTGCGACGCTGTTTGTGACTAACTTCAGAACCTTTTACCTTTTACAATCGTGGCTCGTATTATATGTTATAGTTATTTGAGATTAGAAAACTTCGTTAGTTATACATTCAGTATAATATAATAAAAACCCGGGTCGCAGTGCCAAAACCCTGCCGACAATATAGTGTATTTGCTTATACAGGCAGTGTGGCTTTATTATGCGAACTTAAGTTGGTTTTTGGGCAAAATAAAAAATTTTACTCCTTAATACACCCCTTAAAATAACATTTTTTTTCTTAATTGCAATATTGTTATCAGTCGAACCTTTATACCAAATTATATACAACTTCCAGTAAATAATTCACTATCTGCAAACTAGTTTTTTCATAAAATTTGTAAGTCCGGTCCTGTCGGGCCGATTTTAATAAAATTTTAAGGACACTTTTTGATTACTACCAGAGGGTTAAATTTCATTTTTGAAACGATTCTGAGAATTTTTTCGGTATTTTGGGGCCCAAAAACATTTTTCAACCCCTAAAAACTACCCTTAAAATGGCCCGATTGGGCCCATTTTAAATAGGGTTCGTGCGGTGGTGGATTCCAACATGCGGGCCAAATTTAGTTAAAATCAATTAACTCTTTCGAAAGTTATTGCCCGCACACATATATATATATATATTATATATATATATATATATATAAATATATATATATATATACATATATATATAAACATTTTTAAAAATGGTGCCAAAGTGTTTAGGAGGTTATGAAACGTCGAGAATTTTTGGTCCGACCCCTAGGTCCCGCTATCCGACCAACGCCAATAGTGTATGTTGCCATATGGCAAATACACTAATAATATTGTGCTACACTTGCAAGTACTACATGTATTCGGCATGAAGTTGGAAGCAGGTACACGCTGGCTCATCAGTAAGCTCTGACGTTAGGGAATTCCGCAGCAGACTGTTCTCCTGTTACGTAAGCTACACCGCTCGCGTAGCACCACTATAGTTACAATAATGTCATTAAGCTTCGTACTATTGTCTACTGTGACTACGTTCACATATATAATCACTGATCTCTAATGTACGGATAATTGTTGAAAGCTTTTGGATCGACAATGTGTAATGTATATCCATATACGATGAGTACTTTTAACCCTACTGCCAGACTATGCTCATCGCACTGCTACTCGCTCTGCTCATCGCGCTGTCGCCATGTTGCCCTAAGCGGCCAGACACTGCTGTACTCGCGAGGCTACTCACTCGGCTTTCGCCTTTCGGCAATGGAGGTCGATACTGTGGCAGCGTGCCACAGTCGGAGAGCTAGTAACACGTGTTTCATGAAGTGTTTGATGCACCTTAAAATTTCTCAAATGTAGTATCTATGAGATAAAAAGCCAGAATACCTGTGTTGGCTTAGCCCAACCCGGGACACCAGGTACTGCGCATTACGGAAAGGTGTAATAAAATTGAACCCGAAAAAAGTGTTCAATTCAGAGGCCAACAAACTTTAATCGAAATTTTAAATGATTTTAAAAATAAAATTTAATAAGGCAGACATTTTTGAGAGGGTTTACATATAATTAAACCTCCCCAAAGTTTTTTTTTTTTATAACTATTTGAAGTGTTTGATTCACTCTGAAATTTTAATAGCCTCTTAATTAAATATTAAAAAAATTAATAACAAAAAGCCACACACTTTTTCCGGGGTTTAATTAACGGCAGACATGAAAATAACTCTTATTTAAAATAGAAAGAGATAGGTAGTGCGTGGTTGGCGGCGTGAGTGAGCAGCGATCACCGCAGTAGCTCACTCCCTTTCAACAGAAGAAGAATCAGAGGATAGTGGTGATGAGGAGGAAAATTGAAGATACTTTTAAAACCATTTTTATGAAACCTATTTGTAATAAATATTTTTCAAAATGATAATAAACCTATAAAATTAACTATATAATCTAATCGTCAAATTTTCAGAAACACGCGTTACTAGCTCTTGGACTACTATACCTTTATACTTAGACCGCTTGATGCGTACTGAGTGGCGCGGGAGTATGTGGCCGGCTTACTCGTTCTCTTATTGCCAGTCCTTTGACTCGCGCACAAAAAACCGACAATCGAGGGAGCACTGGGCATGACGATGATAATGACGTGCGGCATGACGAGTAACGCGGCCACACAACGTCTCTGCCTCCTTTCCTCGCTACTTCCCATGCCACTCGTCGAGTGTGTGGCTGAGGCTAACCTGAACTTTATTCTCAATAGAAATTCCAATGTTACAAAGCTTACATAAAATATACACTAATTATTTACATAATTGGTTTCTAAACTAAATCGGCTATTACACAATGTCAGTAAATTACAGAGATTATCTCGTTCCGTTGAATCGATGTTGATGTCATCCGGCGGACCTGTCAATTGATATTGCGTGGTTGATAAAAATATGAACGGTCCGCTAGCTGACGTCATTCATGGAACTGTAATCTGCCGATCATGCAGCGGCCATATTGATGCGGACCTTTAAGTCGGAACGTTGGGACGGTTGCGATGGACTGACAGTTTTAAAATATGTTATGTTGTAGGTAAAATACTGCAATCGATTGTACTCATGTGTCAGAGAGAGAGAGAGACAACTATGAAATCGATCCAAGATGGCTGACTGACATGTTCCCAGTAAGATTTACTTTAAGTTGTAATTAAAAAAATCACAACTTTGGGTAATTTTTGAATATGAAAATTATTATTTGTCATCAATATTTATTTTTGAACTTATAATTAGTTTTTCCTCAGTTACGAAAGCTTTTGTATATTTTAATTGAATCGTATATTCCAAAACGGCGGACAATTGCGGTACTTTGTCAAATCTATAGAGTTTAGGTAAATGCATTTCCAACGTAGCGTGCGCTGATAATTGCAATTTCTCACGGGTTTTGTCATCCAGTACCCACAGCTCCCCTTTTCTGTACGTTGCTTTTAACCGACTATCCATGTAATTTAGAGATCAGTTTAATTTTCAACTAAGACATAACGTAAAATAGTTGGAAACGCACCTGTCTTACTTCTGCGAAGACAAGAACACGTGTTACCAACGTAAGCAACTCTGAATTAATTATTGTAAACCGATCTTCCTTTTTTTCATGCCTCAGGAGACGCTCATGCCGAGTTTATTATCTTCAGATATGTCAGCTTGGTATAATAATTTATAATGTAAAGCAGTTTAAAATAACGGTTTAGTTGTCTCCAAATTGTTTTAGGCGCTCGATTTAAATTTTGCAGTAATTTCTATTAATTATTAACAATGTAAAATATGACTTTTATCATCAGTGTTAAAAATTTCCAACCGAGAATAATACTCAATTTGTGTTTTTAATTATGTAACAAAAATATATAGAATCGAATTTGCTTTTTATAAATGCGAAATATCTCCATAATTTTTATGGAACGCGAACAATTTGCTGAAAGTGTACGACGAATGCTCAATTAACCTCCTGAAACGGTATTATGTTAATGGGGTTACATATTTTGCATTTATTCTATGTGTACACATTTTACCAATTCTGTGTCCCTTGCCTTGGAAAAAAATATTCAGCCAATGAACATTAATAATTAAATACATTGTGTATAGGAAATATTAATTTGGATGATGAACACATCAAATTATAGCCGCCCGACAACTAAGAATATTATCCTAACGGTAATTAAAACAGCATTACGAGAACTTCATTGAAATAATAACCAATTTTATTGAAAGTTTTTGTTATTGGGTGAGAAGTATTACCTTTTCAGTAAATGTTCATACGTTATATTTCCTGAGACTAAATTAATAAACGGTATAATAACTATCGTTTGCTATAATTGTTAAGAAACATCCATTGCTACAATGCTATATTAGATTGCGCCGCGAAAGTAGAAAGATTTGCTTTACATTATAGTTAATTTTGTTGAAAAATTATTTTGCAATAAAAGCGTGTTGTTTTAGTTTTGTAAGCTCTAATTTTATCAACTTGTGTTACCTATTATTATTTATATTATTCCAGTCGAACCTAATATGTGTTTAAGGCTGTCGGAAAGCTCTGAATTTAAACCAAAAATAGAGCTTCGGCTTTCAACTGATTGTAGACTTATTCGTCAACATTCTGCATTCTTTCTCTATAAGGAAGATAAAGGACAAATCTGGGTCTCTAATGGACTATACTTTTATAATTTATGTACGATTTACTAAAACAAAAATGGCATTAATTGTGCCAAAAAAACACACGTTTTCAATGTCACACTACGACCTTATTCGTACTTATTTCACAAAATTGTTCCAACACAAACCTAAAGTGGCTCTTCCTTTTTCGGAAAAGTTTTTAAATCTTCAAAATATTACCAAAAATTAGAGTAATCAATTGAGAGCGGCACCCTTGCAATAGCATCTTTTAGCTTCGAAGTGTGGCACCAGCCAAAAATTGAAACGTGCCGATGATTTGAGCGAGACAGAGCTAAAGAAGGTCACACCCACAATATGTCTTTTGCCTACCTCGCCCCTTTCCTCTGAACCGCAGCACAAACTGTGTGAAAGTGATCCAACACTGTTAAAGTGACTGTTCACTAACTGTTCAATGCCCTATGCACCCACGAAGCTCTATATTACGAGCATTTGAATGCTTGAAAAACTGTTAAGGAAATTCTCTGATTTCTTTGAAAAACCTGATTCAATCTTTGATGGTAATGCTTTAAACTAGAGAGAATTAGAGAGAAATGGTCGTTCCGGTCCGGCCGGTCTTTTTTCGGTACATATTCGTCCGGGTTTGACGTAAATAGAACTTTCTGCTTCACCCGAAGCTATTTTAATTATATATAGGTTTATATTATGCTTTGTTTATTCGCTTTTTGCATTCCGCGCTGTTCCGTTTTTGTTTCGTTTCAATTTTCACATTAATGCCCCTTTTCATTTACATAATGTTGACCGATTTGTGTGTGTCCCAGATACTGGGACGGGGGATTCGATGGATCCGTTCCACCCGAGAGTATACTGTCTGACTCGCACCCAAGAAATTAAGATAAATTAAAAAAATTCCTTTTTTTAATGTAGGTATTCACAACAAAAACATGCATTTTTTGGAAACCCCTTAAATTGCTGTTTTTCATGCTTATATAGCGGTTGTAAAGTGACACATTTCACATTAGTGCTTAAAGTAAAAAAAAACTTGGAACGTGTCGCGGGACACGCGTTTGGAACGAAGTCCCTTTCGTATAAGACGTTTTTCGTAACGCGTTTTATTTAATCTAAAAACACCCGGTATAATCTAAAAACACCCGATATAATCTAAAAACACCCAGTATAATCTAAAAACACCCGGTATAATCTAAAAACACTCGGTATAATCTAAAAACACCCGGTATAATCTAAAAACACCCGGTATAATCTAAAAACACCCGGTATCACCGTATACCAGAATACATTATACGTCTTCCGATTTTTCGTGACACATTACATTTTTTGTCTTACGGTTTTTCGTGACATGTTACATTTTTTCTCGGCTAGGTCCCCTCGCCAACCTGCGATAAGGAATTCCAAAAAATACGATTTTACCAATCCAACAGTAATTACCAAAAGTGGCCTGTCAGTTACCGTTTAATTCTATAAGATGAATAGAAATAGCAATGCGATCCAAAACGGACGTAGTTTATATAAACAACTCAAATGAAATGTAATATGGCCTCACGCAGTGTTGACACCAGCTGTCAGAAATTTTATGATGAACTGAAAATCAGCTATTTTTTCGCGCAAAAGATGTAGTATGTATCTCGAATGTAATGCTTTTGGGGCTCGTGTGACTGTTAAAACTTGCCGATTCTCGTTTTTCGATAATGTCGTACAACTAACCTAAAATAAATTATAGATACAAAAATTACTATTTCTTAGTAATTTCGCAGTGCCGATCGCACGTTTCGAAGTACCTTCCTACTGCACGAGCGTCGCGAACGACGAGTCGAACGAAATTCATTCATCAACGTACGATTTATATCCAACTAAAGTCGCAAAAATACGTTTCGTTTGTGGACAGTCTATACGCAATATACTGATGGCGTGAGTTGGCTTTTGAATTTGACACTGATCGATTTGCCGACAACTTCTTTGTGATATTCATCATATAGCGCGCGTGTATCTTGGTATCTTGAATTTCCGTTTATCTTCATTATCGCTCCATCTCTCTTATTATAGTGAATAGACGACACCGTGTTCCATATGCTGTAGGTTTTCGTACTTATAGTATGTGACACAAACAGCTGTTATTTTATTAATTTTTTCTTCTATCTATACAAACCGTATTGGATGCGATTATCTTTGATAAGAACAAGTGACTATGACTTCACGATACGGCTCATATACTCAAAAAATATATGCCTATAAAAAGTACTATACTGCCGGTGGTTTCTCCCGTGAAAAGCCAAGTTCGCCAAGAGTATATGGCCATATAAAAAAAATCGCCTTTTGCGATACGACTCATATATCAGATATCCATGAAAATAATATAATAGGGATGTTGACTATTTTTGGGAAAGTGTTTTAAACCGTGCATAAGTACCTAATATTGCTACAAATATTTATTATTTTTATTTAAATACAACTCAAGCCTTAAAAATAATGTATTTTAAATCCCGTTTCAAATTTCGGTCCAAAACGCCAATACTAGTCGCGTGACGTCACCTGTTCATACCAAAGGAGGCTCAAAAGTTTACACGGGAGCTACTATCCTATATATGCGTATTCTGTGCTCATAAACGTAAGTAAACTGAGGTGATGAAAAGTTGTTTCGTAGTTGTTGCTATAGTTACATGTAATTTGACGTTTCCTATAAACAAATAATTATAAATTACACACTAAATATTAACCAAACAATGACGTTTTTTGACAAAAAAAAAAAATCAATTTGAGGTAAATTTTTTGTGGTTTTCCAAATGGAATGATTTATTAATCGCAAGCATTTTTAATTCACAGAGAAGTCTAAGACTTGCCTGACTTGTTATTAATACCTAAGACATAAGCATAACCGTTATATACCTATGCGACGTTATAGGTTATGTTGTGTGGAGGGCGTTGTGAAGAAGAAGAAGAAGAACATTTGCATCGCGGCGCGTTCACAAGTTCATTAGTCATCAGATATAGTCTAGTTGCCTCATAAATTTAATTATCGCTGCGTTGCTTTTAAATATACCGGTTGATGGTTGTAAAACATATCATAAAGACGCCTGTCGATATTAATTGTGAAAAACAACCCTACTGGAACTGAACCAATCGCAGTTCTCTAAATGGCACCACCACTTGTTATAGAAAACATAGACCCGTTAGACCCGAAACTCGTTCATCCGCAGAAATGTCGCTATAGTCTTCTCAAATACTCTACTAGTATCGTTTAGAGAAGATAAGGTGAAGAATCTGTGTAGTCAGAAGAGTGGGAGAAGCGAACATTAGCGTTGTGATTCGTAATTTCAGGGGCAATTATAGGCGGCATCTGTACCGTGAACGGGCGCGTCTCGACTAGCGACGAATAACTAAGTAGTACCACCCCTTGTTAGAAAACATAGACCCGTTAGACCCAAAACTCGTTCATCCGCAGAAATATCGCTATAGTCTTCTCAAATACTCTACTAGTATCGTTTAGAGAAGATAAGGTGAAGAATCTGTGTAGTAAGAAGAGTGGGAGAAGCGATCATTAGCGTTGTGATTCGTAATTTCAGGGGCAATTATAGGCGGCATCTGTACCGTGAACGGGCGCGTCTCGACTAGCGACGAATAACTAAATAGTACCACCCCTTGTTAGAAAACAAAGACCCGTTCGTGTCAAGAAATTACGGTACTATCTTCTCTAAACGATACTACTCCACCCATGGTAATAAAATTTGAAAAAATAATAGATTTTTTCTCTTGTTAGTGTATTTGCCATATGGCAACATACACTATTGGCGTCGGTCGGATGGCGGGACCTAGGGGTCGGACCAAAATTTCTCGACGTTTCATAACCTCCTAAACACTTTGGCACCATTTTTAAAAATGTTTATATATATATGTATATATATATATATATATATATATATATTTATATACGTATATATATATATATATATATATATGTGTACGCGCGATAACTTTCGAAAGAGTTAATTGATTTCAACGAAATTTGGGCCACGTGTTGAAACCCATCACCGCAAGAAGCCTATTTAAAATGGGCCTAATCGGGCTATTTTAAGGGTAGTTTTTAGGGGTTGAAAACTGTTTTTGGGCCCCAAAATACCGAAAAAATTCTCCGAATCGTTTCAAAATTGAAATTTAACCCTCTGGTAGTGATTAAAAAGTGTCCCCACAATTTTAATAAAATCGACCCGACAGGACCGGATTTACAAATTTTATGAAAACACTAGTTTGCAGATAGTGACTTATTTATTGAAGGGTGTATTTAATTCGGTGTAGACGTTAGATTGATAATAATATTACAATTAAGAAAAAAATGTTATTTTAAGGGGTATATTAAGGGGTTAAATTTTTTATTTTGCCCAAAAACAAACTTAATTTCACATAATAAAAGTATAAAACCACACGGCCCTATACAAGCAAATACACTATATTGTCGGCAGGGTTTTGGCACTGCGACCCGGGTTTTTGTTTTTACCAACAGTTTTTTATTTTCCTGAATATGGTGCTAAAAACCAAATGCCTATTTGTTTGTTTTTCCTCAAAATCCGTTAATATAAGCCTACTAAAAACATTAAATAATCAGCGATTCTTCAAACATAGAAATAATAACAAAAAGTTGCATCTTTTGACGTATCGAAAGACCCGTGCACGTAATAGTTGTACAGGGACCTGCAAATTTTAGAGCCGGCTCTGAATGGGAACTTAACATAGAAACAAAATACAGTGCTTCTAGATCACACAATACGTTTGTGAAACGAAACAGTTGAAAGCTTTTTGCATGGAAATTGGAGATGATTACCTTGTGGCTGTTTTAATTTATGCAGAAATAACGTTCATAATATATTGCAATTCAATATTCATATATGGACGGGTCGTTTATTTCAACGGCTTCATTCACTAATTACCGATGTGTTCATTACTGCTCGCGATTTGACCATTCATTCGGTTAAATTTTCAAATTGCGCACACGGCGTGCTCCGATAATAATAATGACAAATAACAACTGAACGGCGAGGTCGAATTATTTGTTCGCCATGCGTGTTGTTGGTAGCATTATTAGAGTGTATTCAATGTAAATTTAACAAATAAAGTTAATATGTTGACTGATATTAAATGTACTGTATATAAAAGGTCAGGATATGAAATTTAATTTTTTGAAATCCCTCCAACTTAATTTTGACCTCTGGAAAAAATAAAAAAACCCGGGTCGCAGTGCCAAAACCCTGCCGACAATATAGTGTATTTGCTTGTTTAGGGCCGTGTGGTTTTATACTTTTATTATGTGAAATTAAGTTTGTTTTTGGGCAAAATAAAAAATTTAACCCCTTAATACACCCCTTAAAATAACATTTTTTTCTTAATTGTAATATTATTATCAATCTAACGTCTACACCGAATTAAAGACACCCTTCAATAAATAACTCACTATCTGCAAATTAGTGTTTTCAAAAAATTTGTAAGTCCGGTCCTGTCTGGCTGATTTTATTAAAATTTTAGGGACACTTTTTAATTACTACTAAAGGGTTAAATGTCAATTTTGAAACGATTCTGAGAATTTTTTCGATATTTTGGGGCCCAAAAACATTTTTCAACCCCTAAAAACTACCCTTAAAATGCCCCGATCACGCCCATTTTAAATAGGCTTCTTGCGGTGATGGATTTTAACACGTGGGCCAAATTTCGTTAAAATCAATTAACTCTTTCGAAAGTTATTGCTCGCACACATATATATATATATACGTATATATATATAAATATATATATATATATACATATATATATAAACATTTTTAAAAATGGTGCCAAAGTGTTTAGGAGGTTATGAAACGTCGAGAAATTTTGGTCCGACCCCTAGGTCCCGCCATCCGACCAACGCCAATAGTGTATGTTGCCATATGGCAAATACACTAAAAAATCCAACTCCGATTTTGTGCGATGTTCTTCATACTATGTAGGGGAGAGTGGGAACCATCGCGACACTAGTTTTGGCTGAATAAAAGCTTTTATAATAATCTCAATTTTTATTTAGAATAATAATTAGCACAGACTGTCTTGGAAATTAAGGCATATTATTATAAGCTTTCCAGGTGAACGAAGAACTATAAAATGGCCTTAAGTACCTATTTTAGTATGGAGCTGGCTATTTTTTTAGGACCGGTCAAGAAGTCATGTTTTTGCACCGACGTACGTCATGTTTCGAACCAATCAGAACGCATCCATTAACTTGCGTAAGTTTTTACACTGAAAGTCTAGATTTCTATTTTCTCGATTTAACGCAAGGTCGGTGTGGTAGAGATCAATGTTTTCATCGGATCGTATAGCAGATAGCTCACAGAAGTTTTGTGTTACATAAAACCAAACCAGGGTTGAACCGAAGACATTTTTTTGTAGTAAATGTCGTCAGTTTGTTCAGAAGTGGGATATTGATAATTTTCGTACCATAGGTGGATCAGCCTTCCAAACAAATAAATCGAGCCATCGTGGGATTGATTTGTTTCTAATTTTACATATAAAAAAAACCCGGGTCGCAGTGCCAAAACCCTGCCGACAATATAGTGTATTTGCTTGTATAGGGCCGTGTGGTTTTATTCTTTTATTATGTAAAATTAAGTTTGTTTTTCGGCAAAATAAAAAATTTAACCCCTTAATACACCCCTTAAAATAACATTTTTTTTCTTAATTGTAATATTATTATCAATCTAACGTCTACACCGAATTAAATATACCCTTCAATAAATAAGTCACTATCTGCAAACTAGCGTTTTCATAAAATTTGTAAATCCGGTCCTGTCGGGCCGATTTTATTAAAATTTTGGGGACACTTTTTAATTACTACCAGAGGGTTAAATTTCAATTTTGAAACGATTCGGAGAATTTTTTCGGTATTTTGGGGCCCAAAAACATTTTTCAACCCCTAAAAACTACCCTTAAAATCGCCCGATTGGGCCCATTTTAAATAGGGTTCTTGCGGTGGTGGATTCCAACATGCGGACAAAATTTCGTTAAAATCAATTAACTCTTTCGAAAGTTATTGCCCGCACATATATATATATATATATATAAATATATATATATATATATATATATATATATATATATATATATATATATATATATATACATATATATATAAACATTTTTAAAAATGGTGCCAAAGTGTTTAGGAGGTTATGAAACGTCGAGAAATTTTGGTCCGGCCCCTAGGTCCCGCCATCCGACCGACGCCAATAGTGTATGTTGCCATATGGCAAATACACTAATAAGAAAAGACGGCATTATGTCATCAGGAGCCGAGCGATGTTGAGTAGTGGTGAGACCATTAGATTTGTATTCGAAACCCGGCAGGGGCAGATGTAGCTAGGACTTTTTTATAGTGCCTTTCACCGAAAAACTGGAATTCCTGAACCGGCCATCTTGTTGAGGTTTTGCATGGTTTCCGTCAATTAATTTCAGATGAATATCGAAATGGTTCCTTATTCAAGGTCTGTCAAATTCCTATGCTCGCATAGTTACCTACCTTTTTCTAATTTCTTATAATTCCTTCATTCGGCCATTGCTATTAATTAAGCTGAAATAAAACAGCAAAATAACGGGAAGCCTGGTAGACGAATCGCTTTTGTTATGTCACAATAAACGGACGTTACCCATATTATTATTATGTCAGCAGGATTTTTTAAAGGACACTGTGGTGCAGTGGTTAGCGTGCTGGTTTCTTGATCGGACTGCCGTGGGTCCGAATCCTGCATTTGCTCATGGATGTTTTGTGATGTCGTTTAGTTTTAAGTGATTATATTATATTATGCATTAATGACCTGGGTTGTCGAGCGCCTTTAATCTACAATAAATAAAAAAAGCAGGATTTTCTGCCCAACTTGACTAGGTCACTGCGATCGGCTATAATTTTGATTTAAATCGGTGGACGGGTGTCTCGGTTGACCGATCCCTAACATTGAGGTTTTAGGTTATAACACGCGCGATTCAATTCTCCACATATAGTTTTATGGTCGACATCCTAAACGTTTATGAATGTGACATTGAACAGAGAGAGAGAGAGAGGTTCATATACCGAACTGAAGAATCGTTTTCAGACTGTGTGCTTTTACTCTATATACGCACTGTCGTCTATACGCCTTGTTCTGTTCAATAAACTTTCGTGTTTCTTAAAGCCAAAAAAGGAAATTTCAACTTCATGCCTGATCATATTATAGTCAAAAAGAAATCATAACTTCTTAAAAAACGTGCATGTCGTTTGTGGATTTATGCAGAAGTGGGATATTATTTTATCTTGCTCGCTACGCTAATACAAAAAAACAGGTCATGTGGTAGATCCTATATTAGGACTGAAGTGCGACTCTTGAGGTCCACAGGACCAACTTCCCAGTATGATCATTTTAACCTGTATTTACCAAATTAGATCCGAAAATCTTTTGTAAAAATCCTAAGGTACATGTTGACAGTCTTTTTGTGTAAAAAACAGATTGACCGTGACTGATAAAATTTTGTACGGCTATTAATTGAAAAAAAGGAAAAAAAACATATTATTTTCTACAAATTTCAATTTTTAATAATTGTTTTTGTAATGCCAAATTGTATATTATATCATAGTTTAACTATCGTTTAAGCATATTGAGGTTAGTCACACCATTGTTTCTTTTTAGTAAATTATTTAATCCATAATGTTTAATATTTTTATTATATGAATGTTAATTTTTGTAAAAATTTTTTAGAGCTTGAAAAAGTCTTAATAAAAAAAAGACGAAACGTTGCAATCAATGAGTGTTTAAATTGATTTTCATTATTCCAATTACCCGTGATACTGTTTTCTATTACTACAATTAAAATTACTAATAATTTTACTTAATTTTTTCTTCATCAATTTTTAAAATCCGTCCAAAACAAAAAAACAAAACCCGACTCTTAAAACCAAACAAACAACACTTTTCCTTTCGCAACCACTCTGTCCTGATCTTTTCTAAATCGAACATTCATTCATGGCAACCTATGTATTTATTTTCGTAACAGTACGTGATTTCCATTTTCGTAACTATTGTATATTCTCTGTACTGGTAAGTTAAAAAAAAACAGAATCTTTCAGGTAACAATTACTTAACTGCAGTTCGCGGTACGACTCACATACCCAGAAAGTTCAAACGTCGCTTGTATAGACGCCTCGTTTTTATGGGGTCGACAGTTTTATTCCGATTTTAAAAATTAATGGCGAGATGTAGTAGAAATGAATAGGACGATGTGAAACTTTTAGTTCTGCATTGGCGAGTCGATTCGCGTCGTAAAATTTTACCCACTGGTCTATCACACGCATTGAGTTTGAGACACGCTTCTGTTTCCGTGGTAAAGTGATTCAGCATTTTTTTTTGGTACAGTCTGAAACAAGTATTGTGACGGCACAAATTCAGTCAAAATCTGTTATAACGACTCATATTTGGTCGAAAAAAACCGATAGTCGTTACAACTGGTAATGTTTTCGAGGTATAAAGTAATTCTTTATTAAGGTAGTTGTCGTGGTTAAGGTACATCGTCAGAAAATTCTTAATTTTTGTATACTTATTAAGGATATGATAATACAATTACCCTGAAAATTTGAAGTCGATCGACCGTATATAATCCGAGATAAATTCAATTAAAAATTGGATAATTAACATTGATTGTATACGATCTCTGTAGTTCTGAACCAGTTTCTTATTTATAAAAAAAGAACTAACTGTCAGAAATTTTCCAAAAACTGACAGTCGTTCAATGCATTTGTAATGAGTTTAAAAAAAATAAGAAAATTTTTTTGACCGTCTAATTATTTATAAATAACGGTTTAAAGTTCAACAGTTTATAGAAAAGTATACATGCATATGAATATTGTATGCAGCATTCAGCCGGGACCTATGATTTTGGTTAATATAACCGGTATGTTATTCTAAACGATGTCGTCGTAAACGGTTTTGACTGTAAATTGTTTTTTTTTAAGTTCGAGCTTTTCATCTTTCAGTACCTAATTTTAGCTGCAATGAAATAAAAAGTTTAAAAATTGCGATTGTACGAAATATCAACACATCTGAATTTAAAATTATTATTAAAATTTCAAAAAATAAGTTATACGACCATAAAACAAAGTTCGCAATTTTACGGTCAGCATGTGAAAATTGCGAACTTTGTTATTAGTAATCTCGCGTTCTAAACGGTCAAAAATTCTGAAACTTTGGAATTTATTAGAAAACGCTATTTTGAGCCTATGAAAAAAAATGAGCAAAATCTGTCGAAAAGTGATTTTTCTTCTATCACGCTAAAACTACCTTAAGATTTAAGCTGTTTATGAAATGTACGCCGTATTTTCGAGTCCTATTACATTTCTTCATACCGCCAAGATACATTTGTCAGACTGTACATTGCGACGCCCGGCCTTTCTGTAGTAACTTGTGCGACAGTTTCTTTATTTTTTATAGGCCTGAAACGTTTCTCTGATTACATAAATTTTTAATTTTTATATTGCTGCAGTGTATCTCGATTTAGTGCTTCCGAAATCTCAAAGATTTATTGGCATGCGTTCGGAATTTTTAATGAAGTCGAAAACAACAATTACAGAACGACTGAAGAAGGGCGCCACGGAATATAGTTTAGTTTTGTGGTTCCTAGAAAGTGTCGATTGTCTTGTGCCGTTTTGGGTTAAACTAAGTCGATTCTGTTGCTCGTCGTGCTTGAATCGAGTCGATTTAACTCGATACGGTAACTGAACAATCGTAGTTTTAGAAACAAAGTCTAGCGCAATCGTCCCCTCCAAGTTATGTTTCTAGTTATTTATTTATTTTTGTGGGCTGAACCGAGTCAAAACATCTTGGTTTCCGGGCTTGTACGCCGTGGTCCATTGGTATTTCTACCTGACGTTTCGTCTGCAACTGCGGTAGACATTATCAAAGGCGATGTGGTAGCGGGCGAAGTGTCCTTCTCGGCTGCTCACAAGCAAATGTGTTGTAGACGAAACTTCAGGTAGAAATACCAATGGACCACGGCGTACAAGCCCGGAAACCAAGAAGTTTTGCAACAACGCCAGCCGTGAAAGCTTACACAATTGGATGAACCGAGTCAGTTCAAGCAAAATGCGTATTGAATAGTTTTGTTTAGTAACGCAAAGTATAGTAAGACCTCGCTTAACGCTGCTCCGCCTAACACTGTTTCTATATTACGCGGTTTCTGAAAAAAAGTTTAGCCACTGTAACGTAAATTATGGATCAGTTTATACAAAACTAGCGATACCCGTGCGAATAATTCGCACTAAAATTCGTTTCTAATTTCTCACACTCTTTATAACTTTCCTCTTTTTGTTGTACTAGATTACGAAGCTCAGTGACAGTTCAAGAAAATATTTTTCTAAAACTGTCATATAGAGGCGCAAGTATCGAAAACGTTGAGCTGAAGCGCCGCCATACGAAAAGTATTTATACGTGAATTTTGATTAAAAATTAAACAAAAAAAATTTACCGACCGTCAATCATGTTGACGTTGTTTCAAAGTTAGAACCGTCAGATGGCAGCATTGTGTCTTAATGTGTATCTATATATATATAATTTTTATAACTAATAAATTTACAAAAACAAAAGCAATAATAAATTTTTTAGTTGTTGATATCGATAGAGCAAATAATTATCTATAAAATGATATAAAATGTATGTGGAGCAATTGTGTGGTTTTTTCGAAAAAGGGAGGCAAACATCTTAACCTTAGCGTATTAATATATATGATGATTCAAATGTTGATAGAAGTTCAAAGGCAAGACGAAGTGTCATTGATGCCATATATTGCTATCGACAATAGCTTGCTGAACGAAACAGAAAAAGGCAAACGACATTAGATGACTTGTTCACAAAAAACAAAATATGTCAAATGAGGAACCTTCCTGATCACGAACGTAACTTCTTACTCGAACTTGTATTTGATTTTCATAAATGTTTTATGAAAAAATCGATATTAGCAATAAATAAATCGATAATATGATAAAAAAGTTTTTAAATGTTACAAAATTAAATAAAAAAGACACTAGTAAATTTTCTTATTCTCGATTCGTTTCACTTATGCCTGTTATCTATGTATTAAGATAACTTCGCTTAGCGCTGTTTCGTATAGCGAAGGAACTTATTGGAACGTACTTCCCGCGGTAAGCGGGGTCTTACTGTATACATTTTTTAACCTTTAACTAGTCGCGCACTTTTTTTTCTCACTACTGCTCGCGCGGTGTATTTTGTACACCATGCATTTTTTTACAGTGGAAATATGTTTTATCATTTTATATGTGGTTTAAACAGTACATTGATGAAAAAAACATATCTCAAGTACAAACATGTTTATTATCACAAGAAAAAAAAACCCGGGTCGCAGTGCCAAAACTCTGCCGACAATATAGTGTATTTGATAATACAGGCAGTGTGGCTTTATTATGCGAACTTATGTTGGTTTTTGGGCAAAATAAAAAATTTGACTCCTTAATACACCCCTTAAAATAACATTTTTTTTCTTGATTGCAATATTATTATCAATCGAACCTCTATACCAAATTATATACAACTTTCAGTAAATAATTCACTATCTGTAAACTAGTGTTTTCATAATATTTTTAAGTCCGGTCCTGTCGGGCCGATTTTATTAAAATTTTAGAGACACTTTTTAAATACTTCTAAAGGGTTAAATGTCAATTTTGAAACGATTCTGAGAATTCTTTCGGTGTTTTGGGGCCCAAAAACAATTTTCAACCCCTAAAAACTACCCTTAAAATGACCCGATTAGGCCCATTTTAAATAGGCTTCTTGCGGTGATGGATTTCAATGCGTGGGCTAAATTTAGTTGAAATCAATTAACTCTTTCGAAAGTTATTGCCCGCACACATATATATATACGTATATATATATATATATATATATATATATATATATATATATATATATATATATATATAAATATATATATACATATATATATAAATATATATATACATATATATATAAACATTTTTAAAAATGGTGCCAAAGTGTTTAGGAGGTTATGAAACGTCGAGAAATTTTGGTCTGACCCCTAGGTCCCGCCATCCGACCGACGTATGTTGCCATATGGCAAATACAGTAACAAGAACGCAGATTTGAAGAATCTGCTTCACCTCCCACCTCTTCCTCAGAATCTGTATCGCATATAACCTGAGCAATAGCTTCCAACTCATCTTGTGTCAGATGCTTGGGGTCTCTTACTTTTACTTTATGCGTAGAAAACATAATTAGTAATAAAAATTATTATTAGCATGTTCACAAATATGCCAAGAAATGCAAAAAAAAACTATAGAAATGGATATTTATAAAGTACTTACCTAGTTAGTCGCGTAGGTGTATTTTGTACACCACACCAAAAAATTGAATTTTAATGCTCTTTCCTATTTGGCAGGCAAATGGGTACAGCCGTTGCTTCTAGATGACTCATTAGGTAAAGGTTAGAAGGAGTGGTGGGGCTGAGGACGCATGCGTAAAAGGTCGGCAGCAATCGGCGCATTTGTGGTGTACTGTTTACACCAGTGCGACTAGTTAAAGGTTAAAGAAAATCAAGCTACGCTTGGTTGACCACTGAGTTGAAGGAATATGAGGAAAATAATATATTTTTTTGGTTAGGAGGGTTGTTTTTATTATTAGCATTAAGTTCGTGTGACGTGGCAAGGAAACAAATGCAGATGGAGGAAGTTTTAAGAAAGTCGAATAATAGTTGGAAAGTCACGCGCCATGGCCCAGAGAACCGGAACTGGTGAAGCCACAAACAGAAGTTGTCAAAGTTGCAGAGTTTACTGTCTTTGGTTTGGAACGTTTCTTGAGCACAAATGCAAGTCATTTCACCGACTTTGACATCTCATAGGGCTGGACAAAAATAAATATAAACTAGGTGACCCCTGCGAATACTTCGCACCGTTAATGGTCAGTTACGTAATATAATAGGGTGGAAATAAATTTTATTCTATTCTATTCAGAGATCGAGAACTGTTAAACAGATTGCCACCAGATGTCTATTGACTATTCTATTCAGAGACTTCAGCGCCACTGCACGTCATATTACCGACAACTGTTAAAATAAACAGGTTGCCACCAGATGGTGACATTTGTTTGCAGAAACAGATTTGATATTTTTGTGGTAAAGCAATTCTTAAAGTTATACTTCTTTTGCCGCGATATGAAAAAAAAATGATGCGAGTGAATTTTTACGATGTAACATTAATAGAATGAAGTTAATCGCGGAAAAGGCTACCAATATAATAGAGGTAGTAAACCATTGACTTACACGCCATATATCGTTGTAGTTGTTTTTCGCTTCACTAAGTGAGTATGGTAGAGACCATGTAGTTACTATAATAGCTTTATTTATGCTAATCTCACTCCAGTCCTTCTATTGTTTTATTTCAATGTACATGCAAAATAATAATTAATTTTAATCGCGCCAAAGAAGCATAACTTCTAACGCACCCATTTTTTACGATACAGGGGCCAGATGGAACGCGACGCTTGGGCGACAAACTTTTAATACGAATTATACTAGGCGTCGAGGCATCGTAAGTTGATTGACGCGGCTGCTGCGACGTAGTTTTTGTATGAATGGTGGCCTAAATTGCGCATCTGATCTGTCAATACGTGATGAATGATTCGATCGCGGTTTTTAATAGGCACGTATTTTTCATTATAGTAGATTCAGTGAACGGACAAAGGGTAAACAAATTGGCGTGCTTATTTCTGTGATTAAATAATAAATCCCCAAGTTGCATGAATTCCGTTCGCCAAACAGTGATCATAATCGGCTAGACGTACTTCTGCCTCCGATTTGTAAATCTATTTATTTACACACGTTAGAAGTTATACTTCTTTGGAGTGATTAACAACTCATTGTTAATCACTAAATAAGCATAAAATTACGCGCATGCAAATTTGGTCTCTACCATATTCTATCCTCCTCACTATAACTTTCGAAGGAGTCAATTGATTTTAACAAAATTTGGTTCACATATTGGAATAGAACACCGCACGACCTCTATTTAAAATGGGCTCAATCGGGCAGTTTTAAGGGTAGTTTTTAGGAGTTGAAAAAAGTTTTTGGGTCTGAAATACTTAAAAAATTCCCAGAATCGTTTGAAAATTGAAACTTAACCTTTTAGTAAAGAGTAAAATGTGCTGTTAAAATTTTAATAATATCGGTCCGACAGTATAGTTACCAGACTTACAAATTTTATGACAACGCTAGTTTGCGTATAAGGATTAACTTACTAAAGGGTGTATTTTATTTGGTTCAAATGTTGAATTGATAACAATTTTTTAACTAAGAAAAAATATTATTTTAAGGGTATTAAACAAAATGAAATTACTTGCAATTACTGTTCAAATGAATTTTTTATTTATAAATAAAAAATTCATTTGAACAGTAATTACAAGTAATTTCATTTTGTTTAATATTCTATTACTGTTGGTAGAGTCAATATTATTAATTATTTTAAGGGGTTAATTTTTTTTGTTTTGTTCAAAAACACACTAAAGTTTACGTAATAAAGCCACGCTGCCTGTATTAGTAAATACACTATATTGTCGGCAGGGTTTTGGCACTGCGACCCGGGTTTTTTTAAACATAATATTAGACTAAAGAGAGAATACTAAAAGAAAAAGAAAAATATATCAAAAATTCAGCGTAAGATGTTTTTGTCATTTGACCCCAAATGAGTTTCACCACATATAAAATAAAACTGGTAAAAAGATGTATTATTTAATGAAAAGAAAGTAACCGAAGTCGCTTTCGCAAATAATCTTGTTATTGATGAACTGGTGCACAAAAGCGTGTATCGCAAACATATTTTGTAATCAGTGACTTCTGTTCGGGGTGCTACCTTCATGCTGCAGTACTGAAGTCTAAAGTTTCGTTGATTGAAATGGAACTCGCGATATAATTCTTGTATGAATGGCGACCTAAATGGCGTATCTGTTTCAGTATAAAGGATCTCGTAAGAACTAAGGAGGTTTGTATTTATATACGTCACTTTGTACAGGCTGTCCAGCGAGTCGATGTCATAATTTCGTGACGTAGCCGGGCAATGAAATTGGGATGAGAATTAAGGACTATTTTAATGCCCTTGAGTTAAATTTATGTGAGACTGCTAACGTTAGTATAAAATTTAGCACACATAGAAAAGTGGACAAGTGCATTTCGGACTCGCAGACGAAGGGTTCCGCACCACCGTACAATATTTATTAACTATTGACTTTTTTCTTTTTTGTCCTTGGTAATTAATATAAAAATGATTTGTCTGGAAAAAGGACTTTTTAAGTAAACATTTATTTGTTATTTATAGCGACGTTTCGTCCCTTTCTTGGGACTTTTTCAGGCTTTATAACTGTAATTGAATTATTAAAATACAATTTATAAATTTACAATTGAAATATAAAATATCAGATTTAATAGGTGTTTATAATTAATATCTGATATTTTATATTTCAATTGTAAATTTATAAATTGTATTTTAATAATTCAATTACAGTTATAAAGCCTGAAAAAGTCCCAAGCAAGGGACGAAACGTCGCTATAAATAACAAACAAGTGTTTACTTAAAAAGTCCTTTTTCCCGACAAATCATTTTTATATTTATTAACTATATTTAATAATACACACTAAGGCGCATAAATGCCTGAACTAATAGATTTTAAAGTATTCCGTCTGATGCAGCTAGTATAAACTATTTTGAAAAATATTATTTTTTTTGCGATGTGACTACAAATTTACGATTTTCGGATTTTCCCTTTACTTGTGCTATAAGACATTGGCCAAATTGCAGACCTGAGTATTTGATATTAACCCTTATAGGATCATTTCGTTGTCCGTCTGTCTGTCAGTTTCTCAAGACCTTTTTTCTCAGGAACGCGTGGAGGTATCAAGTTGGAATTAATATCAAATACTCAGGTCTACAATCTCTTGGAGCTGTGAAAAAATCAAACTTCTAAGTCAACGCAATCAAAAGATATGGCCGTTTATGCCGCATTATTTGACACTCGCAAAGGAATCAAAACCTATAGGGTACTTCCTGTTGACTTAGAATCATGAAATTTGGCAAGAAGAAATGTCTTATGACACAAGTTAAGGGGAAAATCCGAAACCGTAAAAGGTAGGTACTAATTTGTAACCTGACTTATTCCTGATTAATAAAAAAAATCTAGGGTAGTATAAGTAAAATTAAGTATGGAACCAATAGATTTTGTTTCATCTTGTATAGACAGTATGTATGAAGTTTGCTGAAGCATTGGCGCGTTTCTTCATCGCACGTCACTCCACCTTCCCACCCCGCTTCTGCAGATACTTCACGGGACTTTAATATGTATACGGGACCACGTGACCGAACTTCAAAATAACTTCTTTTCTCTGTACACACATAACAAACTCGTCTTTAGTCCAGCGGTCTTCAAAGTATAGCCGCATAAGAATAACTTGCTTCTGTTTTGTCTGGGCGTATTGATGAAAGAATGATCAAACCACTTTGGAGCAGAAGCTAATGAAATTTAATAAAAGATGGTCGATTCGTTTCAGGGTTACAAAATATGATTTCACATGTAAAAATTCATCAAGGCATGCTTGTCAGCTACCTACCTTACTTATTTTTAACCGACTGCAAAAAAAAGGAGGAGGTTCTCATTAACTGAAGATCTTCAAAACAAAAGAACAGCATTTTTTTTATATTTCCGAAAATATGATGCTAAGAAAAAAATTTTACGAAACTTTCTTGGAAAAATAAATAGAATAGTGAACCATTATAAAAAGTATGCCATTATTACACAAAAAACGACATATAGCATATATCCCTTCTGCGCATGCGTCGATTTTCTCCAAAAACATCTCAAATATTTTGAAAAATGTATATATCAGATCCTTTTGATGTTAATAAATTATAAATATTTTAGAAGAATTAGGATCAATGAAATCAAAAGACAAATTATTATTACACAACGTTTCGTATTACATTAATACTTCATCAGGTGATCTAAAATAAAATAACAAGACAATTTAACAACCAATAATAAAACAAATAAATAAATATTAAACATACCTTAAATAATAATTTGTCTTTTAATTTCATTGATCCTAATTCCTCTAAAATATTTGTAATTTATTATCATCTCAAATATCTTACCGAAATTTGGTTTTGATCCGATCAGCTGTTTGACTTGTATTGTGTTCACAGACGAACAAACTTTTTCCCAAAAAATATGTTTTTTTGATATCGGGAGACCTTAAAACGAAAAATTGTAAAATTTTGCAAAGTGAATTTTTACCTAAAGTAGTAACCATTCCCCACTTGTGGAGTTAAGATGGTAAAAAATCGTTACACTATGTTTTGTTCTTGTTTTCGTCTACTAAAATTATTATTTAACGGCCACTGTTTTGTGACCACTGTACGTATTTTGTAAGTATTTACAGTACAGTGTACATGCATAACGAGAAGTCTTTCTGGATACTCAGTCACTGTGTGTTAACATAGTCAACAAGACCATGTTTACAGTCGGCTGGACTTGAAATATTCCATTTTGACTCGTTGAAAAATTCTTAAATTTCTGACAGGTCGCAGTTAGTCGGACTACTGAACATGTCATATTATACTGATGTTAATTCGAGATTTTTTTATACTAAAATCTTTCTAAATTTATATTATAATATTTTATATTATCTTTAAAGTTCAATTCCAAAATATGTAATAATAGAAATTAGTTTCATGGGTAATTGGAATAAAAAATCAATTTAAACACTTATTGATTGCAACGTTTCGTCTTTATTAAATTAAGACTTTTTCAAGCTCTCAGTATGTTTAAATTATAATAAAACTTTGATTTAAAAGGCAATTTTGCATTACAAAGATCAATAAAATTGAAAATTGTAGAAAATAATATCTTCTTTTTTTTATAAAGAAGATATTATTTTCTACAATTTTCAATTTTATTGATCTTTGTAATGCAAAATTGCCTTTTAAATCAAAGTTTTATTATAATTTAAACATACTGAGAGCTTGAAAAAGTCTTAATTTAATAAAGACGAAACGTTGCAATCAATAAGTGTTTAAATTGATTTTTTATTCCAATTACCCATGAAACTAATTTCTATTATTTTATATTATAATACAGTCAAAACCGTTTACGACGACATCGTTTAGAACAACATTGACCAAAATCATAGGTCCCGGCTGAATGCCTTATAAAAACACTGCTTTTTACGACATTGCTTATTACGACATACCGCATTAAGCGACTACATTTAATGTATTAACAAAATAAAATTACTTGCAATACTGTTCAATTGGTTTTTATTGATATAAAATACTACGTTTCAACCAAACTTTGTGGTCCTTTTCAAGTACAAAATGAAAATTACAACTGTTTAAATAAAATTAAAACAAATTATTAAAAACGGTTAGTAAATTTTTATAAAATACATATCTAATCTATGGTAATGAAATGCTATATATTGAAACAATGAGTGACACAAAAAACTTAAAACAAGGAACAAATTATTGTAATAATTTATGTATATAATCTTTAAATATTAATTTTAGATTCTTTGTATCACTCATCCTATTTACGGAATCATATTTTTCAATATACAACATTTCACTAACCAATCGCTTAAAATAATTTTGTTCATTATCTAAAATTTCTTATTATTTATTACATTTAATGCAATTTCTTCATATCTTCGGAGAATTATATCTCTTAGAACGACCAGCTGTATTGTAAACAAAATTCGTACGCACAAAAGTGTTCCAAATAGACTAAAATTATAGATTTTATGAATACAGAAAAAATGATAATGTTAATGTGAATATTATTCCTATTAATATATCTATGGATTTATATGTACCTACACATTAAATAATACTACATACTTAATAAAAAATTACTTTGTACCTCGAAAACATCACCGGTTGTTCGACTATCGGTTTTTACGACCAAATTTGAGTAGACCCTTCGATGTCGTTATAACAGATGTTGACTGTATAATGTTTTATGTTTTATTGGCTTTTGTTGTGTAAAACAACCACGATAAAATTAAATATAATGTAAAATTATATTTTAAGTTATATACCAGGAAAGTTGTTATCCATCAAGAATCGAGTACTGGGGCTGGTTTCCAAGCACAGTACTCGATTCTTGATGGTCATTCCAATCATATTTTTTCGATTAAAGAAAATTTTGAGAAGGTTCCTAGTTTGTAGTGAAATTTTTTCAATATTTTCACGCAGTTCTATTTAAGCTAACTCTTTTCCTTTTCCATTTATTTATTATTTATTAATATGTTGCACTCTCTCTGTTATAAAGCAAAATTACTGAATAACACCTTAAAATGTAGTTACAATTTTGTATGTTGAATGTATACTTTAAGTGACCAATTTTCTCGCGTCATATGTATAGTCACGTTTAGCGCTGCGCCCCAGCACCCTCTGGTGTCCACACAACTTCTGGTATTTAATTCACAAAAGGCTTTGTATGCCGTAGTAGTACTTCATTGCTTTAGAACAATATGAAACCTTGTACGGCATTCATACTCCGTGTTCACAAGATTACAGAAATTAAATGTACACTGTTTACCGGACGGCGTTCATACAGTTCGACCGTGGAACTATATAACTTAACACGAAAAAATCTCTCCAATTTTCTAAGCGTTGACTGAACTGGGTTAAACGCTAGTGAAAATTTTCAAAAAAAGGGAAGTTATTGGTTTTGATGCGATTTTCGAAAATCAAGTTTTAATCAGATTTTTGTATTATTAAATTTTTTTAAAGTTTTATTTCAATAAATTATTTGCATGTGTATTAAAAATTGGTTTTTAGTCACGCCAAAGAAGTATCACTTCAAACGCCCGTACATAAATACACGCGTCTTTTTTGTTTTGTTTTAAATCGGTATACTCTAGGGGTTCCCAAACTTTTTCAGTTCGCAGCGCACTTACAGGTTTAGTATTTTGTCTCGACGCTCTAGCTAGTCGGAATAGGATAAAATGATACTACATATGATACTACATATATTTATATTGACACATAAGAATACGTTTATTTTTTAAGAAAAATTGTTTATTTTGTAGCCTCAAACACCTAAGTTTAGTTTCCGGAGAATGGTAAACAGGAGTGCCTCAAAGGCGCCGCGGCGCACACTTTGGGAACCCCTGGTATACTCAACATTTTTTCCGGTACAGTTCGCAATGAAAAAAAATAATAATTTTGTTTTACTTGCGTGAATCGATGTTTTATATAATAATAATTACCGCTAAAATACTATGCGCATGACTTGTTTTCCAAGGCCGGTGCATTTATCTATTGTACATCATTTTGTATATTGCGCTGATACAATATCTTATCTGCGGTTGAGCGCAATGGACGGCTTTTTGTATTTTAATGTACATGGCGGCACATGGATTTATTTACATAAATCACGCGGTAATGCCAACATTGTACAAGTGAATTATTTTCACTTACTAAAATATCAGCGTCGGGGATTCGATTTTTAGTTTAGGATGTAGAATCTGATTTCCAATAAACTATTCTCGGTGTTTTTTGTCGGTAGGAAATATCTCCCTAATACTTAGATAGATAGATAATCTTTATTAAAGAACCAAGTTTGGTATAAATAGCGTCAAAAAACATAATAAAAAATTCTCATTAAATATACCGTTTTGCTTTAAGAGAAACATTTCGATTGGTCGGTTGAAATCCAGAAAAATTTCCCACGTCAAATTAACATTAAAATTTATGATACGCCATTTTGGAGATTTCTTTTCTTTCTAATAACGAAAAATAAGTTAATATTTTCAAATTAATGTTTTCATAAAAAAAATTACAGTTTAAAAATGTTAACAATTTCGTTACAGAAAATAACATTCAGAAAAAAACTAATGTCCTCATCTGGTGACAGTTCTCGGTAATATGACGTAAAGTAGCGCTGAAGTCTGAATAGAATAGAATAAAATTTATTTCCACCCTATTATATTACGTAACTAACCACTAACGGTGCGAAATATTCGCACGTGTTCGCTATTTTTTTTATTGTTTAAAATACAAATGCTGTTTTTTAAATGCAGCGGTAGATTTCGATAAATAACTAAGGATGACCTGCTTTATTGAAATATACAATATATACAACAAATATATATTATTATTTTCCGGGGGTGAGGCAATGCCTCGGTGAACGAGTAGCGTTTTATGTATTAAGCACAGCAGCCGGTGGCATTTCGTAATGGTCCGAGGCCATTAGTGGGAAAATTTATAGTTTTCAGTAAAGAATACGAACGTATCTCTCCGGTTCTCTAAGTATTTAATGCAGAACTCTCCGAGTTCCGGAAACAGCCATCTCTTTCTTTTTATAATCTCGTATTCTTTTCAGTGAGTCTATACGAGGAATTCAACTGTTAATACTATTGATTAGAAGCCCGCCCCAAAATTGAAGCTTTTTAATTTTTCAAAGTTAAACTTTTTTAGGCGCGTAGGAGGCAGGAGTGATTCCGATCGGATATGGAAAAAGCGTGGCGGAAGTAAGAGCGGGGGTAAAAGGTGAACGGAAGTATGTTCGTTATAAATACAAATAAAAAATGTTTAGTAAAGGCATGGTCCAACTTTCATCGATTTGCTAAAAATACATTAAAAATAAATAATTTATAAATAAAGCAAAAAACGTATTTTTAAGATTTTCGAAAACGTACATTTTGTAATATTTAAAATGCGAATGTAAGGTTGCCAGGTGTAAAAATCAGAAAGCCGGATTTGTCAGGCAGTTTAGCCGGACATTTTGTGTTACAGGACACTTAAAAACTAAAGATTTAATAACTATATTTTAAAATAAAAAACGGTATATATGTATATATTATTTCTCAAAGGTGTTTTTGTCGTTATGAAATATCTTCCCTAATACTGTATCAAAATTAATGTTTGACACGCCATTTTGGAGATTATTTTTCTCTCTAATGTAGTAAACCAAGTAAATATCATTTTTACAGTTTAAAACTTTTAACAATTTCATTACTGAACATAACATTCAGAAAAAACAAAAGTCGCCATCTGGTGGTGATCTGTTTATTTTAACAGTTGTCGGTAATATGACGTGTAGTGACCTCTGAATAGAATAAAGATCTGGTGGCAATCTGCGGTTTCTTTTACTATTAAGTGGCGTTGAAGTCTCTGAATATGATAGAATAAAATGTATTTCCACCCTATTATATTACGTAACTGATCACTAACGAACGGTGCGAAGTATTCGCACGAGTCGGCTAGGTATGATAAAGTTGTGACCTAACAAAAAAAAAGATAACAAAATATTATTGATTTTTATATTATTCATACCTAAAGGTGGCGGTTCGCGCCGCGACAGAGACAGGAGACCGAGACCGGAGACAGAGACTGGAGACCGAGACAAATGTCTCCGTCTCCGGTGGTCTGTTGTGTACCGAGACCATTCAGTTTTGTTGAGTCGGTAGGGTCAATCGTGTCGTGTTCTGGAAAATTATTAATCCACAGCGTAATGGAAAGCCATTCAGTTATGAAGTTACTATTGGAAGAAGAAGACGATGACTTGCTATTATATTATTATTATAAAACAAAACGAAGAATGCCTATCAACAAATTATATACAACTAGAGGCCACGAAATATTATCCTTCAAATTTTCATCTTTGTATGCGTCAAATTGAGAATTAAATAGCGCAGGATGTTGTCTAATCATTTCAATCAATTTATCGGTGTCTCATCAGAAAACGACGTCATTTTTCACAATTTTGCACGTGCGTCTCGTGCGAGACAGTACTAGTCCGGGGTAGAGACCGTCTCGCGGTCTTCTGTCTCGCGTCGCGGCCTCCTGTCTCGGTCTCGCTCGCGAACTGACGCACATAGAAAACCTAAGGTCAAGTAACGGTCTCGGTCTCCAGTCTCTGTCTCCGGTCTCGGTCTCCGGTCTCGGTCTCCTGTCTCTGTCGCGGCGCGAACCGCCACCTTAAGAAGTTTCACTTCGATAGTGTGTGCCGCGACACTTGCCTTTAATTCGATTCACTTATTTCTAGTAGGGAGTGACCTCGTATACCTATAACAGTAATAATCTAATGTTCTGTATTACAGTTTGTAACGCAATGGTGGAAGATCGTTTTGGAGACGCGAGGTGCCGGGAATTGGAATAGTTCCACTATACAGTTCCTTTGTCTGCACTGTGCTATCTCATAAACAGTTCTCCCATCTATTTCATTACATACGGTGGCCACACACCGACTACTGAGTTATTTTTATACGCCATTCATTAACAAGAGATAACGCAGTCGCTTCCTATATTTTCAAACCGGTTTTTTATTGCGAACTTTTTCCTCTTTTATTTTCTTTCTAATGTCGATTCGAAGCCGTAGAATAATTTCAAAAGTTTCGCTCCTTATATTTTAAAATCTGTTTTTTTAATAGAATTTTTATCCTTTTTTATTATTTTTTTTAAATGTTGATTAGAATCCTTGGAATAATTCCAAAAGTTTCGCTTTATACTCTTTTTATCACCTGTATGTAAAAGAATCTTTGAACGTGAAATTCATCCACTTCGAAACGTCAGATTAAACTGAAACTTTGCACACTTATCAAGGATCGATGACAATACAATAATTTAATAAGTTTGTCCCATTATCGTGACCGTTTATAGTGTACAAAAAACTTGGATGCCAAATCCTTGCATAAAATAATGTTCTTTTTTCTTAATTGCAATATTATTATCAATCTAACGTCTGCACCGAATTAAATCCACCCTTCAGTAAATAAGTCACGATTTGCAAATTAGTGTTTGAAAAAAAATTGTAAGTCGGGTCTTGTTTGACCGATTTTATTAAAATCTTAGGGGCACTTTTTAATTTTAAATTTCAATTTTGAAACGACTCTGAGAATTTTTTCGATATTTTGGGCCCCAAAAACTTTTTTCAACCCCTAAAAACCACCCTTAAAATGGCCCGATTAGGCTCATTTTAAATAGGCTTTTTGCAGTGATGGATTTCAGCACGTGGGCCAAATGCCATGTGGCAAATACACTAATAAATAAAATAGTATACCAACCGATCAGGTATTTTGTCAATCATAACAGAGGATGTGTTGTTCACGCGATAACTGTTGGTGGGAAAGACTGTAGAATCAGAATCTGGTAGGTCCCGACACAAATCGTTTTCGTCGTCTTATATATTTGAAGCGTCGAGTATAAAAAAATCCAGATGCGGAAATATACAGAGTGAAGTTGGTGCCGTCTTTCTTCTATACAAGAAAATCGCCGTGAAGTGTGTCACTTGTCACTGTGAGGATGTTTGCAGTTGGCATAAAACTGCTGCGGGCTTCAGGTGGGTGCCTGTACTATATATCGGATTGGGAGCGGGAAATATCCGTATAACATTGTTCTTTACTTTAAAACTGTCACGTCTCTACGACCATACACACACGTTTTATGCGGGGAATCCCCGTAGGCTTAATACACTCGGTTTCTAAAGCAAACCTTGGCCAGATTCGAAAGAGAATTAAAAAATAACAGGAGTTCAACAAAAAAACTGATTTTACGCACACCGTAACTTCGCTTCAAGTTTCCGTCTTGCACTTTACTGCTTTCCGTTCTAAATTTTACTGCTTTCGATTGTCATTCGTGTCATTCTACTCATTACTGGACGTATGTTAGATTACAGAGGTTACCTCGTGTCGTTACGTCGTCCGGCAAACCTGTCAATTATTTGCGTGGCAACGGCTGTAGTTTATAAACTAATGGTAGTGTTTAACAAAATGATGGCAAAGAAATCAAAAGACAGAATATTTGTAGATAGGAGGTATGTGCAAAACATACAGTATATATCTCGAACGTAATGATATGATTCGTGGGACTGTTACAACTCTCTTACGTTCGAATTAATTTTTATTTATTTATTTATATCCTACAAACAACTCAAGACCTAATTATAGTACGTGCCACGGTTCTAAAAGGTTCTGAAGTTAGATACAAATCGAGGTTTGCGCAGGTACAGTCGCTTGAAAAACTACAAACTCGCGCTATATTATTATTTTTAATTTTTCTTTAATCTAAAGGTCTAATTCCTTGCATAAAGTCATCCATAAAATTATTTTTCGTTTTTGTCTATGCAAAACTGTTATCAGGCATCTTGATCAATTAACAATTAATCAAAGAAACAACTGGACTGTATTTTATAGCAGGAAAGCGACAAGTGACACAACAGCCAGCGATAACCAATCACCGACGAGCGCACGTTCTGTGCCGGTAACTGGGAGGTGGTGGGAGTCTTCCTTTCCCACAAAACAAGCAGGACGGCTCTAAAATATGCATTTGCGACGCTGTTTGTGACTAACTTCAAAACATTTTAGAACCGTAGCGAGTATTATAATCGTGCAAGGGCACTGATTCGCATTCAGCAGATACTGGGTTCGAACCTGGCGGGGACAGATGTGGCGAGGACTTTTTCCTACAGCCTCTCAATTAATTCCAGCTAAATATCGATATGGTGCCTTATTCAAGGCCATGGCGGATTACCTGTCAAACTCCTGCCTACCTTATCCTAATTTCCCATAATCCTACATGTACCTATATAGGTTTTGACCTATTTGTAGGGTATAAATAAATAATGTCCGTTACTCGTATAATAACCCCATTTACGTTCTAGATACATAAACTACTGTTTTTTGTTTATTCCGGAATGTTGCGAGTGGGGTATTCCGCACCGATGCTTTTACTATTAGTGCTTTATACACTTTTCTGAAGGAAAGAAAAGGAGAGAGAACTTTGGATCGGATTGCGCGCGCTGAAGTCACCTCTGGAATTTTTATGTAATTCTCTTGTGTGTACCTTTTGGGTACGTGATATCGATATAGTAGACATCTATATTATACAGCCTGGCAATGATATTTTTGACACTTGAAAAACATATCAGTGTCGTGTATAGCAGAAGTTCCTAACCATTTTTGGACCACCGCTCCTTGTAGAAGAAAAATGATTCCAACGCACCGTGGTCCATAATAGTTAATTTTAATGAAACGTCGTTTTAAAAAATAAATGTTTAAAAAAATGGGAAAATGGTACCAATATAGAAAAAATTGCTCTATTTTAGTTTACGAGGTATTGCGTCCATATAGTACTAGCCGCTACCCGCGACTCTGCATGCGATTGAGATGAAACGGCATCGACAACAGTAGTGGAGCCGTCGGCTCCACCTGCCATCATTTATGGGCGAGTTACAACAAAGTGAATAGCATAAAACCTTCTCCATGAAAAAATGCATATATATGTGCTTTCATGGTGATTGGTCAAACGGTGTCAAAGTCCATTTATATATATATAATAATAATAATAACTTTATTAAGAAAAATGACAATTAAATATTAAAAAAATAATAAAAACACCATAACTTCTGAATTAAAAGACATACAGATGTGTTAATGATTCAGTATGATTTTTTGCATAAGAACACCTCTAATTACAAATTATGTTTAAACAGTATCTGAGAGATTTTGAACGTCACTTATAAATGGCAAAAGTGGGACAGTGCTTTAAAAATAGCGAACATATATTCCGTCTTTTGCAGTTTTTAAAAGTTCAGATATCCGATGCCCTACTTAAAATTGAGTTCTAGGTACGACCCTGGTGATATCACTAGTTGAATTCTGTATACCCCAGAATGCTGTTCTGCCGATTTTAGTTGTAAATATGATATTCAAAAAGGATTTTAATAAATCGTGTTTCATCAGCGAACGATTGTCGTACGGAAAACACGAAGAGGGACAACATTCCTGCACCGAGCAGAATTTTATTCCCGGTGGAGAATTTTTGTCATTCTTGAAAGACGACAAAATTGAAGAATCCAGGCGCCACATAAGCTGTCGTTAGACAAAGGTTTGTCAGAAAGTTATATAAGTGCCTAGCTGTTCGGCTATATATACACAGGGGTGATGATTTTTTGCTAGGTACGAAATTTCTTCAGCCGAAGTCGAAAGAATAGGGATGTTGACTATTTTTGGGAAAGTGTTTTAAATCGTGCATAAGTACCTAATAAAGCCACAAATATTTATTATTTTTATTTAAATGCGACTCAAGCTTAAAAAATCATGTATTTTAAATTCCGTTTCAAATTTCGGTCCATAAAAAGTTAGTACCTGGGAGACCGAGCTTTGCTCGGTCCAATGGAAGGTTTAAAGTTTTTGACACGTAAGAAAGCACGTTTATGAAACATTATAAAAAAAATAAATCAAGAATACACATATTAGCACCATCTCACAACCGAGCTGAGTAGAGTAGTGGTACAGCACTAGACTCGCATTCGGGAGGTACGGGTTCGATTCCCGGCAGGGGCAGATGTAACTGGGACTTTTTCCTACTGCCTCTCTTCGAGAAACGGTAATTCCTGTACCGGCCATCTTGATTGAGGTTTTCCATGGTTTCCCTCAATAATTTCCAGATAAATATCGAGATGGTTCCTTATTTGAGGCCATGGCCGATTACCTATCAAACTCCTAGTTCAAAAATTACCTACATATCCTAATGTCCTATAATTCCTTCATTCGCCCATTGCCATATTATATAAGTTAAAGTTTTAAAAAATGTAGAAAATAACGGGAGGTGGTAAATGGAAAATAGTAATGGTGCGAATGGCGTCTGTTATGACATAAAGTCGAGAAACGGACGTTAAACGCATTATTATTATTATTATTATTATATTAGCACCATCTCACAAAATTTTGAGGTAGCAGTTGATTATCATCCGTTAGCAACAATACAGATACCACAAATATTTACGAGATGGCGCTGTATGAAAAAGGCTCTAAAAACTTTTTGTTTTTTGTGTAAAATTGCATTTGTACAAGTAACACAACTATATAGATAAAAGCAAAATTTTATCTAAATACAAAATTTCATCCAATTCGTTAGAGCCGTTTCTGAGGTACGTGAAATAAATTTATAAATACACAAAGTTTAAAGTATTAAAATTAAAAAAAAAATCGAATTAATCAGCCGTCAGGTCCACTGATTTAGTGTCTAGCTCCTCACGACTTTGACAGTACGTAGTTAAATTTGATGAAAATAGATAATGTCAGAAGCTAAAATTGCTCTATTTTTAATTACTCTATGAATAAATCATCGCAATTTTTTTACTGTCTGGTAGACGTGATTATTTTTTTCGTTTATAAATCTCATACATGTTTTTATATTATTCGAGGGTGACATTTTTTCTCGGTAACATTTGTCACTCGTGAGATACGTTATTGCGTTCTGTGCGCTATGTAAAAAAAAACTAACTTTGCATTATTCATTAGTTTGAATTTCACATAAAACTTTAAAACTGAACGAGTATTATAGCTTCTTGTCCCTTCTACACTGTGTTCAAAATAGTAGATCATGTATCAAGGGCGTAATGAAAACGATTTTCAACGAGTGTGAAGTCAAAATCGCAGTCGAGAAAAATTAAAAAAATGGGTGCTGAAAATGTTGAAAATACTGGAAATAAAGATAAAAGCCGTTGTTTTAACGGACGTTACACACTGTATTTTTTGTACTACATTCGTTAAAATAGCGACTTTTGCCCAAATTTGAGATTTGAAACTTAGTGTACATATATAGATGAACTTTAGTGACATATATAGTACGTGCCATGGATCTAAAAGGCTCGGAAGCTAGATGCAAATGCGCAGGTACAGTCAGTTGAAAAAACTACAAACTTGCGCTATATTATTATTTTTAATTTTTCCTTAATCTAAAGGTCTAATTCTTGGCATAAAATCATCCAAAAAATTATTTTTCGTGCTTGTCTATGCAAAACTGTATTAGGCATCTTGATCAATTAACAATCAAAGAAACAACTTAACAATAGCGTACTGGACTGTACTTCATAGCAGGAAAGCGACAATTGACAAGATAACCAGCGATAACCAATCACCGACGAGCGCACGTTCTATGCCGGTAACTGGGAAGTGGTGGGAGTCTTCCTTTCCCACAAAACAACCAGGACGGCTCTATAAAATATACATTTGCGACGCTGTTTGTGACTAACTTCAGAACCTTTTAGAACTGTGGCGAGTGTTATACGTGGCAGATTTCGCCGAAATACCGAACAGATCAGTGTAAAAAGTCTACTAAATTTCGTCACGAACGATCCAGCCGTTCTCGACTCGTGTCGGTAGAAGCAGATAGACAGAACTTCAAATAATATACGTTTCTTTGTCTAGGTATATCAAAAAAAATATTAAAAGAAAAAAAAAGCTTAAATGTTGAGAAGCTGAAGTGAGCCTATTTGAGTTAAATTGAAAATATTCAATACACGTTCCGACCATTTCACCGGAAAGAAGTTAGCGCGGAAATTAATTTTTTTTTAATTATTGAAATATCAAAAAATTGCTCCTTAAATGCTCTATCAGAATCAGTAATTGCTCCATTTCTAAAATTATTAGTTTATTTATAATTAATTTTTAAAAAAATCTAATTACTGAAAACTTGATTTTACTATAGAATGAGAAATATTCACTTTTTATACAATTTTTTTTTGCTAAAAAAATTGCTCTCAATTAGCTCTATCAATTGCACAAAACAATTATTTAACTTTGACAATTTTTATAGTAATTAACAGAAAAATAATGTTTATATGGTAAACCTACTGCGCTGTGACGTCATCAATTGTCGCTGCAACTTATAAGGGTCATATTTACATGTATCAGCACTACAGCCTTAACGTTTACCATACAAACATTATTTTTCTGTTAATTACTATAAAAATTGTCAAAGTTAAATAATTTTTTTGTGCAATTGATAGAGCAAATTGAGAGCAATTTTTTTAGCAAAAAAAAATTGTATAAAAAGTGAATATTTCTCATTCTATAGTAAAATCAAGTTTTCAGTAATTAGATTTTTTAAAAAATTAATTATAAATAAACTAATAATTTTAGAAATGGAGCAATTACTGATTCTGATAGAGCATTTAAGGAGCAATTTTTTGATATTTCAATAATTAAGAAAAAAATAGTTTCCGCGCTAACTTCTTTCCGGTGACCATTTCTTACAAATTTTTATGTGTTCCCATGTTCCGTTTCAAGTTGGACACACTGTATAGTATAAGCATTAGTCCGAAAAGCACAGAGATCGTTATTTTTATAGCTGAACGTTTCCCATTCTTCGAGAAAAGCTCCCGTGCGCCTTTTGCCAGTTTTTTCCGCTCATAAATCGACTGCCAGAATAAATTTGATAAAGAATGGACGTAAACTTGTCTATTTATAGGTGTGTATTATTTCTACCGGATTATTGTACAGGGTGTCCTTTTTGTGCAGTTGACAGCAGCTGAACTTTAGAAGCTATTGACGTTTTAAGATTTTTTAAATGATACAGCTTCTAAACTGAATGAACGCGTGTCCTATCATTTCAGTTTGGCCAACTTCATACTGTCGAATTTTTGTTACCCGTGTGCGCGCGCGGACTTCCGTTGCCTACTAAAATTTTACTCTCAACGCGCCAAAAGAAGTATAACTTCAAGAATATTCGTTGCTAAAACAAGCCAACAAATATTTTTTATCCAGTTTCCAAAGGAGATACGAAAACTTTGAAAAAACAAAATTGCGAATGTAAAATGTAAAAATTATTAAATAAACAAACAAACAAAACACGACTACTGCCAACACAAAAAAGCAAAACAAGTTTCCAGTATGAAAAGTAGTCGGGTAAAAACATGCTTAATGTCAAATTACCTATTTTTCATGTAAAAAGCGTTTTGTATTTTTGTGTTAGCAATTTGCATATAGTAGTCGGATTTTTTGTTTATTTAATAACTTTTTTGCTTACTTGTAGCTTTACTCTGCTTCTATTTACATGAGAATTGATGTTATATAAATTGTATTTTTTTATTGTTTATAGGTTTAAATAAACATTAAAACATATTTGTATAATGCTTTTACCATTCTGCTTGATAACTGTCTGAATCGTTTCGTACACTAACGTAGAAAGTAAACTCCCTTATCCATTAAAATTAATATTTTAATGGACGTCTCTTCGATGCAGCATAGTTTTACTTTGTATTCATAGATGACACGTCTCATTTCTCTGTTACAATGTGCTGATAAGTACTACTCGAAGTGAAGAGGCTAATTTTTAACTATATTTGTCATCTTCCTAGAGATAGGAAAAACGGGTCTTTTTAGTGATCTGCATCTTTGCATCTGGATCCCGTATGTGAGCCGGCTCACTGAACCGGTTCAAAAAGAGCCGAGTTCTGAATATATTACTGCAGTCTGCCACTGAGTTACCTAGTTCAGTCAATCATATCACGACCTGTATACAATCAAGAATGCATAGCCAAACATATGATGCATGAGTCATTTGAGCTGACAGATGCATCAAAGCAAGAACTGATACGAAAGTGTAAAATGTGCTTCTGTGTGTTAAGTGTTTCACTGAGTTATGCGAATCCGTTGATCCGTCGGCTCAAAAAAAGTGAGTCGGCTCTCACGGATCTTCTGTCGGAGTCGACTCTTTGAACCGGTTCAGATCTGAGTTACCCAACTCTACATCTTCCTAGACATCCTATTTTATTTTTTCAATGTATATCTTTAACGAAAATACATAAGTACACTCACCATACTTTTTTAATGGAATTTATCCAGTTTATCCCGGCGTTGTCCGGAAATCACAGCCCCCTGTTATGAGACCATAATGACATGTAGTCTAAAACCGCCTCACATATTTTATCTCGGTACCCGTGGAAATCAAAAAAGTATCCGGCTAAAAGCAGTTATGCACTGCACGTCGTGTGAACGGCTTGCAACTGGTTGTTTGACGGCTTGCATGTACTGGTCAAGTCAAATTGGTAGACTCTTTTCAGGGTACTGTTGGTGACCCACGTTATATATGCATTGGAGTTTAAAAGCTTTTGGTGCGTTTGTTTGTTTTCGTTAGATTATAAATCGAATCGATCTCCGCAGATATGTTGTTTTAGTCAATTATATCCTTATACTATTGGCATTGACTAATATATACAGGTCGGTGCAAAATATTGTTCCCAAATTGTATAAACCAGTGTTTCCTTGACTGTTTTGTTTACGGATCCCTTATAGATTAGCAAAAATGCCGGAAAAATGTAGAACAGAGTCTATTTAATTATTTTTTGTAAGTGTTTAGTGTAAAAACGCAACCTTTTATTTATATATTATCTATCTATATAAAAATCGATGTATGTTCTCTATGCACTCCAAAACGGCTGGTTCGATTTTGATGAAATTTTCAGACAATCTTCAGATTAGCCCAGTGGGTGATCCAGTGAAGTTTGGTAGCGATCGGGTCAACAGTTTTTTTTTTGTTGTTAATTTTGATTTTTCTTTGAAATTTGAACATTCGTAATTAAAAGCGATTGAATTCGGACAAATTCAATACACGTAAGAATTTTATGATAATAATTCTCATCTTTTTTGGCTATAGATAATAATAATAATAATAATAAAAAAACCCGGGTCGCAGTGCCAAAACCCTGCCGACAATATAGTGTATTTGCTTGTGTAGGGCCGTGTGGTTTTATACTTTTATTATGTGAAACTAAGTTTGTTTTTGGGCAAAATAAAAAATTTAACCCCTTAATACACCCCCTAAAATAACATTTTTTTCTTAATTGTAATATTATTATCAATCTAACGTCTACACCGAATTAAATACACCCTTCAATAAATAAGTCACTATCTGCAAACTAGTGTTTTCATAAAATTTGTAAATCCGGTCCTGTCGGGCCGATTTTATTAAAATTGTGGAGAAACTTTTTAATCACTACCAAAGGGTTAAATTTCAATTTTGAAACGATTCGGAGAATTTTTTCGGTATTTTGGGGCCCAAAAACATTTTTCAACCCCTAAAAACTACCCTTAAAATAGCCCGATTAGGCCCATTTTAAATAGGCTTCTTGCGGTGATGGGTTTCAACACGTGGCCCAAATTTCGTTGAAATCAATTAACTCTTTCGAAAGTTATCGCGCGTACACACACACATATATATATATAAACATTTTTAAAAATGGTGCCAACGTGTTTAGGAGGTTATGAAACGTCGAGAAATTTTGGTCCGACCCCTAGGTCCCGCCATCCGACCGACGCCAATAGTGTATGTTGCCTTATGGCAAATACACTAATAAATAATTAGTGCTACCCGTGCAAAGCCGGACCGGGCCGCTAGTTACTTAATGAGAATACCTTTTAGTTTATTATAAATAGTTTACCGAACAATTATTACTCTTACAATAAAATAATGAAGTATATATTCTATGAATAATGGCATTGTTAAGGTCGCTCAAAACTTGAAATCGTCTTGTTGTTTGTTGGGATTAATCGATTTAATTTTTCGAATAATGCGATCCTTTGAATTGTCGACTCTTTAAATTGAAAAGTGTAGCAAACAAATGTTTATACATCAGTTAGGGGTGTCTTTGTATGAGACATTCACTCGTTTCTTACATCCACCCCCACAACCGCCGTATTTGTGGATGTATAGAGTGGGTCGTAAAATATCGAACATTTTTTATGCAGGTAATATATAACAAACTTTCGTTCGCGGCTTCGCTTGCATTGATATAGTTTTTAAGAAAAGAATACCTTAAGGCTGTCGGAACGCTTTGAATTTAAGCCAGAAATAGAGCTTCGGCTGTCAACTGATTGTAGACTTATTCGTCAACATTCTGCAAAAATTCTTTCTCTATAACGAAGATAAAGGACAAATCTAGGTCTCTAATGGACTACTTTTGTAATTTCAAGACGATTTACTAGAAAAAAATTGGCATTAATTGTGCTAAAAAAACACACTTTTTCAATGTGACACTATGACCTTATTCGTACTTATTTCACAAAACTGTTCCATCACAAACCTAAAGTGACTCTTCCTTTTTCGGAAAAATTTTTTAAATCTTCAAAATATTTCCAAAAATTAGAGTAATCAGTTGACAGCGGCACCCTTGCAATAAAATTTTTTAGCCTCGTAATTGGCACCAGCCAAAAATTGAAACGTGCGGATGATTTGCGCGAGACAGAGCTAAAGAATGCCACACTCACAATATGTCTTTTGCCTACCTCGCCCCTTACCGCTGGGTCTTAGCACAAACAAAATTCGGAGCGTTCCGACAGCCTTAAGTTTGGATACGAATGGTCAACGTGCTAGGTTTCGTCAAAACCTGCCCAATAATTTTCGAGAAAAGATGTATTAAGGAGAAACTTTACAAAATTGTCATAGGCGGGCGGCCTTGCCGCTGGCGTAGAATTTAGCGATCTGCCACAGCAGCTTTGCCGAAAAACTAAATTCATCTGCACTAAACTGGCTTGACCAGTCAGCTGTTTGTTCTTGTCGATAATGTTTGCTAACGAGGATATTCTATTAGAGTATGTGGCCCTTAAACATTACCAACATTAATAGAAATAAAAGAAAACGCATGTTTTGGGCTCGGCCTAAAAGCGTTTACTGTGAAAGGGATCTTTTAAATCAATTAAGAACAGATGATTATAGTTTAATGCCTGGCGAATCTACTATAAAATTTTATTCGGGTGAGTGCAATAGATTCTGAGTTAGTAATTTGATATAAGACAAACAAATAAAATAATTTCGGCATTGTTGATTTAGTATAATAGCTGTTGTCTGCTATAATTGTTAAGAAACATTCATTGTTGTAACACTATATTAGAAAAATGTATTATTCCAACACGCCACCGTCTGGATTTAAACCAGAATCTTTCCACTTTCGCGGCGGAATGAGTTAATCAGTTACTCTACGGTGCACACAATTCTACATTTTAATTCCTCATAATATAGCGATAACAACACTCAAATTCACTACATGCGAGAGCCAATTATTTTTAGCTGTAGCTAGACATTAACTCTCACAGTAGCGAGGGGTCTTGAATGAATCAAAGATGAACTAAATGAATTCAGCTGGTACGTAGCTACAAGCGTATGTAAAAAATCTACTAATGGCATTGTTGATCTGACCTAAACGCTTTTCGCGAGATATGGCCATACAACATTCATAATTTAAACTTCTCGCGAAAAGTTTTTAGGTCAGGTCAACAACGATAAAATGATTTTATTTGTTTGGTTGTTTGTTATTTTCTTCGTCTTAGTAGATTTTAATAAAAGTTTAATAGGTTTTTTTACTTTTTCTTTATAAAATTTAATTTTTTTTTTAGAATATTCATTCTGTAATTGAATATAAAAAATATTCATTGAAATGCATTAGCAAATTTTTATGATCCACTTTGTACACTCACGAAAGCACTACCATTGTATTTCGATGGGACATTACGGGGAAAACCTTTTTTTTATATTGGGAAATCATTGAATTGCAGAGTGGTCCTTTTCACATTTTCACAACAGTAGGGGTTACCGTGTGTATGAATTTGGTGGGGGCAAAGAAGAAGAAAAAAAAAACAGACTATACCGCTAGGGTGCCGATGTTTGCCGTTGTAAATAGAAACGGCGCTACCTCTACCGTAGCTGTCAAACTTTACGACTCGCATCATTTATTATGAAAGTGGGTGCCGGTTAATATTTTTGTTTTGTTCGTTGCATGAAGTTTGCTTCCTTTCGCGTATAGGTTATGGCGCGTCGCTTGCCATTTTTATTATGCATTAGAAATCAACCCAGAATGCACTTCGACACCGCGCATCTGTTTACATAGCAAATTATTTTTTCCCTTAGAGAGTTACCTGTTTATTTAATAAAGATTTTTTTTATAACTTGTTTCAAGTTATCAGCTGCCAGGGTTGTATCGCCCTAGTATCACTTCATGTATTCAGTTGATTATAATCTACACTAATATTATAAAGAGGAAAGATTCGTATATTTGTGTGTTTGTAATGAATAAACTCAAAAACTACTGTGCCGATTTAAAAAATTCTTTCACCATTAGAAAGCTACATTCACCCTGAGTAACATAGGCTATATTTATTGCTAGAAAATATTAGGGATCCTTACTAAAACTTTAGTAACGTAACCCAAGGTGTAAAAAAAATGCCATAAAACATCTTTCGTCGCATGCGCTGCGGAAACTATTGATGATAGAACAAAAGTATGTTCTACAATATTAAAGAACATATCAATAACTACAAAAAACTTCGCGATACTATATGTCCAACTATTATCGTTATGTCACAATAACCACTTTTTACATTTTAATAATCTATATAGATAAAAGACGATGTATATGTAATATATGGATTCCAAACGGGTAGACCATTTTTGATCAAATTTTCAGACAATCTTTAGATTAGCCCAGTGGGTGATCTTCTGAAGTTTGGTAGCGATTGGATCAACAGAATTTTTTAAATTTCTTTTTGGGAAATATGATTTTTCTTCGATTTTTGAACATTCACAAATAAAAGCGATTGAATTCGCGCAAATTCAATACACATTGAGAATTTAATGATAATGATTCTCATCTTTTATATCCTATATATTACATTTACACCCGGGCGAAGCCGGACTGGGCCGCTAGTTTTTAATATAGAAATAATAGCTAATAGTTTGCTATAATTTGCACTGATGTTTTACTCGGCACTTGGTAGAACATGATTAATAATAACATATAAATAAAAATACTTGGAAATCCTACAAAAACAATTTATTAAATTATTTCTCGACAATCGCTTTGGACAATAAGTCCATCCTCAAGAATATAAAACATATACTAAATTAGATATATTTCAATGTACCTACAGTCAAAGCCCTCTAAGTGCACGCTCTCTAAATGCACACGCTCTCTTACTGCACACGAACTCGCCCTCTAAGTGCACGTTCCCCAGCCCCCACTTCGAATAATCTGCGACCAATCACGTGCGACCGTAAGCGCGCTTATGTCAACACATGTCATATGATTGTAAACACAGTTTGAGTTTGAACACATTTTTAAATTCTGCGCAATGTTTCGCGCAGAGAGAGAGAGAGCATCTGATTGAATAAAGATAGCTATAGGAGTTAGAAGAGTGGGGATGAAAAAGATCGTAGGGGAAGTGTGCACTTAAAGGATGGGCTCGGTTCCAAGCTGTGCACTTAGAGGGCTTTGACTGTACACTGAGTGTTCGTATTGCTTTTGCGCGTTTCTTCATTCTTAATTCGAAAGTACGTCCTGTCTGTCCTATGTAAAGGGCATCACAATCCGAGCAACGAATTTAATAAAATCCCTTCTGTGGTGATTTATCCCGTTTTTCTTTACAGTCAAAGCCCTCTAAGTGCACAGCTCGGAACCGAGGCCCATCCTTTAAGTGCACACTTCCCCTACGATCTTTTTCATCCCCACTCTTCTAACTCCTATAGCTATCTTTATTCAATCAGATGCTCTCTCTCTCTGCGCGAAACATTGCGCAGAATTTAAAAATGAGTTCAATCTCAAACTGTGTTTACAATCATATGACATGTGTTGACATAAGCGCGCTTACGGTCGCACGTGATTGGTCGCAGATTATTCGAAGTGGGGGCTGGGGAACGTGCACTTAGAGGGCGAGTTCGTGTGCAGTAAGAGAGCGTGTGCATTTAGAGAGCGTGCACTTAGAGGGCTTTGACTGTATTATTAATAAACTTAGGCAATTGTAACCACAACGAAACAACTGTTATGTTACATAGTAAAGTTTTTCAGGGGCGTCAGTTTTGCCAAATATTGGATTCGAGTGGTTTCAATATGCATACCGGCACCTCCACCATTTATCTGCACCTCCACCACATATTATGTAATTTTTGTTTTTTATGCATTTAATCTATAAAAGGTACGGTCGACGTTCTTATTTAGATTATTGTGAAGGGGCGTCAATTTTGCCAAAATATTCGAGAGGTTTTGATAATCCAAACCGGCACTTCCACCATATACCTGTACCTCCATTTATATATAGCATTTCTCTTATTGCTTTTAATTTTTAAAAGGTACATACGGTAGCACTCATGTTTACATTTTTGTGGTATTTATTAATTTTTTCTCATTTTTTAATTTAAAAAATAATTCGTAATTTTCGAATTATAAGGAATTTTACTACCTACATATAAAAAAAAATAACTTCTAAATCATTAGTAACTAAGTGGGCTCTTCAGTAACATTCTGATGTTGAAGTAGGTTTATATATTTTTTTAAACAGCCTCTGACGTGTTTTTATTTTTTTTTCTGTAAACGTACTATATACAAGATGTTTGATTAATTTTAGATTGCACAGAAAGTTTTGCGCATGATTGTACATTTTGATCGAAATTTTTATTTTATAATCTTAATATAGATATCTACATAAGTGTAAATCCATTATTTAATTTAATCTTTCGATTCTACTGTTCAAAACTGCTCTATTGTTTTGTTTTTTTTTTGTCCACTGATGTACGCACGGCAGAAGTTATACTTCTTTGGCGTGATCGCGATAATTGATATTCAAATTTTAGTTGAAGATGTACATTGATAAAATAAAATAGGATGTCTGGGGGGATGATAAACACAGTTAAAAGCTAGCCTGTTCATTTTAACAACTAACTTCACAGTGTCTCCGTAACAAAGAAAATTTTACCCTCAATACGCCAAAAGAAGTACAGCTTCAAAAGCTGGAAATCATCATTTTGTTTTATATATAACCGGTTAATTATCCGACTGAAATTGTTACAATCATAAAAAACCCGGGTCGCAGTGCCTAAACCCTGTCGACAATATAGTGTATTTGCTAATACAGGCAGTGTGGCTTTATTATGCGAACTTAATACACCCCTTAAAATAACATTTTTTTTCTTAATTGCAATATTATTATCAATCGATCCTCTATACCAAATTATATACAACTTTCAGTAAATAAATCACTATCTGCAAATTAGTGTTGTAAAAAAATGTGTAAGTCCGATCCTGTTCGGCCAATTTTATTAAAATTTTAGGGGCACTTTTTAATTGCTACTAAAGGGTTAAATTTCAATTTTGAAACGATTCTGAGAATTTTTTCGATATTTTGGGCCCCAAAAACTTTTTTCAACCCCTATAAACCACCCTTAAAATAGCCCGATTAGGCCCATTTTAAATAGGCTGCTTGCGTGGGCCAAATTTCGTTAAAATCAATTAACTTCTTCGAAAGTTATAGCCCGCGCACATATATACCTATATATATATATATATATATATATATATAAACATTTTTAAAAATGGCGCCAAAGTGTTTAGGAGGTTATGAAACGTCGAGAAATTTTGGTCTGACCCCTAGGTCCCGCCGTCCGACCGATGCCAATAGTGTATGTTACCATATGGCAAATACACTAATAACCGGTAATTTATCACTATAACACGCCGTGTTTCAAACAAGCTGTACATATGCGATAGTATTTTATGTACTTACTTTTGCATATCAGCCTGCATGTCTATGCAGTGCCCAATGAGACAGTACGTATGCTGCTTCCGTAAGCACACTCGTTCATATTGTATATCCTTTTCATGCCTTCGTATGGATCGATCCGTTAACTGAACCGACCGTGGATGGGTCAAAAATAATCCATTCTCAACATAATATATTGAAGACCACGCCTGACTGTCTCTCCAATGTAGATGGGTACTGCCAAATTCCACCGCTAGGGGCGCCAGCTATATAATGACCTCAGTCTGTGAATAGCTGTGTGTGCAAAACAAGTTTATTTCAAATAATAAATCCATTGACAATGCCGATATGTCGCGTTTACTAGTGTTCAAATTATAGAGGTGTTGTATTTCCAAAGGATTCGGAACTAAAAAATAAATGGTTTAATGCTATCAGAAAGAAATTTTTTTTATTGTAAATGCTGTTTGTGAATCTCACTTTACTAAGGAAGATTTTGCTACAGAAGGTGAAAATATATTTATTTAAATGATGGTTATAATATTAAAATATCGCAGACTAACTTTGAATTATTCCTTATTTAAATCACGTAACTTAGGGACGAACACGTAGATTTGGTTTTTACTATACTCCATAGTGAAAACCAATCAGAACTTAGGTCGTTACGTACCTGCTACGTTACGCTTGCCATGTGCCATAAGTGGAAATCAACTGTTTTATAGGGAGTACGTGTTAGAAACTCGCACATAAAATATCGCATTCAATTTTGGTTTCAGTTATTTCTGACCCATCCCTAGCGCGTTGTATTTCTGCGCTACTGCCACAGTCACACAGACGTGTGTCGACCCGAGCCTATTAGAGGTTATGTTATGTTTCTCTCTCAGTGTGTGTGTGGTACGACTGACCCTTGATCTCATAATTCATTAACTGCTGGTTGGTTGGTATCCGTGCTTCGCCCGTCCATCTATTCACTACACACCTGACGTTGCGCTTGCACTGTATTATATTATTAGTTATTACCTCTTGTTTCATTCGTAACTTTGGAAATTGCAAAATTTCCGCGTAGTGGTACACAGGGTGATTATTTAATATTACGAAAACAAGTGTTCTTATGCACATTTGTGGAGTCGCCCGTTTTGAACTTCCAGTTTCACGGATGCACTACCAAAAAATCTGATTTGACGATGAAGCCATCCCCCCACTAATATTTTTTTACTTTTTCATGGTACTTTTCCATGGTATGATGAATTTCTATTAATTAATAACTTATTTTTGATTATTTATAATTTGTAACATTGACTGTAATTTTTATGTGTTCTGTAGATAGCCTGAGGAAGTCGGGATGTCTGACGAAACGTTGCATTAAATGAAAGTCTAATGTCATCATTGAGTTGGTTGGTCTGAATAACCTGATTATTTACTGTATGATTTACCGTATTCACATAATTAAATTATTTATTTGGTATAGTGTCACGTACCCTATTATGTAAGTAGTTTTGTAGAATCTAGATGGCAGAGAAAACAACGGACGATAGAAATCTACAGTTCCTTGTATTATATAAATGCGCTTTTTATAGCCTTTGGCGTTGGTGCACCTGACTTTTGATAAGCAGCTGCAGATGCAATACTAAATTCAGGTTAACCAGCGCGAACGTCGTAAACTGAAAACCGCGACGGTCTCATTGGACTGCTGCCGCCATCTAATTGCATCGCAACTGACTCTGTACTGAGTCAGTTTTATTTTGTCCTCGGGGAAAAAGTAAATAAATATTCATGATCGGTTTCGTGTTTAGAATTTCACCTGTTTTCAAGTAATATTTGAAAGTGTAAAATCAATACTGATTTCACGTCACTTATAAACACTATAGAAGGGGACCTAAGAATCTCAGAGGTCATTGATATTGTTAAGGTAGTTGTCGTGGTTAAGACACACCGTCAGAAAATTCTTAATTTTTGTGTACTTATTACGGACATGATAAGACAATTACCCTGAAAATTTGAAGTCGATCGACCGTATATAATGCGAGATATATTCAATTAAAAATTGGGTAATTAGCACTGATTGTATACGATCTCTGTAGTTCTGAACCAGTTTCTTATTTATAAAAAAAGAACTAACTGTCAGAAACTTTCCAAAAACTGACAGACTTTCAATGCATTTGTTATGAGTTTAAAAAAAATAAGAAAATTTTTTTGACCGTCTAATTATTTATAAATAACGGTTTAAAGTTCAACAATTTATAGAAAAGTATTAATGCATATGAATACTGCATGGGTTGCGTTTCCACGGGTACAGTCTTGCGTACAAATTATGGATCACTTAGCTACAAGCTAGTATACTTTTGTGACGCGTATAATCTATAACTTTTTGACAATATTGTACCACGACAACTACCTTAAGAATTTTAGGGTAATTAAATCCCTAAAATGTGTTCTGCTTCATTCGCTTTTATAAACCTAATTTTCAAAATGCAGTGTAATATTAAATTCATAATTTTCCTTTAAAGCGTGTTTTTTAAATTCTTATTTTTATGCTATACGCCCAAAAAGAGGACAAGTAGTGAGCGAAAAAACAAATCGGGGATTTCGTATGCAATCTCTGAAATCAACACGAATGTACAGTATAGTGATATTTCGCTACCAGACTAAAATCTTCCCGGGCGAAATCGGACCGAAGAGCTTGTAGGGTTTTATAAAAGCCGTGAAGTCTGATCTTTAGGTTTCGATTTTCAAGTGCAGAACATCTTTTGTATAAACGACAGTATTTTATTTATTGTCGAATTCGTTAAACGAGAAAGTAGAATGTGAATTTCTTGAATGCCTCAAATTTAATCAAATCGTAACATCAAAAGGCACCCGCGCGAGTGTATTTTCTGTTTGCGAATTTCCTTTCAAAAAGAAAATTGTCCCTTTGAATTTTTTAATTTTGTTACAAAGATGTTTTTCAAAACGAACTGAAAATCTTTTCAAACGTAATTGACGATGAATGCCTCCTGTCTTTTAGGCTACGAGGTAATATTATTAAATCGATGCGATGACGTCAGATTAATTTTTACTGGTAATTAAACACAGGGCGCAGAGAGAAAACAGATTGCTCAACAAGAGGAAAGGGGCTTAAAAAAGCGATGAAGAAAACGCATACACTTTCTAATAATGAAGTCACTTTTAATTAATTAAGGGGTTACATATACCTGAACGCATTCAAAACGAACGGTTTTAATATTATTTATGTTCATAGAATCATAATTATAAAAGCGTGAGTTGGAAACTCTGTGATAATTTATTAGTCGGAACCCACGCTTTTATAATTATGATCCTAAATTATTAAAAATAATTTTTTTTAGTACATTTCAATAAAAGGTAGTCTTTAAAAAGTTTTTTGTACTGATATTTTATTTGGTCGTAGCTTATAAAAAAACCCGGGACGCAGTGCCAAAACCCTGCCGACAATATAGTGTATTTGCTAATACAGGCAGTGTGGCATTATTATGCGAACTTAACTTGATTTTTGGGCAAAATAAAAAATTTGACTCCTTAATACACCCCTTAAAATAACATTTTTTTTCTTATTTGCAATATTATTATCAATCAAGCTTCTGTACCACGTTATATACACCTTTCAGTAAATAATTCACTATCTGCAAACTAGTGTTTTCGTAAAATTTTTAAATCCGGTCCTGTAGGGCCGATTTTATTAAAAGTTTAGGGACACTTTTTAATTATTACCAGAGGGTTTTTCGGTATTTTGGGGCCCAAAAACATTTCTCAACCCCTAAAAACTACCCTTAAAATGGCCCGATTTGGCCCATTTTTAATTGGGTTCATGTGGTGGTGTATTCCAACATGCGGGCCAAATTTAGTTAAAATCAATTAACTCTTTCGAAAGTTATTGCCCGCACATTTTTAAAAATGGTGCCAAAGTGTTTAGGAGGTTATGAAACGTCGAGAAATTTTGGTCCGACCCCTAGATACCGCCATCCGACCGATGCCAATAGTGTATGTTGCCATATGGCAAATACACTAATAATAATCATTCCGAGAAAAGTTATTTAAGCAATGCAAGAATTTTTTTTTAAATTGGTTCAGTTGTTACTGAGATAACTCACCGCAAACTAACAAACCCACAAACGTTTCCTCCTTCTATTTAGTATAGGATAAAAGAAAGACATTTTCTCTTCCCCGCTTCACTCCCTACTTTTTTTTAATTAAGAACGCAATTTAATTTCCGACTTTTTTCTGTCATGTTAGCGTTCTAAAGTTCAGATAATGCGGTAGGTTAAACTTTTTTTTTGTGAAGAAATCTGAATGGTGGGATGGGTGCAAAAACTAGCTATACACGACCCTGCGCCGTAACGCAGGTATTCAGAATGGCCAACATAATAAAACATAACCTAGTTATGTTTAAGTGTACACAGAGCAAAACGCAAAAAATGGCGTTATTTTATGCAGGACGTAAATAATAGGATAATTAATGTTGCGGAAATTCTGACACAGTTGTGGGGAACATCCAGTAATAAAGGGACGAGGCATTCAACGTGACGACCGGAATTCCATATACGGGATGCTCCAGAAGTAACTCCGGGGCTAGTCCTGGTAAAATTCTCAATCGAAAATTACTAAACCGTTTTTTACCGACTTAAGAGAGGTTATCAATTCATCGTGTATGTAGAGTTGTATCTATATCTATATAATTGTATAAATTTCTTCGTATTTTTAGTACACTTCATAAAAAAATTTTATCTAATATTTTATTGTCAGCCTTTTGGCTGCCATATAGGATTTTAAATAACGTCACACAGTTTACTTTATTCTACTTGTCAAACCCTCTCATTTGATACCCAAATCAAGGGGATTGTAAAGAAATAGATGATCCGACATTTTGTGTCGGCCGCCATTTTGGATTTGATATGAAGTCACACTGCTGATTGAATTCTACTTGTTCATTTGGTGCCCATGTGGAGGGGATTGTAAAGAAGAAGGTAACCCGCCATTTTGTGTTGGCAGCCATTTTGGATCTACCACATCAATGTACTGTTGTGTTCAGAATCAAAGGTGTGTGCAAAATTTCAGCTCAAGCGGAAGCCGGGGAAGTGGATCACTTGTTCATTTGGTGCTTATGGGGAGGAGATTGTAAAGAAGAAGGTAATCCGCCATTGTGTGGTGGCAGCCATATTGGATCTACCATATCAGTGTACTATTGTCTTCAGAATCAAAGGTGTGTGCAAAATTTCAGCTCAATCGGAAGCCGGGAAAGTGGATCACTTGTTCATTTGGTGCTTATGGGGAGGGGATTGTAAAGAAGAAGATAATCCGTCATTTTGTGGTGGCAGCCATATTGGATCTACCATATCAGTGTACTATTGTCTTCAGAACCAAAGGTGTGTGCAAAATTTCAGCTCAAACGGAAGCCGGGAAGTGGATCAAAATTAACTTGCGAGATTCGATTACAGACAGACATCGTGGCACTTGAAAGTAAAAATTGTAAAAATTAAACATCGTCTGCAACGTCTGTAGTAGAGCGCAATCTTGTCGTTTATAAATTCATTGCATTTTAAAAGGATTCATCGCCATCATTAAAAACGCATATCGTGTTAATTTATTACACTTTTGTTTATAATTCAACGGCGTAACATAATTCGCAAAGGCATATCGTTTATACCGAAGCCTGAAGCCGTTAAATATTATAATGTGAAAAGAAAGGCAATTAATCTTTTTATTATGTCTACCGAAGGAAGACTTCATCACGGCGCAGTTTATATCAAGCGTTTATTGCCTCGCCGATACGCCGACAAATGCTAGCCGTGCGTCACGACGCGTCGTTGCAAATGTTGACTTTAACGCGGGCGTCGTGGGGTTGGTCTCTGTGTACACAAAAGCCTCAAAAAAATGATAACAGATTCAAAACCATTATCTAGATTTTATACCTGTTTACAAACACAGCAATCATAAATTACTTTTATCAGTGATAGTAAATTTGATGCGACCCTGTGACATCACAAGTATCTCCATAGAAAAAATTTTATTTTACATTTTTTTAACACGCTTTTATTAGCTTCACCTGTTTATTTGTTTGTAATGGAATCTTTGAACGTGAAATTCACCTGCTTTAAAACGTCAGATTAAGTTGAAACTTTGCACACATATCAAAAACCAATGACAATACAATAATTTTTTTAAAATGATTTGTCGGGAAAAAGGACTTTTTAAGTAAACACTTATTTGTTATTTACAGCGACGTTTCGTCCCTTGCTTGGGACTTTTTCAAGCTTTATAACTGTAATTGAATTAATAAAAAATACAATTTATAAATTTACAATTGAAACATAAAATATCAGATATTAATTATACACATCTATTAAATGTTTTGATCAAGTAGATATAAGGGACGAAACGTCGCTGTAAGTAACAAATAAGTGTTTACTTAAAAAGTCCTTTTTCCCGACAAATCATTTTTATGTTAGTTACCAAGGACAAAAAAGAAAAAAAGACAATAATTTTATGATTGTTCCATTATCCTGACCAGGATCTTTAGGATAAAAAAAACTGGAAAATTTACCACACGCAAGTTAACACGCTGCACATGTGATCTACCTCATAATCAAATGCAGTGTTGCTTTTTCGTCTTTAAATTAAAATTAAAGCTTCAAAAAACTAAAACAACATGCTTTTATGAACTAAAAAATGCAAAATTATTTGACAACAAAATTAGTTTTACTGTGAAAAGCGTGGAATGCCTAATATCGGTAATAATTTTTATATGTAGGTACTAGCCATTTGTAAACGTGGAGTTATTATGAAAATTTAAGTAGTGGGCACCCGACGCTTTTTACAGTAAAGCTAATTTTGTTGTCGAATTATTTTGCATTTTTTAACCGAGTTAAGTAGAGTAGTGGTGACAGCACTAGACTCGCATTCGGGAGGTCCGGGTTCGAATCCCGGCGGGGGCAGATGTGGCTAGGAATTTTTCCTACTGCTTCTCGCCGAGAAACGGTAATTCCTGTACCGGCCATCTTGATTGAGGTTTTCCATGGTTTCCCTCAATTAATTCCAGATAAATATCGAGATGGTTCCTTATTTGAGGCCATGGCCGATTACCTATCAAACTCCTAGTTCAAAAATTACCTACCTTATCCTAATTTCCTATAATTCCTTCATTCGTCCATTGCTATTACATAAGTTGAAGTTTTAAAAATGTAGAAAAATAACGGGAAGAGTGGTAGATGGAAAATAGTAATGGTGCGAATGGTGTCTGTTATGACATAAAGTCGAGAAACGGACGTTAAACGCATTATTAGTGTATTTGCCATATGGCAACATACACTATTGGCGTCGGTCGGATGGCGGGACCTAAGGGTCGGACCAAAATTTGTCGACGTATATATGAGGCGTGTCACTGCAAAAGGGTCTATATCCATTTTCGGATAAAAAAGAGTTAAACGCTATTTTAACAGCTGTGCAGCTCGGTGCATATCCTGATAAATTATTGGTGTGTCAAAGAGGGCTTTTTCCCATAGAAAAATGCAATCAAACATCGGATGTCGCGGCAGAAAGTTCCATATTTTCCTCATGAACACATCAAACAGGCCTATATCCAACGAACCAATCAGATCTCTCAAAATCCCACGCAAAAATGCAAACTTTGTCTGTGTTGACTAATTATTCGGTCTAGTTTTATTGTGTATAATACTGATTGTTTACGTTTAGCAACGGTCAATGGATGTCTTTTGATGTTAATTTTAGTCTTGCAAAGTATTGGATTGTGGTAACATTTTTTTGGTTTAGTGACTATGAACGATAGTATTACCCCATCGGAACCGGGAAAAGCTAGACGGACGCCTGGAGATCGTAGTAAATGGAAAAGGAACATCGCAAAATCTAAAAGGTTTGTTAGTGACTTTACATTGTTTCAGTTTTATCATTATAATATTTTGTCGTACTTGATGATTTATTGTTCCATACTGTTCTTCTTCTTTCATTCAATTTTGTGGTCTTAGCTGCTGCGGTTATGTAGCCAAATGTTAGCTTGATGTTTTGCTGTTGCAGATATGAACCTCCAGGTCCACCAGTATACCCCAGTTGCGACCACTTCAACAAGTCTTACAAATGCAGAAAATTAACAATGAGGGACATTAGGGAATTCCACCAAAACTTTTATTCGACTCGTGAAAAAAACCTCCAGGATGCGTTTATCATCAAACACATGAAGGCAACAGCTATAAAAAGGCCACGTCCTACAAAAAGACCTACCTCTACAAAAAAAGTTAGTACGAACTTCTACATTCGAGTATCCGGGACCGACAAGTTTTGTCTACGTGTGTGTCAGCAAACCTTCGTGAATGTCCTCCAAATATCACGCAAGAGAGCTCAGTCTTTGGCTAGAAAATTTCTGACTACTGGTAGGATGCCTATTGACAGAAGAGGTGGTGCGAGGCCAAATCCAGTCTACGAAAAGAGAAGAGTTGCTATCAAAGCATTCATAGAAAAATTGAAATGTTGTGAAAGCCACTACTCTCGAGGAAAGTCCATTCATCGGCGTTATTTACCTGGAAATTTAAGTATTAACAAATTACATCGCATGTATAACAACGAACAGACTGACGAATCACTGAAATCGAAGAAAACGTTTTTTCAAAAAATTTTTACCACGCAGTACAACATTGGATTTGGCACACCCACCACGGATGCCTGCTCTAAATGTATAGAACTTAAAGCCAAGATCAAAAAAACCCGGGTCGCAGTGCCAAAACCCTGCCGACAATATAGTGTATTTGCTTGTATAGGGCCGCGTGGTTTTATACTTTTATTATGTGAAATTAAGTTTGTTTTTGGGCAAAATAAAAAATTTAACCCCTTAATACACCCCTTAAAATAACATTTTTTTCTTAATTGTAATATTATTATCAATCTAACGTCTACACCGAATTAAATACACCCTTCAATAAATAAGTCACTATCTGCAAATTAGTGTTTTCAAAAAATTTGTAAGTCCGGTCCTGTTGAGCCGATTTTATTAAAATTTTAGGGGCACTTTTTAATTGCTACTGACAGGTTAAATATCAATTTTGAAACGATTCTGAGAATTTTTTCGGAATTTTGGGGCCCAAAAACCCCTAAAAACTACCCTTAAAATGGCCCGATTAGGCCCATTTTAAATAGGCTTCTTGCGGTGATGGATTTCAACACGTGGCCTAAATTTCGTTGAAATCAATTAACTCTTTCGAAAGTTATCGCGCGTACACATATATATATATATATATATATATATACATACGTATATAAATATATATATATATATATATATATATACATATATATATAAACATTTTTAAAAATGGTGGCAAAGTGTTTAGGAGGTTATGAAACGTCGAGAAATTTTGGTCCGACCCCTAGGTCCCGCCATCCGACCGACGCCAATAGTGTATGTTGCCTTATGGCAAATACACTAAAAAGAAACCAACCCTTCTGATAAAAATAAGTTAATGACTGACCTTACATTACACAGAATGCGATACAAAGCGTTTTTCAGAAAACTTCAAGAAAAAAGGGAGGATCTCCTAACACTGAGTTTTGACTGTCAAAAGAACTTGGTTCTGCCAAAGGTCCAAGATCAGACTGCCTACTATAGTAGGCAAATTTATATATACAATTTCTCTATTGTAAAAGGGAGCTCAAAAGACTGCTTGACTCCGGAGAATGTATATTGCTATGTTTGGATGGAGCATGAGCACAAGAAGGGTGCAAATGAAATTGCGTCAGCGGTGTTTCATTTATTGTCACTACTTGATTTGACATCTTACTCAACGATTAGGTTGTGCGCTGACGGTTGCGGTGGTCAAAACCGTAATTCAATTATGATTGGGATGCTGAGTTACTTTTTGACACGAGTAGCGCCTTCCAACATTCAGGAAATACAACTGATTTTTCCTATCACTGGTCACTCGTTTTTGCCAGCAGACCGGGTGTTTGCTTGCATAGAGAAAAAACTGCGTAAGCTACCAGTAATAATACAACCAACAGAATATGAAGCTGTTTTTTCACAGCACTCCACTATTTTTAAATTGGGCACTGACTTGAAGGTTTACGACTGGAAAACTTTGGTGGGGACTTACTACAAAAAAACTACATCTTGGCACTTCAAGTTTAATGAAGCAAAACGTTTCATTCTCACCAAATCTAAACAACAAAACATCTTGGTTAAAGGTGAAACGTCTTACAACAGTATACTGACCAATGGTAAAATGATTGTTAAAAAGGGTGTTAAAGTAAAGTCGATTGCATTGCCAGATGAAATACCGTTGGGAGTCACGTTGAAAGCAGCCAAGATTGATGATGTTAAAAATCTTTTAAAGAAGCACTTCGGTGAAACCTGGGACACAATGAGAGAATGCTCTTTCTATAAAAATGTGGTCTTGGCAAACACTACCGAGATGTCAGCCGACAACACGGCAACGAACAATGCGGAAGACCTTGGAGCAGAAGAAGAGTTTTGTGAAGGACATGCAGATGAGCAACTTGCTGCTGAACGAGTGTAATGTTTGCTGAACTTATTTTCTAAAATGTACGTTGTTGTTTTTGAGAAATATTTTTAGTTCTATTTTTTGTAATGATTTCAAAATACAAGGAAAATAAAGTTTAGTTAATTCGTTGTATCTGAGTATGTTATTGTGTCAAAATAGCCTACATCCTCATATTGTTGGCGCAAAAGTTCCTTTCTCCATTTGGTTATATCAAAAAGTTCCATATCCAAATTTTGAAGCTACGGTACATCTCTTTTATACATTTTACGTATACTTTCGTTGTTCATTTTGATATTATGAGTTGGTAAGAATAACTCAACTCAGTTTTGTATCAATTTCCACTTATAATTTTATTTTAAACAGTTTTTGGCAAATACTGAAAAATTACTGGTAGTGGATATGGGCCCTTTTGTGGTGACACGCCTCATATATATATATATATATATATATATAGGTATATATGTGTGCGGGCTATAACTTTCGAAGAAGTTAATTTATTTTAACGAAATTTGGCACACATGCTGGAATCCATCACCGCACGAAGCCTATTTAAAATGGGCCCAATCGGGCCATTTTAAGGGTAGTTTATAGGGGTTGAAAAATGTTTTTGGGGCCCAAAATACCGAAAAAATTCTCCGAATCGTTTCAAAATTGAAATTTACCCTCTGGTAGTAATTAAAAAGTGTCCCTAAAATTTTAATAAAATCGGCCCGACAGGACCGGACTTACAAATTTTATGAAAACACTAGTTTGCAGATAGTGAATTATTTACAGAAAGTTGCTTATAATTTGGTATAGAGGTTCCATTGATAATAATATTGCAATTAAGAAAAAAAATGTTATTTTAAGGGGTGTATTAAGGAGTCAAATTTTTTATTTTGCCCAAAAACCAAGTTAAGTTCGCATAATAAAGCCACACTGCCTGTATTAGCAAATACACTATATTGTCGGCAGGGTTTTGGCACTGCGACCCGGGTTTTTTTATTATTATTATTTTGCATTTTTTAGTACATAGAAGCGTGTTTTGGTTTTTTTAAACTCTAATTTTATTTTCTCCTGTAGATACCTAAATATAGAAAAACATTTTTGCGAATAAAATGTCAAAAATACAAAGATATGTCTAGGGATGACTCAATTCTGATTATTGTATCCAAGCGTGCAATGTTCGAACGGCTGTAATATATCGACATTCGACAACGCAATTTTAGTGACGTGTGCAGTTAACGGTTAAATAGGGATGTTAGCGGCGTCGCCGGTCGACGGGCATTTGTCTTGTAGAGGCAGAGCCGCCGGTTCGGCATTAGTGTCAGGTGACGAGGACACTGTGTGAACGTGAGCGATAAGAGAACTGTCGACATGCATACGACGACAAAAAGAAGACGTGTGACCTTCACGGAGCTTCTCTTATTGAAGCACCACTCGCGGACACGTAGTACACATTTTAATGATGCTATAAAAAAACCGGTAAATGCGAGTCGAACTCGCGACAAGAAGGTTTCGTACTATTCCGTTTTCCGTGAGTACTTTAAGACTTGAGATTTTCGTTTAGGTTTTCCTGTTAATTATGGATGAGACTCGACGTAGATACCCTATTTTTTTTTTAATTTTAGGCTCAGTAGTTTCGGAGATAGGGGGAGGGGGGGAGAGAATGGTCAATTTCTTAAATGACTCGACGTACCCTATTTTTTTTTTGAAATTTCAGGCTCATCAGTTTCGGAGATAATGGGGGGATGGTCAATTTTCATCTATTTATTGAAATAAATTTAAAACTATTTATTTTAAAATTAAATTGAAACCCTTATTACAAGCCGTTTCATTTGATATGTCACGCGGTAGACTTTGCCAAACATTTTCTAATTTGCCCCCCAAAAATGCCCCCCATGTTCAAAATTCATTTATTTACGTTATGCGTCCGTGTTTGGGCCACAGAAATTCATATGTCTACCAAATTTCAAATCAATCGGTCCAGTAATTTCCTAGCAAATTGACTGTGACAGACGGACGGACGCTTTTGAGGTACGGAACCCTGAAAAAAGATAATTAACCCCTTAATACACCACTTAAAATAATAAAAAAAAAAAATTTCAGTTGAAAGGCAAATCACTGACTGATTCCCCTACATAATAATTTTTTGTGAAATTAAAATTACGTATTTATTTCAATCACTAACTTTTGACATCTGTTGTGACGTAATCTGACTAGAGCAGCTTAGCCAAGAGCGGTATTATGACGTCATCACGGTAAAACATGAACCAGTGAATGACGCGCGAGCAAGGCGGTCATTTGTTCGTCAGATTTCGCGCGTTAAAATTATTATTGACAACTTTAATTTTACGTTTTCTCATAAAATAAAGAGTTCCGCGATTTATTTAAAAATTATAGATTTGGGTATGACCTCTCTGAAGAAATGACAAGAAATATTTTTACAAAAACTAAAATAAATTTATTGGGGTCAGTTAAATGGACAGATTTTAGACTTACGCGAGCTATGTGGTTAAGCGTCAAAGAAGTTTGTGGTCATTTAATTCGTTGCCTCGACACCGGTGTAACAACGTCATGTAACGCTGTTACAACGTATTACTACAATGTAGGTAGTACGTTCTACGTGTGAGCTTGTTACGTAATATGAGTTCACGTTGAGCAGGAGTGGACAACGTGTCTCATGACGGACCGAAAGTGAACTATTCAAAAACCAGGATACGGGAAAAATACTGTTCTGTGTCTATGTAAACAAAGTAAGCAATGTATCTATGGAAATTAATACACGACTTGATGTTGTAACTTCATATATTCTTTGCGATTACATGTTGTCTTGAACTAATCATGTTTATCAGATTTTTGTGTCGTGTTCAAATTGACGTATTATATTTTTGCTTAAAAACAGGTAACTTTTAAGTTAAACGGTTTTATTTTAAATCAGCAGCTTTACCAAAAGCTAGAAAATAATCTGGGACTTCTAACAGACTAAAATAAAAACGTTAGACGCATAAAAAAATGGCGTATCAAGCATGAATTTTGATACTGCATTAAGGGAGATATATTCAACCGACAAAAAGTACCTTTGGAAAGAATATATTTCGATTATGTAAGCGTGAAATTTGGTCTCAAAGTCGCAGCAAAAGAATACATTTACGTAGGCGGAGATGTTGTACACCGTTCACTATATAGTATACTAGCGGCCCAGTCCGGCTTCGCCCGGGTGTAAATGTAATATATAGGATATAAAAGATGAGAATCATTATCATTAAATTCTCAACGTGTATTGAATTTGCGCGAATTCAATCGCTTTTATTTGTGAAAATCGAAGAAAAATCTTATTTCCCAAAAAGAAATTTAAAAAATTCTGTTGATCCGATCGCTACCAAACTTCAGAAGATCACTCGCTGGGCTAATCTAAAGATTGTCTGAAAATTTCATCAAAAATGGTCTACCCGTTTGGAGTCCATAGATTACATATACATCGTCTTTTATCTATATAGATTATTAAAATGTAAAAAGTGGTTATTGTGACATAACGATAATAGTTGGACATATAGTATCGCGAAGTTTTTTGTAGTTATTGATATGTTCTTCAATATTGTAGAACATACTTTTGTTCTATCATCAATAGTTTCGGCAGCGCATGCGACGAAAGATGTTTTATGGCATTTTTTTTACACCTTGGGTTACGTTACTAAAGTTTTAGTAAGGATCCCTAATATTTTCTAGCAATAAATATAGCCTATGTTACTCAGGGTGAATGTAGCTTTTTAATGGTGAAAGAATTTTTCAAATCGGCACAGTAGTTTTTGAGTTTATTCATTACAAACATACACACAAAAATACGAATCTTTCCTCTTTATAATATTAGTGTAGATAGGACCTAGGGCAGCTAAAAGTTAAACCCGGCGCTGCGTGCAGTATAGTGCGTGCGTTTTTTTATACATACTCGCTGAAGAAGCTATTACCGACTAAATTAGTTTGACCACCCCTGTTATGCAGTAACAAGTATAATGTAGGTGTGTCATAGCAAGTTAAGCTGCCACAAAAGCCTGCAGAATAAAACACACACACTTTGAAATACGAGTACAAGCGACACTTTCGGGTTACGTTTTATTGCCGCGATTTTTTTTTATAGCTTAGTGAAGTTCGTATATTTTTGTAAAAAATAATCTCACTTTTTTATGTTTGATCCTTTATATAATATACCTATACCGTTTTCACTTCAACTCGATTTATTTGAAAATGCAAAATTATGCACTACCTAGTTTTTTTTTACGAAACATAGAAATAAAAAATGCTGGGGTGCAAAAAGCTTTGTCAAAAATCTTCTTTTGACAATGACCTTAGATTGTAACCGCACATATTTCTCCACAAAAAAACATTGTAGAATCTTAAATCAATTCCGGTAGAAAAATAATTCAGTGTTTGATCTGAACCGGTTCAAAGAGCCGACTCCGACAGAAGATCCGTGAGAGCCGGATCCGCATAACTCAGTGAAACACTTAACACACAGAAGCACATTTTACACTTACGTTTCAGTTCTTGCTTTGATGCATCTGTCAGTTCAAATGACTCATGCATCACATGTTTGGCTATGCATTCTTGATTCTATACGGGTCGTGATATGATTGACTGAACTAGGTAACTCAGTGGCAGACTGCAGTAACATATTCAGAACTCGGCTCTTTTTGAACCGGTTCAGTGAGCCGGCTCACATACGGGATCCAGATTCAAAGATGCAGATCACTAAAAAGACCCGTTTTTCCCATCTCTACTACATTGTCTTCGCTACGATCGAGTAAGAATTCTGTTTAAATCGATATAACGCGAGCGATAACTAGTTCCAACTAAAAACAACAGACGTCTTATTTCTTTTTTTAACAATAGACTTGCATTTTCAGATTGAAAAATAAAACACAACAAAAAAACATTGAGTATCTCCAGCCAATTACTTCAGTAGTATTTCAATGGTCGCTCTAAATAATTATTAATAATGAGAATCGAAACTATGAACGGTATTTCGAAGATGAATATAATAGACATGTATACAACTTTCTCGACGAAAGAACGTTATAATAGCAGCAAAGGAAAATACATATTTTTGTGATGAAAACTTCAAAACATCGACTGTGCGTTCGGTAATAAATAAATATATAGTACACAGGCACTTCTCAAGTCGCATCAATAACGCTTCAATCGGGGAAGTACCTAACAACTTCCGACCGGGAAAGGCGGCTCGTCGCGTCAGGCACATCGCACTACAAAATAAACATGTTGCGTCAACAGCTATTTTTCGTATCGTTTTCACGACAGAGCAAATTTTCATGTTAGCTAAGCAAAAAGAACGGTTTTAATAAACAGATGGTAGTCGGCTTTCGGGTTTGAAATAACAAGGCCCTCTAGAGATTAGCAAAATTTAATTACTTTCACAGCGTGAAGCAATCACTAATTTTTTCATTTTTGAAAATTCAACTTTCGGGTATTTTGGTTTAATGTTAACCCCTACAAAAGTGTCTGCCTCATTTATTTATTTATTTAGTCAACTTAACTTTCGAATAGTACTTGTTGGCTTTTGAATCAAACACTTTTTTTCACATATTTTTTTTTCCTTTCCTGTGTGCGCAGTACCTGGCGTACCCAAATAGGACAAGCAAACAAACATTTACCTATACATCGTACCTATGTATATTATTGTATAAAATTTGTACCTGAATCAGACACTTCAGGAAACAGGTGTCATGAGCTCTCCGACTAATAGAGATGTAGTTTATAGATAGAATTTTCATGACTCGTCAGTTATAAGTTTTCAGTTTTATAAATTTGAGTTACAGTTACCTATATATAAATGTATAATTTAAATTCATATTTTAGTACGATATTAGACCCACATATATTTGGAAATCGGTGACTTTCAAATAAATATAATATAGCTGATTTTTTGTAGTAACAAGGTTGGTAGCGACGCCATTCTCCTGAGGAGTCTTGTAGCTACGCATCTGTAGAAGTGTTGATGTTATTACACCTCCGTTTCCCCATCCCTAGAGCTTTAGCCGTTGTTGATGGATGGTGGTTGTAGGTAAACTTCGAGGATACGAGTAGTTAAAGAAGTTTTTATTTTATAATATGGAAATATCGACACGTCTGTTAACACGGAAAATAAAATAATAAAAAATGATGTATCTGCGGTCCAAAAGGAAAAATTGCCTATGTCGAAATTTTTAGTTATCTAAACATATTTTCTTATAGATTTCTTCACTATTATGTGTAACATAAAAACAATTATTTCTACTGGCTCGATCGTCATTTTTTTTCTCTGATATTTCCTGATTTTTTAGGTGATTTTCGCTCATGTCCTAAATTTAAGTTGGTTGACAACATTTTTTCGAGTGCGGAACTCTCAGTGCAAGAGTCCCACTTGTACTTTTTTTCCACAAAAATGAGACATTTTCATCAAAATTTCCTGAATTTTTTTTGACCAGTAAAGTTTTCCATGTTTTCCAAAAAGTGGCAACCAATAGAGAAGGAGTGCTAAGCAATCACTTGGGTCCTCAAAAAATAAAACCAACATTAATGCTGAGTTGCGTAAAGCATTGTCAAAAAAAATTGATTTGACAATGACCTTCAATTATGATCATATAATTATAGTTTTACCACATGCCGGAGCAGCCTAATGGCATATCCAAACTTTCTGTCATGAAGAACATTAGATTGTACTCACCTGACCACAAATGATTGTCGATCTATATAGAAAAAGCTCGCTTTTGAAGCTAAATTTTGATTAAAACGCATTGAAAAATGATGTTTTGAATTGGAAATTGTACAAAAAAAACATGTTAAGGCTGTCAGAACGCTCTGAATTTAAGCCAAAAATAGAGCTTCGGCTGTCAACTGATTGTAGACTTATTCGTCAACATTCTGCAAAAATTATTTCTCTATAAGGAAGATAAAGGACAAATCTAGGTCTCTAACGGACTACTTTTGTAATTTATGTACGATTTACTAGAAAAAATTTGGCATTAATTGTGCTAAAAAAACACACGTTTTCAATGTCACACTACGACCTTATTCGTACTTATTTCACAAAACTGTTCCATCACAAACCTAAAGTGACTCTTCCTTTTTCGGAAAAGTTTTTTAAATCTTCAAAATATTTCCAAGAATTAGAGTAATCAATTGACAGCGGCACCCTTGCAATAGCATCTTTTAGCCTCGTAGTTGGCACTAGCAAGAAATTAAAACGTGCGGATGATTTGAGCGAGACAGAGCAAAGGAAGGTCACACCCACAATATGTCTTTTGCTTACCTCGCCCCTTACCGCTGGGTCTCAGCACAAACAAAATTCAGAGCGTTCCGACAGCCCTAAACAGGCAGTTTAAAACAATAGTGTATTACACCACAAGGACAGAAAGTTGTTTCGCTTCGGGCATCATGTCACGCAATGCAGTAATTTCAAATTTCTGTCCTTGTGGTGTAATTATATACTATTTATTACATTTGCGCGGTAGGTATTTAATTTATCGATTTGTTTAATAGGAAACACATTTAATAAAACAATTGTACAGCAGAGGATGGAAATAATTAAGTAGTAGAGCTTATTAGAAGTTCAGTTGTTGTAACATTTGACATTAATTATCATAAACAGAGAACGACAAGTAGGTACTGTCCCAGTGGAGACTTATTGGGTAAGGTAGGAACATAGGTAACCCGATGTGAATTTATGATACTCATAAATCATGCATTCGTTGCTACAATGACAGCGCGCCCAATCGTTCTCTCTTTCTCTCATGAAGATACGATGGTGCTATTAGTCGAATACTTGTCATCTCCGATCTCGAATTACCTATTTAACTTACAAAGCAAATTCGTATACCTATATGTTAGGTACTAGCGGCCCAGTCCGGCTTCGCTCGGGTGTAAATGTAATATATAGGATATAAAAGATGAGAATCATTATCATTATATTCTCAACGTGTATTGAATTTGCGCGAATTCAATCGCTTTTATTTGTGAATGTTCAAAAATCGAAGAAAAATCTTATTTCCCAAAAAGAAATTAAAAAAAATCTGTTGATCCGATCGCTACCAAACTTCAGAAGATCACCCGCTGGGCTAATTTAAAGATTGTCTGAGAATTTTATCAAAAATGGTGTACCCGTTTGGAGTCCATAGATTACATATACATCGTCTTTTATCTATATATAGATTATTAAAAATGTAAAAAGTGGTTATTGTGACATAACGATAATAGTTGGACATATAGTATCGCGAAGTTTTTTGTAGTTATTGATATGTTCTTTAATATTGTAGAACATACTTTTGTTCTATCATCAATAGTTTCCGCAGCGCATGCGACGAAAGATGTTTTATGGCATTTTTTTACACCTTGGGTTACGTTACTAAAGTTTTAGTAAGGATCCCTAATATTTTCTAGCAATAAATATAGCCTATGTTACTCAGGGCGAATGCAGCTTTCTAATGGTGAAAGAATTTTTTAAACCGGCACAGTAGTTTTTGAGTTTATTCATTACAAACATACAAAAATACAAATATTTCCTCTTTATAATATTAGTGTAGATAACCAGAGAATAATTTAGGCTTAGACCCGTGATTTTAGTTTCAAGCCTGCTGGCGTTCTGCGTAGGATTTGCTGGTTTTCGGTTTGAAATTTTTGGTTCGAGTTATATCGCGATTTTTAGGGCGAGGTATTTCAAATTTTTAGGTTAAAGTGTTGTTATTTTTTATGTGAGTGCTTCTGGTACTCGGAATTGATGTTATTGGAGAGATTTAGTTCTAAAGATCACAACGCACTTTGTATTTTTGCGAGATATTGACATTTTAGTGAATCAATTTTGAAAATTTCGGCGTTAAAACACCTTTACACTCACAAAGCCTAGAGGCGACTGAAGTCAGTTGTCAAAATTCTCAGTACTTATTTTAAAGTTTGTTCCGATCCTGACTATGAATAGTTGTAAAGTTTTCCGAGGATTTAGGATTAAATAAGTTAATAATAAATTTTTATTATCGTAACGTTTCAGAATTTTATTATTCCTTCCTGTCAAATAAGTTAATAAGACGCCTGAGAAAGCAATAATAAAACTCTGAAACGTTGCGATAATAAAAATGTATTATAACTTATTTGATCCTAAATCCTCGGAAAACTTTACATCTCTACTCAGTACTGTTGATAGAAGGGGGCCGAGTGGCTCGAACAATTGATACCTGATTTGTTGGGATTGGTTGAGCGGTTCGTGAGATAGTGGTATACCGAAAGTACATTTGAAACATAGCGGTCGATTTTCGTGAAACGTGCGAGCAAGACATTACATGCCTATGAATTCCATGTCAAAACATTTCTATCAGGACGAAATTAAAAATGCATCGTATCTGTGTTAAAAATGTAATGAAATTTCTTAATTTATGTGGAACCTATTTTATTGTCCATAAAAACCAAAACAAAAGCACAGCAATAATAGGAAAAATATTTTTCAGCGTGAATCTGACTTAATAAATAATAATGGAAGGCAATTAACGAAGTCTGCGAATCAATTATTCGGTATTTCAGTTCAGTAATTACTCTGAATTTCTCTTCCTATTAATGTGTTTTGCTGCATTGATTCGCTGCAACCTCCTCTCTCGTCGCCGTCTTCGACAATTCACTAATTGGTTTAAATTTGCAGAAATAAACTTATGCTCGTTTCTCCCCGATTATTCTTCGTTTGTTTTTTTCTTTCTTTTGTTTAGATACGGTCGATTTTTTGCAATGAAATAATCGTCCGTTATTTATCCACGGTTTGGAATTAATTATGATATGTTTTAACGTAGTGAACATCACTCACTTCGATCGTTTTATGAAACAGACAAAAGTGCTATAACGCTGTAGAAAATAAAGACGATTTTTCAGGTGTGATTTGAAAACCATCAGAGAAGTTTCGTATAGCGCAGGAACTTATTGGAACGTATCTCCTGCGCTAAGCGGGGTCTTACTGTAAATTAAAAATTAATTTTTAATCACGTCAAAGAACTGTAAATTCAAACGGCACCTACTTTTTTTTGCAAGCAGGCCTTCAAAGTATAATTCCACTACTAAATGATGCGGCACATTTTCCCAGTTTAATTAATTCTGCGACAGTCGGTAATAATCACGTGTCGATAATAGAAATAAATAATATTCGTTCATTATGTCTATAGTAGGTATATATAGACTGTGCACTAAATTATCTTGGTAAGATGTTTATTACAGGTTTATGATCCTTCCTTTCCTGCGGGTCCTATCAGCGAGCTCAGAGTTAACGGCGGTTGACTATTATTAATATTGTTAGAACTCTTGTGTCATAACACCTTCTCGTTTTATGATTGGCATAAAGCTACCTCCTACAAATGTCGTCGATGAAATCTCTTTATTAGATTGCGGCATGTCGGGGCTGTGCAATACAAACCAAGCTCCCTGACAGCCACATGTCGGGACAGACATTGCTCCTTCCAAGAGAGAGTCCCGTCGCATATCGAGGTACAGGCCAAGCCCTTGCAGAGGCGTAGGTAGGTAACCAAAAGCCCTGGTGCAAAAAAACTTGGAACGTGTCGCGGGACACGCGTTTGGAACGAAGTCCCTTTCATATAGATCTTACAGCACATGCTTTTATAATTATGAACCTAAATTATTAAAATTTATGATTGTTAGAAAACATTCATTGTTATAATGCTAAATTAAAAAAAATAATTTTTTATCCACTGTCCTCGTTGGGACTCAAACCCGAATCTTTCCACTTTCGCGGCGGAATGAGTTAACGATTACTGTACGGTGCGCTAGCAGTCAATTCATCCTAATAAAGCAAATGTAACATTAAATGGAAGATTCGGGTTTGAGGATAAAAAATTAAATTTTTCTATTTTAGCTGCATTGTAACAATGAATGTTTTCTAACAATTATCATTATGTATCTACAACAGCTTATGTAGAGATTCATTCTTACGTACTATAAACGTAGTAAATATATTTATCAAATATTAAAATGTATTTTGAATAATGTGTATATCAGATCCTTTTGATGTTAATAATTTATAAATATTTTAGAGGAATTAGGATCAATGAAATTAAAAGACAAATTATTACTTCACAACGTTTCGTATTAAATTAATACTTCATCAGGTGATCTAAATTGTAATATAACTACTTAAAAATTTGATTTGTTATGATATCAGCTCAATTGAATTAAATCTAATTATTAAGACAATTAATTAAGGTATGTTTAATATTTATTTATTTGTTTTATTATTGGTTGTTAAATTGTCTTGTTATTTTATTTTAGATCACCTGATGAAGTATTGATTTAATACGAAACGTTGTGAAATAATAATTTGTCTTTTAATTTCATTGATCCTAATTCCTCTAAAATATTTATAAATTATTAAAATGTATGTTTGTCTTTTTTAGTATTGTACACTGCAATAAAAGCTTGTCTTTAAAAAGCTTTCTTTTCTAATATTTTATTTATAAAATCGTGAAAGCGATGGACTCAATCCCGGCTTTAAAATGCACACTGGAAGTTAATGTGTTTGTCCAGCATCTTAAACGATACATCTGTTTTTCGTACCGTCACGTTATTTTTGTAATAAAGTTCTCGATAAACCATTTTGCATGTTCGCTGTTATATATAAAAGCGAGGGCGAACTAACGCGTCTGTGTACTCAGCGAAGGGATCGAAGCGCACCCTTTTCGATGCAAGCAAGTTCAAAATGGACTGACTGTTATGACTATAGTTTGGCCGTTTTGACTAGGACTGTGTCTGTTCGAGAGAGAGAGAGAGATATATTACAGATTATAGACGCTCAGCATCTGCGGTTTCTGTTTGTGACTACAGTAGATAGTGTTGACGTCTCGTCTCGTATTTCAAAACGAGCATTTTTTTTGCAACTCTGGTCTTGGTACTTTTTCGTGTGCAAAGGCGGATCTACATAGGAGCCATGGACCCTAAGTGTCAAGGGCTCACAAAAATTGAATTATCATCAGTTTTTTAAAACTTTTTTATTAACCACGAGCACTTATCGTATGATAAACAATGGTTAATATTAATGATTATAATCATTATCATGGATATGTTTTAACCCATTCTAGGGTGAAATTTGACAGTATTTTGGGTGAATTTAGACATTTTTTTTGGTGAATTTTGGCCATTTGTTGGGTGAATTTATAATATAATTATTTGCACGGTCGAGTTACAACCATGATTTTGATGTTAATAAAGATAAAATTTAATCTTCAATTTAAATATCTTTAATCTAACAAAAAAATAATAGTTTAAAAAAAAGTAAATATCACGCTTTAATATAGCAAACCGAACTAAAAGGTAAAAAATATTTTTTCACTGTAAAAGAGCGTGGGGTGCTTATTATTATTTTTATACTAACTCTACTTTTACAAATAGCTACCAATGAAATATTTGTACCAGTTGATATCAAGCACCCCACGCTTTTTTACAATAAAAAAATATTTTTTACTTTTTAGTTCGGTTTGCTATTTAAATCGTGATTTTTAGCGTTATTAAACTATTATTTTTTAACTTTCGAATACTAAAAGTATACATCAGAACTGTTATGTCCAAACTTTTCTTCCGTTCCAAAAAATTAAAAAATTTACGGGATTAAAGTTAATTTTGCGAATAACTAAAAAAATCCGATGCTCAATTAAATTTTTGTTTTGACCATCGTAGTTTGCGTAAAAAATACTACTAGAAAGATGGCCCCCACATTGTGACGCGGGCCCCCTGACTGAAATTCGACCGGCCCCCCCTACCCCCCACTTTTTTACCGTGTAGTAATGTGAGTTTTTAGTTTTTTAGCGACACTTATGAACAATTTTCAAGTTAACGAGGTAGAAACATTTTTTTTCCTGCCAACGCGGGCCCCATGGCTGCGGCCAGAGCTGACCAGTACCATATGGGGGCCATGGCTTCAATACGAACAAGGCAATGGTACAAACTTAACCTAGACACCCTGTATACTGCTCATTTAAAGGGAACTGAACGTTTCAAGGTCGTTGAAACTACACGGTAAATATCGAAGGAACCATCCAAAGCGTCGCGTGTCGCCTCTTTATAAAAACTTTTGCTGGTTAAATGTATTAAAAGTTTTAGCGCGGCGAATTAAATTTGCCCTTTATACATGGGCCTGGTTCGAACGGACGGAGTATAGGATATTGCGGTGATTTCGACTGACCGTCGCGTTGCGTTAGTCAGAAGGGATGAGTTAAACCGATGCTAGTCCCGAGGGTAACAGATGTTCGGATTCTACCCGTGCGTTCTGTGCTGAATGGATATCCGAAAGATGTCTGAAATTATGAACGGTCGTCAATGGGCCATGGCGATATAATCGATATTAGACGTTGCCTAAATAACTTATTTCCGATAATGTTTTCTCTAGTAGGTACAGTAAGACCCCGATTAACGTGAGAGATACGTTACAATAAGTTCCTGCGCTATACGAAATAGCCCTAAACGAGGTCATCTTAATACCTAGATAATAGACATACGTGAAACAGAACCCGAGAATAAGAAAATTTGTTAGTTTTTGTTTGTTTGATTTTGTAACATTTGTCGTTAAATACTTTTTTATCACATTAATTATTGATTTATTTATTGTTAATATCATTTATGAAATTTATGAAAATCAAACAAAAGTTCGGGTAAGAAGTTATATTTGTGATGAGAAAGGTTCCTTATTTGAAATATTTTTTTTCTCTATTGTCGTTTGCCTTTTTCTGATTCATTCAGCAAGCTGTTGACGATAGCAAAATATTGCATCAACGACACTTCATCTTGCCTTTCAACTTTTATCAACATTTGAATCATTTTGTTATAAACTGATCCATAATTTACGTTATTGGGGCTAAACTTTTTTTTTAGAAACCGCGTAATACTGAAACGGCATTAAGCGGAGCAGCATTATCCAAGGTCTTACTGTACCTATTTTCAGTTGAATTTCTTAAACGTCATCTAAACTTATATAAAATCGTTTGTCCTGACTGACTGATCTATCAACCAGCGTTGCCAGACGTCCCGATTTTTAAATCAAAATTAAATGTCCCTCGCGGGACAGGCTCAGTCCCGCTTTTCGGGGATAACTCGACCGTGCGTAAATAATTATTCTCTTATTGTAAGTTGCAATTTGTAACACTCACTCTTCAGACTATTGTTTGAAACGTCATGTTTTTTTAATGAATAAAACTTTTGATTTTGATTTCTGTTTTTTTTATTTTTTTTATTCAGAAGACGAATAAGACTCAACTATTTATATAGGGCAAATCTGATTTAAAATATCATATTTTTATTAAAATACATTTTCAATGGCAGTTCGTCTGTGCCTTTCGTAGAGATCGGACGTGTTATATAAGTTTTTTTTTTCTCTCGTTAATTGTGAGTGCACGGCTCACTTACGTGAGCTGTGCATTTAGTTAATTAAAGTTATTTTGTGCTCGTTGTGTTACTCCTATTTGAGGAGAGAGTTTTTCTAGAAGAATGGCGATGCAAAATCTATCGTACTATAGAAAAAATACAATTCGATGCGAATTTGAAACAAATAGTAGAAAACCGTCATCTTATGAAGTACACGAGTGGATATTTGAAAATTTAAAACTAAACGAAACAGAAATTGCAGGAATTCAGATTGATTTATATTTAAAAATTGTATTCATACAACTGAAAAATGAAGAATTATGTAATCAACTTGTTGAAAAATATGCAGAGCCGATTCGTTTTACTTATACAGACGGTTCAACAGCGCTTGTTCACATTACACATGCAGGATATGGAGTGCGGACAGTACGTATATTCAATCTTCCCTTCGGGATTTCAGAACAGGAAATTGAACCAGCAATGAAAAAGTTTGGAAGCGTAAAGGCAATTTCTAAAGAATGCTGGCAAGGTGATCATCGATATAGAGTGCCTAATGGAGTTATCCAGGTCAGAATCGAGTTAAAACAGCATATACCTTCTTCGTTATTCATCGCTAGCCATAAGGCCCTAATCTTATACAACGGTCAACCTAAAATGTGCGCCATTTGTAATTCACTGGATCATTTACGAAATGAATGCCCGAAGAAAAAACCAGTACAGTTACCTCCTGATCGAACTTCAGGCCCTATTACCTGGGCCAGAATCGCTAGCAGAACCTATGAAACGGGAACAATTAATAAGCAGACAACGCCAAACATTCCACAACCAGAAACCAACCCCATTAACCTTACGATACTAGAAAAACAAAAGGAGTTCGACAAAGAAGAAACAATGCAGGACAAACAAATAGTTGAGGTTGCTTCAGGTAGCGAAGCTCTCTCAGCAAATAATTTGGAAATTGAAAACATAGATAATCGGAAAATCAAGAATACTGGTGAAAAAATTCGAGAATTGCTAGAAAATGACATAATCTCTATGGAGGTAGATAAAAAAACTGGAAAGGATAGGAAAAGGAAAAAAAATCAGTCGTCAAACGAATCGGTAAACGATGTCAGGAAAAAAACGGTAATAAATGCGATGAAGCTACAACAAAAAAATGAAAAGAAGTCAATCTTAGATTCTAAGGATAACTGGGATGCCGAAAATTATTCCGAATCAAGCACGATTTCCAGACACGATGAATCAACAGACACTGCCAGTGGACCGGATTAAACGCTCTTCGATAAATTATGTCTAACCACCTAAATAAAATATGCATCTGCGCGACAATCAATATTAACGGCTTGAAATCCAAAAATACACAAATTTTATTACAAAAATTTATAAAAGACTATGACGTAGACATTCTTCTTCTGCAAGAAGTCAACAATCAAGACCTAAGCTTTCTCTATGGCTATGATTACATTTCAAATATAGACGAAAATCTACGTGGCACGGCTATAGTATACCGGGCTGGAATCGAACTGAAAAATATACAAAAATCGCCCAATGGTAGAATTATTAGTGTAATGTGGCTAGATACCCTCATAATTAACATCTATGCACCATCTGGTACCAACGCAAAAATAGAACGAGAATTATTGTTTGAACGTGACCTCGCTTTTCACTTAAATCGAAATTTTAATAATGTACTAATCGGTGGTGACTTTAACTGTATTATAGATAAAAAAGACGCGGCAGGTAACTATACTCCAAGTGCTGGATTAACTCGTGTAATAAAAAATCTCGATTTATACGATGCATGGACACTGAGAAGACCAACTGAAATAGGATATACTTTCGTTAGAGGAATCGCAGCTTCCCGTTTAGACAGAATATATGTGTCAAAAAATATGAAGGGTAAAATAATAGATATTGAAAACATACCAATACCGTTTTCGGATCATAATGCGATATTAATCAAACAAAAAAATGAGGTAAAAATTAGCACTATAGGCAAAGGTTACTGGAAATTAAATTCAACATTAACTAAAAATGATAACATCAAAAATGAGTTTAAAACTATATGGGAAAATTTAAAAAAAAGGAAAAAAGATAAATCCTATGTCACCTGGTGGATAACTATAGCTAAACCTGAAATAAAAAAATTTTTCAAAAAAATCGCAATCGAAGAAGCACGCGCAAAAAGAAATACTCTGGAATTTTATAATGCAGTGCTAGATGACTTATATAAACTGTATCTAAACACAAACCAGAGGGAGTACTTCTTTAATAAAATCAAAAAAATCAAAACAGTAATAATGGAGAAACAAAATGAATTTCTGGAGGGTGTAAACGTCAGAGCAAAGTTACATGTAATAGAAGAAGAGAAATTGTCGGTCTATAATGTTAGTAGAGAAAAACACAAAGGGCGAATAAAACAAATAAACAAAATTCGAAAACTCAATGGCGAAACGTCCAACAATGTCAAAGAAGTCATGCAAGAATTTGAAAATTATTACTCAGATCTGTACAAAGGAGAAACTACAAACATAAATGCAAGAATAATAAATTCTATTAACAAAAAAATTAGTGATAATGACAAAAAAGCGTTAACTGATAAAATTGATGATGAAGAACTAAAAGTGATACTAGGATCCGTTAAAAAGAAAAAATCCCCAGGACCGGACGGTCTAACATATGAGTTTTATATTAACTTCTGGGAAATAATACATGCTGAATTCAAATGCGTACTCAATGAAATATTCGCCAACTCTGCGCAAATAAACGGAACTTTTTCTGAAGGTATAATTATACTTGCTCAAAAGAAAATAGCTCCAAAAACGGTAGAAGATTTTAGACCCATTACTCTATTAAATACTGACTACAAAATCGTAATGAAAATTCTAGCGCTACGCTTCAAACGCTTCATGAGTGACATTATTGAACCAGGACAGACAGCAGGAATACTCAACAGAAATATTTATAACAATGCCACAATCTTAAGAAATATCATAACCAGATATGTTAATCAAAAAAATAAAAATGCCATTATAGTAAATTTAGACTTTGAAAAGGCTTTTGATCGTCTAAACCATAACTATCTCTGGAAAATATTATATAAAATGAATTTTCCGGATAATACAGTCGAACTTGTCAAGAATTTATACAGATGTGCCAATTCAAAAATCTTAATTAATGGTTACCTAACCAAATCGATAAAAATAAACTCTTCGGTGCGTCAAGGCTGTCCCCTCTCGATGATGTTGTTCACAATAGCAATCGAACCGTTACTAAGATTAATACATGAAAGTATACAAGGAATTGACTTAGGTGGTGAAAGACTAAAAGTTAGAGCGTTTGCAGACGATGTGCAAATTTACACAGAATCAATCAAGGATGGCATTGCCATACAAAACTGTTTAAAAATGTTCTGTCTGGCTTCCGCAGCCAAAATAAATTATAAAAAATCTTCGATATTTGAAATGGGAAAATTTTTGCCAGAAAATACAAAGTATTTTATAAACATATCGGTGGAACACAAATTTAAAACATTAGGCGTGGTATGGCATAAAGATTACAATTCGTTTGTTCAAAATAATTGGGATGATTTGATTAATAAAATAATATACTTTTTTAGAAGTAACACAGGTCGGACGTTAAACGTAATACAAAGAGTGTGGCTAGTAAATACAATAGCCTTGAGCAAACTTTGGTATCTGGCACAAATCATCCCCATTCCAAATAAACATGCAGCAATTATAGAAAAGGAAATTGGTATGTTTTTGTGGAAAGGACATCCTTTTAGAATTCCTAGACAACAGATTCAACGACCTGCTGATAAGGGAGGTTTTGGATTAATAAATGTTAAGAACAAGTGTAACGCTTTATTTATTAAACAAATGTACAACACGTTGTCAAATTTCGGAGACAGTGTAGACAAAAAGCTGCTTGATGCATTAATTATCACACCTAACCGCAAAAACATACCAATAATATTTAGAAAAATATTAAAAACAGTGGAAAAAATTGATTGTTTAAAAAATAGCGCACCAAATAAAATAATAGCCAAACAGATTTATCTAGAAATACAAAAACCATTTATCCCCGAAATCCAACATAAAAACCCGGCAAAGCTCTGGGAAAAAATTTGGAAAAATATATCTAGAGGATTTTTGACAACAGAAAAAAGGTTTGCAATTCATGCAATACTCAACGATATCGTACCAACGAACTATAAACTGTTCAGACACGGTATGACGCACTCTCCCTATTGCAGCTTATGCAACAAGGAGGATACAATAGGGCACAGAATAATGAATTGCCGGTACACGGACCCAATTTGAAAATTCGCTTTTGAAAAAATAAAGGAGATTAAACCCATATCAGAAGAAGACATGCTATTTTTTAATTTCAAACTAGACGACATACAACAAGAATACTTCTGTATTTGGTTCCTTGCCAGTGTGTTAGCATTCAATTTAAATAATGTTAATCATACCAGTGTAGATAGTTTTACAAAATATATAAAGACCGAAAGAGCTCGAGCTGAGGGGAAAAATCTACAGTTAGTAAAAGATTTCTATTTATAATCTATTATTGTATAGCATAATGTATAAGTACCATTATAATTACTGTGTGCTGTATGTTTAAAGAATGTAATCCAATACCAGTATTTTTATTCCTTTGTTTTTATCGTTACATGTAATTATGTTTTAATTTAATAAAATGATTTTATAAAAAAAAAAAAAAAAAATGGCTATTTTTGCTATCTATTGTTACGTAAACGTAATTTGAACTCAAATAAAAAGATAAATATTTAAAAACTTCCGATTATATACGTTTTTTTACTATGCCCCGCTTTCGACGAAAGAATCCCTCTTTTTTCACTCAAAAAGTTCCAAAATCCCGACTTGGCAAAAAAAAATCTGGCAACGCTGCTATTAACACACAGCCAAAACTACTAATTGTTAGTTTAGAAAGTTGAAATTTGGAACATAGGTTTATTTTATAACGTGAGCGTTCGCTAGGGAGGATTTTTGGAAATTTCAACTTTGGGAGGGAAAAGTTTGTATGGGAGTATCGGCAACTTGAAAATTGGAATTTCAGAAAAAAATAATGTCGAATTAATAAGCTCTCGTTTTTAAGTGGGTAACAAAAACTCCTCGAGCGATGCTGCTGCAAACAGGCAGCCATAGGTCCTGTTACAATTTTTAAAGCGAAGGTTTTTTTCGGACGTTGCGTAATTCGGCTGCTGCGGGGAGTAAAATGAGAAAAAAGGTCATGTGTCATTGTTCACTTTTGCTTAGCTAGTATATTATACTGTGACGCGCTTGCATAATTTGTGTTTAGACGGGTCGATTTTACCTGTTTGAGGGGTGGGTAGTGTAGCTGTCATATGTTTAGTATATTGTGATTGTAGATTATAGACGCTAAACAGCTGCGCTTCTATCCCCGGACCCCGACGCCACCCGTTTCTTCATACAATATTAGAATTGATATTATAGTCTAAGATCCGGCATTACAAATCTATACCCCCGTCAACGGTACTAGGTCCCATCCATGGTTGCCTAGATTTTAGATGTTAATTTTTCTGAAAGAGATTTTTTTCCGATCATGTATGCGTGCTCCATTGATCACACCCCATAAAAATGTTTTTTTTTTCTTAATTGCAATATTATTATCAATCTAACGTCTACACCGAATTAAATACACCCTTCAGTAAATAAGTTGCTATCTGCAAATCAGTGTTTTCAAAAAATTTGTAAGTGCGATCCTACTAGGCCGATTTTATTAAAATTGCAGGGGCACTTGTTAATTGCTACCAGAGGGTTAAATTTCAATCTTGAAACGATTCGGAGAAGCTTTTCGGTATTTTCGGGCCTAAAAACATTTTTCAACCCCTAAAAACTACCCACGGACCCCACTTTTGTTTAGGCAACCTAGTACCGTTGGATAGGTAATAAAATAACCTTTCATTAAAAAAAAACAGATGGGGTTATATATTTGTAATGCCGGATCTTAGACTATTAGCACGTCGCGTCTTGCTTGGTTTCATTGATATATTACTTTCGCCTGCCGAATTGCTCTGAAACATAAACTCGCGCTTGTCTGATAAGATTAATCTATTATAAATGGAAATCAAACATCCCTGAAGACACGTCACGTCAAGTCAGTAAGACCTAGCGCAACCAAATCTTCAGACACTGTGAATAGGTCACAAACTAGCATGGCCTATGTCACTTTTTTTACGGTGAAATTTATAACTTCACATAATATTTAGTGTATTTTGCCATATTTGGCACATACACTATTGGCGTCGGTCGGATGGCGGGACTTAGGGGTCGGACCAAATTTTTTCGACGTTTCACAATAGCTTGGTACCATTTTTGAAAATGTTCATATATTACGTATGTGTGTGTTAATTGATTTGAACGAAATTTCGTCTACATGTTGGAATCTATCATAGCACGAAGCCAATTTAAAATAGGCCTAGTCGAACCATTTTCAGAGGTGCACTTAGAATTATAATGGGAGCCCAGTAACATGGAAAAAATTCTCGGAATTGCTTCAAAATTGAAATTTAACCGTTTAGTATCAATTAAACAGAAAGTTCAAAAGTTTGCAATGGTTCAACTCGCTGCCACCAAGTCTAACAAACTTAAATTATAAACAATTCCGAACCAGCTATAGATACAATGTATTATTATTATTAGCTGTACTTAATAAATTACTATTATTGTTATTAAAAGATGTTCAAAATTTTAATAACACTTGATGGACAAGGCCAGACAAATTTTATGAAAACAGTTTTGTGGATAAAGAATTATACTTACTATATACCTAGGTTGTTTGTGCAGATAATGAATTAATAAAACAGGGATAAAATATTGAAATTAAGGAAAACATATTATTTTAAGGAGTGTATTAAGGGAAATAATTTTTTATATTTTATATTTTTATCGCTTAGCATAAATTCTGCTCAGTTGTTATTATTAAAAATAACTAACAACTATGTAAATGACAGATATACATTTACTTATAATTACGTCACTATATATAAAATATTGTGGGAAATCCACTTATTTAGTACCGCTGTATCTACATTTTTGAAACTGACCTGTATAGAACATCAAATCAAATGAAGTAATATGCTGACGCAAGTCGCAACGCGTTATAATTTTGTAGATATTTTTGTAAAAGGCGATCTGAATTAATTAAAACGTGTACGCGATCGGATATTATATCTAAATTAATAAATATTATTATTGTGATTTGAGAATTTTGTTAAACAGTTAATTTCATTGTCGTTTCCTACAATATCTAAGTTAATTAAAATTATCTACCTTTTCTCAATAAAAATAACGTTAATATAGCTGAAATAAAGAAAATATTACAAAGACATCAAACATAATAAATTTTTTCTGTAAACTTTTTGTGCACTGTAATAATTTTCACCATGTGATTATATTCGTCGAGAAAAACTTTCTCTTGCAAATAGTTTTTATATTAAATTAGTTTTCTTCACTTTTCGCTGCAGTGTGGAAGAAAGTGCATTGGAAGTTCTTTTTTTTTTGCTATTTGTTTTAATATCATTAAACATCGTAACTTCACTTCGTTCGTGCTTGCAACTAACTTTAATGTGGCAAAGAAATACCTATGGTGCCGTGCCGTGTTTTCAACTGCAGATTTCGAACAAAAACTTCATGGTATGAAATATTATTAAAAACTATTTTTTAAAAGCAGACATAAATTTGGTTTTAAAATGTATTACGTAACTTTTTTTAAAATCGTAACGGCCCCAGTACACAGTGGTCTGTAGTGGGCCATTGTAGAGCATCGCCATTGTGTACAGGGGGTAATGGTCTGTAGTGGCGGACAATTGTGAATCGTGGTGCGCAATCCATTTGTTGTCGGTTTTTTTGACACACTTCAAAGGAATCGTGGCGTGGCGTGGCCTGTGGTGTTTACACAGTCGCCCATTGTTTGGACAGGTACCTACTTTTTTTGTTGCGTGCTATACTATTTAAATTTTTAATCGCCCAAAATTTCAGTATCCTGGAGCAATGAAGAGACTTTTAGGTTTATAATACTATAATACTTGTAAACAGTATATAAATAAATAGCCGCGGCCGTAATTACTTCCACGTCCATCGCAAGTGCTTCGCCAGGCAGAAATGAGCCATGGGCAATTGTGTGAACACCAAGTGATAGTGGCCTACAGTTGTACATTGCAAAGCATGGCCCACTACAGACCACTGTGTACTGGGGCCTTAACACTGAGGTATACTATCCATACAGGGACATCTCCGTTCAGCACCCACAACATTTTTAGATGCATTTTCATAGAACAGTTCACTTGAATTAAACCAGAAGTTCTCAGACTTTTCTGGACCACCACCCCCTGTTGAAGAAAAACATTCTGACGTGTAGGTTCATTATAGTTCATTTTATATGAAATATTTTTTTAAAAATTATTTTTTTCCAAAAAATAAACAATTTGGAAAAAGTGTTTGTCGGTACATTTATACTAATGTTTTGTTTTTTTTACAGGTAAGCGTTGCTGTTATTTTCTTCTTCATAGCCTAGTTTTCAAGTAAGTTATTAAATCCTAATTAAATTTCCATATTCTACTATTTTTTGTTCTAATTACTGTTCTTACGCAACCGGAGCGATACAAAATTTCTAAGCGATGTTTGTAACCAGTAACCACTAGTGTTTAATATGCTATATAGGTAGTTACTTATTTATAATAATTATAATAGGTAGTTACATTGCTTAGCAGAATAAAGCTATCTCCATTTATGAAAATTGAAACTACAGTAAATTGTTAAAATATATAACAACGGAAAAATTCAACTCACTTTGATGCGCGCTATATGATTCTTTCAGAATCAATTTAAACCAAATTCTGTACTCATCTTGGGCGCTTATATCAATAATATGCTATAATGCTGTTTTTAGTATAATTATGGTACTTATACTTTTTTATTATTCAATTTATTTTCCAAGAAAGTTCCGTAATATTTTTTTCTTAAGCTTCATAGTTTCGGAAATATTTTGGAAATGCTGTTCTGTTATTCTGAAGATCTATCGAAAATAAATTAAATGGGTAGTTGACAAGCATGCTTTGATTCATTTTTACATGTGAAACCGTATTTTGTAACCATGGAGACGAGTAGTAAATATCATATTTGTTACTAGCCCTTACCCGTGTCATCGCGCGCGTTAACATAAATTTTATTTATCATAATATGTCAAATGTAAATATTTTATAAGCCCAATTGACTGGAATTTTTTTTTCATAATTTTTTGAAAGGATACTCATTATTGAGCAATTTCAATAATTTATCCAAATTTGCTCAATAATAAGACGTGTTTCTTCTAAAATTATTTTTTAAAAATCGCTCAGCAAAATGTAATAAAATTTTCACACGGATAAAACAGAAATATCTGAGAGATTTTTCTACTATTTGCCTTATTATAGAGGTGATACCACATCGTTCATAGGAACTTTTCTTAAAGTTTGCCGGTAGCATTTATAAACAGTCTGTATCTATAAATATTCGTTTTCGATGTATAATCTTTTAATTTAGAGCGAAAATAAAGAAAAGATGACGTCTTCTTTTAAAAGTGTCACAGAAGCCCATTATCAAGTAGCTCTCACGTCGTGTTTTTATAATCCTGTTCTTCGAACACACTTTAGATACACGCGTTTGTGTGATTTTATATGAATCTCGGAGCTATAGTGGCGCTGTTGTGTATCCCATACAACAATACATTAAATGCTTTAGGGACAAAGGATGAACACTGCAGGCAGGGACTGTCGGGCCGAATTCCCTACGGTCCACCACTTCAATTGCGATATACACTGAATGTGTATTTTATTTATTGACCATCTTTCGCTTCGCTCGCCCCGCTATTCGTTTTGAAACATCTTAGCCCAATCGTAGGTCGGTGAAAAGTAGCCTATATTATCCGAACGACCAGAGAAAGTCCAGCAAAAAAGTGTTTACAGTCACGTGTTTAGGGAACGTGGCATGAAACCAAACGGTTACAGAAATCGTATCTGGCTGTCGAAACGCTCTGAATTTAAGCCACACCACGAGGCTAAAAAATGCTATTTCAAGGGTAACGCTGTCAGTTGATTAGTCTATATTTTGGAAATACTTTGAAGATTTAAAAAACTTTTCCGAAAAAGGAAGAGTCACTTTAGGTTTGTGATGGAACAATTTTGTGAAATAAGTACGAATAAGGTCGTAGTGTGACATTGAAAACGTGTGTTTTTTGGCATAATTAATGCCAACTTTTTTCTAGTAAATCGTACGTATAAATTACAAAAGTAGGTCATTAGAGACCTAGATTTGTCCTTTATCTTCCTTATAGTGAAACAATTTTTGCAAAATGTTGACGAATAAGTCTACAACCAACTATCAGTCGAAGCCCTATTTTTGGCTTAAATTCAGAGTGTTCCGACAGCCTTAACCTTAAATTTTCATAAATGGTCATCCAACCTTTGAATTCAGGGGCGTATCTACATAAGAACTAGGAGAGCATAAGCTCGGGACCCTCAAATGTTAAGGGCCTAGAAAAATTGATTACTTATCATAAATTTTTAATACTTTTTCATTAACAGTGGTGGTATAGTACAAAATGGTTAATATTAATGATCAATTTTTTGGGTAAAATTTGACAATTTTGCGAATTTTTTTTTGTGAATTATGACAAAATTTTGGGCGTATTTTGACATTTTTTAGGTAAATTTTGACAGTTTTTTGAGTTAATTTTATCAGTTCTTTCGATGATTAAGACAATTTTTTAGATGAATTAGTATTATTTCTTTGATAAAGTCCCGAAAATCAACTGTGATTTTGATATTACAAATTTAATTTTAAACCTCTATTTCAAAATTGTTAATCTAACAAAAAACATGTGACGTCGTTGAATTTCAATAAACCGTAGACCCAGAAAACCCTAGATCCGGCCCTGCCAACGTAGCAACCAATCAAAATCGTATTGTAACATTTATGACACGCTGTATTTTGGTAATGATAAGAAGCGCTCGGAATATTTCGGAATTAAACGGCCTACAAATACTTAAATGCTCCAGGAATTGTTTTAAGTGTCCAGGCCTTAATCTGTTGTTCTAGCCCTTGCACTGTAAACACGGAATGGTCGCCAGCCTGCGTACAATATAACGCTTATACTGTTATGTTATGTAGATGGATATAAGCGAGAACAGTCTGGTAAAAGGGAAATACTCAGAGACTGGGTGAGCCGAAAGATGTTTGCTTTGGGTGACTTCTTTGCTGCGATAATCGATAATATCCCCTTCCCCTTGCTATGCGCGTATCCCGTCTTCCCTTTCTTCCCTCTTTTCCAACGCCGCCACATCCCCTATATATATATGACTATACTTAGACGCCCACCGCGGCGCGTCCAAAATGTCAGGGGTGACCTGGATCATTTCGACGCAGGTCTGGTGTAACTTAAGGACGAAATTTTGTAAACTTATTTCTTAGGTAATATATCTGCAATAAGATTTCAAAACGGTTTACTGAATAGTTTAACTTTTTCAGTCGTGGTGGCTAGTGTCACTAACCACCTCTTTCCGAATTTTTAAATTAAAATCTATGCCATGTAGCGACAATCGGTTGAATATCATGAAAGTTCGAACGATGCTTGACAAGATGTAACACCGACTGGCGGTATATTGAATGAATGACTTCATTTACGTCGAATTGTATATTGAATATTGCTCTAAGTTCAAAATATGTGTAATGTAAAAGAGTGACGGAAAGAGTTAAAAAATATGTAATTACTGGAGCTGCGAACCCGACTTCGCTCGGGTCAAGTTTTGTGCGGATATAATTTTTAGATTGCAACTTCTATTAATATTTATATGGAAGTATTTTATGACAAAGAGATTAGTAGTTTGTGATAGATTTTAATCCACCGTACCGAAGCATTATCGATGAACATCTTAATGCAACAAAACAGTATTCGACAGTAAACTGTTAATGTACAGAGACGCGCAAACTGTCATTGCGTGTGTATATGAAATAATTGTGATTTATTATTTCAAGAACGTGAATTTTGCGGATATGTTGTGGTTTTAAAATTAATATTTTTTATGGTCCTTATTCTGGTCTTCTTTTATTCTTGTTCTTAAAGCTCGTCTGTCAATGTTGTTTAATTTTATTTATTAAATAAATACGGACTGTAACCAAGTATAAAATAACGAGAAAAAGTGTTTGTGTTGTGGCAGCCCTGGTTGTAAGTGCGTTTCCGCGTAGCTATAGATATATATACACACACTTGCAGACTTGCCGTCGCGATGCCCGCCGACGCTGTCGGTTCTGGAGCTCTGTTTCCGTTCTCAAATATACGCTACTGTTTCTATTCTGTGTGTATGAAATATGTACAGGTCGCACGTTTCATAGTGGTCCTTGTAGCATCGCGTATCAAATATATATTTTAGTTCGCACAGAGATTGGTTGGTTGAACAATAAACAAAGTTTTACCAAAATTTTGTTAGTGGACAAAGTTTCGGAATATATAATTCCATCGTCAGGACACTAGCGGACCCGTGTGAATACTTCGCACCGTTAGTGGTCAGTTACGTAATATAATAGGGTGGAAATAAATTTTATTCCATTCTATTCAGAGGCTTCAGCTCCACTATGTCACTTAAGGGGTTAGGTGTAGTCAGGGGCGTGAAAAAATGCAATTTTTTATTAATTTTTTTTTTACTAGTAATTAAGTTTATTTCACAAAAGTAAAAACATAGTATCATTTCATCATACTTTAACATTACTTCACTTAAATTTCAAAAAAAAATAATAATTATTTTACAAGTTATGGCGGTCTAAGTTGAACAGGTTTTAATAATAGGTCCTTGCGGTGACCATTACAGCTCCTTGGAGATTCATCTAAAATCAATGAAACAAAAAAGATTATTTTTATGGATAGATAATCTTGTGCCTGATCGAAGCTTTTTTTTTTTTTTCAAAATTAACAAAATGGCGGTCTCTGGAAATTTTTTTGCAGATTTTCGGGAAAAAACCAACAATTAATTGTTTATAAAAAATCGAAGTTTTAAAAAAAAAAATCCTTCGATCAGGCACTAGCTTTTTATGTTTTCTAAAAGCTGTATAAGTTTCATTCAAATCTATCGAGCGGTTTTTGAGTTACAGTGGTCACCAGTTCAAAAAACATAGTTTTGAGAAAAACGCATTTAAAGTTTTACAGTCGATTGATGTACAGTAATACGAATAATTTCAATACTTACACTGAGTCATCTATTCCTGGACCATATAAGAGTTCTTCAGCCGTTGTAGAACTTTCTAAAACATCAATTTGTTGTTGTCTACGTCGCATTCTACCTTCGCGAGTGTTGTCGTTAGCGCGCTGATCAGCTACTTTTACACGTGCACTATCGGTTTTTTCAGTATACCGATGTATATTCTTCGCTGAATAACTCGAAAGATATTTGTCGGATTCACTTCAAACTTTCAGAGAATATTTTTAAGATACTATACTTTAAGAAAATGCAAAAAAAAATCAATTTTTTGAAAATTCTGACTACCCCTAACCCCTATTGCCGACAGCTGTTAAAATAAACTGATTGCCTCTAGATAGCTAAATTTTAAATGGTAATTTTTTAATGAAAACATTAGTTTTAAGATATTAACGTATTTTTCATCATTAGTGAGAGAAATAATTTCCATAATGGCGTCTCAAACATTAATTTTGATACAGTTTATTGAAAATTTTAGTCGGTTTTATTGAAAACAACAATATGTACAATGGCAGCATTGCATTGTGATATAAAAAAAAATCTGCATTCGGCTTACTCTTACTGAATGGTTACTGTGAACCTGAAGCTATCAAAAACATTTGACCAATTGAATTCAAATTGCTAAGGGATATATTTCATATCGACAAAAAACACCTTTGAGAAATAATATATACCGATTATTAGGTTATTCGACCCATTTGCGGATGGCCTTATCATTTTCCAAACCGTTCATCCAAAATTAGATTGGAATTAGAGTTCGGTTATTGTCAACTATAAACTTTACAGAGGCTCATCACTAAAGACTGCTCGGTAACTGAGAGCCTTTACCTGAGTTGTTTGCCGCCACAAATAAACGGATGCACTGTAACTTATATTGAGTACAGTAATTCCGAGGCATTCGATTATCAGTAACGAGATAAAACCGAACGAAATTAAGAAAAGATTTTATTCTGCATCAACCTTTTCCCTTCATTTTACCCTTCGCTTCCGCGATGTCGTCATCGTTGTCGCATTTCTAACAACTACTAGAAGTCGCTCATACCACGACGCAGCCGAAAAACTGACTGTTGACTATTTTATTAGCTTCACCTATTTGTTTGTTTGTTTGTAATGGAATCTTTGAACGTGAAATTCAGTCACTTCTAAACGTCAGATTAAACTGAAACTTTGCACACTTATCAAAGCTCGATGACAATATAATAATTTAATAAGTTTGTCTCATTATCCTGACCAGGACCTTCAGGATAAAAAAACTCGAAAAATTACAGCAAGGAATCTAACACGCTGTACAGTGACGTACGTTGCATAGTCAAATGCAATATTGTTTTTAGTCTTATAATTAAAGTTTATAAAAACTAAAACAACTCGCTTTTATGAACTAAGAAATACAAAATGATTTGACAATAAAATTTTGTTTACTGTAAAAAGCGTGGAACCGATTATGAGTTTCGCAGAAAACAAAGTCGTGTTGCATCGACGTGCGCTCGGCTTTAGGGTACTTTGAATGGGATTTAACCGGCAATCAAAATTATTTCACTAGCTGCATTCTCTTTTTATTATAGCAATTGGAAGTAACATTTTTAAAACGGTGATGAAAATTTTAATCTTATTGTTTCTTTTAATTTGTTGAATCTTTTGTGTTTTGAAATGCTTTTAGCAGTTTTGAGTGCTTTCGCAAATCTGTGTTCAGCGCTTGTTTTTTTACACATGGAAGGACATTATAAGTCAGTTTATATAATATTATCGTGTCTCTTATTTCATTTTTTGTTTACTCTATTTAAAAATGGACGTCATCGATCCATTTGAAGGGCAGGGATGAACAAAACTTGTGGACTAGAAAAAAAGTGGCCAAGTGCGAGTCAGACTCGTATTAGAAGGGTTCCGTACCACCGTACAATATTAATTAACATTGTTTTATTTTTATTATTTGTTATATACCTACATACTGAGGCACATAAATGTCTGAACTAATAGCTTTTAAGATATTCCGTCTGATGTCGCTAGTATGTACTATTTTGACATTTATAGAAAAATGCACTTTTAAAATTTCTAATTTGTATGTGAAATCTTTGTCAATCTTTGATGTTAACGCTTCAAAATAAACGAGAAACATATACAATTCTTCCCGAATGACTTTTAGCCAAGTTTTTACAGTTTATGTGATCTAAATAAACGATTTAAAATCAGTTAAAACCGTGCAAATTAGCATAAGTTTTATACATATTGGTGTTCAGAAAAAATTAAATTTGAAAAAAATTAAGGTGCAAGCCAAATTTGTCAGTATTTTTAACATGGTTGAAAAAAAAAAACTTCAAAATATCTTCCGATATTTCGCGACGTGCTTTAATGAAATATTGACGAATATCACGTTTTCTCATTAAATTTTTAAGGCAAAAATATGTGTATTTTTGAAATTTTTAAGCAGCAAGCTAAACTTCGTCAAGCTTAATTTTTAATCACAGCTATAAAAAATCAATAATGAAATTTTGAGGTCGGAGCTAATTTCATTACAAAAACTTTTAATTACTTACGTATCTACTTTTATTAAATAGGCGCCGACCTCAAAATTTCATGTGATTTTTTTTGTAATGAAATTAGCTCCGACCTCAAAATTTCATTATTTGCATCTTTTTAGTGATTTTTTTGAAGGAGGTTAATATTTTTTTTTTTAAGTTTTTTTATTTTTTACTTTTTAGTGGTGGATTTGATTTCGCACATTTTTAAAAACTACTGAACCGATTTAAGTGAAATTTATGTGGGATCACCCTGAAGATGTGCCCTATTAAATAAGAAAAGAATCATCATAATCGCTTAACAATTAATGTTGGAGATATGAGGTAGCATACATTAAAAAATATGTTTTTTTGACGTCATTTAAAAACGGATGAACCGATTTTAATAAAAACTATATGGGACCACCTGGGATGTATACTCTTTCAAACAAATCGATTCAGGCGTCTGCGAGTAATCGGGGAACATCATAAAAAATAAATAAAAAAGATTCCGACGAATTGAGAACCTCCTCCTTTTTTTGAAGTCGGTTAATGAATTTTGCGAGCACAGTTCGAAATTTCCCGAGAGCATATTTCACAATCTGACAGATCAGTCGCCTTAAGGGAAGAAATTGCTCAGTTCCTCGAATATCGTTATACTTTTGTCTATGAAGTTGTGAGTTGTGGGATTGTCTATTGTCTTTATATTACATACGGGAAGTAGACAGTATTGAAAGCTTGTCTCATGCAATTTTGATATTTGTTTCTTACTCTTTTTGTATGGATTACAAGTTGAGTATTTTTATTTTATTTTTATTTTTTTTCGGAAACGTATGCTTTGAATAATATATAAAATCCAATGTTACTTGCATGCAGGCACAATTCAAAGTATTTTTCCATGAACAATTCCTTTTGTATTGTATATTACTAGAATTCGCGAAATATACTTTATTTCTCGGTTACGGAGGCTGGTGCAAAAAGAATTTCAATATAGCATGCTAGGTTGCACAACGGTTCGTTAAATTAAATTACGGCGACCTCATTTATACAATTTGGCTTTTCATTTTTCACCGACAGATGCCGTTACTATATGCTCATTTTTGCATATTATCTTTAACATCATAATCTATATATATATATAAAAGGCGATGTATGTATGTATGTATGTTATCTGTGAACTCCAAAACGGCTGGACCGATGAAATTTACAGGAAATCTTTAGGTTGACCCAGCTGGTGATCCTTTGAAGTTTGTTAGCGATGGGATCAACAGAATTTTGTCTTTGTTTTTTGACAATTTTCATTGGATTTTTGAACATTAACAAGTAAAAGCGATTGAATTTGCGCAAATTCAATACACGTTGAGAATTTTATGGTAATGAATATTTATCGTTAAATGCCAAAACACTGATGGAGAATAAAGCAATAAATATATAAGTAAACAACCACGTTTTCAGGTTCTTAGTTAATAATTTTTTTTGATACTGTCATTATTTTGACTCATTCTGTACAATCTCGAGCTGTCACGTGATATTTCAATACAAACGTCACGTGGCCTCAGATACAATGAACAGTGCGCATTTTTCTCAGGCAGATGAATTCATATACGTATAAAAACAGTCGAACGCTATATATGTATAAAAACAGTTGAATGCACACGTAATGGACGTTTTCATAAACTGGACATGCATTTGTTCCACTTCAATATTATACGATAGGATATTTCTGTCATTGTATTGTTTTCGAGTAGCACAAATTCCTACTTCTGCGCGCTATGATCTGTCCACTCGACGCATCACTGGCGTAATGCGCAGACAAGAAAACGTGGCCTTCGAATAAGGCAGATTGTCTTCGGTCGGTAGGATCCTAGCGATTAAAAAGATCGATCGTAAATTCTCGGTCAATTTCGGACCCGTACGCAATCTGACTCATATTTTCATTGGACGGTAGGTAATTATGTTTTTCTTTCTGTTACCGTAGACATAGTTTTTTTACTACGTTTCTTTTACAATCATTTCCTCTTTTTTATCGAAACTCAAAATAAGAGAGCAACAGTCATTCAAAGTTTAATTAAATATTATTAAATTTTAAGGTCGGTCCTGGCCGTTATGTTGTTATTATGAAGTATTTGCAGACATTGTTCGAAGTTGTCCTCGTTTTGTTTCAAATAGGCAGGAAGATACTTGATTATGACATAAGATATTTCCATGGTGACATAACATAATGCTAGGGCCGACCTCGAAATTAAATAAAAAACTTTTTTTTTAATTAAATTTTTAATGACTGTTTCTCTCTTATTTTTGAGTTTTGATAAAAAAAGTTACTTAAAATAACAAACATAAAAGACACGCTGTCTGTATTTCTGAAATTGCTTAAACTAAAAACGAAAAAAATACTCTTCTTAGAAAATAAAGAAATGCATGTTCGACGGCCTTCTGAACATATCTGTAGTCTACTAACCTTGCATACTTACTGTCTTCATTTCGAACATTGTTGAATCGTTTACGAATTGTTTTCAGTTCAGTGTGCAAACAGAGATTTAGTTCATTGGCCGAACTCACGCGCGCGCAGAGATTTTGAGTTTTTGAAGTAACCATGCATCACGTTCACAAGTGGTTACTGAAGAGCGTAGGTATTCTCTGAGTGGTGCATATGAATGCCTAAGAAACGACATACGTACCTGTACTGACGTCGCTTATTAAATATTCACTTTGTCTATATATGTTGATGTACACCACTGTTCAAACATCTGTTCACAAATTGCTGTTTTAAAATTTGAGATGGGAAAAACGGGTCTTTTTAGTGATCTGCATCTTTGCATCTGGATCCCGTATGTGAGCCGGCTCACTGAACCGGTTCAAAAAGAGCCGAGCTCTGAATATGTTACTGCAGTCTGCCACTGAGTTACCTAGTTCAGTCAATCATATCACGACCTGTAAAGAAAATATCGTTTCAAACTAGAGATGGAAAAAACGGGTCTTTTTAGTGATCTGCATCTTTGAATCTGGATCCCGTATGTGAGCCGGCTCACTGAACCGGTTCAAAAAGAGCCGAGTTCTGAATATGTTACTTCAGTCTGCCACTGAGCTACCTAGTTCAGTCAATCATATCACGACCTGTATAGAATCAAGAATGCATAGCAACATGTGATGCATGAGTCATTTGAGCTGACAGATGCATCAAAGCGAGAACTGATGCGTAAGTGTAAAATGTGCTTCTGTGTGTTAAGTGTTTCACTGAGTTATGCGGATCCGTGGATCCGTCGGCTCAAAAAAAAAAGTGAGTCGGCTCTCACTGATCTTCTGTCGGAGTCGGCTCTTTGAACCGGTTCAGATCTGAGTTACCCAACTCTACTTGTAAGCTTTGTAGCGCGATTAGTACTTTAACGTCGATTCTACAATCAGGTTTCTCGAATTGCAGCGTTAAAGCCAATTCAGACTAGCCGTTCTCGGTTACGATTCACCGGTCCGGTTCGGTTTTCGATTAATCTAGGTTGCTCACACTATCCCGATTCGGTTCTACGATTATTCTCGGTGCGCATGCGCAATTTCGAAATATGATTTGACGTTTAATGTGTAGTTAAACGTCAACAAAAACAGCTGGCTAGTCACGTGACTCCAGCAAGCGTTCTCATTGGCTACGGTTGCGAACGGTCCGGTTGAAATTAGAGCTGAACCTAAACGCTCGAACCGAACGGCAATCGGGAACGACTACGCCCTGATTGGTCGAGCTCCCAACCGGACCGGTGAATCGTAACCGAGAACGGCTAGTCAGAATTGGCTTTTAATTGGTAGTGAACCGCAAAATGGCATTGTTGTCGGTTTTTGACCACCACTGTAGCCTCGTCTGCGTCGGACGTAATGTATGTACGTATACGCTAGGATAGGTTCTCGGTAATGCCTACATAATGTATAACACCTACGTAACTGCCGTAGGTTTCGTAACTGTAGAAACGAACCATAAAATCATTTCTTGAAAATGACGGTACAAAACTAGAGTTTTTAACCCTAAACATTTATAAAAAAAACTCGGCTTGCAGTGTTAAAACCCTGCCGATAGTATAGTGTATTTGTTAGTGTATTTGCCATATGGCAACATACACTATTGGCGTCGGTCGGATGGCGGGACCTAGGGGTCGGACCAAAATTTCTCGACGTTTCATAACCTCCTAAACACATTGGCACCATTTTTAAAAATGTTTATATATATATGTATATATATATATATATATATATATATATATATATATATATATATATATGCGTATATATATATATATATATATATATATATATATATATATATATATATATGTGTGTGTGTGCGGGCAATAACTTTCGAAAGAGTTAATTGATTTCAACTAAATTTGGCACACGCGTTGAAATCCATCACCGCAAGAAGCCTATTTAAAATGGGCCTAATCGGGCTATTTTAAGGGTAGTTTTTAGGGGTTGAAAAACGTTTTTGGGCCCCAAAATACCGAAAAAATTCTCCGAATCGTTTCAAAATTGAAATTTAACCCTCTGGTAGTAATTTAAAAGTGTTCCTAAAATTTTGATAAAATCGGCCCGACAGGACCGGATTTACAAATTTTATGAAAAAACTAGTTTGCAGATAATGAATTATTTACTGAAAGGTGTATATAATTTAGTATAGAGGTTCGATTGATAATAATATTGCAATTAAGAAAAAAAAATGTAATTTAAGGGGTGTATTAAGGAGTCTAATTGTTTATTTTGCCCAGAAACCAACTAAAGTTCGCATAATAAAGCCCCACTGCCTGTATAAGCAAATACACTATATTGTCGGCAGGGTTTTGGCACTGCGACCCGGGTTTTTTTTTATTGTGTGAAGTTAAATTTGTTTGAGAGCAAAATAAAAAATTTAACCTCTTAATGCGCCTCTCAATATATATTTTTTCTTTTTAATTGCAATAATATTATCAATCGAACATTTACACTAATGTAAATTAAATACACCTTTCAGTAAACAACTCACTACCTGCAAACTAGTGTTATTTATACTATTTGTCCGGTCCTGTTAGACTGATTTTATTAAAATTTTAGAAGCACTTTTTAATTGCTACTAAAAAGTTAAATTTTGATTTTGAAATGATTCTGAGCTTTTTTGTGGTATTTTTGGGCCCAAAAATATAAACCACTAAAAACCACCCTTTAAATGGCCCGATGGACATATTTTAAAAAGGGTTCGCGCGGTAATGGATTTCATATACGAACCCTACGGAACCCTATCATGTTTGTACCCAACACGCACTTGGCCGGGTTTTTTTATGAGTTAAGTAGAATTTAATATTTGTTCTCAAGTGGAATTGTGATTCGTAAAACTTTTGTTGTTTAAGGACTTCTCATGGCATAAGGATCAAAATACAGGCAGTGCTTGGTTGATTAATTTTTTCTATATTTTCTAACGTTTCGGCAGAGAACAATTTTATATTTATGAAGTTCACAACAGTGCATGCATATATATATATATATATATATATATATATATATATATATATATATATATATATATATGTTTACAAATAGCCCACCCGTCCATGTCGTCGGCGTTGGGTGTGACGGCGCACCCCATTCTCCGCATACTTTGTCATGTGGTTCCGCACTTAGGGATGGTCATTGACACCTTGAAAGCAGCTGTACTATGGTTCAAGTGTGCTACCTAATGCGTGGAATTTGAATATTCGCATAAACAGCAGCTATCAGTTTCTTGAAAGTGAAATTCGTGAACGATCTCTTTTCCTCTTTTTTAAGCTGACAGAGAAGGATATACTTATTTCAACTTTTTGTTTAGACGGAACACCCGTACATTAACGGCATAATATCGGGAAAAGAGACGCAGATATATTTGTTGCTCTTTTTGTGGCTCATCTCACACTTTGAAAAAAGTGGACCTCTTTCCAAAAAAGCCTAGAAAAAGCGTGAAATAGTAAACGTTGAAAGAAAGTTTGGATGAGAAACAATCAAAAGAAAAAAGCTTTACCGATGTTTCGCTTGTGGCCAACGTTTCGAAATATTTTATATCATCTTCAGGGCCTTAGGCAAGTCAATGATTGACAAATTCTACTAATAATTATATACATGATCATAATCATTGAAGTTACTACAATGTAGATTTTGATTAAGACTAACATTAAACAATTTTATTTAAAATTTGTTGTGTCTAGAATAAAATTTCAAATAGTAAAGTTTTGAGCTTGGCGCTAATTTAATTACTATAACTTTTTATGTATCTATGTGCTTTAATTAAATTAGCGCCGACCACAAAACTTTTTTTTTACGGATTTTAGTGCCTACTTATTTACTGTAATTTTTTTAGTGACGCTGCAATACGTAGCTTGCATGTAGTTAAAAGCCGCTTTCCTTAATATTTTATTACTAATCTGCTTAACCAATTTGAATGAAATTTATGTAAGATCACCAAAATCGGTTCATAAATGCTGGGTATATGATATATATAAAAATAGGCTATTTTTTAAGTCGATAAAAATCGACTGAACCGATTTTAATAAAAATTAAATGGGATAATTCTGTAAACAATTTGAACAAAATGGCGTCGAAACTTTGTAAATCGGTAAACTTCTCGAGATGATATGGCTGAACAAACATTTGTAAGTACCTACATATTGAATTGATAACCCCCCTTTTTTACTTTTGTTAATAAAGCGTTGTACGTATTTAATACGTTCATGTGTTGGATATACGGCTGTTTACTATACCACTTTAGTCGGACGAAGGCGGCAGCTCTCCGTTTTATCTCTTGGGTATTCCCCCTTGGTGAGGAGCAAGGCATTCCGAGTTCCTTAATGAACAATATCACTAACATACCAAACAGAAGACAACGAAAGTAGGAGGGGCAGCACTTCTCTTTTTCTTCTTCTATGTCCGTCCGTATGTCTGTCTCGCACGACTCACTGAACCGACTAATTAACACCAGTAATTAATGAAACTCTTCTGTTTCTCTCGCTGCCTCCCGCTCGTTCTCCTTTCAATACGCCTTGACCGAACTGCGCCAAACCAAACGAATAATTGTACTCCTTATATATATTTTCGTCAGAATGTTGTTTGCCGAACGGATGATACAATTTTTAATTGAATGCTGTCACTGAAAAACAAACTTTCAAGTTCTGTGTAAATAAAATTTATTTCAATTTGCTGAAAACGTTTATTTGTTTTAGACGCCTATATTCACCCACTTCGAGTATTTTTTTTGCGAATTTTTATTTTTTTTTTGCTAGAAATTATTTTATAACTAGCCGCTGCCCGCGACTACACACGCAATTGATATGAAACCATCCTGGCACTGGCTTGCCAAGTTGGGTGGGAAAATTCTGAATAAATTATCATATCATAATATATATATGAATACGCTAAGGTTAAGATGTTTGCCTCCCTTTTTCGGAAAAACCTCGCAATAAATTTTGTATCATTTTATAGATAATTACTTGCTCTATGTGCATCAACAATTAAAAAATCTATTATTGCTTTTGTTTTTGCAAAATAATTAATTATAACAATTATATATATAGATATACATTTACTCAGTATGCAGCAATGCTGCCATCTGATGAAACGTCAACATGATTGACGGTCGGTAATTTTTTTTTTTTTGAATTTTTATTCAAAATTCACGTATAAATACTTTTCGTATGGCGGCGCTTCAGCTCAACGTTTTCGATAAATACTTGCGCCTCTATATAACATTTTTAGAAAAATTTTTTCTTGAACTGTCACTGAGCTTCGTAATGTAATACAACAAAAAGAAGAAAGTTATAGAGTGTGAGAAATTAGAAACGATTTTTAGTGCGAACATTCGCACGGGTACCGCTAGTTTTCGAATAATCTATTTTAAAAATCGGATACGTGGAATAAATTCCCGATTTTGTTTTCAGTTTTATCGAGCACGAAAAAATGTAAAAGTTTTTTTATTGACTTGACTAATGCTAAGGCAAAGTTATAAAAATACTTTCAGAATGTCTCTGACTGTCATTTCACTTGTTTTGTGATCGGTAAAAAAGTTTACACGAAGAAAAATTGAGTTTGCTTTTTGTTTTAAAGTTTTTTTTTAAACAAGTGAAAGTTAAGAAAAACGTCGGATTTTTTTATCTATAGCGTGTTCAGAATGTATTTTGCGTAATACTAAAAATATTTTCGCATAAAGCGAATGAATGAAAAATAATTGTAAAATCGACGATTTGAACAGACAAAATTAAGCACATTAAAAGCTTTCCAACGAGCTTTGACTAAAGCTTCACTCTGTTCATTACAAACCACTAATTGCGATTTTCAGGATTCTACATATAGTATCATATATAATATTAATTCAAGTACATTGAATTTTAGTTTCTCTCATCAAAGCTTTCGTTGAAAGCACTCTATTTCATTGCTTGTGAGGGAATTTTGTCCTCTTTCTGACTGTAGGGTATTACGACTGCGTAAGCTTTGTCGGATAGGTCATGTCGTAGAATGCAATCAGGGCAGTAATTGGACAACGGAACCGTACGCCACTGATGTATTTTTAGGGTTCCGTACCTCAAAAAGGAAAAAGAAACCCTTATAGAATCACTTCGTTGTCCGTCCGTCTGTCTGTCAAAGCCCTTTTCTCAGGAACGCGAGGAGGTGTCAAGTTAAAATTAATATATCAAATTCTCAGGTCTGCATCCCTTGGAGCTGTGAAAAAATCAAACGTCTATATCGTTCTTTCTTGCGAACCTAATAAATTTACGTCTAAAATTGTTGTAAAGAGGACGCGATAAATAATGTGTAGTCGACTCTCGATAATTTGACATTCAGGGGACCAGAGAAAAATTTCAAATTACCAAGAGTTCCAAATAACAGGAGTTTAAATTATCAAGAGGGAAGGAGGAAAAAAATCAAGTAAATAAGAGTTTAATCAAAATTCGTGATTTATTATTTTAAACGAAGTTGAAATCGTAGGGAATTGGACAGTTTATGAAAAGAATTAACTTTGATTAAGTTGAACGTTTCGTTGCTAATTGCAACTTCCTCAGCAACTATATTTAAAAACAAACAACAAAATACAAAATATATAAAACTGTCATTGTAATATTTACTATTTTGTATTTTGTTGTTTGTTTTTAAATATAGTTGCTGAGGAAGTTGCAATTAGCAACGAAACGTTCAACTTAATCAAAGTTAATTCTTTTCATAAACTGTCCAATTCCCTACGATTCCAACTTCATTAAAATTATGGACACGAATTTACCAACATTATTTTAAACACTTGTACAATTATTCACTTATTCATTTTGAAAAGAAGTCCGTAATTTTCTGTTGAGTGAGCGACTTCAGTTTTATCATTGTCCAATGAATTTTCAATAGTGGTGAGAGCCGCGAAGAAATCGTCACTTGTGTCGGTTCTGAAGGCGTAGAAACGTAGGTCTCTACATTTATGTAAACAAATGTCAGGTCTGTGCATGATAAACGCTTCAAATTATAGAGAGTAGGAAGCCCGGACTTCAAATTATTGCATGTTGAGGGAAAAGATACTATTCCTTCAACTTTAAATTACCGAGTGGACCAATTAATATTGGTTTTATTCAATTTAACGAGTATTTTTCAAGGGACCGGGAAAAAATATCGAGATTGAAATTAACGACTGTCAAATTATCGGAAGTCGATTGTATTATACTAAATTTTGCATCCTTTTCAGTACTAAAAAGGATGCCAAATCTAATATAAATAATAATCAGCTGGGAAACCAATAACGGTTACGGTGAGCTGAAAATGACAAACGTTGGCTCTGAACGCGCTGCTGAACCGGCTGAACTGGCACACAATAATTCAGATGTGGAGCGAATAACGGAAGCGGAAGTGTAGCCAGTAGTCCTTTGCGCAATAAAGGCATGCTTCGATAAATTGTAGTTACCGTATCCCCTCTATGAGTGTCCCTGGCTTCATATACGAAGTGCGACGTAAGCTTTTTCATGATTTTTGCTTCCAAGAAAGTTTTGTACAAAACATTTTTTTCTAAGATAAAAATGATTTGTCGGGAAAAGGACTTTTTAAGTAAACACTTATTTGTTATTTATAGCGACGTTTCGTCCCTTGCTTGGGACTTTTATATCTACTTGAAAAAGTCCCAAGCAAGGGACGAAACGTCGCTATAAATAACAAATAAGTGTTTACTTAAAAAGTTCTTTTTCCCGACAAATCATTTTTATATTAATTACCAAGGACAAAAAAGAAAAAAGTCAATTTTTTTCTAAGCTTCATAATATCGGAAATATTTTGACAATAAAAAAAAAATCAGATGTTTTTTGTTCTGAAGATCTTTTAAAAATAAATTAGGTAGCTGACAAGCATGCTTTGGTTAATTTTTGCATATGATACCATATTATGTAACCATGAAAATGAATAGTAAACATAATATTTATTACTAGTCGTTAGTCACGCTTTAACAAAAATTTTATTTTATTTAACATAATACTAGCGACCCGGTCCCCGGCTTCGCACGGTTAACACTAATTATCTATATAGCCATAAAAGATTGCCTGAAAATTTCATCAAAATCGGTTCAGCCGTTTTGGAGGCCATAGGGAACACATCGATTATTATATATTATGAAGTTGGAATGGTCCTGTCGCCCAATTGACTAAATTTTTTTTGTTACATTATGTATAGCTACTGTCGTTTCATGGGTTCTGACCAATTATTTTATATAATCAATATTGTGGTATAATTTGTTCATTTTAAAGTGGCTAAATACTGAAGCAGTTGACAACGTTGCGGAAAAATTGACAACTGGAAATGATTAATATTGTTGTAATTATTTTTATTTTATGTGATTAATTATTCGGTTTCATGGAAAAAGCTACAGAGTAAATACTTCGCTTTAGTGATGAACAATATTTTATATACTTACCTGTGATTCAATCATTAGTATTAGAAAATCACAGGCTGCTACTGTTTATTCGTTACTAGAAATATTTTTAAAATATTAAGATTTTTGATATTGATATCAAGTAACAACTCAGACAAATTGATATTTCGCCCGGATTAACTATTACAGATAGGCATATTATAAATCAATGAACTTTTTTTTATAAAATTAATGGTGAATTTGCTCGGTGCTATTTTTTATAGCCGCTACCCGCGGCTACGCACGCGATAGAGATAAAAAACGGAAGCGACAACGGTAGTGGAGTTTTCGTCTCCACCGTATTACTATCTTATCTCGCCGCGCTGCGTCCTGCGCTCGGTAACATCAACAGTAGTGGAGCCTTGGGCTCTATCGTATTACGACCTTGACTCGCGGGACTGCGCCCCACTCAGTAGGTTCAACAGTAGTGGAACCTTTGGCTCCACCGTATTGCTATCTTGCCTCGCGGGACTGCCCCCGTTCTGCAGCGACAGCACTAGTGGAGTCTTCGTCTCCATGGTATTACTTATTTTACCTCGTCGCGCTGCGTCTCCACTCGGTAGCATCCACAGTAATGGAGCCTCGGGGTCCATCGTATTACAACCTCGACTCGCGGGGCTGCGCTCCACTTAGTAGGATCAACAGTAGTGGAACCTTTGGCTCCACCATATTGCTATCTTGCCTTGCGGGACTGCCTTCGTTCGGCAGCGACAGCGGTAGTGAAGTCTTCGTCTCCACCGATTTACTATGCTACCTCGCCGTCCTGCGCCTTCCCCTCGGTAGCATCAACAGTAGTGGAGCCTTGGGCTCCATCGTATTGCGACCTGGCCTCGCGGGGCCGCGCTCCGTTTGGCAGAAGTTTTACTTCAAAAAAGTTTCATTTCGACCGAATCGGCGTTTTAAAGTTACACGAAGATTTAGAGACGCTTACAGATGAAACATAACTTTTTAAGTGGGTTGATATTGAGTTATTGGCCAATAAACTAAATAAATTGGACATGGTATATTTTCTAGAATGTTGCGCAGTCGAGTGTCTTCCGTTATTGTTTGCGTAAAATTTATGGCCCTTTTAACAGTAAATTGAAATATTTGGTAATTTATTATATAAATATTATTTATTAAAACCATTTAGCTATTAAAATTTTATGCTTATATCAATTTGATAAATTTTAATTGTGATGTATCAAATATAAGCTGTAGTTAAAAAAAATTGATTTTGAAATATTATTGTCATCGAAAGATGTTTTAGTTCTTGACGTACAAAACGGTGTCTGATACTTGGATAGAAAAATGTACAATGTACAAACTTTCGTTAAACGTATTTATCCCCGTATGAAATAACTTTTTTTAATGGCTGTATAGTGATAGTAAAATGTCCCATTTTGCATTAACGCTGTAAAGTAAACGTAGTTGTATTACCATTTCCATAGTAAATCATCATCTCACTGCATGAGAATTGAACGCAGCCAACAATATTGAAGTGACCTTGCTCAAAATTGAACTGTTAAAAATTAGGTACCAGCGTTCCCAGACGTCCCGATTTTGGCGGGACGTCCCGAATTTTAAATCAAATTTAAATGTCCCACGCGGGACAGGCTCAGTCCCGCTTTTCGGGGATAACTCGAGCGCGCGTGCAGCGTGCTGAGGAAGCGCGGGCGGGTGGCATAGACTAGTGTGGACTACAGCTATCCTGTGAAGAGTTCTTCATCTTTATTAAAGAGAAAAAGGAAACTTTAAAAGTAGTTAAATCTTCATAGAAATATCATGAATAAGTAATTTTTATAAATAATTATTCTCTTATTTGTAACACTCACTCCTCAGACTATTGTTTGAAACGCCATATTTTTCTAATGAATAAAACTTTTTTGATTTTGATTTCTGTTTTTTTTTATTCAGAAGACGAATAAGACTCAATTGTTTAACGATAGGGTAAATCTGATTTAAAATATATTTTTATTAAAATACATTTTCTATGGCTATTTTTGCTAACTATTGTCAAGTAAATGTAATTTGAACTCAAATAAAAAAATAAATATTTAAAAACTTCTGATTATATACGTTTTTCTACATGTCCCGCTGTCGACGAAAGAATCCCGCTATTTCACGCAAAAAGTTCCAAAATCCCGACTTGGCAAAAAAAAATCTGGCAACGCTGTACCATACCAAGTGACACAGCGTTATAAAATAATAATTCACGCACTAGATACATAACGTACCATTTCCAACCTTACTCCCAAATTGATGATTCATTTTTTGAACCAACAATTTTGAGCTCTGTACTGCATTCCTGTAAAAGAAGAATTTCGAAATGTTTTGAAGTCCTGAGAACAATACGATAAAAGTCCCGTTTCCAGAGTGTATACGGCCTATCGCCGGGACTAATTTAACTGTCGTCACTTAAACAGGGATGGGACAACAATTGAATCGGCAGTAAATGTTGATACAACTCGAGTGTGTTTACACATAAAGTGCGGAAGTCAATGCGCCAACATTTTTATATTATATATGTTAAGGGCGCAAGCGACCAAGCATGAATTTTTTTCAGTGCTTTACGCTTTGACCCAGTGCTGGATTTCCACTAGGGGCTAGAGATGGGAAAGACGGGTCTTTTTAGTGATCTGCATCTTTGCATCTGGATCCCGTATGTGAGCCGGCTCACTGAACCGGTTCAAAAAGAACCGAGTTCTGAATATGTTACTGCAGTCTGCCACTGAATTACCTAGTTCAGTCAATCATATCACGACCTGTATAGAATCAAGAATGCGTAGCCAAACATGTGATGCATGAGTCATTTGAGCTGACAGATGTATCAAAGCAAGAACTGATACGTAAGTGTAAAATGTGCTTCTGTGTGTTAAGTGTTTCACTGAGCTATGCGGATCCGTTGATCCGTCGGCTCAAAAAAAGTGAGTCAACTCTCACGGATCTTCTGTCGGAGTCGGCTCTTTGAACCGGTTCAGAGCTGAGTTACCCAACTCTACTAGGGGTTACTGCCCAGGGCGGTAAATTTCAAGGAGCGGCAAAATTTGGAACATGAGAAGAAAAATTCACGTTATAGAATTTTTTTTTGAAAAGTGTGATCGTGTTGAAAACATTCATTAATGAAATAGTTTTTCTCTTTTTTAAGAATGTATGTAAAATTATAAACACTGCAGTTTTATTTACAAAATTGTTTATAATTTTACACACAAGAGAATAAGTATCTTGCTATTCATATTTTTTTTAAGTTTTTGGCTCGATCACAATTTGTTTGATATGATTATTATTTTAGTTTAAATTGCACTCTGCAAAATGCAGAAATTGTCCAGTTTTCAAGTCAACATCTCGGAATCTATGATCAATTGGTTTGTTTGTCAGTTTATGATTTTTAATACGAAAAAGAATGTTTTTAATACGCTTTTATTAGCTTCACCTATGCATGTTCGTAATGGAATCTTTGAAATTCACCTACTTTAAAACGTCAGTTTAAACTGAAACTTTGCACACTTATCAAGGACCGATGACAGTACAATAATTTAATAGGTTTGTCCCATTATCCTGACCAGGACCTTCGGGATAAAAAGCCTTGAAAAAATACAGCAAACTAGCTAACACGCTGTACAGTGACGTACGTTACGTTGCCTACCCCAGAGTCAAATGCAATAGTTTTTTAATCTTATAATTAAAATTAGAGTTTAAAAAAACTGGAATTATTTTGCATTTTTTAGTTCATAAAAGCGTGTTGTTTTAGTTTTTTATACTAATTTTTTAAAAGCTGGAATTGGCTGGAATTTTTTACTTTGCCAGCAACATCTAGGTAAAGAAACGGTTGGCTAGCTTGCGTCTACACAGCAGTGTCTCGTCGTCGTCCTCGTGCAGTCTGTGTATCCAATTAAGATGCCGACGAATGGCGTCCCTTTCTTGTGAAATTGCCTTGTGATTCCAGTTAACTGCTTCGATTACCTCTGCAGTCAGTAATGCCGTCGGTGTACACCAGCGTTCCCTAAACTTTTTCACTTACGAATTCTTCAGAGCGGTTTCACACGAGTCAATATATTGCCAGCAATACACAGTCGCAATATTGCTCTGCACCAAAAATACATACAGTAAGACCTCGCTTAACGCTGTTTCAATATTACGTGGTTTCTAAAAAAAAGTTAAATTATGGATCAGTTTATACGAAATGATTCAAATGCTGATAGAAGTTTAAAGACAAGACGAAGTGTCATTGATGTAATAGTTTGCTGTCGACAACAGCTTGCTGAACGAAACAGAAAAATGTAATCGACATTAGATGACTTCTTCACAAAAAACAAAGATGTCAAATGAGGAATCTTCCTCATCACAACCATAACTTCTTACTCGAACTTTTATTTGATTGTAATAATAATAATAATTCTTATTATTATTAAATGTTTCAAAATTAAACAAAAAAACTTACAATTTTTTTTATTCTCGGTTATGTTTCACTTTTGATTATTATCTACGTATTAAGATGACCTCGTTTAGCGCTGTTTCGTATATAGCGCACGAATTTCTTGAAACGACTATTCCACGTTAACCTGGGTTTACTGTACTTTATTATAAGTTTGTCGGACAACTTTTTATACAGGTCGGCTGGCGCGACGACTGAATTGTGTAACTGCCCATTTACACCAGAGATGAGTTCGCGGATCACTTCGGACATTCTTACGGGCCCAAGTTTTTGGAAACGCTGGTATGCACTATAGAAAACGAGGATTTCGACTCAACAATATAGTGAAATGCATCCAATGATGCCATATTAGTGCTAGGGATAAAACAAACAAATATTATTTTGGCCTCGATTTGCATAATATATTGCAATAACTTTTTATTATAATTCTTATCATAAAAAAGTGCTGAAACAATAATGAAGTGATCATAAATAAAAGTCCTGTGCAAACATATAACTTTTCTTCATACTATGCCGAAAGTACGTACTTTCTGATTCGATTTTAGATCAGAAAGTATAACATTTCTGCATTGTTGTTGTCACAAGCTAGATTTACACGAATATCGTCTCTATAGGCGGGCTTAAACAGTTTTGTCATGCGCACTGATGACGCTTGTCATCATGTTTGCCTATAGATGTCTGTGTAAGCCAGTAAAAGGTACGTTATTACATGAACATTATAAGATGCATGTGCCAACTGTCATTACGTATATAACCTCAATATTTCTCACTTGAAAGTAAGTAGTTTTTTTTTATTCATTGGTGAAAGTGCGTACCTTCGGCATGGTTTGAAGAAAAATTATATACACCACACGAGCAGAAAGTCCTGCACTACGCACCATATGATGCCCTCGACTTCGCTTCGGGCATCATGTGGCGCAGTGCAGGAAATTCAACTTTCGGTTCTTGTGTGTAATATACTATTTAATCAGTTTAATAACCGAAATAGTTCTAACTTGGAAAAAAAATAATCTTTTTAGTGCGCCCTCTCTGTAGTGCTTAAACCCAGCTCTGTCTGCCAATATTAAGTTTGAAAAAATACTGTTTTTCCCTGTAAATAGATTTTTCTAGATATTTTATAGCGAAGATCGATGTCTTCAGTATTTAAATCTTTTTATCTAAAAAACGGATACTTATATAATATCTAAACCATATATGTATTACCTGTGATATATACCGATTTAAATGTGATCAGAAAATGGGTTGTTTACAAACATATTTAAAACCCTTTAAGCCGAATCTATAGAATGCCAGTGTAGAGAATCTGTACGAGATAAAGTAGGGCGACGTCGGAAGCAGTTTGGCAAATATAAAGGTGTTTCACAGCAAATACTGAATAAATACATATTTGAATACGTCAAAATTCAGGTGAACGTTTAATTAAAATCCCAGGAACGACTTGACATAAAAATAACAGATAAATAAAAACACTTAAATATTCCACAAAAATTATTATTAAATTATTTCTCAACGATATATATATATATATATATATATATATATATATATATATATATATATATAAGAAATATAAAACATATAGGTAGATACTAAGTATATGTTTTATATTCCTGGGGATGGATTTATTGTGTCCGAAAGGATCGTCGAGAAATAATTTAATAATAAATTTTGTTGAGTTTGCAAGTGTTTTTATTTGTTATTTTTACTGAGTGCAAATTTAGACTTGACATAATTTACGGAAATGACAATAAGACTATTAAGGGGGTATTCTCATGTGAACGCATAAATTTTGCCTCTTTTTAGGGAATTTTTTTTAGATGACAATAACATTCAATCATTTAAATTTTTTTATATGTTTTTTTTTCTCTTATTTTACATTTTTTATATATCTTTTTTTTTAAATTAAACTAGACAATAAAAAAAAGCAGGTCACTGGTCATAGTAATAGCGGCTGTTCATGTTGTCTGAAATAAAAAAATCGAATGGATCATTGTTCAGTAGGTATGTTGCTATCAGCCCTACCAAAATTAATCAATTTCATTGAAAAAAAAAATGGCGGATTGTAGAAAACAAGTTTGTGTTTTGTTAATTTTTTTGTTAAAAATCGCTTTAAAAAATTAGAAAATATTTTCAAAAATAAGCTATTTTGGTACGGCCGATAACCATTAATGAGTAGAAGAACATATATACATTTCAAAGCAATCGGTTGAATACTTTTTTTTTTAGGACAATGACAGTTTTAGAAAATAATGTTTCCAGAAAAATGCGTTCAAAGTTTCAAGAGCCGAATTTTCATGGAAAATTTATACTTACACTAATCTGCTATGCCTGGACCATACAATAACCCTTCGGTGGCTTCATACGCATCATTTTCTGCCAGTTTTATGAAAAAAAAATCGATTTTTCGAAGTGGTCACATGAGAATACCCCCTTAAGGTATTACATAAAATGTGTCTGCAACTTTGCCATGCGCCTTTAAATTTTATAGATATCCGTGCAATAATTAAAACGACGGGTTTCCGTAAGTATTGCACATCAACAGTTAATGTCAATAATTTATTTTACGATAGTTTTAACGATATTCCATTAAGCTATAACATGAGAATAGGGTTGAACATTGTAACCGAACTTCAATTGTTTGCTCGTAATACGTTCAGCGTACTACTTAAACAGGGAAAGTTTGTTTATAGTGACTTTGTGTAGTCACTGAATAAATTAACTAATGTTTGTAAGTGCTTTATTGCTTATGCGTCAGCAGATTTTGCATTCGAGTTTCGGGGTCGCTATGTAAACGTGGCTTTATACCCGGAAATGACAGAACAAACAGAACGATTACTTATTCCGGGAATAAGAAGCCTATTAAACGTATTTTTTTCCGAAAATTCAGAACTATTATCCTTAAATCATTTTCAGAACGTCGATTCTAAAATTTCGGGAGTGTTAGTCTGTGAAATTTCCGAATAACAGAGTAGAAATAGGTTTAGAAATCGAGTGATTCATTATATTATTCTAAATAATATAATAATAATGCGTTTAACTTCCGTTTGTCGACTTTTATGTCATAACAGACGCCATTCGCACCATTACTATTTTCCATTTTACCACTTCGCGTTATTTTCTACATTTCTAAAACTTCAACTTAACTAATAGCAATGAGCGAATGAAGGAATTATAGGAAATTAGGATAAAATAAGTAATTTTTGAAATGAGAGTTTGATGGATAATCGACCATGGTCTTGAATAAGGAACCATATCGATATTTGTCTTGGAATTAATTGAGGGAAACCATGGAAAACTTCAATCAAGATGACCGGTAGAGGAATTATCATTTCTCGGCGAGAGGCAGTAGAAAAAAGTCCTAGCAACATTTGCCCCCGCCGGGATTCGAACCCGTACCTCCCGAATGCGAGTCTAGTGCTGTCACCACAACTCTACCCAGCTCGGTTATTCTAAATAATATACAAAAGTTTATGAACTAATTTATAAATTAACTAGCGGCCCGGTGCGGCTTCGTCCGGATTACCTATTAAAGATAGACATATTATGCTGCAGTGGACTTACTTATAGAATAATAGACGAATTTGCACGGCGTTGCTTTCTATTTATTAATAATAGCAGCTACCCGCGGTCTTGCACGTGATTGAGATAAAACATGGCAGCGACAATGGTAGTGGAGTCTTCGTCTCCACCGTATTACTTATCTTACCTCGTCTCGCTGCGCTCCACTCGGTAAAATCAACAGTAGTGAAGCCTTACGCTTCACCATATTGCGATCTTGCCTCGCGGGGGCGCGTCCCGTTCGACAGCTTATAAATGAATTACAACTCTTTGTCCTATAAAAAAATCCTTAAATTTGCAGTAAAAAATATTGAGGGTCACATTACTTTTTTTTTAGAAATCGCGTAATACTGAAACAGCGTTAAGCGAGGTATTACTGTATTTCCTTTTTCACTGGTCAAAACAAAACGGAAATAGCAAGGAGTATCGCATTGTAGTAATTTAACTTTCAGTCGTTTATTACCATCGAACAAGGCGTATAGTAAAGACGAAAGCTTAGACGCAACACAATAGCTTTATTGTTTCGTCACTGTGACGTCATCGTATCGCTTAAGCTCTCCACTATGTCAACCGGCAAGATTTTATTTCACCTCACGAATCGTGAAATCGACTTGCTGCCGTTTCATTCGTTTTTATTGACAAGTCGGCTTGTTATTCAACTTGGAATAAACAAATCTAGATTTTCATCAGAAAAAACCTATGATATTTTCCAACATCTGATTGAAAACAAAACTATCCAGACGTTTTTTTTTCTGTGAAAGAAAGTAAACCAGCTTCAATTTCCGAGACTTGGTTATAGTCCACAAGTTCCTCAAGAGACTACGTTCGATATTAACGGAAATATGACATTTACTTGACCTTGAGTTAATGACACTAAAATTTAGAAGATTCAGTAGAAACTTTGTTCTTTACACCAATAATTAACGGTTTCAAAGTCTTTTCTCTTTAATAAAATGTGTACAGAATTTTTGAAAATAAATATCGATATCTATTTTTAACCGACTTCAAAAAAAGATGTGTTTTCTGTGAATGTATTATTTGAGGAACCACTAAAACGATTTCAAAATTCCTATCACGGTTTGAAAACCTATTTCGTTTCGAGTAAAATAGACTATATTATGTATTTATATATTACGTACCAGCTGAATTATTTAGTACAATAGCTTATGTCTGCTATAATTGTTAAGAAACATTCATTGTTGTAACACTATATTAAAAAAATTTATTATTCCAACACGTCACCGTCGGGATTTAAACCCGAATCTTTCCACTTTCGCGGCGGAATGAGTTAGTCAATTACTCTACGGTGCACACAAATCAACATTTTAATCCTTCATAATATAGCGATTTACATACGTTACGACAAAAGGGGGGCGAGCAGTGAGCGAAAATTTAAAAATAAAAATATATACTAAAAATAAAATAAATAACACTCTTAAATGTCAGCGTGCCAAAAAGGAGAGAATAAAATTCTTTCCCTTCTATACAACGACTAAAAGCGCGGAACACTCACTACACTTATATTTCATTTAATTCATCGACTGCCCCATGCTATTAAACGTTATAGAAGAAAAAGAAATGCATTTCCTACGTTTCGATGCGTTGATAGAGTGTTTTTTATTTATTTTTTAATATATATTTTAATTTTTCTTCAAGAATGCGGTGAAAACTCGCGGTTCGCTCCAAAGCGACGACGCAGCGCGCAACAGCAAGCTCCTGTTCTGCTGCGATCTGTAATATGGTCGGCAATAAATCTTGTTTGTCGTAAATATATTACGTAAGACCGGATGTTGACAGCGTGCCGCACGCGGTGCCTGACAACACAACTTGCTTATTGAACCCGACTACATACATTTCTCTGTCTCCCTCGAATACGCGTATACATCCTTTCTTTCTCTCTCTTACACAGCACATTTCACGTAGTGGATGGAACTAGCATTAATACCCAACAGAAATATTGCAGCAATTTGATTAGATATATTTTTTTTTGCGTTTTGAGAATAGCCGAGATCATTGGGATGTCATTGTTTTCGTGTCCCGTGTATTAACTTATAACCCAGATTCTAACCCGAGAATAAGTAAAAAACGGTAAAAATCAGTTGGATTGGATTTAAGAATAACCGCGATTAACCCGAGAATCATTTTTTATTTGACGTTTCTGTGGTTCATCTTATAATCGCCAGCTCTAAGAAAACTGGTGAAAGGAACAATTAAATTTATGGTTAAAAGCTAATTTTAGTCGGTCTAGATAAACCTGGCTGTCAATAATCGTGGAACAGAAGTGTATGATGTGGGACAGATTTTGATGAAATTTGGCACACTATTAATAGGGATATCTATTTTTTGTCTGACTTCAAGAAACAAAAGAGGCTATTCAATTTGTCATGTATTTTTTTTTAATGTCTGTTCAGGCATTACTTTTCGAAGGCTTAACCGATTTAAAAAAAATCGGCATCATTTTGTTCAGAATGTACCGGTGAGTACCATATATTTTTTCCAGCAATTGTGAACCGATTTTGATTATTTTTTTTGTATGTTTTTTGATAGAACATACCTTTAGTGTGGTCACACATAAATTTCTGTTAAAGCATTTTTTTGTCTATGCCCATCTATCCTTGAATTCTGTCAAAGCAAGCATTAACGCGAGCGAAGCCAAGGTTAATTAATATAAAAGACTTGTCCTTGAATAATTTTTACTATTCATATGCAGCTGAAATGATATGAAAATGCCAGATAAGACTTTTGTTTTTTGACTGACGCATTGAAGTTTTCTCTACGCAATCAACTGACAGCTGATGTAGTTATCAATCAATTAAATCTCTTGTCAGATAAATTATTTTCTACCAGACACAAAACCTACGAAGTTTCTTTTTTAATTACTTAGTTTCGAATGAAGCCTGTCTCACTTTTTTAATAGTTTCATCATCAATTTAGAATATTGTAAAAGCTATACTTATTCTCTCCCAACTCTCATTTTGTGAGAAAAAGTAATTTAAAGTCATCAATTATAATAGCGCGTTAAAAGTCACGTATTCTGACAAAGTTCGCACGTTGTTCATTTGTTTACCGATCAGATGACGTCGTGATATTGCTATTGGGTGGACTGCTCGAATCAGATTGCAAATATCAATAATAAAGATCTTTAAAAAGTAAAAAATATGTTTTTATTGTAAAAAAGCGTGGGGTGCTTATTACTTTTTTATACTAACTCTCCTTTTACAAATAGCTACCAATGAAATATTTATACCAGTTATCATACACCCCACGCTTTTTTCAAAAAAAAATTTTTTTTACTTTTTAACTCGGTTTTTTTAAACTACTATTTATTTTTTATTTTTTAGTCTTTTTTATTCTGATGATCCTGGTTAGGATAATGGGACAAACTTATTAAATTATTGTATTGTCATCGATCCTAAATAAGTGTGCAAAGTTTCAGTTTAATCTGACGTTTTGAAGTGGGTGACTTTCACGTTCAAAGATTCCGTTACAAACTAATAAAAGCGCGTAAAAAATCTTTTTTTTTGAGTTGTGACATGTTTCTAAAATGTGTGCAATATATACAATTATGAATTTCTTCTGCTTAATCCTTATCTAGTATCTTAAATTGTAACCGAGAACGACATGAATTTCAATTTAACCTCGCGTTAAATTAAAATGATGTTGAACCGTCCTATTTCTATCGACAATGAGTTTCCCGACACGAATAGCGCGTCTTACAGAAATACCTGGTTTACGGAAATAACGAAAAGAATAAATAGATCTGCTAAGCGTGATAAATTTCCGAATGCGCATATAGAAAAGTAGAAACGGAGCAACAGGAATGTGATTTAAACTTTCCTGAAACCAATATTATTCATTTCGGCACAAGGTTTCTTACGGAAGAAACATTTCAGAGCGAAGCGTTCATTCAAATTGTATATATATATATATATATATATATATATATATATATATATATATATATATATATATATATATATATATATATATATATATATAGCCATTATGCTGACGAGAGAAAATGGTGTTTGTAGAACACGACCGCTCGAACGATGAAACTTCATATATCAAAGTGAAACCCAATTAAAACCCCAAACTACACCAACATTACAAATATTCAAAAATCAAACTATATTTCTCATGTAATACCGAACCGAGTTATTAACTCTGAGCGGGTATTTGATATGAAACCGCAGAAGTGGGATACTGAGTTTCGAAAAGAGTGATTATAACATAGTGTGGCCAACAGATCGCGTGACCTGGCCGGAACACGAATTGGCAACGCCATATTGAGCCAATACACAGCTGTAGGCTGCTTCTGTATAAAGTGACTACGCAGGCGCTACATATACGCCGTCGCGGCTCAGTATGGCGGCGATCGAAAATTCCAAAACACCACGCTGACATCTGACCGCAATTTAAATACTAATGTATAAAATAGAGCTCTCTTGAGAGTTTTTTTTTGTGTGATACTGATTTTGAGGAAATTACCAAAACGTAAAAAATTACAGGATATCTACTTTTTATATGTGGCAACCTCGACATTGAACCGAGCGATGCCGTGGGTAGAGATTTGTTTAATACATTTTATGCATGGGACATGTGAGTTACATTGTTTTATTACTTTGCCGCTCTATTAAGCGAACCGTGCTATAATGAAGAATCATTTTTGGTCAAAGAATATCAAACAAGCGAACCTGTAGATAATTTTATGCAGGTTTTTGCCTGAAATAAATAATAAAAATCGTAGACTTGGATGAATGAAACGCAGTCTGTATTTCGAAATAATAGAACATTAGGGAGAAATGATCTTGAGAAAGTTTATCAATGATTTATGTTTTGAGGTGTTTTCCTAAACGAGTTATAGATATTTATTATTCATGTATTTTCAGCAGAACAGATGCAAGTTATTTTAAAATGATTACAAGGCGTCCGTTCGTTCGCGTTCAAATAAATTACCTTTTTTTTAAGAAGTTTTTTTTACTAATTAGTGATGAGCAAAATTGATCTTGCTCTTGCAGTCTTGGTCTTGGTTTTGCACCAAGATCCAAGACTATCTTTATACTAGCAAGACCAAGATCAAATAAGCAAGACCAAAACCAAGACCAAATAAGTCGGCTGATAAATTACAAACTCGCGCTATATTATTATTTTTAATTTTTCTTTAATCTAAAGGTCTAATTTCGTGCATAAAGTCCTCCAAAAAATTATTTTTCGTGCTTGTCTATGCAAAACTGTATTAGACATCTTGGTCGATTAACAATCATAGAAAAGTGACACGACAACCAGCGATAACCAGTCACCGACGAGCGCACGTTCTGTGCCGGTAATTGGGAGGTGGTGGGACTCTTCCTTTCCCACAAAACAACCAGGACGGTTCTAAAATATGCATTTGACGCTGTTTGTGACTAACTTTAGAACCTTTTAGAACCGTGGCGAGTATTATACCAGGTCAGATGACCAAGATCAAGACTTAACATGCAAGACCGAGACTCTATATAAGCAAGATCAAAGTTAGATCTATTTGAACAAGACCATTATCAAGACTGTCCTAGTTTCGATCTTGATTTGCTCATCATTATTACAAATATTTTTGGTAGTGTATTGCCTGGATATTGTTGGCAGATTTATTTCTTGTGGACTCACTGTATATCAGTAACTACATTTCAGAATTCTGAATAATCACAAAAGTTTCCGCTTGTTTTTGTGTACATGAATACATATTATTGAAGGGAAATTGAAGTACAACAGATTCCCACTTGACTCGGGACTATTTATTTTTAAATTGGAAAGCTGACATTCGAAAGCACGTGACATTCGAGAGACTTTTAACTCATTAATATTTATACTTTGTGAAAAAGTTTATTCAGTTTTTTTTAACAAGCTGAGATAATCGAGAAAAAATAATTATTGCACAATTTTCCATTACCCTGATTTTTATGGACTGTCGCAAAAATTACAGTTTCTTAAACGTTCTGTATCATTTTTGCATTACCCCCTAAGAAATAACTGCTTTCCAAGCACTAGTGCGGTAAAGTAAAACAAAACTGGCCGCGCTATAGTAATTACATAATAAATCACTGTCTCTCAGTTGTTTTTTTTTTTTTTTTTTTTGAAAACGATTTTATTCATCAATATGACGCAATATTTCAACGTAATTTTCACCGACTTCAAGACGTCCGATTGTTTTAAAAATTTGCAGACGTATTAAGGACCGATCACAATACAACATTCAGGATAAAAAAATAAAACGCAGTCAACTTCTACTCCAATGACGTAATGAGTTACATTACGACGAGAAGCGATATTGTGTTTAAAACGAGCGCACGATATCATATGATATTTTTGCACGCAACTCCGATAAAATAGGTGATTTTCAATTCCTTTACAAGATTTTCGACAGTTCATTTTTAAACAAATGCTGCTACTAAGTAGCAGGTTATAAAAAATAATAAAAAACTAAAAATCTTCAAAATGAAGTCAAAATCAGCTATCTTTCGATCAGAATGGATTTAAAATTCTACGATGTTTTTTTTACGGAAATATATGTATAGTCAATGTCAAATAAGATTTTTTGATAATGCTTTCTGTAAACGAGCATTGTGTATATGGCCATAGATAGATAGATACTTTATTTGTGAGCAAATCTGTTATAAATACGTCAATACAAAGATATTAATAATTTCATTATATACCATGTACATATATAGATATACCGTGTACAGGCAAATAAACTAATTAATGAATTATTTCGATTCGGAAACTTGATCCCTCAGAAAGCCTGCACAGTTTACACAATAACTTTTGTAGTTGAAGCCGGGGTTTTCTCAAGAGCCGGGCTGTTTCAGACATCTGGCAAAGTTCGACTCGAGAGCAGAGCAATCATTCAGTTTTGAAGTACAACCAACATTTAAATTATACATAACGAGGATTGAATTACGTCTTAATTTGCAGTCCTTGAAAATCGTTTAATATCAATATCTTAACTACAGTTGTTCTGTTAATGTGGTACTGATCCCTCAGATTGTAAAATATGCTCTTGGGAAATTCCGACCTGTGGTCGCAAAATTAATTTTATTGCGATTAAGCATTATGTTTCACAAAATTTTTCAAAAAAACATTTATTTTTGCTCTAAAAATTGATTAAGAAAAGTAATATTTCTTAACAACACGTCACGAGATTTCGATTTACGGGAAAGCAAATTAACATTTTGAAGTTTTTTCTTCACAAACATTATGTTAACAATACTGACAAATTTGACTTCCTCAATAATTTGTTTTCAAATTACATTTTTCCTGTACAAAAATTTGTTTTCTCGTTTTTTTCTGATTTTAAATCGTTAGTTTAGATCAAATAAACTGTAAAAACTTGGCTGAAAGTCAAATGCGAAGAATGGTACATATTTTAGAGGCATGAACATAAAAAATTGAACAATATTTTTCATAGAAATTATAACCTTAATAATAGTATAGGTATAATAGGGATGTTGACTATTTTTGGGAAAGTGTTTTAAATCGTGCATAAGTACCTAATATAGCCACAAATATTTATTATTTTTATTTAAATACAACTCAAGCCTTAAAAATCATGTATTTTAAATCCGGTTTCAAATATCGGTCCAAAACGCCAATACTAGTCGCGTGACGTCACCTGTTCATACCAAAGGAGGCTCAAAAGTTTACACGGGAGCTACCATTCTATAGATGCGGTCACAAAGTAGGAGGCTGTGCTCATAAATGCTATAGTAAACTGATGAGGTTATAAAGACATTTTTCGTAATTCTTGTTATAAAAGATGAATTTTAAGTTTTCGAACTATTAGCCTTAATAAATACACTTTCCATGACGTTAAAACTCCTTGCAGTGTTTTTTTAAAGAAATTTTCGAATAAATTACACACTAAATATTAACCAAACAAAAGTTTTTTGACAGCGGCTGACTCTATGACGTCATGCGCTCTGATTGGTGTCTGTTGTCACGTGACTTGAGAGTGATTTTATTAGGTTTTATTTATTAAATATTAATTAAATTCCTTAAAAATACGGAAAAATATAGTGTTTTTTAATATTTCTATCATAGAAACTATCACTTTTCGTTAAAATTATGTTTTTATTTGAACACAGTCAACATCCCTATTGTACATAGCTACCCTTCATCGTTTTACTACAGGATTTTGTATATTTTAGACGAAAGCCAACGAAATATATAAATTTTAGTAGTTTTATGTATCAAGATTGTAACCCATTATATATTCTGTACGAGTTGTAAAAAAAATTGTCATAATACACCAAATAAACAGCGGCAAATTATTGGTGTTTTTAAACGGCAGCCATTGTTTTATTGTCTGTTTATCGAGTCGGGGAGCTGCCGATGAGTTCGCAGGAGTCAACAGCCAAAGGGCGCGTGGGGGGTGAGGGGGATTATGTGGCGTACTCTGGTGTTAATTACATTCTAGGTAAATTGCTATTTAATTATTTAGAAAGTCGTTAATGTTCTGTTTGCAGAACAATACGGCAACCAAAACAACTTGCGGACCCCGTAACACAGTATTCATCCATGCATACGAAACAAAACACGAGCACACTTTATCCACTTCTCGTATATATGTCAGTGGTGCCCAGACTTTTTGCGGCCAGAGCCCTAGTTTCCTATCTGAAAATATTGGGAGCCTCACACACGTGCAAACTAATTGTGCGGCAGAGGCTGTTGTAGAGATGGGAAAAACGGGTCTTTTTAGTGATCTGCATCTTTGCACCTGTATCCCGTATGTGAGCCGGCTCACTGAACCGGTTCAAAAAGAGCCGAGTACTGAATATGTTACTGCAGTCTGCCACTGAGTTACCTATAGTTCAGTTAATCATATCACGACCTGTATAGAATCAAGAATGCATAGCCAAACATGTGATGCATGAGTCATTTGAGCTAACAGATGCATCAAAGCAAGAACTGATACGTAAGTGTAAAATGTGCTTCTGTGTGTTAAGTGTTTCACTGAGTTACGCGGATCCGTTGATCCGTCGGCTCAAAAAAAAGTGAGTCGGCTCTCACGGATCTTCTGTCGGAGTCGGCTCTTTGAACGGGTTCAGATCTGAGTTACCCAACTCTAGGCTGTTGTACTTGTGCAAGCATTGTTGTTGCTTCTGAGTTTAACACGGTGGAGCCGAAGGCTCCTCTACTGATGTTGATACCGAAGGCTCCACTCTGTTGTCGCTGCCGAGTTCAACACGGTGAAGTCAAAGACTCCATTACTATGTTGTTGATACCGATGCGCCTCACTAGAATTAATTTAATTATACGGTGGAAACGAAGGCTTTTTGTAAGAAAGATAATTTTCTGTCAATAAATGTATTGTTTTATTCAATAGAAATATGTTACGTAACACTTTACTTGAACCTCCCTCCACCCTTGTAACGCGCTGAAACGTTTTGACGGATCCCCCCTCCTCCCTAAGTGCGTTACGTAATACTTGAACGGTCCCTAAATTAATTTATTTCTAGTTTTTCCCAGAAATTTTGAATCAAACAAACTTCTCATGGAAGGTCCAAGTCTACGCAGCTTTTTTAACCTTGTGAGGTTTCTAAAAATACAATACAGTTTCATATAAATAATCGACAAACAAACTGTTTTTTCGAAAACATGTAAATTTGAATAAAAATAGATTTAGATTTAAGCGAACATAAATATTCTTCGGTTCGACTTGTAGAAAGTCAATACTCGATAAATAAATAAAGACCTACATCTATAATATGATATGCATTACTAAATTTGCATATTCATGGAAGTTCACGTGAACGGTGAGGACTCGATGAATATCAAACGAGATTGAAAATCAATCTGTCGACTTAGGTGCAGGTCTTCGTAACAAATACACCGCTGAAGTCCGTTTGGCTAGTTGCCCACCAGGTATCCACCGTACGAAACCAAACCGATGGTGTTTCCAATAACCATTTCATGACATCGAAAATTCAAATAATCGCTGCGTCTAGTTTGTTTCCTCCCACTAAAATTTATTTATCTTGGTAAGGGGTCGTCCATTAATTACGTCACACGTATAATACGCGCCACGGTTCTAAAAGGTTCTGAAGTTAGATGCAAATGGAGGCTTGCGCAGGTACAGTCGGTTGAAAAACTACAAACTCGTGCTATATTATTATTTTTTCCAAGGTTGGTATTTAGTAGATGACTAGGTGAGACGGGAGAGAGGGAAGTAGGCTTGTGACGTCACATGAAACCTTTTACTCAGCTTTCAAAATCAAGCCAAGGGTTTCGAAAGACGTAAGCAATCGATTCAACCAATCACAAACGCGACCACATTTATAGCCTCTTACGCCCAACCTATAAGTACTCTACTAACCTTAACACTTTTTACTGTGAATTTCACTGAGTTACCTACACTACACTAATATTATTATTAGTCTGACCGAGCTAAACTAATACAAAGACACCTTTAATGCGAATATACCTAGTTTGAACAGTATTTGTTTGATGTCTGAACTATTGCGTTCCGTTTCTGTGTAGATAATATAAAAGAGAACTACCGACACCAAAATTTAAAAAAGAACTAAAAAAAATCTTATTGATAAGGCTCCATATAGAGTGAATGATTTTATTAAAGACTTTTAAAGATTTTTTTAATGTAATTTTTTAAGTAAATATATTTTTAATGTAATTTTTGACATGTTTCATACACTTTTATGTGTTCTACACGAAATAAAGATGGTTTATTATTATTGTTATTATTAATTTAATCGCTTGGTACTCTGCTTCTTCTAAATAGGGGATGCAACTATATAATTTTTACAACTGAATTTATTGTTACATTTTTACTAATATGTTTATTTTTTTACAGGTAAGCGTTGCTGGCATTTTATTCTTCATAGCCTAATTTTAAAGTAAGTTATTAGATCTTCATTAATATTTACATTTTTGAAAATTCAAACTACGATAAATTGTTAACACAACAACCGAAAAAGTCGCGTTATGTTTCTCGAAGAATCAATTTAAACCAAATTCAGTACTCATCTTGGGCGTTTATACCACAATATTTTATTTGCACCAGGCATTTGTAAAAATAGAAAGGTATTGAAAAATGTAACGCCAGTTGGCAAATGGGCGATTTATTATTTTTCATCTCCTTAAATACTAAATTTCAAGGTATAAAAATTTCAAAATGCCTCAAGGGCTTTTTATTGGGAAAAAAATGGTGCTAATTTCAAAATTCGAGGATCGATTAAGCCAGGTCTGTGTTTATGTATTCGGATATTACTGAAGAGGTATTGTACAAGTTTTCAGAGTGCCTCAAATACCTACCCAAAAATGTCTAAAAGCCAATTCAGACTAGCCGTTCTCGGTTACGATTCACCGGTCCGGTTCGGTTTTTGATTAATCTAGGCTGCTCACACTATCCCGATTCGGTTCTACGATTATTCTCGGTGCGCATGCGCAAATTCGAAATATGATTTGACGTTTGATGTGTAGTTAAACGTCAACAAAAACAAGCTGGCTAGTCACGTGACTCCAGCAAGCGTTCTCATTGGCTACGGTTGCGAACGGTCCGGTTGAAATTAGAGCTGAACCTAAACGCTCGAACCGAACCGCAATCAGGAACGACTACGCCCTGATTGGTCGAGCTCCCAATCGGACCGGTGAATCGTAACCGAGAACGGCTAGTCTGAATTGGCTTTTAACACCTCTCCTACTATTGACTGTCGTACAACGCATATCTTCGTCTGTACTAGGCCCATTTCGATATTGTAGGAGCGGTCCTATGTCAATGCAGATCACAAGCACCAACCGCACAGACATTCCGTTAACATCTGACAGGGTATCGATTGACCGATGCCCCGCCCTTGCTTGTTGACATAGACCTTTGTCTCAACCTCCACATTTTCAAACCACCTGCCCACCCACTGCAGCTATACAAGAATTTGCAGTTCTAGTGTACGCGAAACAATTGCAATCAACCCTGTTTTGCTCGTCATGTCACCGTAGTTAATTTTAGGGTTCCGTATATCTGATGAAAAAATGGAATCATTATAGCATCGCTTTCGTGTCTATCTGTCCGTAGGGATACATCGTGATTCGTGATGTATCAAATGAACGGGTTCGTTATGAGAAATACAAATATATTTTTTTATAATTTTAAAATGCATAGTTTGAAAAATATTAAAGAAAATATAGGAACATTGAGCATTCCTCCCTTATTTCCGAAACTTCTGAGCCCAAATTAAAAAAAAAATGGAATTATAGGGCCTCATTCATAGTTCACAGGAAAACCTAAACGAAAATTCTAAGTCTTAAAGTTTTGACAGAAAACGAAATTGTTTTAATATTAAATACGTAAGGAGCATAGTTTCCGTCGTGTGTCCGCGAACTGACGCATTTCTTTTTTTTAATATCTAACACCCGGCAATCAGTGAAATAGTTCCGAATCTGGAACGCAACTTCATGAGATAGATATATACTGTATAGTTTGACTCTTCGGTCGAACTGTATGACCCGTCCGACAAACAGTGACATAGTTATGAATTTGGAACGCAAGTTCGAATCAAGTGGTTTTAGTGCGCGTTTCGCGTAATAATAAATAAGACAGGACTTTTGATCACGCTATGAAATTGCCCAGTAGATCATCCAACAGGTATACAGTAGATTATCTGTAACAGCAAATAGCCTTGTCAACAGTAATTTAACGTTTCATTACCGGCCTGTTAATACCGCGACGATATATTATCTAAAGGTAAATACGTACAACCGTTTTGTCATAATCGTTAACTACGATCGCTGCTTCAGTGCTTACATAACCTACAAAACAAACAACACAATGTCTGCTTACTATACCAAAGTCGTTAGTTCAAAGCTCTCTCAAGAGATGACAATAAACAAAACTTACCTGACAGAACATTATCAGACTTCTGATGTATAAACATTAAACATACTATGGAAATTGTTGCGTCCATATTTTTTTTTCAAACATACACAAACATACTAGCTGTCAAAATTTCAATAAATCTGTTTGTGCCTTTTTTGTGAATTCGTGAAAAGCTATAGAAATAAAATACTCATCCTTGTGTACACGGCAGCGACAACAGTAGTGAAGCCTTCGGCTCGATAGTATTACTATCGTTTCTCACTCGATAGCAACAACAGTAGCGGAGCATTTGGCTCCACCGTATTATAGAGCTGACTCCTGCAACTACGCCCGACAATCCAGTATACAGTTCCTTTTTTTTGTTTCTGTCTTGTATCAAAGATGGTGTTGTATACGAATTTAAATTTTTTGTGATTTTTTTGCTTTTCCAATTCGCGAGGAAACTTCTCGAGGCCGAGACAAACGAAAAAAAATTCGAAATCAGTCATTCCGTTCTCGAGATATGATCAAAAAAGCCGTTCCGTACAAAATGTATAAGAAAATTAATTTTCTTCATAACAAATCAAATTTATTGGTCCTCCAGCTGACATCATTTATGAATGAGTTCACCTCTGTATCCAATAATCTTGTAACGAAGGTACCTTAAAATAGTGCCATGTCAGTTGTGACTGAAACAGTCTACTGAATCGGCATTAGGTAGGTAGGCACGCATTAAAATAAATTGAATTTTCGATAATTTCCAAGACGATACATTCGTAGCCTGTTTGTTATTCTCTCGTCGTAATATTCAAATACAACAAACGACCCGATAACTCGATTGTTTGAAGTTTATTATAATATTATATCGTTTGTGGTTCTGTTTGGCTTTCACAAAGCCTTTTGCTGTTTATATATGGAAATTTCTAAAAGTACTGCAAATAGCAACTTTAATTGTAGAATTATTATTAGTGTATTTGCCGTATGGCACATACACTATTGGCGTTGGTCGGATGGCGGGATCTAGGGGTCGGACCAAAATTTCTCGACGTACATAGCCTCCTGAACAATTTGACGCCTTCCAGTGAACTGTCAATCGATTTTGCTTGGTTGATAAAAATCACGTCATTCATTAACGAGGTGACCTGTGTACTTAATGACCTTCCCCCTTGATAATTTAATAGTAACACTGATGAAACGTTACGTAATATTTGAAAGTTTCGTAATATTAAAATCCTATCTGTTTTTTATTTTGGTCCTTCAGTAGATAAATTATATTTATTCCTACCTAGCAGACCCGTGCGAATACTACGCACCGTTAGTGGTCAGTTACGTAATATAATAGGGTGGAAATAAATTTCATTCTATTCTATTCAGGGATTTCAGCACCACTACAAGTCTAATTACCGACAACTGTTAAAATAAACAGATGGCGAGATTTGTTTTCTCTGAATGTTATATTCTGTAATGAAATTTTTATACAGTGATGATTTAACGAAAACAACAATTTTAAGATATTAACTTAGTTTTCGTCATTAGAGAGACAAATAATCTCCAAAATGGCGTATCAAACATTAATTTTGATACAGTATTAAGGGAGATATTTCCTACCGACAAAAACACGTTTGAGCAATAATATATACCGATTCCTAACACTTTTTTAGTTGGAAGTCTGCCATTTTTTAGTCTCCAAAATGTGATCGAACAAAAAATTTAACTAAACTAGTGCCAAAGCATGGGACTGCTGTATGAGACGATGCCTATGGAATATATATATATATATATATAATATATATATATATATATATATATATATATATATATATATATATATATATATATATATATATATATATATATATAGAGAGAGAGAGAGAGAGAGAGTATATAGCTGACAATTATTTGCTTGTTTAATCGTTTTTGTTGAGTTTCTTGGAAAACAATTGAGGATGCATTTCAAAGACTTTAATTCAAAGTAAAGATAAAATATTTTCCTTTATCATATTTTTCTATGGCTTACCAGATAACAAAACAAAAGCTGTATTATGTTTACGTTTAGTACATAACGTAATTAAAAATGGGGCGGAATTGTTCTGCATAATAATATTGGTTGCCAACAAGCAAAACGACCTATGTCAGTTTTTGGGAAAATCGCACTGTTAATTAATCGATATTCCATCTTCTTCCGCGCCTGCGTTACTTATACGGTATCGGTACATATAAGTCGTGAAACAGCCTGAGCAAGTCATTCATGTCCTGATTTCACATGACGTGCAGTGTACAAATGCTCGTAGCCGGAGACTTTTTTGACAACGAATACTATAAGATAAAATATGTGGGATGATTTCAGGCTATATTTCATTATGCTCTCATAACAGGGACTGTTATTCCAGAGCAACGTCAGGTAAATACGACTATTTTCCATTAAAAAAGTCCGCGACAGCCTAAATCCAGGCGAAGCCGAGGCGGGCTGCTAGTTCAATAATAAAATTGATGTTAAGAGAATGTGTCTAAATTGTTGTTTTGAGTTATTGAAATCTACTCGTAGTTGAAGACAGAAAAAAATATAAATTCGGGCATAATCGATTTTTCCGTTTGGTCACAGATTCTCGGATTAATGCACCTAAATGTTCCGGTTGCAAAATGAAAGAGGACATAATAATTTCACTGAATTGCATCATTTATCTAATTAAACGATCCTTTTAATTAATGCCATTCATTTCATAGATACGGGGACCGACATAAACGTGTTTAAAATTTTGTTTGTATAAAAGACGAAAACGCTGACGTGTTGGTTGCTCCATCTCTAGGCTGTATTCTGATTCTAGGTCCAACATACATTGCGCAACTTAATTAAAGGATTAGATAAAAAAAATTGAAATTTTGATGATTTTCAAATCACTGTATTTTCGCGAAAAAAATTAGAAAACGAAAGCTCAATTTTAAGCTTGTACATTCTAGTTTTTGAATCAAAAATTCCAAAATTTTTTATCATCCCTTAACGACCCGCGCGAGAAAAAAATAGAAAATTGATCCCTTAATTTTTTACAAAATTGCATCATATCTATGGGCTCCAAAAAAAATTCCAAATAAATTTAGAATGTAGCATCTTAAAGCTGTTACTTACCTCTTTAAAATGCTTTTTTTGAAATTTTCCTACGATTTTTTTTAACGAGTTATCAGGTGTCAAAGCTGAAGAATGCCACTTTTGACTTCAAATGTTTATAACTCATCAAGTGAGGTTTATTACTAACATATATAAAATAGTAAGGGAACTTTCGTTTTGTGCTGAATATTCTGTGATAGTTTTTAGACGGAAAAATATCTTTCCAGAATTTTTATCTTTCTTCTTGCATCAGTGTTATCCTAGAATAGTTGACCTGACTACCAATTATCGATACTCAGACTTAAAGTGCGGGTTATGTTTTATCCGACTGTTAAGATACAGTTCTGTTAAAACGCGATTTTATCTGTAGAAAAAGTATCCCTAACATCTAGCATCTATTGCCTAAAATGATAGTACAGAGTTGTACTATAAAAATCAGCGTGTGTTTGATAGACATTTTACGCTTAGATATATTACTTAAAGGCCGTAAAGTGACGTTTCCATTAAGGCTGTCGGAACGCTCTGAATTTAAGCTAAAAATAGAGCTTCGGCTGTCAACTGATTGTAGACTTACGCGTCAACATTTTGCAAAAATTCTTTCTCTATAAGGAAGATAAAGGACAAATCTAGGTCTCTAATGGACTACTTTTGTAATTTATGTACGATTTACTAGAAAAAAGTTGGCATTAATAGTGCTAAAAAAACACACGTTTTCAATGACACACTATGACCTTATTCGTACTTATTTTACAAAACTGTTCCATCACAAACGTAAAGTGACTCTTCCTTTTTCGGAAAATTTTTTTAAATCTTCAAAATATTTCCAAAAATTAGAGTAATCAAATGACAGCGGCACCCTTGCAAAAAATTTTTTTAGCCTCGTAGTTGACACCAGCCAAAAATTGAAACGTTCGGATGATTTGAGCGAGACAGAGCTAAAGAAGGTCACACCCACAATAAGTCTTGCCTACCTCGCCCCTTACCGCTGGGTCTCAGCACAAACATAATTCAGAGCGTTCCGACAGCCTTAATACCAACGATTCCGCGGGTAATGGCCGATTTTAAATGCTTAACATTTTTGTTGGCATTCGTTTAATAATAGGTACTAAGTTTAACTCCGGCTTTAGTTACGTTATCACCGTTGCTTTCGCAAGACTGATTTCACCGTATTTTTTATCCGTAGTTCGCGTTTCGGCTTATCGCCGCCATATTCAATCGAAGTGTGAATGTTTCAATTCTATTCTCTCTCTCTTTCTCTCGAACTGACATGATATCGGTACTGTATCTCAGATCGGCTGTAGAGCCTCGTTTCTCATCCGTGTTCTGTTATTAGTGTATTTGCCATATGGCAACATACACTATTGGCGTCGGTCGGATGGCGGGACCTAGGGGTCGGACCAAAATTTCTCGACGTTTCATAGCCTCCTAAACACTTTGGCACCATTTTTGGAAAAATTATATATATATGTATATATATGTATATATATGTATATATATATATATATATATATATATATATATATGTATATATATATATATATATATATATATATATATATATATATATATATATATATATATACGTGCGGGCTATAACTTTCGAAAGAGTTAATTGATTTTAACGAAATTTGGCCCACATGTTGAGATCCATCACCGCAAGAAGCCTATTTAAAATGGGCCCAATCGGACCATTTTAAGGGTAGTTTTTAGGGGTTGAAAAAAGTTTTTGGGCCCAAAAATACCTAAAAAATTATCAGAATCGTTTCAAAATTGAAATTTAACCCTTCAATAGCAATTAAAAAGTGCTCCTAAAATTTTAATAAAATCGGCCCGACAGGACCGGAATTACAAATTTTATGAAAACACTAGTTTGCAGATAGTGAATTATTTGCTGAAAGGTGTATATAATTTAGTACAGAGGTTCGATTGATAATAATATTGCAACTGAGAAAAAAATGTTCTTTTAAGGGGTGTATTAAGGAGTCAAATTTTTTATTTTGCCCAAAAAAACAACTTAAGTTCGCATAATAAAGCCACAATACCTGTATTAGCAAATACACAATATTGTCGGCAGGGTTTTGGCACTGCGACCCGGGTTTTTTTTGATATGTTGGCACATGTTCGGTTATTTTTGATCTGTGTCAATGTTACGCAGCTCCAGTTACGAAACAATTGCGATGTTTTTAACACGCCATTTCGTATCCAAAATAATTATCTTTTAAGCCAAAAATAGGACTTCGGCTGATAGCTGATTGTAGACTTATTCGTCAACATTTTGCAAAGATTCTTTCTCTATAAGGAAGATAAAGGACAAATCCAGGTCTTTAATGGATTACTTTTGTAATTTATGTACGATTTACTAGAAAAAAGTTGGCATTAATTGTGCCAAAAAACACACGTTTTCAATGTCACACTACGACCTTATTCGTACTTATTTCACAAAACTGTTCAATCACGGACCTAAAGTGGCTCTTCCTTTATCGGAAAAGTTTTTTAAATCTTCAAAATGTTTCCAAAATTTAGAGTAATCAACTGACAGCGGCGCCCTTGCAGCAACATTTTTTAGCCTCGTAGTGTGGTTTAAATTCAGAGCGTTCCGATAGCCTTAAATGTTCCTGCCGTTGATCGTTGCTTTCGATAAATCCCGCATGCTGTGCAAACCTACTTCGCTTTTTGAATAAATATATAATTCGACGTAAAAAAAAAATAGAAAACGTGTCGATGTAATTAGATCCCGCACCCGTGCTATTAAAGGGTTTTAAATCCGTAATTTAAAAAAATTGAGGTTATTTAATTGTCAAAAGTTGTTAACAAATCTATAGCTTTTAAAAAGTTCCGTCCGATGTCGCTAGTATAACCTACTTTATTGTTTTATGAAATAACTTTTTGACGTCATCAGAAACAACTCCCGCAACGTATTCGTTGCATGCTGCGTACGGGACTTCCGCAACATCAACTTCCGTAACAGAGAAAATTTTACCCTCAGTGTGCCAAAAGAAGTATAACTTCAAAAAATCGCATCCTTCTGCGAAGGTTCTCCTGTACAGACGTATGCATGTATAGAAACGCATGACGAATGCGAGATCCAGTGATGCCATGGCGTATTCCGAGTCTTTCGGTTTGGATTAGCGTCAGTGCGCGACTGAATGGAACTGCTGAATATTGATATTGCGCGAGTGGGTTATTCATATTATGCTGAATTACTGACTGCTTTCTGTCCGTGTAACAGACGTATCTTGATTGATGCTTTGCGAACAATTGAAACGTCACACACATTCGCCGACTCGGCGAGTGAAACGCAAACGGGGGCGGAACATTGGCAATAATATAATCATATTTGTACCTGGTCGCTTACCCGGTGTATCAGAAAGTGATGATCGTGGTGGATTTTAACGAAATTTGGCCCACGTGTTGAAATCGGTCACCGCGCGAAGCCTATTTAAAATGGACCTAATCGGACCTTTTTCGGGGGTATACTTAGGAATTTAAAATTGTTTTGGGGCTGAAAAATTCTCAGATTTGATTCAAAATTTAAACCTTTAGTATTCATTAACAGGTGCTCCTAAAATTATAATAAAATCGGCTCGGCAGGTTCGGATTTAAAAATTTTATGAAAACCTTTGTAGGGATAAAGAATTATATAAGTACTTACTGTAGACAGTATATATTTTTGTGCAGAAGATGAATTGATAAAACGGGGACAAAATATTAAAATTAAGGAAAAAATATTATTTTAAGCGGTGTATTACATTTATAATAAAGTCACACTGTCTATATTAACAAATACACTATATTGTGAGCAAGGTTTTGGCACTACGACCCGAGTTTTTTTTTTTTTTTTAATTTTAAATGGCTGGAGATACGTTTTCCCACCATCAATACCGTTACCTCCACCACTTGTCATTTTTATTTCTATTTTTAACTTGTTATATAAATAATATTGTAACCAAAACATCATAATATTGTATTGTCATCAAAACTACAGACGACTTCGAAGTCCCACGTCAATTGGATATTTAAAAGAGATGAAAATTGAGTTGCAAAATTTTTTTTTTCATACATACAGGTCAAGCTAATGTATAATACTCGCCACGGTTCTAAAAGGTTCTGAAGTTAGTCGCAAACAACGTCGAAAGTGCATATTTTGGTTGTTTTGTGGGAAAGGAAGACTCTCACCATCTCCCAGTTACCGCCACTGAATGTGCGCTCATCGGTGATTGGTTATTGCTGGTTGTCTTGTCAATTGTCGCTTTCCTGCTATAAAGTATAGTCCAGTACGCTATTGTTAAGTTGTCCCCGCCAGGTTCGAACCCAGTATCTGCTGAATGCGAATCAGTGCCCTTGCACGATTATAATACTCGCTACGGTTCTAAAATGTTTTGAAGTTAGTCACAAACAGCGTCGCAAATGCATATTTTAGAGCCGTCCTGGTTGTTTTGTGGGAAAAGAAGACTTCCACCACCTCCCAGTTACCGGCACAGTACGTGCGCTCGTCGGTGATTGGTTATCGCTGGCTGTTGTGTCACTTGTCGCTTTCCTGCTATAAAGTACAGTCCAGTTGTTTCTTTGATTAATTGTTAATTGATCAAGATGCCTAATACAGTTTTGCATAGACAAGCACGAAAAATAATTTTTCGGATGACTGTATGCAAGAAATTAGACCTTTAGATTAAAGAAAAATTAAAAATAATATAATATAGCGCGACTTTGTAGTTTTTCAACCGATTGTACCTGCGCAAGCCTCCATTTGCATCTAACTTCCGAGCCTTTGAGATCCATGGCACGTACTACAAGTGTATTAATAAACGGACAGATACGCCGCTATGTCAGTTGATAGTACACGTCAGTGTACAATATCTGTTTCAAACGACGATTTTTTCAGACGAAAACATTCAGAAAAAATTCGTGTTTGAACGATCCTCGTGAAAACAAATGAAAATGCGCTGCAGCTGGTGTAATGGCTGTCGTTCGGTCGCTATCCAGAAGGCTGTTCATCAGTTCGTCTTAACTATTTAACTTCCCACGCGGACACCGAATGTGTAACACATGCGACCTGCACCCCACTCCTGAGTCCCACCCTCCACTGTGAACTACATCACCCTCCTCCCTCCCCGCCCGCCCTTGCCGACTCTCCTCTTATAATGAAATACCGGGATCATTTCTTTAACAGCCGTCGAAAAGATGAACCGATTTATTCTGTTCCGCAGTTCGTTGACCACTAGAGATGGAAAGTTTAGTATTAAAATAAAAAAATTGGAACCCTTAATACACCCCTTAAAATAATATTTTTTTCAATATTTCGTCTCTGTTTTATCAGTTCAAATTATAAAAGTACCTATAGTCTTCAGTAAGTAAAATTTTCTATCCGCAAACGTTTTCATAAAATTTATAAGTCCGGTCTTGTCAGGCTAATTTTGTTAAAATTTTAGGGGCACCTTTTGATTGATATTACAAGGTTAAATTTCAATTTTGAATCAATTCCGAGAATATTTTCGGTGTTTTTCGGACCCAAAACAATTTTCAACCCCTAGATACACCCCTGAAAATGGTCCGACTAGGTCCATTTTAAATAGGCTTCGTGCGGTGATGAATTCCAGCGTGTGACCCAAATTTTGTTCAAATCGAATAAGACCTTCGAGAGTTATCGTGCTCACACACACACACACACATAAAGTGTTTAGAAGGCTATGAAACGTCGAGAAATTTTTGTCCGACCCCTAGGTCCCGCCATCCGACCGACGCCAAAAGTGTATGTTGCCATATGGCAAATACACTAATAATCAGTGTTGTTTTTCATCGATTCATGAAGTCTGCCTTCCTTCTCAATTTCCATTCAATATTAAAAATGTATTGTCTTTTTCGTCACCGTCACTGTATTATGCGCGTTTTCCAGTGTACTACCGGCTGTCTAATGTAATCTGCTTAGCGTCTTATACGAGTTTTCAGGTCTTTTTTTATTCTTTTTGATCGAACCGCCGACGTTCTCGCTGTAATTCAACTCGTCGGTCTGGTAATGGCCGTTCGCCGGGGCGTCGCACCACTTCCGTGGAGGTGGGGGACGCTGCATCCTAATGACATTGCTCTTGAGAATGAAAGAGTGCCTATCGTAAACGTACAGGCGATCACAATGGAAATGGGCACTGCCAAACTTCACCGCTAGGGGCGCCAGCTATATAACGACCTCACTGTGTACGGAATCTTTGAACGTGAAATTCAGCCACTTCAAAACGTCAGATTACACTAAAACTTTGCACACTTATCAAGGACCGATGACAATACAATATTTTAATAAATTTGTACTGTTATCCTGACCAGGATAATCAGAATTAAAAAAAAGTAGATTAAAAAATAAATGATAGTTTAAAAAAACTAAAAAAAAAACGTTTAATAGCAAACCGAACTAAAAAGTAAAAAATATTTTTTTATTGTAATAAAGCGTGAGGTGCTTGATATCAACTGGTCTAAATATTTCATTGGTAAAAGTACTGTTAGTATAAAAATAGTAATAAGCACCCCACGCTTTTTTACAATAAAACAATATTTTTTACTTTTTAGTTCTGTTTCCTTTAAAGCGTCTTTTTTTAGTTTTTTTTTCAACTATTGGTTTGTTCTTAAGCATCCTAAATGGTGGTTCCATCTTACTTTAAGTCGGGCAAAAGTATCGAGGGAGAAATGACAAAGGAAAAGTGAAAAATGGGGTGTCGTGACATTGTTTTGTTCAAGTCGGGAGTACGACAGTCGTTTGTTTGAAAACAATTAAACACTTAACGTTCGTGCGCGGCTTGTGTTTTTAACCCTCGAACGGCTTGAATTTTACACAACGCGTAGAGAAGTCTTTGACACCATAAAGCATACAAAATTGTTACATTTCCGAGGTTTGTCCTGTCCCCATTTTGTTAAAGCGAAAAAGCTAAATGCTAATATCTGCAAAAGTGAGTGACGTAGTGGTGAGAGAATTAGACTCACGTTCGGAAGGCATTGGATGGTATACTCGTAGCGGCGTTGCCAGATATAGCTTTTAATAAGTTCCGTCGGATGTCGCTAGTATAACCAACTTTGTCTTATGAAATAAAAAAAATGAAATGAATACAAAGTAAAACTATACTGCATCGAAGAATCAGCTATATCGACGATTTCAACATTGCCGTAACAGATCATCATGCTTCGTGTGCAACTTCCGTAGAGAAAATGTTACCCTCAAATACTCCCTAAACCGAACCTATATTGTATTGCAATAACCCGGAATATTCCGCTTTAAAATTTCACAACAACCTTCTTGTTGAGCTGCTGAAGTTACTGCCGTTTCCTAAATTTAAAATAGAGCTGAAGACTGCTAATTTAATATTGTTTATATTCAGTTAATGAATTTTATTCGATTAATTGTAATTATTGAACTACTTCTGTTGACGAATCCTATTTAACTGTTGTATCGGATAATAGATATATTCTATTCTATTCAATGCTCCAAAAGAAGTGTAACTTAAAAAAAAACTAAAAAATTACAAGTCGGAGAAATTTGTTCTGGATAAAAGTGGCCGGGATGCCTTAATTGTCAAACATCTATAATCTACAATAAATTAAAAAAAAAAAATTTGCTTTGTATATAGAACGAATCAGTAGATATAGCGATATACCTTCCCTTAAGTGGATATTGGTAAAGCGATTTCCACTGAACGTGAACGATTTTCTAATTGAATCCCGTTATATCAGCCCATCTATATATAGGGTCGACATACATCAGTTGGTACCTACTGGGCATGTGGTTCGTTTATAACTTTAACGCACCGAAATCGGCCCTATTCTGTTTATTAGGCTATATGATCTCTCTGAATATATTACTTGCAAACCAAATGTGTTTTTAACGAAACCGGCAGCTTTGAGACAACTTTTTTTTTCGTAAAATTGTGGGAAGTATAAAGGATATCCTATATCAAAATTATTGCGCCATAATTTACCCAAATGGTGTCTTTAAGGTTTGAAATGAAAAATCTGAACTATCTACTTTATGGACATATTATGCCCGGCGAACTTATTATGTAAGAAATTTTATACTCGATATAAAAGTCAGATCAAACAACGAGTATATTAGATACTTATATAACAAAAGATTCAATTAAAACTAATCTATGATCTATCGACTTATGTATAATAAAAAATAGTACTTATACGTTTATTAGTTCCAATATCACAGGGAGAAAATTTCGTATTTATATTTTTGAAGTTATACTTCTTATGAAGAAATGATGAGAGTGAATTTTCACGATCGCACGCTGTAACATCAAAATTTACAGGTTCAAGTTGCTCGCAAAAAATGCTAACAAGAAAATAGAGGTAGTGAGGAGGATAAAGTATGGTAGAGATCATGTTAGCGTATATTTATCATCTCTCTAGACATCCTATTTTATGTTATCAATGTATATCTTTAACTAAAATATGAATATCAATTATCGCGATCACGCTAAAGAAGTATAACTTCTGCCGCACGTACATAAGTACACGCACCATTTTTTACCATTCAAAATGTCGATGGAATACCGCCTGTTACTAACGCAGAAGGTACCCCATAGTAACAACGAACCAGTTTGTGTATTGGCATTGCAATAATCCAAAACATTTCGGCGGGCGTCCCGGCGCGTAGAGGCGTAATGTCGTGTTGGCCATTTCCGTACAGCGTAATAAACGACAGGGGCGTAGTTTACCCGCCTTTGATTTTCCAAGAAGAATTAATTTCGACTTCGAAATGTGAAGTGATTTGTTTTCTAGAAAATTCCAGAAAAAAGCCGTATCGGAACGATTGGGAGTTTTGAACTGTAAAGGGAAAAAAATATTGGGGAATTTAAGGTCTGAGACGAGAATATATATAATTTCATTAGAAATTGTTGTGTCCATATTTTTTTTAAAACATACACAATTAAGTTAGCAGGAAAGTGGACAAAATGATGTTAATCAATAAAAATTAATAATTGGTTTATTGATTAACATCATTTTGTCCACTTTCCTGCTAACTTAATTGTGTATGTTTTAATATATATAATTTTTATTTTCGCATTTATTTAAACCTAGCCAGTCTGCCTGTGTTTATATATAAAATCCATCCCCACCCCGTTCGGGTAGTGTGTTCAAAAGACCGTCGAACATGTATTTGTTTTTTAACTTAAGTAATTTCAGAGATATGAAGGGTTCCATCATCCTGTTTACCCCCATAAGACCTGTTTTTGAGATAAAATGTAGCCTAGATCATTCCTGGCACAATCCTTTACTTGTCTGTGAAGTGCTATATAATGATCGTTTTGATTAATAAATGAAACACAATAAAATTTGATTTAATCAAGACGAAGTCTAAATACGTCTGATCACAACGAGATTGAAAATTATATTATACTTATTTGTTTCTTAAGGTAGTTGTCGTGGTACAATATTGTCAAAAAGTTGTAGATTATACGCGCCACAAAAGTATACTAGCTTGTAGCTAAGTGATCCGTAATTTGTATGCAAGACTGTACCCGTGGAAACGTAACCCATACAGTATTTATATGCATGTATACTTTTCTATAAATTGTTGAACTTTAAACCGTTATTTATAAATAATTAGACGGTCAAAAAAATTGTCTTATTTTTTTTAAACTCGTAACAAATGCATTGAAAGACTGTCACTTTATGGAAAGTTTCTGACAGTTATAGTTCTTTTTTTATAAATAAGAAACTGGTTCAGAACTACAGAGATCGTATACAATCAATGTTAATTATTCAAATTGTAATTGAATTTATCTCGGATTATATACGGTCGATCGACTTCAAATTTTCAGGGTAATTGTATTATCATGTCCTTAATAAGTATACAAAAATTAAGAATTTTCTGACGGTGTGCCTTAACTACAACTACCTTAAGCGTTGCTAATAGAAACTTGAAACAAAACTATGTTGTGGTCGACAATGCAGTGTATTAATGTTGTCACTAGGAGACCCAACAGTGCCATCATAACCGGCTCAGCCGTTTTAAAGATTAGCCCGGATAGACAGAACAAACTGACTGAAAATTGAAAATTTTATTTGTATTCTTTCTCTAAAAGAAGTTTTTGGGGCTGTCAAAATGTGTACCCTTGAAGGTACGCCTCTGTCGACGGATATTCGATCGGAAGTTATATAAAAATGTAAGGTTGTTTGATTTTATTGCCTTGCAATTTAAAATTAATAGTTTCCATTATAGTAAACTTGAAAACATGTTTGTGTTTTTGGTTCGTTTTATGAGGTTTTATTTTTGCTTTCTATCCCGTGACTTTCATGCCACAGAAAAAGGAAAGAATGCTCGTTGGGGGATTACCCGAGCGTATCGTTATTAACATTTCTTTTTCTTTCTTCCACTTGAAACTCTTGAAAGCAACGGATTTACGATAATAACTGTCCAGTTATGAACATAATTATTTTATGCGACTGTTGGGAGTATCCAGTTTCGTTTTTCTGTCATATTTTACTGACTTTCACTCGCCGCTTTTTTTACTACTGATTGGAGCTGATGTAGGGTCTTCAGGGTTTATTGAAGTTCAATGGAGCTCCATTTTTTGTTAGATTGAGCATCTTCAAATTTGGATTCAAAATTTATTTTTAATAACATCAAATTCAGAGTTGAAACTTGCTGACCTGACCAGACAAATAATACTATACCTACATTTACCCACGAAATTGTCAAAATTCACGCAAAAATTGTCAACATTTATCAAAAAAAAAATATTAACATTTACCTAATGCGAAAATTCACTAAAAAGTTGTCATTCTCCAAAAAAAAAAAACGTTAAAATTCACCCAAAAAAAACGTCAAATTTCATCCGAAAAACTGTCAAAGTTTATCCTAAAAAATTTCAAAATTCACTCATAAAAATGTCGAAACATTAAAAAAATTGTTAAAATTCTCCAATAAATTGTCAAATTTCACTCAAAAAATTATAAAATTCACCCAAAAAAAAAATGTAAAAAATCACCAATAATAATGATAAAAAGTTAGGACATAATGATTAATTATAATTAATGTCATATCTTTTTATATATTAGGTATATACGATAAGTGATTGTTGATGAAAAAGTACTCAAAAAATTATGACAATAATTGAATTTTTGGGAGCCCTTGTTACTTGGGGCCCAAGGTTTAAGTCCTATTAGTCTCTATGTAGATCTGTCCCTGCCATTGGCGGATCTAGGATTCAGGTCGGGGGGGGGGGGGATTCGAGAGTTAAAATCTCGAAAGCCCAGTTGAGTTGATTTTTGGGAAAAAGTTTTGTATGTCCATGTTCATAAATGCAGTACAAAAACACAGTAATATTTTAATTGATTCACATGAATTTCATGATATAATCGACGTATATTTTGTTTAAATATGAAATATGCACATCAGTTCCTCGAAATTACGGAAAAATGTGCCTTTGAGACTGGAAAACTTCTTTCGGGGATAAAATATTCTTGTCTTGTTTGGGGAAAAATTTATCTTGGGATTTCTAGAAATGATTTTTTTACTGTGGCTCGGGGGAGGGAGGCTTTAGCCCCCATAGCCCCCCCCCCCCTGGATCCACCACTGGTCCCTGCTTCTTTAATAGAAGAACGATATGGCATCAGGCGGTAATTTTTGAAGTAATTGTGGACGCATCTGTGCGGAGCGTTCTTTATTCTGTACGTCGAGAATATTAAATCGCAATGTTAATTTAACAAACCAATAAAGCTGAAGTGTAACAAAATTATCTCGCGAATTTCCGTCCCCCGGTGATTTATAAAAGTTTAAAAACAAATAGACAGGAGCCGAGAAACAAAAGAAGCGGTCGGAGATAAACAACGCCCTTAGAGTTAATAAGCTTTCCGTACGCACGGCTGGAGATTGCGCGCCGCCGTCGGCCGGAGTGGAAAAGAGTTGACAAAAGAAACGAGAAATGAAAATATTTCATGTTTGAAAACACAATCCAAATATGCATACTTACTTACTTACTGACTGGACTAGCTTATGTTTACTGTGTAAACTTACCTAATTAAAGGCGACACATTTGTGGCTTCGTTACTTAAGGTTTTTAATGCATTAAATTAGCTTGACTTTTGTGTTGTAAGCAAAAAAAACCTTGCTACTCAATTTTCACCCGCTTCCAAATGTCCAATTGATGTGAAAATTTACAGGTGCATGTAGTTTACAATGACAATTCAATTCTCTGATATATATTAATACGCTAAGGTTAAGATGTTTGCCTCCCTTTTTCGAAAAAACCACACAATTGCTCCACATAAATTTTATATCATTTTATAGATAATTGCTTGCTCTACCGACGTCAACAACTAAAAAATCTGTTATTGCTTTTGTTTTTGCAAAATAATAACAATTAAACATTTATTCAGTATATGCAGCAATGCTGCTATCTGACGGTTCTAACTTTGAAACAACGTCAACATGATTGACGGTCGGTAAATTTTTTTTGTTTAATTTTTAATCAAAATTCACGTATAAATACTTTTCGTATGGCGGCGCTTCAGCTCAACGTTTTCGATACTTGCGCCTCTATATGACAGTTTTAGAAAAATATTTTCTTGAACCGTCACTGAGCTTCGTAATGTAATACAACAAAAAGAAGAAAGTTATAAAGAGTGTGAGAAATTAGAAGCGAATTTTAGTGCGAATTATTCGCACAGGTACCGCTAGTATTACATAAGGAAATAAAAATATGTGAAGTGGGTGGCGGTGTTGGCGGTGAGAAAACGTGTCGTCAGTCTATTAAAATTTAAAATAATAATTATAGAATGGCTAAAAATAATATTTATAATTTCAAAAAATCTATAAGAATACGCATTTTAATTGCACTAAAAAGTAGAAAATACATTTATTTCTCGTTTATAACGTTTAGCAGCGTGGGGCACTCGATAAGTTAAATGAAATATAGATACAGTGAGTACTCTATGTTTTTATATGTTATAGAAGAATTTATTATCTACTTTAGTGTCACAAGTGTTATTTTTAAAGTTAAGTTTGCTAATGTTATTTCCTGATTTGTGTCTGGATGTCCGTCAGTTGTAACGTTTTCGTATCTCAATAATAGTAGGTACTACTCTAATTAAAGATTGGATAAGGTCAAGTTATATCCCACTTCTGCAGTCTCACGAGAGAGTTTCGTATTATCTAATGCCGCGTAAATTTTAACAACACCTCGGTTCCGTGCTACAAGAAATAATGGTGGATTTGAATATTTTCGTACCCTGCATTTTATTTTAGCCGCCATTTATATCATGAATAGATGAGTTTGTGACACAAAAGATATTTAGTTAGATTGAGTAAATTTGTAACTGTTGAAAATGTGGGATGCTCTCCGAAGCATGTAACTACTTACGTCGTAAATAATAAATCTTCTTTAATAATAAGAAAACCGAATGGCGATCGTAATTTAAGAAATGTTTTTACTCAAGTAGTGTATTGTCGCGAATTGGAATCAGTATTATTTGGTTTCGCTCGCGTCAACGTCTTATCTTAATTCAAGACTACTTTATTAGTGTATTTGCCATATGGCAACATACACTATTGGCGTCGGTCGGATGGCGGGACCTAGGGGTCGGACCAAAATTTCTCGACGTTTCATAACCTCCTAAACACTTTGGCACCATTTTTAAAAATGTTTATATATATATGTATATATATATATATATATATATATATGTATATATATATATATATATATATATATTTATATATATATATATATATATATATATATATATATATATATATATATATATATATATATATATATATGTGTACGCGCGATAACTTTCGAAAGAGTTAATTGATTTCAACGAAATTTGGGCCACGTGTTGAAATCCATCACCGCAAGAAGCCTATTTAAAATGGGCCTAATCGGGCTATTTTAAGGGTAGTTTTTAGGGGTTGAAAACTGTTTTTGGGTCCCAAAATACCGAAAAAATTCTCCGAATCGTTTCAAAATTGAAATTTAACCCTTTGGTAGTGATTAAAAAGTGTCCCCACAATTTTAATAAAATCGGCCCGACAGGACCGGATTTACAAATTTTATGAAAACACTAGTTTGCAGATAGTGACTTATTTATTGAAGGGTGTATTTAATTCGGTTTAGACGTTAGATTGATAATAATATTACAACTAAGAAAAAAATGTTATTTTAAGGGTTGTATTAAGGGGTTAAATTTTTTATTTTGCCCAAAAACAAACTTAATTTCACATAATAAAAGTATAAAACCACACGGCCCTCTACAAGCAAATACACTATATTGTCGGCAGGGTTTTGGCACTGCGACCCGGGTTTTTTTAAATTTTGGTTTGGCAAACTTTATCAAAATGTGTCCAGCCATTTTCGAGTTATACTGGTACCGATCTATTGCTGACTTGTAGAAAATAATGTCAAAAAATTTGATTTGACAATGACGTTATATTGTGATCATAAAATAGTTTTTTATGCATGCAGGAGCAGTCTACTGTCGTTGTGAAAGTCTCTGTCATGTAAAAATTTAGTTTGTAATCACGTAAAAACAAATGATTGATCCACATTAAAATTGATATTTTTTCAAGCTAAATTTTGATCAATATTCGTAGAAAAATGTTGTTTAAAGTAGAAGTTATGAAAAAAAGCATGTGGATCAAATATTTTTTTTAGAAACCGCGTATTATACTGAATCAGCGTTTCGCGGATCAGCGTTAAGCGAGGTCGTACTGTATAAAATAAAATAACAATCTAAAATGATAAAACACAATAAAATTTTAAAATACAAAATACTATAACAATAGATATAAATAATAAAACAACAATTTAAAATATAAAATAATAGAACGAAAGAACAACAAAGCAGTATATTTGAACAGTAATGAAATCGCGCATATAATACGAGTAAGTACCATTCTTCCCAGGTGACTTTTAGCCAAGCTTTTACATTTTATTAGGTTGAAATAAACGATTTAAAATCATATAAAAACGAGAAAATTAGTGTAAGTTTTACACAATTTTTTGTACAGAAAAAATTAAATAAATAAAAAATTTATTGAGCAAGCCAAATTTGTCAGTATTTTTAACATAATTAGCCGTATTCTACTATTTTTGTTCTAATCACTCTTCTTACGTAACCACAGTGATTACAAAATTTATAAAGAGTTGTCTGAATTTAATTACAAGTCTATTTTTGCGCGGTTACCACGGTTATATACTTTTGAATTTTGTGTTAGTTGTCAAGTGCTGAAAATAATTAATTATTAATAATAATAATTATTATTATGGATAATAAAATTACAAAAAGACGACAAAAAAAAGTATCATCTAGTCAATACAAATTGATGATTGATTTTATTGACGCTAATAAAAATATGTTGAGTGGAAAACTTTCATCAACCGAATCCACAATTGTGGATAAAAAATGGGAAAAATTAGCCCTTATACTGAATTCCAATTCGAATTTTGGATTAATAAAAAATGTAAAAGAATAATAAAAAAATGTATAACGCGTGTACGTTATAATATAATTCTATTATTAACCTGTTTTCATTCTCAGTTAACTCCAAAATAAGTAAGTGAAATATTTCGCCGTCCATTTTAATTAATAAACACTCAAAGTGTCAGCTTAACAACTCCCATTTACAAGTTACAATTTATCCACTCTTATAAACACGGCACATGATCATTTTAACCACTTGTAGCAAACACTTTGCTTAGCAGAAAGAAACAAATAAAAGTTGTTGCCCAGAATGTTTATGTTGCTAAGCACTCGATAATCACCGTGATTATCATTAGTAGAATAGCCCTGAATGTTCGTAAAGAAAAAACTTCAAAATGCTAATTTATCTTCCCGTAATTCGAAATCTCGTGACGTGCTGTAAAGAAATATTGTCGAATGTCACGTTTTTTTAGTCAATTTTTAGGGCAAAAATACGTTTTTTTCTTTAATTTTAAGCATCATGTTGCATTTTGTAAAACTTAATCACAGCTAATAAAAACAGTAATGAATGAATTTCGAAATTTTCCGAGAACATATTTTACCATCTGAGGGATCAGAGTGTGACTCGCGGTATAAAGTAATCTTTCAAACAAATCGTTTCTGAAAATATCTCTCAAAAACGTAATATAACTTTGAAAAATATATAAATGTAAATTTATAGAAAAAAAGAGATAGGAAATATATGTTGGAAATTTATTTCGATGTGAGATTTATATCTTTTATGTATTTTTTATAAGTCGGCGTTACTTTTATCTGCAGCCTTGCTCTATACCATTGACAAATCAATTTCAACTGATAGTTTGACAGATGATGTGACACAACTCCGGACTCCGGAGTGGCTAATGGATGATCCGGATTACTCTTGTATAGGAGGATCGGAAAACAGAAAAGAAAAATGTCGCTTAATCGAACCGTAACTCCCAACTTGCCTTTTAACAAAAATATTATTATATACGCCGTGTTCAAGAATAGTTTAAATTACAATTGAGTATTTGAATTAAAAAAAAAATTGTTTTGAGACCGTAGTTCTTGTACTACGACCCTGCATTTTATGTTAAAAAAAACTGTATTTGTTATGTAATTTCTAAATTATCAATGTTTTTGTTATATATAATTTCCTTTATTTTTATTAATTTTGAATTGAATTTTATTTTATTAAAACAGTTGTAAAATGTTGTTAGAAATAAAAACATTAAAAATGTTATCTATCTTAATTCAGCAATCATAAAAAAGCTAAAACAACACGCTTTTATGAACTAAAAAATGCCAAATAATTTGACAACAAAATTAGATTTAATGTAAAAAGCGTGAAGTGCTATCTGCTTAAATTTTCATAATAGCTCTACATTTACAATTAGCTAATAAATGAAAAATGCATTACCGATTTAAGCACTCTACGCTTTTTACAGTAAAGCTAATTTTGTTGTCAAATTATTTTGCATTTTTCAGTTCATAAAAAACGTGTTGTTTTAGTATTTTTAAACTCTAAAAAAACAAAATTGCATTGGACTATGGGGTGGGCAACGCAACGTACGTCAGTGTACAGCGTGATAGCTTGCTTGCTGTAATTTTTGAAGTTTTTTTCATTCTGAAGGCCCTGGTCGGGATAATGAAACAAACTTATTAAATTATTGTATTGTCATTAGTCCTCGATAAGTGTGCAAAGTTTCAGTTTAATCTGACGTTTTAAAGTGGGTGAATTTTACGTTCAAAAATTCCGTTACAAACATACATTCATAGATTTTATTTTTTGATCCTGAAGATCCTGGTCAGGATAATGGGACAAACTTATTAAATTATTGTATTGTCATTAGTCCTTGATAAGTGTGCAAAGTTTCAGTTTAATCTGACGTTTTGAAGTGGGTGAATTTCACGTTTAAAAATTCCGTTACAAACATACATTCAAAGATTTTATTTTTTGATCCTGAAGATCCTGGTCAGGATAATGGGACAAACTTATTAAATTATTGTATTGTCATTAGTCCTTGATAAGTGTGCAAAGTTTCAGTTTAATCTGACGTTTTGAAGTGGGTGAATTTCACGTTCAAAGATTCCATTACAAACTTAACAGGTGAAGCTAAAAATCGACATAAACGATGTTGCATTGTGGGCTACACACATGGTACGGTTTGTAATGTATTATTTGTTTCTGTGTGCAGCTTATATCTTCCTGTGTTTTGAAATCCCATTAAAATCGTAATTAGTGACTCTAATACCGCATTGTGGAAATGCAACCTACCGACGAAAAATTTGTCCACGCTAACCTCATAATCGCGGGCATCACCGTACGCTTGCGCAGGTGGCGGGCTGTTACGGGCGAGAGAGAAAGAAATGCGTCTCTGTATTTATTTTACAACTAATAAATATTTGTCTCGGTTTATTATTCTCACAGTAACTCCCTATATGCTCTTTTTTCACGAAAAAATCAAACACTTAAGAAACATACTCAACGTAAAACTTAAACAGTCGACTTCTTTTTGCGTAAGCATTATACCTGTAAGCCCAATGGAAATGGATACTGCCAAATTTTACCGCTAGGGGCGCTAGCTATATAATGACCTGAGTCTGTGAATAGTTCATAGCAGTGTGTGCCAAATAAATTTATTTCAAATAATAAATCATTGACCATGCCAATGTGCTGCAAATATATTTGTTACTAGCCGTTACCCGCGTCACCGCGCGCGTTTCTAGAAAATTTATTTGGTTTGTCATAATATGTCAAATGTGAACAAAGTTGGAATGGTCCTGTCGCCCAATTGGCTGGAATATTTTTCTTTCTATTATTATTATTATTATTTAATAAGTTAAATCTGATAAAAAGTGGGACATTTTTGTGTAGCCCAGCCGTAAACGTTCGCTTTTTTTTTGTACAGACATTAGTTTTATACTCATTAATACTGTGAATCCGTTTCCGAATTGATTTTGTTCGCACGTTCATCGGAAATTCGAATTTTCATTGATAAACTGTAGAAAATTAACGTTTCGTATTTCAGTTTTTTCGCTGCAATTTATTTTGATTGCGGATAATTTACGTGTTACTGTACAGCTCACTTTGTATAACACAATTTTGCTGGTTAGATATGAATGCATCCGCAAGGCAAAAACGCCTATGTCTCTATTACAAGCTTTTATTTAGTTGCATCTGTCCCGGCGTCTGTCCGTCTGGCTGTAATCGAATCTTGAAAGTTAAATTTGACCCACTTGTCGGTTTCCGAGTGAGCCGAAATTTTGCACACAATACAATACAATATAGTACATTGAATATTATGGAAGATCCAATATGGCCGCCACCACAAAATGGCGGATTACCTTCTTCTTTACAACTCCTCCATATATGAGTATCAAATGATAGGGTATGACAAGTAGAATCCAGTAAACAGTTTGACGTTATTTAAAGTTCAATATGGCGGACAAAAGGCGTAACGAAAAATTTGAAAATGAAATGATAGAAAAAATTTGGTACTACAAAAAAAAAGTTAAAAAATTTGTAATGTATTTATAATTATATTATATCGAAATTTATATTTTCGTCTGACATGCTTACCGTTTGAAAGCAAAACTGACACAACGAGATCGTTTCGTGGGTGGTTTCATCCGGATTTCCAAACGAAATTATAATGCGGTCGCATTCGACAAAATCGTGGAATCGTGAGTGAACTTTAGTCTTTTAATAGAAAGATGCTTCGCGAGAAGTGATTGGTTATGCCTTCGTTTTTTTATAGGGAAAAACAAGAATCATTAAACAGCCCCGGATCTGGGGGGAGGGGTGGCAAACCGGGATACCTGTCCCTGGCGGCAATTACGGGTGGCGCCAAAATCACAATATAGATAGATAGATAGATATTTCTTTATTTTGACAGACTAAAGTCTGTATATTATAGCGTCAACAGTACTAAAGAATCACAGCTTTGGCTCCGTAGGGGTTACAATAGCGTTACATATACATATAATAGATTGGTAAAATTAAAACTTAGAGGTTAAAATATTCTGCTATGTTATAGAAAACATTGTCTATTAAGAACTGTTTTAAATGTTTATTAAAATTGTTAAAATTATTTATTGTTTTGATGCGATCCGGAAGAGAGTTATATATATATGTTTGAAAATTGATAACAAATTATTAAAAAAAATTATTAATCCCGGTCACAAAAAATGCCACCCATTATATATTTTTGAGTTTTTTAAACAATTTATCGCAAAGGCTGGAGAGAGGGGGCGCCACTATCAAGTTTCTGCCCCGGTTCGAAAAAAATCGTAGATCCGCGGGGCTGTCATTAAATGAGCTGATTAGATTAAACCGTCATTATTCTTATTTTATTTAAAATACGACTTGAGCCGTTTTGTTTTGTGATCGCGGATATTTAATTTGACAATCGCTAAAGCTATTCCCGTAATTTACGCTGATAAATAATTAATTAATCTGCGTGTGTGACATAGCCCTGTGCATATAAATTGACATATGCATATGAAAGCTGTTGCAACAATTAAAACAGCTGTGAAATGCATTCGAGCGTCGTTTGTTTTAAAAATAAATCAACGGTTGCCATGGATACATCGTTTCGCCCAGCATTTCTGTGAAAGATAGGCCCTCTCGTTCCGTGCGACTTTTATTTTAGACATTATTTGCGCTTCCATAGAGCTTTCGAACGGAATTTCACTTGTTTCGGTCGGAAAGTCAAACAAAGAAGTTTTACATTCAATTTAATTTTGAATTTTATTGATAACAATAACAGAGAGGGCTTGAAATGAGCTTCATTCATTTTGTTTTGTTTTATTTATATACATATTTGCCTGCTAGCGTTGAAAATCATTGGACCGTATTTTGCCTAACAAAATTAGATTAGCTACTTATGTACAGTGCTTTTCTCGTAAGGCGGCATCATAGGGATTTAAAACTAACCCATCTCAAGTTGATGATATTACATATTTGAAAAGGTAACTATGGCATGGCTCCATAATCATTAACAGCGTCTACATATGTAAATATACACATTATGTATTGTAGCGCGCCCCCAATTGTTACGCCACTGGAAATGACATCGGCTTCTCGAGCAAACTGACAGAAGTTTCTGGAATGATCGAGAATGCGACAGGCATTCAGTCAGAGACAGTCACTCAGTCGACAGCAAACATAAATAGCATTATTACATAAATTTGTGTGTGTGTTAAGAATAGTGTATTGTTGTGTTATTATTTATAGAATCCGTTTATTTTTCATTTTTAGTTTCTTTTTGTCATTGTTATTAGAGAAGTACTTTTTAGTTTTTTTGTTTTATATTTATTTCGTTTGTTGACACTTTGTTATAAATAAATAAATAAATCAGTTCTAAAAACCACAGAGAACAGTTTTGTTACAGTATTATTATGTAATTGAAAATAAAATAAAATAAATATACGCGACACAATTGCTATGCATGGGTTGGATCCGACCCATGCATAAAACTCTACAACCACCTTAAAGAAAGCCGGCGGCGGCGACATCGTGATTGTCATCTTAAAAGGAGAAAGAGAGAATGCGGCGAAACCGTAAAAACCAAATCATTTGATATCCAGTCGATTAAACGCGCCGGTATTGTAGGTTTCTACTTATCTACACACAGTACGGTATTATGTGTACCGCGCATTGTCATAAAAATGCAAATGACGCCCCCCACCCCCACGTAATATGCATAATTTGTTTATGTACTGTTTTATTATAATCTTATTATTATTATTATGTTTTATGTCTAAATACAGTTGGACGCGTTTAACCTTGTTAAATTTTAAGTTGAATATTAATATAGGTGCTCCTAAATCATTCACCAGATTGTAAATCTTTAGAAGATCATTTTTGGTACGTTTGATATTATAGAAAAAATCAAGCTGATTCAATATCTCTTTGATTTTACGAGATATTTTTTTTTTTTTTTATTTTATTAAAAAGGTATATCCAATTGTATATGTCCACATATATATATCAAATAAATCGACATCACAAAATATCCATGAGCAGAGGTGGGATTCGAACCTACGACAGTTAGGTCGAGAAGCCAGTACGCTAACCACTAGACCATAACTATCCCCTTTACGAGGATATGCCCGAATTCTATTTGTGTTAAAAAATTTAAAAGCGCCGTAACTTCTAAATTAAAAAACATACAGAGCTGAGTATAGTCGGAATCGTTTGTGCGTGATTTTTTCTATAGGAATGTCTTCATTTGCAATTATTATTTAAACAATATCTTACTGATTTTTGGCGTTTCTTAAAAGTGGAAAAGGTAAATTTAATATTTGTCTACATAATTCAAAATTGCCATTCGACATAAAACGATATAGCATCTAGTGACAGAAATTTAAACCATGATCACATTTTACATGTTAGTATTATAGGTACTGGATATATGAAAAAAAAAATGACTAATTCGACATTACATTTGGTCTAAGCTTCGCCTATATGTCAAATACCAATAGATAAAAAATAAGAAATGGTAAATAATGTTGAAAATATAATTTATTTTTTTATCTACCTATTTTTTGTAGCAAGTACCTACATTATTGAGGTACTTCTAACATTATTAGAAAACAATGTTGTATTTGCCTTTACTCAACTTGGTTAATAAGTGCTGCCATCTATGGACACTTTTGTTATTGTAATTTTGTTTGCATTGTCATCAATTGTTTTATCTCACTTATTTCACAGCTTTTAAGCTGTTCACGAACAAAAATCAATCGATTTTTCTCATGAATCATGATATATATTTTTTATTAAGTGTGGAAATACAGCGACTTTTTATTTTATGATTTACAACAATTTGTTTTAATAAATTATATTTATTTTTGTTGCAGGTAAGTTTGCTGATAATTTATGATCTGCACAACTGCTGCAGCCAGAACATGTAAGTTTTGCAACGGCGTTTTGTAACGTGCTAGGAAAATGATTTAAACTTAATGTTTCAAGATTCGTTTCCCTGCCCCGGATGATTAATACGCGAACGGAAGAAATATCACTTCTTCATCTCCCGGAAACTTATACTCGGTTGCAGAAAGCATTGTCAGAAAATCTGATTTAACAATGACCTTAGATTGTGACCACACATATTTTCTCCATAAGAAAAGCGTTATAGATTACTTTGATAGGTAAATGCCATGTATCTACATTCTACATTTCCTTCTTGTTGTTTGTACGTAGACTGCAGGTAAATGACGTCACACCGTGTTCGATAGGTGCCCATTTTTTAATTAACTATATAACTTTCTTATTTATTGATATTTTTAAAAATGCTGATACGTTATTTTTTTCCTATGAATTTATTGCATTAGGTAATCAGTGAGAAATCGAACAATACGGGTGCCCGTGGCATTTTGCCCGTCATGCCACCCTGTTGTTACGCCACTGACTATGCCTCTTTAAATTAATTAGTGTTCAATTTTACATCGGGCTGTTCCTTCCCTGAAAATTTGTTCACACAACAATATGTTTGTTATTTGAGTATTGTGTTTTTATTGCATTCTGCAAACAAAGAAACCGGATTTTTTTATTGTTTGGAGAAAAACACCTTTGTAAAGGAAATAAAGAGGCTGAAAAATACGGAAAACATGAAAACAAAAATGTCTCAAACACACAAAGAAGTAGGGTTTGCGTACCGAGCTTTGAAGAATAGACATGGACACTATATCATTTGTCACGCCTAGAGGGGTGCTTTTTTATTGTTAGAAATTTTCAATATTTTTGAATGATCTCTGATACCGTTTTCGTCCTCACGTTTTAACATCCCAGACTTGGTTAAATTCTGTTAGAAATTCACTTTTAAATAAAAAATTCCAGCCAATTGGGCGATAGGATCATTGCAACTTCAAAAATGTTCACATTTGATATAACGGGTGGCGCAAAAAGTTCTTTGGCGCCGAAAGTTCTAGCAAGAATGATAAATCCGGCCCGTTTAATCATCAATTCTGGCAGCGGGTACTTGGCCGATATTGTTTTCTCGACTTAATGAAAAAAAAAAATTCAGACAGTAAATAAACATAATCCAAAAGCAGAACCGGACTTTTTCATTTATAAAACAAATAACAGCCAAAGAACATCGAGTAACAACTTTTGCGCCACCTTGTATTACATATAATAAACATTTTGATCGCTGGCAAATGCCTTATTGGAGCATGTTGTCAACTATTTTTGATAGAACAATAAGACTTCAGAACAAAATATTATATTATATTATTTTCAAATATTTTTGAAACTATAAAGTTTAAGAAAATTTTTTTTACAAAACTTTCTTAGAAACATTTAAGTAGAACATAAATCATTATGGAAAAGTATATCATTATATGAGAAAAACAACGTTATAGCATATATTTCTTTTGCGCATGCGCTAATTTTCCCCAAAAACAATAGGGCTCTTCATATTTGCATACCAAAATTCCTCCCAAAATTTGGTTTCAATCCGTTCATTCGGAAAATACTTCCTAACAAATTTAATTCAGTTAGTTTCTATAGTTCAACTGATATTTTTATTTTAACAGACAACAATATTAAGAGGACACTCTGTATAAATATTTATAAAGTTTTTTCCTACATTATAAAAATGAAACAGCGTTGTTGGTTTTTTAAATTGCGTGATCGATTTCATAATTGTGTAATCTACAGGATAATTCACGTTTTAAAAATGACCTGCTGTCTGCTGAGAATTTTTAGTAGCAACGTGATTTCTGAATAGAGTATATCGTACCTTACTCTGTGATTTTGATTTAATTTTTAGTCATTATGTACGCTTGATTGGATTTAAGTATTTGTTTTCGAGTGTTAATTATTCTAACGTTTCATATATACGAGAATTAAAACAACTTTTTGAATGTTGATTTTATGTGCGGTTTTGTATTTTTTTCTTCCAAATTTGTTGTATGCAACATTTATGATTTAGTTTCCAGTTGTTTATTTTATAGTTTTAAAAAAACAATTTGTGATAAACTTTTTACGATTACAAGGAGAAAGTTGTTACAATCTACAGTCGATTGCAATTAAATGTAAGTTTCTGATTATTAATAGTGTAGAAAATTCTAATTTATAATTAAAAAGTTTGTGCCCAACTATTTGAGATAGGAAGTGCTACTGCAAAAAAATGTTGTATTTTAGATAGGTGTGACTTGGTATGTATTAAGCATTAATTGAGATCCTACTGTACAATGAATTTGATCACTATATTAATCGGGAAAAAAACATTACCAACGCTTTCAAAATTGATATTAAATTTGATATCTTTTCGCTACCATTTACAAAAATTCCAGCTAATTGGGCGACAGGGCCATTCCAACTTTAAAAATATTCACATTTGACATTATGCAACAAATAAAATAAAATTTCTGTTAACGCGCACAGTGACGCGGGTAACGACTAGTAACAAGAATACTGCAGACAAATGACGAACATTGTTTGGTAGAGGGTCAATTTTTTATTAACTATGACTTTTTTATTTATTGATATTTTTGGAAACCAAAAAATACGGATAAGTTATTTTTTCCCCATCAATCTAGTGAAAAATGGGACAATATGTCATGTATTCCATATTTAAATAAATAAAAGAACAAGTTACAAAGACAAAAATAAGTATTTAATTAGAAATAATATTACATTTTATGTTTAATCATGTTGGCGTACAAAATCATTCTTTTTATAATTTTATTATTTTATTTTAGTCGTTACATAATTCATTCAATCATTATACAACACAATACCCATATTTTGTCTCGAAAAACATGTGTTAGGGATATCGCTTTATTTTTTCGGTGAACTTTACCTTCTATCAATATGATAATTTCCAAATTTGTTGACTTACAAAGTTAGATTATAATTGGTAGAAGCTTGTTTAATATACGGAACCTTAAGGTGGTGACTAATCCCTCAGACTGTAAAATATGCTCTTAGGAAATTTTAGACTGTGATTGAAAAATTCATGTTAGTACTGTTTTTGTTAGCTGTGGTTAACATTAAGCTTCACAAATATTAGATTGCTGCCAAAAAATTTAAAAAAACATATTTTTGTCCCTAAAAATTGAATAAGAAAATGTATTCGTCAATATTTTTCTACAGCACCTCACGAGATTTCGAATTATGAGAAGACAAATTAACATTTTAAAGTTTATTCTTTACGAACTTATGTTAAAAATATTGACAAAGGCTTGCTTAATAATTTTTTCCGTACATGAAATTTTTATCTGATTTTAAAACTTTTGTTCAGATCAAATTAATTGTAAAAACTTGGATAAAAGTAATATGGGAAAAATAGTACATATTTCTAGATTATTTTGTAAGCATTAACACCAAAGATTGAAAAAAAACCCGGGTCGCAGTGCCAAAACCCTGCCGACAATATAGTGTATTTGCTTGTATAGGGCCGTGTGGTTTTATACTTTTATTATGTGAAATTAAGTTTGTTTTTGGGCAAAATAAAAAATTTAACCTCTTAATACACCCCTTAAACTAACATTTTTTTCTTAATTGTAATATTATTATCAATCTAACGTCTACACCGAATTAAATACACCCTTCAATAAATAAGTCACTATCTGTAAACTAGTGTTTTCATAAAATTTGTAAATCCGGTCCTGTCGGGCCGATTTTATTAAAATTGTGGGGACACTTTTTAATCACTACCAAAGGGTTAAATTTCAATTTTGAAACGATTCGGAGAATTTTTTCGGTATTTTGGGGCCCAAAAACAGTTTTCAACCCCTAAAAACTACCCTTAAAATAGCCCGATTAGGCCCATTTTAAATAGGCTTCTTGCGGTGATGGATTTCAACACGTGGCCCAAATTTCGTTGAAATCAATTAACTCTTTCGAAAGTTATCGCGCGTACACATATATATATATATATATATATATATATAAATATATATATATATAAATATATATATAAATATATATATACATATATATATAAACATTTTTAAAAATGGTGCCAAAGTGTTTAGGAGGTTATGAAACGTCGAGAAATTTTGGTCCGACCCCTAGGTCCCGCCATCCGACCGACGCCAATAGTGTATGTTGCCATATGGCAAATACACTAATAAGATTTTTCATTGAAATCAGAGATTTCCGAACCGTAAGTGCATTTTACATACACACACATATTCAGCAAGAATGTGAAAAGGAGACATATTGAACAGTTTGTAAACAGGCACCTTAAAAATCCCCTATGTATGAGCAGTAGGTATCAACGTTATAATATTGACGGATTCCTTCATCACATTTCGGCGATCACGGTTGATCAGGTTCAACAGCCGTGACCTTCATACATATAAATAAGTTAGTAGGTGCAGAAGTTATATCGACGTCTGTAGACCGCGTAGTTCGATTTCCTTCGTAGCTACTCAACGAAAGCTACGGTAGACCGCTTCGAACTGCTACGGGCTTTTAATACCCAGCGCTATTGGGACCGTATTAATATTTAAAGTGGTAACACTATATCTATCTGTAAATTCGCTTTTTTGATGATTTTTTTGCGTATTGTGTGCAATGAAAATTCCTATCTGTCAGAATCACTTGAAAACGGCTGGACCTATTTTTGGTGAAGCGTGTGGGTGTAGTGGTTAGCATGCTTGCGTTTGGGTCGAATTGTCGTGAATTTATAGCGTCATAAGCACTCTAAATAAATGATGAAGCTTAAGTCATTCGAAACCTTTGGCTTGATTTTTTCATTTATAATGAATGCTAGACAGTTTGGAAAAACAGTTTCAAGGCCTATTACCCCCGTCCTCTCTCTCCCGTCTCACCTAGTCACTCTTTTAAACAATGTTACGCCCAATCAGGTTGGGTGTAAGAGGCTATAAATCACACCTAAGATTGGTTGAATCGATTGCATACGTTGTTCGACCCAATTGCCTTGATTTTTCAATTGTATTGAATGATTGACAGTTAAGAAAAATATCTCAAAAACTCTTAACCCCGCCCTCTTTCCCGTCTCGCCTAGCCACACTTTCAACAATATTAACGCCCACCCTTATAGTATTTATAACCATGATACAATGTTACCCAAAAGTCAAGTATAACCAAGGCTCTTTTCATATGCTTACGAACTAGTGAAAACACGCTTTTTGTCAAAGCGGATAGCGCAACGCAAGTGAAGCCGCTCGGATGATAGGAAGCAAAAAATAAAAGTCTATTTGATCGAAAATTGTTTCAAGACAAAGTACTTTTTTCTTCTGCTTTTATAATTGAGTTAAGGCGTCCATCTAAGATATCTCAAATCGTCAATTATCTGTAAATGCTACATTCTCGCTTGATTTGGTTCGAAACTACCCCAGCCGCATTTCGAAGCTCTTTTGTGTGACATTTGAAGATAAAAAATACCGGACCACACCATTGTTCAATGATAGACAGGTATTTCGGGTATAGGTTTCATTCGATTCCAATAGTTATTGAACCTCGACGAGGCTATTGTCAAAGCGTCCATTTTGTTGAAGCTTTTGTATTAAACTCACTTCTTCTGTCTCACTTTAAACGTTCAACGAATTTACACCTGACTTCGTAAATCAAAAATGACACGGAGGCACTGTAAGAACTAAAATAAGCAGTTACATTAAATAAACCAAAACTTCAAAACTGTAATACTAATAATGATGTGCAATAGAAATTTGAGTTTTATGATCTGATGATGACTTACATGTCGAAAGCGCTGATTTTAATAAAATTTTACTTTGGAGTTGTTATTCTTTAACTCAAAATATCTTTTAACTTCAAAATTGAATTATAAATAACTCGGAATGAATTGTTTTGTCAAAAATGTTATCAGATTATTTTTTTTATAATGTTATTAATAACAACCTTCAATTTTTCTCGTTGCTAAGAAAACAATCGGCAGTCCACGATCGTCTACTGTAGAGGAAAAACATAATTGTACTAATATTGTATTTCTAAATATTAAGTTCATGAATAAGATTCAGTTTCAATTGTACGGTGTATAATTTATTAAGCGTAAGACACAACATTAGACAATATTACATTATGGATAGAGGGGATTATTGTAACAAAGCTTGTTACAGACTTTAATAAAACTAGTGTTTTTAACCTCAACGGAACGAAACCGTTAATTGTGCCACATTACCCGTTGCGAAAAATTGTTTGTATTTCGTTGGTTTTAAATAAACGAACACGTTAGGTTTCTAATTGCTTTTTTTTTTCTGTGTGTGTTCGACAACTGTCCAGATTAAACCAGATAAAAGTGGTTTAACAGCTATTGCTGTGGTTCGTGTATGGTGTCTATTTCGGTTCCTTTTTTGAAGGCGACGAGAAATCTGTTGCTTAAAGTAACTAATTCTATGCGTTTTGTTAATGATGAAGTAGTTGAATTGTCAACTAGTTAATTCTAACAACAGAAACAGTTAAATCATTGACGAACGATTAACACTTTAATAGCGCTTAGATATATAATTCTTTCTTGAAAAAAATTAAAAAAGTCATGCTTTCTAAATTAAACATTTACAAACTTCTGCGTGCGCTAATTCGCGTGATTTTTTTTATAAAATTAAGTCGCAGCCAACCGTATATTTATTAAATATCAGGACGATATTATACGTTTTAACAAATGAAAACCTCTTGTAAACATAATCATGAAAATTTTCCAAGCCAAAACCTCTCAGATCGGGTTATTTTATAGATTTTGGCAGGCTCGTACCGACTAAGAATGCCTATAACGATTAAAAACGTGCACTATATGCTCTCAAGTCTCTAGTGAATAAAGTTTATTATTATTAAAAGTAATTTTCACGGCCAGTATATAATTTAATCTCATGAACCCTTATTTGACTGTGAAATGTCCCGTTTTATGTTGATAAAGGGCTAAAGTATCCACCTTCAGATAACGTGTCTGATACATGAATATTTTGGCTACAAATTTTCTTTTAATAAACTATCAGAATGTTACGTTCCACGTGGTTTCACAATTAATTTGCAGGTTATGTTGACTAAATTAAATTTTGCTACTTCCGTATACTTCACTTTTTTAATTGTGTATGCTTTATCTACAACGACTAAGAGGACTGTATGGTCCAATGGTTAGCGTGCTGGCTTCTTGATCAGACTGTCGCGGATTCGAATCCTGCCTCTGCTCATGAATATTTTGGGATATCGTTTAGTTTTAAGTGATTTTGTTATTTGATAGAAATAAGGCGCTAATGAGCTAAGTCGTCAAGGGTCTATAATCTACAATAAATAAGAAAAATACAACGTAAAACCCCGTTGGTTCACTAGCGCCACTCTGGCCATGTATTAAGCCACGTAAGAGATTGTTCGCCTTATCTTCACTCTCCATATAAACTTGTTAAAGGCTGTCGGAACGCTCTGAATTTAAGCCACAAATAGAGCTTTTGTTGTCAACTGATTGTAGACTTATTCGTCAACAATCTGCAAAAATTCTTTCTGTATAAGGAAGATAAATGACAAATCTAGGTCTCTAATGGACTACATTTGTAATTTATGTACGATTTACTAGAAAAAGGTTGGCATTAATTGTGCCAAAAAAACTCATGTTTTCAATGTCACACTACGACCTTATTCGTACTATAGTTTTATGCAGCCAATTTATCTGAAGGATAGTTAAATCTTGAACCTTAAAGCGTGATTTAAACGTGCCATCTTGAGTGAAAATGATGCTGTGACTGATGTATCCAACTTATTATATCACTGGAGATTTAAACCGCGTGAAGTGATAGGGCACGTGGAGAAGGGCAACGGGGCCGGGGAGTAGGGGTATGTATGGACCTGTTAAAATATTGACCCCCGACAGCGGTGCGACGTAGATTGTTGAACTGGCCCCTAGCTGTTCTGGGATTATACTAGGTGCGTTTCTCTTTTTAACGCCACAAGAATTATAAATCCAGCTGGATTGAAAATGCCGCTGGTTTGAAATTTGATAGTAAGCATAGGTGAATATTATTAAAAACATCTATTAGTTGAGAATATTAGTGATAATATCTCATCCCAGTCCTTTTATTAGTTGATTTCAATAAATTATTTGCAAACAAATTAAAAATTAGTTTTTAATCACGCCAAAGAATATAACTTCCCAATTTTGGAAAATTTTCTATTTTCGTAGCTGGAAGTTAAAAATATATATACATTATATATATAAGTACTTAAGTACATGCACCCACTTTTTTTCTCAGTCTTAAGGCTGTCGGAACGCTCTGATTTTTTTTTTTGCTGAGACCCAGCGGTAAGAGGCGAGATAGGCAATATTGTGGGTGCGACCTTCTTTAGCTCTGTCTCGTTCAAATCATCTGCACGTTTTAATTTTTGGCTGGTGCCAACTAGGAGGCTAAAAAATATTATTGCAAGGGTGCCGCTGTCAATTGATTACTCTCATTTTTGGAAATATTTTGAATATTTAAAAAACTTTTCCGAAAAAAGAAGAGTCACTTTAGGTTTGTGATGGAACAGTTTTGTGAAATAAGTACGAATAAGGTCGTAGTGTGATATTAAAAACGTGTGTTTTTTTAGCACAATTAATGCCAACTTTTTTTGGTAAATCGTACATAAATTACAAAAGTAGTCCATTAGAGACCTAGATTTGTCCTTTATTTTCCTTGTAGAGAAAGAATTTTTACAGAATGTTGACGAATAAGCCTACAATCAATTGACAACCGAAGCTCTATTTTTGGCTTAAATTCAGAGCGTTCCGACAGCCTTAATAGTCTTAGCCAAATACCAAAAATAGGTATACTTTCTTAAAATAATGTTTTTTTTTTAAATATTTGCGGTCCGCATGCGACTACCTTTGTCCATAAAATTTTTAAAATATTCTGTATAGTACGCGCCATGGATCTGAAAGGCTCGGAAGTTATAGATACAAATGGAGTCTTGCGCAGGTACAGTCGATTGAAAAACTGCAATCTCGCGCTATATTATTATTTTTAATTTTTCTTTAGTCTAAAGGTCTAATTCCTTGCATAAAGTCATCTAAAAAATTATTTTTCTTGCTTGTATATGCAAAACTGTATTAAACATCTTGATCAATTCACAATTAAAAAAACAACTTAACAATAGCGTACTGGAACTTTATAGCAAGAAAGCGACAAGTGACAAGACAACCAGCGATAACCAATCACCGACGAGCACACGTTCTGTGCTTGTAACTGGGAGGTAGTGGGAGTCTTCCTTTCCCACAAAACAACCAAGACGGCTCTAAAATATGCATTTGCGATGCTGTTTGTGACTAACTTCAGAACCTTTTAGAATCGTGAAGAGTACTATACTGAATTTTTGCAATTTTTTTTTGCCTGCATGATATTTGAGTTTACCATCTAGTCTAAATGAAACGGACCATTTCATATGTAGAATACACATGTAGTTGAACTAACCTAACAGAGATAGCGCGGCAGTCAGTGAGACACGCGTCCGGATATGTATACGAGAACCTCCGGGGAATACCCGCTCGACCGCTACGCCGTGTTATAAACTGCATACAATCAGGGACTCCCAGACGGTTCACACAGGGGACAATGTAGACTCGATTCGTTTCTATGCTAGTCTTTTGTTTCCAACGACTGCGCTGACTTTGAAGCCGTTTTGTTTTGTTTATGATTTTCGCGCTTCTATTTCAGTCTACCGAATTACATCAACACAGACTTTTTGAAAATTGTGTAGCCGAGACCGTAGGGATACCATTATGTGTGGAGTTTCCATGGCCCAACTTATACAGACAAACCTATTTTTAGGAGAACTGATGAAATTTCAAATTTGCTTTTCAGTTTATTATTAAAAATAATAGTGCCTGCGTATAAATATAAAAAAAAACTGGCCAAGTGCGGGTCGGACTCGCATACGAAGGGTTCCGTACTACCGTACAATATTTATTAACTTTATTTTATTTTTTTATTTGTTGTTATAGCGACCATAGTAATACACTATAAATGCCTGAACTAATAGCTTTTAAGATATTCCGTCCGATGTCGCCAGTATGCGCTATCGCAAAACTTTTACAATAATCAGACCCTATTAATTATAAAGATTTACTTGAAATTAATCCTGACTGAAGCATGTATTAAGGTTTTTAATTTGTAATTCGGATGCAGTGCACAAATATTGTGAACAAGGCGTAGTAAAAATGAGAGGACTTTGAACAGTTTTGCTGAAGAATCGTTCGAAACGACATGTGTGGGTTCGGTCTTTTTTCTTTTTACCTAATTTTCACAAATAGCTCTTTGTGCATTTTGTGATAAAGCTGTTATATTACCCAATAAACAGTTTGTTTCATCTTCTTTTTGTAATGTTATTGTTCATTTTTTTGCCTGTAGGTGGATTTGTTTTTTTTTTTATAATACCTGCAGCTCGAATTTTTATATCGTTTTTCCTAGCCGACTTTTTATTTATTTATAATACCTATTTTATTACAGTCAATATGTCGATAATTTTGAACATTTTATGTTCAAGTCATATTTTTATATCTGTGTTTTTTTAGAATTTCCACAAAGATTGTGTATTCGTGTTTTTGCTTATATATAATAATAAAAATTGTGAACCGTCATGGGCCGTCTGGCAGATGTAAAACACAGATATTCACGAGTAAAATGCAGGCGCACTAACACATATTACATTATTACAAAACATATTTAAATTAAATATATTATCTATGAATTTATCGACAATTCCAAACTTTGTACCATACAGCACTCTTTACAAAAGTAATGATTGATGTGTTTGTATATATAGCCAATGGATTACAAAGTCCACATACCGCGAGAGTTAATGAATTTTACAAAAGTTAGTTCAATTAATGCAACTAAATAAAATCGTAACGTCATATATAATTGTACAGTTTTAAAGATTCCTAGAGCAAATTTTCAATTATCAATCAGTTTGTTCTGCCTGTCCGGGTTAATCTTTGAAACGACTGAACCGATTGTGATGACACTTCACAGACAGGTAAGATATTATGCCAGGAGGATATTTTAAATTGTGTTGTTAATTCTTAGCTGTTTGCTAAAATATACGTCGAGGAAATTGTTTCAGTAATTTTCGAACATCCTGTATCGTCTTACTTTCAGACAGCTGAAATGCTGCTTCATCAGCTCCGCCTTTATTTATTGTAAACTTTATTTCAGCTTTCATCAATAAATCCAACACAATAAACCCGACTGAATGCACCTGAAATGGCTGAAAGCCAGGTGGTGTACAGGTGACAGGTCGCTTTGGTTTTTTTTCCGAATAGTGTCGGGCTGCGCCTCGGGACTCCACCGTTGACTGTCGTAAACAGTCACCACATTCAGACACATTGAAAACGTAACAAGTGAACTTTGTCTGCTGCGCCATTATTTTCCCCCAACTTTTTTTGTCCAGCTGAATTATTGAAATGTATGTCAACTTTTTCTAAGACGCACCACGAATCGCCAATTATTGTCAGCAGTAGACTTAGAAATAGCCCCGAATCGAGAAGTGGTGCAAACCGGGCTCCGGGCGGCAGTTTCTAGGAGCACCAAAATCAAAACAAAAAACAATTATAAAAATTGAAAAAATTTTCAATTTTTATAATTGTTTTTTGTAATGCCAAATTGCATATTATATCATAGTTTTACTATCATTTAAGCATATTGAGAGCTTGAAAAAGTCTTAATTAAAGAAAAGACGAAACGTTGCAATCAATGAGTGTTTTTAACTTGATTTATGTCTTAATTCCAAATACCCGTGATACTGTTTTCTGTTATAACATATATCTGGAATTGAACTTTGAAGATGAATAATGTAATATGTTTGAAATTTGATAACAAATTATTTTTAAAAAAACTATTAAAGGGCTCTTATTCTCCCCTTCCGGTCACAACAAATGCCACCCACGCACCCACTTTTTTATAATTTTGATTTGGAGAACACGTCCCCAAAATATAATTGATCTTGAAGGTAGAGGCGTAGGGCTTTTGATTTTTTCACATAGACCTCGTGCTGTTTTTCATACACGGAAACTGCGTTTTTAGTACAGATAAAACCAGCTTAAACGTGCGCCATTTTATAAAATAAAAACCCGGGTCGCAGTGCCAAAACCCTGCCGACAATATAGTGTATTTGCTAATATAGGCAGTGTGGCTTTCTTATGCGAACTTAAGTTGGTTTTTTGGGCAAAATAAAAAATTTGACTCCTTAATACACCCCTTAAAAGAACATTTTTTTCTCAGTTGCAATTATTATCAATCGAACTTCTAAACTAAATTATATACACATTTCAGCAAATAATTCACTATCTGCAAACTAGTGTTTTCATAAAATTTGTAAATCCGGTCCTGTCGGGCCGATTTTATTAAAATTTTAGGAGCACTTTTTAATTGCTATTAAAAGGTTAAATTTCAATTTTGAAACGATTCTGAGAATTTTTTAGGTATTTTTGGGCCCAAAAACTTTTTTCAACCCCTAAAAACTACCCTTAAAATGGCCCGATTGGGCCCATTTTAAATAGGGTTCTTGCGGTAGTGGATTCCAACATGTGGGCAAAATTTCGTAAAAATCAATTAACTCTTTCGAAAGTTATAGCGCGCACATATATATATATATATATATATATATATATATATATATATATATATATATAAACATTTTTAAAAATGGTGCCAAAGTGTTTAGAAGGTTATGAAACGTCGAGAAATTTTGGTCCGACCCCTAGGTCCCGCCATCCGACCAACGCCAATAGTGTATGTTGCCTATGGCAAATACACTAATAACATTATATCAGTTGTGTTTATTTGGTTTTTTACTGAAAGCTGTCTTCTGAAATTAATTGGCGTATTTCAGAGATAAACTAATACAAACAAAAACGAAGCAAAGCAAATAATAAATCAACGACATGAAATATATTAATTACATTTTCAGGCCGTCGACTTTTAAAATAAATAAAATCCGGGATTAAATGATGAGCGGCCTTCAGCGACGATTATTTTGTAATCTAACCGGGTAATATAGAATCTGACACACTGACAAATCTTACAGCCATTCTTCTGAAATTGTTTTTTTAAAGTATTGTAATTAACAAGCGATGTGTTTTGTCTGTGTCGAGTCAAAGTAAATTTGCAAAAGTTTATTTTTTGATGTGATCATCTTGTTTTCTATGCTTTGTTTTTGGAATAAAATCGATACGACGTTAAACATAAGTATATAGTGGTCCTTGCTTCAAAATAACGATTTACCTGAGGAATTAAAAGTAAATAGAGATTCAGAATGAAAGTAGCAAACTTGTTAGTGGCATTGTATTGGGAATAATCGAATGATTTTGATAATCGAAAGGTTACTATCCGATTGATTTTTATAACCAAATGATTCGTTCAGATGATGTATCATAATAATAGATGTGTTGGTACTATGCGTGAATGAATGAATGTTTCAACTCTAGAATACATTTTGCTCTCGATTTCGATTGTCCGTCTTGAGAGAGTGACCTAAATACAGCGCTTCGTAATACAGACGCAGGTAAAAGATGCAAGTAATCGTATTCAGTATAATAAGCGCCACGTTTCTAAAAGGTTCTGAAGTTAGATGTAAATGGAGGCTTGTGCAGGTATAGTCGGTAGAAAAACTACAAACTGGCTCTTTATTATTATTAAAATTTTTCTTTAATCTTAAGGTTTAATTCCTTGCATAAAGTCATCCAAAAAATTTTTTTTCGTGCTTGTCTATGCAAAACTGTATTGGGCATCTTGATCAATTAACAATCAAAGAAACAACTTAACAATAGCGTACTGGACTGTACTTTATAGCAGGAAAGCGACAAGTGACACGACAACCAGCGATAACCAATCACCGACGAGCGCACGTTCTGCGTCGGTAACTGGGAGGTGGTGGGAGTCTTGCTTTCCCACAAAACAATCAGGATGGCTCTATAAAATATGCATTTGCGACGCTGTTTGTGACTAACTTCAAAAACTTTTAGAATCGTGGCGAGTATTATACTTCGCAATGCATATAAACATCTCGAGTTCGAATAAAAACACAATGCATTCGATGTGATGATTATAATGAATTAATTTTCGGTTATGAAACTTGAGAGAATCACCTGCTTCAAATAACAGTGGCAGATCAAAGACTTAAGCAATCATATATTAAATACTGTGTAATGCAATCTGACAGACATTACACGCAGAGTTTTAAAGAGTAAAGAAAGCGTAGGTAGTATAATAAATCATTCGAGTGATTTTGAATAACCTCGCGAGATATCTCCAGATAAAATAATCGAATAGTTCGATGCTTTTCACTCGAAATGTCCCATTTTTAGTGACAGCTACAAAGGTTAATGTATTCCAGATGCTTGCATCAAGTAATTACAATGCAATATTCGTGTTTTATACACACTATCACTGAGCACTGAGCTAGCCAGGTTGTGCTGGAAATTCAGGCAACAAAAGTTTGAGATATTTTTTTATATGTAAATTGCAAAAATAAATAAATACGTGTATTATGAAAGTTTTACAACAGTTGAGGTTATCCAAACTGATGTTAAAATTACATTTTGTGTAATTTTTGGATTTTTTTTTAAATTGGACATTTCGGTGTTGCTTGAAAACGAGTGGTCGCTGCATAAAACGCAGTAATACAAATCAGTCAACAAACAAACTTTTTGGTGGTAGTTTGACTCCCACAAAAACAAATATAACATTTAACAAAGTTTCTGGGGAAAAGCTGCTGCTCGGATTTAAAATATAGCTATACAAGATGTCCCAGATTTCAGGTTTGTATCTCGATTATTTTTGAAGTCTATATATTCATAAATGCGACGACATTCGTTACAAAATGGTGGTAAATCTCTCTGTCCTAAATAGGACCATAGGTATTTTTTAACTATTCTGATACAGAGCTGGGCAATGCTGATAACTTAGGGCTTATAATATTGCTTTAAGTACGATCGCCAGTTTTGGAATACATATTACACCACAAGGACAGGAAATTCGATCTTCTGCCCGTGTGGTGTATACTATTTTTCTTTTTACCCGGTCGCAAGCATGTACTTTCACCATTATGTAAACAGGCTAACAACTTTAAAGTCAGCAATTTTGAGGTTATACGCAATAACAGAGCTGTTAGCTACTACTGGCTGGCGGCAGTCTCACGTATCAGCGTGCACGAGAAAATTTTCGTCTCGCTGTTACTTTCTTTCGGTCCGCCGGCATGCGAGTAATTCCAGCAGAGCATAAATGGTAGGCTTTCTACTTTAAAATCGAAGCCGAAATTACGTACTTTCGCCCGGGGTATAAACAAAAATGAATTCCCATGCACTTGTCGGCTCGGATCGACTGGATGGTATACACTGCCGACCCTAATTAGGTCGGATTCAGCGGATGTGGACCTTTAAACGTAGCAGCGTTAAATGGGCTCTTAGTGCACATAGGTTTCGAAGGGATTATCTTAAAAAGTAATCGAGATGCATGGGTGGGTAGTCTTGTCTGGGACATGCTATATATAGATTTTCCACGGAATGAAGTTTTTTTTTTTTTTTTTAAACCATAACCATTGGCTTCAGGGCTTGGCCCATGTGCCAGCATCTTATGGAATGAAGTTGAATGATCATTTGTCTAAAAAAGTACATTTACAGATCACTATTGTTGAATCTGAGATAAAATGGCCGTTTTAGTCCGACACAAAACCTAAATGTCTACGTCACTTGTTTATACTCAGTCTTTTGTTTTCTATTTAATCGACATTTTTGTTTTCTGTGAATTCTATCTTGACTTTGATGAAGACTTTTACAAAGGCCTTGTGTAAAAAAACTGTGTTCAAAAAAATGTTTGTTTTTTGTTAAATCAATTCCGCTAAACTACTGAGCCTCAATTTTTTTTAAAAATAGGTACCTATAGAGTTTCACGTATGGTTTACAGGAAAACCTAAACGGAAAAATGAATGATAAGAAACCCTCCCCACGTGAGTTTGGCTCGCATTTGACCGTTTTTAGGGTTCCATACCTCAAGAAGAAAAAAACCCGGGTCGCAGTGCCAAAACCCTGCCGACAATATAGTGTATTTGTTTGTATAGGGGAGTGTGGTTTTATACTTTTATTATGTGAAATTAAGTTTGTTTTTGAGCAAAATAAAAAATTTAACCCCTTAATACACCCCTTAAAATAACATTTTTTTTCTTAATTGTAATATTATTATCAATCTAACGTCTACACCGAATTAAAGACACCCTTCAATAAATAACTCACTATCTGCAAATTAGTGTTTTCAAAAAATTTGTAAGTCCGGTCCTGTCTGGCTGATTTTATTAAAATTTTAGGGACACTTTTTAATTACTACTAAAGGGTTAAATGTCAATTTTGAAACGATTCTGAGAATTTTTTCGATATTTTGGGGCCCAAAAACATTTTTCAACCCCTAAAAACTACCCTTAAAATGCCCCGATCACGCCCATTTTAAATAGGCTCCTTGCGGTGATGGATTTCAACACGTGGTCCAAATTTCGTTAAAATCAATTAACTCTTTCGAAAGTTATTGCCCGCACACATATATATATATATATATATATATATATATATATAAACATTTTTAAAAATGGTGCCAAAGTGTTTAGGAGGTTATGAAACGTCGAGAAATTTTGGTCCGACCCCTAGGTCCCGCCATCCGACCAACGCCAATAGTGTATGTTGCCATATGGCAAATACACTAAAAACGGAACCCTTATAGGATCACTCGTGTGTCTGTCCGTCCCACTGTCATAGCCAATTTGCTCCGCACAGCTGGACCGATTGTTTTTTCATAAATCGTTTCCCTCATGACCTTGAATACGTATGTGTAAAAGTCGAACTTGACTAGCAATTTTAATGCTTGCTTTCTTTGTTTTTTTATTCCGAGTACAGCTTGGGACACAGTCTGCTTCCAGGTACATCAATCCACGTCAGAATTATGCACGACTAGGGAAATTCCGTGCGTTGTATTTTATCCCGCGGGAGATTAGGGAGTGTTCTATGTATGTCCACTCAACTATAAACACGAAACTGACCGCTCCACTCTACAGGCTTGCCAACTATTTTAGCGTTAACTATTACTAACTGTATAAAAATAAAAGAATAGTTACTTCTTACCACAACAGATTTATTCAGTGGATGTACATTTCGAGAGCGAAGCTCCCATCTTCAGCAAAACAGATTTACTCGGTGGATGTAGTTTAGTGTTTCGCTGAAGATGGAAGGTTTGCTCTCGAAATGTACATCCACTTAATAAATCTGTTGTGGTAAGAAGTAACTATTCTTTTATTTTTATTGTTCCAACCACAATGCTCTTAATGTTTATACTAACTGACTTGAAAAAGAAAATCGGTCAATGCACAATTAGTATTCAGTGTCATCATCCCCCCTACTTGTGTCCTCTATAGCCAAATTTTGGTCCTGAAGTTATAAACAATTAAATTGTTTATAACATTTGATCGTGCTTGGATTTTTCAATCCCGATTTTTTTTTGTCCTTTTTAGGATTTCAATTTTTTTTGCTAAAAAAGAAACAGTGTATTTCTGTTACAACGACGATGAAGAAACCACTATAATTCCGTCGCTATATCCGGAAGTCGTTATATACATATATAGGTGATTTCATTATGGTTGACGTCATCAATCTGTTTTGTTTACTATTTTTATTCATAATTAATTAATTAAGAAGTAAAATAACTTGCACAGTATTTTAATTTGTTTAAAAATGTCAAATTATTAAGTACCAAAAGTTTCATTACAATGATAATATTTTGAAAAAAACTACAGTAGCTGAAACATTTTATCCATTTATAACGATAGTGAACGCAATAATTTTGTAGTATTCGAGATACACTTTTGCATAAATGGGCATTTTTATATAGAATTTGTTTTTACAAGCTTTTTTTCTTTTTTATCGAGAAATTCGTCATTCTGTTTCCGAGATGGCGATGGTAAACGCGATAATAGTGTCACTTCGTGTGATGTACTTTATACGTAACAACGTGGCGACGCAAACGGAGTACATCGTTGCCCAGAGTTCAATTAAATATTAACGTTCCTCTAATGAGTTCGCCACATCGACATACATGCTGCATACTTGATAGTCAGTGCGAATTAGCGGAGAGAAAGTGAACCACCAAATAAATTTCTCAAATCAATTAGGGGATCAACTCAAAAATCATAAAGCCTTCTATCTATATTTTGAGCAGCGAAAATTATAGAAACTTGATCACGCAGAATCTACCAGAAAATTAAATCGTCAACCTTATTTTATCACATTAACAAATAACTAGCGGACCTGTGCGAATAATTCGCACCGTTAGTGGTCAGTTACGTAATTTAATGGGTGGAAATAAATGATATTATTCAGAGACTTCAGCGCCACTACGTCACTTAATATTACCGACAACTGTTAAAATAGACGGATTGCCACGAGATGACATTGTTTTATTTTATCTAATTCTATTCAGAGACTTCAGCGCTATTGCACGTCATATTACCGACAACTGTTATAATAAATAGATTGCCACCAGATGGCGACGTTTGTTTTTTCTTAATGGTATGTTCTGTAATGTAATTGTTAAAATTTTTAACCTGTAATTTTTTAAGGAAAACATTAATTTTAAGATATCGACGTATTTTTCGTCATTAGAGAGAAAAATAATCTCCAAAATGGCATATCAAACACTAATTTTGATATTTCGTACCGACCAAAAAACACCTTTGAGAAATAATATATACTGATAAATTGAAAATATAAATTTGTACTAGGCCCGAGTAACCTTCGGAGTCAGACATAAGCTGTTTTGATTTATAATAACAGAAATGCTGTAAGTCTGCAGAATACGTTTGCGATTTGTCCTTTTTGTGACTGTCGCTGCAGCTAGTAGGCGCCGTCCCCATCTGTAGTTGTCGAGTCCGTGACGTCATTGCCGCCCTCTCTGAGAATGCCATCAGTCCAGTTCCGATCCCGTAATGTTTCAATACATCATGCGTCTAGAACGGGAGTTATCTTTTTCGGTTAATCTAAATTATTATACTTGCAGCGTCGACTCGGCAAAATTGGCACCGTAAAAATATTTTTAAAAAAAACGAGTGAGCCTCATCTACATAAACTCACGGGGGAAGTGAAACTTCTTTAACCGTTTGTGTTATTTGTTTAGTTTTTAGGGTCCCATACCTCAAAAGGAACCCTTTAGGATCACTTCGTTTTCCGTCTGTCAATACCCTTTACTCAGGAACGCGTGGAGGTATCAAGTTGAAATTAATATCAAATACTCAGGTCTGCAATCCCTTGGAGCTGTCAAAAAATCAAACTTCTAAGTCAACGCAATCGAAAGATGTGGCCGTTTATGCTCGCAAGAGAATTAAAACCTATGGGGTATTTCCCGTTGACCCAGAATCATGAAATTTAACAAAAAGCAATGTCTTGTAGCACAAGTAAAGGAAAAAATTCGAAAACCGTAAATTTGTAGTTACATCACAAACAAATATTTTTTTTTCTATAAACGTCAAACTGGTTCATACTAGCGACATCGGACGAAATCTCTTAAAAGCTATTAGTTCAGGCATTTCTGTGCCTTAGTGTGTATTACTATGGCCGCTATTACAACAAATAATAAAAATAAAATATAGTTAATTACTGTAGTACGGAACTAAAATCAAACTTCTAAGTCAACGCAATCAAAACAGCCGTTTACTACTGGGTAACGGAACAAGTAAGACCGTACGGTATTGTATTTTTAGGGTTCTTTACCTCAAAAGGAATCCTTATAGGATCATTTCGTTGTCAGTTTGTCAAGACCCTTTTTCTCAGGAACGCGTGTAGGTATCAAGTTGAAATTAATATCAAATACTCAGGTCAGCAATCCCTTGGAGCTGTGAAAAAATCAAACTTTTAACTGAACGCAATCAAAAGATATGGTAGTCGTTTACTACTGGGTAACAGAACAAGTAGACGTACGGTATTGGATTTTTAGGGTTCCTTACCTCGAAAGGAATCCTTATAGGATCATTTCGTTATCAGTCTGGCAAGACCCTTTTTCTCAGGAACGCGTGTAGGTATCAAGTTGAAATTAATATCAAATACTCAGGTCAGCAATCCCTTGGAGCTGTGAAAAAATCAAACTTCTAAGCCAACGCAATGAAAAGATATGGCCGTTTATGCCACATATTTTGACATTCGCACGAGAATCAAAACCTATAGGATACTTCCCGTTGAGCTAGAATAATGAAATTTGGCAAGAAGCAATGTCTTAGAGCACAAGTAAATGAAAGAATCCGAAAACTGTAAGTTTGTAGTTCATCACAAAAAAAAAACTTTTTTCTATAATAATAATATAATATAATATATTTATTTTGCTTACATAGTAAACACGTCATACAAATGCAAAGTATAAAAGTACAATATTAAAAAGATTAAAATTCTTTAAAATCATAGAGAGCTCTTTTAATTAACGTATCATGCATTTCTCTTTTAAAGTTTGTTAGTGGTAAGTCTCTTACTCTAGGAGGTAGTTTGTTATAAAAATTAATCGCCCAATAGTTAGCCCCATATTATTATGGTTCTCGGAATGCAAATTAAAATTAGAAATGTTTTGTTTTATATATATTAAACATTCATAAATAAAGAGGCACGGTAAAGTTAACATTTCGTTTTGTTTAAAATATTCTCTGCAGGGAGTTCTAGATGGTATTTTTGATAAGAGTCTGATGGCTCTTTTTTGTAATTTAAAGATGCTGATAGATTCGGTAGAAGAACCCCATATTATAATTCCGTATGACAAAACTGAGTGGAAATTTCCGTAGTAAAAATTCTTTAGAACTTCATAGGACGTACTTTCTGCCATTTTTCTCAGGAGGAATAGTGTTTTTGATAATTTCTTACAGATAATGCCAATGTGTGTTTTCCATTTAAGGTCGCTACTAATAAATACACCTAAGAATTTCACATTTACGACTTCCCTTTCAGCCTCATCGGACTAGAGCACCTATAAGCCCCGATAAAAAATCGTTCCGGCATCCGGTTAATGTGAACGAACTCTTACTGCATTATTAATAGTTTGAACAGACCTAGTGTGTATATAGTGTAATATAATATAACCGACAGTGTTATATGTGTTCACCGTTTTACATGATACCTATATAGCTGGAAAGTAGTGTCTATAGACGAGGTATAGCTTGTGTTTACTTCTACCTATATTTCTAGTGGTGGGTCGTTGACGATTTTAGCGCCGGCGAAACGAAGTCGTTAACTGTGCCACGTCAACTAGTCGGAAAACCGGTAGCTTTCGTTAACTAGTTTACATTAACTATAAAGAACGTCTATAAAAAAATTGTATTTCATTAACAAATAAAATTACTTGCAATACTGTTCAATTGATTTTTATTTATATATAAATAAAAATCAATTGAACAGTATTGCAAGTAATTTTATTTGTTAATATGTCTATTACTGTTGGTAGAGTCAATACTATTAAAATTGTATTTCGTTGGTTTTAAATAACGAATACATCAGGTTGCTAGTTGTTAAGAAAAACATGTTTTTCTCCGTGTGTTTGACGTTTATCCGGATTGAACCAGATAACACTGGATTAACAACTATTGCTGTGGTTCGTGTATGTTGTTGGTTTCGTGTCGTTCCTTGAAGGCATGGAGAACAGAAAATGTTAATGATAACTAAAGTACTTGAATCGTTAACTAGTTAAAATAAGAGACACGGTTTATTCGTTGGCGAACGATTAACAGTTAATTTAACTACTTCGTTGAATCAACGCCCACCACTAGCTATATTTCACCTACTTTCGCAGAAACCTGTCTCATTTGTATTACTGTTAACCTGTGCTTCCCAAACGTTTTGACACTCTGAATTATTGTAAGTTTTTGTACTTAACTTTTTTTTCTTTCAAGGATTATGTAATTAAAACTGATTATTAAATAATTCGAAAACGATTGATTCATGTATTGTCAGCGGAAGTACATATTATGTGCACAAAATTTAAAATCAATCAGATATGTGGAAGTGATAAACAAATAAGTAGTTATTTTTGACGTGCGGTTGTTCTTGAAGGGGTTGTTATGACTCGAGGTTGTTTTTGTGGTGAAGATTTGGTCGTACGACTTTTTAATCGTTTAAGGCTGTCGGAACGCTTTGAATTTAAGCCAAAAATAGAGCTTCGGCTGTCAACTGATTGTAGACTTATTCGTCAACATTCTGCAAAAATTCTTTATAAGGAAGATAAAGACCAAATCTAAGTCTCTAACGGGCTACTTTTGTAATTTATGTACGATTTACTAGAAAAAAGTTGACATTAATTGTGCCAAAAAAACAAACGTTTTCAATGTCACACTACTACCTTATTCGTACTTATTTCACAAAATTGTTCCATCACAAACCTAAAGTGACTCTACCTTTTTCGGAAAAGTTTTTTAAATATTCAAAATATTACCAAAAATTAGAGTAATCAATTGACAGCGGCATCCTTGCATAACATTTTTTAGCTTCGTAGTTGGCACCAGCCAAAAATTGAAACGTGCGGATGATTTGAGCGAGACAGAGCTAAAGAAAGTCACACCCACAATATGTCTTTTGCCTACCTCGCCTCATACCGCTGGGCCTCAGCACAAACTGTGTGAAAGTGATCCAACATTGTTAACGGGCTCATAGGAAAAATGTCTTGTAACCGCGTTTGGAACCACTGATTTGGAGTTTAGACAGATATTTGTGGGGTTGTGTATGTACTTATTAAGTCTGCCCTTTGTTCGTGTTCTCCGTCTATTATTTGTTTATTAAATTATATGTAGCAGACACAAGCGAGTCGCTTACCTTGTTCTTCCTCCTTCCTCCTGGTGGCGAGCAACTCCGTCGGGAGTGATGGAAGTAATATCTGATTATATTGTACGATTTGATTTCGATAGATGTCACGGTTATTGCTTTCATAGTGTGATTTGAAAAATAAATGGCCCACTTGGATATTCGCGTTTAAATAGCAATTGATTGAAAATGAATCATGGCTGACAATTTGAGGTTGTAAAGACAAAAACAAATATAAATGATGCATATATTGGAATTTCTGACAATGCTTTCTGCAACCCAGCATTAATATTTGATTTTTTTGTTGTCGGATTTTCTTCAAATTCATCATGCTTATAGAAAAGAAAGTGGAATAGAACTGCGTAGATGTTAAAAAAATGAGAATAACAAAAAAGTGATAAATCTTCATAATGTTTTTTTTATCAGACAACCGGACAAAATACATAAAAATAAGAGAGACCATTTCTACCAATTTATATAAAATAGATAATACTTCTGCAGTTGTCAGATTTTTGGCAAAATAAAATTAATAACAACATTAATATAGTTATAGTTTGCTACAATTGTTACAATGATATATTAGAAAAAATATTTTCAATCACTGTCGCTGTCGGGACTTAAACCTGAATTTTTCCACTATCGCGGCGGAATGAGTTATCAACTACTCAGCAGTAATATATCCAAACAGTGTGTCTCATATTTAAAGTATATTTGTTACTGTGTTACGAACTATACCGTAATGATTTTTTACTGTTATAAAAGTTGTAACTTTTTAATCATCTAATTAATTTAATGATCAATTTTTAACTACAGTTGAAACACAGCACCGTAGAAAATCGACTAATCGAACGAAATTCGTATATGTTGAATCTATTTAAACTCGACATCATATGGCTCCCGAGAGGGCAACGCCGGTATAGTAGGATACTGCTTTGCCGGTAGTTTCTTTTCATTGCAGCAAAAATAGACAACTGGGAGGAGAAAAAAACATTTTGTAATGCAGTCTAAATTTAGAATTTATCTAGACGTCTGATATTTTATATTCAAAAAAGAATTTAAAAAAGTTTATCTTTTGATAATAGATGCTTATAAAATATAAATAGATTTATTAATTGCATTGGCTTATAAAAATATACTATAATGTTACGTACGTAAAAGTTTCGGAACTTAATTAAAAAATTATAAAAATCGCCACGGCTGGTGGTTTGATTTTTTTTTCACAATTTTGTAAGACAATAAAAAATTGACTTTCTATGATTAGGGTCCCATACTATGAAGATTTTCATTTTTTTTAATGTAAATACTAAAAAACAATCTTGTGTAATGTAATGCTGACATTATCTATATTTTTAATTTTTCTGAGCCATACTTTTTTAAGATAGTGTAGAGAGAAAGCGATTTTTAAAAGATTTTTTGAAAAGTTAAAAAAATTATGTTTCGTTTGATACTCCACACGACGATGACCTTGAAGAATATTTTTCTTGCCTCTTTTCACTCCCCAAAATTGACGCATTAAATCAAAATTTAACTTTTAGTATATAATTGAGTCAGTTTCCTACAACTATACCAAATTTTGACTTTCTATGTCAAACTGGTCCCTGAGAAAAATATCTCTGACAGAGGTGTCCTCATAAATATTTTGGTACACCAAAAAAATCGCCAGAAAATTCAACATAAGCAATTTTGCCCCCATCATGCGAATTGGCAACTTTGTTGTCATTGAATTACTGTTTGGTTTAGTTCTTTTTTTCACCGCAGTATCGATTTCGGTTAGAAGTGAAGTGCGCGACGTTTGCAACTATAATATTTGTATGTTGGTAGTACGAGTTACTTTCTAATCTGACCGTTTCTCACCGCTGAATCCGGTTACAGATAGTACACATCCGTGTTCGGTGTACCGGAAGTAGAAATGGCTACACTGCACTATAGCCCACGAACCGGTTCACACAAAGGCCCAGTACATTAAGTATATACCTACAGTATGAGTGGTATTTAGTGATGTGAACCCATTACAAATTTGAGAACCGGTTTTTACCGATTACTTTGAGAGAAAAAAACTAAATCAAAAAAACATTTTAAAAAACTGACTGCGCTAAAAGCGAACTAAAAAAATGGAAACAAGATTAAATGATAACATGCAGTCGGATGCATATATATATATATATATATATATATATATATATATATAGGTACAATTTTTATTAACAAAAGTACATTCTATTTACAAAATAAAAAACAAAATTTTATCAGCAGTGCCCTTCATACCGGCTGCAAGATCATAAAAATAATACATAAATTAATACACTTTCGTATTTTATGGGAAAAATTAAAAAAACCCGGGTCGCAGTGCCAAAACCCTACCGTAAATATAGTGTATTTGCTTGTATAAGGTCGTGTGGTTTTAAACTTTTATTATGTGAAATTAAGTTTGTTTTTGGGCAAAATAATAAATTTAACCCCTTAATACACCCCTTAAAATAACATTTTTTTTCTTAATTGTAATATTATTATCAATCTAACGTCTACACCGAATTAAATACACCCTTCAATAAATAAGTCACTATCTGCAAATTAGTGTTTTAAAAAAATTTGTAAGTCCGGTCCTGTTGTGCCGATTTTATTGAAATTTTAAGGGCACTTTTTAATTGCTACTAACGGATTAAATGTCAATTTTGAAATGATTCTGAGAATTTTTTCGGTATTTTGGGGCCCAAAAACCTTTTTCAACCCCTAAAAACTACCCTTAAAATGGCCCGTATACGCCCATTTTATTACAGTTACTACATGTATGCCTTCGACTGCATGTTATCATTTAATCTTGTTTCCATCTTTTAGTCCGCTTTTAACGCAGTCGGGTTTTTTGATTTTTGCAATTTACTTTTTTATTTTATTTTTTTAGTCTTGTTTCTTTTTCAAAAACATGTTTTTGCAGTCGGGTTTTTCGTTTTTTAAATAATTTGGTTCATTTGAAGTTTTATCAGATTGATTTCTTCTGTATATATGTCCAATAGTTTGAGTTTTGACACTTTCGAGGTAAAAGTATCATAGAATGGTTCAATTAAACATATAAATTGTATATATTTTTGTAATCACCTTTTAATATTCTTCATTTTGATACCTTATTGCAACGGTTCCCAACCGGTGGGTCGCGACCGACTAGTGGGTTACAAGTGGATCGCGACTTGATCCTAAAACTATCAGAAACCATTGAATAAACCATCAGAAAAGATAAGAAAATTCGAAAAAAATCGAATTGTATTTTGATTGTTTTCTTGATTCTTGATTTTTGACATCAGAACAAATTTTTTTTACTCCACCGTGGACCGATGGACCGTGGAGGTATTCCGATAAGGAAAGGTAGGTCGCCAGCTGAAAATTGTTAGAAAAAACCACTGCCCTATTTTTGAATCACGCATTATGGCACCTAAAATCCGCCATTTAGATTTTTTTTGACGTCACCTATCCTAGAACCCTTGGGTTGCCGAGACAAATCCAACGATACCTTAATTTTAGAAATCCACCCAGCCGTTTTGATGATACTAGAATATTGCATACATAGATACATGCAAAGAACATAACCCTTCTTAGCAGTAGGAAAAAAAGAGGCATACTGAGCAGTTAGTAAACGGTCACCTTAATGCAATTTTCTGTATAGAAACGGATTTTTATAGTAGAGATCGATGGATCTTTTCCGCGTACGGGAAGTGGTATCTGTGTAGAGGATTATAGACCTAAACCGTCGCGTTTAATCTTCAAACGGTACGGCAGTGATAGGGTCAAAGAGATATTTTTAGTTTACAAAACACGTCTGGTAGCATCGTCATTATCGCTCCACACACAACGGACGCCCTCTGTCCGTCTGTCCGTCGCACGCATGGAGTGGCAGACGCTCGTCCTTCAACACAACAAGCGCTCCGCTAACTAAAATACGACATACGTTGCCAAACTTCAAAGCAGGGGCTTCCCAAATAATGCGCCCGCGAGATTACTGAAATAAATACGTTTATTGGCGTGAAAGTTCTTTGCGCGCGGTAGATACAATTTGTTCCGATCGGATATGGAAAAAGCGTGAGGGAATTAGTGATGGCCGACAGCAACAATTAAATTTTTACTTATTTACTAAAGTCCTTTTTATTTGACATATTACACATACATATAAAAAAAATCTGTGTAAAGGATACTTCCCCTCACTAGAGCGAGCTCTGTGTCGAGGGGAAGGATACGGTGTGTCTGTGTTTCGTGTTCTACGTGTAAATGTGCATGTGTTTGTGTTGTGAGAGTGCGTTGTGTAATGTATGTATGTGTTTGTGAGGAGCTTTACTGTTACAATGAAAACTAAGTTAGTGGAAGTAATTCAATATCTGATTTTTTTTTTTTATTATTTAAGAAAGAAAGAAACAAAATAAAAGTAATACAGATATACAAACAGAAAAGGGAGGAAAATAAAAGAAGGAAAGGAAAAAAGCAAAAAAAAAAAAAACAGAAGGGTGTATAATGACGTGCATCGACTGTAAAGTCATGAGCACTAGATCGATAACCATTAGTTAAAGGTAAGATAGCGGCAGGTGTTGAATACGGATGATTTGTAGGTAAGTATGATTTTTTTTTTAATTATATATACTATTTAGACTATTATATACTATTATATCTGATTTTTGTCAGCAGTATGCAGCCATTTACTAATTTGTTTTTTGAAACTATTAAATAAGCGGTTCCTCTATTCCAAAAAATTGTCCTTAATGACGTTTACTTTGCATTGGTTTTAGTGTATGTGAACGAGAGAGGGCGTGAAAGTATACGTGTGAGCGAGTGAGAGAGTTTCATGTTTACGGTGAGGCCTTAAACACACTCTATTTTTATTGACTGTGTCGCTGACCAAACTATGTACCTTTGTCGGTCACAAATTTCCGTTCCAAATTGAGTGTGCGTGAACGAGAGAGGACGTGAAAGTGTACCGATGTGTGAGTGAGAGAGTTTCACTTCTACTCTGTGGTTGTAAAAACATACTCTCTTTTTTGTTGACTGTGTCGCTGACCGAACTGTATATCTTTTTGGCAATTTTGATTTTTCTTCGCTTTTTGAACATTTACAATTAAAAGCGATTGAATTCGTGCAAATTCAATATCCGTTAATAATTTCATGATAATGATTTTCATCTCTTATGGCTATAGATAATTAGTGCTACCCGTGCGAAGCCGGATCGGGCCGCCTGTATATATATAATAAGTGGTGCCCTTTTTAATTCGTCCAGCGAGTCACCACTGCGACTACCTTTTTTTACTGTCACATTGTTTGTTAACCGGTCGTTATCGTGTGTTATTTCGTAATTTACTTTTATATACAGATTATATTTTAACATTTGGCGTGGACCTGTGGCCTCGCGTCACAATGCCCTTATTTTTTGTACAAGTTAGGATATTACCTAATTTTTTATAGCTGTAAAACAGTTTTTAACAGCTTTATCTCTAAATATTTGTATCGTCATTTTTGCTATAAAATTTTTTTAGTATTATGTATTTGAGTTTTGTATTTATTACAAAAAGAGACGCACAAGTACGAGTGCGAATTGCCTTGGGAGTCCGGAGCGTTATAACAGTTTAATAAAAATAAATTGTTAGGTACGCAAAAAATATTAGATAAAAAGGTTTTATGAAGACAAGTTTTTATTGCAGTGTACTAAAAGGGATAAAAATAATTTTTAATAATTTCAGTTTATAATTTTAAAAGCGTGGGTTGTAAGCTCTTTGATAGTCACGGCCTACGCTTTTATATTTATAAACTTAAATTATTAAAAATTATTTTTTGTACACTGCAATAAATGCTTGCCTTTATAAACGTTTTTTATCTAATATTTTATTTTCAAATTTTAAGTTACGCTTTTTGGCTGCCATATTGGATTTTAAATAACCCATATCAAGGGAATCAAATTGCAAAATACGTGATTTTTGAATGGCTGTATCTTTTTGATTTTTAATGCACGGAGCTAGAACCTTGAAAAACTATGAGGTTATAGGTATTTGAAATTAATTTCAAATGGATACCTCCATCCGTTTCTGATAAAAACAGTCCAGAAATATACGACCTTTTTTATCCGGTTGCGATCGGATAAAGGTTCCTGTCAAAACCGATATTAACGCGAATGAAGCCGCGGGTACAGGCTAGTAAATATGTTTTTTTAAAGAGTACATATATTTTATGATTAAATTTTTATATCATATATGCAAGCATAGGTATACATATCTAAAATATGTCGACATTACAAATTTAGACGTGTTCTCGCGTATGAATCAGACATTTTTATGTATATTTTTTCCTTTTTTATTTTTATCCGGAGGGAAAAATTTTGTATATGCAGGGTGCTCCACGACTTGGCGTGATTTTAGTTACAAAGGTGGTGGAAGTCCCGGTCTTGATGGTGGAAGAACGGGTCTTCCGTTTTTTTTACCAGTTACAATTTATTAATCGTTACCCGACAAAGTTATCAAATTACTGTATTGTCATCATCCGAAAAAAAAAATAAAACTAAAGAATAAAAAAATAAATTATAGTTTAAAAAACACGCTTTAATAGCAAACCGAACTAAAAAGTAAAAAAAACAATTTTTAATTATGAAGATTTTGTTTAACAGCGATAGAAAGTTCACCCATTCAATACAGTACTTTCTATCGCTATTTAATTAAATATTGTTTTTTAATTTTAGTTCAGTTTGCTATTAAAACATGTTTTTTAAATTATTTGTTATCATATTAGGAAATATATACATACGTTATAGTTTCGTACTCGCGACTAAATTCATAAACATTATAATAGCTATCGTCTGCTATAATTGTTAAGAAACATCCATTGTTGCAATGCGATATTAGAAAAATTTATTTTTCAAACACGTCACCGTCGGGACATAAACCCGAATCTTTCCACTTTCGCGGCGGAATGAGTTATCAATTACTCAACGGTGCACACAATTCAATATTTAATTCTTCTTAATAAAGCAATTTGCAACTCTAAGTAATTGATGACTCTTTTTGCCGCGAAAGTGGAAAGATTCGGGTTTAAGTCCCGACGGTGACGTGTTCGTAAAATAAATTTATCTAATACAGCATTGCAACAATGGATGTCTCTTAACAATTATAGCAGACGATAGCTATTATAATGTTTATGTTATTAGTTATTTGAAGTAAGTCGTCACTGTAATACATTGTTGATATGACTTTTTGAACTCCAAATCACTTCAAGGTCAAAATTCCAAAGTTATGATACTGTTGTGACAGCCTGTATAATATTTAACCTAACGTATACGATTTTCCTTTTCAGTATATGAAGGAATATTTTAAATATTCACTTGTATAAATTTGTAATTTTTTTAAAGGTTTACCTAGCACCAATTGGAAGATTTCAAGGTTTTTTTTCCCCGATGGCGTTTTTCCTACCTACCTATATCTATAAATTTTTAAACATAACATAATGTACCCATGTGTTAAGATATAGCGCTGTTTACCCTGACAAAATCTCTAAATAAATCTGCGGTCATATGACAAAATGACTTATGTAAGTTTTTCGATAAAATACGATTTAATCATCCATTTCATTCATTTATTTCTCTATTTGTGCTGCTTTGACGAGTGAAATTGACTTTACCATCGTGTACTGCAGATTTTTAAACGACCTCGTGCTGAGTTGTAGACAAATTCATAGGTTAGGTTATTTTTTACAGCCAGTTGTATCATTCGTGTTTTGTTTTTTTCGACAAAATGGAAAACGAGCAATACCGATCTGTAATTCTTTTTTATGCGAGTATCTCACCGTGGTCATAGATGGTGAAAAGTCCCCATAGACAACATCCAACTTCAGTTTTATTTCTTCGCATACTTTTTAAAAAACGAATTACGGATCGATACCTAACCAATCAATTTATCTACGACTCAGCACGAGGTCGTTTAAAAGTCTGCAGTACACGATAGTAAATTTCATTCGTCAACGCCATCTGTCGTCAAACACGGGTACTTACTGATCAACCCTCTATATAAGCTAGTGATGTCTCGTGCCTGCTAACCTAAGTCCAGGGTAATACCCGTCTAAATTATCTATGGTGTTACCCTAAATGTAACACTGCACCCCACCTGATAACTTTATAATGTCACTCGGTAAGTAAAATTTTCACGGAGAACGTTGCCATTTTTTTCGAAGGGTTGAAAGACGTACCCGTATTTGAAAATACACAAACTGTTGCTTGGAAGTATAAAAGTCCATGTGCGCGTCTGTTTGTTTGTTTGTCTGAAAGGTAGAGCGCGGAAGGTCGACAACCCCAATCCGACGTGGGACGTTCCTTATTAGAGACGGGAATCTTGTGTATACCTCCAACAGGGCTTTGCCAATTTCAACGTAGAAAATGAAAAGATGAGTTCTCTATTGCTACTCTTAGTTCTCTATACTACTGTCATCCTTTTTTATTGTTTTTTTTTTAAGTCACCAACACCAAGGTTTATTTGAACCATGTGCCAATTTATATTTATAATTTATTATTTTTTAATAATAATTGGAAAAGTAAATTGATATTTTTATCAATTACCGAGCTGGGTAGAGTAGTGGTCACAGCACTAGACTCGCATTCGGGAGGTACGGGTTCGAATCCCGGCTGGGGCAGATGTGGCTGGGACTTTTTCCTACTGCTTCTCGCCGAGAAACGATAATTCCTGTACCGGCCATCTTGATTGAGGTTTCCCATGGTTTCCCTCAATTAATTCCAGATAAATATCGAGATGGTTTCTTACTCAAGGCCATGGCCGATTACCTATTAAACTCCCAGTTCAAAAATTAACTATCCTATCCTAATTTCCTATAATTCCTTCATTCGCCCATTTCTATTAGTTAAGTTGAAGTCTTAGAAATGTAGAAAATAACGGGTAATGGTAAAATGGAAAATAGTAATTGTGCGAATGGCGTCTGTTATGACATAAAAGTCGACAAACGGACGTTAAACACATTATTATTATATATTATTTTTATCAATCCTTAGAAACTAAGAACTGAGGGCTTGGAAACAGATGATGGAGACAGATGATAGACGGAAATAAAAATGATGCTCCTATTGGGATTTAACATAAAACAATACGACATCTGATGACAGAAATTTAAACCTTTAACACATTACATTTTACATGCTGCTTAATATGTGCGTATTAATTTATGTACTGCAGATAGTACGAAAATCGTAATCACATGATTTGGGTGCAAACATATATCTCTGTATGGTATCAAATTGTTGATTCTGATTGGCTACTGCCATAGATAAAGACATAGAACATTAGATAAAGAGAGATATACTCCCTGTTAATATAATATCGGAATAACCAGGGAACTACTTCGAAAAAAGAGACGGAGATATATTTTTGCGCGATTTGTTGCATTCACTCACCGCACAATGGCAGTTTTGACATTCCATTTGTCAAATCCCAATAAATTGAACAAATGTCAAATTTTTGTTTAAAAATTTCCAGTTATGAATTTATTTATTTGTGTTAGTGGTAAGACAGAGAAACATAGGTCTTGTCCAATGCAAATATTCGTCAGAGCGTGACTGAATTGACTGAGTCGTTTTATCTCTGTCGAAACTCAACTTTCTTGTTCAAATGATGATAGTTTAGTTCTGGTACAGCCTTGATCAGAATTCAGATCCTTTCATCCCGACTTTTTCTACTCGGCTCTCTGCTTTACCTACAATCTTAATGCGGTGACCTTTCTCTCTTTTGTGTAGAACACTTTTTGTAGCAGCGCTGACGTCACGCATTCTTGCATTCACCTACTCCTATATGAATTATAAATTATGTAGGTATTCAAATCAGACCTGTTTGGAGACAAAACGTCTCGACGCACTTTAACAATTATTGCCATTCACTTCGCCTAGGACGATACTTCTAGTCGATGCTATTTTTGGAACTTGGCTTCATTAAAATCGCATGAATTCGTAATGATCGAAGGATGGCTCCAGCGTTGCCAGACGTCCCGATTTTAGCGGGACGTCCCGATTTTTAAATCAAAATTAAATGTCCCGCGCGGGACAGGCTTAATCCCGCTTTTCGGGGTGCGTAAATAATTATTCTCTTATTGTAAGTTGCAATTTGTAACACTCACTCCTCAGACTATTGTTTGAAACGCCATATTTTTCTAATGAGTAAAACTTTTTTGATTTTGATTTGTTTTTTTTTTTATTTTTTTTTTATTCAGAAGAATAAGACTCAACTATTTAACGATAGGGTAAATCTGATTTAAAATATCATATTTTTATTAAAATACATTTTCTATGGCTATTTTTGCTATCTATTATCACGTAAACGTAATTTGAACTCAAATAAAAAGATAAATATTTAAAAACTTCTGATTATATACGTTTTTTTACTATGTCCCGCTTTCGACGAAAGAATCTCGCTTTTTTCACTCAAAAAGTTCCAAAATCCCGACTTGGCAGAAAAAAAATTTGGCAACGCTGGATGGCTCCATCCGTAGTCGTCGCAGGGCTCGTGACTTTTGGAAAATGTAATGATATCTGTGTTGAAAATGTTAACGAATTCTGCGCTACCACCGTTCATACCCTTTTCTTCCACCACATTTACAAAAATGCGTTGGAGTGTAGTTTGGTGTCGCTAGAAAGTAACTACTACAATGGATTTTCGCTAAATACGCGACTGCGGCGATTTAGAAAAAAAAATATAAATTACAAGTATGATGACAATATTTTCTTAAGGTAGTTGTCGTGGCTAAGGCGCACCGACAGAAAATTCTTAATTTTTGTATACTTATTAAGAACATGATAATACAATTACCCTGAAAATTTGGAGTCGATCGACCGTATATAATCCGAGATAAATTCAAGTAAAAACTGGATAATTAACATTGATTGTATACGATCTCTGTAGTTCTGAACCAGTTTCTTATTTATAAAAAAAGTACCAACTGTCAGAAACTTTCCAAAAACTGACAGTCTTTCAATGCATTTGTTATGAGTTTAAAAAAATAAGAACATTTTTTTGACCGTTTAATTATTTATAAATAACGGTTTAAAGTTCAACAATTCATAGAAAAGTATACATGCATATGAATACTGTATGGGTTACGATTCCACGGGTACAGTCTTGCGTACAAATTATGGATCACAAGCTAGTATACTTTTGTGGCGCGTATAATCTATAACTTTTTGACAATATTGTAGCACGACAACTACTTTAATACACTGTTACAGTGAAAAAAGTCAAAATAACCGCAATCCGACAAACAGTGATTCTATTCAGTCATCAGGTATCGACATGCGTCTTACTGAGGTGGGATGTTGTAATTCAAATAACAAAATACGAATAAAAAGCGTTGCAATTTGAATCCTTCCGAGAAATAAATGTTTTTTTTTCTGCACCTTGTTTATTTTTCTAAGTAACAAATTGTACATGTAACCTGTTAGTTTTCAGTGTGTTATTTGCTACTTGTGCTGCTGCGTACTGTGCGCGGACAAAAGGGTGAACTAACAAACAATATAACCGCTACACCAGCAGACTAAGGGTAGCTTGATGTAGTAATTTATAGTGATGTCGAGGTTCGTCTACGGAGTGTTTGTCTATAGACTGTCTGTAGAACTGGATTATGTTTTATAAACAATGAATTATAGACGCTCGATAGCTCATGTTATTATTGTTTATCAAATACTAGCGGCCCGGTCCGGCTTCGCTCGGGTGTAAATGTAATATATAGGATATAAAAGATGAGAATGATTATCATTAAATTCTCAACGTGTATTGAATTTGCGTGAATTCAATCGCTTGTTTTTGTGAATGTTCAAAAATCGAAGAAAAATCTTATTTCCCAAAAAGAAATTAAAAAAAAAACTTGGAATGTGTCGCGGGACACGCGTTTGGAACGAAGTCTCTTTCGTATAAGACGTTTTTCCTAACGCGTTTTATATAATCTAAAAACACCCGGTATAATCTAAAAACATCCGGTATAATCTAAAAACATCCGGTATAATCTAAAAACAGCCGGTATAATCTATAAATACCCGGTATAATCTAAAAACACCCAATATTTTCTAGCAGTAAATATAGCCTATGCTACTCAGGGTGAATGTAGCTTTCTAATGGTGAAAGAATTTTTTTAAATCGGCACAGTAGTTTTTGAGTTTATTCATTACATACATACAAATCTTTCCTCTTTATAATATTAGTGTAGATATGTGCTAGTGATGAGCAAAATCGGTCTTGGTTTTGGTCTTGCGATTTTGCAAGACTAAGTCCTTACTTATACTAGCAAAGCCAAGACCAAGATCGAATGAATAAGACTAAGACCAAAACCAAGACCGAATATGCAAGACCAAGACCAAATATGCAAGACTAAGCTAAATATTATATGGACATTAATTTGTGACCACAGTGACGTCGTTTCATCAGCCCAAGTTCCAACAAAATAAAATTTTTATTAAAATGTACTGAGAAGTAAAAATAATTTTTAACAATTTCATAACTATAAAAGCGTGGGTTGTGACATAGTTTACGGCCCACGATTTTATAGTCATGAACCTAAATTGTTTAAAAAACTATTCTTTTAGTACATTTTAATAGAAACTTGTCTTTAAAACATTTTAATTAATAATATTGACTCTACCAACAGTAATAAAATATTAAACAAAATGAAATTACTTGCAATTACTGTTCAAATTAATTTTTTATTTATAAGACGTTTCGACCAACCATTTTGGTCCTTTTCAATTTTTTAAATTGAACAGTAATTGCAAGTAATTTCATTTTGTTTAATAGTTTACTATTTTAATTAATTTAAATCAGAAAACAAAGAAACTTAAAAATGATTGAATAGTTTTCTGAGGCTTGGAATCGTCCAATAATTGTAGAACATAGTGTATACGAAAAACACAACATGCTCTTTCACTTTGCTGGGTGCTGTAAAATATACAGTATGTATGGGGGTAATAAATCTCTCATCAAAAATTACCCCCGGGCGTATCACAGCTAATGTCCAGTTGTTGCTGTTGAGCGTCTATAATCTACTCTCTCTTTCTCTCTCACTCGCTAGCGTTTTGGCCTATTAATCGGATCAGCGGACTTTTCCTATCAGACACACGTTAAGGTAGTTGTCGTGGTACAATATTGTCAAAAAGCTATAGATTATACGCGCCACAAAAGTATACTAGCTTGTAGCTAAGTGATCCATCATTTGTACGCAAGACTGTACCCGTGGAAACGTAACCCATTACAGTATTCATATGCATGTATACTTTCCTATAAATTGTTGAACTTTAAACCGTTATTTATAAATAATTAAACAGTCAAAAATTTTTTCTTATTTTTTTTTAAACTCATAACAAATGCACTGAAAGACTGTCCGTTTTTGGAAAGTTTCTGACAGTTGGTTCTTTTTTTATAACTAAGAAACTGGTTCAGAACTACAGAGATCTTATACGATCAATGTTAATTATCCAATTTTTAATTGCATTTATTTCGGATTATATATGGTCGATCGACTTCAAATTTTCAGGGTAATTGTATTATCATGTCCTTAATAAGTATACAAAAATTAAGAATTTTCTGACGGTGTGCCTTAACCACGACAACTACCCTAATGTTAAACATATCTGAGATATTTCTATATTTTTCAAATATCGCAAATCTTTATGTTTTCATGTGTTTTGCTTTGCATATGTTGTAGGATAATTAAAAAATCCTAGGACATTCGCAAAAAACCGGATTCCAATTACCCGGTTTTTTGCAATCTTCTTAAGATTTTCGCGGAAAATTCTGACTGTTTATATACAAACATTGAACAGTCTGTACTATTACTAGCCTGTGCTTTGTTTATACTTTTAGATGCCTGATGAAAATCAAATAATTATTAACTGAAACCTCGCTAAAATAAAAATATACTGATTATAATAAGCATTTCTTTTTTCACCCACATTCCTGCGTTTTTTGTTCGGAAATTCTATAAATCGTGGATGTTAATATTAATTTGAATAGTATAGTCGTCAACGGCGTCACCGCGTTAACAAAATTTTGTTTTCTTTATTATAATAAATTTATTTGTTCTAGAAAGAGCTATCTCGCAGAACTCGTTCTGACCTCAAAGAAATAACCACCGGAGTTCCACAGGGTTCAATTTTAGGTCCTGTACTTTTCATTTTATTTATTAACGACCTTCCGGTTCAATTCAGTGAAGAGGAAGGTATTGTGATATATGCTGACGATACAAGTATCGTTTCATCCAAGAGAACAATGACAGAGCTATATGACAACATTAATGAATCTCTTTATTTTTTAACTGAATATTGCAGGCACAATGGCTTAACTTTAAATACTCAAAAAACGAAATTGATGCAATTATCATTAAGCGCAACTGAGAATAAAATTCCTACAATTGTTCTTGATGACGAGGTACTTGAAACCGTCAGTGATTTTAAATTACTAGGATTTCAAATCAATGCAAATTGCTGTTGGACTACACATATACACCATATCTGTTCTAAAATTTCCAAAAATGCCTTTTTAATAAGAAGACTTTGTAGGATCTCAAAAGATCCTACGGTTATTAAAACAGCTTATTATTCATTCATTTATCCTTTTTTAAAATACGGAGTTCTCTGCTGGGGTCAAGCGGGACTAAGTAAAAAGGTTTTCGTAAAACAAAAAATGGTTTTAAGGTATATGTTTAATTTAAAAAGAACTGATTCATGTATTCCATTTTTCAAATTACACAATATATTAACACTGCCCTGCATTTTCATATTTTATGCAGCAGTATATATAAAAGCAAGATGCCACTCTTTACCAATGGTTGGTGATACACATGAATATAATACCAGACATGATGGAGCCATTAAAGGGAGCAAATGTAACACAACAAGCTTCCAACGAAGCCCGTTGAATTTCTCCATAACAATTTTTAATAAATTGCCGTCTCATATAAAAAATATTTCGCCAATGGCTCAATTTAAAATAGCTCTTAAGAAGTTTTTAATTACAAAATCTTTTTACAGCATTAGCGATTTACTTGAATTGTGAATATATGTATCTGTATGACTATCCAAGCATCCTTTTGTGATCTTTTTGGAAATAAATTATTATTATTATTATTATTATTATTATTATTATTATTATTATTATTATTATGTTGAGCAAAGAAACATAGATACATAGAAAAATATAAAATTTAGTCATTAAAAAACTCCATTACACTATAAAAACAGTTCTCAGTGAGATAATTAAAACGTCAATTGTCAATATTTTTGAAGTTGCAATGGTACTGTCGCCCAACTGGCTGGAATTTTTGAAATCGGTTCGCTGGAAAGTTTTAAGCTACGGCGACGCTCTGATCAGAATGTTATATACGTGTGTGAATTATTAAATACGTCATTCGTGACCGTGTTATGTGTAATTTATTAATCGATATAACCCGCGAACGTCGTAAATAATTGAGTAATTCATGCGACATATATAACTGTATAAAGAGTTTAATAGAAACTAGCGGTTTACCCGCGACTTCGTCCACGTGGTGTAGATTGTACCCGCAGTTTTTTTATAAATCCACCCCCACCCCGTTCAGATAGATGTGTTCAAAAGACAGTCGAATTTCTTTATTAACACGCTCTTATTAGCTTGTTCGAACCGAGCTGGGTAGAGTAGTGGTGACAGCACTAGACTCGCATTCGGGTGGTAACGGGTTCGAATCCCGGCGGGGGCAGATGTGGCTGGGACTTTTTCCTACTGGCTCTCGCCGAGAAACGGTAATTTCTGTACCGGCCATCTTGATTGAGGTTTTCCATGGTTTCCCTCAATTAATTCCAGATAAATATCGAGATGGTTCCTTATTTGAGGCCATGGCCGATTACCTATCAAACTCCTAGTTCAAAAATTACCTACCTTATCCTAATTTCCTATAATTCCTTCATTCGCCCATTGCTATTACATAAGCTGAAGTTGTAAAAATGTAGAAAATAACGAGAAGTGGTAGATGAAAAAATAGTACTGGTGCGAATGGCGTCTGTTATGACATAAATGGAATCTTTGAACGTGAAATTCGCCCACTTCAGAAAATCAGATAAAACTGAAACTTTGCACACTTATCAAGGACCGATGACAATACAATAATTTAATAAGTTTGTCCCAAGACCCTGACCAGGACCTTCAGGATAAAAAAGACTTGAAACAATACAGCAAGGAAGCTAACACTCTGTACAGTGACGTACGTTATGTTGCCTACCCTATAGTCAATTGCAAAATTGTTTTTTAATCATATAATTAAAATTAGAATTTAAAAAAGTTTAAACAACTCGCTTTTATGAAATTAAAAAAATAAAATAATTTGACACCAAAATTAGTTTTACTGTAAAAACTAAAAAGCATGGAGTGCTTAATATCGGTAATAAATTTTTCATTTACTAGCTAATTGTAAATGTAAAACTATTATGAAAATTTAAGTAGATTGCAACCCACGCTTTTTACAGTCCAGCTAATTTTGTTGTCAAATTATTTTGAATTTTTTAGCTCATAAAAGCGTGTTGTCTTAGTTTTTTTAAACTATAATTTTATTTGTTGTTGTGAAACCGGAAGCCGCCATCTTGTTTTATATATAGCCGATTGACCGGTAAATTATCGGGTAGTTTTAGATCACCATTTATGTCTTTTCAAATTTAAATTCAATTTTTTTTTAAACGATTTGATGTCACAGTTTACTGAAACTTTACTTCGTTCGCAAATTGTTCCGAGCGATTTAGCATTGATTGAACTAATGATTTCTATTTGTAAAGAGATTCGATTTCGAAAGCTGAAACCCGTGTCGTTCGCTAAACTGACAGATGATTTGACAAATTACATTTGTGACTCAGTGTTGAGTGACGTGACGTATTAAAAGAATTCTGAAAGTTTGATGTACTCCGTATGCAGGGATTATAAAAATTATATACCATAGAACCTCGATAAGTTAAACGTCGATAAGTTAAAAACCTCTGTAGGGTAAAAATTTGTTGATTCCCATCCCCTGAAAGCATAAAACCTCCATTACTTAAATCACAAAACCTCGGTAACTTAAACAAATATTTTGAACATCGCTCTCGATAACTTAAAATAATATTTTGGTGACCTCCATAAGTTAAAGTATTATCAGTGAGTCATTATGAGTAAGTATCCAAACAAAAGGTTTATATATTTGTTTTTGTAAAAAAAAGAAACTTGTAAAGAATTCTTGACGTACTCAAACATATCTCTATAAATTAATAATTTTCTGAGACAAATTTATAGTGACGAAATTTTTTATTGACAATTTTTTTTAGATTTTTCAAAAAAATTATATGAAATATCGATGTGTAAAACAAACGAAGCTTATATTTAAATGCTTGTGTGAATAAAAAGTGAAAACAAAAACATGTTTACAGTACAGAAACAAAACACTAAACGGCCACTTCCTGCAACGTGCCACGCGAAAGTAAACATTCTGAGTTTTTTTTTCTTCCGCAGTTATAAAAATCAATGACAGCGCTTTCCGGATTTTCCATCGTCCTATACGCAGTTTCCTTGATAATCAAACCGACAATTATATACAGCCTGTTCAATAAACAATTCTCTGAATTTCACGTCAAATTATAATTCACGTTTTTAATAAAGACTTCACTTCCCAGGTTCTAACCCAAATGCTGGTCAAAGTGTTGATGGTTTTTTAATTGATAAAAAAAAATCAGTCACAGTTTGTGTTCTGTGCCCTTACTTGTGCTATAGCCAAATTTTGGTTCTACACTTATTAAAAAAATAAATATTTAATTTTAAACGAATTATTATTGAACGCACTCTGATTTTTTTTGTGTTTTTTAGGCTATCAAATTTTTTACTAAGAAGTATATTTAATATAATAATTAATTAATAAAAAAAAAAACTAAAACAAAAACACACTATCGCCCAAAGTGGGGCTCGAACCCGCGACCCTATAGTTGCTAATCTCGTGCTCTACCACAGAGCTAACTTATAGGTGCGCATATTGCTAGATATTACTGTATACCAGAATTACATTAATTTGAAATGTACTGTCAAAACAGTTAAAACAATCACGCTAAAATATTTCAATCCTGAAAAAAAAATTATGCTGCTTAGGCTTTTATTATTTTTTTTCTAAAAAGGATATTTAATACAATAATGAATAAACTTTAAAAAAAAGTAAACAAAAATATTTTTCTTTATACCCGGTCGAAAGTACGTACTTTCGGCTTCGATTTTAAGGTAGAAAGCGTAACATTTATGCTCTGCTAGAATTACTCGCACGCCATTTGTAACAGCTGACCGAAAGTATGTATTTTCGACGGAACCAGAAAGTTGAAATTTCTACCCTTGCGGTATACTATATCTTCCAACGACCCTGCGAAAACTAGATTAGATAGGTACCAACGAGCTAGCCAGTACGTTTGCGCCATCGATTTATTTATAGTCGTTTTACTCGAAACATTCTGTATAAACGCGATGCAAAGATAATGTTTGTGGCCTGTGTCAATGTTGTTGTAAGATGTATCGATGGAGACATTTATATTAAGTCTTCTGCAAACAGATCAAAGCTAGTCTGATATCGCGCCGAGTTGGCTGACGAGCAAAAACATTAAACAAAAGCACGGCGTCTTATTACAAGGGCTGACTGATAAACACGTGATATTTGTAACTATAAATGCCAAGGGAAATAAATGAATACTTGCAATAGCGTCAAAACACTTTTTACAGTGGGACACGATACCATGACACACCTAAAATAATGCGGACAGTAACGGCGAATATATTATGTTGATTCACGAAAATAATTAATTTGTTTGCGTTGATAATTATAATGATTATATAAATAAAAACAAAATCGGTAGGTAACATTTTGAGTTTACATTTTGAGCCGAAACTGCTCGGGATGGATTAAGGAAAAATAAAAGGTGCTGGGCCCAATAATTCGAACTGTTTTAACGACACTAAGATTTATTTAAAAGTATTTTTTTTAAACTCTTTACATGAAACTTTCATCATTTTTTTTGCATAATTATTTTATTATAAAAACGTATTTTGTTTTCAATTCAGAAGTACTAAATTGGTTACAATTTTTATTCATTAAAATAGCATTGATAACTCGATTACGCAAACACAAAATAAACTTACATAATTAATGGACAGAGCCGAACTTAAGTATTTAATTTATAAATTAAATAATCAGTTTGACCAGACCAAATTTTTTTTTTAATGTTGATTAAACTTTCATAATGTTACAACGTTTCATCGGCCATCCCGACTTCATCAGGTAATCTATAGAACACATATATAAAAACAGATTATTTAATTTATAATTTATATGGACCTCAATAATACCACTATGGATGTATTTAATTTATAACGTAACATAATTTAAAGAAACATCATCTCTCAAAATTCCTGATAGTCGAGGAGGTGCACTCTTACAACATCAGGAGCTGTACTAATATTCGTGTGCCTTTTTTTAATCGCAACAAGTTGACAAATGGTCCAAATTATTTAGCACTTCAGTTATATAATAAACTTCCCATTAGTGTTAGAAACTTGCCAATTAACCTTTATTCAAAAGAAATAAGGCGAAAATTATCAAACGAACCACTATATTCGTACAAAGACTTCGGGCAATCAACAACCACTTGGTAATTAAATATGCACTGTAAAATTTTACTTATCGCTGATTTTAATGTAATTCTTTTATTTGTAATTTTAATTGACAATCACATCTACTTGTAACATTGTAACATTAGCTCTGTGAATAAAGATATTCTATTCTATTCTATAAAAAGCAAGGAATGCTTGATAACGCTACAATGTAACGGGGCTGATGTACGTTGGGACTAATAGGGCTTAAGCCCTGAGTCCCTGAGTATTAAGGACCCACAAATATTGAATTTTTATTATAAATGAACTTTGACAATTTTTTGGTAAATTTTGACATTTTTTTTATGAATTTTGACAATTTTTTGGGTGATTTTATAAAATTATTTTTATGGTCAGGTCACCAATATTCAACTTTAATTTTGATAGTATATTAAAACCGAATTTAGACTCCAATTTGAAGATTTTTAATCTTACAAAAAATTGACCCCGTTGGACTATAATAAGCCCTGAATTCCGAAAAACCAAGATCCGCCCCTGCACACAAGATATTTTCGCTACGTAGAAATACCAACTTAAAACAAACGTATCTGCGCGTTGATACTGTTGTCGTAAGATAGATATTAACTTTTTTTGTTACAAAGTACCTATTTAAAGTACATAAAAGACGGTGTTAATTCAGCTTTCGTCTGGCAAATGTATATGTTTCTTTTTGCCGATTAATTTTAGAAGGTTGCGTTGCCACCTTTAAACAAATTCATAAAATATAATAAATATAATATATAATATATAAAATATAATAAATTAGCGGCCCGGTCCGGTTCCGCCCAGGTGTAAATGTAATATATAGGATATAAAAGATGAGAATCATTTTCCTAAAATTGTATTGAATTTGCGTGAATTCAATCGCTTTTAATTGTGTTTAAAAATCAAAATTGCCAAAAAAAAAATCTGTTCATCCGATCGCTACCAAACATTACAGAATCACCCGCTGAGTTAATCTAAAGATTGCCTGAAAATTTCATCAAAATCGGTCCAGCCGTTTTGGAGTTCATAGATAACATTCATACATACATCGCCTTTTATATGCATAGATTAAGGAATGAATGTTATGAATGTATTGATTTCTTTTGTTTTCAAAACAATGGATTTTACATATTACATTTATTTTAATTATTTCCAGAATTAATTTCCAAGAAGAACGAATTACTATTATTGCGTCTAATTAATATACGCTTTTAATTAATAACATCTAATTAATTTTCTGTAAGTTCATTTGTAGGTATGTTTTGCTTTGTTTTACATCACTGCATTCATGCTTTTAAGGATTGTTAATAGGATGGCGTACTTCTAGGAATCTAGAAGGCACAGCACGAATAATTGTTTAATATACATTTTTTTAATGTTTTTATAGATGCTAAGTTAAGTTGTCGAGTGTCTATAATTTTACTAAAATTTATTATTTGTTGTTATATACACACTAAGCCGCATAAATGGCTGAACTCATAGATTTTAAGATATTCCGCCCGATGTCGCTAGTAGAAGAAAAGTTTTTTTAGTGTATTTGCCATATGGCAACATACACTATTGGCATCGGTCGGATGGCGGGACCTAGGGGTCGGACCAAAATTTCTCGACGTTTCATAACCTCCTTAACACTTTGGCACCATTTTTAAAAATGTTTATATATATATGTATATATATATATATATTTATATATATATATATATATATATATATATATATATATATATATATATTTATATATATATATATATATATATATATATATATATATATATATATATGTGTGCGGGCAATAACTTTCGAAGGAGTTAATTGATTTCAACGAAATTTGGCCCACGTGTTGAAATCTATCACCGCAAGAAGCTTATTTAAAATGGGCTTAATCGGGCTATTTTAAGGGTAGTTTTTAGGGGTTGAAAAATGTTTTTGGGCCCCAAAATACCGAAAAAATTCTCCGAATCGTTTCGAAATTGAAATTTAACCCTCTGGTAGTAATTAAAAAGTGTCCCCAAAATTTTAATAAAATCGGCCCGACAGGACCGGATTTACAAATTTTATGAAAACACTAGTTTGCAGATAGTGACTTATTTATTGAAAGGTGTATTTAATTCGGAGTAGACGTTAGATTGATAATAATAGTACAATTAAGAAAAAAAATGTTATTTTAAGGGGTGTATTAAGGGGTTAAATTTTTTATTTTGCCCAAAAACAAACTTAATTTCACATAATAAAAGTATAAAACCACACGGCCCTATACAAGCAAATACACTATATTGTCGGCAGGGTTTTGGCACTGCGACCCGGGTTTTTTTTTTTTGTGTTGTAACTACAAATTTACGGTTTTCGGATTTTTTCCTTTACTTGCGGTATAAGATATTACTTCTTGCCAAATTTCATGATTCTAGGGTACCCTCTAGGTTTTGATTCCCTTGCAAGTGTCAAAATAAACGGCCGTATCTTTTAATTGCGTTGATTTAGAAGTCTGATTTTTTCACAGCTCAAGGGATTGCAGACCTGAGTATTTGATATTAATTCCCAAAAAAACAGGGTTTTGACAGTCAGACAGACGGACAACGAATTTAAGGGAAGTTGAATAAACGCTTGTAAAAAAACTGTTTAAAATCGGCGACTAGCCAGTTGTAAATGCATTTTAGACAACGTAGCGTTTTAAAAATAAAAACTCGCTGCAACAGTTGTAAAAATTTCTCGAGGCTTTGTGAAGATTTATTTCAGTTCTTTGTTACGTGTTAACATCTTTTTTTATTTCAGTTGGAAAATGATAAGAAGTTTTGTCGAGTGCCTGAATTAAGCGCTGCTAATGCAAGCAAAGTTTCTTTTTATTCGAAACTCTTCTAAATAAAATAAAATTAACGTTCGTTGAGAGAAAGCACTGACTGAATTAGCAGGAAGCTTTTTGTGATCGCGTTATATGAATGCACTTTGCAAATTAACTATTACATTTAGGTATGAAATCGCAACGAAATTTTAATACTGGGTTGGAAAAAACATTGTCAAAAAAGTGGGCTTGACAATGATCTTAGATTGTGATCATACAATTACAGTTTTTATACGTTCAGGAACAGTCTAATGTCGTTTTGAAACATGTAGAACATTAAATTGTGCCTACTCAATAAAAGAACAAAAAAGAAAAAGATCGCTTTTCAAGCTAGATTTTAATCCAAATACGCAGAAAATTGTTGTTTGGGAGTGGAAATTGTTCTAAAAATGATGTTAAAAAGTTGTAGACAAAACGTCAGGTAGAAATACCAATGGACCACGGCGTACAAGCCCGGAAACCAAGAAGTTTTATTGCACATAACATTCATCTTTGTCGTCTACCCCATACCATTCTTAGAGAGACTCGATTGTACATGCAAATATTGATTTCCATATTAAGTTTAGTGGATGACAAGTGAGGTTAATTACAAGTGACTTTTGAGGTTATGTGACATGTCGCATGCCTCTGCATGACAAGTGACACAGATGTGTCGGGCGTCGCGTTGCCGCTCCGTTCGAACTGGCGTCTTTTTGTCGAACGCCGCAATAAACAACGACGCGTCTATCGAATAGATGTTTCGACATCGACTGACACGTATAGTGTTTGACGTTTCAATCGCATTTAGGGCGCTCTAATCTGTTATACAGTCTGTTCGATTGCTTTTTATCGTACCGGGTGTCTCAAGTGTACGTATGCATGCATGTTCGTCTATAACTAGAGAACTGGTGAACCGATTCGGATGATATTTTTAGTGTATTTGCCATATGGTACATAATATGTAGATTTGTTGCAAACATGAATAATTAACTCTGTTTTAATGTATATTTTTTTTTACTTGTATATTATTAGGATTTTAATAATTTATAAATATTTTAGAGGAATTAGGATCAATGAAATTAAAAGACAAATTATTATTTCACAACGTTTCGTATTAAATCAATACTTCATCAGGTGATCTAAAATAAAATTTTAGCAACCAATAATAAATAATATTTTAGATCACCTGATGAAGTATTGATTTAATACGAAACGTGAAATAATAATTTGTCTTTTAATTTCATTGATCCTAATTCCTCTAAAATATTTATAAATTATTAACATCAAAAGGATCTAATATATACATTATTAGGATTTTATTTAATATAAATTTATCATTATTTCTTGCGCGTGGGTTTTTGTAGTTGGTTTGGAAAATGATTTTTCCATTACAATTTTTCCCACGCGTAGGGTGGTATTGTAGCAAGCTTTGTTACAATAACCTCGTCTCTCTATAATGTAATGTCTAAATTGTTTTACCTTAGCTACGAGAAAAATTGAAAGTTATTATTAATAACAATATAAAAAATTTTATCGGATGATTACATTTTTGAGAAAACAATTCATTCAGAGTTATTTATAATTCAATTTTGATTTTTTATTTATTTAATGTAATTAGTTTAAATCACTTATTAAAAAGATTGCTTATTATTGAATAAATTTTAATTTTTTCTTCTTTTTTTCTAGGTAAGTGAACTGTCATCAACAATTTCATGGAGCAGATAAGGTAAAAACATATCAAACAAATGTTTATTTTTTTCATTACGAAAAAAATTTTAAAATTTAGAATTGTGAAATACGTCGCGGTTCAATTCTGCGATAACAAATTAATTTTCCACTCTCACAAAATGAGATTTTCCGAATCGTTCAAATTATTTTATCAGACGTTTAATCGCAACCGAATAATTGGGGGAAATTTTTTGGATTGAGCAGTTTATTATTCCAGTGTTGCCAATTTCAGTTAAAATAAAATGTGTCTATTATACACACCCTTTTTACGTGCTCCCTAATTGATTGCTATTTTAATTGCCTTTGAATTAATGAAAACATAAAAAATCCGTTTGTAAAAAATTGCTTACTCACTGACTGCATGTAAATAAAATGATTTTACCTGTACGTAACACAAAATATGTCTTTGCTTTATCTGTTTCCATTTTATTTTGAGTGTATCGAATCTGTTTTGATCACATATTACCTACATAAAGAACACTGGTCGTAGTGCAAGACCCTACCGCCTAAATACAGTAGAACTCGTGTATTTTGAACTTGTCGGGACTATTTGACTCATGTATTTTCAACTTCTCCTTCATTCTCACTTCGTGGTAGAGATGGGAAAAAAGGGTCTTTTTAGTGATCTGCATCTTTGCATCAGGATCCCGTATGTGAGTCGGCTCATTGAACCGATTCAAAAAGAGCCGAGTTCTGAATATGTTACTGCAGTCTGCCACTGAGTTAACTAGTTCAGTCAATCATATTACGACCTGTCTAGAATCAAGAATGCATAGCCAAACATGTGATGCATGAGTCATTTGAGCTGACAGATGCATCAAAGCAAGAACTGATATTTAAGTGTAAAATGTGCTTCTGTGTGTTAAGTGTCCGTCGGCTCAAAAAAAGTGAGTCGGCTCTCACAGATCTTCTGTCGGAGTCGGCTCTTTGAACCGGTTCAGATCTAAGTTACCCAACTCTACTTCGTGGCAGTCATAGATTAATCAGAAAAAAGCTTTATTAATTTGATTTATTTTATTGTAGATTATAGACGCTCGACAACTCGTGTCATTAGCGTCTTAATTACATCAAATAACACAAACATTTATTAATCACAAAACATCCATAAGCAGAACCCTCGACAGTTCTGTCAAGAAGCCAGCTCGCTAACCACTGGACTTGATTAATTTGAGATTAATTGTTGTCTGACATATTTTTTCATTGGCTAAGCCACGTAGGAACTAGGAGAAGTAGGGACTAAAAACTTGAAAATACGTGATTCAGAATAGATAGTGTTGAAAATACATGGGTCCAACTGTAGTGCATTTAATATATTATTATATAAACATGAATTATTTTGCCGACAATAATAATTGATTTGTTTTTACTTTAGTTTTGTAAATCCGGTCCTTTATAGATGATACCTTCCTATTATTGAAAAAGTGCACGAATGCACTTATTTTAAATATATATCGAGTGACAATGGAAATTAAAATATGTCCTTAAGGAAGGCTCCCAACTCGTCTCTATAAATTTTTTATATTGTTTAATTTTTATTTAACGAAATCGTTGGGTACTGTTTCAGCTAAAACGTATAAAAAATTATAGTGTTTCCAGTCTTTTTAGAGGAGACTGTTCTTTGTAATCGATTAAGTTTTTCGGTAGTTATATTTCTTGATTCGAACCTTAAGTCTCGCTATCCGACCACCGTCAATAGTTTATGTACGTATATACCTGCTGTCCGTAGGCCAGTCCACTAACAAGTCCAGGAAATCCGCTTGGCGGTCGGGAGTAAATGGAACTCCCGTTTTTTTCTCCTCCCGTTTCTCGTGCCTATATATGGTTAAAGGCTAATAGAATACCGCGAACCATTCATTCTCTCGGGATACGCTATTATTTATAAAGTCTCTGTTCGTGTAATACGACCCTCTTGATTGATAGGGAGCCTGTATTGATAAAAATTATTTGTTATTTTATCGTTTTTCTTTATCTTTGTGACCACAAGGCAAAAGCGATTAGGGTGACTTTTTAATAAAATAAAATAGGGATGTTGACTATTTTTGGGAAAGTATTTTAAATCGTGCATAAGTACCTAATACAGTCACAAATATTTATTATTTTTACTTAAATACGACTCATGCTGTAAAAATCATGTATTTTAAATTCCGTTTCAAATTTCGGTTCAAAACGCCAATACTTGTTACGTGACTGCCGTGACGTCATGCAGTCATACCAAAGGAGGCTCAAAAGTTTATACGGGAGCTAACATTCTCTAGACGCGTATTCTGTGCTCATATAAACGTTAGTGAACTAATGAGGTGATGAAAAGTTGTTTCGTAGTTGTAGCTATAGTTACATGTAATTTGACGTTTCCTATAAACAAATAATAATAAATTACACAGTAAATATTAACCAAACAATGAAGCCTTTGACAGCGTCTGATGCTGTACATGACTCCGTGACGTCATGTGCTCTGATTGGTGATTAAGTGATTTTATTACGTTTTATTTATTAAATATTAATTAATTTTCTTAAAAATACGGAAAAATATTGTGTTTTTTAGTATTTCTATCATAGAAACTACCACTTAACGTTAAAACTATGTTTTTATTTGAACGCAGTCAACATCGAGGATATTATACTACATAAATAGGTACCCGATGTTTAATGACTACGCAATTCTTGTGTCAATTTGAGTATTTAATAAATGTTTGATTTTTGAGTCGAGTATCTTGATTGAGACGCGAGCAGTACTAATAGAAGACTGAAAAAGATTTTTAACTTTTTTAAGTATCTATACTTTTTCTTCTTGCGCTACTCTATTAAGTCGAAAAACCCGAGTATTTATGAAATACTGCAGAACTAGAAATTCAGCCTGTCGAACAAATTGCACTTAAATCACCGACAGTGTACTAAATTTCATTAAAATCGATCAGACAAACATTTTGGAAACGCGTTTTCCCGTCTATCATAAAAAGGGTGCCGTCGGGGGACACCCAATCGAAGCATCTACGCATTAAATGATCAACGTACTCGCTAAGCAAGCGCGGATAGAACGATGCGCACGTTCCACACAGCGCATATATAGAACGCAAGTGCGCGCAGTTGCGTTTTTTCTTATTTTACAACGACCGAAAAAGCGTCGCTTCAAAAATATGTAAAAAACGCGTTTGAAAAAGAAATTGTAGACAAAAATTCTCGTTGTTAGTTGATCAATCGGGGAAGCCCAATATTTGTAGCCAATGTTCGTAATAGTTTCGTAATGATTAAAAGCGAAAAGAATAATATATAGAAAGTGTTATTGCAGTTGTATCCAGATAGCTCGTTTCTTTTTCTTTCTCGTAAAAAGATTGTCGTAATCCCGCGTAATACTCTTATCTAGAATAAACCTGAATCACCTTTTTTTTTAAACATAAAAGGACTCTCTATGCGAAGAGCTCTGCGCGTCTGTTAATTTTGCCCCGGTAACACAGTTTTTCTTTTACAATAGAAACGTGCCTGCGGCCATCTGTTGTACACCTATTGAATCAGTTTTTTTTTTCATGTAATTCTTTGCTCCATTTCTTCTTTTGTCTGTATACATAATTCACAGTAAATGTCGTGTTTGTACCGATAAATGCGGTAGTCGAACGACAGATAATTGTTTTCTGTCTTATTTCTGACAAATGATTGTCGTTCCGTTCATTTGTTTGTTTGTTTTTTCTCTCCTCTATACCTTGTTTAATTTTTCTGTGTCTGTGATCTAACGCTGTAAGCACGCGAGTCGAAATTTTGTCTATGCCTTCGGATATCCAATTTACAAATTAAAATAAACGCTGCTCCGCTTAGCGCTGTTTCAGAATTACGCGATTACTAAAAAAAAAGTTTAGTTACTATAACGTAAATTATGGATCATTTTGTACAAAATGATTCAAATGTTGATAGAAGTTCAAAGAAAAGACGAAGTGTCATTGATGCAATATCTTGCTATCGACAACAGCTGAACGAAACAGAAAAAGGCAAACGACATTAGATGACTTCTTCACAAAAAACAAAATATGTCAAATGAGAACCCTTCCTTATCTCAAACATAACTTCTTACTCGAACTTTTATTTGATTTTCATAAATGTTTTATGAACAAAAATCGATATTGGCAATAAATAAATCTATAATTAATGTGATAAAAAAGTATCTAACAATAAATGTTACAAAATTGAGCAAAAAAAAAAAACTAACAAATTTTCTTATTTTGTTTCACTTATGCCTATTATTTACTTATTAAGATGACCTCGTTTAGCGTTGTTGCAGGAACTTATTGGAATGTATCTCCCGCGTTAAGCGGAGTCTTATTGTACCAAGAATCACATTACAGAGTTGGTTCCTGAATTTCATTCGATTCGATAATCGAGATACCTCGTGGCATGTGATCGACAATGCCGTTTCTATATGATGAAATCGTCATTAATATTTTTTCACCGGCAAGCTGACATAAGCCATTTTACCGTGTCACAACAAATGTACTAATTGAAAATTTTGTTAGTATTTTTTTGAAAAAAAAAAAAACACTCTTTCCAAAAATAATGAAGCTATACCAATTATTATGACCTTATGGTGTTTCTTTGTTTCTGATGTTCGGAATTTTTTGTCTATTAGATTCGAGACATTTTTTTTTATCTAAGAACGTTCTTGAATCTGTAAAGTTCATAAGTCAGCATTTCAAAATTGTTTTTTTTAAGTTAAACTTCTGTATAGTGAGGGCAAGTCTGTGAAGCGATGAAACGAAAAAACATGATAGAAACTAGTTTGGCTGAATGCTAACACAACGCATTATGTTGGCACTGACATCTACGGGTTGGTGGGCAAACTAATCAAGAAGTTTCACTTCTACCGTGTGATCTCAAGCACATTCTGTATTTTTTTTATAGTTTGACAACACCATAAAATTGTTAGCCTGAAATTCCGAAAATTGTGCGAGTCTATAAAGGCATCTTTTTATGTGGCTATTTCCATCAGTCGAAACGAATATAAAAAAAAAATACATAGATTGCTTACCTTCACCTCGTCACATAAAACGAAAAGCACATAAAACATCTGTGTGACAGTCTATAATGTGTTCTACAAACATTGGGAATATTTTTTTTAAGTTACAATACTTCATGAACCAATATTGTAACAAAATCTCAGGTCTCGATTTTTAAAACAGCTTATATATTGGTCGAAGTTGCCAGTCGTTTTCCTTGTAAATCGCACGGACCTCGATTCGATACTTCGATGTTTTGTATTAACATGTAAACCAGTGGCTGTCAAAATTTAACAAACACGTCATCCATTTTTTTATGCTAGAAAAAACTGCATTGCCGCTTTTGAATCGTTATTGTAATCGTACCAACATTCTAGCACCAAAAAAATGTATCATTAACTTAATTAATTGAAGTCCTGTGCTTTTTAGGATTCCGTACCCAAAGGGTAAAACGGGACCCTTAAGACTCCGCTGTCAGTCCGTCTGTCACCAGGCTGTATCTCATGAACCATGATATGATAGTTAGACAGTTGAAATTTTCACAGATGATGTATTTCTATACTAAAACAGAATAAAAAAAATATTTAAGTGGGGCTCCCATACAACAGACATGATTTTTTTGCCGTTTTTATAGATAATGGTACGGAACCCTTCGTGCGCGAGTCCGCCTCGCACTTGGCCGGTTTTTTATAAAGCTATCAGTTCGATTATGGTAAGCTAGTGTAATAGCCGAGAACTTTTAGACATTTTTGGGTAGGTATTTGAGGCGCTATTTTTATCGTATACTGTATACAAGCATTGCAACGTACCGTTACACGTTCAACTTTATGAATCGATTTTACCCTACCGAAATTTTATTTAAAAAAAGGCGGCATATTTCTCCCACTCCACAAAGAGAAGATGAACACCAAAGCGTATAACGTGACACCATCTTTTGACGACGTCTGAACTGAAGATCGTTTTACGGTCGGTATCCAGGTGTCCAGTGTCCATAGATGTCGTTCCGGTAATCCGCACTGTCCCACGAACCACGGTCAGTGCGTGCAAACTTCTTGCCCTAGTATAGGTGTATTTCCCTATACCGATGTTCATTTCTTTGACCCATTTATGTAAACGGACAGTTTGAAGGCTGCTAAAAATAGTCTAGAAATTTTTCTATATTAGCTAACCATTCTTCAAATCAAAAACTAATATCTATACAAAATAGTAAATGAATAATTTATAATTTGCGCACTGTTTTTTCACTCGGCATCTGGTAGAACATGATTAATAATAACAAATAAATAAAAACACTTGACAATTCTACAATATATGTTTTATATTCCTGAGGATGATTGTCCGAAACGATCGCCGAGAAATAATTTAATAATAATTTTTGTAGAATTTTCAAGTATTTAAAATTATTTATTTGTTATTACAGTAGAACCTTGATAAGTTAAACCTCGATAAGTTAAAAACCTCTGTAAGTTAAATTTTTTTTTAATTCCTTTCCCATGAAAGCATAAAATTTCCATTACTTAAATCACAAAACCTCGGTAACTTAAACAAATATTCTGAACATCGCCCTCGATAACTTAAAATAAAATTTTGGTGACCTCCATAAGTTAAAGTATTATCAGTGAGTCATTATGAGTAAGTATCCAAACAAAAGGTTTATATATCAGTGAGTTGTCATGAGTAATATTCAAACAAAATGTTTTGCTTAATTGATTTTCAACTTAGTCTTCCACTAAATCGCTTTACTGATTTCTTTGTTTAAATAAATAAATAATTGATTTTAAATGAATAGATAAAAAATTTATGTAACCTCTATTGAACTAAATACATCCTCTATAAAATTCACAAATCTCTAGTCTAGTCTGACAAACTCTCTAACTTCAACTCTCGATAAGTAAAACTTAAATTTTTTAACGTTTCCCTTGGATTTTAACTTATCAAGGTTCTACTGTATAAATAATTTATTTTAAGATGACTGTTTATCAGCTGTTCAATATACCCCTTTTTTCACCCATACATATAGCTTGGATATGTGTGTATAAAATGCAGTTTCGGAAATTTGTATGAAAAATTTAATTCAATCTTTGATGTTACTGGTTTAAAATAAATTAGAAATATACTTTTCTTTATGTGACTTTTAACCAATTTTTTACAGTCTTCTTGATCTAAATAAACGATTTAAAATCAGGTGAAAACTAGAAAATTAGCATAAGTTTTACAAAGATTTTTACACAGAAAAAATTAAATTTGACAAAAATTATGGAGCAGGTTAAATTTGTCAGTAATTCGAAATCTAGTGACTTGCTGTAAAGAAATATTGACGAATATTACGTTTGTTGGGCAAAAATATATTAAAATTAGTAGATATTTTTCATACGCTTATAGCTACGTACTTGCTGAATTAATTGAGAATAATAGCTATTGTCTGCTATGATTGTTAAGAAACATTCATTGTTGTAGCACTATATTAGAAAAATTTATTATTCCAACACGTCACCGTCTGGATTTAAACCAGAATCTTTCCACTTTCGCGGCGGAATGAGTTAATCAATTACTCTACGGTGCACATAATTCCATTTTTAATCCTTCATAATATAGCGATTTACAACACTCAAATTCACTACATGCGAGAACCAATTATTTTTAGCAATAGCTAAACATTACTACTACTGTGAGAGTTAATGTTTAGCTATTGCTAAAAATAATTGGCTCTCGCATGTAGTGAATGTAGTAAATCCAGACGGTGACGTGTTGGAATAATAAATTTTTCTAATATAGTGCTACAACAATGAATGTTTCTTAACAATTATAGCAGACAATAGCTATTATTCGCAAAAATATAGGTTTTTTTTTAATTTCTAACCAGCGAACCAAATTTTGTGAAGCTTATTGCTTAATCACAGCTAATAAAAACAGTAATAAAAGGAATTTTGCGACCATAGTTCGAAATTTCCCGAAAGCGTATTTTACAATCTGAGGGATCAGCACCTTAAAAAAGTGTAGGTATAGATGCTACAGTTTTTCTCATTTAACATGCTTTGCACCTATCTCGATAGAACTATAGGCATGTATGTATATAATCCGTGTCAACGTCATCGTAGATTGTTTGTATACCTTCTCTCTCTCTCTCTCTTTCTCTGTCTCTCTTTCTCTCACTCACACAAACACTATATGCATACAGGCATAAACATAAAGTGCACATAGCTTCCCCATTACCCCCCCCCCCAAACTCCACCTTTATATCCTCATCTGTGCTTTGCTTAACACTCTCATGCTTTTGATATGAAACGTTAAATAAGGGAAATGTGCCTTTTTTAACACGCATTTTATTAGCTTTACCTGTAAGTTTGTTTGTAAAGGAATCTTTGAACGTGAAATTCACCCACTTCAAAACGTCAGATTAAACTGAAACTTTGCACACTTATCAAGGACCGTTGACAAAACAATAATTTGATAAGTTTGTCCCATTATTCTGACCAGGACCTTCGGGATAAAAAAACTTGAAAAATTACAGCAAGCAAGCTAAGACGCTGTACAGTGACGTACGTTGCGTTGCCTACCCCATAGTCAAATGCAGTATTGTTTTTTGGTCTTATAATTAAAATTAGAGTTTAAATTGACTAAAACAACACGCTTTTAATTTGACAACTAAATTAGCTTTACTGTAAAAAGCTTGGAGTGCTATCTACTTAAATTTTCATGATAGCTCTACGTTTACAATTAGCTAGTAAATGAAAAATTTATTACTGATATTAAGCACTTTTTTTATGGTAAAGCTAATTTTGGTGTCAAATTATTTTGCATTTTTTAGTTCATAGAAACGTGTTGTTTTAGTTTTTTTAAACTCTATTTTTTGTGGTTAAAGGCGTTGCGAGTAGTTGAATAGTCGAATACTCAAAGTATCTGATCCGTCGAAAAATATTTGGTCGCCGTGTAGAAAAATGCGAATTGAATCGAAATCAATAAAATGTTACAAAAAAAAAACTTTTATAAGACAAGCTTTTTACTGCAGTGAACTAAAAAGGATAAAAATATTTTGTAATAATTTCAGTTCATAATTATAAAAGCGTGGGTTGTAAGCTCTATGATAGTCACGGCCCACGCTTTTATAATTGTGAACTTAAATTACTAAAAACTAATTTTATCCTTTTTAGTACACCGTCTTTATAAAAGTTTTTTTCTAATAGAAAACAGGTTTTCGTATATGGTGGTGTTGATTCAATAGAATGTCACGTAAAGGAAGATTTGGTTGAGGAACAATAAATAAAAAGCTTTACCAAAGTTTCGCTATGGCCAACGTTTCGAAAAAAATATTTTCATCTTCAGGGCCTTAAGCTGGTTAAATGGTGTAAAACAAAGATGAAAATAAATTTTTCGAAACATTGGCCATAGCGAAACTTTGGTAAAGCTTTTTAATTATTGATCCTCAACCAAATCTTCCTTGTCGAGAAAACAGGTTCACGGGTAATTGATTTTTATATCATTCCAATTACCTGTTTTCTATTGTAAAATATATTTGAAATTGAACTTTAAAGATGTTTTTTTCTAATATTTTTTCCCACGAAAATAAATTGTCTGATCGACTTTACCCTTCGACATTAGCAAGTTTTCCAGCAGAGGGTCGCGGTTACTAGTTTAGACGACACACACAACTAGCAGAAGAGAGAACTCCCATATAATATCCGGATCTCTGGGGCAAAAGACAGCGGCACAGCTTTCTCTGATTCGCTTTCTGCATCGTCGCTCCCGCGTCGTTCGCTCACCCTTCGTCATCTCCCGACTTCTTCCTACCCGATCCGCAATTCGCCACATTGAACGATGAAATCCTTTATTTAAAATTAACTATTCACACTAAATTTGATTGTTATGCTCTCGGATTTCCAGCGTTGATTTCAAATACGTACGTCAGACAAAGTTCGGAATTTGTTTAATATTTAATTTCGCCCGTTTTAACAGAAGCATTTCTTTCCTCGTAACGAAGATGGGATATTTCGAGTGAAAATTGTCGAACTACCCTTCATTAAAATGTTTCGAGAGGCGATTCAAAATTATTCGAATGATTTTTATACTTACGAGTTACGACTTTGTATTACAAATACAATTTCCAGGAATACATTATTATACTACGTTCATTCTTTACTCTTTAAGGTAGTTGTCGTGGTTAAGGCACACCGTCAGAAAATTCTTTATTTTTGTATACTTATTAAGGACATGATAATACAATTACCCTGAAAATTTGAAGTCGATCGACCGTATATAATCCGAGATAAATTCAATTAAAAATTGGATAATTAACATTGATTGTATACGATCTCTGTAGTTCTGAGCCAGTTTCTTATTTATAAAAAAAGAACTAACTGTCAGAAACTTTCCAAAAACTGACAGTCTTTCAATGCATTTGTTATGAGTTTAAAAAAAATAAGAAAAAATTTTTGACCGTCTAATTATTTATAAATAACGGTTTAAAGTTCAACAATTTATAGAAAAGTATACATGCATATGAATACTATATGGGTTACGTTTCCACGGGTACAGTCTTGCGTACAAATTATGGATCACTTAGCTATAAGCTAGTATACTTTTGTGGTGCGTATAATCTATAACTTTTTGACAATATTGTACCACGACAGCTACCTTAAGAAGTCCCGTCCGATGTCGCTAGTATAGCCTGTTTTTTAAGGATTGAACATATCCTCATCTCACTGTATTCATAGCTGTGGTCTATCCTCCTTAACTTCAAGTTGGCGTGTTTTACATCAAACCTAAAATGTGATAATGTTTTACAAGAATTGCTCGTTTAAGGTAATAAAATATCTTTGTTACCGCTACGAACGCAGACAAAATCTTTGTCAAACTCAACATTGACGCGAATGTAGTCGCAAGAAAAAACATAATTTATGAATATTTAGAGCGGCGACCTCCAGTTCGTTTGGCAGTCTGACATATTTGTCCCTGGATAACACAGTTCGCCAAACATTGTTAGAGAGGTCATAAACTTTGTGGAGAGAACAAACTACAATAATCTTCTAATTAAAAGATTTATATGGCGCGGAGAGACTGTACTGACTCACAAATATAGAATGTCTCAAAACGGCGATGAAAGCACATATCTTGTATAATTTCAAACTAAAAAGCTGTTTAAAATTTTCGCCTGCGAAGTCTAATTCCCCTTAAGCCGTCGGCATAAATTCCGTTGAAGCGACGATATTTTGACCAAGCGAACTGACCTTTGACCTCGAACGTTTTGTTGCATTGCTGTGCGCTATTTATAAAGCTTCCGTGACTCTTTCTTTGGACACGCTATTACTCCGTGGCGTGATTTATACAGCTTTAGAATAGAAGGCGTCCGGTCATATTGAGTTGAAAGAACTTTTATTGTCCAACACCTGGACAACAAACTTAGCCGTTTACAGAAACGACAAAAAATTCGAACTTTCGATTCTTAATATAATATCATAGCATGAAGATTGGAGACTATACAAGTAGTTCGAACTCCATGTATATATAAAAAAAGTAAGTTAAAAAAATTAGAAAAACCCGACTGCGTTAAAAGCGAATTAAAAAGATGGAAACAAGATTAAGTGGAGAACATGCAGTCGGATGCATCCGGTAGTTCTGTTCACCTTATATAGGCTTCCGACTGCATGTTATCATTTAATCTGTTTCCATCTTTTTAGTTCACTTTTAACGCAGTCGGGTTTTTTGATATTTTCAGTCTTATTTTTTTTTCAAAGACATGTTTTTGCAGTCGTGGAACATGAGACTATATGAAGTTAGTTGTTTATTTAATATGAATGTGCTACGCGTATCGACAAGGTTGAAATCGTCGATAAAACTGACATAGTTTTACTTTGTGACGTCTCAGTTCTCTGTTACAATGTCCACCTATTATCCAAAGTAAATAAGTACTATTCGCAAGGTTGAAATCGTCGATAAAGCTGACTTCGAGCAGTATATGATTTTACTTTGTATTCATAGATGAAATGAAGTATAACTTTTTTATTTGCTTGTTGTAGCGAAAAAATTAGACAAAGTTTGTAGAAAATGCGTCATAATATTTCATAAATCTGTTCAAAAGGCCTAATTAAATTTCATATCTATCTTCAGAACTGAAAATTATTTATTAGCATTTCTGTGTAATTCACACCAATCTTGTCAAGATGTAAAGTTAACTTCAAATAAGTTAGAACGCGAAATATAGATATTTATATATATAGATGTACAAGGTGTTTCAGAAATGTAACATCGACGATTTTGAGAATGCATCGAAAAGCTTCTTGCAGTATGTATTTCCAAAGTGGAACTACCCAGTTATTATTAGTGTATTTGCCACATGGCAACATACACTATTGGCATCGGTCGGATGGCGGGACCTAGGGGTCGGACCAAAATTTCTCGACGTTTCATAACCTCCTAAACACTTTGGCACCATTTTTAAAAATGTTTATATATATATGTATGTATATATATATATATATATATATATATATATATATATATATATATATATATATATATATATATATATATACATATATATATATATATATGTGTGTGTGTGTGTGTGTGTGTGTGTGTGTACGGGCAATAACTTTCGAAAGAGTTAATTGATTTTAACGAAATTTGGACCACGTGTTGAAATCCATCACCGCAAGAAGCCTATTTAAAATGGGCGTAATCGAGTCATTTTAAGGGTAGTTTTTAGGGGTTGAAAAATGTTTTTGGGCCCCAAAATACCTAAAAAATTATCAGAATCGTTTCAAAATTGAAATTTAACCCTTTAATAGAAACTAAAAAGTGCTCCTAAAACTTAAATAAAATCGGCCCGACAGAACCGGACTTACAAATTTTATGAAAACACTAGTTTGCAGATAGTGAATTATGTACTGAAAGTTGTGTATAATTTGGTATAGAGGTTCGATTTATAATAATATTGCAATTAAGAAAAAAAATGTTATTTTAAGGGGTGTATTAAGGAGTCAATTTTTTTATTTTGCCCAAAAACCAACTTAAGTTCGCATAATAAAGCCACACTGCCTGTATAAGCAAATGCACTATATTGTCGGCAGGGTTTTGGCACTGCGACCCGGGTTTTTTTTAATCTTTAATCTTCGTGTCTGTTCGCATTTAAAACTGCCCTCGGGCGTATTTTTATCTCTTCAATTCAACAAAACCTCCGTTCATTTGATTACACTTGAATTGACAGAACTGCGTCCGACGACAACGTAAATGAAAAACAAGACGGAGATGATTGAAGTGAAACTTCTTATGCGGCGATTGGAAAGATAGTTCGGTGTGTGTGTGTGTGTGTTAGCACGATAACTCTCGACAGACTTAATTGATTTAAACGAAATTTGGTACACATGTCGGAATCTACTACCGCATGAAACCTATTTAAAATGGGTCCAGTCGAGCCATTTATGGGTGGTTTTTAGAGGTTGAAAAATGTTTTTGGGTCTGAAAATACCGAAAAAAATGTCAGAATCGTTTCAAAATTGAAATTTGATCTTTAATCATCAATTAAAAACTTAACAATAGCTCCGACAAGACCGAACTTCTTCAGGTCAAAAGTGTGTATTTATTTTGATATAGATGTTGATACAATATTTCAACTGAAAAAAATTATTAATTTAAAGGGTGTACTAAGGAGTTAATTTTGTTATTTTGTCCAAAAACAAAGTTCACGTAATAAAGCCACAATGCCTGTATATTGTCGGCGGACTGTTGACACTGCGACTGGAGTTTTTTAATTTACTTTTTTATTGAAAAATCGAAATATAATATAAATATAAATATAAATATGTGGTAATTAAATCCGAGACATATTTAATGATAACATGCTTTTCGACGTAGAATTTTCTGGGAGACCTGTATATCGAGATCGGAATCCCAATCTACATTTTACTTAACAAACACGAAACGCGCCCTGCTTGTGAATAATTATAAGCATATAGTACCAAACGTCACCGGCTCGAGTTCAAAGTCGCCGCGAATAATATATTAGTTAAATAGCGCCAGTTCGCTGGTTCGAATTTATACCCGGAAACACTTCAATCATCTTCAAGCTTGAAATAAAATATTGTCATTAATCTAATGCCGGCCTCACACGTAACTGCATACTTGTCAAGTATACATGCACTTGACGTTTGATCAAGTTTGCATGACCGTGTGTGTGATGATTTTGCTCAAATATTTTGACTTGACTGCCGAACGAATTTTCAATCTGCGTACTTGAAGACTTGACAGCGGCCAGTATTGTGACGTGACAATCAGGCGTTCATAGATAATCTGTTGTGACTTCTCTTTTGTCTATACGTGTGTTTCGTGCATACTACTATGTCTACTGACATTCGTAGAGCTTTTCGTGAAGTGTTTGAAGAATTTATTATAATTTACACCAAACAGTACGGTTTATTCTACTTTTCTGAACCATTTCGGTAGCCAACACCAAGCCAATTATTGTTAAAGCTTCATCATATGTGGATGCCATAGTCGATAACTTTACTTTTGCACGTCACTTCTGGTTGTAGAACTGACGCCGCTTCAAGCAAACTTGTGCGTGTGTGTCCCATATGGCCATCATGCAAACTTGATCAAACTTCAAGCGCATGTATACTTGACAAGTATGCAGTTACGTGTGTGACCAGCATTAAAAGAACTAAATAAAATAGGTAAAGAAAACTTTTATGTGAAACGGTTTTATTGTAAATCATCAGCTGTACCAAAAACTAGAAAATAATCGGGGACTGTATAATTAAATAATAACGACTCGAAAGACGTGTTTTCAAGCCCTCCAAAAGAAATATTTCAAATACGCCCCACGTTTTTATTTTAGTCTGTTGAAAGTCCCAGATTTTGTTTCTAGTTTTTGGTACAGTTGATGATTTAAAAAAAAGCCGGGTCGCAGTACCAAAACCCTGCCGACAATATAGTGTATTTGCTTATACAGGCAGTGTGGCTTTATTTTGCGAGCTTAAGTTGGTTTTTGGGCAAAATAAAAAATTTTACTCCTTAATACACCCATTGAAATAACATTTTTTTTCTTAATTGCAATATTATTATAAATCGAACCTCTATACCAAATTATATACAACTTTCAGTAAATAACTCACTATTTGAAAACTAATGTTTTCATAAAATTTGTAAGTCCGGTCCTGTCGGGCCGATTTTATTTAAATTTTAGGAACACCTTTTAATTACTACTAAAGGGTTAAATGTCAATTTTGAAACGATTCTTAGAATTTTTTCGGAATTTTGGGGCCCAAAAACATTTTTCAACGCCTAAAAACTACCCTTAAAATGCCCCGATTACGCCCATTTTAAATAGGCTTCTTGCGGTGATGGATTGCAATACGTGGACCAAATTTCGTTAAAATCAATTAACTCTTTCGAAAGTTACGTATATAAATATATATATTATATATATATATATATATATACATATATACATATATATATAAACATTTTCAAAAATGGTGCCAAAGTGTTTAGGAGGTTATGAAACGTCGAGAAATTTTGGTCCGACCCCTAGGTCCCGCCATCCGACCGACGCCAATAGTGTATGTTGCCATATGGCAAATACACTAATAAAGTCAAAACCGTTTAACTTTTCTCATTTTTCTCTTGCAATGCTCACTTATTATCCAAAGTAAATAAGTACTACACGCAAGGTTGAAATCGTCGATAAATCTGTGTTGTATTCATAGATGACACGTCTCATTTCTCTGTTACAATGAAGTATAACTTCTACACGCGCCACTGTTTTTTCTTTGGACCAGTTTAAGTATAAGTATTTCTATCAAGTGCATCAAAATTTTAAAATGAAGTTTTTTGGCAGTCACATTTTGTGGTAGCTATTTTAGAAGATAATAGTTTCGCTTCCAATGATTTTTGTACTGCGTATTTGTTTTTTTAAACAAACAAATGAATACTAGTGAAAACCGTTTCGCGTGTGTTTTGTTTGCATAAAATGTATTCATTTGTCTATTACACACACAGTTTCCATTAGAAAGGACAGAATGCAGTGTTGTACAGCTACTTATTTTTTTAAGGTCAATGAAAAACAAAAGCATTCAGTTTTGCTCTGCCGCATTCTTTTGTTCGCGTCGTGTCGACACAGCGACGTGATTTATGCATTAGTTACGAAATTGAACAATAGAGGGGCGAGGTTTGCAACATTCTCTTAGTTTAGAGCACTTTACAGCGATGCAGTTTTGCACGCTTTCGTTCCGTGTTCGGAAAACGTTGAGTGATAGACAACGCCCATTTTATCGGTGTATTTTTATTTAAGGTCACCGACTGTCGAGGTTATCTGGGCGTAGTACCAATTTATTATTTTTATGTGGTAGATTTAGGTGGAAAAACGTAAATAATAGAAAAAAATGGCATCGGCTGTCAGGATCGAACTTACGACCACTCTACCTCGTCGCCACTTGAACTGAATGTTCTACAGCCGGTTTTTATCGTATGTACGATATACCTACTGTGTAAACTCTTTATAACGAAACTCAAGGGACTGAGCATTTTTTTGGTTATAGAGAGTTAGCGTTATATGGAGTGAAGAAAGAAAAACAACCAAATTAACAATAATCTTTAATATGCATGTTTTTGATAAAATTAATACATATAGTCAGTTAACTTTGCCTGACGTTTCGGGGCCTCAAAGGTTTAGTCGGCGTCTTTTGTAACTTGATAAGATAACATAAACAATAACACCGACAATGACGATTTTCTGTGTCTAAATATCAACACATTTCTTCGTAATAGAGAATGGCTGCTGCGCTGTAAAGAGTGTATCAATGTATGGGTTTTAAGGTAAACCAACCAAATTGTGATCTTTTCTATGTTATAGAGAGTTTATCGTTTAATAATGTTATAAAGAGTTTACACATATATTGCAACGTTTTCAATCTCGAATCGATTTTACAATACTGTACCATTTTTACTTAGAAAAAAAAATATCTCACATAGAGCGACAGTGGAAATACAACCTCTTTAGGGTTCTGAACCTCAAAAAGAAAAAGGAATCCGCATAGGATCACTTCGTTGTCCGTCTGTCTGTCAAGAACTCGTGGAGGTATCAAGTTGAAATTAATATCAAATACTCAAGTCTGGAATTCCTTGGAGCTGTGAAAAAATCAAACTTCTGTCAGCGTAATCGATGATACGGCATCATATTTTGACACTTTCAGTTGACCTAGAAACATGAAATTTGGCAAGAAGCAATGTAGCAAAGTAGAGGGAACAATCCGAAAACAGTAAATTTGTAGCTACATCACAAAAAAACTTTTTTTCTACAAACGTCAAAGTAGTGTATAATAGCGACATTGGACGGAATCTCTTAAAAGCTATAGGACAGACATTTCTGCACCTTAGTGTGGTACGGAACCCTTCGTGTGCGAGTCCGACTCGCACGTGGCCAGTTTTTTATTGTGTCACGTTACATAACTTCAATTCCTTTATGAACCATGAAAATAAAACGGTAATAATGTCAAACCAATTTCACTTTTGTTTACCACGCAAATATTTTCAAGGTAGAAACTTATTACAGATAAAACTTAATATGTACCTACGAATGTTTTTTTTATTAATGTATTAATTTCATTTATACGGTATTTTACATAAAAGTCAAGTTGTTTTTGTTTTAAAATATCGTATTTCGTAGCTCTTTTGAAATATAATATGTTATAACAAAAAAGCACAACTTGATGAAAAAAAGTTTTTCTTACATCCTATTTTCATTCTAGATTCCGAGTTTTAAAGAAGGAAAAAGTTTGAATTAAAAAGAAAAAAAAACAAAAATCTTACATAATTTAATTTAAAATTGAAGAGGTTTCTCGTAAATTGCAACAGTTAAATCTGACACATTTTCCAGTTTACTAAATGGAATCGAATTTATTTAGGCAAAAGAGGCGTTAGAGGATACAAATGAAACAAGTTTATCAAAAGAAATGAAACATTTTATTTTCAATCTTATTTTATCAAAAGAAATCTCAGTGAAAAAATTGTTTTGTCGAAAAATTTTTTTTTTTAAATGTTTTTTTTCAAAAAATGTGTTGGCATGCTTCAGTGGTAAATACATTAACTTTTAACCTTAATAACGACCGTCTTAATTGAAGTTTTTTCACGATGTTCCTCAACCACTGCTGACAAATGTCGAGATATAGTATTTTTCACACCCTGTGCCGAATTTCTATATAGGCATTTTGGATCCAGGCCCAGAAGCTCCCACAAACTAAGGGCCCCACAACCAAATGCAAAATTTAATTTCTGAAAAAAATATGTAATAAAAAATGTACATAGTTATTTATATAATTTATAATACCTATAACTTTTTACAGTAGAAAAAAGTGCTCTAATTTTTAAAATACCCGTTTACGCGTACATCCTGTATATTTTACGTATGTGTGAACCTTCGTATTCATGCAAATAACGCATCTGTATCTGATGGATATAAATGTCTCTGTCTACTAGGGCTGTTCAAAATTATTTTTTTGCAATTTTTGAAAGATCTTTTCATTGCCTATTTTTTCGCTTTGTTTATCAAGAAATTATTATACGAATGTTATTTTACTATTTCTCTGCTAACAAATTTTAATCTGGATAGCGGTCAGTGCCCCGTTATATCGATATCGATCGATTGATAAAAAATAAAATTCATTTGAAGGGCATTGAGGACGTTAATTTTTGTAGGAGTTATTGAGAATATTTAATTGTTTATGGATTTCTTAAAGTGTTCAGCCTTTGACCATTAAAAGGAAGAATACTTTGCTTAAATGAAATATTTCATTAATACATAGATATTACAGGTTTTGTCCATATTACATCATTTTACTTCTCATTTTTATTTTGACATGGAATTCATAGGCTTACTTGCATGTTTCACGAAAGGCGACTGTTATGTTTCAAATGTACTTTCGGTATACCACTATCTCACGAACCGCTCAACTAATTCCAGCAAACCTGGTGATCGAGTCACTCGGCCCCCTTCTATCAATAGTACTGAGAATTTTGACAACTGACATCAGTCGGCTGCGTAAAGGTGTTTTTGCGCTGAAAATTTCTAAATTGCTCCACTGAAACTTAAATATCTCGGAAACTACAAGTTCGATCGCGAAATACAAAGTGCGTTGTGATCTTCAGAACTAAATCTCTCCAAAAACACCAATTCCGAGTACCAAAACCACTCACAGAAAATAATAACATTTGAACCTAAAAATGTCTCGATCTAAAAATCGCGATCTAACCTCGCACCAAAAATTTCAAACCGAAAACCGGCAAATCCTATGCAGAGCGTCAACAGGTCTATCGTTTGAGACTAAAATCAAAGAAATCGGGCGAAAACTTAGAAAATGACAACCATTTGAGAATTGATGAAACCACGTCAGCGCCCAAGCGGACCGCATCTATCGGAGTTGCGATCCGCTTGGGTGCTAACGTACATAATTCCATGTCTACCAGTAGTTCCACGACTACCAGGACATTTTTTTTATCAGAAACAAGTTGTTACGACAACGTAATATGCCCAAGTCGCTATTTAGATTCGCCAATAAGATATCGATCGATCGTTAGAAATTGATAAAAAGTAGACATTTAGAATTGGAAAATAACAGGTCACTTTTTTAAGACAGCGATGTGAATTGATTTTTACAGTTTTACAAAATTTTGCGCATCCTTGAGCAGCATGATTCATTTCCATTTCTCTTTGTGGCGGAAGCGGCGCTGTGATTTTAGAAGAGTCATTAGTAAAACAGTTGTCCGTCGGACACTGTGATTTGTGTTTTTTGTTTTTGTTTTTGCGTTATTTGCTTTTCGTTTTCGAATTATCATTTCGTCAGAACAATTTATTAGAATCAATAATTTTTAATTAATTATCTATTACCTATAACTGGCACGCAGTTTTTATTTAGTTTTTACGAGTCAAAATTGTAAAATGGATAAAATACTTTAAGTTACAATTTGAAAACATACAATTAGGTTAATTTTATTAACGACTTATTATTTAATTGCTAAATTAATTAATTTTATGAATAGTTAGCCATGGGGTCTCTCGTGGTAAAAGATAAAAAGACACAGTTGTTCCAAAAAGCAAAATAAAAACACTTGTATCTGTTTTTGTTAAGAAGTTATGGATGCTTAAGATTTCTCAAAAAAATTTTTTTTTTGAATGACCGTAGCTTCTAAAAAGAGATATCGATAGAGGCTTTAAATTTTTTTGTGAAATCAGTATGTTTCCAGTGTTCGTATCAAAAGTGGAAAATAAATGGTGTTGCATATATATGAGGCAGACATTATGAATATGAAATAATTATCATCTATTCTATTCTATCAGCCATAATTAAGAAAAGGATAAATGCGCTAGATCCCGGCCACCCCTATAGGTGAGTGATCAGGAACTGGCATCTTTTCCTCAGTTGTTTTTTTTTAAGATAGAACGCTTCCTGAAGAACCATTTTTTATAGCATCCATTATGTAAATTACAATCAACAACAATTAAATATCGATTGTTTTATTTTTGTTCCTTTTATTGTATTTAAATTTTCCATTTCATACAAAACTGAAGAGAAATATTTTATTCTACAATAAATTAATATACGGATGATTTCAAAGTGATGTTAAAATACGGTTAAACCCCGAAGTTTCACGATAGATGGAATCGACAAAGATCGCTGTATCACTATACTTATAAAAAGATAGATATTGTAAATTATAAACGTCCGACAATACAGCTCATAAGTGTCTTGACATAAAAATAAAATTATATCAAGAATTCTGTCGAAAATTTCGTTTTGACGCTGATATATATTTTTCGATTATGACATCTAGACGGAAGAACGCGGTTCCAAAATGCAATGCCTGTTTGTCTTGTACTCAAAAAAGATTGAACCGATTTTAGTGTAAGATTAAATTTTGTGAAATGTACGCATGGTCAATATATTCAAAATCATTGCATAGTTTCATTAGGGTCACAATAATAGGAAACAATTTCATTTTTGATTCACAAATACACTTGACTCTCGGTTGAATGAAGGTTCATATTCTAACGGTGTTTGATATAAAATTAGTTCTCGGAGGATATGGCATACCGTTGTAAATATGCTTTTATTATGAGAAGTGTTGGTTGTTTAGAATTTTAGATATGTCACTGTAGTGGAAGATTCGAGTTCACGTCCCGACAGTGACATTGTTTGTATCGAAAAAAATTCTAACATCGCATAAATGCAACAGCTGATTGGTCGAGCTCCCAACCGGACCGGTGAATCGTAACCGAGAACGGCTAGTCTGAATTGGCTTTTAGAGTGCTCTTACCTGTGAGCAGCCTACAAGGACACTTCGCCCGCTATCACATCGCCTTTGATAATGTCTATCGTAGTTGTAGACGAAACGTCAGGTAGAAATACCACGGCGTACAAGCCTGGAAACCAAGAAATTTTACGACAACGCCAGCCATGAAAGTCTACACACTTGGGTATTAGCTATTGTTTCTATTTTTTTTATATACTATTGTGAACATTTTTCTCGTTTTTTTCCGGAAACTGTTTTCGGTTCACTTCGTATGAACAATGTACTGTGCTTTTATTTATTGTTAAGCAGAGGACATAATAATTTGATTACCGGAATGAAAATGTCAATCGGAAGTACCAACGCAAGGTAAAATTGTACAAAGGGTAGACTGTCGGCATCTTTAATGACATTTGTACATGAACAGCGGTTACGTTGGCTATATTATACAGGAACGTTTGTCACTTATTATCTGATGTTGGCAACACTGCTTTACCAGCTGCCTTCACTTTTGTTATTAATGAACTGTACTTTTTAGTTTCTTCTCTGCGCGTTGACACTTTTGTTTGGGAAAATATTATATCGCATATTTAACAATTAGAAAAAAATACAATACCCGTAAAAATATCTTTAAATGTGAACACGACTGAGCGAAAGGAGTGATGTCCCAATTCAACTCTTCCCATTTAGAAAAGAATTTGAAAAAATTCTATTGAACAATAATTCTGTTGTGCAAATGACTTGTTTTACTAATTGTTTATACCTGTATGGTTAATATGTATATTTTTTTTATTGACGGTTTACATACTTATGTAACTGTGAAATAATTTCTATCTATATATCTGTTTGTCTATATATCTATCTATCTATATTTTGTAGGTACTACTTGTTTGTGTGTGTTTCGTTGTGCCGATTTTACTAATTTCAACGAAATGTCATGACTGATCCTTGAACGTAGGCCGAATAAATAAGTACACATCGTTTGACGGTTAAAACATTCCGTGGTTTGGGGTCACTTGGAGGTCATAGATTCGGAAAATATAAAGCACAAATACAGCTGTTTTATTGCACTTTTATGTAAACAATAAATAGAATAATTTGATAAAAACATCAAAGTAAAGTTGAGTCGCCCATTACACTTTGATATTCATTTCGGACACCAAAATGCGATGCAAGTTTGTATGGCATATTGTTGAGTTGGTCCAAGATTATTGAAAACTAAGGTTGGGCGTTAGCATTGTTGAAGCTGTGACTTATAGGCGAGACGCGAGAGAGGGCGGGAGAAGTAGGCTTGTGGAGTCTTTGGCAGTTGATATTCATTTCGGACACCAAAATGCGATGCAAGTTTGTACGACATATTGTTGAGTTGGTCCAAGATTACTGGTAACTAAGGTTGGGCGTTAGCATTTTTGAAGCTGTGACTAGGCGAGACGCGAGAGAGGGCGGGAGAAGTAGGCTTGTGGAGTCTTTGGCAGTTGGGATAACAATAATTGAAAAACTAAGCCATGGTAATCGGTGACGTAAGCAATCGACTCAACCAATCACAGACGTGATCATGTTTATAACCGCTTACGTCCAACCTTCTAGTATTTTAGTAATCGTGGGGTAGGTCTACGAAATTTTGTTACATTAAAAAAACATGACAAAAACAACCTGAAAACATTAAGGAAATGAATTCTGTAATCTACAACGTATAGAAGTACTAATTATTTTGCGTAAAAAAATGCTTTTAAAATTTCCGAGTTGAAAACACTTATTTCAAAACAAATTCAAAACTTACGCTATACGTCAAACAGTTGACTCGCGCTTTCAACTATAATTAATCGTTTGTTTTCGTGACGTTTTAGTCGACTGACATAACCTATACATTGGCTGTAGGAATATTTTTTATATTGAGACGGAATGGTCGTCCACTTATGACCTTGACACGGATATGTCAATGAAATAAATTCCTGTAATAACTGTGTTGTTTTTTTTTATTTTTTAACTACACATTTATTTATTTAATAATGTGTAATTTTAGTATCATATAAAAATGATTTTTCGGGAAAAAGGACTTTATTTATAAGTAAAACACTTAATATTTTATTTTCAGCGACGTTTCGCTGAAAATAAAATATTAAGTGTTTTACTTATAAATAAAGTCCTTTTTTCCGAAAAATCATTTTTATATTAATTACCAAGGACAAAAAAGAAATAAAGTCAATTTAGTATCATATTTTCAATCAAATTTAATATTGGAACGAAGTTCCTTATCGCGGATTGGCGAGGGAACCTAGCCGAGAAAAAATGTAACATGTCACGAAAAACCGTAAGACAAATGTGTCACGAAAAACCGTAAGACGTATAATGTATACTGGTATACGGTGATACCGGGTGTTTTTAGATTATACCGGGTGTTTTTAGATTATACCGGGTGTTTTCAGATTATACCCGGTGTTTTTAGATTATACCGGGTGTTTTTAGATTATATAAAACACGTTACGAAAAACGTCTTATATGAAAGGGACTTCGTTCCAAGCGCGTGTCCCGCGACACGTTCCGAGTTTTTTGTAAACGTTAATGACCTCAGCTGTTGAGCGTCTATAATCTACACTCTATCTAATATAATTTTAACCCTTTCTCATTCAGGCTTTTTAACGCCTACTAAATCATAGTCACCTCACTGTAAGAACGACGGCATCGTTGGTACAGAAAGAACCCCACTTAACTCTAATTAAGGGATATATTCAGCACACATATTCAAAAGGGGGAATTTAATTGCGGGTTGCATGGAGAGAGAGAGAGAAGGATGCAGTTCTTAGAAAACTGAAGAAACCTCGTTCCTGTTAAACGCACTCTCAGAGAGTATCGACTGAACCTACTTAAAAAAATATAGATTTCGAAATGTTAGAAAAAAATTAAATGCCGATGCAATAGAATACCTTGAATTAACTTAGATAGTATTTTCGAATATTAATGTTATCATCCATAATTTTTTTAAATATAAAATTGTCAGGAAAGTGGACAATTATTAAACATTATTAGATTAATTTTAATCTAAAAAAATATAATTAATTTTTTTTGTAATTTTATTGTTATGTATGTTTTAGAAGCCTGACGGAAGGCCTAATAAAAAGGTCGAAACGTTGCTGAATTGGCTGTATACGTTTTAAATAATTGTCCTCTTTTCTGATAATTTTAGTATTTTTAAACTTCCGCCATAGACCCGTCCTTTCACCATATACCCGTACTTCCACCATGTTTGTTTTTATTTCGTTGCATTTTTTTCATAAAACGATTTTAAAAACGCATTGTTATGCTTTAATAAAAGCTTGCATTTTTTTAAAATAAGCTCTTAATTAAATATACTGCTCCTTCTCAAGTTATTTTCTTTCAGGTGGGTACGTATTATTATTTTGAAGCGACTGTACCTACTTGAAAAAATAAAAACGTTTGAATGTTAAAAAAACCCGGGTCGCAGTGCCAAAACCCTGCCGACAATAAAGTGTATTTGCTTATACAGGCAGTGTGACTTTATTATGCGAACTTAAGTTGGTTTTTGGGCAAAATAAAAAATTTGACTTCTTAATTGCAATAATATTATCAATCGAACCTCTATACTAAATTATATACAACTTTCAGTAAATAATTCACTATCTGCAAACTAGTGTTTTCATAAAATTTTTGAGTCCGGTTCTGTCGGGCCGATTTTATTAAAATTTTAGGGACACTTTTTAATTACTACTAAAGGGTTAAATGTCAATTTTGAAACGATTCTGAGAATTTTTTCGGTATTTTTTGGCCCAAAAACATTTTTCAACCCCTAAAAACTACCCTTAAAATGCCCCGATTACGCCCATTTTAAATAGGCTTCTTGCGGTAATGGAGTTCAACACGCGGGCCAAATTTCGTTAAAATCAATTAACTCCTTCGAAAGTTATTGCCCGCACACACATATATATATATATATATATATATATATATATATACGTATATAAATATATATATATATATATATATATATATATATATATATATATATATATATAAACATTTTCAAAAATGGTGCCAAAGTGTTTAGGAGGTTATGAAACGTCGAGAAATTTTGGTCCGACGCCTAGGTCCCGCCATCCGACCAACGCCAATAGTGTATGTTGCCATATGGCAAATACACTAAAAAATTAATTAAATGCTATTGCAGTAGAACACTGCGGTTTAGTTGTGTGCTTGTACTTCCACCATATACCCGTTCTTCCACCATGTCTGTTTTTATTTTGTTGCAATTTTTTTGATAAAACGATGAATAATAAAAACGAATGGTATGCTTTAATAAAAGCTTTTATTTTTTTGTAAATAAGCTTTTAATAAAATGTAATGCTTTTTCCCAAGCTATTTTCTTTCAGATTCAATTTTCTTTTGAAGGGACTACATCTACCTGAACGCATTCAGAATGAACGTTTTTTAGAGGGTATAAATAATTAAATAAAATAATAATGACATGTTATTTATTGAACACTTACGTTTGGAAAACAATGAAACATTCTTTTTATAAAAATAGAACTTATTTTAGAGATTTTAAGTTCTGTGGAAAAATGGCGCCTCACTATTAGCATGGTGTATGAAGCCATTTTTTATGAGATACGTTTTTTTGTGCAAAAATTTTGTGTTTAATTGCTTATAAAAAATTCTAAAAAAAAATTTTAAATGGCTACATGCTCGCTTTAAAGGCAGCTTACTGTACGATAATCTTTTTTGGATTTTTCAGATCCATCAATATTTCAAGTAGTGAGGCGCCATTTTTTTCATCAAAACTTAAAAATCTCGTTATCTGATACCTTAATAAAAATGAATGTTTGTTGCTATAGCTTTGGTAAATTATGCGCGCGACTGCTAAGGTATCTGACCCCAAGAAACATGCTTATTAAATTAATGCTTGTTTGCTCCACTACTGTTGCCGGTGCCGAGTGGCTAGTATATGATTATATTTTGTTTATAAACAAAAATGTATTGGTTTTTAAACATAAGTTGCCATACCATTTTATTTTATTCAAATGTTAACTCTGTACATCCTAAAATCGTTCATTTTGAATGCGTGACCTCTTAATTAACTCGATAGCAGGTGTGGCACAGTAGTTAGCGGCTTCTTAACCGAACTATCGTGGGTTCGAATCGTGCCTCTGCACGTGGATATTTTGTGATGTCGTTTAATTTTGGTTATTTGATGTAATTAGGATGCGTCTATAATCAAAACAAGTGCAGAAGATAATTGAAAGCTTGTAAATTGTAATAAATTATTTAATTTCTTCGATCGCAGTGTAGAAATAAACGTTTTGTGTACAATAAATATTAGATACACACCGGATTGGTGCAGTGCGCAAATTTATCGCATAATCTCTGACTCCGAGTTCTAATTTGTCGCTAATAACTCACCAGATTAGAAAGGATTTGTACCGCGCTGTAATAATGACAGTCTGCTGCAAGTCTCACTACCTTTAAACTATTCTACAATCAGAACGTTTGCCATTTGCCGGCGCTGTCTATGCGATATAGGGTAAAGGCGGCGATTTTCGACCAATGATCGACCTCTGTGACATTTATTACAAACTAGCGGCCCGGTCCGGCTACGCACGGGTAGTACTAATTATCTATAGCCATAAAAGATGAGAGTCATTAGCATAAAATTCACAACTTGTATTGAATTTGCGCGAATTCAACCGCTTTTAATTGTGAATGTTCAAAAATGGAAGAAAAAGCATAATTGCCAAAGAAAGAAAAAGAAAATCTGTTGATTCGATCGCTATCAGACTTTACAGGGTCACCCGCTGGGCTAATCTGAAGGTTTCCTGAAAATTTCATCAAAATTGGTCCAGCCGTTTTGGAGTCTATAGGGAACGTACATACTTCGATTTTTATATGCATACTTATGTATAGACAGATAGAGAATTTGCATGAAACCTATAATTCGATAATACGTAAATATTTAACTAGTTGAAGATGTAAAAAGTGCAATACTGAAAGGTTTATTTAAAATATGGTTATAGCAGGTGTAGCTGGGGGTGCCTTTACCTTAAAACAACGGTGAATACAAAGTAGTGTTTGCTGTTTGTTAAACAAGGAAACATCTGACTAACGTTAGAAACAAATTAGAATACTTTTAAAGTTTTCCACATACGTTTGTATTAAACTAACGTTTGGTTATTACGTTCTTTTTATCGAACGATAATTAACCATATAATTATCTATAAATATCTAAAGAAAACGATATCATATTTTTCTTTATTTTATAGTTTTTATTTTTTTGTGGCTTTAGATTCCTGCGTAGTTGGCACATTACTAACCGGCTTCTTCCTTAATATTTGATTACTAAACTAAAAAAAAAAAAAACTGCTAGTCGGACTCGCTCACGAAGGGTTCCATACCACCGTAAATATTTAGTGACATTATTTTTATTATTTGTTGTTATATACATATTAAGGCGCAAAAAATGCCTGAACTAATAGCTTTTAAAATATTCCGTCCGATGTCGCTAGTATGCACTATTTTGACGTTTATCAAAAAAAGTTATTTTTTTGTGATGTTTACGGTTTTGAATTTTTCCCTTTACTTGTGCTATAAGACATTGCTTCTTGCCAAATTTCATGATTCTAGGTCAACGGGAAGTACTCTATAGCTTTTGATTCCCTTGCGGCATAAACGGCCATATCTTTTAACTGCGTTGACTTAGAAGTCTGATTTTTTCACAGCTCCAAGGGATTGCAGACCTGAGTATTTGATATTAATTTCAACTTGATACCTCCATGCCTCCCTGAGAAAAATGGTCTTGACAGACAGACGGACAATGAACCTACAAGGGTTCCTTTTGAGATCCGGAACCCTAAAAACACTGCTGAACCGATTTAAATAAATAGAAATAATATGTAACCATTCTGCAAAATTTAAACTCACCGGCGTTTGAATCTGCTAAACCCTCGAGACTATAACTGAAGACAGAATTAAAAAAATATATGTATATGCTCACATATGAAAGTGATATTCTCTTTTAAGTCGGTTAAAAATATGAATGGGTACTATGCCCAGATAACCCGGACAGTTGATAATTATAATAATTATAAAAATAGAATAATGAAAACCGGGTGATCCTTTGTTAAACACTTGATTGTCATGCGCTTGCTGTTATGACATGCCGTTGTATGATACAAAAATTAATTAAGCATGAAATACGATGATTTTTAATGACGCTTTAACATGCTATATAAGAACACCGAAGCGCCTGGCTTTGCATAAATAGTTTAATAACTCCGACACTGTGAAGATACTTTGCATTTTAATTAAAAAAAAAAGAAACCCGCCAACCGACGGCATTCTCTTAATAAAATTTGCATAATTTATGATCTTATTATGGGTTAAATAATATGTTTTTGTATGCAGTCGACAGAAAAGGGGACGGCGCGACGCCGACACGTATTCGTTCGCGTTGACTGGTGACATCTGTGCGACTTTTCCTCAACCGATGTCCGGTAGCTTTGAATTTTCTCCGCTAGATGGAGATAAGTGCACGGTTTGCGCCGTTTGTAAACGACTTGGTTGGCGATTTTCACGTAACGACGGCGCTGGTTGTACTCGCAGTTTTCCGGATCGATACGTTCTTTTTCCAGTGACGTCAGAGAATGTCGATATCTGTGACGCAGTCGTACTTACGTATTTTATCCCTCTCTGAAATAGCACTTATGTTCCCCTGTTATTTACTTATTGTTACCTGCTAAAATGTACCCAGCGAAAAATGTTATTTCTTAATGTTTCTGAGACAGTCGCAAAGGCAAATATTATGTTTCTTTTAGCCTATAAAAATTTCGCCTTCCTTTTTTCAAGTGTCCAATTTTTGAAAAAGCGTTGGTCTTTACTGGCGGCTTCGCTTGCGTTACTTCCAACTTTGACAGGAACATTTTGATAGTAGCTAAAGTTCAGGTCCCAATTTATTTTTCATCAAATTTGGTTGAACCGTTCTCGAGTGATGCGGTACAGACAGACGAAAATTTTGAAAAAACGCCGAGATGTCATACAGAATACAAAAAAAAAATGCACAAAACACTAAATTATTATTGAGCACAGTAACGCCATCTCTCCTTGAAAAAAATAAAAAGTTAAAATGACCATTTGTGTAAATAAGGTTTTGTACTACGATAAGGTTGGTTACTGTGATGATATTACGTAAAAATGAGTACATTAACTCCATCTCTTGGTGTAAAAATGAAGAGTCAAGATGCATTTGTCTTCCTGTAAATAAAGCTTTTAAGTAGATCGTCTGTTCTTACGAACTCGGCGATCTACTGATCGCCTTGATCTAGGTATTCGACATTGACTAGGGTTACCAACCCTCCAGTCTTGAGACTCCAAAAAAATTAGCTTATGGAAAATAATCTTCAGATTTTTCGATTCATATCATTAATTCCTTATAAATAATAATTAAATTTACTATCGCGATATTTATTTGTAATACTCTCGCTGAATGAAAGTTACAAACAGAAACGGACTAGCAGTCTCGGCCGCCCTAGGCCGTTTCTGCTGATTTTGCAGCGTAAAAATATGAAAACAAAATTGCGTTCAATTCAACTTGCACCTACCCGGAATTATTTAGTTCATAGTTCAGGAGTTTTATATTTATATTACTATTTAATTAGCCGTCATAGCTCCATTGTTTTCTCAGCTGTCCTCAATATCTGGCCGCCCTAAGGCCGGGCCTAGCCGGCCTTATGGAATTAGGTCCGCCTCTGGACTACAAAAATTACTGTACAAAAAGCATCCATGTAATCTTAAATTACATGAAATTTAAAAATGAATATATTAATTGATTATGTATCTGATTATTTTGTCGTGTTTTTGTGAAATAAATTTCGTCAAACGAGCTTTTTAGTGTATTTGCCATATGGTAACATACACTATTAGCGTCGGTCGGATGGCGGGACCTAGGGGTCGGACCAAAATTTCTCGACGTTTCTTAACCTCCTAAACACATTGGCACCATTTTTAAAAATGTTTATATATATATGTATATATATATATATATTTATATACGTGTATATATATATATATATATATATATATATATATATATACAGGGTGTCCCATAAGTCGACGTCCAAACGAAGTGAGGTGATGGGGGAGGTCATTTCCTATCAAAATAACCATAAATGTGATTATCCAATTGTTTACGGTTCGAAAGTTATTTCAATTTTTGTATTTTTCTCTGAAATCGTGTAGTGCTTATACTAAAAAATTAATTTAAAAAAATCTATGAGTTGTTTGGTTGATTTTTTTTTTTAATAGGATCCTGAAGGGTCTGCCTTTCCAAAAAAAATAATTTTCATGAGCTCTGTTATCATCTGTCAAATAAAAAAAATGGTTTTGTAAACACTTTTCGGTGGCAAGAAAAATATATTTGATTTTAAATTCACGTTGACACAAAAAAAGTGTTATAAAAAAAATTGACCAATTATCAGAAAAACTTGTCCATTTAATAGAGATTCTAACGCGGTATAGTACAACTCGTTATTCATGACAGTTTTTTTTTATAACAATTTTTTTACATGCAAGTCGTGTTTGTTAAAAAATACATTTTCGAAAATTTCAAAATCTAAGTTGGCTAGTCTAACACAAATGAACCAAATTTTATTTAAAGTTGCAACAAATGTTCGAAATTAGTCGAAACGCCCGTTCGTTATTTTGTATTGTATTGGTCGCAATTCTTATTTTTTGCCGCAGCTGATGTTCGTTTTGGTTTTCTGTCGCGTAGACCAGTTCTTTGAAGTAACCCCATAAAAAGAAGTCTAGGGGGTTTAGGTCAGGTGACCGCGGTGGCCACTGGATGGTTCCTTCCCTTCCAATCCAGCGATTTGTGTATTCGGTGTTGAGGTATTGTCTCACTACTAAAGCATAGTGACAAGGAGCCCCATCGTGCTGCAACCACATGTTTCGGCGTGTTTCTAGCGACACGTGTTCCAGTAAGCCGCCCAAATCATTTTGCAAAAAATAAAGATATTCATCGCCCCCGATCCTTCTGGGTAGCTCAAGGGGCCCAATCATTTTACCTTCAACAATTCCCGCCCACATGTTGACCCCAAACTGATGTTGAAAATGGTCGTTTCTTATAGCTCTAGAGTTTACATAATCCCAAGAGTGAAAATTATGGATGTTGAATACTCCCGTCCTTCGAAAGCTCGATTCGTCACCCCACAAAATGTTATTAAATAACTGAGGATCTTCCCTGTTCCGACGTAGAATTTCTCGGCAAAATTGCACCCTTTTGTTATAATCAGCGGGTAAAAGTGCTTGCACACGTTGCACATGGTATGGATGTAACTGATCCCTTTTTAAAATACGGTGCACTGTGGACCTCGAAACTTCCGAACGTCTTGACAAACGACGAACACTTGTAGATGGGTCCTCTGTCACCATTCCAATTATTTCATCTTCGTCGATGTCAAGTCTAGGTCTTCCAGCTCTTTGCTCATTCCCAGGGATTTCACCTTCTATGTACCGCCGATGTATACTTTGGAACACCCTGTGGTCAGGATAGTGTTCTTGGTTGGGATATCGTGCCCGATATTCTCTTGCAGCAGCCCGAGCATTCTCGTCACAAAACCCATAGACATAGTGCATTTCTGCATACTCCCGATGGGAATAAACCATTTTGATGCGTCCAACTTGAAAAGAATCCAAATCACAAACAGGATCGAAGTTCAAATTACCAAGCGCAGGTCCAAATAACAAAGTACAAAATGAAAAGTCAAGTCGGAGGTTTACTAGTAATAAAACGAATAGCGAGCATACATTAGAAATAGTGAATGAAAGAGGAACGTATTAATTTGTTTAAGTCGTTCCAGCCAACTTAGATTATGAAATTTTCGAAAATGTATTTTTTAACAAACACGACTTGCATGTAAAAAAATTGTTATAAAAAAAAACTGTCATGAATAACGAGTTGTACTATACCGCGTTAGAATCTCTATTAAATGGACAAGTTTTTCTGATAATTGGTCAATTTTTTTTATAACACTTTTTTTCTGTCAACGTGAATTTAAAATCAAATATATTTTTCTTGCCACCGAAAAGTGTTTACAAAACCATTTTTTTTATTTGACAGATGATAACAGAGCTCATGAAAATTATTTTTTTTGGAAAGGCAGACCCTTCAGGATCCTATTAAAAAAAAAAATCAACCAAACAACTCATAGATTTTTTTAAATTAATTTTTTAGTATAAGCACTACACGATTTCAGAGAAAAATACAAAAATTGAAATAACTTTCGAACCGTAAACAATTGGATAATCACATTTATGGTTATTTTGATAGGAAATGACCTCCCCTATCACCTCACTTCGTTTGGACGTCGACTTATGGGACACCCTGTATATATATATATATATATATATGTGTACGCGCAATAACTTTCGAAAAGTTAATTGATTTCAACGAAATTTGGCCCACCGCAAGAAGCCTATTTAAAATGGGCGTAATCGGGCCATTTTAAGGGTAGTTTTTAGGGGTTGAAAAATGTTTTTGGGCCCCAAAATACCGAAAAAATTCTCCGAATCGTTTCAAAATTGACATTTAACCCGTTAGTAGCAATTAAAAAGTGCCCCTAAAATTTTATTAAAATCGGCTCAACAGGACCGGACTTAAATTTTTTTTGAAAACACTAATTTGCAGATAGTGACTTAGTTATCGAAGGGTGTATTTAATTCGGTGTAGGCGTTAGATTGATAATAATATTACAATTAAAAAAAAATGTTATTTTAAGGGGTGTATTAAGGGGTTAAATTTTTTATTTTGCCCAAAAACAAACTGAATTTCACATAATAAAAGTATAAAACCTCACGGCCCTATACAAGCAAATACACTATATTGTCGGCAGGGTTTTGGCACTGCGACCCGGGTTTTTTTTTGTCTTGTTTTTGTGAAATAAATTTCGTCAAACGAGCTTTTTTTAGTATAATTTACATATTTGAAGAAATATCTCCAGATTTATTGAAACAATTTCTCAAATTTTGGGTTAGTAACCCCTTGACGCGAGTGAAGCCTCGTGTAAAATTATATATATTGTCTATTGTTTATTTAATCTTTATTTTAATCTGTATTGTTGAGATAAAAGCCGGCTTGTTTATGCAGGACGATATTATGCGTGTTTGTTGATTGAGATCGCGAAAAAGGTTTTCTGACATTAAAATCTCATCATACAGAATGGATATGTTCTCGAGAACCAAGAGGAGAGTAAATAATCTCATATAGAGAAACGAAACTTCTCTTATAAGTATATAAGAAGTTTTTCACAGCGACGGCTTTTTCGATGTTTTTCACTAGATTAGAAATCGTATTTTACCGAATCTTTATCGATATTTTATTCGATATTTCTTTTACCATTCCCATTAGTGGTGAATTATACTAATACATTTTAACGTGGAAGGAAAGTTTGGTTGAGGAACAGTTGACTAGCTTGAGGCCCTGAAGATGGAAATATATATTCCGAAACGTAGGCCACAAGCGAAACATCGGTAAAGCTTCTTTTTTTCAACTGTTCCTCAACCAAACTTTCCTTCCACGTTAAAAATATACATTGGAACAAAAAATATTAAAGACTATACTAATATTATATTATATAATATAATTATATAATATATATAATATTATATTATCCATTGTTATTGGCTCCTCGAGGTGTACAGCGCCATGTTTCAAACAATAAATGACGGAATTACCGCTGGCCACCATTTTGCAAAGCACTGTATAAAATGAAAATTATGAAAATTTTGTTTTCCAGTATATTGTCGTCTCGCCGAAACGTTGAAACCATTCGCGTCCCATATTTTCAGGGCCGGAGATACATTAAAGATTAAAATAGAATGGGGTGGTCTCTTGGCCCAAATGCATCATATCCTGAAATGATTTTTGTGCTTCCGCTTTTTACTGGATCTAGTCAGCAAGTAATCTGGATCTTCTTATGAACTCTAGAAGATTGGCTAGTAGATTGTCCTATTCCATCCGCATCAATGTCGCTAAAGATGGTTGTTCTCCTGTAGGTTAGAGCCTTACATTCGAGCATTTCGCAAAATCTACATAATGTTCATTCCTGCTGTAACCCCATCACATGTAGGCGTTTTCTCAGGAAAGCATGATCGGTCAACAGTCCAGCGGAGATAGGGACTAATAATAAAAATCCATCGACATGAATTATGTTATACGGACTTAATTCGAATTCGATTTTATAAAAACGAGTTCTTTGTAGTCTCGACTTGAAATAAAGAAGTGAAAAATTCATAATAGGCTATTAGAGTCTTATTTTACCATTCCAAGCCATTAATTTAGTATTAATTTAGGTCAAAATTCACTTCTTAAAATTTTACAAAATTTTTCGTTTGAAGATCTCCGAGTCCAAAACATTATAATTTTGTTTGTCTTTGAGCACCATACAGGTCAAACGGTGTAGCGGATCGAAACCAAATTCTAGTAAGATGTTTGACGTGTAAACATGAAAAAACCTCTTGTGTTTGGAAAAAATCGGCGCAGTCGCAGAAGAGATACACACTATAATGTTGTTTTTCTGTTGTAATGGTATATTTTTGATATCGGTTTGTGAATCTATTTATTTTTTTAAGACAGCTTTGTAGAATTTGTTTCTTGACTTTATAGTTTCGGATATAATAATAATAATAATATTCTTTATTAAAATCCATAGAGGATGTAATAGCGTCGTACATATACAGTTGCATTACACGTTGTTCAAATAATATTTTGAAAAGAAAAACAACAGTATTATACGAAAAATTCATTTAAATAATATTAGATTTAGTCACTTAGATGAAAAATTACATCCTGAGCATCGTGTAATTAATAAGATGTATGATTTTGATTTTAATAATTCGAGAAATGAGCAGATACCATCAGTACAACATAAATCACCACCTATTGCTTTACGGAAAGCACCCAGTCAAGTAAAAGTACCAGGTAGATTTTGTCCGTAAAAGAAATTGTGAAGTTTTGTATATATTTTTTTGAATTAAAATAAATGTAATAATTTTGTTGAAAATAATTTGATCGAAATGATTTTGTTTTTAAAAGGGGGAGATATGATGTGTATTGTATTTTATTAATTGCATAATGTATACTTTAGTTACAGTTACGTAATGACGGATTTTAGTTTAAGATAAAATTACATTTAATTGAGAATGGCAGTCCACCATCGTCTCCTGTACAATAAAGCACAATTGTATTAATGTTGTATTACTAAATGTTAATGTCATGAATAAAATTCAGTTTCAATTATACGGTGTATAATTTATTAAGTGTAAGACACAGCACTTGTTCTGAAGCTCGTGCTCCTTGGATACTAATCCATGGGCAGTTTCTGAGATCCGATCCTGCAAGCCTATCAGAAGTCAGTTACCTGAGGAACCCACAGGAATGAGAGTGCAGAAAGCTGGACGGTTGGCACCGGTCCAGGAAATATAAAATAATGATCTTATCTCCCGGCGAATGTCGCAAGTGTCTGTTCTTCGCCTCTATCTCCTCTCTCTCTCTCTCTCTCTCTCTCTCTCTCTCTCTCTCTCTCTGTCTCTCTATTTCTTGCTTCTCTTTCAGACTCTTCTCTCTCGTTCCCCCACAGGCACTTTAGAGGTCCTTCTTGTTCACTCAACAAAGCCAATATGATTCATACACGGCTAACTTCCAACTGATATGACGGACAGCAATGAAGTGCGGTATATGAAGACGCGTAAGTCAATTTAAATCCCAAAAGAAAAATGCGTTTTGAACCATTCGATACATTGGGCAAACATGTACTATGGTCTATATTCTAATAGTATATACCAGCGGTTCTCATATTAGGGATGTCAAAAGTGCCAAAAAGTATCGATATATATCGTATCGATACTTTTTTCAAGTATCGATAATATTTTTTAAAACACATCGATATATCGGTACAATTTTAAAGAGAACATTGGCACTCGAAGAAATTTAGTATGCATATTGGCTATAGCTTAATATAATCTTAAATAGCAATTAACGGACATTATTTCTAATAAATCAAGTAATAAATAATTATTTGAAATCAAAAACGACGGTAAGATTTTTTTTTGTTTATTAATCAAACGTCTAAGTATTTAGGAGCAGATAATTTTAGAGATTAATCGAACAATTAATAAAGCCTGGGATGGCGAACCTATAGCATACATGCCAGAGGTGACATTCGACAGAAAATTGTTGGTACAGCGTGAATTGAGGTGTAAATCGAAATAATTAAAAATATTCTACATGTTGTAGAAATGAAATGAAATATGATATATCGGTACAATTTTAAAGAGAACATCGGCACTCGAAGAAATTTAGTATGCATATTGGCTAGCTTAATATAATCTCAAATAGCAATTAATGGACATTATTTCTAGTAAATCAAGTAATAAATAATTATCTGAAATCAAAAACGACGGTAAGATTTTTTTTTGTTTATTAATCAAACGTCTAAGTATTTAGGAGCAGATAATTTTAGAGATTAATCTAACAATTAATAAAGCCTGGGATGGCGAACCGATAGCATACGTGCCAGAGGTGACATTCGACATAAAATTGTTGGTACAGCGTGAATTGAGGTGTAAATCGAAATAATTAAAAATATTCTACATGTAGAAATGAAATGAAATATTGCATGAATAGCTATTGTGACTGTTTTTTATTCAATATATCGAAAAATCCGGTGAAAAAGAAACGTGTTTTAAATGTGCTTTATTCATAGTTGTTGTTTTTGGAACGCACTTAAAAGTCTGTTCCAAAAACACATCTTTCTTTTTCAGTGGAGTTTTCGATATTTTCGGAATAATTCAACAGCCATAGTCAGTCGCGATAGTACATACAAGTGCTGCTAAAAATATCTGTTTTCGATACTCGGAATTTTATATCGATATATCGAAATATTAAATATCGACCAAAAATATCGATATATCAAATAAAAAATATCGATATATCGATATTTTTTCGACATCCTTATCTCATACTTTTTGCCGACTGAACCCTTTGGAAAGACTAAATACTTTACGGTGTTTTAAAATAAGCAAAACCTAGTTTTATGTTCATTCTTGAATGAAAATCATACAAAAATACGTTCTTTACAATAACATGTATTGATTCCACTAGAAATTGATAAAATTGCTTCCATTTAATGGAAGGTATGAAATTGTTCTTTTATTTTTGACCAAGCATTTAAGTCGGTGTTTCGTTCTTTAGGTTGATATTATTTTGGTGGAGCCCTCGCGGAGATCTAGCGGAGCCCCGAGGCCCCGCGGAGCACACTTTGAGTATGGCTGCGTTAGTATATTAGATTACTTAGGTATAGTTTTTCTCACCAACAGCGATAGTTTTCACGTGAACAGCACATGTTTGACTATAAAATGCAGAAAGTCTCTGATTGGTTGTTCTGTTGTTTTGAGTTACAAGTGACCAATCAGATGGTAAATCGATTCGCGAGAATAAAGTGTCATGTATATAGTTAAAATTACTTTACTTCTAGATGATAACGTGTAATTCATTATGTTGCACTTCGGTGTAGGCATGCTCTATGTACATACCCTCTTTTCAGATATTATGTCTGATAGCTACTTGATTCCGGTTCATATTTCTTTTATTGCAAAAACGACGACAATAATTTCTTTTAAGACGAAAACAGAGAAAGTGAAGTTATTTGTTTATTATGAATTGGTGTACTACTTATTTTTTATATCGGTTGTCATTCGTCAAATTTCTGACGTTTTTTATTCATTTACCGTACCCTAAAACTGTCTTTTTACTACTTCAAATGCAACATATTATTTTATTATTGTTAAAAATAGTCGGACTATTTTTTTTTAATTTAATAATAATGCGTTTAACGTCCGTTTCTCGACTTTATGTCATAAAAGACGCCATTCGCACCATTACTATTTACCATCTACCACGCTTCCCGTTATATTTCTACATTTTTAAAACTTCAACTTATGTAATAGCAATGGGCGAATGAAGGAATTATAGGAAATTAGGATAAGGTAGGTAATTTTTGAAATAGGAGTTTGATAGGTAATCGGTCATGCCCTCAAATAAGGAATCATCTCGATATTTATCTGGAATTAATTGAGGGAAACCATGGAAAACCTCAATCAAGATGGCCGTGTAAGAATTACCGTTTCTCGGCGAGAGGCAGTAGGAAAAAGACCCAGACACATCTGCCCCCGCTAGGATTCGAACCCGGACCTCCCGAATGCGAGTCTAGTGCTGTCACCACTAGTCTACCCAGCTCGGTATTTTAATTTAAGAACGAGATTATATTAAAAAACTCGGCTCGCGGTGCCAAAACCTGCCTACAGGTATTGTGGCTTTATTACGTGGATTTAAGTTTGTTTTTGGACAAAATAAAAATTTTAACCCCTTAATACACGTCTTAAAATAGCATCTTTTTTTCTTAATTGCAAGATCTACACCAAATTAAATAGCTCTTTTAGTAAAATAACTCACTATCTGAAAACTGTTTTCATAAAATTTGTAAATCCGGTCCTCTCGAGCTGATTTTATTAAAATTTTAGATGCACCGTTTAATTGATACGATAAAGTTAAATTTCAATTTTGAATCAATTCCCAGAATATTTACGATTTTCGGGTCCCAAAACAATTTTCAACTCCTAAATACACCCCTTAAAGTGACTCGATTAGGCCCATTTGAAATAGGCTTCGTGCGGTTGATTGTGGGCTTTTTGAATAGCCGATATCATCAAAGTGCTCTTTCAGTTTGATAAAAAATTGTTTTGGAGTTTGAATATAAAGTTGGTTTTGTGTATTATGATAAAAGACAGGAATGTGAGATTAAAAGTTTGTTCGAAAAAACGCCATTTTGTGATCAGCATATATATTATATATAAATATGTAAGGATAATTCAATATTATATTCAGGATTTAACTTCGTAAAATAGTTACAAATAGTTACAATATATGAATAATATTAAAACTTTGTAAGTTATGTATTGCAGCAGAAAAGTTTTTATTTGAAACTACGACAAGAAAATTAATCAACACATAACGGAAAGATTTAACATATTTGAGAATTTTGCCAAGTTCTGTAGAAACGCTATAGTCGGATAAACAATATTTCTCTATTGGGTGTCACTTAAATTCATACCTGCAAAGAAATTTGTTAGCATAAACAATATACATCATAATTCAAAATGGATTCATTACGAAATTAGAGTCATTTTATCATTCAGACTGCTCTATTGTAACAAGCCTATCTTACAAATTCAAAATTGCGTTAACTCGAAATAGACTTCATTTTCATTCCAGGTGCATCATTGTTACAGGTTGTATTATCACAATTTATCCAAGACTAGTGATGAGGAAAGCAAGACCAAGACCGAGGTAGTCTTGGTATCAGTCTTGATTTGGCTTAGTTTTTGTCTTGCGTATTAATCCTGGTCTTGGTCTTGCGGAATTAATTCTGATGTTGGCCTAGTGCATATTAATCCTGGTTTTGGTCTTGCGTAATTAATTCTGGTCTTGTTCTTGCGCATTTAATCCTCCTGCTCTTGGTCTCGCATATTAATTCTGCTCTTGGTCTTGCATATTAATCCTGGTTTTGGTCTTGCGGAATTAATTCTGATGTTGGCCTTGCGTATTAATCCTGGTCTTGGTCTTGCGTAATTAATTCTGGTCTTGGTCTTGCGTATTAATCCTGATCTAGGTTTTGCGTCACTTATGTCTATGGCTTGTTTTTTTTTATTTTTGTTATCCCGACTGTTTGGAAAAAGACTCCGCACGCCTATTTCCCCCGCCTTCACTCGCGTCTCGCCACGTCTCACTTTCAACAATGCTAATAGTAACGGTCAACCTTCTTAGTTTCTAGTAACCTTGCATTAGAGCTGGGTAACTCAGATCTGAGCCGGTTCAAAGAGCCGACTCCGACAGAAGATCCGTGAGGGCCGACTCACTTTTTTTTGAGCCGACGGATCAACGGATCCGCATAACTCAGCGAAACACTTAACACACAGGAGCACATTTTACACTTACGTATCAGTTCTCGCTTTGATGCATTTGTCAGCCCAAATGACTCATGCCTCACATGTTTGGCTATGCATTCTTGATTCTATACAGGTCGTGATATGATTGACTGAACTAGGTAACTCAGTGGCAGACTGCAGTAACATATTCAGAACTCGGCTCTTTTTGAACCGGTTCCGTGAGCCGACTCACATACGGGACTCAGATGCAAAGATGCAAATCACTAAAAAGACCCGTTCTTCCCATCTCTACCTTGCATATACGTAACCTCGCACTTGAGTTCAATTTATTTTTAAAGCGAGTGGCGAGAAAGAGAGAGGGCTTATAGATTGAGCATCTCAATTTATGGCGGAAATATGTGCTCATTAGACAGCTTTCTCTCTCTAAAAGTCGTCCAAAGTGCAAATAATGCCCAGGACTGACAACTTGAAAATAAAAATTCGTTTCACGAGTGGTTTCACATATTGCAGTCAAGGTTGTTACAGCCTGTAAAAAGACAGAGACGGATATATCAAGAAAAGCGAGCGAAGCGAAAGTTACGGTCGGAGAAAAATTCAAATGTTAAACAAAACATCGTATGGCAATAATTAAATATGTATATATTAAAAGTTGTCGAGCCTTAAACGAACTTAATGAGGAAAATTGCACAATAAAATAACTTCTACTTTACTCGCTTCATGCATATTGAGTTTATGTTTTTGTTTCATTTTAACGATGAAACATTATTAAGGGTAGAAAATTGATATTATGTAACTTTTATTATGAAACTCGGAAACAACGGAGAAAATGCAGAATATTTGCACATTATGAGATAATTATTATAAAGAATATTTTTTTTTATTTCCTTCTCACATTGCAGACGTTTAGATAGTAGATATATAGTGTCGTAATGTGTTAGTTGACAAATCTAATATATCATCTAATATTCAACAAGGTGTTCTTCAAATCGAAAACTGGTGTTCTCGAAACGGACTCTTTTTAAATAGCAATAAAACCATATTAATTAATTTTCACATACCTCACAATAAATTTCAATATTTATTTATATGCCACACTTAATAATAAATCAATCAATCCAGAACGTTAATATTACGAAATTCTTAGGAATAAATATCTCATCTGACTTAAACTGGGACTATCATGCTTCATGCCTAACAAGAAAATTAAACAGCATATGCTACCTAATAATAAGATGTAGGTCATTTCTTGATATGAATGTTCTGAAATCAATTTATTACAGCTATTTCAAACAATCTGTTGCTATGGTATCATTTTTTGGGGTGGATCTTATGTCTTGAAACGTATCTTTATAATTCAGAAAAAAAATTTGAGAATCATGAATTTTTCCGATTTCAGAGACTCGGCCAAACCTCTGTTTAAAGACAACAAAATTCTAACTCTACCTTCTCTATATTTGTTTTCCAAAATAAGTCTTTGTTTATAAAAAATAGTCATATACATAATCGTATGACACGACTAAGAGACGACTTACGTATTCAGAGTCTTGGACTTGCATTATCTCATAACAGTGTTTACCAAAATTGTGTTCGGATATATAATTCCCTGCCTGAAGAAATTATTCAAACGACGGTTGAAAGAAAATTTAAAAAATTGGTAAAATCGTTCTTAATGGAAAATATTTTTTATTCGGTAGACGAATTTTTGAACTTGTGATATTTTTAGTGTAATTGCCATATGGCAACATACACTATTGGCGTCGGTCGGATGGCGGGACCTAGGGGTCGGACCAAAATTTCTCGACGTTTCATAACCTCCTAAACACTTTGCCACCATTTTTAAAAATGTTTATATATATATGTATATATATATATATATATATATATATATATGTGCGGGCAATAACTTTCGAAGGAGTTAATTAATTTTAACGAAATTTGGCATACTTGTTGGAACCCATCATCGCACGAAGCCTATTTAAAATGGGCCCAATCGGGTCATTTTAAGGGTGGTTTTTAGGGGTTGAAAAAAGTTTTTGGGCCAAAAAATACCGAAAAAATTCTCAGAATCGTTTGAAAATTGAAATTTAACCCTTTAGTAGCAATTAAAAAGTGCTCCTAAAATTATAAGCGAATCGGCCCGACAGGACCGGACTTATAAATTTTATGAAAACACTAGTTTGCGTATACGAATTTACTTGCTGAAGGTCGTATTTAATTTGGTGCAGATGTTGGATTGATAACAATATTTCAACTAATAAAATTATTATTGTAAGGGGTGTATTAAGGGGTTCAATTTTTTTTTATTTTGTCCAAAAACAAACTTAATTTCATTTAATAAAGCCACAATACCTGTATTAGCAAATACACTATATTGTCGGCAGGGTTTTGGCACTGCGACCCGGGTTTTTTTTAATATTGTAAATTTTAACTCTGATGACAAACCCTTCTCTTTTCGAGTTACTTTTTTTAAGGGGAAATATATATTATTATTATTATTATTATAAATGTGATGTTATGTTTCAACAGTCACACGAGCCGTAATACCATTATGCACAAGGTATGTAACATATTTTATTGTGATGATACTGAACATTCGACCATCTAAAATTGTCTGCCGTTGCCGAGTTGATCCGAGCTGACTGTAACTAGTGCGTAGGAATTCATTTAAGTTCGAACCGTTCCGAGTCATTCCAGTGTGCGTGGACCTTAACAAGGTTCAGCCGGTACTTCATGATCATTCTGTGTTTCTGACGTAGCCCCAGGGGGCTGTGCGGGGGGCGTCCGTCTCAATTAGTGAGTCGGGCGGAACGCGACGTCTCAACATCGATGGTGTGTTAACTAAAGAACAGCTAATTAAATAATGAATGCAAAATCCACAATCTCGGTGCGTCGTCACCGCTGCTGACTACGTCTAAAAGCCGGCGAAATGTGTAGTCCGTGTATTTCAGGGATCGACAAAAGATGGCAGGATCTACGCTCGGTAAATAAATAGAAAATGTATAATAAAGACTTTTTATAAACGTTCTTTTAGTAAAATGTACTAAGCGAAGAAAATAACGAAGAATCAAATAAAATCATTAGACTTAACCTAAAAGCTTTTCGCGAAAAAAACTATGAATTTCTTATGAACATATTTCGCAATAAGCTTTTAGAACAGCTCAAGCAATGATAACATGACTTTATTTGTTTGATTGTTATTTTCTTCGTTTTAGTACATTTTAATAAACGCTTGTTTTTGAAAGATTTTTTACTTATATTTTATTATTTCCGTTTTGGTCATCTACTCTGTAAGCACATAGCATGAGCGTGTTATCACCAAAGCTGTCTGCCAACCAAAACGAGCACACGGCACGTCTACCATAGGTTTTTAAAAAGTCGCTATCCTGACTACAGCATCAAGTCATGTCCGATGCGTATGGTTTGGCGAACATCATTCTCTTGTTAATCTTGATGAAATGCCTCAGCCACACACTCGACGAGTGGCATGGGAAGTAGCGAAGAAAGGAGGCAGAGACGTTGTGTGGCCGCGTTACTCGTCATGCCGCACGTCATGCTCCTCGTCATGCCCAGTGCTCCCTCGATTGTCGGTTTTTTGTGCGCGAGTCAAAGGACCGGCAATAAGAGCGCGAGTAAGCTGGCCACATACTCCCGCGCCACTCAGTACGCATCAAGCGGTCTAAGTGTGAAGGCATAGTGCGCACGCTGCCACAGTATCGACCTCCATTGCCGAAAGGCGGAAGCCGAGTGCGGAGCGTCGCGAGTACAGCAGTGTTTGGCCGCTTAGGGCAACATCGCGACAGCGCGATGAGCAGAGCGAGTAGCAGTGCGAGGAGCATAGTCTGGCAGTAGTTACAGTCAGCAACTGCGTTCTGTTAATTTTAATTTTACATCATAACATTTTAGTCTCATAATTTTTTCATCACGTGCCAAAAGAAGTATAACTTCAGAAAGATTAGATATTTCATAACCACATTCTGTAGAAGTGAAAATGCAAGTGTAAATTCTCTCTATACTTTATTTTTTCGTTAGTGTTTTATATTGCCTTTTTTAATAGTTTTCTGGAACTTTCTTTTATCAATTTTGATGTTACAGTCGGCAACTGCATTCTGTTAATTTTGATTTTACATCATAAAATTTCAGTCTCATCATTTTTTCATAAAGCACCAAAAGAAATATAACTTCAGAAAGATAAGATGTTTCGTAACCTGCATACTCGGTAGAAGTGAAACTTACAGATTAACGTAGGTATTGTCTTGTGATACATCCTATACTATATTTTTTCGTAGATTTTTTATACTGCCTTTTTTAATAGTTTTCTTATCTGATTTTTTTTCCCAAAACAATATCCTTTTGAGAAGTCAGACTGCTTTTGTGTTTTTATTTGAACTGTAAGAAATTTTCACTAAAGTTAATATTAGAAAATAGAATGAATAGTTCGACATTTTATGACGTCACGTATTATACAATAGAGAAAATATCCGAGCACGTTAATCCGTTTTTAATGACGTACGCAATTCCGTTCAGGAAGTCATTGCTCTAGGAAGATATTTCCTCTGAAAATGTCTTACGATCTCTCAACTTCTTCTCTTTCTTCTTCTCTGAGTACTTACGCGTTAATCTTTGTAAATTTGCTTAACGACTGTATTTTGAACCTCAAAGCCTTTGCACTGGGTGTAGACGCTTCGGATATTAGAAATGTCATCACTCACGTGTGCCGTATGCGACTAAAAACGGCTTACAAATATATACGTTTTGCAACATTCGAGTCAGTTTCTGAAATTTACCTAATTTTGAAAAGTCAATGATTTCGTGCCGATCGGAGTTCTAGCAATAAATATAGCCTATGTTACTCAGGGTGAATGTAGCTTTCTAATGGTGAAAGAATTTTTTAAATAGGCACAGTAGTTTTTGAGTTTATAACATACAAAAATACAAATCTTTCCTCTTTATAATATTAGTGTAGAAGTGTAAATAAAACATAATTTAAAAAAATTATTTTTATCCCTTTTAGTACTCCAATAAAAGTTTGTTTTTATAAAAGTTTTTTTTTTTAATAATTTTTTACTATATAAACATACATTAATACATGTATGTATAATTTTAAGTTTGTTTAATTTTTCATTTGTTCGCATTTTTAAATGTTCGTGTTTCAGGATGTTCACGTTACCGAGACTCTACTGTAATATTACAGACGTTTGATAACAAAAGCGTTTCATAAATTTTTGCCTACGACACTCCTCAATAAATTACCGTCTCTCACATTTGCCCTCGACGTAACTCTACGAGTCAGCGTTGTCAGATTTTTTTTTTGCCAAGTCGGGATTTTGGAACCTTTTGAGTGAAAAAAGCGGGATTCTTTCGTCGAAAGCGGGACATAGTAAAAAAACGTATATAATCAGAAGTTTTTAAATATTTATCTTTTTATTTGAGTTCAAATTACGTTTACGTGACAATAGATAGCAAAAATAGCCATAGAAAATGTGTTTTAATAAAAATATGATATTTTAAATCAGATTTACCCTATCGTTAAATAGTTGTCTTATTCGTTTTCTGAATAAAAAAAAAAAAAAAAATAAAAAAAACGGAAATCAAAATCAAAAAAAATTTATTCATTAGAAAAATATGGCGTTTCAAACATTAGTCTGAGGAGCGAGTGTTACAAATTGCAACTTACAATAAGAGAATAATTATTTACGCACGGTCGAGTTATCCCCGAAAAGCGGGACTGAGCCAGTCCCGCGCGGGACATTTAATTTTGATTTAAAAATCGGGACGTCTGGCAACGCTGAATTCAGCCCACAATCTTGAGTGTCAAAATTTGATCGTTTGTCTTTGTACACTGCAATATAACTGAAAAAAATACAGCAAGCAAGCTAATAAGCTGTATAGTGACGTACGTTGAGTTGCCTATCTGATAGTCAATTGCAAATTGTTTTTTAGTCTTATAATTAAAATTAGAGTTTAAAAAAACTAAACAACACGCTTTTATGAGCTAAATAATGCAAAATAATTTGACAACAAAATTAGCTTTACTCTAAAAAGCGTGGAGTGCTTAATATCGGTAATAATTTTTTCATTTACTAGCTAATTGTAAGCTTAGAGCTATTATGAAAATTTATGTAAATAGCACCGCACGCTTTTTATAGGGAAGTTAATTTTGTTGTCGAATTATTTTGCATTTTTTAGTTCATAAAAGCGTGTTGTACTAGTTTTTTTAAACTGGAGTACGTTACCAGACACACCTAATTGACTACAATGCCTGTTTGTCTAATGTTGTTCGTACATTTTGGTCGGCCAGCAAACGTTCGTCTCTGCACACTTGACAAACTGTACTTTAATTTTAAAGATGGCCGTTCGGGATATACAGACATACGATTGCGGTGTGTCGTTTAATTTATCTTTGGTCGGTAGTTCGTCGAGCGTTGTTTGTACTGCTCGTTCCGACCGAATCACAGAACAAATATCGCCGGACGAATGGCAGAAGAGAGGGCGAACATAAATAATCCCAATACGTCTTTGCAAACAAAATTAAAACTGCAAAAGTACGTAAGACCAACCGGTTAACGTCGACCGAAACTTGAAAATTTCATTAAACCTTTACAAACTGACTTATAACTCGTATATTGCCTTCCGCGTCTTCTTTGCGCTGCGGGGAAGAACTTTGGCCATTCTCTGTCCAACGTTGAGTCTCCTTTTACAGACTGTCCGTTTATTAAACTGACCGATATTTCAGATTGTAAAATTTCGAACTGTGGTCGCAAAATTCATTTTTTTTATACCCGGTCGAAAGTATAATACTCGCCAAGGTTCTGAAGCTAGTCACAAACAGCATATTTTAGAGCCGTCCTGGTTGTTTTGTGGCAAAGGAAGACCCCCACCACCTTCCAGTTACCGGCACAGAACGTACGCTCGTCGGTGATTGGTTATCGCTGGTTGTCTTGTAACTTGTCGCTTTCCTGCTATAAAGTACAGTCCAGTACGCTATTGTTAAGTTGTTTCTTTGATTGTTAATTGATCAAGATGCCTAATACAGTTTTGCATAGACAAGCACGAAAAATAATTTTTTGGATGACTTTATGCAAGGAATGAGACCTTTAGACTAAAAAAAAAATTAAAAATAATAATATAGCGCGAGTTTGTAGTTTTTCAACCGACTGTACCTGCACAAGTCTCCATTTTCATCTAACTTCAGGACCTTTTAGAACCGTGGCGCGTATTATACGTAGGTACCTTTCGGGTTCGATTTTAAGGCAGAACGCCTATTATTTATGCTGTGATGGAATTACTCGCACGCCATCTGCAACAGCGGGCCGAAACAGTTTTCTCGTACACACTGATACGAAAGTACGGGTATAAAGAAAAATAGTATATACCACATTGCCAGAAAAAATGAAATTCCTGCCCTTGCGGTGTAATATACTATTTCTTTATATATTCAGTCGAAAATACGTACTTTAGGCGTCGATTTTGGAATTACTCGCACGTCATCTATTACAGCAGGCCGAAAGAAAGAAAGAAACAGCGGGACGAAAGAGTTTTCTTGTGCACAGATACGTAAGACTGCCGCCTGCCATTAACAGCTGTTATTGCGTATAACCTCAAAATTGCTCACTTGAAAATTATTAGTCTTCTTATATAGGCTAAACAGTGATATTAAGTAAAAAAACTCGGGTCGCAGTGCCAAAACCCTGCCGACAATTTAGTGTATTTGCTTATACAGGCAGTGTGGCTTTATTATGCGAATTTAAGTTGGTTTTTGGGCAAAATAAAAAATTTTACTCCTTAATAACATTTTTTTTCTTAATTGCAATATTATTATCAATCGAACCTCTATACCAAATTATATACAACTTTCAGTAAATAATTCACTATCTGCAAACTAGTGTTTTCATAAAATTTGTAAGTCCGGTCCTGTCGGGCCGATTTTATTTAAATTTTAGGTACACTTTTTAATTACTACTAAAGGGTTAAATGTCAATTTTGAAACGATTCTGAGAATTTTTTCGGTATTTTGGGGCCCAAAAACATTTTTCAACCCCTAAAAACTACCCTTAAAATGCCCCGATTACGCCCATTTTAAATAGGCTTCTTGCGGTGAAGGATTTCAACACGTGGACCAAATCTCGTTAAAATCAATTAACTCTTTCGAAAGTTATTGCCCGTACACATATATATATATATATATATATATATATATATATATATATATATATATATATATATATATATATATATATATATATATATATATATACATATATATATAAACATTTTTAAAAATGGTGCCAAAGTGTTTAGGAGGTTATGAAACGTGGAGAAATTTTGGTCCGACCCCTAGGTCCCGCCATCCGACCAACGCCAATAGTGTATGTTGCCATATGGCAAATACACTAACTATTCAAAGAAAAAATTGGACGAATAATTAAAAATAAATGCACTTTCGACCAGATATAAAGAAAAATAGTATACACAATGTATTTATTGTAACATTTGTCGGTAATATGACGTGCGTAGTGGCGCTGAAGTCTCTGAATAGAATTAATTAAAATTTAACAAATGTCGCAATCTGGTGGCAATCTGTTTACTTTAACAGTTGTCGATAATATGACCTGTAGTGGCGCTGAAGTCTCTGAGTAGAATATAGAATAAAATTTATTTATTACGTAACTGACAACTAACGGTGCGAAGTATTTTCGCGAGTCCGCTAAAATATACTTATGCTTTCAATAATTTTTCGTTTGGATACGATATTTGAATAGCTAAACTATCTATCATAACATTATAATGATAGTTAGTTTTTGAGAAAAAAAAATGTTACAACGAGCCCCGTTCTCCTCTACTTGTACACCCCTGTTATATTGTAGCGCAGCCTTTAGACGTCGGATAATTAAAATGCTAAATTATTAACTGAGTATTTTGGAGTGATAAAATACAGCAGTGTTATATTGTAATACAGGCTTTAGAGATGGAACGCCATTCAAGTAAGGTATTTGCCAAATGACTGAAATATTGCACCAGTCTAATGTTAATGGCTCTTTTAATATCGTGTTTTCAAAAAGGACCCATTAATCAGAACAGTTGTGCAAATGTGACCCCATTTCGTCCCATCTCGTCCCCCTTCCCATCACTTGAACCAGATATCTCTTTCATAAATATAGAAACAATCACGTTTTTCTTCGATTTTATAAAATAATGATAATAATAAATGTTAAAACGCACAAAAGGCACAGTTCAACTTGCATTGATCTTCCACCTAACCCATAGAAGTAAGCAATGTATAAAACAGTACAAAAAGAGAAAGTGTAATTAGTATCCCTTATTGTGCCTGAACTAATAGCTTTTAAGAGATTCCGTCCGATGTCGCTAGTATGCACTATTTTGGCGTTTATAGAAAATTATTTTTTTTGTGATGTAACTACAAATTTACGGTTTTCGGATTTTTCTCTTCACTTGTGCTATGACATTGCTTCTTGCCAAATTTCTAGGTCAACGGGAAGTACTCTATAGGGTTATGCGGCATAAACGACCGAATCTTTTGATTGCGTTGACTTAGAAGTTTGATTTTTTCACAGCTACAAGGGATTGCAGACCTGAGTATTTGATATTAATTTTAGCTTGTTACCTTCACGCATTCCTGAGACAGACAGACGGACAACGAAGTTTTTTCCTTTTGAGGTACGAAATCCTAAAAAAAAATGTTAACAAGTAATTTTGAAAATATTTAGAATTAATACGTTTTCCGTCCAATTTCTATGCCATTTGAAACGCCCTGCCATCTTTTGACGTAATGAAGAAGTGTGTGTTTCTATATTTTAGAAATGCGTAATCGCTGCTCATTCAACTGTTCACAATGGAAAGCGTTCGGCATTTTTTTTTTAATTTCCGTAATTAGTGATTCCTTTTTTGGTTTTTATTGATGCTATTTATTATTGACGTCTAACGTGATGGCACGAATATTAAAACATTGTTTAACGGTTTCAACGCAGTTGCTGGTTTAGAGATTGTTTTAAATATTTATAAGGATTGCTATTGCCGCCTTCCTATGCTGTAATCCCCCGCGGTTCCACGAAAATTCAAGTTTTGTTTTAAATTCCCATACGATAATTGTATACAGTACGTTTCATTTCAATCAATATACAGTCGAACCTGGATAAGCAAGAGTTCAAGGTACCGCGATCTCTTTTTCGTTTATAGAGGTTTTTCACTAACCCGAGTTTCTAGCTTATAGAGGTACAGAAGTGGTTTTTCTCACTTATAGAGGCCTATAAAAATACAGACATGTATGTAAAATTCGTTCGAACACCGAAAAAATAAAACGAAAAAAATTGTGCTCCAACCCTAGCACTGGCTTGCCAAGGTGGGTGGGAAAATTCTGAGTAAATTATTATATTTCAATAAAATGTTCTTTATAGAAGAAATAAATAAATTATTCGATATAAATAATAAAAAAAAAATCATACACTAATATTTACTGAAAAAAATCTATTAATTGCTTCTGCGTTACTGTTTTTACTTTTTGTGTATACTTTTCTAGCTCATAAATTTTATCAAATATTGCTTTATCAACAACCGTCCAGTATTCGAAAAACTTGTGGAGTGTCGCCAGTGCAATTTTAAAGCTATTAAGGTAGTTGTCGTGGTTAAGGCACACCGTCAGAAAATTCTTAATTTTTGTATACTTATTAAGGACATGATAATACAATTACCCTGAAAATTTGAAGTCGATCGACCGTATATAATCCGAGATAAATTCAATTAAAAATTGGATAATTAACATTGATTGTATACGATCTCTGTAGTTCTGAACCAGTTTCTTATTTATAAAAAAAGAACTAACTGTCAAAAACTTTCCAAAAACTGGCAGTCTTTCAATGCATTTGTTATGAGCTTAAAAAAAAAATAAGAACAAATTTTTGACCGTCTAATTATTTATAAATAACGGCTTTAAGTTCAACAATTTATAGAAAAGTATACATGCATATGAATACTGTATGGGTTACGTTTCCACGGGTACAGTCTTGCGTACAAATTATGGATCACTTACTACAAGCTAGTATACTTTTGTGGCGCGTATAATCTATAACTTTTTGACAATATTGTACCACGAAAACTACCTTAATGCGTTCGACTATCGCTTATAGAAGTATAGACGGAATACAATATCTGTGAAAACTTCAACATCTTATCCCGTTTGCGAACTATAGAAGCGTTTGACAAGACTTATAAATTATGTTAATTACTAGAGATAAGTCTGTACATTTTTCTAATGGGCAATAAAATAGCTATGTATCTATTTATCTACCTGATTCTTCCAAGGATTGAGTACAGCTTGGTGTAATGGTTAGCGTGCCAGTCTTTCGAATCCCACCTCCGCTCATGAATATTTCGTAATGTCGTTTAATTTGATCAGTGCAATATGATGTAATCCAATAAATGTTTCAAGGACTATCAAAACTGCTTCAGCGCCTGAAAAGTTAGTAATAGGGGTGCACATTTAATAAACAATTTGACTAATGGTTAAATTTTAATAAACGCAATAACTGCCTACCGTATATAAAATACGATATTGGTTCGGTTATCAATTTATTGGTATTTTCCATTTAGATGGAGAGTTCCTCTTGAAAATGAAAGTATGTTTCGAGAGCGTCTTCCTTTCGCGATTCAACAGTCGAGGAGTCGCGTTTATAAAATAATAAGTACGTCATTAACAGAGAAGGTAAAGAAGACTGCGGACCGAGTGCTGAAATAAATCGAGTGTTTAGTCCATAAACTATGTCGCGTATTTACCATAATATGGCACAAAGACTATTGGCGTTGGTCGGATAGCGAGTCTTAGGGTCGGACCAAAACTTCCCGACGTTTTACATCATTCTAAGCAACTTGGCACGATTTTTGAAAATATTCATGTATCTACACTAATATTATAAAGAGGAAAGATTTGTATTTTTGTGTGTATGTTTGTAATGAAAAAACTCAAAAACTACTGTGCCGATTTAAAAAATTCTTTCACCATTAGAAAGCTACATTCACCCTGAGTAACATAGGCTATATTTATTGCTAGAAAATATTAGGGATTCTTACTAAAACTTTAGTAACGTAACCGAAGGTGTAAAAAAATGCCATAAAGCATCTTTCGTCGCATGCGCTGCGGAAACTATTGATGATAGAACAAAAGTATGTTCTACAATATTAAAGAACATATCAATACCTACAAAAAACTTCGCGATACTATATGTCCAACTATTATCGTTATGTCACAATAACCACTTTTTACATTTTAATAATCTATATAGATAAAAGACGATGTATATGTAATCTATGGACTCCAAACGGGTAGACCATTTTTTATGAAATTTTCAGACAATCTTTAGATAGCCCAGCGGGTGATCTTCTAAAGTTTGGTAGCGATCGGATCAACAGAATTTTTTAAATTTCTTTTTGGGAAATAAGATTTTTCTTCGATTTTTGAACATTCACAAATAAAAGCGATTGAATTCGCGCAAATTCAATACACGTTGAGAATTTAATGATACTGATTCTCATTTTTTATATCCTATATATTACATTTACACCCGGGCGAAGCCGGACTGGGCCGCTAGTATAATATATATGTGTGTGGGTGCTATTGCTATTTTGACTTTAACCGGTTTGGTTTTGTCACCGTTGATTTTTGTTAGTTATGTTTCTTGAAGTGATTTGTCAAGACAAACACAAGTCTTTATGATAATATTACGCAAAAAATATTTTACATTTTTACTAACAAACTATTTTCTCTTTTTACAGGTAAGTGCTTTCGCTCAAAGCAGCTTTTTTAGAATATATTACGTAAGTACAGTTACGAACATCGTTAATAATTTTTTATATTTTTTTTTTCAACTTGCCTATATATTTTATCTTGTTAAAACTAACAAAGTTACACATATAGGCATATTTTTTATTTTTATAAACAAACGAATTCAGATATTATGGAACAAATTAGAAAACCTATAAATATATATATTTTTCAAGTGCATCGTGTGACATTTCAAATGAAAGGGTTCATTATGAAAAACACGAATATATTTTGTTATAATTTTAAAATGCGCAGTTTAAAAGATATTAAATAAAATATACGAAATCAGAGCATTCACCCCCTTTTCTACCTCGGAAACTATTTTGAAAAAAATTAGGGAAAATAGGGCCTCACTCATAGTTTACAGTAGAACTTAAACGAAAATCCTGTCTTAGACTTCTGACGGAAAATGTAATGGTACGAAACCCTCCTACGCCACTTGACCGATTTTTTTCTGTATCACGATGAATTCATATTTTGTATAAAGAAATTATGTATGTTTCCTTTCGAAGTTTTTATTTTGAACAAAAACACATCATAAAAAGAATACTTGAAAGTTGAATCCAATTAATTGTAATTGCTTTTAAGAAAAAAAAAAAACTAAAAGTGAATTGGGAGCAGGGCTTTTATTATTGCAAAGTTGAGAATCTTATCTTTATTCTACTTACCTGTATACAGGTAGTCCGAAAAATCGTGGATCGTTGAGAAAACCAGACTTGATTCTTTCCCGGTTTCCCTACTCTAAATTTAGATGGAGCTAGAAGTCCCTCCAGGCGGAGCATTAGGGCAGGAGATTCATTTTAATAAAATACAAGGTTTTTTTATTTTTAGTGCAGCAATTTGCCGTGTGTGTGTGTGTGTGTGTGTGTGTGAGCATGCGCGCGGATAATAACTTTCGAAAGAGTCAGTTGAATTTAACGAAATTTGGTTCAGATGTTGAAATCCATCATCCATTTAAAAAGGCATCCGATCAGTTTTTAGGAATTGAAACAATTTCATGAGCCTTAAAATACTGAAAAACCTTTCCAAATTGAAATGTAGCCCTTCAATAGCAGTTTAAAAGTATCTCTAAAATTTTAATAAAATCGATCCAACAGGACCGGACTTATACATTTTATGAAAATGCACTTAAGTAGTTTACAGATAGTGAGTTAATTACTGAACGGTGTATTTAATTTAGTATAAATGTTCGATTGATAATAATATTGCAATTAAGGTAGTTGTCGTGGTTAAGGCACACCGTCAGAAAATTCTTAATTTTTGTATACTTATTAAGGACATGATAATACAATTATCCTGAAAATTTGAAGTCGATCGACCGTATATAATCCGAGATAAATTCAATTAAAAATTGGATAATTAACATTGATTGTATACGATCTCTGTAGTTCTGAACCAGTTTCTTATTTATAAAAAAAGAACTAACTGTCAAAAACTTTCCAAAAACTGGCAGTCTTTCAATGCATTTGTTATGAGCTTAAAAAAAAAAATAAGAACAAATTTTTGACCGTCTAATTATTTATAAATAACGGCTTTAAGTTCAACAATTTATAGAAAAGTATACATGCATATGAATACTGTATGGGTTACGTTTCCACGGGTACAGTCTTGCGTACAAATTATGGATCAGTTAGCTACAAGCTAGTATACTTTTGTGGCGCGTATAATCTATAACTTTTTGACAATATTGTACCACGACAACTACCTTAAGGGGCTAAATTTTTTATTTTGTACAAAAACCAGTATAAATTCACATAATAAAGTCACACTGCCTATATTAGCAAATACACTATGTATATGTATTGTCGGCAGAGTTTGTCACTGCGACCAAAGTTTTTTTTCTCCGTGGAATCCGTCAGGACACAGACATGTTGTATGCATATAGTTTTTTTTAAAGCCGACTTGAAATGAACGTGTTTTTATTTTTGGGACAAATTAAAAATGATTCCAATAAGAGCGCTTCTACGCATGACAAATGAAACAAAATAGACCGTACGGCCGTTTTCATAACATTCTCTGTACGCAAAAAGATGTCTCAGTTGCGGAAACTGTAATTAAAAATATTGATCACGTTGGCTTTGCCTGTGTTCATTTGTCTCTTGCGTTCTACCTCGAAACAGAGGCGTCGCCTTCCATCGATTGATAAAAGGACTTTGCGCTTGTAGATATTTATTTACCAACTTCTTTCTTCGGCTAGATCAGCGCCGGGACTATGGGCAAAATGTTTGTGGGAACCTATATGTGTACAGTGGTTGGTACCTTGACACAAAAAAAAACCCGGGTCGCAGTGCCAAAACCCTGCCGACAATATAGTGTATTTGCTAATACAGGTATTGTGGCTTTATTACATTAACTTAAGTTTGTTTTTGGACAAAATAAAAAAAAATTGAACCCCTTAATACACCCCTTACAATAATAATTTTATTAGTTGAAATATAGTGTTCAATCCAACATCTGCACCAAATTAAATACAACCTTCAGTAAGTAAATTCGTATACGCAAACTAGTGTTTTCATAAAATTTGTAAATCCGGTTCTGTCGGGCCGATTTTTTTACAATTTTAGGAGCACTTTTTAATTGCTACTAAAGTGTTAAATTTCCATTTTGAAACGATTCTGAGAATTTTTTCGGTATTTTTGAACCCAAAAACTTTTTTCAACCCCTAAAAACCACCCTTAAAATGACCCGATTGGGCCCATTTTAAATATGCTTCGTGCTGTAATGGATTCCAACATGTGTGCCAAATTTCGTTAAAATGAATTAACTCCTTCGAAAGTTATTGCCCGTACATATATATATATATATATATATATAAACATTTTTAAAAATGGTGCCAAAGTGTTTAGGAGGTTATGAAACGTCTAGAAATTTTGGTCCGACCCCTAGGTCCCGCCATCCGACCGACGCCAATAGTTTATGTTGCCATATGGCAAATACACTAATAACCGATAATTTTATATCCCAAATTCAAAAACGTTTTCAGTAAATTCTAGACACGACCGCCTCTGTTTCGACGGGTGGATAATAGCACATACTTTCGCGTCTCATCGTTTCTTTTTTACATTCAATTCAACTCACTGCCGTCAAAATACGGTACGTCGCTTTGGACTGGAAATTTTCTATAAAACAATTTATTTTCGTAACGATACATCAATCCTGTATTCTGGTATGAGATGAGTACATATACCCATCTCGTTTTCTCTCATCTGTACTTGAAAAGCGAACGTATGTCTGTCCTTTTGAGTATTTGTTGATTGAAATATCCTTTAATTTATACTTACTTTTTCTGTTGCTTTAATCTCTCGATAATAAATTGTGCTTTTTGTTAATACTTTCGGAAATTTGTCATTTCTGTTTATTTTGAATTCTTTCGTGCACATCTGGATTAGTTTTATATTTTTATTTTAGCACGACTGACCTACCTATACTCTATTCCCAACCGGTGGGTCGCGAAAAGGTTACAGGTGAGTCGCGATTCGATCCTAAAACTATCAGAAACCATCGAACCATCAGAAAAATCAAAACAAAGCGAATTGTGTTTTGGTTGTTTTCTTGGTTCTTGATTTTTGGCATCTGGGGCAGACAAAGAACCACTATATCCCTCTCAGATGAGTTGCACAGTCCCACAGGTGACTCCACCATGGACCGCGGAGAAAAGGTGGGTCGCCAGCTAAAAAAGGTTGGGAATCACTGCTCTATAGTATAGATTCCCAACGTAGGCATTACCGCCCCCCAGTTAGCGCTGACGCCTTCCATGAGAGCGGTAACGGATTCATAGGCAAATGGACGGCGTTGAGGCTGTCAAGAGGGGCGGCTGTGGCGTACCTATCTAATTAAATACTTCGAAAATATTGACACGACGGGGTACCCAAAAAAATTGGTGAAATTTTTTTTTCCGAAAATGTTTTTAAAACGGTCATTAATGGATCCGTATATTATTTTGCACCATTTGGAACTTTCAAAAACATTGTTTTCAAATTTGAAAACTCATTGTATAAGAATGCTTTTTAAATGGTGACCCTGTATTAATAGTGAAACTTACGATATTTTTATTGACAGTTTTATCGCATAAAAAAAAGACAAAAAAAAACTTTTCAAACATCTTTTGTGAAGAAATTATCTGATTTCTTTTGTCACTCACAGTAAATGAGTAATGCTTTCATTATAATAGGATAGGGCTATTTCAAAGCAGGAACCGCGATCTTTGTTCTTTTTTTCTCAAACGGTACCTATATCAGATTTTGTTATCTGTTACATTGTTGGGAAACCATGCAATTGATATCTCTTGCATCGTTCTAGATATTCGTTTTCTTGCAACTACAGGAAGAAATACATTTTATTTTCCTGTCAGCTCCACTACATTATTAGTTTCATCCATGACTTGGTTCGGGTTAATTCGGTTCTGACATTTTTATCCGAGCGCAGCCGAATAAAAAATACTTTGTATTTTACGATTGGATTATGTATTAAGTTTCATTTAAATCGATTCCAACCGTTCTCGACTGATGCAAGAACACTCACCGAAAAAAATGTCAAAATTCATTCAATAACTTATTAAAATTCATATAAAAAATTATCGAAAATCGACAAAAATTTGTCAAAACTCACACAAAAAAAGTATCAAAATTCATCCAAAACATTGTCAAAATTCACTCAAAAAGTTGTCAAAATTCACCGAAAAAAATGTCAAATTCACCGTATTTAATTTATCCTAAATGTTGTCGAAATTCATCCAAAAAATTGTCAACCTTTACCCATAATAATGTGTAACTATTTTTACTAGATAAGCGTTCATTGTTAATGAAAATGATATAAATTTAATTTTTCTGGGACCTCGTTATTTGTGGGTCAAGGGTTTAGCCGTATTAGTCCCTATGTAGATCCGCCCCTGGGGGATTGTGTGGCTTCTAGAATAGAATCATATTTCAGTTGGAACTATCAACTGTGGCTAACTAAATAGAGTTACTTTATTACAATATAATATGTTTAACAAGAGCATATATCCAGTGGCAGTACTGTTAAATAAATACAATGTCTGTATGTTATTAATACAACTTTATGTGCATTAATTAAAACTTCCACACAATATGCTAACTGAACAATTCAACGCCGATCCGTTCTGCGTTTATAAATTGTAGAAACACGCGGATACTCGTGAATTCTGCGCGTTCAAGATCTCAACTCGTACTCCCACCACCGAACAACCGTCACCTCCACCACCGAACAACTCGTACCGTGAGTGTTAGTGGCGGTGGTGCAGTACTTACGATGCGAACTGTTAGATCCTTTCATCACCGAACAACCGTTACTTCCACCATCGAACAACCACCACTTCCACCATACATATAATTTGTGTTTAAAGAATTATTCAACAAGTTTATTTAAGAACACAATGCTTATAAATATGTTATTATTTAGAAACGCTGAAATGAAATGATAAATTGCGATCCAGGAAAAACTTCAAGTGTAAGTTTTTGAATGGATGTTTATTATTATTTAAAAAGGTCAGCTTTCCACGTTTTCCGTGAATTGAAAGCACAAGCTACAAGTAACAGCAATTTGTACACAGGATAGTGTAGGTCAGTCATTTACGTGCTGCGTTTTAACTGGAAGTGTTAATTTATTAAGATATCCAGGCGTGCATGTTCGTGAATGGTTAACCTTAATTGCCGCATAGCTCCGGGCGTAGTTTTCCTCCTAACCACCTCGGTGTGCTGCCGCTGTGTACCGTTTAAAATTAGAGTGACTATAACAGAGTATGGCCAATGCATCTGATCGCCGCCATATTGAACCGCGACTGCGTATGTAGGGGTCGATCCGAATCGGGGAAAGTCGAAGGAAAAACAATTCTTAATACGCAAATCACACTTTGTTAAGGGATTACACTACCTAGGCGCGTCGAAAAAATAAGTTTTTTTTGTGAATGTTTTTCTCGAGTTCTAGGCGGTGGATCAAAAAAAAATTTTTAGGGCTTTATTACACGTATATCAAACTTTTCAAAAATATTTTTTATTTATATATATATAACAAAATGGCGTCGTGACAATATAAAAAACAAAAAATTATTTTTTTCGGAGAAAATCGGCGGACACCGTATCCCGTTCAATTTTTGTCCGATTGACTCGAAATTTTAACTGCAACTTCTTAGATAGTTTTTCCATAGAAGTACACACGATTTTTGTGATTGAAAAACTATTACGCTTGCAGTTAACAATTTAAGCTGGAGTCTTTGTTAAAAAATGAAAAAAAAGTTTAAACTCATACAAATATGTGTTTTTAAACAAAATTTAAAATCGCGTGTACTTTTATGGAAAAACTATCTAAGAAGTTGCAGTTAAAATTTCAGGTCAATCGGACAAAAATTGAACGAACACAGTACCTAATAGATAGTTTTATTTTATTTAAATGAAAATTATTTTTATGGGGGTCAATGGAAATTTCAAAAAATTATATCTATAGGGGTCAATGATCAAAAAAATTTGGTGACCCCCTGCTCTATACAGAAGTAGCCGACAGCTGTAGATAGACAAATAAATAGATATATATTTCTTCGCGTAGCCATAAAGGAAACGAAAGTCAAAAGCAATATAATAAAATCTACGTTTCGTACAGCCGAACACTTTGTACAGAAGCAGCCGACATCTGTACATAGCGTATCAATATGGCTCAGCTAATCCGTGTTCCGGCCAGGTCACGTGATCTGCTGGCCACACTCTGTGATAATCACTCTATTTATAATAATATGACTTAATTCATTGTACAAAGTTCTGCAAACAGCAGGTGCAAAAACCGCCAATCCTTTCTGCGTATCTCTATTCAACATCTCTACGAAACCAGATTCAGACTACACTAAAATATTCAAGTTCCCAAGAAGACGTTCAAACCCACCGTGATTTTATATATTTTGATTATTAATTTATTTTTGTGTTCTGCGTTTCTCTTCAGCATTGACACAATGTATGCGACCCACGAGACTGTTTGATCCGACATTACTCTAAAGCCGCCAACTGCCCTTCACCTGTGTAGTAAGAATAGTTCAAGAGCTATTATGTATTTTTGGGTAGGTATTTGTACAATAACTCTTTAGTAATATCTGAATACAAATTATACAGACCTGGCTGAAGGGTAGCGGGGCTTAACCGACTTAACCTTTCTTTTTGATATATCTATTTTTAGTTACCAATATTATTCTGATTACATTTCAACGTGCCTTAAAAATATTTTTTAAGACTTAAAAAATATAATTTTGCAAACGCTTGGGTAAGTTTTAGACCCGATTAAAAAACCTGACTTTTTTATTTTTCAACTCTTTAAATACTAAATTTCAAGGTATTAAAATTTCAAAATTCAAGGATTTTTTATTGCACAAAAATTTAAAAATCGATTAAGTCGGTTAAGTCCCGCTGCCCTTGAGCCAGGTCTGTGTTTTTGTATTCGGATAGTAATACCAAAGAGGTATTGTACAAATTTTCACAGTGCCTCAAATACCTACCCAAAAATGCTTAATAGCTCTCCGCTATGCCATTAAACATGACGGCGTTACCCGTACGCGTTTTGTTGTGCTTATTTCATGACATTGTTTGTCCTCTAAATAGTTAACCTGTTTATTAGTGTATTTGCCATATGGCAACATACACTATTGGCGTCGTTCGGATGGCGGGACCTAGGGGTCGGACCAAAATTTCTCGACGTTTCATAACCTCCTAAACACTTTGGCACCATTTTTAAAAATGTTTATATATATATGTATATATATATATATATATATATTTATATATATATATATATATATATATATATATATATATATATGTGTACGCGCGATAACTTTCGAAAGAGTTAATTGATTTCAACGAAATTTGGGCCACATGTTGAAATCCATCACCGCAAGAAGCCTATTTAAAATGGGCCTAATCGGGCTATTTTAAGGGTAGTTTTTAGGGGTTGAAAACTGTTTTTGGGCCCCAAAATACCGAAAAAATTCTCAGAATCGTTTCAAAATTGAAATTTAACCCTTTGGTAGTGATTAAAAAGTTTCCCCACAATTTTAATAAAATCGGCCCGACAGGACCGGATTTACAAATTTTATGAAAACACTAGTTTGCAGATAGTGACTTATTTATTGAAGGGTGTATTTAATTTGGTGTAGACGTTAGATTGATAATAATATTACAATTAAGAAAAAAATGTTATTTTAAGGGGTGTATTAAGGGGTTAAATTTTTTATTTTGCCCAAAAACAAACTTAATTTCACATAATAAAAGTATAAAACCACACGGCCCTATACAAGCAAATACACTATATTGTCGGCAGGGTTTTGGCACTGCGACCAAATTAAAAATTTGACTCCTTAATACACCCCTTAAAATAACATTTTTTTTCTTAATTGCAATATTATTATCAATCTAACGTCTACACCGAATTAAATACACCCTTCAATAAATAAGTCACTATCTACAAATTAGTGTTTTCAAAAAATGTGCAAGTCCGGTCCTGTTGGGCCGATTTTATTAACATTTTAGGGACACTTTTTAATTGCTACTAACGGGTTAAATGTCAATTTTGAAACGATTCTGAGAATTTTTTCGGTATTTTGGGGCCCAAAAACATTTTTCAACTTCAACCCCTAAAAACTACCCTTAAAATGGCCCGATTACGCCCATTTTAAATAGGCTTCTGGGAGGGATGGATTTCAATACGTGGCCCAAATTTCGTTAAAATCAATTAACTCTTTCGAAAGTTATTGCCCGTATATATATATATATATATATATATATATATATATATATATATATATATATATATATATATATATATATATATATATAAACATTTTTAAAAATGGTGCCAAAGTGTTTAGGAGGTTATGAAACGGCGAGAAATTTTGGTCCGACACCTAGGTCCCGCCATCCGACCAACGCCAATAGTGTATGTTGCCATATTATGGCAAATACACTAATAATTTCTTCATTTTCTGTTTCGGTGTATATTCGACGATTAAAATATACACACACATATATTATTTTCCTGTTTGTAATATTTTTCTAGAACGGGAACTATTCGTTTTTAATATTTCAAAGACAGTATAACATCTGTGATAAAAAAAATGACAGTGCTGTCCATCATTGCTTTGAGCGAAGCTTTGGATGCGAATTTATTGGCATGTCGGTAAGTAAGGAAAGAAGAAGACCGGCTGAAGAAACTCTCAACCTTGTTATCTTCAAAGTAGGTTAGAGTGGACCCGGCCTTGAGAAATTGATCGAATGTCGTATGGTTGTATTGGACACATGTGTGTCAGTAACGTAGGCGTTCAAAGTGACCTTGACATATTTTTTTGATATTGTTTTCATTCACTTGTTTCTGTTTATTTTTTTTCGTCAACTTTTTAATATTAAACAAATTACTGTTTTCCGTTGACAATGTTTAGTAATTGATACGTTTCTAAAAATGGGATTCTAAAACTGTTAAAGAAATAGTTTTTACATAAAATGTGTGAACATTCATTTCGTTTCTTGCAATCGTATTTTTAACACGCTTTTATTAGCTTCACCTGTATGTAAAAGAATCTTTGAACGTGAAATTCACCCACTTTAAAACGTCAGATTGAACTGAAACTTTGCACACTTATCAAGGACCGATGACAATACAACAATTTAATAAGTTTGTCCCATTATCCTGACCAGCATTATCAGGATAAAAAATAAGACTAAAGAATAAATAATAGTTTAAAAAAAAAAAGAACGCGCTAAAAATAAAAAATATTTTTTTATTGTAAAAAAAGCGTGGGCTGCCTATTCCTATTTTTAAATAAATAGCTGCCAATGAAATATTTTTACCAGTTGATATCGAGCACCCCATGCTTTTTTACAATAAAAAAATATTTTTTACTTTTTAGTTCGATTTGCTATTGAAGCGTTTTCTTTTAGTATTTTTAAACTATTATTTAATTTTTAGCTAATTTTGTTGTCAAATAATTTTGCATTTTTTAGTTCATAAAAGCGTGTTGTTTTAGTTTTTTCAAAATTCCAATTTTAATTATAAGACTAAAAAATATTGCATTTGACTATGGGGTAGGCAACGCAACGTGCGTCACTGTACAGCGTGTTAGCTTGCTTGTTCTAATTTTTCATTTTTTTTTTATCCTGAAGGTCCTGGTCAGAATAATAGGATAAACTTATTAAATTATTATATTGTCATCGGTCTTTAATAAATGTGCAAAGTTTCAATTTAATCTGACGTTTTAAAGTGGGTGAATTTCACGTTCAAAGATTTTTTTACACAAACAAACATACATACTAACAAACGAACATACAGACGAAGCTAATAATATAATAATAATAATAATAATGCGTTTAACGTCCGTTTCTCGACTTTATGTCATAACAGACGCCATTCGCACCATTACTATTTTCCATTTACCACTCCTGTTATTTTCTACATTTTTTAAAACTTCAACTTATATAATAGCAATGGGCGAATGAAAGAATTATAGGAAATTAGGATACTAAGGTAGATAATTTTTGAACTAGGAGTTTGATAGGTAATCGACCATGGACTCAAATAAGGAACCATCTCGATATTTATCTGGAATTAATTGAGGGAAACCATGGAAAACCTCAATCAAGACGGCCGGTACAGGAATTACCGTTTCTCGGCGAGAGGCAGTAGGAAAAAGTCCCAGCCACATCTACCCTGCCGGGAATCGAACCCGTACCTCCCGAATGCGAGTCTAGTGCTGTACCACTACTCTACCCAGCTCGGTATAGACGAAGCTAATAAAAGCGTGTTGTTTGACACTGTTTCATACGCTTATCTATTTATTTTTTCAACGTTTTAGAATATTACTCGGAACGAAAAATCCACTACGCCACTGACAACGTGACATTTCTTTCAGAAGTTTTCTTTATTATCAGATTATCTCCATATATAGCAAGAAATTGCGAATGCCGAGCGAACTCAATGGACTATTGACATTATATTTAAAATTATATGCAAACTTGAATATTCCTTGCGTTTTTCTTTTTTTGAAAATAACTTTTTGGAGAGGATTTTTGTAGATAACATAAGCAAGTTATATGCAGATACCTAGAATTTTATATAAACATTTGAACGACATTGAAAAAGTGGATAGCATAGTGACAAATATTTTACAAATTTTATACTACATATCGCTTTGCAATTTTTTCAATATGAATTTCTGTCCCGTTGAATCGGTATTTATTAATTTTCAAAGGTGTTTTTGTCGGTATGAAATATCTCCCTTAATTCTGTATCAAAATTAATGTTTGATACGCCATTTCGGAAATTATTTTTCTCTTTATAATGACGAAAAATGGTGCTAAGCTCTTCAGGAGGCTATCAAACGTCCAGAAATTTTGGTTCGCCAATAGAGTACGTGCCATTTGTGTAGGGCTGCCATCTCTAAATTTTGGCAACCAGGACAAGACGCGTGAAAACCCCGGGTTTTAGAGCCCAGAACCCGGACATGTCAACAGGTTTTTTTAAACATAGTGTAATAAAAAATAGTTGAAAATGTCATAAATCGCCTTTTAATTATTATTTTCAGACTTTAAAAATAAATTTAGTCATCTTTTATCATTATTTTAAATGTACCTAACAAAACAGAATCTTATTACAGTTTGTTACAAATTGTTTTAATAATCAGTTTGAATTTTTTTTTATTCTTAAAATAAAACACAAATTATTAATATATTCTGTTATGAAAATAAAACCCTATTAAAAACCCGGACTACAAATGAAGTCCCGCCCGGATGCTCCCCGGGTGCCCTCTAAACTAGGACAAATCCGGGGAAAGCCGGACGGATGGCAACCCTACATCAGAAAGAAATTAAACGAAATTAGCACGGTTTCGCAGATTCATCATCACAATACAAGGCAAGGCGCGATGCTGCACCTACAACATTTTAATAATTACTTTTATAGAGAATCACCATTATATGCTGGTACAACTTTATATAACTCTCTTCCGGATCGCATCAAAACAATAAATAATTTTAACAATTTTAAAAAAACATTTAAAACAGTTCCTAATAGACAATGTTTTCTATAACATAGCAGAATATTTTAATCTCTAAGTTTTAATTTTATCACTCTATTGTATGTATATGTAGCGCTGTTGTAAACCCCATGGGGCCAAAACTGTGATTCTTTAGTACTGTTGACGGTATAATACAGACTTTAGTCTGTCAAAATAAAGAAATATCTATCTATCTATGACAAAAACACTAAAAATGTTATAAAATTTTGAAAAGCGAAAACTTGCAAATTAGTACCATTCCCCACTAGTAAGTTGAAATGGTAATAGAACTCGTAAGCGAAAGAACAAAAGAAGATCGCTGATATAATATCTGTAGGTGTATAATATTTCGTCAAATCTTTTTTCCCCCGGTTTTTGTGATCGGCACGTCGTGTCAAGGTATATCTGCCTATAATAATGTTCATCGTTTCATACGATTTACGCAAGACGGGAATGGGAAAAAAGAGAAATAAAAAACAGAAAATACACCTCATTCTTTTAGAATTTGTAAAGCGGCTTGAAAAGCAAATAATAATATTGCGGTTTTTCTATATAAGCCGTTCAGAATGCGTGTTATTTTTTTTGATGTCGTTGATTTTTTAGAATTTTTCCTGTGCTTGTTTAACATTGCTGTGCGAGGTTTATATGTGATGTAGATATAGATAAACAAACGAAAAATTGCGACAACTGAAAATTGGATCTAGGAATTTTGTACGCTTACAAACTAAGCTACGATTTTATTTATTTGTAGTCATCTACTAGTAAGTCTAAAAGTCTAAATGAATGGGTCAAACTCAAATCTGCAGGGTTCCGAGTTGAAGTTCGCCCTGGGCGAATAATTATTTTTTTAATGGTTTTATAATTACCTACACATGTTAAAAAACTTATATGAATTAATTAATAAGTACCTGGGAGACCGAACTTTGCTATAGGAGAGTTCAATAAGCATGGTATTAATTTGCTGTGATTTTTAAAATAGTGTACAAATTCTATACGTTTTTTAATTAATTTTTTTCTCATTTAAAAAAACAATTGAAAAAATTGGTAACAATGAACCAACAAATAAAAATTTTCAAACAATGAAAAAATACCGTTAATTGAAATTTAAGTTAGCAATTTCGCGTTTTTCTCGGAACTGGTAAGAGCTACAAAAATGGGACCAGCGTAACAAAAAAGCTACAAAATACCTGATAGGTCTGATATAGTGCCGCCGCCGAGTGCCTGCTAGCTTAATAGAGCAGAGAATTGAAATAGAAAAATGTCTCATCTACCATTATCCAGTCTCGAGCCTTCCGGCCCAGTACGACCGTGCTCATGTCTAGTGGCATGAAATTTATGTTGATAGTATGGTGTAAAAAGAAAATTTCTTTTGTATGTAGGGCAATGCGCCGGCCAATCAAAAATCGACACCATTCTTACTTTGTATCCGACCCTCAATGGATTGCCCACCGCAGTTGTATACTCCATCGCTATAATTACTAGATCCATACGCTCAGCCTACAAGCTCTCTCTCTTTTCTCTCTCTCTTGCTACTCGCTTTAAAAATAAATTGAACTTTACATGTGCCAATCCTTTGGTGAGGTTATGTAAATGTACATATTTTTTGTCAGTTATAGGTACGACATGCAGTGGTCCGATTTGAGTATTCAGAATGAGGAGTATTGAAAAGAGAAAGGAAAATCTGATGATAGAAATAAACGCAATATCATGCTAGACTGATTATAGTTCAAAGCGCCTTATTTTTGGTTCGCCGGTCAAAGGAACTTATATGTCATTCCATTTAGTTCAAGGCTCCTTTCGAAGGTATATCTTAAAAGGTCCTCTGAAGGATGAGCAATATCAAAATTACAATATATCTACCTATTTCAATGTAATATTGTTATGCTTTAAAAACGTACAGATTTCAAAAGTTCTCGTCTTTTCGACATTCTTTTATACCTATGTACGTTTGTGTTTACAACAAAGTCAACGCATCTTTTTGTCACGTTCGGCCAGCATGCTCATAACATTGATACAGATGGCGCTTTCTAAGCAAGCGCTCACCAGAAGCGACGTTTCTTTATATTGTGAACTAGCGACCCAGTCCGGCTTCGCCCGGGTGTAAATGTAATATATAGGATATAAAAGATGAGAATAATTATCATTAAATTCTCAACGTGTATTGAATTTGCGCGAATTCAATCGCTTTTATTTGTGAATGTTCAGAAATCGAAGAAAAATCTTATTTCCCAAAAAGAAATTAAAAAAATTGTGTTGATCCGATCGCTACCAAACTTCAGAAGATCACCCGCTGGGCTAATCTAAAGATTGTCTGAAAATTTCATCAAAAATGGTCTACCCGTTTGGAGTCCATAGATTACATATACATCGTCCTTTATCTATATAGATTATTAAAATGTAAAAAGTGGTTATTGTGACATAACGATAATAGTTGGACATATAGTGTTTTTTGTAGTTATGTTCTTTAATATTGTAGAATATACTTTTATTCTATCATCAATAGTTTTCGCAGCGCATGCGACGAAAGATGTTTTATGGCATTTTTTTACACCTTGGGTTACGTTACTAAAGTTTTAGTAAAGATCCCTAATATTTTCTAGCAATAAATATAGCCTATGTTACTCAGGGTGAATGTAGCTTTCTAATGGTGAAAGAATTTGTTAAATCGGCACTGTAGTTTTTGAGTTTATTCATTACAAACATACAAAAATACAAATCTTTCCTCTTTATAATATTAGTGTAGATAAAAAAAACTCGGGTCAAAGCCTGCCGACAGCATTTCTCATCAATTGAAATAAAGAGCTTACTTACTTACTTACTTACTAGCATATTTGCTAATACACGCAATGTGGTTTTATTATGTGAACTTAAGTTTTCAAACTGAGAAAAATTAATCCTCAATTCTCATATTCGAATCTATAATTGAGCCATTGAAAACCAGAATGGTTTATGTCAAAAATCAGGTGTTGATACTATTATTGGCAAAACATTTCCTCGGGCGTTATCTAATCTGTACTATAAATTTTAAAAATGAATATTTAAGTTGAACTTATCTTTAACAAAGACTTTGCTCACACATTTAAACACATGTTTGCTGCACCAGCCAGACATGTTTTGCCGACACTTTTAGCAAACGTGTCTCCCAAGTATTCAAATAGATAACAAACAAGACGAACAACGATTTTGTGGATCAAATTTCTATTTTTATGATTTTTACTTATTGGGTTCCATATACATGATTCTTCTTCAAGTAACTCAATAAATTCAATTACACTTTCGTTGCTCCAGTCCATCTTACGACTGAACAAAGCGACCGTTCTCCTCAGTGGTTTACGAGTAACTGAACTTTGCGCAAGTGTAGCATGCTACGCACACATTTGAACTTTGAACGCTTTGATATGCGCTCGAAAAACCGACACCGAATAGCAAAGTGCAAATGTGTGATCAAACTTGGAACAAATACCCAAATACCCGTGCCTCACAAGTGTTGAAACAAGTGTTCAAATATTGTTGCTGTGTCTGGCGCCGGCTTAAAGGTGTGTTCACCGATAACATTTCAATGTTTTATAACCAGATGTAACTAGGTATATCACTGAAGTTTTTTGTTATAATATAAAGAAACTTAATTTTATGACAGACCATTCTGGTTTTCAATGGCTCATTTACTTTCTGAGTACATTAATGATCGACCTGTCTTGTAATATACAATATCGAAAATATGAACGCGAGACGCAATATTGTGTGATGATTGCCACATAATTGGTAATAGTCCCCCATCCTTGTTATGGGTAGATTTGTTGGAAATGAGACATTAAGTATGCTTTTACACAGCCATTAAATATTCATTACAATATTTCATTATGTCGCAAAGCTAGCAACGCGCTCCGTTAGCGATCACATAGGAAGGCTCTTAATTTTTTATTATTATTTGAAATTGATAATTATTAAATGGATCCGAAGGCTTTAAGCAATCTGAATAATTTATTGTAGTAATTCAATGTACAGACCATATATACAAGGTATCTAGGGGGGAGGTTGTGCCCCCGCCAAGAGGAGCCAAAGGAAGCTACCTTTTCAGGAAGCGTTTCGCCGTATTTTCGAACCGTTATAAGTTCAGTATGGATAATGCTAGAGTTGTGTAACTCAGATCTAAACCGGTTCAAAGAGCCGACTCCGACAGAAGATCCGTGAGAGCCGACTCACTTTTTTTTGAGCCGACGGATCAACGGATCCGCGTAACTCAGTGAAATACTTAGCACACAGAAGCACATTTTACACTTACGCATCAATTCTTGCTTTGATGCATCTGTCAGCTCAAATGACTCATGCATCACATGTTTGGCTATGCATTCTTGATTCTATACAGGTCGTGATATGATTGACTGAACTAGATAACTCAGTGGCAGACTGCAGTAACATATTCAGAACTCGGCTCTTTTTGAACCGGTTCCGTGAGCCGGCTCACATACGGGATCCAGATGCAAAGATGCAGATCACTAAAAAGACCCGTTTTTCCCATCTCTAGATAATGCTAGGAAACTGAAAGTTTCAGGGTAAGATGTCCTTAGCAGACTTATCAAGCGCACCAAGTATCCATTATCTAGCTTTTATGGTTTCAAATTTATAGACATCTGAAATACGTCGTTTTCGTGACTGACTGATGATTATCAAAACCTCTAGGCCCTAGGGAACAGTATGGGAGGTGGTGGGAGCCTTTCCTTCCCGAGACAACCCAATATGCATTTTCGACGCTGTTTGTGACTAACTTCCGAACCATTTAGATCCGTGGCGCGTATTATACTTCTTGAAGTCCTAGAAGGCTAAAATTTAGTATGTAGGCTAGGATTTGCGTATAAACAACGGAAAAATTAAGAAATCGGAAGCGTTTATATATATATATATATATATATATATATACATATACATATTAATATATATATAAACATTTTTAAAAATGGTGCCAAAGTGTTTAGGAGGTTATGAAACGGCGAGAAATTTTGGTCCGACACCTAGGTCCCGCCATCCGACCAACGCCAATAGTGTATGTTGCCTTATGGCAAATACACTAATAATCTATAATCTATATGATGCCTGCCAAAAGAAAATGAAATACTACCAAAAATACAAGTCACATACGCAAATTGGTCATCTTTTGGTAGAATAATAATAATAATAATAATATATTTCGTTACAATTGACTGTATGTTTGTAACATGTCATTTACAGATTTACATATAAAATTAATTTAGTTTATAAAATTCTTCGGTTATCAGTTCATTCCTTATTACTTTCTTGAAGCGAGAATGGGTCTCAATGTTTTTTATTTTTGCTTGTAAATTATTATATATTTTTAAACAGTTATAAAGTGCACCTCCCTCAAAGGAAGTTAAGGAATGAGCTGGCAAACGGAAGTCATTTGCCCCCTTAGTGTTAAGATCATGGTTTAATTTATAATTACCAAAAAGCAAAGGATTTTTCCTAACAAACATAAGGCATTCGTAGATGTACACACAGGGAAGCGTCATAAGACCATGTCTCCTAAATACCCCTCTCTACAGGAATCTTGAGCTCTTAAGCCCGCTAATATTCTTACGGCATATTTTTGTAATTTTAAAATTACGTCAGTGTTTGCAGCTCCCCAGAAAATGATTCCGTATCTAAGTCTGGCAAGAAAGCTACCAAAATACATTATTTTTAGCGTGTTAGTGTCTACTGTACGTGACATATGCCTCAAAGAATAGCAAATTTTGCTCAATTGCCCAGCCAAGTCACTAAGATGCGATTGCCACTTGATGTGCTGATTTATCGTTAAACCTAGGAATTTTGTATCTCTAGACAGTTCGTAGTTATAAGTTCCTAAGGTAATATTTTTTGAAGTTTGTGTTGCCCCTTGTGACGTTTGAAATACCATTATGTTAGTTTTACTTTTATTTAAAGAAAGTTTATTGTTTTCAAACCAGTTTGTAGTAGTAGTTAAGACTTTTGTGGCTATTTGAGTCAATTCATTCCAATTTTTCTCCGTAATTAATAAGTTAGTAAATGGTCCTTGCATCAGCGATCTGGCTGGGCAAGTCATTTATGTATAAAATAAACAGCAATGGTCCCAAAACACTGCCCTGTGGCACCCCCATTGTAATTGTCTTCAGATCTGAATTGCAACTGTCAATATCGCTTACTAGTCTCACGTATTGTTGCCCTATCAGTGAGATAGGACTCAATCCATTCTAGAAGCCTAGGAATTTTGTATCTGTAGACAAAGAATAGATTATACTTATATACTACCGAATGATGCGTGAGTAGATGAAGAGAATAATTCCGAGTAAAATAAAAGAAACAGCAGTCCGTTGAACTCTTCTTGAAGGAAACTGTTTTCTTTGAAGAGAATATATCCGTTCTTGTGTGGAATCCAACAATGCACCTTGTACAACTATTACATAATATCTTTACGTTGAGTATATATAATGCTATCAAAACAGTATCTGGAATATTTTGAAAATCGGTTTAGAGAAGAATATTCTTGAAGTTGATTCAAAGACTGTTATTTTCAAAGTACCTATATCGATTTAAAAGAGTGAAAACAAAAGAAACATATGTTTCTTTAGGATTACCAACTGAATTAATTTTTTCGATCGCGTTATACATATCTGTTTATTTTTAATACAGTAAATTTCTAATAAACGGTACAAGCTGTTTTGTGCCGTATTTTTGTAGAATTTATATTAAATTACTTTAAAATAGAATCTTCATCGTTTTTTTGTAATTTCTTTTCTTTACGTTGTTACGTTTTAATTTTTCGATGCACCAGTTGTAATATTTGGTTTTCTTTTCCGAAAAAAAATTATCAAATAGCTCTTTGACAGTAAACAAAAAATAATAGGTACATTTTTTTAAAAATTTATTTTGAAATGACCAAAATCGAATCGGCTCAATTTTCAAAAAATCATAAAAAATAAACGAATGGCATCAATTGGTATGTTATTAAAAAGTGTCTGCTGTACCATTCCTGACTAAATTGAACCCATCCGAGTCAAACCGAATCGAGCCGAATGGAAAAGCCGTGCTGAGTCAAACGGAACCGAGCCTAATGGAACTGAGCCGAACCGAGTCGAACGGAATCGAGCCGAGCCAAGTCAAATGGAATCCAGCCGAATGGAACTAAGCGGAACCAGCCGAGTTGAGTCAAACTGAACCGAGTCGAATGTAACTGCGTCGAGCCCGAACTAAATAAAACTAAACTGAACCAATGCGCATTCTCTTAGCCGTTTTCAGTGGCGTTTTTCCGAACATCACCGAACCGAGCCGAAGTGATCCAATAAGTGAGCTCCTTCAGTTTCTCGGTCTTGCACTGTAAGGCCACAAGCTCACGGATGAACTGTTTGTAATTTGTGTACTGAAGCGCACTGAAACGGCTGAAATCGTTCTCGCTCTCATCCTCTTCTTATGTACGGCTATGTGACTTACATGTCTACTGAAGTGTCCACCACAGCTCTGCTGTCTACCGTGGGGTTGGCACCACTTGTGTGCGGGGGGGGGGAGAACAGAACTGATATTTACAGCTGACTGGTCTGCTTTAAAATATATTAAGTTGTCTTAAATGGCGCGTCTAATTCTTCTGAAATGTCACTGGAGATACTAATAATGGATGAGTTGACGATGGATTTATGTTAGGTATTTCGACAGTCATAAGCAGTTACGTAAAATTACCGGTTATTTGTGGTAGTAACCATTTTGATCGGATAATTTACGGTTAATTAACAAAATGGCGGCTTTTGGTTTTTGTTTCTCAGAACAACAAAATAATAGAGCAGTTTTCAAGAGGTATAATCGAAAGAATTAATCAAATAAGTATTGTTTTAATTTGCACTGAGTTTTCACTCGGCACTTGGTAGAACATGATTAATAATAACAAATAAATAAAAATTATTATTAAATTATTTCTCGACGATCGTTTCGGTGGATCGTTTGGAGGATGGACTTATTGTCCGAAACGATCGTCGAGAAATAATTTAATAATAATTTTTGCAGAATTGTCAAGTATTTTTAGTGTATTTGCCATATGGCAACATACACTATTGGCGTTGGTCGGATGGCGGGACCTAGGGGTCGGACCAAAATTTCTCGACGTTTCATAACCTTCTAAACACTTTGGCACCATTTTTTAAAATGTTTATATATATATATATATATAATATATATATATATAATATATATATGTATATATATATATATATATATTTATATATACGTGCGGGCAATAACTTTCGAAAGAGTTAATTGATTTCAACTAAATTTGAACCACGTATTGAAATCTATCACCGCAAGAGGCCATTTTAAGGGTAGTTTTCAGGGATTGAAAAATGTTTTTGGGCCTCAAAATACAGAAAAAATTCTCCGAATCGTTTCAAAATTGAAATTTAACCCTCTGTTAGTAATTAAAAAGTGTCCTTAAAATTTTAATTAAAATCGGCCCGACAGGACCGGATTTACAAATTTTATGAAAACACTATTTTGCAGATAGTGAATTATTTACTGAAAGGTATATAACTTGGTATAGAGGGTCGATTGAAAATAATATTGCATTTAAAAAAAAATGTTATTTTACGGGGTGTATTAAGGAGTCACATTTTTTATTTTGCCCAAAAACCAACTTAAGTTCGCATAATAAAGCCACACTGCCTGTATTAGCAAATACACTATATTGTCGGCAGGGTTTTGGCACCGCGACCCGAGTTTTTATTTATTTGTTATTAAGTAGTGTTTTTATATTTAGGTAGATATTGTTATAAAATTAAAATTAAAACATCGACCGGAAATTATAATCATGCGCAAGTCTTTCTGCGAGATGCAATTATTGTGCAATCGGTTTGCAATCGATTGAACCTCTTTGTCCACACACGAGCGCGACTGAATCTGAATCGATAAAGATAGTCGTACCTTACAATAAAAAAAATGGCAACAACCAGGCTACAGAACGATCGCATTGTAAACCGGTTTGAAACTCAAATTGCAAAACAGTCGACTCGTGTAAATTAAGGCTGTCGGAACGCTCTGAATTTAAGCCAAAAATAGAGCTTTGGCTGTCAATTGATTGTAGACTTATTCGTCAACATTCTGCAAAAATTCTTTCTCTATAAGGAAGATAAAGGAGAAATCTGGGTCTCTAATGAACTACTTTTGTAATTTATCTATGATTTACTAGAAAAAAGTTGGCATTAATTGTGCCAAAAAAATGCACGTTTTCAATGTCACACTACGACCTTATTCGTACTTATTTCACAAAAATGTTCCATCACAAACCTAAAGTGACTTTTCCTTTTTCGGAAAAGTTTTTTAAATCTTCAAAATACTTCCAAAAATTAGAGTAATCGATTGACAGCGGCACCCTTGCAATAGCATCTTTTAGCCTCGTAGTGTGCACCAGCCAAAAATTGAAACGTGCGGATGATTTGAGCGAGACAGAGCTAAAGAAGGTCACACCCACAATATGTCTTTTGACTACCTCGCCTCTTAGCGCTGGGCCTCAGCACAAACTGTGTGAAAGTGATCCAACACTGTTAAAAAGAAAAATGAAGAATTTCCAGAGAAAACGAACAGGTTAATACTTATTAGATTTTTATCATCCTGTACCTCAACTTACGTAACATAATGTAACCAAATTTGATTTAGCAAGTTTATAAATGTACGGGAGATCAAGGCCCAAACTGAATAATGGAAAAGTAGTTACGAGCGATTCGTTCGGAAAAATAACTTGTCGAAAGTTGAACTTTTTTGAACAAATCTCTATCGAAAGTTTTATAATAGATATTGGAAAAAATATACATAAAAAGGAAGTTGACAAATTACTTTTAAGTTTGGATCGTTTTGTGTGTAAAAGTGTATAGAAATGTTTTAAACTCGACAAAACATTTTGTAGCTCTTGTTTCAACATTCAAACGATGGAACGAATTCTATTGAAATTGACAAGTGAGACAACTGAAGGTAAAAAGGACAGGTGTACTGTCGATCCTTTCCTTAATACAGTAAGATCCCGCTTATCGCGGGAGATACGTTCCAGTAAGTTCTTGCGCTCTACGAAACAGCGCTAAGCGAGGTCATCTATATACGTAGATAATAGGCATAAGTGAAACAGAACTGACATAAAGAAAATTTGTTAGTTTCTTTTGTTTGTTTAATTTTGTAACATTTATTGTTAAATACTTTTTATCACATTAATAAATTATAGATTTATTTATTGTTATAATATCGATTTTTGTTCATAAAACATTTATGAAAATCAAATAAAAATTCGAGTAAGTCGTTATGTTTGTGATGAGAAAGGTTCCTCATTTGACATATTTTGTTTTTTGTGGAGAAGCCATCTAATATCGTTTGCCTTTTTTTGTCTCTTTCAGCAAGCTGTTGTCGATAGCAAGCTATTGTATCGATGACACTTCGTCTTGCCTTTGAACTTCTATCAACATTTGAATCATTTTGTTTAAACTGATCTATAATGTACGTTATAGTCGCTAATTAGTGTATTTGCCATATGGCAACATACACTATTGGCGTTGGTCGGATGGCGGGACCTAGGGGTCGGACCAAAATTTCTCGACGTTTCATAACCTCCTAAACACTTTGGCACCATTTTTAAAAATGTTTATATATATATGTATATATATATATATATATATATATATATATATATATATTTATATATATAGGTATATATGTGTGCGGGCTATAACTTTCGAAGAAGTTAATTTATTTTAACGAAATTTGGCACACATGCTGGAATCCATCACCGCACGAAGCCTATTTAAAATGGGCCCAATCGGGCTATTTTAAGGGTAGTTTTTAGGGGTTGAAAAATGTTTTTGGGCCCCAAAATACCGAAAAAATTCTCCGAATCGTTTCAAAATTGAAATTTAACCCTCTGGTAGTAATTAAAAAGTGTCCCTAAAATTTTAATAAAATCGGCCCGACAGGACCGGATTTACAAATTTTATGAAAAAACTAGTTTGCAGATTATGAATTCTTTACTGAAAGGTGTATATAATTTAGTATAGAGATTCGATTGATAATAATATTGCAATTAAGAAAAAAAAATGTTATTTTAAGGGGTGTATTAAGGAGTCAAATTTTTTATTTTGCCCAAAAACCAACATAAGTTCGCATTATAGAGCCACACTGCCTGTATTATCAAATACACTATATTGTCGGCAGGGTTTTGGCACTGCGACCCGGGTTTTTTTTTTTTATAAACCGCGTAATACTGCAACAGAGTAACCGAAGTCTTGCTGTATTCCTTTAAACGGGGTTAATTTTTTTTAAATGATACATTGAATTTACAATAGATACTTTTCTCAGCTCTAATAGGGATGTTGACTATTTTTGGGAAAGTGTTTTAAATCGTACATAAGTACGTAATATTGCTTCAAATATTTATTATTTTTATTTAAATACAACTCAAGCCTTAAAAATCATGTATTTTAAATCCCGTTTCAAATTGCGGTCCGAAACGCCAATACTAGTCGCGTGACGTCACCTGTTCATACCAAAGGAGGCTCAAAAGTTTACACGGGAGCTACCATCCTATATAGATGCGTATTCTGTGCTCATAAACTTTAGTAAACTGAGGTGATGAAAAGTTGTTTCGTAGTCGTTGCTATAGTTACATGTAATTTGACGTTTCCTATAAACAAATAATAATAAATTACACACTAAATATTAACCAAACAATGAAGTTTTTTGACAGCGGCTGAACATATGACGTCATGCGCTCTGATTGGTGTCTGTTGTCACGTGACTTGAGAGTGATTATATTAGGTTTTATTTATTAAATATTAATTAAATTCCTTAAAAATAAGGAAAAATATAGTGTTTTTTAGTATTTCTATCATAGAAACTACTACTTTTCGTTAAAATTATGTTTTTATTTGAATACAGTCAACATCCCTATTGTAAGATTACAACCTGGGAATTTGTAAATCATGAGTACGCCAAAAGGAGGTCGGTTCTTCTTAATTCCTTTGTTTCTCTGTTCACTTGTTTAATGCTATTAACGGATTTCGACCAATCAATCTATCTGTGACATTGAGTCAAGTTCCCCTCGCGGATATTAAACTGAGTAATTGCAAAGCTATATATATTTCAACCGTGAAATCTAAATTTAATACAATTAACCAGATAATTAAATATGTTTCTTCTGTGTTTTGTGGCTGGTGGGGCAAATTAACGCAATTCCAGAATTTTGCGTGGAAAACCTTTGATGTAATCTTACACAGCATCTCATTTAAATCCACTTCTGGTTCGAACTGTGCGGAGTGACGTATTATATCACTAACGTTCACAGCTAACAAAATATGTGTTCAATAATACTCACTATCCAATCACTAAGTGTTTGAACGAATATGCTTTGATAAATTAACAAATAAAATTACTTGCAATACTGTTCAATTGATTTTTATTTATATAAAAGACGTTTCAACCAACAATTTTGGTCCTTTTCAATTTTCAAATATAAAATTTTATAACAGTAAAGGAAGATTTGGTTTGAGGATCATAAATAAATAAGCTTTACCAAATTTTCGCTAATGGCCAACGTTTCGAGAATTATATTCACATCATCAGGGCCTTAAGCTGGTCGAATAGTGGTAAATTGTTCTACTAATATATACATGATCATATTATAAGATTAATACAATTTTAACATCACAACACATTAAAAAATTAATTCAATAGTAATAAACTGTCACCAATTAAAAAATTAAAAAAAAAAAAAAAAAAACTATTACTTTTTCGAATATTTCATCAGTATATATTTCATCAGTATAAATTTATTTGTGCACAATATTCGAAAAAGTAATAGTTTTTTTTTTTTTTAATAATTTTTTAATTGGTGACAGTTTATTACTATTGAATTAATTTTTTAATGTGTTGTGATGTTAAAATTGTATTAATCTTATAATATGATCATGTATATATTAGTAGAACAATTTACCACTATTCGACCAGCTTAAGGCTCTGATGATGTGAATATAATTCTCGAAACGTTGGCCATTAGCGAAAATTTGGTAAAGCTTATTTATTTATGATCCTCAAACCAAATCTTCCTTTACTGTTACATTCTATTGAATCAACACCACCATACGATAAAATTTTATATTTGGAAACTGAAAAGGACCAAAACTGTTGGTTGAAACGTCTTTTATATAAATAAAAATCAATTGAACAGTATTGCAAGTAACTTTATTTGTTAATATATCTATTACTGTTGGTAGAGTCAATATTATTAATGCTTTGATAAAATTTTGTAAGCAGGTACAGTAAGACCTTGGTTAACGCTGCTGCGCTTAACGCTGTTTCAGTATTACGCGGTTTCCAAAAAAATAAATTTAGACACTATAACGTAAATTATGGATCCGTTTATACAAAATGATTCAAATGTTGCTGGAAGTTCAAAGGCAAGACGAAGTGTCATTGATACAATAGTTTACTATCGACAACAGCTTGCCGAACGAAACAGAAGAGGCATACGACATTAGATGACTTCTTCACAAAAAACAAAATATGTCAAGTAAGGAACCTTCCTCATCACAAACATATAACTTCTTACTGGAACTTTTATGTGATTTTCATAAATGTTTTATGAACAAAAATCGATATTAGCAATAAATAAATCTATAATTAATTAATGTGATAAAAAGGCATTTAACAATAAATGTTACAAAATTAAACGAAAAAAAAACGAACACATTTTCTTATTCTCGGCTGTGCTCACTTATGTCTTATTATTTACGTATTTGTTATGTTCACTATTTTACATTTTTTATCGCTGCGCCACTAGTCGCATGTTTGGTAAACGTGTTTAAAATCAAAATATTAAGGCTGTCGGAACGCTCTGAATTTAAGCCAAAAATAGAGCTTCGGCTGTTAACTGATTGTAGACTTATTCGTCAACATTTTGCAAAGATTCTTTCTCTATAAGGAAGATAAAGGACAAATCTAGGTCTCTAATGGACTACTTTTGTAATTTATGTACGATTTACCAGAAAAAAATTGGCATTAATTGTGCTAAAAAATCAGTGTCACCCTATAACCTTATTCGTATTTATTTCACAAAACTGTTCCATCACAAACCTAAAGTGACTCTTCCTTTTTCGGAAAAGTTTTTTAAATCTTCAAAATATTTCCAAAAATTAGAGTAATCAGTTGACAGCGGCATTCTTGCAAAACATTTTTTTAGCCTCGTAGTTGGCACCAGCCAAAAATTGAAACGTGCGGATGATTAGAGCGAGACAGAGCTAAAGAAAGTCACACCTACAATATGTCTTTTACCTACCTCGCCCCTTACCGCTGGGTCTCAGCACAAACAAAATTCAGAGCGTTCCGACAGCCTTAAACAAAATATCCAAGACGTATGGTTTAGCAAGCAACTTCATCTTATTAATTTTAATCTTAATTCACTCTCATAATTTTTGCATGACGCGTTAAAAGAAATATACTTTGTAAAATTATTTTGTGCACTTCCTGGATCCTTATCACGTAACTCCTGTTGTCCTTCCATCTTGTATCCCAGTGATAAGTGTAATGTTTGTGGGTTTTCTCTTCAATCTAGTTCAGGTTTACGAACAAAACATGGCTAATTACACTAATAGGTGTAGAAGCCAACAATCCTTATATAAAAAAAAAAAAAAAAATTATTTTGGGATGCGTAGTAGGCCTTATCGAAGACTAAGTTTTGTCGCTGTGCGTTTAACTTATGCGTCTGCTCGCGAGTAAAGAGAAATTGTATCCAAAAGGATGGAAATACAAGAAATTATGATCCCGCGGGATTTATATTACCGTCCTGATTAGAGCTCTGTCTCTTTCTACACACGCCGAGAAGCGTTCTCTCCTGGTTTTTGGTGTATTTAATGTGGTATAGAACCACTTTTGTATTATTTCCTTGTCGAACGCGTTTATTTGTAAGAGATCTGGAAATAGATAGATGAAAACTAGAAAGTAGATGTTTTTTGCGGCCTTCTGGTTGATTTGCTGACATTGAAATTTTTAATTGACCTCTGAACAGAATATTGTTTTCTATTTACTGGTTTTGATTAATTGTATTAATTTAATATAATATACAATTTATTATTTTAAGGATATCCATAGCTAGGCTATTGATAGATAGATTGCAGATTATAATCTAATCTATCTATTAATAGTCTAGCGTCTATAATCATAGCCGCTGAACATCTGAGGTCATCAGCGTCTATAGGTAGGTTATTTGTACCTAATATTGTAACATAGGTATTTTCAATTTATTGTATTTAATAAATAATAGTTAAAAAAAAAAAAACCCGGGTCGCAGTGCCAAAACCCTGCCGACAATATAGTGTATTTGCTAATACAGGTATTGTGGCTTTATCAAAATGAAATTAAGTTTGTTTTTGGACAAAATAAAAAAAATTGAACCCCTTAATACACCCCTTACAATAATAATTTTATTAGTTAAAATATTGTTATCAATCCAACATCTGCACCAAATTAAATACAACCTTCAGTAAGTAAATTCGTATACGCAAACTAGTGTTTTCATAAAATTTATAAGTCCGGTCCTGTCGGGCCGATTTGCTTATAATTTTAGGAGCACTTTTTAATTGCTACTAAAGGGTTAAATTTCAATTTTGAAACGATTCTGAGAATTTTTTCGGTATTTTTGGATCCAAAAACTTTTTTCAACCCCTAAAAACTACCCTTAAAATGCCCTGATTAGGCCCATTTTAAATAGGCCTCGTGCGGTGATGGATTCCAACATGTATGCCAAATTTAGTTAAAATGAATTAACTCCTTCGAAAGTTATTGCCCGCACATATATATATATATATATATATATATACATATATATATAAACATTTTCAAAAATGGTGCCAAAGTGTTTAGAAGGTTATGAAACGTCGAGAAATTTTGGTCCGACCCCTAGGTCCCGCCATCCGACCGACGCCAATAGTGTATGTTGCCTTATGGCAAATACACTAAAAAAATAATGACCAAGTAGTAAACAAAGGAATAACTTTTTCGTTGGCTGTTAAATATGCGTTTCGAATACTATCAAAAATCATAATCTTTTGTATATTTTACAAATTGAGGAGACCAGTAGGCTATTTGATTCAATTAACAAATGTTACAAATTTTTGGCAGACAATTGTTATTACTTTAATAATAGCAGAAGTGTATTTTATTTTTTGAACACGCTGTATAATGTGAATCGAGACTTCCACGTAACAAATTGGATATTGATGAATGATATAGGAAATAGCATCAGTCAACCAAACAGACTTTCTGATTGGTTATATTCAACTTCACTTTGTATTATTTTGTTTTTCTTAAATTGCCTGCCATGTATTCGATATTTACTTATGAATAAAAGCGGTAAAAGGGAAATTAGCAGATAATGGAACACTTGAAATTTTGATGTAATATTATTATCTGTACGGAATGTTTTGGAAAATTTTTAAACCGAGAAATATACTAATCTTCGTGTGTACCCATTATATCGTAATGCGGGTATTTTTTTTTTCTACAAACATGATGAATTTGAAGTGGTCTTAAAAATCGCGTAAACGATAACTATAGGAACTTCAAAAATGATTGTTTTCTATGGGTCACTGGATTTCATTAGAGACTCTACTTGATGAGGTTGAATTTTTTTTCGTCCGAATTATTTATCCATACTTAAATCAAAGCATTGAACCATAACAAACTTTTACTATGCCAAATTTCAAGCCTCTAGCTTGTACTTTCGGCTCTGGGAGCTTCTGACAGACAGACGGGCGGAGATAATAAGTGTTCCGTTTTTCTAATTTTGGTAGGGAACACTTATAAAACATACTGATTCCACAAAAAAATCGAAAACTTTTGTATCTCTTTTTAGAAGTAACGACAGTTCAATGAATTTATTTTTTGAGCAACTTTAAACTTCTAAACAAAAAGATGCAAGTGTTTTACTTTGCTTTTTGGATTGTCTTTTTGTTCTCTCGTCTGGTGAAACTCATCTGAGAGATTGTTTTGTCGAAAATTTCATTTCTTTTGGGTCACCAACTTCTAGAGCTATTTGGCTGCTAATTCATCTATTTTTTTTTCAATAATAGATGACCCAAATAATATTTTTACCATTTATAAGATTGTAAAACCTGGGCACTAGGCGTTTGTAATAGATTTATTATTGCAGAGCCCTATAGAACGGATACCGTCAAAATATAAAAGGTAACAAATCAGAATATATCTGAAATATAAAATAGAGTAACCCTAATAGAGATGGGTAAAACGGACCTTTTTAGTGATCTGCATCTTTGCATCTGAATCCCGAGTTCTGAATATGTTACTGCAGTCTGCCACTGAGTTACCTTGTTCAGTCAATCATATCACACGATCTGTATAGAATCAAGAATGCATAGCCAAACATGTGATGCATGAGTCATTTGAGCTGACAGATGCATCAAAGCAAGAACCGATACGTAAGTGTAAAATGTGCTTCTGTGTATTAAGTGTTTCACTGAGTTACGCGGATCCGTTGATCCGTCGGCTCAAAAAAAAGTGAGTCGGCTCTCACGGATCTTCTGTCGAAATCGGTTCTTTGAACCGGTTCAGATCTGAGTTACCCAACTCTCATCGCTACACACTCGGCTATATTCTAAAGCCCTCGCGTTTTTTCAAAGAAAACACATTTACATAAACAGTTTTATTTGGCGACCATAGAATTCCGGACGTATCTTTTGTGTGTAAAAAGAGAACTCTTTATGCTGAAAAAGTACTGTTGGATGTAGCAAAATCCACTATAAACGATGCATTCACTAGTTTACATAGCTGTTATTAATTTTATTTTCTGGAAGACAGCATCTTGTGCAAGTTGCATAGTCACAAATGCAACTTTGAATGTTGTTAGAGGCAACCTGCATAGCTCTTCAATGTTTTCATCATAAAGATAACTTGTTTTTGAAAACTTTGCGTGTACCGGTGATTCGTTTTCTCTTTAGACCAACCCACAGCAGCTTCAAGTTATCGAAATTCAAAGCTCAAGCTAGAGTTGGGTAACTCAGATCTGAACCGGTTCAAAGAGCCGACTCCGACAGAAGATCCGTGAGAGCCGACTCACTTTTTTTTGAGCCGACAGATCAACGGATCCGCATAACTCAGTGAAACATTTAACACGCAAAAGCACATTTTACACTTACGTATCAGTTCTTGCTTTGATGCATGTCAGCTCAAATGACTCATGCATCGCATGTTTGGCTATGCATTCTTGATTCTATACAGGTCGTGATATGATTGACTGAGCTAAGTAACTCAGTGGCAGACTGCAGTAACATATTCTGAACTCGGCTCTTTTTGAACCGGTTCAGTGAGCCGGCTCACATACGGGATCCAGATGCAAAGATGCAGATCACTAAAAAGACCCGTTTTTCCCATCTCTACTTCAAGCATTGACTGCATGGCAATTCTATTCAGACTTCAGCGTCACTTAATATTACCGACAACTGTCAAATAGATTGCCACCAGATGTCATTCAAAGACTTCAACGTCACTATATACACGTCATATTACCGACAACTGTTAAAATCAACAGATTGCCATATTACCGACAGCTGTTAAAATAAACAGATTGTCACTTGGTGGCAAAATTTTAAACTGTAATTTTTTAACGAAAACATTAATTTCAAGATATTAACTTATTTTTTCGTCATTAGAGAGAAAAATAATCTTTGAAATGACGTATCAAACATTAATTTTGATACGGTATATTAAGGGAGATATTTCCTACTAACAAAAAAACACCTTTTTTTTGGTGAAAATGAAATATAGGTGCAAACAAAATTTTAATTAATTTATTTGAATTATAAATGTTTATAGTTTTTAGTAAAATTCGTATCGTGCATATTTTATTTTTACTCGGTTTTTCTTTGCTTCATTTCGGTTTCTTTTATATCACGCTGCGCGTATAAAATATTCATTTTACTGCGAATATCTGCGGTAAAACCGAGATACAGTCTTTTAAATTATGCGAAAGGTTTTATACAACGAAACCGGTTCCATTGTAGATTTAACGTTGGATTTACAGTAGTTAAAAATATTAAATTGTTTATTTGAAACTTAAAGATGCTGTATTGCGTAACAGCAGTGTAATGATACCATTTTTAAAACGACGTGCGAGTTTTAAAGAGGGGGAGGGGGCACCATTTACTTTTTATAATTTTTTTTAATAAAAGTTTTTGGTTCTGATTTTTTACTTAATTAGGTACCATAAGTCACAAATTTTTGGAGAGAAAAAATTATATTTGAAAAAAAACTTTGTCAGTGTTTTTTTAACGTAAGTTTGTAAAGAAAGAACTTCAAAATGTTAATTTGCCCTTCCGTAATTCGAAATCCCGTGACGTGCTGTAAAGAAATATTTACGAATATCGTGTTTTTTTATTCAATTTGTAGGCAAAAATATGTTTTTTTTTTAATTTTTAAGCAGCAAGCCAAATTGTGTGAAGCTGAATGTTGATAAAAACAGTAGGTTATAAAATAAATTTTGCGACCACAGTTTGAAATTTCCCGAGAGCATATTTTACAATCTGAGGGATTAGTCACGTTAAATAAAGTATTGATTACACACGAAAAGATAATATTTGAATATTATATTAATGATAATATTAATAGAGATCTATTTGATCTTTATATAAAATAAACAAAACAATAATTTGATTTAACCAAATCGAAGTATAAGTACGTCTGATCACAACGATATTAAAAATGTAATTAAAGTTGTTTGTTTCTTAAGCGCAGCTAACAGAAACTCTAAACAAAACAATGTCGTGGTCGGCAATGCAGAATAATTAATGTTGTCTCAGAAATACCCAACAATATAAACGGTAATACAGCTGAATTAAATCGCTGTTAGTGGCTGCTGTAATTTCGAAACTTTTTAGACGTTTATTTTGCACCATTGCCATTTCTTACATAATATACACGTAGAGGAAATGACGTCATCAAATAAAAAGAGACGCACGCTATTTGAGTTGTCGGTGTGTTTTTGTTTTCCTTTTTATAACCATGCAGATATCATCCGACGCGGAGAGGTTTGTTTGAAACTGGAAATAAAATTTACTTTAAACCGCATATCGCAAAAAGATGACGGACTCATTTTCACCATTGTGAATTATTAATAAATATTGAGTGTCCGATATCTCTTGCTTGAGGTGTAACTCACATTAATTAATATTTTCTAATTTCTTTTGACAACGACACTTAGATACAGAGGTGATTTCGTTTCGTTGATTAGTAGTGGAAAAATTACGTCATCCAGCGAGCAATTGATAAAAATATCGAACGGCCTTCCAGTTGACGCCATTCAATAACGAGGTGACCCGTTTATCTAAGGTCCTTGACACAGACAGAAATACATACGAACCTATATATATTTAAAATAATAGAATAGTTATGTCACGGTTCTAAAAGGTTCTGAAGTTAGTCACAAACAGCATCTCAACTGCATATTTTAGAGCCGTCCTATGGTTGTTTTGTGGGAAAGGAAGACTCCCACCACCTCCCAGTTACCGGCACAGAACGTGCGCTCGTCGGTGATTGGTTATCGCTGGTTATCGTGTCACTTGTCGCTTTCCTGCTATAAAGTACAGTCCAGTACGTTACTGTTAACTTGTTTCTTTGATTGTTAATTGATCAAGATGCCTAATACAGTTTTGCATAGACAAGCACGAAAAATAATTTTTTGGATGACTTTATACAAAGAATTAGACCTTTAGATTAAATAAAAATTGAAAAATTAAAAATAATAATATAGCGTGAGTTTGTAGTTTTTCAACCGACTGCATCTGCGCAAGCTTCCCATTTGCATCTAACTTCAGAACCTTTTAGATCCGTGGCGCGTATTAGACCTATAATTTTCTTTATTACATAATATGCTGCCAACTGTAAATATTTAAAGTTTGAAGGTCAGGAACTGGTGCTTTTATCCTACCATACCCACAAAAATTACATTTTGGAAATTTTCTAATGGCGTTTTCTTTTTGTTTCAGGTATGTGGAATTTTATAGTAGTTTTCTCTACTAGTTTCATCAACAAACGAACGGTATTGTTTTGAATATGTTATGCAAAACAGTTTTTTAATAAGTAATTGGTTTGTATTTGATGATACATTTTGTGCAGATAATAATTTCATGAAGTTAAAAAGTCAATTTGCAAATAAAAATGCAAATTCGCTGTAAACATGTTTTTAACGGTAACTTGCAACGTAACTATTAAATTATGAATCAAAGTTTGAAATGATATTTTTCATTCAATAAAAAGTCGTATTCCGCATACACATCATTCAGCGTTAAAATATGTAGGGATTTGAACAGTGGCGGAGCTTGAACTTGGGGACATTCGAATTAATTTAATAATATACTTGTTCTTAACATTACTTGACACACCGTTCCGGTGCTTATTTGTACTATATTTTTTATACCTACTAAAAAATAGGTACCATTGAAATATTTATACCAGTTGATATCAATAAAAAAAATATTTTTTACTTTTAGTTCGGTTTGCTATTAAAACGTATTTTTTTAGCTTTTTTTTAAAACTATTATTTTTCATTCTTTGATTGTTTAAAATGTACCACATCATAACCTGTTTCAACGAACGAACCGCAATTTTATCGTGTAGGGTAAAGAAAAGGCATCCGGAACCCGATAAAAATCATTCCGGCATCCGGCTAGTGTTCGAATTCTTAGTGTTTACGACAATCGCGCGTTCGCGAGACACTAGTCGTGTATTTCAGCGAATAGTGTGCGGACTGACGCAGTTGGTAGTTGCATCTGACGATCGACTTAATCGCACAATCGGGATACAAAAGTAGCATGTGTGCGCTGGCCCGAAGCTATATTATGAAGGGACGGTTCTGATTGAACAACGCACGAATGTTGTGGGGCGGGGAGGGGGGTTATTAGAGCAGTCGGATTGAGGCACTGTTATGAGAGGTGTTTTGTCCCGTTGTCAATTTGTATAATTTGTCACGGACTGACATGAATGAATCTGTCAAATGCATTGTCTGTTTGACAATATTTAGTGACGACAAACGAGTGACAACGTTATGATTTATTTAGCATTGTAAATTCATATATATATAGACAAAGCGAGAATGGTAATAAAAAACTTACGCGTAAAGGTAGGGTAAAATTGCACACTGCGGAAAACGGAAATCGGGTTCTTGTTTTCGGTTTTCAAGTGCGGGAAACCTGCTTTCGTTTTATTTTGCAAGAGTTAATAGTGTTGGATCACTTTCACACAGTTTGTGCTGAGACCCAGCGGTAAGAGGCGAGGTCGGCCAAAGACATATTGTGGGTGTGACCTTCTTTAGTTCTGTCTCGCTCAAATCATTCGCACGTTTCAATTTTTGGCTGGTGCCAACTACGAGGCTAAAAAATGCTATTGCAAGGGTGCCGCTGTCAATTGATTACTCTAATTTTTGGGAATATTTTGAAGATTTAAAAAACTTTTCTGAAAAAGGAAGAGTCACTTTGGGTTTGTGATGGAACAGTTTTGTGAAATAATTACGAATAAGGTCGTAGTGTGACATTGAAAACGTGTGTTTTTTTGGCACAATTAATGCCAACTTTTTTCAAGTAAATCGTACATAAATTACAAAAGTAGTCCGTTATAGACCTAGGTTTGTCCTTTATCTTCCTTATAGAGAAAGAATATTTGCAGAATGTTGACGAATAAGTCTACAATCAGTTGACAACCGAAGCTCTATTTTTGGTTTAAATTCAGAGCGTTCCGACAGCCTTAAGAGATTGTCTGAAAATCACAATATAGATCGAACTTTGAAAATCTTTGAAGAACAGTTCAACTATATTTATGTTTACACAGTAAGACCCCGCTTAACGCGGGAGATACGTTTGAATAAGTTCCTGCGCTATACGAATAAGCGCTAAACGACGAGGTCACCTTAATACGTAAATAATAGGCATAAGTGAAACAGAGTAAGAAATGTGTTAGTTTTTTTTTGTTTAATTTTGTAGCATTTATTGTTAAATGCTTTTTTATAACATATCGATCTTTGTTCATAAAAATCAAATAAAAGTTTGAGTAAGAAGTTATGTTTGTGATGAGGAAGGTTCCCCATTTGACATATTTTGTTTTTTGTGAAGTCATCTAATGTCGTTTGCCTTTTTCTGTTTCGTTCAGCAAGCTGTTGACAATAGCAAGATCATTGACGCTTCATCTTGTCTTTGAACCTCTATCAACATCCAAATCACTTTGTATAAACTGATTCATAATTTACGTTAACCTTTTTTTTTTTAGATACCGCGTAATACTTAAACAACGTTAAGCGAGGTCTTACTGTAATATGTTTTAAGTAAAAAATCAGACAAACTAATAATAATAAGAATAAAAAACCCGGGTCGCAGTGCCAAAACCCTGCCGACAATATAGTGTATTTGCTTGTATAGGGCCGTGTGGTTTTATACTTTTATTATGTGAAATTAAGTTTGTTTTTGGGCAAAATAAAAAATTTAACCCCTTATACACCTCTTAAAATAACATTTTTTTCTTAATTGTAATATTATTATCAATCTAACGTCTACACCGAATTAAATACACCCTTCAATAAATAAGTCACTATCTGCAAACTAGTGTTTTCATAAAATTTGTAAATCCAGTCCTGTCGGGCCGATTTTATTAAAATTGTGGGGACACTTTTTAATCACTACCAAAGGGTTAAATTTCAATTTTGAAACGATTCGGAGAATTTTTTCGGTATTTTGGGGCCCAAAAACAGTTTTCAACCCCTAAAAACTACCCTTAAAATGGCCCGATTAGGCCCATTTTAAATAGGCTTCTTGCGGTGATGGATTTCAACACGTGGCCCAAATTTCGTTGAAATCAATTAACTCTTTCGAAAGTTATCGCGCGTACACACACATATATATATATATATATATATACGTATATAAATATATATATATATATACGTATATAAATATATATATATATACGTATATAAATATATATATATATATATATATATATATATATATATATATATATATATATATATATATATATATATATATATATATAAACATTTTTAAAAATGGTGCCAAAGTGTTTAGGAGGTTATGAAACGTCGAGAAATTTTGGTTCGACCCCTAGGTCCCGCCATCCGACCGACGCCAATAGTGTATGTTGCCATATGGCAAATACACTAATAATATGTTTTTTATTTTATGATGCCGAAACAAGTCAAAGAAAAAGTATTACTGTGATACAAAATCCTTTAGGGAGTAATCAATTTTCAGTCAGTAATAGTTTTAATTTAATTGTAATTTTTTAGTCGAAACTACATTTTTTGAAGGACCTTGTGAACTGAGATAAACGTGTAGAAATATTTTTTAAAATTTTATATCTACTGTAATTGCGATTTGGAATTTTCACTTCATTTTTATGGAGTATACCTCTTGAAAGATCTTTGTTAGAACTAAAAAAATTTAATCAATTGTGAATTTCAAATTGATTCTATAGTCTTGCAAAAAAGAAAAACAACAAATGAAATATCAAATAGCAGTTTTTTCGAATCGACATTTAGTCAATATTGTTTTCGTGTTTTTTATGTAATTTTCAAACGAATGAACACATTTGTTTGAAATTCTCAACAATAAAACATGGCTTCTGGGGCAATTGTTCGTCGTACATGGTTTTTAAAAAAGTATCAGCACACATTTTTAACTAACAGCTCTATGTAAAAGTGCCAAACTGGTTTTGATTGTTTGCGTACCAAATGCAGGGTCGTATTCCAAATAAATTCTCTGTTTGATAAATTTTTGAAATTGTTTTCCGATCAATTATGCACATTTTTATACCCGACCTCCCACCATCTAGCGGTAGTGATCGTAAATTTCAGTAGCGTGGAAATTAAAAAAAAAAACCCGGGTCGCAGTGCCAAAACCCTGCCGACAATATAGTGTATTTGCTTGTATAGGGTCGTGTGGTTTTATACTTTTATTATGTGAAATTAAGTTTGTTTTTGGGCAAAATAAAAAATTTAACCCCTTAATACACCCCTTAAAATAACATTTTTTTCTTAATTGTAATATTATTATCAATCTAACGTCTACACCAAATTAAATACACCCTTCAATAAATAAGTCACTATCTGCAAACTAGTGTTTTCATAAAATTTGTAAATCCGGTCCTGTCGGGCCGATTTTATTAAAATTGTGGGGAAACTTTTTAATCACTACCAAAGGGTTAAATTTCAATTTTGAAACGATTCGGAGAATTTTTTCGGTATTTTGGGGCCCAAAAACAGTTTTCAACCCCTAAAAACTACCCTTAAAATAGCCCGATTAGGCCCATTTTAAATAGGCTTCTTGCGGTGATGGATTTCAACATGTGGCCCGAATTTCGTTGAAATCAATTAACTCTTTCGAAAGTTATCGCGCGTACACATATATATATACGTATATAAATATATATATATATATATATATATATATATATATATATATATATATATATATATATATATATATATATATATATATATATATATATATATATATATAAATATATATATACATATATATATAAACATTTTTAAAAATCGTGCCAAAGTGTTTAGGAGGTTATGAAACGTCGAGAAATTTTGGTCCGACCCCTAGGTCCCGCCATCCGACCGACGCCAATAGTGTATGTTGCCATATGGCAAATACACTAAAAAACAGCACAATTTTAAACTTTAGAATATACAAAATTACAAGCTGTTGTATTTTGCCTCTAGAGAAAAGCAAGTTGAAAAAAGTGGGTGCGTGAAATCTTCAAAAAATAACTTGAAATATTTAAAAAGATTTTCAATATTTTATTTTTTTTTTGCTTTTTTTCCGCTGTATGCCACTTAAAACGACTATTGATTGTAATCAGAGGTTATAGTCGTCTAGTACAAAGGTGGGCAAGTTTTTTTGTAACATGGGCCAGAATACATTTTACGTTCTTTCTGCGGGCCGGATTGAAACCTTTCGCGTGGTTTAGTGTTTTCAAGATGGCAGAAAATCCGTTGATTTCGTCCATCTGTCATTTTAGTCAGGGTCTCTTATAAATTTTCGTTAACGCGGTAAGCTTCGTGATATTTCCGTTGCCAGCGAAAACTTCACTCTCAACGCGCCAAAAGAAGTATAGCTTCAAATATTTGATTTCTTGTATTTCTTTAGTTACTCGAACACCCCGCAGTAAATTAAAATTCGCCTTGTATATATTATTTAATTCGCGGCCCTGGTTATGTACTACACAACGCGTTCAAAAATTGATTTTAATTATTGTGGATGACGCAGATTGTAGGGGAAGGTCGGACTACTGTGCAATCCGACACTCGCTAATTGATCCATTTTTAATTGAGTTTTTTATTTGATAACCGTGAAACGGGAATAACCTTCATTAAAATGTGAAAATATGAAGCGCGACTGTTCTGTTTTTAATCAATGGCAGGTAAGAAATAAATTGATCAGACCGATTGAGATTTTGAGGACAGAGTCCTTCTTTTGAGAATCTGTTTCGCAGTTGCTTTCTTCTGACAAAGAAAGGATATTTCAGAAGTGGTGAATTTTCAGCTTATTTATTTATTTATTACCAATCAATACATAACATTTTTATTAATATGTGAATATTAAATATGGCTACGAAATGAAAATATGATTGTTAATCCTAACTGTAGATGGCCTTGTAAAAGCTTGAATTTGCGCAGTTGTGTAATTTTGTGCATACTGATTAAAATTATTTTTTGTTGTTTTTTAATTACAATTTAGGTATTGTGTTGTTGTTGTTGTATTTAAATTCAAACGAGATACATATTTAAATTTTGTATTCAGCTGACAGTTTGAAATTATTTTATCGGTTTATTCAAAACGAGAACGTTACATATTTATTTTTTATTTAACATCAAACGTATTTTGACAGAAAACAGATCGAGATACGAACAAATAATAAAACTAGAACACAGTGTGCTTGCCTTTGGAACGGACTGTCGCGGGTTCGAATCCCACCACTACTCATGGACGTTGTTACCCAGCTTTGATATTTAATGGAACTGACCACTGATCAAATACCTACCTTATATGGTGAAGCCCAAGATTGCAAAAATAATTAATGCATTCTTTTTTTATGAATAATTAAAATGATGTATTTGGATTATTAATTTCACACAATAATCCACCATCAAAAATATGGGATTGTTAATAAAAAAAGTAGGTGTATGGGTTTGAAGTTAATCTTATTTGGCGTAATTAATAACTAATTAGTGTATTTGCCATATGGCAACATACACTATTGGCGTCGGTCGGATGGCGGGACCTAGGGGTCGGACAAAAATTTCTCGACGTTTCATAACCTCCTAAACACTTTGGCACCATTTTTAAAATGTTTATATATATATGTATATATATATATATATAACTTTCGAAAGAGGTAATTGATTTTAACGAAATTTTGCACACATGTTGGAATCCACCACCGCAAGAACCCTATTTAAAATGGGCCCAATCGGACCATTTTAAGGGTAGTTTTTAGGGGTTGAAAAAAGTTTTTGGGCCCCAAAATATCGAAAAAATCCTCCGAATCGATTCAGAATTGAAATTTAATCCTCTGGTCCTAATTAAAAAGTGTCCCTAAAATTTTAACAAAATCGACCCGACAGGACCGGATTTACAAATTTTCTGAAAACACTAGTTTGCAGATAGGGAGTTGTTATTTACTGTAAGGTGTTTTTAATTTGGTGTGGACGTTCGATCGCCAATAATATTGCAGTTAAGAAAAAAATGTAATTTTAAGGGATGTATTAAGGAGTCAAGTTTTTTATGTTGCCCAAAAAACAATTTAAGTTCGCATAATAAAACCACACTGGCTGTATTAGCAAATACACTATATTGTCGGCAGGGTTTTGGCACTGCGACCCGGGTTTTATTTTTAATATAGGTATAAATAATTTATTGAAATAAAATTTTCAAAAAGTTTAAGAATATTACTTACAAAAAATAATCCTCAAATATTTAAAAACACTTTCAAAATTTTATTTTGGTTTTTACTTTTTTCCGCTTTATGACACTTAATTAACGACTATTGGTTGTAGACAAACGTTCTAGTCGTCTAGTATATTACTAGTTTCCAGATGGCAGAACGTGCATTGATTTCGTTCATCTATCATTTCAGTCTGGGTCTCTTATGGCTTTCGAATCTTCGTTAGCGTGGCTAACTTCGTACTGTCGAATTTTCGTTAGCTCTGCGCGCGTAACTTCCGTTTTTTGCTCTCAATGCTCCAAAAGAAGTATAACTTAAAAAATATATATATTATAATCCCGAAGTAATGATTTATTAAAAGTAATTATGCATTGGTAAATCACAGTAAAAAGATCAAATATATCCATAAAAGAGAGGCAAAACCGCCAACCAGGGTAACCTTTCTTGTCAAGGTTTTTGAAACACGAAGTATATTTATTCAGTTTGATGCAATAATATCACAAGTTTATTAAAAGTGAAGTTTGCAACGTATTTCAACTAATAAAATATTCTCTTTTATGAAGTAGTGTTTTTTTTTTTTGTTTTGTTTTATTAGTAACTAGCGGCCCGGTTTCGCTTTGCCCGGATGCAATTAAATATATAGATAAGTAGTAGATTCTGCAATATTTCCTAGGATATTCTTCTAAATAATAATAATAATAATGCGTTTAACGTCCGTTTCTCGACTTTATGTCATAACAGACGCCGTTCGCACCATTACTATTTTTTCATCTAGGTACCACTTCCCGTTATTTTCTACATTTTTTACAACTGCAACTTATGTAATAGCAATGGGCGAATGAAGGAATTATAGGAAATTAGGATAAGGTAGGTAATTTTTGAACTAGGAGTTTGATAGGTAATCGGCCATTGCCTCAAATAAGGAACCATCTCGATATTTATCTGGAATTAATTGAGGGAAACCATGGAAAAACTCAATCAAGATGGCCGGTACAGGAATTACCGTTTCTCGGCGAGAGGCAGTAGGAAAAAGTCATATTCTTCTAAATTAAATGGTGTAAAGGGCAATTTTGGTCTAAACTAAATACTTAAGATGACTGATACATTTATTTAAAACACCTTCGTAAATAAAGCCTTCTTTTAGACAATTTAAAAATCATAAAATTGGTTATTTTGAGAACTTAAAAGGTAGTCATTTGGTATCGCGGACTTTTTGTTAGAACTTTTTAAGAGGAACTATTCCACCATACAGTATTTTCGTGCAACTTTAAGTATTTACGCAGCGCACGCCACGGAAGCTCTCAGAAGGGACGTTTTTTTCCGACTTTCATTCACAAATAATAAATATCATCATACCGCTAGCTTATTTTCGCAAAATGTTCATAAATTATGTAGCCTATAACCTTCCTAGACAGTCCATCTTTCTATTGATGAAAACCGTATGAAAATCCGTACAGCAGTTTCTGAGATTAGCCCGAACGAACACAAACCCAGCGCGGCAGGAGATTTTAATTTACAATACGTAAGGATTATAACGGAATTTAACTACGAGTGATATATCAGGTTTTTTCCGCTGTCTCTTTTTCGTAGAAATAATTTATAAAAATATAATTAAATATTCCTATTCCTGAACAAATAGCAGCGCAACAAAACGTCATGGAAAATACTGAAATTCCTCAGTGTTTTATATGTCAGATAATTCAACAACAAATGACAGACTGCATGACCTAAATTTCATCTTGCAGAAAAATGTCTGGGAGGAAACGTCCCTTAGGAGAGATATTATCCTCGAAAGTGTGTAAGAAAGATATACATTTTAAGTTAAATGAAGATAACTTTTAATTTATTTACACTATTAAGAATTTTGTATTAAAACTATGGAGATGGGCACTGCCTAACTTTACCGCTAGGGGCGCCAGCTACATAATGACCTCAATCTGTTCATAACAGTGCGTACAAAATAAGTTTCCTTCAAATAATAAAACATTGACAATGTCGATTTCAAATTATAAAGCTTTTGTATTTCCAAATAAATCAGAAGGGAAATGTTTTGTATGAACTTATTTTCCGAAACGAGCGTCGAGAAATAATATTTTTGTAGAATTTTGAAGTGTTTTTTATTTATCTGTTATTATTAATCATATTCTACCAAGTGTCGAGTGAAAAATCATTGCAAATTATGCTTTCTTTATGGAAAAATATGTGTGGTTACAAAGATGACAACGATCTTAGATTATTATAACCACACATATTTTTCCATAAAGAAAGCATAATTTGCAACGATTTTTCACTTTTTTCAACACTGATGTTTTGACAATGCTTTGTGCAATTCAGCATCAATCTCATGAATCGATTTTACCACAACCGTGCGAAGAGAAATTTTACTTGAAAAAAAAAAACGGTATATGCTTTTAAATATCGAGTGAAGTTTTAATTGGTTCCGGAAATCCTCAACACTGCTGTGATGACGATAATAATAGAGTAGCTGAGAGCTGGTTTAGAGAACTGACTAACTATGGCTTATTCCGTGTATATATAACTCCTCGATAGTATGTTCAGTCACGTACCGGACTGTCGTCTGCTTGTCGGGGCGCCGTTGTCGGTACGTGCCGCTGTTCTCTGGCGCAACCAAGTTCCGCCCACCGTACTAGGGACACTCATCGGTCTCTAAGAAAGACGTTTCGTCGGGAGAAAGAAACATTCACATGTCTTTTTTTTAATTTATTATAGATTATAGACGCTCGACAACTTAGGTCATTAGCGTCTTAATTACGTCAAATAACACAATCACTTAAAACTAAACGACATCACAAAACATCCATTGATCCGAGGCAGAATTCGAATCCACGACAGTCCGTTCAAGAAGCCAGCACGGTAATCACTGGACCACGATGTCCTCCTTTCTCATGTCAATCTGATTTTATTATACGAAATCTATGTAAAAATGTCTCCTTATTGCTTTAAGACAGATTTCGAACCGAGTTTAATTGACCAAACTATAAGCAAAAAAGGTTGAAACATTTCCAGTTTAAAGTTACAAATTTCCCCTTTAAACAGATACGTCGCTAAAGAAGTTGCATTTAAATTTACTAAATGCAAATTCCCTATTTTTTTTTTGTATGTAATGCAACGGAATGAGAGAATAGGGTAAAACAGCAATGGCGTCGTCGCCCATTGATTGTGTGTCGCAACCGTCGTATTTCGCGCGAAACAATAGTTCGGACTGCTGCCACGGTGGCGCGTTGGATGTAAACAAACTGAGTTAGGAATGAATTGAAGCAGATAATGTAATCAGAGGCATTAAGCAAACGTCAGCACCGTCTAGTGGCGGTAATATAATTTAGTGTCCCCTCGTCATTCATGATTATACGCACACGGCGTCAGGAGTGTAGTTGAACCGGTGCGATTGGTTTGTGTGAGTCGTAAAACCTTCAGTGAACGGTACGAATCGAAAGTCGTAGCCCAAGAGTTATTAAGCATTTTTGGGTAGGTATTTAAGGCACTGTGAAAATTTGTACAATAACTCTTTAGTAATATCCGAATGCAAAAACACAGACCTGGCTGAAGGGTAGCGTGGTGCAAAAGCTGTTTTTGAGTCAAAAATGGAGCGTTTACTGAAACACCGTCCTCGTTGCGACCGTCTACCTAACCCGGATAGGAGTTGCAATTTTGCTACAGGGCGCAGCTCCGATGTGAGCCCGGCAGAGTTTTTCCGATTCCCAAAGCTCAAGAGAAGCTTGAAAGGTCACCGTCATCCAACGGGATCTCACAGAGTCTCTGAAAGAGGCTACGGCAGCTAACTTCCAGGGGACTTTAGCAGCGTGGTAATCGTGGATTTTCAAAATAGGTTTGTTTCTTAGTAAGTCACACAAACTACTAAGCTATATGCGTCAGTAAGCATCTTGTATCATTTATTCACTGAAGTACCGTCCTCGTTGCGTCCGTCTACCTAACCCGGACAGGAGTTGCAAATTTGCCGCAGGGCGCAGCCCCGATATGAGCCCGACAGAGTTTTTCCGATTCCCAAAGCTCGAGAGAAGCTTGAAAGGTCACCGTTTCGAAGATGTTCCCGCCATTCAACGGGCTCTCGCAGAGTCTCTGAAAGAAGCTACGGCAGCTGACTTCCACGGGACCTTTGCAGCGTGGGAATCGTGGATTTTCAAAATAGGTTTGTTTCTTAGTAAGTCACGCAAACTATCAATAATATAATATAATACTGTCAATAAGAATCTTTTATCATTTATGTATCGGAACAAAAACCAGACGTTAAAAGCGTCGACACAAAATGGCGACAGCGGTGTTGTTAAGTGTCAAACTACGACACGGAATGATTGAAGATGTTGATTTAATGTACGCAGAAGTGTGTTGGCGCGGGCTGTGAGAAACGGTGAGTGGATGTCGCAAGTCGGGTAGTTCGTTTGGGGTGGTGTTGTAAGTCGGCCGCAAACAACTTTCCAATCACACGCAAACTTCTGGCGCCTGTCTGGTCAGAGCGGTCGGTGGACAAAATCGAAGATTGCACACACGATGGAACGACTACGGGAAGATTTACAAAGCTACCGAAAACTGAACTCAGATAACATCTATATACAAACATATCTTTCTTATAATCTAAAGATCCGAGTCTGTAAACGAAATTGATCTGAATCTCTACGAACGCTATTGGTCCGAGTCTAAACTTCAGTGACGCTCTATTGATTCGAATTTGAACTTGGCTAATGCTATTGGTTCAAATATAAACCTCTGTAAACGCTATTGGTCAGAGTCTGAATCTCGGTTAACGCTATTGGTTCTAGTCTGAATCTCTGTGAACACCATTGGTCCGAATCTGAATTTCGGCTAACGCTATTGATTCAAATCTAAATCTCTGTGAACGCTATTGATCCGAGTTTCTGTGAATTATGTTGGTCAATCCTGAATCTCTATAAACGCTATCTTTTGTACGAACGCTTTTGATTCACGCCAAACGACGGTGTTGATCCAAATTTCAATGATGTAACGGGACTTCTATCACTTTCTAGCCGGTTGCGTAGTTTATTCACTATGTCAGTGGGTGACCATTATAATCCGTGAGATCAAACGTCTATGTCGAAGTAGTTTCCTACTCGAAATCGATCGTCAACCCATCCTCAAAGTATTCTGCCACCAGATCTACGTAATCTTTGGAGTCAGCAGTCCACCAGATCTATATAATCATTGGAGTTAGCAGCTCCTAGATCTATATAATCCTTGGTATCAGCAGCCCACCAGATCTGTATCATCTTTGTAGTTAGTAGCCCGCCAGAAGTAGCGTCAATAAAACAAAATCAAGTAGAAGGTTCGTGATTATTGAACGTTAAAAATAGTTTTAAATTAGGGGAACAGATTTGCAACGAAAAATTATCCGTTAACAAAGTTTAACTGCCTGATTTATGATGTTTTGTTTATACCAAAGTTACCGTTTAAGCGCAGCATACTCAAGGTTACGAGAATACTATAGAAGGTTGGGCGTAAGAGGCCACTGGATGTCGGATGACCATGACTTGGTTTTTCAAACGTGACAAACCTACTTCCCCCGCCCTTTCTTGCGTCTCACCTAGACACACTTTCAACAATGCTAATGTCCAACATAAGTTTCTAGTAGGTAACTTTCCAGCGTACTTACATGTAAATATGAACACTCCATTCATCAGTATGTAGGCATATATAGATGTTACTTCTGCTTAGATATGAGAAAGCACTAAGTTTTCTTGTCGCCTCAACCGCTAAGACAAAGCTCATTAAGCGATCCGTCGCGATATTTCTCAGGGTTGGCATTTTTTTAACCGACTTAAAAAAAGGAGGAGGTTCTATGTTCGTCTTTTTTTGAATGTCTGTTTAATTCTAAACCGATTTAAAAAAATTCAACACCATTTTGTTCAGAATGCTACCGGATTGGTATCGTATAGTTTGTATTAAAATAGTTTCATCCGTTTTTAAATGACATCAAAAAAACATATTTTTTAAAGTAGCTACCTCATAGCTCCAGTATTTGTGAACCGATTTTAATGGTTCTTTTCTTATTTAATACGGCACACCTTAAGGGTGATCTCATATAAATTTTACTTAAATCGGTTCAGTAGTTTTTAAAAACGTGCGAAATCAAAACCAGTAAAAAATAAAAAACTTAAAAAATTAATTTTGAGTTTCACACGAGCGAAGCCGAATCAAACAGAGAATGATTAAAACCGCATTGAAATCCGTTCAGTAGTTCTCAAGATTAGTCGAAAATAGACAGACATCCACGAAGTTTTCCTTTTGACACTAAATGTATAGATTCATGATGCCCTTTTGTTTTGCCAACCCTGCGTTGGACACGTCTTCATCTTCTTCTTCTCCGAGTGTCTCGGTGCGTGTATTTAAATTGCAGCCGCGTTGTCATAGCAACGCTCACTAATTAGGTAGGTCGAAAGGTCGTCGTTCATAATTTAAAAATGTCGAGAAGCCATAACTTTTTACCGTTGGATCGACGACGGAACACTAGCGTAAATCTATTTTTTAGTCTAGTTTTGTTATATTTACTAGCGACTTCGCTGACGCCAATAACACTTTTGATAGGAATTCGAGAGGCCAGCTTGGTGTAACGGGTCGAATTCCGCATGTCGTTTAATTCAACTTGATGTAATTGAACGCTATGACCTTAGTTGTCAACCGTCTATAATCTATAATTAATAAATAAATAAAGATAGGAAATCGAACGTGGCTCTAAATCGGTAAAATTCTTTTCGAGTAATGCTGGCACAAACAAACAAATGAAACGCGTTTTCCAGTCGTATGGAATTTCCGTTGCTTTCGACTGTTGCGTAGTCGTGTTTTAGCTTTTGAGCTATTATTTTTTTTACCTGTCGGAACTAATTGACTCATGTATTTTCAACTTCTTCTTCATCCTCTCTTCGTGGCAGTCATAGAACAATCACTAACAAGAAAAAAAACCCGGGTCGCAGTGCCAAAACCCTGCCGACAATATAGTGTATTTGCTAATACAGGCAGTGTGGCTTTATTATGCGAACTTAACTTGGTTTTTGGGCAAAATAAAAAATTTGACTCCTTAATACACCCCTTAAAATAACATTTTTTTTCTTAATTGCAATATTATTATCAATCGAGCTTCTATACCAAGTAAATAATTCACTATCTGCAAACTAGTGTTTTCATAAAATTTTTAAATCCGGTCCTGTAAGGTCTATTTTATTAAAATTTTAGGGACACATTTTAATTACTGCCAGAGGGTTAAATTTCAATTTTGAAACGATTTGGAGAATTTTTTCGGTATTTTAGGGCCCAAAAACATTTATCAACCCCTAAAAACTACCCTTAAAATGGCCCGATTAGGCCCATTTTAAATAGGCTTTTTGCGGCGATGGATTTCAGCACGTGGGCCAAATTTAGTTGAAATCAATTAACTCTTTGGAAAGTTATTGCCCGCACACATATATATATATATATACGTATAATATATATATAAATATATATATACATATATATATAAACATTTTTAAAAATGGTGCCAAAGTGTTTAGGAGGTTATGAAACGTCGAGAAATTTTGGTCCGACCCCTAGGTCCCGCCATCCGACCGACGCCAATAGTGTATGTTGCCATATGGCAAATACACTAAAAATCTGCCCAAATCTCTGAGCAGTAGTCATAGACAGTTTTGAATGTTAAACCTCAAAATGATGAAATGTCTAGTGACACATAATAAAACAAAAAAGACAGACAAGTGCGAGTATTCCATGTCGTTATAACACGTAATAATTCCACATAAAATTTTTTTTTATCATTTTCGGATTTTTTCCTTTAATCGTGCCAAATTACAAGATTCTAGGGCAACGGGAATTAATTTATATATTTTGAATAAAAAAACTATGAAAGCAGCGAACATTGCCCTATAACGAAAAGATAAACTGGATTCAAAGACAAACTTAACTTTACCGCTCCATCAATGGATGGAGGTCACTTTGTCAACCGCAAATATGTTCATAATCGAAAAAAAATATTTTTTTGTCATGTAACTACAAATTTACGATTTTCAGATTTTTCTCTTTATTTGTGCTATAAGATATTCCTTCCTGCCAAATTTCATGATTCTAAGTCAACGGGAAGTAACCTATATAGGTTTTGATTCCCTTGCGTGTGTCAAAATATGTGGCATAAACGGCCCTATTTTTTATTGCGTTGACTTAGAAGTTTGATTTCTGCACAGCTGTAAGGGATTGCAGACCTGAGTATTTGATATTAATTTCAACTTGATACCTTCACGCGTTCCTGAGAAAAAATGTCTTGACAGACAACGAGGTAATCCTATAAAGGTTCCTTTCTTCCTTTTGAGGTTCGGAACCCTAAAAAGAGATAAAAAAGTGCAACAAAACTGTGAGAAAAGTATTTTTGATTACTTAAATAAAGTAGAGTTGGGTAACTCAGATCTGAACCGGTTCAGAGAGCCGACTCCGACAGAAGATCCGTGAGAGCCGACTCACTTTTTCCATAACATCCGCATAACTCAGTGAAACACTTAACACACAGAAGCATATTTCACATTTAAGTATCAGTTCTTGCTTTGATGCATCTGTCAGCTCAAATGATTCATGCAACACATGTTTGGCTATGCATTCTTGATTCTATACAAGTCGTGATATGATTGACTGAACTAGGTAACGCAGTGGCAGACTGCAGTAACATATTCAGAACTCGGCTCTTTTTGAACTGGTTCAGTGAGCCGGCTCACATACAAGATCCAGATGCAAAGATGCAGATCACTAAAAAGACCCGTTTTTTCCATCTCTAAAATAAAGTAAGATACTAATATGTGTGCTTTTACATTTTTGAAACTGTATTAATTTGAGGTTAACCGTTAGTTGAGCCGGGTAAGAAGAGACACTTAAGAAGTAGGGACTAAAACCTTGAAACTAAGTGACTAACAATTGAAAATAAATGATGTTAAAAATACGCGTGTTAAAAATTCGACTGTAATTCGTTTTGCAATATTTTTGAACTCACTGTAAATGTATGTAGTCTATCAAGTACAGATGGGCAGCCTTACAAAGTGTCTACAACATCAATTACTGTCCCAATACCCCCGGGCACCGTTTTTACTAAACTCTCCGTGTTCGGATGTACGCCTCCCGAAGTCTATATAATTTGTCTCTGGCGTTGGCCCCTCGCACTCCGTCCCCACCGCGTCCCACAGAAGCGACGGCACGCGACTGAATTATTATGTGCAACTGTGTCAACTGGGCACTGTGGGGCCTACAGGCTCCAATAGTCTAGTTTACATCAATAATACAGTGCATTTTTTGCCTCCTAGGAATTTACATCGTATTGACTTTACCTCGTGTTATTGGTTTTTCTGTTGCGAGTTTTAAAATTGTTTTTGACACACTTTTAGTTTAAGGTGTCTGATCCCTCAGATCGTGAAATATGAAGCTCTCGGGAAATTTCAAACTGCGATCGCAAAATTCTTTTTATTAGTTGTGATTAAGCATTAAGCTTCACAAAATTTGGCTTGCTGCTTGAAAATGTCAAAAAACATATTTTTGCAGTAACCGAGCTGGGTAGAGTAGTAGTGACAGCACTAGACTCAAATTTGGGAGGTTCGGGTTCGTATCCCGGCGGGGACAGATGTGGCTGGGACTTTTTCCTACTGCCTCTCGCCGAGAAACGGTAATTCCTGTACCGGCCGTCTTCATTGAGGTTTTCCATGGTTTCCCTCAATTAATTCCAGATAAATATCGAGGTGGTTCCTTACTTGAGACCATGGCCGGATTACCTATCAAACTCCTAGTTCAAAAATTACCTGCCTTATCCTAATTTCCTATAATTCCTTTATCCGCCCATTGCTGTTATATAAGTTGAAGTTTTAAAAATGTAGAAAAATAACAGTAAGTGTGGTAAATGGAAAATAGTAATGGTGCGAATGGCGTCTGTTATGACATAAAGTCGAGAAACGGACGTTAAACGCATTATTATTATTATTGTATTTTTGCAGTAAAAATTGAGTCAGAAAACGTGATATTCGTCAATATTTCGTTACAGCACGTCACGAGCTTTCTAATTACGGGAAGGCAAATTAACATTTAGGGTTTTTTTATGGGAAGAATGGTACATATTTCTAGTGTATTTTGTAATCATTAACATCAACTGTTGAGTAAGATTCTTAATCGAAATTAGAGATTTTCGAAACGTGAGTAAGTGCATTTTACATGCACACACCCACTTACATACCAATTGTTTGTAAGATGCGGGTGAAAAAGACGACATATTTTTTACTTAGTTTATTATAAAAAAAGATACCACAATATTTTTTATGTGAATCGAAAATCATTTTCCTTAATAAATGTTTTTTTAAGAAATCAGGTTCTGAATATAAAAAAACTCACTAGTACGCGCACTAAATATTTTAGTACTCGTATAAAATTATTGCCAATGTAAACGTAGTCAGCAATTCTCAGAGTTTTGCAGAAACAAAAATCATACAAAGATTATATTTTCAAGACTGATTACATTTTTATCTTCGTTTTTTATGACCCACGTTCATATTATTTCTTTTTCTCATTTTCTCTGAGCTTGTTTATTTATGTCTTAATTCTTATCATATTTGTTATAATCGAAGAAAATTCTTTATGCAATTATAGATTCATTTTAATCAATAAATTTCGCTTGTTATACTATCCGACTTTTTTAGTCTTTTAGTCTTTTTAAAATTTTAAAACATTACTTTTTTAAAATAAGTGTAGTATTTAATTGTAAAAACGTATTGGCTTATCATCGAGAATACAAATCGTTTGGATATGTGAATTCCGCCATATTGGATTTATAATGACGTCACATAGCTCATCATATCCACTTGTCAAATTGTTTCATTTGATACCCATGTCAAGAGGATTGTGAAAAAAATGTAATCCGCCATCTTGGGGCATCCGCCATATCGAATTTATGCACTGTCACCAGCCTTCTACACGTATGCAAAATTTCAAAGTAGTAGCTTAATTACATTAGGTCTAAATTTTGATTGTAAGATTTAACTCAAACTGGCAGACTGACACACATGAGAAGTTAAATAAAAAGTCTGCCATATTGGGTTTACAATGACGTCACATAGCTCATCGTATTCCACTTGTCAAACTCTTTTCATTTGATACCCATGTCAAGAGGATTGTGAAAAACAATGTAATCCGCCATCTTGGGGCACCCGCCATATCGAACTTATGCACTGTCACCGAACTTCTACACGTATGCAAAATTTCAAAGTTGTAGCTTAATTACATCTAGTCTAAATTTTGATTGTAAGATTTGACTCAAACTGGCAGACTGAAACACATGATAAGTTAAATAAAAAATCTGCCATATTGGGTTTACAATGACGTCCCATAGCTCATCGTATTCCACTTGTCAAACTCTTTTCATTTGATACCCATGTCAAGAGGATTGTGAAAAAAAAAATGTAATCCGCCATCTTGGGGCACCCGCCATATCGAACTTATGCACTGTCACCGAACTTCTACACGTATGCAAAATTTCAAAGTTGTAGCTTAATTACATCTAGTCTAAATTTTGATTGTAAGATTTAACTCAAACTGGCAGACTGACACACATGAGAAGTTAAATAAAAAGTCTGCCATATTGGGTTTACAATGACGTCACATAGTTCATCGTATTCCACTTGTCAAACTCTTTCATTTGATACCCATGTCAAGAGAATTGTGCGAAAAAATGTAATCCGCCATCTTGGAGCGTCCGCCATATTGGATGTATGCACTGTCACCAGACTTCTACGCGTGTGCAAAATTAAATCTAGTCTTCGAAAGTAAGATTTGTCTCAAACGGACAAACTGACAAACATGTGAAGTTAAATGGAAAGTTTGTAAAAAGACACGAACAGCACTTTTGTATCTCTTCTTAGACACCCCTCCGGCGATGGTGTAGTGTAGTGATGAAATGAAATTGTTAGGGGAGATCTGGGGAATTATAAAACGAATGTGTTTATCCTTTTTATATTGTTATGAACAAGATAAGACACCTGAGTACCGTGGAACAAGGTAGTAGGACGGTATGTTTATTTAAGCGTACAGAATGTTTATTAAAACTTTATACAGTAGAACACATGTATTCTCGTATATTACAAGTTCATCTTCACTTTGTAGCAGTCACAGACTGTTACAATTCAGTCAGAAAGAACATTTGTTAAAGGAGTGTCCATAAAACACGTAGTTCGATCAAGAGAGAGATGGGACCAATTCGAAAGGTACGCTTGAAAAAATATGTGATCGTGTGTAGATAGGCTGAATGTTTATTGTAATATGAAAATGTTATTAGTGTATTTGCCATATGGCAACATACACTATTGGCGTTGGTCGGATGGCGGGACCTAGGGCTCAGACCAAAATTTCTCGACGTTTCATAACCTCCTAATCACTTTGGCACCATTTTTAAAAATGTTTATATATATATGTATATATTTATATGTGCGGGCAATAACTTTCGAAGGAGTTAATTCATTTTAACGAAATTTGGCATACATGTTGGAATCCATCACTGCACGAAGCCTATTTAAAATGGGCCCAATCGGGTCATTTTAAGGGTAGTTTTTAGGGGTTGAAAAAAGTTTTTGGGCCCAAAAATACCGAAAAAGTTCTCAGAATCGTTTCAAAATTGAAATAAAAGCAATTAAAAAGTGCTCCTGAAATTATAAGCAAATCGGCCCGACAGGACCGGACTTACAAATTTTATGAAAACACTAGTTTGCGTATACGAATTTACTTACTGAAGGTCGTATTTAATTTGGTGCAGATGTTGGATTGATAACAATATTTCAACTAATAAAATTATTATTGTAAGGGGTGTATTAAGGGGTTCAATTTTTTTTTATTTTGTCCAAAAACAAACTTAATTTCATTTAATAAAACCACAATACGTGTATTAGCAAATACACTATATTGTCGGCAGGATTTTGCCACTGCGACCCGGGTTTTTTTTTAGTTTTTCATTTGATTGCAACAAGTTAATGTTAATTACTTAGATATTTTTGAAGAAATACCAGTTTTAACATTAGGGTGGCCACTTTACCTCACCCTCCCCTACTAGCCTTAACCTGCGACTTCGCTTACGTTGCTGTCGATCTTGACAGAAAGCGCTTATTCTTTATCGTATAGCGACGACAGCCAGTAGACAAGCTTAAAAGTTTTAGTCCCTCTGACATCTAACAGCCACTAACTCATATACTATACCTGATTAATACTTATGCTAATAATACGACCATAAAATTACAAACATATAGAATAGAATAGAATAGAATAGAATAGAATAGAATACTTTATTAAAGACTGCATACGCAGTATAAATAGCGTCATACGTAAAATAGTTGCATAAAATATATAGAATTTAGATAATAAAATATTCATTAATATCGTAAATACATCTGTTCACAAGATAAGATTTTAAGGCGTGCTTAAATTTTTTAAAATTCTTTATGTCCCTTATTTCTTTTGGCAAATGATTGTACAATTTACCACCAGCATATCGTGGGGATTTAGTGTCACTAAAGAAGTTTTACTTCAAAAAATGTTTTACCTTAATTATTGACCATACATTTTTTTAAACGACCCCTGGATAAATCTTCGATATCCATCACTCTATATTTTAATGTCAATTTCAACTTCTTACAGTGTAAGAGTATGTTAATTCTGTAATGCTTCAGAACGAGCTATATAATTGTTGTAGACATTCATTGTTACATTGCTAAATTAGAAAAATTTATTTTTTATTCCACTGTCACCGTCGGGAATCAAACCCGAATCTTTCCACTTTCGCGGCGGAATGAATTAATCAGTTACTCTACGGTGCGATATGTTAACATTTAATTCTTCATAATAAAGCAATAGTAACATTAAATTCACTACATGCGAGAGCCGAGAGTATGAATGAATCAAGTAAATTTCCTTTTTTTATTATTATTGAATCCCGACGGTGACAGTGGAATAAAAAATATTTTTTTCTAATTTAGCAGTGTAACAATTAATGTCTACAACAACTTCTTACAGACTTGTGACAGAGGCAGGGTTCTGTTTTTTGTCATTTTGGTGGCAGTTTAGCCATGTAGTCACAGATTAACTGTTAAACAAATCAAATCTCAATTTTGAGTGTGCAGTCAAATAATATTAATGTAAATAAATTGATGTTGTATGCAATTACAGTATTACACAATATAACCCATCGTTACAAGTTTCGTGCCAGCGTTCGAAGGCATTAATTAATTAAATAAGACTAACAATATATCGGTTTAGGTAATTAAAACGCTTGTAGGTTGGTATTGCACGAAGTGAGCATCATGTTCAAGTCGAATGCATATTTTGAATTTAGTTCGTTATTCTACTATAAAGCCGTGTTTACACTGCCCTGTTGCTTTTGGAGAAAATCGACGGTGCGCAGAAAAGATATATGCTGTAATATTGTTTTTAGTGTATTTGCCATATGGCAACATACACTATTGGCGTCGGTCGGATGGCGGGACCTAGGGGTCGGACCAAAATTTCTCAACGTTTCATAACCTCCTAAACACTTTGGCACCATTTTTAAAAATGTTTATATATATATGTATATATATATTTATATATATATATATATATATATATATATATATACGTATATATATATATATATGTGTGCGGGCAATAACTTTCGAAAGAGTTAATTGATTTCAACTAAATTTGGCCCACGCGTTGATATCCATCACCGCAAGAAGCCTATTTAAAATGAGCCTAATCGGGTCATTTTAAGGGTAGTTTTTAGAGGTTGAAAATTGTTTTTGGGCCCCAAAACACCGAAAAAATTCTCCGAATCGTTTCAAAATTGAAATTTAACCCTCTGGTAGTAATTAAAATGTGTCTCTAGATTTTTAATAAAATCGGCCCGACAGGACCGGATTTACAAATTTTATGAAAACACTATTTTGCAGATAGGGAATTTTTTACTGAAAGGTGTATATAATTTGGTATATATGTTCGATTGATAATAATATTGCAATTAAGAAAAAAAAATGTTATTTTAAGGGGTGTATTAAGGAGTAAAATTTTTTATTTTGCCCAAAAACTAACTTAAGTTCGCATAATAAAGCCATACTGTCTGTATAGCAAATACACTATATTGTCGGCAGGGTTTTGGCACTGCGACCCGGGTTTATTTAATGATGGTATACTTTTTATAATGGTCTATTATTCTAAATTTATTTTTTCAAGAAAGTCTCGTAATTTTATTTCTAAGCGTCATAGTTTTTGATAATAAAAAAATGCTGTTATTTTATTCTGAAGGACTGTCAGAAATAAACTATTTTGATAAATATATTTCCTACGTTTATAGTACGTAAGGTCTCTACATAAGGTGTAGAAGTTTAATGATAATTGTTACAAAACATTCATTGTTACAATGCTAAATTTTTTTAATTTTTATCCATTGTCACCGTCGGGACTCAAACCCGAATCTTTCGACTTTCGCGGCGGAAACTCATTCCGCCGCGAAATTGGAAAGGATTTTTCTAATGCAGCATTGTAACAATGAATGTTTTCCAACAGAAATAAACTACACTAATAGCAGAAATTAAAGGATATTAAAAAAAAGCCAAATTTTTCGGTGATTTTTAACAGGCTGTAACTTGGAGGAAAATAATTGTACAGGAAATTTAAAAAAAGGAAATTATAGCTTAAGGTGTCTTCTTTTCGAATCTGGACTTCAAATTTTATTAGCATAAGCAATTTTTTAGTTATCGTACAATAACTAAAAAATTGCTTATGCTAAAAAAATTTGAAGTCCAGATTCAAAAAGAAGACACCTTAAGCTACAATTTCCTTTTTTTAAATTTCCTGTACAATTATTTTCCTCCAAGTTACAGCCTGTTAAAAATCACCGAAAAATTTGGCTTTTTTTTAATATCCTTTAATTTCTGCTAGTAGTGTAGTTAGGTAGCTGGTAAGCATGCTTTGCTTAATTTTTGTATATGTAAAACTATAATATCGAATCATGAGAATGAATAACTTTGATGATATTTATTATTAGTCGTTACCTGCCACTAATGGATGATGGATCAAATATGGTATCTGGCGAGATCAAAGACTGGTTCTAAACGACATCATAAAATATCTATGAGCGCAGGTGAGATTCGAACCCATGACACCATGATCTATAGACCAGCACGCTGACCATTACACCACGCTGTCCTCTTGTGTGAAATTGCCGAGAAACTCTGAATTTTGATTCCAACATTTCGATTACAAATTGTTTTAATGTTAGGGTTGGGTAATGATCAGATAGTGTTTCAAGCGATTTAGCAAATTTTTGTTTTATGTTATTTGAGAAGACGCCGAGGGTCGCCAAGCAATCGAGAACGCCATGTGGGTCAGAGATTATAATGGTTATTTAATACGACCTCTGCGTTTGACCCTCTTGTCACCACTTGATACATTATTATGCTACGCAATAATCTAACGGGCGACTTGATTTTGATAGAAATCGGAAGAGAGTATGCCGTCGTCTGGAAAGGCATATAACAAAAAGAAAAATATTAGATAAATTTTTTTTATAAAGACAAGCTTTTATTGCAGTGTTCTAAAAAGGACAAAAATAATTTTTAATAATTTCAGTTCATAATTATAAAAGCGTGGGTTGTAAGTTCTATGGTAGTCACGACCCACGCTTTTATAATTATGAACATAAATTATTAAAAATTAGTGTTATCCTTTTTAGTACACTGCAATAAATCCTTATCTTTATAAAAGTGTCTTATCTGTAATATTTTATTTTCAAATTTTTAGTTATGCCTTTTGGTCGCCATATTGAATTTTAAATTGCGTCACACAGTTTACTGTATTCTACTTGTCATACCCTTTCATTTGACACCCATATCAAGGGGGTTGTAAAGAAATAGATGTTCCGCCATTTTGTGAAATTACTTTGTCCCCAACCCAATATTATTTTAAGCAAAAAAGTGTCTGTTCTTTTTCATAACTGTTAAAAAAAAGCTCCGTTTGAATATTAATATTCGCGTTGAACCTTTGTTGTCACTGCTGTTACAATTTTTTGTAATTGAATTTGAACACATACCGCCGAAGCTTCAGTGTCATGTCCACTTAAAATAGGATGTCCGCTATAACCGCATTATATTGTGCAATGTATATGTACATTCCGTAGGGCATAGGACATTCCACTGACCGCAAGAAACATTCCTCCGTGCCTTTGTGTCACAAAAGCTAGACGCACTGAACCGTAACTAAGGACACGTGTTCAGTCATCAAAAACATTTGTGTCGTAAAAATTCGCTTCGTTGTTCTCTAAAATAGACTATTTCGGTTCAAAAGCCAACTAGGATCGTTCAGCTTATTACAAATTCGTATTTTCAGTTTGTTGGTATGATTTATTTGTTCCCGGTGTGTCTTTATCGACATCGGGTAAGTTCGGAAAATACAATCAGTTCTAGGAGTAATCGAGGCTCTGTAATAAATTACTTGGTTTACACTCAGCGGTTCAAACTTGTTTCGTTTTGGAGTCAAGTGGATTAAAGGGATCGTTCACACTTGATTTATTTTATTCAGAATGAAGGTGAAATCTTGGACATTAATACAAAATAGTACAAACTGTCAATTTCACCCATATGAGTTCGTGATCCTTCTGTAATATCTATAGTGTAAATGAACTTGGTAGATTATTTCGAAAGCTAAACAAACGGTTAAAATTTAACGTATAATTTACAAAAGCTCGTTGATTTAGAAGAAGCTATTGTTATTTCGTCATACATAACCTTGAAAACACATTTATTAATCAATAGATACGTATAACCTACATTTGAGTTAGCAATACCAACATTACCAACTGACATAATTCCTTATTTAGACTGTCAAATTCAACTGCCAAATCGCTCTCTATCGCTTGGATTGAAATGGAATTAATGAAATTGTGTCATATAACAAATACACTAAAAAAATGGTCGGTCGCTAGTAGGTCTTCGACCCGACGTGAACGGAACTTTAGCTGAGCGATTTGCATTGTCTCACTCATTGCCCCCCTCCCCTCCATTCTCTTACTTCAGTCCTGCATGAGATGCCATTTTGACTACACACTTGCGTTAACAAGAGACCACACATAACGGGTTAACCTCACTCATGTCAATGCAGCAGAAGGTTTAACCTTTCGTGTCAAATGAAGGCAATTTAAACCTTCAATGCAAATAAAACTGGTGCAGGTTTTTGCGGGTTTTTGGTATATTTGCCATATGTGTGGTATGTGCCGGTAATAACTTTCGAAGGAGTTAATTGATTTTAATGAAATTTTGCTCACATGTTGGAATCCATCACCGCACGAAGTCTATTTAAAATGGGATCAATCGGGGTATTTTGAGGGGTGTATTTAGGGGTTTAAAATTGTTTTGGGGCCCAAGACATTTTTTTTCGAAGGAGTTGAAATAAACGGGTGTCTTGATACCGCACGAAGTCTGTTTGAAAGGAGACCAATTCGTGTATTTTGGGGTGTGTATTTAGGGGTTTAAAATTGTTTTGGGGCCCAAAAAATTGTTTTTCGAATGAGTTGAAATAAACGGATGTCTTGATACTATTATAGCAACTGAATGAGCAAAAAATCGAAAGTTATTTTGAAATAACGCGGACTTGATAGTTTTTTGAAATGATGATATAAAATCAATTGCATTTCCCATTAAAATTAACCCTTCCGTATATTATTATTGAAGACAGAAGTCGTTCAATTTCACAGTTGCACAGCGATATAGGTATAGTGAGTTTAAGTACTACTGGAATACAGCTGGCTCAATTTAACTTGCCTTTTTTAAAGTTATAGGTATTTCTTTTGGTTGGTTATTATATATACGGTGAACACTACTTAGTGTTAAGTTCCCGGAAGTAAAATAAACGTACCGTTTCCATAGTAAAACGTAGTCTACCTGCATGAGAATTGAACGCAGCCCACATTTAAATTAGGGGAATATCGGCAATTTTATAGCAGGTACGTGAAATAAATGTAGTATGTATCTCTAACGTATGACTCGTGCTGCTAAAAAATTTCACAGACCTTGTTTTTCCATAATGTCACAACTCATGACATTGAAAAATGCATTACATTCTAGATACATAAACTGATAATTTACTCGGTCAGGATAAGAATTCTGTCAGAACTAATATTAAGGTGACTATTTACCAGCTGTTCACCCGCATAGCTGTATCTTACGAGCCAGTTGAATGTGTGTTTGCATGTAAAATGCACTTACGTTTCGGAAATCTCTAATTTCTATGAAAAATATTGATCAATTTTTGATAGTAATGCTTACAAAATAAACTAGAATTATGTGCTATTCTTCCCAAATGGCGTTTATTTGATCTAACTAAACGATTTAAAATAAAAAAAACGAGAAAATTAGGTTTTACTCAAATTTTTGTACAGAAAAAAAATAATTTGAAAAAAAATATTCAGCAAACCAAATTTGTCAATTCTTTTAATATAAGTTTGTAAAGAAAAAACTTCAAAATGTTAATTTGTCTTCCCGTAATTCGAAATCTCGTGACGTGCTGTAAAAAAATATTGACGAATACTATCATGTTTTTTTGGTTCAATTTTTGGGTTAAATGTGTGTTGTATTTTGAAATTTTCAAGCAGCAAGCCAAATTTTGTGAAGATTAATGCTTAATCACAGAGGCTAATAAAATTTGCAACCACAGTTCGAAATTTTCCGAGAGTATATTTTACAATCTGAAAAATATGTCACCTTACGTAAAACTACTGCAAATACCTAAAACGTCACGAAAATTGCGCTTGAATTACTGGAAAAGTCCAGAGATGTTTGTGGTCACCTACTTAAGGTAGTTGTCGTGGTACAATATTGTCAAAAAGTTATAGATTATACGCGCCACAAAAGTATACTAGCTTGTAGCTAAGTGATCCATAATTTGTACGCAGACTGTACCCGTGGAAACGTAACCCATACAGTATTCATATGCATGGATACTTTTCTATAAATTGTTGAACTTTAAACCGTTATTTATAAATAATTAGACGGTCAAACATTTTTTCTTATTTTTTTTAAACTCATAACAAATGCATTGAAAGACTGTCAGTTTTTGGAAAGTTTCTGACAGTTAGTTCTTTTTTTATAAATAAGAAACTGGTTCAGAACTACAGAGATCGTATACAATCAATGTTAATTATCCAATTTTTAATTGAATTTATCTCGGATTATATACAGTCGATCGACTTCAAATTTTCAGAGTAATTGTATTATCATGTCCTTGATAAGTATACAAAAAATAAGAATTTTCTGACGGTGTGCCTTAACCACGACAACTAACTTAACCAGCCATGACAAGTTAACTAGTTCACAGTGTACTAACAAGAGAAATGCATTCGAGTGCTTTCTTTTGTTTCTAGGCTACGTCGATGCTTGGTTGTTTTTAGTTGTGTTTGTTTTCCAATGATCATCGATCTCATCGGAGCTGTGCATCGGAATTGAGAGCACACTTTAGTACACTGAGTGCACACTTTGATACACTGAGTGCACACTTGGTTACATGTTATGCAGGGATGACTGATTACTTATAATGTTGCAATCGTAACTTAAAAAAATTATCCACAGACGAAATGATAAACCCATGCATAATTCTTACTTGGCAGAAAAAAATCGTAATTTTATGTGAGACTAAAATAACGTCTTTAGTTTGATGTGAAACATCTAATGGCGCACTTCAATGGAAGTGGAAATGTGTTGCACGTAAATAGTGTGCTAAAATAACAGTCTTCTCTAAGTGCGCTTCATGGCCGAGCGGTTTAGAACGCCTACACAATTTAAAGCAGAGGGTAGTTAGTTCAATACGTCAGTATAGTTTTTGCCTTTTTATACAACTACATATTTCATATTCCTCTTAAAAGTTTTTATTATTATATAATATATTTAATGTATTTTATTTAAATATATTTTTTATTAACATATTTGTCGACATTTTACTCGTGAATTGTGTAATATTTCGCACGACGGCTCGCATTTTTTCAGACAAAAAATATTTAATGTCTAGTGTGACGTAGTCTGATTCGAGCAGTACAGCCAATAGCGACAATGTGACGTCATCACATCGTTTATTTAAATTTCTTAGTTAAGAATCAACGATTTAACTTACGGTAGACTTATTACGGCGTGCACGAGTGAGAATGGTTGAAAACCGTTAAAGGCATGTGGGAGACGTGCTAGAAGCGCTGACTTAATGACAGCTTACTGTACTACGATACGGAAAAAGACATTATTATGATCAAAGCTTCGACCACAAAGCTGAACTTTCAGCCACAGATGACAAATTACGGCCGTTTATAATGATGTCAAGAAAATATTTTTCGGTTTAACGTTGCAATTGGCTTCACGCACCGTTAGTTAAGCACGTATAACCACCTTTATAATTTAATATAGTATATCCGGTCGAGGTGGCGTTCGGACTTATTAGATGAATCATAATATTCTTAGAATCCAGCAGTAAAATACAGTTCTAGTTTTACAATTATGAATCTAAATTAAATATTCTTTTTTCTTTTAAGCTACAGCCGGGTCCAGACGTGTGTAACGTGTAATGTAAGATTACGTGTAATTTAGCGTCAACAGTGGACAGCACACGAACTCACCGCGAATCGTGAAAGCGAATCTTTGTCAAGAGCTGTTTCCACTCAGTTGCTACGAACATGCCGAATAGGAAAGTCAAGATAGCTGGTGCTGCTTTTATTTATATATATTTATTAACTGACGATTTCAGATTTTTTTAAAGTAATCCGGATTTTTTGGATCATAAATAACACGTTTTTCTTGATACAAACTGATAAGTTCAAGCGATTGTTCGTATCATGAACGTACACACGACACAATCATCACGAACGCCGTCCAAACGAGTACTGCGAGCGCCTTTGTGTTGCTAAAAACCGACAGCCGATGGATCACGGCGAACGCCGGCGCGAGCGTTACATGTAATGCTCGTACTGCCGTCCACACGCAGAATTCGTGTTACATTACACGATAGATTACATTACGCGTTACACACGTCTGGACCCGGCTTTACACGTTAATAAAGCTTGTTTTTTCAGTTTTACCTATTCTATTTTATATCTTTTAATCATAATATAAATATTATAGATATATTATAGATATACAGGGTGTCCGAGAATTATCTTTACAATTTTGAAATTTAATAACTTTTGAAATAAAAAAGACATTCACATTCTGTGTTCTGCAGTTATTAATGCAACTCATAAAGTTTTTTTCTCTGGGGTTATTTGAAGGATATTGTTTATCGGAGAAAGGTTACTGACATTGCTGACTTAAAAACCCGCATTACAGAGGCTTTTGCCACTGTCAAAGACGTTATGTTACAGCGTACCTGGCAAGAAATCGATTACCGACTGGATGTGCTTCGGGCCACACGTGGTGCACATGTTATGGTGCTAACCTAAACAGAACAAAACTTTATGAGTTGCACTAATAACTGCAGAAAACAGAATGTGAATATTCTTTTTATTTCAAAAGTTATTAAATTTCAAAGTTGTAAAGATAATTCTCGGACACCCTGTATATCACAAAATACTTGCAAAAATGAGTGCAGACCCGTTCTCCCACCACTAACACCGGGACTTCCACCATATTATAATGGCAATACGTTTGGCAGCATTTAACCTCAAATTAATGTTTTTTTTTTGGGATTAACCTGTAACTGCCACGAAGTGGGAATGAAGAAGTTGATAATACATGAGTTGATAAGTTCCGGCAGATTGAAAATACATGAATTCTGCTCTAGGTTAGATTACAGAGGCTACCTCGTTCCGTTGGATAGTAGAGGGGAGATGACGTCACCTGGCGGATCAGTCAATTGATTGCGTGGCAACGACTGTTGTTTATAAACTTTAATGGCGGTATTTAACCGCTGTCAAAGAATTTCAAAGACAGAACATTCATACTATGTACAACGAATTTTTTTATCCGAAAAAGTACTAACCTTGGTTTCTACTGTATGTAAAAAAAGTAGGTAATTTGTGTTTTCTTGACAATGCGCTGTGTGACAATTTGTATAGGCAGTGCATAGACAAAATTCGAGACAAGAGAATGGGCGCCATTTGTCATTCCAACATGAATACACTCAATTAATAGCTGCCCCTTGGGGTTTGATTGGATCCGCAGATTAATTATCGTATATACAGTGTGTATACGGAGGCGAGGTTTATGTGCAGAGGGGAAAGGGGAGATCTGGGGCAGGGAAACAGCCCACACTCGGCCTCATGCAGAGCCGGCTCAAGTAAACACTAATTTCGTTGCTTCTCTCTCCACAGATTGCGTGTTTTCAATAATTTCACATTTTTTACTAGTGTTTAAAAATCGAATTTCGGAGACGAATTGAGTTTGAGATGCGAATTTAGGAGAATGCAACTGTACAGAAGCTCGGGCCAAACCTTGCCGACAATTAGGGTATTTGCTAATACAGACAGTGTGACTTTATTATGTTAATATGTTTGTTTTTGGACTCAATAAAAAGCTTAACACCTTAATACATCCTTTAAAATAATATTATTTTCTTAGCTTCAATATTTCGTCTCTGTTTTATTAATTCATCATCTGCACAAAATTATATGCAGCCATTCAGTAAGTATAATTCTCTATCCGCAAGCAAGTGTTTTCATAACATTGTCAAGCAGATTTTATTAAAATTTTAGATGCATCTTTTAATTGATACTAAAGGGTTAAATTTCAATTTTGAATCAATTCTAAGAACTTTTTCGGCGTTTTTGGGTTCCAAAATCGTTTATAACCCCTAATACCCTCCTTAAAATAGGGTTCGTGCGGTGATAGATTCCAATATGTGGGCCAGATTTTGTTACAATTAATTAACTTTATGAGCAGTATAATAGATTTCAATATGGTCGAACATTGAACTGTCGGATATATAGTTATTATGAAGTGAAAATCACCTATTTAATAATAATAATAATAATGCGTTTAACGTCCATTTCTCGATTTTATGTCATAACAGACGCCATTCGCACCATTACTATATTCCCCATCTACCACTTCCCGTTATTTTCTATATTTTTTACAAGTTCAACTTATGTAATAGTAATGGGCGAATGAAGGAATTATAGGAAATTAGGATAAGGTAGGTAATTTTTGAACTAGGAGTTTGATAGGTAATCGGCCATGGCCTCAAATAAGAAACCATCTCGATATTTATCTGGAATTAATTGAGGGAAACCATGGAAAATCTCAGTCAAGATGGCCGGTACAGGAATTACCGTTTCTCGGCGAGAGGCAATAGGAAAAAGTTCCAGCCACATCTGCCCCCGCCGGGATTCGAACCCGGTACCTCCCGAATGTTGGTCTAGTGCTGTCACCACTACTCTACACAGCTCGGTGAAAATCACCTATTTTATAGGTGTGTGTAAAAAATGCACACATGTATCTCGAACGTTTCAACACAATGTATTACAATCTAGAAACATAAATTACTATTGGGTTGACTATAAGTTTTCTCAATTTTTTCTAAGTGTTATAACTCGAAAATATTTTTACCCCATTGTTTACGTTAAATAAAGGCACGACGAATGAAGGACCCAGTATATATATTAGTTCAAGTATATGTAATTAATAGTTATTACTAGAGTAGTGTGCCGTCTCGTTTTTTCACGAAGAAATAATCATTATATTATAGTTTTTCATGTTAAATTTTGTGACGAGATATTTTGCAATTATTTTTCAATCTTCAAAAGATCGCCTATCTTCGACATGCCATCTCTTATAGAATAGAGGAATTTGTCTTTTTGTAGTGGTTAAAAGATCACAAGTTGCCTTATCAGAAATTCGGAGATTCACGATTCCACATTGTTATTTTCCGTCAACATGTGTTATCTGGGTCCAGTATTATTTTTAGTAGGTAATAAACTAAAAATCCAAATGATATTTTCATTAATTCTTTTTTAGAGTTCCGTACCCAAAAGGTCAAACGGGACCCTATTACTAAGACTCCGCTGTCCGTCCGTCTGTCACCAGGCTGTATCTCATGAACCGTGATAGTTAGACAGTTGAAATTTTCACAGATGATGTATTTCTGTTGCCGCTATAACAACAAATACTAAAAAAAACAGAATAAAAAAATATTTAAGTGGGGCTCCCATACAACAAACATGATTTTTTTGCCCTTCGTGCGCGGATCCGACTCGCACTTGGTCGTTGTGAATTTTGACCTAAATTAATACCATTCCCCGCCATTATTATCCACTAATGGCGGGGAATGGAAAACCTCAATCAAGATGGCCGGTACAGGAATTACCGTTTCTCGGCGAGAGGCAGTAGGAAAAAGTCCCAGCCACATCTGCCCCCGCCGAGATTCGAACCCGGACCTCCCGAATGCGAGTCTAGTGCTGTCAGCACTGCTCTACCCAGCTCGGTACCTTTGAGAAATAATGTAATGACAAGTTCGGCTCTGCGCTTATAAATCCGACCCTGTATAGACATAATACACATGCCGTCGAGTGTATTACGTAAATACAGCGAATTTACACAAACAGAATAAGAACACGTCAAAGACATGGAGGATAGACAAAGACGGAGGAGGATGAGATTCTTATGTAACATTTGTTGTTGTGTGTATCTTGCTCAAGTGCCTTGTATTGTGGTTTGAACTTCAGAACAAAACTTATTATAGTCTCTACGTAGGTATAGTTCTATACTTGTACATGAATGCTCACATATGCTGCTGCATAGAAATGGATTACAACTTTGAATACGGATTTATATTATGCATTGTTATTGGCCCCTCGAGCTATGCAGGCGCCATGTTTTAAACAATAAATGACGGAATGACCGCCGCTGGCCGCCATTTTGCAAAGCAATTGTATGAAATGAAAATTATGAAAACTTCGGTCTCTAATATGTCGTCGTAACCGTTCGCGTCTCATATTTTCAGGGGCAGAGATACATAGGGACTAATAAAAAAATTCATCGGTATTAATTATTAGTAGATTTTACATACGCTATAGCTACGTAATTCATTTAGTATAATAGCTATTGTCTGCTATAATTGTTAAGAAATATTCATTGTTGCAGTACTATATTAGAAAAGGGGTCCGGGTTCGAATCCCGGCGGGGGCAGATGTGGCTGGGACTTTTTCCTACTGCCTCGCCGAGAAACGGTAATTCCTGTACCGGGCATCTTGATTGAGGTTTTCCATGGATTCCCTCAATTAATTCCAGATAAATATCGAGATGGTTCCTTATTTGAGGCCATGGCCGATTACCTATCAAACTCCTAGTTCAAAAATTACCTACCTTATCCTGATTTCCTATAATTCCTTCATTCGCCCATTGCTATTACATAAGGTGAAGTTTTCAAAAATGTAGAAAATAACAGGAAGTGGTAGATAAAAAATAGTAATGGTGCGAATGGCGTCTGTTATGACATAAAGTCGAGAAACGGACGTTAAATGCATTATTATTATTATTATTATTATATTAGAAAAATTTATTATTCAAACACGTCACCGTCGGGACTTAAACCCGAATCTTTCCAGTTTCGCGGCGGAATGAGTTATCAATTACTCTACGGTGCACACAGTTCAACATTTTATTCCTTCATAATATGGAAATTTACAACACTAAATTCACTACATGCGAGAGACAATTATTTTAGCTATAGCTAGACATGAAATCTCACAGTAGCGAGAACTCTGAATGAATCAAAGATGAACTTTCCATTATTAATACTAATTTTTCTAATATAGTACTGCAACAATGAATGTTTCTTAACAATTATAGCAGACAATAGCTATTATACTAAAAGGTATTAATTATGTTATATGGCTTAATTCTAATTCGATTTCAAAAACTGAGTCATTTATAGTCTCGACTTGAAAGAGAAAACGTGTTCATCTCTTTATAAGAGGCTATTTGATTTTTTTATGGTTTCAAAATGTTCATATCGTAGTATTAGTCCGCAGAAATTATTATTTCGTTTAAATTATATAGGATGAAATTGCATTCTAAATTTTAAATACAGTGTAAACTCCATATAACATCACTCGATTTAACTTCCTAAAGCGTCGAAATTATACTCGACTTTGGTTGGTCTTGTTGTCCATACAATGATACACTCTATGTAGCATCACACCCTCTATAAATAACGACCATATGTCATTATAAAATAAAAACCCGGGTCGCAGTACCAAAACCCTGCCGACAATATAGTGTATTTGCTATAGGTACAGACAGTATGGCTTTATTATGCGAACTTAAGTTGGTTTTTGGGCAAAATAAAAAAATTTACTCCTTAATACACCCCTTAAAATAACATTTTTTTTTCCTAATTGCAATATTATTATCAATCGAACATATATACCAAATTATATACACCGTTCAGTAAAAAATTCCCTATCTGCAAAATAGTGTTTTCATAAAATTTGTAAATCCGGTCCTGTCGGGCCGATTTTATTAAAAATCTAGAGACACATTTTAATTACTACCAGAGGGTTAAATTTCAATTTTGAAACGATTTGGAGAATTTTTTCGGTGTTTTGGGGCCCAAAAACAATTTTCAACCCCTAAAAACTACCCTTAAAATGACCCGATTAGGCCCATTTTAAATAGGCTTCTTGCGGTGATGGATATCAACGCGTGGGCCAAATTTAGTTGAAATCAATTAACTCTTTCGAAAGTTATTGCCCGCACACATATATATATACGTATATATATATATATACGTATATATATATACGTATATATATATACGTATATATATATACGTATATATATACGTATATATATATACGTATATATATACGTATATATATATATAAATATATATATACATATATATATAAACAATTTTAAAAATGGTGCCAAAGTGTTTAGGAGGTTATGAAACGTCGAGAAATTTTGGTCCGACCCCTAGGTCCCGCCATCCGACCGACGCCAATAGTGTATGTTGCCATATGGCAAATACACTAACAAGTCATTTCGGAAACTTATAAAGCACCTACTGTTTGTAGGTACTTTCTAACTTGCCGAAATTGATAAGAACTGCAGCTTTATTGTCTAGCCCGTATTTATCTCGACTGTCGGCAACATACGTACCGAATGTTTGTAAATTGTATGCTTTATTATTGAATAATATACTATAATAGTAAAACACTATTGATTTTCCTTTCTCTCCATATAACGACAACTTTCTATAACGCCAGAAAGTGCGCAGGTCCTTCAGTGTCGCTATATAGAGTTTACACTGTATATAAATTAGCGCAAAAACACGAGCCACCATATTTACTACTGTGACATCATTTTTGTAGTATACAAATAAATGCAAAAAAAAGTTCGGATCGTTTACTCGTGGTACGTTTAATGTTTACTCACGTGTGTGTTATGTGTTTATATATATTTTTACTACAAGTCTGATGTCATACTTCAAACCATCATGGAGAGTAGTGTTAAATATCGAACAAAATGATCGACGCTTGTCACATGACCTTATACCGTGGGATTCACAGATTCCTAAATTCGCACACAATCACGTGATTATACTAAACTAGAATATTGCACAATATTACATATTTTGTTACAAAATGTTTACACTAATTTAATGGAAAATCACATAAAATACATTAAACCTACATAAGTGTATAAAATTTTACTTTACAAATTTGTTTAATTTCACAGCGAAAGTAAGTTTTTATACAGTTCTCCTTGTAAAAATAAATAATAGTTAACAATTACCTAGAAAATTGAGGGAATTTTACTTTAACTTTCAATGTAATTTTACATTTTTTACAGTGCAGTGGAAAGAGACGGCAATGTCGTCTTGAACCAACTGTATTATAGTGATCGATGAGAGAAGCTATACAAAAAGTAAATTCAGACATTGTTGCACACTTCAGTTGTTTTAGTATCAGAAATATAGCGTAGTGAACTATAATATCGTATTGTGCGGATTCGATACTATTTACGGTGAAATGATATTGCCATCGCGGCACACTAAATCGTTATATAATACAGAGCGTCATTTGATAGATACACCTGTGTTATATAACGATTCTTGACACACCTATACTGAGTAGTTACAAGTGTTACAACGCAACAACTACTCAGTAGGTGTGTCAAGAATTGTACATCAGTTCAAAAAGTCTTAACACCACAAGGGCAGAAAGTTGAAATTCCTGCACAGCGCGATATGATACCCGAGGCAAAGCCGAGAACATGTCGCGCAGCTTAAGGCCTTCAAATTTCTGCCCGTGTGGTGTATACTATTTTTCTTTATACCCGGTCGAAAGTACCTACTTTCACCATTATGTAAAAAGAAACTTTCAAGTGAGAAATTTTGAGGTTATACGCAATAACTATTACTGGCTGGCGGCAGTCTCATGTATCTGTGTGCATGAGAAAACTCTTTCGGCCCGCTGTTATAGATGGCGTGCGAGTAATTCCAGCAGAGCATAAACGTTAGGCTTTCTTGAGCAGGAATACGTAGAGTAGAGTAGATCAGATGACTTATGTCTGAATTTAATGCCCTTTTCTCGTGCCTGGACCTCTGACTGGTCCCCCCTTGTTGAGCATTTACAAACGAGCCTGCCCCAGAGCATTTTTTTATTTCTTTAAACTAGAATATTTTGTTTACTTTAAACCACGGGTTTGGTATTTGGGTGACCTTGGTACTTGATAGAGTGATTCGTTTAGCTTTCCGGCCCTGTTTAGTAGCGTCTTTCTGGCAACTTCCGCATTAAAGAGACAGAGAAAGAAGGGAGAACGGTGGGGAACAAAGAGAGAATATTGTGGAACGGGAGACCCGCATAGACCACGTGACACGGTGTCAGCGTGTCACGGGTCTAACCAGACACGGTGTAAACTATTTATGTTAGTTAAATAGCCTCTCTAACAATACACGATGGCATAACGAAGAACTTGTCTTTCTAGACAGTTTAACCCATTGATGACTTTACTTAGGAATTTGATCGAATTTGAATTTGTCAAATTTTCTTAGAATACACGTCGCGAACAATGAACAACTTTATTGTACAGTAATACCCCGAACTTACGCGATAGGTGGGACCGAGCGATAATTGTGTAAGTCGAATTCGCGTAAATCGTGGTACAATTTTGTTTAATTAGGATCGGAGACTAAAGAAAACAATAATTTAGAAGAAAAATGTATTATAAAATCTTAGGTAACATAACAAATTGTACTATTATGAATTGCAAAAACGTAATCCGAATTTATTTTGACGTAGAAGCCTTCATAAAATACAAATACGTCGTCTGACGGATCGACGATTTTTGCTCCCGTAATAATTTTTCTTTGGAATCTATGTTTTCCGTTTGTAACCCTTTTTTAATTGAACTGAGGCTTTTTGTCGTTTCCAACCGTCATTTGATCTTCTAATTGAACTAAGTCTTAGATATCAGGTTCATCGAAATCTTCAAAAATCGCGTTAGTCTGAATTCGCCTAAGACGGAGTAGCGTAAGTTGGGGTATTACTGTATTTGACTTTGTTGATTTCTTGTTCAAAAATTAATTGATATTTTTTTTTCAGGTAAGTCTTTTTCGTACCTCTATTGATAATGAAACGTGAGTATACCTTAATATTTTTAATTTCTACATGATATAAGGTAAATAGGCAAATCATTAATGGTTGCAGATAAAGGTAGATTGTTGCATTAAAAAAAAACAAATTTAAGTTTTCTTATAATCTCGAATTCTTTCCCTACGCCTAAAAACGGCTAAAGAAATTCATCAAAAACTGTCAAAATTCGTTCAAAAATTCACCAAAAAATTGTCAAAACATCAAAAAAAAAAAATCAAAATTCACTCAACAAATTGTCAAAATTTACCCAAAAATTTGTGAAAATTCATACAAAAAACTATCAAAATTCACCAAAAAAATTGTCTAAAATCTTGTCAAAATTCATCCAAAAATTGTCAACATTCACTCATGGTTATGATAATAATCATAAATATTAACTATTCTTTATACTATATATTATTATATATTAACTATTCTTTATACCATAAGTGTTCATTGTTAATGAAAAAGTATACAAAATTTACAATAATAATTCAATTTTGGTGAGTCCTTGACACTTGGCGGGGGTTCAGGGCTTAAGCCTTATTAGTCGTCATGGACGTCAAGGACGTCGTCAAGGACGTCGCCAACTTTTGAGCCAGAGGGAGGCAGAAGGATGAGAAAAAAACAAAAATTTCAGATTTTTAAGGATTAAGATATTAAATATTAACTCATTTATTGAATCCTTAAATTTGATTTTAGTTTCAGAGTGATTCTGCTGAACGCTACGTTTTATTACTTACTTATTCTGTGACATTAGGCAGGAAAACTTATAACTTAAAAAAATCCCGAACCTCTAGGGAGGGGCAGCTGCATCTACCTGCCCCCCCTTGGCGACGCCCCTGGATCCACCCTTGGCTACAAGTTATTTTATCTTAAATCTGCTGTCAAAGTTACTTCCATCTCTTGATCCGCCACTGATTATAGAGTAAGTTTTTCTGAATCACGGTTTTGTATTCAAATTGTAGTTTCAAGTTGCAAAGAGGCGTCTTAAATTGATTATTAAATATTAAATTAAATGTTCGTGCCTGCGTGACTCCCTATAACTCGAAACATACTTCTATATATATAGGTAGGGTAATATCACTGCCAGTGTAATCGATACACATATTGATATATCGGTTTTATTTGTCATACATTTGAGCCAGGTGTGTCTGTTTACAGGGTCTGACGTAGATTGATGTCTAAATAATAGTCGGGCAGAAATTAATTATATTTTTTGCGAATAAATGCGCGCTCGTTTTCCGATACAAAAAAAAAATTCTTAGAAAAACCCGTTTCACGACTGATGACCATTTTCTGGTAGCATGTGAATCTGTTCTGCACGTATAATCTGCAAAAAAAATTGCCGCCGTCCGGCCGATTGTATGTCTGCTATTTTTTACTTATCTAAGTAAAAAAAAAGTTAAAACCTTATCTTGCAGAAACTGTACCTTATCGCATTTCAGATATGTTTTGATTTTTTTAAATTGTATTTTGATATTTTCTTAATTGTATTTTTGACGTCTGTATCTATACTTGGCTCTACAAATAAAAACTATTCTATTCTATTCTATTCAGTGTTATCTGATTTTTTTTCATGTTAGGAATCATTTAAAGCCGTTTTTTCGATTGATGTGTAGTTTATGTGTGTGTGTGTAGGTATGTGGTGAAATTGTTTCTCGTTTGATGTCCCAAAAATGGACCTACATAGTGTGGTGCGGTTTATTTTATTGCATTTGTCAGCAGTTATATCTGGTTGGATTTTTGAATCAAATCGTTTCAGTGGTTTTTGACATTATTAAAAAAAGGTTCTCAAACTAAAATATATTATAAATTCGTTATAAACGTTAAAGATATGAATATGAATATTATTTCGAGAAAAAAATGCTTTCTAAAAAATTACGGAGAAATCACTTTTTTTGGAATTTAATATAAAATGATATCATAAACACATTAGATTTTACATGCTGTTAATATTAAGTACTATATACAGTATGTGAAAAATGGCGGATTTAACATTCCATTTGGCCTAAACGTCATTCATTATATGTCAAATCCCAATCTGTCTAATTAATGTGTCTATGATTTTACTTAGCTTTGAGTAACCAATAAACAAATAAGATGGCTATAGAGTATTGTGTCGCAAAAGTTTTCATTTACGAGAGATGGTTTTTTAAGTGAGAAATAGGTATACGGCTGACTGTCCAGTCGAATTTTTTCACTAGTAATTTACTCTTATTTAAGTGAGTAAAGAGGGGGAAAAATAAGACTAAAAAATAAAAAATATTAATTTAAAAAAAAACCTAAAAAAACACGCTTTAGTAGCAAATCGAACTAAAAAGTAAAAAGCATGAATGCTTATACTACTAATTTTATACTATCACTACTTTTACAAATAGCTACCAAGGAAATATTTATACCAGTTGATATGAAGCACCGCACGCTTTTTTACAGTAAAAAAATATTTTTTACTTTTTATTTCGGTTTGGTCTTAAAGCGTGTTTATTATTTTTTTTTTAATTTTTTAGTCTTTTTTTTATCCTGATGTTCCTGGTCAGGATAATGAGACAAACTTATTAAATTATTGTATGGTCTGGATATTACTATTTTTAACAAGCTGCCTCAAAATATTAAAAATTGTGGCGAATTATCAAAATACTTGAAAATACTTTTAAAGCAAGCTCTTTTTATAATCTAGACGAATTTTTGTTAGGTCATGAACGACTGTGTTCTTGATGAACCTACTAATGTCCTTGATGGACTCTGAATTGACAATTTGTATCCACTATGGCACCACAAATAAACTGTTATAATTGTGCAAAGTTTCAGTTTAATCGGACTTTTTGAAGTTGGTGAATTTCACGTTCAAAGATTCCGTTACAAACAAACAAACAGGTGAAGCTAATAAGAATGTGTTAAAAAGAACGCCCTCTTGCGGAGTCCCATTAAAACCTTCAGTTAATTGGAAATGTGAAATGTGTTCAGTGATTGGAGCAGTTGTGCCGGACCCTGTGCGCCATATCCCTATCGAAAAACACGTCTCATTGCGTCTGGTGATTGTATATAATGTCGTTAACGCCCCATCTAATTGAACAAGCTGTATGACTGTATTTTTGTATGTTGGATCGTCGTTCCTGTTTACCGTGTCATGACCACTGAAATATAAATATACTGGAAGGGGCACTGAGCGGCGGGAAGCGAGCCGAGAGAGAGAGTAGATTTGTGGAGAGTCTGTCTTTGTCGTACAGTCAAAACCAAAAACATTTTCTCCTGTGTTCACCTTATGGTAGTGGCTCAAGGGACCCGAGACAAGTAGAATTACTATGATATTAAGGTTACATTTTTTTTTCTTAATATTCAATTAATTACTATATTTTAGAAGATGATTTGGGTGCACGAATATTTTTTTGGGAAAAAAATACATATATATCGAAATAGTTGATGCATTCGTGCCCATAACTGGCGCATTATGTGTACCGCACTGAGCCATTTCTCTAGTCTCTGTTCATCTTTCCATGGAAAACTAAAAATTATGATATTGGCAATATTTCACTACATACGATTTCATAACAGTATACCATAAAGAAAATATCACCGTCATGTTACATTTGAATAGAATAACGTAATACTCACGTATGAAATGTGAGGTTAATGTTTGGGTACCAAACATTGTGGCAATTCTTAACGCAGCAAATCCGGACCATTTTTTAAGTTTTTTTAAAATTATTAACACCAACCACGCTTTTTAAATTTTCAAATATATTATTTGTTATTAAATGTTTATTATAAAGGAATGTAAGGCGCTATGGTCATCACTTCTTCTAATAACGTACTACAACAGCACTGCGAAAAAAGGAATAAATTTTTGAGATGGGGTGTAACCACGGTGTAACGCATGCGATGTGCTGTATTGTGCGCAAGCGCACAAGGAGAGAGTGAGACGGACTCTCCACAAATACTCTCTGTCTCTACCGCGTTTACCGTGCACGGGCCAGGCATGGCAGTGCCCCTTCCAGTATATTTATATTTCAGTGGTCATGACTCGTGTTTGTTTATTTCAGTGCTGTTTTGAATTAAACCAGATATATGGTGAGTAATGTAGAGGTGGAAATTACCGACAATTATTCAAATACAGTCATTCAGTGTTTAACTATGTTGAGTGGATCGAGAAGCATTAATTAAAAATATGCACATTTTACACTGGCTTTCTGCAATGACACGGATTCCCTCGCGTTTCGACATATCTCACAACTGCAGCTTGAAATAATCACTACCGAGTACCTACGACTATAGGGGAACCTCGGTTGCTTTGTTCGTTCAATCGAGTTAATAAGGGACCATACTTGCTTCGCTTACCGTTAATCCTCCTTTTGTCTTAACTTAATATTTCTATCTATATATAATAAATAATAATAATTCGCACTAAAATTCGTTTCTAATTTATCACACTCCTTATAACTTTCTTCTTTTTGTTGTATTACATTACAAAGCTCAGTGACGGTTCAAGAAAATATTTTTCTAAAACTGTCAGAGGCGCAAGTATCGAAAACGTTGAGCTGAAGCGCCACGATACGAAGAGTATTTATACGTGAATTTTGATTAAAAATTAAACAAAAAAAATTTACCGACCGTCAATCATGGTGACGTTGTTTTAAACTTAGAACCGTCAGATAGCAGCATTGCTGTATATACTGAATAAATGTATAATTGTTATAAATGAAATCAGTTTCACGGGTAATTGGAATAAAAATAAATCAATTTAAATTGTTTTATTTTTATTCCAATTACCCGTGAAACTGATTTCTATTATAACATATTCTGGAATTGAACTTTAAAGATGTATAATTGTTATAATTAATTATTTTGCAAAAACAAAAGCAATAATAGATGTCGGTAGAGCAAGCAATTATCTATAAAATGATATAAAATTTATGTGGAGCAATTGTGTGGTTTTTTCGAAAAAGGAAGGCAAACATCTTAACCTTAGCATATTAATATATATGATATAAAAAAATTGGCCAAGTGCGAGTCGGACTCGCACACGAAGGACTCCGTAACACCGTACAATTATTAAGTTTATTTTATTTTTACTATTTGTGATAACGGCCATACACAATAAGGCGCAGAAATGCCTGAACTAATAACTTTTAAGAGATTTCGTCCGATGTCGCGAGTGATGTAACTACAAATTTACGGTTTTCGGATTTTTCCCTTTACTTGTACTATAAGACATTGCTGCTTGCCAAATTTCATGATTCTAGGTCAACGGGAAGTACCCTGTAGGACTTTATTTCCTTGCAACTGTCAAAATATGCGGCATCTTTTGATTGCGTTGACTTAGAAGTTTGATTTTTTTCACAGTCCCAAAGGATTACAGACTTGAGTATTTGATATTAATTTCAACTTGATACCTCCACTTGTTCCTGAGAAAAAGGATTTTAACAGACAACGAAGTAGTTTTTTTAGACTATTTTTTAATATATTCTTAGCGTGTTCTTGAAAGATATCTTAAAATAATGTTTCATTTATTATAACCCTACTGCCAGACTATGCTCCTCGCACTGCTACTCGCTCTGCTCATCGCGCTGTCGCGATGTTGCCCTAAGCGGCCAAACACTGCTGTACTCGCGACGCTCCGCACTCGGCTTCCGCCTTTCGGCAATGGAGGTCGATACTGTGGCAGCGTGCGCACTATGCCTTCACACTTAGACCGCTTGATGCGTACTGAGTGGCGCGGTAGTATGTGGCCAGCTTACTCGCGCTCTTATTGCCGGTCCTTTGACTCGCGCACAAAAAACCGACAATCGAGGGAGCACTGGGCATGACGAGGAGCATGACGAGTAACGCGGCCACACAACGTCTCTGCCTCCTTTCCTCGCTACTTCCCATGCCACTCGTCGAGTGTGTGGCTGAGGCATAACGTTTGGATAAAAACATCTATAATAAACATAAATATCAATTCTAGTCGCGAGCGATGCTAGTAGAAACAGACAAAAATCCGTCAGGCAGCAGCATATGAATTAATAATGTAATCCAGTCAGTGTTACGTAAGTCACCTTTTCAATTATCTGCTCGATCATGATATAAAAACAAGCTCTCTAGAAATATATACTCGACTTATTAAGAGAAGGCAGATTCTGTCGCTTCAGAGATAAATTAAAATTAGACTTTAAAAAAACTGATACAACACGTTTTTATGAATTAAAAAATGCAAAATAATTTGACAACAAAATTAGCTTTACTGTTAAAAAGCGCGGGGTGCTATCTACTTAAATTTTCATAATGGCTCTACGTTTACAATTAGCTAGTAAATAAAAAATTTCTTACCGATATTAAGCACTGCGCGCTTTTTATAGTAAAGCTAATTTTGTTGTCAAATTATTTTGCATTTTTTAGTTCATAAAAGCGTGTTGTTTTTATAAGACTAAAGAACAATATTGGATTTGACTACGGGATAGGCAACGCAACGTACGTCACTGTACAGCGTGTTAGCTTCCTTGCTGTAATTTTTCAAGTTTTTTTATCCTGAAGGTTCTGGACAAACTTATTAAATTATTGTATTGTCATCGGTCCTTGATAAGTATGCAAAGTTTCAGTTAAATCTGACGTTTTGAGGTGGGTGATATTTCACGTTCAAAGATTCCTTTACAAACAAACAAACATACAGGTGAAGCTAATAAAAGCGTGTTAAAAACACCTTTCGCCGTCCAGATATCGCACAAAATGTCCAAAAACTTTGTTAGAACAGGTCCCATTACATTTTTATGTAGTATAATAATTGATAAGTGGATAAATGACACGTGAGAACTTTTTTTTTGTTGGTACCCGTGTAAAATGAAACTTTTTGAGAACTAATGTATAATCCATGTCAAACCGATTCGAAAACGCGTGCGTCGCAGTTACCATGCACGCACTAACACACACACATCGGGAGAGCGAGCGCAGCATCCGTTCGCAAATACTCTAAAAGCTAGCCGTCTCTCTTCCGATACAGCAAACCGCCTATAGTTCCGTCCTTTTCGCACTGATCGCGGTTCCACCGGACTTGTGCCTTGCACAACAAGGGATGAACAAACTCATTCGACCGTGTGGATAGTCTTATGAATAAAATCGCGACGTTTGACCCCGCGTAACATTTCTAGCGGCACATGGATCGGTGAGCACATTTGGGATGCTGTTTAGAACAACAAAAGGAAGATTCCCCTAATTTTTCCGAAGTTGGGACTTTTTTTTTTGTCTTTATTCCTTGGACTAGCATTAGAGATGGAAAAAACGGGTCTTTTTAGTGATCTGCATCTTTGCATCTGGATCCCGTATGTGAGCCGGCTCACTGAACCGGTTCAAAAAGAGCCGAGTTCTGAATATGTTACTGCAGTCTGCCACTGAGTTACCTAGTTCAGTCAATCATATCACGACCTGTACAGAATCAAGAATGCATAGCCAAACATGTGATGCATGAGTCATTTGAGCTGACAGATGCATCAAAGCAAGAACTGATACGTCAGTATAAAATGTGCTTCTGTGTGTTAATTGTTTCACTGAGTTATGCGGATCCGTTGATCCGTCGGCTCAAAAAAAAGTGAGTCGGCTCTCACGGATCTTCTGTCGGAGTCGACTCTTTGAACCGGTTCAGATCTGAGTTACCCAACTCTAACTCGCATGTTTTTAAACAAGCTTTTATTGAACTTTATATGTTTGTCAGTCTGTGGTCAGTTTAAGTCAAATCTTGCAATCGAAATTTAAGCTAGAGCTTTGAAATTTTGTACACGTGTACAAGTCTGGTGACAATGCATATATCCAATATGGCGGACGCCACAAGATGGAGAATTGTCTTTTTCTCCACAATCCTCTTGACATCGGTATCAAATGAAAGAATTTGCCGAATGAAATACGATAAGCTAATGTGACGTCATGTGACGCTACATATCCGATCGATTTGAAATTTTGTAGACATGTGTATTCTCGATGAAAATACATGAAAAATCGTTTTTAGAATTAAAAAAGCATATAAATTAAAGGTTTATTGAAATGCACTAAAAAGTATGCAATACTTTTTAATAATTTAGGTTCATAATTATAAAAGCATGGGTTATGAATAATGACTAATAAACGTAGAGTTTGCAGCCGACGCTTTTATAAATATGAACCTAAATGTTTAAAAAATAGTGTTTACTTTTTAGTACATTTCTATAGAAGCTTGTCTTTAAAACGTTTTTTTTTTTACTAATATTTTTCGATCTGACTGTTTTTCATGTTCATGTAGGTGTAATTTTCCTTGCAACATGACCGTCTTGAATGACGCGACGAACTGAATTTAAACTTGAATTATGAATAAAAAAATGAATTCTGACAAAAGAAGTGGTTTGCATAATTGAAATGGAGTTTTATTGTGATTAATATTATATACTTTTTATATATAGAATGTTTATTTTTAAAAATAAGTGTAAAACAATACGTAATAGAGCTATAACTGTAGCCTTATAAACGGACTAAAAATAAGTTTTCTCCTTTTTTTTTTGACGAAACGGAAAATTGGAAAAAGAAACAACAGATAATTTGTGAGATATTTGACACTTGCAACAGTGTTGAATATCAATTTCATCTTCGATATTGTGTTTATTTTTCAACGAATTTATTTTTTGCAATGTTTCAACAAAGTCATTTCATGAAACTAAATATTTATTAAAAGAAAGGGATGGACAATATCAACAAAAATTTGGTATAACCCAAATATTTGTAACATGAGATAGGGTTTTTTTTTGTGATATTTTTTCCGTTTCTTTTAATCATCTTCACGGTTCAATTGTTCTTAGCATACGAACCAGCGACTTGTTAATTCAGCGTGAAAACGTCTATAACAATTGTGTTTTTTTTTCTTTGGAGAAAATTGTTGTGCATTCCTCGGAATCGATGTTGAAAGAGAGGCTACTGACAGATATATTACTATTGGATTGGCAATGTCGATTTACTTTTGTTTTACTTTACGTACTAGTGCGAAAAATGTTCAGAAGCTTTTTTTAAATTTATTTTATATTTACAAACGAAAAATTACAGGTCACAAGAAGTTGTTAATTGACTACTGCAATCCGCGGAAAAAACGTAAATTTTATTCTGGCCCATGTTATAAAAAAGATTGCCCACTCTTGGTCTAGTCCAACGTTTCCCAAATTGTGGGTTGAGACTCGGGTCATGGAAAAACCTTGCCGGATCGCGAAAAAAAATTTAAATTTTTGTGTATGAAGTAATAATAATAATAAGAATATAATAATAATAACTTTATTTAGTAAAACATACAAAGATGTATAAATAGCATTAGTACACTACATTTAACAGAACTCTATCGTGGAATAATATGTTTTGTTAATTAAGAATGTTTTTAATTTAATTTTAAATTTCAAGTCGTTTTCGGTTTTTATTTCATTTGGTATAATTATGTATCCGTATCATAACGTTACGGGCCCCCTTAAATGTTACAGAAAGATGTGATTTATTTGGTTTTAATTTAGATTTATTGCGGGTAATATGGTCATGCTTTATTTGATTTGAAGTGAATAAATATGAAAATTTCCTTACGAACTTATAAACAAACAAATAACTTTATTTTTATTAAAAAATAAAATTTGTCTTGTAAATATTTTTTTTTTCTTAAGCTGAGTCGCGAAAAATCTTAAAACCACGTTCCGGGCCGCAGTCAAAAAAGTTTGGGAAACGCTAGTCGAGTGAGAATTTTTTAAACTTTTAAAATTGCGATTGGCTATGATCACGGTTTATTACTAGATGAATTTAATTACAGATCGTTAGCCAACCGGCGTAATTATAATTCTGTTTTATATCTATATAAGGTTCTGCACAATCTAATAGATGATACCACATTTTAAGTCAGATACCGTTTGATTCCCGTGCTAGTAGAATACGATCTACTCCAACTTTTTATTTAAAGAATGCTAAAACTGTGAGAATGGCAAATTCACCTCTATATGTCATGTGCAATTTAGTTGATGAGAATAGTATTGATATTTTGAATATACCTTTAAGATCTTTGAAAAATATTTTAATGTAAATTTTAAACTTTCTGGGTTGTTGGGCATAATAATAAAAAACCCGGGTCGCAGTGCCAAAACCCTGCCGACAATATAGTGTATTTGCTTGTATAGGGCCGTGTGGTTTTATACTTTTATTATGTGAAATTAAGTTTGTTTTTGGGCAAAATAAAAAATTTAACCCCTTAATACACCCCTTAAAATAACATTTTTTTCTTAATTGTAATATTATTATCAATCTAACGTCTACACCGAATTAAATACACTCTTCAATAAATAAGTCACTATCTGCAAACTAGTGTTTTCATAAAATTTGTAAGTCCGGTCCTGTCGGGCCGATTTTATTGAAATTTTAGGGTCACTTTTTAATTGCTACTAAAGGGTTAAATTACAATTTTCAAACGATTCTGAGAATTTTTTCGGTATTTTGGGGCCCAAAAACATTTTTCAACCCCTAAAAACTACCCTTAAAATGGCCCGATTAGGCCCATTTTAAATAGGTTTCTTGCGGTGATGGATTTCAATACGTGGCCCAAATTTCGTTGAAATAAATTAACTCTTTCGAAAGTTATCGCGCGTACACATATATATATATATATATATATATAAATATATATATATATATATATATATAAATATATATATATAAATATATATATACATATATATATAAACATTTTTAAAAATGGTGCCAAAGTGTTTAGGAGGTTATGAAACGTCGAGAAATTTTGGTCCGACCCCTAGGTCCCGCCATCCGACCGACGCCAATAGTGTATGTTGCCATATGGCAAATACACTAATAATAATAGTAATAATAATAATTTCAGTCTGCGGATACTTTCCCATCCCTATTATCAGGAGAGAAAGAGATGCCGCACAGAGAGCGTGTAGGTAGAAGTAGGCAACCAGGCAGGCAAGCAGAATCCTGCAGGACGATATGTCAGTTTCGCGGCGACTACCAACGCCTTTGCAGGAATATCATTATCCTTCAGCGTTGTCGGGTGCTGAGATTTAATGCACAGAACCCTAACCCCGTGTTAACGGAAAAATCGTCGACGCAGTAGTTCTAAATATCTTTTAATAAAAAATCTTTACAGCGATCTGCAGAAAGCGAAAAAAATCTGACGTGCGTTTTTTTTTTCATTTTGTCACTGTCATGTTTTTCGCCTAGGTGTCATAAAATTGTTGGTGACTTTTTTGTGACTAAATTATTTTGTGAAGTGTATAATAAATAGCGTATTGTGATTGCTGTTTGTTTTTTGTTTTTTTTTTTCATATATAAAACTATAATTATTTTTATTCGATGTGCCAAATGCAGAAGGGTTTGTTTAAGTTTGGTTGATTTGGTAACTATGGAAATCATTAATGTATGATTTCAGAAAATCGGTCTACTTAAAACATCGAAAAAAAACGTACTTGATAAAAAAAAATTAATTACACTTTTTTAAAAATATCACCCAGCAATGACTAAACAGTATTCTAGTCAGTTATAAAAAAATATTTAAATCAGAATTAACCATCTGCAGTGTAAACGTTTGAGAAAGTTTTGTAATTAATATTTTCTAGTTCATCACCAGATACTATTGTTTCCATAAAACTCCAATAACGCTGATGACCTCAGATGTTGAGCGTCTATAATATACAAAAAACCTCAATAAGAAAAATCATTGAGACACAAGTTTGGGGCTACCTACTATATTTCTGCTTAGAAAACAACCCACACTGTAGAAAAGACAGTATTTAAGAACTCCCTAACTTGGCTTAGTCGGTGCCTGCGTTATAAATCGAATGTATTATTCAAATATCATGTTTCAAAATTTTCGCAAGAGAATAGTGTGGTCCGGTTGTTAGGGTGCTGGCTTCGAATCCTGCCTCTGCTTATGGAGGTTTTGTGATGTTTAGTTTTAAGTGATTCCGTTATTTGATGTAATTAAGACGCTGATGATGTCGAGCGTCTATAATCTACAACAAATGAAATGCAGTTTCTGCAACGGCAACTTTCTGAAACCTGAGCTGCGAAGGTGTAAAAAAAATATTGGACTATAATTTTTCTTGGCAACATCGATAATATCGAACGCTTATCAGACGCTCTCATTGGGTGCCCGGTCTGTGTTGCATTTTATGTGGAATGATTTTCAGTAATGTGTTAATGGTTTCCATAGTTACCAAGTCAACAAAACTGATGTATGTTGCGTCTTAAATGAAATGCACTGTATAGTTGCGATTTTAGAAACAAAATTGGATTTGTTCGATCGTAATTAATATACCAGGCTATGAAATATCAAAAGTTAATATCGTAAATTGGAGGGCAAATTAGGTATTTGTCACTTTGACAGCTTTATGAAGCAATAAATATCGTATACATTTGTGTACCTCAATTACGAATACAGTACCGTATGTGGGAGAAAGGTCGTGATTTAAATCAACTAATTGAAAATTGGTTCAATTCCGAGCTGGACATAGCAATTAAATTTATAATTCAATTCTATTGACGTTGAGAGTAAAATTTTAGCAGGCAATGGAAGCTGCGCGCGCACAGCTAACGAAAATTCGACAGTATGAAGTTGGCTGCACTAACGAAAATTCGACTGTATGAAGTTGACTATAAGACTCAGATTGAAATGATAGATCGACTTAATCAATGCACTTTCTGTCATCTGGAAACCTTATTGGAATATACTAGACGAGTATAACCTTTAACTGTTAAATGTGTTTTTTTGTCAGTATGAAATATCTCCCTTAATATTGTATAATAATTAATGTTTGATACGCCATTTTGGAGATTATTTTTCTCTCTAATGACGCAAAACTTAAAATTAATATTTTCATTAAAAAATTACAGTTAAAAAAATTTTAACAATTTCATTACAGAAAATAACATTCAGAAAAAACAAATTGAGCCATCTGGTGGCAATTTGCTCATTCTAACAGTTGTTGGTAATATTAAGTAACGTAGTGGCGCTAAAGTTTCTGAATAGAATAGAATAAAAATATTTCCAGCCTATTATATTAAGTAACTGACCATTAACGGTTTTTTTGGTTATTACTTACCAAAAATTGTTATGTAAAGTTTTAATAAGCTGTAACGTAACTTTAGAGTAATATTTTACGTTTTAATTAAATTCGAGAGTTCTTCTTATTTGTCGAAACATAATTTATTTCAAACTTTGTTTTTTTTTTAATAAGTTTGCATTAAAAGTTTGGCGAACAAAATCCTTAACAAGTTGGTTTATAACGAGTGCATTTCATTTTATTTAGTTTCAGTGTGTTTATTTCTTTTCCTGTGAAAATAGTACTTCAATTTTACAATGAAATAAAAGTATTATTTGCTTTATTTATAATTCAAAAATAATATAGTTTGAAACTGACTTTGGACTATGAAAGTTGAAAACTTTTATTTTTTTAAGGTTGTCAACTGCCAAGCACTTACATCAAATTATTACTACTTTCAATTTAATATTTTTGATAATAAATTGAAATTTCGATTGATAATGTCACTAATTTTCATATAATAATAATAATAATAATAATGCGTTTAACGTCCGTTTCTCGACTTTATGTCATAACAGACGCCATTCGCACCATTACTATTTTCCATTTACCACCTCCCGTTATTTTCTACATTTTTTAAAACTTCAACTTATATAATAGCAATGAGCGAATGAAGAAATTATAGGAAATTAGGATAAGGTAGGTAATTTTTGAACTAAGAGTTTGATAGGTAATGGGCCATGGCCTCAAATAAGGAACCATCTCGATATTTATGTGGAATTAATTGAGGGAAACCATGGAAAACCTCAATCAAGATGGCCGGTAGAGGAATTATCGTTTCTCGGCGAGAGGCAGTAGGAAAAAGTCCCAGCCACATCTGCCCCTGCCGGGAATCGAACCCGTACCTCCCGAATGCGAGTCTAGTGCTGTACCACTACTCTACTCAGCTCGGTATTAATTTTCATATTAAAATCGTATGAATTGGGGATTTGTACGAGTCTTGTATATAAACAACGAGGTCCTTACGGGCTCGGCTATTCTCAAGCTCTTATATGTTTTCTCTTTGACAAAAAATATATTGGTTTTTACAAAAAAATTACTATAAATGCTGTCAAAATGCAAAATCGAATTAATTTACTCATTTATTCCACAACTAGACTTACGTATTAAAAAGCGCTTATATCAGAATTGACTATATTTCACTACAGTGGAAAGAGACACAACGTTTTTAAGTATCAGTACTGTCTCTTTCTATTGCACCCGCTGAGGGGTTAAGAGTAAAGCGTATCTGCAGGACTGGAGAAGTGTTTTACATGTAGAAATGACAGAAGTATGAAAGTTAATTAATTCAAAATGTAATTACTTCTGTAGGCTAAATTAATTCACTGTACAAATCCGAGACATGCTCATCCAGCGGGGTGCCGGTTCGACTCTCCATTCTTACAATTTATATTTACTTGACAGTGTACTGTCAGAAAGTAGCTCTCATTAGTGTACCTATCCCCTCACCGAGCGGGGTGTAGGGTAATGGTGAGAGTACTAGAGATCTCGAGATTCGAATCCAGGCGGGGTCAAATGTGGTTGAGACTTTTTCCTACTGCCTCTCGCTGAGAAACAATAATTCCAGTACCGGCCATCTTCTTGAGGTTTTCCATGGCTTCCCTCATTTCCAGTTAAAATCGAGATGGTTCCGTATTCAAGGCCATATCCAATTATCTGTCAAAATCCTATGCTCGAAGGCAGCTTACCCATATCCTAATTTCCCATAATAAAGTTTTAAAAATGTAGAAAATAACGGGAAGTGGTAGATGGGAAATATAGTAATGGTGCGAATGGCGTCTGTTATGACATAAAGTCGAGAAACGGACGTTAAACGCATTATTTTTATTATATGTATGTCCCAAGGCCAAAATTGGATCTCGCTCCTTTCTAAACCTTGCCTTGGACAACACTACTAAAATTTTAGTATAGAATTTAATATAATATAACGCCATGAAAAACATCCAATCAGGGGCAATTCGATTTATTTTTATAATTTTTTGTTGTCAGTATCTCTCAAAACTGTAACACTACTAAGTATTGCTCATTCTTTTGCTAGACTTCCTTTGGTTGGTTGGAAAATAGTACCCAACTTACGTACAGACGATACGCTCGCATATTATTGTTCTGCGTATAAATTTTAGCTGCAGCAGCGACTCATTTGTTTTTAACTGTCGATCGCATACTCTTTTGTTTCACTGAACGTCTAATTCAAACTCCTAGTTTCTACGTTCTAATCTGAGAACTGGTGAAAATATCAGTTAGGTTTTAAAAAATTAGTATGCCTAGTAGTTGGATAACCTTGAAAAATATAGATTAAACTGGGCAACTTTGTCTTTTTGTTTTTATTTAAATAAGCAAACAGCAGTCACCGTCTTTTTTATGAATTGTAGCTTAAAATAACATTTAAATTTGATATTACGTGAAAAATGGAAACATTTTTGATTTTGGGCATTTGTTTTCTGTGCTACGAGCTGTGTGAATTGTTGCATCGTCAGTATGGTGTAAATCAAGTGACCTACGAAAACAATAATTACAATAATAACGACAACAATAATCAAAGAAACAAATCGACGTTTCGGTCAACTGTGTATACAATCGCCGAAGAAACTGAAACGGAGCTCACTAAAGAAGATATGAATAGGAAATAAGAATTTCAAAGAGGTCAACTTTGTAGAGAACTGTTAATTAAAACTCTATTTGCCGACAAACTGTAATATTTCAATATGGCGTCGCTCAGACAGCTGTTCGTTTTATAATCATAACCTAGAAATCCACTTAAAATAACGCGTGTAATGTAAGTTTTTGATTGACATGCTAACTTGCAAAGTTCTGTAATAATGGTGCCGTTTAGAAACCATTAGTGTCGAAGTAATGAGAAGTTTTATACTTTGACAGCCGCGGTACTGTTTGATTGATAACATTGAAACATAACCTGACTGCGTTGTGCAAATGTTTTAAAACAAAATAAGAACAAATTAAAGAAAATAAAATATAAACAACGAATATCTTACATTCTAACTGGTATATATATAGCAACACCAGTAATCCATTTTTTTTTTCAATTAAAAACAATAGCTTTTGTATTTTTACGTAAATAATATTTTTTTTTTGTTACAATATTCTTAAGTATCAGATTGCCATAATTGAGTTTAGTATAATGTAAAAATGTTACGACCTGCCAATAAGAAATAATTAAAAGAATATATATTGTATTTTTAGTGCTCACAATCGGCAAATTTTTTTGTTGTTGTGTTGGTATATGGTTATGTTACAGAAACACTGATCTCTTGTTAATGGATGCCAATAGCGATCATTATGTAGAACCAACCCATAGGCTTTCTTATATTTTAGACAAGATTAGTAGAACAAATACTCCCTCGTTCCGTTGGATAGTAGTGGGGAGATGACGTCATCAGGCGGACTTGTCAAATGATTGCATGTGCTTAAATACACTTTAATGGCAGTATTTATTTCTTTTTGATTTGTAAAGTAATGCCATTAAAGTGTATAAACAACAGCCGTTGCTCACAGGTCCGCCTGATGACGCCATCTTCCTATTACTATCTAACTAAACGAGGAAACCTGTCCGTTTAAATACCTTTGATTATAGGTACGAACTAATTAATAATTTTGAATTGTCTGATCTTGTAAACATAAAAAGAGACGTTAGTATCAGCTGTCTCGGTTCTACGAAAGCGCAGACCTTGACGAACCTAGCGGAGATAAAGTGTACTCCGGACGTTGTGTTGAGAACGCTTCCACCCAAGGTTAGTTGAGCACTTGAAGGCTGGGAGTAAAATTCGGTAAAAGTAGTCAGGCCTGTGATTTACATCATTCGTAACCATTGGCTTGATTTTTCAATTATAATGAACGTTTGATATATGTGGGAAAAAGGTTTCATGTGACGTCACTAGCCTACTTGCCACGCCCTCTCTCCCGTCTCTGTTAGTCATTATTTTCAACCATGTTACACCCAACTAGGTTGGACGTATAAAGTTATAAATTTGGTCACCTCTATGATTAGTTAATTCAATTTCTTACGTCATTCGAAACCCTTGGCTTGATTTTTCAATTATAATGAACGTTTAAGAGTTGGGAAAAAGGTTTCATGTGACGTCACAAGCCTACTTCCCACGCCCTCTCTCGTCTCGCGTATAGTCACTATTTTCAACAATGTTACGCCCAACCTTAGTAATCTACTAAAAAAGATTAAAAGATTAAAATAGAATGGAGTGGTCTCTTGGCTCAAATGCACCACATCCTAAAAGGATTTTTGTGCTTCCCCTTTTTACTGGATCTAGTCAGTAAATAATCTAGATCTTCTTATGAGCTCCAGAAAATTTGCTACTAGATTGTCCATCCTCATCAATGAAGCCAAAGATGATTGTTCTGCTGTAAGTTATAGTAATCTACTAACCTTGCCCCCCACCATCTTGTTTTCTCGACCCGACGAACTGATTATCTGCAATCCGTTAATTAGAAATCGGTGAAAAAGTTGCCTGTCTTAACGCCTTTCCAACAACGACATGAGCGACAATGTGTAAGAATATAGTCACTATTTTCAACAATGTTACGCCCAACCTTAGTAATCTACTAAAAAAGATTAAAAGATTAAAATAGAATGGAGTGGTCTCTTGGCTCAAATGCACCACATCCTAAAAGGATTTTTGTGCTTCCCCTTTTTACTGGATCTAGTCAGTAAATAATCTAGATCTTCTTATGAGCTCCAGAAAATTTGCTACTAGATTGTCCATCCTCATCAATGAAGCCAAAGATGATTGTTCTGCTGTAAGTTATAGTAATCTACTAACCTTGCCCCCCACCATCTTGTTTTCTCGACCCGACGAACTGATTATCTGCAATCCGTTAATTAGAAATCGGTGAAAAAGTTGCCTGTCTTAACGCCTTTCCAACAACGACATGAGCGACAATGTGTAAGAATCGTAAAAGTTACTATGTATTGTAAAAATAAGAATAATGTGTTTTTTTTATGACTGACGTTGGAATATAAGTTTTGACATTAGATTGTAATTTAAGGATGCGGAAACTGCGCGTTTTATTCGTCAATATAACCTTTTGACAAAATTTTTTATTATCTGATCAGATAATTTTCCCGATCCTTTGATAATGTTTTATGTGAATACGTTTCAATTAAGGTGATATCAGACGATTCACTCGGGTGAATGTTTACTTAAGTGTATTTTTTTTCATTCCGCGTTCACACGGCACAGACAGAATGACAGAAATGAAAGTTCATCTAGTTTTTTCCTCGAAGATGTCGTCGAATGAAGTTGTACGCCTTCGAATTCGTTTGATTTGTGATCATTTGATCGAAGAATTGACACAAAAGGAGCAAAGTCTAAGTTTAAATAGAGATTTTGTAGAATTTGTCCGTATTGTTCTGTCTTTGTGTTCGTCGAGTTTTTGGCTCCAAAGACATCGACAATTTTTGAAATTCTCCAAAAACAGCAGCATGTTTTGGTCGTTCCATTTCAATACACAGACAGAATAGCGTGTGTTCACTAGGCGATATCGTAGTCCGCTACAAGACGCGAAACAAAATGGCCAAACTGGAGTGAATGTTCTCTGCAAGTTTAGACGTTTCATTTTTCGTTCATTCGGAGCGCGACTGAATGGTGCCGAATACCAATATCTAACATTGTTTGATCGGTTCACTAATTAATTCATTCGTCACTATTGGTTCATTTTGACTTCAGACGTTTTATTTCGAATGAAAGACAGAAATGACCAAAAAATGAACCGTGCGATATCACCTTAAGGTAGTTGTCGTGGTTAAGGCACACCGTCAGAAAATTCTTAATTTTTGTATACTTATTAAGGACATGATAATACAATTACCCTGAAAATTTGGAGTCGATTGACCGCATATAATCCGAGATAAATTCAGTAAAAATTGGATAATTACCATTGATTGTATACGATCTCTGTAGTTCTGAACCAGTTTCTTATTTATAAAAAAAAGAACTAACTGTCAGAAGCTTTCCGAAAACTGACAGTCTTTCAATGCATTTGTTATGAGTTTAAGAAAAATAAGAAAAAATTTTTGACCGTCTATTTATAAATAACGGTTTAAAGTTCAACAATTTATAGAAAAGTATACATGCATATGAATACTGTAAGGGTTACGTTTCCACGGGTACTGTCTTGCGTACAAATTATGGATCACTTAGCTACAAGCTAGTATACTTTTGTGGCACGTATAATCTATAACTTTTTGACAATATTTTACCCCGACAACTACCTTAAGCGAACTAATGTTTATTCGCAAGAAAATCGTTCTTAGCAATTTTAAGTTTATCTTAACTCTTGATGTAAACATAACCGATGTGTTTTCGGTATCAGTTGTAAGAACGGAATAAATTTAACAGATCCTTGCTTTTTGCACATACCTACGATGCTTACCGAGATGTGTGGGGGTGGTGTAGGGCGTATATGGAGATTGTCAAAAACGGTTGGAAGGGCGTTAAGCGTGAACAGCGCGCTCTGGTGCGTGCACTGCTTGCTCCAGTAAATACGCAACAAATACTAACTCCTGCGCATCCACTCGGGGAGAAATGTTGCATTTTACTTTTAGTTGGATATTTTTATTGAATACTTATATGTGTTAGAGCGTGTATATCAAGCATTCGAGGCCTGGTTAAACTTCATTCAACGGGGAAATCCCCGACTTTTTCTTTCAATTATATTACTTACTGTCGTTTGCAAGCATTATTTACTTTAAGGTAGTTGTTGTGGTTAAGGCACACCGTCAAAAAATTCTTAATTTTTGTATACTTATTAAGGACATGATAATACAATTACACTGAAAATTTGAAGTCGATCAACCGTATATAATCCGAGATAAATTCAATTAAAAATTGGATAATTAACATTGATTGTATACGATCTCTGTAGTTCTGAACCAGTTTCTTATTTATAAAAAAAGAACTAACTGTCAGAAACTTTCCAAAAACTGACAGTCTTTCAATGCATTTGTTATGAGTTTAAAAAAAAATAAGAAAAAATTTTTGACCGTCTAATTATTATTTATAAATAACGGTTTAAAGTTCAACAATTTATAGAAAAGTATACATGCATATGAATACTGTATGAGTTACGTTTCCACGGGTACAGTCTTGCGTACAAATTATGGATCACTTAGCTACAAGCTAGTATACTTTTATGGCGCGTATAATCTATAACTTTTTGACAATATTGTACCACGACAACTACCTTAAGACGTTTGATGGTTATTTCACGTCATTTCGAACAACTTGACTCCACTTTTAGGGTTCTACCTGTCTGTCTGTCTGTCAAGACCCTTTTTTTCTCGCGACCTTCTATTATTATTATACGAGGCTTCGCAGAAAGTTTTGCGCATGATTGTAAATTCCGGTCGAGAGTTAAATTTTATAACAATCTACATAAATATAATTATGCATTAATTCGTACAATTCTACTGTTGAAAACTACTCTATTGTTCTAATTTTTGTGCTGAGAAATAGAAACCTAAAACCGCCCAATTTTTATAGGTAGCCGGTTAATTAACCGGCTAAAACGGTTACCAAAAAATAACCGGTAATTTTACATTACTAATTGTAAACTGTCCTAATCGCGAAACCATATTTTGTAAGAATTTTTTTCTGCCACCGATTGTTGTAGCGCAAAATGTAAAATCTCTGTATTCGACCAATAGACGAAGAGCAACGAAATGGCCGGGGGGGAGTAATTTGCATATGTACATATGTTAAGATTAGCTAAAAGCTTCCACGTGTTTTACGTTGCTAATGTAAACTGTGAGCTTGTTGTGAAATTAAAACTTTACTCATAAATAAATTAACTTGTTAATTAGTTAATGTACAACCCGGTACATCTCGGTTACAGTAAAATGTCTTATTTGCATTTCATGGGTGAATAAATTGCCTTGACTAGTGGCTTCGCTCGCGTTAATGTCGGTTTTCATATAAACCTTATCTGATCCCAGAGATGACATCTAGGAAACAATATTTACGTTATTATCATTTCACCTTTAAATTATCCGTGACATCTCGCAGCCACTGACTAAATGAATATTGCGATTTTTTCCGTGACTTTTATCACGCTGTCAGTTTTGGCACACCTCTGAACGTAGCCGGAAAAAAACACAACTGTTGGTTTAGGTAAATACAAGTTAACAGTGTACCAAGTTTAATCAAAATCGGTTCAACCGTTCGCGATTTATCTTGGTTCAAACAGACTGATAAAAATTCGGGTGACGCGTATTCCTCTCCGTCAAAATATCCTAAGTAATTCCCTGCAGGAAAACATGTTAGTATTGACATCTTGATATTTTGTTATTATAATCATTATTCATAATTAAGATGAAAAATGTATCAATTTATTTTGATTTTAATTTAATCCTTTGTAAAGCTGCAACCTATTCACATTTCGGTATTAAGTTGTTGCGTTACATAAGTTTGTAGAGAATGCCGTAACCTTTCAAATTAATAATTTTTTTGATAACGTTGATCGAAACCCCGGCCAGTCGCGTTTTTACTATCGATATTAAAACAAAAAATTCGTTAAATATCTTTTTGCCGTTTCACTTTCTTTAAATTATTTATATTTTAATATAGCGTGCTCAGCGACTCAGGTTACCTTTATTTTGACTCTTATTTTTCTTAATCAGTAACTTTCGTTTCGTGCATTAATAAACCAGTTTTATTTTATTCATTTATTTTTGTAATTATTTAAATATACTCATCTCTTGGTTCAAATTGTTCATTATTTATTTGGGAATGAAAATTTCTTCTAAAATACTTTAAAAAACACACATTCTCTCAGAGTACCAAATCAATTATTTTGTAACAAAACCATACATCAACTTAAACTTGCTTAAATATTAAAATTGAATTAAGTGCAACGTTTTAAATTATTTACACTTTAAAATCTTTTTCTAACTGTTGTGATGTAAACTATTATTATAAAATATAGTTCTTAAGTGTAAATAAATTAAGACGCGTTTTATTTAAATTTAAAATACAAAAAACAATTCGTGCTAAATGAAATGAAAACAAGGCTTTACAAGTTTTATTTGTGCAGCCCTTGTATTAACAATTACCACGCCTGTATTAATACATACAAAAAAATAATTTCAGAATATTTGGTGCCACTCTTTACATAGAGAACAAACTGACACCAGTATTTTTTAAATAATAAATATTATTACACCGAGGTTACATTATTCTAATCTATTGCATAACTCGCTTGCGTTGACTTGTTCGAAGTTCAATAAATGTTTTAGTACATTTTAATTTAATCAAGTGATTGGACTGTCAACATTTTGTAGCTGTTTTACCGCTACATATTTAAATAGTGCATCGAACTTTATTGTTGAATCTTTTAAAATAAGCTTCATTAAATAATCCGTAGTATAATTAGTGCCAAAAATGTATTCAAATATGTGTTCTATTTAAATAAAATCGTAATATGTGTCCACAAGTATAGTGTTTTAACTATTTAATGATAGTGTTAAGTGTTTAACCGATTTGATGTGTTCTAAAATGTTCAAATGTAACGCGTTATTTTTTTTGTGAAGAAGAAATGAAGTGTTGATTATAGAGAGTGGGGGGAATGGACTCGTTGGAGCGTTTGATGAGTGCCGCTACGCCACTGCCTGCAGTGCTCAGTGGCGGCACAACCAGTGGCAGCGGGGGCGGGACATCGCGCGGCGCTCTGGTGCACGCAAGTCTAGCCACAGCCGCTGCGATCGGACGGAAGGGAAAACATTTGACCGGCACTTTCTGCCTTACTGGTGACACCATGGAAGGAATTATCCAGTGTCTTGTTTTTCTTAAAGCGTTTTCGGTATGCATTTTTTTCTATTTTTTTTATGTAATGTGTTTGATTTTTTAATCCAGAGGTTCCCAGTCTTTTGCGGACTATTGCCCCCTTTAGAAAAAATGAAATTTCAACACCTCTTGGTTCATAACAGCTAATTTTATGTGAAATATCTTTTCCAGGTATTTAGATGTACCGATTTCTTCATAATTGCTAACATTTATTGTTTGTGGCATCCTATATATTTGCGAAAATGTTCAGTTTGTGTGTTGGATTTGTAATTTGCTTTTTATTAGTATATATTCCTCGCGATGCTATTCTATACATAAAGGAATAACTCCGAAAGTTATAAAAGTATTTTTGTTTGTTACATAACATTGTCAAAGTTAGAGGTAATATTCATATAGATAGACCACGATGTTCCACAAAACCGTGTCCATAGTGATTACGTTCGAATACTGTAACCCTAAACTGCCGAGCCGATCTGATCCGATTCAGTATATACAGGGTGTCTTCATTAATTTCAAAGTTTGCTAAAACTAATTCTTCTTCACAGTGTTGAATGTTGCCTTTTTTCTTTGAAAACGAACCGCATACCTTTAAATTTCTATTTAAGTTCCTAAAAGTTATTGAATAAGGTTGTCGCCTTTCTGGATAAAGGTTCAAGTATTCTGCCTGAGCCCACGTGGTATTTTTGTTACGCTGAATGTATGCGCAAAAATAGCCTGTTTCTCCAAATTTGAGAATGCTTGAGCCATCTTAGAGAGTAAATCAAACAAAATGAATTAGCAAAACTGTAGCGATCGCTCGACAGATTGTTAACCTGTCGATATGTATTTGTTTCAACAAATTTTGTTTTACACGGCACACTTTGATCGGCATGGATAACGCCAAAAAGCTATTTTGGTCAGTTTTGTAGCTTCTGATTGGTTTAGATGTAGGATATGTTATGTCAAATTATTCAGAAAAATAAGCAGAATTCGAATATCTGAAAATCAAAAATGCCGTCCATAAGAAAAATCCAAGTTCATGTCAATATCTCATTATGTAGTGGAAATAAAGAAATTACACCTACGCCACTGAAAAGACCTTAAAAAGTTATCAAAGAATGGTTAATGAAATTTTCAAATATCTTCATAAATAAAAAAATTATGGCCAGTTTTCATAAATGGCAATTTTCACTATTTTCTGAATAAATTCGTAGGGTGTCAAAATTCAATTGTTTTTTCGAAGGGACGTTAATGAGCCCAATTTTCTGAACTACTTTGCCCATTTAACCGACTTTCTATCTCCACTAATAACGAAGTTACCCATGTTAGCCAACGTCGGTTGAGACATCCTGTATAACAAGTATTCAAATAGTAGCTTATGTTTAAAACGAACGCTAAAACAGCTCACCAACCGTGCCGCTATGAGATTGAGGTTGTAAGTAAGATAAAGAAGGCGTTGTTTTATATTTATAGTCGAGGACCTTTGAGGTTACACAAACTATCGCTTACGATGTTGATGTGATCAGCAGACATGGATAAGTAGTGCTGCGGGGAATAACCGGAAGGTACTAAATAATACTACCATTAGGTACATCGTATTCTTTTTCCTTACTACGAGTTCCACGTTATGAGTTCGTTTCTATTACTCGTTAAATATTAAAATGTATTCAAATCAATTTAACTTTGTTCTGTGAATAAAAGCTCCTACAACTCAACGAGCGACCGCTGAACCCAGGGGCGGATCTAGGTTTTTCGGAGTCCAACGATTATTGAAATCTAACGGGACCCCATTTTTTACAGTTCATTTGATCCAAATAAACGATTTAAAATTAGATAAAAACGAGGAAGTTTTATACAAATTTTTGACAACAAAAAATTAAATTTGAAAACAATATTTTTAACCTAAGTTTATAAAGAAAAAACTTCGAAATGTCCATTTTACCTTCCCGTAATTCGAAATCTCGTGACGTTGCTGTAAAGAAATATTAACGAAAATCACGTTTTTTTATTCAATTTTTAGAACAAAAATATGTTTTTTGGAATGTTTAAGCAGCATGTATAAAGTTGTGAAGCTTAATGCTTTCATCACTGCTAATAAAAAAGAGTATTATAATAAATTTTTCGACCACAGTTCGAAATTTCCCGAAAGTATACACTCATACCCCGCTATACGGCCGCTCTTTATACGGCATTTCGCTATAACGACCCTATTCAATTAAGGCACGTTTTCGATTTACGGCCTAAAATGTTTCGCTATAACGGCAAAAAAAACTTTTTTTCGATGTCGACATATCTACATGTTGCCAATCTTGCAATTTAGAATAATTGATTCCTTATACGGCTTTTCGCTTTGCGGCCAAGTTTCGTGGAAGGCCGTAAAGCGAGGTATGGATGTATTTTATAATCTGAGGGATAATTAATCACCTTAAAGCTCATTTCTAATAATATCTAAATCAAACCTGAACATTACTATAAATATAGGACCTCACTCATAGTTCACAGGAAAACCTAAACGTTAATCCTAAACTTCAAAGTTCTCACGGAAAACGTTACTTTGGGGCGCAAATTAAAAAACTGAAAAAAAAATTCAAGTGCTCGTTATGAGAACTACGAATATATTTTTATTATTTTTAATGTGTTGTTGGTCTTCCATTTAGACGATTAAGAATATTATCCGATACAAAAGTTATCTGTTCAGACGATGCATGAGCGCTTATAGAAGACATAAACTTCACAATATATAATATATATGTGTGTATATGAAGTTGGGATTTAAAATTTATGACTGGTTTGTGCTGGTGCAAAAGTTTACACACGCACACTCAAATGCGCAAATACACACATGTTATATTTGTGGAACTTCTTCTACATGCCGATCACGAAGTTGAGATTCTTTGTTGCTGATTTATGTCATACAGTAGATTTTGAAATTTGTTACTCACCCGTTTTTTATATACAAGATCGCAGCAACGTATTCTTTGTTTATTTTTATATCGTACAGAAAACCATTGGGTGCTCATAAAATCTTACCTATTTTTATCAATATTGAAAATTATGGAAAATGATTGGTGACCAACATCTGAGCTCTTGCTATGGGGTTAATTTTGTGAATGATGCGGAAATGCGTTAAGGAAGTGTTTTAGGTTATTTCTAGATAGTTATTGAAACGTAAATGTTTTGTAATTTCCAACTTTTTAGTCGATCGGAGACATACATATTGTAGCGCGCCCCCAATTGTTACGCCACTGGAAATTACATAGGCTTCTCGAACAAATTGACAGAAGTTTCCGGAATGATCGAGAACGGGATGTACACGCCTATAAATACAGCGCATGTGGGGCGCGACAGGCATTCAGTCAGTTGCTTGTTTAGCGCATTATAATTTTCAGATTTGCGCTATAATCTTACGGTTCTGCTCACATAATTTTGCTTTCAAAGTCTGGTAACACTGCGGCTAGGGCACGTCCCGAAGTGTAGGTCGTTGGTAGAGACTGATCTTTGAATAAGATGTCTGCATCTACATAATGTATCTATAACGTCCTCTCTCTATGAGTTCTTTTCTGTTCACTAACTGTAACAGTGAAGTCAAAGTATAAAGTTGCTCCACATTTTATTACTTCTAGTGCGTTATAAAAACTTAACATCAAGACGTAAAGAACGTATTTCCCGTTACGCTGTTTTTTATTCCTTTTTTATTTAAAATTTTATTGAATTATTATTATTGTTACGTCACATTATTTTATCAATGCGCCAAAATAAGTATAACTTCAAAAACCTAAAATACCTGCTTTTAACATAAAACAGTCATGCTTTCCATTAGCGATGGAATATTTTGGGTGAAAATTGTCGAACTATTCAATTATTGAAATTTAATTCAAAATAATTCGAATGATCCTTATATCTACGACTTATAATACAATCTCCATTAATGTAAAATCTTGTCAATAGGTAATAAAATAACCTTTAATTTTTAAAAAATCATTAAATATTAATGCCGAATCTTAGACTATAATAAATAATATACTACGCTCGTTCTTTACTCTATTAAACACTGCATGTTTTGATGAATCATGACTTTAAATTATAGACGCTCGGCAACCGAAGTCATAAGGGTCTATGCTTTTTGAAGCGAAGTGAACAAGATATTTTCTCTTTAAAAATAATTTTAATTAACCAACTAATAAATAATTAAAGACGCTGCGTTTAAATGAATGAAATTGTTGAAAAGTTGAACTGAATACTGAAGCCGTATCTTTTAGTTGTAATCTGATTAAATTTGTTTAAAATACACTTAATACAGTTGTGCAACTTAACAAAACAAAACGACGTTAAACCAAGTTTAAAATTTTAAGCTCCTTGAAGAAGTTATATTCTCCTTTGGCATGCAGGGTAATGCAGTGTTCTTGTCAGGAGAAGAATAATTTACGATAGTATGTTATAATTAAAAAGATAATTGCTAAATATGTCACATAACTTCATTTTAATTAGAAAATATCACTATATTTTACCCCTCGTCTCCTCTTTAACTATTTCATAGACGCTGATGACCTCAGATGTTGAGCGTCTATAATCTACAATCTCTATCTCTCTCTCTTTAACTATTTCGCTCATGACTCAGTTGCTTGTTATGATAGCGTAATGAGATATATCGCGTTACACTATCATCAATTTTTGCAAATACTTGTTCGTGAAAACCGCATGAAAATCGGTTGAGAGTGTAACGCTTTCTGACAGGCACACGCTGCCTTTTGCATATATCATATACTAGCGGCCCGGGTGTAAATGTAATATATAGGATATAAAAAATGAGAATAATTATCATTAAATTCTCAACGTGTATTGAATTTGCGCGAATTCAATCGCTTTTATTTGTGAATGTTCAAAAATCGAAGAAAAATCTTATACCCCAAAAAGAAATTTAAAAAGTTCTGTTGATCCGATCACTACCAAACTTCAGAAGATCACCCGCCGGGCTAATCTAAAGATTGTCTGAAAATTTCATCAAAAATGGTGTACCCGTTTGGAGTCCATAGATTACATATACATCGTCTTTTATCTATATAGATTATTAAAATGTAAAAAGTTGTTATTGTGACATAACGATAATAGTTGGACATATAGTATGGCGAAGTTTTTTGTAGTTATTAATATGTTCTTTAATATTGTAGAACATACTTTTGTTCTATCATCAATAGTTTCCGCAGCGCATGCGACGAAAGATGTTTTATGGCATTTTTTTTACACCTTGGGTTACGTTACTAAAGTTTTAGTAAGGATCCCTAATATTTTCTAGCAATAAATATAGCCTATGTTACTCAGGGTGAATGTAACTTTCTAATGGTGAAAGAATTTTTTAAATCGGCACAGTAGTTTTTGAGTTTATTCATTGCAAACATACAAAAATACAAATCTTTCCTCTTTGTAATATTAGTATGATAAATATTTTTCTGGGTTACTAAAAGCACTATTAAAAAAACTGATTTGATATTGACCTTAAATCGTGACCACACATATTTCTCCAGAATTCGACCATTGTAGAATTTTAACTCCATTTTGTTCTTATAAATAATTAATCGAATTTTTTTTTAACTGTGTATACTTGTATGTAACAAAGTTTTTTGTAAAATTTCTATTTCGAAATAAATATTTTCACGTAATTTGATCAAAAAGATTGATAAGCGATCTTTGTCTATGTAGATCAGTCATTTGTTTTCTGTGAGTATAAAAAGTTTAACAACATCATAAGACTTTTTATATATATTATATAATATATATAATATAAGTTTATTTCCAAACAGTGTCTGATATTGCGTTCTGCAGCCCAGCATTAACTTGTTAAATTGCATACAGATGGCGAGCAGAGAAGTTACGACTATTGATTCGAGTTTGAATCAGAATAAACCAATAGCGTTCATAGAAATTCAAATCAGACCAACAGCGTTCGTAGAGTATCAGATCAGACCAATAGCGTTAGTAGAGATTCGGATCAGACCAAGAGAACTCGTGGAGTTTCAGAATCGGACTAATATCGTTCGTAGAAATCAGATCAGACCAATAGCCTTCGTGGAGTTTCAGAATCAGACCAATAGCGTTCGTATATACTTGAATTCCAATCAATAGCGTTCGCAGAAAGTAGGGTCAGACCAATGGCACTCGTGAATTTTCAGAATCAGACCAATAGCAATTGTAAAGGTTCAGATAGGGGACCATTTAGGTCAGATCAATAACATTCGTGGAGTTTCAGATAAGACCAATAGTGTTCATAGCGATTCAGATCAGACCAATAGCGTTCCTGGAGACTTAGATTTGTACCAATAACATTAACAGAGTTCGTAGTCGGGTCAATAACGTTTTCTACGATTGAAAACCAACCACATCTCGCGCACACTTGATGGAGGACATTTCCAGAACATTGCTGAAACAGAGAATATGCGCAGTCCGTTTCTAAGGCAGTGGATAGTTCACTAAAAACGGAACGTATAATATTGCAACGTTAATTTCGATCACGTAACGGACAAGCAAGAATCGTTGCAGTTCAACTAACGTTTCACCTTCCGAGCGAACGACGGGGACTATTATTACTCGAGTGAAGTGACGCCAGCATAACTGCGTTATCTTTATGAGGTTAGTTCCTAAAATAAAGTCGTCTGCGCCCCGCCCAACAACACTTATGTGTGTGACAACATTAAACTTTTGTATCGGAGTTGGGGGTTGAGAGGGTGCTTGCGTTCAAGTTTTTTACGCTATAACGTTATTCCAACTAACCTATTAGAGCCATATCAAAAAAAAAATCATAAACACCGATAAGATTAGATAAAAGTATGTTACTTGCCGCGTATACTATATAAAAAAGGAAAGCACATCGAAAACTTTTACCCTGGTACAGTTTGTTATGCATCAACTAACATAGAAGATCCGTCGCATTCCAAGTACTTACAGTAGGAGAGCTATTAAGCATTTTTGGGTAGGTATTTGAGGCACTGAAAATTTGTAGATACAATACCTCTTTAGTAATATCCGAATACAAAACACAGGGGCTTAACCGATCCTCAAAATTTTAAATTAGTAAAAAAAATTTCGCAATAAAAAGTCCTTGAGACATTTTGAAATTTTAATACTTTGAAATTTAGTATTTAAGGAGTTGAAAAATAAAAAATCCAGATTTCTTAATCGGGTCTAAAACTTAGCCAGGTGTTTGCAAAATCATATTTTTTTTAAATTTTAAAAATATATTTGAGGCACGCTGAAATTTAAACAGAATAATATTGGTAACTAAAAATAGATATATTAAAAAAAACCGGTCGTTCCGGTGGGAACATTCCACCTGCCAGGAGATTAAAAATTTGAGGGTCGCTTAAGTCCCGCTATCTTCCAGCCAGGACTGTGTTTTTGGATTCGGATCTTACTAAAGAGGCATTGTACAAATTTTCATAATGCCTCAAAGACCTACCCAAAAATGTCTTACAGCTCTCGGACTATTAGTTGTTTACATATTGTTACCTATATTTTGAAAGTTGTTGGTTAGATATGTTCCTAAAGATTTTTCCGACTTAAATTAAGATTCGCTTTATTATGAATCCGCCTTTACGGTGAACGAAGTCGCGTGTAAGGGAAAGCCGGTCAATAATAGGTGATATTTTCGCATCAAAAACAACGTTAAGAAGATTGGTTCAAGTTTCCGGCTTGTATAAGTTAATGCAGATAATAAATATCTAAAGTATTAGTTAAATTCTTTTTATAATACACTTAACTGTCGTTTATCGACGTGCCGTTTAACAGCTATAATAAAATTTATCTGAATAATATTGTCACTATACATACAGTAAGACCCCGTTTAACGGAGAAGCTACGTTTCAATAAGATCCTGCACTATAAGAAACAGCGCTAAACGAAATCATCTTAATACGTAGATAATATGCATAAGTGAAACAGAACCGAAAATAAGAAAATTTGTTAGTTTTTTTTTGTTCAATTTTGTAACATTTATTGTTGAATACTTTTATATCACGTTAATTATAGATTTATTAATTATTAATATCGATTTTTGTTCATAAAACATTTGTGAAAATCACATAAAAGTTATGTTTGTGATGAGGAAGATTCCTCATTGGACATTTTTTATTTTTTGTGAAGAAGTCATCTAATGTCGTTTGTCTTTTTCTGTTTCGTTCAGCAAGCCGTTTTCGATAGCAAGATATTGCATCATAAACCTTTGAACTGCTATCAACATTTGAATCCTTTTGTATAAACTGATCCATCATTCACTTTATAGTGCTAAACTTTTTTTTTAGAAACCGCGTAATACTGAAACAGTGTTAAGCGAAGCAGCGTTAAGCGAGGTCTTACTGAATATGCTTTCGTTAAAAATGTCAGCGGTCGATAATATCAATTTTATATTATTTTCCCTGCCATAAGCGTTTAAATTAACGATACCGACGTGCAAAGAAATCGACTCAATGTAGATATTGCGAATTATAGACGCTCGGCAATAAAGGTCATAGACGTCTTATAAATCTATTCTACTTTGGAAGCAAATACTTTTCGAAATGTCTTTTGGATATATGTAGGGTAAATTACTAGTGATTGGACATTACTAGTCATTGGACAGAACACATTTTCATTAGCTATAATAAGAATAAAAACGATACTAAAGCAGATTTGAATGACTCATTCAAATCTGCTTTAGTATCGTTCTTATTCTTGAAAATGTCCTCTGTCCAATGACTAGTAGTTTACCCTATATCTTTTTTTCCAAAAATGGTGCTAAGTTACCTAGAATGATGTGAAAAGTCGAGAAATTTTGATCCAATCCCTAGGTCCCGCCATCCGACCGGCACCAATAATGTATGTGTCATAATATGGCAAATACACTTAAAACAAGAAATACTTTCCTGAATTATTAGCATATGATAACCTTCGTAGATTTTTTTTGCTCGTCAGTTAGATTGGAGTTTGAAAAATTTTAAAAAGCAAACTTTTTGATCAAAGAAAAAAGATCATAAAAATTCATCCGTAATACGTAACAGATAACGAATTCGTTTAGACACTTCTTTTGTTATAATTTATAAAGTTACGAAACTTATTAAAAACACTTCTTAGTGGAAACTTTTCAATGATTCAAAGATGAACCACCTGCAGCTTTTTCTTATAAATATGTATTTTCTTTTAATACTAAAAAAAAAGTATGTGCTGCGACACACACACTTGAAGTGAAACTTCTTATGTATGAATAATATAAACTTACTTTGCGATTCATTTTTTATTTTTATTTTTATTTTCTATGTATTTAAAATTCATTTTCGACACAGGATAATAAATTCGATGACGAGAGATCTCGCATGATGTGAATAAATTGTTACAAATGTGCTTTAAATATGAGATAGATTGACTGTTGAGTAATTGATAACTCATTCCGCCACGATACTGAAAGGACTAGGGTCTAAGTCTCGACGTTGAGTGCTTGAAAATATTTTTTTCTAATGTTGCATTGTAACTATGGGTTAGAGTTGGGTAACTCAGATCTGAACCGGTTTAGAGCCGACTCCGACAGAAGATCCGTGAGAGCCGACTCACTTTTTTTTGAGCCGACGGATCAACGGATCCGCATAACTCAGTGAAACACTTAACACACAGAAGCACATTTTACACTTACGTATCAGTTCTTGCTTTGATGCATCTGTCAGCTCAAGTGACTCATGCATCACATGTTTGGCTATGCATTCTTGATTCTATACAGGTCGTGATATGTTTGACTGAACTATGTAACTCAGTGGCAGGTTGCAGTAACATATTCAGAACTCGCCTCTTTTTGAACCGGTTCAGTGAGCCGGCTCACATTCGGGATCCAGGTGCAAAGATGCAGATCACTAAAAAGACCCGTTTTTCCCATCTACTATGGGTGTTTCTTAACAATGATAGCAAAACTGTATAGCTATTCTACTGTTATTATTATACAGTAGTATTGTTTTGTAAAGAGAATGACAAGAGAGAGAGAGAAATGGCAGATTATAGACGGTCTACCTAGAGTCTCTCTCTGTCTCGCCACTCTCTTTATAAAACAACTGAGTTCTAACGAATTTATTTTGTAGATAAGTGCCATATACCTACCTAGCCTTCTTGTTGCTTGTACGTAGGCTGCAGACAAATGACGTCACGCCTTGTTCGACGGGTGGTCAATTTTTAATTAACTATAACTTTCTTATTTATTGAAATTTTTAAAAACGAAAAAATACGGATAAATTATTTTCTCCCCATTAATCTATTTCAACAATCAGTGAAAAGAAGACAATACCCAAATAATTTTAATCCCCAAATCGACAAAAATCTCAAATGTTTTGGATATTTATAAAATTATTTCCTTTCACTAAACTAATTTAACTTAGAAAAATGTAGATCTTAGTTGTCAGACATCTATAATGTAAAATAAATATCGCACATAATAATTCGCGGATCATTAAAAAAGTTGACGGCGCATACCTGCTTTACTTCAGTAATATTGTTCTCTTGAAAATAATTAAAATTGTGTTTTTAATTAAAAGACTGGCCTTCAATTTTTTTTTGTTTATAATTGTACCCGCAAGTATTTACCGAATCCATTAGATTTTTATTACACAAAGTTATAAAAAAGAAAGAAGTAGCATTCGTAGTACTTTCCCAGCGCTCGCTGAATGTAGGGCAGCTGCTGTCAGCGGTCACCAAAAATTAAGCATAAAGACCTACCTCCAGTTTAGTCGCTCCATAACAATCAGTGAAGAATATTCTTATCGACAAAATTATTTGTCGCGTACGGTAGGTCAAATAGTGGCATTACTGAATTTCATAAAAATGATTGTGCAGAATAAGATGACTCATATTACTATGGCCGCTATAACAACAAAAAATAAAAAGAAAATAATGACAAAATTTAAAGTTACTGAAAGCCATGTTGACTTTTACAGCTTGGCGTCTATACCACTAGCGACATCTCTCAGGATATCGTTAAAACGTCTTAGAAAGTAAGCTGTGGAAACATAGCTGTTAAAACTTTGATTAATAAAGTGGCTTTACTGAATTTCATAAAAATGACTGTGCAGAGTAATATGACACGTATTACCATGGCTGCTATGACAACAAAAAATAAAAGGAAAATAATGATAAAATTTAAAGTTACTGAAAACTATGTTGACTTTTACAGCTTGGCGTCTGTACCACTAGCGACATCTCTCAGAATATCATTAAAACGTCTTAGAAAGTATACTGTGGAAACATAGTTGTTAAAACTTTGATTAATAAATTGACTTTTTTTACGTTTATAACAAACTTATAGTAAAATATTGATTAAACACAATGTAATATAATATTTAATAAAATAATTATCTTCTTTGGAAAAATATTAACTTAAATTAGCAGTCTTTTTCAGAAGCTTGTAGTTTAAGCATTTTAGTGTTGCAAATTTAATAACGTGTTTTAAAAAATATGTCATGTTAGATATTGTACGGTGGTACGGAACCCTTCATGTGCGAGTCCGGCTCCCACTTCAGCAATTTTTTTTTTATAAAATATCTTTCGATTTCCATTGTAGACGAAGACATACATAGATGATAACAGTTTGCTGTGGTCTGGAAATCGTATACCCAGAGATAACTGCAACATCCTCGCTCGTCCTGTTACAAAGGATAATCGTTTGATTACGGTTCACGACCCATTTATTTTTTTTCATTTGTTCGGTTTGCATGTAGAATCACAAATACTTTGTACACCGTTATTTTTCTACGCAGTGGATTTTGTTTTTTTTATTAAGGTAATCCTACATTATACTTGCTATCACCGAGAAATAAATGAATTTTTTCTTTATACCCGGTCGAAAGTACGTACTTTCGGCTTAGATTTTAAGGCAGAGGCCTAACATTTATGCTCTGCTGGAATTACTCGCACGCCATCTATAACAGCGGACCGAAAGAGTTTTCTCGTGCATACTGGTACGTGAGACTGTCGCCAGCTAACAGTTGTTATTGCTTATAACCTCAAAATTGCTCCCTTGAAAGTTATTAGTCTTTTTATATAATGGTGAAAGTATGTACTTTCGACCGGGAGTAAAGCCACACGGGCAGAAACTACTGAGCCTAAAATTTTGAAAAAAATAGGGAATGTCGGGTCTCATCCAGAGTTTACAGAAAAACGTAAACAAAAATCTTAAGTCATAAAGTACTCACGGAAAACGGAATAGTACGGAACCCTCTTCCCGCGAGTTCGACTTGCACTTAACCGGTTTTTTTTGTTCAATTATTGTTTGGAAAAAGACTCTATGTGACGTCAAAAGTCTATTTCCCCCGCCCTCTCTCTCTCGTCTCGCCTGGTCACACCTTCAACAATGCTAACGCCCAACCTTAGTTTCTAGTAACCTTGACTGATACTCTGTGAACGTTCTCGGACTACTGCGCATGTGCACGGTAAACTCGTACAGCTTAAATATGAGACAAGCTATAACTTCTATAAGTATCTTTATTTTTAAGACGCCGGCAATAATACGTTCATACGGAGGCGTGGTTTTAATACTTCTTATCTCAAAGTCTTCTAACTACGAAATCCAGAAAGAGATTCCGCCGTCGCTTGCTAACCCTCCTTGTTTGGCTTCCTTTCGCGAAATAATTGCAGTGTCGTCACAAGAACTGAGAACAGTACCAATCTGAAAAAAAAAACTATATCACTGTCAAAGATCGGATCGGACACAAAACTCCCTGCTCTTGATCTTAGAAAAAATTATTTGATTCACCTGTATGTTTGTTTGTTTGTAATGGAATCTTTGAACGTGAAATTCACCCACTTCCAAAGATCAAATTAAACTGAAACTTTGCACACTTATCAAGGACCGATGGCAATACAATGATTTAATAAGTTTGTCCCATTATTCTGACCAGGACCTTCGGGATAAAAAAACTTGAAAAATTACAATAAGCAAGCTAACATGCTGTACATTGACGTACGTTGCCTACCTCATAGTCAAATGCAATATTGTTTTTTAGTATATAATTCAATAATAAATCACAGGTATTTGGATTAATAATACAAAACAACCGTGTTATTGTTAATCTTGCTACATTTCGACTACTTTATTTAGTCTTCGTCAGGCTCTGAAAAATTCAATTATACTATAATAAGTAAAAATATATAAAAAAATTTGTAAATCATTACCATAACTAATAATAATAATAATAATAATAAGATTAACAATAACACGATTGTTTTGTATTATTAATCCAAATACCTGTGATTTATTATTGAATTATTGACTTTTTGCTTTTTTTGTCCTTGGTAATTAATATAAAATTTATTTATTGGGAAATTATATTAATAATTTTGGATGCAATATAATGTCTAGTTTTTTTGTATTATAATTAAAATTATAAGAGTTTAAAACACTAAAGCAACACGCTTTTATGAACTAAAAATTGCAAAATGATTTTGACAACAAAATTAGCTTTATTGTAAAAAACGTGGAGTGCTTAATATCTGTTATAAAATGTTTATTTACTAGCTACTTAATTGTAAACGTAGAGCCATTATGAAAATTTTAGTAAATAGCACCCCACGCTTTTTTTACAGTAAAGCTAATTATGTTGTCAAATTATTTAGCATTTTTCAGTTCATAAAAGGATGTTGTTTTAATTTTTTTTATTTACATTTCTGCGATTTTTGTTCTGAATTGTTTTTACCTATATTTATTCTGCCGGGAATTGAAAAACACGCGAATAAAATCAATTGAAAAAAGAAAGTGTTGAAATTGCATGTGAAATGATTTCCTAAAATCGGTCTAATAACGACAGAATATATAATTGGAAATAAAATATGGTTATCAGTAGAATTGTAATAGGATTATTCTTCGGTGAAGAAAACGGGCATATATTTTGATAATTTTCGATATCTAGACGCCTCTGGACGGTAACAAAAGCGCAACCATTCGTCGTCGGGAAAGCTCTTTGTTTTGTGCCCCGGCTAATCTGGTTTCGGGAAGTTTAATCCCCGCTGCATGTATGCATGCGTGTGTAGTACTACAGCGTGTCCACATGGTCATGTAACATAGCTTTATCTCTATTCGCTATGGGCATGACCTTGAGTAGCCATATAGGATAGGACGAAAAGTAGAACATTCTGACACGTTGACGAAAACGTGATAAATATTTCGTTACAGCACGCCAAGAGATTTCGAATTAGGAGAAGGCAAATTAATATTTTGAAGTTTTTTCTTTACAGACTACAATACTGATAAATTCGACTTGCTCAATAATTTTTTTCAGATTTAAATTTTAAACAGTAAAAAAAAATCAACGATTCGCTGCGAGACTATCGTTGATGTTTTTTTACTGTTTTTGTTTAACTTATATTTGCAAAAATTTTTTCTGAACTTGAAAACGCAGCCTTTTCTAAATTTTAATACTGTTATTTGAAATTGTTATTTCAACGGTGAAAAGAAGAGTTTTTGATTAGATTTATATCAGCGACATTTCTTTCCTATCAACACTCTTTTTTAGAAAAATATATTTTTTTTGGCGGACATAATTGTTTACCTATACACTACTTCTGAAAACATTCGTACCACTTTACCACCTTACCCTACATTTACAAAAGCCAAAAACTGAAACGTGCGTATGATTGGAGCGAGCCAGAGCTATAAATAAGATCACACCCACATTATGTCTTTTGACTACCTCGCCTCTTACCGCTGCCCCTCAGCACAAACTGTGTGAAAGTAATTCAACACTGTTAAAACGTTCACTGCGTTACCAGTTACATGTGACTGGTAGGTAACTTTCCATTCCAGCTACGCAGGAAACTGTAAATTTTGTCATTCTTGCGTAGACGATAAAAATGTTATTTGTTAGGATAGATTGGTATTACAATTTTTGCGATCTATACTACGTGTTAGTTCGATTTCTGAACACCAGATGTCAGTATCTGGTAACGAACCGTAAAGCAAATTATGCTGTTAAGGGATTTACCGGAATCTGGTAAAGTGAGAATCGACATAGTACCAAAAATTGCTGCCGCAGTGAACGGCAACATTGTTTTGATTTGACTATGTTCCCGGATAGTGTGGACACATTTTATGTGCGACATTAGGGACACGGAACGGGAATGCGTCGCGGGATAACGGGACGGCGGCATCTGTCCAATCTAACGGATTACTGTGTAAACTAATTCTCCCAACATTACGTTAACTAGTATTGCCTAGCTATGCCGCTCTATCACAGTATACTATCAACCCATTCACTAAACGGACTAACAAACACGAGAGCGGCCATAACTCTATTTAATCGTTACGTCATGTGCTCGACTACTCGATACAGTGGCCAACAGAAAGGATTTCGCTTTGATCTTTGCCAGCCCTTGCTTTATATCTTTCGGGTGTGCTGTATGTTCTAATTACGAAATATTTAGATGGGCTACGTGCAAGTGAGTGGAGCTAAGCTGTTGACGAACGTCTCGCTCCCACAAAAAGAACCCCCACCCCCTGAGTGGGGCTGGTGGGTTCTTTTTATTTTTAATCGATGACCCTTCCCAAACTAAAGAACTTTTACCTCTGGTAATTTTCTGCGCAAGGTCGTTGTTTAGGCTTAAAAATTTAATGGAATTTCGATTTTAGACATCCATTTTAGGGGTTGAGGGAGACATCGGATAAAAAAATGTTTCAGACAAATGTTGCATATTTTTTATCGAAAAATCATGATTTGTGATAAAAAACAGGTATTCCTATTAAAAACGTCAAAGTCACTCTCGTCCCTGCGCAGGGGTTGGGGAGGAGGGGTGGTATTTGTCTCCAAACTATATCCCCTTTCAAACTGAACAACTTTTGTCTGAACAACGCCACCGTTTCGAAATATGTCCCTGGTGAGATTAAAATGGATAGCCTGTATGTACTACATTTATTAAGCTATACCCAACAAATTTGAAATGTGCTAAATTTAAGTCTCTATATAGTTGTATCGTTTGACTCTAGGAGATTGTGACAGACACCGGACTAAAGGTATTTAGATTTTCCAATTTTGATGCGAAAAACAAAAAAAAAATACTGAAAACATGGATAATTGATACGAAAATCTAGATAATTCAGACAGTTGACGAGTATTATTTCATGTACATACGGTATGCGTCGAGTTTCTCACTTTTTTTTGACAGTGAAGATCAAAAAAGAAGCGCTCTGTAATTAAACTCGAAATATAAACATTTGTGTAGAATAAAATGGCCATATTTTACATTACATATCGTTAGCAGATGTACAGGTTCATCGATAAAAAAATTGACTGTTTTTAACGCGCTTTTTTTAGCTTCACTTGTATGTTTGTAAAGGCATCTTTGAACGTGAAATTCAACCACTTCAAAACGTCAGATTAAACTGAAACTTTGCACACTTATCAAGGACCGATGGCAATACAATAGTTTAATAAGTTTGTTCCACTATCCTGGCCAGGATCATCAGAATAAAAAAAAAAAACCCGGGTCGCAGTGCCAAAACCCTGCCGACAATAATAGTGTATTTGCTAATACAGGCAGTGTGGCTTTATTATGCGAACTTAAGTTGGTTTTTGGGCAAAATAAAAAGTTTGACTACTTAAAATAACATTTTTTTTCTTAATTGCAATATTATTATCAATCGTACCTCTATACCAAATTATATACCTTTTCAGTAAATAATTCACTATCTGCAAACTAGTGTTTTCATAAAATTTGTAAATCCGGTCCTGTCAGGCCGATTTTATTGAAATTTTAGGGACACTTTTTAATTACTACTAAAGTGTTAAATTTATGTCAATTTTAAAACGATTCTGAATTTTTTTTCGGTATTTTGGGGCCCAAAAACATTTTTCAATCCCTAAAAACAACCCTTGAAATGGCCCGATTGGGCCCATTTTAAATAGGGTTCTTGCGGTGATGAATTTCAACATGTGGATAAAATTTCGTTAAAATCAATTAACTCTTTCGAAAGTTATAGCCCGCACGTATATATATATATATATATATATATATATATATATATATATATATATATATATATATATATATATATATATATATACATATATATGTATATATAATTTTTACAAAAATGGTGCCAAAGTGTTTAGGAGGCTATGAAACGTCGAGAAATGTTGGTCCGACCCCTAGGTCCGCCATCCGACTGACGCCAATAGTGTATGTTGCCATATGGCAAATACACTAATGAGACTAAAAAATAAATAATAGTTCAAAAAAAATTTAAAAAAACACGCTTTAATAGCAAACCGAACTAAATAGTAAAAAATATTTTTGTAAAAAAGCGTAAGTGCTAATTACTATTTTTACACTAACTCTACTTTTACAAATAAGCTACCAATGAGATATTTATATTTTTAGTTCGGTTTGCTATTAAAGCATGTGTGTTTCGTTTTTTTAAACTGTTATTAATGTTTTATTTAGTGCGTAGACTATTTTTCAAGTACGCTTGGTGCCTGTAATATTTTTTGGAAGAATTTAAAGATGTAGAGGCCGTCTCTTTCCATTCGCGCGTTTCCAAGATCCATTCAAACAATCGGTCTTTTTGTGATGACACTGTACAATTTAATGTAATTATTTCGGAGCGCTTTTCTGGAATACACCAACAGAGAGACAAGCAGAATTTACAAGTAGGGCACTCCGGTTAAAATACATATTTTTAATAAATTGTTTAATTTCGGTGGCGGCCTTTCATTTTAATAAACTGTCAGAACTCTAATGGAACTTTCCGTGTAGAAGTTAATAATATTGTTTTTTTTTACAATTTGTGAAGTTCAAAATGGTTCCAGAGTAAATTTTACATTTAACCTATTCGATTCATCACAACCAATTCGTCTCTTCACTAAACAACATTTGACGAGCAAGGAACATTAATGACAGTGTTCTGTACGGTTAATGTTAAATTTAACTTGTTAAATTTATTTATCACTTTTATGCTGGGTTGCAGAAAGGATTGGCAATGACCTTAGATTGTGAACACACATTTTTCTCCATAAGAAAAGCATTGTAGAGCTTTAATTCGATTCTGTTCGACAAATAATTGATGAATTAAAATGATATTTTTTCTAAACTGTGTATACGTGTATTTAACATAATTTTTTGCGTAATTTTTACTTCGAAACGATATTTTTCTACGCATTTTAACCAAAATTTTACGAATCGAACTTTTTCTGTGTAGATCAAGCATTTGTTTTTGTGTGAATACAATCTAATGTTGTATATGACAGGGAGTTTGAATACGACATTAGACTTCTCTTGCATGTATGAAAACTGTAATTATATTATCACAATCTAAGATCATTGTCAGATTAAAATTTTTACAAAGTTTTGTGTAACCCAGCATTAATTTGTTAAAAAGTGATGAAAAATTAACAGCACTGTAAATTCATACTTCTAGAAAACGGCACGTTAAAATGAACGGGCAATCCTATTATTCTGATTTTTTTATATTTAAATCTCTTTTTACGCGACTGCCAAGAAGGGTATATGTTTTTTTGCATGTATCATGTAATATTCTTTATTACCTCTTATCATCCAAACGACTGGACGGATTTCTAAAATTAAGGTATCGTTACATTTGTCTCGGCAACCCAAATGTGACATAAAAAAATATTAAAATGGCGGATTTTAGGTGCCATAATGTATGGTTGGAAATTTTTTTTTTTTCCAAATGAATCTAATAGGGTATCAAAATCAAGAATATTTAAAAGGTGATTACAAAAATATATGTTTAAAATTATATGTTTAAATGTAATTTTTCATTTATTTATAACAGATATGCAAATTGTTAAGAATAGTAAGAGCATTGTCGTCATATGGGGACGTCCGAAATATAATTTTCAAGTAAAAAACGCTTGAATAGAAAATGCAGCGGTGAAACCTGCATAGTGGTCAAGTTTTTTTGTTTTTAATTTTATTTCAGTAAATTGCTGGTCGCATGATACTTTCCTTTGTAGATAATAGGTCTGTAATGACTTTTCATGAAATGAAAGAACTGCGGCAGAGTATTACTGAAATTACAAAGAAGCTTAACGTCTCTCTTTAATAATTTTTCTACGGATGTTAAAGAGCCTTTGTAATTTATATATAAAGCAGGGCCGGGTTTATATTTGTAGGGGTTCTTAACCAGTAGTCATATAACCTCAGAAATAATACAACTTAAACCTAGTAAATCCTAAAAACCTAAAAAATATTTGAAGTTATATTTCTTTTGGTGCGTTGAAAGTAAAATTTTAGCAAGCAGCGGAAGTGGTGCGCGCACATTTAAAAAATAAATTAAAATTATTTATAGCGAATTTTTTGTTACATTATTAATAAATTAAAATTGTAAGAAATATAACACAATAATTTAATATGTAGCTTTTAAAAATCACAAACTAAAATATAGATGATAATTAATCATTAATTTTTTTGTATTTTTGATTTTTAATAGCGACATAGGTATTAAATTATTATGTTGAATATATTTCTGACAGTCTTAATCTGTTAACAATGCAACAAAAAATTCGCTAGAAATAATAATGTTAATTTATTTTTTTCGACAAACAGATGTTTACCTAAGAGGCCTGAAGAAGTCTTAAAAAAAAGACGAAACGTCGCTGATTAGATAAAATCAGAGGTTTTTTTTTATTAAATCAAATATGTAGTCCAATTTCCGTGATATTAAAATTTTGTTTATTTTTATTTTGAACTTTTATTTTTGGGATTTTGGAATAACTATTTCTTAATTTCATTTTAGTTTTAAGCGGAACACTTATTTTCCATAGTCTCTAATTTGCGTTTATTATCCGCCATGTTGTTTCGGTGGTGACGTAACTACAATATAATACGGACGTCACATACATATTATACATACATATACGAGTATATACTGTTAAAACCATAACCCTTCCTTTTTCACAGTCAGATGAAAACTTCATTGCAGAGTTCTGGGTGTCGGGTAGATAAAAAACTCTTCTTCTAAAAAAAAGTAGACGTGTAGTTTACTTGAAGTTGACAACACCCAGTATAATAGACACTTTCCGAGAATGTTTGATAAAAAGCTTTGGCGTTTCAAATTAGTTAATGTCTGCTTTGTGTTTCTATATTTTTAAGTACCTCTTTGTCTTATATGCTCGAGCAATTATATTATACTTACCTTATGTCGTTCATACAAAAAAATAAATAAGTCGTAAACAAGTTCTCGCAAATTAGTTGATTAATTGAAGAAAACAGTTTTGGACGAGTCCATTTTAATACTAGAAAATTTCAGAAACTAACTAAGATTATTAGATACAGAGGTGACCTCGTTTGATAATAGTGAGGAGATGATGTCATCCAATGAACTGTCGTCAATTGATATCACGTGAAATATAAAAAATGCAAAATAATTTGACAAGAAAATTAGCTTTACTGTAAAAAGCGTGAGGTGATATCTCCTTAAATTTTCATAATAGCTCTACGTTTACAATTAGGTAGTAAATGAAAAAAATATTTCCGATATTAAGCACTCCACGCTTTTTACAGTAAAGCTAGTTTTGTTGTCAAATTATTTTGCACCTTTTTGTTCATAAAAGCGTGTTGTTTTAGTTTTTTTAAACTCAATTTTTTTTTAAATAATAGAATAGATAAAATTTAGTTTAAATCATTTTCGAAATACCTACTAAAGCAAATTGACGAAGAAAAGTAGAAAAATAATTTCATGAAATTGTTCAAACGCGGAAACGTGGCGTCGTTTTGAAAATTTGTCTAAACGTCGTACGCGACGTCCGTTGCATTAACGTGCGCCTTGCCTTAGTAACGCGCTGCTTGTTATGGAAACGGGAACAACGGTGAATCGTGTTGACGTGACACAATCATTCCCGTCAGAAAGTTTTAATTAACCAAGGCGGCTGGCGTCTTTCGCAGATGCAGTCAATCCGTCCGTCCGTCTGTCACGTGCGTCACGGAGGTCGCGTCGTCCTGACGCGCGCGTTTCGCCACGATCTTCATTTATTATATATCTGTAGTCCATCGTCCTCCTACCGCGCCCCCACCCAGAACGCCGATATTCATTTATTACTCTCCTCGAGAAAGCCGGATCCACACACACGTTTTCACTTTATTGGCTTTTTTATGTTTCCCTACACCCGATGAAAAAACGGAACCAGAGGACAGTGTGGTCCAGTGGTAAGCGTGCTGGATTCTTGACCGAACTGTCGTGGGTTTGAATTCTACCTCTGTTCATGGATGTTTTGTAATGTTGTTTAGTTTTCAGTGATTATGTGTGATTATAAGTTGTCGAGCGTCTATAATCTACAATAAATAAATAAAATAAAAACGAAACCTTATAGGGTTACTCTTGTGTCTGTATATAGCGTAAATAAATGAATTCCGATTTTGCAGGGCCAAAATAAAAAATTCGAAAAACATGTTTTTTTATAGGTATGTAATCTTTTGGGAATAAAGTTATTAGATACAGAGGTGACCTCGTTTCATTGAATAGTAGGGAGGACAAGACGTTTTTCAGTGGATTGTCAATTGATATTGCATGATTGATAAAAATATTGAAAGGTCTCCCAGCTGACGTCATTCATTAACGAAGTAACCTGTGTATCTAATGATCTTGGAAATAATCGAAAAAATACACCAACGAAGTAACGATCATCTATTATCTAAGGTACCCCCTTGCAGTGAAATTTCATATATTTCTGTATTAAAATTTTGCATAAAAATTACAACCCCTTTTTTTAATAGTAATATATCTTTATTCAACTTAGCCATTCAAAATATCCTAGAAAGTACATATCCAACACTGCGCCATAAGATAACGAATACATTGAGTAGAATCAGTCCCTAAATCGCGCAGACGAGCTGCGCAGGTTGTATTAGCTGGCAGAGTGATCAGGCACGCCCATTCTGTTTTCTTACTGGTGCTACCTATATATAGTCAATGTGCCTGTAAAACGACGAACAAGGCCGTACAGTGTCGTATTTAGAAATTAACTTAGGTATCTATTACCCAATGCAATACAAATTTATTCTTTCTAAATACGGCCCTACATTACCTGCAGTTGACGACCGTTGCGTGCACCAAACAAGATTGTGACTGGTTGTCTCAACTCTCAAGGTCAAAGAATTTGTGGACCAAACATCAAAGTACCGACAGAGCTGATTCTACTGTATCTATTCGTTCTGCTATAACTCCGCGCAACATAACTTTATAAATCTTATTTTAGCATCTAGAGTTTTAATAAATTTACACGATGCACATTTACTCAATTAATTTCAACAAACTAATAATAACTCGTTGCGAAGTTTCATAGAACTTCACTGATATTAGAAGAGAGAAGAATATATTAGTAATATTTTTAATGAGTTTTGGAAATTATTAAATAGAAGCGAAACATTAAACTATTACATTTTCCTAACTTTAGTTACTAATATAATTACTTTAAGTTATTAAAAACGTATTTACGAGTACTACCTCCTGCACTCTTTATCTCAAATACCCCTCCTCTTCCCGGTAAAAACGGCTACATATCGACCGACGCTATTTTTAAAGCTAAATGGTTCGAGTAAACGCCAAATGAAGGATCATGAATCACACTACAGATCCTACAGGCCAATTCTTTGAAGAAAATAATATTTAGTTTTTTTTATTTAGTTATTTATACGTATTTATCGTGACATTTTTAGATAAGATCAATTTAATTGTATAATCCAATTGTGTAAGCTTTCACGGCTGGCGTTGTTGCAAAACTTCTTGGTTTCCGGGCTTATACGCCGTGGTCCATTGGTATTTCTACCTGACGTTTCGTCTACAATTGCGGTAGACATTATCAAAGGCGATGTGGTAGCGGGCGAAGTGTTCTTCTCGGCTGCTATCCAACTTGGCGATGCCTATAGTGTACTTCCCGTTGACCTAGGATCATGAAATTTGGCAAGAATCAATGTCTTATAGCACAAGTAAAGGGAAAAATCCAAAAACCGTAAATTTGTTGTTACGTCACAAAAAAAAATTGTTTTCTATATAAACGTCAAAATAGTGCATACTAGCGAAATCAGACAGAATCTCTTAAAAGCTATTAGTCCAGGCATTTCTATACGCCTTAATTTGTATTACACGGTATAAGAAAGAATGGTAGTGTATCTTATTTTATACATGGAAGGGGTGAAGCTCATATTGGGCGAGTACTCGGAGAGCCTGCGGAGTAGCGCTGCGAGCACACCAGCAATACTTGGTGTGTTAAAAGAGATGCGTGACGAGTTTGCCTATGCGTTAGCGTTGCGTATAGTATACTTTGAAATTTGAATTTAATCTTTTTACTCTTTTTATTCAACACAGCAAGCATTGCTGCTGAGCTCGCAGCGCTACTCCGCGGCCTCTCCATATACTAGCCCAATAAGAGACTCGCTTTTTTATGTGGGAGATATACAGTAAGGCCTCGATAATTCGGACATTCAGTAAACCGGATTCTTTGATAATTCGGCTAAGCATTTCAATTACATTGTGTACTTTATAATCCGGATTTGACAGTACTTGGTAATTCGGATCTGCGTTTTTAAACGTCTATTTCATTCAAATGAATAGCATTCGATACTATAGCTATAGTGAGAGATTCTCCGCCATGTATTCGGTCGGATCTGATACATATCTGAGGATTCCTACAAGCAGGCATTATATGTGTGACTTTGTTTTGATTGAGTATTATGTTAATTGTATATAGGTGTGTTATTTTATGTTCTACATAAGTATATAAAATAATTTTATATACGCATATGTTAAAATAGCTTCTAGAAGAAAACACACTACATTGTCAATAAAACAAAAATCCGACATAGCCCGTGGTGAAAGTGGAAAAGTTTTGGCAAATGAATATAGGATAGGAACATTAATTTCCGATATAAAAAAGAACAAAAGCAAAATCAAAAGATATGGTATATTTTAATGACTATTTTGGATTTTTATTATGTATGTGTTCCTTCTTTTATTCCGGTCCCGGCGCCCGAAAGGAATTACGAAAAGTCGAATATCCAGAAATGGAAACTCATTTGTATGCATGGTTTTGTACACAACGATCAAGGCATGTTCCAATTCCCTACGAAATCTTATCTGCCAAAGCAAAACTTCTATACCGAAATCTATAGAAATGATAATTTTAGAGCTAGCAGAAAAGGGTTAAGCAAACAATAATATAAAATTTAATAAATATATTTCTATTTTGCATAATTTTTTGTTTACGTACTATTTTCTAGTTATTTTATAATAAATATTTATCTTTACAATAAAAAAGCTGGGCTGCTTCAGTAATCCGAATTTTTTACTAATCCGGATAACAGCGGTTTTAATTAGCTCGGATTATCGAGGCCTTACTGTAGTAACATTCTTTCTTGTATCGTGGCGTATTATTAAATGTGTATTTTTAAAATAAGTTAATATAATAAATACTGCACGGTGGTGCGGAACCCTTCGTGTGCGAGTCCGACTCGCACTTGGCCAGTTTTCATAAATTGCGTATGTTCATTTTTGATTGTGCAACGTCCTTTATTAAATATATTTCTGCAGAATCATTTGTCACATCCACGCAATCACAGTGTGATATGCACTGATCACTTGGAACGATCGTTTCTGTCTGTCTGTATGTCTGTCTGTATGACTGTCTACAGTAATCAGTATCTCTGTCCTTGTTCTTCTTCGGATCCGTCACTTCGATCCATTTGCAATGTTTCATATCGCCCCAGACTTGATTGCTTTCATGTTTCTTACCCACTTCTTTCATCTTTTTGTCTGTGACCATGTGACAAAGTGACTCATGTCATTTTTAAACGGTTTTATTTTACTTCGCGTTACGTATATTTATTTGTCTCAAATCTGGCGACCGATTTTTCACTCACTTCTTGTTCTCCGATTGAGTTGAAATTTTGTATACATGTGTAGTTCCGATGACATACAATAATAGGCTAACAAACTGACCGGTCCGGCTTTCCTCCGTGTGCAAATTGAGCTTCCTAATGAGCTAGAGACTTGAAACTTTAAAATTTCACACACACTCACACACAAAACTAAAAAGCAGAAAATAATTATTTAAAAAAACCCGGGTCGCAGTGCCAAAACCCTGCCGACAATATAGTGTATTTGCTTATACAGGCAGTGTGGCTTTATTATGCGAACTTAAGTTGGTTTTTGGGCAAAATAAAAAATTTGACTCCTTAATACACCCCTTAAAATAACATTTTTTTTCTTAATTGCAATAATATTATCAATCGAACCTCTATACCAAATTATATACAACTCTCAGTAAATAATTCACTATCTGCAAACTAGTGTTTTCATAAAATTTGTAAGTCGGGCCGATTTTATTAAAATTTTAGGGACACTATTTAATTACTTCTAAAGGGTTAAATGTCAATTTTGAAACGATTCTGAGAATTTTTTCGGTATTTTGGGGCCCAAAAACATTTTTCAACCCCTAAAAACTATCCTTAAAATGCCCCGATTGCGCCCATTTTAAATAGGCTTCTTGCGGTGATGGATTTCAACACGCAGGCCTAATTTCGTTAAAATCAATTAACTCTTTCGAAAGTTATTGCCCGCACACACACATATATATATATATATATATATATATATAAAGATTTTCAAAAATGGTGCCAAAGTGTTTAGGAGGTTATGAAACGTCGAGAAATTTTTGTCCGAACCCTAGGTCCCGCCATCCGACCGACGCCAATAGTGTATGTTGCCATATGGCAAATACACTAATAAAAAAATAATAATATTCCACGTTTTTAAAACGAACTAAAAAGTATAAATTCATTTTTCCTAGTCCATTATAAAAGCGTGAGTTGTAAACTCTGTGATAGTTTAGATAGTTTATTAGTCACAGCCCACGCTTTTATAATGGACTACGCCCCACTGCAATCATGCCACCGTCTCCTTCTGCACACCTTTGTCCTAATGTAGGTACTCAGAACGACAGTGCATCCAGATAAATATTAAAAAAAATATCGACGTTTTAAATAGTATCTGCCATATTCTTGCCATGTTAAAGGTTAAAAATAGAATGCTTTTTTAAATTCTGAACGACCACACTAAATATTAAAATTTCGTGTTTGTTAGAAATCTGTCGTGAACCACTTTGCCTGACTGGCGCAGATATTGTGGAAAAAATATTTTCGTCGTAGACGGATGTCGTTTTCGTTGCCTGGTTTTAATGATACATTCATTTTGAATATAATACAACGCGCATGACGTGAGATTTGAATAAAAGTTCCCCTGAAGCCAGGATTTCCATATTCGGAACGCGAAACAGTCGTTTATTAAAAATGGTTCGCTACACAAAAGTGTTTGACCTTCACGCGAGCAGAAAAGAAATCGTCTAACATTACACTTTCATACTCTTCAAAAGTGTAAGTTCACTTAAATCTAATAATATTCTGCCTACAATTAAAAATCAATGACTTTCGCATTTTTTCTTTTACTTCGTGCCAAATTTCAAGATTCTAGGTCAACGGAAAATACTCTATTGGGATTTGACATATGAGTGAAGTTTAAGCTAAATGTAATTGTTGAATCCATCATTTCTAGGATTCCGTACCTCAAAAGGGAAAAAGGAATTCTTATAGGACCGCTTCGTTGTCCGTCTGTCTGTCAAGACCCTTTTTCTCAGGAACTCGCAGAGGTATCAAGTTGAAATTAATATCAAATACTCAGGTCCGCAATCCCTTAGACCTATGAGAAAATCAAACTTCTAAGTTAAGGCAATCAAAAGATACGACCGTTTATGCCGTATATTTTGACACTCGCAAGGGAATCATAACTTATAGCCTATAGTGTACTTCTCGTTGACCTAGAATCATGAAATTTGGCAAGAAGCAATGTCTTATAGCACAAGTAAAGGGAAAAATCCGAAAATAGTAAATTTATAGTTTTCTATAAACGTCAAAATAGTGCATACTAGCGACATCGGACGGAATCTCTTAAAAGGTATTAATTCAGGCATTTCTGCGCCTTTGAGGGTATTACTATGGCCGCTATAGCAGCAAATAATAAAAATAAAATAAAGTTAATAAATATTGTACAGTGGCACAGAACCCTTGGTATGCGAGTCCGACTCACACTTGGCCAGTTTTTTAATTCTGTTATACGGAACCCTAAAAATTACTGACAATTGAATATGAGGATTTTTGTTCTGTGGATCACCGATTAATACCAACAACTACCTACAATTTATTTCGTCAACGTCTTGAATACGTGTCACGAATTTTTAGAAACAGCTGTAATCAGTACTATTGTATTTACTTGTTTGTTTAACCCGGAATGGTTACACCTGTGCTTGCAGAAGTGGGATGATTAATTTTCATTATTACGTATAAGATCTTGCGTCGTCTCTGAGTCGTTGCCGCCTACGGCTCTTCGCCCCCCTGCCGAGTTTAATATCTGTGCAGCCGGCGCCACCTGTTATTAATAAACCTAATTATCTTATCAGCTTGTGTCGTACGTTATCACTGCGTTCTCCTTTGTTGATATATTCTTTCTCAGTTTGTCCAAGCAGTACAAATAAATAAAATCGCAACCCTATAATTTTTAACCAAATTTTATACACAGCTTATATGTTATCAACCAGAGTTTCCAACTTTTTGGACCGCGGTCCAGAACGAGGTTTTAAAATTTTTCGCGATTCCCCTTATGAAAAAAAACATTTAGATACAAAACAAATTTTGTATTTTGATAGAAATTTATTTGCTTATTTCATACACAAAAAATACAATTTTTTGCCCGGAAAAATTTTTCTACGACCCTACGCCGAGTCGCGATCCACACTTTGGAAAACGTTGCCTTAGGCTAATGCTAGGTTTCTGGTACGACTTTTACATTAGATTTAAAAAATTTAGTTTTTAGCTAAATAAATGTGAATTTTTATTAGTAGTGATTATTGCTTAGACCTATTTAGTGAAAGTAAAAAAAATTGGTTCAGTTGCTTTTGAGTTGACCTGGAGCAAACAGGCAGATAGAGAAAGAGACTGTGTATTTTACACTACACACTACAGAAGTAAAACTAGTTACACACACACAGACACGTGTAAAATTCAATAAAATAATAAATAGCTTCGACAAGTATACCATTATAGAGTACAAAAAGTAACGTTGTAGCACTTTTCTCCTCTGCGCATGCGCTGATTTTCTTAAAAACAATAATACTCTTCATATCTACATGCCCAACGTCTTACCAAAATTTCGCTTTCATCCGAACTTACTTTTTCCAAAAATATTCGCGTAATCTCAAAATTTTGAAAACTGCATTTTGACTTAAAGTAGTAGATCCTATTCAACTGCTGCGAAACTTTAGGTTATGAAGTTTGGAAAGCCCTGTCGGTTATATAGTTTCGAACTTCACGTGTGAAATGCGACGTGCGGTGACGTCGTCATCAGTTAAATCGAGCCGTGAAACCTCACTCTTTCATCACAGTGACGTGTCGAGGCTGCAGCTTGATAATGACAAATTATATTGTTTTATCAAAAACTCCTTGCGCTTGTGTTTTAATAGCTTAATTTAAGGCTAGACGTCGGGGATCGCATTTCTAAATACCCGCGAGAGATAGCAGCGCGATCGATTTAAGGAGGTTACTGCATTTACGAAATAAAAGATTAAAATTTAAAAAATTGCGTACTGTTCGATATCAAACCGAAACTGTGTTTATTTTGTTTTTCGTCATTTAGTTAATTTATAAATTTTTCAAAATTGAGATTTAATGGAGCAGGTATAGCAGATTTTGATATATATTATTTCTCAAAGGTGTTTTTTGTCGGTAGGAAATATCTCCCTTAATACTGTATCAAAATTAATGTTTGATACGCCATCTTGGAAATTATTTTTCTCTCTAATGACAAAACCTACGTAAATATCTGCAAATTAATGTTTTCAAAATGGAAAAAGAGTAATATTGATCCGCAATTCGTTTTTTAAAAAAATTACGAAGAAATAAAACTGAAGTTGGATGCTGTCACCATCTATGGCCACGGTGAAAAACGAATTACGGATGGATATTACTCTTTTTCCATTTTGTCGAAAAATACAAAACACGAATGATACAACTGGCTGTCAAAAATAACCTAACCTATGAATTTATCTACGACTCAGCACGAGGTCGTTTAAAAGACTGCATTACACGATGCTAAAGTCAATTTCAACTCGTCAACGCCATATGTCTTCAAACTTATTGATCAACCCTGTTAAAACTTGCATAGTGTATTTTGAGTTCAGTGAATTGAAAACACACTTTCGCTTAAGATCAAGACTATCCTTAAGGACTAATAATATATCCTTTGGAGTTGTTGAGGGCGTATACCTTTCTAGTATAGTTAGAACTATAGTTAGTTGCAAGTTAGTTAACTCATTGAACCGAGAGTAGAGAAGAGAATATAGAGACGTGTGTATACATGCATGAATAAACAAAAGGAGGAGAGTCTATAAATTATAATCAGGGAACTATAAAGATAGGGGGATGGAGTTTCGCAGATAAGAAAAACACGAGTTAGGCAAAACCTGGTATTTTGCTTGCATAGTTTCTCTAGAATGTCGTTAGATCAAACCCATTAGCGAGTTAACATATAGTTCGTTATTAGTGTATTTGCGTATAAATATGTTGGGTTGGATAAAGCATTGTTAAAAAATTTTATTTGACAATGACCTTAGATTGAGATCATATAATTAGTTTCTATAAAGATAGGGGGATGGCGTTTCGCAGATAAGAAAAACATGAGCTAGGCAAAACCTGGTATTTTGCTTGCATAGTTTCTCTAGAATGTCGTTAGATCAAACCCATTATCGACTTAACATATAGTTCGTTATTAGTGTATTTGCGTATAAATATGTTGGGTTGGATAAAGCATTGTTAAAAAATTTTATTTGACAATGACCTTAGATTGAGATCATATAATTAGTTTCTATAAAGATAGGGGGATGGCGTTTCGCAGATAAGAAAAACATGAGCTAGGCAAAACCTGGTATTTTGCTTGCATAGTTTCTCTAGAATGTCGTTAGATCAAACCCATTAGCGACTTAACATATAGTTCGTTATTAGTGTATTTGCGTATAAATATGTTGGGTTGGATAAATTTTATTTGACAATGGCCTTAGATTGTGATCATGTAATTAGTTTTTATCAGCGTTGCCAGATTTTTTTTTGCCAAGTCGGGATTTTGGAACTTTTTGAATGAAAAAAGCGGGATTCTTTCGTCGAAAGCGGGACATAGTAAAAAAACGTATATAATCAGAAGTTTTTAAATATTTATCTTTTTATTTGAGTTCAAATTACGTTTACGTGACAATAGATAGCAAAAATAGCCATAGAAAATGTATTTTAATAAAAATATGATATTTTAAATCAGATTTACCCTATCGTTAAAAAGTTGAGTCTTATTCGTCTTCTGAATAAAAAAAATAAAAAAAACAGAAATCAAAATCAAAAAAGTTTTATTCATTAGAAAAATATGGCGTTTCAAACAATAGTCTGAGGAGTGAGTGTTACAAATTGCAACTTACAATAAGAGAATAATTATTTACGCACGGCCGAGTTATCCCCGAAAAGCAGAACCAAGCCTGTCCCGCGCGGGACATTTAATTTTGATTTAAAAATTGGGACGTCCCGACAAAATCGGGACGTCTGGCAACACTGGTTTTTATACATGTGTCATGGTTGAACTGCTTGTCATGTAGAACAAATGTCTTATCTACATATTCTCTGACAATTAACTTTTTTTTTTGTTTTAAAAGGTGTCATTTGTATTGACTTACTTAGTCTGTTTGACATCCATGTTAAATTTAAAAAAAATTAAATTAAAAAAAAATATAGAAAAAGTACACTTTTCACGCTAAACTTTGATCAATATGTGTTATTAGTGTATTTGCCATATGGCAACATACACTATTGGCGTCGGTCGGATGGCGGGACCTAGGGGTCGGACCCAAATTTCTCGACGTTTCATAACCTCCTAAACACTTTGGCACCATTTTTAAAAATGTTTATATATATATATGTATATATATATATATATATATATATATATATATATATATATATATATATATATATGTGTGTGTGTACGCGCGATAACTTTCGAAAGAGTTAATTGATTTCAACGAAATTTGGGCCACATGTTGAAATCCATCACCGCAAGAAGCCTATTTAAAATGGGTCTAATCGGGCTATTTTAAGGGTAGTTTTTAGGGGTTGAAAACTGTTTTTGGGCCCCAAAATACCGAAAAAATTCTCCGAATCGTTTCAAAATTGAAATTTAACCCTTTGATAGTGATTAAAAAGTTTCCCCACTATTTTAATAAAATCGGCCCGACAGGACCGGATTTACAAATTTTATGAAAACACTAGTTTGCAGATAGTGACTTATTTATTGAAGGGTGTATTTAATTTGGTGTAGACGTTAGATTGATAATAATATTACAATTAAGAAAAAAATGTTATTTTAAGAGGTGTATTAAGGGATTAAATTTTTTATTTTGCCCAAAAACAAACTTAATTTCACATAATTAAAGTATAAAACCACACGGCCCTATACAAGCAAATACACTATATTGTCGGCAGGGTTTTGGCACTGCGACCCGGGTTTTTTCGAAGTGGGATTTGTACAACAAAATAACATTAAGCCGGCGGGAATTGTGGCAAGGCATCTCATACCCAGATACTATTTAAATTTTTAAAACAGAAGTTACCTCGTTCCATCGGATATTAGTGGGAAGATGACGCCATCCAGTGTACTGCAAATGGATACTGCGTGGTTATTAAATGGTCTTCTAGCTTATGACATTCATAAACTAGGTGACCTATGTATCTAACGATTTTGGACCCTATCCAATATACACAAATGCGTCTCCTTTACATTTATCCTTCATGATCAAAACTGCAGACGTGAAATGAATTTGTTTGGGGAACGAAACGATGAGAGTTTATTGTGCACTCGAATAGTTTTAAATAGCTAATCGGTTGCTAGGCGACTGTTTTTTGTATACCTGCAGTGATGACAGCTCTTATATTTTCATTTTGCAGTTTGATATATTATTTTAAAAGCTTTATTCATTTATTTCATTTAGTCTGTTTATAACTGATAATAGGAATCGAACATAACGTAAATTAGAACCCAGTTCTCTGTTGTTGTTTTTTAATTAACCAAATAAAAAAAAATTGAGTCCCCTATATTTTTAAGAGATATGTATGTATTCAGATTCGTATGACAGTTACACATAACCTCAACATTTTTTATCATCTTAGCTCTCGGTATGGGCAGTGATTTTATGAATGTAGCGGAAATGCGCTATTCAAATTATTCAATTTACTATAATAATATGATTCTTTGGTGCGGTCTACAGGTGACACTTGTGCTGCAGTGTCTTAGAGAGACAGAGAGAGAGAAGGGGAGAAAGAAGACACAACTGTCAACCGTGCTTTTATAAATACAGTGTGAAATAAATATGTTGAACATCATTGGCGACTATTGTAAGACTAGCTCATTTTTTTGTAGCTGGCGAAGGATTAACATTATAGTTGACTGGGGTTTTTATATGACTTCCACAACACACTACTTCCGTGACATTTTGCCGATCAAGATGCTTCCTAATCAAAAATAATATTTACTGTGATTGCAATATTTTGACCGTCTCTATTTTTGTTGTGAAAATTTTGTTTTTAACATGTTTTTTTTTTATTACAGGTAAGTCTTGAGCTCACCATCTTTGCTGATTGATAGTCGTAAGTGTATTATTTATAATTTGTAAATTAATTCGTATTTCGAAACTTCGAGCGACTCAATAACCCAACTGTTTAATATGTAAATGTCGTCTTATTTTAAAATAATAATAATAATAATAATGCGTTTAACGTCCGTTTTTCGACTTAATGTCATAACAGACGCCATTCGCACCATTACTATTTTTTCATCTAGCACTTCCCGTTATTTTCTACATTTTTTACAACTTCAACTTATGTAATAGCAATGGGCGAATTAAGGAATTATAGGAAATTAGGATAAGGTAGGTAATTTTTGAACTAGGAATTTGATAGATAATCGGCCATGGCCTCAAATAAGGAACCATCTCGATATTTATCTGGAATTAATTGAGGGAAACCATGGAAAACCTCAATCAAGATGGCCGGTACAGGAATTACCGTTTCTCGGCGAGAGGCAGTAGGAAAAAGTCCCAGCCACATCTGCCCCCGCCGGGATTCGAACCCGGTACCTCCCGAATGCGAGTCTAGTGCTGTCACCACTACTCTACCCAGCTCGGTTTACTTTAAAATAATGCAGATAGTTACCAATAATATTGACATTTTTGACTATTAAATTCGTTGTCTGAATCGTAAAAATTGTCGACTTAATTTGATTCTAATCTATTTAATTTTATTGAAAAGTGCAAATTAATTTAAAGAGCACTCCTTGCCACTAAGAATATATGTATTGTTTACATGTTTTACTTCAACCGCGCGTAAGGGTTACACGCACACGCTTAATGAGGTGCGCACTTTTGGCTTTCGAAAGACTTTTGACATATTTGACTATTAAATCCGTTGTCTGAATCGTATAAATTTTAATTGTCTACTTAATTTGATTCTAATCTATTTAATTTTATTGAAAAGTGCAAATTAATTAAAATCACAAAAGACGTCGGCGTCGCGTACTAATTTAGAAATTAATTGTTGAGTGCACAACAAATGATACTTCTTTGTTTTTATTATTGAATAGAGTCACTTTGTATCAAACGACGAATTTAATTTTGATGCGGACTTGTATGTAGGTATCGCACCTTCCTCCTTTGCTTCAGCCGTTATTCCACTTCCCGTTTCTCTGTTCCTCGTTTCCGCTCTATTTAATTTAGTAGAATATTGTGTCATCGTTTAACTCTTCTAACCATTTAATGACCAAACCTCGCATCTGCCGATTTCGCTTTGATTTCTCGCCGGAGCTATTTTTAATGTTGCGTACCAAAGTGATTAAAAATAAAATTTGCATTGATTTTTCACTCGGCACGTGGTAGAACATCTACACTAATATTATAAAGAGGAAAGATTTATATTTTTGTGTGTGTGTATGTTTGTAATCAATAAACTCAAGAACTACTGTGCCGATTTAAAAATTCTTTCACCTTTAGAAAGCTACATTCACCCTGAGTAACATAGGCTATATTTATTGCTAGAAAATATTAGGGATCCTTACTAAAACTTTAGTAACATATCCCAAGGTGTAAAAAAATGCCATAAAACATCTTTCGTGGCATGCGCTGCGGAAACTATTGATGATAGAACAAAAGTATGTTCTACAATATTAAAGAACATATCAGTAACTACAAAAAACTTCGCGATACTATATGTCTAACTATTATCGTTATGTCACAATAACCACTTTTTACATTTTAATAATCTATATAGATAAAAGACGATGTATATGTAATCTATGGACTCCAAACGGGTAGACCATTTTTGATGACATTTTCAGACATTCTTTAGATTAGCCCAGCGGGTGATCTTTTGAAGTTTGGTAGCGATCGGATCAACAGAATTTTTTTAAATTTCTTTTTGGGAAATAAGATTTTTCTTCGATTTTTGAACATTCACAAATAAAAGCGATTGAATTCGCGCAAATTCAATACATGTTGAGAATTTAATGATAATGACTCTCATCTTTTATATCCTATATATTACATTTACATCCGGGCGAAGCCAGACTGGGCCGCTAGTAATTAATAATAACAGATAAATAACAACACTTGAAAATTCTACAAAAATTATTATTGTTATTCTTGACCATGGACTTGTCCGAAACGATCGTCGAGAAATAATTTAATAAAAAAAAAATTGTTGAATTTTCAAGTGTTTTTATTTATCAGTTACGATTAAAAATAAGTGTTCATTTATTTCTATTTATTTCATTAAAACGTTTTTAGAATGATAAGAAATCGTAAACTCGATGATAACTGATCGTCACGACCCACGCTTTTATAATTATGAACCTAAATTAAAAGTTTTTTTTTTCTTTTAACTACACGTTAACAAAAGCTTGTTTATTTAGCGTTACCTATTCTATTTCATAACTTTCAATCATATAATATATTTGAAGATCCGTTCTCCCACCACCAACACCGGAACTCCCACCGAATTATGTTTTCAATTTTTAACGTAGATATTATTTATTGGAACAATAATTGAAACACGTTGTCATTATTTTTTTACTGCCATCTGTTAGCGAGTTAACTAATTTTTATATACTAGTATCGTGGCTGTATTTCTTTCGGCTTCCCCTCACTGTTTATCAGTCTTATAGTTTTATCTAAAAAGAAATTACAGCCTTTAAAGTGGAAAAAAAGTTTTTGTACATATGTTATTTTATAAAAACGTACTTACCAATGAAAATTAGGCATAAAAGAGGCTCTCTAACCTCCACTATTTGCCCCCTTCCCTCTAGTGACCAAATCGCGAAGCCAGTCTGTATGACATATTGGTCCAAATTCCCGAATTTTAAGATATGAAGGGAACGGGGTATGCTTATATCTACACACACCTATTTTTTAACTGCTTTTAAGACTGAAGTATGATGCTTTTTTGATAATTTTGACTCAAATTTTTACGTGTCACTGGACAGTAACTGGTTAAAACCGGTAATATTTCAACATCATTTGCTTTTAATTGAAAGCCGTTGTTCAAATGTCATTTTGTTTTCAGCGCATCAAGTTGTTTGCTTTAATTTTCATTTTAAACGAGCTGTCATTTTAACACAGCCCCTAATAACAATTTTTCATCTTCTCGATGCGTCTTCAATTAACTTTGAAAGGGTTTATTTGAAAAAAAAATTAATAGGCAGCGAAAATTACGTAATTAAAATTATAGAGTGTATCAAAATTTTGTAGTTTATTGACTTTATTTCTTTTTTGTCCTTGGTAATTAATATAAAAATAAATAAATAAATAAAGTCCTTTTTCCCGAAAAATCATTCTTATATTTGTAGTTTATTGTTATTACGAAAGAAAAAAGAAAAGCTAGGAAGAGGTTTTATTCCTTATCTGCAATGCAGATTTTGAGGCGAGCCATCGACTGCGTCCGGTAAACTGTGATTCAGAGAAAGTGGGTTTGGAAAATATGTTTCAGTGCTATTGATTTAAGTAATTCCAGGGCTATTCCACGAATACCATATTTATCTAATTTGTAATACGGAAAATTCGCATCAATAGATTCAAAAGTCTTTGATAGGATTCATGCATGCTGTTTCTACGTGATCTGTCTCATTCCATGCACTTAGTGTAAGAACTTAAATAAGCACTTACATAAAATAAAAGAAAACTACAAAATTGAATTATAAATAGTTCATATTGAATTGTTTTCTCAAATCTAATTATTATAAGTTTAAATTTTTTATAATGTTATTATTAAGTACCTTCAATTTTCCTTGTAGCTAAGGAAAAACAATTTAGAAAATATTACATTATAGAGAGAGGGGGTTATTGTAACAAAGCTTGCTACATTAGAATTCCTGTATGAAGTTCAAACAGCGCTCTATTACAACGAAATATCATAAAAACCTTCTCCGTGAATATGTGCCAACTTTCCATGGTGATCATCCAATCTCAGATATACCAATATCCACTTTTTATAATATTGGTCTCCACGAAAAGCGCTTTTATTTTAACGAGATATATTGCCTATGTTCATCCTGAAAGTTCATTCTAAATATTGGTGAAAAAAATTTTTGAAATCGGAGGAGTAGTTTCGGAGATTACTCCCTACATCCAAATCTACAAACTTTACCTCTTTGTAATATTAGTATGATAACACGCGATTTTCCAGCAGAGCGGCGCCACCAGCGATTCGCAATCTAATATATAAAAAATGCTCGTGTCACGGTGTTTGTTCGCAAACTCCTCCGAAACGGCTGAACCGATTTTGATAAAATTTTGTGTGCTTATCGAGTAGGTCTGAGAATCGGCAACATCCATTTTTCATACCCCTAAATGTTAAGGGTGGTCCACACCAATTTTTTTTTTTATTTTTTGGACAAAATTATTTGTTTTTATTCTTTCATGATTCAGCATTGAAAAATACATTTAATTCTAAATTTTCACCCTTATACGATCAACCCCTGATTTTTAATCGCGATTTTTATATTATTCTGTTCCATCCACAGATCCACAAGATGACAATCGAATATAATAATTGTAGTATACTATAATTTTCATGTATAGTTCTATCAACCAATCAGTTATCCGCGCCAGGTGTCCCCCGTTGTCACTTTTCGACCAGCAAACGTCATGGAGTAGGGGTGAGAACGAAGCCGGCTTGTAATGAAACAAATAATTATAAATTCGAGCGAACGAACGGAGTGAGTAATGAAACAACTAATTATAAATTCGAGCGAACGAACGGAGTGAGTGAGTGAGTAATGAAACAAATAATTATAAATTCGAGCGAACGAACGGAGTGAGTGAGTGAGTAATGAAACAAATAATTATGAATTCGAGCGAACGAACGGAGTGAGTGAGTGAGTAATGAAACAAATAATTATAAATTCGAGCGAACGAACGAAGTTAGTGAGTGAGTAATGAAGCAAATAATTATAAATTCGAGCGAACGAACAGAGGGAGTGAGCGAGTATTGAAACAAATAATTATAAACTCGGGCGAACGAACGGAGTGAGTGAGTAATAAAAGAATCCTAACTATTAAAATCCTAATAAAAAATTGAACTTAATAAGGCGGAACAAAGTTCGCCGGGTCAGCTAGTAGACGTATATATTCCTTAATAAAAAACACGTTGAGGTATTTTCATGAGAGGATGGTTATTAGCGAAGTTTGAATGTTGTGGCGGCATAAGGAGGATAGACGACGAGTGTCCGCTATTCATTTGTGTGACAAACTCAATCATTGGAAACAGATGTGATGAGAGAGATAGACTGAAGCTTGTGAATGATGGTAGACAGAGAGACAAGTCACTCTAACGTGGACAAAGTATAGCCATCGTTCAGTGCCTCTCTTGCTCGACTAAGTAACTGAAGCTTACTTTTATACAGGCTGTCTCATTTAAAGTGATACAATCACATGTCTTCGCAATTGTCGAGTCTAGAAAAGAAATCGGTCAAGTGCGAGCCGAACTCGCGTTCCGAGGATTCCCCAGCAATCCGTTTGCAATGAGAACTTTAAGACTTAGGGTTTTTGTTTATGTTTTTCTGTAAACTATAAGTGAAACCCTATTTTCCCAAATTTTTATAATTTTTGGACTCACTAGTTTTGGAGATAAGGGATATTTGCTTTAAGACTATACATTTTCAATTTATAAAAAAAGTATATATGTAATTTTGATAAGGACCCTTTCATTTGATACATACAAAGTTTTTACTATTTTCTATTTTACCCCTAAAAATTATAATCCCTATATTTACACTATACGTCCGTGATTGGATCATCTAACTAGAGTTGGGTAACTCAGATCTGAACCGATTCAAAGAGCCGACTCCGACAGAAGATCCGTGAGAGCCGATTCACTTTTTTTGAGCCGACGGATCAACGGATCCGCATAACTCAGTGAAACACTTAACACACAGAAGCACATTTTACACTTAGGTACGTATCAGTTCTTGCTTTGATGCATCTGTCAGCTCAAATGACTCATGCATCACATGTTTAGCTATGCATTCTTGATTCTATACAGGTCGTGATATGATTGACTGAACTAGGTAACTCAGTGGCAGACTGCAGTAACATATTCAGAACTCGGCTCTTTTTGAACCGGTTCAGTGAGCCGGCTCACATACGGGATCCAGATGCAAAGATGCAGATTACTAAAAAGACCCGTTTTTCCCATCTCTACATCTAACTATATGTACCAAATTATAAATAAATAAAAATGATTTTGACAACCCACCCCTTTACAGGTAGAATGGACCGGTCTGGACTCAAAAGTATGTAATATCAACGACGTACGTGCGCTTTGTTTCTATGATCTATATTCTTTGCTATGCAGGAGGCACCAAAATAATTTAATGTGTTTAAAAATTGATAAATTATTTAAAAAAGAAGTTATTAGAAGATTTTTATTCTTCCCTCACCCATTATATATTTTTGAGTTTTTTTAAACACTTTATCTCAAACGCTGGAGAGAGGGGGCGCCACTATCAAGTTTCTGCCCCGGTTTGAAAAAATCGTAGATCCAAGGCTATGCAGCGTGCATTTTGAATTGGAATCACCCGTGTATAGAGTTTCGGTACGGCCATAGTCAATCGGTCCCAACAAATCACCTGCCGTGTCCCCTGTATTCAACATCCGCTTTCGAGACTTTGTATGTTCGTCCAGTTTTTCATCTGCTTTTCACCGCACAATGCTTTTTCACCGACAGATTTTTCTTGTTGTCGATTGCGTTTCTGATTCCGCTTATTCAAGGACGAATGTATTATTTTTTTTTGTTGTAGACAAAATGGAATATCCCAAGTATGTTTTTAATAAATAATATGATTTCCGATTGCGGGGACTCCCCGAATCCAAACAACATATTTTTGGAAAAAGTCTGTTCGTATTTGTCTGTTAACCCAAGTCAAACGGATAAGCGTATTGAAACCAATTTTTTAGAGGATTATTTAATATGCAAATATTAGGAGTACTATTATTTTTAGGGACAATGAGCGCATGCGCAGAAGAGATATGAGCTATTTCGTTTTTTTCTATTATAACAATATACCTCTAAAAACGGTTCATTAATCTATTTGTTTTTCCAAAAACTTTATAGTTTCAGAAATATTTTGAAAATATAAACTATCAGGTTTTTTTTTTTGTTCTGAAGGTCTGTCATAAAGAAATTAGCCAGGTAGCTGATAAGTATGGTTTAGTTAATTTTTACATGTGAAACCATATTATATAACCATGCAAACGAATTGAAAATATCATAATATATATTACTAGCCAATATTTGCGTGGCCGCACGCGTTAAACTTTTTTTATTTTTATTATAATATATGTCAAATGTTAATATTTTTGAAGTTGGAACTAGAATTTTTTTCTGCGTTACGAGAACTTTCATAATATATTTTAATTAAATCATAAGTTCCAACGTAGTGGACAAATGCGGTACTTTGCTTTAATCTAGAAATTTTAAACGACTCGAGCTGTTTTGTTTAGCGACCATGAAAATATTCGTTGTTTATTTGGTGTGATTCTGTAAAAACAAGTTATGTAATAATATTACAATATTTTTGCATACACATCTAACTCGTTTAAAATAATACCCGTTTTAGTTTTTGTGCGCGACCATCCATATTATTCTTTTTTATGTACATTTTCATTCCCATCAGTGTTACAATAAAATTACTCGATAAACTTAGTTAAACTATGGCTGGACTGTTCGAACGCTGTCTGCCAAACAGTGGTTCTAATTTTGCGTTCAAAAGACAAATTTGTGAAGTGGTTTAAATTCCACCGGCTCACCTGATAATCAAATATTAAAAAAAACTGTTTAAAGACAAGTTCTTAATTCTTTAATAGTATGACTAACATATTTTTATATTATTGTTTATAGAACGCATGAAAAAGCAATAAATTATTGCGAAACGTTCGTTAAATAAAAAATATTGAACTAATTTATCCGCTTCAAAAATTTATCCTCTGAATTATTTGTTATATTACGAACAGGGAGCTGAACTTTTCGTAAAGACAAGTTGTTATTAAAATGTACCAAAAAAGGAATGTTTTTTTTGTAACAATTCAAGTTCGTATAATTATCACAGGGTGGGCTGTAACCTCTATGATCGCTTATTAGTCAAAATCCACGCTTTTATAATTATGAACCTAAATTATTAAAAATTATTTTTTTCCTTTTTAGTACATTTCCATAAAACTTTGTCTTTAAAAAAGTTTTTTACTACCTAATATATTTTTCAATTTTTAATGTTAAAACATTATTTTGTTAAAATTAATTGGTTATATAATTCTAAAAACGATTGAATCATGTATTGTCATCGGGAATACATGTGTCCGCCATATTGGGTAATGATGTTACACAGTTTATCGCATTCCACTCGTCAAACTCTTTCATTTGCTGTCAAGAGGATTGTAAAGAAAAAGTTAATCCGCCATATTGGATTTACAATGACGTCACATAGTTTATCTAATTCCGCTCGTTAAACTATTTTATTTGATACCAATGTTAAAAGAGTTGTGAAGAAAAAGAGTATTGGGCGCCCGCCATATTGATTTACAATGAAGTCACCCGTCAAACTCTTTTTTTCGGTAGCCAGAATAAGACGGTTGTGAAATAAAAAGACAATCCATTATCTTGGAGCGTCCGCCATATTGGATTTACATCTAGCTTATCATATTCCACCCGTCAAACTGTTTTATTCGATGACTAGGGTAAGAGGGTTATGAAGAAAAAGGCAATCCGACATCTTGGGTTTCCCGCCATATTGGATTTACAATGTCACAATGCTTATTTGATTCCACTCGTCAAACTATTTCATTTGAAACTCATGTTAGGACGGTTGATTTATATTAACAGGGATTTGGGACAGGTTTGCTAATCTCTAACAGATCAAAAAAGTTGATAAAATAGATTGACCTTGATGTGCAAAATATTAGGAGCCACTGCTTGAAAAAACAGTATATCAATGATTGTATATAGCATGAGTGTTAGGTAGTGTAGGTATATTCCTATATAAAATAAACTTTGTGCGAGAATGCTCGATAGCATTACATGTATGAAATATATGACGGAAATACATCCAATATATTTTTATCGAACCATACACTTTTTTCTATTTCTGTACTTTTTCACTGCAATAAATTTTTACAAACATACTTTGGCAGTGTGTCTTTTCAAGTGAAAATTATGATTTTTTGTCAGCTATTTATTGCAAACTTTATATAAATTGTGTGTAGGCATGAAACACAGTCTGAAAAGAAATATAGGTACTACATGATCTTTTTGTTTTGTTTAGTGAAATCAAATACATACTGTAAAATTTTAAATACGTGCAATCCTAACCTAAAATTGCCAACGCGCGACGCTGGATTTACACTGGGGACATTAGGGGCTAGTGCCCCGGGCGGCAAACTGTCACACGTTGTGGGACCCCCCCCCTGGTGTGACGTTACATATTTTGCAGTTTTACACCTAGAATTGAGTAAATGAAAAAAAACAGTTCCAAAGTTATTATTTTTTTATTAAAACCAACATAAAATTAAACATAATTTTTTGATTTTCGTTTACAGTTAAAGTATTGTGTTTTAATACTTTAGATTTTGACATGTAACGTCACGAGGCTTATCACCCCCCGCTCCATGTCACACAATATCACATTTCATCGATGGCCCCTTTTTAGCTCTGCAGACAATATATTTATAGCGTACTTGTAACAGTAATGGAGAGGTTCCACAACACTCACGTTTTACCTACCTGAAAAAAAAATCGACACGATGTTATTTTCTTTAATGTGATCATTAAAAATAAATATTATGTTTTATAGTAAATTATTATTTCGAAAATAATTGATATTTCCTATTTAGCGTTCGTCGTAATACCTAATTTTCTTTTTTTTTTAATTAGGAAAGCGTGTCTTGTGAAGTTGAATCGAATGGGAATTCCCAGGTCGTTTTCATGAAGTTTTTAATGAGCAAAGTATACCAACTGCAGAATAATCTAGTAGAGAATGTTGTTTATATTGTTTGCATCTCATTCCGTTTGCTGTGCTTCTACAGCAGCATATGAATTAATAATGTAATCCAGTCAGTGTTACGTAAGTCACCTTTTCAATTATCTTCTCGATCATGATGTAAAAACAAGCGCTGTAGAAATATATAGTCGAAGGTCGAAGGCAGATTCTGTCGCTTCAGAGTAAATTAAAATTAGACTTTAAAAAAACTAAAACAACACGCTTTTATGAACTAATAAATGAAAACTAGTTTGACGACAAAATTAGATTTACTGTAAAAAGCTTACGGTGCTATCTACTTAAATTTTCATAATAGCTCTACTTTTACAATTAGCTAGTAAATGAAAAATTTATTACCGATATTAAGCACTCCACGCTTTTTATAGTAAAGCTAATTTTGTTGTCAAATTATTTTGCATTTTTTAGTTCATAAAAACGTGTTGTTTTACTTTTTTTAAACTCCAAATAAAAATATTGCATTTGACTATGGGGTAGGCAACGCAACGTACGTCACTGTAGCTTGCTTGCTGTAATTTTTCAAGTGTTTTTATCCTGGAGGTCCTGGTCAGGATAATAGGACAAACTTATTAAATTATTGTATTGTCATCGGTCCTTGATAAGTGTGCAAAGTTTCAGTTTAATCTGACGTTTTGAAGTGGGTTAATTTCGCGTTCATATATTCCTTTTAAAACAAATTAAAGCTAATAAAAGCGTGTTAAAAACATATTCCGCAAATAACAGGGCGACGCGGCACCCACGCACCCACGCTTTTTTTAATAATAATTGTTTCGTAGCGAATCAGCTGTTCCTTTCATCATGGTTTTAATATTATATAGAAATAGTCAACAGAAGAAAATGGCTGATATCCAGAGAGACTTAGACAACTACCATTCTTTTTTTTAACATCTTTTTTTACGCTTTGCATGGAACATTTACCCGGTGTTAGTATTCTAGGGATGGGTAAAAAGTGCAAGTAAATCGACAATTAGTAAATGAAGCGTTGTTGTGTCGACATCTATCTGTCTAATTCTAGAAGTAACAAATCGAGGACAGTGTGGTTCAGTGGTTAGCGTGCTGGCTTCTTGACCGGACTACCGTGGGTTTGAATCCTGCCTCTGCTCACGGATATTTTGTGATGTCGTTTAGTTTTAAGTGATTATGTTATTTGATGTTATTAAGATGCGAATGACCTAAGCTGTCGAGCGTTTATAATCTACAATAAAGTGAAAAGTAACAAATCGCCGGCCATGCATGGCTATGATTCGAATATGCAAAAATCTGGAAAATATTTAAAGAAACATCAATTTAAACAAAAAATATGTGTACACCGTACAATAATTGATAACTCATTCCGCCGCGAAAGTGGAAAGATTCGAGTTTGAAAAATAAATTTTTCTAATACAGCATTGCAACAATGGATGTCTCTTAACAATTATAGCAGACGATAGCTATTATAATGTTTAAAAAACATCTGTTTAACCTAAATTAATTTTTTTATTGCAAAGACTTTTTTGTCAAATAGATAAATTTTTGAATGAATTATTGTTATAGTGATCAGTGTTTTATTTTTTTTTCTTCATAAATAACGCATCTAGCCTCGGTGGGGCGCGTTTAAGTATATATACAGTGTAAACTCTTTATAACGAAACTCAAGGGACCGAGCATTTTTTATCGTTATAGAGAGTTACCGTTATATGGAGTGAAGAAAGATAAACAACCAAATTAACAATAATTTTTAATATGGATGTTTTTGATAAAATTAATACATATAGTCAGTTAACTTTGCCTGACGTTTTTTGCTTTGCCAATACTTGTTTTGTATTTTGTTATGTATTCTCTTGATATGTGGTGGAATCTTCTTGATTAAACAATAAAATTTTTTCTAAAGGTTCAGTCGGCGTCTTTTGTAACCTGATAAGATAATATAAACAATAACACTGACAATGACGATTTTCTGTGTCTAAATATGAACACATTTCTTCGTAATAGAGAATGGCTGCTGCACTATAAAGAGTGTATCAATGTATGGGTTTTAAGGTAAACTAACCAACTTGTGATTTTTTCTATGTTATAGAGAGTTTATCGTTATAAAGAATAATGTTATAAAGAGTTTACACTGTATATAAAAAAAGTGATTGTTACCTAAAACGCAGTGGAGAAAGCCTGCCAGTCGTAGATATTCTAAAATGAGGAACACCTTATAACATATATCGGGGCAGGTATCTTTAATATTATTTTGCCTTGCGCAGACACTTTTTATGAAGGATGTCACTGTCTCATCACACCATTTCTATTCCATTTAGTATGATTCTTTTTCTTCCTTCTGCTCTTTCTTTTTTCCTCTTTCTTTCTTTGTGTGCTAATGATCGTAGCAGTTGATGCTTACGTAACTATATCGTTATTTTTTTATATATTTTTTCCCTATATGTATTTATCGTGTAATTTTTGCATCTTGAAATGAAAAAAAACAAAAACTATCGCTATACTCTTAAATTTGGTTTTTAACATATTGATAATGATAATGATTTCCTTTATTCATTTGTGCCAATTACAGCGTAAACAGCGTCAGCAAAAAATATTATCTACAGACAAAAGCTTTAGAACATTAAATATTAAAACATCTACACAGACAGCTTAAAAACAATTGGCACTAAGCAAAATAAAATTGTATTGATCAAGATCAGTAGATTCCAAAGCTTGCCTCGTTCTGTTGAATAATAGTGGGGAGATATCAAGGTCACTAGAAACTAATTTTGGGCGTTGGCATTGTTGAAGGTGTGACTAGGCGAGACGCGGGAGAGGGCGGGGGATGTAGGCTTATGACATCACATGGAGTCTTTTTCCAAACAGTTAAGATAATAATAAATGAAAAACCAACGCATGGGCATGGGTGACGCAAGCAATCGACTGAACCAATCACAGACGTGACCATGTTTATAGCTTCTTACGCCCAACCTTCTAGTATTTTAGTAACCTTGGGAAGATCTGTCAATCGATTGCGCAGCAGTATTTAACAATTGTCAACGAAATCAAAAAACATAATATTGATATTATCTGCAATAAATTAAATTTTTAAAGTAAGAGGATTGCGTAGTCCTATATATAAATATAAATAACATTTTTGATATTGGTGTTATATAGTTTAATAAAATGGTCCGTCAGCTGGTCATTGCCGAGATTCTTGAATAAATTTCATTTCGACCTATCCTTGGATAATGGCGCCATGCAAACGCAGAATATAGCTTCTATCTAGTTTTCTTGACAATAGCTTTTGTACCGTTATTTAATCAACAGCAAATGCCGTTTCATTACCTGCTTCCTCCTGCTGAATTGTTTTCTGCAATCCTGCAGTCCTGCTATCATGCAGCGAACTTGATTGCACTCTATAAAGACAAACATCTTGTCACTTTACTATTAATTATTTTATACTCTTGTTTCAATTCTTGTTGCTGAAAGATACTTTTATGATAATCAAGGTAATTAGAAAGGTTGGGCGTAAGAGACACGTCTGTGGTTGGTTAAGTCAACTGTTTACGTTACCGATGTCCATGCTTTGGTTTTTCAATTACTTAACTGTTTGGGAAAAGACTCCACAAGCCTACTTCCCCTGCCCTCTCACACGTCTCGCTTAGTCACACCTTCAACAATTATTACGCCCAACCTTAGTTTCTAATAACCTTGTATGATAATATTGTATTCCGTAGCTACCTCTTAGTTATTGTAATATTATAAACTTTGTTAGATAATTTTATCTCCAGAAAAAAAAAATTTTTTCATGGCTTTCTATAAAGTAGCTGCTTTTTGTGCCTGTATAGCGGCTGTAAAATGCTCCTTTTTCGCACTACTACTTAAAGTAAAACAAAAGTAATGCATTAGTTTACTGGGTAAATAAAATATTATTGTAAATTTAAGCGTATAATACTGGCCACGGTTCTAAAAGGTTCTGAGATTAGTCACAAACGCCGTCGCAAATGCATATTTTAGAGCCGTCGTGGTTGTTTTGTGGTAAAGGAAGATTCCCACCACGTCCCGGTTACCGGCACAGAACGTGCGCTCGTTTGTGATTGGTTATCGCTGGTTGTCGTGTCACTTGTCGCTTTCCTGCTATAAAGTACAGTCCAGTACGATATTGTTAAGTTGTTTCTTTGATTGTTAATTGATCGAGATGCCTAATACAGTTTTGCAGAGACAAGCACGAAAAATATTTTTTTGGATGACTTTATGCAAGGAATTAGACCTTTAGGTTAAAGAAAAATTAAAAATAATAATATAACGCGAGTTTGTAGTTTTTCAACCGACTGTACCTGCGCAAGCCTCCATTTGCATCTAACTTCAGAACCTTTTAGAACCGTGGCGCGTATTATTCGAGCAAAGCGGATACTCGCGAACGAAGCCGAACAGAGGATTTAGTAAAGCTATATAAACAAGAAACAGATTGCTATAATTTTTGAAAGATTATATTGAAAGAATAATTTTATCTATATCGCTGCTGCCAAGATGAAACTGTTATTATGTAATAACACTTCCGCTTTAAAGAAATCGCTGACATGTTTTTGATATAACTAGATAAAATATGATCCTTTTCTTATAGGTTTTTGCAATGAATAGAGAATACGAAGGGGTGCTGGAGGCAAATTGGTGTAGTTATATCTGTTATAGGTAACGTAAGGCCGTAATATGTACTAAACTCGTCTACCGAAATAAATTACATTAGTAACGAGTAAAGTTTCAAGCGTCGAATGCGCTTCTCCCCGACCGTAATATGTTTATAAACATAACACTGTTTGTGTGCCGAACTATTGGTGCGCATGCCCAGGGCTGACCAATTTTTTAAACGTCACTGTAACGACGTAGTTTGGAGGTCGATTGAAATTAACTATCGTCTCGAACCCAACCGATTTTTGATGTGTTAACTACTTTACCGGCACCCCTCTCGTAAACATCTGCTAGACTGCTTACATAGTTTTATTTTTGGCACGGTAGGGTAAAATTGATTCATGAGATTGAAAATGTAACGAACGTGTCGCAATGTACGTATACCATATAGTATATACCTACTTTTAGAACATTAACTAAGCTAGAAACGAGATAGAACGGTTGTTTTGTAACCTAAAGGTCGTAGGTTTGATACCGATGGTCGGTATCATTATTACTTTTTTTTGCAATTATACCAGTTCTTCTTCTGTAGTATGTAGTACAAAAAAAAACTCAAAAATGTTGTGACTATATCACTTATTTTATGGGAAATACGTACAACAGAGATTATATTTATCTCGTACGTGATGATATTGTAACTCAAGTCATTATTAAATCTTGCTAGCCCTCGTTATTAACATAATGTCGTATACGCCATAATATATTTCACCACGCAGTGGAAATATAACCTCGTAGTTGATGTCTGTGGGAAAATATTTCAGACGTGGAAATGGATAAATAATTAAAGGTTGGAGGTGTAAATATTAAAATCAGAGTGATTTATTGGACATCCCTTGATAGCGTAGCTAAGAATACGGGACACATTTACGAAAAGATAGGGCGAAGATGGCGCTTTGCAAGGATGGCAGGTATATAATGTAATATGGAATATGGTAAATCTGTCTTCGTATCTGTTGTACGGCTTTAACTTTTAAAACTAAACTGAAACCTTTCAATATTTTGACGCTCGACAATTGAGATTGGAATCATTCAAACCCCGGCGCGTCCTGCGTATCATCTTGTTTCCAAAATAATTATTTATAATTTCTTCTAAAGATCTCGCGGGCCGGTGGTTGCCCACGATTGATCTAAGCATCCTAAACGATTGTCGTTTGTTCAGTCTAAAAAATTAGAATTTTAAAAAACTAAAACAACACGCTTTTATGAACTAAGAAATGCAAAATAATTTGACCACAAATTTACTTTACAGTAAAAAGCGTGGGGTACCTACTATCTACTAAAATTTTCATAATAACTCTACGTTTGTAATTAACTAGTAAATGAAAAATTTTTTACCGACATTAAGCACTCCACGCTTTTTATAGTAAAGCTAATTTTGTTGTCAAATTATTTTGCATTTTTTAGTTCATAAAAGCGTGTTGTAATACTAAAAAACAATATGCATTTGACTCTGAGGTAGGAAACGCAACGTTCGTCACTGTACAGCGTGTTAGCTTGCTTGCTGTAACTTTTTAAGTTTTTTATCCTGAAAGTCCTGGTCAGGATAATAGGACAAATTTATTAAATTATTGTATTGTCATCGATCCTTGATAAGTGTGTAAAGTTTCAGTTTAATCTGACGTTTTGAAGTTGGTGAATTTCACGTTCAAAGATTCCATTACAAACAAATAAATAAACAAGCTAATATAAAACCGTGTTAAAAGTAATCGAAGAATTCTCTTTTGAAATCTAAAAATTTTAATACATTCTGTTGTATGGCGACATCCCAACTATCACGGCTATTCTCACACCCTCTTTTAATTAGAGATGGGAAAACGGGTCTTTTTAGTGATCTGCATCTTTGCATCTGGATCCCGTATGTGAGCCGGCTCACTGAACCGGTTCAAAAAGAGCCGAGTTCTGAATATGTTACTGCAGTCTGCCACTGAATTACCTAGTTCAGTCAATCATATCACGACCTGTATAGAATCAAGAATGCATAGCCAAACATGTGATGCACGAATCATTTGAGCTGACAGATGCATCAAAACAAGACCTGATAAGTAAGTGTAAAAAGTGCTTCTGTGTGTTAAGTGTTTCACTGAGTTATGCGGATCCGTTGATCCGTCGGCTCAAAAAAAATGAGTCGCCTCTCACGGATCTTCTGTCGGAATCGGCTCTTTGAACCGGTTCAGATCTGAGTTACCCAACTCTACTTTTAATATATTCGAAAAAAACTAAAGAAGTGGTCATTTTTTATGTCTCCGGTAAACGCGCAAAATTGTTGTCAACGTCCGGTCATATATTACGTAACGACAAGCGAGACTTTACGTTCTCCCAAAACCATTAATCCATATTTTTCCAGTCGCCTTTCTCTAAACCTCGGTCCCACTCGACTTACTCCATACAGAGATGTGTCGCACCTTCTCTTTTTTTCACGTCCGATGACACCGCGTGCTCATCGATCTTTTCGAAGGCGGCTTTTTGCGAGAACTCGTTTTTGTCGCGAAATATATTTTTACTGATTGCATTTGACGTCACCATTACCTTTAACACACAATACTGTTTCAAAACAAGTAAACATCGATGAATAAAAATGGTCAGCTAAAAGTTTTGGATTATTCAACTATGGCAGTGACGTTTTCGAATTATAAAGACACTAGCGGCCCAGATGTGAAAAATTGCGTGTTAAAGATATTAATAAAAAATTAATGTATTACTATTCTATACAGAAAAGAATGTATGTTATCTATGGATTCCGAAACTGCTAGAACGATTTTGATCTTTAGATTAGCCCGACGTTTGGTAGCGATCAGATCAAAAGAATTTTTTTGTTTTTTTTTGCAATTTTGATTTTTCTTCGATTTTTGAACATTCACAATTAAGCGATTGAATTCGCGCAAATTTAATACACGTTGAAAATTTTATGACAAGCCGGACTGGGTCGTTCGTTTATTAATAGATAATTATGAACAAAATTAAATTACTTTGAAAATTATCATAAAGAACAAATTTCGCATAGAATAGAATAGTTTTCATTTGTATAGCCAAGTATGGATACAGTCCTCAAAATACAATTAAGGAAATATCAAAATACAATTTAGAAAAATCAAAATATATCTGAAATGCGATAAAAGCAGGGGCGTAGCTACCGCCGTATCTGCCGTATCAATTATACAGGGCCCCCGGGCCACGAGGGCCCCCAACGTGCGTAAACAAAAATTAATAAAAACTTCCCAATTTTTTTTTTATTTCAGAAATGACAAAAGTCAAAAAAAACAATTTCTTTTTTTCCCGCGTAAAGCGTGCGTTCAAAAGTTTGCAATACCCTACATCGGTTATCGCGGGCTGCGGGATTTTCCCGTTTAAGTCATTTACTTCAACGGGGGAAGGGCCCCCAAACAAATTTTTATACGGGGCCCCGCCAAGGCACGCTATGCTTCTGGATAAAAGGCACAGTTCCTGCAAGATAAGTTTTATCTTTTTTGTAAACTGCATGTCTTTATAACATTTAATTTCTTGAGATAAAGCATTAAACATTTTTATCCCTGTATAATACAGGATGCCCCTTCAAGTGTGGATGTCCGCCCGATCACGTCTGCATTACAGACGTAGCGCTGCTTCTCCCACTTATTGCCATTCCCTCTCCGACCATTAACCTTGAGCCTACTACGAACGATGATGATAGGCATAAGAGATGGGACTCAAATAATAGGAAGTTCATAGTAATAATTTATCAACTTAACGATAATAATAAGAAATATTAAAAAAAAAATGTTTCATCAAAATCCGTCAAATAATTTTTAAGTTCAAATTGTTTAAACCCGCATACATATCCGTATACTAAGAATTTTTTATGATAGCCGATTTGTCCTTATTATAATATGGCCTCTCGTTTTGCATTAGCTTAATTTTTTTCTTTTGTTAAGATTTATAATATAATTTCTCTCTACTGCTATTTTATTACCTTTTTTTGACAATATTGAAAAACGACGTCTAAAATTTTAAGTCTGCGCATAAATAAATCTGTCATTTGGTTGATTGAATTGTACTTTTAAATGAAACACAGTTGGCAACATTGTAGAACAACCACCTGCTATAAAATTCCATTTCGTTTGCTCTGTGAGTATTTCGTTCGATAGTAACCTTTCAGTACCGCGGACCCCTCGCAAGACTCAGAATCAAAGCTAGATTTAAGTAATCTGAACCCAACTACTGCACCGCCCCCGATGTGCGCCGCAGCCGCCGCCTCCCTCTTCTACTCTTTTTGCTACGAACTTTCATCAGGCGGTCGAATTTATTACTTTAGACAAATTACTGTTTCGATTTCCGAGATTGGTTTGATCCATCGACGTTATAACATCTACAATATGGTCATACAGTGAAACAATTGATGATATTACGTCATTACAAAATTAAAATACATTTTTATTCGATGTTTCTTCATCTGACTTTTCCTCTTCAAATCCTTGAGGCATTTTGAAATTTTAATATCTTGAAATTTAATATTTAAAGAGTTGACAAATAAAAAAGCCAGATTTCTTAATCGGGTCTAAAACTTAGCCAGGTGTTTGCAAAATTATATTGTTTAAGACGTAAAAAATATATTTGAAGCACGTTTAAATTTAAACAGAATAATATTGGTTACTAAAAATAGATATATTCAAAAAGTTAGGTCGTTTCGGCGGAACATTTCACCTGCCAGGTGATCATTATATTTGACAAATCGGTTAAATAGGTTAAGGCTGATCGGAACGCTCTGAATTTAAGTCTGTCGATTGTAGACTTATTCGTCAACATTCTGCAAAAATTCTTTCTCTATAAGGAAGATAAAGAACAAATTTAGATCTCTAATGGACTACTTTTGTAATTTATGTACGATTTACTAGAAAAAGTTGGCATTAATTGTGTCAAAAAAACACACGTTTTCAATGTCACACTGCGACCTTATTCGTACTTATTTCACAAAACTGTTCCATCACAAATCTAAGTGACTCTTATTTTTCGGAAAAGCTTTTTAAATCTTCAAAATATTTCCAAAAATTAGAGTAATCAATTGACAGCGTCACCCTTGCAATCTTTTAGCCTCGTAGTGGGCACCAGTCAAAAATTGAAACGTGCGGATAATTTGAGCGAGACAGAGCTAAAGACGGTCTCACCCACAATATGTCTTTTGCTTACCTCGCCTCTTACCGCTGGGTCTCAACACAAACTGCGTGAAAGTGATCCAACACTGTTAAGTCCCGCTATATCCTTTAGCTAGGTCTGTGTTTTTGTATTCGGATATTACTAAAGAGTTATTGCAGTGCTTCAAATACCTACGCAAAAAAGCTTAATAGCTCTTGCGCTATTATGAGTTGAAAAATAGAATGACTATACTTCGAGTTTAGTATAAAAAAAATGAAAGCACACCGGAAGTGTGGAGGTAATCGAGTAGCAGTAACAGGCAGCGACTTCCGTTAGTGTAACTTGCTACCGAAAAGGTAACATCCGTCTATTCCCCGAATCGCTCGGCGATGTTTTTAATCCAATTCACTGTTAAAGTAAAGAAGAGCCTACGCCATCTATAAAATATATTTTATATATCTTTTCTTATAGGGATGGGATAGACAATGACCTTAAAATATTTTTTAAACCGTATATAAATGTAATTAACATAGTTTTTTGCACAATTTCCACTAAGAAATAACAATTTTTTTCGCATTTTGATCAAAATGTATCTTGACATGCGATCTTTTTCTTTGTAGATCAATCATTTGTTTTTGGGTGAGTTCAATCTAATGTTCTACATGACGGAGTTTACAACGACATTAGACTGATTGTGCATGTATAAAAATTGTATTTTTATGATCACAATCTAAGGTCATTTTCAGATCAATTTTTTTGACAACGCTTTGTGAAACCCAGCAATAGACTTTTAAAGTTATAAATATAAAAAGGCAATATAAAAATGATTTGTCGGGAAAAAGGACTTTTTTAGTAAACACTTATTTGTTATTTATAGCGACGTTTCGTCCCTTTCTTGGAACTTTTTCAAGCTTTATAACTGTAAATAACAAATAAGTGTTTACTAAAAAAGTCCTTTTTCCCGACAAATCATTTTTATATTAATTACCAAGGACAAAAAAGAAAAAAAAGTCAATAAAAGAGCAATATTTGGAAAATTTTTAAAACTCAGATAATTTTCAATAAGCGTCTGCAATTCTTTTAGTTTAGAATGAATGTTTCAACTTTCGTAAGAAGTGAAAAAAATCTCTGAATGCCCATAACTAAACTAAAAGAGATAAAAAAATGTCCTTTCGATTGTTAACAAGTATGGTATACTTAAAAAAAGTGGTGCGTGTACTTTATGTACGCGCGGCAGAAGTTATACTTCTTTGGCGTGACGTGATAATTGATATTCACATTTTCGTTGACGATGTACATCGATAAAATAAAATAGGATATCTAGGGAGATGATAAATATAGTTGGAAAAACATTTTTCAACACAAGTTGGGTTATGTTTGTGGCCTTATCATTTATGTAAATTTTTCCTTTGTTCGATTTTCAAAAGTAACATTTTTAGTGTTTGCATAATTTCATCGAAAATTGAAATTTTTAAAGCAATTTTTGACAAATTTGAAAAGTATTAAAAAAGATTTAGGAAGCGAAATTTTAGTTGTATGAAATCGAGCTACTTTTTGTCTTGAATGGGTTATTTTTTATAGACAGATATAACTACCCGACTGCTAAAAAGGGAAGGCTAACTAAATAAATCTTTTTTTAGTTTCATTATTACGAGAAAATCAATAGCAGCGAATATACAAAACTTATGGAACTGACTGTACAAACTTGAAACCCTCAGGTCTGTTATATATTTAAGAAAACGAGATATAAATTTGAAGTTTTATCTATTTTCGACAAGGAGTATTTTCTCCGAGTAAATCTTAGTTTAAAGTAAAACGAAAAACAAACGAATATAAATTTTATTGCATGTGAATCTAGTCAAAGGGATTGTAGTAGTGCAGAGTTTCAATTTAGTAGTGTTTTTCTATCCTTTATTTAGAGTACAGAAAAGATCTTCTTCTGATTGATGTCTCCCTCGGGTTTGATTCATTTTCGGTCTTCTCCATTTCCCGTCCCGTCTCTTACGCCGTCGAATTCACTTCACTCCCACCATATTATATATATAGTACCTATACCTACCTATATATATATATATATTTGTCGATGCGCAAAGCTCTTTTATCCTACATATTTTCTACTTGTTTGTCTTTGTTTCACCTTCGTTGCCCATAAAATTCATACGGATTTGATTTGGACGTTTCAAATAAAAAAGGTTAAAATAAATCCTGTTAATCGGGATTACATTTGACATAAAATGTCCTTTCAGATTAAACTTTTTATTGGCGAACCAACAATGCAATGTTTACAATACAACTTGACAAAAAAAATATTTTTTAAAATTGACGATAATATCGCTATGGAGTATGGAGTATATCAATAGTTCTTTTTTGCAAATAGATACATATACTTAGCATATCTTGAGAATTAAAAAAAAATTACTTTGATTTCCACCATTTCTTAAAACAGAGGAAAACACGTATCTATTAAACTTTAGCTAAGATAAAAAAAAATTTGATTCGATTTTTAGTGTATTTGTCATATATATGGCACATACACTATTGGCGTCTGTCGGATGGCGAGACCTAGGGGTCGGACCAAAATTTCTCGACGTTTCATAACCTCCTAAACACATTTGCACCGTTTTTAAAAATGTTTTATATTGATTGATTTTAACGAGATTCGGTCCGCATGTTAATATAGCTATCACCGCACGAAGCCCAATCGGGTCATTTTATCGAGATTTTACTAGCTATTCAATATGCTCTCTTTTTTACCTGCATGGCTCTTATGGGTAGTTGGATTTGTGTTTGCATGTAAAATGCACTTACTCACGTTTTGGAAGTCTCTAATTTCTATGAAAAATCTTATTCTTTGATGTTAACACTTCAAAATAAACTAGAAATATGCACCATTCTTCCCATATGACTTTACAGTAAAGCTAATTTTGTTGTCAAATTATTTTACATTTTTTATTTGGTAAAAGCGTTTTGTTTTAATTTTTTTAAACTCTAATTTTAATATTAATGTTATCATCCATAATTTTTTAAGTTTAAAATTAGCAGGAAATTGGACAAAATTAAAATTTATAATCAATTAAGCGACGTTTCGGTTTATTTATTAAATCTTCTTCAGGCTTCTAAAACATACATAACAAGAAATTAAAAATAATACAATGAGTTTAAACAATATAAATATACCTTGATTTATGTAGTTAAATAAATCAAGGTATATTTATGTTGTTTAAACTCATTGTATTATTTTTAATTTCTTGTTATGTATGTTTTAGAAGCCTGAAGAAGTTTTAATAAATAAACCGAAACGTCGCTAATTTGATTATAAATTTTAATTTTGTCCAATTTCCTGCTAATTTTAAACTTATCTAATTTTAATTGTAAGACAAAAACAATATTGCATTAGAATATGAGGTAGACAACTCAACGTACGCCACAGCGTGTTAGCTGCTTGCTGTAATTTTTCAAGTTTTTTTTATTCTAAAAGTCCTTGATAAGTGTGCTAAGTTTCAGTTTAATCTGACGTTTTGAAGTATAGGTGAATTTCACGTTCAAAGATTCCGTTACAACAAACATAGGTGGAGCTAATAAAAGCGTGTTAATAGATAGTGTTGAAAATACTTGACCCCGACCGACTGTATTGAGCCCGGACAACTCCGGGACTATGGTTACCTGAAAAAAATGCTCACTAGTAGTTGAATTTCATGCATCATAACGAGATTTTTTTTAAATTAAAGAAAAAAAATATAGAACAATGAAATTAATAGATTCTTGTGGTTGGTTCGCTTTGAATTTGAATTAAAAAAGAAGCCTTGAATACACACAAAAGACGTTGAGTTCGATGACATCGTGTGTACGAGATGTAATGAACGATAGATCCATTTGCTGAAGGGAGATAGCGCTATAGTATGTAAGAAAGAAACGGCTTGCATTATTAAATATCTCATTTGCTTGTATCAAACAAAAGTTATATAGAATTCATACGTTCGAATAGCCCTTGGCAGCGAAAAACCCAGACTACTTGTGAGAATTGCAAATTCACTGAAGATGCACACTCTATGAAATTGTGCAATACCAAAGTGATGTATCTGTGATCACAAGACTAAGCAACGTACGTCGAATTTTCAGTAATTTTTAAACGACTTCAAAAAAAAGAGGTTATTTAATTCGTGATCTTTATACACGATGATTTCTTTTTTTTAACAGCGTGTAGAAATCAAATAGACGAAGAAATATTTCAAGTAACTTTTTTGTCAAAACTCAAAAATAAAAGAGAAATAACCTCTCAAAGTTTATTTAAATTTGATTAAATTTTGAGGTCGGTCCTGGCATTATGTTATGTCACTATGGAAGCCATACTTCTGTAGGCATTTGCTTGTAGTAGCGATAATGCCATAACATATTTCCATAGTGACATAACATAACGCCAGGACCAACCTCAAAATTTAATCGAATTTAAATAAACTTAAATTTAATAAAATTGCTTGAAATATTTGTTTGTCTATTTCATTTCCACACGCTGTTAAAAAAAAGAATCAACTTAAAAATCATGTATCAAATTCCGGTGTGTTTGTAAGTCTTCTCTTCCTAAACGATTTAACCGATTTTGATGATATTTTTTTTTTGTACTTATGGGGTCACCTGGATGGTTCTTAGTTATAGTTGGACCCGGTAGGTGGCATGTTGTCGAGATCCGTTTTTTTTTTTTAATTTTCCGATCAAATTAGTTTTTTTTATTTCTCACATTAAAAACATATTATCCCAAATTTTCAGCCTTCCAACATCTCTCAATTCAATGCTAGCGAGGTCTTTTAAGATATCTTCTTTTTTTTTTTTGGACAGTTATAACTTTTCGAAGAGTTTACCGATGCATAAAAATGTCGACAACATTTTGTTCAGAATATTTACCGATTGGTATCATTCAAATTGGTAAATGATAGTTTGAGATGATACCATCGCATACATATTTGTAGAAACTTTTTAGAAAGTACAGCGCGCCTCATTTTAATACGAGACGCAAATCGAAAAATGATTTGCGTTTTTGACACGTGAAAACATGAAAGTAAAATTTAAAAAAAAGTATATAAAGAACAGTGGGTTGCCAATAATTTTTCGCACATTATAAAACTTTTATCTGAAAGTTAGAGGGAAAAAAAAAGAACGAAAAGAAGAAAAAGTTTCCTGTTGATTTTCGCACTCAATACTATTGGAAGTTTATCGTCAGGTTCAGCAGAACTTAACAGCTGACAGTTGAGTGAATAGAAGCAAGAAAGTTAACGCATCGTCGTAAATGTGTCAGCAAATGTAGTCGTTTGTTTTTCAAAATGGCGACGGGACAAACACTAATTTGCTTCCATATTGAAAATAAAGAAACATAACCTTAAAAAACATACCGAAACAAAAAAGAGCGTTTATATTCTATATTGTTGCGTTTTAAGAACACGTTCTTGGACACTTAGAAACATTTTAATCATGGAGGATTTCAGAAGTGGGATATTTTTGAAGATGTACGTCTTTTGGCACGTTATGAAAATAGTGGTGAGACGGAATTTTTACGATGTAAGATCAAAATTAAAACGTGAGCAACTACATTTTACATGCATCATCATAATATAGAGCAAAATTACTAAAAACTAAGGTTGAGCGGTAGCATTGTTGAAAGTGTGTCTAGGCAAGACGCGAGAGAAGGCGGGGGAAGTAGGTTTGAGACGTCACAGGAGGCTTCTTCTAAACAGTTGATAAAAGTCTCACGTGTAAAAGCCATGGTCATCCTACATCCAGTGACGTAGCAATCGACTCAACCAATCACAGACGTGACCATATTTATAGTCTCTTACGCCTAACTTTCTAGTATTTTAGTAATCTTGCTATACTGGGGCATATTGAGCAGCTGATACGACTTAGTAACCTTAAGGCTGTCGGAACGCTCTGAATTTAAGCCAAAAATAGAGCTTCGGCTGTCAAATGATTGTAGATTTATTCGTCAACATTCTGCAAAAATTCTTTCTCTATAAAGAAGACAAAGGACAAATCTAGCTCTCTAATGGACTACTTTTGTAATTTATGTACAATTTACTAGAAAAAAGTTGGCATTAATTGTGTAAATAAAACACGCGTTTTCAATGTCACACTACGACCTTATTCGTACTTATTTCACAAAATTGTTCCATCACAAACCTATAGTGACTCTTCCTTTTTCGGAAAAGTTTTTTAAATCTTCAAAATATTTTCAAAAATTAGAGTAATCAACAGCGGCACCCTTGCAATAGCATCTTTTAGTCTCGTAGTCGGCACCAGCCAAACATTGAAACGTGCGGATAATTTGAGCGAGACAGAGCTAAAGAAGGTTACATCCACAATATGTCTTTTGCCTACCTCGCCTTTTACCGCTAGATCTCAGCACAAACTGTGTGAAAGTGATCCAACAATGTTAAGAGCGCTATTATTATTGACGACTTTAAATTACGCTTTCTCACAAAAATGCCGGATGGTTCCTTTCTCTAAAAGCGCGCCTACCCTTACCGTTAATATACTATCAGTAGCAGACAATGGTGTCACTGATTCAGTTTCTGGAATTGACAGATGCGATACACACACGCGTTCCGAGAAAAAGTTTGCCGCGAAGAATTAATTTCCACCTGAAAGATTTTCTGTTCGATTTCGATTTGCGATCTGTGTTGTAGGTGTTGAAGCGTGTTTTCGCCTCGCGAGACAGATTGCAAGCATTGTATTTGCATGTTCAAATTTGTGTTCTAAATACAGAAAAACCCGGGTCGCAGTGCCAAAACCCTGCCGACAATATAGTGTATTTGCTGATACAGGCAGTGTGGCTTTATTATGCGAACTTAAGTTGGTTTTTGGGCAAAATAAAAAATTTTACTCCTTAATACAGCCCTTAATATAACATTTTTTTTCTTAATTGCAATATTATTATCAATGGAACCTCTATACCAAATTATAAGCAACTTTCTGTAAATAATTCACTATCTGCAAACTAGTGTTTTCATAAAATTTGTAAGTCCGGTCCTGTCGGGCCGATTTTATTAAAATTTTAGGGACACTTTTTAATTACTACCAGAGGATTAAATTTCAATTTTGAAACGATTCGGAGAATTTTTTCGGTATTTTGGGCCCCAAAAACATTTTTCAACCCCTAAAAACTACCCTTAAAATGGCCCGATTGGGCCCATTTTAAATAGGCTTCGTGCGGTGATGGATTCCAGCATGTGTGCCAAATTTCGTTAAAATAAATTAACTTCTTCGAAAGTTATAGCCCGCACACATATATACCTATATATATAAATATATATATATATATATATATATAAACATTTTTAAAAATGGTGCCAAAGTGTTTAGGAGGTTATGAAACGTCGAGAAATTTTGGTCCGACACCTAGGTCCCGCCATCCGACCGACGCCAATAGTGTATGTTGCCATATGGCAAATACACTAATTACTACTACTGTTTACCGGAAATCGCTTGTACTAATCGAGGAAGAATTGACGCATGGTTGATTATCTTTGTTAATATGTTATACTGATTATAAAAATGAATTGAGGCAGGTGGCAATGTTCTCGTATATTGTTTAAAATGAAATTATTTAAACAATTTAATAATATTGTTTTTTTCAATCGTGACAATTTATTAAATTAAATATTAATAATATTGACTCTACCAACAGTAACAAATTAACAAAAAAATATCTTATAAATATTTTAGAGGAATAAGGATCAATGAAATTAAAAGACAAATTATTATTTCACAACGTTTCGTATTAAATTAATACTTCATCACGTGATCTTAATTAATTGTCTTAATAACTAGATTTAATTCAATTATCTTGTTATACTATTTTAAGATATCATAACAAATCAAAATTTTAAGTACCTAGTTATATTACAATTCATACAGAGTAAAAAATTTTTTAGTTTTAAAAAATTTTTACTCTGTATGAATTGTAATATAACTACCTACTTAAAATTTTGATTTGCTATGATATGTTAAAATAGTATAACAAGATAATTGGATTAAATCTAGTTGTTAAGACAATTAATTAAGAACACCTGATGAAGTATTAATTTAATACGAAACGTTGTGAAATAATAATTTGTCTTTTAAATATTTATAAATTATTAACATCAAAAGGATCTGATATACAGATTGTATCAAATGAAAGCTGTCCATAGGGCACTCTGTGTGTAAGACAGAGCACTATGTACAAACGTTAAGTAAGAGTGAGATAAATGATCGCTAATAGGTAGGAATTACTGTGGTTACTGTAAAATAAATTTAAATAAACATCTTTGTTTTCTAAGTAAAAATAGCCATTTTATCAATTAATGACAGTCTGTAGTCACTACCGAAATTATTGATAAAATGGCTATTTATATTGTTCACGAAAAAATCCAAATAATTAAATGGTTTTATGGTGGTAATTCAACCGCCGACGTAATAAATTTATTTGTAGCTGCCTTTGAAAACAGACCGACTCCTTCTACCACAACAATTCGCAATCTCATACGTGGAGGTCTTTTCGAACACTTAATAAATTAATTATTAAAATTATTGTTCAAACTGTTGTACCAGATATAATAATAATACGAATTAATATTACGGTTTAGTTGTTTTAGTTTGTAAACTGGTAAAAAGATTTACAAGTATTATTTATTTCCAGTAACCACGGTAACTATGAGCTATCATTTATCTCACTCTTACTTATCGTTTGTATATTGTTCTCTGTCTTACACACAGAGCGTCCTATGGACAGCTTTCATTTGATACAATCTGTATACATATTTCAAAAAAAATATCTTTTACTTTTTAGTTCGGTTTGCTTTTAAAGCGTGTTTTTTTAGTTTTTTTATACTACTATTTATTTTTTAGGCTTATTTTTTATCCTGATGATCCTGATTATTAGGACAATTATTGTATTGTTATCGGTTCTTAATACGTGTGCAAATTTTTTAATTAATCAGACGTCTTAATGTCGGTGAAAATTACGTTGAAAGATTGTAGGTAGGTACAGCTAATAAAAGCGTATTAAAAATGGTTATTAACAATGAAAATTTCCTTATTCTGGATCACATGTTTTCTCAATCAATATTATGTATTTAGAGTCAGAATTTTTTTTGTCTCGCGTTGTATATATTTTTTTGTATTTTTAATTAGTTCGTTTGGATGCGTTTAAATGAAATATGAACTATGTAAGCCCGAGTTTAGATCTTAAAGCTATCCAACTATCAATTTAATTTCAAAGTAATATTGAGTTGAATAAGATATATTAAAAGAAAAGGATGCAAAAGGCACGGTAATACGTTAAGTTCTAAAGCTATAGAGAGTACAATTAATAAACATGTTCGCATCGCAACAGTTCTGCCGTTACTCAACTTTTATTTCAAAATATAAATTAATTCGGAACTTGGAGAACATTCGTTTAATGTTATTAATAATAATGAAATGCGGTTTTGTGTTATATATTTGAAGACAACAGCTGTTGCTGCGAGGACGGGCAAAGCTCTTGGTTTGTGAGGCAATTTCCACTTTGTTAGCTTGTGACGCTAATTGATTAAAAATATGAAATAATATCTCTCGTTTACTATTTATTTGTGTGGATAAGGAGAAATGACTACAACCGCGGTACTAGTATAGAATGGAGAACGTCCTACTTATGAACTAGACATTGCGTTTGGTTTGCACTGCCATCTATGGTTGGCAAACGAAATAAAAAGGTTTTTATCACATGATAAAAGATAGTTTGTTTATTCAATTAAAACTGTATTTTGTCTTGCTCGTGGTGCTCACCATATTCACAGAATGGGGAAGGTAGAGTATGGTAGAGACCATGTTCGCATGCGCGTAGCGTCTAATAGCTACATTTAGACTAATCTCACTCCAGTACTTTTGTTAATTTATTTCAGTAAGTTATTTGAATGCAAATTAAAATTTAATTTTTAATCACACCAAAGAAGTATAACTTCTAAGAAGTACACGCACCACTTTTTAAGCTTTCCATGGTTTCTTCAGTGAAAACCATTACTGTCAAGTTTTCCTGACAAGTATTTGGCTCTCACCTTACAAAAAAATAAAATAACTCAGGAAAAGCAAAAATATTTAAAAGGCCGAGAAATACGAAGGTAAATTTGATTGTAGCTGGTTGACACATCCCTAATTTTTGACATGAAGTGGCGCTCTTCAAGTATAAAACAGGCAGAATTTCTTCCTTTTGTTCACTACATTTCCGGCTTTCGAGGGAGTTTCAATTAAATATGATTAAATACAAAATTGAACCTTCATTAACTTCTTTGCACTGTTATTTGTGTACGAATAAATTTCATCTCTCCTTTAAAAAGTGTTTTGCTACTTTTTACCCTTTTCTTTTTATTTGCGACCCTTCTATATATTGATTATATCCGTTTACAGTTTACTGTTGAAAAATAATATTGCAAATATAAAAGTATTTTTATCAAGTTTCTTTGTTGACGATTATATAAACGAAATTATCACATTTTTATTGATTCTTTATTAGTCGATATTATAAATATATTTTTTTAACTTTATAAAATATAAAAAACTGCCCTTGTGGTGTAATATACTATTTCTTTACACCCGGTCAAAAGTACGTACTTTTGACTTTGATTTTAAGGCAGAAAGCCTAACATTTATGCACTGCTGGAATTACTCGCACGCCATCTGTAACAGCGGGCCGAAACAGTTTTCTCGTGCCCACTGACACGAAAGTACTTTCTTCGACCTGGTATAAAGAAAAACAGTATACACCACACAGTCAGAAAATTGAAATTCCTGCACTGCACGACACATGATACCTTCGGCTTCGCCTCGGACGTCGTGCAGTGCAGGAATTTCAGTTTTTTGCCCTTGTGATGTAACATAATATTCCAGGCAATTCTTTGTACAACTTAGCATAAGTAGAATTAACATTCTGAACTTTACTGTATTTAAATTTCATAAGGAAAGGATATTTTTGACGATATTAATTTCTCCGTTTTGCTTGTGTTGTAACGAAATCTGCTTGACTAAGTAACAATATATTATTTTATACTTACTGTACTTTAGTCTCATCACATTGAAAGTATCTTCTGTACTCTGTTTTCGAGGATGCTTTGTACACTAATGTTCTTTTAATACGGTGCCATGGAATAAGCTTTTCAACAAGATTTTATTCAGTCAACGATTTCAAACGCGCTTATAGATTTTGTCATACATTAAAAATCGCTAACCAAATTAATATTAATGATTATTATTTTCTTTTTATTAATGATTTATTGTGTTTTTTTTTTAATAATTGTTGCGAGTTTCATTAATGTTTGTTGTTTTTTTTTCAGGTAAGTCTCACAACCGCCAATTTTAATGATCAACACGTCTTGGTAACGTATTATCAAACTACAAAAATTAAAGTGAATTTATAAGTATTGTATTCATTAAATTTTTTTATGTGCGTTGTTTTGTTCGACCAGGCTACCAGCCTCTGATTGTTCGATCAGTTTCTCATGAATGCTCCTCGGGGCCTATTTAAGGGACTTGTGAGCTCCTCCAAACTGTGGTGATCCACACTGCAATGTTTGAAAAACGTTTCCAGAAATGTCAGCAGACACGGAAACCACATCTCATTTTGAAATACATTTTATCTATAGAAATCTGAATTTTTCTGGACTACCACCTCCTTTAAAAAAGAAAAATTACAACACCCCGTAATCCATAATTGTTAATTTTATATGAAATATCTTTTCAAAAATGTTTTTCCAGACAAAAAAAAAAATGCAAAAAATTTTAAAAGAAAAGTTTTTAAAAAATGTATTGACGAAAAGTTTTTGATAAAAATCTTTCGGCACTTCAAATTTCATATAAGTAATAATATTATTGGATAAGTTGGGACAAACTCCGTGGCACAGGATCAATAAAACAGCAATACTGATATTAAAATTGCATTTTCACTGACGTTTCGGTACGCTTTGACAGCATTCGAACTCTGAAGATGATGCAAAGCGTACCGAAACGTTAGTGAAAATGCAATTTTAATCTTAGTATTGGTGTTTTATTGATCCTGCGCTATGGATTTTATCCTAACTTATCCAACATCCATCAAGGATCACAACCACTTTAATTAATTTCTTTTAATTAGAGTCAACCTCAAATAATAATATTATTAATAATAATATAATAAAAGTGATAAATTAGAAGTACTAAAAAATTATTAAATTTTCTAAAAAAAAATTTCGGGTTTTTGGTAAACTCCAAATAGTGCAGAATGATGTAAGGGTCATTAATGAACCGCTTTAGATACATTTGCGAAAAACAAATTTCTTCAATTTTTTTAGGTAGCCCATTTTGCCCTCCTACCCTATTTTCCAAGTATTTCATTATATTAATTTATCTCTGCCTCAATGCTTGTCAGTTGTCTCTGAATCCGCTACGCCCCCCAGGGAACTTTCGAGCGCCCCCGTTGGAAATCTATGACCTAGAGAAAATTAGATCGTGAGTCAGTTCGTACTTTTCTCGAATCGATGTCTTTTTTGGTTGCATAGTTAGAAATTGTGGCGAGCTGATTGAAATATAAGATTAGTAAGAGTATCCAATCTGATTTAACAACAATCGTTCTCGGATTGTTCATAGAAGCGAAACGAAGGAGGAAGTTAAGACGAAAAGCAGTCGAGCATTTGTTGTTTATTTACATTCCGGCTAGTGCTTCCTCTGACGAGAGTGGAGAGAAGAAGACCTTTCACAGTGCTTTGTTTGTGGATCCACTGAAACGTTCCTTTCTTTACCGCGCCTACCTTCACGTTGAACGGGCGCGCTCTCTCTATAGCGATGATATCCCGCTGTCGCACTATAATATAGTCGCTCCGATCACGATAGAACTTTTCGCATCCCCACGCCTTTTAAGTCTAACGGTTTTTAATTTTTAATTTAATTTAAGGTGGTTCGGACATTAAAGCACTTTTAAAGATTTAAAGCTAATTTTTTAATATGCTATTAATCGCTATCGCATACGTCTAGAATAATTTATATATATAAACTTCGTGTGAGGCCAAACCTGCAAGCAACATACCATGCATAACTGTCTGCAAAAAAAAGCAAACTAGCATGAAAAGAGGCATCGTGTGAACCATACTTCACATTAAATTGTTCCTGCATCAAAAAAATGCGAATATATAGCTGTAATTTATTGTCATTGTCAAATCAGTTTTTCTGAGAATGCTTTCTGCAAACCAGCGATAGTCTTCATGACTCTTTTTAGCTGATTGATACGGTCTTAAGGCTGTCGGAACGCTCTGAATTTTGTTTGTGCTGAGACCCAGTGGTAAGGGGCGAGGTAGGCAAAAGACATATTGTTGATGTTACTTTCTTTAGCTCTGTCTCGCTCAAATTATCCGCACGTTTCAATGTTTGGCTGGTGCCGACTACGAGACTAAAAGATGCTATTGCAAGGGTGCCGCTGTTGATTACTCTAATTTTTGAAAATATTTTGAAGATTAAAAAAACTTTTCCGAAAAAGGAAGAGTCACTATAGGTTTGTGATGGGACAATTTTGTGAAATAAGTACGAATAAGGTCGTAGTGTGACATTGAAAACGCGTGTTTTTTTTATACAATTAATGCCAACTTTTTTCTAGTAAATTGTACATAAATTACAAAAGTAGTCCATTAGAGACCTAGATTTGTCCTTTATCTTCCTTATAGAGAAAGAATTTTTGCAGAATGTTGACGAATAAGTCTACAATCAGTTGACAGCCGAAGCTCTATTTTTGACTTGAATTCAGAGCGTTCCGACAGCCTTGAGCTGTCCCGTCTAGAGTAGACTGACTGTACGCTTACGTAGTGTCACTTGATAGAGTTTCATTAACTCGGTATGCATTGAGAAGTGTTTATTTCTCTTTCACGGTGTCGTGGATAGAAATGGCATATAAGTGAAAAACGAACCGTAAAACTCTTAAACGAATTATTTTGCAGCTGTGAATCGAAATACAAGTGACTTCTGACGCTTTTATACAGCTGACAGATTTATTAACGATAATGTTATAACGTCATTCAGTTTTACTCACAGTATAAGAAAGAATGGTAGTATATCTCTCACATAGGGTTGCCAGGCGTCCGGATAAAGCAGGACATAGTTAGGGTTTTTGATTGCGTGTCCGGCCAAAATTAAACGGTGTCCGGCTTTTTAGGTTTTTTACATTTCGCAAACAAGCGAGGCCGAACGCAGACGAGTCGACTGTCGGTCGCTCCCGCAATCCGCCCGATACACCCCCGCTCTGTCAGTAGCAGTCAGTAGTATTCAAATTTTGAAGCTTGATTCTACATAATTTTTTTTTGTCGTACGTATTAATACTGAGAAAAAAATCCTCAATAATGTCCGGCCAAACTGGCTGGTCTGTTCGGCTTTTAGGTTTGGCGCCCTGGCAACCCTACTCCCGCATAAAAAAGCGAGTCTCTTATTGGGCTAGTATACGGAGAGCCCGCGGAGTAGCGCTGCGAGCTCAGCAGAATTGCTTGCTGTGTTAAATAAAAAGTGAAAAAAGTTTAAATTAAATTTTCAAAGTATTTATATTACGCAACGCCAACGCATAGGCAAACCCGTTACGCATCTCTTTTAACACAGCAAGCATTGCTGGCGTGCTCGCAGCGCTCCTCCGCGGGTTCTCCGTGTACTCGCCCAATAAGAGTTTCACCCTTCCATGTATAAAAGAATATGAGATACACTACCGTTCTTTCTTATACCGTGGTTTTACTTAAGGTGATTAAGTTCGTAAAATATGCTCTCGGGAAATTTCGAACAGTGGTCACAAAATTCACTGATTGCTGTTTTTATTAACTGCGACTAAGCATTAAGCTTAACAAAATTTGGTTTTCTGCTTAAAAATTTCGATAAACACATATTTATGCCCTAAAAATTGAATAAAAAGACATGATATTCGTCAATATTCCTTTACAGCACGTCACGAGATTTCGAATTACGGGAAGACAAATTGAGATTTTGAAGTTTTTTCTTTACAAACTTATGTTAAAAGTGCTGACATATTTGGCTTGCTCAATATTTTTTTTCAAGTTTAACTTTTTTTGGACAAAAATTTATGTAAAACTTATGCTAATTTTCTTTCAATTTTAGTGTCACCTCTTTTGTATTGCAAGTAGATTAGACAGGAAGTGAGGCATAAGATAACAATTTAGTATTTGCTCTCTTTAATGATCTACGTTTCGGCAACAATTTGTGCCTTTTAAGATCCTGAAGAATGCACAAATTGTTGCCGAAACGCAGATCATTAAAGAGAGCAAATACTAAATTGTTATCTTATGCCTGACTTCCTGTCTAATCTACTTGCTAATTTTCTCGTTTGTATCCGAGTTTAAATTGTTTATTGAGATCAAAAAAAAATTGGCTAAAGTCATATGAGAAGTTTATTTTCACTTTTACGCCGTAATATTCGGCCTAACTCTTAGGGATTCAAGGTCAACCGGGAAAGGATTGAAATAAGTATAGGGCATTTTTATCCGATTACGTTGGACTTCGTGTCAAAACTGACATTGACGCGAGCGAAGCCGCGGATAAAAACAAGTAAATGACAGCGATATTGTGAATGACAGACACGGGTATGCGCAGTAAATATACGCAATACCGTCATCACTCTCGTGTTTTCAGAACTGTATAATTTTCCGAGTTGCCAACTGTGCAATACAAATAACACTAGACGTGTTTTTAATAGTTAGAAAATGAGCTTTCTACATTTACTCAGGGCTGGGAAATTCACCGAAATAAATATCAGACACGGTTAATGACCTTACCTTTGATTAAACGCCACCTAGAAAAAACGCCTTTTCATTAATTTTTTATACCGAGCTGGGTAGAGTAGTGGTGACAGCACTAGACTCGCATTCGGGAGGTACCGGGTTCGAATCCCGGCGGGGGCAGATGTGGCTGGGACTTTTTCCTACTGCCTCTCGCCGAGAAACGGTAATTCCTGTACCGGCCATCTTGATTGAGGTTTTCCATGGTTTCCCTCAATTAATTCCAGATAAATATCGAGATGGTTCCTTATCTGAGGCCATGGCCGATTACCTATCAAACTCCTAGTTCAAAAATTACCTACCTTATCCTAATTTCCTATAATTCCTTCATTCGTCCATTGTTATTACATAAAAATGTAGAAAAATAACGGGAAGTGTAGTAGATGGAAAATAGTAATGGTGCGAATGGCGTCTGTTATGACATAAAATCGAGAAACGGACGTTAAACGCATTATTATTATTATTACTTTTTTATTGTCATTTGTTAACTATTTTCTCTATACTAGTACCGCGGTTGTATTTTTTTCTCTTTAATCCCTCCACTACTTTTGTAACACTTTTTCCACACCGCGTCTAAAGAAATTTTTTAATTCAACGAGGTTTGAATTTTTACCGGAGTGAAACTTGTATTCAGTGATATGAATTGTCCGAAGTGAATATCATATTGACCTAGTTTGTCGAGCGTCTATAATCTGTAATCCGATTCAGTGCACCTCTTGCATTGCCCTGTTTAACAACTAACGCTATCTAAAGCCACGATTTAAGTCACGGGGAGGAGAAAGCGTGAAATACTCTTCTTTTCCTCGTGGTGCTGGTTGTTGCTTCAATGGGCGCTAAAGGTGTGTGCTTGGACTTTGGTGTCGTGTACCAGTTTAAAAAGTGTTGACACTTTTGACACTATTACCGGGCGTCGTAGCTAGAGGCTGGCTTCGGGAGCGACTGCCAGGGTCGCAAACTTTAACGGGGCGTACTTACAGATCCGCAGCCATAAAATTTCATTTACTGGAAACTGTTCATATGTGCTGCCGGGTCCTTCCGCGGACAACTTCCGAGACTCCTCTCATGGACCACTGGTTGGGAACCACTGCTCTAAAGTGATTATATACATACTTGCTGCCATCTGCGTGAGGCTTGTTATGTGTTCATGTCAATTAATGTTGACACAATCCTAGCACTGTTGGATGACTGAAGCTTTGGCTTCAGTTTTTCTCTGTGCCGTATCTAACTATTCACGAGATGAAGAGAACTGTTTTGTGTCTACGTTTATTTGTTTGCATTCCGTGTTTACTGTATTCTGCATCCGCACACCATGCGCTATTTTATAGGATGATTCAAAATTCTGTTTGATTTGTAATATAGATGCACAAAAGTTCAATACACAGACACCAAGCTCTAAGCATGCACTTACCAGAAACGATGTTTCTTTATATTATGAATAAATACAGTCGATTCTAAAAAAAAAACTCGGATTTCAGTGCCAAAACCCCCTGCCGACAATATAGTGTATTTGCTAATATAATAATAATAATGCGTTTAACGTCCGTTTCTCGACTTTATGTCATAACAGACGCCATTCGCACCATTACTATTTTCCATCTACCACACTTCCCGTTATTTTTCTACATTTTTAAAACTTCAACTTACGTAATAGCAATGGGCGAATGAAGGAATTATAGGAAATTAGGATAAGGTAGGTAATTTTTGAACTAGGAGTTTGATAGGTAATCGGCCATGGCCTCAGATAAGGAACCATCTCGATATTTATCTGGAATTAATTGAGGGAAACCATGGAAAACCTCAATCAAGATGGCCGGTACAGGAATTACCGTTTCTCGGCGAGAGGCAGTAGGAAAAAGTCCCAGCCACATCTGCCCCCGCTGGGATTCGAACCCGGACCTCCCGAATGCGAGTCTAGTGCTGTCACCACTACTCTATCCAGCTCGGTGTATTTGCTAATATAGGTAGTGTAGTTTTATTGTGTAATTTAAGTTTGTTTTTTGACAAAATAAAAAATTTAACCCCTTAATACATTCCTTAAAATATGTTTTGTCTTAGTTTCAATATTTCGTCTCTGTTTTTTCAATTCATCATCTGCACAAAATTATATAACCTTCGGAAAGTATAGTTTTATATTCGCAAACGTTTTCATAAAATTTTAGGAGCACCTTTTAATTGATTCTAAACGAATAATTTTCAATTTTGAATCAATTCCGAGAATAATTTCGGTGTTTTTTAGCCCAAAAACTATTTTCAACCCCTAAATACACCCCTTAAAATGGTCTCATTACGCCAATTTTAAATAAGCTTCGTGCGGTGATGGATTCCAACATCTCGGTCAAATTTCATTAAAATCAGCTAACTCCTTCGAAATGTTGTAAATGCGTAGGTATTGTTTGGTCCAACTTGAGAGAGTAATAATTTTGGACTCCATTACAGTTGTCGCTGTCGAGTTTAACACGGTGGAGCCAAAGTAATAATGACTGTTCTACGTTCGGAATACAAATGCATGGATGGGCAAAGTTATACACCGTCCGGCAAACAGTGAATTTGCATTTGGAACACAAGTTTGCGTGCTGGTTGTCCTACAAACATTGACGAACGTGTTTTCATCTCATAAATTAATTATATTCACACCATTGGAAACTTTTTACGATGAACGGTAACAAAATTAAATTTAAAAATAGGCGATGTGTCTGCATTGTTAAAAAATTCAGTTAGAGTATGTTCTTTTTTGTTCGTTTTTAATTTGACGACTTGCCACTGTGTCCAGTCGGTTAAAGTTTAATCCGCATCCGAAAGAGGCGTTGTGAACGTATGCGATTTCAATATTCTGACTAGGTGTTATAGGCGTGCTTACCCATTTCAAAAGGTTTTTGTGGTTCCTGTATAAACACATTCGCAAATAATATACAAGTCGTTGGACAATATATATAGACCGTTTTTTAATGCTTGACATTATAGAATATAGAACTCTGAAGATGGCACACCGAAACGTTAGTAAGAATGCAATTTTAACTTCAGTATTGTGTTTTATTGATCCTGTGCCACGGATTTTATCCAAACTTATCCAATTATAGAATATTTCGAATCACGGAGGGCGCAATGAGAAGCGTTTCGTGAAACTGAGTAAAAAGTTTTATTAATTCAAATTAAACCTCATGTTAGTTTAATTTTTTGACAGTGCTTAAGAACCTTGCTCTGGGAAAGTAAATTATAGATTTATATCGACGCACATCTAATAGTTCTTGACAAAAAAGAGGGGTGTCGGTTCGCGGTCACACGACGGAAACTATGCTCCGTACAGCCAATTGTGTAGGCTTTCACGGCTGGCGCTGTTGCAAAACTTCTTGGTTTCCGGGCTTGTACGCCGTGGTTCATTGGTATTTCTACCTGACGTTTCGTCTACAACCGCGGTAGATATTATCAAAGGCGATGTGGCGAGAGAAGAGCAAACTACGACCGAGTAGAGAACGCCAACCAACGGTGCATAAAAGCAGAAGGAGGAGCAGTAGTCGACACACTTGCTTGTGAGCAGCCGAGAAGGACACTTCGCCCGCTACCACATCGCCTTTGATAATGTCTACCGCAGTTGTAGACGAAACGTCAGGTAGAAATACCAACGGACCACGGCGTATAAGCCCGGAAACCAAGAAGTTTTGTGCTCCTTATAGGTAGGGAGCTAGTAACTATTTTACTCAGTGTTTCCTCAAACCTGACTTTTTGGTGAGTTATTTAGGGCATTAATCCGAACATAAGAACCGCAGTTTGAGACCGGGAACAATGCGTGGGTGGACGTGGTATAAGATGTCCAACTGGAGGCGTCACTTTATATATTTCCTCATGTTTGAAATTTTCTGAGTGATGAGTTTAGCTCATTTTTATCCTGTTCCGAGACTTGCGTTAAGAAGTATAGCTTAAAAAAATCAACTTGTTTAAATATTTTTTTTAATATAATTCAATAATAAATCACAGATATTTGGATTAATAATACAAAACAATCGTGTTATTGTTAATCTTGCTACGTTTAGACTACTTTATTTAGTCTTCGTCAGGCTCTGAATTAACAATAACACGATTGTTTTGTATTATTAATTCAAATACGTGTGATTTATTATTGAATTATAATTTTGGGTGCGATATATTGTCTATTTTTTTAATACTCTCCGCTATTCAAAAGCAGAGAGAAGAACAAATTTTTTAATTGACACGATAATAAGGCAACATAATTGACATAATATTCTCACTTTGCCTAGCATTAATTCATATTTTTGCTTTATTATTTTTCAATAATACAAATTGAAAATTCAGCTGATACTTTTAACTTTATCAGTCGAATCTAGTTTTGACCTGTTAAAACTGGTATTGACGAAAGACCAATGTTAAAATTAGTTTTGACTAAATAAATCTAGTTTTAACTGATTTTGTATTTTAAGGATAACCAAATAATCCCAAAACAACATTTTACTGTAGTCACATCTTTACGTCAGAAACGACCAGCCCGTATATTCATATGTATAATATAACCTTACAGGGTTGCCAAATACCCTACAGAAAAATACCGGACACCAACTCATCGTGAAAACAAATAGGCATATATGTAGATACTATTTTAGGGGAAAAAGAAATTGTTCGGCAGGGTTCTGGCACTACGATCCGGGTTATTTATACGTAATATAAACACTCGCCATCTAAGTATTCTTGAAATTAAGAATAAAACCAAAATATAAAAATGTTATACTTAGTTATTTATAAATACTCAGCGTTATTTAGGTGGTTTACTGTTTCTACCAGAAATGAGACAAGTTGAGTCGTTGATACGTGTCGATTCAAAAAATACCGAATCTGTTTTCACTTTTCACGCGGACAAGACACTCAAATATCGAACTATAATAATAATAATGCGTTTAACGTCCGTTTCTCGACTTTATGTCATAACAGACGCCATTCGCACCATTACTATTTTTTTCATCTACCACTTCCCGTTATTTTCTACATTTTTTACAACTTCAACTTATGTAATAGCAATGGGCGAATGAAGGAATTATAGGAAATTAGGATAAGGTAAGTAATTTTTGAACTAGGAGTTTGATAGGTAATCGGCCATGACCTTGATAAGGAACCATCTCGATATTTATTTGGAATTAATTGAGGAAAACCATGGAAAACCTCAATCAAGATGGCCATTACAGGAATTACCGTTTCTCGGCGAGAGGTAGTAGGAAAAAGTCCCAGCCACATCTGCCCTCGCCGGGATTCGAACCCGGACCTCCCGAATGCGAGTCTAGTGCTGTCACCACTACTCTACCCAGCTCGGTCAAATATCGAACTGTCCGGGTAATAACCGGACACCTGGCAACCCTGCATTCATATGTGTCTATATTATGCAGAGGAGCGTACCTTCACCACATTAAATGTAAGCCGTCTTCGTGCTTGTGACTAGTCTGTGAGAGATAACTCACTAATTTATTTACATTGGCAGCTTATTTAACTCAATTTGAATGTCTTTATAATTGATACAAATAATTATTACATAATATAGAGTAAAACCACCGACCACAATTAACGGAATTGATTATGACTTATTATATTACCTACGTTACTAATGGCTTTGTTCGCGGTCATGTCGTCTTTAGGGTTGCGTACCTCAAAAGGAAAAAAACGGAAACCTTATAGGATCACTCGCGTGTCTGTCCGTCCGTCTGTCACAACCAATTTGCTCCGAAACAACTGTACCGATTGAGTTGAAATTTGGTAAACATAATATGTAAGTCAGTGACCCAAACACGGACGTGTAACGTAAATAGATAATTTTAAACATGCAGGTGTTCGACAGTGCTGTCTCTTTTCGTTGGTTATAGACATACATTACTAGTCATTTAGCTAACTGTTTTGTAGTGTAGAAAGATAGATATCAGCGTTGCCAGACGTCCCGATTTTGGCGGGATGTTCCGATTTTTAAATCAAAATTAAATGTCCCGCGCGGGACAGGCTCAGTCCCGCTTTTCGGGGATAACTCGACCGTGCGGAAATAATTATTCTCTTATTGTAAGTTGCAATTTGTAACATCACTCACTCCTCAGACTATTGTTTGAAACACCATATTTTTCTAATGAATAAAACTTTTTTTGATGTTGATTTCTGTTTTTTATATTTTTTTATTCAGAAGACGAATAAAACTCAACTATTTGACGATAGGGTAAATCTGATTTAAAATATCATATTTTTATTAAAATACATTTTCTATGGCTATTTTTGCTATCTATTGTCACGTAAACGTAATTTGAACTCAAATAAAAAGATAAATATTTAAAAACTTCTGATTATATACGTTTTTTTACTATGTCCCACTTTCGACGAAAGAATCCCGCTTTTTTCACTCAAAAAGTTCCAAAATCCCGACTTGGCAAAAAAAAACTCTGGCAACGCTGATAGATAGATAGATATATATTTCTTCGCGTAGCCACAGTGGAAGCGAAAGTCAAAAGAAATACAATAAAATACATAATACAGTTATTAGTAAGAATAAAAATAATTAATTATAATTAAAAAGCGACGTCATATGGACAAGTATTTATTAAAAAGTGTTTTAATCGATTTTTGAATATAGTGGCACTGGAACTGTCCTTTATAATCGAGGAGCTTGTTATAAAAATAGCTACCCTTATTAATTGAACTGTTGTTATACCTAGCAGTTCTGCAATATGAGTTTTTTTTTGGCCACGTCGCGCTTGTCGACGGAGAATATAATACATAAAAAAACGCGATTTCGCTCTTATATTATAGATTTAGAAAATACGTTCGGAAAGCGGCTTTCAGTTTATTGATTTCTTATAAAGCGATTTTAAGGTGAACGGGCTGAATATACTTTGACGATGACGTAATCAGTTTCAATGCGCCGGTCTTTTCTATCCGGCGTTTTTCTTGCATCAAATATTGCTCTCTTAAATAATCCCGGTTCTCACACCACATGGATTATAGACATAATAGCTGTTTTTTTCACTATAAACAATAAATTTTTTTCGCAACATAAAACCTGCACATTCGAAGTATTTTTTAAATAAACCCGTCGCTCACACCACATGAATTATGGCTATAGTTAATAGCCGGTTTTTTTTTCACTATAAACAGTCTATTTTTTCTGCAGTTTAAACTCGCATATTCTATGTATTTTCTAAATAAACCCGTCGCTCACACCACATGGATTACAGACATAATACCTGGTTTTTTCACTATAAACAATCTATTTTTTTCGCGGTATAAAACCTGCACGTTCTAAGTATTTTTTAAATAAACCCGTCTCTCACACCACATGGATTATGGCTATAATACCCGTTTTTTTTCCACTATAAACAGCCAATTTTTCCGCAGTTTAAACCTGCACATTCGATGTACTTTCTAAATAAACCCGTCGCTCACACCACATGGATTACAAACATAATACCTGGTTTTTCCACTATAAACAATACATTTTTTCCGCAATATGAAACCTATACGTTCGATGTATTTTCTAAATAAACCCGTCACTCACACCGTATTGACAGTTTCTTCCACAAAGCAAAGCCTCGTTTGATTGGATTCTTTACCGTTATTGTAATAAATTATTTGTTACAAAAACTGAATTAAATGTTTTTTTTTTTAATTCCCGGTATTGAAAATTTTCAAACAAAAGGTAAGTTGGTCGGATTTTCGAAAATTGAGTTTTCATCAGATCGCAGCGTTTTGGGCTCCTAGGAAGCGGTTCTGATTATTTTTGGATAGACGCCCATATTGGTATGTGTAAACAAATTTGTGGCGTACGATATCTTTAGAGCGAATCATCCGATTGAGATCGGGTTTTACGGCATTCGAAAGGTTTTATTAGTGTATTTGCCATATGGCAACATACACTATTGGCATCGGTCGGATGGCGGGACCTAGGGGTCGGACCAAAATTTCTCGACGTTTCATAACCTTCTAAACACTTTGGCACCATTTTTAAAAATGTTTATATATATAGGTATGTATATATATATATATATATATATTTATATATATACGTATATATATATATGTGTGCGGGCAATAACTTTCGAAAGAGTTAATTGATTTCAACCAAATTTGGCCCACTTGTTGAAATCCATCACCGCAAGAAGCCTATTTAAAATGGGCCCAATCGGGCCATTTTAAGGGTAGTTTTTAGGGGTTGAAAAATGTTTTTGGGCCCCAAAATACCGGAAAAATTCTCCGAATCGTTTCAAAATTGAAATTTAACCCTCTGGTAATAATTAAAAAGTGTCCCCAAATTTTTAATAAAATCGGCCCGACAGGACCGGACTTACAAATTTTATGAAAACACTAATTTGCAGATAGTGAATTATTTACTGAAAGTTGTATATAATTTGGTATAAAGGTTCGATTGATAATAATATTGCAATTAAGAAAAAAAATATTATTTTAAGGGGTGTATTAAGGAGTCAAATTTTTTATTTTGCCCAAAAACAAAGTTAAATTCGCATAATAAACCCACACTCTCTATATTAGCAAATACACTATATTGTCGGCAGGGTTTTGGCACTGCGACCCGGGTTTTTGAGACTTAGAGCTGATTAGATTTTGGAGACAATTGTCAAGGAGTTTCAAAGTTATTAAAAAAAAATAACATTGTTTTCACGTTTTTACGTGATCAGAAAAGTTCATGAAAACTTATTTAAGCTTAATAGTCCAGCAGCCACCGCCTGTTTTTTTAAGTGATTAATAACAGGCTGAATCTTCGTGAGTTCGTTCGGTTCCATGAGACGCCCAAGTTTTTCCTTTGTCCAAATTCTCAAAGAGGTAGGTAATGAACTGCGCAGATGTAAAACATGTCGATTTGGTAGGGTGTCGAAATTGTCTGATTAACAGTAAATTTGTCATTGAAATTTTAAGATAATATGATAATAAACTCGAAAAAACAATTGTCCTTCAAAATCGAATATGTCGAAATAACGAGGTCATAAAAATTATTAATAACCAGCTGAATTTTTGTATGCAGCTTACTAAATATTAGTATAATTGAATGGCCACAAAGTCCTACAAATGTAGTGGTAGGTTTTCCTAGTCCTACGCATGGTAAAATTGTGTTCTACACTTTATTCCCGATAGGACAAAATCAAACCTAGGTTGTTACTAATGAAAAAAGTGTTACCGTGGAATCGACAACTTCCAAGCGTAGGACTGGGAAAACCTACCACTACATTTGTAGGACTTTGTGGCCAATATTTTGCTAAACTGATTTTATATTATGGTCAGTACATATGAAATTTGTGAACTATCATTGGCCGAATCCTTTCCAAAGCAAATATGTAACTGAAATTGAATTTATTGCAATTAAATAGAGTGAATGCAATTTGAATATTAACAAACTGAATCTGTGCTGAAATAAATCACGATAATTACGTAATTTCGCTACTGTATAACATATGAAACATATGGTTTATTTTTATCAAATTAAAATCGATTTTAATTAAAAACAGCAATAACATTTTCTTTTTAACCTTCGTCAAACTTATGATCCGAACACAAATACGTATGGACGCTTTTGTTTCGTGACGCTGGATCGTTTTTCCGCAGTTCACTGCCAGTCCCCTGAAGCTTGCGTAAGAAGCATAGCTTAAAAAAACAGTCATATTGCGTATGGCAGTGTAATCGCACGTAAAGCTTATTTACATCAGGCTCATAAAAAGTGTATGTTTGCTTTCTCTGTGCAGGGCGTGCGCTCGTCACACAATTCTGTTTGTTTATTTCATTATCTCTTTACACAGCGTTACATGCGTCACGTGCCGGGGAAATCCCCTAACTGAACTGCATCTCGGTCACGTATCAACATAATCTCGCGTCGATCGAAACACCTGACAGTCTACGAATAGTACATTTACTCAGTGTTTCAAGGAGCACTCTTTTACAATAAATAACTGATGGGACCAAATCAGTAGAATTGCACAGATCCTAGTGAATTTTTTAATAATACATTTTTATCCTACTAATATTATAAATGTAAACGTTTTTATGTTTGGATGTTTGTTACTCAATCACGCAAAAACGCCTGAACGGATTTGGATGACATTTGGCACACAGACAGTTTATTACCTGGATTAATATACAGGGTGAGTCATTTTAATCCTCGGATGAGAATATCTCCTCTAGATTATGGAAAATCAAAAAATGGTCCGAGTGAAAGTTGTAGGGTTGGAAGGGGGACACCTTTTGCAGATAGTACCCACCCACCGCCCCCTCATCTTTCGCAGGGGAGGGGGTAGCTTTTGATTTTCGAATAGAATACCACAAATTTTATTGCAGATTTGATTTTTGGCACAAAAAGAAGCATCTTTTGTCTGAAACATTTTTTTTATCACCCAAATTTTTGTCCTTAACTCTGCTTCAACAATTTCAAATGTTTTGAATTTTCAACTCGAGAATGGTGAAGTTTGGAAGGAAATAATAAGAGTCAAAAAGTTCTCAGAATTTCGCGTGAAATCGATACAAATTTTTTTAAAAATTTTCTGTGGAGTTTCCGGTGCAACAAAAAATACACACTTGCATTTTTTTTTAAATTTCTGGAAAATTTTTTTCTTTTTTTTGTCTTATTTGTTTGATGTCTTAATCGGTCGAATTAATTGTGTTCCGTAATTGTAATTGTGGACGTGGTGGCAATCTGTCCCCTTTGAGGTGCTTTTAAACTTGGAACAGTTAATTCTCAAAATTACGAGGGTGAAATTTGAAATTTTTGAAGCAAAGCTAGGAACAAAAATGTGGATGATAAAAAAAAATGTTTCAGACAAAAGATGCTTCTTTTTGTGCCAATAGAATTGCAATAAAATTTGTGGTATTCTATTCGAAAATCAAAAGCTACCCCCTCCTCCGCGAGGGGTTGGGGGGTGTGTACTATCTGCAAAAGGTGTCCCCCTTCCAACCCTAAAACTTCCACTCGGACCATTTTTTGATTCTCCATAGTCTACGGGAGATATTCTCATCCGAGGATTAAAATGGCTCACCCTGTATAGAACGCTTTTTATCTCGGAAAAATGTTAGATTTAATATTACCAACAACTGTTAAACGGATTGCCACCAGATGTCTATTCTATTCAGAGACTTCAGCGCCACTGCACGTCATATTACCGACAACTGTTAAAATAAACAGATTACCACCAGATGGCTAAATTTTCAACTATAATTTTTTAATGAAATTATTAAATTTAAGATATTAACTTATTTGTCGTCATTAGAAAGAAAAATAATCTCCAAAATGGCGTATCAAACATTAATTTTGATACAGTATTAAGGGAGATATTTCATACTGGCAAAAAACATCTTTGAGAAATAATATATACTGATTTTTTGCACGTACCTCCTATAATATAGTTGATTTTCACTTCTTAATAGAATATTTCTAACAGTTGTCATTGCTGTGTACCGCCATATTGCATTCCGTTGGGACGTCTGCTTTGTGTTGATTTACTATCTCTGTTCACCGTACGGTATTAAATGGTAACTGACAGGTCGCTTCTGGAAATTAGTGTCGGATTGATTAAATGACATTTATTTGTTTTACTTACTACAGACATAAAAAGCAGATATTTTTTAGTTGAATGTGCAAAAGGATGTTTCTGTGACCAGTTTTGTACCTTATTGCATATGATATAAGGATTTTTGTATCACCTTGTAAATAATTGTTGTTTTCGTCCTGCCAAATAAAATGTTAAGGCTGTCGGAACGCTCTGAATTTTGTTTGTGCTGAAACCCAGCGGCAAGGGGCGAGGTAGGAAAAAGACATATTGTAGATGTGACCTTCTTTAGCTGTCTCGCTCAAATCATCCGCACGTTTCAATTTTTGGCTGGTGCCAACTACGAGGATAAAAGATGCTATTGCAAGGGTGCCGCTGTCAATTGATTACTCTAATTTTTGGAAATATTTTGAAGATTTAAAAAACTTTTCTGAAAAAGGAAGAGCCACTTTAGGTTTGTGATGGAACAGTTTTGTGAAATAAGTACGAATAAGATCACGGTGTGACATTGAAAACGTGTGTTTTTTTAGCACAATTAATGCCAACTTTTTTCTAGTAAATCGTACATAAATTACAAAAGTAGTCCATTAGAGACCTAGATTTGTCCTTTATCTTTCTTATAGAGAAAGAATTTTTGCAGAATGTTGACGAATAAGTCTACTATCAGTTGACAGCCGAAGCTCTATTTTTGGCTTTAAATTCAGAACGTTCCGACAGCCTTAACTGAACAGCTGTTGTAAGGATTATACAAACTTTTACTCAAGAAAGACCAGCATTGATATTATTATTAAAAAAGTCGGTTTGCTTAAGAAGACAAATTCCATAAACAACGGTCTATGACAAGAAAAAAAACGTGTTCATTTTGTTTCTGAAAAAAAAATGTTACCCCGAAAAAACATGTAGAAGAAAACACAATAGAGAAAAAAGTAAAAAGCCGAAATTTCACATGTTAAGCTAAGTTCACAACAGTCCTTTGGCAAATAATTGTTTATATAGACCTTCAACTTCGCCCGTGGGTAAGAAAAAAAGCTGAGGGTATTTGACACTACAGTGGACCCCCGGTAATCCGACAAACATTTTGCAGGGCAGTGTCGAACTATCGAATTTGTCGGATTATAGAGTACTGCCTAAAAGCCAATTCAGACTAGCCGTTCTCGGTTACGATTCACCGGTCCGGTTGGGAGCTCGACCAATCAGGGCGTAGTCGTTTGACCGCAATCGGAAACGACTACGCCCTGATTGGTCGAGCTCCCAACCGGACCGGTGAATCGTAACCGAGAACGGCTAGTCTGAATTGGCTTTAAGACCCCCTATAGTTCGGAATTTTTTACAAAAGAATACCTTGTAATCCGACAAATATTACAGACCTAATGATAAGATTCTATATGTTATATATATGTACTCTGAACTTGTTCAATCATGCATTAGCGAAGATTGTCAAAAAAATATTCAATGTCCATGTCGGATTACAGGGGGTGCCGGATTAGACAGGGGTCGGATTACCGGGGGTCCACTGTATAAAAAGTGAATGATTAAGTTATGCGAATGCAATAATTTATCGAATAAGAAATTAGAAATTATCGGTTGGTACTCATAAAAACACGAGGTTGATTTATTATTTCAATTTTGAAATCGCAACTTTTTAACATCTCGAAAAACGCTGTCCGCTATGGTGATTGAAGGGTGACGTCAAACTTGTAGTAAACACACATATACCTGTATAAACACCCGACACACACACACGTAAATAAACACTAAACGAGCCAAGTGTAAACGATATCGAGCCTTATTTACAGTTGTGTCTGTACTACAAGAATGACGTCACAGTATAGATCAACATACCGGCTGGTGTTTTATATTTAAAAAATAGAGTGCCATTTTATCTTATAAAATGATTACATTTAAGCGAAATAAAATTTTCTATGAACTTATAACGTGCTACGATGTGAACAATGAACATTCTAAGATAATTTACAAATAAGAGCTAAAAGACCAACGGTGGCAAGACCCCCGCTCTGCGAGATCTTTGGAAAAAATTATAAATAAATATTTTGAAAAACAACGTGCGTTTACTACACAAATTGAACCAGATATTGAAATGCTAACAAAATTTTTGCAGCACTAGATGTCACATTAAATAAATACTTTTTTCACTTAAACATATTTATTGTTAGTGTATTTGCCATATGGCAACATACACTATTGGCGTCGGTCGGATGGCGGGACCTAGGGGTCGGACCAAAATTTCTCGACGTTTCATAACCTCCTAAACACTTTGGCACCATTTTTAAAAATGTTTATATATATATATGTATATATATATATATATATATATATGTGTACGCGCGATAACTTTCGAAAGAGTTAATTGATTTCAACGAAATTTGGGCCACGTGTTGAAATCCATCACCGCAAGAAGCCTATTTAAAATGGGCCTAATCGGGCTATTTTAAGGGTAGTTTTTAGGGGATGTAAACTGTTTTTGGGTCCCAAAATACCGAAAAAATTCTCAGAATCGTTTCAAAATTGACATTTAACCCGTTAGTAGCAATTAAAAAGTGCCCCTAAAATTTTAAAAAAATCGGCTCAACAGGACCGGACTTACAAATTTTTTGAAAACACTAATTTGTAGATAGTGACTTATTTATTGAAGAGTGTATTTAATTCGGTGTAGACGTTAGATTGATAATAATATTACAATTAAGAAAAAAAATGTTATTTTAAGGGGTGTATTAAGGGGTTAAATTTTTTATTTTGCCCAAAAACAAACTTAATTTCACATAATAAAAGTATAAAACCACACGGCCCTATACAAGCAAATACACTATATTGTCGGCAGGGTTTTGGCACTGCGACCCGGGTTTTTTTTATTTATTTCATATTTGAAGACTAAAAAATTACAGATGTCTTTTAACTACGATGGTCCCCGGAAAAAAACATAAAATTTATTATAATAGAAAACAGTATCACGGGTAATTGGAATAATGAAAATAAATCAATTTAAACACTCATTGATTGCAACGTTTCGTCTTTTTTTTTATTTTTTCAAGCTGTAAAAAATTTTTACAAAAATTAACATTCATATAATAAAAATATTAAACATTAGAGCTTGAAAAAGTCTTAATAAAAAAAAGACGAAACGTTGCAATCAATGATTGTTTAAATTGATTTATTTTCATTATTCCAATTACCCGTGATACTGTTTTCTATTATACCATATAATATATGGTATAATTTTATTCATCTTTAAAGTTCAATTCCAGATATTATCTGGAATTGAACTTTAAAGATGAATAAAATTTATTCTGACCCATGTTCCCAAAAGGGGTGCCTACTCTTGAAATAGACTATTGTTACCAGCGTGCTCTACGGGTGTTAATCAAAGTCGGTACAGAACGTTAACATGAGGAGATGTGAACTAATCATACTCAAGGCAGTGTGTGGCGCAGGTGGAAAGTACCGAACTCTAAAGAGAGTAGATAAAATAATACATTAGTCATTAGTGTGCCATTGTCAGTGTCCTTTGTGCTATGTGTTTTGTACGTACTCCCCGACTTTATGTTGTTCCCCGGCTTCAATAAAGACCTACAACATTAACGCGATATAGGTACCGAGACACATCAATCGATGGTATCTAATTTCGTTTTTAGTGTATTTGCCATAAGGCAACATACACTATTGGCGTTGGTCGGATGGCGGGACCTAGGGGTCGGACCAAAATTTCTCGACGTTTCATAACCTCCTAAACACTTTGGCACCATTTTTAAAAATGTTTATATATATATGTATATATATATATATATATATATATATATATATATATATATATATATATATATATATATATTAGATATATATATATATGTGTACGCGCGATAACTTTCGAAAGAGTTAATTGATTTCAACGAAATTTGGGCCACGTGTTGAAATCCATCACCGCAAGAAGCCTATTTAAAATGGGCCTAATCGGGCTATTTTAAGGGTAGTTTTTAGAGGTTGAAAACTGTTTTTGGGTCCCAAAATACCGAAAAAATTCTCCGAATCGTTTCAAAATTGAAATTTAACCCTTTGGTAGTGATTAAAAAGTGTCCCCACAATTTTAATAAAATCGGCCCGACAGGACCGAATTTACAAATTTTATGAAAACACTAGTTTGCAGATAGTGACTTATTTATTGAAGGGTGTATTTAATTCGGTGTAGACGTTAGATTGATAATAATATTACAATTAAGAAAAAAATGTTATTTTAAGGGGTGTATTAAGGGGTTAAATTTTTTATTTGGCCCAAAAACAAACTTAATTTCACATAATAAAAGTATAAAACCACACGGCCCTATACAAGCAAATACACTATATTGTCGGCAGGGTTTTGGCACTGCGACCCGGGTTTTTTTTTTTGAGACCACCTAAGGTTTTAGAAACAAAGGTAACTTCGTTCCGTTGGATAGGAGTGGTGGAATGACGTCATCCAGTGGACTGTCAATTATAATAATAATAATAATAAACGTTTATTGTACATATAAAATGCACAAAAGACGTGGTTCAACTTGCGTTGGTCTTCCACCTAACCCATGGAAAAATTTACATAGGAAAAAGTAATATACAAAACAGTACAAAAAGAAAAAAAGTGTAATTTTTATCACAGTTGCTCTGACAGTAACTTATTGAAAATGAATTTAGAAAAATTATTTTTATTATATTTTTTTACATAAGCAGGCAGATCAATCCACATGGATATTGCGTGGCTGATAAAAATATTGAACGGTTTCCCAGCTGACGTCATTCATAAACGGAATAACCTGTGTATCTAATGACCTTGGACGTCACCAATATATAATAATAATAATAAATGTATCGATCCTATAAAACAAAAGAGGTACATGAGTTCAGCAACAAAATGCTGTTTTATAACTCTCCCCTGCTTATAACATGCAAATATTTGTGAATAAAACATAGATATTTTTATGAAAAATAATATATATTAGTATATTTCCGTGCCCGACTTTACCCGTGTAGATTTTAATTGAATCCTGTATACCTATTGCGTATCTAATTCAGCTCGTTCGTTCAATCAGTTAATCACTTGCTTCGCTCGTTCGCTCGAATTAAAACAGGATTTACGTTTATTAATATGTAATTTATTTTTAATTACGTTTTATTTTCGTTTGCGTAGCTATATAGTAAGATACAAATCCGCACGATGTCACCACTAGTCAGTAGTATTAAAGCTGCTATTTTCACCCACTGACCATTTCTTTTTTTTTGTCGGAGCGTAAATTATATTTATAGACTGTAATAATTGGAAAGATGTAGGTAGATTTCTGAACAGTGAAAGAATTTCCCAAATCGGTCCAGTAACTACTGAACTGGTTTAGGAAATCGGTCCAACCGTTTAGTAGATCCAGTTCAGTGGGTGTGAACCTTTAGGACTTCTGTCTAACGGTTTAATAATTAACTATTTCTTTATAATATTTCTACACTAATATTATAAAGAGGAAAGATTTGTATTTTTGTGTGTATGTTTGTAATGAATAAACTCAAAAACTACTGTGCCGATTTAAAAAATTCTTTCACCATTAGAAAGCTACATTCACCCTGAGTAACATAAGCTATATTTATTGCTAGAAAATATTAGGGATCCTTACTAAAACTTTCGTAACGTAACCCAAGGTGTAAAAAAATGCCATAAAACATCTTTCGTCGCATGCGCTGCGGAAACTATTGATGATAGAACAAAAGTATGTTCTACAATATTAAAGAACATATCAATAACTACAAAACATTTCGCGATACTATGTCCAACTATTATCGTTATGTCACAATATCCACTTTTTACATTTTAATAATCTATATAGATAAAAGACGATGTATATGTAATATATGGACTCCAAACGGGTAGACCATTTTTGATGACATTTTCAGACATTCTTTAGATTAGCCCAGCGGGTGATCTTCTGAAGTTTGGTAGCGATCGAATCAACAGAATTTTTTAAATTTCTTTTTGGGAAATAAGATTTTTCTTCGATTTTTGAAGAGATGTAACAAATTGACATTTGATATCATTTTATGATATTTACACGTAAGATCGTTATGGATAACAAAAATATTTTTATTTTAAAAGCAATAATTCAAGCCAGTCTGTTTCATCGATAATTAAGTTTTTTTTTTTCAAGTTACAATAAAAGTGTTCATTGCGTTTAATGTGATGAACCTGTGAGAAAAAAGATAATTTATAATAAATAATAAAAACCGATATGCAAATGTTTATAAAAAAGATCGGCGATATAAAAAAAAAAGGTGCTTTAGTCGATTTCTCCGATAATTGTTCATTTCGGCGTGAAATTACTTTACAAAATTAAACATTGTACGCGCAGTCATCTGTTATATTTTTGTTTAATTTTCATCGTAGTATTTTATTCCCTGTTATGTTGGTATGAATTATCGGGAATATATCTACCACATTTCTCTACTATATATATTTTTTTATACAAGACAAAATCGCTGGGAATGTTTGACGTGTTTTTTTACTTGTTCTCGTTCTTCAAAGGCCAAACAAAAATAAATTCGATTGAAGTGAAACATCTGTATCGAAGGTAGTGAATCTGAATGACCTCGACACGGAATTCAAACATGAAACGTTAAGGATTTAGATATTGTTAAACATTCATTGTTACAATGCTAAATCAGAAAAATTAATTTTTATCCACCAACACCGTCTGGACTCAAACCAGAATCTTTCCACTTTCGCGGCGGAAAGTGGAAAGATTCTGGTTTGAGTCCAGACGGTGTTGGTGGATAAAAATTAATTTTTCTGATTTAGCATTGTAACAATGAATGTTTAACAATTAAATAGCAAACGTTCTGCAGCTTGTAGAAATTAAAACATCTTAGATTTAGATATTGTTGGTTTTACTACAGCTGTTGGAAAGTGTCGATTTGATAGATTTTTGGAAATTTAGATTACTACACAACTGTTTTCTTATTAGTGTATTTGCCATATGGCAACATACACTATTGGCGTCGGTCGGATGGCGGGACCTAGGGGTCGGACCAAAATTTCTCGACGTTTCATATCCTCCTAAACACTTTGGCACCATTTTTAAAAATGTTTATATATATATGTATATATATATATATATATATATATATATATATATATATATATATATATATATATATATATATATATATATATATATATATATATATATATATATATTTATATATATATATATATAGGTATATATGTGTACGGGCAATAACTTTCGAAGGAGTTAATTTATTTTAACGAAATTTGGCACACATGTTGGAATCCATCACCGCACGAAGCCTATTTAAAATGGGCCCAATCGGGTCATTTTAAGGGTGGTTTTTAGGGGATGAAAAAAGTTTTTGGGCCCAAAAACACCTAAAAAATTCTCAGAATCGATTCAAAATTGAAATTTAACCCTTTAATAGCAATTAAAAAGTGTTCCTAAAATTTCAATAAAATCGGCCCGACAGGACCGGATTTAAAAATTTTCTGAAAACACTAGTTTTTCAGATAGTGAGTTATTTCCTGAAAGTTGTTTTTAATTTTGGTGTAGACGTTCGATCGACAATAATGATGTAGTTAAAAAAAATGTAATTTAAAGGGGTGTATTAAGGAGTTTTTTTTTTATTTTGCCCTTAAGTTCACATAATAAAGCCACAAGGCCTGTATTAGCAAATACACTATATTGTCGGCAGGGTTTTGGCACTGCGACCCGGGTTTTTTTAAACTAGCCCCGCTACCCTTCAGCCAGGTCTCTGTTTTTGTATTTGGATATTACTAAAGAGGTATTGTACAAATTTTTACAGTGCCTCAAATACCTACCCAAAAATGTCTAACAGCTCTCCCACTATTCATTTTGTTTGACAGAGTATGACTGCGAGATGGTTCTTAGCTTTAGGATTTAATTTAAAAAGTGCCACATGATTCAACAATTATTCATATTGGAAATTACTGACAAACATAGCCTCTCTTCTGTAATAATTACATTTTAATAATACATACTTGTATACCTATAAAATCGAGAAAATAAAAATAACTTTTTTTACAAAAAAAAGTTGGCGTTTTCGTAGACGTTTTATGACGTATAGCCACGTTTCGTTTCAATTGTATAACGTGTCTGTTAAAAAAAGCAAATAAATCTGTTTTATGTATTTTTTTATATTTTTCAAACACAACTTTTGGACTTTTTTGATGTGAGTTTGAAACATTTTATGAGCTTTTTAAAATAGGTCAGATAGTTTATTTACGTTAGTGTATACCGGTTGGCTCAAAGTACCTTTTCATAAATACGAATTTCACTAAACATATTAATTTATAAAAAATGAGATCATTAGAATTCGGAAGATACTTACTTAATCAATTTAAATTTTTGTTTACATATGTCGCACATTTAAAATCTAAGGGTGAATTTTAGTAGTTGGGCCCAAAAATGCCGAAAACATTCTTAGAATAATTTCAAATTTGAATTGATTACTCTAATTTTTGGAAATATTTTGAAGATTTAAAAAACTTTTCCGAAAAAGGAAGAGTCAATTTAGGTTTGCGATGGAACAGTTTTGTGTTTTTTTGGCACAAATAATGCCACCTGTTTTCTAGTAAATCGTACATAAATTATAGAAGTAGTCCATTAGAGACCTAGATTTGTCCTTTATCTTCCTTATAGTAAAAGAATTTTTGCAGAATGTTGACGAATAAATCTACAATCAGTTGACAGTCGAAGCTCTATTTTTGACTTAAATTCAGGGCGTTCCGACAGCCTTAAGGAGTTAAATTTTTTATTTAGTGCAAAAACAAAAAACCGCAATGTCTGTATTAACAAAGACATTGTATTTGTCGGCAGGATTTGGCACTGCGATCCGTCTTTTTATATGTTCTCAATATTGTGACACACTCTGTATAAATAGTTTACTGTATTTTTTTATATATAAGTAGTACGTGTAGAGTGAGACAGAAACGCATACATGACGCGATTTTATCAAGTGAACGGTTTTAGGAGAAACGTCAATAGAATTCAGCTGCGGATTGGTTGTTCGAGGGGTGTGCTATGGATAGCCTTTCCAACGCTATATTGGGATCGCGTATCAACAATCGCATATAGCTGAAAGAGATTTTAAAATAAGATTTGTTATTGCATTGCATTCTTCATATTGTATAGTTGAGACGCCTCTGTGTTCTAGGAACTACGCTTATTTGTCCACTAACTAATGGATTTTAATAATTTATAAATATTTTAGAGGAATTAGGATCAATGAAATTAAAAGACAAATTATTATTTCACAACGTTTCGTATTAAATCAATACTTCATCAGGTGATCTTAATTAATTGTCTTAATAATTAGATTTAATTCATTTATCTTGTTATACTATTTTAAGATATCATAACAAATCCAATTTTTAGGTAGTTATATTACAATTTATACAGATTATTATAATCTGTATAAATTGTAATATAACTGCTTAAAAATTTGACTTGTTATGATATCTCAAAATAGTATAACAAGATAATTGAATTAAATCTAATTATTAAGACAATTAATTAAGATCACCTGATGAAGTATTGATTTAATACGAAACGTTGTGAAATAATAATTTGTCTTTTAATTTCATTGATCCTAATTCCTCTAAAATATTTATAAATTATTAACATCAAAAGGATCTGATATATTCATTATTCATAATGGATTTTATTTCGGACTTCATTTTAACTGGCTGCTTTTTAACACACTTTTATAGCTTCACCTGTATGTTTGTTTGCTTGTTTCTAAAGGAATCTTTGAACGTGGAATTCACCCAATTCAAAACGTCTGATTAAACTGAAACTTTGCACACTTATCAAGGACCGATGACAATATAACAATATAATAAGTTTGACCCATTATCCTGACCAGTATCTTTAGGATAAAAGAACTTGAAAAATTACAGCAAGCTAACACACTGTACAGTGACGTACGTTGCGTTGCCTACCTCATAGTCAAATACAATATTGGTTTTTAGTCTATAATTAAAATTAGAGTACTAAAACAACACGCTTTTGGAAACTAAAAAACGCAAAATAATTTGACAACAAAATTAGCTTTACTGTAAAAAGCGTGGAACGCTATCTACATAAATTTTCATAATAGCACTATGTTTACAATTAGCTAGTAAATGTAAAATGTATTACCGATATTAAGCACTCCACACTTGTTACAGTAAAGCTAATTTTGTAGTCAAATTATTTCGCATTTTTTAGTTCATAAAAGCGTGTTTTAGTTTTTTTAAACGCAAATTTTAATGATAAGACTAAACAACAATATTGCATTTGACTATGAGGTAGGCAATTCAACGTACGTCACTGTACGGCGTGTTAACTTGCTTGCTGTAATTTTTCATGTTTTTTATCTTGAAGGTCCTGGTCAGGATAATGGGACAAGCTTATTAAATTATTGTATTGTCATCGATCCTTGATAAAAGTGTGTAATCTGACGTTTTGAAGTTGGTGAATTTCACGTTCAAAGATTCCATTACAAGCAAACAAACATATACTGGTGAAGCTAATAAAAACGGGTTCAAAGCAACTCTTTTCGATTTGTTTGATCGATGAATATCGCGATGTGTTCGTTTCGATATTTTTGCAATAACGACGTTTTGCGCATCCCCTAGTATAACATTGTAATGTTTGAACTGTTTCGAGTCTAACCCTACACTGCACACGCCCCGCTCATGTGTCTACTTATATAGACACTGTAACATTACTGAACGTGACTCGACTTCTGGATGATCGAAGCTTTTATTTGAAACCGTAAAACGGAACCAGTGTCTCTCATTTGATCGGATTTGGAGCAAACCTCCCCCACGTCGACACACTATGTTGTGCAACAGCCTACACACAACTTCCGTAAAGCAGCGGTTCTCAAACATCGCCAAATTATGTAGAATAGAATAGAATAGAATATCTTTATTCACAGAGCTAATGTTACAAGTAGATGTGATTGTCAATTAAAATTACAAATAAAAGAATTACATTAAAATTAGCGATAAGTAAAATTTTACGGTGCATATTTAATTACTAAGTGGTTGTTGATTGCGCGAAGTCTTTGTACGAATACAGTGGTTCGTTTGATAATTTTCGCCTTATTTCTTTTGAATAAAGGTTAATTGGCAAGCTTCTTACAGAATGTCGTGTGAATCAGTAGGATAGTTAGGGAGGCATAATTAAAAACCGGTCATTTTGCTGAATAGTTTGGGATGCACTCCACTGACCTTCAATCGTGAGGACGTCTCTAATGATCAAATTAATCGGGACGTTTATCTGATACCGTAAATCCGATCTCTACAAGCAACAAAATTATTTCAAATTATCTTTATCTTTCTATAGTTCGGTTTACTTTGCACTACTTACATTTTCTACCGAGCTGGGTAGAGTAGTGGTGACAACACTAGACTCGCATTCGGGAGGTCCGGGTTCGAATCCCGGTGGGGGCAGATGTGGCTGGGACTTTTTCCTACTGCCCTCGTCGAGAAACGGTAATTCCTATACCGGCCATCTTAATTGAGGTTTTCCATGGTTTTCCTCAATTAATTCCAGATAAATATCGAGATGGTTCCTTATTTGATTACCTTTCAAACTCCTAGTTCAAAAATGATCTACCTTATCCTAATTTCCGATAATTCCTTCATTCGCCCATTGCTATTACATAAGTTGAAGTTGTAAAGAAATTAACGGGAAGTGGTAAATGGAAAATAGTAATGGTGCGAATGGCGTCTGTTATAACATAAAGTCGAAAAACGGACGTTAAACGCATTATTATTATTATTATTAATATACTTACATTTTCTAGAAGCGTTTCGTCGTATTTTGAAACCGTCATAACTTCGGTCTGGATAAGGCTAGAAAGCTGAAATTTTCAGGATATAAGATGTCTTTAGCAGACGTATCAAAAACCAATTATCTAGTCTTTATGGTTTCATATTTATTTACATCTAAAATATGTCAATTTCGTGACTGACTCACCGATTGACTGACTGGTGATCAAAACTTCTAGGGTACTTCCTGAAGTCCTAGTAGGCTGAAATTTGGTACGCAGGCTAGGATTTGCATATAAACATCGGAAAATTTAAGAAATCGGAAACTTTCCATCTCCAACCGCTCGTATAGGGGGTGCATATCATACATATTAATACGCTAAGGTTAAGATGTTTGCCTCCCTTTTTCGAAAAAACCAAAACAATTGCTCCACATAAATTTTATATCATTTTATAGATAATTGCTTGCTCTACCGACATCAACAACTAAAAAATTTATTATTGCTGTTGTTTTTGTAAATTTATTAATTATTAAAATTATATAATATATAGATATACATTAAGACACAATACAGCAATGCTGCCATCTGATAGCTTTGATTTTGAAACAACGTCAACATGATTGACGGTCGGTAAATTTTTTTTGTTTAATTTTTAATCAAAATTCACGTATAAATACTTTTCGTATGGCAGCGCGTCAGCTCAACGTTTTCGATACTTGCGCCTCTATATGTTAGTTTTAGAAAAATATTTTCTTGAACCGTCACTGAGCTTCGTAATGTAATACAACAAAAAGAAGAAAGTTATAAAGAGTGTGAGAAATTAGAAACGAATTTTAGTGCGAATTATTCGCACAGATACAGCTAGTCTATACATAAAGAAATATGTACAAAAATGGTTCACCAGAATTCGCAACAAAGTCTGCTTCAACGGAAACGAGCCCGTACGAAAAATGGGACGCAAAACGAAGTCGCTTATAGTAATGCTCGACACTAAGCAACAATAATTAAATTAGCGAAACCGTCTTTTTAAATTTGCCGCCCTGCATTCTTTTAAACACGTAATTTCCCCTGCCGCAAAGCGAGCCCTGAGATAAATAAAACAAACGCGTTCACAAGATACAATCAGACGGTGTTATCATCTATCTTTCTCTCTCTGTGTGTCCTCAGTCTTTTGTTTTTGCTTTTTTTTTTTTTGACTGACGTTTACTGATCGTTCGCGTAGATGTTTGCAACGCCTCCGTCGATCCATAGGCATGTATTTTATTTTTTTGCACGTCATTTAAAAATTCAGTGATTTTATATAAAATTCTCTCTGTGATGCTGTTTCTACGTGTTATTAGTTTTGTGTTACATTTTTTAGTCTTCTTTTTCTTCTTCTTCTTTGTATATTTGTTATTGAAAAATTGCCTCGTCATTATTTTATTGTGAGGAAAATTTTGTTGATATGTTTTTTGTGCTTTGTAATTTTTCTTTTTATATTTGAGTTTTACATTCCTTTGATTCCGTTATTTTGTAAGTATACAAAAATTATCGTAACGTAATATGCTTACAAATATATAAAAATATGTAGTTTTATTTTCTTATTTCTGCACAAACGAGTGATTTTTCCATCAAGAATCATAATTTTCACTTTAAGCGTCCGCCATTTTGCCGCAAATCACTATTTCTTAACTGTACAACTGCTTAATGTTCTACAGCAAGTTTTTATAGTATATGGTATAGGTACATCAGCGTTGCCAGACGTCTCGATTTTGGCGGGACGTCCCGATTTTTAAATCAAAATTAAATGTCCCGCGCGGGACAGGCTCAGTCCCGCTTTTCGGGGATAACTCGACCGTGCGGAAATAATTATTCTCTTATTGTAAGTTGCAATTTGTAACATCACTCACTCCTCAGACTATTGTTTAAACCGCCATATTTTTCTAATGAATAAAACTTTTTTTGATTTTGATTTCTGTTTTTTTTATTTTTTTTATTCAGAAGACGAATAAGACTCAACTATTTAACGATAGGGTAAATCTGATTTAAAATTATTAAAATACATTTTCTATGGCTATTTTTGCTATCTATTGTCACGTAAACGTAATTTGAACTCAAAATAAAAAGATAAATATTTAAAAACTTCTGATTATAAACGTTTTTTTACTATGTCCCGCTTTCGACGAAAGAATCCCGTTTTTTTTTCACTCAAAAAGTTCTAAAATCCCGACTTGGCAAAAAAAAAATCTGGCAACGCTGACGTACATTGTTATACGTTCGTTACATGAATCAGTTTTACCTTAGCGTGCCAAAAGAAGTTTAACTTCAAAAATGAAAAAACTATATCAACAGTCTAGCAGCTGTTTTCGACAGGGCGTCGGTAAACCAGTTTACGCATCAAAAATCGGTTGGGTTCGAAACGATAGTTAATTTTAATCGACCTCTAAACTACGTCGTTGCAATGGCGTTGTTTGTATGGAAATCCCCGAGTTCAAGTCGAGTTAATCTGCATTTTAAGTTCAATTGTAAAGCGTTCGTGTATTCGTATAGTCTGTGAAGTGTGTGTTGGTAATACTAATTTATACGTACATACATAATAAAGTTTGTAAAATTAAGTTCTAGTTACCTTGGCAAGTGTATGCGATGTAATTAAAACTTTGAATCACGGAGTCCGTGAAAAAGCTTCTCGTCTACACCGTTCAACTATTGTAAAAGTTCAGAGATTGTTCGGAACATACAAATCTGTGTAGAAACACGGGGCGGAGCTAGCGAAATTAAGGGGGTATTCTACTGTAGAATTTTTAAAAAATCGAAAATTTTTTTTTCATATTTTCAAAGTTTAGATATTCAAAAATATGTCATTACAAGGATTTTTCAAAATTCCTATTATTTCATGAGTTATAGCCGTTTTAGTGACGTGGCATCGGTTCCGGCCCGACCGCTACAAGTTAACAAAAGACGGTAGGCGTTCCCGAGTCCCTACTTATGTCCCTTTCTATTGTAAAGAATTCATTTTAAATCTATTTTTAATTGAAGGACAGAAACTTGTTTTGTTGGAATATTCTCCTTTTAGTTTCATTTTAAGTTAGTTTTGCGCCGATTAAAAATATGTAAGTATTCTGTACCATTCTATAAGTAAAATTGTCGAAAACTTGTCTCAAAACTTTGAACGCGTTTTTCTCGGAACTACTTTTTTCGAGCTGGCGGTAAGGATATCTCGAGTTCTAATGAACTGATTTACTTCAAATTTGGAGAGGATGTTCTCTATACATCGCTTCATCGCGTGACCCTTGCCCAAAACTATAACTTCTCATTTAGTATTTTTAAAAAATTCGGAATTGTTAAAAAAATATGAAAAAAAAAAATTTTTTTTTCAAACTGCTGCCATTTAAAAAAAAAAATTTTTTTTAACTTATCCAAGGGTTATACGATAGCGGCATCTATAATAATTAAGAATCCTTTTTTTTTTATGTACCAGATCACCAGGAGGGTTGGAATAATGCACGCCAGGACACCCTCTTTTTTTTTGACGCCCCACTTTGACTGCTCATAACTTTATCAATTTTAATTTTTTTTTTAATAATTTTTTTATGTAATAATAAAACATCAATAAACAAATGATAAAAAAATTTATAGTAAAAATATTTTTTGTTTCCTTTGTACAGCGCTTCAAAAACCGGGCGAAATTCATGCCTCTACACTAGAATACCCCCTTAAACAAACAAATATTTGCGGTACCCGTCGAAAAGTGAAATCTCGACTCGAGACTAACAATTTGTTTCGCGGTTATTAGTATACTAGCGGCCCGATCCGGCTTCGCACGGGTAGCACTAATTTTCGCGATAGGAATCCCTTGAGATATTTTGAAATTTTAACACTTTGAAATTTAGTATTTAACTCTTCAATTCCCGTGTCCAAGTTAATAAAGATTTTTGGTTTCTTTTTAAATAAAATACCTTATATACATTTGGTTATGACAAGAAAAAATATAAATAAAAAATAAACTACCCCAATTTTCTTTTATGGGGGTATCACCTGCAGGTGACACTGGGCGTTGTGAAATTAAGACTTTGAAGCAGGCACAGATTGTTTCTTATTGTTACGGTAAGAATAAAACGTTAGAATTTAAAATGATATTCATTTATATTTAGATATATCAGTTTCTTTATAATAAAAATAGTTTATCTGAAAGAAACAAAACACTTATCTATTCTAATATCATAAAGCTGAAGAGTTTGTTTGTTTGTTTGATTGTTTGAGCGCGGTAATCTCAGGAAATACTGGTTTGGATTGAAAAATTATTTTTTTGTTGGATAGTCCATTTATCGAGGAAGGCTATAGGCTACATAATATCAAGCTACGACGAGAAGGAACGGAGCATCAATGAAAAATGTTGCAAAAACGGGAAAAATAATTCCTTTTGAGAGCTTCCGTTGCGGCGTAAACGGTTATTATAATGCCCAGTGTCACCCGTAGGTGACACGGCATATTTCCAACGTCGTAAAAAACGTATTCAAAGTTATTTTTACGAATAAAAAAATTTGTGCAATAGCTTATTTATTTATTTATTACACTCAATAAGAAAAAATAACAATAGTTACGGTTTAGGCATTTTGTTTCACTTTTTATCGCAAGAGATTACACAAACACAGACTGCTCGAATTTCGCGCGAAACATCTGATTATATTTGACAGATGACATTTGGCTAGTGTTGTCAGAAAAAAATAATTAATAGTTTTACTTATTGGCTTTGCAACAATGGTAGTGGAATTAAATAATAAAATCTCCGTGTGGTAGGAAAAAAAATATTAAACTTATGTCACCTACAAGTGACACTGGGAATTGAAGAGTTAATTGATGGATCTGAATCTGGACAACATTGATTAAAGACAAAGTTTTATTTATTTTTACTGATTCTGATGTTTGAAGGCACTCGCTCCTTTAAAACTTCAAAACAATTTGAAAGGCGTAGAAAGAATTCTTTTGTGCAAAAACTTAATGATTTCTTTGTGTGATATTTATTTATCGCATATATAGGTTTTTGTGCTCGAGGAGCGTATTTTTAATGTTAATTTAAATTTTGTTTGTGTATAAATTGTGTGGGAATAATAAACTTTTGCACAATTGGAAAAAGAATACATTTCGAAGTTTTCCTTTATTTTCCTGTTTACCTGATGAATACTAATTTAAATCGAAATAAAAGTTTTTCTTAAAAAAAACCGACCGTTATTCAGTCAAATGTTTTTGATTCGTTGTTCAGTTCCGAGAGGCAGAAAGAAAAGTCCACTCGTTTGTTTTGTTTCTTTCGTTGCGCGACTGTCGTATGTTTTCACTTTAAAATGTGTTTAGAGTAAAGCCGGCGGAAAGCGGAAATAAAGCGATTTTAGAGAGATATTCTTTTGTTAGTGTCTTATTCTTATACGGGAACTTTGTAAACAGATTTCTTTTGTTTTTAAATACGAATGTACTATGTTTTCAATTTCATGGATTTATATACATTTAATGTGAATATTAAATCGTGTAAACTATTTTCTTTTTATTAGTGTATTTGCCATAGGCAACATACACTATTGGCGTTGGTCGGATGGCGGGACCTAGGGGTCGGACCAAAATTTCTCGACGTTTCATAACCTTCTAAACACTTTGGCACCATTTTTAAAAATGTTTATATATATATGTGTATATATATATATATATATATATATATATATATATATATAGGTATTTATATATATATATATATATGTGTGTGTGTGTGTGTGTGTGCGCTATAACTTTCGAAAGACGTAATTGATTTTTACGAAATTTTGCCCACATGTTGGAATCCATCACCGCAAGAACCCTATTTAAAATGGACCCAATCAGACCATTTTAAGGGTAGTTTTTAGGGGTTGAAAAAAGTTTTTCGGCCCAAAAATGCGTAAAAAATTCTCAGAATCATTTCAAAATTGAAATTTAATCCTGTAATAGCAATTAAAAAGTGCTCCTAAAATTTTAATAAAATCGGCCCGACAGGACCGGATTTACAAATTTTATGAAAACACTAGTTTGCAGATAGTGAATTATTTGCTGAAAGGTGTATATAATTTAGTTTAGAGGTTCGATTGATAATAATATTGCAACTGAGAAAAAAATGTTCTTTTAAGGGGTGTATTAAGGAGTCAAATTTTTTATTTTGCCCAAAAAACCAACTTAAGTTCGCATAATAAAGCCACACTGCCTATATTAGTAAATACACTATATTGTCGGCAAGGTTTTGGCACTGCGACCCGGGTTTTTAGTGTTTAACATTGGTTTTTACGTAATTAAAAAATAATAATGCGTTTAACGTCCGTTTCTCGACTTTATGTCATAACAGACGCCAATCGCATCATTGCTATTTTCCATTTACCATTTCCCGTTATTTTCTACATTTCTAAAACTTCAACTTAACTAATAGCAATGGGCGAATGAAGGAATTATAGGAAATTAGGATAGGATAAGTAATTTTTGAACTGGGAGTTTGATAGGTAATCGGCCACGGCCTCAAATAAGGAATCATCTCGATATTTATCTGGAATTAATTGAGGGAAACCATGGAAAAGCTCAATCAAGACGGCCGGTACAGGAATTACCGTTCCTCGGCGAGAGGCAGTAGAAAAAAGTCCCAGCCACATCTGCCCCCGACGGGATTCGAACCCGTACCTCCCGAATGCGAGTCTAGTGCTGTCATCACTACTCTATCCAGCTCGGTTACGTAATTAAAAAATGAAAATGGCACTAAAAATGTGCCTAATATTTGTAATTGTCCCTTCCAAGATTTCAGTTATCAAATAAAAAATTCCAGCCAATGGGCGACAATTGACCATTTCAGCTTCATAAATATTGATATTTGAAATATTATAATAAATAAATATTGTGAAATTTGCTAAACATTTTCATGATTTCATAGTAGGGTTTAACATGTACAAAATAACCAAAGCATGTTTGTCAGCTACGTATTTTTGACAGATCTTCAGAACAAAAGATCATCTGATTTTTTTTATTTTCAAAATATTTCTGAAACTGTGAAACTTAGAAAACATTTTTTTGTACGAAACTTTCTTGGAAAAATAATTAGAATAATAAAGCCTTATAAAAATTATACCATCATTATGCAAAAAACACCATTATATATTGCTAATATCGATTTTTGTTCATAAAACGTTTTTGAAAATCAAAAGTTCGCGTAAGAAGTTACGTTTGTGATGAGAAAGGTTCATCATTTGACATATTTTGAATTTTGTGAAGTCATCTAATGTCGTTTGCCTTTTTCAGATTCGTTCAGCAAGTTGTTGTCTTGCCTTTTAACTCCTATCAACATTTGAATCATTTTGTATAACCTGATCCATAATTTACGTTATAGTGGCTAAACTTTTTATTTAGAAACCGCGTAATACTGATACAGCGTAAAGCGGAGCAGCGTTAAACGAGGCCTTACTGTATATGTAGAGCAATAGTAATTTTCAAAACATAACCTAATAGAAGTGTAGTTTGTTTCACAATCGAACTGTCAAAAATGTTACAAATATACTGAATATTAAGTGAAAACCAATCTTTTTATATGAACGTCTGTAAATACCTCTTTAATATGTAATTTGCAATATTATAGATACATCGATAATACATTTTTACAGCGTTAAGCGGAGCAGCGTTAAGTGAGATCTTACATTATTAGGAAAAATCAGGTCTTGAAATAAATTAAATAAAAAGGATCAGGTGAAAAGACCAATTTTTAGGTGCGTTTTTATTCGTCGGTATTATTCCGACTTCTTCAAGTAACTCGAAAATTTAGTTAAAATATGTCACCAATATTTTTTTACAATAAAATAATGAAGTAAAATAATAGTCCAAAAATTATTAGCGTGAATATGAAAAACAAAAAAAAATTCATATTAGTTAATCAGTTGACGCTAATAATTTTTGGACTGTTATTGTACTTCATTATTTTATTGTAAAAAAATATTGGTATGACTTATATTTTAACTTTTTCGAGATACTTGAAGAAGTCGGAATAATACCGACGAAACGTCGTATATCGAATAAAAACGTACCTAAAAAGTGAGATCTTACTTTATATGGATTTTTTTACCAAAAATTATGAATTTTACAAGAGGGTTCTACTGTAGTTGATCCCCCTGCGCTGACTATGCAGTGTTGGGAGCGTTGAACGCTTTAAAAATACCTATATAAGAGCTGTTTAATTTCCGTTTCCTAACTTTAGATTGAGACATTTTTCTTTCTCTCGCTGCGCACAAACTCAATGTTGTGAAATAACCGAATCCCCTACTAAATTTTATGGAAGGCTTTTATCACGAACTTTATAACAAATTATTTTAAATTGATACACATAAATATTCACGTAATTGTACGATTATTTCGCGGTTTTATTTCGAGTTTTATACTTTTTTATCAACTTACAAACAAAACTCAAATATAAATATTAATTTTATTTCTATTTCAATTTTAATATAAATTTTACAAGTTTCATGATTGTATTATTTTATTTCTTAATTTTATAATATTTCAGATATTTTATTATTTTTATTTGACTGATTAACATGTGTCTGTTATTAGACATTATATCGCATCCAAAATTATTAATATAATTAAATAATAAATCACAGGTATTTGGATTAATAATACAAAACAATCGTGTTATTGTTAATTTTGCTACGTTTCGACTACTTTATTTAGTCTGCGTCAGGCTCATAACTAATAAATGAATTAATTTTTGTTATTCATGTAAAAATAACTAAATTTGAAACGTTACCAATCTTTTTGAACATTATTTAATTAATTTTAAATACAATGTGTGTACAATATTATAAATTTTTAAACATAAATCATTTGATTGATTATTTCATTTATTAGTTATGAGCCTGACGAAGACTAAATAAAGTAGTCGAAACGTAGCAAGATTAACAATAACACGATTGTTTTGTATTATTAATCCAAATACCTGCGATTTATTATTTAATATGTGTCTGTTATAATGTATAGTTTTAGGTGCTGAACCTATTAAATAAATAATTATTATTATATCAGTTCAGAAAAGTCAGACAACTATTTCGTTATACGATTTGTCATTTACTGTAAAATTGTTTTTTTTTTGTTAAATTTGTTTTGTAGCAATTCAATTTATTTGAATCAAACTTACATCCAGAGGTGGATCTTGGTTTTACGGGGCCTGGGGCTTATTGTTAGATTAAGAATTTTTAAATTGGGTTTTAAGGTTCATTTTTTATAACATCAAAATTAGGCCCGATCAATACTACAAATTCATCCAAAAAACTCTCAAAATTCATTCAAAAATTGGTCAAATTTCACCTAAACAATTTTCAAATATCAGCAAAGAATGTGTTAAAATTCACGCAAAAAATTGCCTAAATTTACCCAAAAAATTGTGGAATTTCACCCAAGAATATGTTAAAAGTCAGCCCAAAAGTTGTCAAAATTCATACGAAAAAGTATTAAAATTTTATGATGATTTTAACTTAGTTTTTGTCATTAGAGAGAAAAATAATCTCCAAAATGGCGTATCAAACATTAATCTTGATACAGTATTAAGGGAGAAATTTCATACCGACAAAAAACACCTTTGAAATATATATAGTATATACTGATTGTTTCGTTAATGTAGTCGGAACATTTCGTGTTAATCCGGAGCATATTCATAAGCCCCGACCGAACACAAGCCGTCTACAAATTTTCGCGATAGCTGCTAATTTATCGTCGAGCATTTTCGGTCTACTCCAAACGGTTCAGAACTTTTAAATGTCATTTTAAATGTTCGTAATCTGTAATGACATCGTTTATGAAGTTTTTGCTTGAGGTATCTGCGTCCACGAAACAAAACTACTTATGTCGGTTTTTTTATAAAATAAATCTACAGTTCTTATTGCTCCTACGAAAAAAAAACAGTATCTCTAAGCATATATCACACAAACGTCGCGAAAGACGAATCACCTATGTACTTTTCAAAAACTACGAATTTTTCTTAAGTTATAGTAGGTAGGTACTCTGTTTCGTTGCGGCGAAAAATTGACTACCAGACAAGTAGTTTTGAAATACAGTTTAAATTAAAAAGAGTTAAAAAAATCGCTTTGAAGATTGAGAAAAAAACGGATAAGTAGGATTGTAGGATTCGCTTCTTGAGGGTTCCGTACCATTATAATAATTTAACAGTTACGTACTTTGTTAAGGGCTGAGGTTGGTAATTGACAAACAATGAAAGTTAAGTTTTTTACGTAATAATTCTACATAGAATTAGAAATTAATGATTTTAGAGTTTTTTCCTTTACTTGTTTAGTCTTGGCTTTAGACTCCCAATGTGCTACTCATCTGGATTCCATTTTCCTTCTGTTAGATGTACGGAACCCTTAAAAAAATATTAAAAATTGGACCTAAGTGGTTTTATCTTACGACCACAGATTAGATCTGATAAAACAAAATACATTCTTTATCATCGCCATTATATGAACTGAAATGAGAACACTGTATTGAAGAATAACCATCGTCAGGTTAGACAAAGATTAATATACGCCATTATTATGAAGAGTGACGGAGACAGAAATGGAGAAAATCCTGCCAGTTTTATTTTCTGTAATGAATGTTGAATCATTAATCTAAATTTATTACGCTTCAATAAATAACAGAATGATAATAGCTCGATGTGTTGTAGTAAACTATGTATTTGTAAGTTGGCAGTACCTATACTTACTTCTGTTAACCGCATTACAGGAACCGGGCCGTGAAGTTTGCGCTCTGTGAAGTTTTCATGCAAGACTTTGCCACATCGGCCGATTTATCATGCGATGCTTTTTTTGTTTATATGGACCTTTTTTGTCATGGAAGTACGAACTCAATGTGCTTCCTAAAATAAGAAATCACTAGTATAATTCTCAGCGCCGGCCCTGGAGTAGAGCGAGAGGAGCGGTCGCTCTAGGCGCCAGGTGACAAGGGACACCAAAAAGCCAAAACAATTACCAGCGCACAATAAAATTTTGATTGAAATTAACACCAAATACTAATTTAATAGGGATGTTGACTGTATTCAAATAAAAACATAATTTTAACGAAAAGTAGTAGTTTCTATGATAGAAATACTAAAAAACACTATATTTTTCCTTATTTTTAAGGAATTTAATTAATATTTAATAAATAAAACCTAACAAAATCACTCTCAAGTCACGTGACAACAGACACCAATCAGAGCGCATGACGTCATATGTTCAGCCGCTATCAAAAAACTTCATTGTTTGGTTAATATTTATTGTGTAATTTATTTGAAAATGTCTTTAAAAGAAGACTGCAAGGAGTTTTAACGTCATGGAAAGTGTATTTATTAAGGCTAATAGTTCGAAAACTTAGAATTCATCTTTTATAACAAGAATTACGAAAAAATTTTTCATAACCTCATTAGTTTACTAGCGTTTATGAGCACAGCCTCCTACTTTGTGACCGCATCTATACAATGGTAGCTCCTGTGTAAACTTTTGAGCCTACTTTGGTATGACCAGGTGACGTCACGCGACTAGTATTGGCGTTTTGGACCGAAATTTGAAACGGGATTTAAAATACATGATTTTTAAGGCTTGAGTTGTATTTAAATAAAAATAATAAATATTTGTGGCTATATTAGGTACTTATGCACGATTTAAAACACTTTCTCAAAAATAGTCAACATCCCTATTATATAGCGCTAAGAACTTTCTCAATGTTAAAGAAGCTAGCTACTTATTTAATTTAAGTCCAACAAGTGTTGATGTTTGCAATAAAAGTTGATTTTTGAAAATTTGAGACTTTTATGTAACATAAAACCGAAGTACAATTTTCTTGAAGTAAAAGCGTCGATCAAAGGGCGCTGAAAGACAATCTCGCTCTACCCTGATCAAGGGCTAGGGTTGGGTATGTATCGGAAATCATGAATATCTCTGAGGGTGGAAATAGATTTTTTCTATTCTATTCAGAGATTTCAGCGCCATTGCGTCAGTTTAATATTACCGACAACTGTTAAAATAAACAGATTGTCACCAGATGTTACATAAATTATTCATAAAACAATATAAATATATTAGGAAAAATCAGGTCTTGAAATAAATTAAATAAAAAGGATCATGTGAAAACACCAATTTTTAGGTACGTTTTTATTCGATATACGACGTTTCGTCGGTATTATTCCGACTTCTTCAGGTATCTCGAAAATTCTGTTAAAACATGTCATACCAATATTTTTTCACAATAAAATAATTAAGTACAATAATTGTCCAAAAATTATTAGCGTCAACTGATTAACTAATATGAAATTTATAAAAAAAATATTGATATGACTTATGCTTTAACAGAATTTTCGAGATACCCGAAGAAGTCGGAATAATACCGACGAAACGTCGTATATCGCATAAAAACGTACCTAAAAATTGGTCTTTTCACCTGATCCTTTTTATTTAATATAAATATATAGATTAAAGTCTGTAGATTAAACATTTTCTTACACGATATGATGAATGCAAGAACTCATGTAACCTTAGTTACAAAGTGGTGAATTTGCAACGAAGAACCCAGTCTTCGTGACTAAAAAATGGCGACTTTTATCAAAATAGAAAAGCTCATACATCGCATACGCAGCAGCCCGTTTGTCAAGGTCGAGCGGTAACCTAAGAATTGCCTGTACTTTGTCATTTTCTGACTGAAATAACGTGTTATATAACTCGACTGCGAGAAAGATTTCCCGACGGCGTCATAATTTTAATATCACTTTAATTATACATACAGCTAGTTCACATTGTGTTACCCGTGTCACATATACAGACTGGTTCATAACAGAGAACTTTATCTAATAGTCAGTTCTAGTTAGAGACAAAACATGGTCCTGGGAGCCCGCCCGACGATCCAATAAGCGTTTGTAGGTAGTTCGAGTTCCTTTCTCCAACTTTTTCCTTTTATGTTATTCTCTGCCGTTAGGCTGGAGCGCGCTAGAGCGTTTTGTAATGAAGATCCGTATTAATTATATTCAACACTGGTGGTCGGGATATCTAAAAATGCTTTTTTTAGCATTTGATGGGCCTAAAAATTATAGAAAACACAAAAATGAAACTTGTAGCAGATCTTGGTGTTTCTTTCAATTAGAGTTGGGTAACTCAGATCTGAACCGGTTCAAAGAGCCGAATCCGACAGAAGATTCGTGAGAGCCGACTCACTTTTTTTGAGCCGACGTATCAACGGATCCGCATAACTCAGTGAAACACTTAACACACAGAAGCACATTTTACACTTACGTATCAGGTCTTGCTTTGATGCATCTGTCAGCTCAAATGACTCATGCATCACATGTTTGGCTATGCATTCTTGATTCTATACAGGTCGTGATATGATTGACTGAACTAGGTAACTCAATGGCAGACTGCAGTAACATATTCAGAACTCGGCTCTTTTTGAACCGGTTCAGTGAGCCGGCTCACATACGGGATCCAGATGCAAAGATGCAGATCACTAAAAAGACCCGTTTTTCCAATCTCTACTTTCAATTGCAGTTTGAAAAATTAACTATTTAGATAATTAATGTTAATGATTGACGTTATCTGGGAGACCGTTCAATATTTTTATTAAACATGCAATATCAATTAACAGTCTATTGGATGACGTCAATCCCCCCACTACTATCCATTGGAACGAGGTCACCTTTTATTACCTTAAAAAAGTAAATGAAGCTTGTAGCTGCGTTGATATTTCTTTCAATTGTAGTTTGAAAAATTAATTACGCATTTAAATATATTAACCATGCAATATTAATTAACAGTCTATTGGATGACATCGAATCCTCTACTACTAACCAACGGAACGAGATCGCCTTTTATTTCCTTATTAAGTAAATGAAGCTTGTAGCTGGCGTTCCTTTGAATTGCAATTTGAAAAATTAATTACGCACATAAATACACAGGTCGCCTCGTTAATGAATGAGGAGACCGTTCAATATTTTGATGAACCATGCAATACCAATTGATAGTCTACTGGATGACGTCAATCCCTCCTCCCACTACTAAGCAACAGAACGAGGCCACCTTTTTATTTAATACCTTTTCAATTGGATAATCGCGTAGTTCAACGAAACGTTACGATAACTTACGAACGATCTGTGTAATTTTATAGTGCAATGTTTACTACCACTTAGTTGCAGACACTGAAGTGCATTAAAATTAGTGGAATGTGCATAATTAAGACTATAATTTTATGAACTATAATTGAAGTTCTAAAGTATTTTGTATTCTCATCCTTAAGTTATAAATTATTTTATTTCATTGCTAAATACATTAAGTGATATTTTTTTGCACACCTCCCAATAAAATAGCTGCCTTTTCTCCCTGTAGAGTGTGAAATAACACATTAAACACTAGTGCTGTAAAATTGCGTACAGTAAAATAAACATAATCGCCCTACCATTTCTATAGTAAGAAGGAAATGGTCTTGCTGAAAATTGAATTGTCGACATTTTTTAGAGAATTAGATGAAAAATAGCTATTATTATAAAAATAAAAGAGTAGTTACTTCTTACCACAACATATTTATTCAGTGGATGTACATTTCGAGAGCTAAGCTAAGTTTAGTGTTTTGCTGAAGATGGGAGCTTAGCTCTCGAAATGTACATCCACTGAATAAATCTGTTGTGGTAAGAAGTAACTAATCTTTTATTTTTATTGTTCCAACCACAGTGCTCTTAATAATTATAGCTATTATTATAATTATAATATACTAGTCGCCTATATCCATTTGTTACAACCAATAGTCGTTTTAAGTGTCATCCAGCGGAAAACAGTAAAAACAAAAGTTTTCTAATATTTGAGGTTAATTTTTTTATAAATGTTATTCTTAAACTATTTCAAGTTTCATTTCGATAAATTATTAAAAATTAGTTTTTAATAACGCCAAAGAAGTATAACTTCAAACGCGTATATACGCACCTACTTTTTTTCGTGAATAATGCGTACTCAAAACTTCGGTAATTAAATATGAAAATATCGTATTCGTACAGCTAGAATTTTATATATGGACAAAGTTTCCACGGCACCTATATAATATTGTATATCTTTTGATCATGGAAAAACGGGACGCGCTTATTATTACAAAGAACAAAAAGCTCCATTTTAATATAATACAAATAAAATATAATCAACCTTGTTTTGTTTTTTGTCGACGTGGAACTATATAATATATAGATTTCAATTAATTATAGTTTTTTTCTTTTGTTTCTACTTGGAGCACAAAGAAATTCTACACTTGACAATTTTTGTCTTAGATTGAAGATAATATTGTAAATTGCCGGCTCTATAGCGCTATTTGAATAAAAATTACATTAGAATAAATCTCTTTTATACAAAACGGTTAAAAATAACAAGAAAAAAAAGCTGTCTATTGCAATGCAAGGAGTAAATTGTAAGCAGTAATCCACGTTTCGTGTTAAAGCCGTAAAAGTGTCAATTTCATTTGTAATTTATTTTTAACGTCTTATTACTTCTTATTGCACAGTCCACAATATTATACTCGTAGAAGGTTTTATCTCCTTTCTTTTGTTTCAAAGAATAGACTGCATTTATTTGTGTCCACGTTTCCGAACTGCTTGCTTTTATTTTGAGACATCGAATTGATTGAAACGCATTGTCAGAAAAAAGTAGTTTTCACACAGCTTTGCCAGACGTCCCGATTTTTAAATCAAAATTAAATGTCCCGCGCGAGACAGGCTCAGTCCCGCTTTTCGGGGATAACTCGACCGTGCGTGAATAATTATTTTCTTATTGTAAGTTGCAATTTGTAACACTCACTCCTCAGACTATTGTTTGAAACGCCATATTTTTCTAATGAATAAAACTTTTTAGTGTATTTGCCATATGGCAACATACACTATTGGCGTCGGTCGGATGGCGGGGCCTAGGGTTCGGACCAAAATTTCTCGACGTTTCATAACCTCCTAAACACTTTGGCACCATTTTTAAAAATGTTTATATATATATGTGTACGCGCGATAACTTTCGAAAGAGTTAATTAATTTCCCATCACCGCAAGAAGCCTATTTAAAATGGGCCTAATCGGGCTATTTTAAGGGTAGTTTTTAGGGGTTGAAAACTGTTTTTGGGCCCCAAAATACCGAAAAAATTCTCCGAATCGTTTCAAAATTGAAATTTAATCCTCTGGTAGTGATTAAAAAGTGTCCCCACAATTTTAATAAAATCGGCCCGACAGGACCGGATTTACAAATTTTATGAAAACACTAGTTTGCAGATAGTGACTTATTTATTGAAGGGTGTATTTAATTCGGTGTAGACGTTAGATTGATAATAATATTACAATTAAGAAAAAAATGTTATTTTAAGGGGTGTATTAAGGGGTTAAATTTTTTATTTTGCCCAAAAACAAACTTAATTTCACATAATAAAAGTATAAAAGCACACGGCCCTATACAAGCAAATACACTATATTGTCAGAAGGGTTTTGGCACTGAGACCCGGGTTTTTGATTTTAATTTCTGTTTTTTCTATTTTTTTATTCAGAAGACAAATAAGACTCAACTATTTAACGATAGGGTAAATTTGATTTAAATTATCATATTTTTATTAAAATACATTTTCTATGGCTATTTTTGCTATCTATTGTCACGTAAACGTAATTTGAACTCAAATAAAAATATAAATATTTAAAAACTTCTGATTATATACGATTTTTTTTGCACTCAAAAAGTTCCGAAATCCAGATTTGGCAAAAAAAAAATCTAGCAACACTGTTTTCACAATTCGTAAATTTCTTCATAAGAAAAGCATAATAGAATTTCAAATCGAACCTCCTCAAAAAATAACCGATCGATTGAAGCGATATTTTTAAAGTGAAAACTTTAAGCGCATTATGCAATTTTTATTTCTGTTGGGATGGAAGTAAAATTTTGAGTTCGCGTCACTGACATGTTATCTCTGTTATATCTGTAGCTATAAATGTGATGTGTTTTTGTTTATAATTCGCTCAATTTAAATCAGATCACTTCGAGACCTTTCTTAAACGAAAGAAAAGCAAATTTTACTTAAATTTCGTATAACAGAATACGTCGAAACAATTTTTATAGATATAAAAACAGAATAAAAACTACAAATTCGATTTTACTAAATAAATAGCGCGCTTATTTCGGTTCTCTTTGCCTGGTGCACAGTGTGCTATGGGCATTAGAAGATTGCGTACGTCCTGTAATTTTTCAAAATACGGAAAAACATAATTTCGCCAAAATGTTTTATGTGAAAACTTTTTTAGGCGCTATGGGCAATTATATCTGTAGCTATAAGTATGACGTGTTGTGATACCGAGTGACAGTAATACGATGGAGCCTACAGCTCCACTACAGTTGTAGCTTCCGAGGTCAACACGATGAAGCCAAAGACTACACTACTTTTGCAGATTCAGAGTGGGGCACAGCCCTACGAGGGAAGATAGTGATACGGTGGAGCCGGAGGCTTCGCTATAGTTGTCGCTGCCGAGTTTTATCTCAATCGCGTGAGCTATAAGAATAACGTGTTCACTTGCGTCGGCAGTCCCCAATGACTGCTTAATTTTTTTTAATCGCGTATACATGGATTAACATACTTTTTGCACGTTCCTCTATAAAATAACTGCTGATCCATTTCACACTAGTGCGTAAAGTAAACAAAAGGAAATGCGAAACGTACTGTTACTACGTGAATGCACGAAAGGACCTAGACACATGTGTCAAAAAATATACAATAGCTTACCTTCTGTTATACGACGGATTGATAATTGCAATAAATTTAAAAGTTCTCTGAAACTCTATTTAATTGAAGAAGCGTATTATTGTCTGGATGAGTTATTTGGGAATCTCTCTTAATTATGACCTTTGACACTATTTGTTATTATACATATATAACAAATAAAGAGATTTATTATTATTATTATCTAAAAGTTTGGTGAGCACCGATCTAAGAGACTTTAAAGGGGTTTTTTAATAAGGCGAAGCGAAGAATATAAGATTCGCAAAGCTATGCCGCTATGCGTCTCTGTTGTGTTTTTATGAATTCTGATTAGACGTCACCATAATTCAACCTGTATACGCTTTTTTTTGTATATTGACAGTGACAGGTCGGGATTGTAAAGGTTATAATGTGTTGACAATAATCGAAAAGAAAAATTCTATCAGAGGGAGAGAAATTCAAACAAAAATGTAACATAAAAAAAAAGAACGTCGGCGAAAACAAATCTTCCAGTCAAATATCCAGGAATGATCGACGTTGGTAATATCCCGAGTGCAGCTGGGACACGCAATCTGGATTCTGGAGAGACGTACAGTGGGGAAAAAAGGAACAAGTATTTGATGATGACAGCTCTGTAATTTTTCAGGATTATGCTACACATTCTTATTTCAGGCTTAGAGTTAGTGGAGACTTTGTGTAAGGAGTATGGACTCAGCAATATCCATTTATAAATAAATCCTCCGTAGTAATCGAAAGACATGCGTTTTAGTAGACGATTGCGCAAGCGCTCAGCTCAGAGATTTAATGAACATGACTACAGAAAACAAATGACTGTATTTTACAAGAATGTTAAGTCTTGACCACAATTGTTTCGGTACATAAATTCCTTCAAGACATGTCAGTAATGATATTTTCTTATATAAATCTCACATTTAATCCACGTTTTAAAAATTAGTTTTGTTCTTGTTAAGGTAGTTGTCGTGGTTAAGGCACACCTTCAGAAAATTCTTAATTCCTGTATACTTATAAAGGACATGATAATACAATAACCCCGAAAATTTGAAGTCGATCGACCGTATATAATCCGAGATAAATTCAATTAAAAATTGGATAATTAACATTGATTGTATACGATCTCTGTAGTTCTGAACCAGTTTCTTATTTATAAAAAAAGAACTAACTGTTAGAAATTTTCCAAAAACTGACAGTCTTTCAATGCAATTGTTATGAGTTTAAAAAAAATAAGAAAAATGTTTTGACCGTTATTTATAAATAATGGTTTAACGTTCAACAATTTATAGAAAAGTATACATGCATATGAATGCTGCATGGGTTACGTTTCCACGGGTACAGTCTTGCGTACAAATTATGGATCACTTAGCTACAAGCTAGTATACTTTTGTGGCGTGTATAATATATAACTTTTTGACAATATTGTACGACGACTACCTTAAGAAAATAAACCGTTGCATAAAAAGAACAAAATTTTTTTCGTTCACAGTTATTTAGTTGTTAATCCCCGAACGTCTAACAAGCAAGATATGTCTAAACCAAGGTCATTAAATACAAAGGTAATTTCATTGTACAGCATATTGTGAATGTTTTTTCAAAATTTATGATAAGGCATTTTTTAATTAATGGCTATCTTTTTTCAAAGTCATTGATCTAAATTATTTTCGATTAAAATCATTAACATTTGTGAGAGCTAAGTTCTAAATTGTCTATTAAAAATTTTGTGACGTAATTTCTTTGTACGCATATTGTGATTGTTTTTTTCAAAATTTATGATAACACATTTTTTAATACAATTTTTAATTAATGGTTATCTTTTTTTAAAGTCATTGATCTAAATTATTTTCGCTTAAAATCATTAACATTTGTGAGAGTTAAGTTTTAATTTGCTTAATAAAAAATTATAACGTAATTTAATTGTGAAATGTAACAATAACATGAGCGTTATTATGTATTTTTAATATAATTATTAATTCATATAATTCATATTAATTACATTCCGTTGGATAGTAGTGAGGGAATGACGTCACCTAATGAATTGTCAATTGATATTGTGTGGTTGATAAAAATATTGAACAGTCTTACAGCTGACGTCATTCATTATCGAGGTGACCTGTGTATCTAATAACCTTGATATAAACCATAAACTAGCACTAGCGAAGTAAAAAGTATCCTCCCCCGAAAGAAAAATATGGTGGTGCCATCTGTGTCTCTCTCAAAATAGTAGCTTAACCTTAATCCTGCGTGTAGCGAAAAAGATAGGTAAACCCCACGCATACTCTATCCTCCTCACTCATTGAACCGAAAAACTGCGGCGTCGTGTCCATTTCTATAAGTCTACGGTGTAAACGTTCAGCTACACATAACCTCAAAAAATGTAGACACGTGACCAAGGAGGATAGAATATATAGATACGTTCTAGTCAAGATTACTAGAAAATAAAGTTGGGCGTTAGCACTGTTGAAGGCATGACGCAAAAGAGGGCGGGGACCTTGTGGAGTCTTGTTTCCAAACAGTTGGGATAAACATACTTGGATAATCAAGCCAAAGGGTTCGGTGACGTAAGCAATCGACTCAACCAATCACGGAAGTGACCATGTTTATAGCCTCATACGCCCAACGTTCTATTATTCTAGTAATCTTGCGTTCTACTCAGCGTCATTTCAATAATAGTTCCACACAATTCCGTGACACTTCGTAGTCACTACTGCAGAAAAAAATTCCAGTGTCAGAATAGACCTCGCGTATCTTCTTCAGAACGTTTTATTATTGTGTAATCTTCTCGGGCTCTTTCTGGCGACTATATTTCGGCCAGTCACATCTCCTTTCCTTGGATTTAATAACAGCGTCATAATAATCTCTCTTTCATAGCGCCTCCTTCAGAAAAATAAATTGTTGTCATAACTTTTACGCTTTATGTAGCATAGCTCAAATAAATTAAACAATATTTTATTTATATAGAGTCCAGTCAAGATTACATAGAATACTGTAAACATGGCCACGTCTATGATTCGTTGAGTCGCGTGCTTACGTCACCGATTTTTCAATTGTTATCCCAACTCCATGTGACGTCACGCGCCTACTTCCCCCGCCCTCTCGCGCTTCTCGCTTAGTCATACCTTCAACAATGCTAACATCCAACCTTAGTTATAATAATAATAATAAATTTTATTTGTGTTGACCATAAATATATACAAAATAGTCCGAGGAAAAAGAAAAGAAAAAAGAAATCATTAAATCGAAAAAATCTTAGTTTCTGGTAACCTTAAACTCCAGTGACATCTTCTAACTTTTTACTAACACTTTCTTCAGTTCCATAGAATGCATAGTTTCGACATGCCTTGTCTCTCTTAATCACTTTTAAGCCTATAAAAAACCACGCTGCGGAATTTTAAAAACTTCTATATTACGAGATCAATATTGGTAAAAAACGGCTTTAAACTTTAGAAAAAAATTGTCTTCTGTTGATGAAAATAACAAAGAAAATGATTAAACAAAAAAATCGTAAAGTAACAAAGTCTCCGTCTTTGATTTCGTTTTTTTTTTTGCTAGTTCTTTACGGTTCTTGGATGTTTTGTATGACGACTAGATAGAAAAACATTTCCAGAATTTCTGTCTGTCTGTACCAGCATTACGACTGGACAGATTTTAATGAAGCCACTGGTAAAAAATAGTATTGATTTATAGGTGAGCTTGGTATATTAGAGTAGAGTAGACAACTAAGTGATATTTACTCTGAAAAGTGTACGTTAAGTTTACCACCTATGTACACTTATAACAACCGAAATAGTGTCAAAAGTGTTAACACTTTTTAAACTGGACTCGATACCCAAGATTCTCACCAGACGGCGACATTTGTTTTTTCTGAATGTTATTTTTTCAAATGAAATAGTTAAATTTTTTTCTCTGTAATGTTTTAATGAAAACATTAATTTTAAGATATTCACTTATGTTTCGTCATTAGAGAAAAAAAAATACGTGTGGCACTCGGGGACTGCCGCGGTAAAGCTATTGCATAGCATTTTTTATTAACTTATGCAATTATAATTATTTATTTATTTTATTAATGCAGTATTTTTTTTCTTTGATATTAATTCAAGTTACACTTTTTGAGCGTGGTGACCGATAAGAAAACAAATTTTTTTTTTTTTATTGAATAAATGAAAAGTTAATATTGTTTAAAATATTTTTATTATCTTACAATACATGTAGGTTATTCAGGAATTTTTATCATTGAGAGTATAGGTTTATGGTAACTGAAATAAGAAACATAAGTTTGAGACTTGATATCCTCTAAATATTTTCTTTCACTATTTTTTTATCACTTTCTTCATTAATAAATGCACTTTGTTTATTCATATTTAAAACACTTTATACACAAATAAAGATAGAATCAGTTATGAGCAGTTAGCAGCTAGTCTACACGCATACGTCTAGTCGCACGCACACAAACACCGTGCCGAAGTCTGCCGAACTGAAACGACGTTAGACGATGCACGGCTTTCAACGCCGCACCGCTGTGCCGGTCGGAGTGGGGGGTGTTAGGTTTATTTTCGTTACGGAATTTCTTGATTCGGTCGCCGCACTCAAAGCCCGCGATAAAAGCTATGCAATAGCTTAAAAAATAGTCTCCAAAATGGCGTATCAAACATTAATTGTGATATAGTATTAACAGAGACATTTCATACCGACAAAAAACACCTTTGAGAAATCATATTTACCGATAAGCAATGTTTTGATCTTTAAAATTTATTGTTTTGCAAATATGTGATGTGGTTATAGTTTGAACACGCCTGGTTTCGACTAATAGGTCTTCGAGCATATATAGTTGGGGTGAAGCAAGGCTTGCAATCTGTTCCGCTTTATATTAAATTTCAATGGATTAATTAAATTGCTTTTAAATACTTTGTATTTGTCTGAATTTGCGCGCGTGCTCTTTCGCGAATATCGGAACGTAGATACTCTAACGAAACTTCACCTATAACACTATATACAGGGTGTAGATAAAAATAATTTTTAAAAACAAACCGTGAGACTAGTCGTTTATTGGAACTCTACAAGTGCGACGCTTGAGGTCCATACGACCAACTTACCAAATTAGACAAATTAGACCCGAGAAATCTTTTTCAAAATATAGTACTAATATAAAAATTTTTCAGTCTTTTTATTAAAAAAAACGGCTGGATCGATTTTGATGACATTTTTTTTGGATTATATTGACGTTAATACGCTTTGATTGGCACCCTAACAAAGTTACTGACATTTTTGCAGTTTTATTGTTTAAACAAAAAAAAAGCAGCTGGACCGATTTTTATACAATTTTTTGGACCATACTGATATTAATACGCTTCGAGCGGCACCCTAAAGAAGTCTATAATTTTTTACATGCAAGATTCCTTTTTGTTTGAACAAAAAAAAGTGAATCAATTTTGAAAAAATTAAATTTTGTTATTAATTGTACAATTTTGAAGATTCGTAGAGCGAATTTTCAATTTTCGTCATTTTCTGCCTGTTTGTTTATTTATCTGTATGTATGCATATAAAAAAACTGTAAACCTAACAATATTGTTTACATGTTTTACTACACCCGCGCGTACAGGTTAAACGCACACTTTTTTTGGGAAATCAAATTTGATTTGTTTTTTCTACACCTTGTATACGTAATACGTGCAGCTGAACGTCTAATGATTATTATTGAACTAGTTGGTGCTTGTCATCTGCAAGCCAGCATAAAAACATCTCCTCATTCAAAAGTCAAATATTTTTCGTGTTTTTTAACATACCAATGAAAATACGTATGTAATTCCAATTTTCGATTTTAAAACAAAGCCTATGAAACTCAAATTAAAAATTTGTTTTTTAAATGTTTATATTTAAATGCCAAATTGTTGTCGTATTGAGATTTTGAGCCGATTGTTTCGCAATTTAATTTTTGATCGAAACCAAACTTTCGATCGAACTCTCAAGGTCCACACCCACTGAATCGGGTCGGATCGGTTCGGCACGATCGGTAGTTTTGGGACACATGAAGTAAATGAGTCGGCTCGGACCGACTCGGCAGCATTCAGTGTGCGTCTAAATTGCCGTGCCAAGCCGATCCGTTTCAGTGGGTGTGAACCTTAAATATAAGACAAAGATGCACCTAGGTGTGTTTTGTTAATTGAACGCGTGCAAAAAAAAATAAAAACCCGGGTCGCAGTGCCAAAACCCTGCCGACAATATAGTGTATTTGCTAATACAGCCAGTGCGGCTTTATTATGTGAACTTAAGTTGGTTTTTAGACAAAATAAAAAATTTGACTCCTTAATACACTCCTTAAAATAATATTTTTTTTTGTTAATGGCAATACTATTATCAATCGAACCTCTCTATCAAATTATATACAACTTTCAGTAAATAATTCACTATTTGCAAACTAGTGTTTTCATAAAATTTGTAAATCCGGTCCTGTCGGACCGATTTTATTAATATTTTAGGGACACTTTTTAATTACTACCAGAGGGTTAAATTTCAATTTTGAAACGATTCGGAGAATTTTTTCGGTATTTTGGGCCCCAAAAACATTTTTCAACCCCTAAAAACTACCCTTAAAATGGCCCAATTGAGCCCATTTTAAATAAGCTTCGAGCGGTGATGGATTCCAACATGTGTGCCAAATTTCGTTAAAATAAATTAACTTCGTCGAAAGTTATAGCCCGCACACATATATACCTATATATATATATATATATATATATATATATATATATATATATGTAAATATATATATATATATATATATATACATACATATATAAACATTTTTAAAAATGGTGGTAAAGTGTTTAGGAGATTATGAAACGTCGAGAAATTTGGTCCGACCCCTAGGTCCCGCCATCCGACCGACGCCAATAGTGTATGTTGCCATGTGGCAAATGCACTAAAAACAATTTGTCGACATTATCGTAAATAATCAAAAATTGAAACTTTAACTATTTGATTTATATTAATTATTGTTCTTTTTTTTTCAGGTAAGTCTTACCGCTGATTTAGTATGATCGACACGTCTTGGTAACGTATTCTCAAATTACTAAATTAAAATTATAAGTATCGTTTTCATTAAACATTTTTGCACTTGCCCTCTATAAAATAGCGGCAAATATCATGCTGAGTAGAGTTGTGTTCAAAGAGCTGACTCCGACAGAAGATCCGTGAGAGCCGACTTACTTTTTTTGAGCCGACGGATCAACGGATCCGCATAACTCAGTGAAACACTTAACACACAGAAGCACATTTTACACTTACGTATCAGTTCTTGCTTTGTTGCATCTGTCAGCTCAAATGACTCATGCATCACATGTTTGGCTATGCATTCTTGATTCTATACAGGTCGGGATATGATTGACTGAACTAGGTAACTCAGTGGCAGACTGCAGTAACATATTCAGAACTCGGCTCTTTTTGGACCGATTCAGTGAGCCGGCCCACATACGGGATCCAGATCCAAAGATGCAGATCACTAAAAAGACCCGTTTTTTCCATCTCTAGTTTGAAACGATATTTTCTTTACAGGTCGTGATATGATTGACTGGACTAGGTAACTCAGTGGCAGACTGCAGTAACATATTCAGAACTCGGCTCTTTTTGGACCGATTCAGTGAGCCGGCTCACACACGGGATCCAGATGCAAAGATGCAGATCACTAAAAAGACCCGTTTTTCCCATCTCTAATTACACACTTGTTAGATAAAGTAAAACAAAACTTGTCGCAGTGCGCTAATTCTATAGTAACTACTGTTTATCTGTCACTTGTTTTATTATTATTAACCCAATTTCTTTCAATAAATGTTCTTTGACTGTTTTTGTGTCAAGTGGGCAAATGAATATTGAATTTGAAATTTGGAAAATGTCAGGTCCGTCTCTGTTCCCGGATACAGTTTCCGTTTTCTCAGTTTTCTTCCTGTTTCATCCCATTAACGAACCAATTGTTTGCTAGAAACAAGAAGAAGAAGAATATTCTTTGACCTGATATCGTGTGCTGCTTCCGTCTTCTGTTACAATTCAACCTTTAAACCTTTGTTTTTTACAAAGTGAATTAAAAGAAGTCTGGAGAAATGGCGCAGAGGGGAACGCGGGGGACAGAACGAATTTTTTCTTCATACTTCGTTAATCATTTTAAGAAATAACGACCTCTCTAGTGAGCGAATGAATTAACGAATATTATATTTTTTTGTTATAATTTGTGAGAGACGGCACAACCGTTTCACTACGGTGACAACTTTAGAGCTCGATCATACTAGCCAGACGCCGAAACGATTTTTTATCAGGTGCCCTTATGGATTATTAGTTTATACACGATTGATTACGCCATATTGGGTCCTTTTATGTGCAGTGTACAGCTGTCGGCTGCTTTTGGTAACCCAAAAACGAGCATGTAACATTAATAAATGAATTTTGAACATGAGGGTTATTTTTGGGGGGGCAAATTAGGAAATTAAAAAAAAAGTTTTGCAAACTGTACCGTGTGACATATCAAGTGAAAGGGTTTGTAGTAAGGGTCTCAAATATATTTTTTTATGATTTTAAAATAAATAATTTTAAAGTTATTTAAAAAAATAGATGAAAATTGACCATCCTCCCCTTATTTTCGAAACTACTGAACCTAAAATTTTGAAAAAAATAGGGAATATTGAGTCTCACCCATAGTTTACAGGAAAACCTAAACGAAAATCTTGTCTTAAAGTACTCACGGAAAACGGAATAGTACGGAACCCTTTTCTAGCGAGTTCGATTCGCACTTGACCAGTTTTTTATTGAGTGTTATTTTAATCGGTAAAGCAATATTCATTTATTGTGCATTAGATAATATATTTCGTTAATTATAAACTTCCGGATAATAATTCGATTCGAGAAAGTTTGACAAAAGTGAATATATCATATTGTATTATACAGTATTATAGACGTAATCACGTAACTGGTTAAAACTCGTAACAGTATTTGACAGGCAATTATAGAAATGAACAAGTTTGTTTTCTAATTCAAATAGTTAAAATCGTAACTTTGTCAATCATAAATGTTTGGTATATTATTTAGAGTTACTGTGTAAAAATTGGAAAAAATATAAAAATTGACTGTTTTTTCGGGCTAATCTTCGAAACCGCTAAACTGATTGCGATGGCCCAATGCTAACGCTCAACCGTAGTTTTTAGTAATCTTAATTATTATCTGTTCGCTTAACTTACATCATGGATGTTGCACCAATGTTTTCATAAAATATTAGATTATATAATAATCCACTAAAATATCAAATTACTAAAAGCTGCAAATTGATATGAAAACTTAGTAGTGTCTGTGCACCAGGCAGCTTAAAGCTCAGACTTTTGTCAGTGAAATGATAGAGATAGACGGGATGGCAGACATCTCTGTATAATTATCTATTGAATTTGCCGCTGCATTCGTGGTTGGCTTATAATAGAATCTGTTGCCTTAAAGCAAAATGGTTCATGTCAAATTTTTTATATAGTAATATCTCAATTTCTAATAACAGATAAAAAAAACACCAGAAAATTCTACACAATTTTTTAGTAAATTATTTCTCGACGATCGTTTCGGACAATAAGTCCATCCTAGGAATATAAAACATATATTCTCCTGAGAATGGACTTATTGTTTGAAACGATCGTCGAGAAATAATTTAATCAAAATTTTGTTGAATTTTCAAGTGTTTTTATGTATCTGGTATTATTAAGGTAGTTGTCGTGGTACAACATTGTCAAAAAGTTATAGATTATACGCGCCACAAAAGTATACTAGCTTGTAGCTAAGTGATCCATAATTTGTACGCAAGACTGTACCCGTGGAAACGTAACCCATACATTATTCATATACGCATTTATAGTTTTCTATAAATTGTTGAACTTTAAACCGTTATTTATAAATAGACGGTCAAAAATTTTTTCTTATGTTGTTTTCGGAAAGCTTCTGACAGTTAGTTCTTTTTTTATAAATAAGAAACTGGTTCAGAACTACAGAGATCGTATACAATCAATGTTAATTATCCAATTTTTAATTGAATTTATCTCGGATTATATACGGTTGATCGACTTCAAATTTTCAGGGTAATTGTATTATCATGTCCTTAATAAGTATACAAAAATTAAGAATTTTCTGACGGTCTGCCTTAACCACGACAACTACCTTAATCACAGCTAATGAAAATAGTAATAAAATGAATTTTGCGACTATAGTTTGATATGTCCGGACAGCATATTTTACGATTTAAGAGATCAGTAACCTTAATAAAATAGGAAAGTTGTATGAAAATATTTTGAATATTTCGAGACGAATTGGATATTGTCAAGCTTGAATTGGAATATGAGATTATGAAAAGATTTGGAATTTCCTTTCTGAACTTTCCATTTTCAATCACATTCCGGACATCTTCTATCATTTTGTTGTGAATTTTCTGTCATAGAATTGAAACGTACAGTCACGGATCAATAATATATGTACATTTCGAAACGAGACAAGGGAAGACTTGTAAAAAATTCAATTTTGAGTTCTCTGAATTCAATTTGACATGACATACATAAGCATTTCTTAAATTTTTCCTATGACGAAGTAATTCATAAATCTCCATCTTTGCATCTGGATCCCGTATGTGAGCCGGCTCACTGAACCGGTTCAAAAAGAGCCGAGTTCTGAATATGTTACTGCAGTCTGCCACTGAGTTACCTAGTTCAGTCAATCATATCACGACCTGTATAGAATCAATAATGCATAGCCAAACATGTGATGCATGAGTCATTTGAACTGACAGATGCATCAAAGCAAGAACTGATACGTAAGTGTAAAATGTGCTTCTGTGTGTTAAGTGTTTCCCTGAGTTACGCGGATCCGTTGATCCGTCGGCTCAAAAAAAAGTGAGTCGGCTCTCACGAATCTTCTGTCGGACTCGGCTCTTTGAACCGGTTCAGATCTGATTTACACAACTCTACCCCGATCCCTTCATTGCCCTCGGAGATCTTAGCACTGCGATCTCTTACCCGATACGTGCTCTTACCCCGAATTATTCTATCGAAATCATTGGTATCTATGATCTAACGGTGGAGAAGTTCATGTGCTTTCATTAAGTCAAATGAGGCATCAGTTAATAGAACAGTACAATTTTAAATTTTTACATTGAAAGAAAGAGAATAATCGGAGACTTAGACCATATAAGGAATGGACTGAGCATCGCTTATCTTTCAGTATAACCGAGAGTGGTCCCAACATAGGAGGCGGTCATATTGGATAAGTTTTGATCTAAGGTTCACAAGTGCTGTACACCGTACCCTAAAGCATCTTATGCGTAAAACAGGGACGTATGTAGAGAGGGTGTATTTTGAAACGTTATATATGGAGCAATGTATTAAGTGGAAATAATGAAAATATGATAAAATGCATGAAATAAAATGTATACAGCTTTGCGTTTTGAACATTAAACACTTTCATAATAATAATAATAATAATAATAATAATATATTTTACCCATAAAAAAACACTGTAAAAACAGGAAGGTTCGTCGTTGGTACATAATTTTCTTAATACATTAAATATAATAAAACTATTTAAAAAAAAAATAAATAAGAAAATACAAATTTTTACAAAAATTCATAGTCATTGTTATTGCGACATATACTCATTGTACAGAGTAGGAAAAAAGATACTAAGTATTTTATGTCATTTCCATAATTAAATTTCATTAAAGCAAAGAACACTAGCAGACATGTTTACGTTAAGTTTACAAGCTGCTGCGTTCGCATGTGCACGTAAACTTTATGTAAACAGTACACGAAAATAGACCTTATTAGAAACTTAACCAACTCCTATGTTGAGACCACGAACGCCATATTGAATGCTGAGTCCATTCCTTATATGGTCTAAGATCGGAGATCAGTTGTCGGTAAGATCACTTGTGGTGGGGATAATATTGCTGGGATCAGGTTGACGGCACACCCTACCCACTCTAGGAGCATTTGGGACACTTGAGAATGTCCGCATTGTGTCGGATTGTTTATTTTAACCATGTTTAGTATATCATGTTTTATTATTAATATTAAAACGCTTTAAAATACAACCCTATGTTATAGATATACTGCATTGTCAATATTGATAATGGAATGACTGGTATAGGCGTTTCTCAATATATCGTGATAATATATTTATTATTTATATTGCGAAAATTGACAGTGAGGCTAAAAGTTTATTTTCGAGACACAGTGGCGGAACAATTATTTCAAATTAACTGACAATTCAAAACTTCTGTTTAATGACAGCGACTGTTATTTAAAAAAAATAAACATTCTAATATTACAGTTGTCCAGTTTTTACGATTATGGTTTTTAATAAATTATTATCATTAATTATGCCTGCCTACAATTTTTTCATATTTGAAAATTAAATGGTTACTTCAAGTCGATTTAAAAATGTTTGATATTTTTATTCTTCGAATTTGTTTTTCATTTTCTGTATATCCATACGAAATATTCGCCACTGGATTCAGAAGAAATATTAGTTCATTTCAGTTCAGCCCCTGAAGGCAATGTTTGCAAGAAAAATCGCATATACCATATAAACGTTACATGGATGTAGCTAGGGTTAGCGTAATAACGTTTTTAAAACCCGAACTTGTAGGTCAGAAATCCCGAACATTTCGCTTGAATTACCTTTTTAGTGAATTTTTCGTTCAGTTTCTTCATTTGAAATATCTCTCCTTAAAAAAAGATAGCGGTGTTCGGTAATAAGAGGACGGATAGGACCAATTGACACCTTTTTTAAGTTATACTTCTTTTGAAGGCGTTGAGAATACAATTTTGGCAGGCAACGGAAGCTGCGCAGACACAGTTAACGAAAATTCGACAGTATGAAGTTGGCCGCGCTAACGAAAATTCGATAGTATGAAGTTGGTCATAAAAGGCTCAGACTGAAATGAGACATACCTAGGCGTAATAAATGCACTGTCTGTCATCTAGAAGCTTTACAATATACTAGACGACTATAATAACCTTTGATTACCAATAGTAGTATTAAGGTAGTTGTCGTGGTACAATATTGTCAAAAAGTTATAGATTATACGCGCTGTAAAAGTATACTAGCTTGTAGCTAAGTTATCCATAATTTGTACGCAAGACTGTACCCGTGGAAACGTAACCCATACAGTATTCATATGCATGTATACTTTTCTAAAAATTGTTGAACTTTAAACCGTTATTTATAAATAATTAGACGGTCAAAAAATTTTTCTTATTTTTTTAAACTCATAACAAATGCATTGAAAGACTGTCAGTTTTTGGAAAGTTTCTGACAGTTAATTCTTTTTTTATAAATAAGAAACTGGTTCAGAACTACAGAGATCGTATACAATCAATGTTAATTATCCAATTTTTAATTGAATTTATCTCGGATTATATACGGTCGATCGACTTCAAATTTTCAGGGTAATTGTATTATCATGTCCTTAACCACGACAACTACCTTAAGTGTCATCCAGTTAAATGTATCGGGTGATTTGCTGTAACAAAAATTTGTTCACATGCAATATTAATAGTAAAAATAGCTTTTCAAGACCACAAAACGTCGAGATCTGATGAAAATTTGATTTTTGAAAAACGGACTGAAACCAGTAACTTCGCGGTTTTTTTTTTGAAAAAAACATGATTTATAAAATTAGCTATAAAATTGACAAAAAAGAAATAAGATTTTTGTGGTGTCAAACTTAGAAGTATTATATCCTCAAAGCTCATAATAAATGCTTAGACCTGTCGTAATAGAAAATGATAACTTTTTTTGGCAAATTCAAATTTTCAGAAACGAATTCCAGGTGCGTTGAATAAATCTCTAGCTACAACCCTGTAAGCAGTATAAAGATTGTGAACAAAGACCAAAAACAAAACCACCAAACAAAGTTGGCTAAATATTTATATATACTATACTGTATAGCGTGTAGACAAATATACAACGAAAAAAAAAACATAGCAAGTTGTTTGTTGGGAAATTTATTTCAAATTCATGCGGTGAACTTTAAATTAAGTCTTAGGATGAGAAAATAAATTACGTTATTAATTTGAAGGATGAGATATTTATTTCAGATTACACAAATAAATTAAACTTGGTCGGTATCTGTACTTGCCGAACTTTTTCAAGTCGGCTTTCCAAGTTGTTCCCTTAATATATAGTTCGACCGTATTAATATACAATAATAATAATAATAATAATCGGTTTTATTCTGAAGACCTTACAAAGGTATAGAACATGTCAAAGAGTACAATACATTACAATACAATACATTAGATAAAAAATCTTCCAAAGAATACAATGTTAAATTATTTAGATATTTTTTAAACTTAAATTTGAATTTACTCATTGATAACTCTTTCAGATCTTGCGGTATATTATTAAATATTTTTATTGCAGAATTTAAGGGACCTTTTAACATTTTATTTAAATGTGTTTGTGCTATAACCAAATCGTTTTTATTTCTGGTACCGTAGCTGTGGTGAAATATATTATTCGTAAATAAGGAAGGATATTTTTTTACAAAAATTGAACATTCTAGTACATATATATATTTAATTTTTTAAATAGTGGTCGACAAGAAGTGCGTGGTCCTTCATTACATATTGCTCTTATGCATCTTTTTTGGACTTTAAATATATCTTTTATGTTAACTGAACGTCCCCAAAATATAATTCCATAAGACAGACGAGAGTGTACATAAGCATAATATATATTCAGTAAGACTGAACAAGGAAGTGTTTTGTTTAAGGAACGAATAAGAAATATGTATTTATTTATGGTATTTATAAGATATTCTATGTGCTGCTTCCATGTCAAATTTTTGTCGATTAGAGTTTAAAAAAAACTAAGACAATACGCTTTTATGAACTAAAAAATGCTAAATAATTTGACAACAAAATTAGCTATTATGAAAATTTCAGAAGATACCGCCTGCGCTTTTTACAGTAAAGCTAATTTTGTTGTCAATTATTTTGCATTTTTTAGTTCATAAAAGCGTGTTATTTTAGTTTTTACAAACTCTAATTTTTTTTTTGTTGATCGCACTGTACTGAGTTCAAACTACGATCCTGTAGGATGTTTTTACCAGTTATCAAAATCCCAACATGCCGGATAAAGACTTGATAAATAATTGATTACCTTCCATAAACTAAAAACAGAACGCAGAACACGTCTTGGCACTATGCATTTATTAGCGTCGCTGCTGTTAAGTACAACTATAGCACTAATATTAATAAGTAGGTGCTGGGGACGACCCGTTAATTCTAGAACCGGGTACTCGAATTCAATCGCCAACCGATAATCATTCCCAGACTTGTGCGAGAGAGGCAGGTTTCTCTAGGGAGCGCCAGAAGTGACTCTAAACTTAACGCTGGACTAGAATTTGGTTTCGGAAATCGGGAGCGGTCCTACGATATCGCTAACTAGAATCACTGTTTGCCAGACGACATTCATACAGTTCGACAGAATTATATGTAGATTATAGACGCTAAACAGCCGAGGTCATCCGAACACATATTTGCGACTATAAAACGTTCGTTTGTTAGTCAGATTTCTCACAAAAATAGGAGTTCGACGAGAATAAATAAAAAGAGCCATTATTAAAAGATACACCGATTCCAATCTTTCAAAATGGAAGACGTCAGATTTCACGTTTATGCTCGTTTTAACTTTTTAAATCCGTATTGATAGATTAACATTACGTTTTTTTTAGTATAATAGCTTATGTCTGCTATAATTGTTAAGAAACATTCATTGTTGTAACACTATATTAGAAAAATTTATTATTCCAACACGTCACCGTCGGGATTTAAACCCGAATCTTTCCACTTTCGCGGCGGAATGAGTTAGTCAATTATTCTACGGTGCACACAAATCAACATTTTAATACTTCATAATATAGCGATTTACAACACTCAAATTCACTACCTACGAGAGCCAATTATTTTTTAGCTGTAGCTAGACATTAACTCTCACAGTAGCGAGGGCTCTTGAATGAATCAAAGATGAACTTTCCATTTTTAATACGGTCCTAAGTCACTGAATATTTCTGTTTCGTTAGGAATGTTTAAATTCGGAAAACAAATTACGTTTTTTCACAAAAATAAGAGTTAGGCCAGAATATAAAAATGGGCTGTTATTCCAAGAGATTCCATGCTTTCAAAATGGAATATTTTCGGGTACTCGATTCTGTTCGAGTGCATTCAGGTATCCGTCGTCATTGGCAAGAAATACTGAACAGTAAGAATCTCAGGTAATTCTAGTACTAGGTAGTTCCTGTATAGTACTGTTAGGAGAGACGTGTAAAACGCTTGTAAGTTGTTACCATTATGTAACATACACAGGAGAATATTAAGATCGTGACAGACGCAATCATAGGAGGCGGCATTTCGATTTTCTATCGATTTACGTTTTTCAAGGCCGTTCAGTACCATTCCGTATTTAAAATTGGTTGTTATTGTTAATAATAATAATTGTTCATTGTACATAAAACGTACAAAAGTAATATACAAAAATAGTACCAAAAGAAAAAACTGTAATTTCTATCACAGTTGCTCTGTCAATAGCTTATTGTAAAATGAGATTATTATTACATTGAAAATATTTTTGCCAGTTTTCAGATCAAAACCTGGGAACCGGAGGCCATATAACGCGAGAGAATCGCTACACGCTTGCCTATTGACAAGTTATGAAGTAAAAATTAAAAAAACCCGGGTCGCAGTGCCAAAACCCTGCCGACAATATAGTGTATTTGCTTGTATAGGGCCGTGTGGTTTTAGACTTTTATTATGTGAAATTAAGTTTGTTTTTGGGCAAAATAAAAAATTTAACCCCTTAATACACCCCTTAAGATAACATTTTTTTCTTAATTGTAATATTATTATCAATCTAACGTCTACACCGAATTAAAGACACCCTTCAATAAATAAGTCACTATCTGCAAATTAGTGTTTTCAAAAAATGTGTAAGTCCGGTCCTGTTGGGCCGATTTTACTAAAATTTTAGAGGCACTTTTTAATTGCTATTAAAGGCTTAAATTTCAATTTTAAAACGATTCTGAGATTTTTTTCGGTATTTTGGGGCCCAAAAACTTTTTTCAACCCCTAAAATTCACCCTTAAAATGATCCGATTGGGCCCATTTTAAATAGGCTTCGTGCGGTAATGGATTCCAACATGTGTGCCAAATTTCGTCAAAATTAATTAACTTCTTCGAAAGTTATAGCCCGCACACATATATATATACCTATATATATATATAAATATATATATAAATATATATATAAATATATATATAAATATATATATAAATATATATATAAATATATATATATATATAAATATATATATATATATACATATATATATAAACATTTTTAAAAATGGTGCCAAAGTGTTTAGGAGGTTATGAAACGTCGAGAAATTTTGGTCCGACCCCTAGGTCCCGCCATCCGACCAACGCCAATAGTGTATGTTGCCATATGGCAAATACACTAAAAACTTGGGTCGAAGTGCCAAACCCTACCGACAATTAGTGTATTTATTAACACAGCTAGTTTGGCTTTGTTATGTGATCTAAGTTTATTTTGGGACAAAATAAAAAAAAAATTAACTCCTTAATACACTCCTTAAAATATTTTTTTTTCTAAATTGCATTATTATTATCAATCAAACGTCTACACCGTATAACTCACTTCAGAAAACTAGTGTTTTTATAAAATTTGTAAATCCGGTGCTGTTGGACTAATTTTATTAAAATTTTAGGGGCACTTTTTATTTGCTTCTAAAGGGTTAAGTTTCAAATTTGAAACAATTCTGAGAATATTTTCGGCTTTTTTGGAACCAAAAACGGTTTTCAACTTTTAAATATAACATTTTTTTAACATATTCTCTTATAATGCTTTCATTTACGAACGAGATACATCATTTCAGTACATCTCAATAAACGCTTACTTTTTTATTTTTAAAGCAATATTATGCTGAGAGCTTTTTAATATCTATATTTTTTTAATAATGAAAACCCACTTGGCTTACATGTTCACTAGGTCTCAGATTAGAATCTGCTTAGATTAGAAGAGTGGGAAACGGCATCACTGCGAGCTTTACTTATCTCAAGCTTTGACGCTTTTGTTTGTAGGTACACTCGAATGCTTTCCATTAGACGTATAAAGCATGTGTACTAGAGATGAGCTTATTGGTTACTTTCAGGTAACTTTAGTGACAGCGACTACCATGTACTGGTGATTTTTAGCAGCGACCAGTGATCAATGGATAGATTAGAGTTGGGTAACTCAGATCTGAACCGGTTTAAAGAGCCGACTCCGACAGAAGATCCGTGAGAGCCGACTCACTTTTTTTTGAGCCGACGGATCAACGGATCCGCATAACTCAGTGAAACACTTAACACACAGAAGCACACTTTACACTTACGTATCAGTTCTTGCTTTGATGCATCTGTCAGCTCAAATGACTCATGCATCACATGTTTGGCTATGCATTCTTGATTCTATACAGGTCGTGATATGATTGACTGAACTAGGTAACTCAGAGGCAGACTGCAGTAACATATTCAGAACTCGGCTCTTTTTGAACCGGTTCAGTGAGCCGGCTCACATACGGGATCCAGATGCAAAGATGCAGATCATTAAAAAGACCCGTTTTTCGTATCTCTAATCGGTAGCTAGTCTTAACTGAACACACGTCTCCACGGGTTACTGCAGTGAACAGTGAAATCCACATATTAGAGACTAGTAAAATATGGCTCATCTCTAATACGTACAAAATAAATATACACTTGAACAGCGACGGTCCTGGGGTAGAGCGAGAGGAGCGATCGCTCTAGGCGCCAGGAGGCAAGGGACGCCAAAAAGCCAAATGCGAAATACAATTTTAGTAACTGATTGAAATTAACACCAAATACTATTATTAATTATATAGCGGTAGGGACTTTCTTAACGCTAAAGAGGCAGAAGTATAATAATTAAAGCTACTTAATTTAATTTAAATTACCGAGCTGGGTAGAGTAGTGGTGACAGCACTAGACTCGCATTCGGGAGGCACCGGGTTCGAATCCCGGCGGAGGCAGATTTGGCTGGGACTTTTTCCTACTGCCTCTCGCCGAGTAACGATAATTCCTGTACGGGCCATCTTGATTGAGGTTTTCCATGGTTTCCCTCAATTAATTCCAGATAAATATCGAGATGGTTCCTTATTTGAGGCCATGGCCGATTACCTATCAAACTCCTAGTTAAAAAAAAAAAATTACCTACCTTATCCTAATTTCCTATAATTCCTTCATTCGCCCATTGCTATTACATAAGTTGAAGTTGTAAATAATGTAGAAAATAACGGGAAGTGGTACATGAAAAAATAGTAATGGTGCGAATGGCGTCTGTTATGACATATAGTCGAGAAACGGACGTTAAACGCATTATTATTATTAATTTAATTTAAAGTCAACAAGTGTTGATGTTTGCAATAAAAGTTGATCTTTGTAAATTTGGGACTGATTATTTATTTGACATAAAACAATAAGTACAATTTACTTGAAGTGAAAGCATTGACCAACGGGCGCTGAAAGACAATCTCGCTTACCCTGATTAAGAACTAAGGCCAGGGCCGGATTTAAATCTCGGTTATATCAATGTTCATACTGAATAAGAGAAGCAACGGATAAAAAATATTAATACTACGCCCCTCTGTAACGAACCGCCTCTGATACCGGCACGTATAGAAAGACGCACATATTCACAGAATTGGAACATCTCTACGGAGTCGTAAGTAATGTTATTATTGCAAGGCGAGAAAGGAACTTGTGTTTCACGTATTTCATGTTTAAAGCTGCTAAATTGGCGCATGCGCAATTAATCCGATACAGTGACGTTAAAAGTTCAAATTACGCCCAGTTGAGTACATCATAGGTAATTTCCAAGTTGGAGAATTAGTTTGTTTAGCGATTATCAAAAACAAATTTTCAATATTGTTGAGTTGTATTTTGTTAGAAATTGTGCTTCATTTTCTGCACGCTCCCTTCCTCGAAACTAATTTAATAATAATAATAAACGCAAGTTAAGCAGAGTTTCAATTTGCGTTGCCCATTGAAAAATTTACAAAATATTAATATCTAAAAGAAAAAGAATAATTACTACCCTAGTTCAGTTGTCTATTTTAAATAAATATAGAAACACTATTTTTACACATCTTTCTATAAAATAACTGCTTTTCATGCCTATATAGCAGTCGTGACATTGACTCATGCATCACATGTTTGGCTATGCATTCTTGATTCTATACAGGTCGTGATATGATTGACTGAACTAGGTAACGCAGTGGCAGACTGCAGTAACATATTCAGAACTCGGCTCTTTTTGAACCGGTTCAGTGAGCCAGCTCACATACGGGATCCAGACGCAAAGATGCAGATCACTAAAAAGACCCGTTTTTCACGTCTCTAACATGAGCAGGCCCTCCTCTAGTTTCAGATTCTGGGTACGCCCTTGCTGAGTTTGCAAGAATAAGGTTTGAAAACTTTTTAATCATATGTATCACTTGTTTGCAAATTGATCAAAACCCGTGTGTCACAAGTTGTGTGTACATAATATAATAATATCAATTTTAAGGGTAAAAGGGTCCAGCCTTATGTATATAGCGAGGCTTCATATTAATATATTGTCGAGTGAAAGGCGATCCAGGTCGGCCGTGCCTTGACACGCTGACTATTATTATCATTAACCCTGTATAATATGCAGCCACCGTTTGAAATTGGGGCTGACAACGCTCCTTCTATTATTAGTATATAACTGAAGAGATTTAATTTGTACTAACAAGGAAATAACACAAGTGGAATGAACTGAACACTCGACTTTGAAATAATTGTTTACTTTGAGTTGCTTGCTAAAGACAGAAATCTATAATATCGACCTTTCAGAAGTGAAATATGCCTTAATCGAGGTGGAAATAGCCAAGAGCGTTCCAGCGTCTTCGAAAATAATAAACCGACCGGAAGTATTGGTATCAGGTCAGCAGGAAAGAAAAGGAGATGGTTTTTAGCGGGTATTTCTGCGCTGAGTCCCACACTATCTGCAGTTAATAAAAGAAAACAATAAGCTCAAGTTTTAGATTTATGGTAATTTGAAGTTTGTTTCAAATTTGTATTTAATTTGTACTAACAAGGAAACAATATAAAATGGAATGACTTTGAAATAATTGTTTACTTTGAGTTGCTTGCTAAAGACAAAAATCTATAATATCGACGTTTCAGAAGTGAATTGTTCCTTAATCGAGGTGGAAAAAGCCAAGGCCGTTTCAGCGTCTCCGAGAATTGTAAGTTGGCTCGAAGTAATGCGCAAGTGGTATCAGGTCAGCAGCAAAGAAGAGGAGATGATTTTAGCGGATATTGCTGCGCTTACGTTTTCGATTTATGATCATTTCAAGTTTTTTTTTTCAAATTTCTTTTTAATTTGTACTACAAGGATATAACACACGTGGAAAGAACTGAACGGTCGACTTTGAAATAATTGTCTATTTTGAGTTGATTGCTAAAGACAAAAATCTATAATATCGACGTTTCAGAAGTGAATTGTTCCTTAATCGAGGTGGAAAAAGCCAGGGCCGTTTCAGTGTCTCCGAAAATTGTAAGCTGACTCGAAGTAATACGCAAGTGGTATAAGGTCAGCAGGAAGAAAGAGGAGATGGTTTTTAGCGGATATTGCTGCGCTTAATAAAAAAAAAACAATTAGAATACGTTTTAGATTTATGATCATTTGAAGTTTTTTATTTCTATTTAATTTGTATTAACAAGGATATACAAGTGGAAAGAACTGAACGGTCGAGTTTGAAATAATTGTCTATTTTGAGTTGATTGCTAAAAATAAAAATCTATAATATCGACGTTTTAGAAGTGAAATATGCCTTAATCGAGGTGGAAATAGCCAAGACCGTTTCAGCGTCTTCGAAAATAATAAGTCGACCCGAAGTAATGCGCAAGTGGTATCAGGTCAGCAGAAAGGAAGAGATGTCTTATTCTGGGTATTGCTGCGTTAAGTTCCACACTATCCTTAATTAATAAAAAAAAAATGTGAGTCTTACCCACATAAGGGGGGGGGGAATGAAACTTCTTTAGAATTATGAACACTTTTAATTGATTCGTTATCAAGGTTTTAGTTTGTATTTCACCGCCATTGAATCATTTCTCCTTTAATGTAACAAAAAAGATACCTCCTCGCTAAAGAAGTGTTACTTCAAAAATCCGCACAAGAAAACTTCTTGAAAGAGTAGAAGCGATTCCGTTATTCGTTCAGCTAAATTGATATGTCTTGATAATAATTGTAATGGACTTGAAGGTATTAAAAATAAAGCAGTTAAAGTGGTAAACTGACTATTAATGTGGTTCAGCTTTCCTTTGAAAGGTTACCGGTGTGTAAAGCGTTAACAACCTGTAACTAATTAAAAGCATTTCAGTGACCCCGACAGTAATGAAGCCGCCGGCAGGCGGCATGCTGCAGCTCCAAGAACTAGTTACGGGAATAGATTACTTCAGAAACTATATACCTACTTTGATAATGTGTGAGGAGTAGCCAACAAGACTCTCCGCTCGTGCCAAAATATACATGCTGTTCTAAAAATATTATACCAACGTTTTGCAAATTGATTTCTTTTTAAGCTAACTGATCCCTCAGATCGTTAAATAATAATAATGATCATCATATATATTAATACGCTAAGGTTAAGATGTTTGCCTCCCTTTTTCGAAAAAACCACACAATTGCTCCACATAAATTTTATATCATTTTATAGATAATTGCTTGCTTTATCGACATCAACAACTAAAAAATCTATTATTGCTTTTGTTTTTGCAAAATAATTAATTATAACAATTATACATTTATTCAGTATATGCAGCAATGCTGCCATCTGACGGTTCTAACTTTGAAACAACGTCAACATGATTGACGGTCGGTAAAATTTTTTTTGTTAAATTTTTATTCAAAATTTACGTATAAATACTTTTCGTATGGCGGCGCTTCAGCTCAACGTTTTCAATACTTGCGCCTCTATATGACGGTTTTAGAAAAATATTTTCTTGAACCGTCACTGAGCTTTGTAATGTAATACAATAAAAAGAAGAAAGTTATAAAGAGTGTGAGAAATTAGAAACGAATTTTAGTGCGAATTATTCGCACAGGTACCGCTAGTATAATAATAGTGCGTTTAGCGTCCTTTTCTCGACTTTATGTCATAATTTATATCATACTATTTTTTCGTCTACCACTTCCCGTTATTTTCTATACGTTTTTAAAACTTCCACTTAATTGATAGCAATGGACGAATGAAGGACTTATAGGAAATTAGAATAAAGTTGGCTTTTTTTGAACAAGGAGGTTGATAGGTAATCGGCCACGACTTCGAATAAGGGACCATCTCGATATTTATCTGGAATTAATTAAGGGTGAGTTTGAAACAGTTCTGAGTGTAGATATACATATGCCTTAAAAGTAAATTCTGACATACATACTTCAGCACCCGAAACAATAATAATATATATATACAAAAATATAGTCCGCTTTGCAAGGGGATACATTATTATAACATGTTACCCTCAGATATAAAAGCAATACAAAGTATTACAATTTTCAAAAATAAAGTAAAGAAATTGCTGATAGATAGTTGTCCAAACGATTGCCGCGTGCAATTCTAGGACAAAACAGTATTTTTAGTGTATTTGCCATATGGCAACATACACTATTGGCGTCGGTCGGATGGCGGGACCTAGGTGTCGGACCAAAATTTCTCGACGTTTCATAGCCTCCTAAAAACTTTGGCACCATTTTTAAAAATGTTTATATATATATGTATATATATATATATATATTTATATATATATATATATGTGTACGCGCGATAACTTTCGAAAGAGTTAATTGATTTCAACGAAATTTGGGCCACGTGTTGAAATCCATCACCGCAAGAAGCCTATTTAAAATGGGCCTAATCGGGCTATTTTAAGGGTAGTTTTTAGGGGTTGAAAAATGTTTTTGGGCCCTAAAATACCGAAAAAATTCTCCGAATCGTTTCAAAATTGAAATTTAACCCTCTGGCAGTAATTAAAATGTGTCCTTAAAATTTTAATAAAATCGACCTTACAGGACCGGATTTAAAAATTTTATGAAAACACTAGTTTGCAGATAGTGAATTATTTATTGAAGGGTGTATTTAATTCGGTGTAGACGTTAGATTGTTAATAATATTACAATTAAGAATAAAATGTTATTTTAAGGGGTGTATTAAGGGGTTACATTTTTTATTTTGCCCAAAAACAAACTTAATTTCACATAATAAAAGTATGAAACCACACGGCCCTATACAAGCAAATACACTATATTGTCGGCAAGGTTTTGGCACTGCGACCCGGGTTTTTATTATAACATGTTACCCTCAGATATAAAAGCAATACAAAGTATTACAATTTTCAAAAATAAAGTAAAGAAATTGCTGATAGATAGTTGTCCAAACGATTGCCGCGTGCAATTCTAGGACAAAACAGTATTTTTATTTAATATTTTTTATGTCCGACGCTATTATACCTTTTGGTTTCTAATAAAGTAATCATTCTATTCTATTCTATTCTATTAAAAGGCATAATATTAAATCTTGCGTCACTGGATAAGGATATATGAAGGTGTCTGCTTATACTTGAAGTACATTTTGTAATTTTAATTAACTTTTTCTGAAGAGTTGTTTTATATTAAAAAACGCTTGCATCAAACGCATCGACTTTTTTATCGTAGTTTTTACGTCTATATTGCGAACATCTACAAATTGGATTTTTAATTCCAGTGTTTTTTACACTAATTTAACACTAAGCCCCTCCGCACACGAGTCGACTATTTTGCAAATTGAGTTTCAAACCGGTTTGCGATGCGACTATTCTGCAATCGGTTTGCAAGCGATTGACACGAGCTGCGACTGAATCTAAATCAGGCGTGTTGTTTCATAGAGACGTGAAACCACAAGTAAGTATATTCTTGAAATTATGTAGTTATATATCAAATAGTGGTAGGAAAAAAAAAGCTCGCTACGGAATGCAACTATACAACTAAAATTGCTTCTCAACCTGCAAACACGGTCGCAAACAATCAGTTTGAAACTATGTAGTTGCAAATCAGTCGGAGGGTTAGGCGGGGCAGTGCACCAGAGCCCCTCGGCTTCCTGACCGACGTTCGAAAACGTTATTTAAATATCCTAATCGAATAAAACATTTTTGACTTCCGATTCTTTGGCCCCTGTAATCTGGTTCACAAGTTGAAAAACGTGTTCATTTGGCTACTGCGAGTTAAAATACGTGTCCATTGGATTCGTAATCACCTCTAGAAAAATGTGCAAACGTTTCAAACCCGCACATAAAGAGTTGCAAAAGTTATTAACAATTAAAGAATCCCAAAAAGGGGGTCTATTTTTTGCAAATATCTCGAAAACTATTAATGCTAATGAAATTTAAAAAAAAATATTTCTTAAGAGGAGAAAATTTTCCGAAAAATATGTTGAGTCCCTCTCTCCTTCATCTCTATTAAAAATAAAAAGAATAGTTATTTCTTACCACAACAGATTTATTCAGTGGTTGTACATTTCGAGAGCTAAGATGGGAGCTTAGCTCTCGAAATGTACATCCACTGAATAAATCTGTTGTGGTAAGAAGTAAGTATTCTTTCTATTTTTATTGTTCTAACCACAGTGCTCTTAATATTTATATTCATCTCTATTATTAATATTTTTCATTTTGTGTTGAAAATAAGGCTCCGCGTGGTCGGCGCTGTGTCGATAAATCTTAACCAATTTAGATAAGACCCTAATTTCATTTTTGCACCGGTGTAGTTATTACCATAAAAATTTAACATATTGTTTTTGTGAACTCTAATGATTTTGGCAACAGCGCGTGATAACCTAGCCTGTCAACATTGTCTGAATTGTTTAAATTTTTGATCGGTCTTTTGAGAGAGAAACTTAATCAAATCCCCTACCGGAAAACAGTGAAGCGTGTAGTCCTTTAAGTAAGGTCGTCTTTGACATAGTTCTAAAGACACACAGAACTTTGAGTTATTTGTCCAATGAAGTATCGTGTTCTGCATTGGCATCAAAGTCATCGCTCTGTTGGGTTGGAATGAGTTTCTCATCTGCCTATCAGACTTACCTATTCTGTGATGATTGATGACGTAATACAAGTATAATACGTTCTATTACCTATATATTCTCGATGTAAACATAGTCGATCTATTGAATCGAAAAGTACCTCTTTCTATATTGCCGTCCCAACATAAAAAGCAGTATCTCAGAAATTGTTAGTTCCGGGAACACTCGCGCTGCATTTAATTTTTTAACATATATTTTATTTACAAATTAATTAAAATGTATAAAACTGCATAAGATATCACGTGACTACGAAACGCGCCAGGAATGTTTACACGACTTTTAACATAATGACGTCATTATGTTAAAAGTCGTGTATTTATTACAAGAAGGTTGGGCGTAAGAGGCTATAAACATGGTCGCCTCTGTGATTGGTTGAGTCGGTTGCTTACGTCACCGATACCCATGGCTTGGTTATTCAAGTATGTTTATCCCAACTGTTTGGAAAAAGACTCCACAAGTCTACTTCCTCCGCCCTCTCTCGCATCTCGCCTTGTCACACCTTCAACGATGCTAACGCCCAACCTTAGTTTATAGTAACCTTTATTATACATACTATCAAAGTACCTATGGAAGCAAGCACCATAAAAACATTATGACGTCACACCCGTTTTTGGCGCGTTATGAGTACAGCTTAAAAATTATTTTTCAATTAAATGTAACTTCTTAAGTATGATATAAAAAAAATAATAAAAGTAGTTTTGCTATAAAACTTGTGTGATCTCTCCATTTATGTAAAAAAATGTCATTCAAAAACCTAATTGCAGTTTGAAAATACTGTGATATAATGAGTAGCTTTTTACATTTAATGGCTTTTAATCTTTATTTTAAAACCATTTAAAAATAGTTTTTTAAACGAATTTATAAGATATTATGTATTGTTAATCTGGTGCTTCCATTGCTTTTTAACGTCTTACGATAACAGATATTCCGATAATAAACGGATAGAATTAACAACTGGAAAAGTTGAGGTGCTGCTTTTTAGATTAGGACGGCAAAATAGATTTGCTTTGTGCAAGAAGTGCAGATAGGTACCATATTACCTTGTCTCTTCAAATAGCGCTTTGTACGTATCTATTAATTATTCTTCCGATGATATTTGTGGTTTCTGTTTTTTTTTTTATTGGAAATATCAAATAATTAATTATTGGCTTTTATGTTTTTTATATCTTTTTAGTTAAATCTGAAAATCACAGCCTGCTAATTGTCCGATTTTTTAAAATAAAACAGCGTTTGTAATAGTCTCTCTGTCCGTCTGTCACAGCTTATTTTCTCCGAAAAATGAAATTTGGTACATTTATAAAGTTAGATAACCCGATCACATTTTGGGAATAAATTAGAAATCAAATTTTATCAATTATGTGCGGCGTATCAAATGAAAGGGCTCGTATTGATTTTTTTTATAATTTTAAAATGCTGAGTCTAAAAAACATCAAACAAAATATACGAAAGTCAAGCATCCCCCTCTCCTATTATCTCTGAAACTACTGGGCCTAAAATTTTGGAAAAGAAACGTGAAATATATCTCGTTTACTGAGAAACCTAAACGGAACCCTCTCTCGTACTTGACCGGTTTTTTAAGGCTGTCGGAACGCTCTGAATTTAAGTCAAAAATAGCGCTTCGGCTGTCAACTGATTATAGACTTATTCGTCAACATTCTGCAAAAATTATTTCTTTATAAGGAAGATAAAGGACAAATCTAGGTCTCTAATAGACTACTTTTGTTATTTATGTACGATTTACTAGAAAAAACGTGGATATTAATTGTGCCAAAAAAACACACGTTTTCAATGTCACACTACGACCGTATTCTTACTTATTTCACAAAACTGTTCCATCACAAACCTAAGTGACTCTTCTTTTTCGGAAAAGCTTTTTAAATCTTCAAAATATTCCCAAAAATTAGAGTAATCAATTGACAGCGGCACCTTTTCAATAGCATCTTTTAGCCTCGTAGTTTGCACCAGCCAAAAATTGAAACGTGCAGATAATTTGAGCGAGACAAAGCTAAAGAAGGTCACACCCACATTATGTCTTTTGCCTACCTCGCCTCTTACCGCTGGGCCTCAGCACAAACTGTGTGAAAGTGATCCAACACTGTTAAGGGATCCGTACAGGAAAAAGTTGAGGAAACGCTGTAACAGTGGGTGACGAATAATCGAGGTTCTCCAGTACTGTATATTCTAAGTTTAAGACGTTTGTCTCTTAAGTCGTTAATTATATGTGTTCAGGTGTTTGTCGTTCCCAATATTCGCGCAGTAATTAGTGAATTCACTAAGTCTTATACATAGTCACGTTCCACTATTATAATGACATGCACGGCCAACTACTATTCCTCGACTGTGCCAATATGATATCCTCCTTGTTCACCTAAAACTTATTACCTCTCGCCATATTGTTAGTTAGTCATGCCATAATATATACAACTTATAACGTCAAACTTTGCCTTTGATACAGTTTACAGAACTGTAACATATTACTGACTCATTGTTTGCTTAGGGTGGAATTTGTGGTAGGGGGTATAAGTTAAACAACGCACCAGGCGGCATTCGCGTCCGAGCTCTAACACAGTGTGGATCACGCGTGGCGCAGAAGCTGTTTTTGAGTTTTTGTCACGGCCGAAAACCACCACGACAAGGCTCACACCGCCTTCGTTGTGACCTTGCCGCACCCACTTCGATGTGAACTCGACAGATTTTTTCTTATTCCCAATTAATTCAATAAATATATTTTTAGAAGTTGTCGGATAAAATCCCGGGAACCGAATGTTTGATCGTCATATAAATAACGGCATCTTTACAAATTCGGCTATTCTGAAGTCCTTTGGGCTTCTTGCATAAATTAATTCCATCACACGATCACTGTTCCATTTGAAGCGCACCCCGGTAATAGCGAAACTCCTCCGCCCCCCCCCCCATATTTAGTCTGTGGGTGATGGGGGCTATGGCATACGCTAGACAACGTGTCATTCGTGCCCGAAGTCAATTGACATAGTTAAGTGCATGTAACAGGAGCTCAGACCACATCTTAAGTACACTGCTTTATTGACTATACCTTCTATCCTTTCTGTTTGACTGGTACCTATATTACGAACTTCTATAGATCGGCTCCAGTTACGTGATTTCGTACAGTTCAAGCTTTTATACAGTGCGACAATGTTATTAAAGATGGACTATTTAGATTAGCTGAAGGAATCATTTCAAATGAATCATTCGATTGTAAAAATCATTCAAATAGCAACCTTTCGATTATCAAATTCATTCGATTATTCCTAAGATTACCTGTATGCAATATAAAGCGATATATTTTATCTGCGTCTGTACTATAAAGCATTCTAGGTGACTCTCTCAAAACTGACAAACAAAACTGAGAGCAAAATTCATTAGAGAGTTGAAACATTCATTCATTCACGCGTACTACCAACACATTATTATGATACACCAGCTGAAGAAATCGTTTGGAACACTCGAAAAACCATAATTAAAACATTAATTCTTTGTTGTCTTCATGACTTGTTATATTCTTAGTTACAGCAAATATGGCACTTGTGCCGCGTGACGTAAACCGTACTGAGAACGGCATACGTATTACATGTGCTGATATTGTATTGGGCATCCATAACGCCACAAATTCAGGACTATTGTAGAATAAATATTGCCCTCTCGCTTTGAACAAAATTCTGCCCTTAAAACACTGTATATTCTGGTAAAAAGAATCAGGTGAAAAGGCCAATTTGTACGTTTCAACACATTTATTCGTTATACGACGTTTCGTCGGTATTATTCCGACTTCCTCAGGTATCTCGAAAATTCTGTTAAACCAATATTTTTTACAATAAATAATGAAGTACAATAATGCATAAGTCTAAAAATTATTAGATTAACCGATATAAAATAGCTGAGTGTTAAAATTTATAAAATTGTCAATAATAATAATAGTATATTCTGTCAGTACATTACGTGTTCTTAAGCGTAAATGTTATGTAACTTAATAATATTATCAGCTTGCACCGGGATTATGTTTCATATTTCATGTGGCCGACTAATAACGAACTAATGTATGTTTGATGGTCTATATTATATAAGTACACACCGTTTATGTAGAATTTATAGGCCAAGAGCTCTTAAGCGTTTTTAGGTAGGTATTTGAGACATTGTGAAAATTTGTACAATAACTCTTTAGTAATATACGAATACAAAAACATAGAACTGGCTGAAGGGTAGCGGGGCTTAACCGACTTAACCGATTTATTAAACATATTGATCGTCTGGCAGATAAAATATCCCACCGAAACGACCTGTCTTTTTGATATATCTATTTTTAGTTACGAAAACATTGTTTTGTTAGTGTATTTGCCATATGGCAACATACACTATTGGCATCGGTCGGATGGCGGGACCTAGGGGTCGGACCAAAATTTCTCGACGTTTCATAACCTCCTAAACACTTTGGCACCATTTTTGAAAATGTTTATATATATATATATATGTATATATATATTTATATATATTTATATATATTTATATATATAGGTATATATATATATGTGTGCGGGCAATAACTTTCGAAATAGTTAATTGATTTCAACTAAATTTGGCCCACGTGTTGAAATTCATCACCGCAAGAAGCCTACTTAAAATGGGCCTAATCGGGCCATTTTAAGGGTAGTTTTTAGGGGTTGAAAATTGTTTTTGGGCCCCAAAACACTGAAAAAATTCTCCGAATCGTTTCAAAATTGAAATTTAAACCTCTGGTAGTACCTAAAAAGTGTCCCTAAAATTTTAATAAAATCGGCCCGACAGGACCGGATTTACAAATTTTGTGAAAACTCTAGTTTGCAAATAGTATATATATATATAAATAGGTATATATATATATATATATATATATATATATATATATATATATATATATATATATATATATATATATATATATATATGAGTTAATTCATTTTAACGAAATTTGGCACACCTGTTGGAATTCATCACCCCACGAAGCCTATTTAAAATAGGCTCAATCGGGTCATTTTAAGGGTGGTTTTTAGGGGTTGAAAAAAGTTTTTGGACCCCAAAATACCGAAAAAATTCTCAGAATCGTTTCAAAATTGACATTTAACCCGTTAGTAGCAATTAAAAAGTGTTCCTAAAATTTTAATAAAATCGGCCCAACAGGACCGGACTTACAGATTTTTTGAAAACACTAATTTGTAGATAGTGACTTATTTATTGAAGGGTGTATTTAATTCGGTGTAGACGTTAGATTGATAATAATATTGCAATTAAGAAAGAAAATGTTATTTTAAGGGGTGTATTAAGGAGTCAAATTTTAAATTTTGCCCAAAAACCAACTTAAGTTCCCGTAATAAAACCACACTGCCTGTATAAGCAAATACACTATATTGTCGGCAGGGTTTTGGCACTGCGACCCGGGTTTTTTAAATTTCAACTCTTCAGCCAGGTCTTTGTTTTTGTATTCGTATATTACTAAAGAGTTATTGTACAAATTTTCGCAGTGCCTCAAATATCTACCCAAAAATGCTTAATAGCTCTCCTACTATATATTATATAAGTAAGTACGCAACGTTTATGTAGAATTTATAATTTACTCGCTTTGGGCCCTGCCAGATGCATTGAAAATATCAAATGTGTATTGCGTAATGTATTTATATAATTAAGCCGGCAGGGAGACAAATTGATTTATAACTTTATTTACCTATAACTCGGTTCGTAGTATATTCTATATACAGTGATATTATACTTACCAATTTAATACAAGCGTCACTGTTTTTGTGCGTGGGACGGGTTTGGTTTACATTGTTTTATTCCACGGACATATTATTAGGGTATTTGCCATATGGCACATACACTATTGGTGTCGGTCGGTCGGATGGCAGGACCTAGAGGTCAGACCAAAATTAATCAACATTTCATAGCCTTCGAAATATGGTAGGAGAGCTGTTAGACATTTTTTGGGTAGGTATTTGAGCCACTGTGAAAATTTGTACAATACCTCTTTAGTAATATTCGAATACAAAAACACAGATCTGGCTGAAAGGTAGCGACCCTCAAATTTTTAAATTAGCAAAATTTTTTTCGCAATAAAAATCTCTTGAGGCACTTTGAAATTTTAACACCTTGTACTTATTTAAGGAGTTGAAAAATAAAAAAACCCGGGTCGCAGTGCCAAAACCCTGCCGACAATATAGTGTATTTGATAATACAGGCAGTGTGGCTTTATTATGCGAACTTAAGTTGGTTTTTCGGCAAAATAAAAAATTTGACTCCTTAATACACCCCTTAAAATAACATTTTTTTTTCTTAATTGCAATATTATTATCAATCGAACCTCTATACCAAATTATATACAACTTTCAGTAAATAATTCACTATCTGCAAAGTAGTGTTTTCATAAAATTTTTAAGTCCGGTCCTGTCGGGCCGATTTTTTTTAAATTTTAGGGACATTTTTTAATTACTACTGGAAGGTTAAATGTCAATTTTGAAACGATTCGGAGAATTTTTTCGGTATTTTGGGGCCCAAAAACGTTTTTCAACCCCTAAAAACTACCCTTAAAATAGCCCGATTACGCCCATTTTAAATAGGCTTCTTGCGATGATGGATTTCAACACGTGATCCAAATTTCGTTAAAATCAATTAACTCTTTCGAAAGTTATTGCCCGCACACGTATATATATATATATATATATATACGCATATATATATATATAGATAGATAGATAGATATATTTATTAGTTACAGTGACAAACGTTTGTAACACGTCAATACAAATTACCATTTAAAAAAGAGTATAAAAAAAGACAAGAGTTATTAATATAAAAAGTTTAACAATAAAAAAGTTCAACAATAATAAAAACGTTAATTAAAATAGCCAGACAAAGAATAAAATTCCGCATCTATCAAAAAACTGAAAACTGCCGTTTTAAAACAAGAAAAAGATTTAATAGATCTGATATGTCTTGGAAGTTTATTAAAAATCCTTGTACACATATATCTGCAACTGCCCTCGAACAGTGTTAGTGAATGTTTAACATATTCATATTGAAAATTTCTGGAACTGCCTAATTCAGAAATATTAATGAGATCTATATTTTTACGAAAAAAGCAGAGGCAGACATATATGTACAAGCAAGGTAAAGTTAAAATTTTGAATTTTTTAAAAAGGCCTCTGCAAGAAGTAGACTGCGGAATACCAGCAATTATGCGGATGACACGCTTTTGTATTCTGAAGAGTTGAATACTGTCTAGCACACCCCAAAATAGGATACCATATCTAAGATGCGATTGAATGCAACCAAAATAAGCTGTTCTTAAAACTTCCATACTAACTACTGGTTTGAGCTGTCTAAAAGCATAACATTGCTTACTAAGTTTAGAACAAAGATGTTCAATATGTATCGACCATTTAATGTGTTCGTCGACAAAAACTCCCAGGAATTTGCAGTTAGCGGAAATTTTCACTGAAGTATTGTGTAGAACAATGAATTTAGGTTTAACTACCCTGCTTTGGTTGGTTTTAAACAGAACACAGTCCGTTTTGGCCACATTCAAAAGCAACCCATTTACGGCAAACCACTTATTTGCCAGATTAAGTAACTCATCGGCACATTTAGAAATTGAGTCAACCGACTTTCCTTTAATTAAAATGCTCGTGTCATCCGCATAAGAAACGGTTAAAATTTGATTAAAATGTTTGGCTATAAAACCTGGAAAGTCATTTACATAAATAAGAAAAAGCAAAGGCCCAAGTATGCTTCCTTGCGGAACACCTCGCTTTAAAACTGAGGGGTCACTGACATGAGAAATATTATTTTTAAAAATGGCAGATTTCTGTTTTCTGTTGTGTAAGTACGACTTAAACCATTTAAGCGGAGTACCTCTGATCCCGTGTAAGGCTAATTTATTAAGCAAAATATTAAAATCAACAGAGTCGAATGCTTTTGAAAGGTCTAAAAATAGACCCAAAATAACATTGCCCTTATCCAAGGCATCATAGATATATTCGGACAAGTTAAAAATAGCAGTATCCACACTTCTATCGCTTCTGAAGCCATGTTGGGACTTGTTCAATAAGTTATGTTTATTTAGAAATTGTAATAAACGATTACACACTACCATTTCCAATATTTTAGAAAAGGGAGATAAGATACTAATGGGTCGATAATTATCAACAAGTGAAGGGTCACCTTTTTTAAGGATCGGTTTAACGAGTGCTATTTTAAGCTTGTCCGGAAATACCCCTTCAAAAATGGACTCATTTACTAGGTGAGTTAAAGGTTTAATAATAAAAGCAATCACACTTTTTAAAAGACTATTAGATATGCCGTCATCAGCATAAGACTTTTTATTTTTCATTTTAAGAACGATATATATATATATATATATATATATATATATATATATATATATATAAACATTTTTAAAAATGGTGCCAAAGTGTTTAGGAGGTTATGAAACGTCGAGAAATTTTTGTCCGACCCCTAGGTCCCGCCATCCGACCGACGCCAATAGTGTATGTTGCCTTATGGCAAATACACTAAAAAGCCAGATTTCTTAATCGGATCTAAAACTTAAAATTAGATTTTTGAAAAATTTTATAAATATATTTGAGGCACGTTGAAATTTAAACAGGATAATATTGGTAAGTAAAAATAGATATATTTAAAAAAAAAACAGTGATAAAAAATATAAGGATTGGTTGGTGTTTTTGAATTCGGATATTACTAAAGAGTTATTGTACAAATTTTCACCGTGCTTCAAATTAGGAATGTCGAAAAAATATCGATATTTTTGGGCGATATTTAATATTTTGATATATCGATATAAAATTCCGAGTAGAAATGGGAAAAACGGGTCTTTTTAGTGATCTGCATCTTTACATCTGGATTCCGTATGTGAGCCGGCTCACTGAACCTGTTCAAAAAGAGCCGAGTTCTGAATATGTTACTGCAGTCTGCCACTGAGTTACCTAGTTCAGTCAATCATATCACGACCTGTATAGAATCAAGAATGCATAGCCAAACATGTGATGCATGAGTCATTTGAGCTGACAGATGCATCAAAGCAAGAACTGATACGTAAGTGTAAAACGTGCTTCTGTGTGTTAAGTGTTTCACTGAGCTATGCGGATCCGTTGATCCGTCGGCTCAAAAAAAAGCGAGTCGGCTCTCATGGATCTTCTGTCGGAGTCGGCTCTTTGAACCGGTTGAGATCTGAGTTACCCAACTCTAATTCCGAGTATCGAACACCGATATTTTTTTACTTGTATGTAGTACCGCGACTGACTGTGGCCGTTTAATTATTCTGAAAATATCGAAAACTCCACTGAAAAAGAAACATGTGTTTTTACATATGTTTTTGAAACATCCTTTTAAGTGCGTTCCAAAAACAACAACAGTGAATAAAGCACATGTAAAACACGTTTCTTTTTTAACGAATTTTTCGATATTTTCGGAATAATAAACAGTCAAAATAGCTACTCATGCAATATTTCATTTCATTTCTACTACATCTAGAATATTTTTAATTATTTCGATTTACCTCTCAATTCATGCTGGTGCCAACAATTTTCTGTCGAATGTCACCTCTGGCACGCATGCCACAGGTTTGCCATCCCTGGCTTTATTAATTGTTCGAATAACCTCTAAAATTATCTGCTCATAAATGTATTAGACGTTTGACTAATAAACAAAAAAAAATCCTTATCGTTGTTTTTAATTTCAGACAATTATTTATTATTGATTTATTAGAAACAATGTCCGTGAATTGTTTTTTGAAATTAAATTAAGCTAGCCAATATGTATACTAAATTTCTTCGAGTGCCAATGTACTCTTTAAAATTGTACTGATATATCGATATTTTTTTAAAAATATATCGGTACCGATATCGATACTTGAAAAAAATATCGATACGATATATATCGATACTTTTTGGCACTTCTGACACCCCTACTTCAAATACCTACCCAAAAATGTCTAACAGCTCTCGATCTAATATTTAAATCAAAGAGAGGTACTTCGTTAAAACTGTTAGACAATTCGACTAAAATTTTAACAATGATAGTTTTGTTTCAGTGAACTAGTTTTGTGTGGAAGTTTGTTATTACATAGGTATTATTAAGGTTATGTTAGGTCGGACAATATGTTATACATTTTCATAACAAAGCTGTACAAACTTACATTACAATAACCTACTAATTAGATAAAGAATATAATAAAGTTTAAACATGGTCGGAGAATTTCTTTTGCGTTGTATTTATATACTGAACTCTATATACTAATGGGAAACCCAGCGTCGTTGTTTTGTTTATATAGAGAATGAATTACGTAACCAGACCAGAAAAAGTGTTTTCGAAACGGAACTAAAAACACTATATTACTACACAAGGGCAGAAAATTGAAATTCCTGGTTGCGCAGCTCAGAGTTTTCATCTTTCTACCCGTGCGGTGTATACTATTTTTCTTTATACCCGGTCGAAAGTACGTGCTTTCACCATTATATAAAAAGACTCATAACTTTCAAGTGAGCAATTTTGAGGTTATACGCAATAACAGCTGTTAGTTACTATTGACTGGCGGCAGTCTCACGTTCGGCCCGCTGTTATAGATGGCATGAGAGTAAATCCAGCAGAGCATAAATGTTAGGCTTTCTGCCTTATAATCGAAGCCGAAAGTATTCGTACTGTCGGCCGGCTATAAAGAAAACATGTTTTTCTCCTAAACTACTAAAGAAAGTACAGATAGAGCACATTGGATACAATGTTTTACAAGTTTTTTTTAGTTCTACTTGTCCTGATGTCTGCTTGTGGGTTTGTAATCGAATCTTACAAGGGGAATTTGATCCACTTTCCGTCGTCCGATTGAACTGAAATTTTGCACATACCTTTGATTCTGAAGATTACATAATATAGTACATTGAATATTATGGTATATCCAATATGGCAACCAGTACAAAATGACGGATTACCTTCTTCTTTACAACCCCCTCCATATGGGTATCAAATAAGCATGTATGATAAATAGAATACAGTCAGCAATGGGATTTTATTCCAAATCTAAAATGGCGGATCATCTATTTCTTTACAACCCCTTTTGATATGGGTATCAAATGAAAGGGAATGACAAATAGAATCCAGTAAACTGTGTGACGTTATTTAAAATTCAAAATGGTGGCCTAAAAGCGTAACTAAAATTTTGAAAATAAAATATTAGAAAAACCGACCCGAGTTTTTTTTTCTTTTTAAAGTTTTTTTTTTTTTGTGTCGGGAGTTTTTTAATTTAAATGTTATAGTGATTGCGTGTGGTAAAGGGTTAAGAAATTCTTTGTTTCGTTATTGTGTCGATACAGATAAGGTCCTCCTCCGAAGTCCTCTTCCTCCAGAAGTAACGGTTGGGGGTGGCAGGTACCCCACATACGTAAGTATCATGTAGCCAGGATTGTGTTCTCTAATTGCTTCAGGGACTTAGCCTAAAGCCACTATGGCCCAATGCTCTGTAGCATCGGCCAGATATACATATATACAGGGTGTACCACACTGACTCGGAAACAACAGGGTAAGTCGCGCTTATCAAAATTCGATAATTTTGAACAATGCAGATTACGTATACGCTAACAAATAATGGTCACCAAATGTTTCGTTCATTTTATACTTTCTCCGAATTGCAAAGAAGAATTAAAAAGAAAAAATTAGAAAAAAAACTTTTATAGAGACAAGCTTCTATTACAGTTTACTAAAATGGATAAAAATAATGTTTAATAATTTAATGTTCATAATTATAAAAGTGTGGGTTGTACGCTCCATGGTAGTCACGACCCACGCTTTTATAATAATGAACTTAAATTATTAAAAATTTTAGAACACTGCAATAAAAGCTTGTCTTTATAATAGTTTTTTTTTCTAATATTTTATTTTATAATTTTTAGTTACGCTTTTTGTCGCCACATTGGATCTACTAAATTGTGTTGTCTTCAAAACCAAAGCTGGGTGCAAAAGTTCAGTTCAATCGAACAATGAGAAGTGGATCAATTTCAACTTCGATTCGATTACAAACCCACAAACATTGGGACAGATAAAAACAAATAAAAGCTTGTAAAAATGTATTCATTTCAGACGGCAGCATATAATGCCAGCATATCACTTTTTCGCGTAGATAAAGAGGGATATGTCTATGGAAAGATATGTATAATGTATATGCCAGTTATATATAGTACTATCGCATGATTCAAGTCTAAAAAAAACAACGGGCGTGATTCAAATATAGGCAGCCAATAATAATAACAGTGTTTGAAAATTAGAATTTTTCTAATGAATTTTAACAATTGTAGCAAACTATAGCTATCCTACTGTGATAATTATAAAAAATAATTTTAGGAGCTATATATCGTAGATAAGCAATTTACTAGTATCTATTGACCTTGATTTGTAAATGCATTGATTTAAACACGCAATTAGCAACGTATAGAGTACGCGTAAAAGTGGCACCCGGTATCTTTCCCGACTGTAGGGGATCAAAGAGAGCTTTGGCAACCGCAGCATACTCTCTCTATGTCTTCGTCTATCTCTCTTTTTTATCTCTATCTATTGGATATTATTCACCTTTGGACATGTAAAATGTAATTCTTACCGAGATATTTGCACAACTTCAGACTTACGGAAAACAGCTGCCTGACGATAATATCCCGTTCAAACAGGCATTGACAAAATATAAGTAATAAGTAGTTGTTTATTATTACTGAAGAGGTGAGACCAGCGAGTCAGTCATGTCATAATATTATTTCGACCGAGATTTATACCTAGTATATTTTCTGTATAGGTAAAATACCTGGTTTTCACATAATTTTCAGTATGTTTTGAAAATGTTTGACAAATAATGTATCTGTGAAATTTCACTTCTAAAAATTATAGTTTAAAAAAACTAAAAAAAAAAACACGCTTTAATAGCAAACCGAACTAAAAAGTAAAAAACAATTTTTAATTATTAAGATTTTGTTTTACAGCCTGCTCGATAGAAAGTCCATAATCGTTTTGAGTCAGTGCGGACTTTCTATCGTAATAATTAAACAGTATTTTTACTTTTTAGTTCGGTTTGCTGTTAAAGCGTTTTTTTTTAGTTTTTTTAAACTATTATTTATTTTTTAGTCTTATTTTTTATCGTGATGAACCTGGTTAGGATAATGGGACAAACTTATTAAATTATTGTATTGTCATTAGTCCTTAAAAAAGTGTGCAAGTTTCAGTTTAATCTGACGTTTTGAAGTGGCTGAATTTCACGTTCAAAGATTCCTTTACAAACAAACAAACATACAGATGAAGCCAATAAAAGCGAGTTAAAAACTAACTGAACTTCATTTGTTATAAAATTTTTACTGGTACTTGTTTCGTAAATGATCAATTGCATTTTTTCATTTTTTTTTTTTTAATTAATCGACATTATTATAAGAGTTCTTCAAACTAATAATTTATTAATTGTGAAAAGTATTATGATAAGAATGACGTGAAAAGCGCAAGAAGTTTTTTTTAAGTTCGAAAACAACTTTTTTATTTATGTGAACACAACGACTGGCACGATTCATTAATTATCTAAAAGCTTTAAAAAGTTCACATAAACTTTTTTTTATATATGAAGGGTTTCATATAGAAGGTACGCTTAATTACTTATTGATAAGAATTTGCCAAAACGTTTAGAAACAACACACCTTTGTTTCAAAGGAAAAAGACGACAGTGCAGATCATATACTTTTGAGCAAAGTCTCAGAGGGCACTGTGGTCCGGTGGTTAGCGTGTTGGCTTCTTGACCGGAGTGTCGTGGGTTCGAATCCTGCCTCTGTGCTCATGGATGTTTTAGGATGTCGTTTATTTTTAAGTGATTGTACTTTTTTATGTCATTAAGACGCTAATAACCTAAGTTGTTGAGCGTAAAAACAGTAACGGTTTGTTGAAAGCATTTTTTGGCAATTCGTGTAAACAGCCACCTTAAATAACACATAAAACCGCGCTAACAGGGGTCTACTGTTAAATGTAATTTATCACAGGGACGACCTGTACTTGAAAGCCTTCTCTCTACTTTTTATAATGTGCTGCTTAAGTGAATGTTTTTACATAAAAATGCAAAGCTGTTAAGCGGCAGCAAGTTTTTTTTTCTTATTTTATAAACTTAAGAGCTGATAGTAATTAACTGAAATTACGTGGTACTTTTTTAATAAAAATTTGAATCCATTAACCGCACACATACACACACACACACACACACACACACAAACGTGCGCGCGTAAAGATATTTTGCACGTCTTTTGTTTATTATCGAATCGCGTGTTTTTTTTTGTTCATTTATAATTTATATTATCTGTCATAATTCTTTTTCTACCATTTCTAAGAATGAAATATGTATCTAACGAGCGAGGCAATAATTAGCTTAAGGCTGTCGGAACGCTCTGAATTTAAGCCACACTACGAGGCTAAAAAATCCAGTTGCAAGGATGCCGTTGTCAGTTGATTACTCTAAATTTTGGAAATATTTTGAAGATTTAGAAAACCTTTCCGAAAAAGGAAGAGTCACTTTAAGTTTGTGATGGAACAATTTTGTGAAATAAGTACGAATAATGTACTATTTAAATACGAAGTGTGAAATATGTATCCTTAAAACATGTTTACTGAGATACTTTTTGTTTTATTATGTGTGTTATTGTGTTATTTTTGATTTTATATTAAACCATCATCCAGAGTCTTTGGAACATTACCCAACAAGACGACTCCTTTGATTCGGGTTAGAAGCTGGTCGGTATTGGTCATTCTCTTCGACCATCCCTCCAATACGGTCCTGTCTCGAACATGTATCCTTAAAAAATATTTATTGAGATATTTTTTGTTTTATTATGTGTGTTATTGTGTTATTTTTGATTTTATATTAAACCATCATCCAGAGTCTTTGGAACATTACCCAACAAGGCGACTCCACTGACTCGAGTTGGAACTTGGAAGCTGGTCGGTATTGGTCGTTCTCTACGACCATCCCTCCAAAACCATCCTGTCTCGGAACATTTGACGATCGTTGTCACTGGTAAAGCGCAAGATTACTAGAAACTAAGGTTGGGCGTTAGCATTGTCGAAAGTGTGACTAGGCGAGGCACGAGAGAGAACGAGGGAAGTAGGCTTATGGAGTCTTTTTCCAAACAGTTGGTAACAACTTATGTAAATAATCAAGCCATGCCATCGGTGCCATAAGAAATCGACTTAACCAATCACATACGTGACCATGTTTATAACCTCTTACGCCCAACCTAGGTTGGGCGTTAACATTGTTGAGGGTGTGACTTGGCGAGACGCGAGACAGGACGGGAAGAGTAAGCTTGTGGAATCTTTTTCCAAACAGTTGGGATAAACATACTTGAATAATCAAGCCATGGCATCGGTGACGTAAGCAATCGACTCAACCAATCACAGATGTGTCCAGTCTCACGCCCAACCTTCTATAGTATTCTAGTAAACTTGGTTGAAGCGGTCACATAATTATTATTGCCACGTGTGGAGTCGAGGCTTTAGTGTTTCGAATGAACCGTTTTGCGATCACGTTCTCGGTGAGCGCACTGCGCCCGCGCCGTTAGAGAATTAATTTAGTTTAAAACAGAAGAGCGGTTTTGCAATGTGACGTACACAGATGTCTTTCTAAATTACAGGTTATTTTATAGGTCGGTGATGATGTCACTTGGCAGGCAGGTGGTCTTCAGTGTTATTAAAATACTCAACCTCATCATCGTCGTCGTCTTCTTCTTCTTCTTCTTCTTCTTCTCATCGCTATAAGCGAGTCTTTGTATAATGTGCTTTATACTGATTACTGCCGCCTTATATTACCGTCTCCCCGACCTTTGCCGATAAAGCTCGGCCGATATGTATTACAATTTCATGTACGAGAGCAGATTTTACCCGAACGTTTTTTTAGCAAAACCATATTGTAACAAAACTGTTCTTCGTGGAGGTTTAAAACTGATTTATTTTCAACAAACGAAATAAATACAAAACAAATAAACTAAAAAGTACTCCTCTAATAACAATGACAAAAAGAAACTAAGATGGAAAAATAAACGGATTCTATAAATAATAACACAACAATACACACACACACACAAATTTATATGTAATAATGCTATTTATGTCTGCTGTCCGCCGCGTGACCGCTTCACTGCACTGTAGCAACTGTCGACTGAGTGACTGCCTGTCGCGCCCCACATGCGCTGTATTTATAGGCGTGTATATCCCGTTCTCGATCATTCCAGAAACTTTTGTCAGTTTGTTCGAGAAGCCTATGTCATCAGTTCCAGTGGCGTAACAAATGGGGGCGCGCTACAAGATATAATCTACGTCAAGATAGACGCTGCCAGCGCTGTCAAATTAATAGTGACATAGCTCAATTGAAATTGCTGCATCCGTATGAAAAATAATGCGCATTCAATTTTTTTCGCAAAATCCTGTTCGGGATAAAGTTTTTATTTCGCAAAGATCTTATGCTTTACGTGAGTTCGAGAGAAACACGGCCAGTTATAGGTCTGCCATGACAAAAACAAACAGTTTTTACGTCACGCGTGATTCTCACTGTGTCAGAGCTCGGACGCGAACGCCGCCTAGTGCGTTGGTTAACCACAAATTCCGCCGCTAGGGAGCGCTCTGCTGGAAACTAGAGAGCCGCGCGGTGACTAGTTTGCGGACGAACCCTATAGAGTGTTATAGTACTACTTTAAATTTCTGAATGTTGACATATAATTGAATTTCGAAAATATTGCCTTTAAAAATGAAAGAGCGTTTGTGATGGCTTTTACCGGATATTACTTCGTAGAATAGAGGAAGTAGTCTATCAACTTCTTTCGCATTATTGTCTTTAATGTTTTATTCCTTTCTTCTCTTTAATATTATACGCTGCGAGTTTAAAGACAATACGGATATTCTTCTTTTTTAAATATTATTTATCAATTTTGAGTCGACATTAAAATTTCTTGATTGAATTGCCACAGTTTAATGTACTGTACAGTAGTATACTGTGCAAATCAATTGGGACAAGCTATTTTTTAAAACCGTTCTCTCGATTTTTATATTATGTGTGTTTGGTATTGTATTCTAGTTCAAAAAGTGTTAACACTTTTTACACTATTGCGTTTATTATACACATCAGTGAGATATACTGATCTGTTTGACCGAGCTGGGTAGAGTAGTGGTGACAGCACTAGACTCGCATTCGGGAGGTTCGGGTTCGAATCCCGGCGGGGGCAGATGTGGCTGGGACTTTTTCCTACTGCTTCTCGCCGAGAAACGGTAATTCCTGTACCGGCCATCTTGATTGAGGTTTTCCATGGTTTCCCTCAATTAATTCCAGATAAATATCGAGATGGTTCCTTATTCAAGGCCATGGTCGATTACCTATCAAACTCCTAGTTCAAAAATGACCTACCTTATCCTAATTTCCTATAATTCCTTCATTCGCCCATTGCTATTACATTAGTTGAAGTTGTAAAAAAATGTAGAAATAACGGGAAGTGGTAGATGAAAAAATAGTAATGGTGCGAATGGCGTCTGTTATGACATAAAGTCGAGAAACGGACGTTAAACGCATTATTATTATTATTATTACTGATTGCTATCTTAATCTAAAGCTAAAGGAGTGAACACTAGCAGTCCTGACTCTTGAGCAGGAGTACATAGAGTAGAGTAGACCACGTGGCATATACGAATATCTGAATTTTTGTTGTTGTTTTAAATGAATAAATAAAATAAATAAAGTAATCATAAATAACCACGGTAATTTAAAATAAATTTCCGCGGTTATTTACCCGGATACTTTACCGGTTAATTTCTACTCAAACAAACCATAAAAACAGTTGAAAAGCAAATGCTCATCGTAACTCAATGGTTAGACATAGACATTAGAGTTGGGTAACTCAGAACCGGTTCAAAGAGCCGACTCCGACAGAAGATCCGTAAGAGCCGACTCACTTTTTTTTGAGCCGACGGATCAACGGATCCGCATAACTCAGTGAAACACTTAACACACAGAAGCACATTTTACACTTACGTATCAGTTCTTGCTTTGATGCATCTGTCAGCTCAAATTGACTCATGCATCACATGTTTGGCTATGCATTCTTGATTCTATACAGGTCGTGATATGATTGACTGAACTAGGTAACTCAGTGGCAGACTGCAGTAACATATTCAGAACTCGGCTCTTTTTGAACCGGTTCAGTGAGCCGGCACACATACGGGATCCAGATGCAAAGATGCAGATCGCTAAACAGACCCGTTTTTCCCATCTCTAATAGACATGGCTTGGAGTAGTTCAGAACTTCGTAAAATCAGAAAATGTTAAGAAAACAAGCAAATGTTACGTTTAATATTCCAGTTAAATTTAATTTATATTTTGTGTGACATGCTGAGTGTTGACAGGTAAATATCTACGAAATTTCGGTGCGTCAAAATGTTTAACATGTATCTATTTTTCAGAGAAGTAAAAAATAAATTTCGATGAAAGCTTTTATACTTAACATAATTAAATTTAAAGCATCTGCTGACGTTTACGCAACATTAACTGATTGTGAACACGACACTATGCTTTTCATATACAAGTTTTTACCATTAAAAGTAATTCAATTAAAAGCAATGTCTTCACGCATGTGGATCTCGACAAGGAGTATATACATATAGGACGAGAGCTGTTAGACAGTTTTGGGTAGGTATTTGAGGCACTGTGAAAATTTGTACAATACCTCTTTAGTAATATCCGAATACAAAAATATAGACCCGGCAAAAGGATAGCGGGGCTTACCCTCAAATCTTTAATCACCTGGCACCGAAACGACCTGTTTTTTTGACTATATCTATTTTTAGTTACCAATATTATTCTGTTTTTCAACATACCTTAAATATATTTTTAAATAGAAAACACTATCACGGGTAATTGGAAATGAAAAAAACCCCGGGTCGCAGTGCCAAAACCCTGCCGACAATATGAGGTATTTGCTTGTATAGGGCCGTGTGGTTTTATACTTTTATTATGTGAAATTAAGTTTGTTTTTGGGCAAAATAAAAAATTTAACCCCTTAATACACCCCTTAAAATAACATTTTTTTCGTAATTGTAATATTATTATCAATCTAACGTCTACACCGAATTAAATACACCCTTCAATAAATAAGTCACTATCTGCAAACTAGTGTTTTCATAAAATTTGTAAATCCGGTCCTGTTGGCCCGATTTTATTAAAATTTTGGGGACACTTTTTAATTACGACCAGAGGGTTAAATTACAATTTTGAAACGATTCGGAGAATTTTTTCGGTATTTTGGGGCCCAAAAACATTTTTCAACCCCTAAAAACTACCCTCAGAATAGCCCGATTAGGCCCATTTTAAATAGGCTTCTTGCGGTGATGGATTTCAACACGTGGGCCAAATTTCGTTGATATCAATTAACTCTTTCGAAAGTTATTGCGCATACACACACATATATATATATATATATATATATATATATATATAGGTATATATATATATATATATATAAACATTTTTTTAAATGGTGCCAAAGTGTTTAGGAGGTTATGAAACGTCGAGAAATTTTGGTCCGACCCCTAGGTCCCGCCATCCGACCGACGCCAATAGTGTATGTTGCCATATGGCAAATACACTAATAAATCAATTAAACACTCATTGATTGCAACGTTTCGTCTTTACTTTAATTAAGACTTCTTCAAGCTCTCAATATGCTTAAATGATAGTAAAACTAGGATATAATATGCAATTTAGCATTACAAAAAACAATTATAAAATTGAAAATTGTAGAAAATTTCCAATTACCCGTGATACTGTTTTCTATTATAACATATATCTGGAATTGAACTTTAAAGATATTTTTAAAATTTTTCAAAAATATAATTTTGCAAACACCTGGCTAAGTTAAGCTTAAATACTAAATTTTAAGGCATTAAAATTCCAAAATGCTTCTAGGGCTTTTTATTGCGAAACTAAATTTGCTAATTTAGAAATTTGAGGGTCGGTTAAGCCCCGCTACCCTTCAGCTAGGTCTGTGTTTTTGTATTCGGATATTACTAAAGAGTTGTTGTATAAATTTCCACAGTGCCTCAAATACCTACCCAAAAATGTCTAACAGCTCTCCTACTAAGTATACGATATAATGCCTTGCAAGGAGTATACTTGATAATTTTACCGGCGTGTTAATTTATATCATATCAACTGTCAAGACAATATACAGTTGAATGTTTAAGTTTGCTGATTAAATATTTCTTGACACTTTTTGTTTCAATGTAATGCTGTCTTTTAAAGTTTTAATTTACGGCTAAAGGCGTTTGAAACTTTTGTGTTAAAACTATGTCTCTACATAAAGACATAAAATAACATTGTCTTTAAATATAATTCTTTCTAAAAACTTTATGTTTTTAGGAAAACAATAAAATAAAGACAAGAAACATGTCTCTCTTCTATTTTATGAGGGTTTATTTATTTCCAAATGTGAAATAATTCGATTTGGGTTGTTTTCTTTTTATTTTCTTTCATATTAAAACTGTATTGTTTGACAAAAAAGAAATTGACTTCAAGAGATTGACAAGTGATGGCAGTTTGAAATAATATACAGTCAAAGCCCTCTAAGTGCACGCTCTCTAAATGCACACGCTCAATTACTGCACACGAACTCGCCCTCTAAGTGCACGTTCCCCAGCCCCCACTTCGAATAATCTGCGACCAATCACGTGCGACCGTAAGCGCGCTATTTTCAAACTTTCCATTTCCATCATATTCATAGAGTTTTAGAGATATTGTTTATAGCATCTGATTGAATAAAGATAGCTATAGGAGTTAGAAGAGTGGGGATGAAAAAGATCGTAGGGGAAGTGTGCACTTAAAGGATGGGCCTCGGTTCCGAGCTGTGCACTTAGAGGGCTTTGACTGTATACAGATTTACTAAGTACCGCAATCGCAAGGTCACCTTAATGAGTGACGTCAGCTAGAAAACCGTTCAATATTTTTCTCAACCACAGATTATCAATTGACAGTCCACTGGATAACGTCATCCCGTCGTTACTATCTAACGGAACGAGCTCACTCTGTATCTAATAACCTTGACGCAATCCATTGTAGCCATGTGCTAGAGAGAGATAACCATAAAGCCGTCCCAAAATGGCTGACTGGGAGAAAATAGTGATTTTAGGTCTTACGTTTACTTCAAGTTAAAAAACGCACAACTTTACAATAACATTTACAATTTTTTTTTAAATATAATTTGGGTATTTTATGTAATTTTGAATATAAAAGTAATTAATTATCTGGAGGCGATATTTATCTTTGAACTTTGATATTACTCTGGTAAAGAATGAAAAAATTCCAACCAATTGGGCGATAGAATCATTCCGACTTCAAAAATATTGACAGTTGATATATTTTCTACACTAATATAAAGAGGAAAGATTTGTATTTTTGTGTGTTTGTTTGTAACGAATAAGCTCAAAAACTACTGTGCTGATTTAAAAAATTCTTTCACCATTAGAAAGCTACATTCACCCTGAGTAACATAGGCTATATTTATTGCTAGAAAATATTAGGGGTCCTTACTAAAACCTTAGTAATGTAACCGAAGGTGCAAAAAAAAATGCCATAAAACATCTTTCGTCGCATGCGCTGCGGAAACTATTGACGATAGAACAAAAGTATGTTCCACAATATTAAAGAACATATCAATAACTACAAAAAACTTCGCGATACTATATGTCCAACTATTATCGTTATGTCACAATAACCACTTTTTACATTTTAATAATCTATATAGATAAGAGACGATGTATATGTAATCTATGGACTCCAAACGGGTAGACCATTTTTGATGAAATTTTCAGACAATCTTTAGATTAGCCCAGCGGGTGATCTTCTGAAGTTTGGTAGCGATCGGATCAACAGAATTTTAAAAATTTCTTTTTGGGAAATAATATTTTTCTTCGATTTTTGAACATTCACAAATAAAAGCGATTGAATTCGCGCAAATTCAATACATGGTGAGAATTTAATTATAATGATTCTCATCTTTTATATCCTATATATTACATTTACACCCGGGCGAAGCCGGACTGGGTCGCTAGTAATAAATAAAATAAAATAGTTTAGTATAGGAAAACAATGCGTATATATAAGTATTGGATTTCATAAATTTTCTTCTTCTCCGTGAAGAAGCGATTTTGCATATTTTAAGTAAAGTTGTAGGTATATAACTTGCTATATTTTAATTACATGTCGTGTTGTTTATTCTTGTGTCTCTCTTCAGTGAGAGAAAGATAGAGAATTCGAAAGAGACTGATGACGCGTAGTTAAGAACGAGCTTAACCGAGCCTTTAATCATCTTAACAAAAGCATTTCTGCAAACACCAAACATTATGATAAATGTCACATTTTATGCCTAAGCTCATAACACTTAAGGTTTTCGCTAGAATTTTTCCTAACAATAATGTCGTTTGCCGGATTTCCGAATGTTTAAAAAAAAAATCCGGTTTTCAAGTAGGTATATAATCATGCTTTTTAAAATTAATTTCTTAGAAAGAAATAACCGATTTATATTTTTATAGAAGTAAAACAGCTCTAAAGATTCCACAGACAACTTGCAATTTCTCACTTTGGTTCACTAAGAAATAATGAAAGAACACTTTTACGTTCATATTCCGTGGTAATTTTAAAAAAAAGTTTTGACACTTCATTTTTAGGGTTCCGTACAGATTTCTCGCGAATTTTAGTAATGTGACAATCTCGGAAGAGTTCGGTCAAAGCCCGAAAAATGCGATTAAGACCAGACTTTTCCAGTAATGATAACCCTACCACCGTAGGGTTAATTTCTTGTTGATTGACACGAAGTACCGAATGCGTGAAATAATTAATTTCTGGAATGGGTATGTGTTTAGGGATATTTTTATCTCAGCTTGTGTGATGTTGGCAGCATTATTGATGTGTATATACTGACTCCCATATCAAATGTGTGCAGGTACGCTATGTAAGTAAATGACAATGGCGTTACCTGTGTTGACAGATTGTCATAGAACAATATGCAATCACGATCGCATCACGTAGGGCATCCTTCACCGAGGACGAACCAACCTGTGCTTGCACTCTGCTAGCAAACGTTCCAGTAATCGTCAATTAATATAAAAGATTACAGATTAAAATAGAATGGGGTGGTCTCTTGGCCCAAATGCACTACATCCTGAAATGATTTTTGTGTTATCCCTTTTACTGGATCTAGTTAGCAAATAATCTGGATCATCTTAAGAGCTCCAGAAGATTGGTTACTAGATTTGCCTGTATAACTGTTCCATCCTCATCAATGTAGCCAAAGATGGTTGTCCTCCTGTAGGTTAAAGTCTCAAATTCGAACACGATATGGATGGCTGTTTCATCCTCCATCACATGTAGGTGAATTAATTTAAAATTAGATAACCCTTTTGTAGGCGACTTTACACCGTTTTCAAAGATCAATGTTTTTGGCACGGGTCTGCGGCATACATTATTTTGCAAACACAAACCTTTTTTGCATTTATTTTTGCCATAGTTTTTAAAGAAAGGTGAGTTTTGAATCACGCCTGCGACTCCAGTTACCGTTACTGACATTGTTCCAAATCTTCTTGGTTTCCGGGATTGTAATCCAAGGTCGGTTCGCCTACAACTGTGGGAGAGGTTTTCAAAGATGGTGTAGCAGTGCTCAAAGTGTCCTCCTTGGCGGCTCATAGGGACTTGTTTCGATGCCACGTGTCCGCGAGTGTTTTCTGCTTGGTCGTAGTGAAAAGCGCGAACTATGACCGAGCAGAGAACATACGCTGAGCATAAAAGAAGGAAGAACACCAATCATCGATACACTTATCTGTGACTCAAGAAGGACATTTCAACCGTCTTTGAAAATGGCTACCGCAGTTGTAGACGAAACGTCAGGTAAAAATACTAACAGACCACGGTCTACAAATCCGAAAACCAAGAAGATCCGGAACTACGCCGGGTACACTTGGATATCGGGTTTAGTTTTATTCGATGATAAAACGTAATAAATTGATAGTGATGCGACTAAATCCGTGTCGTCGCGCCATGAATCATTAGTGGAGGTGTCAATGGCAGACGACGTCGGGCGTCGGAACGTCGCTGCTGCGCTCCTCTCTCTATCTGCAGTGTGTGTCTGAAGGGCGTTCAATTCCGGTATAATTGGACGGCGGAAATTGTATGCGACGGAACCAGGTCAATGATGGGGCGCCACAATACTCCAGAATATGCCAGATATGTCCCCATTGTATTCTGTTGCTATAATCTCCTCCATATAGCTCCGCCTCCGGCTAAACAGGTCCGTTTAAACGTGAAACCCGTAATTACGTAATCAATACTAATGTGTAAACTAGTACCGGGACGTTTGTCTGTAATTGCGTTTTTTTGGATTTTTTTCAAACGTGAAAAGATTTTTTCAAAAATTGTCTCTTTGTATTAGAATCGCTTGAGACTGGCTGAACCGATTTTAAGAAACTTGCGCTATTCAGACTTTAATCACACAGTAGAATTTTTTATTCAGCTACCGAGCTGGGTAGACTAGTGGTGACAGCACTAGACTCGCATTCGGGACGTACCGGGTTCGAATCCCGGCGGGGACAGATGTGGCTGGGACTTTTTCCTACTGCGTCTCGCCGAGAAACGGTAATTCCTGTACCGGCCATCTTGATTGAGGTTTTCCATGGTTTCCCTCAATTAATTCCAGATAAATATCGAGATGGTTCCTTATTTGAGGTCATGGCCGATTACCTATCAAACTCCTAGTTCAAAATTACCTACCTTATCCTAATTTCCCATAATTCCTTCATTCGCCCATTGCTATTACATAAGTTGAAGTTGTAAAAAATGTAGAAAATAACGCGAAGTGGTAGATGAACAAAAATAGTAATGGTGTGAATGGCGTCTGTTATGACATAAAGTCGAGAAACGGACGTTAAACGCATTATTATTATTATTATTATTTTTTATTCAGCTACGAGTTATAGAATACGATGTGACATCATTTAAAACTCAATATGGCAGACGCCCTAAAATAGCGGATTATTTTTTTTCTTTAATTATGAGAAATGCGTGTGTTAACTAAAAATTTGAAAATAAAACATTCGAAGAAGAAAGTTTTTAAAAATAAGCTTATACTGAAATGTACTAAAAAGGTTAGAATATTTCTCAAATCAAAACCTATAGGGTACTTCTCATTGAACTAGAATCTTAAAATTTGCAAAAAGCAAGGCCTCATAGCATAAGTAAAGAAAGAAGTTAGAAAATCTAAAATTTCTAAGTCTAAGTCTTGTTGAATTATTGCTTGATAAACCTAATTTTTAATAAATTGTTATAAGTGTTATAACTGTGCGGAACCCTCGTGGCGCGAGTTCTTCTAGCACTTGTCCGTGTTATAACAAATTAAAAATATTTAATTTTTTTGTATTACTGTACCAGTTGTATATGCTATAGATAAGTATTTTATTACCTACTTATACAGTGTTACATAATTAGAGGTCATTGCAAACTTTTGTCTTTTGTACGTATTGGCAGGTTGTAACCTAGTACTTCAGTTGTTTCTGATCTGAGTTGACTGTGTTTAATGGATATTTGTAAGATTTTTGTGATTTTAAGAGTGCTTAATTATAAATACTTTGTGTGATTTATCGTTGACTTAATATATTAGTTTGTTGTATTGTTTCTCCTGAACAAAAAAAAAAGGTACGTAGCAATATCATAGTTCTTCTTTATTGGTTTGTAATACAGTGAAACCTATGTATATTACCTACGGTTCTACCAAATACAGTCTATTTAGGCAGCTGGCCAAATACAGAAATGACCAACTCAATAAATTTTTAAACCCTGTGTAGCAGTGCTCTGGGCACTAGCTAATCCAACCAAAAAATAAAAAAATCGAAAATTCTAAAAAAATTCAATTTTTTGAAAAAATATTAATGTTGAAAAAAAATCGAAGTTTTGAATTTTTAATCGAGATTTCGTTTTTTTTTTTTTTTAAATTAACTTTTTTCAAAAATTTGAATTTTTCGAAAATTCAATTCAATTTTGATTTTTTTTTCTAAATTTCGACTTTTTTCGAGATTTCGAAGTTTTCGAAAATTGAAATTAATTTTATAAAAAAATTTCTACACATATAATAATATAGGCCCTCACAAAAGTTTTGCCCATAAGCCCCCACTAGAATAAATTCCCCACTGGTGTGTAGTGTGTATCAATAGAGCAATCAACGTCCATTGACGGAGTATTTGTAAATATCGTTTGCACGGTTAAACAGTTTGTGTATATTTCTATCAACCCGTTAAATGTTTGGAATTTAGATTGCATCCCGTCATTTTAGAATTTCAGCTGGAAACCAGGGACCCCCCCGTGCGAACGGTTATTTCAGCTAGTGTGAAAAAAATGATAGTCCTGTAGAGAATGTTATAATTAGATGGGGTTAAAAATGTTGCATAAAATTGTTGTGGCCGATGTTCAACACCGACGAAAGCCGGTCTGTAGTATAGGCTAGTCCAGTGACCCACAAACTTTTCAGTGCTGCGCCTATTACAAGATTTTGTTTCACTTGAACTGTTAGCAACGTTATCAGACACAGAGATGACCTCGTCCTGTTAAATAGTAGTGGGAAATGACATCATTCAGTGGACCGTCAATAATTGAAATTGCGTGGTTGATAAAAATACTGAACTGTCTCCCTGTTGACGTCATTCATTAACGAGGTGACCTGTGTATCTTAAATGATCTTGCACTGTAGCTATATATTTGTCAAGGTTAATAGATACAAAGGTGATCTCGTTCCGTTGGATAATAGTGGGGGGATGACGTCATCAAGTGGACTGTCAATTGATATTGCTTGGTTGATAAACCTATGAACGGTCTGCCAGCTGACGTCGTTCGTAGAACGAGGTAACCTGTGCTCTTCTATAAAACCTTGACCTGTTTAGTATGTTTAATGTTTAGTTTGAATAATGAAATTCTATTTTCGACTAGTTTTAATTAAGTTAGAGCTTTGAAATTATCAGAATTGCACCATGAACGATGCTAACCCTATACTATTAAGGTTGGTAGAATACTATAGGTAGGATATTGACATTGTTGAAAGTGTGACTAGGCGAGATGGGAGAGAGGGCGGGAGTAGTGGGCGTTGGTACCTTTTTCTCAAATGTTAAACGTTCATTATAGACGAAAAATCAAGCCAAGGGTTTCGAATGACGTAAGCAATCGATTTAACGAATCGTAGACAAGACTACTTTTATAACCTGTTGCGGTCAACCTATAGCGACGTTTCCCAAAGTATGGTTCACGACCCGGCACCGGGTCGTTGAAAAATTTTGCCGCGTCGCGAAAAAAAATTGTAAAAACAAAAAAAAATTTTTACATATGATTTTTTTACATCAATTAGACACTACGAATAGTGTGTATTTGTACTCTTTCATCTAGCTTTATTTTTGTGTATGAAATAAGTAAACAAATAACTTTATTTCTATTAAAAAATAAAATTTGTTTTGTAAATAAATGCTTTTTTTCATAAGGTGAGTCGCGAAAAATTTTAAATCCTCGTTCCAGGCTAAAAAGTTTGGGAAACGCTGACCTATGGTACTAACATTGCTATAACTAAATGTCATGCGCATAGCAAACCGAGAGTCGTAGCAGTGCCCACGTTTGGGAATCGCTGAAACGGTGTTTAAAACTCGTTATTATACTGTCGCAGTCTCTACACGTAAAGCTGACATTGTTGAATCTGATGAACATTTTTTTTATGCCCACATTATAAATTATCGTCCCATTCACATGACAAATGACATGCGCGCCCCAACTTGCCAGTATCAACTTAACGGCTCTCATAAATTTAGAAAATCATGCTTCAACTGGCTGATTTTTTTTATAGCGTTCCAGTTGCGTCACGGTGCACGCGTTTTGAATAAAAATTGTCCATATTTATAGGTCATAGGGATGTCGTCTCGAGTCGAAAAGTTACTTTTACATATCGCGAAACGACAAGATCTCGACAATTTTGCTTCGATTTCGTCACGAAACATGGAACGAGAAAAATTGTTGACCTCGTGGCAAAATTTCTTCTCTCGGCGTTCAGCTATTAATTTATTGTAGATTGTAGACCCCCGACAACTAATACAATAAAATAATTAAAAAATAAAAAAAATCGTGTGTCTTATCGCCAAGGTCACGGGGGAAATGGCAGTTCTTTAGAGTTATGAACTCGTTTCATTTATGAGTTATCCATTGTGCGTTACCAAGGTTTCTCATAAATTTCTCCTTTGTTGAATCATTTAATTTTGCATTATCAAGATTTTTTTTAATTTCCCCTACATTGAATCATTTACCCTTAAATTTTGAGTTACTAAGTTTTTCTTAGAGATCTCCTCCGTTGAATCATTTCCCCTTTAATTATGCATTACCAAGGTTCTCTTAAATTTCCCCTCCGTTGAATAATTTCCCCTTTAATTTTGAGTTACCAAGGTTTCTCCCAGATTTCCCCTCCGTTGAATCATTTCTCCTTTAATTTTGCATTGCCAAGGCTCTTTTAAATTTCCCCTCCGTTGAATCATTTCCCCACCAATTCTGCATTACCAAGATTCTGTTAATTATTTCCCTTTAATTTGTCTTTACCAAGGTTTCTCAGATATTTCCCCTCCGTTAAATCATTTCCCCTTTAATATTGCGTTGCCAAGGTTTCTATTATATATTTCTCCGCCGTCGCTAAAGAAGTTACACTTCATAATCAAAAAAATCCGATAGCAAAAAAACACACTAACTAAAAGGAAAAAAAACAGGTCGGTAAGCCTTCTCAACACTTTTTCGGGATAATTATTCACGCTCATAATATTACGTTGTTTAAAGTAATCTTCTTTTTCAAAGAAGTTTCTTTTACCGTTTGTAATAATATTTCTCTCAAAGTTTCGATGAAACAAAAAAACGCATTCTTACATTCCATAACATTTTTTTTTAATTAAACGAATTGTTCATATTTTTAGTGTATTTGCCATATGGCAACATACACTATTGGCGTCGGTCGGATGGCGGGACCTAGGGGTCGGACCAAAATTTCTCGACGTTTCATAACCTCCTAAACACTTTGCCACCATTTAATGTTTATATATATATATATATATATATATATATATATATATATATATATATATATATATATATATATGTATATATATATATATATATTTATATATATATATATATATATATATATATATATAGGTATATATGTGTGCGGGCTATAACTTTCGAAGAAGTTAATTTATTTTAACGAAATTTGGCACACATGTTGGAATCCATCACCGCACGAAGCCTATTTAAAATGGCCCCAATCGGGTCATTTTAAGGGTAGTTTTTAGGGGTTGAAAAAAGTTTTTGGGCCCAAAAATACCGAAAAAATTCTCAGAAGCGTTTCAAAATTGAAATTTAACCCTTAAGTAGCAATTAAAAAGTGCTCCTAAAATTATAAGCAAATCGGCCCGACAGGAGCGGACTTACAAATTTTATGAAAACACTAGTTTGCGGATACGAATTTACTTACTGAAGGTCGTATTTAATTTGGTGCAGATGCTGGATTGATAACAATATTTCAACTAATAAAATTATTATTGTAAGGGGTGTATTAAGGGGTTCAATGTTTCTTTATTTTGTCCAAAAACAAACTTAATTTCATTGAATAAAGCCACAATACCTGTATTAGCAAATACACTATATTGTCGACAGGGTTTTGGCACTGCGACCCGGGTTTTTTTAGTTTGCTCGTTTGAAACACGAAACTGGTATTTGATGTAATAATAACTGAACTTTGTTTAATAACTTATGCATGAAAACGCAAAATGCGTGAAATAACTACTATTCCCGCATTTGAACATGAAACAATCCGCCATGCATGTGTGTGGGGTGTGTGTGTGTGTGTGTGTGTGTGTGTGTGTGTAGCAGGTTGCATAATATACCATGTTGGAATTGTTTGAATAGTAAAATAGTTAACGAAACCATAGAATGGTATTATTAGTTATAGTTGTGTTGAATTTCAAAGGCATAACTGCTCAGATCATTTTTTGTTCATTTTTTGCGTATTAAGCTCGGTATACACGTATTAATAATAATAATATAATAATATATATTTGTTCCATTAAAAACCTACAGAGGTTCTAGGAAAGGTCAAATTACATAGATATAAATTATTACAATTATTACATTCTCGGCGAAAGGCAGTAGGAAAAGTGCCAATCACATCTGCCTCCGCCGGGATTCGAATTGGGTACCTACCGAATGCAAGTCTGATGCTCTCACCACTACTCTACCCCGCTCGGTAAACTTTGATAAAAAATACGAGTGATCTAAAATATGTTTTTTTCTGTTTCAGTTGGTGGGAGGCGAATTTGATATGGAACTGAATTTCGTCATCCAAGATGCTCAAAACATTAAGCACATGCTAGAACTTTTAGATCATTGTCCTCCAAATTTACAGGTGAGTGATATTGTTATTTTTTTTTTGTTACGTTGGTTTAATGCCATCAGTTGACCTCCGACTGAATTATTTATGAAAATCGAATTATTGATTTTGAAAACCGATTGCATACTTTTTTGGAAAATTACTACGCAAGAAAATACGACTCTGTAGAAATGAAAAATAACGCCTGCTTGTACAAAAAAAGTATTTTTTTTTTGTAAAATTACGTCATCATAGCAATAGCCAAGTTGGGTTGGAAAATTCCAACATTTATTTTGTACACGCAATGTAATTAATTTTCTAATTGTGTAATTCCGTTTTCTTTCTTTTTCTTCCAAGGAATAAATTTATTTATTTATTATTATTATTATTTTATCGGTAACGAAAATCATAACTTATTTACAAGAATAAATAACTACTGTTGATGTGTCTACCGACGGATTCGTGACCTGGGTTCCAAGTAAAATATGAAATTATATTACTTTTCCATAGGCTTTCCTATTTGATATATAGTTACGGTTTTGTTTTTAAAAAAACCTGTTTTTCTACATAGCAAACACAATTTTAAAATGAAATAAAACTAACTAAATTATAAATGGCGATTTAAACCCGACGCGTAAGAAACATTGGCTGTAAAGGTTTCCACACTCGAGACAATACAGCACTGGCTGTTTCAGGATAGAATCTCAGGTTACCTGAGCACTAAGGTCACAAGGATAAGTAACGCTCGTAATAAGGAGTTAAACTTCTGGTTATTTATTTTAAAATCGTAGGAAAGTTTAAACCTAATTCGCGAATACTTGTTGCGTAAGTGACTGCCATATTCTTAGCAGGCACAACTGCTGATTATGTAGCGCTGATGAACATCAAAGTGCTGACAATCGGGTTTGTGTGACGATATTTCAGATTTCTATATGTCGTGCCAACGCTCGACTAATTGGGATCGGCTGTATTCTATACGCAATCTAGATAAACTTTCTGTAGAAAATTGTTCTATAGAACACAGCGTATAGCGTGTTGTATGTGAATGTTAGACAGAGATAGCTTCATGAGTTTTAGTACACATATTTATGTGTGTTAAACGAGGATAGCGATATAAGTTCATAATTAAATTATATTTGATTTTCCACATACGCTCAAGGCATTCGACATTTCGTATACCGAATGTCCTTCAAAATACGTATCAATTTGTTTGTCAATAAATAGGTATAAAGGAAATTGTAACTATGGTTGTAAATTTTTAACGAAATTTCTACTTACGGTTGAACCTAGGTCAGCTGATTTTTTCCGACAGCCTTCAAAATTTCATTCGTTAGATCTTCTTGAATTTAAATCATCAATCCGAATGAATCCACCGGATTTTTCATATGGGATCTGCACTATTACGGATTAAACTTTTTTATAATATGTATGTCAAAATCCGTCAAAGTTATGATTGATGCTGTTAGATTCTATTTGCGAGATTAAAGTAGCATTGAAGAAATGTTCGTCAATTTTTAACACGCTTTTATTAGCTTCACCTGTTATGTTTGTAAAGGAATCTTTGAACGTGAAGTTCACTTACTTCAAAAAGCATGATTAAACTGAAACTTTGTACACTTATCAAGGACCAATGACAATACAATACTTTAATAAGTTTGTCTCATTATCCTGACCAGGACCTTCAGGATAAAGAAAAAATAAAGTCTTTCAACGTATGGTTATGACGGAATCTTTGCGAAATTATTTGACAACAAAATTAGCTTTACTGTAAAAAGCGCGGAGTGCTATCTATACTTAAATTTTCATAATAGCTCTACGTTTACAATTAGCTAGTAATGAAAAATTTATTATCGATATTAAGCACTCCACGCTTTTTACAGTAAAGCTAATTTTGTTGTCAAATTATTTTGCGTTTTTAGTGCATAAAAGCGTGTTGTTTTAATTTTTTAAACTCTAATTTTAATTTAAGATTTTCATTTTAAAATTGTGCAAGTACAAAATCCGTTTTCTAGAACGCCATGTAGATGCAAACATGGGGTCGGTATAGTAGGTATCTACATTATGTGCATAAACCCGTATGCGATAAACGAAAACTTCATAGAAGGAATTAATCATCCCATTAGTAGTTTAATTATATTATCTTTATGTTAATTGGTTTTAATGAGTTCCAAACGTGTTATTTAATTGAATCACTCCCGTTGGACGGCCATTGCTACACAAGAAAAGTTCCCGCTGGCCAGGACTTGCGGACCGAACGGTCTGCAAAACCATTATTGTGCGGTTTTCACAAGGCAAAATGGCGAAAATGATTTAACGAGGAAAGTTAAAACGCAGGGGTTAATAAAAACATTCATGAGCCTTTTTTGTACAGAGTGGTCACATACACTGGAATTACGTAAACTGAGCGGGTCAGTGTCAAGGTTAAGGGATACAGAGGCGGTCTCGTTCCGTTGGATGTCGTCATCCAGTGGATTGTCATTTGATATTGCGTGATTGATAAAATAGTGAACGGTTTTCAGCTGATGTAATTCATTAACGAGGCGGTCTCTGTATTTAATGACCTTGGATTAATGTATCCATTGCTAAAAATATATTACCCATGCAATGTTATTATAGATACAGAGATGAATTTGTTCCATTGGATAGTAGTGGGGTTTGTCAATTGATATTGCGTGGTTGATATAAATATTGAACTGTCTTCAACTGACGTAATTCATTAACGAGGTGACCTGTGTATCTAATGACTTTGGGTTAATGTAATCGTTTCTAAAAATGTGATTGAATTTTTAAAATACAATTTATAAATTTACAATTGAAATATAAAATATCAAATATTAATTATACACACCTATTAAATGTTTAGATCAAGTAGATATAAAAGTTAAAATGCACATGTAAATATAAAAATAAAAATTATTATATTTACATGTGTATTTTAACTTTTATATCTACTTGATCAAAACATTTAATAGTTATAAAGCTTGAAAAAATCCCAAGCAAGGGACGAAAAGTCGCTGTAAATAACAAATAAGTGTTTACTTAAAAAGTCCTTTTTCCCGACAAATCATTTTTATATTAATTACCAAGGACAAAAAAGAAAAAAAATCAGTATATGTAGTGTTCATGAATGGAGGTATTTGGACGAGGAAGGGACATTATGTTAAAGCGAGTTTTAACAAGTCAACTAGTAACAAGACACATACTACACTTTTTGCACCGAGCCCTTGTAAAATAGCTGATTTTCACGTAATTTTCAAAATTTTTGACAGTTCATTTTCGAGTGAGATTACTTCTAATTGTAGCCGGCGTTGTATTCTCATACGGTTAGATTATGATTAACGACGGAAAAGCAGCTATTTTATAGGGAGATGTATTTACCGTGTGGTTTTGAATTTTTGACGTCAGTCATAATCAAACTAATGGAAAATATCACCCGAGGGTGAGTGTAGCGGCTAAACAAGTGTGTTTAATGACGGTTAAATATATAAAATAACTTTTGATGTCGACTGAATCCCAACACACAGCCCTCCGGTGACCGCAGAACCACTTCAATTAGGGTAGCCGGGCGCACGGTGTCATTTACACATCACTGTTTGACATGTAAATGTTTTAACAAGCCTCGATATATCATCAACGCCGAACCTACGAATTATCGTATATAGAGGCCACAAAACTAAATCCATTCGCAATATCACACCTATTTTGATTCTTCGAGTATACAGTAAATTTCGGTTATAACGACGATAAAGGGACCACTATGATTCTGTCGCTATATCCGGAATTCGCTCAGGGTGATTTTTGAGTTGATACTTCTTTTTTAACAAACGTGTAGAAATCAAATAGATGAACAAATATTTCATGTAACTTTTTTTATCAAAACTCAAAAATAAGTTACCATTTTTTAGGGTTCCGTACCTCAAAATGAAGCAACGGAACCCTTATAGGATCACTCGTGTGTCTGTCCGTTCCACTGTCACAGCCAATTTGCTCCGAACTACTGGACCGATTGAGTTGAAATTTGGTACACATATGTAAGTCGGTGACCCAAAGACGCACGTGTAACGTAAATAAATGAATTTTGGAACATGGGGGTCATTTTTCGAGGACAAATTAGGAATTTAAAAAAAAGTTTTGCAAACTGTACCGTGTGACATATCAAATGAAAGGGCTTGTACTAAGGGTCTCAAATATGTATATTTTTGATTTAAAAACAAATAGTTTTAAGGTTATTTAAGAAAATAGATAAAAATTGACTGTTACCCTTCCCCCCACCCTCTCTTATCTCTTATTGGACCGATTGACTTGAAATTTGGTACACATATGTAAATCGGTGACCCAAAGACGCACGTGTAACGTAAATAAATGACTTCAGAACATGGGGGTCATTTTTGGGGGGGCAAATTAGGAAATTACAAAAAAGGTTTTGCAAACTGTACCGTGTGACATATCAAATGAAAGGGCTTGTAGTAAGGGTCTCTAATATATTTTTTTATAACTTTAAAATGACATATTAAATGAAAGGGTTTGTGGGAAGGGTCTCAAATATGTATTTTTTATAATTTTAAGATAAATAGTTTTAAAGTTATTTAAGAAAATAGATGAACAAACCTTATCTCTGAAACTACTGAGCCTAAAATTTTGAAAAAAATAGGGAATGTCGGGTCTCACCCATATTTTACAGGAAAACCTAAACGAAAATCTTAAGTTTTAAAGTACTCACGGAAACCGGAATAGTACGGAACCCACTTCTCGCGTGTTCGACTCGCACTTGACCAGTTTTTTTATATTGGTATCGATTGTGTCATTACATAAACAAAAATGTGATATATATGGTTGAAAACAATTTATTACCTATATTCCAAGCTTTTATTGCAACCTTTTAATGCGAAAATATTTCGATATTTTACATACATTTATTGTTCCATAAAAGGTTACATCGTAAATTTGTAACATAAACATTCTGAAAATAATAAAGCGTATGAAATGGGATTATAAAATATTTTAAACTAGCAGCCCGATAGGGTATAGATAGATATAGATAGGTAATCAGAAGCTTGTCTACCAAACAGTGATACATAATTCTGCATCTCGGATTTGTCGACAATGCGGTCAATATCAAAGTTCATTTATTATTTTAATTATAGGAAGCGCGAAACACTAAAATGCCGTGACTCACCCGACTGGGAACTCTCTGTTGAACGGTTATTTATTGCGGTTGCCAACTGAATGAAAATTAAATTGCTGTGAATAGAAACATTTTAATATTTAAATATAGTCTCAAATATTAATTGATTTTATAAGCGCTCTTCAGTCGATACAATTATTCGAGTTGGTACTAATTGTACGCAATTAGTATAATTTTCTGTATCATTTAACTATAATGCCGACACATCTCCAGTCGTACCAACACGAGGGAATGTTTTAATTGTTGGTTGGGATTTAAAAGGACTAACACTATACGGGATGCAGGTATTCTGTCACTCAGGGTTGTATTCTGTACCGAAAATCAGTGCCTAATTTCGGTCCTACACTATTATTGTTCGGACTTTATTCTGTTTTTTGCAGTTATTACCGTCGGTATATATTATTTCTCAAAGATGTTTTTTGTCAGTATGCAATATCTCCTTTAATACTGTATCAAAATTAATGTTTGATGCGCCATTTTGGAGATTATTTTTCTCATGCCTTAAAATTAATGTTTTCATTAAAAAATTGCAGTTTAAAAATTTTAACAGTTTCATTACAGAACATAACATTCAGAACAAATGTCGCCATCTGGTGCCAATCTGTTTATTTTAACAGTTGTCGGTAATATGATGTGTCGTGGCGCTGAAATCTCTGAATAGAATAGAATAAAACAAATGTCGGTATCTGGTGGCAATATGTTTATTTTAACAGTTGTCGGTAATATTAAGTGACGCAGTGGCCTTAATATCCATGACTAATAGCCTGTGATAAGAGATGGGAAAAACGGGTCTTTTTAGTGACCTGCATCTTTGCATCTGGATCCCCTATGTGAGCCGGCTCACTGAACCGGTTCAAAAAGAGCCGAGTTCTGAATATGTTACTGCAGTCTGCCACTGAGTTACCTATAGTTCAGTCAATCATATCACGACCTGTATAGAATCAAGAATGCATAGCTGACAGATACATCAAAGCGAGAACTGATACGTAAGTGTAAAATGTGCTTCTGTGTGTTAAGTGTTTCACTGAGCTATGCGGATCCGTTGATCCGTCGGCTCTCACGGATCTTCTGTCGGAGTCGGCTCTTTGAACCGGTTCAGATCTGAGTTACCCAACTCTACCTGTGATTTTCTAGTATCAGTGATTGAATCACAGGTATGTCAACTAGTATTCTATTTGTAATGTAGATTCCAACAAAAAAAAAGTGTGGGGCAACCCCATTGTTATCTTTTGTTTTCGTTCTGGATCCAATATTTTCCGAGTGCAACTCTGAAAGCGCCGCAATATTTAAGGACAGCCATGCGTATTGTAAAGGTTTAAAATGATTAGAGCGTGCGTTTTACGTAATGGCCGAACAGCTATTCAAATTACAACTTTTCTTGTTCAATAAACCGAACCAAAATAGGTTCTCTAATTGAGCAAAGTGAATAAATACTGGCAGTGCAAATATACTTTGACGGTTTTCAAACCATTCAAACCTGAACGTAAATGGTAGGTACAGTTACATTTTCTACTGCAACATTGTTACTATTTTTAGAGTTTAATGATCCGTTTCCATTGAAATGTTACATGCATAGATACCTATATTAAACTAACAATAGAGTATCGACACATCAGAAACTGTCTGATATTCTTTGTAGGCTTAAAGGACCCCATACACCTGCTAGAAATTATAGAAATCGAATATACTGCTGCGGGGTGGAAGTCACTGAGGGATGGATACGAGGTAAAAATGGTGTTAATTTTTGATTGGCCGGCGCACTGCGCATGTTTACTGTCATCGTCCGATGGAAATGTAATAATTATTCTTTCAACATAATGTAATAAAAAGTTGGCTGGAAAATGATCATTTGAATAATAAAATATATATTTTATAATATACCACTTTTTCTTGCAGAGTAATGTTTTTATTTTATTAATTAATAGCGACTCAGTCCGGCTTCTCCCGAATTTGTAAATTATATTAATGTAAATTAAATGGTGTAAAGGGCAATTTTGCTCTAAATTAAATATGTACTAACATATTTATTTAAATAAGAATTAATACTATGTCGGTAAAAAGACCTTCGCAAATAAAGCATTCTTTTATTGTGAGTCTACCTTAAAAGATAGAGATATGCCATCGCGGATTTTTTTTTATTAGAACTTTTTAAGAGGAACTAGTCCACCATAAATTATTTTCGTGTAACTTTAACTATTTACGCCACGGAAGCTCTCAGAAGGGATGATTTTTAATCAAATTGGGTTTTTTGACAACACTTTTTGCAATCTAACATTAGGTTTGTTATGGAATTTTAAATAACTTGAAATGTTTTGCATATCATTTATCCGTCAATCATTAGATATTCTTTGCAAAATGAACGATTCAGAATAAGCCATGATTACATTAATTAATTCATCTCAATTCCTTTCCTCTCGCCTAAAAACGGTCACAGCTCTCCCAAAGCTATTTCTAAAACCAAAAGGTTCGGGCAAATGACAACTGAAGGACCAAGAATCGTTCTACAGATCCTTGGTTCTTGGTCTTTCATTTGGAATTCATTCGAAGCCTTTAGTTTTGAAAAAATGCACCGGGAGCGCTGTAACCGTTTTACTGCAGAGGGTATTTGTAATGCTCTTAAAATGATTTGTGACGAATTTCAATGAAAAAGCGTTTCTTTTTTCGTTTTGAATTTCCTTTTATGCAGTAGTTGGGGAATTTCCAAGAAGATTCATAAATATTATGATGCATCAATATTTATAATGCTGCTGCATATTTCTAAAATATAACGCTTTCTATATTCAACTATCAGAATATTATATCATAGTGACTGTTCACTGCAATGCATTATGTTTACGTCAGTGGCTCTAAACATGCGGAGAACGTTGCAGAAGCGGGATCAAAATATATAGTGGGATGTTAGTATTTACACTCAAATAATATCCTGGATTATAATTTGATACCGCGCTGCTCCCACAATCCCACGTTAATCTGTGAGCGCTTGAAAGGTGAGGCAGGCACGTTATAACATAATGATTGCATTCAATGTTGCCAATGTCAGTACTAGTCGTGGGAATAATCGACTGATTTTGATAATCGAAAGGTTGCTATTCGAATGATTTTTATAATCAAAATTCTAAATGATTCCTTTAGCTGATGTATCACAATAAATAGGTGTGTTGGTACTATGCGGGAATGAATGAATGCTTCATCAAATAAATTTGGCTCTCGGTTTCGATTGTCAGTTTTGAGAGAGTCACCCATATAGAGTGCTTCATAATACAGACGCAGATAAAAGACGTAAGAAGTCGTATTCAGTACTGTTCAAGGCATTAGTTTCTCGAGTGGTTAGGTATTAAGCGATTCTATCGTATTCGATATGATTATTATCACGAATGAATTTAGTTCTGGTTTTCGATTATGAGACTTGCGAAAGTCACATGCAAACAGTGGTAGACAAAAGACTAAGTAATCATATATTTAATACTGTGAAATGCAATATGAGAGAGACAACTGCATGCAGTGTTTTAAAGAGTAAAGAAAGACGTAGTAAGATAAGATAAGATAAATATTTATTCATTAAATGCCAAGAATTGGCGTAGAATAAGTTATACAAAGTACAAAAAAAATACATAACAATACATATTAAATAATGCTAATATCAAAGTAATCTTTAATTGAGTAAGGACATTTAAGTAACAAAATATTTTTAAGTTCACTTCTCAATTTTCTTGCTTGCATATTTTTTAGTCTGTACAACAAATGATTATTATAGAAATAAATACTTTGTATAACACAATTTTTCTTAATTAATGTTAATTTTGTTCTTGAAGGACGCAAACGATCTACAGACTGACCTCTGGTATTAAAATTGTGATCCATTTCGTATTTACGGAAGAAATTATAATTTTCTTTTACAAACATAACAGACTCCAAAATATATATACTGGGCAAAGTGAGAATGCTATTATTAATGAAATAGTTTCTACAAGAATCGCGAGGTTTAAGACCAAACATAGTTCTAAGACAAAGTTTTTGTATTACAAATAGTTTAGAGACTTCGTTACTATTGCCCCAAAAAACAATTCCATATCTTAATCTAGCAAAAATAAAGGCATAATATGCACTTAGGCACGCCTCCTGGTTGATATCATTGTTAATTGTTCTCAGAGCGTATAATAATATATTACTGGAGATTATAAGTCGTATTTCGTAGGTATAAAAATCATTCGAAGAGATCTTTTGAGATATTTTAATAATCAATATTTCGACAATTTTCACTCGAAATATCCCATCTTTAGTAGATAGTTCTGTAACCTTGAATTCAGTATCTATACGTGTTGGCTTGTGCTGTACGATAAAGGTGCGTCTGGTTGATCTGGCAACACTGTGTAAGTGACGGTGTAAACGCTACTTTAGCAACTTTTGTTAGCACAATCTATCTTATAGAATTGCAAGGCAATATTCTGTCTCTAAAAATAAAGCACATACGTATTTTATCAATACAATCTTTCCTGTAATATTATATTATATATATTTTGTCTTGCTTATTTTGTGATCGATTTGTACATAGTTTGAGCTCCCTTCTTCTCTGACAGTTTTTAAAAGCGAATTCTATTTTTGTATAATCTATCGATGCGAAATTTTTAATTCAATAACACGAGCATTTATATAATTGAATTGATTAAACAAACGTAAGTAGCTTTTATGAATTTTAGTAGCGAATAATATAAAATTAGAGTTTTCAAAAACTAAAACAGCACGCTTTTATGAACTAAAAAATGCAAAATAATTTGACAACTAAATTAGCTTTACTGTAAAAAGCGTGGAGTGTTTAATATCGGTAATACATTTTTCATTTACTAGCTAATTGTAAACGTAGAACTGTTATGAACATTTTAGATAGCATCCCACACTTTTTACAGTAAAGCTAATTTTTTTGTCAAATTGTTTTGCATTTTTTAGTTCATAAAAGTGTGTTATTTAGTTTTTTTAAACTCTAATTTTAATTATAAGACTATAAACAATACCGCATTTGACTATGAGATAGGCAACCCTGTACAGCGTGTTAGATTGCTTGCTGTAATTTTTGAAGCTTTTTTATCCGGAAAGTCCTGGTCAAGATAATGGGACAAACTTATTAAATTATTGTATCGTCATCATCGGTTCTTAATAAGTGTGCAAAGTTTCAACTTAATCTGACGTTTTGAAGCAGGTGAATTTAACGTTCAAAGATTCCTTTGCAAACAAGCAAAGAGATGAAGCTAATAAAAGCGTGATAAAAAAAGCAATAGATGATTGACGATGCTATTTTGAAAAAAAAAACAATTATAAGAACACGCCCCTGTTTTTCTTACTGATATGAAAGATTTTCAAGCTGTGCTTGAATAGAACCTTTATTTAACAAAGGTCTACTGTAAACTATACGCAATACTGGGAGGTAGATGAAAAACCGTTCAAATGTGAACCGAACTCGCGTGGAGAAGGTACCATACCATTCCGTTTTCCGTGAGAACTTTAAGATTTAGGGGTTTTATTTAAATTTTCCTGTAAACTATGAGTAAGGCCCTATATTCCCTATTTTTTCAAAATTTTATGTTCAGTAGTTTCGGAGTTAAGGGGAAGGAAGATGTTTCATGTTCGTGCATTTTGTTTAATTATGCATTTTAAAATTATAAAAAAATATAGTTGTATTTCTCATAACGACCTCTTTCAGTTGATACGTCACATAATGCACTTGAAATATTTTTTTATATTTCGAATTGGCCTCCCAAAATAAAGCCCCACAGTCCAAATTCGTTTATGTAATCCGTGACTGAGTTATCTAACTCTATAGATGTGTCCAAATTTCAACTTTTTTCGTCCAGTAGATTCGGAGAAAATACGCTGTGACAGACAGACAGACATGAATATGAGATCCGTTCTTTCATCGGACGTATGAAACTCCAAAAAACACTGATGTATCGGGCGGCTTTCCTCTTTTCAGATTCAACAATAAAATTTTCTGCCTTCAATTTAACAGCAGAAAAATAAGAAAGCACAAAGGTAAAACAGACAGATCTATTCATATAATCTTTTTTTTTTGTTTCAAATAACCCCACCAATGCATTGACCTGTTGATTATTTTACACTCGTTGTAAATCACTCTATGATATGATTCACGCGACGAGTGCAATTTACACCTATTGGCCTATCGGGTACAATGGTGTAGGTTGGAGTTGATAATATCTGCACTGGAACAAACCCCGTGACATTAATGATGAAGTCATTGACATTATAGAATGAACTTCTTATACCGACAAGAAAATGTGTCGCTATATAGGAGAAAATATCCTGCAGTGATAATTGCCTCATATATCTAATACTCCTATATTGCAATCGGTCGTAAGTAGAAATGTCACGAAGTAAGTGAGACGACAAACGACTACTTCTATCTCTTTTTAGACTACTCGATCCGTTGTGCGCAGGCGTCACGAGCCTGGTGGGGCAATTGGCAAGTGTGAGCGGCAAGTTCCCTTCCCTCGAAGCTTGAAGTCTAGTTCTAGGACATGCGCGTAAGACTCGAAGTAGTTACCACAGAGATAGACGCATGTATGTCTGCACCGTAATAGTTTCTTCCCTCTCCAGACCCCTACTATCAATATAGGAGTTTTAGATACATGGATTGCCTCGTCACGTTTTTTTCTAGTCAAACTCAGGTCATTTTCAGATTTAAAAATACTTAAAAATCAATTTAAAGGAAACTATATATTTAATGTCGATAAATATTTGATTAGTTATTTTTGAACAAATATTACACAAATATTAACTTTTAGACATTGTATTAAAAAGATCTCTAATCGACTTTTATCTCCACACGGATGTGCGACTTTGTTTTGTGGCGATCTCGCTCGCTCGTTCTTTTTCAGTTGACTTTCTGTCCCAAGGCCTGTATTAAGAAGCTTAGCTTTAAAAATTAACTAGAATGATTTTTGGGGTTAACCATTGAATTGTTTCGTATCTACGCATTCCAAATATTAATAGCTAATAAGATAGCCAAGTTTCATCGGAAAACGGCCAACTTCTTGTTCCAATGCTTGCATTAAGAAGCTTAGCTTAAAAAATTAACTAGAATGATTTCGGGGTTAACCATTGAATTATTTCGTATCTACGCATTCCAAATATTAATAGCTAATAAGATAGCCAAATTTCATCGGAAAACGGCCTATAACTTCCTGTTCCAATGCTTGCATTAAGAAGCTTAGTTTTAAAAATCAACAAGAATGATTTCGGGGTTAACGATTGAATTGTTTCGTATCTACGCATACAAAATATTAATAGCTAATAAGATAGCCAAGTTTCATCGGAAAACGGCCTATAACTTCCTGTTCCAATGCTTGCATTAAGAAGCTTAGCTTAAAAAATTAACTAGAATGATTTCGGGGTTAACCATTGAATTGCTTCGTATCTACGCATTCAAAATATTAATAGCTAATAAGATAGCCAAGTTTCATCGGAAAACGGCCTATAACTTCTTGTTCCAACGCTTGCATTAAGAAGCTTAGCTTAAAAAATTAACTAGAATGATTTCGGGGTTAACGATTGAATTGTTTCGTATCTACGCATACAAAATATTAATAGCTAATAAGATAGCCAAGTTTCATCGGAAAACGGCCTATAACTTCCTGTTCCAATGCTTGCATTAAGAAGCTTAGCTTAAAAAATCAACAAGAATGAGTTCGGGGTTAACGATTGAATTGTTTCGTATCTACGCATACAAAATATTAATAGCTAATAAGATAGCCAAGTTTCATCGGAAAACGGCCTATAACTTCCTGTTCCAATGCTTGCATTAAGAAGCTTAGCTTAAAAAATTAACTAGAATGATTTCGGGGTTAACCATTGAATTGCTTCGTATCTACGCATTCAAAATATTAATAGCTAATAAGATAGCCAACTTTCATCGGAAAACGGCCCACTAAGAAGCAGAACTACATGTATGTAGTAATCGTATATTTTCGCAATTTCTCAAGTAACGATGGACCCTTAACAGTCGCTATGCTCTCTCTATATATACAATATATTGTGTCAATGGTTGAAGCAGGGACGTATAATGGCGCGGCCATTAGCAATTATAATCACGTCTCGGTGAGTATGATGACGTCGACATTTGAATACCACTGTATCGACGCTACGCTGCAGCATCCGGTTACATCTGCATAACCTTACACACACACACACACACACAAACAAACTACCAACCTTACGACTTCTAGTCTGCTATGTAATGGAGACAACTAGCGTATAGCTGCCTGGTAGTGAAACCAAACTAACGACGCCATGTTGATGCCGTTTGTGTACAGTGGAATCCGATTGTTTTTAGTGTATTTGCCACACCTATGGCAACATACACTATTGGCATCGGTCGGATGGCGGGACCTAGGGGTCGGACCAAAATTTCTCGACGTTTCATAACCTCCTAAACACTTTGGCACCATTTTTAAAAATGTTTATATATATATATATATATATGTGTGTGGGTGCTATAACTTTCGAAAGAGTTAATTGATATTAACGAAATTTTGCCCACATGTTGGAATCTACCACCGTAAGAACCCTATTTAAAATGGGCCCAATCGGGCCATTTTAAGGGTAGTTTTTAGGGGTTGAAAAAAGTTTTTGGGTCCAAAAATACCGAAAAAATTCTCAGAATGGTTTCAAAATTGAAATTTAACGTTTTAGTAAAGATTAAAATATGCTGTTAAAATTTTAATAAAAACGGCCCGACAGGACCGGATTTACAAATTTAATGAAAACACTAGTTTGCAGATAGTGAGTTATTTACTGAAATGTGTATTTGATTTGGTGTAGAGGTTCGATTGATAATAATTGCAATTAAGAAAAAAAATGTTCTTTTAAGGGGTGTATTAAGGAGTTAAATTTTTTATTTTGCCCAAAGATCAACTCCAGTTCGCATATAATAAAGCCACACTGCCTGTATTAGCAAATACACTATATTGTCGGCATGGTTTTGGCACTGCGACCCGGGTTTTTTTTTATGTGAAACATCTAATAGTGCGCTAGGTACGAGCGTTTCGATTGCACGCTGCGACGTTCCATTCGGCTAGCCTAGTGTCCCGTCGACTCTTTGCGACTTGGCGCTCCGTTGCCAATATAGGTAATACTCGCCACGGTTTTAAAAAGTTCTGCGTCGAAAATGCATATTTTAGAACCGTCCTGGTTGTTTTGTGGGAAAGAAAGACTCCCACCACCTCCCAGTTACCGGCACAGAACGTGCGTTCGTCGGTGATTAGTTATCGCTGGTTGTCGTGTCACTTGTCGCTTTCCGGCTATAAAGTACAGTCCAGTACGCTATTGTTAAGTTGTTTCTTTGATTGTTAATTGATCAAGATGCCTAATACAGTTTTGCATAGACAAGCATGAAAAATATTTTTTTGGATGACTTTATACAAGGAATAAGACTTTTAGATTAAAGAAAATTGAAAATAATAATATAGCGCGAGTTTGTAGTTTTTCAACCGACTGTACCTGCGCAAGCCTCCATTTGCATCTAACTTCAGAACCTTTTAGAACCGTGGCGCGTATTATATTTATACTGAGCACAATCACTTCCCTCTCTAATATACTACACACTCGCCACTCTATGTGTGTCTCTAATGGCGTGCTGAGATGGGAGTGAAAACAATTAGATTGCAAGTGAGTTTCGCGCCTTGTCGGCTTTTCCGACTTAGCAGTCCCCTCTCAGTGAGCGCTTCCTTCTCTACTACACTACATATTCGCTACTTTACGTGTACGTGTTAGTGTGTCCGCATTTTATTCGTGAATATCTATTATTTTTTGTCATTACAGACAAAAGTAATCTCCAAAATGGCGTATCAAAGATTAATTATGATACTGTATTAAGGGAGATATTTCCTACCGACAAAAAACACCTTTGAGAAATAATATATACCGATTATAATATTTACCAATTCAGTGTAAACTTTTTATTACTTAAGACCAAACATTTTAGAAATTAAAACTTTTTTCAAACGTGTGGCATTCCTAAGAATATCGACAAAAAACGTGAGCAAAACGCTTTTTTAATCCCTTATAATCGGATTCTACTGTAATGTACATTATGACCTTTTCGCGCCTGATGCAAAGTTAAAACACTGTGTCTTTTACTTTAATGGTTGCAAAAAATGAGATTATCTTTGCGTTCCTTTCTTGCAAGTTACAAGAACCAAGATTAATATCTTAGACACTGAAATCAAGACGCCACATTACTATTATGACGTTAGTGTTTTTTTGGTGGTAAAATGACTCTTGTTTTATTAAAACTAGCTGCTACCCGCGGATTCGTACGCGATTGATACAAAACAATGTTTTATAGCCCGCTCGGCAGCGGCAACAGTAATGGAAACCTCGGCTGACGAATGAATAGCCCAATTTCAGTCTACTTCAAGCGAGTATTACAGTAAAAATTTCAAGTTGTAGTGTTATTTTGCGAATCAAGAATTCTTATTTCATCATTTTACTAATAATTCTTATCCCCAAAATGTCGAAACGTTCAAGATATTTGAAATCATTAAGAGTGTTCGGACTTTAGTGCAGAGAAACTATCTGAAAGTGAAGTGGATAACATAGAACAATATAGTGATTCATTTGACACTACGGACGAATGTGAGTCCTTAAATTTAATATATAAACTATTTTGAATCGTTATTTGAAAAAAATTGTTTTATTCATGTACCAAATTGCCCTAATTGATATATTTTTCGCTAGACATAGTAATATATGTAACATTTTAAAGACGAATCATTTGACCCGCTTTGGTAGGAATAGGAATACATGAAGTATCAGTAGGTTTAGTGTTAAAAGATAGTCTAATCGAGACACTGGACAACTGATATCATTATCGTAGGTTAATCGATTGTACATAGTTAAAATCAGTTTTGAAAATAGCGAATGTGTCGTTGAAAATGACAGGACAGAAAAAGTGAAAATTTTGTTGAATGGAATGTTCAAGAACGAATGTTTGGCTCACTTGTATGTAATATACAGTAAATGAGAACGTTTGAGCGAAGTGTGATTTATTCAAATGAAATTCAATGCATTTGGGGTATTGGATATATACTGGAATAGGGGGTTGACTTTCCATCGGTTGTTGTGTAAAGCAAACAGTGATTTTGGGGTCAAACTCTATTATGCAAAACAAGTGAATAGCGTAAACAATCGCCGGCTTCCCTTGCATATGTTTGGTGTGTTGTTGTTGTTTTTTTTTCTTTTATCTTATTTTCCCTCTTTATAACATAATTTGCAATGTAAAGTGCGATGGCAGTGTGCGTTGCGGAAATTAATTTTGTTTAAAAGCGTTTTATTTTACGTTTTATAATAAAAGATAATCCTTAAATGAAAATGTTCTTTTGAAAATGCGCCACGAATTCAACGGAAATATCCGCTTTGGAGAGTAATGTTGGCGTTGCCTCAAATGGGAACGGAAATTGAACGAGATTGGCGTTAAGGCTTATTTTAATCAGAACTGACTCCGCTGGATTATAAAGAACATTCTAAATATAAGATTGTACATGATATGCGCAAATGTAAGATACTCGATCAAAAAATTATGAAAAAATATTAGAAAAAAAAACTTCTATAAAGACAAACTGGAAAAAGGGTAAAAATAATTTTTACTAATTTAAGTTCATAATTATAAAAGCGTGGGTTGTAAGCTCGATGATAGTCACGGCCCACACTTTTATAATTATGAACTTAAATTATTAAAAATTAATTTTATCCTTTTTAGTACACCGCAATAAAAAGATTGTCTTTATAAGTTTTTCTTCCTAATATTTTATTTTCAAATTTTTAATTACGCATTTTGGTCGTCATATTTGATTTCAAATTACGTCACACAGTTTACTATATTCTACTTGTCATACCGTCTCATTTGATACCTACTCATGTCAGGTAAGTTGTAAAGAAATAGATAATCAGCCATTTTGTGTCGGATTTGGAATAAATCATTTTGCTGATTGTAATCTACTTGTCATATCCTTTCATTTGATACTCATGTGGAGGGGGTTGTAAAGAAAAAGGTAATGCGCCATTTTGTGGTGGCGGCCATATTGGATCTACCACAATTTTCAATGTCTTCAGAACCAAACGTATGTGCAAAATTCCAGCGCAATCGGAGGCCGGGAAGTGGGTCAAATTTGATTTTCCAGATTTGTTTACAGACAGACATCGGGTATGACAAGTAGGCATTGTTTAAAATCCAATATGGTGACCAAAAGGCGTAACAAAAAATTTGAAAATAAAATATTAGATAATTTTTTTTATAAAGACAAGCTTTGATTGCAGGGTACTAAGAAAGATAATAAGTTCATAATTATAAAAGCGTGGACAGTGACTATCATTGAGCTTATAACCCACGCTTTTATAATTATGAATTTAAATTACTGAAAATTATTTTTTCCTTTTAGTACACTGCAATAAAAGCTTGTTTTTATAAAAGATTTTTATCTCATATTTTTAATCTGCGGGTTTGCTTCTGCACTGATCAGTTTAATTAGCCACATTATTTACATACCAGTATGAAATAAAATTAAACTAAAAATTAAATTAAAATAAAATTACCCAACGGCCGAAATGTAATATCCGTTATTTCTAAAAGGATTAATTAGCTGTGTACACAGTTACAAAAAATATCACACATGATAACAATCTACACAATCTCACATGATACAAAAAAATAATAATTTTTGATTTGTGAAAAAACGCTTGTACATAATATGTTAATAATTGTGTTATATAAAAATCGAAGTGTGTATGTATGTTCCAAAACGGCTGAACCAGTTTTGACGAAATTTTCAGATTATCCCAGCGGGTGCCCTGTAAAGTTTGGTAGCGATCGGATAACAGATTTTTTTTTGCTTTTTTGCAATTTTGATTTTTCTTCGATTCTTGAACATTCACAATTAAAAGCGATTGAATTCGCGCAAGTTCAATACACGTTGAGATTTTTATAATAATGATTCTTATCTTTTATAGCTATAGATAATTAGTGCTACCCGTGCAAAGCCGGACCGGGCCGCTAGTAATATTCTATTCTCTGAATACGGATTTGGTCGATGACTGGGAATCAAGTGCCTATGCCTTTACTACCCTTTCAATATATTTTGCATTCCTGCCTTTTGTCAGAAAACAATTCGCATCAAGGGTAGGAACCTTCCATTAGATGGGTTATATACACAATATTGGAATCCTTTTGAGTTGAAATGTTTTATTTACAAAATTATCCGTGTAAATAATTTGAAATGAGAAAACTTCATTATAAACTTTATTGAGATTGTTTTGTGTCCAAAACAGACGAGCTGAGGAGGGAAAGTCCCGGTCCTTCTGTAGAAACGTTTGTCATGTTTACACTCGGATGAGTTGCTATTACGTTTCTCTACTGGCTGCGAACTTGTAAGTTGGCAACCGTGTGTGCGTATGTATACGTGTTCGTGTCGGTGTGTCTGTGCTGTGTGAATGGAGCAGCAGAACAAAGATGAAGGAGGTATGACAACTGCACTCCTCCTAGGCGCGTGTTTCAATTGTTAAGGCCAGCGACACGAAGTTAGATATAAAAGGAAATGAAATTACGTAGATTTCGTCATGATTTTTCCGTCTACAAAAACGGGTTCACCTTATGTTCAGGACGTACCGTTTATTCAATGACGTCAGCTGGAGAATCGTACAAAGATAGACCTTAAAAATAGGATTTTTTTTTACTACAAAATTTAAATTTTATATAATATATAAACAAAGAAACAAAATTATAATGAGCCTCACTCTCATAAGTTCACAAAAGAAGTTTAGTTTTTAATATTATTCCCAAGTTTAATTTTTTTTATGTCAAACTAATTAATAATATTTACACATACTTAGCAACACGCTACAAACTTCTGTCCTTGTCAGTTTCATGTAATACTAATTAAGGAGACGAACTAACTTCCCCTTTATGCGGCAGTTCTACTTCCCCTCGATTTTTTACTTTTTTCAAATAGATACGTCGCTAAAGAAGTTAAACTTCAATAATGCTCAAGAAATGGTAGACATTGTAAATGTAAATTTACAAGTCTTGTTCTTTTTATAGGTCGGTTTGTTTTGTGGTCATGTGAGGGTGTCGAGCGGTCTTAAATCCAAGCATATCTTAACTAACAGCCATGGCTGTTGTAGAATCTTTTGCATGATGAAGTTCGCCGCGTTGTCTCGGCTGTCTGAATTTTCTACATAGTCATAATTTCACAGTTGCATGGTTTGAATTCTAAATTATATATATATATATATATATATATATATATCCGTACAGTAATATATACAAAAGGGTACACTTGGGAACTTCCGTTGCGCGCGCGCTACAAGTTCTGTTCAAAATTTGTAAACAAAAAATAGCTTTCCAGAATAACTTAAATGCTCGCAAATTATATTAACATTGTTTTTTCCCTATAAAATAACACGTTAATAAGTAATGTTGTTCATACTCTGTGGTGCCATTTGCAATACTCGTGTGGTAAGAAAAAACTCCTCTTGATCGGATTGTCGTCGGCTCGAATCCTGCCTACGCTCATGGATGATTTGTGATATCGTTTAGTTTTGCGTGATTATGTTTTTTGATGTAATTAAGACCCTAATAACCTCAGTTGTTGAGCGTCTGTAATCTACAATAAAAATAAAACTGCTGTCATCATAGTATTGTAACTATGTAGTTTACTTTTTGTATGTACTATTTTTAACCGACTTCAAAAAAAAGGAGGAGGTTCTAAATTCGTTGGAATCTTTTTTTTTATTTTTTATGTATGTTCCCCGATTATTCGAAGACGCCTGAACCGATATCGAAAATTCTTTTTTTGTTTGAAAGGGTATACATCCCAGGTGGTCCCATGGTCATCAGGCCAGGATCTGATGATGGAACCCTGAAGAAATCGAGGGAAATCTTCAAAAATGTGCGAAATCAAATCCACCACTAAAAAGTAAAAAATAAAAAAACTTTAAAAAAAATATTAACCTCCTTCAAAAAAATCACTAAAAAGATGAAAATAATGAAATTTTGAGGTCGGCGCCTATTTAATAAAAGTAGATATGTAATTAAAATTTCATTATTTTCATCTTTTCAGTGAGTTTTTTGAAGGAGGTTAATATTTTTTTTTTATATTACAGGAAATAGCCATAATACAAACGAATTCTTATTTTTATCTATATATGACAATGACCTTAGATTGTGATCATATAATCATATAATTACAGTTTTTACATATGTAGGAGCAGTCTAATGCCGTTGTGAAATTCCCTGTCATGTAGAACATTAGATTGAACTCACACAAAAATAAATGATTGATCTACAAAGAAAAAAATCGCATTTCAAGGTAACTTTTAACCAAAATGCGTAGAGAAATGTTATTTCCAAGTGGATGTTGTACAAAAAACTGTATTAATTATAATATATACACAGGTAATTGATTTTCTGAGAACGCTTTCAGCTTTTAAACAGAGAATGATAAAGAAACTTAAACCACCGAAAACAAACCACAGTTGTTAAAATGACTCCAAAAAGATTACACCTGTTTTTCCTAACGTGTCGAGCGTCTATAATCGAATAACAATCTAGCTCTGATCCACGTGTTACGAAAGGACAAACAATAAGATCTGAAACCGACTAAATTGAAACATGATTTTTTTGACAGAAATAAAACTTTCTTACATCAGGGAAGTTTTTGTTGACGAAAGAAAAAAATCAGCAAGGCGGATAGAATAATCGGTTGTCGGTATAGTAGATATCATCGTACAGGTAGAAATTGTGACATTGACGGTATAAAAGCACGCATGATGTGTTTCAGTTGTTTCAGGTTCGTTACACAAAGCTTTAAACTTTATATGTTGTAAGCTTTCGTTTCATTTATCCCATGGGGGATCTGATTACATTATCGGTGGGAGCAATGTATAAACAGACAGATAAATTCCAACCAAGTAAGCCGCGCGACTGATTTGCTTGCTCGTGGTAGCGTGTTTCGTTTTAAAAAGCTGTTAGCGGTGAAAGCCTACCCGCACTTTACTGGAACTGAACCGGCAAAAAAAAATTATAACGGGCTACCCATAACTCTGCACACAGCAAAAAATAAATGTGCGAAAATAGGGCCTCCCCGTATGTTTCAATTACATTAATTAATGTGAAAACCGATTGATCTATGGGTTAACCCTAAAACTTCCCGCTATGTGTTAAATCCGTTATAATAAATTGTGTTTATAATACGTAAAGCCTAAAGGTTATAAAAAAAAGTATTAACCTCCTTCAAAAAAATCACTAAAAAGATGAAAAAAACCCGGGTCGCAGTGCCAAAACCCTGCCGACAATATAGTGTATTTGCTTGTATAGGGCCGTCTGGTTTTATACTTTTATTATGTGAAATTAAGTTTGTTTTTGGGCAAAATAAAAAATTTCACCCCTTAATAATCCCCTTAAAATAACATTTTTTTTCTTAATTGTAATATTATTATCAATCTAACGTCTACACCGAATTAAATACACCCTTCAATAAATAAGTCACTATCTGCAAACTAGTGTTTTCATAAAATTTGTAAATCCGGTCCTGTCGGGCCGATTTTATTAAAATTTTGGGGACACTTTTTAATTACTACCAGAGGGTTAAATGTCAATTTTGAAACGATTCTGAGAATTTTTTCGGTATTTTGGGGCCCAAAAACGTTTTTCAACCCCTAAAAACTACCCTTAAAATGGCCCGATTACGCCCATTTTAAATAGGCTTCTTGCGGTGATGGATTTCAACACGTGGGCCAAATTTCGTTAAAATCAATTAACTCTTTCGAAAGTTATTGCCCGCACACATATATATATATATATATATATATATAAATATATATATATATACATATATATATAAACATTTTTAAAAATGGTGCCAAAGTGTTTAGGAGGTTATGAAACGTCGAGAAATTTTGGTCCGACCCCTAGGTCCCGCCATCCGACCGACGCCAATAGTGTATGTTGCCATATGGCAAATACACTAATAATGAAATTTTGAGGTCGGAGCTAATTTCATTACAACATTTTTAATTACATATCTACTTTTATTAAGTAGGCGCCGACCTCAAAATTTCATTATTTTCATCTTTTTAGTGATTTTTTTTGTAATGAAATTAGCTCCGACCTCAAAATTTCATTATTTTCATCTTTTTAGTGATTTTTTTGAAGGAGGTTAATATTTTTTTTAAGTTTTTTTATTTTTTACTTTTTAGTGGTGGATTTGATTTCGCACATTTTTGAAGATTTCCTCGATTTCTCCAGGGTTCCATCATCAGATCCTGACCTGATGACCATGGGACCATCTGGGATGTATACCCTTTCAAACAAAAAAAGAATTTTCCAAATCGGTTCAGGCGTCTTCGAGTAATCGGGGAACATACATAAAAAATAAAAAAAGATTCCAACGAATTGAGAACCTCCTCCTTTTTTTAAGTCGGTTAAAAATAAGTAGTTAAGATTTCTGGGTCATAAAAAAATTAAAAAAATAGTTTATCTAATTTAAGTTTTAATGAACTTTTTTGATGACTGTATAAACAAGAAACAAGAAAAAAATGTTTTTTTTTTATTTGAAACTTTGAAACGACTTGATCGATTAACTCCAAAATTTAATCAGATCAAAGTCTCAATAAACTCTTTCGAATGCTGCAAACCCGATCTCAATCGGTTGATTCGTTCTAAAGATATCGTACAACAAAAATTTGTTTACACACACACTACTACATGCGGACGTCTATCCAAAAATGGTCAGAATAGCTTTCTAAGACCTCAAAACGTCGAGATCTGATGAAAACTCGATTTTCAAAAATCAGACCGAAACCAATAGCTTCTCGTTTTTTGAAAATTTGCAATAGCAGGAAGTTAAAAAAAAAACCCGGGTCGCAGTGCCAAAACCCTGCCGACAATATAGTGTATTTGCTTGTATAGGGCCGTGTGGTTTTATACTTTTATTATGTGAACTTAAGTTTGTTTTTGGGCAAAATAAAAAATTTAACCCCTTAATACACCCCTTAAAATAACATTTTTTTTCTTAATTGTAATATTATTATCAATCTAACGTCTACATTGAATTAAATACACCCTTCAATAAATAAGTCACTATCTGCAAACTAGTGTTTTCATAAAATTTGTAAATCCGGTCCTGTCGGGCCGATTTTATTAAAATTTTGGGGACACTTTTTAATTACTACCAAAGGGTTAAATTTCAATTTTGACACGATTCGGAGAATTTTTTCGGTATTTTGGGGCCCAAAAACATTTTTCAACCCCTAAAAACTACCCTTTAAATAGCCCGATTAGGCCCATTTTAAATAGGCTTCTTGCGGTGATGGATTTCAACACGTGGTCCAAATTTCGTTCAAATCAATTAACTCTTTCGAAAGTTATTGCGCGTACACATATATATATATATAAATATATATATATAAATATATATATATAAATATATATATATATATATATAAATATATATATAAATATATATATACATATATATATAAACATTTTTAAAAATGGTGCCAAAGTGTTAAGGAGGTTATGAAACGTCGAGAAATTTTGGTCCGACCCCTAGGTCCCGCCATCCGACCGACGCCAATAGTGTATGTTGCCATATGGCAAATACACTAATAATTCTTAACGTCTAAAAATTTCGTGGAAATTACGGATCTGCATATTTACAATAAGAAAAGAAATGTGAGGTTCAGTTGTAATCAGTTTCAGCAAATGTTTTTTATCTGCGCGTAATTTCATTAACGTCTATCTGCTGGCTTTGAAATCCACAGTTTGAGAACCACTGGCTTCGACTGTATTTTTTGCGTTATAATTGATAGTGTGGATACGTTGTGTTAATATGTTTTGAGCCATTCTATGTAAACCGTCCAGTGTAAGTTTCCACTAACAAACAAGGTGCATATTGCAAATTAATTTAGTATCTATACATTATATCTTTGCCCTCAAGACGAAACCGCTTATGAAAAATAATGGATAACTTTTCAAATGTTTTGTTTTGAATGAAGTTATGTGAAAACGTGTCTTTGAATTAATTCTAAATTTAAAAATGACCTAATGTAATTAAATTTAAATATGTAATCTGTTTTTTTTTCTCTTTGGACGTTTGTAACCAAAAAACATGTATGGAGTAACAATAAAATAAAAATAAAAAAATAAATAAATAATAAATAAATAAATATAATAGGAGAGCTGTTGGACATTTTTGGGTAGGTATTTGAGGCACAGTGAAAATTTAAACAATACCTCTTTAGTAATATCCGAATACAAAAGCACAGACCTAGCTGAAGGTTTGCGGGCCTTAACTGACCCTCAAATTTTTAAATTAGCAACATTTTTTCGTAATAAAAGGCCGTTGAGGCATTTTGAAATTTTAATACCTTAAAATTTAGTATTTAAGGAGCTAAAAAATAAAAAAGTCAGATTTCTTAATCGAGTTTAAAACTTAGCCAGGTGTTTGCAAAATCATATTTTTGAAAAATTTTAAAAATATATTTGACGCACGTTGAAATTTAAACAGAATAATATTGGTAACTAAAAATAGATATACCTATTCAAAAAAACTGGTCGTTTCAGTGGGACATTCTACCTGCCAGGTGATTAAAAATTTGAAGGTCGGTTAAGCCCCGCTATCCCCTTATTATATTTCTCTATAATCTGTATAAATCTCACCAAGTAGAGTTATAAGTCATATTCGAGATACTAAAAGGAAAAAAATAATAAAAACAGTCTGCCACAAATTTTATGTTTTCTGTTAAATTCACAAATAAAATTTTAGTAGTATTTCCGAGTGGACTTTAGTGCGGCTAGAGCATTAATTAATTTAACCGAAAATCTGAGCATACGCTGTTTTCTCTTGTGACCACATATTTAATATTATGTAATACTGATACTTTGCAGTTTGCAGTAGCGTTGATACGAAAGGAAAATATTTACCAACGTGGTGTGTTGTGACGTCGTAATAGCTTCATTGAACGGGCGCGCCTGTCTGTGACGATAATATAATACAGAATGTATCGGGGTGCAACATTAAATGCGTCCTGGCTAAAAGCCTCACCCATATAAGCTCACGGGGGAAGTGAAACTTCTTTAGAGTTATGAACTCGTTTCATATTGATGCGTTATCCATTTTACGATACCAGTGTTTGTCTTTTATTTCCACGTCGTTGAATCATTTCCTCTTTCACACTACAGAAAATTTTAAATAGATACGTCGCTAAAGAAGTTTCACTGCCAAACATTTTTTTGGCGAGAAAATAGTATGTTTTTGCCGGTATTTTAAAGTTTAAAGTGGACTGTATTTTTTTTTTATTTATTTGTTTGTGTGATAAATAGTTTTAAAATGACTTACCGAAATTTGGTATTTGATGATTCTGTGATGTATTATTATTAGGAAAACTGAATTTGCTTGATTTCAATATCACACAAACTTGTTTGACGAACAAAATTAATAACTAATTGTTTTTCTCAACAAAAACCAAAATTAACAAAATGTAACTTTCAAATATATCCAACGAATTGAGTTGCTTTCAGTACGAATTGCAAAAGCAAAAACTAACAAATTTATCGAAAATATATTCGAACAAACCAAATCATTGCAAAGCCAAAATGCAACTGCGTATGAATTTATTAAAAAACCCGGGTCGCAGTGTCAAAACCCTGCCGACAATATAGTGTATTTGCTTGTACAGGGCCGTGTGGTTTTATACTTTTATTACGTGAAATTAAGTTTGTTTTTGGGCAAAATAAAAAATTTAACCCCTTAATACACCCCTTAAAATAACATTTTTTTTCTTAATTGTAATATTATTATTAATCTAACGTCTACACCGAATTAAATACACCCTTCAATAAATAAGTCACTATCTGCTAATTAGTGTTTTCAAAAAAATGTGTAAGTCCAGTCCTGTCGGGCCGATTTTATTAAAATTTTAGGAGCACTTTTTAATTGCTATTAAAGGGTTAAATTTCAATTTTGAAACGATTCTGAGAATATTTTAGGTATTTTTGGGCCCAAAAACTTTTTTCAACCCCTAAAAAACACCCTTAAAAAGACCCGATTGGGCCCATTTTAAATAGGTTTCGTGCGGTGATGGATTCCAACATGTGTGCCAAATTTCGTTAAAATTAATTAACTCCTTCGAAAGTTATTGCCCGTACACATATATACCTATATATATATATATATATATATATATATATAAACATTTTCAAAAATGGTGCCAAAGTGTTTAGGAGGTTATGAAACGTCGAGAAATTTTGGTCCGACCCCTAGGTCCCGCCATCCGACCGACGCCAATAGTGTATGTTGCCATATGGCAAATACACTAATAACAAAAAAAAACTATCATTTCGCATTCAATTGCCATCTAGTGAATAAAAAATCAAAACAAAAAAAACTTATTCTAATGGATGCCGCATAGTGGCGCCAACATAGTATTCACAAAGGGAGCTTGCGGGTCGGGGCGTAGATCTTAAAATTACGTACCTACTTAAAATGCGAAAAAATAAATTAAAAAATGTGGTGGCAGTGAAGGTGTTATGCGTGCCTGATATGGTGGAAGTACGGGTCTGTTAATTTGGAATAATATTTTAACAACGCCCGGTTCTTCTTACCGTGCTTTTTTGGACAGTTTTGAACTCAAACGACGAGCATCTTCTTTGAAATTCAACAGACAAATTTTTTGCTAATCCTTTTAAGGCGGAAACTGCAAAACTTAAATTAAATTAATTATGCATACACTGATTGGTGTTATTTTGCTACGTTTCGAATTGAAACGTATTTAGTCATTCAAACCGCGTCTGGCGCTCGCTTTTTGTGTAATCATTTATGTATAAACTTTTTTAATTAGTTATATTGACAAGTAGGTTTCAACACTGCGTGATTCAATACAGACCCGTATTAAAGTGGCCAAGAAAAGTATTGAAATACTGTAAAAAATAACACAAGTGTAAATATTTATTAAAAAAGTGAGAGCGTGTTCTTGTGTGTTATTGAAAACTAATTTTTAATATGCATGCATATAATTTATTGAAATTAAGTCGTCAAAAAATATAAGAATAATACTTACAAAAAATTAACCTCAAATGTTTGAAAACAGTTTCAAAAATGTATTTTGATTTTTAGTTTTGTTACTGAATAAAGCTTTACATGGACATAATTTATGCTCCAGATTAACACATAGACTACTTTTTATCTCGTTCAGTTCAGTAGTTCCCGGGAAATACACCCATTTCCTAGTTTTTCACTCAGAAACATAAAAATTGCAATCATTTATTTCAAAGCTAGTTCTTCCTGAATGCACCACGGCTTGCGGTCTCCGTTTATAAAATGCATGTTTTGTGACGGTTACGTGAGCAAAGCCGCGGGCAAAAAGTCTGTACTCTGTTGTTTGCATGGCTGGCCTTTCAAAACCGTTTTTATATGAGTTTTTCACGAACACGTGGGAAGGTTTTTTGCTATATCTTTTTAAGGGGAAAACCTGCTTTAGAGGCTTCAAAAAATCTATTTTTTTGAGGAATTTTTAGGGAAGGACATAAATATTTAATTGAAACGAAACTTTCAGGTTTTATTGTTATATATTTCAACATTTTTCTCAAATTTTTTCATTAAAATATATGTCATAATATGCCGGGTACAAGCATTTCGCCGAGGCGCCTCGAGCGTGCATGTGTCGTGTGGCGGGAAAGATGCAGGTCACAATTTCCATCTGAAACAAAAAAACCAAAACAAATTTATATTTTCAATAGTATAGATTCTAGTTAAACCTAAAAAATCTAAAAAAAAGTGAGAAATTCAACAATTTTTCGCAACTTAAAAAAAAAATTATTTTTTTGGAAAAAAAATTTCACTTTAGATTGTTTAAAAAGTGGGTTAATTATAACTTTTTTTAAGGTTTTTTAGGTTCAACTAGAAGAGAATTTAATCCTGAATACAATCAATTTTGTCTCGTTTCGATAGGACGTTAAATTTTTTTTCCTATCTTTCCCGCCAATTAGGAAAAATCGAAAAAATGAAAAACCGAGAAATCGCGCGTCGAAGTTTTCGTTTATAAAAAATCGTAATTTTCTTGAACTTACCGCAATAATGTGCTAATCAGCGATTCCTGGTCCATAGAGTTGCCCTTCAGTCTCGAAAGACTATTAGTCCCTTTGGATACGTACAATAGTTACAATGGGTACAATACATACAATAGATTTAGGGACTGAGCGCAGGCACTTCGAGCGATCCGGCCGCTCGACCTGCTCGACGCTTGCTCACTATTTCTTCTGTAACTCCGAAAATAATTTGAATTTGTTTCTGAAATTTTAGGGATATATTCTTGGATAGTTTGGGAAGACATTTATGCAAAAAAAAAATCGATTTTTTGAAGCCTCTAAAGCAGGCTCCCCCCTTAATGCTGTCATGTCAGGGGCATGCAATTTTCGGGCAACACCGGGTTAAAAAAAATTGAGTCAAACCATCCTTAATTGAAGCTAAAAAGGTAAAGGCTAGTCTTACAATAATTTAAGAGAATTTTTCATTAGAAAAAAACACCTGTATGTTCGAACAGAGAAAAAAAGATTCAGTCCGGTCTTGGGATATACCTCTAGTGTCGTCGTACGGTACAACAATCAATCTTCATCAGCTGGCGTCTGTATTACCGACATCTCCTTACACAGTAGTCTTACCGTCGTCTTAGCGACCACAGTTCTCTGCTATTCAGAAGACGTGGACACTTTTTTACTTAATTTAATTTCGAGATTAGATGTGATCCTCCGTTTTCTGGATAATCAAGAAAAGATTTAATACTTGTATTAAACGCGTCACTACTCCTTGTTGTGATATAGTAGAATCACGTTTCTATCAAGTCCGGTTTTAGAAATTTAATTTATAATTTTCAAACAACAGATATTTTTCAAAGTGTGTGGGTATAATACGCGCCACGGTTCTAAAAACTTCTGAAGCTAGTCAAAAACAGCTTCGCACATGCATATTTTAGAGCCGTCGTGGTTGTTTTGTGGGAAAGGAAGACTCCCACCACCTCCCAGTTACCTACAAAAAAAGTATTTCAAAAATGTTTCGCAAATAAATTTTCACACGGACAGATAAAAGTCGAATGATTTTCGAATGACCATACTTAAGGTAGTTTTCGTGGTTAAGGCACACCGTCAGAAAATTCGTAATTTTTGTATACTTATTAAGGACATGATAGTACAATTACCTTGAAAATTTGAAGTCGATCGACCGTATATAATCCGAGATAAATTCAATTAAAAATTGGATAATTAACATTGATTGTATACGATCTCTGTAGTTCTGAACCAGTTTCTTATTTATAAAAAAAGAACTAACTGTCAGAAACTTTCCAAAAACTGACAGTCTTTCAATGCATTTGTTATGAGTTTAAAAAAAATAAGAAAACATTTTTGACCGTCTATTATTTATAAATAACGGTTTAAAGTTCAACAATTTATAGAAAAGTATACTGTATGCATATGAATACTGTATGGGTTGCGTTTCCACGGGTACAGTCTTGCGTACAAATTATGGGTCATTTAGCTACAAGCTAGTATACTTTTGTGGCGGGTATAATCTATAACTTTTTGACAATATTGTACCACGACAACTACCTTAAAATTCAAAATGATTATTCTCGGCATTGAAAATGACTACACTAAAAGACGTGTACCGTTTTTAGAGCTGAAAGAGTGAGAAAAATTGAAATAAAAAAGAATGTAAGGAGTTCTTTTTTAAAATCCGAATGCATGCGAAGGCATGAAGGCATGTCTGAACGTCGTGTCAAAAGCTTGCTAGATATCTGGAGCACTATTCCGTTCTTCCTCTGCTATGTACGACAGATGACAGTCGCAAATGGCTAGCCAATCGAATGCCGTACTCTAAAACACGATTCATAGCTGTTTTCTTTTTTGACTTCTGCTGTCAACATATCATTTTTATATAAGTTTATTTTCTGGTGGAATTCTTTGAAGCTGTATATTATTATAGTGAAATCTAAGAGGTACCTACGGCATCTTGATACTTATTTTTAGATGTCACTGCATTCAGCGTAAAAATGACGTACCTTTTTGAAATTTTCTGTAACGTTAAAGGGGAAATGATTCAACGGAGGGGAAATGTAAACTAAACCTTGGTAACGCAAAAATTAAATAGGAAATGATTGAAATATCAGTTAGTATCTTTAAGTTACAGAAAAGACTTTAATATTTTTTGTTCCAATATATATTTTTAACGTGGAGGGAAAGTTTGGTTGAGGAACAGTTGAAAAAAAGAAGCTTTACCGATGTTTCGCTTGTGGCCTACGTTTCGGAAAATATATTTCCATCTTCAGGGCCTCAGGCTAGTCAACTGTTCCTCAATCAAACTTTCCCTCCACGTTACAGAAAAGAGTCATTACTTTTTTATCAAAAATACCGGCTAGAACTCCCTGGAAAGAATATTTAAACAAAATAAAATTGTAACCTTGTGCGTCTTTATATACGAATGTTTGATATACAAACAAAGCCTTTCAAATTTTAATTTTCATTAGGAAACCATAATTATCATACTCGGACAAATATAGATATTTTACAGTCAAGATTCTCCATGAACAAAATAAGGCACACCATCAGAAAATTCTTAATTTTTGTAAACTTATTAAGGACATGATAATACAATTACCCTAAAAATTTGAAGTCAGTCGACAGTATATAATCTGAGATAAATTCTATTAAAAATTGGATAATTAACATTGATTGTATACGATCTCTTTAGTTCTGAACCAGTTTCTTATTTATAAAAAAAGAACTAACTGTCAGAAACTTTCGAAAAACTGACAGTCTTTCAATGCATTTGTTATGAGTTTTAAAAAAAATAAGAAAATTTTTTTGACCGTCTAATTATTTATAAACAACGGTTTAAAGTTCAACAATTTATCGAAAAGTATACATGCATATGAATACTGAATACTGTATGGGTTACGTTTCCACGGGTACAGTCTTGCGTACAAATTATGGATCACTTAGCTACAAGCTAGTATACTTTTGTAGCGCGTATAATCTATAACTTTTTGACAGTATTGTACCACAACTACCTTAATGTTTAAAGTTTAAAATAGCTATTCAATAAACTGTGATCGTTAACGAATGTACTAATAATTTGATATGGATTTTGTGTCTATTAAGGACTGATGTGAACCGTGCTTCATGATGTTTGGTTCGCAGCAACAAACGGTGCAAAAGTTGACATCCTCTACTTCCGGTCAGTAAGTCAATGTCTGCTGCAGACGTTCATTTTTACTTACACGAGGGGTGTTTGGTAGGCTATATGTGTGGCGACTGTTTTGTTGGAATGCGCGTGGCGCAAATGCGATTCTCACTTTTTTCTATCTTCTTTTTTCGTCTCTCTTTTTGCCCGGGGAAAGATGCCCTTTCGTCGTATTACACAGACGAATTAAAATCCGAAAATTTGTTCTCTTCATTATTTCAGTTACATAATAAATAAAAACAAATCTTAAGACTATATTTTCTTCTAAATTGCTGCACACACCTCTACACCGGTAGCAGGTGTGCTCTATTATCGCTTTGCGCGTTAGAGCTGAATTTCGTTCATAAAAGAAGTTACATCTACGTCATTTTAACACGAAATCCATCCAAATTGTAACTTTGTTGAAAAGAGATTATATTCCGTAAAGTAAAGCCATTTTAGGTTGATTCGAATTCATAATAAGTTTTGAAATTTTAACTGAAAAGTACGCACAGCAGTTGTCGACTGGTCTGTCCTAACAAAACTTTCTGCGCAGTCTTGTACAATAATGATATATAGCCGCGGCTATTAAAAATAACTTGCGGCGGTTATTTAACTGGACGTTTAACCAGTTAATTAACCGGTAATTTATTCTTTTGCATCACTAATGTACAGTAAGGCTTCGCTTAACGCTGTTTCAGTATTACGCGGTTTCTAAAACAAAAATTTAGTCACTATAACGTAAATTATGGATCAGCTTATACAAAATGATTCAAGTGTTGATAGAAGTTCAAAGGCAAGACGAAGTGCCATTGATGCAATATCTTGCTATCGACAACAGCTTGCTGAACGAAACAGAAAAAGGCAAACAACATTAGATGACTTCTTCACAAAAAACAAAATATGTCAAATGAGGAACCTTTCTCATCACAAACATAACTTCTTACTCGAACTTTTATTTGATTTTTATAAGTGTTTTATGAACAAAAATCGATATTAGCAATAAATAAGTCTATAATTAATGTATTTAACAATAAATGTTACAAAATTAAACAAAAATAAACTAACAAATTTTCTTATTCTCGGTTCTGTTTCACTTATGCCTATTATATCTACGTATTAAGATGACCTTGTTAAGCGTTGTTTCGTATAACGCATGAACTTATTGGAACGTATCTCCCGCGTTAAGCGAGGTCTTATTGTATTACCTAACCCATGTTGGCGATAGTGGGAGATCCGGGTGTAAAGTGGTGAAAGTACCGGTGCGTTGTGAGATGTGGCCCGTTTCCCCCAAACGGTGCGATGATGTATTGGACCTGAGTGCTATTGTCAGACAGGACCTCGCGACCTGTACGTAATAACTACAGATGTCATGCGCTCGGATAAACTGTATGCTTTTTTGTAGAACGACTCTTTTTGCACAAAAGGCCGTTGTATGTATTGTTCCACAAACCTATACGACGCTTATAGTATATGAGTCGACGTGTCAATTACCTACTCTAGAAAATTGCTTGCGTTATTCCGCTATAAAAAAAGTCTAGAATAAGTTTTGTTGTCAGGTCAGAACACAATACTTATGTGATGCATTTTGAAAATTACAAAAATGGAATTTTGATGAGAGTTGAGTGGTTTTGAGTACCTATTTTGTTAAAAATTACGAAGTACAGAACGGTTTATTATATTGCCAGAATAAAAAAAGTATATTTACGTTCAATATAACTTATGTAATAACTGAGAGCTGTTAGACACTTTTGGGTAGGTATTTGAGGCACTGTGAAAATTTGTATAATACCTCTTTAGTAATATCTGAATACAAAAACACATACCTGGCTGAAGGGTAGTGGGGCTTAATCGACCCTCAAATTTTTAATCACCTGGCAGGTAGAATGTCCCACCGAAACGACCAGTTTTTTAAAATTTAATTTTAAAATTTCTCAAAAATGTAATTTTGCAAACACCTAAGTTTTAGACCCGATTAAGAAATCTGGCTTTTTTATTTTTAACTCCTTAAATACTAAATTTCACCGAGCTGGGTAGAGTAATGGTGACAGCACTAGACTCGCATTCGGGAGGTACCGGGTTCGAATCCCGGCGGGGGCAGATGTGACTGGGACTTTTTCCTACTGCCTCTCGCCGAGAAACGGTAATTCCTGTACCGGCCATCTTGATTCAGGTTTTCCATGGTTTCCCTCAATAATTTCCAGATAAATATCGAGATTTGAGGCCAAGGCCGATTACCTATCAACTCCTAGTTCAAAAATTACCTACCTTATACTAATTTCCTATAATTCCTTCATTCACCCATTGCTATTACATAAGTTGAAGTTGTAAAAAATGTAGAAAATAACGGGAAGCGGTAAATGGAAAATAGTAATGGTGCGAATGGCGTCTGTTATGACATAAAGTCGAGAAACGGACGTTAAACGCATTATTATTATTATTATTTATTATTATTAAATACTAAATTTCAAGGTATTGAAATTTCAAACTGCCTCAAGGACTTTTTATTGCGAAAAAAATTTGCTAATTTAAAAATTTGAATGTTGGTTAAAAACATGTTATATATATTCTATTTTTTGCAGTGAAATGAACTGTTTTTTTTATTGTAATTTTACAGTTATATGTTACGCTAAGCTTCATACATTTCCTGTATAAAAATAATGTATCGTAATTTTTTACAATCAAAATTGGCAGACAGTTGATATATATTTGAACGATTCACATATAAATTAAAAAAATGAAATGAAAGAAAAATGGCCGTTTATTGTTTGGTATGTCAGTTGTTTAATTAACATGTGTACACGAAACAATTGAATTCCGCCGTTGTATTGTTGAAAGCTGAAAATTTATTGTTATTTCGAATCATTTAACCTTTTGACTTGCAAGATTAATTTTTCAAATAAAAAAATACTGTTTTATGTAGTTTAATTGACTCGATTTATATGAGGGAGTAGTTTATTAACGTGGAAAAAACTGTCATCCAATAAAACACTTTACAGATTTACGTGATTGTTTTTCGAATATTTCTGTTCGCAGTATCGGTATGTATTATTTCTCAAAGGCGTTTTTTGTCGGTATAAAATATCTCCCTTAATACTGTATTAAAACTAATATTTGATAGCCATTCTGGAGATTATTTTTCTCTCTAATGACGAAAACTAAGTTAATATCGTAAAACTAATGTTTTCATTAAAAAATTACAGTTTAAAAATGTTAACAATTTCATGACAGAAAATAACATTCAGAAAAAATAAGTGTCTCCATCTGTCATGTTTTGTTTTATAAAGTTTGATTGGTTGAAACCATTTGGATTTTATTCAAATTAAAATATTACAATACAATAAAATATAACTTAAAATATAATTACAAAATAGTGCTGTAGCTTATACTTTCATTGTTATGTTGGATATAATTTTTATTTGAAAATAATTCATTGTTTCAACGTTAATCCAATATTATTTAATTATCTGAACTAATTATGCAATCTATAGAAAAGCTGATTTAAATTAAATGTTTTAATAAAATTGATAATAACAATAATAATGCGTTTAACGTCCGTTTGTCGACTTTTATGTTTTAACAGACGCCATTCGCACCATTACTACTTTCCATTTTACCACTTCCCGTTATTTTCTACATTTCTAAAACTTCAACTCAACTAATAGCAACGGGCGAATGAAGAAATTATAAGAAATTAGGATAGGATAGGTAATTTTTGAACTGGGAGTTTGATAGGAATCGGCCACGGCCTTGAATAAGGAACCATCCCGATATTTATCTGGAATTAATTGAGGGAAACCATGGAAAACCTCAATCAAGATGGCCGGTACAGGAATTATCGTGTCTCGGCCAGAGGCAGTAGGAAAAAGTTCCAGCCACATCTGCCCCCGCCGGGATTCGAACCCGTACCTTCCGAATGCGAGTCTAGTGCTGTCACCACTACTCTACTTAGCTCGGTTGTTTTAATAAAATTTATATAACACCGTCTGGTGGAAATCTGTTTATTTTAACAGTTTTCGGTAATATGACGTGTAGTGACGCTGAAGTCTCTGAATAGAATAAAATAAAACAAATGTCGCCCTCTGGTGGCAATCTATTTTAACAGTTGTCGGTAATATTAAGTGACGTAGTGGCGCTGAAGTCTCTGAGTAGAATAGAATAAAATTTATTTCCACTCAATTATGTTACGTAACTGACCATTAACGGTGCAAAGTTTTCACATGGATGCGCTAGTTTTATATAACGTTATAATATGTAACTAGTACGAAAAACAAGCGACTACCCACAAGTTTTAATCTTTAAGTATAGATCCGGCAGCAATCGGATTAAAATAACCTTTTAGTCAAATCCGACACCAACGCAAACGAAACCGCAAGGTAAATGCGAGTTATTGATAAAATATTAACGGGATTATAAAGTTGTAAAATCGGCACATCTGGGATTGGTTAAGTTGCAACTTTGAATTCGTGTCATAACCCGCCTGCGGTTGTCTCTGTGATGGGACTGAAGTAACGTGTCAGGGATTTGATGCAAAGGTTGGTCACACACTGCAGCCATTCAGAGTTGGCAGCTCTGCTTCCCGTGTGGCCCACTTCCGGTCTCAAACACGGATGAACTTTATTTTGTTGGCAGACGTGACTCTGCTCGACTTGTTTAAAATGTTTCGTCAAAACGTTATATAAAAATAAAAACGATAATGTTCACATCTCTGGCACCAGTTTCAAATAACCATAAAATTTATAATTCTGTTTTATTGAATTTTAAAGTCACCGAGTGCCACTTCATTTTATTGCTGGCAGTCAATATTAATGTACAAAATTATTACCGAAAGTCTTGTCTGTAATTTTAGTTTTTTTGTTTTCGAGGAAAACTCGTTTCAAGATTTATTGTCTGTCACTCGATGTGGCTCAGACTTTATTCATACGAACTGCACGGGAACAACCCGGTTACCGTGTTGTTTGGGTCAAAGCCAAGTATCAGCATGAGGTCAATATTAATTGTGTTGATGTAAGCTGTGTTCTAAAGTCAAATATGAGCATAGTGTCCATGTTCGTTGTGTATCGGGCGCTATATCATCATCATCGAATCACTATATTTATTTATTGTGTATTATAGACGCACAACAACTAATTAGCGTTTAATTAACAAATTACTTCAATTTAAAACAGTCATGAGTGAAGGTGAAAATCCAACCCCACGGCAATATGATTCAAAGGTTAGAACATACTTTAACTGCGCTCCTGTTATTAAGAACATGCATTAACCATTACACCAAGCTGCGTTCCTGTTATTAAGATTATACGTTAACCACACCAAGCTGTGCTCCTGGTCTTAATAGCATACGTTAACCATTACACCAAGCTGCGCTCCTGTTATTAAGATTATACGTTAACCACACCAAGCTGCGCTCCTGTTATTAAAGAGCATACGTTAACCATTACACCAAGTTGCGCTCCTGTTATTAAGATTATACGGTAACTATTACATCAAGCTGCGCTCCTGTTATTAATATTGAATTAAATAGTTCTTCTCTATTCAGACGGTTAACTTGATGATCGTAACTATTCATCCGCTCGTTGGGTAGATCAGTTAATTCACTCAGAGCACTGATTTTAGATTGGTTTCATGATATCCTGATATGCATAATAATTTATTCATTTCCCTCGTGTATTTTATAACGGTAGCAGCGGTGGATCGTTAGTCTTCCTTCATTATTAAGCATCGATATTATCGATTATCGATACACCGTCGATGACTCGTTTTATTGTGACATAATGTGAACAATAGCATCTACATAAATAAATCATACGTCCGTAATACACAATTATTTATACTACTGGCGGGTTGCAGAAAGCATTGTCATAAAATCTGGTTTGACAATGACCTGAGAAACGCAAGTTTGTCCGTCTGTCTGTTTGTAATGGTTTTTTTCGAGGCTAGTCCGATTTAGGCAAATTTTTGTTACACTGTCTGCCGATGCAGTATAGAGTATTTGAAATGAATATCAATTCAGTTTTCAAATCATAAAAAAACTGGCCAAGTGCGAGTCGAACTAGCGCATGAAGGGTTCTCGTACCACCGTACAATATTTATTTATTTTATTTTATTTTTATTATTTGTTGTTATATAGCGACCATAGTAATACACACTAAGGCGCAAAAATGCCTGAAGTAGTAGCTTTTAAGAGATTCCGTCCGATGTCGCTAGTATGCACCATTTTGACGTTTATAGAAAAACCAATTTTTTTTGTGATGTAATTACAAATTTACGATTTTTCCCCTTTACTTGTGCTATAAGACATTGCTTCTTGCCAAATTTCATGATTCAAGGTCAACGGGAAGTACTCTATAGCTTTTGATTCCCTTGCGGCATAAAGGGCCGTATCTTTTAACTGCGTTGACTTAGAAGTCTGATTTTTTCACAGCCCCAAGGGATTGCAGACCTGAGTATTTGATATTAATTTCAACTTGATACCTCCACGCGTTCCTAAGAAAAAGGATCTTGACAGACAGACGGACAACGAAGTGATCCCTTTTTCCTTTTGAGTTACGGAACCCTAAAAATTGACAATCTGAATCGCTACTAGTCTCAGATAATCATGGTAGTTGGCGGTTTTGAAAAAGAAATTAATAGAGTGTTTTTGTGTATGTAAATTCGGTAGTGACGCCACTGACGTAAAGTGCAAAGTTATGTAGTACACGAAACGGTCACCAGGATCACATTGTCGTTTGGTAAATGGTAAAACCACTATCCCGTTACAACTTTGACGTTTGCTCCCAATTGTGCATACTCCTTGTCTCGTGCATAATATAGCATGTTATATCCGTATGCTATCTTAGATACCTACTCTAGTGTTCCCATGGCGATGTCCTTTTGAGAATTGGTGCAGCTTAAGAAGGCTTTCGATTAACACAGCACACAAAAAACCGATTACATAATGAGTAATAAAATATACTTTCAAGGCAAGGTTACATGATATATAATCAGTTTCATATTCAAAAAAAACCCGGGTCGCAGTGCCAAAACCCTGCCGACAATATAGTGCATTTGCTTGTATAGGGCCGTGTGGTTTTATACTTTTATTATGTGAAATTAAGTTTGTTTTTGGGCAAAATAAAAAATTTAACCCCTTAATACACCCCTTAAAATAACATTTTTTTTCTTAATTGTAATATTATTATCAATCTAACGTCTACATTGAATTAAATACACCCTTCAATAAATAAGTCACTATCTGCAAACTAGTGTTTTCATAAAATTTGTAAATCCGGTCCTGTCGGGCCGATTTTATTAAAATTTTGGGGACTCTTTTTAATTACTACCAAAGGGTTAAATTTCAATTTTGAAACGAGTCGGAGAATTTTTTCGGTATTTTGGGGCCCAAAAACATTTTTCAACCCCTAAAAACTACCCTTAAAATAGCCCGATTAGGCCCATTTTAAATAGGCTTCTTGCGGTGATGGATTTCAACACGTGGTCCAAATTTCGTTGAAATCAATTAACTCTTTCGAAAGTTATTGCGCGTACACATATATATATATATATATAAATATATATATATATATAAATATATATATATATATATATATATATATATATATATATATATATATATATAAACATTTTTAAAAATGGTGCCAAAGTGTTTAGGAGGTTATGAAACGTCGAGAAATTTTGGTCCGACCCCTAGGTCCCGCCATCCGACCGACGCCAATAGTGTATGTTGCCATATGGCAAATACACTAATTACGTAAGTTATACAAATTATACAAAAAATTGTGTAAAAGAAAATATAATCCTCCTTTGGTATGAACAGGTGACGTCACGCGACTAGTATTGGCGTTTTATTTATTTATTCAAAGACCGAAATTTGAAACAGGATTTAAAATACATGATTTTTAAGGCTTGAGTTGTATTTAAATAAAAATAATAAATATTTGTGGCAATATTAGGGACTTATGCACAATTTAAAACACTTTCCCAAAAATAGTCAACATCCCTATTGTTTAAACAATGTCGATTTAAACACTACCACACAAGTTAACCCTACTTTTTATGATGAATGCTTTATTCTGAACACGATTGAGCAAATAAATTATGAATACGAATAATTTGTCATACGAAAACGGTGAATCCGTCTGGACTATAATAGACGCTGATGACCTCAGCTGTTGACCGTCTATAATCTACAATCTCTCTCATTCTGACTATAAAACTTTGCGACCGTCGTAGTCTCGAAGGATTTGCTTGTGTATTATTTTGTGTACGTATTTTTCTAAATAAAGCACAGTAGAAAAATTTTGCACAAATAAGTGATTTGAAGAAAAAAAGCTTTCAATTTTTAAGCAGATTAGAATATGGTAAAACGTATTACTATGCCGGTATAGCAAATGGATTTACAATTTAAAATATATGTAGGTACACTATTTTATTGTTCAGTGCAATTTGAACGATTGCTGTTCTACATAGCATCTTCTCATGTAGGCGGACTCAGCTAACTCATAGAACCAATCCGAAAAATGGATTTGCGTATTAAAATTCGAGATATATTCCGTGTGAGAACTCAAAATTCGAATATAGAAGTTTCTTAATGTTTTCTCTGCGAAGGGCTTTGCTCGCGTTGAAATATCGGCTTTTGACGGAAGTCTTTATTTTAGTATTTCGAAGCGATGACATCTCGGGTACGACACCTGTGCTCATAATTTCCTCGAGGAGTAGGCTTGATTGAAATCTATTAAAAGTTGTTAAACATAAAAAATTATTTCGAATCGGCGACATATATCTACAAAATTCGAATAATAATACAAAAATAAAAATTGTGTGCGCCTCATCCACTAAAGCTCTTAGTCGTAAATGTTATTTATATCGAATTTTAAATTTATATTACAATTACATAGGTACTTAACTAATAATAAACAAAAACTTGTCTAAATATTAACATAGCTCTTTGAATTTCTTAAGGTTTTACTCGATACGTTCCCCTCTCCTTTCTCGCACTCATAGCATTCTTTCTTCCCCTTCTTTTTCGTATCCCTTCATTTCTCCTTACGTGTCATAAAAAATTTCAAACAGATTCATCGCTAAAGAAATTTCACTTCAATAACAATGAATAACAATTATTTTATATATCACGTCACGACAGCTTGCCCGTCTCTGTCAATAAAACAGTTTATTGTCGAATGATGTTTTATCCACTTAAGTCGTTGATAAAGCGGTTCATAGATGACGCTTCGGTACAAATTACTATTCTGTTTCTCATAAAATACTTTTTCTATATTAATATTAATACAAGTCAATACATATATTTTAATGTCATAAAATAGACAATTATGGACTACGGGGCGTTGGATTTTTTTCTTTTAAAGGTGGGCGATGGTTCAGAAAAGGTTGGGAACCTCTGCCCCAGGTCAATGAAAATTTTCTTACTCAAGGTCATCTTTCTTATCATTCATCCGTTGTAATAACTCTGCATGAGGAAATGGCCGCATTCCTTTTGACAGAGCGAGCACACAAGAGGAAAGCGTCTGGTTGTGTTCGAGGTTTCGATATAATTCCGGGCAAGGGATGCATCGGGAATGTTTGTAGCGGTATCGAACCGTAATATTCCCGTCTGTCCAAAGCAATATGCCGTTCGCTTTGCAATGACTGCATTGAAATTGCAATTTGCACTTCCGTTTCTGGCGACGCAAATGTTTAAACCGCTTTATGTAGCTCTGTCTCGCACAAACTGTAGCTTTTTCCTTCTCGTTCTATCAATTTTATACATCGTTTCAGTCGTTGAAATTATATTTTATCCTTTGAGTGCGTTTTGGTTTTATTTAGGTACCTATATATTTTTCTACGTAATTAATTTATCAAAAATAATTTAGCTTGTTAGTGTATTTGCCATAAGGCAACATACACTATTGGCGTTGGTCGGATGGCGGGACCTAGGGGTCGGACCAAAATTTCTCGACGTTTCATAACCTCCTAAACACTTTGGCACCATTTTTAAAAATGTTTATATATATATATATATATATGTATATATATATATATATATATATATATATACATGTGTGTGTGCGGGCAATAACTTTCGAAAGAGTTAATTGATTTCAACTAAATTTGGCACACGCGTGGAAATCCATCACCGCAAGAAGCCTATTTAAAATGGGCCTAATCGGGCCACTTTAAGGGTAGTTTTTAGGGGTTGAAAATGTTTTTGGGCCCCAAATTCCGAAAAAATTCTTCAAATCGTTTCAAAATTGAAATTTAACCCTCTGGTAGTAATTGAAAAGTGTCCCTAAAATTTTGATAAAATCGGCCCGACAGGACCGGATTTACAAATTTTATGAAAAAACTAGTTTGCAGATAATGAATTATTTATTGAAAGATGTATATAATTTGGTATAGAGGTTCGATTGATAATAATATTGCAATTAAGAAAAAAAATGTTATTTTAAGGGGTGTATTAAGGAGTAAAATTTTTTATTTTGCCCAAAAACCAACTTAAGTTCGCATAATAAAGCCACACTGCCTGTATAAGCAAATACACTATATTGTCGGCAGGGTTTTGGCACTGCGACCCGGGTTTTTTTTAGCTTGTTTTTATTTTGAATGATATGCTAGCGATATTTTTTGGAAAGTGACAAATTTTGATTTATCTGAACTGAAGCGCACATAATTTGACTTTTTGTTACAATAAATATGATAATATTAATGAAATAATGTTGTTTGAAATTGTATTATGATCCAAACAATATTAAATTATGGACACGATTGTCAATCATTTGTGATGAACCGATTTTGATGATACTTTTTCTATTTATTGGAACATACTTTCAGGGTATTTCACATAAATTTTAAATCGGTTCAGTATTTTTTTTTCTAGTTTGGTATTAAAAAATTCAGAAACAAAACGGGTACTAACGTGCAAACTCTACGTAGGTATTTCAAAAGTCACTAAAAAGTAAGAAAAAGAATCTTTAAAAAAAAGCTGAGAAAAAGCCACTAAGAAGCCAAAAATAATAAACTTTTGAGGTCCGCGCCAAGCGTATAAAAAGTAACAGTAATTAAATTTACGTCAACCTCAAAACTATTATTTTACATTTTTAGTGATTTTTTTGAAGAAGGTTCAACTTTTTGTTTAAGTTTTTTCTTTTTAAAGACAAAACGTTGCTTTTGAAAAATAATTAAATTTATTTTTCTTTCTTAGAATCATTAAGTTGGAAATAATAATATCGTTCTATGAAGAAAAATAAAATCAACAAACTTTAATAGAAAATAAAAAGTCAAAGTTTTTTGTAAAAAAAACACAATATATTGCAGATATAAAAAAATATCGGCTTTTTGTTCAGCAGAATTTCTTTTTTTTTCTTTCTTTTTTTACCAACAATTCGTATTATAAAAGCTTTTAGTGATTAATAATACAGTGTGTTTGGTAATGTGTGTACTCTGAAAAAAATTAAAATCTTAAAATGTCTTCTTTTTTGTTTCAGGTAAGCTCTTCTATACAATCTAAACCGTAAGTTTTGTAATTGTTTTTGATTTATTATTATTTATAAGTAATAGGAAGCTCATATAAAATTTATTAACTCATAAATTAATTTATCAAAACAGACTGTTTCTAGAAATATTTCAAGAACATTATTAACAAACATCGTTATTTTATTAACTTAAATCCATTCAAATATACATAGATGAAAGATATTTATATACTTAATAATATAGATGTCACGGTACAAATGATGAAAAAAATAATTTTAAATAATGTAAAATATTTTTAGTTGTAGGTTACAAACCTAGGTACCTATTTAAATTACATATTTAATCAAAAAAAATCTCTATATAAGTATATTTATTAGAATCCATGAAATGATATAGGGTAAACGACTAGTTATTGGACAGACCACATTTTCATTAACTATAATAAGAATAAGAACGATACTAAAGCAGATTTGAATGGCTTACAAAATGAGTCTTTCAAATCTGCTTTAGTATCGTTCTTCTTATTATTATTATTATAGCTAATGAAAATTTCATATAGGGTAAACTCCTAGTCATTGAACAGAACACATTTTCATTAGCTATGATAAGAAGTAAGAACGATACTAAAGCAGATTTGAATGACTCATTTTGTGAGTCATTCAAATCTGATTTAGTATATCGTATTATATATTTAGTATCGTATTATAGCTAATGAAAATGTGGTCTGTCCAATGACTAGTCGTTTACCCTATTTGTTTTAAAACCGTAGCTTGCGTAGGTAACCGAGCGGTGTGTGCATTTTATTATACTATTTGATGTATTATATATTATAAAAAAATGTAAAATTTGCAAATCCGAAAACCCTGTACGTAGCAAAAACATAACCATTTCTAAAGACATCATACATAATTCCACCATAAAAAAAGAAAAAACTTTGATGAAGAATTTTATTTGGAAGGAGTAAAACTTCTCAAACAACATCTGTCCGACCGTGTTGTAAAATGAGGTACATCTAGTTTCATAATATACCGGGTGTTGAACTACACATGCGTACATAAGGATTTATCATGTAAAAACATACAGGGTCGATTTGGGCCAGAAGGGCCCGGGTGGCTCCTCACAATCCCAGGGCCCGAACTGGATAATGGTAGATGGGATATTTTTCTATTTCATTTCTAATTGTATGACCGAACTATCTGATCTAGTTTACATTTAGGTTGCAAGAGCTGGGATCTAGCCTCCGTGAGCCCCCTATCCTACCTACTGCCTGGCTTGCGGCAATCCCTTCAAGGCAAACCTGTGGGGGGCCCGTCTGACAAACGCCACCTCGACTATATGGTCAGTCCGACGCTGAAAACATATCAGTATGTTGTTCTTATTTAGGAGAGTAGGGTGGAAATAAGGAAGACTTTCTTTAGGAATCTTCTAAAAACCTTGAGTTTAAAATTTTGTTTCGATCGCTCGAATAATGTCAGCTAGTGATGAGCAAAGCAAGATCAAGACCGTGGTAGCCTTGATATTGGTCTTAGCCTTGGTCCGTTCAGGCCCGGCAGGTCATGTTCAGTCCGTGTGGGTAGTGAGATGAAAAACATTTTTTTTCGATCTAGCGGTGATTAAATTAAACTTCAAAGCAAGCCCTTCCAATTAACTCATGCCAGCACTGAGCATTTAAAACCTAATAATTGTATATAGCTTATATTTTATAAGCCTCGTAATCGTATAATAAACCTTCGAAATCCTATAACTCTGGGGAAGCCAGCACATAAGTTAAATTGGTTAGTTAACAAACTATTTATTAATATGTGAAAAAAATGTGAAATTTCATGTGGGTATTTTACCCACACGGAATTTTTCGTATGGGTATAGCTACCCACAAAACCCTGGTCATCCGCCGGGCCTGGGTCCGTTAGTATTTAGTCTTGCGTATTAATCCTGGTCTTGATCTTGGTATTGCGTATTTAATCCTGGTTTTGGTCTTGGGTATGCGTATTTAATCCTGGTTTTGGTCTTGCTCTTGGGCATTTAATCCTGGTAATTATCTTTCAAAATTTATTCGTAAGAAATAAAATTAAATTATAATTTTTAGTTTAATCTTGCATACTTGGTCTTGGTCATTCGGTCTTGATCTTGGACTTGCACATTTAAACTTGGTCTTGCTTTTTTGCAAAACCAAGATCAATTTTGTTAATCACTAGTGTCAGCTAGGTTTCTACTCTTAGACCAAATAAATTTTTGATGTTTTTCTTTAGCGTTTTGTAATTAGTAAGGAATTGCCGCATTGTGCACCCCTAACAACGGTTATACGAATGACATCCGGTGCACATACAAGTAGGGAAAGTAGTAGTAGTAGTAGGGCATTCCCCGTTTTCCCAGAGTCAAGTATGAATCCCATCAGCCGTGAAGGTGTCATTTCATGTGACCGGAGCACCTATTTTCTACCGGGGTGGCGACACGCAGCTATGCGCCAGCTATTTATGCTATGTCATGTATATAATTGGATCTGTATTAACAGTTGATATAATTTAACCTTATCAAAAAAATTCCAGCCATTTGGACGACAGGACCATTCCAAATTCAAAAATTGGCATTTGATATTTTATAATAAATAAAATAAAATTTATGTTAAAGCGTGCGGTGACGCGGGTAACGACTAGTAATTAATATTATGAAATTTGCTATTAGATTGCATGGTTACATAATATGGTTTTACATGTAAAAATTAACCAAAGCATGCTTGTCAACTACCTAACTAATTTATTTTTGACAGATCTTCAGAACAAAAAACATTTGATTTTTTTTCAAAACATTTCCTAACCTATGAAACTCATTTAACTTCATGTATCTCAAAACTGCCCATCGTGCCGAACCAATCCGTTCCGATTCAGTGGGTAGGACCGTAAGTCGTTTTTTTATTTTTGATGAAAAAAAATCATTTTTTCAATTAAAAAAAATGTTGGCCTGTAAGACATTACTTCGCAATATTTTATCATATAATTAAAAACACCAGTCTGTGAGACCCATTTACAGAAAAATTATTCTGATAATAATAATATTAATACTTTGCTACAAGGCAATCGTAATCCATGAAAAAATTTCATCGGTCTATGAGACACCTCTACTTAGCTACAACGCAATCGATAATAAAAATATGTGTCTTACAGACCGTCATCCTTGTTTGACCTAGTTCAAAAACTTGTTTTGTTTCTAAACGTAGTTCTACATCTACACAACGAACGGCGCTGACTGTACACAAACTTTCACATAACCTATATCTTCTATACTTCTCGTTCCCTTTTTTCCTCCAGTATTTTATCCGGGAACATTATACATACAACATTCTTTCTTCGGCACATTTACATACAGATGCGATGACAGACAGCCTCTGGAAGGAATTCTGTTTCTTTTGTTATAAATAAATCACAAATTCTTTCTTCGCACTTTTCTGACATTTTTCTACCTTTGCACACGTCACCGTTGGAAAGCGAAACTTTACAAGCTAACAAAAAAAAAAAAAAACACGTCTTCATTTGTCATTTTTATGGACGTATTTGTATGATTTTCAACTATTTTGGCGGCGAATGACAAATTATTGTTTCTGTTTTTTATTGAGAGTTGTCCAGGTCTGTAGGTACAACATAATTCAGTTTTTAAATATTTTTATGGGTGTTCAGATAGAAAATTTTCGTTTCCAATTTAAGCATTTTTCGGTTTTCATCAATAGGGATGTTGACTATTTTTGGGAAAGTGTTTTAAATCGTGTATAACTACCTTATATAGCCACAAATATTTATTATATTTATTTAAATACTACTCAAGCCTTAAAAATCATGTATTTTAAATTCCGTTTCAAATTTCGGCCCAAAAAGCCAACACTTGTCACGTTACTGCCGTGACGTCAGACGGTCACAAAGTAGGAAGCTGCTTTCATAAACGCTGGTAAACTGATGAGGTGATGAAAGGTGTTTCGTAGTTGTAAATATTAACCAAACAATGAAACCTTTTTACAGCTTCTGATGCTGTTCATGACTCTCTGACGTCATGCGCTCTGATTTGGTGTTCGTTGTAGGTTTTATTTATTTAATATTAATTAAATTCCCTAAAAATAAAGAAAACTATTGTGTTTTTTTGTGTTTCTACCATAGAAACTACCAATTGACGTTAAAATTATGTTTTTATTTGAATACAGTCAACATCCCTATTGAAAACTTTCTAATTATTTTAATTTAGGTAGCCAGGACTTGTATTCTATCTTTGTCGTGCTACTCTTTTTATTTATGACTTCTTTGTTACACACATTAATTTTCAACTCTGTGTTACACCTTGTTATAAATTATGCATATACAATAATTTTAATTTTAAATTACTTTAAAATACGTGCCAGTCGACCAATCTGTGAATATATTATTATGTCAATATTACATATTTCGCCCTTCTGTCCCGAGTCATGGTTTTATAACACGTACAACACATACCGTACAATTCACATGTAGGGATCAACTACCGACACGGTAAATACCGGATTAAAGTGCTGGTATGCTCTGTAAATTTAGTTACGTGGAAAAATTGTAGTCAGACTAATTTTAAAAGAATTAGGTTAACATTTTGCTATTTATTATTCACATTATTATAAAATATATCTAATGAAGTTGCTATAAAAAAATCAGCGTGAATCAACCACTTATTTTTTTCATTTTTGAAAATTCAACTTTGGGGTATTTAGGTTTAATGTTAACCCATCCAAAAGTGTCTGCCTCATTTATTTATTTATTTAAAATCAACTTAACTTTCGTATAGTACTTGTTGGCTTTTGAATCAAACACTTTTTTTGTCATATATCTTTTTAAACCTTTCCCGTATGCGTAGTACCTGGCGTACCCAAGTAGGACAAGCAAACACTCATTTACCTATACATGTTAGCTATATTTACTATTGCATAAAATTTCTGTCTGAATCAAACACTTCATGAAGCGGGTGTCTCTTGTAGAGTTGGGTAACTCAGATCTGAACCGGTTCAAAGAGCCGACTCCGACAGAAGATCCGTGAGAGCCGACTCACTTTTTTTTTGAGCCGACGGATCAACGGATCCGCATAACTCAGTGAAACACTTAACACACAGAAGCACATTTTACACTTACGTATCAGTTCTTGCTTTGATCCATCTGTCATGCATCACATGTTTGGCTATGCATTCTTGATTCTATACAGGTCGTGATATGATTGACTGAACTAGGTAACTCAGTGGCAGACTGCAGTAACATATTCAGAACTCGGCTCTTTTTGAACCGGTTCAGTGAGCCGGCTCACATACGGGATCCAGATGCAAAGATGCAGATCACTAAAAAGACCCGTTTTTCCCATCTCTAGTCTCTTGGACTAGTTATGTAAGTCTTAAATCGTGCGTCAGTTGTTAATTGTGCTCTCCTCTTTCTCAATCTATCTCTGTTGTGTCCAGGCCCGGATTTACCATGCAGGCAGTATAGGCAGCTGCCTAGGGCGGCGAGAATTGAAGGGCGGCAAATTTTGGCGGAAACTTCAAAAGTTTGTTCTATTCGTGCGAATTGAATTATCCGCCTATTTCTTCGGCACGCGTATTATTAGGATACTGATATAATAAAATAAAATATTTGCTTTCAAAAAGGTGCATTTTATTTATTGGAAAACTTTTGTACCAAACTTATTCCACCATTGAAGAAGTTTCGCGATGGGAGGGAGGGCCGCAATTTTCGCAACTGCCTAGGGGCAGTAAATTTCTAAATCCGGGCCTGGTTGTGTCGCTTTTTCGTTTAGTCGCCTCGCAAAGTTACTCTCACTATAGAAATTACACGTCAAAAAAATGAGGAAAATGTCGGGTATTCAGTTCTAAAATTAACATGTCGTCCTCAGTGGACTTCATTGTGATATCATATTCCGTGTAGCGAGTTGTTTTTTAAAATATAATTAAGCAAATGTAGCAAAAACGTGTTCGTATCTTCATTTATACAGACGTATGTTTGCCGAGTACCTACAATGCTGTGGGAGGGGGCAAAAGTAGGCGGTACATAGGTCGGTGTACGTGTTATGTGAAGTGACACCTCATTTATGTGGCGATGTTGAGCTGACTATGCTAAAGCTGTCGTCACAGTGTTCATCTCTCTCGAATAAAAACTTGTCACCCTTGTTTACAATTATTCCAACTCCACTAGCAGGGAATGGTACTAATTTAGGTTAAAAAAAATGTTATAATATTTTTTCGTTTAAGGCTGTCGGAACGCTCTGAATTTAAGCCAAAAATAGAGCTTCGGCTGTCAACTGGTTATAGACTTAGTCGTCAACATTCTGCAAAAATGTTTTCTCTATAAGGAAGATAAAGGACAAATCTAGGTCTCAAATGGACTACTTTTGTAATTTATGTACGATTTACTAGAAAAAAGTTGGCATTAATTATGCCAAAAAAAAACACACGTTTTCAATGTCACACTACGATCTTATTTGTACTTATTTCACAAAACTGTTTCATCACAAACTTAAAGTGACTTTTCCTTTTTCGGAAAAGTTTTTTAAATCTTCAAAATATTTCCAAAAATTAGAGTTATCAATTGACAGCGGCACCCTTGCAATAGCATCTTTTAGCTTCGTAGTTGGCACCAACCAAAAATTAAAACGTGCGGATGATTTGAGCGAGACAGAGCCAAAGAAGGTCACACCGACAATGTCTTTTGCCTACCTCGCCTCTTACCGCTGGGTCTCAGCACAAACTGTGTGAAAGTGATCCAACACTGTTAAAGCGCCCGAGTCCAAAACATATTTTTGGAAAAAGTTTGTGCGTCTGTTAGTCTGCTTGTCTGTGAGCACGATATAAGTCAAACCGATGAACGGGTTGGAACAAAATTTTGGGAGGATATTTAATATGTAAATATGAAGAGCTCTATTGTTCTCGAGAAAAATCGGCCTATGCGCAGAAGAGATATATGCTATAACGTTGTTTTTTTATATGATGATGGCATACTTTTATAACAGGTTATTATTCCGTATATTTTTCAAAGAAAGTTTTATAAGAAATATTTTGAAAATAAAAAAATCAGATGTTCTTTTGTTCTGAAGATCTGTCAAAAATAAATAAGATAGCTGACAAGCATTTGGTTAATGTTTACATGTAAAACAATATTGTAAAAAAACAAAAATACAACCACGTTTTGTTGAAGGGCTTCGTAAAATATTTTGTGTTTCCAAAGGGTTCCCTTGACAAAAAAGTATGAGAACCGCTGATATAGCCAATAGGATTCGAGTATTTCAGCAAGCGATCTATCAGATGCATTTTATTTTCGAACAGTCTGTACCCGTATTTCGATAACTAACGTGAATTTTAATTAGCAAATTAAATATTAATTTCTGCATTGAGCAGAAATTTATATAAATTGTAATTAATTTTAATAATTGTATTTGTTAACTGTGTTTGCATATGAATAATATTTATTAGGTAACCGATTGCGTTTAAAATATTTAAAATTAAATTTAAATGAAATCACGGCATTGGAACATTTTCAATAAATACTATATTTTGTAATTATTGCTGTGCGGGCTAATTAAATTTGATTTATCAATGCGATAATAATTATAACGTTGTTTTTTTGTAAAATTAATTTTCAGTTGTTTTGTTGCATTCTGTATAAGAGATTTTGGCGTGTGTCGATAATTGAGTCACGAAAAAGGGGGTAACAAGTGGGTAACAGTGTCCTCTTGTCAATGTATTTATTCATTTTCATCTACAATTAGTTTTAATGATCATTTCAGCAACACAATATTAATACAGATGGTGGAGGTTGCGGTAAGAATATGGTGGAAGATAAAGATCTACATACATATTATAACAGATATTATAATATATCCGTTATAATATTGGTATAATATAATATTGGTGTAACAATTTAATTTTTATATGAATTATATATTTGTGTGCTTTCGAATAGTTTAAAACTAATAGACGCCATTCGTACCATTACAATTTTTCATCTACCACTTCCCGTTATTTTCTACGTTTTTAAAACTTAATTAATAGCTATGGGCAAATGAAGGAACTATAGGAAATTAGAATAACGTAGGCAATTTTTGAACTAGTTGTTTGATAGATAATAGTTTAAAAATAATAGTTCTCATAAATAATCGAGAATGTATCTCAATTTTGTTGAATAGGGATGTTGACTATTTTTGGAAAATGTTTTAAATCGTGCATAAGTACCTAGTATAACCACAAATATTTATTATTATTATTTAAATACGACTCAAGCCTTAAAAATCATGTATTTTAAATTCCGTTTCAAATTTCGGTCTAAAACGTCAATACTTGTCACGTGACTGCCGTGACGTCAGACGGTCACAAAGTAGGAGGCTCTGCTCATAAACGCTGGTAGACTGATGAGAAAGGTTGTTTCGTAGTTGTTGCTATAGTTACATGTAATTTGACGTTTCCCATAAACAAATAATGATAAATTACACACTAAATATTAACCAAACAATGAAGCCTTTTTACAGCGTCTGATGCTGTTCATGACCCTCTGACATCATGCGCTCTGATTGGTGTTCGTTGTCACGTGACTTGAGAGTGATTTAATTAGGTTTTATTTATTAAATATTAATTTAACTCCTTAAAAATAAAGAAAAATATTGTGTTTTTTAGTATTTCTATCATAGAAACTACCAATTAACGTTAAAATTATGTTTTTATTTGAATACAGTCAACAGCCCTATTGTTTTGTTGTTAATAATAAAAAAGCAGTGCCTAATGGTTCTGCGCCACTGATTTGAGTGTCAACGCAGAAATGTATTTCCGACCCGTTTCCTTTAGTTGGTAATGCCACCGCTGGGGGCAAAGCGCCCCGTCTTCTTCCTTGTAACGTGTCTTGCGCAAGGAAATTTGTAAGGAAATCAAATTGTGGTCGATGTGCTACTTCCAATTTATATCACCAATATCGCAGACACGTCTTCACTCGGGGGGAATTGCTGCAATTTGCCTTGCCGACTAAACACTGTTCAAAGTGCAAATAGCAATTCTAAAAATTTCAATTTTTGACAGGCGAAAAAGAAACTTTTTCACATATTTTTTAGCCGATTTAAAAAAGGAGGATATTCCATATTCGTCCGTATTTTGTATGTTCACCGATATTTTCGTCGATTTGAAAAATTTCAACGCCATTTTGTTCAAAATGCTGTCGAATTGGTATCGTGTAGTTTTTATTAAAATCGGTTCATCCGTTTTTAAATGACATCAAAAGCACCTATTTTTTAATGTATGCTGCCTCATATCTCCAACATTTGTAAATCGAATGTGGTGAGCAGTTTTTAAAAATGTTCGAAATCAAAAATCCACTAAACAGTAAAAATTAAAAAAAACTTAAGAAATATATTAACCTCCTTCAAAAAAGTCACTAAAAAGATGAAAATAATGAAATTTTGAGGTAGAGGTAGAGACTGTTCTTAATTAATTCTTTATTATAATAGTTAATTAATTTAGTAAAAAATTTGAACCCCTTAAAAGAACAAAAAAAGAATCAGAATTAAGAAATTCTAGCGCGATCAATTGTTATAAACAAATTAATTGTTTATTTCTTTTAAGAATCGAAATTTGGCTATAAAACACAATTAGTAAGCTGATTTTTTACTGTCATCTATAATCTAGTAATACCGCGGTTGTAATCCTTTCGTTTTATCCTCACCATTACTCCCGTCACGCTTTTTCAATATCCGATCGGAATCACTCCTTCTAAAGATTTTATTTTAATTTTAGCGACAAGTAGAATTTCTTGTTTCAACGAGTGAATGTTTTTTTCCCAGTAGTTTTATGAACGGACTATAGTCGAATGAAACATATTGACAAGCGAATTTTTGTAAGAAATTGCAATTTCCCACGCTCGTTTTTAAATTCAATTTAAATGAACCGTGAAAACTGAATTTAAGTGGCAATTTAGATTTGCTTCGGCAAAACCGATTATTTATTTGTATTTTTTATTAAAAACAAATTGAAGAAAACATGTTTAAATTGCAATTTAATAACAAAAAAAGAAGAAAACATTTTCCAATTATAATAAATGTAAATTTAGATTCGGATATTTTGATTTATTTTTAACAGTGCGTATTGTTCGCTTCAGAACTTTTGAGGTTAAAAAATGTACAGTAAGACCCCGCTTAACACGTGAGATACGTTCTAATAAGTTCCTGCGCTATACGAAACACACCTAAAAGAGGTCATCTTAATACGTAGATAAAAGGCATAAGTGAAACAGAACCGAGAATAAGAAAATTTGTTAGTTTTTTTTTGTTCAATTTTGTAACATTTATTGTTAAATACTTTTTTATCGCATTAATTATAGATTTATTTATTGGTAATATCGATTTTTGTTCACAAAACATTTACGAAAATCAAATAAAAGTTCCAGTAAGAAGTTATATTTGTGATGAAGAAGGTTCCTCATTTAACATATTTTGTTTTTTATGAAGAAATCCTCTAATGTCGTTTGCCTTTTTCTGTTTCGTTCAGCAAGCTGTTGTCGATAGCAAAATATTGATTCAATGACACTTCGTTTTGCCTTTGAATTTCTATCAACACTTGAATCATTTTGTACAAACTGATCCATAATTTACGGTATAGTAGCTAAACTTTTTTTTTTTTTAATACTGAAACGGAGCAGTGTTAAGCGAGGTCTCCGTGTACTGAAAATATGTATTTTATGATTTTTGGAAGGTTTCATTTTTTTCTTGCGTGGCCGTTTCGTGCGTTGCGTAATTATTTTTAAAACAAAAGCACTTAGAAATCTTCTTGTTTGAAAATGACATCATGAGAACCGGAAATTCCGTAACCAATTCAAGTGCAGAGAAAATAGGGACAACTAGCGACAACTACAAACAACATTATGTACTGCGAACACGCGACGTGCCGACAATAGAACAAAAGACGCCTGACATCAAAAGACTCCGCGTGTTTGTTTTGTTATAATAATGTATACCCTTTTTTTGATAACAGTAAATAATAAAGACGTATTTTTACGCTTTTAACACAATGGCGCTATTCAATAGCTGATAATAATGTGGAATTCTTAAAGAAACCTTTTTACACATTCTATTGAAAGGTTTCACTGTTGTTGGTTTTGCTTTATACAGTAGAAGCTCGATAATCCAGTCGAAATCGATTATTAAAGTAGAAACGCGGTTAAAAAGATAGTGCGTGCTTGCATTTAATTTGAATTTACCGCGCAACAACCCGGAACTCCATTTTTTCAGCAGCTGAGTCATCGGATTTTAAAGTGATATATTTTATTTCTTGTAGATTATGGACACTCGACAATTTAGATCATTAACGTCTTATTAACATCAAATGACATAATTACTTAAAACTAAATGACATCACGAAACATCCATGAGCAGAGACAGAATAGTTGCCATTTATCCAAAATGGCAACTATTCTGTCAGATCTAGGACGAACTCAGTATCCAACTGAGTTCGTCCTAGATCTGAACCGGTTCAAAGAGCCGACTCCGACAGAAGATCCGTGAGAGCCGACTCACTTTTTTTTGAGCCGACGGATCAACGGATCCGCATAACTCAGTGAAACACTTAACACACAGAAGCACATTTTACACTTACGTATCAGTTCTTGCTTTGATGCATCTGTTAGCTCAAATGACTCATGCATCACATGTTTGGCTATGCATTCTTGATTCTATACAGGTCGTGATATGATTGACTGAACTGGGTAACTCAGTGGCAGACTGCAGTAACATATTCAGAACTCGGCTCTTTTTGAACCGGTTCAGTGAGTCGGCTCACATACGGGATCCAGATGCAAAGATGCAGATCACTAAAAAGACCCGTTTTTCCCATCTCTAATGCGGATGAAAAAGGGATCATATTGAACAGCTGGTACTCAGTAGCCTTAAATCTCGATAAGTCTTTGGTAGTAACCTTGCAACTGACTATAGCGAGGTACATAAACGATATCGTTAACTAGAGAATTTACGATGTTCTCACCTTTAAAACAAAACATAAATACGGCATCAGTATTCTGAACAATACAAATAGTAGAATATGGTTATGTGCGTGGGTTATGTGCATCACAGATATAGCCGCACAAAGAACAGACACTAAAAGTAGATCCTTCACGATCTCCGATGGATGTGTCGTCTGTACAGACTGTTGTCAAAAATGCAGTACAGTCTACAGACAGACATCGTTTATCATTGATTCTTATGGAGCATCGCACACGAGCGTTAAAAAATAAAAAGCAAATAGAATATGCTCCATTTTATTTGTCGGTGCAGCAATTTTGTCTCTCGTGCGTGATGCTCCATTAGAATCAATGATGAATATTCTTATCGACAAAATCGTCTATCTGTAATTGTATTTCTTGTAAAAACGCAATTTTCCAAAAAAAAAACAACAAAAACGTTTTTTTATAACGATTTCATGTAGCGTCATCTCGTAAATTTTTATGATACTTGAATTGTTGTGGACGGATGATAATAATCAACTGTTAGGGGAAGTCCCCCTAGCGCCGGACAGCACCTAGTACTGGAAAAACACGTCGAAACATGAAATAACGCTCATAATAACATTCGTGTAATCGAAGACGTCAAACTCAACGGTCAGATCTCCCCCCACGACGCGGCCTTACAGGTTACACGTTAGTCATTTTGCGCAGGAATTTGTTGCGTCGAATAATATTCGGAACGTCGTAGATTATATTTTTAAAGTGAATTAATTGTGTGTGGTGTTTTTGATTCAATCATTGCTCATTAATGTAAGATTATTGTGTAACTTTAAATTTTTGTAAACTCATAATTACTAGGATTTGTCCGGTCAAAAACTAAACCAATGATTGATTCCATTTTAAGTGGCTAAAAATGTTCAATGTTCATTTTTGTTGATTTATTTTAATGTTATGTATGATTATTTAAACGAAAATGTTTAGTATCGAAATAAAACATAATTATTCCATTTTTTTGTTTATTAAAAACCTTAAGTGTCCGGTACTCGGGGGACTCCCCCTACCTCAAAATTTTATGAGATGACGATAATGTTTCATAATCTTTCTTTCTTACATGTCAAAAACTTTAAACCTTCCATTGGCCAGGTACTCCTTTATAAAATAGCTGCTTTTGTCTTCATTTCCAGTATATTTTTCATTATTTTTGACATTTCACTTCACGTCTAAATTTCTTCTCAATCTAATCTGAAGTTTTTTTTTTTTTTTTTTGGATAGCCTGTAATCACAGGTTTATATTATGTTGTTCGCTTCTACCAATAACAATAACCGATAATCATACAAAACATATAAAAGTATCAGCTCTCTTTTTTTGTTGCTTAGTCGCCATTTCTTTTGTTCACGGGTTTGTTTATTGCTTTTACACGGAATAATGTTAGTTGTACCATTCCAACCCACTAGTGGGGAATGGTCAAAATTCATTTTTCAAAATTTTACAATTTTATTTCGTTTTGAGGTCCCCTGAATCCAAAAAACAAATTTTTGGAAAAAGTCTGTTTATCTGTTTGTCTGTGAACACGATACAGGTCAAACGGATGAGCGGATTGAAATCAAATTTTGGGAGGATGTTTAATATACAAATGTAAAGAGCCCTACTGTTTTTGGAGAAAATCGACGCATCTGCAGAAGTAAAATATGCTATAATGTTGTTTTTTGTATAATGACGGTATACTTTTTATATCGGCTTATTATTCTATTTATTTTTGCAAGAAAGGTTTGTAAATTTTTTTTAAGTGTCGTAGTTTCGGAAATATTTTGAAAATAAAAAAAGCTGTTTATTTGTTCTTGTTCCATAACGAACAATACTAGAAATTGTTGAGATCCAAAAAGCTATTAGATTTTAACTTATCACCCCTCCACCAACTAGTTTATAGGTACTAAGGAGCACAACTTCCGTCGTGTGTCCACGAACCGACACACCTCTTTTTTCTGTTTAGTAATTTTATTACGTTATTTTCTAAGCTCCTGGTTCAGTTTACTGTGGAGACAATTCACACAGTCATAAATCATTTTTATTTGGGTTAACCATAGATACCTACCGATTAGGTAGGTCTATGGTAAGCCCAATTAATTTCAGGTTAACTGTCCGTTTACATTGCAAACTTCGAATTTAGTATACGTTTTATATTCCTGAGGATCGACTTATTGTCCGGAACGATCGTCGTGAAATAATTTAATGAAATTTTTTTGACAGAATTTATCTGCTACTGTAATGATTTAATGTTTAATTTTTTTTAAATGTCGTATCTTGTAAATTAAAAACACGTTTATAATTCTGTACAATTTTCTTTCTTGGCGAACATGGATTGATTTAATGTTTTTCATTAAACATGTTTTTCCAGCTAAAAATAATATATTATTGTGTTTAAATTGTCGTTCTTATATAACGTAATTTTAAACAAGTCTTTTATCCGTGTTCTGATTTTATTAGTTTTCTTCTAGTTTTATGTACAGCCAGGGTTGAATAAAAATATACAGTAGTCAGTAGTGTATACTACTAAAACCAATATAACATAGTGAAGCGCACTTTTTCGCTGTCGTGGATTTTCGTTTGAATGTCAAAATATAAAATACAGAGTATTCTGGAACTTCTGGAAAAATTCGGGAAGCTCCAAGTGGTCACGGGCTCTCGGGATATTTTATCTTACCGATGTAAATTGTGCTAGGGATGTCGAAAAAATATCGATATATCGATTTTTTTTTTAGATATATATCGATATTTTTGGGCAATATTTAATATTTCGATATATCGATATAAAATTCCGAGTATCAAAAACCGATATTTTTTTCCAGTAGCAACACTTCTTAGTGCGTTCCAAAAACAACAACAGTGAATAAAGTACATGTAAAACACGTTTCTTTTTCACCGAATTTTTCGATATTTTCAGAATAATAAATAGCTATTCATGCAATATTTCATTTCATTTCTACAACATTTAGAATATTTTTAATTATTTCGATTTACACCTCAATTTATGCTGTAACCAACAATTTTTTGTCGAATGTCACCTCTGGCACGCATGCTATAGGTTCGCCATCCCTGGTTTGATTAATTGTTCAATTAATTTCTAAAATTATCTGCTCCTAAATGTAATAGACGTTTGATTAATAAACAAAAAAAATCTTATCGTTGTTTTTGATTTCAGATAATTATTTATTACTTGATTTATTAGAAATAATGTCCGTTAATTGCTATTTGAGATTATACACATTAAGCTAGGCCAATATGTATACTAAATTTCTTCGAGTGCCAATATTCTCTTTAAAATTGTACCGATATATCGATATTTTTTTAAAAATATATCGGTACCAATATCGATACTTGAAAAAACTATCGATACGATATATATCGATACTTTTTGGCATTTCTGACATACCTAAATTGTGCCGAATGTCAAATATGCCACTATGCCAAACAAGTTTTTCTCATAATTTTGATGAAACTCGATAATATATAAATATACTATCAGTTCAGCCGGTAGCTAAACTTTGCTTTTCTAGTAGGTTACACTAAAGTTTTCATTATAACCAACTTTAATGCAGTTAAGACGCGGATAAAAGCGGGTATTTTATAAAAATAGAAGTCAGATTTTTAATTATTATTTTTATAAAAAAAAAAATAATAAATATACTAGTCTTTTCAACTGCATTTTTTGCAAAAAAAATGACGTTTGTTTAGAATTACGCTTCGCTTCAGTTGTAAAAATGTCCATCCGCGGATGTAGGTCAAAACCGTTTATGTCATTTTTTTGAAAAAATAAAAATAACGACTTAAAACATCGCACGTGAAATATAACACAGTCGGTCAGTGCTGTCTCTTTTCATTGATGCAAAAAATGAACTTAAGTTGACCGACACATGTAGGTACCTACTAGGAACGTATAACAGTTATTTTGGAATGTTTTTTTAGGTTAGAATCGGAACTTGATTCAACTCAAAAAACTTACATTCTAAATCTAGAATCACTGTGTCAGACAGCGTTCATACAGTTCGACCATTGCCGACCGAACTGTATAAATTTTCCCATTCCATCAACGTAATGCAAAAATTGAGATTTTAGATTATAGACGCTCGACAGCTAAGGTCATTAACGACAAAAATATGTAAACCACGGTTGACCTATGAGTCAACTCTAAAACTTTCCGCTATGTGTTAAATACGTTACAATAAATTGATGCTATTGTGTTTATAATACATTTAAGGCTATAGTAAAAAAGTAGATAAGAATTTCTGAGTCATAAGAAAATAAGAAAAAAATTATTGATTTATTTTATTTTAAGCAAAAAGTTTTAATCTACTTTTCTGATCAACACATTAGATTGGGAGTTATGCAGCAAAAACGTGACAAATGCTATTTTTCTTTGAATAATTAACCTATTAACCCCAAAATCTAATCAAATCTGCCTCGATAAACCCTTTCGAATGCCGCAAACCCGATCTCAATCGGTTGATTCGCTTTAAAGATATCGTACGACAAAAATTTGTTTGCACACACTCACTCGTGTATTTAAAAATAGAATAGTTTCCTAGAGCCCCAAAACGTTGAGATGTGATGAAAACTCGGTTTTCAAAAATCGAACCGAACCAACAACTTCCCGTTTTTTTTTTGAAAATTTTCAATAGCGGAAAGTAAAAAAAATAAAGTTAAAAAAAATAATTCTTAACGTCTAAAAATTCAGTGGAAATTATGGGTCTGCATATTTACGACAAGAGAAGAAATGTGAGGTTCAGTTGTAATCAGTTTCAGACGAGCATTCAGAAATAGTCAGAATAGCTTCCTAAAACCTCAAAACGTCGAGATATGATGAAAACTCGATTTTCAAAAATCGGACCGAACCAATAACTTCTCGTTTTTTTGAAAATTTCAATAGTGAAAAGTTAAAAAACGTTTTGTCTTTCGTCCATAGATATGTCCTAGTGTTGTAATACTATGATAAGAAATAAAAGAGAAAAATATTGTAGTCACGACGGGAATCCTTAAAATGGGTCAGAAAACGTGAGCGGCATCCCGACTCGGTTTCTAGTGTTGCGTCGCGCTTCCTTTCTGTTCAGCCTGAACTTGTATAGCCATGATGCTAGGCTGAATCTATTGTTCGGAACACCCGCAGTTACTTTTTACATTTTGAAAATAACGCTATCAGTACGGAACTCTTCGCATTTTTCAATCAATTTCAGGTGCTTCCTGTATAGTAGAGTAAAATTAGCTCCAAACTGTAAAATAAAAAAACCGCTTTAATAGCAAACCGCACTAAAAAGTAAAAAATAATGTTTTATTGTAAAATTGTTAAAAATCTGAAAAACGGTTGACCCTGCAGGTCATCCCTGAAACTTCCCGCTCAAAACGCTCGATAAAATACATATTCATTTTTGGACGTCAAATGCAAAGCTTGATTTAGCATAAATATATGTGATTCTTATGAGCTGGCCAAAATTATTTCTAATTCATCTTTAAAGTTCAATTCCAGATATGTTATAATAGAAAACAGTATCACGGGTAATTGGAATAAAAATAAATCAATTTAAACACTCATTGATTGCAACGTTTCGTCTTTTATTTAATTAAGACTTTTTCATAGTTTAATTATCATTTAAGCATATTGAGAGCTTGAAAAAGTCTTAATTAAATAAAAGACGAAACGTTGCAATCAATGAGTGTTTAAATTGATTTATTTTTATTCCAATTACCCGTGATACTGTTTTCTATTATTTCTATATAATGTTCAGACGACAAATTACCAATTATTTAAAATTTGAAATTTACTCCAACTGCCAATATTATGAGATATTTTGTTGGAAAAAATAAATTATAGTGATTTTCTTTTTGTTGAAAAGTTAACCTTTCATATAATTCATGCCGCCGCCATTTTTCACATTTAAAACCGATTGACTTTAATCAAACGTTTCTATGTGTTTCATCTTCGTACGTCAGATAGTTTTCGCCTGAAAGCCTTTCACTCAAATAAACTGAAGAGCTTTTCATAGTATTCGATTTACTATTTGTAAAATAAGCAAAGTGCTTTGAAAATCTGTACAAATTAGAAAATGCATCCGGAAATAACCTAACTGAAACGTTTTTATAAAATATAATTACTTTTCAGTCGAAGGATTAGTGTTTTTCCGAGTTTCAATAAACGTTTCTTTTTTATTATTTAGAAAACCCTCTGACAAATAAAATGCAATCTACCCATTGAACCATATCGCCTACCATACATGTACACTATACAAAGTGTTTCAAAATTGAATGCCCAAACGAAGAAAAAACGTACAATATGGAAATAATAGCTAATAGTTCGCTTAAATATTATGAAACTTTCATTATAAGACAATGTTAGAAACATTTACTATTCAAACAGTGGTAATTGTCGGGATACGAACCCGAATCTTCCACTATCGTGGGGACTAAATTACCAATTATTCTTCGTATTTAAACAATCAACACTTATCATAATAAAGCATTTTTGCAACAATATTCCATACCAGCGTTGCCAGACGTCTCGATTTTGGTGGAACGTCCCGATTTTTAAATCAAAATTAAATGTCCCGCGCGTAAATAATTATTCCCTTATTGTAAGTTGCAATTTGTAACACTCACTCCTCAGACTATTGCTTGAAACGCCATATTTTTCTAATGAATTAAATTTTTTTGATTTTGATTTGTTTTTTTTTATTCAGAAGACGAATAAGACTGAACTATTTAACGATAGGGTAAATCTGATTTAAAATATCATATTTTTATTAAAATACATTTTCTATGGCTATTTTTGCTATCTATTGTCACGTAAACGCAATTTGAACTCAAATAAAGAGATAAATATTTAAAAACTTCTGATTATATACGTTTTTTTACTATGTCCCGCTTTCGACGAAAGAAACCCGCTTTTTTCAATAAAAAAGTTCCAAAATCCCATCTTGGCAAAAAAAAATCTGGCCACACTGTTCCATACCCTCTAAGAGCATAGACGCTGATGACCTAAGATGTTGAGCGTCTATATAATCTATATTGGCTCAATATGGCGCAGCCAATCCGTGTTCCGGCCATGTCACGTGATCTGTTGGCCACAGTGTGTTATAGTCACTCTAATATCAAATTAATCGCAATGCCATCTCTCGAGAAAACTTATGAACTGAGATCACTTGAGTCTAGCCTTAATGAGTCGTTAACATCAAAAACAAATGAATCTTAATTTATGTGCAATTGTTTAAGCTATATAGTAATATTCTCTGGGAGCCATTAACTGATAAATAATAAAATTCAACAAAATTAAATTTTAAATTACAGTTTCATACCCGTATAAAATCGTCTTCCTTGTGAATTATGATCAATTAACTAGTTCGTACGAGAGTGGCCTACTGTGAGTTGTTATTAAATTAATTCTGGTAATAAAATTTATAGTTCCGATGTGTAAAACAAAACGTCCATTAATTTAGTTTATGGATATGCTTTCATTTCATTGTATCTCTTTAAAGGTCTAACCTTCCTGTCCGATCGCTTCTTATAATTGCGATTTATTTTATGTTGCCAAATATTTTGGGTTTGTGTTGTGACCATAACTTTTATAATTACATATAAAAATACAAATATGCCAGTGCATTTAGCGTCCGTCATAACAGACGCCATTCGCACTATTACTACGTTCCATTTACTACATTTCAATATAATAGCAATGGGCGAATGAAGGAATTATAAAAAATTCGGATAAAGTAGACAACTTTGTGAGCGTAGGAGTCAGCCATGGCCTCGAATAAGGAACCATCTCTCGATATTTATCTGGAATTAATTGAGAGAAACCATGGAACCCTCAACAAGATGCCCGGTACAGGAATTGTTCCTCGGCGAGAGGCAGTAGGAGAAAGCCCCCCAGCCACATCTACTTATTTGCTACCTATCTGTCTTTATGTATGGATCAATTCTAAAATGACCAGTGGGCCAATCAGCTGAAGCTATCTACTGATGATGTATTTTCGTAGCGGAAGAGTTACACTAAAAAATACACATTTTTAGGAATATTTTTCTTGTTAGAATACATTTTAGAATAGAATAGAATGCATTTATTTTCCGAAATAGCCAACAATGAGGATTCGTCAAAGACTTAGGTTACTTACTAATAAATTTCTGCAAATGACATAGCGGGTGATAGATTGATGGAACAGTAAGAATTAGATTTGTCTTGAAATAATTTTTGCAGTTATCACGGAAACCCAGTTTGTGGATAATTCTTATGGCGTTCTTTTGCATTAAAAATACTCTATGCAGATCAGATGTACTGCATCCCCAAAACATGATTCCGTATTTCACATGCTGATAGAAATAAGCATAATAGATTGTGAGGCTTTTCAAAAATGTTGTTTTAATATCTATTGGTAACGTAGATTCTAACCTTAAAAAACGTGGAACGATCAACGTTTTTTTAAGGTTGGAGTCTACTTTCTCAAACGATTGGGTTTGAGAAAGTCACGCATCCTCTGAGAGAAAAATGCGTTGAGAGTTAGTCTGTATAACATTCACACGTAATGTTGAAACTCGACCCCAAGGGCCAATAACACGATCGCGTAATTGCACAAGTTTCGTGTCTTAATTTTCGATCGAAGACCATCTTCCGTGAAGGTTCGATTAGCTCTTCGCCGCCGCTTGCATGCGTAGGTTAGATAAAAGAAAGTCGAGAAGCACTACCGCTAACGGCCCTAACAAAATTACGAATCTCCTAAATAATTGAAACTAATGACTTGTCAATACGTGAGAACCGACCTCATCGTCCCACTGAAACCAGTGCTTCCGCACTTTTTACAAACTTTTATTCAACTTCACGTGTTTGTCAATCAGTCCACTGTGTCAGTTTGGATGAAATTTTGTAATCAAGATTTAGACTAGGGCTTTGAAATTATGCACACTTGCGATGATAATGCATAAATTTAATAATGCTGACGCCCCAAGATGGCGGATTACCTTTTTCTTCACAACCCTCTTGACATGCGTATCAAATGAAATAGTTTAACGAGTGGAATTGGATAACCCATGTAACGGCATTGCAATTCAAAATGGCGAACGTCCCAAGATGGCGGATTACTTTTTTTCCACAATCCTCTTGGCATGGGTATCAAATGAAAGAGTTTAACGAGTGGAATACGATAAGCTATGTGACGTCATTCTAAACCTAATTTGGCAGACGCCCCAAGATGATGGATGACCTTTTTCTTCACAACCCTCTTGTCATGGGTATCAAATGAAAAAGTTTAACTAGTGGAATTGGATAAGCCATGTGACGGCATTGTAATTCAATATGGTGAACGCCCTAAGATGGCGGATTACTTTTTTTCCACAATCCTCTTGGCATGAGCATCAAATGAAAGAGTTTAACGAGTGGAATACGAAATCTAGTGTAAACCCAATGTCACATAAGCGATCGATTTGCAATTTTATATGATTGAATCGTTTTTAGAATTAAATAATCAATGAATTTTAATTTCATTTTAAATCTTAATGTTGTTCTTTTTGTCATCGGATTCGACTGGATTAAGATAAGGCTCGTTTCAAAACTGACATTAACGCGAGTGAAGCCGTCTGTAATAATGATTTTGTATATCAGTAGTTAGTTGTCTGTCTGCTCCGTGATTGGTTGAAGGGTGTTAATTAATGTCCTTCAGGTAATTGACGAGGCCTTTATGTACGGTCTAATGTAATGACTGTTTACACAATGTTATTAGTGGCATTATATCGCCTACGGTAGTTGTCTCTGGAAATAGCTTAGCGGGGGGCTGACGCACGATAATACTCGGTAATTGGCCCCGGGCACGCACTGTACCCCATATTCCGTTCCTCAGATTGTTTTAAACAAACTTCATCAAAGGATAGTTCGGGAAAGGCAGTCATTCGAAACATTCAAGGTTAAAATAAAAGCTTATAGACTTTATTCCTTTTTAGTGTATTTGCCATATGGCAACATACACTATTGGCGTCGGTCGGATGGCGGGACCTAGGGGTCGGACCAAAATTTCTCGACGTTTCATAACCTCCTAAACACTTTGGCACCATTTTTAAAAATGTTTATATATATATATATGTATGTGTGTGTGTGTGTGTGCGGGCAATAACTTTCGAAAGAGTTAATTGATTTTAACGAAATTTGGCCCACATGTTGAAATCTATCACCGCAAGAAGCCTATTTAAAATGGGCGTAATCGGGCCATTTTAAGGGTAGTTTTTAGGGGTTGAAAAAAGTTTTTGGGCCCCAAAATACCGAAAAAATTCTCAGAATCGTTTCAAAATTGACATTTAACCCTTTAGTAGTAATTAAAAAGTTCCCCTAAAATTTTAATAAAATCGGCCCTACAGGACCGGAATTACAAATTTTATGAAAACAGTCTAGTTTGCAGATAGTGAATTATTTACTGAAAGGTGTATATAATTTGGTATAGAGGTTCGATTGATAAAAATATCGCAATTAAGAAAAAAAAAGTTATTTTAAGGGGTGTATTAAGTAGTCAAATTTTTTATTTTGCCTAAAAACCAACTTAAGTTCGCGTAATAAAGCCACACTGCCTATATAAGCAAATACACTATATTGTCGGCAGGGTTTTAGCACTGCGACCCGGGTTTTTTTTGTCCTTGGTAATTAATATAAAAATTATTTGTCGGGAAAAAGGACTTTTAAATAAACACTTAATTTTTTATTTACAGCGACGTTTCGTTCCTTGTTTGGAACTTTATCAAACTTTAATAACTATTAAATGTTTTGATTAAGTAGATATAAAATTTAAAGTACACATGAAATATAAATTTATAATAATTTCGTTTTTTAAAAAATGTTTTCACAGTTGATGTTCAAAGTCAATAAAATTATTAATTTGAACATCAACTGTGAAAACATTTTTTAAAAAACGAAATGATTATAAACTTTTTATTAATAATTGTTAAACTCAAATTTATATTTCATGTGTATTTTAAATTTTATATCTACTTAATCAAAACATTTAATAGTTATTAAAGCTTGATAAAGTTCCAAACAAAGAACGAAACGTCGTTGTAAATAAAAAATTAAGTGTTTATTTAAAAGTCCTTTTTCCCGACAAATAATTTTTATAAAAGCTTATATTTATTTCAGTTAAAAATGCTAGAAAAATGTGCTATTGACCGTATGCTCTGTCGACAAAATTAATAGAATTGAACCTTTGAAGTTTCACGCAGCTGCCGGTACAAATTAATAATAATAATAATAATGCGTTTAACGTCCGTTTCTCGACTTTATGGCATAACAGACGCCATTACTATTTTCCATCTACCACTTCCCGTTATTTTCTACATCTTTTTACAACTTCAACTTATGTAATAGCAATGGGCAAATGAAGGAATTATAGGAAATTAGGATAAGGTAGGTAATTTTTGAACTACGAGTTTGATAGGTCATGGCCTCAAATAAGGAACCATCTCGATATTTATCTGGAATTAATTGAGGGAAACCATGGAAAACTTCAATCAAGATGACCGGTACAGGAATTATCGTTTCTCGGCGAGAGGCAGTAGGAAAAAGTCCCAGCCACATCTGCCCCTGCCGGGAATCGAACCCGTACCTCCCGAATGCGAGTCTAGTGCTGTCACCACTACTCTACCCAGCTCGGTCTGCCGTTACAAAATAGCACGGTAGCAAAGTACTTACTTTGAAATATAAATGTACACACAAAATGGTTATCTGCAATATGTATGGAGGTAGATAATTAGATGTTAAATAATACAGCTTGAACAAATTACGTTGTTTCAGTTTGTGTAAATTACACTACCAGTCATAAAGCTTAGAATATCGCCCTTCCTTCTGGCATTCTGCTTTCGTGGTAATGTTTTTGACACAAAGATTCAGCCGAATTTTTTTCGTCTGGCATTATTTACAAAAGTTATGGTTATTTTCTAAAAAAACGTTTAATTGAAGTTTTTGGCATCAAAAATTCTCCAAAAATGTTTTTTTTGTTATCACCGCAATAATTTTTCACTTGATTATCTCTTTCTCTAGTAGTCATAGGAGGGACCCTTAACCTTAAAAAAACAAGTGTTTTATTTTTTAGTGTATTTGCCACATGGCAACATACACTATTGGCGTCGGTCGGATGGCGGGACCTAGGGATCGGACCAAAATTTCTCGACGTTTCATAACCTCCTAAATACTTTGGCACCATTTTTGAAAATGTTTATATATATATATGTATATATATATATATATATATATATATATATATATATATGTGTGTGTGTGTGTGTGTGTGTGCGAGCAATAACTTTCGAAAGAGTTAATTGATTTTAACGAAATTTGGTCTGCGTGTTGAAATGCATCACCGCAAGAAGCCTATTTAAAATGGGCGTAATCGGGGTATTTTAAGGGTAGTTTTTAGGGGTCGAAAGATGTTTTTAGGCCCCAAAATACCGAAAAAATTCTCAGAATCGTTTCAAAATTGACATTTAACCCTTTAGTAGTAATTAAAAAGTGTCCTTAAAATTTTAATAAAATCGGCCCGACAGGACCGGACTTACAAATTTTATGAAAACACTAGTTTGCAGATAGTGAATTATTTACTGAAAGTTGTATATAATTTGATATAGAGGTTCGATGATAGTATTATTGCAATTAAAAAAAAAATGTTATTTTAAGGGGTGTATTAAGGAGTCAAATTTTTTATTTTGCCCAAAAACCAACTTAAATTCGCATAATAAAGCCACACTGCCTGTATAAGCAAATACACTATATTGTCGGCAGGGTTTTGGCACTGCGACCCGGGTTTTATTTAATAATGCAATATTTGAAATGTATCACGTCACGTTTTTTACTGAGCTGTTGGATTGGATTTATTATTAAAGTTGATGTTGTTTTTTTCTAAATTAAAAAACTAATAGATATTTTACATACGCTTGTAGCTACGTATCAGCTGAATTAATTTAGTATAATACCTTTTGTCTGCTATAATTGTTAAGAAACATTCATTGTTGTAGCACTATATTAGAAAAAATTATTATTCCAATACGTCACCGTCGGGATTTAAACCCGAATCTTTCCACTTTCGCGGCGGAATGAGTTAATCAGTTACTCTACGGTGCACACAATTCAACATTTTAATCCTTCATAATATAGCGATTTACAACACTCAAATTCACTACATGCGAGAGCCAATTATTTTTAGCTATAGCTAGACATTAACTCTCACAGTAGCGAGGGCTCTTGAATGAATCAAAGATGAAGTTTCCATTATTAATACGGCCCTAAGTCACAGCATTTTTCTGTTTCGTTAAGACTGTTTCGATGCGGAAAACGACAATTTAATATTGGTAAATTGTCAACACCATTATTTCATATTAGTAGATATTTTACATACGCTTGTAGCTACGTACCAGCTGAATTAATTTAGTATAATAGCTTTTGTCTGCTATAATTGTTAAGAAACATTCATTGTTGTAGCCAGTGGCGGATTTACAAATTTGCCGCCGGTAGGCTATTAAATTTTTGCCGCCCCTACTGACCTCTGAAATTCGATATTCTAGTTCGCAATCATATTAATTACATTTATTCTGTTAATGAAATTGCAACTTTAAGATTTGTGCTCTATCGTCTTTATGATTGTGAACTAGGGGATCATTGTATTAGTTTCTAGATTAATTTTACAACTTACGATTTAGTGCAGATAACACGAGAAATAGTTTTTGGGTATACTTTCGAGCTAAAAAAAGCTCAATTGTGTACTAATTAAAAGGCGGGGTAAGGTATGCCAGGGACCCAAAAACGACTACGCAAATACGTTGCACAAAAAAAATATTTAAGTGTTGAAACATATTACACGTCAAATGAATTGTGTGAGTGAACCTAACATTTAGGTACATGAGAAAAAAATTATAGTAATGATTAATAAAAAAGTGAGTAAAAATTACAAAATTTAAAATGTAATATTGAAACGCTATTGAAATATTTTAAAGATTCATGATCACCAAAGTATATTTTACAGAGCGTTTAGTAATTTTTCATATAGACGTTAGAGTATTCAGTACAGTACTAAAATATTGAAATTTTTGTTAAATTCTCGAAACTCGTTTCCTCTAGGTATATAATAGTGTTTTTTTTTCTGTAAGACAAAAAATTTTGGGTCAAATTTGCCGCCCCTAAAATCTGCCGCCCTAGGCTTCAGCCTACTCAGCCTTCTGGTAAATCCGCCACTGGTTGTAGCACTATATTAGAAAAAGATTCGTGTTTAAATCCCGACGGTGACGTGTTGGAATAATAAATTTTTCTAATATAGTGCTACAACAATGGCTGTTTCTTAACAATTATAGCAGACAAAAACTATTATAATAAATTAAAAAATTAAGTTGAATTTACTTACAAAAATTCGCAAGACGTCATTCAATGGAGCCCCCACTAAGCTGGGGCCTACGCAACTGTTTATTTGTATATGGGTAAACCCGTCCCTGTTAATAGGAGTTCGTGAGAATTTCAAGTTAGTTTTTGTTCAATTTCTTTATAATTTTTGGCTGATATTGTAGTGAGTGTATTGCAGTGACATGAAGTTGTTGCTAGTGTCGCAGGTGGCGCTGAGAGTCTCCTACATGTTTCAGTGCAGCGCCACCTACCAACCGCCTCCCCCCCCATCTCGTTCCCCGACCACTCCATTGGCTCAACACAAACCGGGCCATACTAAATTAGATTGCTCTGTTCTCTATGTTCAGTGTTCCGTCTGCAGTCCTGCATTCTAGGGATAGAAAATTGCTGAAGATTATTTCCTATTGGGATTTGACATAAAATGATACGACATCTGGTGACAGAAATTTTAACCATAAACGCATTACATTTTACATGCTGTGAGTATCACTATGTATAAACAATGGCGGATTCGACATTACGTTTGGTCTAAACTTCGCCCATGTGTGAAATTCCAATAGGAACAATGGATTTCTATCAGCAGGGAATACAGTGCAAGTGCTGGGACAATAGTTTGTGAAGCCCAGTTTATTAAAGATTTTGCCACAAAAGCAGAAATTACAGAAAAAATATGAATAGTATTTATTTAAATTTTAGTTATGCTAACAAAACATCTCAGACTTACTTTGAATTATTCTTGATTAGGGAGGAACACCTAGATTTGTCCCATTCCATTAGGAACAATAGATTCCTAACAGAAGGGAAAACACAAATGTTGGGCCAGTAGTTCGTGATTTCCGGTTTATTAAAGAAAATTTTGCCACAAAAGGAGAAATTACAAAATAGAGTAATGAATTATATTTATTTAAATGATGGTTATTATAATTCAATGGATATTTTATGGAGCAGATAAATTAGTTAATAATTATTAACTAATTTATCTGCTCCATAAAATATCCTTTGAATTATTTGCTTTTATTAAAAATAAGGAACTGAACTTTCTGTAAAAAATAATAAAGCATCACAGACATAGGAAGGAACACGTAGATTTGGTTTTTACTATACTTCAATGAGAAACCCAATCATAACTTAGGTCGTTATGTACCTGCTGCCATCTGCGTGGCCATGTCCAGTACAATTTGGTTTCCTGAAACCGCGTGTGTTCAGACTTCCGAAAATTCCTGTTTCTACGTTTTCGATGTCCAAATCTAGTAATCTTTCTGTTTTTTTTGCTGATAGGATAAAAGTTAAATTCCCCGAGCCCTGAGACAGAGAATGAATCTTGATTACAGGCCCTTAACTGGATATATATGGGTTCAATTGTGGTTGTGGCGTTATGTGTGTGAGAGTGGTACAAAGTTGGCTGCACTGTTGCTGCTATTGTTGGTACTTCTTCGCCGTCATCGTTTCCCTCGTCCCCTCGACGGTCTGTCGGTTTGGCGTTGTTGTTATTTTGGTGAATTATTTATGTGACCGACCGTTATTCTCGGACGCCGGAGGAGCGGCTGAAACGTGTAACAACCTAACTTGGGTTTTGCTAAATGTCAACAACATGTTGCTGTATTTATGTAATCAGCGCCAGAAATTTAAGTAAATTCGAATACAAAACAAGCTCAGGCTTCCTTTGATTGCAGCAAATCAATTGAATGAATCAAAATTTGATGATTTTTTGAACAGTGCACATTTTTTTTAACATAAATAATGTAAACAAAAATTTTTGTTCTTTTATTCTTCCTCTCAATTGCAAACAAGAATTTCAAACGGTAGACCTGAGCCATCACATCATTTCCGCGCATAGAAAGAGATGTATATACCAGTTCTATTTCTCTACTATCGGCCAATACGTCCAGCAGTTAGATAACATAAACAAATAACGCGAATCAAATATTTCGTTTTAATATCCTTAATTACAAACGAGAATTTAAAAAATGTGGTCATTTCAAACAGTTGAGCTTGGACGCCATATGATGAAGTCAATTGTAGTATCTGAGGCAGCACTCTACTTATCAGTTCCATAGAAAGAGATGTATATACCAGTTGTCTATTCCTACTATACCGGCGATTGCTTACGGCAGTTAAGATATCCAAGCAGACGTTCCAGAGTTACTCATAAATTTATACCGCCTGTAATCAGGAAACGTTTATTGACACTATTAAGGTAGTTGTCGTGGTTAAGGCACACCGTCAGAAAATTATTAATTTTTGTATACTTATTAAGGACATGACAATACAATTACCCTGAAAATTTGAAGTCGATCGACTTTATATAATCCGATACGATATATATATATATTCGGATAGATGTCATTCATATTTTTGAAATTAATAAATATTTGCAATTTACAACGACACTCATAGCTTATATGTAGTGTAGTAGAGAGGGAAGGACTGACGGGCCGAAAGAATTGCAAGTCGCAATGTTTCATCGTTTTATATAATTAACATTGATTGTATACGATGTCTGTAGTTCTGAACCAGTTTCTTATTTATAAAAAAAGAACTAACTGTCAGAAACTTTCCAAAAACTGAGTTTTTCAATGCATTAGTTATGAGTTTAAAAAAAAATAAGAAAAAATTTTGACCGTCTAATTATTTATAAATAACGATTTAAAGTTCAACAATTTATAGAAAAGTATACATGCATATGAATACTGTATGGGTTACGTTTCCACGGGTACAGTCTTGCGTACAAATTATGGATCACTTAGCTACAAGCTAGTATACTTTTGTGGCGCGTATAATCTATAACTTTTTTGACAATATTGTACCACGACAACTACCTTAATGTTAGTGTTCTTACATTTATTTAGTTTCGGCATATTTACACGCTTTTTAGTAAGTATCCGCCCCTGTACACGTGAAGTATTCGAAGATTTAACGCGAACGAACTATACCTTTTAGCCAAAAAAAAAATAACATTTGAAAAGCTGTAAGGTAAAACAGCTAATGTTAAATTCTTCTCTTTTGTCCAATTAAAGATAATTAGTAACGCAGCGTCGTCACACGCTGTTGTATGTTCGTCTAACTCTAGCTCGTCTCTCTTTCGCTAATTGTCTCTTTCTCTTTTTCACCGTCACAGATTTGTTCACTGTCTTTATTTCTATACAGACTATCCATTTTAATTCAACTAATTATTTTAACATATGAATGTTAATTCCAACTTGAATAAACCTTCTCCGGAGCAATGTGTTATGATTATTTGTGTTGCGTGTATTAAATGAATTTATTGTAGTGTTTTGAATTATTTAAATAGTTTATCTTTTTTATTTAAATGATTTATATTTTATTTTGATAATTTATGCTTTCATCACATCTGCAGTTCAGTTTCGGCCATATTGTTCGTATAATATAATTTATTAAGTCTATGGTTTTTGTAGCATTTTAACTAACCATCTGAACTTTTAATAGAAAATTCAGAGAGATCCGTCGGTTCAAAAAAAAGTGAGTCGGCTCTCACAGATCTTCTGTCGGAGTCGGCTCTTTGAACCGGTTCAGATCTGAGTTACCCAACTCTAGTCTGATATCACTTTTAGATCGTCTGTACCACGAACTAGTTACTAGGCGATCTACCGATCGTCTTGATATTGCGTATCGACTGTTGACTGACTTTGTATAATCAACCAGTTTTTACATTCATGTCAGCTTTTGACGACAACTAATCTTAACTCGAGCGTTGCACGATAAAAAGAACTCTACACTTCCAGTCTGGCTACCAATTAGGTCATCTAAAAATACAAAGCTGCCATTTGTATGCTTATAATTTGAGAACCACTGATTCGATTCCCGACCATTTTTACAAGCCGGCCGAGCTGTATAGCTTAGTCCAGCGTTTCCCAAACTTTTTTGACTACGACTCAGAGCGAGGTTTTAAAATTTTTCACGACTTACCTTACGAAAAAAGAAACCATTTATTTACGAAACAAATTTTATTTTTTAATAGAAATCAATTAATTTGTTGGCTTATTTCATACATAAAAAAATACTATTTTTGTCGCGACCCGGCAAAATTTTTCTACGCTTCGGTACCGGGTCGCGACCCGCTTTGGGAAACGTTAGCTTAGCCTGATTTCGTTTAGGACACACTGTGATAGAGCATTGGCATCGGTCAGTGGATATATTTTTATTATCCTTTGTACTTTACCCGTGTTTTTGTTTACTCAAAAATGCCTCATTCTCTCATTCTGTCGAATTTTCTCTATCTGACACACGTATAGGGGCTAACAGAAAGTAACGTTTTGATTGGAAGAAAAGTTGTATAAAATTACATCGCGTAGTTATCACAAACAGATGCAGAATTGCGGTATAGTATAAATTACATAGTTATGTCTGCTTGACAACTGTATAAACAGATTCAGTACTTTTAGTTTATTATATTTTAAGGGGGGAGCCTGCTTTAGAGGCTTCAAAAAATCGATTATTATTTTTTGCATAAATGTCTTCCCAAACTATCCAAGAATATATCCCTAAAATTTCAGAAACAAATTCAAATTATTTTCGGAGTTACAGAAGAAATAGTGAGCAAGCGTCGAGCAGGTCGAGCGGCCGGATCGCTCGGAGTGCCTGCGCTCAGTCCCTAAATCTATTGTATGTATTGTACCCATTGTAACTATTGTACGTATCCAAAGGGACTAATAGTCTTTCGAGACTGAAGGGCAACTCTATGGACCAGGAATCGCTGATTAGCACATTATTGCGGTAAGTTCAAGAAAATTACGATTTTTTATAAACGAAAACTTCGACGCGCGATTTCTCGGTTTTTCATTTTTTCGATTTTTCCTAATTGGCGGGAAAGATAGGAAAAAAATTTAACGTCCTATCGAAACGAGACAAAATTGATTGTATTCAGGATTAAATTCTCTTCTAGTTGAACCTAAAAAACCTTAAAAACAGTTATAATTAACCCACTTTTTAAACAATCTAAAGTGAAATTTTTTTTCCAAAAAAATAATTTTTTTTTAAGTTGCGAAAAATTGTTGAATTTCTCACTTTTTTTTAGATTTTTTAGGTTTAACTAGAATCTATACTATTGAAAATATAAATTTGTTTTGGTTTTTTTGTTTCAGATGGAAATTGTGACCTGCATCTTTCCCGCCACACGACACATGCACGCTCGAGGCGCCTCGGCGAAATGCTTGTACCCGGCATATTATGACATATATTTTAATGAAAAAATTTGAGGAAAATGTTGAAATATATAACAATAAAACCTGAAAGTTTCGTTTCAATTAAATATTTATGTCCTTCCCTAAAAATTCCTCAAAAAATAGATTTTTTGAAGCCTCTAAAGCAGGCTTCCCCCTTAAAGAATTCGTCATTAAAAACAGTATGGAGAATGGTGGAATTTATTAGTGTACATAATTACGGAAGTTGCGTACGCAGCATTCAACGAATATGTTACGGAAGTTGTTTCTGATAACGTCAAAATAGTTATTTCATAAAACAACAAAGTACGTTATACTAGTGACATCGAACGGATTTCCTTAAAAGCTATTAGTTTATACTTTTTTGCGCTTTTTAATTCATAGACATGTCCTAAATGAATAACGACTTTTGACTTTTAAATAACCTCAATACTTTTATTTTCCTATTTTATTTTATCAATGTCCATCTTTAACGAAAATGTGAATATCAATTATCGCGATCACGCCAAAGAAGTATAACTTCTGCCGCGCGTATATAACTACACGCATCACGTTTTGTCGTAAGTTCGGATATAACTTTCTGTTCCACTCCTGTACAATCAACTTTTATTCATGTCAACGTGTAGAGTTTTTAATCAGATTAACGCATTATAACCTGTAATACCGGCTGAACGTTGCACATGTTGTTTTTTTTTTGTATAATGCTAATAAACATATTTTTCACAGTGTTATGTAAAATAAAAACAAAATTAACAAATTATGAGTTCCGCAATGCCTTTTGGTATAAAAATATTTTAACTCAGATAAAAGTTAATTCAAAAATTCTATTTAAAAAATTATAAAGTACACCGGCCATTGTCTATATGCTCGATGAAACCAATGCTTCCAAATGACGAACTATAGCAACTGTTGGTAACTGCCGACCCGCGACATCTTTAGAAGAAATAAATATATATTTTTCGATGTAATTCATCATAGCGACATGTATGTTCATAATTTAGTACTAATGTTAAAACATCTTTTAAAGAACCTTTCACGTATGATTAATATTATTTGTAATTTGTCGGAAAAATGTAGTAATTAACTTCTTCTTTTTTATTTACATCGGATTTGTAGTTCCCGAGATATTTAAGTTTTAGTGGAGCAATTTAGAAATTTTCGGCTCAAAAACACCCTGACGACGACAAAGCCTAGACGCGACTGAAGTCAGTTATCAAAATGCTTAGTACTATTGGAAGAAGGGGGCCCAGTGACTCGATCACCTGACACCTGGTTTGCTGGGATTGGTTGAACGGTTCGTGAGATAGTGGTATATCAAAAGTGCATTTGAAACATAACGGTCAGTCCTGGGTTTACACTAGGGGCACTCGAGGCTAGTGCCCAGGGCGGCAAATTTTCAGGGGCGGCAAATATCGGAGGCTGAGAAAAAAGAATTTCTTCGCGTTATTGTGTAATCGTGTTGAAAACATCTTAAAATTATAATATATAAAAATATTTTTTTCATTGTTAAGAATATGTTCAAAATTATAAATAATGTAGTTTCATCAACAAAATTGTGAAAAAATTTCAGTGTCTCGAATTTTCTAAATTGTCCGCTGCAAAATTTACAGATCCGGATTTCCCATATTCTCACATAGAGCATACTGCCAGGGTTGCGAAAAATCAAATAACTTGCAACCCTGCATGCTGCTCTCTGCAGTCCGTTTCGCAAATGAGTCTACGTTCCTTCTATTTATTATAAATTTTCTGCAATAAATGAGTAATTTTATTTACTTAAAAATTGTATATCGAAAGTTTATCCATTTTATGCAAAATTTCGGTAATGGGGCGGCATTTTTTACAGTGCCCAGGGCGACGCTAAGGTTAAATCCGGCCCTGATAACGGTCGATTTTCGTGAAACAAATTCCATGTCAACAAATGCTTGTTCGTACGTCACAAATATAAATTTAATAAATACACTGAAAAGTTTTTTGAAACGGTTTCCAATATTTTTAAACGAACCTAACGCAAAGATATAATTTTGAATAGTTGGCAGCGCTGGAATGGTTAGGTTGGTATACGTGCGTTTTACAATGTTAACCAAAGAGCCACGCAATATAAATAGGCAACGTGTAATGACTTAACCGCCATTGTATTATCTAAGCTTTGGCACAAAGCCACCTTGATTCAATACAAATGTAATTTATTACTATTCAACGCTATGCTGGATTTAACTCAACTTCGAAATACATTGTGTGCATATTATCTGGCGCCGCAAGGCAAAACCGCTTATTCCAGGCACGTATCTAAACTCCAGAGGTGTAATTTGGCCCACTTACAAACTTGCGATTCAGGTCGCTGACTGGAATCACTGTTTTCCGGACAACGCCAATACAGTTCGATCTTACGGCAATACGTAAAAATCTAAGACGCGCCAAAAGAAGCGTGGAATTACCTACCTTTTTTGGAAGCGTTTCGTCATATTTTCGAACCGTCATAGCTGCGGTCTGGATAATGCTAGAAAGCTGAAAATTTCAGGATAAGATGTCCTTAATAGACTTATCAAATACACCAAGTATCAATCATCTAGCTTGTATGTTTTCTGATTTATTGACATCTGAAATACGTCAATTTCGTGACTGTGTCACTCATTGACTGATAATAATCAATACTTCTAAGGTACTTCCTAAAGTTCTAGAAGGCTGAAATTTAGTATGTAGGCTAAAACATTTCATCTGAAATTGATTGCCAAGAATCACAAGTTCATAATGCTTTCACTGTTAAAAAGTTATAAGATCTCTAAAAAAGCCTTGTTGCCATCCGAGCTCCGATTTATCATAGTCTATGGAGCCTGTCCAAAATCCAAAGTATATACTTTGGACTTTAGTCATTAGCGTTTGAGGTTATCTCTCATTACGGCTGGTAAGTTAAAATGCGACGAGTTTGTCAATATCTGTAAATACGTTTTAAAAATAAAATATTAGAGACGCCTCGAATGTATCTGTATTTTTCAGCAAAAAGAATATCAAATGTCGAACATGAAACAGATTCTGAAAACGTGATAAATAATTAATTTCTATCCGCTAAGTGCATATGCAAACAGAAGATATAATGGATGACACGTGACTGTGCCTGTCTGATGACGGTACATAGGCTGCTCCGTAACTTCACTAGTAGTCCTGTGACGTGTTGACACCTCGTTCTGTCATTTTTAAGTTGACAAAGTTTTTAAGTAAACCTATGGTCAAGATAAAAAAATAAGTGTTAAACATTCATTGTTACCATGCTAAATCAGAAAAATTTATTTTTGACCACCAACACCGTCGGGACTGAAACCCGAATCTTTCCACTTTCGCGGCGGAATGAGTTATCAGTTACTCTACGCTGCGATATCTAAACATTCCGCTGCGAAAGTGGAAAGATTCGGGTTTGAGTCCCGACGATGTTGGTGGACAAAAATAATTCGTTCTGATGTAGCATGGTAACAATGAATGTTTAATAATTAAATAGCCGTTCTGCAGCTTGTAGAAATTAAAACTTATATCTTATAAAAAAAATAAGACTAAAAAATAAATATAGTTTAAAAAAACTAAAAAAACACGCTTTAATATCAAACCGAACTAAAAAGTAAAAAATAATTTCTTAATTTCTTAAAAGCGCGGGATGCTTATTACTATTTTTATACTAATTTTACTTTTACAAATAGCTACCAATGAACTATTTATATGATCCCACACTTTTTTACAATAAAAAAAATAGGTTTTACTTTTTTGTTCGGTTTGCCATAAAGGCGTGTTTTTTTTTAGTTTTTTTAAATTTTTACAACTATACAAGCTTCACTTCTATAGTGTGTGTAGTATAAAATATGCAGTATTTTTTTCCAACTTTGAAAATCGACGCTAGAACAGGAGTAATAAAAATAATAAATTTTAATAATAAAAAATTTGTCTTACATGTAGGTAAGGTATTTGGATTTAGAGCTATGAATCTTAAAACCATAATTTCCGTTTATATAAAACATTTCTAGTTGTCGAGCGTTCATAATCTAGAATATTTTAACAGTCAGCAACTTCCTTTCGGCGCGTCGCAATAATTTTTTCAAAGGGTACTACAGTAAACGTCTTTTATGATTCGGAATGCTGGAATAGTGCAGGATATTCAATATTAATTATTAGGGTTTAGAAGCGGATATGACTGCAAACTAGATATATACTCGTATATACGATTTTATCAATAAATTACTTACAGAAATTGTGATCAGCATTGTTTCAACACAATTAATTCGCTTATCGCTTCGTTAGTTATATAGTGTGTAGACTGATTAAATAAATGCGTTATATGCACGCTTGAAATTCCATTTCCCTCAAATAGCTCTTAAGCCCTCCACACGTGGGTTGACTGTTTTGCAACCTTAATTGGTAAAGATGGTTGCGTCTACTTCACAGAAGAAAAATTTCCCACCAACATACAACCATGCGACTGAAATTGGGTCTCGATCTACAAACACGGTTGCACCCGATCAGTTTGAAACTAATTTCAAATCGATCGTGTTTCTGTCAATGTACGGCAACCCATTCTCTGTCGTACATCACAAACCGATCGCATCCTCAACTGGTTTGAAACTTGCAAAACAGTCGACCCGTGTGCGAAAGGCTTTATAAAATACATTTTAAATTACTGAATAATTGTTTACTTAATTGTTTTTTCTTTTTTTTTCTAGGTAAGTGAAACAATTCATCAACAATTTCATAGAGCAAATAAGGTAAAACTATGTCATTATATAAACAAGAAACTAAGTAATAATATTAAATTGTTTCTTTACGGAAAACTTCAAAAACTTATAAATTTTGAATTGTGAAATACGTCACAGTTCAATTCTGCGATAACAAATTTTCCACGCTCATAAAATTATATAAAAAAATGTGAGCTGTTTTGGAACTCCTGACAGATGTAAAATATATAAATTTATTTATATTAAAATACTTTTTTTTTTGTTTGAATGAAGTGAAAATAACAGTATAACAATATTCAAATAGATGTCAGTGATATTTTTGAAATTAATAAATATTTGCAATTTACAACGACACTCATAGCTTATATGTAGTGTAGTAGAGAGGGAAGGACTGACGGGCCGAAAGAATTGCAAGACGCAATGTTTCATCGTTTCATATAAACGACGTGCAATCTAAACATTTTCATTCCTATCCCAGCGCGCCATAAGATGTTTTACATCAAAATTAAAAATTTTGTTTCATTTTTATTGTTTCGTCATTCTATATTGACATGTCCACCATGTGACCCGTGCCTCTGCCATAATTTACCCGTACTTCCACGGTATTAAAGATAACCAAAAGTTTTGACGAAAAGGTCAAAAATACGGACATTGCATACCTTGAAACATAAAGACGTGTAGTAAAATTTTGATTTCTGTTTTCGGACCCATTACAATAAATTCCCGATGTACAGCTAAAGACCTCGCTTAACGCTGCTCCGCTTAACTCTGTTTTAGTATTACGCGGTTTCTAAGAAAAAGTTTAGCCACTATAACGTAAATTGTGAATCAATTTATACAAAATGATTCAAATGTTGAAAAGACAAACGACATTAGATGCAGAAGCGTAGCGTGCCTTGGCGGAGCCCCGTATAAAAATTTGTTTGGGGGCCCTTCCCCCGTTGAAGTAAATGACTTACACGGGGAAATCTCGCAGCACGCGATAACCGATGTAGGGTGTTACCAACTTTTGAACGCACTCTTTACGCGGGAAAAAAAGAAATAGCTTTTTAGTGTATTTGCCATATAGCAACATACACTATTGGCGTTGGTCGGATGGCGGGACCTAGGGGTCGGACCAAAATTTCTCGACGTTTCATAACCTCCTAAACACTTTGGCACCATTTTTAAAAATGTTTATATATATATGTATATATATATATATATATATATATATTTATATATATATATATATATATATATATATATATATATATATATATATATATACGTATATATATATATATGTGTGCGGGCAATAACTTTCGAAAGAGTTAATTGATTTTAACGAAATTTGGCCCACGATTTGAAATCCATCACCGCAAGAAGCCTATTTAAAATGGGCGTAATCGGGGCATTTTAAGGGTAGTTTTTAGGGGTTGAAAAATGTTTTTGGGCTCCAAAATACCGAAAAAATTCTCAGAATCGTTTCAAAATTGACATTTAACCCTTTAGTAGTAATTAAAAAGTGTCCCTAAAATTTTAATAAAATCGGCCCGACAGGGCCGGACTTACAAATTTTATGAAAACACTGGTTTGCAGATAGTGAATTATTTACTGAAAGTTGTATATAATTTGGTATAGAGGTTCGATTGATAATAATATTGCAATTAAGAAAAAAAATGTTATTTTAAGAGGTGTATTAAGGAGTGAAATTTTTTATTTTGCCCAAAAACCAACTTAAGTTCGCGAAATAAAGCCACACTGCCTGTATAAGCAAATACACTATATTGTCGGCAGGGTTTTGGCACTGCGACCCGGGTTTTTTTGACTTTTGTCATTTCTGAAATAAAAAAAAACTTGGAAAGTTTTTAATAATTTTTGCTTACGCACGTTGGGGGCCCCCACGGCCCGGGGGCCCCGTATAATTGATACGGCAGATACGGCGGTAGCTACGCCCCTGATTAGATGACTTCCTCACAAAAAACAAAATATGTCAAATGACTAATTTTTCTCATCACAAACATATCTTCTTACTCGAACTTTTATTTGATTTTCATAATGTCTTAAGAATCGATATTAGCTATTAGTAAATCTATAATTAATACGATAAAACTTTTTTAACAAAAAATGTTACAAAATTAAAAGAAAAAAACTAACAAATTTCTCAGTTCTGTTTATTAAGATGACTTCGTTTAGCGCTGTTTTGTATAGCGCACAGAAACTTATTGGAACCTATCTCTCGCGTTAGGCGGGATCTTACTGTATTGGGAAGTAATAAACGAGTGCTCGGCGCATCTCTACAAAATACATAATAATTAATGGTATGTCGGATCACTATCTCCTACAATAATGTTGATATTATAAATTACCCTGTAATGACTAACTAATTTATATTAATCGCATTTCGAATGGAGTTGTTTTTGAAAAATTGCTTGCAAAACACTGTTGCTTTTTGCAAGTTATTTAGCGTTCGCTTTTTTGTTACTCGTAAATGATTGATTTGCGGAAATTATTAATATTAATTATAATAGAGTAAAGGTGTCGGTTTTTGACCACCTGCCTGTGGTCAACCGCTTTTATTTTTATATAGATAAATAAAAAAAAACCCGGGTCGCAGTGCCAAAACCCTGCCGACAATATAGTGTATTTGCTTGTATAGGCCCGTGTGGTTTTATACTTTTATTATGTGAAATTAAGTTTGTTTTTGGGCAAAATAAAAAATTTAACCCCTTAATACACCCCTTAAAATAACATTTTTGTCTTAATTGTAATATTATTATCAATCTAACGTCTACACCGAATTAAAGACACCCTTCAATAAATAAGTCACTATCTGCAAATTAGTGTTTTCAAAAAATTTGTAAGTCCGGTCCTGTCGGGCCGATTTTATTTAAATTTTAGGGACACTTTTTAATTGCTACTAACGGGTTAAATGTCAATTTTGAAACGATTCTGAGAATTTTTTCGGTATTTCGGGACCCAAAAACATTTTTCAACCCCTAAAAACTACCCTTAAAATGCCCCGATTACGCCCATTTTAAATAGGCTTCTTACGGTGATGGATTTCAACACGTGGGCCAAATTTCGTTAAAATCAATTAACTCTTTCGAAAGTTATTGCCCGCACACACATATATATATATATATATATATATATATATATGTATATATATACATATATATATATATACATATATATAAACATTTTTAAAAATGGTGCCAAAGTGTTTAGGAGGTTATGAAACGGCGAGAAATTTTGGTACGACCTCTAGGTCCCGCCATCCGACCAACGCCAATAGTGTATGTTGCCATATGGCAAATACACTAAAAATATTTTATGATTAATAGGGCTTTTCATCAAGTCATGAGCGCAAGCGCAGCAGCCATGTTGAAATAGTGGTAATTTAAAAGTTTCGTACTGTTTGTAACAGCAATGGCTGAGAATGCAATATTATCTCCAGAAATAAATAAATCATTAGAGCAAATAATTGTTGATGCTTCGCTTATTTACAGCTCTGTGGAAGCACATAGCTGTGAGCAATTAAAAAGGTGGCTAAAGTGTCATGGGCATTCGCAACAAGGAAAAAAAAGTGTGTTGATCGAGAGGTTAGGTATCAATACTTTTGTTTACTATTGTAAAAAATAAATGAAAATGAATAAAAATCATAATTTTACTTTAATTTCACTTGCAAAAGCACCTTAATTAACATAAGAATTAATGATAAATATAACTAATCAAATAATTTAAGGATCAACATGACATTTTGAAATGAATTGAAAACTTAAAGACTAAAGTAATGTTAATAAATGCTTGCTAAATTCAATAATCACTTGTAATCATATGTTGCAGTAATATTGAATAAAAGAAACAATACTAAATAATAAATTTAATTTTCAGGGTAAAAATTGGACTTAAAAATAATATACCTGTCACCTGTCGTATAGACTACAGAATTATAGTCGATAGCAAAATTTTTCTATTGAATCTTGACTCTTATTACCTTGCTTTTTTTACTTTCTTTGATTATAAATATACTGGTATTAATATTTATTGATTTTAATTTTTAGTACGCGGGTACTTTAACATGCTTATTTACAAATAACAGTACGAAAAAAATGGCTGATGCTAACGCATGCGCACGGGAAAAATTTTGTGATGAAAAGGTCTATTAGGTAGTTCGTCATGAAATATAAAAAATTATCGGTGAACTTAATATGTAAAATGGATATTGATTAAATTAAAATACGTTCTTTATTAAAAAAATTTTAACTGTTTTTTTAATGCTTCAGCCAAAATAAAATGTAAATTCGTTGTTTTTGTAACTATTTTACAGTACACCCTTCCTTCCACCACGCGTACCCGTTCTTCCACCATATATTTTCCGCATCGCTGACATTTAAGGTTTAATATTATTTTTATTAGGTCGGCATACAGGTCTGTGTTACTCTCCTTTTTCCGAGACAACAGAGTAATAAAATGCAAAATAAAATTTCGCTTGTGTACAGTATCGACCCGAAAAAATGTTATAAGCCATTTTCTATACAAAGTCTTAACAACGCGCGCTTGACCTCGAGGTCTTGTTGAAGTTTCATTTCTTTAGCGACGTCTCTGTTTGAAAAAGTAAGAAATCGAGGATAAGCAGAACTAACAATTAAGGAGAAGTTAGTTTGTCTCTTAAATTATAACATGAAACTGACAAGGACAGAAGTCTATAGTGTGTTGATTTTGATTCGCAAAATAGACAAGGATGAACGGCTTGAATCTGACGTTTAAAACTTCGAACAATTGAAGTACAAAATAATTTCTGTATTTTGACGTACAACCGGTAGGAACTCATAATATATATTTCATGTAAATTCAGAAAGGAACATATTAAATATTATTAATATTAATGTTATCATCCATAATTTTTTAAGTTTAAAATTAGCAGGAAATTGGGCAAAATTAAAATTTATAAACGTCGCTAAATTGATTATAAATTTTAATTTTGTCCAATTTCCTGCTAATTTTAAACTTAGTTAAATATTATATTCTCTATTTTCAGATATCAGAACAATTTTCGGATTAAACATTTTTTTAAATACAAGTTTATGCTGAAACGTCCATTAATATGAGGTTATGCTATTGATATACTACATACAATTCATATTAAACATGTTTTTCTCTAGATTGTAGTATGTAAATAAAATTATGGTAGGAATGTGACGATCTGTCCATGTGAGAATTTTTAAATGACAACATCAAAGTGCCCTCTTAGAATGTGTAATAATTTCGCCGTAATTATAATATTAAAAACTAAAGAAGTTAAACTTTTTATGTGAGCTTATGAGGGTGAGGCTTATTATAATTTTTTTCAATAATTTTCGTATACAAAATCTTAGCAACGCGCGCTTGACCTTGAAGTCTTAGTTTTGATCGAGGATGTAAGAAAATTCGGTTTGGTCGCATAAAATGCAATGAGGAAGCTAAAAATAGACTACTATGATATTATGTTAATTTTGTAACCACGTTGTAACTTTACTGAAACAAAGGATGCTTGTGGAGAGATGATGGGCTGCCATTATCGTAACGGTTATGATCCTATGTACCTTTTCTATTCAGCGTGTAGCATGCCAAATGACATGGCAAGGAGGCAAGAATATTTGGGGGTAGAAAATATCATCTTTAAATTCAGTCCTTTATGTCAACAAACCAATCCTGATTATGAAAACGTAAATAAATCACTGAAAAATTTCAGTTTGTCTATATTGTTGTATTTGTCAGTGTAGATTCATTGTGATAAGAAATTGTTTCAGGTCTATTTCAGTGCATCTGGGATCGAATTATTTGAATCAAACAATTTTTTTTTTTGGCAAAAATTTTTGTTCTCTTTTAAATTAAATTTTCCAATGGGCAGCCCTGTATCTACGATTTTTTCCAACCGAGGCAAAAAATTGACACTAGCGCTCCCTCTCATCAGCGTTCGAGATAAATAATTGTTTAAAAAGATGTATTATAATGGGTGGCATTTTTTGTCCCCGAGAGGGAAGAATAAGAACCCGGTTTGACCCCCTTTCCTAGATCTGGGGCTGCCAATGGACACTAACAAAAATTGGAAAAAGTTCAGGTGCGGTCTTTGGCCGTCTAACATGCGTGGTCCCGTCCGTAAAATCGGGGACCGTGGGAACACCGCCCTTAAGGCTCAAGTACGCTATTATTATTGACGACTTTAAATTAAGTTTCCTCACGAAATGTGAGTGTACACTTTTACAAAATTCTAAATTGAATATGAACTTTCTTGTGGTACTATAAAGAAAGCAAAATGGCTGCATTGTTGTCACTTTTATATCGATTTAATTTGATAGGTGTACATATATTGAGTAACTTTAAAGTTTAAGATGTATTTTCAGATAAATATCTAAAAATAAATACGATGCTTTTAAAATTTCAATCGTTGTTCGTTTTTCTTGCGTACCGACGAAGCCACGCCCATGCTTGTTCTGTACAGACCTGACTATTGATTGAAATTGCTTTGCCTTTTAATGAATATTCTTTCGATCGTAGATAATTCTTACGCTTCAATATTTGCGCTCTTAAACATGTGTGGAAAAGTACGCTGCTTACGCGAACGGCAGCGCACAACGTCAGCTTGTTTATCGACAATATTTTCCCAACTTATTCAGCCATTGGGATGCAGCGTTATGTGTGTGTTTATGGAACGTTATCAAAACATTACACAAATGAATGTGTTTAGTTTATAAATTAGTTCTGTTTATTACATCTAGATGGCAGGCTAGTACCCACTGCACACACCGTCCCATTTACTGAGAAGATTCGCGTCAGCGCCTCTATGGGGCGATTGCGGAACTAATGAGACGCAAACAGCATAGCATATCTGGTTTTTGGTTAGGTGTCAATCACAAAATTAATTAAGTAACGTGACACACATGTTACTTTTAATGTGCGACTGTACAATAGGGATGTTGACTGCATTCAAATAAAAACATAATTTTAACGAAAAGTAGTAGTTTCTATGATAGAAATACTAAAAAACACTATATTTTTCCTTATTTTTAAGGAATGTAATTAATATTTAATAAATAAAACCTAATTAAATCACTCTCGAGTCACGTGATAACGGACACCAATCAGAGCGCATGACGTCATATGTTCAGCAACTGTCAAAAAACTTCATTGTTTGGTTAATATTTAGTGTGTAATTTATTATTATTTGTTTATAGGAAACGTCAAATTACATGTAACTATAGCACGACTACGAAACAACTTTTCATTACCTCAGTTAACTAACGTTTATGAGCACAGAATACGCATCTATAGAATGATAGCTCCCCTGTAAACTTTTGAGCCTCCTTTGGTATGAACAGGTGACGTTACGCGACTAGTATTGGCGTTTTGGACCGAAATTTGAAACGGGATTTAAAATACATGATTTTTAAGGCTTGGCTTGTATTTAAATAAAAATAATAAATATTTGTAGCAATATTAGGTACTTATGCACGATTTAAAACACTTTCCCAAAAATAGTCAACATCCCTATTGGGGGACAGGACCATTCCAATTTAAAAAATCTTGACATTTTGACGGAAAAAAGACAAACAAATGCAAGTAGAACTCGCGCCATTAAGATTATTTACCGTTGTAACACGTAATAATTCCACATAAAATTAAAAATTTATCATTTTCCCCATACATCGACATAAGTTTATAATCGCAATTTTTTTTTTTGTGATGTAATTACAAATAGCGCTTGTTTAAGAAGCCATGACATGGTGTCGTGCGAATTTGCGACTCGGTGTGTCATGCGTTTTAGACGTCCGTGTAGGTAGTAGGTACATTGCAAATATCTAATTTAGGATATGTTTTATAGTCCTGAGAATGGACTTATTGTCCGAAACGATCGTCGAGAAATAATTTTTTTGTAGACTTTTCAAGTATTTTTTTTTATTCTGTTATTTGAAAAATAGTGTCCAGTCCGGGCTCGAAGGTCCTTGGTACACGTATTGTAGCAACTCATGCGCTTAAGGTAGTTGTCGTGGGACAATATTGTCAAAAAGTTATAGATTATACGCGCCACAAAAGTATACTAGCTTGTAGCTAAGTGATCCATAATTTGTACGCAAGACTGTACCCGTGGAAACGTAACCCAAGTATTCATGTGCATGTATACTTTTTTATAAATTGTTGAACTTTAAACCGTTATTTATAAATAATTAGACGGTCAAAAAAATGTTCTTATGGTTTTAAAAACTCATAACAAATGCATTGAATGACTGTCAATTTTTGGAAAGTTTCTGACAGTTAGTTCTTTTTTTATAAATAAGAAACTGGTTCAGAACTACAGAGATCGTATACAATCAATGTTAATTATCCAATTTTTAATTGAATTTATCTCGGATTATATTCGGTCGATCGACTTCAAATTTTCATGTCCTTAATAAGTATACAAAAATCAAGAATTTTCTGACGGTGTGCCTTAACCACGACAACTACCTTAAACAAAATCATAACGGCGAAGAGAATTTTAATTTGTGACAATCAAGTTAGGTAACGGTTTATTCGTGTCTGTGATAGACATAAATGGGACGCAGTCATAATAAAACTAGTGTAGTTATGTGCCAAGTTAACGACACAGGCAACAAAAGGTAAATATTGTTGTTTGTTACAATATCACAACGCGGTTACAACCAGCATATTGCAGTGTCGCAATTACGGGCTGTATAACCCGAAGTAATTTTCTCTTCATCGTGATTATAGTATTATTATAACTATTATTTTCTAAGTACACTCGATGTATAAAGCAAATATCCCACTTATAAAACTTGCATTGCTAATGTTTGCCGAATGGCGTACATACAGTTCGACCCTTGTCGCCAGAACTGTACCCACTTAACAAATTTGGGTACCGAATTGTATGACTTGAGCACACAAACTTGTGATTCAAATAGAAAATTATACTGATTATAGAATCTCAGTTTGCCAGACGGTGCTCATAGAATTTGTAATAAATGAGAAAAAAATTCAGACAATAGGGATGTTGACTGTATTCAAATAAAAACATAATTTTAACGTTAAGTGGTAGTTTCTATGATAGAAATACTAAAAAACACAATATTTTTCCTTATTTTTGCGGAATGTAATTAATATTTAATAAATAAAACCTAATAAAATCACTCTCAAGTCACGTGACAACATACACCAATCAGAGCGCATGACGTCATAGGTTCCGCCGCTGTCAAAAATCTTCATTGTTTGGTGAATATTTAGGGTATAATTTATTATTATTTGTGTATAGGAAACGTCAAATTACGCATGTAACTATAGCAACGACTACGAAACAACTTTTCATCACCTCAGTTTACTAACGTTTATGAGCACAGAATACGCATCTATAGGATGGTAGCTCCTGTGTAAACTTATGAGCTTCCTTTGGTATGAACAGGTGACGTCACGCGACTAGTATTGGCGTTTTGGATCGAAATTTGAAACGGGATTTAAAATACATGATTTTTAAGGCTTGAGTTGTATTTAAATAAAAATAATAAATATTTGTAGCAATATTAGGTACTTATGCACGATTTAAAACACTTTCCCAAAAATAGTCAACATCTCTATTGAGGGACAGGACCATTCCAATTTCAAAAATCTTGACATTTTGACGGAAAAAAGACAAACAAATGCAAGTAGAACTCGCGCCACTAAGATTATTTACCGTTATAGCACGTAATAATTCCACATAAAATTACAAATTTATCATTTTCCCCATACATCGACATAATAGTTTATAATCGCGAATTTTCAGTTTTCGGATTTTTCCGTTTACTTTTGATTGCGTTGACTTAGACGTTTGATTTTTTCACAGCTCCAAGGCATTGCAAAGCCTGAGCATTTGATATTAATTTCAACTTGATACCTCGACGCGTTCCTGAGAAAAGAGTTTTGACAGACAGACGGACAACGAAGTGATCCTATATAAGACTTCCTTTTTTTCCTTTTGAGGTACGGAACCCTAAAAAGAAGTCGGTTATTATTTATTACCGTGCGAACCACGCAATGAAAATCCACTAAAAAGTAAAAAATAAAAACTTAAGAAAAAATGAACCTCTATGAAAAAAGCCACTAGAAAGAGAAAAATAATAAAATTTTGAGGTCGACGCTGTTTTAATGAAAGTAGATATGTAAAAAGTTTCAGTATTTAAGGTAGTTGTCGTGGTTAAGGTGCACACCGTCAGAAAATTCTTAATTTTTGTATACTTATTAAGGACATGATAATACAATTACCCTAAAAATTTGAAGTCGATCGACCGTATATAATCCGAGATAAATTCAATTAAAAATTGGATAATTAACATTGATTGTATACGATCTCTGTAGTTCTGAACCAGTTTCTTATTTATAAAAAAAGAACTAACTGTCAGAAACTTTCCAAAAACTGACAGTCTTTCAATGCATTTGTTATGAGTTTAAAAAAAATAATAAAAACTTTTTGACCGTCTAATTATTTATAAATAACGGTTTTAAGTTCAACAATTTATAGAAAAGTATACATGCATATGAATACTGTATGGGTTATGTTTCCACGGGTACAGTCTTGCGTACAAATTATGGATCACTTAGCTACAAGCTAGTATACTTTTGCGGCGCGTATAATCTATAACTTTTTGACAATATTGTACCACGACAACTACCTTAAAGTATTTAAATTAGCGCTGATCTCAAAAATTGTATTATTTTCCAATTTTTTGTGGCTTTTTTCAGTAAGGTTGATTTTTTTAACAGTTTTTTGTTTAATAATGTAAGATAGATAAAGTAACCTGACGGAGACGTTGCAAAAACAGACTCGTAATTTTTGAGCGCATAGTCAACACAATAAATTTAAATATAATTTGGGTAATATGGAATTCTCTTAGTGTCTGTATGCGTGAGGAAGTGGTCTTTATTAATTGAAATAGTTCTCGTGAAACTTAGTAATCAAGTATTTAATAATTTTGAGATTTATAAATATAGTCGTTCATGCTCGCTTTAATTTTATAAACGACTGATTAATTAATGGCAATTAATTCGTATTATTTACACTCGTTATACGCTTCATTCGGCGACCTCGCGACTCGTCGGCTCTTTCCGTGTTAGCGCTCTCCTCTCAATACCTATCCTGAGCACTTCCCACTCCACTACGCTACACAGTACACACTCGCTTACTTTAGCTGAATCGGCATTTTAATCTTGAATATCTGTATAATGGTTCACATCTGCCAGGCATCCCACGACGGCTCATAGTTTTTTTTATATGACAATTCCAGTGAATTCATCCCCAAGCTGGAATAATGATCACCGAAGAGAAAATATTGTAGAGTCGTCAATAATAATAACGCACATTAAACGCGCGCTTAATTTGTAATCTGGTGAACAAATGAACGTCTGGTTTGCACGTCGTTCATCGGTTCATGTTTTTACCGTGATGACGTTGTAATTCTGCTATTGGTTGAACTGCTCGAATCAGATTACGTCACAACAGGTCTCAAAAGTTTGAGTTTGAAATTGAACACGTAATTTTAATGTCACATTTTCTTCTACATTCTCCTTAGTGATGTTTTTTTTTTTTGTTAGCTAAGTAAAAATTTCTTTAGTTTATAGTAGAAACTAGAATTTTAATTTAGCGGGACATTTTTGATGAAAAAGTCGATAAATAATAATAATTTGGTAGTAACAAAAATAGTAAAGACTAAAGAGCTTTTTAAGTTGGAATCTTTCAAGGATAAAAATCGTTGACATTACTTCTGGGAGACTTTGTATATATTTGACTGTAGTTTTCTTTTTGGACAGCTTGTACGTTGTGGAGAAAGTATATATTATAGAAAGGCTGAACGTGCATTACTGTGTTTCACATGTGATTTGAATGATTTGACATTTGTCACATCACATCCAATAAAGGGGAGCTTACACAAATCCGTGAAAGTACGCCACTGGAAAACATATTTTTGTTTGTAAAATTTGAGTTCTGATCTTACAGCGGTTGAAGGTATCAATTATTGAAAAAAAAATTGAAAAATGGGAAAACCCTATAGCACTTACAAGAAAGCAGGAGGTCACCATCACCCGTCTTAGAACCGGACATACAAAAATTAGTCATAATTACCTATGTCCAAAGATATTCCTCCAGTTTGTTTTATATGCGACGAAAGAATTTCCGTGGAACACTTTTTAATTGACTGTCCATTATACGAAGCCGAAAGACTGATCACAAATCTATCAGAAAACATTGAAGAAATCCTTGGGAACACTACATCAAACATAAAAAAATTAATAGAATTCTTAGACCTAACGGAATTAATAAATAAAATTTAAAATTTAAGTTACCTTCTATCACAGTATGTTAACATGTTTATTGTAGTTTATTGTATAATATGTTTATTATATAACGTTTTTGTATATTGTTTTTGTATATTGTGCTAATGACCTTAGCAGTCGAAGCACATTTGTTTATGTGTAAATAAAAAAAAAATCGTTTTTTGTACAGTTCCCACATCGAAACTACTTGTTTCTACATATTTTAATCGATCGATTATTTTTCGAGCAGGATTTTCGTATATATATATATATATATATATATATATATATATATATATATGCTTATCATCTGAGATTTTCTGGCAATGCGTTCTGCAATCGGGCATTAGAGCCAGAAATAAACGAAGTAAATCTTTTCGGTATCTCGGCTATAAAGACCGCTCGCAATATTTGTATTGTTTACAAGTTTTATTTCAACCACGCGTAAGTAGACAAGGGTAGATAGCTTTGAAAATGGTAAATAAGTGAAAGAAAATTATAGTAAGATGAAACCCATTGGAAAAGGTAGAGAATATAACAAAAATGAAAGGAAAAATAAATTACGGTCGATCTGAGGTCGGGAAGGGGTAGGGGGTGAGTTTTTAAGGGTAAAAAACGGTTTATCTTGATTTCCGGCAAAACTACAAGTCCTATGAAAAAAAGTTAAATCGCAAAGTTGTAGGTAATAAAAATATCTACAACTTTTGTTTTTACACTTTTTTCACATAACCTCAAAATTTATGTAAAAAATTCAAATAACCAAGTTTTTGGTTTTTTATTTTTATCTTTTGCAAAAAAATTTATTTTTTCACGAAATTTGGTGAAAACTTACCTTTTTATGTCCCAAACACACAGTAATTTTTTTGATTTAAAATATTCCTTTTTTCACCTTATTTTGACTTAATTTCGAAAAAGCACCCCAATTTTCAATCGAAAATTCTTACGTCAAAATATCCGCTTTTTTAAAAAAATCGGTGGGCTTTTTGTTCCTTGAAATCTCTACTTTATGATGGTATGAAAAAAAATATATATTACTACGGTAAATGTTCTCAGAAAATGCAAATAAGTTATCTTAAAATAGCAATAAATAGGCATCTACGCATATAATCTTATAAATTATATGCGTAGATGCCTATTTATTGCTATTCCCCTTCCCGACCTCAGATCGCCCGTAAATTATTTTTCCTTTCATTTTTGTTATATTCTCTACCTTTTCCAATGGGTTTCATTCTACTATAATTTTTTTTGGTCTCAAAAATTATCGACCCTGGTCTAAAGGGTTACGCGCACACTTTATTATGTTGTCCGGTGGTGTACAGTGTTAGCATACATGAAAGTCACGCCTGCGGCGACAAATTGAACGCACTGTTATACACGCGCGTGTGTGTACGCATAAGACGAAACCTTAGAGTAATCTCCAACTCCCGATACCCTGACATTCCATCCGGATGCAAATTACACGGAGGCAGGGTGGAGGCGCCCACCTTATACCTTCGTGGAATATCACAAGCCAGGCGCGGGGATATGTTTAAACTTCGCTATGCGCAGTTCATTTGACGAGAAAATAGTATTCACAAAGGGAGCTTGCAGGTCGGGGCGTAGGTCGCAGATTTTGAAATAGTTTTTTTTGTGGGTTAAACCGGGTCAAATAATTTTGAACCAGCAAGAATAACTGTTTTTTAACCTTTTGTAGTTAAAATTTTGCGTATTTTACACTGGAATTACTTTAGCGACGTATCTGTTTGAAATTTTCTCTAACATTAAAGGAGAAATGATTAATGGCCGGGACATTATAACCCTGGTAGATGTGGCTAGGACTTTTTCCTACTGCCTCTCGCCGAGAAACGGTAATTCCTGTACCGGCCATCTTGATTGAGGTTTTCCATGGTTTCCCTCAATTAATTCCAGATAAATATCGAGATGGTTCCTTATTTGAGGCCCATGGCCGATTACCTATTAAACTCCTAGTTCAAAAATTACCTACCTTATCCTAATTTCCTATAATTCCTTCATTCGCCCATTGCTATTATATAAGTTGAAGTTTTAAAAAATGTAGAAAATAACGGAAAGTGTGGTAGATGGAAAATAATAATGGTGCGAATGACGTCTGTTATGACATAAAGTCGAGAAACGGACGTTAAACGCATTATCATTATTATTATTATTATAACCCTGGTAACGCAAAATGGATAACACATTAGTGAAACGTGTTCATAATTCTTAAGAAGTTTCACAATCCCCATTGGCTTATTATGTGAGTGAGACTCAAGATGTATGTCTCCCTTTTTCGGAAAAACCACACAATTGCTCCACATAAATTTTATATCATTTTATAGATACGTGCTTGCTCTACCGACATCAACAACTAAAAAATTTATTATTGCTTTTGTTTTTGTAAATTTATTAATTACTAAAATTATATATATAGATATACATTAAGACACAATACAGCAATGCTGCCATCTGACGGCTTTGATTTTGAAACAACGTCAATATGATTGACGGTCGGTAACTCTTTTGTTCAATTTCAAATCAACTTCACGTATGTATCAATACTTTTCATATAGTGGCGCTTCAGCTCAACGTTTTCGATACTTGCGTCTCTATATGACAGTTTTACAAAAATATTTTCTTGAACCGTCACTGAGCTTCGTAATGTAATACAACAAAAAGAAGAAAGTTATAAAGAGTGTGAGAAATAAGAAACGAATTTTAGTGCGAATTATTCGCACGGGTGCCGCTAGTATGTAATGTTTTTGTTAGTGACAGACGCGTAATAGTAGTTCATGCATCTAGATTGTAGTGCATTATTGTATGTACGAGGTGTGACATTATGTTAAAACGAGCGAGTACATAAAATAGTCCACTACAATCTAGATACATAAACTCCTACTAGAATCTGGAATCCTGTTGAAAACATCTTACAAAATTTTGTGAAAAATGAAACTCTTTTTAATATATTGTATTTTTAGTGTATTTGCCATATGGCAACATACACTATTGGCGTTGGTCGGATGGCGGGACCTAGGGGTCGGACCAAAATTTCTCGACGTTTCATAACCTCCTAAACACTTTGGCACCATTTTTAAAAATGTTTATATATATACTTATGTATATATATATATATATATATATATATATATATATATACGTATATATATATATATATGTGTGCGGGCAATAACTTTCGAAAGAGTTAATTGATTTTAACGAAATTTGGCCCACGTGTTGAAATCCATCACCGCAAGAAGCCTATTTAAAATGGGCGTGATCGGGGCATTTTAAGGGTAGTTTTTAGGGGTTGAAAAATGTTTTTGGGCCCAAAATATCGAAAAAATTCTCAGAATCGTTTCAAAATTGACATTTAACCCTTTAGTAGTAATTAAAAAGTGTCCCTAAAATTTTAATAAAATCAGCCAGACAGGACCGGACTTACAAATTTTTTGAAAACACTAATTTGCAGATAGTGAGTTATTTATTAAAGGGTGTCTTTAATTCGGTGTAATAATATTATACAATTAAGAAAAAAAAATGTTATTTTAAGGGGTGTATTAAGGGGTTAAATTTTTTATTTTGCCCAAAAACAAACTTAATTTCACATAATAAAAGTATATAACCACACTCCCCTATACAAACAAATACACTATATTGTCGGCAGGGTTTTGGCACTGCGACCCGGGTTTTTTTTTATTCGCCTAGTGTAGAAGTTTTCTGCTGTCGTTCTATATCGAAGTTTGTATTTGAACAAGAGCTGCGAGTAGTACCTATGATTGACACCAGTGTATTTGTTCAAGTTCTGTATGTGCGGTAGAAGCTTCTGTCAGAACTGTATATTTGTCAGACTTGTTGGATTTTTAGATGTCGATGTTTGGCAAGCTTTCAAACTAACATAAAAATACTTTTTCTTGACGTTTGTCTAGCTCAGAAAAAAGTCGATTTAAATACGTTTTCAATAATTCAAAAACGTCTCACTAGTCGAGAGATTTGTTTGCAGAAATTGATATCAAATGTCTGGATGTCATTTCTTTGTTGGAGGTGAGCCTTCTTGTTTCAAATGAAAAAATTCCAAAATTCTATGTTCTACAATTTTTGTTATGTACATTTTTGTCTTTAAATCAATATTAACGACGTTGTCGCCTCTCAAAACGTTCGTTTTGATGCAGAAAAGAATTATTAGATGTATCTTTAACTTAAAGAACGTATAAAAAAAACAAAATACTAACCGTTTATGGAATGGTGCACGTATACAAAGTACTAAATATTTTAATAGAAATGTTGAAAAATTGTACAATCCAAGATCAAATCAGATTTGTATTAAACACCGCAGTCTTTTATGAAAAAAATTCAGTGTACAGCGGACAAAAAATTTATGAGAAACTGCCTGTTAAAGTTAAAAAATTGTAACAAATACCAACAAATTTAAAGAAGCATTAATAATTTACCTAATTGATGTAACATCCTACGGCCTACAGGATAGGAGAAATTTTTTAAAAATATTGTTTTTGACGTTTTTGTATTCCCATCGGGGCTAAACAAATATATATGTTATTATTATTGTGTGATTGAAATTCATAAAAAATGATACAAATCTTGTTAAAACATGATTAGTTTTTTCTAGTGTAAAATAGAACAAAATTTAGTCATGGCTGATTTTATTTTTCCATTGTTTTTCACGTTCTCGTTGAAAATAGTATAAAGATGATTGTTTTTTTTTATCAAATGTGGTATTTGGTCGATTTGTTATTATAGGATTATACTGTGAAATCCAGTGTGTTGTTTATTTGTCCAGAGACAAAAAATAAAATAGAAAAACACAGTTTTTATTTGAGTTTACGAAATGTCTTCTTTGTGCACCGCTTTTTTATAATCACCATTAAATTTAAAAAAAATCTTAAGGCGATCTTCAACATTCGAGCCAATATTTCGAGCGTCTGTGAACGGTTTACGAAGGAACCTATATATGATAATTAGAAACGGTTTTTTGTCATTTATTAACACTGTTGGATCTTTTTGAGTCAACATTAATACTCTGAATTGTCGACTTTCAGTTTCTATATTAGCAACGCTTAAGAAATATAATTTTCAATCTCGTTGCGATCAGACGTACTAGAACACGTCTTGATTAAATCAAATGTTATTGTTCTATTTTATTATTTTTAGTTTTATATCAAAATGATCTTTATAACACGTTTTCCAACTTTAGCAACATTATTTTTGATAAAAAGTTTTTTTCACACACCCGCGATTTAGGAGCGTCCTTGACGGCGTCTCATCAGTCGAATGGTTGGTATGACTTCGGTTAATGATGTTGCCTGAAACAAAAAAATGAAATATGTCTTTAATTATTATTATGTTGGCTAGGTTAGAACACAAGCTTTTTCAAAAATGTTTTTTCGTTTAATTTTGACAATCTTTATCAACTCAAAAAAAAGCGTCGAAAAAATTGGTGGGTAAAGCAATTGGCCATTTTGAAAAATTTCAAAATTTCAAAAGAAGCTTTTGTCCTGGTCTAGCCAACATAATAAAAATGAAAGACATATCTCACTTTTTTGTTTCAGGCAACCTAATTGGCCGAAGTCATATCACCCAATTGACTATCAAAGACGTTCCAAGTGTAAAGAAAACTTCTTTCAAAAATAATATTGTTAAACTCGAAAAATGTGTCAGTAAAAGACAGAGATTCGAAATTTTGACCCAAACGTGGAACCCCGCCCGTTAAGTCGACATTCAAAAAAAATCTTTGCGTTCGACCATACGCTGTAATGATCATTTTAAAGGGCTTTTATGTGGATCTCCTTGAAACAAAATGGCGTATTGCCATATTCGGCTATCAACAAGGATGGCCCGTATATTCGACACATCCACATGAGCGATCCTATTATAATTGCAATTAACAACAGCCAATACTGTTAGAGTATTGGTGCAGCGCTTTTTTGTACCCCGTGGATGGGCTATAATCCCCTTCACCAAGGAGTATGGGTAATAGAAAAAACAGTAATGCATACACAATCGCAGCTACATGTGTCCTATTATCATCGTTATATTTACTTTTAAGTGTATTTGCCTGTACATAGTATACTATAGGTACGCAGTTAATATTGACTATAAAGGTCCACAATCACTGCATCGGATAAAAATCCATTGGGTTTAAGTCTGGGGAATATGATGGTCATTGTTGTGATGAAATGGGAACTTTTTCTTGTAAAAAACGTTGGGTTTCACGGACTTTTGGGATAGTGTCGAGTCTTGCTGAAACGTCAATGGTTTCTACCGAATTGTTTACGTGCCCAAGGTAACAAAGCGTCGTTTAAAATCTTTTCGCGGTAGATTTGTTGATTTACCTTTACGCCCTGTTCAATGAAAACGAGTGGTGAACGTCCTGTGGCAGTTACCGCGGCCCAAACCATCACTGATGCAGGCGCTTGCTTTCGCAGTGCAATTCGCTGGTCCAAATTGTCTTTTGATTTGCACTCTAACCAAACAAGAACTGTAAAAATGTTTTCATCAGAAAAAACCAAATTCTCAAGCTCACCACCAACGTACAAGCGTTTTAATATCTTTGCTGTTACTAGGCGAACTGCCTTTTGTTAAATTTTGTACTTTTTGTATTTTGTTATAGGACTTTAATTGTAGTTCATTTTTTAATATGCGTCCGATGCTACGAGCAGACACATTAAGATTTTTCGCCAATTGAACTGCGCTTTGTCGTGGATTACGTTGAATTCTGGCCTTCACCTTTCGGACCATTTCTGGCGATGTTGCTGTTTTTGGATGTCCACCTCCATGCCGTTTTTTGATACTACCAGTATCGTTGTAACGTGTAATGGTTCGATAGACAAACATTTTGTTCACATGTAAATGTCGTAGCTCATTAACAATGGTTGCATGCGATTTTTCAGCCAAATACAAAGCAATAACACGGTTGCGTTTGAATTCCATTTCGATAACTTTTTTTAACTGCGACGTAAAACGATATGCTTCCGTAAACTTGTAAACAATATAACAGACTGACGTTTGTCAAAAAATGAACTAGCTGTCATTTGCCCTTTGGTTGCTATAGCAGCGTGAACTTGGTAACACTTCGAGTGCCGACCCCTGTATATATAAACTTTTTGGCTTTTATATTATTTGTATATTCAGCTACTAGCTAAAAACCATAAAATAAAACTTAGCATGCACATATAAAAAACGGGGACAGAAGAAGGATGAACCATCAGGATATAGAAAACAGGACAACGGAAGTGCCTCAGACCCAATTAAATAACTTAAATAAACTGTTTTTCTATAGTAAAGCATAATCTAACCGCATGGGATTACAACGCAGCCTTCAGTTGTAAGTGAACTTGCTGAAAATTGAACTGTCAAAAATTTTGAAAACTAAGTGGAAATGAGAGGACATGACAAGTAGAATACAGTAAACTGTGTGACGTTATTTAAAAATCAATATAGCGAACAAAATTTGAAAAAAAACTTTTATAAAGGCAAGCTTTTATTGCAGTGTACTAAAACAGATAAAAATAATTTGTAATAGTTTAAGTTCATAATTATAAAAGCGTGGGCTGTGACTATCAAATAGCTTACAACCCACGCTTTTATAATTATGAATTTAAATTATTAAAAATTTTTTTTATCGTTTCTACATTGCAATAAAAGTTTGCGTTTATAAAAGTTTTTTTTTTCTAATATTTTTTCAAATAAAGTATTTCACCTTGCACAAGCTTTGTTGTGAGTTTTTTCGTCATAGCTTGTAATATGCGTACTTTGACTAACTTGTATCGACAGATAAAATTGAAACAAAAAACAGAGAGCCCCATTGTTCGCTTGACTGGTGGGGACTCCGCTGAATATGAAAAACAAACGAAGCCCTGTCAGTCTTCATTATTACATAAAACGAAACCCGCCGATTTTAATTAACTCTTTCGGTTGAGTCGACACGATTGTGTCTGTAAAAACTAACAGCAACAAAGAATTGAAAAAAAAAAATCCGAGCGCTTGTTTTTGTTATCGTTTGTTATTGTTGGAGAGCGAATGTAACAAATCCGAACCTATTTCTGTAAAATAAATTACACACACAAATCAATGAGGCTAGGTACAACGAGTCTAGCGCTATATCGTTACTAATGCTTCATTTATTTACTAGCTGCCCGGCGCGGCTTCGCCCGACTGCAAATCGCTATTTTCATTCAAACTCAGCCTTACCTTTTTTATCGTAGCGTAATAATAGCCTATAATATGTGACTCGCTAAGAATGCAGTTAGCGCATGTACTAAATAAATAATAGTTAAAAACTAAAAAAACGCTTTAGGGTAGTTGTCGTGGTTAAGGCACACCGTCAGAAAATACTTAATTTTTGTATACTTATTAAGAACATGATAATACAATCACCTTGAAAATTTGAAGTCGATCGACCGTATATAATCCGAGATAAATTCAATTAAAAATTGGATACTTAACATTGATTGTATACGATCTCTGTAGTTCTGAACCAGTTTCTTATTTATAAAAAAAGAACTAACTGTCAGAAACTTTCCAAAAAACTGAGTCTTTCAATGCATTTGTTATGAGTTTAAAAAAAATAAGTAAACATTTTTGACCGTGTAATTATTCATAAATAATGGTTTAAAGTTCAACAATTTATAGAAAAGTATACATGCATATGAATACGGTATGGGTTACTTTTCCACGGGTACAGTCTTGTGTACAAATTATGGATCACTTAGCTACAAGCTAATATACTTTTGTGGCGCATATAATCTATAACTTTTTGACAATATTGTACCACGACAACTACCGTAAGCACTCAACACTTTTTACAGTAAAACTAATTTTGTTGTCAAATTATTTTGCATTTTTTAGTTCATAAAAACGCGTTGTAATTTTTTTTAAATTCTAATTTTAATTATAAGACTAAAAAACAACATTGCAACGTACGTTACTATACAGCGTGTTAGCTTGCTTGCTGTAATTTTTCAAGTATTTTTATCCTAAAGACCCTGGTCAGGATAATGGGACAAACTTTTTAAATTATTGTATTGTTATCGGTTCTTGATAAGTGTGCAAAGTTTCGGTTTAATCCGACGTTTTGAAGTGGATGAATTTCACGTTGAATGATTCCTTTACATACAGGTGAAGCTAATAATTATTTTGCATTTTTTAGTTCATAAAAGCGTGTTGTTTTAGTTTTTTCAACCTCTGATTTAAATTTATTTTGAGGTACATTTAAAGTTAGTACAACTTTTGACACTATAATATTTTAAAGAATGTCTTCGTTTAAAAGCGACCGCGTATTTCATTTACTTGCTTAAAGACGCCTATATAAATGTATTTTAATTAAAACTAAGTTCAAACATCCAAGACTTTATATGTAAATTAAACACTTTTTACGCAAGTTGGGTGAACTTTTTTATAACCGCCATTATAGTATCGTATAGTGAAAATTTGTGGTAGTTAATTTTTATTGCCTGCATAAAGATATTAGACGAAAAGAGAGTGCTTTGTCGTAAAGTAGGATCTTCAATCCTTGAATTGATGCTCTTCTCTTATCCTTAATATAAAAGTACAGATAAGTCCCGTTTAATTTCGCTCAACTTACAAAGTAGTTAAATATCTAAATAATAATAATAATAATAATAATGCGTTTAACGTCCGTTTCTCGACGCCATTCGCACTATTTTTTCATCTACCACTTCCCGTTATTTTCTACATTTTGTTTTACAACTTCAACTTATGTAATAGCAATGGGCGAATGAAGGAATTATAGGAAATTAGGATAAGGTAGGTAATTTTTGAACTAGGAGTTTGACAGGTAATCGGCCATGGCCTCAAATAAGGAACCATCTCGATATTTATCTGGAATTAATTGAGGGAAACCATGGGAAACCTCAATCAAGATGGCCGGTACAGGAATTACCGTTTCTCGGCGAGAGGCAGTAGGAAAAAGTCCCAGCCACATCTGCCCCCGCCGGGATTCGAACCCGGTACCGCCCGAATGCGAGTCTAGTGCTGTCATCACTACTCTACCCAGCTCGGTTAAATATCTAAATAAAAACAGCTTACCTTCATATTAAAATACATCTCTTGGAGAATAAAATCAGGAAAATAATTTCCTTCAAACTTTGCAGTAAGCGCGTGAACTATGGATTAAAAACATTCATAAATCAAGGTTATAAACTCGTATGACATCATGGATCACAGTAATTACTATTTTTATTGCAAAGAAAAAGACGGTACTACAGTAGATAGACCTCAATTGTTTTATAAAGTAGCGAGACAGAGAGAGCTTGCAGGTTGAGCGTCTATAATCTACCATCGAATTGATATTCACATTTTCGTTAAAGATGTACATGGATAAAATCAAATAGGATGTCTTGAGAGATGATAAATATAGTTGAAAAAACATTTTTAAATACTGGTTGGACTATGTTTGTGGTCTTATAATTTGTTCCATTTAAAGCAACTTTTTAACTATTAAAGGGTTTTCTACTGTTGGCTCCATAATTTAAAAAAATACAAATATTGAGGTTATGTAACTGTCAAAAGTTGTTATTCATTCAGAACATATCTATGAAAAACGACTAACGCGCAAAAAAGTATAAGAAGTTCCGTACGATGTCGCTAGTTGTTTTATGAAATAACTATTTTGACGTTATCAGAAACAACTGCCGCAACATATTCGTTGCATGCTGCGTACGCAACTTCCGTAACAGGGAAAATTTTATCCTTAGGGCGCCAAAAGAAATATAAATTAAAAAAAAAATGTTCGTTTGAGGTTGTACACTTTAGTGTTGCTTTGATTGGCTCCATCCCTATATCAAATTGAAACGCTTTATTTGTCATAAAGCACAGCCGTGAAGTTTTATTGCCTTCAGGGGTCCGCACTTACGTGAAAGGATCTTGTATTTACACGTCCATTAAATCTAGGCCTTGTCTCAGAGATTCGGACTAATTTTTTTTTATAGCTCATACCACACGTGATCTTTAACCGCGCAAATGCCGTCTATCTATAAACGTTGTACTTTTCCAACGAAATTCGAACATTCTCGTGTTTACAATAAGCTAGGGTTGCCATCTCTAAAATTTGGCAACCAGGACAAGACGCGTGAAAACCCCGGATTTTAGAGCCCAGAACCCGGACATGTCAACAGGTTTTTTTAAACATAGTGTAATAAAAAACGCTTGAAAATGTCATAAATTATCTTTTTATTTATTTTCAGACCTTAAAATTAAATTTAGTCATCTTTTGTCATCATTTTAAATGTACCTAGCAAAACAGAATCTTATTACAGTTTGTTACAAATTGTTTTAATAATCAGTTAAAATTTTTTTATTCTTAAAATAAAACAAATTATTAATACGAGTATACTCTGTTATGAAAACAAAATCTCATTAAAATATTAAACCTAACAAAAGTCAATTAAATTTTTAAACAAAAATCTTAAAAGTACGGAGACCATTTTAGTATTTTTAAAGCCCCGCCCGGAGGCTCCCCGGATGCCCTCTAAACTAGGACAAATCTGGGGAAACCTGGACGGATGGCAACCCCACAGTAAGTGAACATGAGATTTTTAAAATAGTACTTTATATATCTGGATTGTAATGCAATATTTAATGATATAACATTCTAACAAAATGAGAATCAGCGAGTTTTAACAGGCACACGAGTCGTAAAAGCATGACGTTCGAAACAAATACTTCGATTAGCGAATTTTAACAGTCACTCCAGTCATAATATCATTACCAACTAAATATGTACAACTTTTCTGTACGTAGCGTAGTGGTGAGAACACTAGATTCGGGAGGCACCGGGTTCGAAACTCGGCGGAGTAGATTGTGACTAGGACTTCCATATAACGTATAGCCAAGTTTTTAGAGTTTATTTGATCTAAATAAAATTAGCATAAGTTTTACACACATTTTTGTACAGAAGAAATTAAATTTGAAAAAAATTATAGGGCAAGTCAATTTTACCAAATTTGTCCCGTAATTAGAATTCTTTTAACGTGCTGTAAAGAAATATTGACAAATATCATGATTTATGATACATTGATTCAATTTTTGGGCAAAAATATGTTTTTTGAAATATTTAAACAGCAGTTAAAATGTTATGAAGTAAAAAAATGAATTTTGCGATAACAAGTCGAAATTTCCCGAGAGCATATTTTATAATCTGAGGAGTCAATTACTTTAATTAAAATATTAAAAAAAAGAAAACAAAAAATTAAAATCATAATTGCATTAAATATTTAAATAGATTTCCAGAATTCTGTATATCACAAAATGTGAGGTTATTGATTGAAAGTGCGTGTTCTTGCTGAAATGATAAAATTGAGGAATTTTCGACATCTTCTTCAAGAAAAAAATGTCCCTTTCATATGTAAAATAGGATTGTGGGACAAGATTACAGACAGAAGCGAATCGTGGACCGACCACCAACGTGGGAAACATTGTTACGCAGCCAGCGCTTAGTATTTGCAATCTTTTGTTATGTAACAAAACACTAAACGAAATAACAATTGATATATTGAGACGACCTTCACCTTTTCGTTTTCACTCTGTCTCTGTCGTAGATACTTTTTTTCTGAATATTATAGGCGCCATGTTTTTTCACAAATAGAAATGTGTGGTATACTCCCAGTTCAAAAATTATATACCTTAACCTAACTTCCTATAATTCCTTCGCCCATTGCTATTAGTTAAGTGGAAGTTTTAGAAACGTAGAAAATAATGGAAAGTGTGGTAAATGGAAAATAGTAATGGTGCGAATGGCGTCTGTTATGACATAAAGTCGAGGAAACGGACGTTAAACGCACTATTATTATTATTATTATATTATTATCTTCCACCACAAATATATATTTTCGCGGGTATGTACAAACTTTAAATGATTTGTAATAGTTATAGAAACAGTATTTAAGTCTAGTATGTTTTTTCCACATTCTCTGGACAGATTTTTTAATTATTGTATATTTTGGTGTGAAGCAGTGCCTCATCTGTTGAACGATCGTCGCCAATGAAGTACTGCTGGACTACCTCTGTCAAACTGTTGACAGAGCTTTTAGCTACTTTACTTCGATTGAGATAGATTAATGGGTTTATCTAGCTTTTTTTACAGAACATTTTTTTTGTACCGTTGAATCAAGCCGTTGCTAAAAGAAAAGTTTTTTTTGATCACTTTCCTTGGAATTAATATGTTTTTTTATACAGAAAATTCATATAAAATTACTTGTAAAGCATTTTGATTTATTAAAACAACGTTCAATTTTTCTGGGGAAAAATATTTTAAATCGCGGATAACCGCGCAAGCGCAGTAACACACTCAAAACCAAATATCTAAACAAATAAATACTTTATTTGCTTTATGCAGAGAACATGTAGGTAATATATGAAGTCGCAATGTAAAATTACCGGTCATTTATGATAGTAACAATTTTAATCAAAGTATTTGCTGGTTAATTAACCGGCTATTTTTAACAAAATGGCGGCTTCAGATTCTCAGAACAACAAAAAACAAAACAATCTATAGAGCAATTTTCAACAATACAATCGAAAGGATAATTTAAATAATTACCTTATATATTTTATGTAGATGTTGGTAATAAAATGAAAATTAAAATCTTGACCGAAAATTACAAACATGCGCAGACCTGATAAATTTAACCGAGCGGAGTAGAGTAGTGGTGAGAGCATTCGACTTCAAATCCCGGCGGGGGCAGATGTGACTAAGACTTTTTCCTACTGCCTCTCGCCGAGAAATGTTAATTTCTGTACCAGCCATCTTCTTGAGGTTTTTTATGGTTTCCCTCAATTAATTCCAGATAAATATCGAGATGGTTCCTTATTCGAGGCCATGGCCGATTACCTATCAAACTCCTAGTTCAAAAATTGCCTATCTTATCCTAATTTCCTGTAATTCTTTCATTCGCTCATTGCTTAACTTGAAGTTTTAAAAATATAGAAAATAACGGGAAGTGGTAAATGGAGAATGGTAAGTCGCGAAACGAATGTTAAACGCATTATTATTATTATAATAAATTACTGCGGTAATGTAAAATAAATTATACTGTGGTTATTTAACCGGGTATATTAATTATTTTTTACATCACTAATATCAAGAATACGTCATGAAATGTAATATCTACGTATTATTTGTATATCTGACGATGGTTTTGATATTTTTTTACGCACATTTGAAATGTAAAATTGCTCGTTATTATACCTGGGAATCTTCAAATAAAAACAGAACCGTTTCCTTTGAACGGTTTTTTAAGTCGTTATGTTCAACAGTTTCAATCAGCTTTAAAGTGGTCATTAACTGAAACTTTTGAAGTTCGGATGTTGGCAATCGCACATCGATTGAATGAGGGGAGAAGGGAAAGATGAAGCCTCTCTTTCATGGCAGATGATATATAAGTGCTATAAAAAAACTCCGCGCTACTAGTATAGACGAAAAACGTTCTTCACTCTCTTCTTGATTCTTTTTCCATAATTTACTGTTAATTTCCATTTTTATGTGTCAATAAATTTACATTTAATAAGGCTTTTTTATTAAGAGGGAAGTTTAATTTCTTATGCAATACTCAAAACCAATGACGAATTAATAGAGAAACAAAAGCAGGGGCTTTGGACGCTTAAGCTCTACCCTGTTTTAGTAAACGTTGTATTACTTCTACCTTCTAAGTCAAGGAACTCGGGGGACCTCTACAAGATTTCTGTGTTTGGGGCCTCCAAAAGTATTAACTATATGTAATTACTATTATAATTTCTTGTTAATGATTGTAATATATAATTACAGTCAATTTTATAACAAAATTATACAAATAAAAGGAAGGATTAGGATCAAATAATGAAAATGCTATAGCATCTTAGATCGCGACGTTTCGCTGTATTTTCTAGCTGGAAAATACAGCGAAACGTCGCGATCTAAGATGCTATAGCATTTTCATTATTTGATCCTAATCCTTCCTCTTATTTGTATAATTTTGTTATGAGTTAATTGAGTCGTATCATCTAACCCACACTCAATTTTATACATAAATGTTATATAATTCCTATATTTCGTTAAACTTCGTAGTGATTTACGAGAAAAAAAATAACGACATACTAAAAAATATTAATAAAAATATATATTTATAAAATGGTGCGTGTATTTATGTACGCGCGACAGAAGTGATACTTCTTTGGCGTGATCGCGATAATTGATATTCACATTTTCGTTACATTGATAAAATAAAATAGGATGTCTAGGGAGATGATAAATATAGTTTAAAGTTAGCCTGTTCACTTCGAGTAGTACTTATTCACTTTGGATAATAATAGAATAGACTAGAACTTTATTCAATAACATGTAGGTGGGCAACTCCATCAGCATATTGTAACAGAGAAATTAGACGTGTCATCTCTGAACACAAAGTAAAACTACACTGCATCGAAAAATCAGCATATTAAATTAACAACTAACTTCATGGTGTCTTCATTTTCGTTGTATGCTCCGTAACAGAGAAAATGCACCCAAAGAAGTTATAACTTCAAAAAAATAAACAAAATATATTATACTAGCGGCCTAGTCCGGCTTCGCTCGGGTGTAAATGTAATATATAGGATATAAAAGATGAGAATCATTATCATTAAATTCTCAACGTGTATTAAATTTGCGCGAATTTGTAAATGTTCAAAAATCGAAGAAAAATCTTATTTCCCAAAAAGAAATTTAAAAAATTCTGTTGACCCCATCGCTACCAAACTTCAGAAGATCACCCGCTGGGCTAATCTAAAGATTTTCTGAAAATTTCATCAAAATTGGTACCCGTTTGGAGTCCATAGATTACATATACATCGTCTTTTATCTATATAGATTATTAAAATGTAAAAAGTGGTTATTGTGACATAACGATAATAGTTGGACATATAGTATCGCGAAGTTTTTTGTAACTATTGATATGTTCTTTAATATTGTAGAACATACTTTTGTTCTATCATCAATAGTTTCTGCAGCGCATGCGACGAAAGATGTTTTATGGCATTTTTTTTACACTTTGGGTTACGTTACTAAAGTTTTAGTAAGGATCCCTAATATTTTTTAGCAATAAATATAACCTATGTTACTCAGGGTGAATGTAGCTTTCTAATGGTGAAAGAATTTTTTAAATCGGCACAATAGTTTTTGAGTTTATTCATTACAAACATACACACACACAAAAATATAAATCATTCCTCTTTATAATATTAGTGTAGATATTAATAAAAACTATTAAGTAGAATATGAAAGAGTTGTATAAAAAGGCAAAAACTACACTGGTGTTATCCGGGATCAAACTAGCTACCCTCTGCTTTCAATGTAGGCGTTCTAACCCGCTCCGTGCTTGTCTACAAAGCGCACTTAGAGAAGAAACTGTTATTTTAGCATACTATATGTTCAACACTAACCAGAGAGCGTCATGCAATTTGAAACATCTTGTAATCTGAAACGCGTTCACTTCCAACCAAGGGCACAGATAGATGTTTCACATCAAAAAAGGGCTTGTTTGAACAAATAACAAGGTGTGCGTAGTATTGTATTTCGGTCAGTGTTTGTGCCTTCATCACAATATCTCAACCCTTCGTCACAAATTCACAACCCTTCAATCCTACGTCAAAACACTCTTTGAGACATTTGATTTGCATGTTCATTCATGAACAAGATACAACATGAAACATGTAAATCAAATTTCTCAGGTAAAGCAACGCGGGACTCTGTGCTAAATGATGCGAGAGCTTTTAGATGGTGAAACCCGATCAAGCTTGTTGTGCATTCTATACAAGATGTTCCTAAAAACATGATCTTGCTCGATGAAATCGAAGAGCTTCTTTCAAAACTAGGGGTGTTGTAGGATATTGTTAGTGGCATGCCTGTCCTTTCTGCCCTGTCGGAATCCAATTTCAGCAGACGATTCACTTCGTGGCAGCAAGCGAAGTAATAGTTATTATTACTCGTAAATACTCCCTTATATAATAGGCAGCTACAATCCTGCCCAGAGGCGGATTTACATAGAGACTAATAGGGCTCAAGTCCTGGTCCCCATCTGTCTAAGGTCCAAAAAATTGAACTATTAACATACATTTTTTATAATAATAATAATAATAATAATTTATTTGCATAGCCAAAAGTTGGATACAAAAAGTCAGTGCACATAGTTACATAATACGATTTAAGATTTAAGACATGTTAAAAAAAAATTCGTCTAAACTATAAAAATTGCTTTCAATTAAAAAAGTTCTTAATTTTTTTTGAAAAAGGTTCAGTGATTTGATGTTTTTTATATGGTCTGGTATCTTATTAAAAATTTTTATTCCGTTGTAGAGACAGGCTTTTTAGTATAGTGTCAATCGATGGGCTGGTATCGTTAGCGTGTTTTTCCTCGTTTCATATTGGTGCTCAGTAGTGTCGCATTTGAAAATATCAATGTTGTTATAAACGAAAATTATACTTTTCCATTAACAATCAGCACTTATCGTACTTATAGTAAAAAATAGTTAATATTAATTACATTATCATGGGTGAATTTTGACAATTTTTTGGACGAATTTTGACAATTTTTTCGGGTGAATTTGACAATTTTTTTGGGTGAAATTTCAAAATTTTTTTGGGCGAATTTCGATTTTTTTTTTGGGTGAATTTTGACACTTTTTTGGATGAATTTTTACATTTTTTGGGTGATTTTTGACAATTTTGGGGTACTTTGTAATTTTTTGGGTGAATTTTGACATTTTTTGCATAAATTTACAGCATTATTTGCTTAGTCAGATCAGCGAGTTTTAACTCTCATTTTGTTATTAATAAAAACAAATTTGAAGCCCCAAATTTAGAGATTCTTAATGTAACAACAACAACAAAAAAATGACAGAAAGTGTACTAAATGGAAAATAGTAATGGTGCGAATGGCGTCTGTTGTCATAAAGTCAAGAAACGGACTTTAGCGCAATTTTATTATTATTTTTGTACTGTTTTCGTTTCTCTTTTCCAAACATTGCGAAAAAGAGAGATAGAGAGATTTTAGATTATAGTCGTTCAACAACCAAAGTCATACTTAAACGTTGGGGTACACTTTGTATACTTACATTTTATTCGTACTAATAGGTGGAGAAAGATAGACGCGAGAGATAGAAAGTGATGGGAAACATTTCTGTCCGGTGTCTAAAACGTCGAAAGTTTACAAAAGTAAACGGTTGAAGTGTTTCAACTACTCGAACAAGAGTGCTTTGGATATGCAAATCTATTATAAATGCATGGAGGATCTTCACAGTATAGATAGATAGATATATAACAAGACTAGTTATCTCTTGTTGTCTTCACGAAATTTATCTAGTCAGCGTAAAGTAACTTTTTGGCAAGGCAAGCGTCTTCACGTAACAGAACTTTCAAGTAAATAAGCTCAAGATTATACTAGAAACTAAGGTTGGGCCCTAGCATTGTTGAAGGTGTAGGTGAAGACGTGAGAGAGGGCGGGGCAAGTAGGCTCGTGGATTCTTTTTCCAAACAGTTGGTATAAACATACTTGAATAACCAAGCCAAGGGGCTCGGTGCCGTAAGCAGTCGACTCAACCAATCACAGACGTGACCATGTTTATAGCCTCTTACGCCCCAAGATTACTAGAAACTAAAGTTGGGCGTTAGCATTGTTGTGTCTTGGCGAGACGCGAAAGAAGACGGAGGAAATAGGCTTCTTCCAAACAGTTATGCAAAGTCTCACGTGAAAAAGCCATGGTCATTCGACATCAAGTGACATAGCAATCGACTTAACCAATCACAGACGTGACCATGTTTATAGCCTCTTACGCCCCAAGATTACTTGAAACTAAGGTTGGGCGTTAGCATTGTTGTGTCTTGGCGAGACGCGAAAGAAGGCGGAGGAAATAGGCTTCTTCCAAGCAGTTATGCAAAGTCTCACGTGAAAAAGCCATGGTCATTCGACATCAAGTGACATAGCAATCGACTTAACCAATCACAGACGTGATCATGTTTATAGCCTCTGACGCCCCAAGATTACAAGAAACTTAAGGTTGGGTGTTAGCATTGTTGTGACTTGGCGAGACGCGAGATAAGGCGGAGGAAATAGGCTTGTGACGTCATAGGAGGCTTCTTCCAAACAGTTGGGTACTGTCTCACGTGAAAAAGCCATGGTCATTCGACATCCAGTGACGTGCAATCGACTCAACCAATTACAGACGTGACCATGTTTAGCCTCTTACGCCCCAAGATTACTAGAAACTAAGGTTGGGCGTTAGCATTGTTGAAGGTGTGTCTAGGCGAGACGCGAGAGAGGACGGGAGAAATGGGCTTGTGACGTCACAGGAGGCTTCTTCCAAACAGTTGGGAAAAGTCTCACGTGAAAAAGCCATGGTCATCCGACATCCAGTGACGTGCAATCGACTCAACCAATTACAGACGTGACCATGTTTAGCCTCTTACGCCCCAAGATTACTAGAAACTAAGGTTGGGCGCTTAGCATTGTTGAAGGTGTGTCTAGGCGAGACGCGAGAGAGGACGGGAGAAATAGGCTTGTGACGTCACAGGAGGCTTCTTCCAAACAGTTGGGAAAAGTCTCACGTGAAAAAGCCATGGTCATCCGACATCCAGTGACGTAGCAATCGACTCAACCATTCACAGACGTGATCATTTTTATAGCCTCTTACGCTCAACCTTCTAGTATTTTAGTAATCTTGAAATAAGCTGATATTTGACGCGAAACAAAATACGATGTTTTCAATTCTACTAGTGAGATACGTCCTTGGAAACCCCACATTCATCAACATTCGTGGATATATAAAAAAAAAAAAACTGTCCAAGTGCGATTCGGATTCGCACACAAAGGATTCCGTACCACCGTAAAATATTTATTAACTTTATATTATTTTATTATTTGTTGTTATACCATAGTAATACGCACAATATGTAACGCAGGCGTGGGAGAAGAGGGAGTACCGATCTGCTTTGTCAACAAGTTATGGTGTTTGAATTGAAGTATATAGCTAGAAAAAAAATAATTAACTCTGCGATAAATTACTGAAATAGTGGAATTACAAGAAAGATTTAAAAAAAAACCACCAACGTTCGTCAAATAGTTTTTTAGTTACATAACGCACATACATACTACAAGCAATTTTATTTATTAGACAAATTACTACAATATTTTCTAGTTGTTGTCTGAAATGTAAAAATCGTCAGAAAATTGTGAACCCTGTTAAACGTATGTTTTGTATACGTTTAGAGAAAAGACAGGTCCCTGTCTGTTATCTGTGAAATGTCTCCCATATGTCGGTCCTATCGCTTTGACTTACCCCACACAAATCCTGCGTTGTGCCGCCCCATTTGTCAGCGTCACGAAGCCTACTAATAGCACGCTGACCTCGTAACGTTCTACGCGTCTTTTGTAACATATCATACGAAAACATGTTTCTTTGAAATGTTGTATCTATCATTCCATACTCTTATCAGCTCTGGAAATTTCGAAAACAAAATTTTACTTGAACAAATATTTTTTAAAACAAGCTTTTTTTAGATAGGGGAAATATGTTTCTTTGAAATGTTGTATCTACCATTTCATACTTTTATCAGCTCTGTAAATTTTAAAAATAAGTTTTTAGTTGAACAAATATTTTTCAAACAAGCTTTTTCTGAAGACATGAAAATCTTCACATGGCGAGACAAATGATACATTTTTGCTAAAAATGAAGCGATATTTACGGAAATTTCTACCCAAATAAAAAAACGTATTCATAATAATAATTTAATCTAAAATAAACATATCTGAAACAGGTGCAACGTTATACGGTATAATAAAAAAATAAACTAAAGAAGTATCTTGTTTAAATGATGTTTTCTTTAATTTTGTTAAATAAAATAATTGGTCCCAATTTTCTATATTAGCGGCAATTTTTCTCATTTTCCACATGCTCTTAATTTGATCTAGTAAATAAAGCAAGGTTAAATAACGCGCCAGCTGCTAAAAGCAATTTGAAACCAGAAACTGGAGTCTGGCTTTCATCGTTATTCTGGAGTATGCTTAAAAATTCACGGCCTAACCAGTTTTTTGAAGTTTTTCTTCCTTTGGCGGACTGAGGGTAAAATTTTCTGTTACAGAAGCTGCGTAGGCAGCATGTAACGAATATACTGCAGAAATTGTTTTTGATAACGTCAAAACAGTTATTTCATAAAACAACAAAGTAAGTTATACTAGCGACATCGGATGGTATACTTCTTAAAAGCTATAGTGTACTATAATACTTGTATTTTTTTTTTAAATCATGGATTAAACAGTAGAAAACCCTTTAATAATTAAAAAGTTACTAAGAATTATAATGAAAACCTTTCCCGATTGTGGATCGGGAAAGGCTTTCATTATGATTCTTAATATCTCATACCGATTCTTTACAATTAATATTAAAAAGTTACTCTATGCAGGCACTAAAAATGTTACTTTTGAAAATGGAACAAAAGTAAAATGTATATAAATTATATAAAAATGAGTAAGCGACTTGCCGGCTCTTGAAACTTTAAACGCATTTTTCTGGAAAAACTGTAATGGTCCTAAAAAAAAAGTATTCAACCGATTGCTTTGAAATTTATATATGTTCTACTCATTAATGGTTATCGGCCGTACCAAAATTGCTTATTTTCGAAAATATTTTCTTATTTTTTTAAACGATTTTTAACAAAAAAATTAACAAAAAACACAAACTTTTTTTCTACAGTCCGCCATTTTTTTTTCAATGAAATTGATTAATTTTGGTAGGGCCGATAGCGACATACCTACTGAACAATAATCCATTCGACTTTTTTATTTTACACAACACGAACAGCCGCTATTACCATGACCAGTGAGCTGCTTTTTTTTAATGTCTAATTTAATTAAAAATATATATATATATATAAAATGTAAAATAAGAGGAAAAAAAATTTTTTTTGTACAGTTTAAGATACAAATAAAAACATAAAAAAATTAAAATGATTGAATGTTATTGTCGTCTAAAAAAAAATTCCCTAAAAAGAGGTAAAATTTATGCGTTCACATGAGAATACCCCCTTAATCTCCAACTGTAGTTATGGGTCAGCTCTTGAGCGTCTATAATCTACATTATGGGTCACGAAAAGATGCACTTACTCCGTAAGACGCAGCTATAGTTCCCTATTATAGGGCAGGGTACTATGAACGTTACGACGGCCCTAGCGGACTAAACTAAAAACACGTGACCAGAAACCAAAACCGAGCGTATAAACGTTTTCCTGTCAACTTATGTATGTAGTGTCCTTTGTCACGCATCCTTTGTCTCCCTATTTTGCTATGCGTTTTACCGTAGAATATTAGAATTTATATTGTTTGTGTCTTTAAAGTCGATTTTTTAACCCGTTTTAGACGAAGAAAATGTATTTCAGGAATTTCAATTTTTCTTACTGGAAATGCATATTGATTTTTTATATGTATCTTGTCATGCATAAAATGAAAATGTTTCTTTCGACGAAACTGATGTTCAAATTCACGATGGGTTTTTGTTTTTTTTAAACAGTTGCAATCTGTTCTTCGGTACGTGTACTCAATGTTACTAGGAACTAAGGGTGGGCGTTAGCATTGTTGAAGGTGTGACTGGGTGAGATGCGTGAGAGGTCGGGGGAAGTAGGATTGTGACGTCAATTAATTCTTTTTTCAAACAGTTGGTAGGTATAACAATAATTTAAAAGCCAGGCCATTCTTACGTAATAGTTTATAAGACAAAATGTGCGATTTCTAAAGGCCCCAGTACACAGTGGTCTGTAGTGGGCCATTGTAGACCATCGCCATTGTGTACAGGGGGTAATGGCCTGTAGTGGCGGACAATTGTGAATCGTGGTGCGCAATCCATTTGTTGTCGGTTTTTTTGACACATTTCAAAGGAATCGTGGTGTAGCGTGGCCTGTAGTGTTCACACAGTGGCCCATTGTTTGGACAGGTACCTACTTTTTTTGTTGCGTGCTATACCATTTAAATTTTTAATCGCCCAAAAAGTCAGTATCCTGGAGCAATGAAGAGACTTTTAGGTTTATAATACTATAATACTTGTAAACAGCATATACATAAGTAGCCGCGGCCGTAATTACTTCCACGTCCATCGCAAGTGCTTCGCCAGGCAGAAATGAGCCATGGGCCATTGTGTGAACACCAAGTAATAGTGGCCTACGAGTTGCACATTGCAAAGCATAGCCCACTACAGACCACTGTGTACTGGGGCCTTAACATAGAGTGATGGATATTTGAGAGCTATTAGCGATGGGGAAAACAATTCTGAGATCTATTTTTCTTTTTTAATGTACAATTTTATTTATACATATTTTTATTTTGAAAATTTGTATTGTATATTAAGTTTTCAAAATCTTAAAATCTTACGTAGGAAGGGGGAGGGGGAGTCCGAGAAATCTTATGTGCCCTTACATGAAGAAGGGTGGTCAAAAATGGACAAAATGGCCCCTAAATACACGCACATTTTTTTTATTTCACATAAAACATTTTCTCTTGTAACCGCAGCTTATTATAAAATTAATTTCCATATTTTGGTATCAGACGGGCAGTTAGAAACATATTCATTACCTTTTTAATATATTCATGTCGTATGAGAATTTAATCAAATTTAGACGCCGCTTGCAGACGTCGGCAGTAGAGACGCCGACGGCATATGGAGAAAAATCAGCAGTATCAAAACCGTTGTTTGTTAATAATCCATATAAATAAAAGTGAAATGCTGTTCGGTGGTACAAACCGTGTATAAATTAATTTTTTTTAATGATAAAACTATAGCAACTATCGAAAATTTTCCTTTAACTGAGCCATATGTTTTCTTGACAGATCTCAAACATCGCATTTTTTATCCGTTTTATCCGGCTCGATCTAGTTAAGACTATGTCAAAATTGACACGCGAGCGAAGCCATGAATAAAAGCTAACAGAGTATAAAATATTCCGTCGTAAAGTTCTAATAATGTACTTTTTTAATCAATTAAATTTTTAATTAAAAAATCTGAAAACTGTTCAAGGCTTTCAAACTTCACAAAAACTTTATTTATTGCTTTCAATATTTCCCGGCATTGCTCGGGAATTTGTCCTGAAATTTTTCCAAATATTTTCTCTACCTGTTCGTTAAAACCGCTCGAAAATCTTTCCAACTTTCCAACGTTCAGACTGACAGGCGTTGTCTATTATAATTATCTATGTGTGAGATAGAAATCACGTGACTTGCTGTCTTCAAAAATATTCATTTCGACACGTTATTTTTGAAGCTATATGTTTTTTATTTTGCGGAAAGACGATCGAGCGGGCGTTACGAAACTAAAGCGCACATACATACGTATTTGCGTTCAGATCAAAGGTTAGATCATAGAAACAAAGCGCACATAGTACATCGTTGGTATTATATTCAATGCGTTCAGACCGGTGTATTCTGTATGTGAAGGGGTGCATTTTGTATGCCTGTTTTAAGGTCGTCAGACAATCGGTAGCTATGGTCGTTACGTCAAGTCTGCTTACAAATTATTATGTCTGAAATCCCAAATTAGCATAGGTAAATTAGTTTTTTACTAATGACAGCTTTTTTTTATCTTATTAAATAACGAAAAAAATAAATCTAATAATTATTGTTTAAAAAAAATATAGGTAAATAAGATTTAATAATTTTGTTGTTTTTTTGTGTATTCGTAAATTTTGCATACCTATATTATTTCTCAAAGTTGTTTTTGTCGGTATGAAGTATTTCCCTAAATACTGTATCAAAATTAACGTTTGATACGCCATTTTGGAAATTATATTTCTCTCTAATACTGAAAATAAAATTAATATTTTAAAATTAATTGTTTTTATTAAAAAATTACACTTTAAAAGTTTTAACAATTTCATTACAGAACATAACATTCATAAAAAACAAATGTCGCCATTTGGTGGCGATCTGTTTAACAGTTGTCGGTAATATGACGTGTAGTAGCGCTGAAGTCTCTAAATAGAATAGAATAAAATAAAACAAAGGTCGTTATCCGGTGGCAATCTGTTTATTTTAACAGTTGTCGATAATATTAACTATTATATGACGTAGTCTCTGAATAGAATTTCCACCCTATTATATTATAATGATCGTATTTGATCTATTATATATAAAATAAAAAATAAATAAATAAAACGCAATAAAATTTGATTTAATCAAGACGAAGTCTAAATGCGTCTGATCACAACGAGATTTAAAAATTATAATAATAATTTGTTTCTCAAGCGTTGCTAATAGAAACTTCAAACAAAACAATGCTGTGGTCGACAATGTAGAGTATTAATGTTGTCACTAGAAGACCCAACAATATTACGTAACTGTCCACTAACGAGAGTCCGCTAGTAATATAAAATTGCGTAAGGAGCTTAGCTTCCGTCGTGTGTCCACGAACCGACACACCTCTTTTTTATGTACAAACCGTGTGTCGTCTGATAATTTTGACCAATCTACATATTTTCTTCGTAGCGCAATAATGGCGAACAGTTAGGGTGTTCTGCTTGTGCAGGTTTTGTTCAAACATCAATCATTTTTCGGCCCGGCCCTGTATATCGCTCTTCTATCACAATGAAACATTCTGTTTGCATATGCGTTGAGTTGCCTATATAGTGTGTCTTATTTTAGACGAGCCTACAGTATAAATGAATGTATACAAAAAAACTTGAGATAGATCGATAGATTGATATATTTTATTGCCAAATCAATAGAATTAGATTCATTCTAACGAATCTGTCCTTATTATAGAAATATATACATACAAATTACAGATAGAGTTGGGTAACTCAGATCTGAACCGGTTCAAAGAGCCGACTCCGACAGAAGATCCGTGAGAGCTCACTTTTTTTCGAGCCGACGGATCAACGGATCCGCATAACTCAGTGAAACGCTTAACACACAGAAGCACATTTTACACTTACGTATCAGTTCTTGCTTTGATGCATCTGTCAATTCAAATGACTCATACATCACATGTTTGGCTATGCATTCTTGATTCTATACAGGTCGTGATATGATTGACTGAACTAGGTAACTCAGTGGCAGACTAGTAACATATTCAGAACTCGGCTCTTTTTGAACCGGTTCAGTGAGCCGGCTCACATACGGGATCCAGATGCAAAGATGCAGATCACTAAAAAGGCCCGTTTTTCCCATCTCTAATTACAGATGTCACTAATAAATTGTACTTAAATTAAAACTATGGAAGATAAAGAAATAGTCTAGATTGGCCGATGGTTTTGCTGTTCATTTATTAGGAATTTTTGAATTTGAGATATTACATTAATATTGCTTTCATAACAAGGTACTATGTTACATATTTTATTAGTTATTTTTTTTTACCATTTCAATATCAAAAATCACCTTTCACAATAAAAAAAAATCTTTTTGAGGTTTTCGGAGTTCAATTTTCTCAACAACATGTAACCATGCAACTGAGATTACTTCTCGACCTTCAAACACGGTTGCGCACAACCAGTTTGAAACATGTTCCAAATCGGTCGTGTTTCTGTCAACGTACGAAAAACTCACAGAAAGATCGCATCGTAACCCAGTTTAAAACTCAAATTGCAAAACAGTCGACCCGTGTGCGGAGGACCTTACCAAAAAAGTTTAAATTCGTTTTTTGTTGCGTAATTCGTTCAGAATCTAAAGGTGCAATTTTTTTCCTTCCAAAAAATAATTCGTGATTGAAAGTACATTAAAATCGAGGAAGAAAACTTAAATTTCCATTGCTAGGAAAGCACTAACGTTTTAATTGATACAGTGTACATTTTGGTGGCTCAGTGTTGAACGCATAAATCTCATCAAAAACAAAACATTCTGTATACCTCTCTCTCTCACACACCGATATTCCCATTTCAGTTTGATCAACACGTATCCATCTTCCTGTGGAACGTGTGTAATGGAATTCCGGATTACCTACTTACAGAGCATTAGATCTTTCCCCGGGGACGAATTTTAAACAATTTTAAATCATGCTTCACCCATGCCTATACTACCTTTTTCCCTCCCTCCCTCTCACGCTGTCTCACTCGCACCTGCATATAACAATCACATGTGTAGATGTGTGTCTGTGTCAAACTTGTGCGTTTTTAGTGTATTTGCCATATGGCAACATACACTATTGGCGTCGGTCGGATGGCGGGACCTAGGGGTCGGACCAAAATTTCTCGACGTTTCATAACCTCCTAAACACTTTGGCACCATTTTTAAAAATGTTTATATATATATGTATATATATATATATATATATATATATATATATATATATATATATATATATATATATATATATATATATATATGTGTACGCGCGATAACTTTCGAAAGAGTTAATTGATTTCAACGAAATTTGGGCCACGTGTTGAAATCCATCACCGCAAGAAGCCTATTTAAAATGGGCCTAATCGGGGTATTTTAAGGGTAGTTTTTAGGGGTTGAAAACTGTTTTTGGGCCCTAAAATACCGAAAAAATTCTCCGAATCGTTTCAAAATTGAAATTTAACCCTTTGGTAGTGATTAAAAAGTGTCCCCACAATTTTAATAAAATCGGCCCGACAGGACCGGATTTACAAATTTTATGAAAACACTAGTTTGCAGATAGTGACTTATTTAATGAAGGGTGTATTTAATTCGGTGTAGACGTTAGATTGATAATAATATTACAATTAAGAAAAAAATGTTATTTTAAGGGGTGTATTAAGGGGTTAAATTTTTTATTTAGCCCAAAAACAAACTTAATTTCACATAATAAAAGTATAAAACCACACGGCCCTATACAAGCAAATACACTATATTGTCGGCAGGGTTTTGGCACTGCGACCCGGGTTTTTTTTACAATGTGCGCAGTGTTTATTTTCGCACCGCTGCGATGCCCTTCTTCTCGAGTTTAGTGTTTTATCGTCGAACCGACGGTTTTTACGGGTTGAATCTACGAAATTATTGAGTAAATTGAGGGTAAAAGAAATGAGTGCGTGCAACCTTGACGCGCGGCTGAAATAAAATTTTTGTGACGTTGTAGCAAATATTACGATTAAATTTAGTATAATAGCTATTGTCTGCTATAATTGTTAAGAAACAATCATTGTTGTAGCACTATATTAGAAAAGTTTGTTATTCCAACACGTCACCATCGGGATTTAAACCCGAATCTTTCCACTTTCGCGGCGGAATGAGTTTATCAATTACTCTACGGTGCACACAATTCAACATTTTAATCCTTCATAATATAGCGATTTACAACACTTAAATTCACTACATGCGAGAGCCAATTATTTTAGCTGTAGCTAGACATGAACTCTCGCAGTAGCGAGGACTCTTGAATGAATCAAAGATGAACTTTCCATTTCTAATACGGTCCTAATTGGCTCTCGCATGTAGTGAATTTGAGTGTTGTAAATCGCTATATTATGAAGGATTAAAATGTTGAATTGTGTGCACCGTAGAGTAATTGGTTAACTCATTCCACCGCGAAAGTGGAAAGATTCGGGTTTAAATCCCGACGGTGACGTGTTGGAATAATAAACTTTTCTAATACCTATAGTGCTACAACAATGATTGTTTCTTAACAATTATAGCAGACAATAGCTATTATACTAAATTAATTCAGCAGGTACGTTAGCTATAAGCGTATGTAAAATCTACTAATATTACGATTAAATTAAAAAAATAAATACATTTTTTACTTCATAATAAAATTTATCATTTTATCATTCAAATAATAATTATTAGTATTGAATTATACAAAAACAGAATAGAAATAAATTTAAATATAATAATGTCTGAAAATTGTATACCCTTATTATGATGATGCATCGTTTCTTTTTTCGTGTTTTACTAATTATTGATGGCAAAAAAATTTAAATGTTGATGGTAATTTGACCACTCTCTCTTTTTGGGAAATATTCACTCACAAATTGAATTTATTTGGTTCTACTAATAATTGATAGATGGCTATAGGAAATGGCAGGAGGACTAGTGTTGGGTTACTTAGATCTGAACCGGTTCAAAGAGCCGACTCCGACAGAAGATCTGTGAGAGCCGACTCACTTTTTTTTGAGCCGACGAATCAACGGTTCCGCGTAACTCAGTGAAATACTTAACACACAGAAGCACATTTTACACTTACGTATCAGTTCTTGCTTTGATGCATCTGTCAGCTCAAATGACTCGTGCATCACATGTTTGGCTATGCATTCTTGATTCTATACAGGTCGTGATATGATTGACTGAATTAGGTAACTCAGTAGCAGACTGCAGTAACATATTCAGAACTCGGCTCTTTTTGAACCAGTTCAGTGAGCCGGCTCACATACGGGATCCAGATGCCAAGATACAGATTACTAAAAAGACCCGTTTTTCCCATCTCTAGGAGGTCTTTTTTGTTGAACTAATAATTGATAGATGGTAGTAGAGCTATTTATTTTTACTGAACAACGTAACTTCCGTCCGAAAAGATCTAAGTTACCCTCATGTCGCGCCTAAAGAAGTTTTACTTCGAAAATAAACATCAAAATGCGTCTAAAAAGGTTTCCCAACTACGATACGCGTTTCCAGGTGCCCGGTTTTCACCCGGGCACCTCGATTTTATAATGTTTAGTCCATTTAGCGCTGTTTCGTTAGCACAGGAACTTATTGGAACGTATCTCCCGCGGTAAGCGGGGTCTCACTGTACTTAAATATGAAAGTGTTGATTAGACGGACATCCCTGGATGAATAATTTTAAGTGGTTGATGACCTCAAATAGATTGCAAAGACCCAGCGCATAGAAACGACCGGTGTGGAACAGAATGCCAGTGGGAAGTTACTATCATTCTTGTATGTTTGTTCAGTCACCGGGATTATTTCAGCGCTTTCAGGACCTCATTTTCATTGGATTAGCTTCTCATGCACTGCAGCGCAGTCTCTAACAGAATACACGTATTTACACTTTTCGTTTTGTTCATCTGAAAACAAAATATAAAAATACATGCATGCTTTTTGGATTACATTATGGAAAAACGAACTAAAATAGAAAAATCCGTACTCTGTTTGAAAAGAGTAAGATTCGTCTTAAGAACTGATTTTATCGGCGAAAATGTCGATATCGATTTTTTTCATGACATACAAAATACTTAAAAAAAACGATCACATGACAGGATTTCGTTGTGTTTGAGTGACGTATTTATGAGAAATTCATGTAAATTTTTTTTTTCTCTGACTTGTCATATACTGTTAGTCCAAATGATAAATAAATTATTATTATTAGTGTATTTGCCATATGGCAACATACACTATTGGCGTCGGTCGGATGGCGGGACCTAGGGGTCGGACCAAAATTTCTCGACGTTTCATAACCTCCTAAACACTTTGGCACCATTTTTAAAAATGTTTATATATATATGTATATATATATATATATTTATATATATATATATATATATATATATATTTATATATATATATTTATATATATATATATATATTTATATATATATATATATATATATATATATATATGTGTACGCGCAATAACTTTCGAAAGAGTTAATTGATTTCAACGAAATATGGACCACGTGTTGAAATCCATCACCGCAAGAAGCCTATTTAAAATGGGCCTAATCGGGCTATTTTAAGGGTAGTTTTTAGGGGTTGAAAAATGTTTTTGGGCCCCAAAATACGGAAAAAATTCTCCGAATCGTTTCAAAATTGAAATTTAACCCTTTGGTAGTAATTAAAAAGTGTCCCCAAAATTTTAATAAAATCGGCCCGACAGGACCGGATTTACAAATTTTATGAAAACACTAGTTTGCAGATAGTGACTTATTTATTGAAGGGTGTATTTAATTCAATGTAGACGTTAGATTGATAATAATATTACAACTAAGAAAAAAAATGTTATTTTAAGGGGTGTATTAAGGGGTTAAATTTTTTATTTTGCCCAAAAACAAACTTAATTTAACATAATAAAAGTATAAAACCACACGGCCCTATACAAGCAAATACACTATATTGTCGGCAGGGTTTTGGCACTGCGACCCGGGTTTTTATTATTATTATTAAATTATGGGTCATAATTGTTCAGAAGCTAGAGGCGGGCACATTATTAACGACTTTTGGAGCTTATATCTTGAGAAATATTATTCTTAAGAAACAAGTCATTTAAGAACTTTTATCACATCGATGGTTTGGTTCCAAATGTGGCTAACAGCAAAATCAGCAAAATGTTCAATTTTGAGCTTTCTACGCAGTGTCACTAAAAGTATCGTTTTCTTTTGGTCCCAAATGTAGTTTTAAGCATTATTTGACATATGGCGCCACAATTAAAGATTCAAAAAGTATCTATCTACATAATAAAATCAGTTTTTAACTCCATAAATGTCTAACATCACATAGCCACATTTTTGTAGATAGCTACTTATGGAATAAGACCATCGACATTTGATAAGATCTGTCCAACGATGCCCCATGCAATGGGGTGCTCGAAAATACAAATTTTCATCCCTCTGTTCTATGTATAGAAAGTTACCTCTAACTTTTTTTTTAATTTCATTACATAATTGTATGCCGTTGCCCGTGACAGCTGCCTGTAAAATTTTATCTGAATCGATGGAAAGACGGCGAACAGACAGACGGACAAACATGACGAAATTGGTTTCGCTTTGCTACGGAACCCTAAAAATTAGAGTTGGGTAACTCAGATCTGAACCGGTTCAAAGAGCCGACTCCGACAGAAGATCCGTGAGAGTCGACTCACTTTTTTTTTGAGCCGACGGATCAACAGATCCGCATAACTCAGTGAAACACTTAACACACAGAAGCACATACACTTACGTATCAGGTCTTGCTTTGATGCATCTGTCAGCTCAAATAACTCATGCATCACATGTTGGCTATGTATTCTTGATTCTATACAGGTCATGATATGATTGCCGGCACTAGGTAACTCAGTTGCAGACTGCAGCATTCAGAACTCGGCTCTTTTTGAACCGGTTCATGAGCCGGCTCACATACGGGATCCAGATGCAAAGATGCAGATCACTAAAAAGACCCGTTTTTCCCATCTCTACTAAAAATAGCGTTGTGATGACGCTAAACCAATTTATGAACCTGTAAACTCTTTCTGCATATAGAGTGGCATTTTCCCATGAATGATTTATTAACAGCGATGCATAACTAACGTGTTTTGTTTTTTTTTTCTGTTGCAGGCCGAGATATGGAGCGTGTTCATAGCTATATTGAGGAAGAGCGTCCGAAACCTGCAGGCGTGTACAGATGTCGGTCTCATAGAGCACGTCCTTCACAGATTGTCCCGTGCAGAAACCGTTGTTGCCGGTAAGTCACTTAATCTCCAGCATCAATATCCGTTACTTCCGCCATTAATACCCGTTACCGTCACCATCAACGCCCGTTACCTCAACCATCGGTGCTCTTTATTTCCACCGTTGATACGTTTTTACCTCCACCGACCGAGCTGGGTAGAGTAGTGGTGACAGCACTAGATTCGCATTCGGGAGGTCCGGGTTTGAATCCCGGCGGGGGCAGATGTGGCTGGGACTTTTTCCTACTGCCTCTCGCCGAGAAACGGTAATTCCTGTACCGGCCATCTTGATTGAGGTTTTCCATGGTCTCCCTCAATTAATTCCAGATAAATATCGAGATGGTTCCCTATTTAAGGCCATGGCCGATTACCTATCAAACTCCTAGTTCAAAAATTGCCTACCTTATCCTAATTTCCTATAATTCCTTCATTCGCCCATTGCTATTACATAAGTTGAAGTTTTAAAAATGTAGAAAAATAACGGGAAGTGTGGTAAATGGAAAATAGTAATGGTGTGAATAGCATCTGTTAAGACATAAAGTCGAGAAACGGACGTTAAACGCATTATTATTATTATTTTTACCTCCACCGCGGGTTTACGTGAATAGCGGAAAATATTGCGTCGATTAAATGGGACGCGTGTGAACCGATTTTGGAGAAACCTTAAAAAACGGTTTTTGTAAAAACCGATAAACACCGGATTTTGTTTATTAAAACCGATTATACTTTTGAACTCACTTGTGTTTCATTATTCGTGTATCCGAACATCGAAGTCAGGCCAAGTTTGATCGGGGAATCACCGCACCGTTTGCAATTTTTCGATAGCTTTCTTATAATAAAAACATTACCAAAAGTGTATATTTGTCAATGAAATTTTAAGCATAGAAAGACGTCGCTACCATAGATAACATTCTGCCTGTGATTGGCTGGCTAGATCAATTATTTCGCGCGCACAGATCTGTCGAATTGAAAACGGATCACGAGAAATATACAATGTTTATACATTCCTATCTGTAGATAAAGAAGTATCACTGTCTTTACGATCAGAGTTTAAAATTTATAGATATTTTATTAATTCTTAATTTCACTTAAGAGAAAGAATATAAGAACGAAAAAGTAGTTTTACATTATTTGATTATATATGAGAAATAATCACTTTTAAAAATTATAAAATTTTGATACGTAAGACAGCCCTACTATAAAAATGCATAGTGGATTAATTTGAATATGTTTTAATTCGCGCTACTGCACTTGGAAATGTTTTATTCTTTTTGTGGCTTTTAGAATAATAGAAATGCATTTTTGTCAGGCAAAATTACATTAATTTCGCCATTTCTCTCTTATATTCGTTCAGATGTGCCTAGTGGAATAATTCTGCTCTGACATAATTAGTTTTCTTTTTCCATTTGTCATTATGTACAGTCTGATCACAAAGAAACGGTTTCATAACATTAAAATCTCAAATTTATTGCAGTTGTGTAGGTCAATTTATTATTCTTTATTTTGAATTGATTTTTTGAAGCTATACTTCTTTTGTCGCACTGAGGGTAAAATTTTTTCTGTTACGGAAGTTGGTGTTGCGGAAGTATCAGCTAGTACTCTATAAAATTGGAGCCATTTTTACGGTCGGCGCTCCAACTAAAATGTGCGGTTGCTTTTAACTTTTATGCCGTTTTTGAAGGAATATAAAAATAAATTTGAATAAAAAGACGCGTTATTTATTATAATGATGACAATATTTAAAGTACTTTTGATCGTTCTGTATATAGGATTATACAGAAATATTATGTATTTTTCTTGTTACACTCCACAAATATAATGGTTATATGGAACATAATACGTAAATGTCCCAATGTAGAAAAAACACGTTCTTATTCTTTTATTTCTGTATGCAAAATAGTCAGATGTATTTCACAGATAAAATATGATAACTACGCAAACGGGGCTCATAAATCAAGGATTGGGCAAACTACACTGGATCAGTCATCTCTTTGACACAAGAAATAATTCAAATGTGATTTTGCCGAAGTCTACACTGACGTTGTTTAACAAGAGCGCCGAATATCACGCCTTGAAATTGTTTAATAAATTGCCACATAGTTTCCGAAATCTAAAAATCTCGAAATTTAAAAATCAGTTGAAAACTGCTCTTCTTAAACAATGTCTGTATAGGGTGGATGATTTTGTTGTAAATGATTTGTAAACATATCTTTCTTTTTTGACGAATCCTACATGTTTGTATGGCTTTGGATCAATAAATTCTATTCTATTCTATTCTATATAAAGTAAGTACCTGGGAGACTGAGTTTTGTTCGGGCCAATGGAAGGTTTAAAGTTTTTGACATGCAAGACAGAAAGTTTATGAAACATTAATATAGAAAAAGAATTCAAGAATATATCATATATTGTTTATAGATATGTGAACTGGTTATTTAAATAAAAAAATCATGGATGTAAGCCGTATTCGAATAGTATTATATAGCGCCATGTCACAAAATTTTGAGATAACAGTTGATTATCATCAGCAATAATACAAGTACCACAAAAATTTACGAGATGGCGCTAACTGAAATTGGCAGCATGAGAAACACAGACGTAAAGTAACGAGTGTGTAGTATGGTATAGAGGAAAGCGCTCAGTATAGTTATTGAGAGGAGAGCGCCAAATTGGAAAGAACCGACGAGACGTAAGGCTGGCTGAATAGGACTTCGCAACGTGCAATCTAAACATTTTTACTCCCACCTAAGCGTGCCATTAGACGTTTCACATAAAAAATGACACATCTGTAATCAAATTCAATTGGTTGAGTGGAAACCGTTGGAGTACTGTTACAAGAAAGCGACTTGTGTTTTAAATATATCTATAAAAAAAAATATTTTTTGCACACCCCCTTATAAAATAGCTGCTTTTCATGCCTGTATGTAAATGTTGAGTAAATTAGTCGTAATTAATACAATTACTATTGTTTTATAATTCAATTAACTGATTATGTAATTGAATGTAAGTATAAATTTAATTTTTTCGATTAAAAAAATGTCAATTTGAATTTGAGGGACAGGTATGGTCTAGTGGTTAGCGTAGTGGCTTCTCGACCTAACTGTCGTGGGTTCGAATCCCACCTCTGCTCATGGATGTTTTGTGATGTTGATTTATATTGACCCAGCTACTTATATTTTCGATTTACTGGCCAGATACCAAGAGATAGTGCCACCAAAAGGGTATTCTCTTGTATAAGTGCATATGCTCTATATATGTGGACATATACAATTGGATATTCTTTTTTATAAAAAAAAAAAAAAATTGAATTTGTAAATTATAACGTTACTATAAAAATTATCTGAATAAATATTATTTTTGCAATTACTTATCTTTTTAGTGTATTTGCCATATGGCAACATACACTATTGGCGTCGGTCGGATGGCGGGACCTAGGGGTCGGACCAAAATTTCTCGACGTTTCATAACCTCCTAAACACATTGCCACCATTTTTAAAAATGTTTATATATATATGTATATATATATATATATATATATATATTTATATATATAGGTATATATGTGTGCGGGCTATAACTTTCGAAGAAGTTAATTTATTTTAACGAAATTTGGCACACATGCTGGAATCCATCACCGCACGAAGCCTATTTAAAATGGGCCCAATCGGGCTATTTTAAGGGTAGTTTTTAGGGGTTGAAAAATGTTTTTGGGCCCCAAAATACCGAAAAAATTCTCCGAATCGTTTCAAAATTGAAATTTAACCCTCTGGTAGTAACTAAAAAGTGTCCCTAAAATTTTAATAAAATCGGCCCGACAGGACCGGACTTACAAATTTTATGAAAACACTAGTTTGCAGATAGTGAATTATTTACACAAAGTTGCTTATAATTTGGTATAGAGGTTCCATTGATAATAATATTGCAATTAAGAAAAAAAATGTTATTTTAAGGGCTGTATTAAGGAGTAAAATTTTTTATTTTGCCCAAAAACCAACTTAAGTTCGCGACCCGGGTTTTTTTAACTTTATAATTGCAGCAAATATAAGAGTAAAGCGGTTGTAAAATGACACATTTAACACTAGTGCTGCAAAGTTGCGTAAAATAAACGTTTCCATAATAAAGCATAGTCATGACGTTTACAACGGCGTAAGACTACAATGCAGTCTACATTCTTAAGCCGGGTCCAGACGTGTGTAACGCGTAATGTAATCTACCGTGTAATGTAATACGAATTCTGCGTGTGGACGGCACTTCGAGCATTACATGTAACGCTCGCGCCGGCGTTCGCCGTGATCCATCGGCTGTCGGTTTTTAGCGCGAACACAAAGGCGCTCGCAGTACTCGTTTGGACGGCGTTCGTGACGATTGTGTCGTGTGTACGTTCATGATACGAACAATCGCTTGAACTTATCAGTTTGTATCAAGAAAAACGTGTTATTTGGGATCCAAAAAATCCGGATTACTTTAAAAAAATCTGAAATCTTCAGTTAATAAATATATATAAATAAAAGCAGCACCAGCTATCATGACTTTCCTATTCGGCATGTTCGTAGCAACTGAGTGGAAACAGCTTTTGACAAAGATTCGCTTTCACGATTCGCGTTGAGTTCGTGTGCTTCCACACTGTTGACGCTAAATTACACGTAATCTTACATTAAATGTTACACACGTCTGGACTCGGCTTTAAAAGTGAATTTTGCTCAAGAGTTGAGCCGTCAAAAATTTAAACTATGATGTGAAAATGTACGGTGTTCCAAAAAGTGATCAAAACTTGACGTAACATAATATTAAACTATTTCGAGCAGTAGATGAATTTCCATTCAGCTGTAGATGACAAGTTAAGTCGGTCATTCGTAAGCTGTGTTAAGTTCGCCGTAACTAGATAAGCTCTCTGCAGCTGATGTTATATACTTCTGTGCAGTTTTTAGTATATAAGTATATACCTATAATATGCATGAGTCACGGTAAGAAATGAGCCGCCATTAGGGATGTTTTACGGATGGTTATTCACACTGAAATATTCTCCGTACATTTCTTACTTAACAAAAACAAAATGGTGGTCGCACTATAATCACTCAAGACTACCGACACCAGTGTTTTTTGAGCATAGACATAAAATTAGTGGTTATTTACGACAGTCACCATTTTGACTAAATAATATATCGGTTAATTAACCGACTATCTATAAAACAAAATGACGACTTCTAAAAATCTGGGGCTTGTTGTAGAATCATATTACCATAAAAAAACTGTATGTCTCAGATACCACTCTGATAGTCGCGGCCCACGCTTTTATAACTATATTAAAAGTTATTTTTATCATGTTTAGTACTTACACTGCAATAAAAGCTTGTCTTTATAAAAGTTTTTTTTTAACCATTTATTTTCAAATTTTTAGTTACGTCTTTTGGTCACCATATTGTATTTTAAATAACATCACACAGTTTACTGTATTCTACTAGTCATGCACTTTCATTTGATATCCATCCGCCATTTTGTGTTGTCAGCCATTTTGTGTCGTCCGCCATTTTGTGTCGTCCGCCATTTTGTATCGTCCGCCATTTTGTGTCGTCCGCCATTTTGTGACGTCCGCCATTTTGAAATTGAAATAATGTATTTTACGTGTCATAACCTTTCATTTGATATCCATGGACGGGATTGTAAAAAAGAGAGTAATTGGATCTACCATAATATTCAATTGACCATTTTGTATTGTCTTAAGAACCAAAGGTGTTCGCAAAATTTCAGCCCAATCGAACAATGGAAAGTGGATCAAATTCGACGTATAAACTATATTACAGACAGACAGACTTCGGAACAGGTGAAACTAAATAATATAATAATAATAATGCGTTTAACGTCCGTTTCTCGATTTTATGTCATAACAGACGCCATTCGCACCATTACTATTTTTCATCTACCACACTTCCCGTTATTTTTCTACATTCTTAAAACTTCAACTTGTTATAGCAATGGGCGAATGAAGGAATTATAGGAAATTAGGATAAGGTAGATAATTTTTGAACTAGGAGTTTGATAGGTAATCGACCATGGCCTCAAATAAGGAACCATTTCGATATTTATCTGGAATTAATTGAGGGAAACCATGGAAAACCTCAATCAAGATGGCCGGTACAGGAATTACCGTTTCTCGGCGAGAGGCAGTAGGAAAAAGTCAGGTGTAACTAAATAAAAGGTTGTAAAAATAATTTGACTGCTTCAATGCTAAACTCGCAGTTCGCCCAAACTGTCTGTGTCGGTTCTGGGACTAGTGGGCCATTTTGTCTGAAACAAAATAAATAATGTCGCCACATGAAAAGGCAATTCATACCAATTTCTTATTCTGTTTAATTCATAATATAGTACAGCGTTGACGTAAAAAGTGAATCCCCTGCGTGCAATAAATTTTGAAAACACATTTTAGGATATAAATAAAATTTATTATTTAAAAAGTAAGGACGCCGCGTATATAGTAACTTTTAAAGTCCGTAAAGTACGGGACGCCATTTTATGTTTACCTCGGCGAAAAAAGGTTGTAAATCCGTCTTGTCTTATATGACAACCGCTGTTGCTAACAATGTTAGTGGCTTAAATGGTACTAAAGCTGGCCAACAATTTCAATCTTTTAAATTCAATACTTCAAACTGTGATTTTTAGAATAGCTTGATGTAACGGTTAGCGTGCTAGCCTTTAATTGAATCAAACTATTAGGCGTTCGAATGCCACCTTCGCTCATAAATGTTTTGTGATGTCGTTTAATTTGATATGCAGTTCAGTTTGACACATATTTGAAGGTTGTCCACGTTTGAAATAAATCTGTTTTAAATATTTATTTTGTTCTTTTAAACTTTTTGATTTTGAATAAAGAGAAACAGTTTTGGTGTTGTGAGACATGTTTTATATATGTATACTATTTCTCTTGCTCAAACGATCCAAAATCCTCTCGACTTAATTTTTAGGGTTCCGTACCTCAAAAGGAAAAAAGGAAGTCTTATAGGATCACTTCGTTGTCCGTCTGTCTGTGTATTTGTCATTCGATTTTTATAAAGAGGCTTATGGTATCAACTAGGGAATGCAAGGTGACATTTACACGTCTCAAAAATATAAATTTATGACCTTATAATTTATTGTTTTTACAGATAAATAATAACACGTGAAAATTCTACAAACAAATTTTCATTAAATTATTTCGACTCGACGATCATTTTGGACAATAAGTCCATCCTCAGGAATATAAAACATATATATGTTGTATATTCCTGAGGATGGACTTATTATCCGAAACGATCGTCGAAAAATAAATTAATAAAAATGTTTGTAGAATTTTCAAGTGTTTTTATTTATTTGTTAGTTTTAATCATGTTCTACCAAGTGCCGAGTAAAAAATCAATGCAAGTTATATGTATTCATCTTTAAAGTTCAATTCCAGATATATGTTATAATTTTATAATTTGTAATGCTAAATTGTATATTATATCATAGTTTAACTATCGTTTAAGCATATTGAGGTTAGTCACACCATTGTTTCTTTTTAGTAAATTATTTAATCCATAATGTTTAATATTTTATTACATGAATGTTAATTTTTGTAAAAAATTTTTAGAGCTTGAAAAAGTCTTAATTAAAGAAAAGACGAAACGTTGCAATCAATGAGTGTTTAAATTGATTTATTTTTATTATTCCAATTACCCGTGATACTGTTTTCTATTATATTTATTGTTTTATTGATCGATGATGTACGTCAGGCGTTCGTGGCTTAGATTAAATAACTCTCCTCCAAAAAATTTCCGCCTTCCCCAATTTCTGAATACAGCATTTTTAAAAGATTCAAACAGAAGCGTTCGTTGGTAAGGGTTGTTGTGGAACAGCAGCTTAACAATGTTCTCTCAGTGGGGTATTCCAAGGGTTGATATTTATATCACAAAAGGAAATTTCATTTATGCACCGGGTGTCTTATATTAGGGCAAAGTGTAGTTTACTGCAACTTTTCCCCCCGTCATTTTTATAGTCTAAAAAATGTGCTTCCTTCCATATCTCACAGTTGTAAAGTACCCCATTCGATGACAGTAAACCCATTCAAAAAACTATTTTTTTTGCTCTTAAAACTGTTTATCGTTTAACAAAAAATGAGTAAAAATAATTTATTTCTCTGGACAGTACGAAACTTTATTAATAATAACAATGTTTTCATTCCGGCCACAATTGCGCAAGTTTTTTAAAATAGAAATAATAGCTAATAGTTTGCTATAATATTATATGAAACACTCAGTGTTGCAATTATAATGCGATATTAGAAAAGTTTACTGTTCAAACACGAACCCGAAACTTTCACTATCGCGGCGGCTGTATTACCAATTATTCTACAGTGACATATTTATACAACCAACACTTCTCGTAATAAAGCATACTTCCATTAGTATTCCACATCCTCCGAGAGCTAATTTTTCATTACGGGAGTCACCCCGTGTGACGGCCGTTTTTTACGCATTTTTTAGGAATTTTTTTTTCACGACAAATAAAACGATAGAACTTTTAATTATTTGCTATTTGTTTATTAGTATTTCGAGAGGACACATATAAATTTTCAGCTAAAAATCTCTGGATCGTTAGTTGCACCAGTCCGAAAGCACCCGCCTCGAAAAAAAGCTTGCTCATGGTCTCCATGATTTCGGCTGATTGGGTTATCTGAAACTAAAATGACCAACGGCATTTTAATCTGCAAGCCTGTATGCACCGTATGAACTAGAATCATTTGAAAATTGAATTTTTTATAAAATTAAAAAAAAAGTTTCAAATTTTTTGATTTTTTTTCATTATCTATCTTGTTTTGAAAAAAATAGAAATACTTGGAATTTATTAATGATTCACACGGTGACTCTATATGTGCTGAGTCTATCCTATAAAATTCAAGTGAATCGGTCAAACCGTTCTTGAGAGACAAGCTTGAAAAACAGAGATAAACGCGTTTGAAGTTTCAAGTACAGTTTAAACTATGAAAATCTTTACTTACCATCAATCTGCGTTGCCTCATTTGAAATAACAAGTTACCATCTAAATCTCTTTCTATACATGTATAAATAAATGTACATGGTCTCAGGCACCAAAACGACACGTCACAATAGGCCAGTGACCCACTTCTCAACTCAGCGCTCCAAACACCTCCGAAGAAAATTACTAGTAAAATCGTAAACAAGTGTACGTTGATAATGAGATTTTGACAAGAAATGTTGGTCGTTTGAAAACTCCTTTAGTTTTCATTATCATCATTATAGAATAGAATCTACTAAATTATTTGTTTACCAACGACATTCTTCTGAAAGCAGTATGTGAGGCTGTAAGCAAGAATATTGAAAATGTGCAGAATGTCGTTGTTTATTACATAAATATAAAATAATATAACCTTCTTTGTCTAGATAGGTTACCCGTCGTTGCTACTAGGGCGTTGGAAAATCTAAGCATTGTTAGTAAGTGTGTAGGGTAAAGGTGACGAATTCCAACTACACACCAGTTATCGACTACTTTTATGATAATAGACTAATGCTGGGTTAACAAATCGTAAAATATTCATTAATATTGAAGGATCTAGTTCTGAAACATTTAACCTAATTCTAGGTCTTTGGGACTTTTGCTCTTTATTTGCTTCAGAAACGATCTAACGGAACATATGGATACAGGTAAACTCGTTATGTATGCTGATGACTTGATAGTATTAATAGCAGCATCATCTTATTATGAAACTCAACAGAAAGCCAATAGTGTCAACAGTTATCTGTATGGTGCCTCAAAAATCAACTAATAATTAACGTAGACAAAACGAAATATATACAATTCAAATTCAAAACATCACCTAGCACAGAGATAAATTTTATTACCAGAGTTCAAAAGTCGAACTTGATACAATTTCGTGGCATAATTATTGACGAGAACTTAAAATGTTCTGATCATATAAATGACACATGCAAAAAAATAAATAGTTGTCACGATCAATTAAAACTTTTAAAAAACAATTTCGATCAAAATAGTCTAATCTGTGTTTATTATGCATTTGTGTACTCAGTAATAAAATATGGAATCATATAATTTGCGGACGTTCCGCACGGATTTAAAACAAGTCTATTGTATAATACACGCCACGGTTCTAAAAGGTTCTGAACTTAGATGCAAATGGAGGCTTGCACAGGTACAGTCTGTTGAAAAACTACAAACACGCGCTATATTATTATTTTTAATTTTTCTTTAATCTAAAGGTCTAATTCCTTGCATAAAGTCTCCCAAAAAATATTTTTCGTGCTTGTCTATGCAAAACTGTATTAGACATCTTGATCAATTAACAATCAAAGAAACAACTTAACAATAGCGTACTGGACTGTACTTTATAGCAGGACACGACAACCAGCGATAACCAAACACCGACGAGCGCACGTTCTGTGCCGGTAACTGGGAGGTGGTGGGAGTCTTCCTTTCCCACAAAACAACCAGGACGGCTCTAAAATATGCATTTGCGACGCTGTTTGTGACTAACTTCAAAACCTTTTAGAACCGTGGCGAGTATTAAACCCCTCGATGAAAATAAGCTTACAAATTTTGATACGGAACACTAAGAATGGTGGACTATAGGCAGGTGCCTTTACCCTAAGTGCGTTATGTACTACAACGTCTATGTATGATATGTGAGTGAACCATATGCAACTTTGTCATAATTTATGTAATATTATGTGAAAGCATAGGTATATAGTAAAGATTCGAACCAATAGCTTAGCTCCTATTGATGAATCCTTTTCTCCGCGCACAATGCGCTCCTTTACAGGGCTGGACAAATAATTATGAAGTTTCCCATATTTTTTTGTATTCGTAACCATAGTCCCAAAAATTAATGGCGAAAGAATTTTTCTAATATCTTCAAAGACAAATTTAAAAAATCAACAGCGTAAAAAGAAACCAGAAAAGATACAAACAAGATCAAATGATAATTTGCAGTCGGAGGCATACATGTAGTAATTGCAAAAATAAAATGAACAGAAATATCTGATACATCCGACTCCATATTGTAACAAAACTGTTCTGTGTGGTGATTTAAAACTGATTTATTTTCAACAAACAAAATAAATACAAAACAAATAACTAAAAAGTATTTCTCTAACAATAATGACAAAAAAAACTAACAATGAAAAATAAACGGATTCTATAAATAATAATACAACAATACTGCATTGAACAATAATTATATACACACACGAATATTTACAACACACTGAAATTTATGTAGTAATGCTATTTATGTAGACCATCTGTTTATGTGTGAGCTCAACTGCTCGCTGGCATGTATTCACTGACTATCCACTCAATCACTGACTCTGACTGAATGAATGTCGCGCCCCACATGCGCTGTATTTATAGGCGTGTACATCCCGTTCTCGATTATTCCAGAAACTTCGGTTTGTTCGAGAAGCGTATGTCATTTCCAGTGGCGCAACAATTGGGGGCGCGCTACAATATTATGTAGAAAAAAGCAAATTAAAAAATCAAACAACCAGACTGCGAACAACGCAGTCTGGTTGTTTGATTTTTTCAATTTGCTTTTTTTTACAATACTAGTTTGAACCTAACTTTTGTGTACCTTTCAAAAGGAAACCGTAAACAGTCGAAGTGAGTCGAAGAGAAATTAGACTCAGCCCTAACTACTATATCAATAGCCTATGCAATGTGGTGTAGTGGTCGATGTTCGTCCCTGAGTATCCCGGCCGTATCCCGGCGTCTCGGAGCTATAACTGGGAGTTCCTCTGAATATGACGTTTGTTTATCTGCTCTAAATCAAACCCGTTCAAGACAATTCGCCGTTGTCTTGCACTTGTTTTGCAGACCGCAATGCATATCGGTATGTTCTATTTGTTTTTGTTGGCGGAATTCGCAGCCAGAGTCCTCCTGCAGAGTATTTTAAATAAAATGTAAATATAATGGGGCGAAGTGTGCTGAATCCAATCGATAGTTACTGCATACTACTTGCAAACACGTGTTGTCATGACGACGGAATCGTTTATTATGTTGCAAACCGATAAACGAATAGAGAAGGGTCTCTATCTGAATTTTTATCGGTTTTGAATCGGTCTCTCTGTGTTCTAAATACTAAGTAATGTTGAGTGTTGACATTTTTTTGTACTACTTTATAAAATAGCTCATTTTCAATCGTGTTAAGCAACGTAAAATAACCTATTTTCACATTAGTGCGTAAAGCAAAAAAAAAGTAATGCGATTTTATCATTCAGATAGTCGATTGGCATTTAAATTCATATGAGTAACAGAGAAGCAATGTAGGCGCTTTGATACCAATATGGCCGAACGTGAACTGTCAAACGTGTTTAAAGTATATTAAAAATGAAGTGAAAAGCAGCTATGTAATAGGAGGGACTTACAAAAAATATATTTCTTGTGCGCAATGATAATATGATGACTCATGTGACTGTTAAAACTCGCCGATCCTCTTTTTCACATAATGTTACACTTCGTCGATAATGTGCTTCATAACAATATAGATGCATAAACTACCTACCCATAGTTAATTTGGCCCTCTCTAATTTTGTATGGCATCGGGTAGTCGAAAATGTGTTTCCAAAATGTTTGGTTTCTGTCTGTCTGACTTGATAGTAGCTGAACCAATTTCTATGAAACTTAGTACACTATTGATTTATAGCCTAAACTTAAAGATAGGCTCTTTTTATTTAGTCACGGTGTAAGATTTCCGTCAATACAGAAGTCGCGGGTATATAAAAAGTGTCTGAAAATTCCAACCCGCTTTCAAATCAGCTTGAAAGTTGAAATTGCCATATTTATAGATTGTACCTCTAAAATAACTTTAAAAATTTGCAAATATTTCACTCCAAAGGTGTGAAGTAAGGGTTTAAATCTTGGATTCCCAGTGGGGACGGTACCACTCTCTTGTGAGCGCTGGAATCTTCCATGGGGGGCTTCGCCTCTCTCAAAATGCCTTCAAATGGACATAGGAGACGCCGGGGTCGTCCGCAATCTAGTGTTAAATATATCTATGGGTTTTGTTAAACAGTCATTGTTACCATGCTAAATCAGAAAAATTTATTTTTGTCCACCAACACCGTCGGGACTCAAACCCGAATCTTTCCACTTTCGCGGCGGAATGAGTTATCAGTTACTCTACGGTGCGATATCTAAACAATCAATTCTTCATAATAAAGCAAATTGTAACATTAAATTCACTACATACGAGAGCATGGTAACAATGAATCTTTAACAATTAAATAGCCGTTCTGCAGCTTGTAGAAATTAAAACTTATATCTTCTATGGGTTTTACCAACTTTTTTTTGCATTTCCATTGATTTTCCATAAATAATAAAACAACATTAAAAACATAATTAAACTGATTGTAGGACAGTGCTTCCCATAGCTTGTTTAAGCTTTTCAAGCTTTGTATTGAGGCACTGGTAATTACGTTGTTACACGCATAATCCGAAAAGCTTCGCGACATTTTTAAGGAAGTCGCGCATAAAGGAGAAAGTTTCATTGAAAAATTAATCAAACAAAAGACGAGTGTGCCTTAATTAGAGTGAGCTTTAAACAAAAGAACAGCGCTTCGTACGACTTGATTTGATTTAGCTACTGCTTTGTACACATAAAATACCGACTTATCTTCGTCACCCGAGCTTTTTTCAATTTCCTGGATGTTTATATTTACAAAAACAGCGTGAGGTTATAATTTTATTCCAGCGAGATTTATATTTCTATATTCTTTTTATATGTTTATATTTTTATTATATTTTTAATGGAAATTTATTCAACTCAAACAGTGACATTGTTATTTTTTTCCATAATATACCAATTCATAAAACGTGTTGCTTTCTTAAAAAATCTGGTCTCCTGATAAAATAATAACGAAATTTTCATTTTAATTTCGTTTTCTCGCAGGTTTTCGGATATTTTGTATAAAACCCAGATAGAAAAACGTGTTTCTCGACGATTTTTGTCTGTTTTGGTCAAAGAACAGCTGGACTGATTTCGATTAAATAGATATTTTTATTGGGGTAAACGTGGGCTAAAATAAACTTCCTGTCAAAACTTGCATTAATAACTAGTAGAATGATTTATGACTGTTGTGAATTTTCTTCACAGTAAACTGAATCAGAAGCTTATAGAAAATAACGTAGTAAAATTACTAAACAGAACAAAGAGGTGTGTCGGTTCGTGGACACACGACGGAAGCTGTGCTCCTATTACCAGTCTGAATGTATCGAATACAGAATATCAACAACGTACTATGTGCGCTTAGTTTCTATGGCTCTTTTCACGTTTAACCCAAACACTTCTGCTCGCTTTTGTTTCGTCACACGCGCTCGTTTGTTTTTTCGAAGTCCCGAGGCAGGGGCGTAGCTACCGCCGTATCTGCCGTATCAGTTATACGGGGTCCCCGGGCAAAGGGGGCCCCCAACGTGCGTAAGCAAAAATTAATAAAAACTTCCCAATTTTTTTTTTATTTCAGAAATGACAAAAGTCAAAAAAAGTTATTTCTTTTTTTCCCGCGTAAAGCGTGCGTTCAAAAGTTGGCAACACCCTACATCGGTTATCACGGGCTGCGGGATTTCCCTGTTTAAGTCATTTACTTCAACGGGGGAAGGGCCCCCAAGCAAATTTTTATACGGGGCCCCGCCAAGGCACGCTACGCTTCTGTCCCGAGGACAGTTTTGAGAAACATATTGCTTCAAAAAAATAGATGTTTTTATACTCTGCAGTGTTTTGTTTGCTTGCAGGGTTCAAGCACAAACAGTGATTAAATTGTGACCTTGCATAAATTCCATATCACACTAACGAACTTTTAATTCATTTTATTTTCCAATCTCCGTGATAATGTTTCATTTGTTTTGTATCTACTATATAGAAATGGTACTATAGGTATAAAATGGCGTACAGATATAAATTTTCTAATTAACCAAGTGAAAGTGTGAAAATAGCTGTTTTAATAACGGAACTTGGCTCTGGTTGGAATTGCAGGGTACTCATTTATCATAAGAGTGAATCCTCCCTTTAACTATGCTACATTTAAATTGAAATATCTAGTTCTCTAAAATATTTGTGTTTAGTAATAGCGTTTTCACACAAAATAGAGTAATAATTTTCTTTTGATTGAAAGTAAACACATTGTATTCTTTGACGTGTTTTTTAACAATTACTTTTTTGTATAACGCAAGCCAATAAATCTATCTATCTATCTATCGAAAGTGGTGCCATCCCACGCAATTATTGTAAACTACATCTGACAGTTCGCCTAACCTACAATGTGCAATTTTTAAAATTTTGCTCATTCAAATGTACTTATTAGGAAAAGTGTTGTGTGTGAAATTGACGATTCCGGACGATGAAAGGCGGCATCCCACAAGCCGCAATCGTTAACTTTCTGCCCTTGTAACACAATATTTTTGTTCTCGTATAACTTTAAAACGATCGAACCGTTTGAAACAAAATCTGTGATTAATTTTACGAATGAACAGTACTAAAGAGAACTTGGAAACAATTCACATAAATTTCCTTTGTATTTCTCGGCTGGAACGAGACATTTTTTTAATTAAGTTATAAAAGAAAACGTGTTTAAGGTGACTGTTGCGCAGCTGTTTAATATGCCTCCTTTTTCACCCGCATAAATCTTACAAGAAGCTGGATTTGTGTGTGCTGGCAAAATGCACTTGTTTCGGTAATATCCAATTTTTATGAAAAATCTTATTTGATTTTGGTGGATGTTATTGCTTCAAAATAAACTAATTTATATGACCCATTCTTCTCACATTACGATTAGCCAAGTTTATACAGTTTATTCCATCTAAATAAACGATTTAAAATCAGATAAAAATGAGAAAATTAGAATAAGTTTTACAGAAAAAATTAAATTTAATGTAAATTTATAAAGAAAAAACTACGAAATGTTAATTTGCCTTCCCGTAATTCGTAATCTCGTGTCGTGCTGTAAAGAAATATTAACGAATATCAGGGTTTTTTTTATTAGTGTATTTGCCATATGGCAACATACACTATTGGCGTCGGTCGGATGGCGGGACCTAGGGGTCGGACCAAAATTTCTCGACGTTTCATAACCTCCTAAACACTTTGGCACCATTTTTGAAAATGTTTATATATATATGTATATATATATATATATTTATATATATATATTTATATATATATATATATATATATATATATATATGTGTACGGGCAATAACTTTCGAAAGAGTTAATTGATTTTAACGAAATTTGGCCCACGTGTTGAAATCCATCACCGCAAGAAGCCTATTTAAAATGGGCGTAATCGGGCCATTTTAAGGGTAGTTTTTAGGGGTTTTTGGGCCCCAAAATTCCGAAAAAATTCTCAGAATCGTTTCAAAATTGATATTTAACCTGTCAGTAGCAATTAAAAAGTGCCCCTAAAATTTTAATAAAATGGCCTCAACAGGACCGGACTTACAAATTTTTTGAAAACACTAATTTGCAGATAGTGATTTATTTATTGAAGGGTGTCTTTAATTCGGTGTAGACGTTAGATTGATAATAATATTACAATTAAGAAAAAAAATGTTATTTTAAGGGGTGTATTAAGGGGTTAAATTTTTTATTTTGCCCAAAAACAAACTTAATTTCACATAATAAAAGTATAAAACCACACGGCCCTATACAAGCAAATACACTATATTGTCGGCAGGGTTTTGGCACTGCGACCCGGGTTTTTCAATATTTAGGATAGAAAAATGTATGTTTTTTAAAATTTTTAGGCAGCAATCCAAATTTTATGAAGCCTATAGGTAATGCTTAATCACAGCTAATGAAAATGAATTTTTTGACCACAGTTCGAAATTTACCAAGAGCATATATTTTTAGTGTTTATTAAGATTATTATTATTATAGAAAACAGTATCACGGGTAATTAGAATAATGAAAATAAATCAATTTAAGCACTCATTGATTGCAACGTTTCGTCTTTTTTATTAAGACTTTTTCAAGCTCTCAATATGTTTAAACGATAGTTAGACTATGATATAATATACAATTTGGCATTACGAAAAACAATTATTAAAAATCAATGAGTGTTTAAATTGATTTATTTTCATTATTCCGATTACCCGTGATACTGTTTTCTATTATAACATATATCTGGAATTGAACTTTAAAGATGAATTATTATTATTATTATTACTATCTGAAGGTCAGTCTTAAGAAAAGGAGTAAAAAACACTATTGTTACAGTTTGCACGAAACATAGTCTCGAGCCGAGTTCTGCAAAATATAATATAAAATAATAGCATTATCAGGTGATATATTCTCCGCACAAAACACAGATTATAAATTTAAATTCCGACCGCTGGCACCCATAGCTGACGTCATTGCAGCAGGCTAAAAGAGAGGGGCGCTGCGGCCGCACCGCACACGATGGATGGAATTACATTTGCCTCGGCTCAATCAGTACCGTGCCCCGCATCTCTCTTAAAAAAACAAACGCTGTATAAATAGACATTTTCAAAAAAAAAATGCGCCAGTTGTTTCCAGGGTTGTCAGTTGTTCGGTTTTCCACTGTTGTGTCCAGGTAGCGTATTTTCGTTTGCGTATTCAGCTAGAGGCATTATTGCCTCCAAACAAACACGATTGTGAAGTGCGACATGAACTTACAAAAGCACATTGAGTAGGAGGCACTATTGCCAATGGGGCAATAGTGCGTCTTACTGAAACGCGAACGGAAATATGCATCAGGGTAAAAAAACAAAACTAAACTATAAAGTGTCCGATTTTTTCGAATCGTAACAAAATAAATGAAGCTCCGGGACCAATTTTTGTTTAATATGTTTGCTAAGGATTTGTGAAAATGGAATACATGTTTCACGTTGTAGCCTATATAAATTACTTTAAGAAAAGAAACGAAAAAATAAAAAATTAGGTGAAATTTTAAAATTGAACTTTTATCCAGAACGTATCGGTTTATATTATTTCTCAAAGGCGTTTTTTGTCGATAGGAAATATCTCTGTTAAAACTGTATCAAAATTAATGTTTGATACGCTATTTTGGAGATTATTTTTCTCTAATGTTGAAAAATAAGTTAATATCTTCAAATTAATGTTTTCATTAAAACAAATACAGTTTAAAAGTTTTAACAATTTCTTTACAGAAAATAACATCCAGAAAAAACGTATGTCGTATCTGGTGGCAATCTGCTTATTTTAACAGTTGTCGGTAATATTAAGTGACCTAGTGTCTCTGAATAGAATAGAAAAAAAATGACTTCCACATATTATATTATGTAACGGACTACTAACGGTGCAAAGTATTCGCACGAGTCCGTTAGTCCATAGAATTTGAATTTATTGTGACGACAAGTGTAACAAAATAATGAAATGGAACATTGTCTCGGCGACGAGTCGTCCGTGTTTCCATGATGCCAACATAAAGATGACAGGTATAATGTAAACGATGTGATACGGGCTGGCGTACCAACTTTTATAAATTCAATTTTGTTATTATTTACCTCAACCTCTTTTGTTTTTTTTTTTCGAGACGCCGCGCGCCGGTTGCGAATAAGAATGCATAAGAAGATAATGAAGTCCCTGATCACATGTTTACCGAGATGAATGCTGCCATCTTTGTGTCAGTGGCGGGTCGTCAGCAGCAGCTGTGTACAGATAATAAATACAGCTATTTATTCCCGTAAAACAAAGTTTACTATTTACTGACATTTTTTTATACGTGAATAAAATAACTCTGTTCTTTAAATTCGTTTTCTTGCGTGTTTCTTTTTTGAGGTTATACTTTTTTTGGCGCACTGAGGGTAAAATTTTCTCTGTTACGGAAGTTGCGTACGCAGCATGTAACAAATATGTTGCAGAATTTATGTTGCGGATGTGGTTTCTGATAACGTCAAAATAATTATAGGTTATACTAGCGACATCGAACGAAACTTCTTAAAAGCTGTTAATTTATACTTTTTTGCGCTTTAGTCATTTTTTATAAACATGAAAGAATAACAACTTTTCACAGTTAAATAACCTCAATACTTGTATTTTTCTATTTATTTTATCAATATACATCTTTAAGGAAAATTTTCAAAAATGCACTTTCTGTTATCTGGAAATAATATACTAAGACGACTATAACATTTGATTACAAACAATAGTCGCTTTAAGAGTCATCCAGTGGAATTTATAATATCGTATTTTTTGAAGCTTTTTCTTAACGTGGCTTACCTTCTTACGTCAAACATCAATTTTCATTAAACCTCTACACAAAAAAAGCTTTTCAATTATAATAAAAATTTTAAATCTTATCACATTTTATTTGACAAGTTTTTTTCAAATTAAGCATTCTTTTGCCCGCGGGACGACGCAATAGTTTCAGTGATTTTAGTATTTTCCCCAGGAGCTATTGAAGGGTAAAATTGGAGCGATTACCATATTATAGTGTTGCCAACTGGTGTTTCACTGGACTTACCCGAATATTTCACGGTATTTTTGAACTCCGTCTGACTGACACAATTTTTTGGGGAATTAGACTGCATTATAAAATTAATTATATTTTTAAAATGCTTATATTTTCCCTGAGGCTAGGATACTTGCGTATTGTGGTTGGTTTATTGAAATTTTTCTTCATAAAAAACTCGGAAAGTTTGTTGGACTTTAAAATGTTTTTTTTATTCTCATTGCTATGAGAGTAAAATTCTACAATTTCTTTTGTTGACTTTTTACAAATCACGTTTTAAATGTTATCTAAAATACTGTATTATTCATATAATTAAAAAAAAACCCGGGTCGCAGTGCCAAAACCCTGCCGACAATATAGTGTATATTTGCTTGTATAGGGCCGTGTGGTTTTATACTTTTATTATGTGAAATTAAGTTTGTTTTTGGGCAAAATAAAAAATTTAACCCCTTAATACACCCCTTAAAATAACATTTTTTTCTTAATTGTAATATTATTATCAATCTAACGTCTACACCGAATTAAATACACCCTTCAATAAATAAGTCACTATCTTTTTCATAAAATTTGTAAATCCGGTCCTGTCGGGCCGATTTTATTAAAATTGTGGGGACACTTTTTAATCACTACCAAAGGGTTAAATTTCAATTTTTAAACGATTCGGAAAATTTTTTCGGTATTTTGGGGCCCAAAAACAGTTTTCAACCCCTAAAAACTACCCTTAAAATAGCCCGATTAGGCCCATTTTAAATAGGTTTCTTGCGGTGATGGGTTTCAACACGTGGCCCAAATTTCGTTGAAATCAATTAACTCTTTCGAAAGTTATCGCGCGTACACATATATATACTTATATATATAAATATATATATACATATATATATATATATATATATTATATATATATATATATATATATATATACATATATATATAAACATTTTTAAAAATGGTGCCAATGTGTTTAGGAGGTTATGAAACGTCGAGAAATGTTGGTCCGACCCCTAGGTCCCGCCATCCGACCGACGCCAATAGTGTATGTTGCCATATGGCAAATACACTAAAAAGTAGTCTTGCTGAGTATTGAATCAATGGATCGTTAATGATGAACCTTTAGTATTTTATATAATCGTGTTATATGATATAATTGCATGAATATAAACATTATGTATACATTTCGACTTGCGTTAAGATTTTGTGCAAACACTTCACATTATGAATTTATTTACATTTGCTTTAATGTAAAAACAACTGAATCGGACTCTAAAATGATGTACTAAATGGCACTGAGTATTGAAAGAACCAGCATGACCGATAGTCTTGCTAGACAGGCTATTCAAAACGGAAATAGAACGACCGTCAAAATTCCGGTTAACGATATAATAAATTTGGCAAAAAAGGCAGCTAATACCGAATGGCAGAGGTTCTGGGCCGAAAGCAATAAGGAAAAAGGAAAATGGTTATTTAACACACAACCGATCGTCAAAAAACAACCACGGTTTAAAAAAATTTAACAAAAAAAGAAAAAACATCACGCAGATAATACGTATGCGAGACTTAATCATGGTTGTTCTCAGGCGCATTTATTTAGAGTAGTCGTAGTAAATTCTCCAATCTGGAGCTGGTCCAGCACGGCTAGACAAAATTTGCAGGCGATCGACTGACAGTCGTTGCTGGCTGCTCGTTGCAGGTGATGTGTGCTACTCCGTTAAATAGCATGGATATACCTTCACGGACAAGCTTTACTGCTCTGTGCTGTGCTGGTCCATGCTTGACGAGTGTGCGCTATCTTTTAGATAAAGTAGGATAATATATTCGTGGAGAATATTTATATACTCATTAATCAATTTGTCCAAACGGAAATTAATAATTTTTGTGCCGACTCTAGTATTTTCATTTAGGTGCCTATATAATAAAAAATGATTTATATTTCAGTTGTTTATGATAATTTGTTTTTTCAATTAAAATTTGTATTTATTTTAACTAAGGGAATTCATAATGAAAAACAACGATTCGGTTATTTTATAAAAACAAAATGTTTTGAATACCTAATTAACTGAGACAAAGATTATTTTTTGAATATTATTTCATAATTTCTTATTCCAGCTCTGAAATATTACGACCGAAAAATCTTACTTAGTAAAAATTGTGTTCAGAATGAATGATTTTTATTTTAAAAAGTTTTAAAAAAATCGACATGAAAATTAATTGGTGTCATTTTTTTTTTAGTTGGAAAAATTCAGTCCGATTTCTACTTGTAAATTCGTTAATTGAATACTTGAAATATGCATATCAGCATATTAACTACTAATAATGAAATTATTTTGGTAGTAATTTTAAGTAGCATTCACAGCTGCTTAAATATTCATTTAGAATAATTATTTAAATGCAAAATGGAACATCAGAAGTTTTGTATAGCTGAGTAAATAATTTGCAATTCAAACAGATAAAGCAGAAATGCGTATAAGAGGGTGTCGCTTTATACTGGCGCATGTAACAATTATCATAAACCTACAGGCGTACTTGAACGTCATATGCTGTTGTAATGTTCAATAACTCGCAAACATTGCACAGAGAAATACCTATGTATATTTTATAGCCCCTTACACTTTATTTTCTGTCTCTTTTAGTAATGAACAAAGCAAGACCAAGACTGAATAGTCTTGGTCTTGGTCTTGCTTATTCAGTCTTGGTCTTGCTCTTGCTCAAATAGTTCTAGTCTTGGTTTTGGTGGTTTTGTCTCGGTCTTAGTCTTGTTTCAGGTCACATTTTCAGTGATCGAAACATGCAGTCAGAACTATTCCGACTAGTGAGGAGCAAAGCCAGACCAAGAACAAGGCTGAAATAGTTTTGGGCTTGGTTTTGGTCTTGCTTCTTCAGTCTTGGTCTTGTTCTTGCTCAAATAATTCTAGTCTTGGTTTTGGTGGTTTTGTCTCGGTCTTATTGTTTCAGGTCACATTTTCAGTGATCGAAACATGCAGTCAGAACTTATTCCGACTAGTTATGAGCAAAGCAAGACCAAGATTGAAATAGTTTTGGTCTTGGTCTCAGTCTTGCTTATTCAGTCTTGGTCTCGCTTATTTGGCCTGTTATTTGCGCCTTTTGGAAAATTTTCCTAAACACTATCATCGTCAAGGTTTTTTTAGAGATATAAATTTTAAAGTTATGAGAAATATTCCCATGTTCTTCTTTCGAGCGGAAGTTTTAATTTTTAGCTTAGTCTTGCACATTTGGTCTTGGTCTTGCATATTCGGTCTTGGTTTTGTTCATTCGGTCTAGCTAGTATAAGTATGATCTTGGTCTTGCAGAATCCAGATGAAAAGATGCAGATCACTAAAAAGACCCGTTTTTTCCATCTCTAGTCGGCACCATACTCCTAAATAAGTGTGCAATGGATTTAGAACGAATATAAACAAATTTGTCAATTAACACATGCTATTGATCAGTTATTATTATTGTATTTTTTTTTGTTGCAGATTTGTTGATAGAAATGCTGGGAGTGTTAGCAAGTTACAGTATCACAGTCAAAGAACTCAAATTGCTTTTTGGCGCCATGAAAGCCGTCAACGGAAAATGGGTATGTATTCAATTTATTGATCTTTTGTTGATATTTTTGACCAAGTTTTTGGGCTTGAAATTAGTGATAAATATGAGACAGAAAAATCCCACTGTGCCTACAAAATATGCCTTTCATCGTGCTCTTGAGTTGTGATTGGTCGAGCGGAAGATTCGAACGGCATTTACTATTTGTATATCCATATCCACATATTTGTAATTCAGCGCTACGGCACGTTTGGAATCTAGCAACGAATCCAGCAGCGAAACCAGCCTCATGCGCAGCGACCTTTGCATTAAAAAAATCGTTTAGAAAATGTTTAAAGGCGCCTGCAAAACCTGCTGAAGTCAAATATTTTTGTCCGAAAATATTTTGGTTCACTTGATTTACAGTATATAAGTGGGTATATGAGTTCTACGAGAAAAAATGAGAGAAATAAGTAACGGGGCCGCATTCATAATGACAATGAGACGCTTAGATCAAAATTAAGCAAATTTAAAAAGGAAATGTAGAATAAAAAAGAATACCTTATTAAATAAACAAGAACAACCTTAATTACAAAATATTTACGTTTTATTTTTGTAATAATATTTGTTCTGTTCGACTTTCTGAAAAGTAAGTACAGTAAGACCCCACTTAACGCGGGAGATACGTTCCAATAAGTTCCTGCGTTATACGAAACAGCGCTAAACGAGGTCATCTTAATAGGTAGGTAATATAGGTTTCTAAATGAAACAGGACCGAGAATACGAAAATTTGTTACTTTTTTTGTTTAATTGTGTAACATTTATTGTTAAATACTTTTTTATTACATTAATTATAGTTGTATTTATTGCTAATATTGTCCATAAAATATTTATGAAAATCAAATAAAAGTTCGAGTAAGAAGTTATGTTTGTGATGAGAAAGGTTCCTCATTTGACATATTTTGTTTTTTGTGAAGAAGTCATTTAATGTCATTTGCCTTTTTCAGTTTCGTTCAGCAAGCTGTTGTCGATAGCAAATTATTGCATCAATGACATTTCGTCTTGCCTTTGGATTTCTATCAACATTTGAATCATTTTGTATAAATTGATCCTTAATATACGTTATAGTAACTAAACTTTTTTGTGTAGAAACCGCGTAATACTGAAACAATGTTCAGCGGAGCAGCGTTAAGCGAGGTCTTACTGTATACTTATATTGAATATAATGAAAAGTAAATTCTGAAGTTTATTATGTTCTCTTGAATGTAAAGTTACAATTTTTATGTTGACTTTCTTTGAAAATTTAAGTTATTTTAGAGAAGAGCAAAGGTCGAGAGGAAAAAAAAAGAAAATGATATTGTATAGATTCGACTCGAGAGCCTATAACAAACGAAACAATGGGAAAGAGAGTATTTTTTTTCGACAGAAAGACCGTTGTAACTCCCAAAACACTTTTTTTCTGCCTTAAATCCAAAACTGTAACAATGGGTCTTTATACGCTGTATAAGTATTAACAAAATACGCCACTCTTTTTTTTTGTCGGGTTACACATTGAACTGACAAATTACTATATAATCCGATTGATACATGTCTAGTTTTAGATATGTGTATAATACTCGCCACGGTTATAAAAGGTTCTGAAGTTAGTCACAAACAGCGTAATGCATATTTTAGAGCCGTCCTGGTTGTTTTGTGGGAAAGAAAGACTCCCACCACATCCCAGTTACCGGCACAGAACACGCGCTCGTCGGTGATTGGTTATCGCTGGTTGTCTTGTCAATTGTCGCTTTCCTGCTATAAAGTACAGTCCAGTACCCAATTATTGCTAAGTTGTTTCTTTGATTGTTAATTGATCAAGATGCCTAATACAGTTTTGCATAGACATGCACGAAAAATAATTTTTTTAATGACTTTATGCAAAGAATTAGACCTTTAGATTGAAGAAAAATTAAAAAATTCAAAATAATAATATAGCGCCAGTTTGTAGTTTTTCAACCGACTGTACCTGCGCAAGCCTCCATTTGCACCTAACTTCCGAGCCTTTCAGATCCATGGCACTTAATCCAACCAAAAACATGTCATATGAAGTTGTTTTCCATAATGCTTTTACTGTTAAAAAGTTATGAGAACTCCAGCAAAATCAAGTCCCTAGCTAAGCTTCGATTTGTATTACGCGTCATAGTCCACGGGGTCTGTCCTACTTTGGACTTTGGATAGACCCCGTAGACTATGACACACAGTACAAATCATAAAAGTTAAGAAATAAAATTCAGTTAAAAAGGAACACAATATCGTTATGAATTTTAAAGATTTTTTAGGATGAACGGGGACCCCGTGCCGCGGACGCTGCAGTCCATCAGCGACATCACTGATCTGAGTGCGGTTTTTAATATTCGATAACTTATTTCTTGAGAAATAACTGTACGATTTCGCCCGGGTGAAACTCTAATTGAATTCATAATACTGAACGGATTTGAATGCGGTTTTTACCGATCGAGAACTATTTTCTTCTATAATAGCAAGTCACGTCGGTGTGCATCCGACCAATTTAATGCATCCGAAAGGCAAACGACGCTGTATTTTAAAGTCTCCGGAGAATGCTTTCTTTTTTCGTGTGTTATATTATTGGTTAGGTCGGTTAAAACCAATGGTCTGCAACCACGTAGTTCCCAACTTCTCCACCGCCAACATTCCGGCAGCAGTTTGTGCTTCGGTTTTTATGTGGTTTTCTACTTGTTCATTGCCAGCAAAAAGACGAAAACAAGCACGCTATTATTAGGCGTGTTTGCAGTGGCGGATTTACCAGCAGGCTGAGTAGGCTGAAGCCTAGGGCGGCAGATTTTAGGGGGCGACCCAAAAAAAAAAAAAAAATGTACGTTAAGTCATGTCTTGTCATTCTTGCTGTCAATATAACACATTTCTCTTTAAAAATGGCATTTTGGTAACATTTTAACACAGTCGGCAAAGCAACTTGATATTATATCAAAAACATTTAATGACGTAAGATGTTCGTCTTTATAATTACTTAAAAGTTAATTCAGATCAGTTTGGCTTGAAATAATGGGACAAACGACTACATGGACAATTCATCTATCGCAAAACTCTCTTTTTTTCTTTGCCAACTGTGTTAAAATGTTATCAAAATGCCATTTTTAAAGAGAAGTGTGTTATATTGACAGCAAGAATGACAAGACATGAGATTGCGATCTAGGGTATTGAATTTCAGAGGTCAGTAGGGGCGGCAAAAATTTAATAGCCTACTGGCGGCAAATTTGTAAATCCGCCACTGCGTGTTTGGTATATTAGAGTAGATTAAATAACTCAGTGAAATTTACTCTGAAAATGTACGTTAGGTTTACCACATCTCTGTACGCTTAAAATAAACGGGCTATAGTAACAGATTTCACAACAAGGTTTAGATTTAGGTTAGAGTCAGAACAGAGACAAGTTGTTTTATATTTGTATGTTGTTTTTATATCGAAACTGATTCATTTTATTCATTTATTTTTATTCATTTTTATTAAATCCAAAATAATTATATCTCTTAAAATCCAAGAGCAATTTCCTGTTTAATTTCCGAAGGCACGTGACAGTTTGAGTCGATTTTACAAGCTCAGATGTTTTTCGAATTCGACTCAAAGACATAGAGCTATCGGAGAGCTAGGCGGTGCAGTGCACCGGGGCCAGTGTTGCCAAACGTCCCGATTTTGGCGGGACGTCCCGATTTTTTAATCAAAACTAAATGTCCCGCGCGGGATTGGCTCAGTCCCGCTTTTCGGGGATAACTCGACCGTGCGTAAATAATTATTCTCTTATTGTAAGTTGCAATTTGTAACACTCACTCCTCCGACTATTGTTTGAAACGCCATATTTTTCTAATGAATAAAACTTTTTTGATTTTGATTTCTGTTTTTTTTATTTTTTTTATTCAGAAGACGAATAAGACTCAACTATTTAACGATAGGGTAAATCTGATTTAAAATATCATATTTTTATTAAAATATATTATCTATGGCTATTTTTGCTATCTATTGTCACGTAAACGTAATTTGAACTCAAATAAAAAAATAAATATTTAAAAACTTCCGATTATATACGTTTTTTTTACTATGTCCCGCTTTCGACGAAAGAATCCCGCTTTTTTCACTCAAAAAGTTCCAAAATCCCGACTTGGCAAAATAAAAATCTGGCAACACTGGTCACTGTCCAGATTTCGTGTTTTCAAAAAATGAGCGCCGTGACGTTTCAGTGTGTGTATTTGAATTATATGTGTGTTATTTTTCAGCCGCGGCATTCGGCCAAGCTGCTGAACGTTTTGCGACAAATGCCCCAGAGGAACGGTCCCGATGTATTCTTCAGTTTTCCAGGCAGGAAAGGATCGGTAAGTGATTATGCGTCTTGTCTTTTCTTTTACGCCTATTGGATACGTCTTTTCCTTCACATTTGGTGGACGTATGTGTGTATAGATCGTTTTACACTTTCTAAAACTTATTCTTTATTGAGAAATTGTTTTTACCCGACATAAAAAAGAGGTTATCAATTTGATATATTTTTTATGTTTGTTTCGAGGAGCTAACCGATTTCAAAAATGTCGGCGCCATTTTGTTCAGAATCAGTGGCGGATTTACCAGCAGGCTGAGTAGGCTGAAGCCTAGGGCGGCAGATTTTAAGGGGCGGCAAATTTGGTTAAAAAATGTTTGTCTTACAGAAATAAAAAAAAAAACATTATATACATAGAGAAAACTAATTTCGAAAATTTAACAAAAATTTCAGTACTGTATGTACAGTATACTGAACACTCCTTGCGTCTGTATATGAAAAATTACTAAAATATACTTTTGTTACTAGGTCCAGTAGGTCCACTCACACAATTTAATCAACGTGTAATATGTTTCAACACTTAAATATTTTTTTGTACAACTATTTGCGAAGTCGTTTTTGAAATTAGTATGATTGTGAACTAGGGTGTCGAATTTCAGACGTCAGTAAGGGCGGCAAAAATTTCATAGCCTACTGGCGGCAAATTTGTAAATCCGCCACTGTTCAGAATGCTTACGGAATCGTCCCAAGTATTCTTTATTAAAACCGTTTTTTATTGTTTTGTTTTTAACCGAATTAAAAATAAACTGGTATAAAATTGTACACTTTCTAAAACTTATTCTTTATTGAGAAATTGTTTTTACCCGACATAAAAAACAGGTTATCAATTTGATACATTTTTTATGTTTGTTTCGAGGAGCTAACCGATTTGAAAAATGTCGGCGCCATTTTGATCAGAATGCTTACGGAATCGTCCCAAGTATTCTTTATTAAAACCGTTTTTTATTGTTTTGTTTTTAACCGAATTAAAAAAAACTGGTATAGAATTGTACACTTTCTAAAACTTATTCTTTATTGAGAAATTGTTTTTACCCGACATAAAAAACAGGTTATCAATTTGATACATTTTTTATGTTTGTTTCGAGGAGGTAACCGATTTGAAAAATGTCGGCGCCATTTTGGTCAGAATGCTTACGGAATCGTCCCAAGTATTCTTTATTAAAACCGTTTTTTATTGTTTTGTTTTTAACCGAATTAAAAAAAACTGGTATAGAATTGTACACTTTCTAAAACTTATTCTTTATTGAGAAATTGTTTTTATCCGACTTAAAAAAAGAGGTTATCAATTTGATATATTTTTTATGTTTGTTTCGAGGAGCTAACCGATTTGAAAAATGTCGGCGCCATTTTGGTCAGAATGCTTACGGAATCGTCCCAAGTATTCTTTATTAAAACCGTTTTTTATTGTTTTGTTTTCAAACGAATTAAAAAAAACTGGTATAGAATTGTACAATTTCTAAAACGAATTCTTTATTGAGGAATTGTTTTTACCCGACTTAAAAAAAGAGGTTATCAATTTGATATATTTTTTATGTTTGTTTCGAGGAGCTAATCGATTTCAAAAATGTCGGCGCCATTTTGTTCAGAATGCTTACGGAATCGTCCCAAGTATTCTTTATTAAAACCGTTTTTTATTGTTTTGTTTTTAACCGAATTAAAAAAAACTGGTATAGAATTGTACACTTTCTAAAACTTATTCTTTATTGAGAAATTGTTTTTACCCGACTTAAAAAAGAGGTTATCAATTTGATATATTTTTTATGTTTGTTTCGAGGAGCTAACCGATTTGAAAAATGCCGACGCCATTTTGATCAGAATGCTTACGGAATGGTCCCAAGTATTTTTTATAAAAACCGTTTTTTATTGTTTTGTTTTCAACCGAATTAAAAAAAACTGGTATAGAATTGTACACTTTCTAAAACTTATTCTTTATTGAGAAATTGTTTTTACCCGACTTAAAAAAGAGGTTATCAATTTGATACATTTTTTATGTTTGTTTCGAGGAGCTAACCGATTTAAAAAATGTCGGCGCCATTTTGGTCAGAGTGCTTACGGAATCGTCCCAAGTATTCTTTATTAAAACCGTTTTTTATTGTTTTGTTTTTAACCGAATTAAAAAAAACTGGTATAGAATTGTACAATTTCTAAAACGAATTCTTTATTGAGAAATTGTTTTTACCCGACTTAAAAAAGAGGTTATCAATTTGATATATTTTTTATGTTTGTTTCGAGGAGCTAATCGATTTCAAAAATGTCGGCGCCATTTTGTTCAGAATGCTTACGGAATCGTCCCAAGTATTCTTTATTAAAACCGTTTTTTATTGTTTTGTTTTTAACCGAATTAAAAAAAACTGGTATAGAATTGTACACTTTCTAAAACGTATTCTTTATTGAGGAATTGTTTTTACCCGACATAAAAAAGAGGTTATCAATTTGATACATTTTTTATGTTTGTTTCGAGGAGCTAACCGATTTGAAAAATGTCGGCGCCATTTTGGTCAGAATGCTTACGGAATCGTCCCAAGTATTTTTTATTAAAACCGTTTTTTATTGTTTTGTTTTCAACCGAATTAAAAAAAACTGGTATAGAATTGTATACTTTCTAAAACTTATTCTTTATTGAGAAATTGTTTTTATCCGACTTAAAAAAAGAGGTTATCAATTTGATATATTTTTTATGTTTGTTTCGAGGAGCTAATCGATTTCAAAAATGTCGGCGCCATTTTGTTCAGAATGCTTACGGAATCGTCCCAAGTATTCTTTATTAAAACCGTTTTTTATTGTTTTGTTTTTAACCGAATTAAAAATAAACTGGTATAAAATTGTACAATTTCTAAAACGAATTCTTTATTGAGGAATTGTTTTTACCCGACTTTAAAAAAGAGGTTATCAATTTTATATATTTTTTATGTTTGTTTCGAGGAGCTAACCGATTTCAAAAATGTCGGCGCCATTTTGGTCAGAATGCTTACGGAATGGTCCCAAGTATTTTTTATTAAAACCGTTTTTTATTGTTTTGTTTTTAACCGAATTAAAAATAAACTGGTATAGAATTGTACACTTTCTAAAACTTATTCTTTATTGAGAAATTGTTTTTACCCGACTTAAAAAAAGAGGTTATCAATTTGATATATTTTTTATGTTTGTTTCGAGGAGCTAATCGATTTCAAAAATGTCGGCGCCATTTTGTTCAGAATGCTTACGGAATCGTCCCAAGTATTCTTTATTAAAACCGTTTTTTATTGTTTTGTTTTTAACCGAATTAAAAAAAACTGGTATAGAATTGTACACTTTCTAAAACGTATTCTTTATTGAGAAATTGTTTTTACCCGACTTAAAAAAGAGGTTATCAATTTGATATATTTTTTATGTTTGTTTCGAGGAGCTAACCGATTTCAAAAATGTCGGCGCCATTTTGGTCAGAATGCTTACGGAATCGTCCCAAGTATTCTTTATTAAAACCGTTTTTTATTGTTTTGTTTTTAACCGAATTAAAAATAAACTGGTATAAAATTGTACAATTTCTAAAACGAACTCTTTATTGAGAAATTGTTTTACCGACTTCAAGAAAATAGATTATTAATTCGACATATTTTTTCTATGTTTGTTCTGCCATAACTATTCGAGGGACTAACCGATTTTTAAAAATGTCGACGCTATTTTGTTCAGAATGCTTACAGAACGGTCCCATGTAATTGTTATTAATATCTATTCAGTCGTTTTTAATTATTTTTAATCGAATTAAAAAAATAGTTTTTTATGTGTTACCTCGTAGTTCTAATATTTCTGAATCGATTTTGATGATTATTTTGCTGTTTATTAGGGCAATCCTTCAGGGTGGTCTCACATAAATATTTAATTAAATCGGCTCAGTAGTTTGTTTCTCTTATAGTTTAATAATCAAATATTATGGAATAAGACGGTTCATAACGTGCAAACTGCGTATTGAAAAGTAAAATATAAAAAAAACTTTACAAAATTAAATCTTACTTGTAAATTTCATTTTTATCAAGTACTCCACGCTTCTAAACGTTATGAAAGAGAAAAAATAAATATTTTTTAATTTTTGGTGTTTTAATGTGTTGTTAGATTTTTTTTAAAACTATAATTTTTATCTTTAAAGTTCAATTCCAGATATATGTTATAATAGAAAACAGTATCACGGGTAATTGGAATAATGAAAATAAATCAATTTAAACACTCATTGATTGCATTCAATGAGTGTTTAAATTGATTTATTTTCACTATTCCAATTACCTGTGATGCTGTTTTCTATTATAATTTTTATTTTCAAAATTTAAGTGATTATAATATATAAATTATTAATTGTAAAACTTAAACGGTTGGAGACACGTTCTTCCACCATCAGTACCGTGCCTGCCACCATCTGTCATTTTTATTTTCAATTTTTAACTTGTTATATAAATATTATTATAGCCAAATATCAGAATATTGTAGGTACTGTCACCAAAACTACACACGACTACTAAGTTTCACATGAATTGGACATTTGAAAGAGGGCAAAAATTGAGTTGCAAGATTTTTTACATACAACATGTACAGCAAGCGTGTTAAAAATTAACTTATAGGTTAGCCGACTGTCAGAGATCCTATGTATCGACCATTAAAAACAAAATAAGGAGATCGAAAAAAGCCTGTATAATATTATATTGATATATTGCGCGCTTCGTAATTCGAACTAATGAACATCGAACGGGGCGTGATCTGTCTGAAGGAGATTAATTGATTGATGAAAATTGATTGTAGCGTCTAGAGCTAAGTATTTCATTGATATAAATTTCACTGGATTGGTAAACTGTCAGACATGGAAAACCAATATATCGTCGAGGATAATTCATATATATAATTATAAAAAAGTATTATTTTTGATGTCATCGATTGCCAAGATTTTCTGGGTCTAATACCAATTCATATTTGCAATGTAAAAAAAAACACATTTGAGAAATAATATATATCGATCGGTATATATTTTTTCTCAAATGTGTTTTTTTTTCGGTGTTAAATATATCTCATTCTGTATCAAAATTAATGTCTGATACGTCATTTTGGAGATTATTTTTCTCTTTAAGGACGAAAAATAAGTTAATATCATATAATTAATGTTTTCATCAAAAAAATACAGTTAAAAAAATTTTAAAAGTTTCATTACAGAATACAACATTTAGAAAAAACAAATGTCGCCATCTTGTTATTATATTAAGTAACTGACTAATTAACGTTGCGAAGTATTCGCACGGGTCCGCTAGTTTTTATAAACAAAAAAGAAATTCAGTTAATACTTTTACCAGCTGATAATAAGTGGAACATCACAATAAATTCGAATAAGTTGAAAATATAAAATCATAGTAGGCCCACAAAAGCACGGTAGGTGGTGGTCATAACTCATACGTAAATTCATACGTAAGACGAACTTTGATGCGATATTATAATTTTGATTTTGCCGCCAAGTTATGTTTTGTTTCCCAGGCCTGCTTACTTTCGGTCAAGACACGTTATTTAAAATTTATCAGTCTTTCTTGCGAAGGAAAATACATTTACAAAATCGATGGGACGGAAAATATTGGCCGACCGGAAACGTGCCTACTGCTTAGAATTTTTTTTCGTGTCTCGCCAAAAAGTTATTTACGTAATGAATTTTCTATGTTCTGGTGACTAAAAGGAGAAAAGACTTGACAGTAATTCGAATTAACTTATTCATACAATTCAGTCGTACGTTATTTCGATATTGCGTCAGAGCTTTTGTTTTTAAATTGCAATTGGTTCTGTCAGATTACATAAACTCTGGACCGGATCGGAGTGATCTCTGGAATACAATTTTGTATACAAATAATTTATAACACTTGCTTATCGCACCCCGCGTCTGCTTGGAGGGGATAGTCGAAGCGCACGACGCACGTGGAGAAAGCTGGAAATAAATTCATCTTCAAAGTTTAATCAGGATTCAAACAGGATTACGGGTAATTGGAATAATGAAAATAAATCAATTTAAACACTCATTGATTGCAACGTTTCGTCTTTTTTATTAAGAATTTTTCAAGCTCTCAATATGCTTAAACAATAGTTAAACTATGATAAAATAATATACAACTTGGCATTACAAAAACAATTGTTTTTGTAATGCCAAATATCATAGTTTAACTATCGTTTAAGCATATTGAGAGCTTGAAAAAGTCTTAATAAAAAAGACGAAACGTTGCAATCAATGAGTGTTTAAATTGATTTATTTTCATTATTCCAATTACCCATGATCCTGTTTTCTGGAAATAAAGTTGGAAAGTTTTTCATTAATTTGTATTGTATTTTTTGTCGAAAGTATTTGAATTATGTGAAAGATAAGGTTTGTTAGTTCACTTAAGGAGTATAGTTATTTCAAAACTTCGCTAATAGACTACTTCAATTGTTATAAGGATTTGCAAATGGTATACTTACAATTTTCTTTTTATAATATTACACAAATAGATGTTTGAACGGAATCTTTCAACGTAATTCTCACCACCTTAAATTAAAAAAATTATAATGAGCCTCATCCTCATAAGCTCACATTAACTTCTGTTTTTAATATTATAATTACGACGAAATTATTACACATTTTAAGAGGACTCTTTGATGTTTATGTCATGTGTAAAATTCTCACATAGACAGATCGTCCTATTTATACCATAGTTTTATTTACGTACTATAATCTACAGAAAAACAAAATGCAGCACACTATAAACTTCTGTCCTTGTCAGTTGCATGTAATTTTGGAGACAAACTACTTCCCCTTTATTGATAGTTCTACTTCTCCTCGATTTCTTACTTTTTTCAAACAGATACGTCGCTAAAGAAGTTAAACTTCGAAAATTTGCGCACCGACAACAATACAATAATTTGATAATTTTGTCCTAATGTCCTGACCAGGATCATCAGGACAAAGAAAGACTAAAAAATAAATAATAGTTAAAAAAACTAAAAAAACACGCTTTAATACCAAACCGATCTAAAAAGTATGTCTAGATCAGGACTTTGTGATCATCTATATAATTATGTTGTTATAAAAAATCGGTGATGCGAAATAGATTGCAAAGCTAAGGTGAAATTAACAAATTAAATTTCTGAATGAGACTTTATCAGTATCTACGTATTTTGAAATAAATAACAAGGCCGCCTCTGATTTCGGTTTCCAAGTCAGTTATGCTAATTGGTTTTACGTAAATAAATCATTCACTAACCAATTTCGTAATGGAAGCATGGTTTATATAAAATTTTACTGTCGGGAACTTTTTTTACTACGCCACAAAAACCAGTTGCTGGATTGTAGAAAATGGCACTCCGCTCTGTAATCACTCAGTGGGGCTTTCAGCTCTTCTATTCTACCAGCACATCTTAAATTGTTATCTCCTTTTTGTAATCTACCGGCTCGATCCATTCTTTTTCTTTGCTTTTTAAAATGAAACTTTTTTAGCTCGGAGTTACCCAGAACTTTTCGTAACGGAAAATGACAAGTGACGCCACATCCTGAAAAATATAAACTCTAACTGCACTTTGTATAGCAGTCAAGGTCATCCATTAAAAACAGTTGTGAATGTTAGAAATGTCAATTCTAAGTTCAGAATAATAAAATCAAAACGGAGTAAAAGTTTACATGTATAGATTTATGAATTCTTTGCATGTAGGATGTAGATAAAAAAAAACAGTATTGATTGTAAAAGAACGCCACTGTTTGCGGACTACTGATCACCCGCAATCGACATAATAAATGAACTCAAATGTATCCAGCACAATTTTTAGCATCTACATTTTTTATTGACTGTCACTTTTTATGCGCACTGTTTTTGTTTCAAATTCCAGCGAATGCTTTTTGTTCTTAAGTGATGTTTGTTTCCTTTAATTATTAATTGAGCCAGCCTTTTGAATTTAATTTGAAATGATTGATCTAATGCACAGCGAACAAGCAAATCAGTGTAACATTTTAACTGTTGCAATTTGTTAATAACTGTTTTAGAGATCGATTTGTGTAATTATTTTTATGATAAAAAATATAAGATCAAATTTTTCTCAATATCAGCAATTGTAGGGTAAAGTCACCAGTTCCCAACCAGTGGTCTATTTACTTTTATGTATTTTATAATGACAGAATACATGGTATTATAATGAACATTATAATATTATTTAAAATCTCTTGTTTCGTACTTTTCCGATAATTAACGGAAAATAACGAAACCAGATATACGGGGACGGATTTGCATAAAGACTAATATTATGAAAAATTTAATTGCTTGACTTGATATTTGAATTATTTTTCTCAGTTCACTAACTAATATCGAGTGTCGTCTGTTAAATCTTGACCCTTGATACAATTTATACAATTAAAATGTAAAATTGTTTTTCACTTTTCATTTCCCCTCACACGCTGTGGAACTGTTATAAATAGGTCACGTCCGCCTATGCGCACTGCTACAGTGTTTTGTTTTGTTTTGCATTTGTTTTGAAAAAGTTTTACATTTATATAATACATAAAATTCTGTTAATTAAAAAAGTTTTTTGATATTTCTGTTGCAAAATATCATCAGTTCTGACATCGTGAAAATATTATATTATCGTTTGTTTCAACGAATTAATATTTTTGTTTGTTTTTCTACACAAATCATTCATGAATTTTTTTATAGGAGCACTACCGTACATATATCATTCCTTCCTTAAATTTTCTAGGGGAAAAAAGTTATGCTATTTACCAAAATGAAAAAAAAACTTAGTTCCAGAGAAAATTCTCGATTTTTCGTTAAATTTCTTCTATTATCTATCGAAAGATTTTCCCTGAATGCGAAGTCCTTATTTCTAGCGAAACATATTTTGAAAAAGACTTATTGTGATTTTGTATAATGAAATCTTGTGCCAAAACGAAAAGTAAGATTCCTGATCCCTCAGATCGTAAAATATGCTATGGGGAAATTTCGAACTGTGGTCGAAAAAATCATTTTATTATTATTTTTAATAAGCTGTGATTAATCATTAAATTTCACAAAATTTGTCTTGTTGCTTAAAAATTTCAAAAAACACATAGTCACCATTGTATTTCTATGAATTATTGACCGAAGTGATGGATATTTTATTCCGGACACGTCAGAATTCCGTCCGAACATGTCTGAAAAAATCCAGACGCATGCAAACTCTACATAAATACAAGGGACTTAAGGCTATGGGAACGCTCTGACTTTAAGCCAAAAATAGGGCTTCGGCTGCCAACTGATTGTAGACTTATTCGTCAACATTTTGCAAAAAATATTTCTCTGTAAGGAAGATAAACGACAAATCTAGGTCTCCAATGGAGTATTTTTCTAATTTATGTACGATTTACTAGAAAAAAAGTTGGCATGAATTGTGACAAAAGACACACGTTTTCAGTGTCACACTACGACCTTATTCGTACTTATTTCACAAAATTGTTCCATCACAAACCTAAAGTGACTCTTTCTTTTTCGGAAAAGATTTTTTAAATCTCCAAAATATTTTCAAAATTTAGAGTACTCAATTGACAGCGGCACCCTTGCAACAGCATTTTTTAGCTTCGTAATGTGGCTTAAATTCAGAGCGTTCCGACAACCTTAAAAAGTGTGAATTCACTAAACACTCCAAATCGAATTTCTACACAATAACAAATCTTGCCGCTATAACTTTTGTATGTGGGAAAGTTAAAAAGTATGAAGTTGGAATCGTAGGGAATTGGACAGTTTACGAAAGAATTAACTTTGATTAAGTTGAACGTTTCGTTGCTAATTGCAACTTCCTCAGCAACTATATTTAAAAACAAACAACAAAATACAATAAAAATCCGGGTCGCAGTGCCAAAACCCTGCCGACAATATAGTGTATTTGCTAATACAGGCCTTGTGGCTTTATTATGCGAACTTAAGTTGGATTTTAGGCAAAATAACAATTTTAACTCCTTAATATACCCCTTAAAATTACATTTTTTTCTTAATTGCAATATTATTGTCGATCGAAGGTCTACACCAAATTAAATACACCCTTCAGTAAATAAGTCACTATCTGCAAACTAGTATATTCAAATAATTTGTAAATCCGGTCCTGTCAGGCCGATTTTATTAAAATTGTAGGAGCACTTTTTAATTGCTATTAAAGGGTTAAATTTCAATTTTGAAACGATTCTGAGAATGTTTTAGGTATTTTTGGGCCCAAAAACTTGTTTCAACCCCTAAAAACTACCCTTAAAATGGTCTGATTGTGCCTATTTTAAATAGGGTTCTTGCGGTGGTGGATTCCAACATGTGGACAAAATTTCGTAAAAATGAATTAACTCCTTCGAAAGGTATTGCCCGCACACATATTATATAAACATTTTTAAAAATGGTGCCAAAGTGTTTAGGAGGTTATGAAACGTCGAGAAATTTTGGTCCGACCTCTAGGTCTCGCCATCCGACCAACGCCAATAGTGTATGTTGCCATATGGCAAATACACTAAAAATAGCAAATATCAACTTCAGTAAACTATGGACACGAATTTACTAACGTTAAAAAGTATGTATGACACAGTTTATCCCCGTTGGAAAAACTGTTTCCGTCTACTCCGCATGTTTGTCAAATTTAATAATATAGCATTATATCAATCACATCACACCGCCGGCAATTAAATAGAAGTTGTGCAGCCCACAACACGCCCGTATTAATTACTGATTAATTTATAATTAAACCGGAATATAACACCGTGTGCTAATTGACAACTACTCTACCTGTTTGTTTGTACACGAAATATATAGTCTGTATAACATAACATTGCAGACGCAATAATACAGAGTGGGCCATGCAAAAACAAATGTGCGGTGGAAAACAAAATACAGTCGGTAGCGCAAAATAGCGTCGGTAAACTCCAAGATTACTAGAAACTAGAGATGGGAAAAACGGGTCTCTTTAGTGATCTGCATCTTTGCATCTGGATCCCGTATGTGAGCCGGCTCACTGAATCGGTTCAAAAAGAGCCGAGTTCTGAATACGTTATTGCATTCTGCCACTGAGTTATCTAGTTCAGTCAATCATATCACGACCTGTATAGAATCAAGAATGCATAGCCAAGCATGTGATGCATGAGTCATTTGAGCTGACAGAAAGCAAGAACTGATATGTAAGTGTAAAACGTGCTTCTGTGTGTTAAGTGTTTCACTGAGTTATGCGGATCCGTTAATCCGTCGACTCAAAAAAAAGTGAGTCGACTCTCACGGATCTTCTGTCGGAGTCGGCTCTTTGAACCGGTTCAGATCTGAGTTACCCAACTCTACTAGAAACTAAGGTTGGGCGTTATAGCATAGTTGAAGGTGTGTCTAGGCGAGAGGCAAGAGAGGGCGGGGGAAGTAAGCTTGTGACGTCACAGGAGGCTTCTTCCAAACAGTTGGGAAAAGTCTCACGTGAAAAAAACCATGGTCATCCGATATCCAGTGACGTAGCAATCGACTCAACCAATCACAGACGTGACCATGTTTATAGCCTCTTACGCCAAACCCTCTAATATTTTAGTAATCTTGAGCAAACTCATGGCGAAAATATTGCATTAGGCGGGTTTCTCTGTCAAAAAATCGTTCAAAGTGCAAATAATACCCAGGGCTGACAACTTAAAAACAAAAAATCGTTTCACGAGTGATTTCACAACACTTACCTTTGTCGCACCCACTGTATTCGGACTCTGTCTCTTTCAAATCGCAAAGTGACAGTTATATGACAATTAAATATTTCAGACATCTGATTTGTATGTTTTTTATGCAATTATTACTTAATATATATCGCATTTTATTTTGCCTTTATGACAAACTATTAAAATAGCACTAGTCTGGTCACATTAGTGAATGCGTTGATGTTGTAATCATTAAACGGTCTCGTCTTGATTTCAAGTTGAGTTCGACACCACGGTAGTAACTGCCATTTATTTGTCAAATTGTTAGCTACCAAAACATTTAAATATAAAAATCCTCACGTTTTCTAGGAATTTTTAAGAGTTTATACATCTAAGTATTATTTTACCGCAATGTGCAAGAGAGAAACGATTTTTAGAAAGAGAAACCTGTCTAATGACCAGACCATGTATTATTTTAAAAACATCCTTCCGAAAATGCGCTAAGAAAAATGTAAGATGCTCGGTTCATGCTATAATACATTGAAATATTTTCATTTCAGTATTTGTCGTAACTTTGTATCTAAAAAAATATCATAGGGATGTCGGTTTACAACAAAGTATTCGCAGAAAGGTTACTATTCAAGGCTTGATAATGATTAATCATTAAAATCATCACGCTTTAATGACCCATTCTGTATAATATATATTATGTTTACCAGTTCACGTGAACATTTTCTAGTAGCAATTAATTTGTATCACCGAGATTGCTATTTTGGATGAGTAACAATGAATTCCATTGTATATTGCAATTATTTGAACCGTTATTGCGAATATGAAATGCATTTTGGAATATTAGCTTTGTTTTAAATGTGCTTTGATAAATTCCATTCAAGAAATTAAATACCTACATACAGGTTACTTCCAAAATAAATTATTTATGTAACTGCCTATCTATAGTTTGATTGGATGGCGAGACTTAGGGACAAGCTCCAAAAATATCGACGTTTTTTCAAGTGAAGAAATACCATATTATTTAAAAATTGTTGTTTTCGATTCATAAATTCGTAAATGAGTTAAATTTGTATTAAAAATCATTTATTTCGTCATATTTTCATGTGATTGTTGATAATGTTTGAATGGAAGCTCAGTTTCGACTGAATTCCACCAAATAGACGTTTTAAATGATGATAATAACTACCTACAGCTTATTATCTATCAAAGTTTTAGTTGCTTGGTTATCGGACGTTTTATGATTTTGATCAGTGAGTCTTTTGTTCGAAATAATTGTCAGTATTTTTACCCGACTGTCCCAGAAGGAGGGTAAAGTTTTTCGAGTGTATGAGTTAACTATTTTTTGGCACGCTCTGTAGCCTAAACGCCTTAATAGATTTTAACATATGAAATGTAGGAAATAAAATGATTAAACCAATAAATAAACAAGTATTCAATTATTAAATAAAGTATATTCAATTTAGCAATGCAATCAATTTGAACTCCACCTTGTCTCAACACAGAATGGTACTGCATCCACTTACAATCTTTACAATATTAATATATACGCAGCTTACATAACATAAATCATTACACAATTCATTGAACAATACTGAATAACATTCGTTTAAATCATATAGGTCAACATTCGTTTACAGAAATGTCGTTATTAATAGTAACACTTTCTTTCCAGGCAATTGTGTTACCACCGTTGGCAAAATGGCCTCACGAGAATGGCTTCACGTTTACGACATGGTTCAGACTGGATCCAATCAATTCAGTAAACATCGAGCGGGAGAAGCCTTACCTTTATTGGTAATATAAATATTAATTAATTAATTAAAGTGTCAAACTTCAAAGAGATAATAATAATTGTGTTGTCTTTTTATTAAGTTTATACAGTGAATGATCATCTACCGATCCTGATACCAATTTGACGACCTTCAAAAAAACCTTCCAGTAATTCTCAGCTTCTTGCGGCGTCTGTTGCTCATTATTTTCTTATTCCTTCCTATTGGAGTTTATTTAATAATTCTGAACGTCTGTTAAAGGCAATTCAGACTAGCCGTTCTCGGTTACGATTCACCGGTCCGGTTGGGAGCTCGACCAATCAGGGCGTAGTCGTTCCCGATTGCGGTTCGGTTCGAGCGTTTAGGTTCAGCTCTGATTTCAACCGGACCGTTCGCAACCGTAGCCAATGAGAACGCTTGCTGGAGGCACGTGACTAGCCAGCTGTTTTTGTTGACGTTTAACTACACATCAAACGTCAAATCATATTTCGAAATTGCGCATGCGCACCGAGAATAATCGTAGAACCGAATCGGGATAGTGTGAGCAGCCTAGATTAATCGAAAACCGAACCGGACCGGTGAATCGTAACCGAGAACGGCTAGTCTGAATTGGCTTTTACCCCATTATTCCATGAACATCTTAGTGTTCTTGTTTCTTATTTTTGAATTTCATTTAATAATCCTATAAACTATATATTTCTCACAGTATCTCTTCTTTCATCATTTCATGATCACTTTGGATTTTCTTCCTGAAAGACATTTAATTATCATAGGAGTGCACATCTCATAGTGTCATTTACTTCTTCGTTTTATGAGCACCTTGGAGTTTCATGTTTTTCCGTCCTTCTGAAATCCATTTAATAATCCTAGAAGGTATCTACTACTTATCCATCAGTCCCTTAAATTTTTTCTTTTCCCTATACTTTTGGATTAATAATCCTAGATGATCAGCTGTTCTCACTGAGTGTACCATGTCTTTACACTGTTCACCAGTTCTGTTAATCTTCCTTTTCCGTTTACCTCAAATAATAGTTTTATTCAGAAAAGCTGTATTCCAAATCTTTTTCGAAACTGATGTTATTTTCTTTTGAATAGTTTCAAAACAAGTAAAGGAGTAGGTTACTCGGCGCATTTTGTTGGCAATTGTTTGGTGTTAACATCCATGAAAGTCAAGGGAAAAGGCTTCCAACATTGTGTCAAGTATGAATTCCAACCGCGGAAGGTAAGGCGTTTTTTTGTCAAGATATCCTTTTAAATACGAAAATATCCGAGCTACCATGAATTTCATTTACCCATTTCTTTCAGTGGTATATGTTGGCCGTAGTGTACATTTACAACAGATGGACAAAAAGTGAAATTAAATGTCTGGTCAACGGTCAGCTAGCTTCCAGTACTGAAATGGCGTGGTTTGTTTCTACCAATGATGTAAGTTTTTAATAAAATAAGGATAATTGTTTAAATATAATCGACGCAAATATTGAAGTTCATCTTTTCAATAATTAATCTTTTCACTGTTCTTGTATCGTCGACGTAAATTGTTTTAGCATCAAACTATTTTTTGTTAACTAATCTAATATTTTCATATATCTTTCGACAATAGACGTAGACTTTCTTATTGAATTAAATTTATTTTTAACAGCCTTTTGACAAATGTTATATTGGGGCGACGCCCGAACTGGACGAAGAACGCGTGTTTTGCGGTCAAATGTCGGCAATTTACCTCTTCAGCGAAGCGCTGACGACTCACCAAATATGTGCGATGCACAGATTAGGGCCTGGGTACAAAGTAAGCACTATTTATTTGCTTTTTATGTCAGTTTAGTATCGATTGAAGAGCCGTAATCGGAAATTGGAATTGGACTATGCATTTTTTTGTGTAACGGAGAGTTTCTTATTGTCTGACGTAATTTTAAGTTTACTAATGTAACAGATTTGGATTCCATTGAAAAAATCCAAATGGAATCAGGTAAATTTTCGTGGCGTAATATAGAAACGAGGTATTCCTGAATGAATTTTAGTGGAAGCTTTGGAGAAATTTCATTGAAATATTGATTTCATAGATGAGTTTACATGATTGAGTCACTTCAAAAGCCTCGATACTCCGATAGACTTGTATGTTTTCCTATTATAATATATGTTTTCCGATGGATTATCTTGGGTTTCCATATAATTCCAGTCGATTTTAACTGGAAATCAACTTGGATGCAATATACAATTTAATATATTGTGATTTGACATAAAACAGCACGTCATCTGGTGACAGAAATTTAAACCATAGATACATTATATTTTATATATGCTGTTACTTGTTAGTATTATTAGATATATGAAAAATGGCGGATTCGACATTACATTTGACCTAAACTCCGCCCAAATGTCAAATCCTAATATTTTTTTTAGAAAAAAAATAACAGTATTAATGAATATTTCGAGAACAATGCTCCCATCATTAGTCTTAAGATAGTTGTCGTGGTACAATATTGTCAAAAAGTTATAGATTATACGCGCCACAAAAGTATACTAGCTTATAGCTAAGTGATCCATAATTTGTACGCAAGACTGTACCCGTGGAAACGTAACCCATACAGCATTCATATGCATGTATACTTTTCTATAAATTGTTGAACTTTAAACCGTTATTTATAAATAATTAGACAGTCAAAAATTTCTTATTTTTTTTTAAACTCATAACAAATGCATTGAAATGTCAGTTTCTGACAGTTAGTTCTTTTTTTATAAATAAGAAACTGGTTCAGAACTACAGAAATCGTATATAATCAATGTTAATTATCCAATTTTTAATTGAATTTATCTCGGATTATATACGGTCGATCGACTTCAAATTTTCAGGGTAATTGTATTATCATGTCCTTAATATGTATACAAAAATTAAGAATTTTCTGACGGTGTGTCTTAACCACGACAACTGCCTTAATCTTGGTATTTCTTAATAATTTTTTTGTGTTCTTTTTTGTGCAGAGTCAGTTTAGGTTTGATAATGAATGCCAGTTGAATCTTCCCGATAATCATAAAAGGGTGAGTGAGACAGGTGACCCCAAACCGTGCATGCTGGACCCAGCCACTGTTCTTGTAAGCACCGCTTTTTGTTTTTGTTCTTTTGTTTAGTTACATTTAATTTGTCTTTTTAGTCTACGTGTATTTGTTAATGAAGATCGTAAAACCGTCATTTGAAATTTATTTAAATGGGAACTCGAAAATTTTACTTTGAAATGTCGACTTGTCTTTATTTTGATTTTGGAATTTTGTATTCGACGTGTAATCTATTTCGAATTTTTTAAAATCGGTTTGAAATTTGAGCAGTACAGTTATGGTATAATACACGTTACTAAAAAGATTAATTAATTATTTTTTTAATTTAAGCAAAGTTCTTTTCAGAGTGAATCAGTATGTACTTACATATTTAATTGATATACAAAATTTTGATGTATTTTGGTTTTTGCAATGGTAGCTGTAGAATTCATTTTTATTTGCGTAAAATTGTATTGGATTTTGAGATTAGTGCTTGTTGTTTTTTATATATTTAAAAGAAAGTTAATCGTTAGCGAAGTATTTTAATTATAAACGGTACTGAATTTAGTTGTAGATATAAAAAGAATTATTTGTGTATGTTTGAAAATAGTAGATAATTATGTATGCATTTTTTAAACGAAAGCAAAGCACTTACTGTATTTTTTTGAAAATGTTTAATAATTAAAATTTTTATGATTTTCAACCCGTTTCAAGTTTTCGTTGCACATAAATAAATGAACAAAGATGCTTTTATTCTTTTTTAAAGTAAACAACGATTAAGTTACATTAATGTATTAGGCAATCAGCTTTACTGAATACGATTTTTTCAATGCAGGTGCTCTATGACGGTAAACTATCGAGCGCCCTCGTCTTTATGTACAACCCAGTTGCCACGGACAGTCAACTTTGTCTTCAGTCTGCTCCAAAGGGCAACATTTCTTATTTCGTCCACACCCCGCACGCGCTTATGCTTCAGGTAAGTCGTTTTTTTTATATAATCGATATCAATAGATCGGCATTCGAAAATGTTGCATTCCGTCAATTAGTATCAATACGCACAGTGCTCTTCCCAGAAAATTTTGAAAACAGGCTGGAATCTCAAACACAATCTAATCTTGTAAAAGCAGTTTATATCAATTAACAAAAAGAATAAAAAATCTAGTATTTTTGAGGCACCTGCGTTAGTAATGCTGAGTTTATGGTACGATTTTCAGCCTCAAATCTAGATTTAAGAATGTCATTTATTTTCAACTAAATGGAGCTATCATTTTTAGTTGAAAACAAATGAAAGTCGTATCAGAAACTCGCAAATAACTAGATCTAGATAACCCTGGAAGCTGGTGACCTGCAAGGTTAGTAGATTACTAATCTGAGCGTAATATTGTTAAAAAGAGTGACAAGGCGAGACGGGATAGAGGACGGGGGAAGTAGACTTTGAACCCTTTTTCCTAACTGTCAAACGCAGCCTGTTTTGTGAAAGAGAATCCCACTTATTTTGAAAGAACGTCACATAATCATGACACTAGAGGAAAGACTGAGCTCTACCAGCAGCGAAACAAACTTTCTGTGACTAGGAAGAATATGACATCATCTCTAACAAGAATTTATAATGCTGTTCCACCTAAAATAAAAAAACTTACGGGTAAACAGTTCAAAACCAACTTGAAGAACTATCTCATCGAGAAAACATTTTATTGTACAGCCGATTTCATGTAATTTTATTCTCAATTTTATGGCCATTGTATTGACATTTTAATGTATTACGACGTTTTTTACGCCTACTGGCAACAAAAAAATAAATACAATTATTATTATTATTAAATGAAAAGTGAAGCCAAGGGATTCGAATGACGTATGCAATCGATTCAACTAATCACAGACGTGGCCACTTTTCTAGCCTCTTACGTCCAATCTCTTGTACTCTACCTTGGATGGTCTGTACAAAATTGTACGTTTTATTTTTCAGGATGTAAAAGCTGTGATAACGCATTCCATCCACAGCACTCTTAACTCTATCGGCGGTATACAAGTTTTATTTCCGCTTTTCTCCCAGTTGGATATGCCTTATGACTGTGCTGGCTCACTCGACACAAAACGAGATCCTACTTTATGGTAAGCAAACAAAACATCATTATTTTATTCATAAACAAATGCACATTAGTTAGAAATTGTTTACATATTTCCCTCCATTGACATCATCGAAATCTAGTTCGTTTTGGGGAACTGTAAAATAGAAAAAAATCTTCAACTTCAAAATGAAACACCCAAAATCAAGTATCAGAGACCGATTTAATGATTTCCAACTATGACGAAAATAATGACGCAAAGATAAATACAAAACAAATCATTTTCAAGTGAGTTACACATCAAGAAACAGATGTGTAATTCACTTACAAATTAACGTTTGAACTTATTTTATCACCCACTGTTGATGACAAATGAAACACCCAAAATCAAGTATCAGAGACCGATTTAATGACTTCCAACTATGACAAAAATAATGACGCAAAGATAAATACAAAACAAATCATTATCAAGTGAGTTACACATCAAGAAACAGATGTGTAATTCACTTACAAATTAACGTTTGAACTTATTTTATCACCCACTGTTGATGACAAATGAAACACCCAAAATCAAGTATCAGAGACCGATTTAATGACTTCCAACTATGACAAAAATAATGACGCAAAGATAAATACAAAACAAATCATTATCAAGTGAGTTACACATCAAGAAACAGATGTGTAATTCACTTACAAATTAATGTTTGAACTTATTTTATTACCCATTGTTGATGACGTAAACATAGCAATCAAATAATGCTTCAATAACCTCCAATCGTTGGAGATGAGCCAGAAAACGCAAAAAAAAATTTAAAATTTGTGCGAGTAATGGAGGAAAATGTTTGGACTCTAAGCGCTCTCTTTCTTTGCACAAATTTTAAACTTTAGAAGTTCAAACTGGTTGTTTTTTTCAGCTCAAAACTTCTGGGTTTCATTTGCGAGCTAGTGGAGACGTCTCAGACAGTTCAGCAGCACATGATTCAAAATCGCGGGTTTCTGGTCATCAGTTTCATGCTGCAGCGATCATCAAGGGATCATTTAACGCTGGAGGTCCTCGGTTCATTTCTCAGTTTGACTAAATACCTTGTTACTTGTATTAGTGCCAATAGCGAACTTCTGCTCAAACAGGTGAGTCTAATGGAAAAACAGTTCTACTCGTAATTTTATGTTAAATAGAATTTACTTCGTACTTCTTCGTTTAGTTTCTCGATTTTTTTCCGAGTTGAAAATTAATAAAAGAAAACACTATTTAATCCAGAGGGAACAAAACATGTATTTTAATTCGAGGCAAAATTTTGAACACACTTTTTTCTTCGTTTTTAGTTGAATGTTTTTGGTTTCGTAAAGTACATGAATTTTTAGTTTCTCATTCTGGATTGATATGTGCTCAAAGGAATTCTATTTAGTGACAATTTAACTGAAGCTCAAATTCTTTTATTTTGTTTCCTATTTTTCTTAACATAACATTCGTAGCTCAAATGGATACAGGACGTAAGATGTAGAGTTTTGACATATTTTGATTTGCACGCATAAGATTTTTAGCTTTACTTTTTATACAAAGTGCCTGCAAACGTGAATGTTTCGTTTACGTGATCGGAGAAATAACTGAAAAAAAAACGCGATATCCATTTGTTTTTAAAGCCCTGCCTCACCGGGCTACCATGGCAGCGTAATCGGTTGAGCATCCCGTCTGGTGTTTCTTTTGGGTAACTTTTGTTAACAGCCTAAAGAGACCACGGTAACACAATCTGTTGCCATGGCAGCCTGGTGAAACGAAAAGAGACATCACTGCTGGGTTACAAATAAAGATGATTAGGATATGTGTAATTTTTTTTCATTTATTTGAACACGGATCCACGTGATTTAAGTATTTTGCGTTTAATTTTGAGGCACTGTTTTTCTTAATTTCAAAGAATTGATTTTTTTTGGTCATACACAATTAAAATTTTAATAATTACATTAATGTTTGCAACTTGTCAAGTAATTTAAAACAAAAAAAACTGCTTTGTGTTTGGTTTCAGTTTATGCTCTTTTTGATAAATATTTGTAATTTCTAATCTGCTCTAAAATCGTAGAAAAATAGCATTTCTATACTGGACTTTGTATTTCAGAATGAATATTATTTTTTTGTAGAAATAAAACCAAAATTATTTCAAATATTTTTTCTGCTACTTCTTTTCCTTTTTGCATGTGTGCATGTCAAAAATATCATTTGACGCGTCTTATTTCTTGTATTTTTTAAATTTACTAATTTCCTTATTTTTTAATTAAAACTTAAAACTTCTCATTTTGAATTCCTTGATGACGAATATTTTTTGCGGTCAAAGAAAATAAGTTTATTATTTTCAATTTTTTTGAAAATATATCATTAAATAAAATGAATTTTGTTACCTACATAAGAAGTTGTCTTATTCCGGTCCTGTTAAAGTTAGTGCGTTGATTTTGCAGTCATTTGTTTAATCCACGGTATTACGTAATAAGGTTATTTTAAAATGATAACTACATAATTTTTATGCAAAGGTATTAAATACAGAGGTGACCTCGTTCTTTTGAGGGATGACGACATTCGGTGGATTGTCAGTTAATGATGTAGAAGGGTTATTAACCGCGTTAATTTATTTAAATAGCCGTGGCTATTTATTATTTATATTTATACAAGACTGCACAGAAAATTTTGTTCATGCTTGTAAATTCTGGTTGAGTTTTTAATTTCAATTTTATAACCAATATCAACACAAATACATTATATATTAATACGTTATTTAATAATTCTTTGGATTATACTGTTAAAAACTGTCCCATTGTTTTGTTTTTTGTTGTGCTGAGAAACAGAAACCGAACCGCCGTGTTGTTTTATAGCCGGTTTCGACAAAAATGGGGTGTCATAAACGATAATTTGACATCACTACTGTCAATCAGTGCCGGATTAGCCACGTAGCAAGAGTAGCAAATGCTACGGGCCCCGCGCTCCGACGCCTGTCTGACCGTAATAAAAAAATATTAATTTAGATAGGATCGTAAAATATCTTGCATGCCTTAAACGCGAAGCGCTTAGGCTATGCCTCACTTCCACTTGAAAATCTAAAACTCGATTTCGTCACGTTAAATCATAAAAATAAGTAGGTATTTTACGAACTTTTTAACGTTAATGTTCTAATGTTTAATTATAATCGATATATTTAGTCTAGCATCTATACCAGTGGTATAGATGCTGAAAACAGATGTGGCTACTGTTATTGACAGCAAGAAACAGGAGCCTCTGGAACAGCAATTTTATAAACTTTTATTAAATAATTCTGTAGAATCGTGTTTCCCAAACTTAGAAATTGCCTTGCGCATTTAATTGTCTCTCATGATCACTAACTGCAGTGGCGAACGTTTTTTTTTCAACATTAAAACGTATTAAAAATGAATTAAGGAACACAATGGGCCAAGAACGTCTTAATCATCTCACTTTGTTAAATATAAAGCATGATTTGCTTAAAGAAGTCGATATTGAAAGTGTTATCTTTAAATTTGCCCATATTAAATCCACAAAAGTTTATTTGTAACAGTTTTGTTTTATTTAATATCCTAAACTTGAGAACCTAAAGCAAACCAAAAGCCCCTTGACAGAATTTGCTACAGGCCCCGCGCTGGCTTAATCCGGCACTGCTGTCAATTGATATTGCACGATTGAATAAAATATTGAACTGTCTTCCAGCGGTCAATCATTAACAAGGTGACTTGTGTACTAAAGATCTTGATTTTTCATGTTTAAAAAGAGTGACGAAATGGTATTTTAGTTTGTTACTTTATTTTAAAAAGAAAGTGTTTTTATTTTGTGAGAAGTTTTACCGTTTTGATTCCTACAATTTGAGCGAGATGTATTTTTCATGTGAGTCCTTTTGAAGTATATTTTTATGCATATTGTTCAATAACCTGTATCTCTTTGTGCATCCAGTAGCATATTTTTATTTACCACTTGACAAGAAGTGAATTAAAAAAATAATCCTTCTCGCTCCAAAGTCTAAACTTTAGATGTCTATGTACCAGGCGCTATTGTAGAAAATTATTTTTTGACAGAAAACTATTTTCATTCCCAAATAAGTCGTAGAAAACTAACAGAATCATGTGCTCTAAATCAGGCCGAGAACTAAATTCATTTAAATTTTTATAAATCCCCCACTAAAACAGCGCTGCGATGATTAAATGAAAGTATAAATTATTTAATTAATTAGCTTTAATAATTTGTGCAATTCACAAAATAGTAGGGAACATGAACACAGTAGGGATTGATTCAAAGGGGGTATAAAATGTTTCCGACCAACAAATTATGACAGACAATTTATCAAGCAAATTAGAAAGAATCAAAAGCATTACGACTTCTGTAAATGATAAAACAGTTTAATAATCTCAAACATTCGGCACTAATGATTTTTTTTAATCAAATGCGTTTCAATCAAAGATTAACTAATTTCAAAAGCCTATAAACAGCGTCGGCCCTAGCCCTTGATCAGGATAGAGCGAGATTGTCTTTCAGCGCCCTTTGGTCGACGCTTACACTTCACTAGTGTACTTCGGTTTTATGTTAAATAAATAATAAGTCCCAAATTTTCAAAAATCAACTTTTAATGCAAACATGAACACTTCTTAAATTAAGTAGCTTTAATTATTATTGCTTCTTTAACATTAAGAAAGTTCCTACCGCTATATAATTAAGTTAGTATTTGGTGTTAATTTCAATCAGTCACTAAATAATAAAATTTTGTTTTTCGCATTTGGCTTTTTGCCCCCCCCCCCCCCCCCCCGTGCCACCTGGCGCCTAGAGCGACCGCTCCATTCGTTCTACCCCAGGGCCGGTTCTGCCTATAAAGAATTGCAGTCACAATTTGGTGGTCTAATTTTCTAACATTATTTTATAATTATTCAATTTCAAATATTATAATCTGTTGTTTGAGTCCGCCCAATGAAATATAATCGGAATAACGGGTAAGTACCGAGAACAGTGTGATCAATTGTGATGCAGTTGTTTTGCTTCTCGTTCCTGACGTGGCAGCTCCTCGACCATGTGCTGTTCAACCCCGCCCTCTGGATCTACACTCCGGCGCCCGTTCAGTCGCGTCTCTACTCGTACCTGGCCGCCGAATTCCTCTCCGACACGCAGATCTATTCGAACGTGAGACGCGTCTCCACCGTACTTCAGACCGTTCACACGCTCAAGTACTATTACTGGGTCGCCAACCCGAGAGCGAAAAGTGGAATCACGCCTAAAGGCTTAGGTTAGTGGCATTTTAATTTTACTTTATAGTTTCTTAAAAAGGTCACATGAAACATCCACTTTAAAATAGGATATTTGCTAATAAATTCATTATACCACGTTTGTATATCATATTCGTGGAACTTAATGCGTTCCTTAAGGCTGTCGGAACGCTCTGAATTTTGTTTGTGCTGAGACCTAGCAGTAAGGGGCGAGGTAGGCAAAAGACATATTGTGGGTGTGACCTTCTTTAGCTCTGTTTCGCTCAAATCATCCGCACGTTTCAATTTTTGGCTGGTGCCAACTACGAGGCTAAAAAATGTTATTGCAAGGGTGCCGCTGTCAACTGATTACTCTCACTTTTGGAAATATTTTAAAGATTTAAAAAACTTTTCCGAACTAGGAAGAGTCACTTTAGGTTTGTGATGGAACAGTTTTGTGAAATAAGTACGAGTAAGGTCGTAGTGTGACATTAAAAACGTGTGTTTTTTTGGCACAATAAATGCCAACTTTTTTTTAGTAAATCGTACATAAATTACAAAAATAGTCCATTAGAGACCTAGATTTGTCCTTTATCTTCCTTATTGAGAAATAATTTTTGCAGAATGTTGACGAATAAGTCTGCAATCAGTTGACAGCCGAAGCTCTATTTTTGGCTTAAATTCAGAGCATACTGACAGCCTTAACACATTGACTGCCACGGAATTTTTCACGATTCCGGTCTAAAGAACCAATTTGATTTAATCATGTTATACAGTAAAACCTCGATAAGTTAAAATCCAAGGGAAATGTTAAAAAATTTATGTTATCGAGTTTTTTTACTTATTGAGAGTTGAAGTTAGAGAGGTTGTCAGAGTAAAAGTTTTAACTTACCGAGGTTTGTGGATTTTATAGAGGATGTATTTAGTTCAATAGAGGTGACATAATTTTTTCATCTATTCGTTTATTCATTTAGAATCAATTATTTATTTAATACTCATGATGACACAGATAATACTTTAACTTATGGAGGTCACCAAAATATTATTTTTGAGTTATCGAGGGCGATGTTCAGAATATTGGTTTAAGTTATCGAGATTTTGTAATTTAAGTAATTAAGGTTTTATGCTTTCAACTCAAAAAAAAATTGCACTTACAGACGTTCTTAACTTATCAAGGTTTAACTTATCGAGGTTCTTCTGTATTATTAAAAACTTTAATAATTAATCAAATTTAGGTGTTTTTTCTGTTCATTTAAGCCAAACCTGATTTTTTTATTCTGTTTCCTGAGGTCATCTATCTGTAATTACAGTGTTATGCTACGAGTTTTCTTTAGTAATGAAGAGACGAGATAACTCGTAGTAGACGTCCTGGGCAAGTAAACAAACCTACGAGATATCTCGTAGTTGGCAGTCAACGTGTTAAAATGCTTTGATAAGGCGAGAAAAAAATATAAACCCCTAAATACTACTCATCTTAAAAATATCTGAATACACTCATTTTAAATATGCTTCATACATTTATGGAAACTGGATCTCAAATTTCGTTTAAATTATCTAGAATATGAACAGTAATAAACGATTATTTTTTAGACGGTCCAAGGCCAGCTCAAAAAGACATTCTCGCGATTCGAGCATACATTCTTTTGTTTCTAAAACAATTGATAATGATTGGAAATGGTGTCAAGGACGATGAACTGCAAAGCATTCTTAATTATTTAACAACCATGCATGAGGTGAGTATTGATTAATAACAGATCTATTTCCCTTCTTACATTAAGGAGTTTCGTTGTTAAGCATCTAGATAATTATTATAATATTGTGGTCCCTACCTCAGATTTTGTCCACAAGGCCCGATGACAATACAATAATTTAATAAGTTTGTACCATTATCCTGACCAGGACCTTTAGGATATAAAAGCTTGATAAATTACAGCAAGCAAGCTAACACACTGTACAGTTACGTACGCTGAATTGCCTACCTCATAGTTAAATGCAATTCGTTTTTAGTCTTATAATTAAAATTAAATTAAAATTAAAACAACACGCTTTTATGAACTAAAATATGCTATATAATTTGACAACAAAATTAGATTTGCTGTAAAAAACGTGAAGTGCTATCTACTTAAATTTTCATAATAGCTCTACGTTTACAATTAGCTAGTCAATGAAAAATGTATTAACAATATTAAGCCCTCCACGCATTTTAAAATAAAGATAATATTGTTGTCAAATTACTTTGCATTTTTTAGTACATAAAAACGTGTTGTTTTAGTTTTTTTAAATTATATATTTTTTGTAGACGTTTTATCACTCTTCAGCTATCCAAATAATTAATAATACTACTACATATTTAATAGTACAAGGTGCTCAAAAAGATAACTTAATAAATCATTATTATAGGACGAGAACTTGCACGACGTTCTCCAGATGCTAATATCTCTGATGTCGGAGCATCCGGCATCGATGGTACCGGCATTCGATGTTAAACAAGGCGTCCGCACGATTTTCAAACTTCTTGCTGCCGAAAGCCAACTCATCCGTTTGCAAGCGCTTAAACTTCTCGGTTTCTTCCTTAGCCGTAGCACTCATAAGTATGTATTTATTTTTTACTGAAGTGATCGTTTACTATATGTGAGTAAATACATTATCATAATTTTGCCCTTACATGTCCGATTGTAGGAGAAAATATGACGTCATGAGTCCTCATAATCTCTATACGCTGCTAGCGGAACGGCTGTTACTCAATGAGGAAACATTATCACTGCCAACTTACAATGTTCTTTTCGAAATAATGACAGAACATATTAGTCAGCAGATCCTGTACACAAGACATCCGGAACCAGAGTCACACTTTAGACTTGAAAATCCAAGTAAGTTTGTCATTTTTTTCTGAACAGCACGACATAACCTCAAATTAAATTCCATTCAATACAGTTAAACATAACCTCAAATGAAATTCAATTAATTTTTATCAACTCAAGATTACCAGAAACTAAGATTGGGCGTTCACATTGTTGAATCTGTGACCAGGCGAGACGCGAGAGAGGTCGGAGGAAGTAGGCTTGTGGAGTCTTTTTCATAACATACTTGAATAACCAAGTCATGGGCATCGCTGACATAAGCAATCGACTCAGCGAATCACAGATGTGACCATGTTTATAGCCTCTTATGCCCAACCTTCTAGTATTCTAGTAATCTTGTCATCAACTTACTTTGAGTGTTAAGTCAATTCCTTCTTTGCTCCATTCTTTATTGTGATAAAAATTAAAGGTCCAGTTTAATCTCAGCCTGTAAATTTCTTTTCATAATATCAATATTGTATGTCGTTGTGGCTTTAGTAATTTTGTTTATTGTTATTTTTCAGTGATTTTGAAAGTAGTTGCAACTCTTGTACGACAGTCGAAACAAACAGAACAACTGCTCGAAGTAAAAAAATTATTCTTGTCGGACATGACTTTGTTGTGCAATAATAATCGCGAGAATCGAAGAACGGTTTTGCAAATGTCCGTTTGGCAAGAATGGCTTATTGCTTTGGCTTACATACATCCGAAGAATACGGAGGAACAGAAAATATCGGATATGGTGTATTCGTTATTTAGAATGTTGCTGCATCACGCCATCAAACACGAGTATGGCGGTTGGAGAGTATGGGTCGATACACTCGCTATTGTACATTCCAAGGTAAGATCACAATTTTTAACGGTTGACTGATTGTTATGTAATTAGCGGGCAAGCATAATACAAGACGTAACAGACATAAATTTAATAAAAAGTCATAATTAAACGGGCATTCTTTACTAAGTGCGGTCCCTACTTCAGATTTTTACCGCATGAAGGTTGATAGCGTTGTTCAACTGTGTTGTGTCTGGTTACGAACTATACTAATATAAAATCGAAAAACATAAATTGAAGGTTATTTTCATAGGCATCAGTTTTCAGCTGTCCGAATAAAAAATACTTCATTATGTATAAAACAACTCAATTGTACAAGATGTTCAAAAAGAATAATTAAATATTGTTTAAAAATGTACTAAATGTAATTCAATTTATTTTTTATTTTTGTGTCATAATGCAGCCACAATCATGTCGGGAACACCAAGGTGGATTTCGCCTTAAAATGCTTCGCTCTATTAAATACCCCAAAGCCTATTCGAATATATTGCAATGCTATTTAATTAACCATTTTTGATACCTTTTATGATAGTCTATAAAAATAATCCACAATATGCGATGAAACATCTTTGTCCGTACAACGGGCTAAGCACAGTTAGTAACCAGACAAATTTCAACAACGTAGTTGAACTTTCATGCGGTAAAAATCTAAAGTAGGGACCGCACTTAGTAAAGAATGCCTACAAGTGAAAACTGATTTATTTTTTGCATTAATGTAGGTACTTCTAAATATTAATAATAATTTAGCATCAGACATGAATTTGTAATTATTTATTTTACAGGTGTCTTATGAAGAATTCAAGTTGCAGTTTGCTCAAATGTATGAACATTACGAACGCCAACGTTCCGATAACATCACCGACCCGGCACTGAGGCAGCAGCGTCCGATAAGCACGATATCGGGCTGGGAACAACAGCATCAGCAGATACCGATCGGAAACGGTTACCACAAACAGACCCAGTGGGGCGATCAAAACAGCCCGGCTCTCACGGAAATGGAGTCGTCGGACAAGTTGGAAGTTTCACATCAACCCATCTGTAATTGTGATTTAAATTCGATCGAAAGTGAAGAAAGTCCGGTAGGTTGTGTTCCGAACTCGGCTATAAACGATGACAGTGAAGTAGTTTCTTTAGATTCAAGGACTAGTGACATATACAGTGAGGTTCATAAACTGTCAACTCAAGAATTTACTTCATCGACAGATAAAGAACTCAACGACAATCAACTATTATGCAACGGTCTTAATAACGACGAAGACGACGGTGTACTTAATTACGATGCACAAACGGATGCAGCGTTAAATGAAAAGACTGAAATCGTAGAAGCGATCGTACAAGAAATATTAACAAAGTCTGAAAAATTATTAGAAGAAAATTCCGACGACCAGGAAGTTCCGAGATCGGTTATTCCGGATACGGGTTCGATATCTCCTGTTATACAAGACGAGGAAATCGCTCTGGCCGTCAACGAAGTCGTCAATAACGTTAACGAGGCAGATAAAAAAATCGATGACGAAATGAACGACGACAGTACCGAATCGAGTCCGGATTTACCGGAAGATACGGGCGTGTCCGTAGTGCAGTTACCGGAAATCGACGATATCAAAAAAGACATGGAATGTCTCGTATTGGAGACTTCGCTTCCGGAAAAAGAAAATATCGATAGCGATTTGTCGGAACCGTATTTGACGCCGACGGAAAATACGGAGAACACGCTCGAAAAGAAAGAGGACGCCAATCTGGAAGAAAGCGTGACGTCGACGGAAGACTTGATTCCGGTGGATACTGAGACACAAAGCGTGATTATTTGTGATGAATCAAATAATATATCTACTGAGATTGTACAAACTTGCTCAAATGTCCAAGAAAATGTAGATAGTGAAAATGTTGTCGAAGCTGATGAAAATGTCGTGAAAAGTGATAATGCTAGTGATATAATAAACGTAAACAAAACGTCAAGTGAACAAAGTGACGTTGAACAAACAAATGATGAGGATAATGTGCCAACTGTTGATAACAAAAATAGTGCTTTTATAGATAATTTAGAGCCGTCCAAACCCATTGAAACTAGTCACACCGTAGAAGAAACTTCAACCGTTCCGAGTTCAGTTAGCAGTGACGTTGTTAGTGTTAGTGTAACCGAAACAAACGAACAAGACGTTAAAGTAGACGAAACCGTTCCCACGATATCGACAATCTGTGATCAAAGTTCGTCGAGCGTTCCCGAAACCGTCGAAGGTTCCGTTGCCCTTGAACAGGAGGACGATAAACCGGCAGTTGTCGAAGACGGTCAAGATACTGCGCCCGTCGAGACGAAACGACGAGTCAGTTTGCCGACATCAAACCGTTCGGAAATACGCGATTACGTTCCGGAAAGTGTTGAAAACAGTTCGAATAGCGCTGCGCCACCGCATAGAACTACGCCACAAAAGAGACCGAGAAGCGCCTCGACTTCCACACAAGTCGATCCTAATTTGTTCGGTAAGTTTTGTTTGTTTTTCTGACTCGGTGGCGTAGCTATCAGAGGGCTTGGCGGTGCAGTGCACCGGGGCCCCCGAGCTCAGAGGGTCACTTGGTCTCCTGAGCGACGTTCGAAAACGTGATTTAAATATCCTAATTGAATAATGAATTTTTGACTTTTGACTGTTTGGCTCCTGTAGTCTGGTTCACAAGTTGAAAAACGTGTTTATTTTTGCTACTGCGAGTTAAAATACGTGTCATATCTCATTGGATTCGTAATCACCTCTAGAAAAATGTACAAAAATTTGAAATCGGCACATAAACAGTAGGGATGTTGACTATTTTTGGGAAAGTGTTTTAAATCGTGCATAAGTACCTAATACAGCCACAAATACTTATTATTTTTGTTTAGATACGACTCAAGCCTTAAAAATCATGTATTTTAAATTCCCTTTAAAATTTCGGTCCAAAACGCCAATACTTGTCAAGTGACTGCCGTAACGTCAGACGGTCACAAAGTAGGAAGCTCTGCTCATAAACGCTGGTAAACTGATGAGATGATGGAAGGTTGTTTAGTAGTTGTTGCTATAGTTACATGTAATTTGACGTTTCCCATAAACAAATAATAATAAATTACACACTAAATCTTAACCAAACAATGAGGCGTTTGATGCTGTACACCACTACGTGACGTCATGTGCTCTGATTGGTGTTCGTTGTCACGTGACTTGAGAGTGATTTAATTAGGTTTTATTTATTAAATATTAATTAAATTCCTTAAAAATAAGGAAAAATATAGTGTTTTTTAGTATTTCTATCATAGAAACTGCCAATTAAAGTTGAAACTATGTTTTTATTTGAATACAGTCAACATATCCCTATTGCAAAAGTTATCAACAATTAAAGAATCCCAGAAAAGAGGGTCTAATTTTTTGTAAATAACTCGAAAACTATTAATGCTAATGAAATTTAAAAAAAAGATTCCTAGAAAGGAGGAAATTTCTGAAAAAAATGTCGACTCTGGGAACTTAATCTCTATTATTAATACTTTTCATTTAATATTAAAACTAAGCCTCCATCTGGTCGACTCTGTGGTGATAACCAATTTAGATAGGGCTCCAATTTAATTTTTGCACCAGGGCTCTTGATTACGTAGCTACGCCACTGTTCTGACTATTCATTTGTTTTAAATTTCTTGACAGATTACAGAAGTATAAAGCTTTAAAAACTTGCTAATAATTTGTTGTTGCCACTACAGATAATAACAAACGTCCCAAATCTGGATCGTCTTCAACGCGCCCAATGTTCAGCCCGGGCCCAACGAGACCGCCATTTCGAATACCGGAATTCAAATGGTCTTACATACATCAACGATTGTTGTCTGACGTGCTTTTTTCACTCGAGACAGACATACAAGTATGGCGCAGTCACTCAACTAAATCAGTTCTCGATTTTGTTAACAGCAGCGAGAATGCCATATTTGTTGTTAACACAGTTCATCTAATATCGCAATTAGCTGATAATTTAATTATTGCTTGTGGAGGATTGTTGCCTCTTCTGGCATCGGCGACTTCACCAAATGTAAGTTTTCTATTTTTGAATGTAAAAAAATGATACAGTCGAATCTGGATTCAGAACCAGATGCTGGATCCAGCAAGGCCAGAAAACTGTTGGATGCAGCTGGATTGCTGGATCCAGCATTGCAATTCCTATATGTAACTTTCTGACTTCAGATGACGTTATATTAAACTGTCGTATTATTTATTCATTAGGCAATTGTTTCAAGGTTTTCTTTTGTTCCAAAATTTCAGAGCGAATTAGATGTGATAGAGCCAACACAAGGAATGCCTATTGAAGTAGCGGTATCATTTTTGCAAAGGCTTGTTAATATGGCCGACGTACTTATTTTCGCTAGCTCTCTCAACTTCGGCGAGCTAGAAGCTGAAAAAAACATGTCGAGTGGCGGGATTCTTCGACAGTGTTTGAGACTCGTAAGTATTTCGTTCGCTTGTTAATTTTTCACTTTGATTTCTTAACTGATTTCGAAATAGCATGATTGGTTTGTAAAAATCTAACATTTAGAATAGATATTCTTTATGGTTGTACATATTTTACTGTGAAATAATTTTTTATTAGAAAAATAGTAATTTCTGAAAGAGTAATAGTTAGAATTTTTGTCAAAAAAATAGTAATGTGTTGTTTTCTGTGATCATTTAAATTTAGAAATAGTTCAGTTTTACAGTTCTGTACAAAAAATCTTTTTGAATTTACAACTGATTTTTTAGTAAAAAAAGCGTGACCAATTTTTTTATAATTAGGCTCCGTTCATTAATGTTTCGTTACAATAATTGGCGCGTCTATTTTATTTGGTTTATTTAGTTCACTTAAATTGACATTCTATTCGACAGGCTTGGACTGACCACTATTTCACTAACGTACAACTTCTTTGACCACCCAATTTTTTTTAACAATAGTAATGAGACAACATATTTATTCTTTTGTATACTTATTTTTTGCGGCCATCTATACTACTGGCCCACCCGGTTACTCTCCGGGCCTGTATATAGACGCCATTTTAAGTGACTGAATCTGATATCGCGTTTTTAAAAACTCTCAAATGTATATTTTTTTCTACTCCAAGTCAAAACTCAATTAGATTTCCAAATAATAATTATTTAGAGTGTTTGGAAGACATGAGACAAATATGTATTGGGTCAGGTATGCACGTGTGCAGTGCGCAACTGTTTGGAGTGTAAGGAACGCGGACGACCCTACACGGTATTCGCCCCACCGCCTGCGCCCCCAACTGGTAAAGCGGCACATTTACAGTCATTGATTCGCGGAGCACAAGCTTCGCCAAAGGTATGTATATTGAGCGTGTAAACGCAAGCATGCTTGCCGCTTACTTTATAGTTTTTTCGCTGTACATAACCTATAAGTGACCCTAGTGACCTTGGAGCTAAGCCGCCATCTTCTGTTGTCTGCTGTAAATAATAAAATGACGATTATTGTATGACAACAATTTTTTTCATAGACACTTTCAGGAAATTAATTCAAAACAAAAATGATAATCCTCAAATTAACATTGTTTTCAATATATTTATTTTTAAGTTTGACAACTGGATATGGTGGAATTAAAACTATATATTTGCTAATTTAGATGTTTCCCGTTATGATTTCATAATTAGACAAATATAAATTTATTTTTTTATTAGAGTACTGTTAAAAATGTATTATATGTAAACGTACGATTAAAAAAAAATTTTTTTGATCAATTTTGGTAGTAAAGTTACGCATCAGTAACAAAATTATCGATTCTTTTACACAAACACGTAATGCCTTTATTAGTTTTACCTGCGGGTAACATTTATGCAGAAACTAAGTACTGGCAATAGGATTTTGTAGATAACTAGGTATCTTTTTAATTATGCATTGAAAACTGCTCGTGTCATAACACAAATGGTGTGTTCCTAAAAAAGATTAAATTAGAATAGGGTGGTCTCTTGGCCCAAATGTACCACATCCTGAAAGAATTTTTGTGCTTCCCCTTTTACTGGATCTAGTCAGCAAATAATCTGGATCTTCTTATGAGCTCCAGAAGATTGGCTACTAGATTGTCCTGTGGAATTATTCCATCCTCATCAATGTAGCCAAAGATGATGGATGGTCTTTTGGTTCAAATGCCTCACATCCTGAAAGGATTTTTGTACTTCCCCTTTTACTGAATCTAGTCAGCAAATAAGCTGGATCTTCTTATGAGCTCCAGAAGATTGGCTACTAGATTGTCCTGTGGAACTATTCCATCCTCATCAATGTAGCCGAAGATGGTTGCCCTCCTGTAGGTTAATACGAACACGATATGGGTGGCTGTTTCATCCTCCATTTCGCAAAATCTACATAGTGTTGATTCCTGCAGTATCCCCATCACATGTAGGTGTTTTCTAAGGAAAGCATGACCGGTTAAAAGCCCAATCACCTTTCTGAGTGTCGGCCTATTGAGACTAATTAAGTCCTCAGGTATCTTTGAAGAAAGACCTACAATCATTTTCTTCCCATGTTTGTTACCTGAAACCAGGTGCCACTTTGAGAGATACTGCTCGCAGGATTATCTCCTGACAGTTAGCTGGATATTTCTGTAGGAATATGTTTTTTCAAATGTCAACAATAACATCGACTTGTAATTGAAACCATTTTAGTACATGTGCTCTCTACAGAGAATGATCCACTGTGTTTTTGAAAAGAATAATAAAACAAGTAATAAAATAAAACATTTCAAATTATGATTTTAATTTCATTAGGCAAAAATAAGTTTATGAAGATTTGATACACACCTGCATCAATATCTAAAATGATGTTGTTCTATTTTCAGAATATTGTCGAAAACTTAGGTAACCAATCAAGTCCCGTCAAAGACCCAGAGAAACTTCTTCAAGATATGGATGTCAACCGATTGCGAGCTGTCATCTACAGAGACGTGGTAAGAATTGAAAAATTAATATTCCTTTTGAGTGATCAACAGTGAAGCAGGGCGTCTCCACTCTGAGATTAAAATTTCGAGTGTTGACGATGAAATCAAAATACGATATATTAATGAATTGCTAGTGAAGTGGGCATAGTTTCAAATTTGTTGCTATATTGTTTATTTTTACTTGTTTTTATTCATTTGAAATCATTTTTACATACAGTAAGACCTCGCTTAACGCTGTTTCAGTATTACGCGCTATCTAAAAAAAAGTTTAGTCACTATAACGTAAATTATGGATCAGTTTATACAAAATGATTGAAATGTTGATAGAAGTTCAAAGGCAAGACGAAGTATCATTGATGCAATATCTTGCTATCGACAACAGCTTGCTGAATGAAACAGAAAAAGGCAAAAGACATTAGGTGACTTCTTCACAAAAAACAAAATATGTCAAATGAGGAATCTTCCTCATCACAAACATAACTTCTTACTGGAACTTTTATTTGATTTTCGTAAATGTTTTATGAACAAAAATCGATATTAGCAATTAATAAATCTATAATTAATGTGATAAAAAAGTATTTAACGATAAATGTTACAAAATTAAACAAAAAAAACGAACACATTTTCTTATTCTCGGTTTTTTTCACTTATGCCTCTTATCTACGTAATAAGCTGACCTCGTTGAGCGCTGTTTCATATTGCGCAGGAACTTATTGAAACCTTCCGCGTTAAGCGGGATCTTACTGTATTAGCAAATAAACAAGAATTTTGCGTGCTATACAACATAAAGAACGTTTTATTTTTTTGGAAACTATTTTATAGATTAAATACTAAATCGCCAATTAATGAATTACTCATTTTTTATTAATAATTCAGTCAACGTTTCATAATATGCTTTTGACTGCGTATATCGTCACGTCCTAACAATAATATATAAATTATTAGTAGACATTATATCGCATCCAAAATTATTACTACAATTCAATAATAAATCTCAGGTATTTGGATTAATAATACAAAACAAATTATTAATCCAAATACCTGAGATTTATTATTGAATTATAAATTATTATTTTTATACATCAGAAAAAAAATTAATTTTTCTGGTTTGGGAATCGTGGTTTAATTTCCATTTCTATCGTCGCTTAGACCACAGTACTCTCTCGCTAATCCGCCCCCATGAAAACCAAGCTAGTAAATGACGGATTACAATTTATAAAAGAGAGAAATTCATTTTATTGAGAAGTAGATATACAATAACGTATTAGACAGAGACAGAGAGACGGCGAACTGCAGAACATGACGTGCATAAACCTGGCCGATTAAAAACGACGGATTACGATGCTCGTCAGGTAATCTAGCGACGGATTAAAGAGGGTGTACATAATAATTTTATAGCTTGATAATTTCTCTCAGAAATTATTTTATTCTTGATTTAAAATTAACTCTAATTAGACATTATGTCGCATCCAAAATTATTACTATAATTCAATAATAAATCTCAGGTATTTGGATTAATAATACAAAACAATCGTGTTATTGTGAATCTTGCTACGTTTCGACTACTTTATTTAGTCGTCGTCAGGCTCTGAAAAATACATATGTATACAAATTCAATTATACTATAATCAGTAAAAAATATATATTTAAAATTGGCTATTACCGCATGATGTCGTTATAGAGACGAATTTTTTATTTTCTGTTATTAATTTTTATTATTCATGTAAAAATAACTACATTTGAAACTTTACCAGTCTTTTTGAACATTATTTAATTAATTTTAAATACAATGTGCGTTCAATATTATAAATTTTAAACACAAATCATTTGATGGATTATTTCATTTATTAGTTATGAGCCTGACGAAGACTAAATAAAGTAGTCGAAACGTAGCAAGATTAACAATAACACAATTGTTTTGTATCATTAATCCAAATACCTGAGATTTATTATTGAATTAACTCTAATAAAAAATACAGCGCTAAATTAATATATTTTTCGCAGTGCATATTTCTCGGTTGTTTTTTTTTTTTTAATAATTTTATTTTTTTGTTTAGTATAAACCTTTGGTTTTGTATATTTTGCTTTGGCTTTATTTTTTCTGAGTCCAATATTTTCCAGGCTGCTCAGTTGTTATTTCCATTGGCTAAACAGTCTCAAAACCAAATCAAAGTCTATATCACGACTAAAGTAAGTAAAGTGAAATTGTAAATAATGTGTATAGTTGCTTCAAAAACATAATCTGGACTTCTGAACATTGTAGTTACTTATTTGTTTGTTTGGTTATACTGGGTTACCTTTTGCTTTGAGCTTAAAGCGTCTACACCTACGCGATCGCGAAGGCATTGGCGACATGGATTTAGTAATACAGCTGCGGGGAGGAATCCGTTGAGGGCCGGGTACAAAGTAAGAATGGTGTCGATTTTTGATTGGCCGGCGCATTGTGCTACATACAAAAGAAATTTTCTTTTTACGTCATACTACCAACATAAATTACATGCCACTAGGCATGCGCAGTGCGTCGGCCAATGACGAACGGACACCACTCACCTCGTCGCGTCCCTTAATTGGCTTTACCCCCCTCGTCTTTAACCCTAGTACACGCTCTGTCTCTATATTCCTATGTCTATGATTGACGATCAAACCCCAAGGCTAGTAGAATACTATAGGCGTTAATATTGTTGAAAGTGTGACATTTCGAGAGGGCGGGGGTAGTAGACCTTGAGACTCATTACAGGAATTTAAAAGTCAAGTCAAGGGTTTCGAATGACGAAAGCAATTGAATCAACCAATCAAGGTTAATAGAATACTATAGGCTGGGCGTTAACATTGTTGAAAGTGTGACATTTCGAGACGAGTGAGGGGGCGGGGGTAATACACCTTGAGACTTTTCTCTCAACTGTCAAACGTTCATTGCAGTAATTTAAAAGTCAAGTCAAGGGTTTCGAATGACGAAAGCAAATGAATCAACCAATCAAGGTTAATAGAATATTATAGGTTGGGCCTTAACATTGTTGAAAGTGTGACTTGGTGAGACGGGACAGATGTTCATTATAATTGAAAAATCAGGCCAAGGGTTTCGAAAGACGTTAGCAATCGATTCACTTCTTTACTAAAGACATATTGGTTCGTCAACGCAATTGCGATTGTGATCGCGTCGCGTAGATGTGTGTGTAGACTTCTTTAAAAGAAAGTCATTGATCGTTGCTCTAAATAAGCCGCATTCGATTGGCACTGGAGAATAGCGTGCTAGCATAGGATTTTTCATCAAATTTTTCTTTTAATTAACAGAACGAAAATATACGTCAATTTAATCAAAACTTTACAGATAAATTCTGTGTTCATTTCAGTTCAACCGTTGAAATTATCTTTTTTAAAAGTTAATCGAATGTGGCTTTTGTTTACAAAAAAAAAACGAATTACAATGGCGATTTGATTAAAGACCTATCCGATTTCGCATTAACACTAATAAGAAGCCTGGTGAATATTTGTAACACTTTTGTATTTGGTTTAATGTGCTGTGTATATACTCATCATCATTTGTCAATTGTTTTTTAAGCCCTAATAATATCTTGATAAACAACTGTCAGAATAAAATACCATCGCTAACAAAATGAGCAGAACATATTTATTTTTGCACGACATCTTATAAAATAGCTACTTTTTATGCCTGTATAGCGGTAGTAAAATTACACATTTCGCACGAGTGCGTAAAGTAAAACAAAAGAATGTAGTCGCACTACCGTTTTCATAGTAAAAGTATGAAAATGAAACGTAACTTACAAGTCGAAGTGAACTTGATAAAAATTAAACTGTCAAAAGTGTGTGAAAATCAGCTATTTTGTAGGAGATGCGTGCAAAATATACTAAGTGTATCTCGTGCGTGATGATATTATGTCATCACGCACTAGAAACATAACCTTCTATTTCATATTTGTAAAATAATAATAATAAGGAAATTTTAATAAGTCTGGTAGTATGAAAATCTTACACGCTTACATTCCAAATTTAATATTAACGTTGTGGTTTTGCATAGAAAAATGTAAATAATTCAATCAAATATAGATTATAACGTGGCTTTGTGTGGAAAAAAATGGCTACAAACAAAACAAGAACAGTGTCAGTCATTTGTTATGCTACATGTGTTTTTTTGTTTTAACTGTATTTCAGGAGGAAACAAAACAAGCACAGTTTCTTTCGCTTGCGATTGTTTATTTTATATCGGTTTTGATGGTTTCTAAATATCGAGATATACTCGAACCGCCAATGCAGATTCATGGTCCGAGTCCCGTGCCGGCAATTAGAAGTAACGGTACTTCACACCATGTCGAAAGCCCGTCTGGTAAGTTTTTCTCTTTTTGTTATAAAGAAGATTTCTATATATTTTTTTGTTTGTTTATTGGTTTCTCATAGATTTTATAAAAACGGTCTTCGTAAATATTTTGAACGGATAATTTCGGTTCTAATATTTGACGTATTCTGATCAACAAAAAGTAATTCAGAATTTTAAACCGAATTCAACATTAGACGTTTATAATATCAGTTTTGTAACTGGTGACCGTTTTTCTAAAAATATATATTTTTTTTTTAAATAAAGCATCCATTTTGTATCAAAACTCGATAATTTTTTGATGTTCTGCACAATTATCATAGATTACGTTTCAAATGCAATGTTTATGTCGATGACATAGAATTTGTGTCGATTTATTTTTAACACTTCTACAGTTTTAATTTTTTTTTAAATAAAAAATTTGCACTTGAATTATTTAAAATTTAGCTTTAATAAGATAAATTTCGGCTATACAGACACTGAAATAAAGATGCTGTAAACGTGTTTAAAAAAATAGTTTTAGAAATCCGTCCAGCCGTTTGAATGATACGAGGTAATAAAAAATATTACATACATAGATCCGCGCAAAAAACATAACCCTTGTTGGCAGTCGGGTAAAAAAACGATCGAGTGCGAGTCGAACTCTCGTGGATACCGTTTTCCGCGAGAACTTTAAGACTTACGATTTTCGTTTAGATTTCCCTGTAAATTATGAGTGAAACTCTATATTCCTTATTTTTTTCAAAATCTTAAGCTCAGTACTTTCGGAGATAAGTGGGAATGTTCGATTTTCGTATATTTACTTTAATATCTTATAAAGTATGCATTTTAAAATTATAAAAGAAATATATCTGTATTTCTCATAACGAATCCTTTCATTTGATACGTCACATGATGTCCTTGACATTTTTTTTTGTAATTTGCCCCCCAAAATTGGAGTGATTGGGTCATCTGACTCTATATGTACCAAATTTCGATTTGTTTTGTCCAGTAGACTCGGAAAATATAAGCTGTATCAGACGAACAGACAGAGAGTCCCGAAAGTGATCCTAAAAATAAGTAATTAATAATAATAATAATAAAAAACCCGGGTCGCAGTGCCAAAACCCTGCCGACAATATAGTGTATTTGCTTGTGTAGGGCCGTGTGGTTTTATACTTTTATTATGTGAAATTAAGTTTGTTTTTGGGCAAAATAAAAAATTTAACCCCTTAATACACCCCTTAAAATAACATTTTTTTCTTAATTGTAATATTATTATCAATTTAACGTCTACACCGAATTAAATACACCCTTCAATAAATAAGTCACTATCTGCAAGCTAGTGTTTTCATAAAATTTGTAAATCCGGTCCTGTCGGGCCGATTTTATTAAAATTGTGGGGACACTTTTTAATCACTACCAAAGGGTTAAATTTCAATTTTGAAACGATTCGAAGAATTTTTTCGGTATTTTGGGGCCCAAAAACATTTTTCAACCCCCAAAAACTACCCTTAAAATAGCCCGATTAAGCCCATTTTAAATAGGCTTCTTGCGGTGATGGATTTCAACACGTGGCCCAAATTTCGTTGAAATCAATTAACTCCTTCGAAAGTTATTGCCCGCACACATATATATATATATATATATATATATAAATATATATATATATACATATATATATAAACATTTTTAAAAATGGTGCCAAAGTGTTTAGGAGGTTATGAAACGTCGAGAAATTTTGGTCCGACCCCTAGGTCCCGCCATCCGACCGACGCCAATAGTGTATGTTGCCATATGGCAAATACACTAATAATGCGTTTAACGTCCGTTTCTCGACTTTATGTCATAACAGACGCCATTCGCACCATTACTATTTTTCATTTTACCACTTCCCGTTTTTTTCTACATTTCTTAAACTTCAACTTATATAATAGCAATGGGCGAATGAAGGAATTACAGGAAATTAGGATAAGGTAGGTAATTTTTGAACTAGGAGTTTGATAGGTAATCGGCCATGGCCTCAAATAAGGAACCACCTCGATATTTATCTGGAATTAATTGAGGGAAACCATGGAAAACCTCAATCAAGATGGCCGGTACAGGAATTACCGTTTCTCGGCGAGAGGCAGTAGGAAAAAGTCCCAGCCACATCTGCCCCTGCCGGGAATCGAACCCGTACCTCCCGAATGCGAGTCTAGTGCTGTCACCACTACTCTACCCAGCTCGGTCTGCCGTTACAAAATAGCACGGTAGCAAAGTACTTACTTTGAAATATAAATGTACACACAAAATGGTTATCTGCAATATGTATGGAGGTAGATAATTAGATGTTAAATAATACAGCTTGAACAAATTACGTTGTTTCAGTTTGTGTAAATTACACTACCAGTCATAAAGCTTAGAATATCGCCCTTCCTTCTCGCATTCTGCTTTCGTTTTTGACACAAAGATTCAGTCGAATTTTTTTCGTCTGGCATTATTTACAAAAGTTATGGTTATTTTCTAAATAACGTTTAATTGAAGTTTTTGGCATCAAAAATTCTCCAAAAATGTTTTTTTTGTTATCACCGCAATAATTTTTCACTTGATTATCTCTTTCTCTAGTAGTCATAGGAGGGACCCTTAACCTTAAAAAAACAAGTGTTTTATTTTTTTAATAATGCAATATTTGAAATGTATCACGTCACGTTTTTTACTGAGCTGTTGGATTGGATTTATTATTAAAGTTGATGTTGTTTTTTTCTAAATTAAAAAACTAATAGATATTTTACATACGCTTGTAGCTACGTATCAGCTGAATTAATTTAGTATAATACCTTTTGTCTGCTATAATTGTTAAGAAACATTAATTACTTATTTTTTTTCAACGTGAAAATAAGTAATTAATCGGAAGGCGTAGCTATTATACGTGGAGGACATTTACGTGCTTGTGCTGCCATCTAGCCATAGTCGCATTCTGCAACACCGCGAGAAATATTTAAATCATAAATTGAAAAATGACAGTTCGCATCAAACAGCGTATCTCATAAATATTATTGGACGTTTTTATTTTTTTAGGATATTTTTATCTCGAATTTGCGTCCTGTTCTATCGCAAAGTATTCAATACAAAATTCTTTTTTTTTCTCTATTTTGTATCGCTTTAATTAAGGGTGTTCAAACATTTTTAAAATGAAAATTAATTTTTAGTTAGCGTCTGCTACGGGGTGTTTGAGTTCACGCATAAAATAGCGAATCGAAAATTATCATCGGTTTTAGAAATGAAATCGTTGCTGTTTTATTTTGTGCACACTGCACACATTTACGAAACATTCTGTATACTTTTTGTAAAATATTGTCATCAGCACATATTACTGAATATTAACGTCATTTACGTCAAAGAGCTCGTGATCAAAAATTGAAAGAATTTTGTAAACGCTAATATTTCGAGATTATAGTCGTTATAAGTTTGAAACTTTTACCACAAGAATAAGTAATTAACCAGAAACGTAACTCGGAGGCGGTGCTTTTTATGTAGCTACTACCGGATTCGTGACCTTGGTTCCAAGTAGAAGATAACATTTTATTACTGTTCCATAGGTGTGCCGAATTAATTTATGGATTTACGATTTTATTTAAAAAATGTATGTTTATTTTCATAGCAAACACAATTTTTAAATGAAATCAAAACCCGACACGTAAGAAACAATTGTAGAGATGGTCCAGCACTGGCCGTTTCAGGATAGAATCTCAGACTAACTGAGCACCGAGGTTACGGATAGGAATTAAGGGCGTAATAGAGTTATGCTTCGGGTTATTTTTCCATTCCTGTGCTTCCACCGACTAGGTCAGTTCTATCAATAAAATAGTCTGGCGATTTTTTCATAAATTATCTTCACTAAATTAAACCTGTACCAAATGTCAGTTTTTACAAACCACTAGTTTTTTACATCTTTAAAGCACCCCGACGCCAGGTGTCCTGAAAGCTGACTTGTTGGCTAATATATTTATTTACTCCCCTAAATACTAGCTATTCTCAAAACATTAGTCTTTATAAAATGCGTACAATTTTTGACCCCGAGCTCTTGGACTATTAATCCATAAAAAAACTGTAGTGAATAAAAATTTCATTTTGCTTTGTCTGACCGTAGAAGTGTTAATTTTTGCACGGTATGATAATATTTAATTTTTTGATCGTTTGGTAATATTATGTAAGTTTAGTGTGACGTCACAAAACACGAAATCCGTGAATTTCAAAGCCAAACGGGTTTATATTAGCTCAAATGGTACTCAAAAGTATTCAGGGTTATTAGATACAAAAATGGCCTCGTTCCGTTGGATGACGTCATCCAGTGTACTGTCAATTAATAAAAATATGAACGATCTCCCAGTTGACGTCTTTTATTAACGAGGTAACGTGTGTATTTCTAATAACCTTGTTGAGTATTTTTAGAGTTGTCAAATGCGTAAACTAATTACTTGAAATCGATAATCGAAATTTTTGTAATTGCTTTACTTTTTTAAATAAACAGCCTTATAAATATTGAATGATTGAGATTTTGTAGCACGTAAATTCTTTAGTTGATAAATAGATTCACCAATCAAAAATCTCATTTTAATTTAGTCTAAACACTGTAACTTAAACACCGCTACGTCATCGTTGCAATTGTTCTCGGTCAGCGCCTACTTGAAGTGTTTAACTTAACAGCGTTGTGACTATATCTGTCTTTTGTTTGGCTCTAAAACTTGCCACGTGACTTCGAAGAGTGACTTTGCTACTAAACTGGCATTTTTCAAAATACTGTTTAAGTTGTTTACAAAAAAATCGCATTTTTTCTGTTAAATGTCCCCTCTGAAATAGTTCAGTTTCAAATTGAATAATATTGATTTAATTATTTGTTTATTTTTTGTTTGTTTGGTTATTTGATTTATGGTTTTTTAACGTAAATAGAGTTTTGATGTGAAATCGGTGTCTTTTATTACTTTTCTTTTTTGTTATATTTTTCTGTTTCTTATCACAATGAAGGAATGTAATTATCCCAAAAGATTCAAAGGACTTCCAATTTTAGGTGTTAAAACCGCCAAAAAGCATATTTCTAATATTTACTAATAATGCGTCTTTAATTCTATATTGAGTTAAAGTTCTACCATACTGTAAAATCGTTAAAGATTGAACATTTATGTTGTTATTATTTCATAATTCATCACTTCATTTTTATTAATAACAGTGCTTTTCGTAGTTATTTTTAGAGACGATTGACAGCACACTGCAGTGCCTTAGTATAGCTAGATCACAAAAAAATGTTGAAAAGAAAACTAGATCTATTTAATTTTAACGTTTTGTTTTAAAACAATTTAAAAGAAACGATATTTTGTTATATTATGTTATACTTCTTTTGCGTGAGTAAAAACTAATTTTTAATATACCTACATGCAAATAAATTATTGAAACAAAATCTTCAAAAAGTTTCAGAATAATACTAACGAAAAATTAACCTCAAATATTTAAAAACACTTTCAAAATTTTATTTTAGTTTTTACTTTTTTCCGCTGGATGACTCTTAAAACGACCATTGCTTGTAATCAAAAGTTATAGTTGTTTAGTGTATCAAGTTGGCAAAAAGTGCATTGATGTTGTCTATCATTTCGTGCAGGGCCTCTTATGACCAACTTCATACTGTCGAATTTTCGTTAGTTCTACGCGGCTAACTTCAAGCTATTAAGTTTTCGTTAGCTGAGCGCGTTCGTTTCCGTTGCCCGCTCAACTTTTACTCTCAAAAAGAAGTATATCTTCATTAGCGTTATTTTTAATTTTTAAAGAAATGTCCCAAAATCATATTGCGCTGAAGGTTGTCCAATTGTTGTCCGCTTCTGATTTTTAAATAAAAATCGTTTTAATTTTAAATGTGATTGGAACTATAGTTCTCAATTGTCCAAAATCATTTTTAATCCAATCACCAAGTAAACATTTTTTTAATGTTTAATGTCGGTCAAATATCGAACGGTATGGTAGTCCGTTAACTTCTTCATCATCGTTAATATTATTATTATTACTAACACGTGCGTTATATGATGGTGCGCAGAGGGCGGAAGCGCTAGACCGCTGTTTCCGCAATGGTCGCATCACGTGTACCCTCAGTTTTTGCCCGGTTCCCATCCGAACGCAGACGCCTGCTTTCGACGTAGAAAATCGTTTTTCAAAAATCACAACAACACTGTTAACAACAATGACCATCATCACAATAATCTTGTCGATCACAAAATGACTAACGAGCATGTCATTTCTTCGAGATCTTATCATAGAAATTCAGTCATTAGCTATCAAGGTAAAACAATCGACGTGCGATATTTTAAAAGTGAATGGCATTCATCTATTTTCCATATAAAGTAGATTTTTATACCGTTTAAAATTAAAGCAACCCGTCATTTACTGATTGGCAATTGTTTTGTAACGGAAATATCTTCTAGTTTAGAGAAGTTTTAGTGATCTGGAGAACTATTTTAGGCAGAAACGAAACTGACATTTTCTAAACGAAAAAAAATATCGAGAAATCGATTCCGAAGTATCTATTATATTTTTATCTTTTGAAGTTTAACTTCTTTAGCGATGTATCTATATGAAAAAAGTAAAAATCGAGGGGAAGTAGACGTGGTTGTAAAATTAGTAGATTCGGAGAAAATAGCTGTGACAGACATGAGAGTGATCCTATAGGGGTTCCGTTTTTTCATCAAATGTACGGAAATGTAAAAAAACAAAACAAAGAAATGAATAAAAAATTTAGGCTACGACCTTTCCTATATTTGTTTGTTTCGTGGGTATAGTATTAACTTAACTGTCGACCAACACAGCTTTATATTAATTGTGCATAGGGTTTATAGTCTAAAGACGCAAATGACCTCAGTTGTCCAGCGTCTATTATTCACAGTATATCCACAATATTATCTACAAGATATCAAAACACTTGCTAATTGTATTTTAATTTATATTCAAAATGTTGGTTTCGTTTCCCCAGATCACTATTTCGTATAATTTTAATTGACTACATTAGCTTTGTTTGCGCAACGATCCGAAACCGTCAGCAAACTGATGACGCATGCACATTTGCTTAAAAATATTGGTATATAAACGGTTTTAAGCAAATGCCCATGCGTCGTCAGTTTGCTAACGGTATCGAATCGTTGTGCGAACTAAACTGTTATTAATTCTGTTCGTTTGTTTTTTTGTCTAAAGTAGAAATGGCGGTCTGCCTTCAGTCAACTGTTTTTCATTGACGTGTATAAAAGTCTATGGTTTTCCATATAGCACAGTCATTAATGTTTTTTAATATGAGTGGATTGTCTTGATCAAATTTTAGCTTTCAATGTTTTGTGTTCCATTAATTTACTGGTTGTTAATAATTGATTTGTCCTTTTCAAACGAAAGAGAAACCAAATTTCGTTGAAATCGTTAGTCCGTTTCTTTGATTAGTACAAACTGTGTAGGGTTTGCGTTAAAGGTAGGTGTCTAATGTCGTAAAAATAATTTGGTTTGAAAACTGGATATTTCAATACAAATAAAGTTACTAAATGACAAATAAAAGATTTTTTTTATGCTATTGCGATTTGAATTATCTAATAGCATGTAGCCATTGCATGAACTACTACAAGAGTGCTTTGTAGTTTTTGAATTTACAATGACTTCTACATTTTTAAGTTTTTCGTTTGGGTAGTAAATCTTTTGGAATTGAGATGTTAATAAATCACTTCTTTGAAGATTTTTTTTTTTGGAAACATAACTTTTGCTTACTACCTTTCATAGCCGACTATGAATCGAGGGGCCCGGTTGATCAATTTGCCGGATGGCATTCATACAGTACGACCGTCGCCGATCGAACTGTATAACTTGGCCCGCTTAATTTCAGATGGAACCTTTGAATATTTTCATGGAATGTTTCAACATTCGAGTAACCCCTTAGTCAACATTCTGCAAAAATACATTCTCTATAAGGAAGATAAAGAACAAATCTAGGTCTCTAGTGGATTACTTTTGTAATTTATGTACGATTTATTAGATAAAAGTTAGCATTAATTGTGCCAAAAAAAAACACGTTTTCAATGTCATACTACGACCTTATTCGTACTTATTTCACAAAATTGTTCCATTACGAACCTAAAGCGACTCTTCCTTTTTCGGAAAAGTTTTTTAAATCTTCAAAATATTTCCAAAAATTAGAGTAATCAATTGAGAGCGGCACCCTGACAATAGCATCTTTTAGCCTCGTAATGTCGCATCAGCCAAAAATTGAAACGTACGGATGATTTGAGCGAGACAGAGATATAGAAGGTCACACCCACAATATGTCTTGCCTACCTCGCCTCTTACCGCTGGGTCTCAGCACAAACTGTGTGAAAGTGATCCAACACTGTTAATGAACTTACAGAAACCCGAGTTTGAGGAAATACCTTTCAAACCATATTTGTAAATTTATTACCCAAATTTTGATGGAACTACAAGACGACCAAGAAATACATGGTTTGACTATAACGTCGATGCGTTTTTATTTATTTGTTTACACAGTTTGTTTTGTAACTTTATTTGGGAGACAAAAATCCAGATGTGTGATTTTTAATGTTCAAAGTATTATTCTTACCGAAGTAGATTAGGAAAATAGATATTATAAAATAATAGAACCCAAAAAAACAAACGTAGTGCTAGATAACGAAATACATATTTCACTTTTTCGATAGTTGCAGAAAGACCTTTATATTATTCTTTATAATCTTTCGGTGGATTTATAAACCAAGTATCTATTTTTTGCTGTATGACCTTGTGGTGTAATACTATTTGATAATGTTTTCTGAAGTCGAACGTTACTCGACGTAACACGCGTTTATTGCGAAGGTGAAAATGTTACAAATAAATTTTTTTTTTGGTGTACAGTCCTTTGTAAATATTACCATTCTGTAAAATTTAACTTTTGATTTTTTTATAAAAAATAAATGCAGACCCATGGAAGCGTGTTAAAAATGTTATTTTTTAAAATGTGTTATTCACAGGTTTTATTGGGGAATTTGCATGTTTCCTTCAGAGGGGAAAGCCGTAATTATTCAGTTTAAAATCGTTAAAGGTTTACTTTAATAATTTTTTGAGAATAATAGCTATTGTCTGCTATAATCGTTAAGAAACATTCATTGTTGTAGCACTATATTATAAAAATTTATATTCCAACACGTCACGAATATAAATTTTTCTAATATAGTGCTACAACAATGAATGTTTCTTAACGATTATAGCAGACAATAGCTATTATTCTCAATTAATTCAGCAAGTACGTAGCTATAAGCGTATGAAAAATATCTACCAATATTTAATAATTTTGTTTGGTCATATTGATTTTACTTTAATGCATTCAGGTCTGTTTGTTATGCTATCGTAGTGCAGTTCAGTATAGGAATGATACAAAGAATTAACCATCTTAATTTTGCTAAGCCTTTTGTACATTTTTTACACTGACACGCCTTGTATATCAAACAGAAAATAAAAATATGACCCCATAGTTTCTTTGTGCCCGTTCGAGCAACTTTTTATACGTCTAAATGTTCTTTTCCTGTAGTGATGCACGTTTGTTTTATTTTGATACGCCATTTTACTATTTTAAACCCCCTGTTCGTTTTCCCTTTTTGTTGTTTGTTGTTTTCTGAGCGCATGGTTAGTTTGCCAGAAGTTGTTGTGATTATAATTATTACATTTCGACATTTAAATACACAAATCTATACAGTGTGTAAATTTTTATTTTTTTTAATAATCTACCTAAATCAGGGGGGGGAGAAGAAAAACACGATTACAACATTGCAAAAAGGGGCGGATCTAAAATATTATTTAAATAAAAAAGAATGTTTATATAAATTTACACACTGTTTTAGTCCAGTCGCTGAGAGAATAACCACGGTTTGTGTAGCCCAATGTTCGATACTTTCGTAGCAAAGATTTGTTCCCAAAGCTGGTAATTTGCCAGATTTGAGCCGTGTTTGTTCTCACGGCACCCAGAATGTAATTTCAGCTAAGTAGAAATAAGTCTTCTTAGATAGATACACTAGATTACAGACGCTCGACAACAAATGTCAAGCTGTCCTGTTGAATTTGTATAGACCAGAAATACCGATTTTGTAAATGAACTGAACTAAATTATTAAAAAAAGTCTTACCTGAGTTTGTCAGTTTCTGTGGAAATGTTTCGATGTCTTTTTTTGACCGAAATTAGAACATAAAATTTTTCGAAAAATTTAGACATATCAAGGTAAAGATTACACAAAAACTGTGCTCGGGGCTTTATCAAAAATATTTTTTTTATTTTTTTGGTGAGTTTTGGTATCAAAATGTTAGATCTAATAATTTCAGAGATACATCAAACTCCAAAAAAGTAAATCTCTCTCTTCGCTATCTCCGAAATTATTGGATCTAAAATTTAAAAATAAAATAAGGAATATAAAGAGACTGCTAAAGATCTCAAGAAGACTATATAGCAAAGGATACATTCTGCACCAAAACTCATAAAAAAAATCTTTTTGATGAATTTTGACTCCGAACACAGTTTTTTTGTGATCTTGACCCGCTTCTTTATATGCCTGATTTTTTTCAAAATATTTGACGTTATAATTTGGAAGATAAAGAGGAAGAAAACATTTTTACGAGACTAGCGAAACTATTCTTGTTTTTTCCTTCAAGTAACATTTCTGTCAAAACTCGAGTATTCCAGTTTTTTAAATTAGCTTTCGTTGTAAATTACAAGACCAGTAGTTTACAGAGGCTGTCTCGTTCCGTCGAACCAATCAGCGTAAGCGTGGGAATGACGTCAGCTGGCGGACCGGTCATATTTTTATCAACCTACAACGACAATATCAAAAAACCCGGGTCGCAGTGCCAAAACCCTGCCGACAATATAGTGTATTTGCTTATACAGGCAGTGTGGCTTTATTATGCGATCTTAAGTTGGTTTTTGGGCAAAATAAAACATTTGACTCCTTAATACACCCCTTAAAATAACATTTTTTTTCTTAATTTCAATATTATTATCAATCGAACCTTTACACCAAATTATATACAACTTTCAGTAAATAATTCACTAACTGCAAACTAGTGTTTTCATAAAATTTGTAAGTCCGGTCCTGTCGGGCCGATTTTATTAAAAGTTTAGGGACACTTTTTACTTATTACCAGAGGGTTAAATTTCAATTTTGAAACGATTCGGAGAATTTTTTCGGTATTGTGGGGCCCAAAAACATTTTTCAACCCCTAAAAACTACCCTTAAAATGGCCCGATTGGGCCCATTTTAAATAGGGTTCGTGCGGTGGTGGATTCCAACATGCGGGCCAAATTTCGTTAAAATCAATTAACTCTTTCGAAAGTTATTGCCCGCACACACATATATATATATATATATATATAAACATTTTCAAAAATGGTGCCAAAGTGTTTAGGAGGTTATGAAACGTCGAGAAATTTTGGTCCGACCCCTAGGTCCCGCCATCCGACCGATGCCAATAGTGTATGTTGCCATATGGCAAATACACTAAAAATGTCGTTTGTATTTAACTAAGAATATGTAAAGCTGTTACCTTAAAAATTCAATTAATTGCAAATAATGTCAACATTCTGTCTTTTGATTTCTTTGACAAAGAAGTTGCCACGCAATCAATCCGCTGGATGACGTTGTTGGATCTTTTTTTTTTGTTGACCACAATATTTTATTATACTTGTTTGTTTCTTAAGCGTTGCTAATAGAATCTCCAAACAAAACAATGTTGTGGTCGACAATGCAGAGTATTAATGTTGTCTCAAAAAGACCCAACAACGTCATTTCTCCATTACTGGTCAACGGAATGAGGCAACATCTGTAATGTACTGACCTTGGTAAATTAGTGAAAACATTAGATTATTCAATACCCAATTATTATGCCTCAGCCACACACTCGACGAGTGGCATGGGAAGTAGCGAGGAAAAGAGGCAGAGATGTTGTGTGGCCGCGTTACTCGTCATGCCGCACGTCATGCTCCTCGTCATGCCCAGTGCTCCCTCGATTGTCGGTTTTTTGTGCGCGAGTCAAAGGACCGGCAATAAGAGCGCGAGTAAGCCGGCCACATACTCCCGCGCCACTCAGTACGCATCAAGCGGTCTAAGTGTAAAGGCATAGTGCGCACGCTGCCACAGTATCGACCTCCATTGCCGAAAGGCGAAAGCCGAGTGCGGAGCGTCGCGAGTACAGCAGTGTTTGGCCGCTTAGGGCAACATCGCGACAGCGCGATGAGCAGAGCGAGGAGCATAGTCTGGCAGTAGGGTTACAAGTGCAATATAATTGCGTAACATTAAACTAATAAAACGTGTTCTTTGGTGTGAACTAGTTTCGAGAAGTCACTGCCAGCAGCAAAGCCAAGATGACGGCGAATATGAAGTCATTGTTGTCGACGAAAACAATTCGTCGGTTTTGGCCGATCACGAGTCCCATTCTAGCGACCCCATATCGATAAAGGTAAGTTTTTGACGACTATTTTCACTTGAAATGTTTGCAAGAATATTCTTTATGCATCATTTGAGACAGTATTTTTTTTTTACTTTAATTTTCGAACTAGGACAGTAACAGACGAATGCTGGGCTGCAGAAATCATTGTCAGAAAATCTGATTTGACAATGAAATTGTAACTGCACATATTTCTCTATAAAAAGCGTTGTAGACGTTTAATTAGATTCTGCTCAAAAACTAATCGATTGAAACGATGTTTTTTTAAATTGTCTATTATTTAACACTGTTTTTTTTTTTACAATTTTCACTTCGCAACAAATTTTTTCTACGGGTTTTGATAAAAATTTAGCTTGAAAAGTGATCTTTTTCTATGTAGAGCAATCATTTGTGTAGTCAGTACAATCTAATGTTCTACATGACAGAGAGTTTGACACCAATATTAGACTGCTCCTGCATTTTGAGGTTATTGTCAAATTATATTTTCTTAACAATGCTTTATCTGCAACTCAGCAGGAACGTTTTTTTTGTCGACTTTGCACGTCATTCTAGTGACGTGACGTGTCATATCGAGCGACATTTCTCGATATTACCCGACAGAAGGAAACGATCGCCTTGACGATTGAGTCTCTGACGTCAAGTGACGTTGGCAGAAAACCTTCGTCTGTTATTACCCTAATGTTCGTTTGTTCGGTATTTTTGTTTTTTATTACATATTATATTTAGTTATTTGCTGGATTAGCTTGACGATCAGCGCCGGATTTGGTAATTCAAGGCCCATGGTCACAAAGGTTGTAGGGACCCCAATGTAGGGAGATCATGATTAGATAAATATTAAAAGACATGATGCAATTTGTTAAAATGAAAACATTTTTTTTATTCATTATTGAAAATAATAAAGCTTAGAACTACATTTTTAAATTAGATATATTGACAAGATATTTAGATTAATTAAAACATTTTCTAACTGTTTTATCAACAAAAGTATTAATAACATCATCAACAAGTTTGTGAATCAGAAATTGAATTTTGCGTTAAGTTGTAAATGGCTGTAGTTTGTGGGGACCCTTGGGCCCGTGCCCCATGCGTGCACTTATGTAAATCTGGTTCTGTTGACAATTACAGTAATCTCTCGCTTAGCGCTGTTAATTGAAATTTGATAAAATAGTGCTAAACGAATCGCGCTGTTACAAGGTTTTACTGTATAGTAAATTGTATGCAGAAGCTGTATTAAACGCCATTAATTTTTGTAGGTTATGTAGAATAAATAAATTTTTTTATCAGTTTGATTTTGAACAATTTTATGTTTTAATTTTCAACTTTTCAAAGGCTTGTTATAAATTTCTCTTTGAAATTCTTGCTTACGCTTTTTTTAGTACTATTTTAATATTAGGTGTGTATGGTATATTAGAGTAGTGTAGATTTTTGAGTGTGATTTACACTGAAAAGTGTATGTTAGGTCTACCGAAAGTATCAATTTGTTCTAGACTACTTCCTTTGTTCAAGAGTCGGAACTGCTAGTGTTTACACTTTTAGTCCGACACTGAAATAACAAACACGTCAGTGTATCTTACACTTTTGTATCACAGTAGTGTCAAAAGTGTTAACACTTTTTACACTGGAGCACGATACTAAACACATCTATCAATATATAAATTAAATATGAATATGAATAAAATTAAATAGTGAATGATTTATGCAACAAGCATCGTGCATGATTGGTTTTTTAACTAAAAAAATCTAATAATAACTCAGATATAATATTTAGAGAGAATAATTTTCATTACTAACATGCTATCAGGTATAATTCAAGTCGATTCGTACAAATGGCGAACTGTATTACATTTCAATTCGAACCTATAGTTTTTAATACCGCTGTTTCTATAACATAACCATCCCATAATGTTTCTTTAATAGCATCATTACCTCATATTCATCCCAGATTATTGTACATGCTCACCAAACCTCTCATTTGAGGAAATCAATGATAATAGCGCACTCAAAACTCGCCTTAAACGTGACGTAATCTGACAAATGCCTAGTTCACGTTGTTCATTGCCTATTACGTAATTCATGACCTTGATGAAGTCATCATTAGCTGCCCGGACTGCTCAAAACATATTACGTCAAACTCATAACCAATGTCAAAGGTTACTTTATGAAATAGACAACTAATTTCAATTTCTCATAAAGTAGTAATTTTATTCTATCTAATCCTTGTCATTCTATCTTAGCCAAGTAAGAATAGTTTGGTTTTATCGGAAGTAACTTTCAGATAGATTTCATGTAACTCCTAAGTTAGAGGACAGTTGTGGTCCAGTTGTTAGCGTACTGGCTTCTTGACCGGATTATGGTCGGTTCGAATCCCGCCTCTGCTCATGGATGTTTTGAAGTCATCATACCGCTGTTGCCCGGACTGCTCAAAACATATTACGTCATAACTTATAACAAATGCCAAAGGCTACTTTATGAAATAGACAACTAATTTTAATTTCTCATAAATTAGTAATTTTATTCTATCTAATCCTTGTCATTCTATCTTATCCAAGTAAGAATAGTTTGGTTTTATCGGAAGTAACTTTCAGATAGATTTCATGTAACTCAGTTAGAGGACAGTTGTGGTTCAGTTGTTAGCGTACTGGCTTCTTGACCGAACTGTCGTGGGTTCGAATCCCGCCTCTGCTTATGGATGTGTTGTGATGTCGATTTATTTAACCCAGCTGTGATATTTAATGTTACTGGCCAAAATGCCATATGATGGAAGCCAAATCCTTAAGTGTAATATTCTCTTGATATTCTCTAGTCAGGTTTACTTGAATCGATTAGACTCAAAGAACAATTTGACGTTTAGACCTATAATACCCAATTGAAAAAGGGTTACTTAATTTATCAAACAAAACGAATACTTGAATTATATTTAATAGCAGTACTAAAACTCTAGCCTGCTACGATCCCGTATTGTAAGAATTAGAGAAGTATCTGGTGTATGTGTTTTTTATATCCCCTCTTTTCTTTCTCTATATTGTACTAACCGTATGCTTGTACCCTGGCTGCGGACGCACAGGGTAATGCTGCTAGACCACGGTCTGCCTCCCTCGCTCCTCATAGTGGTGGTGGTTACGGGGTGGAGCACTCAGTGGACGGACCGCGTTATGTCCGCTCTGTTGGAGCTCACCACTCCATCCCACCACGATCCAATAAGGTAACTTCTTCTGTGGATTAGCTGCTTCTTTAGTTACATTTTTCATTTCCCCTAAAACGGCTGCAATGCTGGCAACAGTTGATAAACATGTTTTTTTGGAAAACTGCCAGACCACATTGATTCTTTTACGCATATATTTGTACTATTTTCAAAAAATAATTCCGTAATGATAAAATTAAAAATCTCCCAAGCTTTTCTTCACTGTCCTTGAAGCTGCTTCCACTTTCGTATCACTTTTTGCGTAGAAACTATGGATATTAAAGTTTTTTCGAAAATAAAATGAAAAGTGGACAAATAAAAGAGATACGAATTACGAAACTTTTCCTTGGCTTATTAAAATTAGCGTGTTTTTTCCATTAGTATGGCAAATATCAAAAAGATCTACTTCTGTATCACTTTGGTTTCGAATTTATAGGTGTTTAAAATATCTCGCGACTTAAAAAAACAATGTAATTACCTCTTCTCAATAAGCAAACAGCTGTTAATGTAACAAAAAAGAATATCCAAGCATGTTTTCTTACTTTTATTTGTTTGTTAAAATTCGTCATCTCGTTTCAATGTATTGCATTCTTTTTTCTCACAGTCGGCAGTGAAATAGCTTCAACGTTTGCAGATATTAAAAACAAAGTAAAAATATACTTCAGAAAACAGCTGAAAGTACGGTAAAATTCGGAACAAATCCTCAGGTAAAAACTCACTAGTTTCGCTCCATCGTTAAAAGGAAGAAGGCTTTTTCACTGTCGATTTATCCTGTGGTAGAGTGGGAAAATAAGGGAGCAGCAAATATTTCATTGCAAGATAGTTCGCTAAATGTGTGTCCTTGAAGTGTGGTCAACTAGATTCTTAAAGTGCCTCTTCTTCATTGCAGAGCACAGATTCAATAGAAGAAGTGAATTCTTTGAACATAAACTCGAACGAAGCGAACCTAGACATTGAAACAAGCAGTGAAATAATGTTAGATGACAATAAAATAGTCAGCAACGACGAATCCTGGACAGACGTGAATCTGAACGAAGACGGGGATCCGCTTAACACTACAGAAGATCCAAGAAACTTGCATAACATTTCACATTCCCAAGGTGCCATAGTTGATATTGAAGGTATTATTAATTCAATGCTATTTAGTTACTTCAAGCAATGTTCTTCGGGGATCTTCTTCGGAAATATTCTCCATGGCATAATGCTCGTTAGTTCTGCCACAAAAAAAAATTCAACTGTTGTTACTTTGTAGGAAATATCCAAAACATCGGTCCGGAACGTGGCGAAAAACCAAGAGGAGAAATATCGGTCGTCAGAGTACCTGACGGTTTGTGTCAAGCGCCTCAACAAGCAAGACCTGACGAGCTTCCAATGAAAAACTTAGTTGAACATCTCCCAACGCCTACTCCTTCGCGCGAAGCATCTCTTACACAAAAACTTGAAATGGCGCTGGGATCGGTATGTCCGTTACTGCGCGAAATTATGGTCGATTTTGCGCCGTTTTTATCCAAAACACTTGTCGGCTCGCACGGTCAGGAACTCCTCATGGAAGGAAAGGGTTTAACCACTTTCAAGAACAGTAATTCAGTTGTCGAATTAGTTATGTTGCTCTGTTCGCAAGAATGGCAAAATTCTTTGCAAAAACACGCCGGTCTGGCTTTCATTGAATTGATAAACGAAGGAAGACTGTTGTCCCATGCAATGAAAGATCATATTGTGAGGGTAGCGAACGAAGCCGAATTCATATTGAATCGGATGAGAGCCGACGACGTTTTAAAACATGCCGATTTCGAATCGGCGTGCGCTCAAACACTACTCGATCGCAGAGAAGAGGAAAGAATGTGCGATCATCTGATCACGGCAGCCAGGAGACGAGACAATGTCATTGCGAGCCGTTTATTGGAGAAAGTTAGAAATATCATGTCCAATAAACACGGTGCTTGGGGTTACATGGATCCACTTGGTGCTAAGTAAGTACTTGTTATTTTTTATAAACGTCGCAACCATGGAGGCTTTATAAAGGGGCACGAACTTGACAGTCTGCCTACTAAGTTCCACTTATTAGTGTTTTCTTTTTTTACCACTAGCGTCGCTAATTTCCGTGTTGTGCTAACCTGAATTTAGGTATCATAAATACATGTGAAGTAAGCAATCATTAAGTAAGTAAACTGTCAAAAGATTCATTGGATTATGAGAATTTTGTATTAATAATAAGTGATTTATATTTTAATTGAAGTTTGGCTCAGTCAATCAATATAATTAATTATTCTGTCTGAAAATTATACTTGACTCATGTTTTCATGTTTTGATCTGGATATCCATAGTTTCGATTACATACAGAACACTAGTGACCACTTTTTTAGTACCCTCGTATAGTATCTATGATCGCAACGCTAACAATGTTTTGATTGTTTATTTTTGCAGATTGAACGAATTTTGGAAATTAGACGCATGGGAAGATGACGCAAGAAGAAGAAAGCGTTTTGTTCATAATCCGCTTGGATCAAGTCACCCCGAGGCAACACTCAAGGCCGCGCTAGAGCATGGTGCTCCTGAAGACGCAATTTTACAGGTATGCTAGCGGGTCTTTTTTATGGAAGAGTTTCCTGAAGTCTTGTGATTTGAATCGGGGAATTTGTCAGAGAATCTTTAAATCAATTTCTGTGTATCGTTTTAGGCGCGTGAGGAATTCCATGCTCATTTGGCAGCTGCAAGAAATCAGCAACAACAAATGCAGTCTTCAGATTTAATGGACGACGGGGAACTTCTCGCTGATGACAGAGATCTTGACGTTGACCTTACTGGTAAGAGAATGCTATTTTTTTAAAATGAAAACTTCTTTAGGCGCGTTAGTCAATATTTATTTCTATTTAAATGGGGGTCGTGACCGACATGCTAATGTTATCTCTGTTATTATACCCGCCACGGTTCTAAAAGGTTCTGAAGTTAGTCACAGACAGCGTCGCAAATGCATATTTTAGAGCCGTCCTGGTTGTTTTGTGAGAAAGGAAGACTCCCACCACCTCCCAGTTACCGGCATAGAACGTGCACTCGTCGGTGATTGGTTATCTCTGGTTGTCTTGTCAAATGTCGCTTTCCTGCTATAAAGTACAGTCCAGTACGCTTTTATTAAGTTGTTTCTTTGATTGTTAATTGATCAAGGTGCCTAATACAGTTTTGCATAGGCAAGCACGAAAAATAATTTTTTAGATGACTTTATGCAAGGAATTAAACCTTTAGATTAAAGAAAAATAATAAATAATAGTATAGTGCAAGTTTGTAGTTTTTCAACCGGCTGTGCCTGCGCAAGCCTCCATTTGCATTTAATTTCCGAGCCTTTTAGATCCATGGCACGTACTATATATCTGTAGCTATAAGTATGATGTGTTTTTGCTTGTAATTCGCTCAGTTTAAATCAGATCGGTTCGAGATCTGTGTTAAACGAAAAAGGAGAAAATTTTATATAAATTTCGCATAACAGAATACATGTAAACAGTTTTTCGTACATATAAAACAGAATAATAACTATAATAATATTGCATGACTGTAAAATCGATTGTTTTTTGTTAAAGGTCCTGTGAATATTAGCACCAAGGCTAAACTGATAGCTCCTGGAATCGTCGCCCCGGGCATGTTTTCCGTCACCTCAACTGAATTCTACTTCGAAGTCGACGAGGACGACCCTGAGTTCCGGAAAATCGACTCTGAGGTGAGTTTTTTTATGAAATATTTATATCGAAAATTTTCGACTGAAATTTTACCTCCATTTTCACAAGATTGAGATTTATATGTAGTATTACGAACTCTCTCTAATTAGAGTTGTGTAATTATTCGGTCTGTTCGGCACGCAAAAATGTACAATCCAAACAAGGATTCAAACTGCAACCCATGCATCGAAATTCAGTTGGTTACATTGACGCTTATGGTCTCGGTTCACGAGCGTCTATCATTTACAATCGTAAAATGGCGGTGGCTTTTTTTGAGCCACTAGAAACTAGTAAAAGATTAAAATAAAACCGTGTACTCGCGCGCGTGGAACAATTAAATGGCGTTAAGCCTATGCATAGTGCAGAGACAAGAACGCTAGTGGCATCTGTGTGTATAATTATTAATTACTCAACGCTGTTATAAATCAAACAACCACATGTCTAGCCGTGTATAACATTGGGTGGGCGGGAAACGATGACAGCCCCGCGAGCTAACACACACACAAACAAAAGAAAGTATTAATATTAAGTGGAGTTAGCACGACGACTGACTCTAATTGTTTGCGTACATTATTATTCATTTTAATTTTAATTACGTTTATATGTAATAACCCTTTCGTGAATCGCTTTGTAGTCAGATTAGTGTTGTAAAATTACCGGTTATTTATGATAGTAACAGTTTTGACCGGATAATTTACCGGTTAATTAACCGACTATCTATAAAACAAAATGGCAGCTTTCGGTTTTTCTTTCTCAGAAGAACAAAAAATAAAATAATACAGCAGTTTTAAAAGTAGAATCGAAAGAATTAAATCAAAATACATTAGTCGCAGAAAAAGAATATAAAAAAATCCTAATTTTTCGGAAATTTTTAACAGGCTGTAACTTGGAGGGAAATGGTCATACAGAAAATAAAAAAAAAGAAATTGTAGCTTAAAGTGTCTCGTTTTCAAATCTGGACTTTAAATTTATAGTAGAAACAGTCATTTGGTTGTTTTACCTGTAAAGTTTTCCGGGAATTTTGAAAATTGATGATTTTATAGATTTTAATGCCCTCTTTCCGAATTTCTACTTTGCATCTCGTATATTTGCAACTCGCGCTGCCATATTGAAAAAATGTCGCCTAAAAACAGTTTTATGACAATATCTCCTTTCCGACGCATTTTACAATAAAAACAGTTATATAATAAATTAAACTAGAGAAATTTTCCTATAATTTATGTAATAACTTTTTTTTTCGTAAAATGGATAGTTTAGGCGTACGAGCACCACAAAGTCTACTCCAACATGCGTTTTCCATTTTCATTAGAGAATTTGTCGCCCCGATAACTTAAAAACTATCGTTAAGATAACGTTGTTCTCATTTATTTTTAACTACTGAATGATCCACGCATCAAATGAAAAATAATATTATGTGACCATCAGGTTTTATTACTTTGCCGCTCCATTAAACGGACCGTACTATAATAGATAAATAAAATCGTAACTTTATTTGTATTTGTGAATTTTTAACTTAATTTTCAAGTACAGAAATAACTTATTCTCGGAATCTTTGACTGTTTGGTAATTTGTTTGTTCATGATTAATTCTTAAACGACACAACCGTGGTGTTTTTTACGGTAAATATGAAAGATTTGAAAATTTGTCCAAATTTTTTGTAAAAACGAATACAATTTAATAAAACAACGAAAACGTATTAAAATATGACAATTTTATGTAAATAAAAGCGCCTATACACCTGGTGATAGTTTTTATAAACAACACGTGGCGATTTTTGACTAAACAAAATGTAAATAAAATATTATAAAACAATTTATTTATTATTGAAATATTATTCACTAACAGTTTTTGTACGATGTGTTCAATGAGTCAACAAGTTACATAACATGTTATAATAATATACTAAAATATATGCATGAAAAACGGCTGTTTTACCGAGGGTAGTGCAAAAAATTTCTTTTTGCACTAGCCGATTTTCATACGGATACATCGGTTGTAAAACGACCCTTTCAACACTAGTGCATAAAGTTAAACGAGCGTAGGTGATTCTATCAATTTAAGGTATGTCGTGGTACAATATTGTCAAAAAGTTATAGATTATACGCGCCACAAAAGTATATTAGCTTGTAGCTAAGTGATCCATACGTAGCCGAGATTGTACTTTTTTAATCGATTTTAATATAATATCGATTATAAGTATTTCGAGAACTTTTATTAAATAATTCTTCAGAATCGTGTTTCCCAAACTTAGAAATTGCCTTGCGCATTTACTTGTCTCTCATGATCACTAACTGCAGTGGCGAACGTTCTTTTTCAACATTAAAACGTATTAAAAATGAATTAAGAAACACGATGGGCAAGAACGTCTTAATCATCTCACTTTGTTGAATATAGAGCATGATTTACTTAAAGAAGTCGATAGTGAAAGTGTTATCTCTAAATTTGCCCATATTAAATCCAGAAAAGTTTATTTGTAAAAGTTTTGTTTTATTTAATACCCTAAACTTGTGAACCTAAAGCAAACCAAGGGCCCCTTGACAGAATTTGCTACAGGCCCCGCGCTGGCTTAATCCGGCACTGCCCCGTCTTAGCTGCCAGCCTGCGGTTTTTAAGTTCAGGATTGTGCCCTTAATGAACTCACAAAAAGTCAGGTTTGAGGAAATACTAAAGTAAAATCGTCATTTAAAGATTCCTAACTAAAAAAATCATATTGTATAATCGGCTGTTTTTTTAACACACGGTATATATTAACTCGTATTATATATGGTAAATTTAGCCATCAGCTATTATAAGTTATCTCGGGAATTAACTATTCATATAGTGTTTGCATATTTGATTTTATTACAGTCGACTTTAAAAACAAATCATTTTATTATTTTTTTGTCAAAACTAATTCGCTATTTAAATATTAATTTATTTTAAATATTGCCACATAAAATAGATAAAAATTGTTAATTTGTCTTTTTACAAGTAGATGATATGAAACAAACGAACGGGATATCGCAAACTTGAATTCATTTTCGATTACTGAGACAGGACCGCATTAGAACGTTCTTCCGACTAAATTGTCGTTTTAAATTTAAGTGCTTACTTGAAACATTTTTAACTCAGACCACGTGTCAAACAGTTAATAATAGCAAATAACACTTGAAAATTCTACAAAGATTATTATTAAATTATTTCCCGACGATCGTTTCGGACAATAAGTTCATCCTCAGGAATATAAAACATACACATATATATGTTTTCATACCGACAAAAAAGACATTTGAGAAATAATATATACCTACCGATTCTGTTTAAGCGCCTATAATACGCGCCACGGTTCTAAAAAGTTCTGAAGTTAGTCACAAACAGCGTCGCAAATGCATATTTTAGAGCCGTCCTGGTTGTTTTATGGGAAAGGAAGACTCCCACCACTTCCCAGTTACCGGCATGGAACATGCGCTCGTCGGCGATTGGTTGTCGCTGGTTGTCGTGTCACTTGTCGCTTTCCTGCTATAAAATACAGTCCAGTACGCTATTGTTAAGTTGTTTCTTTGATTGTTAATTGATCAAGATGCCTAATACAGTTTTGCGTAGACAAGCACGAAAAATAATTTTCTGGATGACTTTATGCAAGGAATTAAACCTTTAGATCAAAGAAAAATTTAAAAATTAAAAATAATAATATAGAGCAAGTTTGCAGTTTTTCAATCGACTGTACCTGCGCAAGCCTCCATTTGCATCTAACTTCCGAGTCTTTTAAATCCATGGCACGTACTATACCTTCAGGATGATCCCACATAAATTTTATTTAAATCGATTCAGTAGTCTTTTTTATATGTATGTTGCGCTATATTTCCGAACTGATTTTACCCGGTTACGATCAAGTTAAGGAAGGATAAGGTTTCTGTCAAAGCTTAGTTTATAATACAAAACAAATAACACACGCTCACATGTAACCGTGTATTTTAGATTCCGCGGTTGAGATATCGCGGCGAAGAGCCATCGGACGCACAGAGTTAATTGATTACCCGCCTCGTTAGGCTTCGGGTCAACTTCCATCATATTTAACAACTACATGTATACAGATGTTCCTAAATTCATGTAGATATCTCAGTGGATATTCAGCGTGTTAGATGCGTATTAGACTTGGGTAACTCAGATCTGAACCGGTTCAAAGAGCCGACTCCGACAGAAGATCTGTGAGAGCCGACTCACTTTTTTTTGAGCCGACGGAACCGCATAACTCAGTGAAACACTTAACACACAGAAGCACATTTTACACTTACGTATCAGTTCTCGCTTTGATGCATCTGTCAGCTGAAATGACTCATGCATCACATGTTTGGGTATGCATTCTTGATTCTATACAGGTCGTGATATGATTGACTGAACTAGGTAACTCAGTGGCAGACTGCAGTAACATATTCAGAACTCGGCTCTTTTTGAACCGGTTCAGTGAGCCGGCTCACATACGGGATCCAGATGCAAAGATGCAGATCACTAAAAAGACCCGTTTTTCCCATCTCTAATGCGTATAACCACACTTGCCGAGCATTGACAATCATTTATCAATTTTACAAGCTTTCATTTTGTTCGGGTCAAATCTTGCGTACGATTTTTTTACCACTTCCAGATATCCGATCATACTGAAATTTTGCACACGCCTTTCGTTCTGAGAACAATACAACTTAGTATATTGAATAATATGGTAGATCCAATATAGCTGCCACCACAAAATGGCGGATTATAATACTCGCCGCGGTTCTCAAAGATTTTGAAGTTAGTCACAAACAGCATCGCAAATGCATATTTTATACAGCCATCCTGATTGTTTTGTGGGAAAGGAAGACTCCCACCACCTTCCAGTTACCGGCACAGAACGTGCGCTCGTCGGTGATTGGTTATCGCTGGTTGTCGTGTCACTTGTCGCTTTCCTGCTATAAAGTACAGTCCAGTACGCTATTGTTAAGCTGTTTCTTTGATTGTTAATTGATCAAAATGCCTAATACAGTTTTGCATAGACAAGAACGAAAAATAATTTTTTGGATGACTTTTATGCAAGGAATTAGACCTTTAAATAAAAGAAAAATAAAAAATAATAATATAGCGCGAGTTTGTAGTTTTTCAACCGACTGTACTTGCGCAAGCCTCCATTTGCATCTAGCTTCAGAACCTTTTAGAACCGTGGCGCGTATTATACCTTCTTCTTTATTATATTATTAACAATAATCATGACTGATGAACTGATAAAATTCGTGGTTCGTTTCAAAGTACTTAAATGTTTTGAGAACATGCCATGATTTTCTGGAGCTATTTTCTATCTTTATATAAAAATCGATGGGTGTATGTGTGTTCCCTACGACCTGTAGCTCTTTAGTTTAAATAAGTGATGTTTTATTCGATCAGCCTGTATACATTTAAATGACTTGTGACTTACGCCATCGTATTTCGTTTAGCTTTTCAGATGAATGAATGCCTGTCTAGGATCGGTGACTCAATAATTTATTTCAATATTTGTATTTGTTTAGTTCAGTTTGCGGTTACCTTTTGAAGAGTGAGGCCGTACTTTATGGTCGGTTCTGTACGCTCTGAGGCTCAATTGAAACGCACACATAATAATGTAGACATCGGACTTTCAGTACAAGAACTGCGAAAATTTCTAAATTGTTCAACTAAAACTTAAATATTTCGGGAACTATAATATGCACCACGGTTCTAAAAAGTTCTGAAGTTAGATGCAAATAGAGGCTTGTGCAGGTACAGTCGGTTGAAAAACTACCAACTCGCGCTATATTATTATTTTTTTAATTTTTCTTTAATCTAAAGATCTAATTCCTTGCATAAAGTCATCCAAAAAATTATTTTTCGTGCTTGTCTATGCAAAACTGTATTAGGCATCTTGTTCAATTAACAATCAAAGAAAAAACTTAAGAATAGCGTACTGGACTGTACTTTATAGCAGGAAAGCGACAAGTGACACGACAACCAGCGATAACCAATCACCGACGAGCGCACGTTGTGTGCCGGTAACTGGGAGGTGGTGGGAGTTTTCCTTTCCCACAAAACAACCGAAAGGGCTCTAAAATATGCATTTGCGACGCTGTTTGTGACTAACTTCAGAAACTTTTAGAACCGTGGCGCGTATTATACAAGTCTAATGGCGAAAATACAAAGTGCGTTGTGATCTTCAGAACTAAATCTCTCCAATAACATCAATTCCGAGTACCAGAAGCACTCACAGAAAATAATAAGAACATTTGAACCTAAAAATTTGAAATGCCTCGACCTAAAAACCGCGATAAAACTCGAACCAAAAATTTTAAACCAAAAATCGGCAAATCTTATGCCAGACGTCAACAGGCCTATTATTTGAGACTAAAATCAAAGAAATCGGGCGAGAACTTAGAAAATAACAACCATTTGAAGATTGAATGAAACCCCATCAGTCCATGATTCCATATCTACCGGTAGTCCCACGACTACTAAGACATTTTTTTTCATCGGAAGTACAGAACCCTAAAAATAAGTAAATATTTCTCCATAAAGTGATCGGGAAATGTGGATAAAAATAGAGAATAAACCACGAATAAGTGATTCAGTTGGTGCACAGGATAGTTAACTAACAAAGCGCGTTTGTCTTGTGCTATACTTATTTCAGTGCAGGTATAAGAAACTATCGAACTGCCTAATTAGACGTTTATGAGTCTAGCTTATTAGTTCCAAAACTATCATATAATCATTGTTTGACATGAAATAATGCAGACTTCGAGAGATCTTCTCTAACGATATTATTCATGGTTGCATAAATTTTTATTTTTATTTATTAGTGTATTTGCCATATGGCAACATACACTATTGGCGTCGGTCGGATGGCGGGACCTAGGGGTCGGACCAAAATTTCTCGACGTTTCATAACCTCCTAAACACTTTGGCACCATTTTTAAAAATGTTTATATATATGTATATATATATATATATATACAGGGTGTCCCATAAGTCGACGTCCAAACAAAGTGAGGTGATGGGGGAGGTCATTTCCTATCAAAATAACCATAAATGTGGTTATCCAATTGTTTACGGTTCGAAAGTTATTTCAATTTTTGTATTTTTCTCTGAAATCGTGTAGTGCTTACACTAAAAAATTAATTTAAAAAAATCTATGAGTTGTTTGGTTGATTTTTTTTTTAATAGGATCCTGAAGGGTCTGCCTTTCCCAAAAAAATAATTTTCATGAGCTGTGTTATCATCTGTCAAATAAAAAAAATGGTTTTGTAAACACTTTTCGGTGGCAAGAAAAATATATTTGATTTTAAATTCACGTTGACAGAAAAAAAGTGTTATAAAAAAAATTGACCAATTATCAGAAAAACTTGTCCATTTAATAGACAGTTTTTTTTTATAACAATTTTTTTACATGCAAGTCGTGTTTGTTAAAAAATACATTTTCGAAAATTTCAAAATCTAAGTTGGCTGGAACGACTTAAACAAATTAATACGTTCCTCTTTCATTCACTACTTCTAATGTATGCTCGCTATTCGTTTTATTACTAGTAAACCTCCGACTTGACTTTTCATTTTCTACTTTGTTATTTGGACCTGCGCTTGGTAATTTGAACTTCGATCCTGTTTGTGATTTGGACTCTCTTCAAGTTGGACGCATCAAAATGGTTTATTCCCATCGGGAGTATGCAGAAATGCACTATGTCTACGGGTTTTGTGACGAGAATGCTCGGGCTGCTGCAAGAGAATATCGGGCACGATATCCCAACCAAGAACACTATCCTGACCACAGGGTGTTCCAAAGTATACATCGGCGGTACAGAGAAGGTGAAATCCCTGGGAATGAGCAAAGAGCTGGAAGACCTAGACTTGACATCGACGAAGATGAAATAATTGGAATGGTGACTGAGGACCCATCTACAAGTGTTCGTCGTTTGTCAAGACGTTCGGGAGTTTCGAAGTCCACAGTGCACCGTATTTTAAAAAGGGAACAGTTACATCCATACCATGTGCAACGTGTGCAAGCACTTTTACCCGCTGATTATAACAAAAGGGTGCAATTTTGCCGAGAAATGCTACGTCAGAACAGGGAAGATCCTCAGTTTTTTTATAACATTTTGTAGGGTGACGAATCGAGCTTTCCAAGGACGGGAGTATTCAACATCCATAATTTTCACTCTTGGGATTATGTAAACTCTAGAGCTATAAGAAACGACCATTTTCAACATCAGTTTGGGGTCAACATGCGGGCGGGAATTGTTGAAGGTAAAATGATTGGGCCCCTTGAGCTACCCAGAAGGATCGGGGGCGATGAATATCTTTATTTTTTGCAAAATGATTTGGGCGGCTTACTGGAACACGTGTCGCTAGAAACACGCCGAAACATATGGTTGCAGCACGATGGGGCTCCTTGTCACTATGCTCTAGTAGTGAGACGATACCTCAACACCGAATACACAAATCGCTGGATTGGAAGGGAAGGAACCATCCAGTGGCCACCGCGGTCACCTGACCTAAACCCCCTAGACTTCTTTTTATGGGGTTATTTCAAAGAACTGGTCTACGCGACAGAAAACCAAAACGAACATCAGCTGCGGCAAAAAATAAGAATGGCGACCAATACAATACAAAATAACGAACGGGCGTTTCGACTAATTTCGAACATTTGTTGTAACTTTAAATAAAATTTGGTTCATTTGTGTTAGACCAGCCAACTTAGATTTTGAAATTTTCGAAAATGTATTTTTTAACAAACACGACTTGCATGTAAAAAAATTGTTATAAAAAAAAACTGTCATGAATAACGAGTTGTACTATACCGCGTTAGAATCTCTATTAAATGGACAAGTTTTTCTGATAATTGGTCAATTTTTTTTATGACACTATTTTTCTGTCAACGTGAATTTAAAATCAAATATATTTTTCTTGCCACCGAAAAGTGTTTACAAAACCATTTTTTTTATTTGACAGATGATAACAGAGCTCATGAAAATTATTTTTTTTGGAAAGGCAGACCCTTCAGGATCCTATTAAAAAAAAAAATCAACCAAACAACTCATAGATTTTTTTATATTAATTTTTTAGTATAAGCACTACACGATTTCAGAGAAAAATACAAAAATTGAAATAACTTTCGAACCGTAAACAATTGGATAACCACATTTATGGTTATTTTGATAGGAAATGACCTCCCCCATCACCTCACTTCGTTTGGACGTCGACTTATGGGACACCCTGTATATATATATTTATATATATATATATATATATATATAGGTATATATATATGTGTGCGGGCTATAACTTTCGAAGGACTTAATTAATTTTGACGAAATTTGGCACATATGTTGGAATCCGTTACCGCACGAAGCCTATTTAAAATGGGCCCAATCGGATCACATTAAGGGTGAATTTTAGGGGTTGAAAAAAGTTTTTGGGCCCCAAAATACCGAAAAAAATCTCAGAATCGTTTCAAAATTGAAATTTAACCCTTTAATAGCAATTAAAAAGTGCCCCTAAAATTTTAATAAAATCGGCCCAACAGGACCGGACTTACACATTTTTTGAAAACACTAATTTGCAGATAGTGACATTTATTTTATTGAAGGGTGTATTTAATTCGGTGTAGACGTTAGATTGATAATAATATTACAATTAAGAAAAAAATGTTATTTTAAGGGGTGTATCAAGGAGTTAAATTTTTTATTTTGCCCAAAAACAAACTTAATTTCGCATAATAAAAGTATAAAACCTCACGGCCCTATACAAGCAAATACACTATATTGTCGGCAGGGTTTTGGCACTGCGACCCGGGTTTTTGATTTTTAAAACTTGAAAGATTTATAAAAATAAAGATTTACGGTATCAATTCTGTTTCGATTGAAAACGTGTATTTTTTTAGTTCGTTCAAGATCGTTATTAGTGTATTTGCCATATGGCAACATACACTATTGGCGTCGGTCGGATGGCGGGACCTACGGGTCGGACCAAGTTTTCTCGACGTTTCATAAGCTCCTAAACACTTTGGCACCATTTTTAAAAATGTTTATATATATATATATGTATATATATATATATATATACGTATATATATATATATATATATACGTATATATATATATATATATATATATATACGTATATATATATATATATATATATATATATATATATATACGTATATATATATATATATGTGTGCGGGCAATAACTTTCGAAAGAGTTAATTGATTTTAACGAAATTTGGCCCACGTGTTGAAATCCATCACCGCAAGAAGCCTATTTAAAATGGGCGTAATCGGGCCATTTTAAGGGTAGTTTTTAGGGGTTGAAAAATGTTTTTGGGCCCCAAAATACCGAAAACATTCTCAGAATCGTTTCAAAATTGATATTTAACCCTTTAGTAGTAATTAAAAAGTGTTCCTAAAATTTTAATAAAATCGGGCCGACAGGACCGGACTTACAAATTTTATGAAAATACTAGTTTACAGATAGTGAATTATTTTCTGAAAGTTGTATATAATTTGGTATAGAGGCTCGATTGATAATAATATTGCAACTGAGAAAAAAATGTTCTTTTAAGGGGTGTATTAAGGAGCCAAATTTTTATTTTGCCCAAAAAACCAACTTAAGTTCGCATAACAAAGCCACACTGCCTATATTAGCAAATACACTATATTGTCGGCAGGGTTTTGGCACTGCGACCCGGGTTTTTTTATATTTGTTTATTTCAGTTAAACTCATTTATCAAACAATTTATAAGGTTGTTCCAAATCATTTTGGTATTAAAAATAGTCTGTTTTTAAAGGCGTTTAAGTGTCAGGATGATTTGAACTTACTTCCAATTCGTATTGTCTTTTAATATTTGGAACGATTTCTTCAGTTCTGAGATTAGCATATGGGAACTGTATGTTTGTAACAGACAAACCCTGCAAGGTCACCACAAAAACAATAGAATTCCAACGATACTGACTATTCTCAAACACAAATAGACTTTTCCGACTCATGCAAAAAACAGTGTCGGATTTTCAGATTTTTTTTTGAATTTTTAATTATGGAATCACAAAAACGAAAAATTATGGCTACACATCAAGTTTTAATTTCTCGATTTGTTTATTTTAAGTAGGTACGTATTGCGTTATAATTTATGCAAAATGATTCAAATGTTAATAGAAGTTCAAAGGCAAGACGAAGTGTCATTGATGCAATATCTTGTTATCGACAACAGCTTACACATTTTAGATGACTTTTTCACAAAAATCAAAATATGTCAAATAAGGAACCTTCCGCATTACAAACATAACTTCTTACTCGAACTTTTATTTGATTATTGTAGATGTTTTATGAACAAAAATCGATATTAGCAATAAGTAAATCTATAACTAATGACATAAAAAAGTATTTAACAATAAATGTTGCAATATAAAACAAAAAAAACTGACACATTTTTTTATTTTCGGTTCTGTTTCACTTATGCCTATTATTTACGTATTAAGATGACCTCGTTTAGCGCTGTTTCATATTGCGCAGGAACTACTTAATTTATGTATAGTTATTAAAAAAAATGTTTACAAAATTTGTTAGTGCAAAAAAGAAAAAACCCTACACCCGCAGTCAACGTGTACACTGTACATACCAAAAGCAAAAAAACTGCGACGACACCCATTTGACCCTACTGATTCTTCTCATGTAACTGTTTAAACTTTAAAGTCGCTAGCACTCATTTTAAATGTAATACAACACCTCACCGTAATGTAAGACATCACGACACAAGGTAGACGCTACAATTTATTATGGTGAAACCTTGATATAAGCCTCGGAGGAACGATCTCGAAGAATATAAAAGAACCCAATTAGTCAGATGAATGCGTTATTAACACATATTTTTGTACCGCACTAAAAATTTGTATATTCTTTTTAAAATGATTTATGTATGCATGGAGTCAGCGTAGCGCCGGGCAGAGCTCTGCATTCCGCGCGCGAGATAGACGCCAGCTCAGTCCGATCGTGGAGTCGCCCTCAGCGGGTGGTCAAATAATTGGCCATCCCTAAAAGATCGCCTAACATCGGGTGGCCACCACAGACAATAATACATGTTTGTTTTACTTCTTACTACTTGTATAGAGACTAGAGAGCTCATCTGACGACTAGTTAATAAAGCCTCCGGTACACTGAAACATTTCCTAAACTCTAGTGGACCCGTGATCTATTGCTGCTAGTGATGTAAAATTACAGGTTATAATAGAAAACAGTATCACGGGTAATTGGAATAATGAAAATAAATCAATTTAAACACTTATTGATTGCAACGTTTCGTCTTTTTCAAGCTCAATATTGAGGTTAGTCACATCATTGTTTCTTTTTCGTAAATTATTTAATCCATAATGTTTAATATTTTTATTATATGAATGTTAATTTTTGTAAAAAAATTTTAGAGCTTGAAAAAGTCTTAATAAAAAAAAAACGAAACGTTGCAATCAATGAGTGTTTAAATTGATTTATTTTCATTATTCCAATTACCCGTGATACTGTTTTCTATTATAACATATATCTGGAATTGAACTTTAAAGATGAATTACAGGTTATTTACGATTGTAACCAGTTTAGCCGGATAATTAGCCGGTTAATTTACCGGCTATCTATAAAACAAAATGGCGGCTTCCGGTTTCTGTTTCTCAAAACAACAACAAAAAAAAACCAACAATAGAGCAGTTGTGAACAGTAGAATCAAAAGAATTAATTAAGGAATGCATTTGTATTTATGTAGATATTGGTTATAAAATTAAAATTTAAAGCTTGACCGGAAATTACAATCGTGCGCAAAACATTCTGCGCAGCCTTGTATAATAATTCGTCGGCAAAGTAGTAAAGCCTGCGATACATTGAAACATTTCCTAAACTCTAGTGGACCCGTAATCCGTTGCTGCCGGTGATGTAAAATTTCCAGTCATTTATGATTGTAATAATTTTAGCCGGATAATTAGCTGGTTAATTTACCGAATATCTATAAAACAACAAGGCGGCTCCGGTTTTTATTTTTCAGAACAACAACAAGAAAAACGAAACAATAGAACCAAACTAGTGATATAAAATTACCGGTTATTTATGATAGTAATAATCAGATAAATTACCGGTTAATTAACGGGCTATCTAGGAAACAAAATGGTGGCTTCCGATTTTTCTTCCTCAGAATAACAAAAAACAAAACAATGGAGTAGTTTTCAGCAATAGGTATATTTATATACCAAAATGATTCCATTGAACACTAAAAACAAAACACTCCTGATCTGATAATTTTAAAATCGGAGAAATTAATTCAATAAAAAAATGAGAAACAGTAGCTTAGTGTACAATTTTATAATTTTGTTGTGAAACTTAAAACGGTGTTTTAAAATCGACAAAGAATATTTTGCATTAAAAAATTGGCGAAAAAAATTGAAAACTGGTTCAGAATCAGAGGCGTAGCTACCGCCGTATCTGCCGTATCAATTATACGGGAGCCCCCAACTGCGTAAGCAAAAATTAATAAAAACTTCCCAATTATTTTTTATTTCAGAAATGACAAAAGTCAAAAAAAGCAATTTCTTTTTTTCTCGCATAAAGCGTGCGTTCAAAAGTTGGCAACACCCTACATCGGTTATCGCGGGCTGCGGGATTTCCCCGTTTAAGTCTTTTACTTCAGCGTGGGAAGGGCCCCCAAACAAATTTTTATACGGGACCCCGCCAAAGCACGCTACGCTTCTGTTCAGAATGTTCGGGTTTGCGCATTTTATGGTTGGTTTCGTTTGTTTTGAAAGTGTCTTATCGGTCCAAGAACGCTCTGTGATGTTTATTAGTGTATTTGCCATAAGGCAACATACACTATTGGCGTCGGTCGGATGGCGGGACCTAGGGGTCGGACCAAAATTTCTCGACGTTTCATAACCTCCTAAACACTTTGGCACCATTTTTAAAAATGTTTATATATATATGTATATATATATTTATATATATATATATATATATATATATATATAAGCGTATATATATATATATATATATGTGTGCGGGCAATAACTTTCGAAAGAGTTAATTGATTTTAACGAAATTTGGCCCACGTGTTGAAATCCATCACCGCAAGAAGCCTATTTAAAATGGGCGTAATCGGGCCATTTTAAGGGTAGTTTTTAGGGGTTAAAAATGTTTTTGGGCCCCAAAATACCGAAAAAATTCTCAGAATCGTTTCAAAATTGACATTTAACCATTTAGTAGTAATTAAAAGGTGTCCCTAAAATTTAACTAAAATCGGCCCGACAGGACCGGACTTACAAATTTTATGAAAACACTAGTTTACAAATAGTGAATTATTTACTGAAAGTTGTATATAATTTGGTATAGAGGTTCGATTTATAATAATATTGCAATTAAGAAAAAAAATGTTATTTTAAGGGGTGTATTAAGGAGTCAAATTTTTTATTTTGCCCAAAAACCAACTTAAGTTCGCATAATAAAGCCACCCTGCCTGTATAAGCAAATACACTATATTGTCGGCAGGGTTTTGGCACTGCGACCCGGGTTTTTTTTTTTATATTACGTGGTTTATAACGCACATCCCACGTTGAAAGTTTTGCATACGTCGCCGCGGGCAATTTGTATTGTTAATAGTTATTAATATTTGTTGAGGCTTGGTGTGTTTAGCCTTTTTGCCCTCAGACATCAACATTGTTTTAGTTTCGTGCTTGTTTTCTAGTCGCCTTACCTACTCGACCCATTTGTACCCTGGTATCAGAGTTGCGGAAGATATTTGAAAAACCTATTTTGACCGAATAATTTACCGGTTAATTAACCGGATATCTATAGAACAAAATGGCTACTTCGGTTAGAGCCCTATAGATATAGGTATTCTCATCCGCCATTTTGGCGCCTTGCTCGTTTTACGCACGTGTTCTGTGATCATATGTAGTACGACAACAAATACGTCAGCGCAGCATTTCCGAAGCATTATTTTTCTCTGTTGAAAAGTGTTAACTGCAAATAGCATGTATTTTCGGGCTCAAACTAAAATTGGAAGACGTAGTGATATGTGAAGTGCGTTTATATACGGATTTTATTATTTGCTTTTTGTGTAACTAGTGGGAAGTAACATTGTTACTTGTAAGTGAATAAAACCCGGTTTGTGTATTAATGTATTGTTAAAAAAGTACGTGAAATCATTGAAAAAATATAGTTTATCGATTACAGTTTCATTTTGCATATACGTTCTCAGATTAAACAAAAAGATGCCTTGTTGCTCGGCGGTAAATTGCACCAACAGATCAGAAAAAGGGTGGAGATTATTCAGGTTCCCGACAGGAACCAGGCGAGCAAAGTGGATACAAAATTCTCGACGTGGAAATAATTGGACGCCAAGTGAAAACTCTCGATTGTGTGAAGTATGCGTAATTTTCCCTGTCTCCGCACTTTTACAGCTGATTTGGTGAAATGTTTAGTGGACAATATTGATATATTTTTTCCGGAATGGTGCAATGTGAAAGCAAGAATTATCCGGCATTTTTTTAACGTCCGTTCTTATTGTTTGAAAAACTTTATTGAAAATAGCAAATTTCGCAAAATAGTTTATGGAACGGCGTCAGCAAAGAAAAAAAAATTGAAACGCTTCTCCATAATGTATTTTATTTAATGTATATCTTTTTTTTATAATAAATAATACAACTTGTATCCAATATTTTTTATTTTACTTGTTTCGTATTTCAGCTGATAAAATTGAAGTGTCGTTGCCAAAGGCAGATTTCTTTTCTGACATTTCCGCATTTTTTTTAATAGTCCGCAAAAAAAACAATAGTCATTACAATTAACAAATAATTCTTCTATTCTGCATAGTACAGTGATGAAATATAAATAATTACCGCAATTCTTTAAAGCACTTTTGCGTACGGGTAAACGCGTACAAACAACAGCAGAACCTTTAAAAAATCTTGACAAACATTCAAATCGTTTTTCTTTTGTGAAATATAATTTATCTGTTAACTTTAGTCATATGTTGTCGTACTACGCCTGGCAAGCAAGGACCAAATATGGCGGATGAGAATACTCACATCTATAGTGCCTTAGTAGACCCGCGCCCTCTATATTTCAACTGTCAGGAATTTTTAACGTAACGTAATTTGTTAGGTCTGTGACTCAAAGGCATGCCACAAAATGGTTTATAGCAAGGTGGTCTCCAATAGGTTAAGTTGCATTAGGTCATTATCAGCCGTCACTTTAGGATGCATTGAAGTCTCCCAGTTTCGTGCAATGCCAGCAATCCTTCATTTTCCTGTGAGACCCGCGCTCTCCATATTTCAATAGTCAAGGATTTTAAACGTAACGTAATAGCGTAGGTCTAGTTGACCTGCATATACAAAGTTAGCTTAGGTTTTTGAGTCACGTATAGCGAATAAATTGTTAGATAAAAAAGGACGAATGCCGGCTCTAATCGCGTCGTAGTTTTCTACATGCTATCATTTTATGTAGTTTTATACTTTGTTAAATTACACCTGACTTTTATATTACACATATATGTAAAATGTAATATAATATTATGTCTAATCAAACTGCTGCGTTTTATTGTCAACAGACGATCCGAAAGTCCATTTTCTAACAATAGTTTATGTATCTCGTTTGTTATGAAAAGTATTATCACGAGAAGTGACGTTTGTTAACACGAACGAATTAGCAAGTGTTGTTACTCAAGTCATATTATCATTACTAACAAGATACATATTACATTTTTTATACGTATATCTCCTATAAAATAGCTGATTTTAACTTCATAAAAACCCGGGTCGCAGTGCCAAATCCCTGCCGACAATATAGTGTATTTGCTTGTGTAGGGCCGTGTGGTTTTATACTTTTATTATGTGAAATTAAGTTTGTTTTTGGGCAAAATAAAAAATTTAACCCCTTAATACACCCCCTAAAATAACATTTTTTTCTTAATTGTAATATTATTATCAATCTAACGTCTACACCGAATTAAATACACCCTTCAATAAATAAGTCACTATCTGCAAACTAGTGTTTTCATAAAATTTGTAAATCCGGTCCTGTCGGGCCGATTTTATTAAAATTGTGGGGACACTTTTTAATCACTACCAGAGGGTTAAATTTCAATTTTGAAACGATTCGGAGAATTTTTTCGGTATTTTGGGGCCCAAAAACAGTTTTCAACCCCTAAAAACAACCCTTAAAATGTTCCGATTAGGCCCATTTTAAATAGGCTTCTTGCGGTGATGGGTTTCAACACGTGGCCCAAATTTCGTTGAAATCAATTAACTCTTTCGAAAGTTATCGCGCGTACACACATATATATATATATATACATATATATATAAACATTTTTAAAAATGGTGCCAACGTGTTTAGGAGGTTATGAAACGTCGAGAAATTTTGGTCTGACCCCTAGGTCCCGCCATCCGACCGACGCCAATAGTGTATGTTGCCTTATGGCAAATACACTAATAAATTCGACCATATTGAAAATTTAGGATTGTTTACAAAAGCAAAGCCTTCTTGACTTCTATATTTATATGGCACTTGATCTAACTATTAAATTGCTGAAAAATGATTAGTTTACTAACGCCTATAATACTGATATGAAAAGCAGCTATTTTATAGGGGTCGTACAAAAAAATAAACGATTACATTAACACTAACTCTAGAAAATATTTTTCACTGAAAACGAAATACGTTGTGTTTATGAAAATCTCATTAGAAATAGATATACGTAGATTAATTTTTAGTGGAGGCTAATACTCCAGTATTCGACATATTTGAAAAAAACTATTATACACTTAGTCGCCGTCAGGATTTAAACCCGAAACTCTCAATTTTGCGTTGGTTGAGATCTCAATTATTCTACGGTGACCACTGATTGAATTCCATTAGATTTTAGCCAACCATTTTTGAGCCCATCTGTATTCAAAATATTTAAATAGGTTTTAAACTGCTACTAAAATAAGGTTTTTTTTATCATTTTTATGAATCTAATTGTATTTCTTGTTTTACCTTATTTCATTTTCAGAGAATAAAATGTTTAGACTTAAAAAATTAATAATTATAAACTCACGTATTTAAATTTTATCTTGAATCTTAATTTTTTAAAAATTTTTTTTTCTATGTTTACTTTAGCACTTGTTTATTTTAAGAAAACAGATGAGAAATATATCTACGTTCTTTTTTTTCAAGATTTAACAATTTTTAATTTTATAAAAAAAGAAAAAAACTCGGGTCGCAGTGCCAAAACCCTGCCGACAATATAATGTAATTGCTAATACAGGCAGTGTGGCTTTATAATATGTGTTATAATAAAAAAATAATCTCCCCCTTAGCTCTGTGGTGATGCCCTAGGCCGGTACCTTATTATAACTCCAACACTGCTCGGACGCTTATAAGTTTCTTGTTTTGTGCCCATGTTATCACCATTCACGCGCGCCTCTGTTCATACTTAGAAATGCAGTTAAGACAACTTTATTATGTTTGCGAATAATTTAATGCCAAGATTTATTGACCGGTATTTTATATCTCTAACGATTGCATTAAGTTTCTACTTTATAATAATTTTATGTTAGTATCACTGAACGTCATACTAATTAACCCTTGGTTAGTCGCGCATACGTTTTTGTGCTACACAATAGAATAGAAAAAATTATCCTTATTATTTTTTCTGCAAAAAGGCCTAAAAAACACTTTGAAAAGTCAGATAATTGTATCTTTGAGATATTCGTAGTTTTTGTTATTTGAGTAAAATAATTTCTAATGAAATATAATATCGCATTATTGATAAATTTATAAATTGCCTACATGTAATCATTTCCTATGGAATCCGAAACGGATTTTTTTTATTCGGTATAAAAGGTATTCGTCAAACAAAATGGCCAAGTCGGACTCGCACACGAAGGGTTTCGTACCGCCATACACGTTAATAATTAATCAATACACAGACAGAAATTCCTGAACTAATAGCTTTTAAGAGATTCCGTCTGATGTCACTATAGTATGCATTATTTTGACATTTATAGAAAACAAATATTTCTTTTGTGATGTAACTTGAAATTTACGGTTTTCGGGTTTTCCCCTGTACTTGTGCTATAAGACATTGCTTCTTGCCAAATTTCATGATTCTAGATCAACGGGAAGTACCCTATATGTTTTGATTCCCTTGCGAGTATCGAAATATGCATCATAAACGGCCGGGTCTTTCGATTGGGTTGACTTAGAAGTGTGATTTTTTCACAGCTCCAAGGGATTGCAGAGCTGAGTATTTGATATTAATTTCAACTTAATGCCTCCACGCGTTCCTAAGAAAAAGGGTCTTGACAAACAGGCGAACAACGAACTGATCCTAAAAATGCCGACCTTCAAAACGGGACGATAAAATCTTCAATAATTCGACTTAAATGGTTTTGCTTTGCGACCAGCGATATTCAGTACACGCTAAGCACCATTGCAATTATTAAAAGTGACGCTGTTATCATTATTATAATTTTTCTTGTGAAATAAATCAATCGTTAAATGTGCTGGGGGGTTAAGTAAGAAATGTGAAAAGTATAAACGCACCGTTTTTGCGATAAAACGACGTGTATAAGTGTATTTTATAACGAAGTGTTAAACGCGATTGGATCGGCGAAATGGCAAATATGTAAATAAAATGGAACGTTTGCAAAAGCGAGTTGAACACTCGGCGCGGACCTCCTGCTGCGTCCGTAACGTTTGCGCCTTGAGGCTCGCGTTCACGCAACGGTAACGCAACGCACGCACTCGTTCTTTCCAATTACAGGGTCCGTCAAAAACAATTCGGGTTTTCACATATCTGCATATTACAAAGCAATGCTTTTATTTAGTCTCACTGTCCCGGTGTCTGTTTGTAATCGAATCTTGCAAGTTAAATTTGAGCCACGTCCCGGTTTCACCTTTGTTTCTGAAGACAATACAATATATTTTTAACGTGGAAGGAAAGTTTGGTTGAGGAACAGTTGAAAAAAGGAAGCTTTACCGATGTTTCGCTTGTGGCCTACGTTTCGGAAAATATATTTCTATCTTCAGGGCCTCATGCTAGTCAAAGGGTGGTAAATTGTACTAATCTTAAATACATGATTATAATCTATGGATTACTAATAATTTGTATAAAAAAACAGTTGTGCCTGTGACTTTTTAACAAATAGACAATTTTTATTGAAGTTTGCAAAACTATTTTAATGAAAAGTATTGTGTGTTTTTTTATACAAATTATTAGTAATCCATAGATTATGATCATGTATTTAAGATTAGTACAATTTACCACCCTTTGACTAGCCTGAGGCCCTGAAGATGGAAATATATTTTCTGAAACGTAGGCCACAAGCGAAACATCAGTAAAGCTTCTTTTTTTCAACTGTTCCTCAACCAAACTTTCCTTCCACGTTAAAAATATATATTGGAACAAAAAATATTAAAGACAATACAATATAGTACATTGAATATTATGGCAGATCCAATATGGCCGCCACCACAAAATGGCGGGCTACCTTCTTCTTTACAGTCTCCTCCACATGGGTATCAAGTGAAAGGGTATGACAAGTAGAATCCAATCAGCAGTGGGACTTCATTCCAAATCCAAAATGGCGGAACATCTATTTCTTTACAACCCCTTTGATATGGGTATCAAAGAAGAGGGTATATGGCAAGTAGAATACACTGAAATATGTGACGTTATTTGAAATCCAATATGGCGGCCAGGTCTGTGTTTTTGTATTCGGATATTACTATAAAGAGGTATTGTACAAATTTTCACAGTGCCTCAAATACCTACCCAAAAATACTTAAGGCTGTCGGAACGCTCTGAATTTCAGCCAGAAATAGAGCTTCGGCTGTCAACCGATTGTAGAATTATTCGTCAACATTCTTTCTCTGTAAGGAAGATAAAGGACAAATCTAGGTCTCTAATGGACTACTTTTGTAATTTATGTACGATTTACTAGAAAAAAGCATTAATTGTGCCAAAAAAGCACACGTTTTCAATGTCACACTACGACCTTATTCGTACTTATTTCACAAAATTGTTCCATCACACATGTAAAGTGACTCTTCCTTTTTCGGAAAAGTTTTTTAAATCTTCAAAATATTTCCAAAAATTAGAGTAATCAATTGATAGCGGCACCCTTGCAATAGCATCTTTTAGCTTCGTCGTGGGCACCAGCCAAAAATTGAAACGTGCGGATGATTTGAGCGAGACAGAGCTAAAGAAGGTCACACCCACAATATGTCTTTTGCCTACCTCGCCTCTTACCGCTGGGTCTCAGCACAAACTGTGTGACTGTTAATAGCTCTTGAGCTATAAATAGAGCACTTTCCGTTAGCGGATTGTGTGCAATAAACTATCTATTTCACACACACATTCAACATGTGATTGACAAAGGACCATCATTTAAAATTTTCGTTAATTTCTCTGTGCAAATTCGCCGCATGCGTGATCAGTTGGAATTAATGATCGTCGATTAAATAGAAAGATAATTCTGTAATCCATGCAGACTCCGATTAACTTCGTAATTTAATTAATTGAGAAACAAAAACTGTCTGATTTTCAATATAAATTGTGTTCAGGTGTGAATCACAGGAAACAGGGCAGCTGCATTTATTTGCTCTGTGAATTTTTTGCACCATGGAGTGTTTCTAATGAACTTCATCAGTCCGTATTTATATATAGGGTTGGAGAATAGTCCAGATTAGTGAACCATACTATAATGATGACTCACTCTGAGTTATTTTCAAATCGCACTATTTATATTTTTAATCACTACTTGATTTCCATTGTTTGATTTAACCAACTTAACAGTGTTGGATCACTTTCACACAGTTTGTGTTGAGACCCAGCGGTAAGAGGCGAGGTAGGCAAAATACTTATTGTGGGTGTGACCTTCTTTAGCTCTGTCTCGCTCAAACCATCATTACTTTTCAATTTTTCGCTGGTGCCAACTACGAGGCTAAAAAATGTTATTGCAAGGGTGCCGCTGTCAATTGATTACTCCAATTTTTGGAAATATTTTGAAGATTTAAAAAACTTTTCCGAAAAAGGGAGAGTCACTTTAGGTTTACGATGGAATAATTTTGTGAAATAAGTACGAATAAGGTCGTAGTGAGACATTGAAAACGTGTGTTTGTTTGGCACAATGAATGTAAACTGTTTTCTAGTAAATCGTACATAAATTACAAAAGTAGTCCACTGGAGACCTAGATTTGTTCTTTATCTTCCTTATAGAAAAAGATTTTTTGCAGAATGTTGACGAATAAGTCTACAATCAGTTGACAACCGAAGCTCTATTTTTATCTTAAATTCAGAGCGTTCCGACAGCCTTAATAGGTTTGGTGGGTTTGAAAATTCATTTTGCTTTGTCTTATGATATAGTACAATATGTCCAGGCTAGTGTTGCCGTCAAGAGACGAGAAATCTCGGCACGAGATTAACCATTTTTCTCATCTCGTATTTCGAAACGAGGTCGAGATCTCGTCGGTATCGAGACGAGAATGATCGAGACACAGGAGTTGTACAATTCGTTGTTTATCGTGTTCATAAATTATTATTGATCCTGAAATAATGTAGATTAATAATAAATCCGTTTGGTTTGAATTCATGGTACTGTAGAGAATATAATTACCCTTCTTTTAAATCATTCCTTATAATCTCATGTAGCATGTAGCAGACACTCTTTAGACCTACCACTGAAATCTGTCAACAATGTCAAATCAAAAAGATTTATTACTCTTAAAAAACCTAGGTACTGGTGAATAAAAATGAAAAAAAAAATCGGTACTAAAGGATCATATAAATCTGGTAGTCAGTGACCGCCTTTACCCCAGTTTATTTTAACTAATTTGCAATTGAAAGTCCGAAAAAGTTCGGGGATAAAAAATGCAATAAATATTCTAAAAAACGACAAAAAAAAACTGCAACCGAATTTTAAACGCCGGGGGTTGTTGAAAAGTGTCATCTCTTTTTGGAACATAAATTGTATCTTATTTTTGTATATGATTTGAAATAAAAACAGGGTGCATTTAAAAATAGTCGAAATGGTGAAAACACGTTTTGGTAATTATCCGAACCACCCGCTACGCCAATTGGGTTTGTTTGTATTTTCTATTATGGATATTAAAATTATTATTATTTGTGATCATCGTTGGCTATGCAGTCAAAGAAAATACTTGGTCTTGTTATGTGTGTATAACTTTTTTTAAGACCACTAGTCTCAGTTTTCGTGCGTCCATAATTTACTTTCCTCAATTTAATTTTTAAGTTTGTGGTAGACGAGTCACAGCAATATATAGACGAGCATATAGACGCACGCCAACTAAGATCATTGTCTATCCTAGACTGCTCGTGGCACGACAACTGAGATCATTGTCTATGATATTGACTACTCAGAATCGTTTCAAAATTGAAATTTAACCTTTTAGTAAAAATTAAAATATGCTGTTAAAATTTTAATAAAATCGGCCCGACAGGACCGGACTTACAAATTTTATGAAAACGCTAGTGTGCGTATAATAATTTATTTATCGAAGAGTGTATTTTATTTGGTTCAGATGTTGAATGGATAACAATATTTTAACTAAGAAAAAAAATATTTTAGGGGTTATTTTTTTTTGTTTTGTCCAAAAACAAACTAAGGTTAATGTAATAAAGCCCCACTACCTGTATTAGCTAATACACTATATTGTCGGCAGGGTTTGGGCACTGCGACCCGAGTTTTTTTTTATGTTCCAGTTGTGAAACAATTTTGAAAAAAATTTCAGAAACTTGTATCTAAAAAAATTACAAAAATCGAAACATAGTATTCTATAAAGGACCCTCTTACTGTTGTGCTTCGTGGTTATTTTTTTGGGAACAATAAATTTCATTCAAACTTAACGACGAAACATTACGAATTCCATTGTCTCGGCAGGGAATCAATTTTGTACATTTTAAATATACATTATGCTAGACACACGTAGGTTAAACTCCTAGCGCAGTAAGTCGATAAAGAAGGTATCTCTCTACCTGGTTTGAAGCCCAGGGCTGGATTTAGACGTTTGGTTTCGACAAAATTTTAAAACAACAAAATTGTGCACTAAATATTATAAAACGTTCTCTAAAATTATTTAATGAAAAATTAATAATCGATACGCTGACACCAAAACACGATTTAATAATCATGTTAGCATCTACTGACGATGCTAACATGGTTAGCGAAATCGCGTCGGAAAAAAGTGTTAATGTTTTGGTACTTTCCGCAACTTTTTTAGTGTTCAGCAACTTCGCATAATTTTTTTTGTTTCTTATCCGAACAAAAAAAAAATTATTAAAGGAATTCCATGTTTACTTCGACATAATGAAAAACTTTTGGTCGATTTTTCCAAGAAGTAATTTTCTTTTTAATATTGTTTCATAAGTTGTTTCCCAGTTGGGTAGAGTAGTGGTGACAGCACAAGACTCGCATTCGGGAGGTCCGGGTTCGAATCCCGGCGGGGACAGATGTGGCTGGGACTTTTTCCTACTGCCTCTCGCCGAGAAACGGTAATTCCTGTACATAAATATCGAGATGGTTCCTTATTTGAGGCTATGGCCGATTACCTATCAAACTCCTAGTTCAAAAATTACCTACCTTATCCTAATTTCCTATAATTCCTTCATTCGCCCATTGCTATTACATAAGTTGAAGTTGTAAAAAATGTAGAAAATAACGGAAAGTGGTAGATGAAAAAATAGTAATGGTGCGAATGGCGTCTGTTATGACATAAAGTCGAAAAACGAACGTTAAACGCATTATTATTATTATTATTGTTATTATTATAATACACTGATTAAGATTCCTTTAAATACTATTGCTTACACCATGTGGGCCTCATTACGTAATATACTTTTGACAATAAACTTACTATTATTTGTAAAATGTGTATATTGGGGCTTAAAGTCCCAATTTAAATCTGAAACCAACCCTGTAAGAAATTCAACATGTACAAAACTACAAATATTGTGAATATTGTAAAAAGTTTGCAGGACTTAAATGAAACCTGTTTTGTGTATTCAAATTATGTAACGTTATATTATTGTTTACTCGTAATTTTCAAGTACTTCAAATTCCAAATATGTTCCCTATTATTATTTTTTAAACAAAAAAAGAAAAAAAAATCCGATGCATGCATACATATAGATATGCATAATAGTCCCGACTTGTTTTACGCTTTGTTTACTGCTCATCCCCCAATAAATAACGAAGAATTCAATTATTAAATAAAGTGTATTTAATTCAGCAATACAATCGATGTGAACTCCATCCTGTCTTTTCAAGAAGAAGTCGATTTTTAAGCCATGAGATAATTTTTTAAATCGGCTAATTAATTCCTGATAACATTTTTTCTTGATTAAAACGGTCGTAATAGATGATTATCAAAGAATGTATTTGTACACTGACTTTTGCGAAGTTATATAACAGTTTTTGAACCACTGGCCTTCAGTCTATACCTTCATTCAACATTTTTATCATTAATTACCAAATTCACTTAAGGTATAATTATTTTAAAGTAAGTACATTTTTTTCGTTTGATTTTGTTTGTATATTTTACTCCGGACACATTAAGTAACCCGTATTTATTCACCCGGCACGAGAACTACCCGGTAAATACCCGTCATCTGTTTATATTATTTTTCAAAGGTGTTTTTTGTCGGTATGAAATATCGCCCTTAATACTGTATCACAATTAAAGTTTGATACGCCATTTTGGAGATTATTTTTTTCTCTAATAACGAAAACGAAGTTAATATCTTAAAATTAATGTTTTCATTAAATAATTACAGTTTAAAAATTTTAAGAATTTCATTACAGAAAATAACATTCAGAAAAAACAAATTTCGCCATATGATGGCAGTCTATTTATTTTAACAGTTGTCGGTAATATGACGGTAATATATGACGGTATCAGGTAGATATGTTCTCTAAATTATTTTTTTTGTTATTTGACCAAATCATATTTTGATATTTTTTTGAAAGATGAATTGAAAATCCAATTGCTTTAACCGTTCTCGGCTTAGAAACTGACGGGTTTTGTAATGGAGGAGCCATGGGAACGCCATGCCGGTATCTCTACGTGCTCGGCTATTCTCAAACCGTACCGAGTATGTTGAGTGCGTTGAGCCTAGGTCGAGATAAAAATTGCGTTTCGTGATGTGGCAATCGGATGTTTGTTTTGTATTAAAGCGATTTATTTTTAATTTAAATTTAAGAGGTTGGTAGCTACTTGGTCCGGGTTTGTATGACAGCGCATGTCTGCAATATCCGTCAGACAGTATTATCGTTTGTTGCATGTCAGCCATTGCCCAAGTCACGGAGTTTTCATTAATTAAAAACTTAAGTAAGTTGTTGTGACGGCAATACATATTATCTACAACAGGATGAGTCGAATTCGTTTTATCCAATCAGAAATTATTGCAATACTGTTCTTCCCAGAATCGAAGAAGACTGATGCTGGGTTGCAGAAAGGATTGTCAAATAATTTTATTTGACAATAACCTTAGATTGTGAACACATATAAGAAAAACATTATAAAATTTTAATTAGATTCTGTTCGAAAAATATTTGATCGATTGAAATGATATTTTTTCTAAACTGTGTATACGTGTATTTAACATAGTTTTTTGCACAATTTTTACTTCGAAATGACATTTTTCTACGCGTTTTAATCTTTGACTTGAAAAACGATCATTTTCTGTGTACATCAAGCATTTGTTTGTTTTTTACATGACAGGGAGTTTGAATACGACATTAGACTGCTCTTGCATGTACGAAAACTGTAATTATATTACACAATCTAAGGTCATTGTCAAATCCAATTATTTGACAATGTTTTGTGCAACCCAGCATGAGTCTCTTCTCGTTTTTTTTTAATATATTACCTTATAGGCGTTTAACCGGTGCTGGAAGCATCATTACCATAAAAACAGTTTTTTATTTTTTACTTTTTAGTGAATTTGATTACACATATTTTTAAAAACTACTGAATCGATTTAAGTGAAATTTATGTGAGATCACCCTGAATCATCAAAATAAATAAGAATATGTTTTTTTTGCCATTTAAAAACCTAATTTAATAAAAACTCTATGGTACCAATCTGGTAGCATTCTGAACAAAATGACGTTAAAAATTTTCAAATCGGTGAACATACCTACATAAAAAAATACATTCAGACGAATATAGAACCTTCTTCTCTTTTTGAAGTCAGTTACAAAATGTTGTATGTATCTCGAATGTTAAAACTGTGAAAACTCACTGGCACTTGTTTTACCATAATGTCGCACTGCGTCATAAAATATTACATTGCAATCTAGATACATAAACCACTATGGTGGTTTACTTGACGCGTCTAACTTTAAAGCGATGTTTCTACAGTTTTGAAACGAACATGCTAAGATTGATTGATGGACAGATATCTATGTATAAAATATAATGATATGTTACGTCGGTATATAAATACGGTCTCAGTTTGATATCTATGCTCACCTGGTTAAATTATACAACCGACCATCATATCTCACTGTTAAATACCATCGACATAATATACGGACTCAAGACGACTTCCTTAAATACACTCGAAGTTTTCGTAAAGTGACTGTTTACCAGCTGTTCTATCTTATTGTAAAATGCACTTACGTTTCGAAAATTAATTTCTGTGAATTATTACACACAAGGGCGGAAACTTAAAATTTCTGCACTGTTTGCCTTGGGCATCATGTAGCGCAGTTCAGGGCTTTTAACTTTCTGCCCGTGTGGGGTATACTATTTTTCTTTTTACCCGGTCGAAAGTACTTACACCATCACATAACTTTGAGCAGCTTTGAGGTTGACTTTTAGACAAATTTTTAGAGTTTATTTGATCTAAATACACACGTTTTAAATCAGATAAAACCTGAAAATTAGCATAAGTTTTACAGAAAAAAATAAATTTGAAAAAAACTATTGAGCAAGCCAAATTTGTCAGTATTCCTAACATAAGTTTGTAAAAAAAAAACTTTAAAATGTTAATTTGCTTTTTCTTAATTCGAAATCTCGTGAGGTGCTGTAAAGAAATATTGACGAATATCACGTTTTTTGATTTAATTTTTGGGAGCAAAAATATACGTTTTTTTTAATTTTTAAGCAGAAAACTAACTTTTGTGATGCTTAATGCTTATAGCCGCAGCTAATAATAAGAACAGTAATAAAATCAATTTCGCGACCACAGTTCGAAATTTCCCGATAGCACATTTTACAATCTGAGGTTTCAATCACTTTAAAGTTGAGTGAAGAACATCTTGTATATAATATTATGGATGTACATATTAATATATAATGTGTTTGTATTCTTGACCTTTTTGTTTATTCTTCGAATTACCTATGTGTGATTAACATTTTATAACTTTAACCTTTTGCTGTTTAATTCGAAGTCAGTGCACTTTGTGCCTTAATTTTTTCATATTAAATATTGTATATGACAAGATGACTTTTCACTCAGCAGTACAAATTGTTCTCGACAAATTCCAAACCGTGTTCGCAAAAGGCGTTTTACTACTGTTTTTATTAGCTATAATTGTTAATTATCACAATACAGTCTTAAATCACCTAAATTGAAATTCTAGATATCTGAAATACTTATTCGTTTACTTATTTTACAAACTATGTAGTCTCAGTTTCTCAGTCTCAATAATTTTAAAAATTAAATTGCGTTTCCCGCTTATAAAATGTTTAGTTAACTCTCATTAGAAACAAAACTTTAATATAAATTATATTACATAATTTAAGACTTGAGTTGTCTTTTAAAGAATAAACCCAATCAATTATGTAGGTAACAGTTTTATTTTTTTTAAAGTAAGATCTCAAAAAAGAAATGTTATTGATGGTGTTATCTCCCAGCCTACTTCTTAAAGAACTGCAAATATACCCGCCTGCGGAAAGGACTCTTTCTACCTCTACGCTGGTTGGTTTGAGAGTCATCAAATAATCATAGATTAAAGTTAGGTTTTGACCTCTTACTCTCTCTCTCGCTTTCACAAAGTGCCATTTCTTTCTTCAATATCTTATCATAATCAGACCCAGTTAATTATTTGTTTTTAGCTGATTGCGGATCCGCACCGCTGGATCCAGCAAGGCCAAAAAAATGCTAGATCTAGCTGGATTGCTGGATTCAGCATAGCAATCCCTAGGTGGTACACACAGACAGACAAAAATTAAGGAAACGCAATCTCTCGTCCGTGCGTAAAATAAAATATGTACGCAAGTAAATGAAAATGCAGACAGATATCCCGTTACTAGTTTGTGTTGTGACCGCGTTGAATTTATGTATGCAAAGTCAATGTTTGTACTGTTTCGAGATAATATTTCTATATGCCTACTTTGTTATTTATACATCAGGAAGCGAATTATGTTCGTTTATGTCGTTGGTACTTATAACTGCATAATATTATGTAAGTGTGCAATAATTAATGCATATGTGCAAAATCCTTACATGACCTGCAGCTCAGTAAAATCTATAATTAAACGCAGTTTATTGACATTAAAACATCGATGTTCAGCGGCAGGTTATACTGTTTAAATAAAAACAAACAAATACATTTTTTAACCGACTTAAAAAAGGAGTAGAGGAATTCTCTCAATTCGCTTGTTATGTTTGTTACGGGATTACTCCGATTTGTTGAGAACGCTACCGGATTGGTACCATAATAGTTCTTATTAAAATCGGTTCATCCGTTTTTAACTGACAACAAAAAAACTTATTTTTTATATGAATGCTACCTCATATCGCCAGCATCTGTGAGCCGATTTTGATGATGATTCTTTTCTTATTTAATAGAGCATAGCTTCAGGGTGATCCCACATGAATTTTACTTAAATCGGTTCAGAAGTGTTTTATTATAATTTATAAACAAAGCAACTACGAAAGATTATTAATAAAAACGTACGCAATCGAATCCACTAAAAAATAAAAAAACTTATTATATTAACCTCCTTCAAAAAAGTCACTGAAAAGATGAAAATAATGAAATTTTGAGGTCGGAGCCAATTTCATTACTAAAACTTTTAATCATATATAGGTATCTACTTTTATTAAATTTTATCTTCATACCCGGTCGAAAGTACGTACTTTCGGCCTCGATTTTAAGGCAGAAAGTTTAACATTTATGCACTGCTGGAATTACTCGCACGCCATCTATAACAGCGGATAATAAACACTACTAGAATGACCCCGTCGTTGTGTCATTTAGTTTATAACAAGCTTAAGTTTGTTAAAGGCGATCTGTCGCGGCCAATAAATAATGCTTGTCGGGGGCGTAGCACCGCACACCGCCCATCAACATCGGTCACACAATAGCCGATGACAGACTATAAGCCGTGTTACTTTCTTAAAAGGTTGCTTTTTGCCTTTTAGTTCACCTATCTGCATTTCAGTCATTTTATCATTGCGCCTGAGGAATATACTTTTACTGTATTTCATTTTCATATTTCACTTGTATAGCAAACTTAACTTTTAATAGTATAGACCAGGCAGGTCACACTATAGCTTCAGAATTTGTTAGCGCGCGCATACTACTTTGGCCATTTAAACAGTGAAAGTATTTTTCAAATCGGTTCCTCTGTATGTATTAGTATCGATAATATAAAATTTTTGTATTTTGTTTTTTCCAAATATTCTTAAATTATATAAATTATCATCTTTAAAGTTCAATTCCAGATATATGTTATTATTAGTGTATTTGCCATATGGCAACATACACTATTGGCGTCGGTCGGATGGCGGGACCTAGGGGTCGGACCAAAATTTCTCGACGTTTCATAACCTCCTAAGCACTTTGGCACCATTTTTAAAAATGTTTATATATATATGTATATATATATATTTATATATATATATATATACGTATATATATATATATATATATATATATATATATATATATATATATATATATATATATATATATATATATATATATATATATCTGTGTGTGTGTGTGCGGGCAATAACTTTCGAAGGAGTTAATTGATTTTAACGAAATTTGGCCCACGTGTTGAAATCCATCACCGCAAGAAGCCTATTTAAAATGGGCCTAATCGGGCTATTTTAAGGGTAGTTTTTAGGGGTTGAAAAATGTTTTTGGGCCCCAAAATACCGAAAAAATTCTCCGAATTGTTTCAAAATTGAAATTTAACCCTCTAGTGGTAATTAAAAAGTGTCCCTAAAATTTTGATAAAATCGGCCCGACAGGACGGGATTTACAAATTTTATGAAAACGTTATTTTGCAGATAGTGAATTATTTACTGAAAGGTGTATATAATTTGGTATAGAGGTTCGATTGAAAATAATATTGCAATTAAGAAAAAAAATGTTATTTTAAGGGGTGTATTAAGTAGTCAACTTTTTTATTTTGCCCAAAAACCAACTTAAGTTCGCATAATAAAGCCACACTGCCAGCATTAGCAAATACACTATATTGTCGGCAGGGTTTTGGCACTGCGACCCGGGTTTTTTAAAAATTGAAAATTGTAGAAAATTATTTTCTGCAATTTTCAATTTTTAATAATTGTTTTTTGTAATGCCAAGTTGTATATTATATCATAGTTTAACTATCGTTTAAGCATATTGAGAGCTTGAAAAAGTCTTAATTAAAGAAAAGACGAAACGTTGCAATAATGAGTGTTTAAATTGATTTATTTTCATTATTCCAATTACCCGTGATACTGTTTTCTATTATATAAATTATATTTAAGTTTAATTTCTAATAAGAGCTAACTAAAAATTTTATAAGCGAGCTACGCAAATTTATTTCGAAAATTGTTGACACTGAGAAACTAAGACTATACTTAGTAAAATAGGTAAATGAATAACTCTTTCAGATATCTAGAATATCAGTTTAGGTGATTTATGATTGTATTGTGATAATTAATAATAATACTCCGAATACTCGTAACTATTACTTACTATTGGAGTACTTTACTAACGCCAAAAAATACTTATAACTACAAACAAATATTTGATGTAAATGTAGATAAATAGTTATTAAACGAAAAAAAACCCGGGTCGCAGTGCCAAAACCCTGCCGACAATATAGTGTATTTGCTAATACAGGCCTTGTGGCTTTATTATGTGAACTTAACGTGATTGTTGGGCAAAATAAAAAAAATAACTCCTTAATACACCCCTTAAAATTACATTTTTTTTAACTACATCATTATTGTCGATCGAACGTCTACACCAAAATTAAAAACACCTTTAAGGAAATAACTCACTATCTGCAAACTAGTGTTTTCAGAAAATTTGTAAATCCGGTCCTGTCGGGCTGATTTTATTGAAATTTTAGGAACACTTTTTAATTGCTATTAAAGGGTTAAATTTCAATTTTGGAACGATTCTGAGAATTTTTTAGGTACTTTTGGGCCCAAAAACTTTTTTCATCCCCTGAAAACCACCCTTAAAATCGACTGGGCCCATTTTAAATAGGCTTCGTGCGGTGATGGATTCCAACATGTGTGCTAAATTTTGTTAAAATGAATTAACTCCTTCGAAAGTTATTGCCCGTACACATATATACCTATATATATATATATATATATATATATATATATATATAAAAAATGGTGCCAAAGTGTTTTGGAGGTTATGAAACGTCGAGAAATTTTGGTCCGACCCCTAGGTCCCGCCATCCGACCGACGCCAATAGTGTATGTTGCCATATGGCAAATACACTAATAACTCTAGAAACTTAGAGTGATGATTATTCTTGAAAGTAGAATTGAAGAAATTTCTTAGGATAACCTAGATGGCACAGGATCGAAGAAAGCAAATACTGAATTATGTAAATTAGGTTAAATTCAATTTACATAATTCAGTATTTGCTTTCTTTGGTCCTGTGCCACCTATAGGTTATCCTAAGAAATTTCTTCAATAGTTATTAAAGTTTGTGTAGTTAAAAAAATTGTTTCATTTATTTAAAAAATCAATTAATGCTGTAGCCCGCACTGGATCCAGCTGAATTTAAAGTGCCGCTGGATTGCAATTCCTAATTAGTATCAATATATACATTTCTTGTACTTCGTTTTCTCGAAACAGCATTTCTGTGTTGGCGCCCTTTTTGCGTCCAGCCTCTCAATAAATTATTGTCAGTCTGAATTCATAATTCAGTCGACTTGTCGTGCAAACTTCTGTAAAGCAAACAGCGTACACGCATCTCGACCACGTTTTTGTAATCGATGTGCAATTAACGCTGATGGAGTCGGGGTGGTCTGAAATATGTGTAGACCTTACTGTAGGTGTTCACAGTGTACAGGGTGGACAATTACACGGATTTAACGTGAGGAACAATTTTTTTTCTCTCAAAATTATTTCAGTCGAAAGGTATCATCCGCATAAATTACGATTAAGATTGGGAAAATCTCATTTCTTTTGTTTTACTTTACGTTCTAGTGCCAAATAGGTCACTTTGCTATCGCTGCGATTTTATAGGAGAATGATAAATTTAGTATAATGAAAATTAAGGATAAGATTTTTTCCTCGAATTTTTCTCGATTATTTTCTCAAAGAACAACCGCATTCCTGGATTTTTTGATGTCGAATTTTTTAACTTTTTTTAAGTGTGTAATTTTTCTCGATAAAAACTGAAAAATGTCATTTAAGGTAGTTGTCGTTGTTAAGACACACCGTCAGAAAATTCTTAATTTTTGTATACTTATTAAGGACATGATAATACAATTACCCTGAAAATTTGAAGTCGATCGACCGTATATAATCCGAGATAAATTCAGTTAAAAATTGGATAATTAACATTGATTGTATATGATCTCTGTAGTTCTGAACCAGTTTCTTATTTATAAAAAAAGAACTGACTGTCAGAAACTTTCCAAAAACTGACAGTCTTTCAATGCATTTGTTATGAGTTTAAAAAAAAATAAGAAAAAATTTTTGACCGTCTAATTATTTATAAATAACGGTTTAAAGTTCAACAATTTATAGAAAAGTATACATGCATATTATGAATACTGTATGGGTTACGTTTCCACGGGTACAGTCTTGCGTACAAATTATGGATCACTTAGCTGCAAGTTAGTATACTTTTGTGGCGCGTATAATCTATAACTTTTTGACAATATTGTACCACGACAACTACCAAGAGCTCGAATTTTTTAAAATCTACAAAATCCGAGTTCACTAAATCTGTTGATACTTTCACAAGTATTAGAAATAAGTAAAGTTACGTAGCTTCGCGATGGTATCGGTGCTGTTACCATAATTTTATAAATGGTACCGTGAAATTTTAAATTTGACTCAAAATAATCGTATAGGTTCTGTCTGCAACCATGCTGATATTCTAGACACAGTATCTTGGACATCCCTATAAAAATAAAAATGCATAGACAGAGGGCATAAGCACACGATATTGCACTATGACATGCCATGCTAAAACATACATACCATGCACATGCAATGTAAATTTTAAACTACCCGACTCGCCCTTAAAACAACTCATAATAACATATTTACCCTATACACTCACTGAAACAACTCATTCGTTACGCATCTCAACAATAGCGAGAGGCAAAATTGGTATATATATTTGTAACTCGGAAACTGTTAAATATTTTTTAATTTTCAAACGACATATCGAAATCAAAGAAAATTTTCTCGTAAACTGGGGAAAATAATTTTCAAAATATTTACTAAATTTAATTGAATTAATTTAGGTTTTGCGTGTAGCATTTTTTAATACAAGAGTGAAAAAAATCTTCAAGCGTGCATGCTTTCAACGGCTGCCCACTTGATTCTAATTTCGTAATAGATTTAAAACGATATTTATGTTAATCATTTTTAAACAATGACTGATTTCTCGGTTTGACAAATTGGTTTTGTGTAGTAATTTTTAAGATATAATTTAATCGAAATTAAAGTACGCACCTCCGAGGTGACCACCCAGCATAATATGCATACATCTTTAAGAATAATGCCCTCGGCACTTATCATCAACATCCCGTCCGGTTCTCTCTGTCAATAGATCTGTCTCTTTTTAACTCTTGACAGAAATATACGCTTATTACCTGCTTGTTAACTTAAAGAATTGGTGGGTGGAGTAGATGAAACTCCTTCTTTAAACTTCTCTTTACATTTTGACATATTGCTTTAACATCTATTCTGTTTGTGGAAACGAAGAGAACACGTCTGTAAAGAACAAAATTCGGATCACAGGGCCAAAACCCTGCCGACAATATATAGTGTATTTGCTAATACAGGCAGTGTAGCTTTATTATGTGAACTTAAGTTTGTTTTTGGACAAAATAAAAAAAATTAACCCCTTAACAGTGTTGGATCACTTTCACACAGTTTGTGCTGAGGCCCAGCGGTAAGAGGCGAGGTAGGCAAAATACATAATGTGGGTGTGACCTTCTTTAGCTCTGTCTCGCTCAAATCATCTGCACGTTTCAATTTTTGGCTGGTGCACACTACGAGGCTAAAAGATGCTATTGCAAGGGTGCCGCTGTCAATTGATTACTCTAATTTTTAGAAATATTTTGAAGATTTAAAAAACTTTTCCGAAAAAATAAAAGTCACTTTAGGTTTGTGATGGAACAATTTTGTGAAATAAGTACGAATAAGGTCATGGTGTGACATTGAAAACGTGTGTTTTTTTGGCACAATTAATGCCAAATTTTTTCTAGTAAATCGTACACACATTTCAAAAGTAGTCCACTAGAGACCTAGATTTATCCTTTATCTTCCTTATAAAGGAAGAATTTTTTAAGAATGTTGGCGAATAAGTCTACAGTCAGTTGATAGCCGATGCTCTATTTTTGGCTTAAATTCAGAGCATTCCGACAGCCTTAATACATTTTTTCAGGGATTATTTCTAAGTTTCTAAATTGTATTCAACATGAAGAGGAATGCTTGTGGAACGATGTTTCAAGTTCGAAACATGTAATCAGAACTATTCCGACTAGTGATGAGCAAATCATAAAACCAAGTTTGAAATAGTCTTGGTGCTAGTCTTGCTTATTCAGTCTTGGTTTTGCTTATTTGGTCTGTTACTAACGTCTTTTGAAAAATTTTCCTAAACATTATCATCGTGAAGGTACAAATTTTAAAGTTATGAGAAATATTCTCATGTTTCTTATTTCGAACGGGAGTTATAATTTTTAGCTTAGTCTTGCACATTTGGTCTTGGTCTTGCATATTCGATCTTGGCCTTGTTCATTCGGTCTTGGACTTGGTCTTGCAGAATCGCAACACCAAGGCCGATTATGCTAATCACTAATTCCGACTAGAGATGGGAAAAACGGGTCTTTTTAGTGATCTGCATCTTTGCATCTGGATCCTGTATGTGAGCCGGCTCACTGAACCGGTTCAAAAAGAGCCGAGTTCTGAATATGTTACTGCAGTCTGCCACTGAGTTACCTAGTTCAGTCAATCATATCACGACCTGTATAGAATCAAGAATGCATAGCCAAACATGTGATAGCATGAGTCATTTGAGCTGACAGATGCATCAAAGCAAGAACTGATACGTAAGTGTAAAATGTGCTTCTATGTGTGTTTCACTGAGTTATGCGGATCAGTTGATCCGTCGGCTCAAAAAAAAGTGAGTCGGCTCTCACGCATCTTCTGTCGGAGTCGGCTCTTTGAACCGGTTCAGATCTGAGTTACCCAACACTAATTCCGGCCCAAACAATGTCTTCCTCCGAGATCGAATTTGTAACTGGGTGCAAACCGATTATACGTGAGCCATCGATAACCATTTACCGTTGGATATTATATTTATAACGTTCCGCTCACACAGTATCAAGTGCAGGTACACATGGTGTACGGTTGCGTTAATAATTGGTCTTGATGCCAGATCTGTTCACGGTTTCACATTTATCAATCATGCCTCCGATACAGGATACTTGTGTGCATTACAAGACCTCCTCCTCTTCTGCTGGGAGCCGCTGTCGATAAAACTTTTTCAACTTGCGATTTAACTGATTGATCCCGCTGGTCCACTCATTTTTGAAGCAAAACTTCTTTAGGCACAATATGAAGGATAGCTCAGATATTTTTCTAACGGAAGGAACAGTGCACCGGGGCGATTTAACTGATTGATCCCGCTGGTCCACTCATTTTTGAAGCAAAACTTCTTTAGGCACAATATGAAGGATAGCTCAGATATTTTTCTAACGGAAGGAACAGTGCACCGGGGCGATTTAACTGATTGATCCCGCTGGTCCACTCATTTTTGAAGCAAAACTTCTTTAGGCACAATATGAAGGATATAGCTCAGATATTTTTCTAACGGAAGGAACAGTGCACCGGGGCGATTTAACTGATTGATCCCGCTGGTCCACTCATTTTTGAAGCAAAACTTCTTTAGGCACAATATGAAGGATAGCTCAGATATTTTTCTAACGGAAGGAACAGTGCACCGGGGCGATTTAACTGATTGATCCCGCTGGTCCACTCATTTTTGAAGCAAAACTTCTTTAGGCACAATATGAAGGATAGCTCAGATATTTTTCTAACGGAAGGAACAGTGCACCGGGGCGATTTAACTGATTGATCCCGCTGGTCCACTCATTTTTGAAGCAAAACTTCTTTAGGCACAATATGAAGGATAGCTCAGATATTTTTCTAACGGAAGGAACAGTGCACCGGGACGATTTAACTGATTGATCCCGCTGGACCACTCATTTTTGAAGCAAAACTTCTTTAGGCACAATATGAAGGATAGCTCAGATATTTTTCTAACGGAAGGAACAGTGCACCGGGGCCTCCAAGCTCAGCAGGCCCCTCGATGTCCTGAGCAACGTTCGAAAACGTAATTTGAATACCCTAATCGAATAAAGAATTTTTGGCTTTTGACTCTTTGGCCTCTGTAGTCTGGTTCACAAGTTGAAAAACGTGCTAATCTATGCTACTGTGAGTTAAAATACGTGTCATAGCTCAGTGGATTCGCAATCACCTCTAGAATAAATGTGCGAAAGTTTAAAAATCCGGACATAAACAATTGCAAAAGTTATTACTATTAAAGAATCTAAAAAAAGGGGTCTAATTTTTTGCAAATAACTCTAAAACTATGTTAATGTTAATGAAATTAATAAAAAAAGATTCCTAGAAAGGAGGAAATTTCCGAAAAAAATGTCGATTCTCGGAACTCCATCTCTATTATTAATATTAATGTTTACATCCATAATTTTTTAAAATATAAAATTATCAGGAAGTGGACAATTATTAAAACGCAGATAATCAATTCAGCAACGTTTCGACCTTTTTAGATGCCTGATGAAGATCTTATAAAAAGGTCGAAACGTTGCTGAATTGTATACCTGCGTTTTTAATAATTGTCCACTTTCCTGATAATTTTATATTAATATTATTAATACTTTTAATTTAATATTGAAATTAAGGCTCCATGTGGTCGGCGCTGTGACGATAAAACTTGACCAATTTAGATAGGGCCCCAATTTCATTTTGCACCGGAGCCCTTGGTTACGTAGCTACGCCACTGGGAAGGAACAAGTTAAATATATTCACTTTACTAAGTTTCAAAATTGAAATTTAACCTTTTAAGCTGCGACCAGACATGCGGGATTCGCCAAGCGCCGATTAATCGCCTAGTGCCGAGTGCTTGGCTTCGTATTCGGCAAGTAGTGAGCATGTTTATACAGACATGTGGGAAAGCGTCGTTTTCTTCGGGAACAGCGATGAAGTGGAGAGGCGAGCACTATTACTCGTCGCTCGGAGATGTACGAACACCCATCCCCACTACTCGCTATTCGGCGAATAATCGGCTCGGCATTCGGCGAATCCCGCATGTCTGGTCGCAGCTTTAGAAAAGATTAAAATGTACTGTTAAAATTTTAATGTAATCGGCCCGACGGGCCCGAACTTAAAAATTGTATGAAAACGCTAGTTGCGTATTTATAAGGATTTACTTACTGAATGGTGTATTTTATTTGGTTCAAATGTTGAATTGATAACAATATTTTCAAAAAGAAAAAAGTTATTATTTTTTAAAGGGATGTATTAAGAGGTTATTTTTTTATTTCGTCCAAAAACAAACTTAAGTTCACTTAATGAAATCACACTGCCTGTATTAGCAAATCATTACATTGTCGACAGGATTTTGGCATTGCAACCGGAGTTTTTTTAACAGTTGTCGGTAACGTTAAGTGACGTAGCGGCGCTAAAGTCTCTGAATAGAATATAGAATAAAATTTATTTCCACCCTATTAGATTACGTAACTTAAACGGTGCGAAGTATTCGCACGGGTCCGCTAGTAAAATATAATAAGCAATTATAGGAAAATACAAATCATAATAACAATATGAGTTTTATCTGAGTTCTTATTTATTGTGGCAAATGTAATCACTGACTCTCATAGCTAGTTAATTTGTACTTCCTGCCCTGTCAAAATAAATTGTTCACGTTTTGTATAATTTTATATTATGTAGTCCGGTTAATCCTCTAAGTGAAAATTAACCTTGCATGTATAAAAACGATCACACAAGTTATAGAGCTTACAATATTTAACGTGGCCATTAAATATTCCATCAACAAGTCCGAGAGATGTGACGGCGTTAAGGCGAAACGCTGCCAATGTTTGCTCTTCTTGAATTGTGTTCTTTAACTTGACTCCAAATCTTTTGATCAGTGGCTGCAAGATGCTGGAAATAAGTAATTGTTTCAAGACAAATCTAATTCTTACTGTTCCATCAATATATAACTATCACTCGCTATATCATTTGCAGAAATATATTTGTAAGGATCCAATGCAATGCATAATTATATAAAACGCGTAATAACAACTCAATTTTGCTTCCCAAATCTAAAGTCTTTTTCGCAATAGCCCTGAATATTCGGCTTTAAAATACTATAACTGTCTACAAATTCTTCCTGCCAGACATTTATATCTCTACAAAATTCTTAAAATATTTTACGCAAACAGTATTCTAGTAGACAGAAGTTAACTAGAAAGAAGAACAAATGTTAGAAATAAAAAAGTTTTTGTTCCAAATTCTTCAATAAGTTTATTTCAGAGATATTTCGTATTTACAGCTCCCCGTATATTTAATTTGTTACCAATTCATATTAAAATTGTAAATAAAACTAATAAATTTGGAAATTACGTATATCAATGGTTGCTAAAAAGCTCAAATGTTGAAAGTTTATTAAGTATAACTATATAGTTATAGAATCAAACTTCAAAATTGCAAAATGAATTATACATATTACCTATATTATAGCAGAGAATTCTTATATTCTTCTACAGTAACAGCATACAACAATGAAAAAAAAACAGATTCTATAAATAATAACACAACACACTATTCTCTTCACACACATACACACACAATTTATGTATTAATGCTATTTATGTCTGCTATCCGCCGCGTGACCGCTTCACTGCACTGACTGTACTCTGACTGAATGCCCGTCGCGCTCCACCCGCGCTGTATTTATGGGCGCGTGCATCCCGTTCTCGATCATTCCAGAAACTTCTGTTCAAGTTCGAGAAGCCTCTGTCATTTCCAGTGGCGTAACAATTGGGGGCGCGCTACAATATGATGAAAGACCGATTGTTGCCATTATTAGTGTATTTGCCATATATGGCACATACACTATTGGCGTCGGTCGGATGGCGGAACCTAGAGGTCGGATCCAGTTTTATCGATATTTTGCATCATCTTGAAACGTATGTGCGACGTGGGGAATCCCCTTAAATCTGACTTACGAGCATATAGCTAGACTGCACACAGTTGTGTGAGTGTATTTTAAGTATGGGTTAATGTTAACATGGTGTATAACCATTAATTAGCCGATAGAGCGAATACGCCCCGCGCAATCTACTCCACCTCAACGCGTGTCAGACAAGGACGACAACACTACAATAATGCCCTATGTGTGTGTACATAGAATGAAATTAAAGACAACAATGATTATAATCAAAAATGCTTTTTAATGTATTCAGGTGTAATAATTCATTTTATAAATTTGTATTCAGGAATGTGTTGCAGCAGTTCTGAAAATATTTTTCTCTTGCCCTCGCTCAACATTTTATTTTATCACTCCATTGAAGTTGTAAAAGTTGAAAAAGAAATTAAATTTAAAATAATCAAAACTAATTACTTCTTATATTTTTTATTAAAGGTGTTAGAGGTATAACAAATAGGTCTCTTGGAGGCTATTCATTAATTAAGTAAAGACGATTTTGACCATTTTTGACCCCCTACCCCCGTATAACAGCATATAAGATTTCTTGGACTTCCCCTTGCTCTTTTTTACGTAAGATTTTATCTGGTTTTAGTAAGGATCAACTGCACTAAAACTCATAATTTGACACAAATTAAACATTTTTATTTTTAAAAAGATAATTTAGGCTATTCTAGTTGTTTTCACTAACGCTAATAGCTTTCAAATATTCATCACTCTATGTTAGAAATCGCACATTTCGACTTGAATGGCTTTTACAATTTGACTTGAGTTCAGTAAAAATAAAATTTAACAGTTTTTGAGCCTTGACTGCCTTATACATGACCCAAGGGAATTTTCAGTATACATTTTTTGCTTATATATTAATAATATCTTTCTTTTCCAGGTAAGCGGCAAACAAATCAATCGATTTTTTATTTTAAAACTGTAAGTATCTCTCCAATATTTTTATTCATCTCTGGTTTTCATCCGGACTTCCCCGAAAATCATTCGGCCAAACTCAAAAGTGTACTAGTTCGGTGGATCCAAATAAAAAAGTCTAGATATATAAAATATTGATTCGATATTTTTTTGAGTACTTCTTCAATTGATTCTTTACTTTAAAAATGTGGGTACCTATCCAATATCTTTATTCACCTCTGGTCTTTATCCGGGTTTCCCCGAAAATTAATTTCACAATCATTCGGTCAAACTCAAAAGTGTACTAACTTAGTGAATCCAAATAAAAAATTCTGGTATATATTGATTCGGTATTTTTTGAGTACTTCTGTTGTATTTATGCGCCGGTTTTACCCGTTAAGATTTAATCATGGCCCTAGTGTGCGGGCCACTACGATAAACTACCACTAATAACTGTTATCAAACAACGACTTTGATGTGTGGGCATCGTGTTTGATTATTGTTTGTTTTACCATATTGCCATACATTACCAGACGTCTTTAATGCCAAACTACTAACCGGTCGTCAAATCGATGAATTACGATTATGCGCCAAGTATTGACGCAACGGCGCGGCGCCACTCTACGTCCTAAAAGTGATAAATTATTTCATGGATAATATGAAAAATCTCCAGTTAAAAATCTCCGTTAAAAATTAATTCTTAACAAAATTGTCAACTTTGCTAAACAGCCTTTTAAAACCTTTTTTTTTGCTAAAAAAATAAAATCAGCCTCACCCTCATAAAGAAGTTTAACGTCTTTAGTTTTTAATATTATTTCCAAGTTTAATTTTTTGTTATGTCAAACCAATTAATAATATTTACACATACCTTAGCAACACACTCTATAAACTTCTGTCCTTGTCAGTTTCATGTAATTTAGGAGAAAAATTAACTTCCCCTTTAGGGGTCGATTCTATTTCCCCTCGATTTTTTACTTTACCCTAGTTCCAGATCAGCATCCGATAACCGATACTTCCTACAAATATATCGATATATCTTTTAATAATGTATTTGTTAATTATTGATTTGCTTAGTAATTACGCTCTTTTTTTAAGAAAAAATAGTCCTCCTTAATTGTCATAGGGGCCCCATTATCCGAAAGTGCCCAGAGTCTCCAATAGGTTAAAGACGGCTCTGGTCGTTGTAATATTTAATGATAACAATATCAATCCAATATATTTTCGTCACGGTTTTGTGTTGTGGCAGCCCTGGATCTCAACTTCTTGCAGTCTGATTCAATTAACAAAAACGGTCATGTAAACCGAAATTGTTTTATGACTCGAGGCAAGTTTTTAATCTTAGTTATGCGATATTGAACTAACAATTATGTGTTCATATCGCGGCCATTGATATTAAACCGTGGATCACTACCACTGCGTATATGTATATATGGTTCATAGTACATCACGGAATTTGAACTACGAGGGGAGTTTACACTCAGACAGCGCCAGCGCTTGACCAATACAGCCTGAGAATTTTTATACTTAAGATGACTGTTCATCAGCTATTCAATATGACCCCCCCCCCAGCTCTATATTACAAGCATTTGAATGTGTATGAAAAATAGTTCGGAAAATCTTTACAATAAACCTTTTTCAATATTTGATGGTAATGCTTTTAAAATAAACTATAAGTATGGCTTTGTCCCAAATGGCTACGAACCAGAATTTTATATATTAATTGATGTAAATAAATGATTTAAAATCAGGCAAAAATAACTACAATGTGCTGATAGTCAAAGAGATAGATCGTTCGCGTGGCCAGTCTCTTGTCCTTGTCTAGCAATATAACCTTAAATTATTACATACAAGAAGTAACCTCGTCCCATTGGATAGTAATGGCGGAATGACGTCATCCAGTCGACTGTCAACTGATATTGCGTGGTTGATAAAAAAATATTGAACGGTCGTCCAGCTGACGTAATTCATTAACGAGGTGACCTGTGTATCTAATGACCTTCGTTCACTCAACGATACAGTACCCTGCCGAGAAAGATAGATATAGGCCGCGCGCTCTCTCTTTTTGGAAGCGGCTACATTTATAAGTCTCTTCATCGACCGATATAACAACATCTGATTGATCGCTTGAAACTCAACACAGCGGAACAACCAATCAGATACTTGCATTCTAGCTAAACATATTGCTGTTTAAGTGATATTATATATCTTACTGATAGACAGCACGATATAGAAATCTCCTTACTTTGCTTATGCTAGAGTCTAAACATCGCTGCATCAGCAACCTAATGGCAAAAAAGAGTTTTAGGATTCCAAGCAAACGAAACAATTATTATAGAATCACGTCGGTGTCCGTTCGTCTGTCTATCATAGGTGATTTTCTCTGAAACGATTTGACATAAAAATGTTTTCTTAAAGTCTGATGTTTGCCTAGCATATGATAAGTAGATAAATATTTAAATAAATAATATTTAAATTTATGTAGCTAGTCGCCAATATTTTTTAAATACTGTTTTAAGAGACACAAATAACTACCAAAATTTAATATATCTATTATCAGGTGATAACAGAAGTATGTAATGTGATAAAATTCTGTAATTTTTTTATTGAAGTACTAAAAACAAGAAACTACATTATTAATTTATAACATTTATGTAATTTATATTACAGCAACTTTTCAGATAATTTGTAATATTTTGTTCTTTCGTATGATTTATTTGTATCTTTTTTGATTTTATATGTAAAAATCACTCCCTTGTAATAAGAAACATTTTCTTTAATACAATAAAGCTATCTAATCTAATCTAATAATATTTAAATTAACACAGGACTTGAGGCAAAAGATAACAATTTTTTACTTGTTCACTTTATTGATCAACGTTTCGACTGCAATTTGCGCCTTCCTCAGGATATTGATCAATAAAGTAAGCAAGTAAAAAATTGTTATCTTGCCTCAGTTAAGTCCTGTGTTAATTTAAATTTAATAAAGAAAAGAGTTCACATTATAATTGAAATAAATAATATTAATATAGCACTATGCGTCACGTCACTAAGTTCAAATAGACGGAGACCGAAAACCACTGCCGTTGTCGAAGGATGACGTAGCGATGTTCAACTTATAGGCGTTCGGACTCCGGTAGTTTTGTGTGTTGTCGGCGCATTGCTTTAAATATACCTCGAGTGAACGGCTGACCACACCACGAGCGGTCGTTTTATTATTTATTACATAATTATAGCTTCATTATGACAGGGTGCTGTGGTGTAGTTTGTACAGTTTATTATTTCACTGGCCTTTTTATATTATGTGTGGGATACACCGTGAAACGTGCGAATCTTTCACGATGCATGTCAAAGTCTCTAGACGTAGAACACACTAGAAAAACTACAAAAGACGTCTTGGAATTTAATCGACCTTTCTCCGTTGAACGGAATGAGATAGATATAATTTATTCGTGTCGTTTTAAGGCTGTCGGAACGCTCAGCTTCGACTGATAGATCATTGTAGACTTTATTCGTCAACATTTTGTAAAAATTCTATGTCTCTAATTGACTACTTTTGTAATTTATGTATGATTTACTAAAAAAAGGATGGCATTAATTGTGTCAAAAACCACACGTTTTCAATGTCACACTACGACTCTATTCGTACTTATTCCACAAAATTGTTCCATCACAAACGTAAAGTGGCTCTTCCTTTTTCGGAAAAGTTTTTTAAATCTTCAAAATATTTCCAAAATTTAGAGTAATCAACTGACCGCGGCACCCTTGTAACAGCATTTTTTAGCATCGTAGTGTAGCTTAAATTCAGAGCGTTCCGACAGCCTTAAACTTAAAGAGATGTGTATTAATAAAATTGTGACATCTTCAAATCGAAAATGAAATATGCTTTTTCAAAATTTATAAAAACCCGTGCTGTAAACGATTAAATTTAATTGATAGATTTTTAAAAATCTATCTGATAAGGTTTCCAAAATTCGATATTTTGATTTTTGAGCAAAAAAGCCTCCTAATGTTGCAAAGCATTTTTTTTTTGTATCTGCTTAATTTTAGGCTATAAAAGCTGGCCGATCTCTAAGGTTCTTAAGGAACTTAGGCTACATGTCATGTTGTTAAAAATTTAGAGGATTTTTGAGGAATCGCTATTTCGCAACAGTCATTAATAGAGTAACGAATTTTATTGTAGATTGTAGACGCTAGTCAATTCAGTAATCACTACTTACTAATAATATGAAGAATGGTTACAAAGATCTCTCTCTGCAATTGCATTTTTTAAGGTATCCAGACGGATTGTAGACGCTTGTCAATTCAGTAATCACTAGTTACTAATATATAAAATGGTAACGAAAATTTCTCACTATAATTTCGTTTTTTTATGATCCCTGGGCGAGACAAAGCGGTCCCAAATTTTTTTCTGTGTCTATCTGTTTGTAACAGGGCTATTCGGAAGCGGCTGGACTGATTTTAATAAAACATGGTACATCTAAACCAATGTTGCCACATTTTTTTTTTTGCCAAGTCGGGATTTTGGAACTTTTTGAGTGAAAAAAGCGAGATTCTTTCGTCGAAAGCGGGACATAGTAAAAAAATGTATATTATCAGAAGTTTTTAAATATTTATCTTTTTATTTGAGTTCAAATTACGTTTATGTGACAATAGATAGCAAAAATAGCCATAGAAAATGTATTTTAATAAAAATATGATATTTTAAATCAGATTTACCCTATCGTTAAATAGTTGAGTCTTATTCGTCTTCTGAATAAAAAAAAAACAGAAATCAAAATCAAAAAAGTTTTATTCATTAGAAAAATTTGGCGTTTCAAACAATAGTCTGAGAAGTGAGTGTTACAAATTGCAACTTACAAAAAACCCGGGTCGCAGTGCCAAAACCCTGCCGACAATATAGTGTATTTGATAATACAGGCAGTGTGGCTTTATTATGCGAACTTAAGTTGGTTTTTGGGAAAATAAAAAATTTGACTCCTTAATACACCCCTTAAAATAACATTTTTTTTTCTTAATTGCAATATTATTATCAATCGAACCTCTATACCAAATTATATACAACTTTCAGTAAATAATTCACTATCTGCAAAGTAGTGTTTTCATAAAATTTTTAAGTCCGGTCCTGTCGGGCCGATTTTTTTAAAATTTTAGGGACATTTTTTAATTACTACTGGAAGGTTAAATGTCAATTTTGAAACGATTCTGAGAATTTTTTCGGTATTTTGGGGCCCAAAAACGTTTTTCAACCCCTAAAAACTACCCTTAAAATAGCCCTATTACGCCCATTTTAAATAGGCTTCTTGCGGTGATGGATTTCAACACGTGGGCCAAATTTCGTTAAAATCAATTAACTCTTTCGAAAGTTATTGCCCGCACACATATATATATATATATATATATATATATATATATATATATATATATATATACGCATATATATATATATATATATATAAATATATATATACATATATATATAAACATTTTTAAAAATGGTGCCAAAGTGTTTAGGAGGCTATGAAACGTCGAGAAATTTTGGTCCGACCCCTAGGTCCCGCCATCCGACCGACGCCAATAGTGTATGTTGCCTTATGGCAAATACACTAATAAGAGAATAATTATTTACGCACTGTCGAGTTATCCCCGAAAAGCGGGACTGAGCTGTCCCGCGCGGGACATTTAATTTTGATTTAAAAATCGGGACGTCCCGCCAAAATCGGGACGTCTAGCAACGCTGATCCAAACTTAGTGTTTTTGATCCGTTTAGGTACGACCGGGTTCCTCACAAAACAGGAAAACAGCTGTTAAAGGCAAATAATGTTGCAGAATACGAATTGTTGTCGTTTTCCATCATTTTATATTTACTTCTAAAACATAATTACTCACGACGTAAATTATTGATCGTTGACTGGTTTATTTCAGGGCAGTGTAATTTTGCTGTCACATTTATCTGTCACTTGGTTCAGTTTTAACGTCTGTACGTTGAACTACGAATATACAGGGTGGTGTGTTAATATTATTAGTACCCGTGCATCAGTTACTTAATACTCAGTTTTTATTTTTTGTCTGTTTTTGAGTATACAAGGTACTTATGGAAACGATCTGTTAAAAGTTGAAATTCCTGCACTGCGCGACACATGGCATCATGTGCAGGAATTTCAACTTTCTGCTCTTGTGATCATGTAGTGTAATTGTTGAATAATGACAGGTCAAGGTCAATTGGTCTAATTTCCGAACAGTCTGTATATGCAAGCAATTAATATAGAAATATAGTTAACTTAAAAACACATATAGTTAAACATTATAGACGTGAATATTATATGAACGTGGAATAATTTGTAATATCAGGTTTCGTTTATTAAAACGATATCAAATTTCTATATTTTATCTAACAGCGTTATAAATATACAAATATCATATCGTTTTTTTTTTTTTTTGTTATTTGTTTTTACCATGTTTCGTAACGAAACGTCTCCATTTTTTAATTTCTCTATTAATTTTTGTATTTAAGTAGTTTTTATTTGGAAACTTTCCGCTTACTACATATATTTTCTCCAAGCGGCCCAGTCCGGCTTCGCCCGGGTGTAAATGTAATATATAGGATATAAAAGACGAGAATCATTATCATTAAATTCTCAACGTGTATTGAATTTGCGCGAATTCAATCGCTTTTATTTGTGAATGTTAAAAATTGGAGAAAAATCTTATTTCCCAAAAAGAAATTTAAAAAAGTCTGTTGATCCGATCGCTACTAAACTTCAGAAGATCACCCGCTGAGCTAATCTAAAGATTGTCTGAAAATTTCATCAAAAATGGTCCACCCGTTTGGAGTCCATAGATTACATATACATCGTCTTTTATCTATATAGATTATTAAAATGTAAAAAGTGGTTATTGTGACATATCGATAATCGTTGGACATATAGTATCGCGAAGTTTTTTGTAGTTATTGATATGTTCTTTAATATGGTAGAACATACTTTTGTTCTATCATCAATAGTTTCCGCAGTCACCTTAAATGAGTTTTTAAAATTACTTTGAGCTGACGTTACGTCGTTACGTAGTACCTACTAATATGAAAACGACTAACAATAAGAAAGAGATCAGGTTCCGTAAATGCAAAAGTTGTTGCAGATGTCTAGATCGGCGAATTCCTTACATTGTACGGGCAGCCCGTCGAAAAAAGAAAAGAAAAGAAATGTAACTACGCCAGTGTAACATAATTATTATGCAAAAGCGTCGAAACGGATTTGTGTTAGATGAGCGCACAATAGGAGCATGCTTTGTTGCCTCGATACGTTTTGACAGCGGCGGATAAACTATCATCTCATTTCTTTATCCGACGACTGGTAGTCGTATACACCTATTGTATTGTAAAGCATCGATTATAATTTGAAGTTCAAACAGATACGTCGCGACGTATCTGTTTGAAAAAAGTAAGAAATCGAGGGGAAGTAGAACTGCCGAATAAAGGGAAAGCTAATTTGTCTCCTAAATCACTGACAGAACGGTTCGGAAATCCCTCATCGTCTACTGAATATAAAACGAAAATTCTGAAACAAATATAGAGAAATTAATTAAATTCTTAAAAGCATCACAGATAATAGAAAAGCTATAATACTTATCCTAATACTTATAGATACTTAATACTTACTTTAATTATACCGGGTGTCTCAGAAATCGCGCACCAAATTGTTGGGATCGAAAGAGAAAAATATTCTGAGCCCAAAAATCAGTGTGTCGAAAACGACCCCTTGCGCATATATGGTCGTATTATAGTATGGACTTATTAGAAATAAGTTGGTATCAGAGGCATGAAAACGACCCAATGCGCATATATGGGTTAAAATGGCCCGATTACGCCCATTTTAAATAGGCTTCTTGCGGTAATGGATTTCAACACGTGGGCCAAATTTCGTTAAAATCAATTAACTCTTTCGAAAGTTATTGCCCGCACATATATATATATATATGTGCGGGCAATAACTTTTAACATTTTTAAAAATGGTGCCAAAGTGTTTAGGAGGTTATGAAACGTCGAGAAATTTTGGTCCGACCCCTAGGTCCCGCCATCCGACCGACGCCAATAGTGTATGTTGCCATATGGCAAATACACTAATTAACTATTTATTCAATAGAAATGTACAAAATAATATTACATTATACTCTTATATAACTATCCTTGACACCGGTCTCCACAGGCTGTAAAGATCTAAATCTTTTTTGGATGAAAGAGATGGCCACATCGAAACTGTTGCAATTTTTTTCCAAACGGATATTTGATGCTTTACTGTACGAGTACCTACCTACGTGGCCGCGTTAGGTCAGTCAACCAGTAAAACCAAATATTATATTTTATATTTCAGATGATATGTAATTGAATATTACACAGTGTATACACATTACATCGAAATACGTGTAGAGAAGGTTTTTAAAAAGGAAAAAATATAATTCTGCGTCCGTTTCTGGTAATAATTCATTTTTTGTCTCGCTCTTACATCGAGCACAAAAATGTCGAACGAGATTAACTTACCGCGTTACTGACAAAATGTAAACCCATACGCCCGTGTAATCCCTTCTTTTTATTAAGGCCTTTTGATATTTTTTTATTTATGTGAGAATTAAGTGCATTTGAGAACCTTAAGGATGCACCCATTTTATGCATGTAGCGATTATCGTTAATCTTGTGTAGAATTTAAAAAAAAAAAACTTCGGTGAAAATCTCAAGTAAGACGCTTCTGAACTCTGTTGTTGAGCGTCTATAATTTACAATGATAATTAGAATGTATATTTAGGAGCGTATAATGATATTAGGTACGCACAAAATATAGTTATATGATATTTTTGCACGTACCCTCTGTAAAATAGCTGGTTTTCACTTAATATTCAGTACATTTTTATCATTTTTGACAGTTCAGTTATGAAACAAACTTAACTTCCATTACTTAGGTTGTTTATGAAAATTACGTTTCGTGCATACTGGTATTTTACAAATACTTCTAATGGTAACTGATCGGTAGTTTATGAAAAATACTGTTGAATTGGTTATATCGCGTATTTTAAACCGACTTCAAAAAAAGGAGGAGGTTCTCAATTCGTCGGAATCTTATTTTTTTATGTATGTTCCCCGATTACTCGAAGACGCCTGAACCGATTTGGAAAATTATTTTTTTGTTTGAAAGGGTATACATCCCAGGTGGTTCCATATAGTTTCTATTAAAATCGGTTCATCCGTTTTTAAATGACGTCAAAAAACATATTTTTTAATATATGCTACCTCATATCTCCAACATTTGTAAAACGATTATGATGATTCTTTTCTTATTTAATAGGGCACATGTTCAGGGTGATCCCACATAAATTTTACTTAAATCGGTTCAGTAGTTTTTAAAAATGTGCGAAATCAAATCTACCACTAAAAAGTAAAAAATAAATAAACTTAAAAAAAAAATATTAACCTCCTTCAAAAAAATCACTAAAAAGATGAAAATAATGAAATTTTGAGGTCGGAGCTAATTTCATTACAAAAACTTTTAATTACATATCTACTTTTATTAAATAGGCGCCGACCTCAAACTTTCATGTGATTTTTTTTGTAATGAAATTAGCTCCGACCTCAAAATTTCATTATTTTCATCTTTTTAGTGATTTTTGTGAAGGAGGTTAATATTTTTTTTATTTTTTATTTTTCGTTATAGCAGTAGTGCGTAATAGATCACTTTACATGCCTGTATGCATGCATGTAAAGCAGCTATATTATTATATTTTATCTCAATATTGTTCACGTCCATTATAATTAATAAGTTTTTTATTTATTCACAGGAATTTAGTTTATCTATTTTATAATTCAATTGTCCAATTTCCCGTGAATAAATAAAAAAAAAAAAAAAATTATATTTTATAGTACATAAAAGCACTTTACAGGTACATTTCATAACTGTAAACTTTTCTAAATAACTATGAGCTGTTCTTTTTGCAGTCTTCCTTGCGGCACCTGTGCTCTTTCAGTAGGTCATTTTTGCTATTCAGTTACATTACTATTTAAAGACCTGTCATTTTGTTGTGTGCAAACATCTATTGTTACCTTACATGCTACTTCTTTGCAAATATTTGCACAATTCAAGGGTATAATGATCCATTTAGCCCCCCTGCGGCAACCCATTTGTCATTTTTAACTTTGACAAATTTATTACGTGCCGCGCAGCGTTGCAAACTTTTGAAAATAAAGATATCGCAAAGTTGGCAATGCTGCACGGTTCATTAATCTACCGAGCACGTTGAGATTCTACTGTACATAATTTATTTAAATAAACAGCCATGATACGACGCACATGTAATTTGAAATTTAATTCTAAATTAATTCTGTTATTTGAGATCGACAAAACGGACATAAATGTTTGGTAAATGTTGTGTTCAGAATCAGTAAATAATAATATATAAATTATTTATTGCACATTTTGGAAGTCGTCATATATAATCCGCCGGACTGACCAACATTGAAATATTAACACATATTACTGAAAATTGTTTTTAATTTTAGAAGATGATCTCAGGTATGCTAACTTTGATAAAAAAATTATCATTCGATCTTTGTTTTTGGAATCATATTACCTGAATCGCTAAATCATTAATACAATGTGTTAAATGGAACTTGATTTCGTCTTTTTTTTATGAATAAATAACTAAGTAAATTTCTGTATAGAAATACTGCGCGATTCAACCTCGGACCCAGGGGCGTAGCTACCGCCGTATCTGCCGTATCAATTATACGGGGCCCCCGGGCTACGGGTGCCCCCAACGTGCGTAAGCAAAAATTAATAAAAACTTCCCAATTTTTTTTTTATTTCAGAAATGACAAAAGTCAAAAAAAGCAATTTTTTTTCCCGCGTAAAGCGTGCGTTCAAAAGTTGGCAACACGCTACATCGGTTATCGCGGGCTGCGGGATTTCCCCGTTTAAGTCATTTACTTCAACGGGGAGAGGGCCCCTAAACTAATTTTTATACGGGGCCCCGTCAAGGCACGCTACGCTTCTGCTCGGACCTACGTTTTTTTCGAATCGGGGCAGAAACTTGATAGCGGTACCCCTTCTCTCCAGTGTTTGAGATAAATTGTTTAAAAAAACTCAAAAATATTTAAATGCTGAAACCGGTAGGGGAGCGTAAGAACTAGGGATGTAGCGATACATAATTTTGCCGATACGATACCGATACCGATTATTGTAGTAAATAATCGGCGATACCGATACCGATGGTTTAGTAGAAAATAAATCAAATAAATAATAAAGTATGTACCTCGGGTGTTTGTGTGATCTTATTATGCTTAAAACTCACCTGTATTTAACAGAGATTCATCCTTGAGAAAGTAATAAGTCATTAAATAAACAGTAATTAAAGTTTACTTTTGGCAGATTTTTATTAAGAAAGAATTTTTTTTTCAAATTATTTGCAGGTAATCTGCTGTATTACCATGTCACTAAACATGCGTAGTTCTCCCACCTGCGACGCTGCGACAATGTCACGCGCGTGCGTCGTCGTTTAGCGCGCTTTTCAAACTGTTTGATATCGGTTGCATATAATCGGTGATGCCGATATATTGGCCTGCCGATTATATCGGCCGATATACCGGTATCGGAATCGGAATCGTTACATCCCTAGTAAGAACCCTTTAAAATTTTCTTTTTTTTAATAATTTGTTGTCAATTTTCAAACATATTATATTATGTTTTTGGCACCACCTGAAACTGCCGCTCGGGGTAACAGAACGAGGTCACCTTTGTATCTAATAACCTTTAGTAGAACTCAAAGTCATTAGATGCACGGGTCACCTCGTCAATGAATGATGTCAGCTGTAAGACCGTTCAATTTTTTTATCAACCCCGCAATATCAATTGACAGTCCACTGAATGACGTCATCCTCCCACTATTATCCAATGAAACGAGATCACCTGTATATTTAATAATATTTAGTAGAACTCAAGGTCATTAGGTACACAGGTCACCTCGTTAATGAATGACATCAGCTGGAAGATCGTTCAATATTTTTATCAAACACGCAATATCAATTGACAGTCCACTGAATGACGTGATCCCCTACTACTATTTAAAGGAACGAGGTGACTTCTATATCTAATAACCTCGGCGCAATGGAGTCACTTTTTTGAGAGTGCGGTACGAAAAAATAAGTGGCGCGCGCTTCCGCTCGCGGCAATATGCTAATGTTTGGAGCGTGCCCGTGGTACAGCTAACATTTGTGTACGACATTAATAAAGATAGTTTATGAATAATATTGAGTATGGGGAGCCCTCAACTAAGAGGAGGCTCTTGACGTGCTCACAATGGTGTCCCGACCGAGCGACACCGGGCCCCCCGGTGATCATCATCAGATTCCACCACAATACACACAACTCGGTATAACTGATAATCCATTGGTGATCATCGCAAAAGTGGCCATAATAGAAAGAGCACAGTCACTTCGGACATCAATGTTGATCAACATTTAAACTTCAAAAATCACTGCAAATACTTGGCCTCCAAACTCTGTAGTTATCATTATATGTTCATTAATCTAAAACAAATATTAACACCTCAACAGTTATTAAATTTTTACTACGCACAAGTTTATTCAAGATTAAAATACACTATTTGCTTTTGGTGTATTTATCTGCCAAAAGAAAATTGTCAGATGTATTGCTGGTGTGTCGCAGCGAACAAGCTGCAGAGATATATTCAAGAAATATAGAATACTTACATTAGTTTGCATACTAATTTATGAACTGTCAACTTATGTTTTTAAGAACCGTAGTAGGTTCATCAAGAACTCGGACATTCATAACTTAAATACCAGATCAAAATCTGAACTTAGAGTTCCTTTTAATCGATTAACCGTCTCCATGAAATCCCCAAGTAGTTTAAGTATTGCTGTTTACCTCAAAGTATTAAACAATGCGATAAACTGTCGAAGTTTAAAAAACACTTAAAAGAATTTTTATAAAAAAACGCTGTCTACAAATTGGACGAATTTTTAAGTTATGAATGATTGAGTCCTTGATGGACCTACTACTGTCCTTGATGGATCCACCGTGACGATTTTGTATCCTTTATTGGCAAAGCAAATAAATATAATATTAGTGTATTTGCCATAAGGCAACATATACACTATTGGCGTCGGTCGGATGGCGGGACCTAGGGGTCGGACCAAAATTTCTCGACGTTTCATAACCTCCTAAACACGTTGGCACCATTTTTAAAAATGTTTATATATATATGTATATATATATATGTATATATATATATATATATATATATATATATATATATATATATATATGTGTGTACGCGCGATAACTTTCGAAAGAGTTAATTGATTTCAACTAAATTTGGCCCACGTGTTGAAACCCATCACCGCAAGAAGCCTATTTAAAATGGGCCTAATCGGGCTATTTTAAGGGTAGTTTTTATGGGTTGAAAACGGTTTTTGGGCCCCAAAATACCGAAAAAATTCTCCGAATCGTTTCAAAATTGAAATTTAACCCTCTGGTAGTGATTAAAAAGGGTCCCCACAATTTTAATAAAATCGGCCCGACAGGACCGGATTTACTAATTTTATGAAAACACTAGTTTGCAGATAGTGACTTATTTATTGAAGGGTGTATTTAATTCGGTGTAGACGTTAGATTGATAATAATATTACAATTAAGAAAAAAATGTTATTTTAGGGGGTGTATTAAGGGGTTAAATTTTTTATTTTGCCCAAAAACAAACTTTATTTCACACAATAAAAGTATAAAACCACACGGCCCTATACATGCAAATACACTATATTGTCGGCAGGGTTTTGGCACTGCGACCCGGGTTTTTAGTGTATTTGCCATAAGGCAACATACACTATTGGCGTTGGTCGGATGGCGGGACCTAGGGGTCGGACCAAAATTTCTCAACGTTTCATAACCTCCTAAACACTTTGGCACCATTTTTAAAAATGTTTATATATATATGTATATATATATATATATATATATTTATATACGTATATATATATATGTGTACGCGCGATAACTTTCGAAAGAGTTAATTGATTTCAACGAAATTTGGGCCACGTGTTAAAACCCATCACCGCAAGAAGCCTATTTAAAATGGGCCTAATCGGGCTATTTTAAGGGTAGTTTTTAGGGGTTGAAAACAGTTTTTGGGCCCCAAAATACCGAAAAAATTCTTCGAATCGTTTCAAAATTGAAATTTAACCCTCTGGTAGTGATTAAAAAGTGTCCCCACAATTTTAATAAAATCGGCCCGACAGGACCGGATTTACAAATTTTATGAAAACACTAGTTTGCAGATAGTGACTTATTTATTGAAGAGTGTATTTAATTCGGTGTAGACGTTAGATTGATAATAATATTACAATTAAGAAAAAAAATGTTATTTTAAGGGGTGTATTAAGGGGTTAAATTTTTTATTTTGCCCAAAAACAAACTTAATTTCACATAATAAACGTATAAAACCACACGGCCCTATACAAGCAAATACACTATATTGTCGGCAGGGTTTTGGCACTGCGACCCGAGTTTTTTTTTATTATTATTATTAGTGAAAAAATTTCAACTTTCTGGCCGTATGGTGTATACTATTTTTCTTCATACCCGGTCGAAAGTACAAACCTTCGTTCAGTATACACGAGAAAACTGTTTCGACCACCAGTTACACCGGCATGCGAGTAATTCCAGCAGTTCATAAATGTTAGATTCTGCCTTAAAATCAAAGCCGAAAGTACGTACTTTCGACAGGCGATGAGGAAAATATGTTTTTTTACGCATTTCTATAAAATAGCTACTTTTCATGCCCGGATAGCGATAGTTAAATAATCCATTTCGCACGAGTGCTGAAAAGTTAAACAAAAAAAATCGATTTTTGTAATTTCCAACAGCAACCTATCGGTTGAGCCGCAGAGACAGCAAAGTAGACGTATAGTTTTCGTAAATAATTCAAACAGATTTTAGTACGGTCGAACACTGAACTGTCAGATATATAGTTATTATGAAGTGAAAATCGGCTATTTTGTAAGAGGTACGTGCAAAAAATGCAAAAAATGTAGTATGCATCTCGGGCGAAATTATACTATGTAACACGATATAGTTTGCAAAACTTTTTTATTATTTTCTTATTTACTCCCTAAAAGTGACCCCCTTTTTAAAATTCATTTATTTACGTTACACGCCCGTCTTTGGGTCACCGACTTACATATGTGCACCAAATTTCAATTCAATCGGTCCAGTAGTTTCGGAGCAAATTGGTCGTGACAGACGAACGGACAGACATGCGAGTGATCCTATAAAGGTTCCGTTTTTTCCTTTTTGAGGTACGGAACCCTTAAAAGATAGCGAAGATAACATTCGCTACGTTACTACTTCACGTTAACGCGGACTGTGAGGGTTAACCTTCTGCTGCGGCGCTCATTAGTCGATGGTTCAATGTATATTTTTTGTGAACAAATCATACGCTGTGTTTTGTTATTAATTTTGACTCATTGTAAACAAATACACGAATGCAATGACTTTTATATAAAAATATTATATTCAATGTCTATTAAATAAATAGTTACGTGTAGAATATATTTTATGTTGAAGTAAATTGATTAGCTCCGCTTACATTTGTTAGTTGTGCATGATTAGGCAACGTTATATTCTTTCGTGTTCCTAGAATTTCTGTGTTTGTTTTTGTGTGAACATCTTTACTTAACCCCTCCTCCCATTTTTCGGTAAAATAAAATTTTCGCAATACCATAAGTCATTTCAAAGAAATATCCATATTATATGGTGTCAAGTTCAGAAATATTTTTTAAGGTCTTCTTAAAATCATTGAAAATTTGTAGGAAAATAAAATGATGAAACTAATAAATTCAGCAATACGATCAATGTGAACTACATTCTGTCTCAACACAGAATGCTGCTACAACCGCTAAATGAGCTTACAATCTTTACAATATCAATGTATAAGCAGCTTACATAACATAAACCATTATCAATAATTAATAAAAACCCGGGTCGCAGTGCCAAAACCCTGCCGACAATATAGTGTATTTGCTTATACAGGCAGTGTGGCTTTATTTTGCGAGCTCAAGTTGGTTTTTGGGCAAAATAAAAAATTTTACTCCTTAATACACCCCTTAAAATAACATTTTTTTTCTTAATTGCAATATTATTATAAATCGAACCTCTATACCAAATTATGTACAACTTTTAGTAAATAATTCACTATTTGTAAGCTAGTGTTTTCATAAAATTTGTAAATCCGGTCCTGTCGGGCCGATTTTATTTAAATTTTAGGAACACCTTTTAATTACTACTAAAGGGTTAAATGTCAATTTTGAAACGATTCTGAGAATTTTTTCGGTATTTTGGGGCCCAAAAACATTTTTCAACCCCTAAAAACTACCCTTAAAATGCCCCGATTACGCCCATTTTAAATAGGCTTCTTGCGGTGATGGATTTCAACACGCGGGCCAAATTTCGTTAAAATCAATTAACTCTTTCGAAAGTTATTGCCCGCACACATATATATATATATACGTATATATATATATATATATATATACGTATATATATATATATATATATATATATATATATATAAACATTTTTAAAAATGGTGCCAAAGTGTTTAGGAGGTTACGAAACGTCGAGAAATTTTGGTACGACCCCTAGGTCCCGCCATCCGACCGATGCCAATAGTGTATGTTGCCATATGGCAAATACACTAATAATATTGACTCTACCAACAGTAATATACTATTAAATAAATAAATCATTATCATTGAACAATACTAAATAACTTTTTTTCTTTTTTGTCCTGGGTAATTAATATAAAAATGAATTGTCGGGTAAAAGGACTTTTTAAGTAAACACTTATTTGTTATTTATAGCGACGTTTCGGCCCTTGCTTGGGACTTTTTCAAGCTTTATAACTATTAAATGTTTTGATCAAGTAGATTTAAAAGTTAAAATACACATGTAAATATAAATTTGAGTTAAACAATTGTTCATTAAAAAGTTTGTAATAAATCCGTTTATTAAAAAATATTTTTACGGTTGATGTTCAAACTATTTTATTTTATTGACTTGATCAAAACATTTAATAGTTATAAAGCTTGAAAAAGTCCCAAGCAAGGGACGAAACGTCGCTATAAATAACAAACAAGTGTTTACTTAAAAAGTCCTTTTTCCCGACAAATCATTTTTAAATACTAAATAACGTTCTTTTAAATACTATGGGTCAAACATTCGTGACGTTATCCAGTGGACTGTCAATTGTTATTGCGTAATTGATAAAAATATAAACGATTTTCAGCTGACATAATTCATTAACAAGGTAACCTCTGTGTCTAATGACCTTGACAATCAGCTATATTCGCAGCGAAGAGTACAAGTAACGTATTAGGAAATTATTAATTATGAATTCGTGCGAGCAAACCAAATAAGTAAATAACTTATTAAATTCGAGCGAGCGAGTGAAACGAGTGTGTAACGTATTAATTAAATTGCTACTCGGGTGAAGCCGGACTGGACGTCTATGGTTGTTTACAAAATTTAATTACCACAGAAAATAATAACGCGATTGAACAAAGCAATAATTTACAGGTAAATCAGATAATTTCGTAGGTAACGTACCTTGCAGGTTACCGTGTGACACTTTCTGTCTGTAAGAAAAAAACATGTGGATTCCTCGAACCCCGGACATAACTCAAGTACAAAACTTGTGTTCCGTCTGTGACCTATGTCCCATTTCGATTTAAACACACGTCCAAAAAGAATGATAACTTTTTTTCCAGAAAAGATAGAAACCTAACGGTGACAAAATGATTTATTCAATAGTAATATATAATATGTTAACGGGATGTTTGTCTGTAATAGCATTTTCTTGTAAGCTTTATGGATGTTCTGTGTGACAACTAAAGCTGCGAACATATTTCTTAGTTACACAATTAAGTTAGCAGGAAAGTGGACAAACTGATGTAAATTTTTAAACCAATTATTAATTTAGCGACGTTTCGGTCATTTACTTGATCTTCATCAGGCATCTATAAAGTACAGCACATGTTAAAATTAAGTATACAACCAAATATACAAATGTTTACAAACACAGCATATTTACCTTAATACACGGTATATAATAAACATTTGTATATTTGGTTGTGTACTTAATTTTAACATGTGCTGTACTTTATAGATGCCTGATAAAGATCAAATAAATGACCGAAACGTCGCTAAATTAATAATTGGTTTAAAGATTTACATCAAGTTGTCCACTTTCCTGCTAACTTAATTGTGTATGTTTGAAAAAAAATATGGACGCAACAATTTCCAATATTTCTTAGTGTTGGGAATAATCAAATGATTTTGATAATCGAAAGGTTGCTCGAATGATTCATTCGATATGATTCCTTCAGCTGATGTATCGTAATAATAGGTGTACTGGTATGAATGAATGTTTCAATCCTCGAATGAATTTTGTTCTCGGTTTCAAATTTTTTTTTTTCAATTAGTTTTTTCACAATAATTAATGGCAGAACGTAAATACCAATCCTTGTCTACACAAATACTAGAAATTTTGTTTCGGACTTCTTACTAATTAATTATTTTTTTGAGATTTGTTAATTGATGCGGTTCGTGTTTGAATGAGACGTGGTGTACCTGTTGTCATTAGAAATAAACTAAACTCGACTGTGAACCATGGCGCCGTCATAGATATGTCATACTGTCATAGAAATGTCATATAGTCATAGATACTTGTGTTAGAAGTATCATCTCATTATTTGTTGCTTGTATTTGGTAATGTTATACTGGATATTCATACCAAACTAAACTCTGAACAGAGAAGCTGAATACGGACTTTCGAATTTTAGAAAATAGTATATTAAAATTGGAAGAAGTCTGTAAGTGGTTATTTATCCAGAAGAAAAACACCAGCTTACAGTTCAAGGCTATTTAATTGATTGGTTGGCAGTGGTTTGAGGGCATTTAGCAGTCGTTGGCAGTGGTTTGAGGACATTTAGCAGTCGTTGGCAGTGGCTTGAGGGCAGTTGGTAGGCGTTAGCAGTGGTTGGCAGTCGTTGGGGGTAGTTTGAGGGCATTTGGCAGTGGTTAACAGTAGTTTGAGGTCATTTTCCAGTCGTTGGGTGTAGTTTGAGGGCGGTTGACAGTGGTTTGAGGGCGTTTGGTAATCGTTGGCAGTGGTTTGAGGGCGTTTGGTAGTCAATAGCAGTACTTGGCAGTCGTTGGGAGTAGTTTGAGGACATTTGGCAGTGGTTGGCAATAGTTTGAGGGCATTTTCCAGTCATTGGGAGTAGTTTGAGGGCATTTGACAGTGGTTGGCAGTCGTTTGAGGACGTTTGGTAATCATTGGCAGTGGTTTGAGGGCATTTGGTAATCGTTGGCAGTGGTTTGAGGGCATTTGGTAATCATTAGCAGTGGTTGGCAGTCGTTGGGAGTAGTTTGAGGGCATTTGACAGTGGTTGGCAGTGATTTGAGGACGTTTGGTAATCGTTGGCAGTAGTTTGACGGCATTTGGTAATCGTTGGCATTTGGTAGTTATTAGCAGTGGTTGGCAGTAGTTTGAGGGAATTTTCCAGTCGTTGGGAGTAGTTTGATGGCATTTGGCAGTGGTTGACAGTGGTTTTAGGGCATTTGGCAGTCATTTGCCTTCTCGTAATTCGAAATCTTGTGACATGTAAAGAAATATTGACATTTTTTTTATTCAATTTTTAAAGCAAATATATGTTTTTTGAAATTTTTAAGCAGTATGTTATAAACTTTGTGGAGCATGTTTAAGCGCAGGAAATAAAACCAGTATTGAAATGAGTTTTGCGACGATAGTTCGAAATTTCCCCAGAGCATATTTTACAATGTGAGTGATCAGTCAGGTTAATTTTAATTCTCTATTTTCGCCGGTCAAAGTATACACCGTGAGAATACCTGTGCAATAGTTTGAAAAGTGTTGGCTTATAGAGTTTATCCATAGATTTCTAGTTGCATAAGTTTAGGTGGATAAGCGTAGTATAAATGAGGAGTAGACTTGACGGGGGGCTCAGGTTCGAGTCCAGGCAGGACCCGGACACCGGCGCCAGGCTGCTGGGCGGGTCTCGGACCGCCCGCCGGACACCAGACGAACACATACACTGACGCAACATGCACAACGAACAGGACTGTACAAATCAATGGTCCTACGGAACAACACAAAATTATTGTTTTTGCACACGCATCTATCTGTACGCTCTAAAAAAAGATTTGTTGTGAGAGCAAAAATTTCGATCGCGCTAACAAAAATCATCAGCGGTTTTTGGCACAGCGAACGATTTTAGTTCCAGAAATCAATAACTGATTTGCTGGAAATTTTTGTTAAGGCAACTTTTTTTTTTTTTGTTATACAATATGTTCAACGCTAGACGCACCAACCCCGTATTTAAAAATATTACCTACATCAGTTGAAAGTTGTTGGTAATTCAGTGGCGTACTTTTTATTTGCGCTCAGGAATTTCAGACGGACCATTTTTTTGCTAAAATGAATTGAAAGTCGCAATTATTAATAGTTCCAACTTAATTAGACACGGTAGAAAAACTGTGTACAGTCCACCATTATATCTACGTACTGGTCAGTACCTTTGATTGCGCAGTAGTCATGTTTAAGGTAGTTGTCGTGGTACAATATTGTCAAAAAGTTATAGATTATACGCGCCACAAAAGTATACTAGCTTGTAGCTAAGTGATCCATAATTTGTACGCAAGACTGTACCCGTGGAAACGTAACCCATACAGTATTCATATGCATGTATACTTTTCTATAAATTGTTGAACTTTAAACCATTATTTATAAATAATTAGACGGTCAAAAATTTTTTCTTATTTTTTTTTTAAACTCATAACAAATGCATTGAAAAACTGTCAGTTTTTGGAAAGTTTCTGAGTGTTAGTTCTTTTTTTATAAATAAGAAACTGGTTCAGAACTACAGAGATCGTATACAATCAATGTTAATTATCCAATTTTTAATTGAATTTATCTCGGATTATATACCGTCGATCGATATCAAATTTTCAGGATAATTGTATTATCATGTCCTTAATAAGTATACAAAAATTAAGAATTTTCTGACGGTGTGCCTTAACTACCTTAATTCTCTGAAGGAAATAAAATCCACTTCTACACTAACAAAACTTATCAGCTGTATATACTTACAATTTGATAGAATCAGCAAATTGTATTAGCTATAGCGAACAAATTACTTGCTAAAAGGCAAAACGAATCGCTAATGCAGTAAATAAAATTGGTTGCACAAGCAAATAACATTAGTTCTAGTAAATAAAATACTTTCTAGAAAACAAACAGATTTGCTGGCATAGTCAATAATATTTTGCTGACTTAGCAAGAAACTTGACTGCCTACAAAAATGATTTTGCTATAGTAAATAATTGTACTTACCTGGATTGTCATTATAGTATTTCTTATAGCAGCTATTTTTAAACTAGGAACATAATTTATTAACTGAAAGAAGGAATTTAAATTTGCAGTTGCAGCAGTAACAATTCATTGGAATTTAAACATTATTTTGCTAGCTAGTGACTATTGAGGAAATTGTTAGAATTACTGATATAGCAGACACATGCAAAGACTGTAGTAAGTATGTGTCTCGATTTGATTGTTAAAACCTACCTTATGGAAAAACCGCCTCTGAATATTTGTACGTTTCTAAGTTTGGGTAGTTAACGTAAAAAAAATTGGTGTGCAATTTCAAAATAAAGAAAAAAAATTGAACCACGTATGCGTTTATTGAATTCAGCGAAAAATGTTGTGTTAGTCTGAATTTGAAAAAAATGTCGGCGAATTCGATGATAGATGGTCGTGTTTAGCCCATCCCTAAGATCGACTTGCTTGTGTTAGCATAACATTGAACCCTCTACTCAGACACTCTGCAGCATCCAGCTGGCTTTTATTGTTTTTAGCTGGTTTAGTTTTTTTTATCTTTATTTTTTTATTTTTCTTTCACCGTTTTTGTTTGTATATAGATAAATACACATAACACGGTATAAAACATTCTTATTATGATATATGATTAGAAAGGTTCTTACTTATTTTTTTGGGATTGAGAATTGTTCAAATAATTCTTCAGTAAGTGTGGCTCTATAAATATATATAGACAATTATTTAGTAAATATTGTAAAGTTTGTTTGCTAGTGGTGTATAATTTCAGAAACTACTGAAAAGCATTTCACTGAAAAATGTATTTATTGTAGGTTATAGCCTCTCGACAACTTAGGTCATTAGCGTCTTAATTACATCAAATAACATAATCGCTTAAAACATCCATGAGGATTAGAACTCGCGACAGTCCGGTCAAGAAACCAGCACACTAACCACTGGACCACGCTGTCATCTTTACTTCTTTCCGGATTCCGAATGACTTTGACTCAAATGAAAGTCAAGTCGAGAATCTCGGACCTAAATTAATGTACGCAAGCTAAACTGTGAAAGATATCACTGAATATGAGAGACTGTTAATCCGGCCCGGTTTCGCCCGGATTGCAGATTGCGCTTTAAAGATAGATATGTCGCGAACTTTTTTTAATTTACCCGGCGTTTCCCGAGAACAATTACTGTTACGAGAGCATAATAAGATATAGTCTAAAAACCATTCCACATGTTTTACTTCGGTATTCATGGAAGTAAAAAAAAAAAAATATGTGTCTAGGAACATTTGGATATATGTCGTAGGATAATTAAAAAAATCGGATTTTGCTAAATACCGGATTCCAATTACCCGGTTTTTTTGCAATCGTCCTAGGATTTTCACGAAGATCTGATTACTTCAATTTTCCTACGACATTATACTCTGCACTGCACGTCGTGTAAAGTCAGAAGTCGAATGACTTTGACAGGCCGTTTCACGGCTTAAAGCAGTTCGTGTACGGCCGGAGAGGAGAGAATATCGGTCTGCCTTGACATCACGTTACTATTTCATACAAGTATAGAAGTATATACCTATGCATACATAAAAAAACCCGGGTCGCAGTGCCAAAACCCTGCCGACAATATAGTGTATTTGCTTGTATAGGGCCGTGTGGTTTTATACTTTTATTATATGAAATTAAGTTTGTTTTTGGGCAAAATAAAAAATTTAACCCCTTAATACACCCCTTAAAATAACATTTTTTTTCTTAATTGTAATATTATTATCAACCTAACGTCTACACCGAATTAAATACACCCTTCAATAAATAAGTCACCATCTGCAAACTAGTGTTTTCATAAAATTTGTAAATCCGGTCCTGTCGGGCCGATTTTAATAAAATTTTGGGGACACTTTTTAATTACTACCAGAGGGTTAAATTTCAATTTTGAAACGATTCGGAGAATGTTTTCGGTATTTTGGGGCCCAAAAACATTTTTCAACCCCTAAAAACTACCCTTAAAATGGCCCGATTACGCCCATTTTAAATAGGCTTCTTGCGGTGATGGATTTCAACACGTGGGCCAAATTTCGTTAAAATCAATTAACTCTTTCGAAAGTTATTGCCCGCACACATATATATATATATACGTATATATATATATATATATATATATATATATATATATATATATATATATATATATATATATATAAATATATATATATATACATATATATATAAACATTTTTAAAAATGGTGCCAAAGTGTTTAGGAGGTTATGAAACGTCGAGAAATTTTGGTCCGACCCCTAGGTCCCGCCATCCGACCGACGCCAATAGTGTATGTTGCCATATGGCAAATACACTAATAAATGAATTAACTTTGCGATGAAATAGTAAAATAGCACTTTTGGAATCATAAGAAGCATTTTAAAGAAAGTTTTTTCAAAATCAAATATTTTTTTATTTAAATTCGTTCAAACACACGTATACATGCAAAGAATTTTATATATTAGTATAGATTTGTTGATTTTGATTATTTTACTGCCAAATCAACTCTGCTCTGGTGAACCCGCCGCGAAAACTAGTGTCCTGTGGAAACAATCTTCAAAGTTTTCATGTAATTCATGTTGATTTTTCGACCAAAAGTGACCAAAATATCGGTTGAAATGTGGACGATAAAATTACGTGTGAAAATCTAAAAACATATTTATTTTTTAAACATTAAAAGATGGATAAACTACAAAAACACATAAGAAATACGAAGACAGGTGACCTGTTAATACATAATTTATTTGATTATTTTGACCAAAAAATATTCGGGCTGAATCCCACCCATAGAACCCATTAAATGGACATTTTGTATTTGGCTTGTATGTTTTAGCCTCATAAAAGTGTCACATATTTTTAAAATAACATAAAGAGAATGTCGTTTTTATATGTATGCAAACGGGAACCAGTGGTGGAGTTTTAAAAATCTATGATATGGTATTTTAAATTTCATAGTGGACGTATCAATTCTTAGACTTAAATTACTTTGACTATTTTAATGGTAATTTTCCATATAATTTTAAAAAAATTAAATGAATTGTAGTACTCCAAAGAAGGATGAGAAGGATGTTTATAAATTTTGTGAGAACGTTTGCGGATAGAGAATTATACTTACTGAAGGCTGCATATAATTTTGTGCAGATGATGAATTAATAAAACAGAGACGAAATATTGAAATTAAGAAAAAATACTATTTTAAGGGGTGCGTTAAGGACTTAAAATTTTTATTTTCTCCAAAAACAAAAAAATTCATGTAATAAAGTCACACTGCCTGTATTAGCAAATACAGGGCAGGGTTTTGGCCCTGCGAACCGGGTTTTTGTTTGCATTATAAAGCAATTTCTTTGGACACACAAATCATAAATTTCATATAACTGAAATCAGACCTCAAATTAGTATTATTTCTCAACCAATCTAAGCTTTAGCTGTTTTTAGAATTTGGCATATTCCTGAATGTCCATATTACACCTCATTTCATAAAATGACCAACGTCCTACGTATTTCATTTTCGCAGACGGCGAAAAAAGCAAACAAAAATAACTTTTAAAAAGAATGTGATTAAATATATATAGCATTTTTGTGCACGCCATTGATTTTAAAAAGCTTATTGACAATGTATTTTACATATACGGCGATAATGGTTACTAAATGGTCGGATTGTTTAAACATTCTCGCATTGTTGAAGTCTTTCGTTGCACCAAATACGTTTATAGACATGCTAATTTTTTTAATTTGATTTTTAACCTTTTAGAACGCTAGTTCAGGTGTGCTAAATTGTGCCGTCCGCAGTAGTAGCGATACACAATAGGATATTTGACACTATATATAAAAAATAAAGTATTAAATCAAAAATTATCGGTTTGAGTTCACAAAAACAGGAGATTGATTTATAATTTGAATTTTTTTACATGTCAGAAAACGCTCCCCGCCGTGATACTTTGAAGTGTGACGTCAGACTTGTAGTAAACAGTCATACGACACACATACGTGAAGTAAACACTAAACGAGCCTCGTGTAAACGTCACCGAACGTTATTTGCACTCATTGTGTAGGTACTACAAGAATGACGTCAAAGTAGATGCATATGGCGACTTGTGTGTTCGCGCCAAATTGTGTATTCAAATTTTTTTTAAATCAGGAGAAATGACAGACGGGCGGACGAGCAAACGAATGATTCCCATGGATTCCGCTTTTTTCCATTTGAGTTATGGAGCCTGAAAAAAAAAATTAAAAAATCTCAATTCTATCTTTTATTGTACTTCTTATGTTCATTTTACTACAAAGAAAGATTCAACACTTTTAACACATCAATAAAAGTTTTTTTTGTTTCTTTTAATTATTGTGAATATATATTTGGTATGAACGTGTAAAAAGCAGAAAATTGTAATTAACTTACCAATGAATTAATGTTAATGTACTTCGTGTTTTTATTGCTTTATAAATAATTTTAAAAAAAGCAGGAAATTTTTTTTTATAATTTATTTGTGAAGCAATAAAATAATAACAATGTGATCAGATTTGTGTCCAACGTCGTAAAATTTAATTTCTCTCGAAACGACATTTATTGCTTTATTATATTTTATGGCCATTTTTTTTATAATAAATTAAAAAATATTATATTCTAATGAAAGTCATATGATTCGCTTTTGATTTTATTGTAAATAAATTAATTAGCGATTTAAATACAAATTCAAGTTGATAATTCGTTTTAAAATGAACTTGTGGAATTTATTTTTTACATTTTTATTGCAAATTAGCGGCCCAGTCTGGCTTCGCCCGGCTGTAAATGTACTATATAGCAGGGGTGGCCAACAAGTCGATCGCGATCGACCGGTCGATCGCGAGGCCAATTTTTACCGATCTGTAGCTATTTTGAATTAATAAATATTATTAATAATTATCCATGTTCTCTTAATTCCCGTGGACGTGAGTTTTTTGGTCCTTTAAATAATTATTGTTGTTGTTTTTTACGTAGGTAGATAAGCCGTACATCTATATTTCAGTACGAGGAGTATTCAGCGAGCTATTGATAGATTAGCAAAAAGTATGTCATATTATTTTTTCATGATAAATTTTCCTAACCCAAAAAAAAAAACTCCAAAGTGAAATATTGAAATCAAATTATCAGCCATACTGTGCATTTTTGTAACAACTTTTTCATATTTACGAACAAATTATACATTGCAGTTGATAAAAAAATTAAATTGCATTTTAAGTTAGTAAAAATCTATCTTGAAAAAGTGTCGGAAAGTCTTAGGTACCGCATGTACGGAATGCTGCTATCAAAAATTGGGTCTGTAAAATTTATTTTCTTTATGAGCCTATATCTCGAAAACTTAATAATTGATTTAAAAAATAAAAAATAGTTTTAAACATATTTTACTTATCTACCCATACCTCGCTGGAGTGCACATTACACTGAAACACAGTGATAAACATAGTATGCATTTCACGCCCCTTCTACCCTCTTAGACTACGCCTATAACAACAAGTCGATCGCGACACACTTTTAAGATAAAAAGTAGATCTTATATACAGAAGTGTTGGCCACCCCTGCTATATAGGATATGAAAGATGAGAATCATTATCATAAAATTCTCAACGTGTATTGAATTTGCACGAATTCAATCGCTTTTTGTGAATGTTCAAAAATGAAAGAAAAATCAAAACTGACAGAAAATGAGTTCTGTTGATCCGATCGCTACCAAACTTGCCAGGATCACCGGTGGGCTAATTTGAAGATTGCCTGAAAATTTCATCAAAATCGGTCCAGCCATTATGGAGTCCATAGATAACATACTTACATGCATCGCCTTTTATATATATAATTTCTAAATCTATTAATGATATCGCTGTAAATAATATTGTTAAATTAATTTTTTGAGAAACTAATGTTTACCTAAGAAGTCTTAAAATAAAGACGAAACGTCGCTAATTAGAAAAAGACAGAATTTTTAATTTCAATTAGTCCAATTCTCCGTTATATTAAAATTTTGTACTATTTTATATTTCGCTGTATAAAAAAAAAACGCTTTCATCAACTTTTGAAATTTGCAGTTGTTTTTAACTGTCAGTTTTAATTGTAGTTTATTATATTATCGTAATATGTAATAATCATGTCTAAAAGTTATACAATACAAATTTGCTAATAATTATAAATTTTGGCAAATTGCTTACACTTGCAACCTGTTTTTTTTTCTCGTTTTACGTGTAATTTATGAATTTGATAGTTTACACAATAATTACACAGTGTTCAACGCTAGACGCACCAACCCCGTATTTAAAAATATTACCTACTTCAGTTGAAAGTTGTTGGTAATTCAGTGGCGTACTTTATTTGCGCTCAGGAATTTCAGACGGACCATTTTTTTGCTAAAATGAATTGAAAGTCGCAATTATTAATAGTTCCAACTTAATTAGACACGGTAGAAAAACTGTGTACAGTCCACCATTATATCTACGTACTGGTCAGTACCTTTGATTGCGCAGTAGTCATGTTTAAGGTAGTTGTCGTGGTACAATATTGTCAAAAAGTTTCAGATTATACGCGCCACAAAAGTATACTAGCTTGTAGCTAAGTGATCCATAATTTGTACGCAAGACTGTACCCGTGGAAACGTAACCCATACAGTATTCATATGCATGTATACTTTTCTATAAATCGTTGAACTTTAAACCGTTATTTATAAATAATTAGACGGTCAAAAATTTTTTCTTATTTTTTTCTAAACTCATAACAAATGAAAGACTGTCAGTTTTTGGAAAGTTTCTGACAGTTATTTTTTTATAAATAAGAAACTGGTTCAGAACTACAGAGATCGTATACAATCAATGTTAATTATCCAATTTTTAATTGAATTTATCTCAGATTATATACGGTCGATCGACTTCAAATTTTCAGGGTAATTGTATTATCCTGTCCTTAATAAGTATACAAAAATTAAGAATTTTCTGACGGTGTGTCTTAACCACGACAACTACCTTAAACTGAACATACCTGTATGTGGTAGGTGATAGCTAGGTATCGTTTACCGGAGAAATATCTGTCCGCCCATTCTACTGTCTTGTCTAAACAAAACTGCCCTCGCTGCATAATTCACAATAGGCAGTTATTAGTAGCCAGTACCGAGTGCTCAAAAAATCCTAGACTTGAACTATATATTACCCGTAGGTATAAACGTCAAGAGCACTGTGGTTGGAACAATAAAATAAAAGAATAGTTACTTCTTACCACATCAGTTTTATTCAGTGGATGTACATTTCGAGGAACACTAAAAGTTTGGTGTTTTGCTGAAGATGGGAGTTTAGCTCTCGAAATGTATATCCACTGAATAAATCTGTTGTGGTAAGAAGTAACTATTCTTTTATTTTATACCCGTAGGTAGTTTTGTTCCAATTAATATTTAAAGTTAAGGGAAACTAACTAAGGTATAATGCAAAAAAATGCAAAATAATTTAACAACAAAATTAGCTTTACTGTAAAAAGCGTGGGATACGATCAACTTAAATTTTCATAATAGCTCTACGTTTACATTTAGCTAATAAATGAAAAATGCATTACCGATATTAAGCACTCCACGTTTTTTACCGTAAAGTTGTCAAATTATTTAGCATTTTTTAGTTCATAAAAGCGTGTTTTAGTTTTTTTAAACTCTAATTTTAATTATAAGACTAAAAACAATATTGCATAGGCAACGCGTGTTAGCTTGATTGCTGCAATTTTTCAGGCTTTTTTTATTTTGAAGGTCCTGATCAGGATAATGGGACAAACTTATTAAATTATTGTATTATCATCTGTCCTTGATAAGTGTGCAAAGTTTCAGTTTAATCTGACGTTTTGAAGTGGGTGAATTTCACGTTCAAAGATTACTTTACAAAGAAACAAACATACAGGTGAAGATAATAAAAGCGTGTTAAGATTAATCGGGTTTATTAAAGTTATTTCACATATTTAGTACTTACTATTTTTCTATAGAAAATTGATTGAATTTTTATTTTTTAGTAGAGTTTATAAAAATCTATTATATTTGTCTTCATGACATGTATTTCTAATGACCTTGACCTAAAGAGTCGGGAATACTAGTGTTTACAATTTTAACCTCTTTCACTTTTGGGTAATAGTGTCAAAAGTGTTAACAATTTTTAAACTGGATATTAAAACACACCTTAAGGCCTTTTCTGTACTGTCAACCTAGCAAAACAGCGAGCAAACGAGCAAGCCTCGTGTGAAGTGAACTAGCAGCGTTCCCTACCAACCACCAAGCAGGATACCATGCATGGCAGCCTGCAACCGAACCTAGCAAGTGAGCAAGCACGATATCCAGCACCGTGTGAATGGGCCTTAAATTAGACTTCTCGTTAGTTTTTGAACACCTTGACATTTTGCTGTGTAAAACGCGATAATGAAGTATATAATTAGCGGTGGTACGCAGGTTTGAGTGATTAGCGTTTGATGTTTCTAACGCCCTTAACCTCACATTTCATTATTGCACGATACCATCGTCTATCCACCTTATCTATACGTCTATTGATTTTCATGCTTGCATTAAAAAAACGTAATTCACGCTAATTTTGTTATGAAACTAAAAAAATACAATTATCTAATATTTGTTTCCTAAAAGTTAAGGTCCTTCTGTTGGGGTAATTTAATTTTCTTGTTAATTGTTGTTTTATTATTCTAATAAAAAATAGATCGTTTACTAAAGTTTCGTCTTAAATTCTTTAAAAAATACCCTCTTCAGGTAGTAAATTCAAACGATAGGTATTTAACAGATGACCTAACTAAAAGGATTTGACATAAAAGATGTTTTTGCTTGAGAAAATATATGATTAAAAAAAGGTTTCATTTTATCTTTAAAAACACAAGATGTGTACAGTTTTTTTTTTTTTTTTGTGTCGCAAAAGATATACCTACGTGTTATTTTTATTGTACAATTTTTTTTTTATTAATGAAATAAGATTTTTTATTTATTAATCTTGCTACCGATTAATAAATAAAAAATATTATTTCATTAATTATAATGATTGCTAAGACTCAAATATATTTTTTGCAAGACTCTCTAGAAAATAGCTACTTTTCATGCTTAGTGCGTAAAATAAAACAAAAATAATCCGATTTTACCAATACAATAATAATATCTCTGTCAGTTGTCGTTTAAATTCATATGAGTGACAGAGAAGCAAAATAGGCGCTTTGATACCAATATGACTGAACGTGAACTGTCAAAAATATTAGAAATATATCTCCTTATTACGATGTGAAAATCAGCTATTTTGTAGGAGGTACGTGCATAAAATATATGTATCTCAATTGTAATATTCGTGTAACTTAAAACTCGCTAATCGCTCGTTTTAGCATAATGTTGATGCATTACAATCTTGATACATAAACTACTGTTTTGCACATTCTTCCTATAAAATAGCTGTTGTTCATATTTAAAACAAGAAAGAGCGATTTTACTAATCCAATAGTATAATTTCTATAAGAACGGTCTGTCGAAACTATTTGAACAACAGAGACATCCAAGGTTATCTCGTTAATGAATGACGTCAGTTGGGTGACCGTTCAATATTTTTATCAACGACGCAATATTAATTGGAGTCCACTGGATGACGTCATCTCCCCACTACTATCATACGGAACGAGGCCACCTCCAATAACCTTGAGAAACATCAAAGTAAAATCAGAGCAATTTGACCTGTAGACGCCCCTTTACCTAAATGCGTGTTGTGGAATATATGTCTTGAGTAAGTTATATAAATTTTGACGGCTTAACGAAATAAAAGATTACCTTGGCGACCGAACAAAATATTGATTAATTGTTATTTTATCTTTGTTAATTAGTTGCATTTTTCTGTATGCATTTTGTGCTAGGGGTTTATGCATTGTCTTGGTTTCACATCTGCCTCTAACTGTATTAATGAGCAAACGTCAATTAGACATCATTATAACAATATATGCTTATTAAGACATCGTAGGTGGTTGCTTGTCCTATATCAATAACGAGTAGGGGATTTTTTTTTGTTCCACCATGTCTGTTTATATAATTTTGAAGGTCTTAATCCATAAGTTCTCAAAAAAAGTGGATGCGTGTATTCATGTATGCGTGTTTGAAGTTACACTTCTTTGGCGTGATTATAAAAACGAATTTTTAATAGATAGAATTAGAATAGAATTTTATTGAAATGCCACAAATGCGGATATAAACGTCAAATAGATAACAATTTAAAAAAGATTCTTCAGATCATAAATCACGGTATTACAATAATGTTTTTTAATTTATTTTTAAAATGTTCTGCTTTCTTAATTGTTTTTATTTCATTAGGTAGTTTGTTGAATATTTTACTTCCTATATACAGACTTCTCGCAAAAAAAGTTGTTTTGCGTTTTAAGACAATATCATTCCTACGAGTGTTATATGATTTGGGTACGTTATTTTCAGTGAAATAACCATTAAAATGCATAACTGTGAGCAGTTCAAGACCAAAAATTCCGTAAAAAGTTAGTAGCTTGTTTTTTTTGAATAGGTTTCGATATAATGTATATGCGCAAAAAATCTTCAAAAATGTAGGAATAAACTTACAAAAAAAATATTCGAAAACACTTTCAAAATTTTATTTTATTTTATATTTCGATTTTTATGACGAAAATCAAAATTTATCACAACTTTTTCAAACTGACCTTGCTTGTAGAAAATGACAAGCTTATTTCAATGAGCACAAGCAAATCTATTCTGGTTTAGAAGTTTAACTTACATTAGTGTTCGGAACATTTTGAATAGTCCTATCTTCTAAACTAAAAGAGATACAGACGTTTCCCTGCAGTTCTTTAGAATCAGCGTAATTTGTTCTGTAAATATTCTCAATATCAAAAATATGCTATATATAAATATGCTATATAGAACACATACTAACACTGTAGCAAATAAACTACGTAAATCGTATTACCTAATCGCAAATTTGATTCACAAAGTATCTCTGAATACTGTTATTTTGGCTTACCATGCTTATGTCAATTCCCATCTTGTGTATGGAGTTATTTTCTGGGAAACAGCTACTCATGTAAAAGAAGTATTTACCACACAAAAAAAAATTATTAGATTAATTGCAGGCGTGAATTCAAGGCAGTCACGCAGACCGCTTTTTAAAAAGTTTAAATTATTAACTGTTTACTGTATTTTTATTGTAAATTGTATTTTATTTTCTAAACAAAATGTACAGTACTTCAGCAGAAGAAATACTCCATATAAGTATATAACGTTCGTGGTAACAAAAATATTGTTCACAAATATAGTAACTTAACAGTACTGAACAACAATACCTACAACACAATTGTCCGAATTTGCAATAAGTTACCCCCGGCCATTTTGGAAATGAATATAAAAAAAAATTATAAAGACACTAAAGAAAATATTTACTACAGAAGTACTATATTCTATTGATGAATATTTTAATATTGATTTTAATGTGTATTATGATATCTTTGAATACTTTTATGGATTTATTGTGCCTGACGCATTCAATACTGCTCAGCAGTAACACGAATAAAGGAAATATTATTATTATTATTATATGAAACATTTTGATTTTTGCGATAAAAACGAATTCAGTTTAATTTATTTTAATTCTTCGGAACATTGCAAAAAAACTTTTGAATAGTTCTGGAATCAGCGTAATTTGTAATACCCAATGCCAAAAATATATGAAAGATTTAGATTTTTGCAATAAAAGAGAATTCAATTTTTTTCTTTAAGCTCCCGAAACGATAATAATTCTATCTGTCCGAGCGATGCGAGCGAACAAAATATTTTTACAAGTCGACCGGTTTGGTTTGGACGAACATCATCAGGCATATAGTGACAGAACTAGTGTCATATTTTTTCTGTGGCGTGGTTGTAGAAACCCGTTTCTCCGACATCTTTTATTGTCTCAGCAGTGTGTCTTTTGTTTTTATGTCTGATTATTCTTCAGCATTCTCTCATTTGGGACGATCCATTCTCTGCTTGTCAGCCAGCAACTTGACATGGGACACTGTCTTATCTCAAAAAGTCGGACGTTTTTGTTTTATTTATGTATCGAATAAATGATGGATCAACAGCGAGAGTCACTTGTTTGTTATTCAGTAGCAACGGTTGCTTAGCAATACCTTTTGTTTTTTTTCTGTACTGTAGGTACAGGTGGCTCAAAACAAACGAAATCCAACCTGTTCGAGAATAGCTGGACTGATTTTGATGTAACTTCATAAACTGTTATATGCAGGGCGTCCATTAATTTAATTCCAGGACTGATTTCGATCTTTTGCTTCTCAGTTCCGGAACTAGTTCCAATATCGAGAAAAATCTATAAAAAAACCGGTCAAGTGCGAGTCGAAGTTGCGTGGATAAGATTCCATAGCATTCCGTCATTCCGTTTTCCGTGAGAACTTTAAAGATTTAGGGTTTTCGTTTAGGTTTTTCTGTAAACTATTTTTTTTTTTTTAATTTAGACTCAGTAGTTTCGGAAATAATGATGCCCCCATCGTTATTTCCGAAACTACTTACCTACCTCCATTTTCATATAGGTTCTGTAATATCTTTTAATCTTTCTTGGTTCTTATACCGCTGCAATTTCTTCTTTATTGTTATTAAAATTGACTTCAGTGCAAGCGTAGTCGCCGCTAAACTTTTCAAAAAATTAAAAAAACTCATAAACCGCATAGCTAGATATTCAGATTTAAAATATACGTTGATGCATAAATATTGATCGTCGTGTCGTTCATGGCGGTCGTGTAATAACACATGAATATTATCTGCATTGCAGCGACTACCAAGTTACACAACACACACACGAATTGAATTTGCGGGTTCGTGTCTTATGCGATCGCACAAATCACCGCATTTGAATATTGCAGATTGTACGTTGCAGGAATATGACATGTGACGATCGCAGCCGATGTGTTATCTGATCGACCGATTGTTCGATAACAATGTCGCTGGTCCTTGCACCGCCCCCGCGCGCTCCCTCCTTAGACTCGTTCCACCTCAGGAGGCATTTTTATACGCAGGCATAGCGAGTTTTGGTTTTAATTCGTTTGCTTTTGTTTTCACGTCGACACAAATCTTAACGATAAATTGAAGGATATTTTATCCAAGTAATGATGTGAAACCCCGAACTATACGAACACAACTACTTTTAAAGGGTGATATTTAAGCGTGCATTATTAATCAGGGTGAAAAATTTTATTGATTTGTTAAAAAAGCACGTTTAATCTGGCCTCGTTTTTTAATACATAGAACACTTTTGATAGACTTAGGTAGTATTGACGCTCGACAACTAAAGTCATAAACTTCTGTTAGAGAACGTCTATAATATAAAATAATAATAATAATAATGCGTTTAGCGTCCGTTTCTCGACTTTGTCATAACAGACGCCATTCACATCATTACTATATTCCCCATCCACCATTTCCCGTTATTTTCTACATTTTTTAAATTTCAGCTTAATTAATAGCAATGAAAGAATTATAGAAAATTAGGGTGATAGGCAATTTTTGAACTAGGAATTTGATAAGTAATCGGCCATGGCCTCGAGTAAGGAATCATCTCGATATTTATCTGGAATTAATTGAGGGAAACCTCAACAAATGGCCGGTACAGGAATTACCGTTTCTCGGCGAGAGGCAGTAGAAAAAAGTTCCAACCACCATCTGCGTTCGTCGGGATTCGAACCCAGTACCTCCCGAGCGCGAGTCTAGTGTGAAAGCATTAGATTCGCCTTTCGGGAAGTACCGGGTTAGAATCCCGGCGGATGCAGATGTAGCTGGGACTTTCTCCTACTGCCTCTCGCCGAGAAACGGTAATTCCTGTACCGGCCATCTAGTTAAGGTTTTCCATGGTTACTCTCAATTAATTCCAGATAATTATGGAGATGGCTCCTTACTCGAGGACATGACCGATTACTTATCAAATTCGTAGTTCACAAATTGCCTAGCATCCTAATTTTCAATAATTTCTTCATTCGCCCGTTGCTATTAATTAAGTTGAAGTTTTAAAAACATAGAAAATAACGGGAAGTGGTAAATGGAAAATAGCAATGATGCGAATGGCGTCTGTTATGACATAAAGTCGAGAAACGAGAAACGGACGCATAAATTTTACCTCTTTTTAGGGAATTTTTTTTAGACGACAATAACATTCAATCATTTTAATTTTGTTATATGTTTTTGTTTGTATCTTTAACTGTATAAAAAAAAATTTGTTCTCTTATTTTACATTTTTTATCTATATATATATTTTTAATTAAATTAGACACTAAAAAAAAAGCAGGTCATTGGTCATGGTAATAGCGGCTGTTCATGTTGTCTGAAATAAAAAAATCGAATGGATCATTGTTCAGTAGGGATGTCGCTATCGTTCCTACCAAAATTAATCAATTTCATTAAAAAAAAAAATGGCGGACTGTAGAAAAAAAGTTTGTGTTTTTTGTTAATTTTTTTGTTAAAAATCGTTTAAAAAACTAAGAAAATATTTTCGAAAATAAGCAATTTTGGTACGGACGATAACTATTAATGAGTAGAAGAACATATATAAATTTCAAAGCAATCGGTTGAATACTTTTTTTTTAGGACCATGACAGTTTTAGAAAATAATGTTTCCAGATAAATGCGTTTAAAGTTTCAAGAGCGAACAAGTCGCTTATACGGCTCGTCAGCGACTATGAGTTGTAATTTATTTAAAACTAGGAATTTCGGTCCCTATTTTTCACAGCATATTTTCGATAGGTTTTACTATTGAAATATGAAAAAAAAATCGATTTTTCGAAGTGGTCACATGAGAATACCCCCTTAAAGGCATTATTACTCTACCCCAATCGGATATAGAATTGTTGAAAGGTACCTAAAATGAATTTGAATCAAACATATATGTGTTTTATTTATTGTTGATTTAATTTTCAAACAACGTGACTTTTTGTCTGAAGCGCATTTTAAAACTCGGCGCTGATTTGAGAAATGCAACTTGTCCGCCGGTTTTTGCGAACCTGGCTCACAGCGTATCGGTATCAAAACTCCCCGTCGAAGGCATCTGTTTCTTGAACCTAATTAAATGCAACAATCGACTGGCAGATGCGTTGTTTGAAAAACAGGTTTCGGTGGTGTTAATAACAGTTCTGAAAGTGTCAGCCTAATGATCTGATTTTAACTTTTTGTGTGCGCGAATCATCTTTGTGCTCTATACGAACAGTTTTAGTACCGCTCAACTGTTTCAAAATAGGCAAAATACCCTGTTCTTCAAAATCTCGCTGTCAAATTTATACATTATGTCTGTTCAAAATAATACACGATCTTCAGAAACGCCGTAGCGCACTTCCAAATTGATTTGTATCGAAAGTCTCACTTAAATTAAGTATTTGTTAAACATGATTTTAACCACGAACATACTTTCTGGCATTAAGAAATTAATGGGAATTAAAGACAGACACTTGCGTAATAATTTTACAATTTATTGCCAACGTTTCGTTAACTTGGTTAACTTCATCAGGGCTCAAGTTAACGAAACGTTGGCAATAAATTGTAAAATTATTACGCCAGTTTCTGTCATTAATTTCCATTAATTTCTTAATATTACACCACTCGAAGGACGACAAAGATACATCAATATGAATACTTTTTAACTTTTTTTTGAAGTGATAACTTCTTTAACACCGTTATGATTTGGAACTCGATGAAATGAAATTAAATCCCTTATTCGTGACACTAGAGAATTTTCAGTGTACATTTTTTTCTTATATATATTAATAATCTTTTTCTTTTCCAGGTAAGCGATAAACAAATCAATCAATTCTATGTTTGAAAAATGTGAGTACTTAACTATTTAATATTTTTATTCACCTCTCATTTTGATCCGGGCTTTCCCGAAAATCATTTGGTCAAACTCAAAAGTGTACTAATTTAGTGGATCCAAATAAAAAAAACCTGTCAAGTACGAGGCGAACTCGCGTACTATTCCGTTTTCCGTGAGTACTGTAAGACTTAAGATTATCGTTTAGGTTTTCCTATTTTTTTCAAAATTTTAGGCTGTTGTTTTGGAGATAACTGAGGAAGAATGGTCAATTTATATCTATTTTCTTAAATAACTATGTATTTATTTTTAAATTATAAAAAATAAATATTTGAGACTCTTACTACAAGCCCTTCCATTTGATATGTCACACGGTGCAGTTTGCATAACTTGTCCCCAAAAATGACCCCCATGTTCAAAACTCATTTATTTACGTTACAAGTCCGTGTTTGGGTCACCGATATACGTATGTGTACTAATTTTCAACTCAATCGGTCCAGTAATCTCAGAGCAGAGAAAACATCTACATGTGATGGGGATACATCAGGAATCAACACTATGTAGATTTTGCGAAATGGAGGATAAAACAGCCACCCATATCGTGTTCGAATGTGAGGCTTTAACTTACAGGAAGAACAACCATCTTTGGTTACATCGATGAGGATGGAATAGTTCCACAGGATAATCTAGTAGCAAATCTTCTGGAGCTCAAAAGAAGATCCAGATTATTTGATGACTAGATCCAGTAAACGGGGAAGCACAAAAATCCTTTCAGGATGTGGTGCATTTGGGTCAAGAGACCACCCCATTCTATTTTAATATTTAATCTTTAAGTCTCAGAGCAGATTTGCTGTAACAGACCGACGAATAAACACGCGAGTGATCCTAGAAGAGTTCTGTTTCGTCCTTTTGAGGTACGGAACCCTAAAAGTATAAAATAATCCCTTCATTCAAAAATAAATAGTAGGTTACACAGTTAATAATTTAAATGAGTAGAAAAAATCTTCAATTTTTGTTTTGGCAGGGAAACAAAGATGTTCCCTTTTTAAAAATAGAAACGTTTGAGAACCTCTGTCTGTGATGAGGCCGAATAATGGAGATGCTTTGCAATGGAATTTACGGTATTCTTCACATCGAGGCGCAGAAACATTCTGTTTGTTTAAAACAACAGACTAGCGCGACTAAAAATGGTCGTGGTATTTCTACTATGGCTGTTTTATTCTGAAATCAGGACCGTATTAGCTTACAACCAACTTCATTTTTTCTACATTGTCTTTAATTAATATCATAAAGAGGACAGCTTGGTGTAGTGGTTAGCGTATGGACCTTTGGGTCAAACTGTCGTGGGTTCGAATCACGCCTTCGCTCATGAATGTTTTGTGATGTCGAGCGTCTATAATAATCTAGAAAAATAATTGTTATCAAGCATATTGATGCTATGGATTGCAGAACACGTTGTCAGAAATTCAGGTTTCACTCACATTTATTCATGAAAAAAGCAATTGCAGAATTTTAAATCGATTCTGTGCTCAATAATAACGGAATATAGAAGAAAATATCAGGTGAAATAATATGGAATGGATGTAAAAAATATTACTAAAGTCAGGGCTGGGATCGAACTCGGGACCTTGACCACTCTAAGCATACGCCTTAGCGGTTACTCCACAGTCAACTATAGCGTGCTGGCAATTTTCACGGTATACCTATTAACTTTTCTATTCTACTACCTATATATTGTACAATAACGTAGCGAAAGTCTCGGTCGGACACTTTTTTCCCGTGTAGCTCCCATCCGCCAAACGCGCGATAAAGAATATAAGGAAATCAAAACTCGAGATAGTTTTTTTGTTGAATACCAACATTTTTTCTTCAGCTCCCGAACAGATCTCCGACTACTGAATACTGATGATAATAAAAAATACTAGGCACCTCGTCTTTTCATTTGCTTTTTTTGAATCAGATTTTAGTTTCTAAAACTTATATTTTTACTATAATATTCTTGTGGTCTACGCGCTAAATATCAGGAGAATTTTCAGTAAATCTGTTTAATGCACCTATGACTTTGATTGGACTAAACGTCATCTACGGCCGAAGGAAAACAATGGAGCGACGATGCACAAAACAAAACGCAAACTAAAAAAAAACAAAAGCTATATAGTGGATTGAACGGACTGAGAAGACAACAATACATTTCGGCGTCACCATTGGACATAGTTGTCGTTGCCTTGTTTAGGTGTAGATTGAATATGGAGGAACGTGTTCGGATTTTAATTGTCTTAATTAAATAATTCATTTCTCTCATCTGGGATGCGATTCGTTTTTTGTTTTGTGTTCACCCGACTCCGAGGAAAAAATTGATATTTATTGCTTTATTATATTTGAAGATTGAATTAATGATAAACCGAGATAAGTTTTAATGCGGCGATATTTCTTGAATCGAGTGTACGACATTCTTTTGTTCTTGATTATTTCTTTCGTAGGTTTTATTTACTTTTAAGTACGCGTATTGATTGAACGCTCTTTTTGCGCCTAGTTTTTTGTATTGCCCGTAGAAATTATTAAAAAATATTGAAAAATAAGAAAATCAACAGATCGATTATTATTATTTCTATAAAAATGATTTGTCGGGAAAAAGGACTTTTTAAGTAAACACTTTTTTGTTATTTATAGCGACGTTTCGTCCCTTGCATGGGTCTTTTTCAAGCTTTATAACTGTAATTGAACTATTAAAATACAATTTGTAAATTTACAATTAAAATATAAAATATCAGATATTAATTATACACACCTATTAAATGTTTTAATCAAGTAGATATAAAAGCTAAAATACACATGTAAATATATAAATTTGAGTTCATTAAAAAGTTTCTAATAATTCCCAAGCAAGGGACGAAACGTCGCTATAAATAACAAATAAGCGTTTACTTAAAAAGTCCTTTTTCCCGACTAATCATTTTTATATTAATTACCAAGGACAAAAAAGAAAAAAGTCAATATTATTAAAAAATATTGAAAGATAAGAAAATTAACAGATCGATTATTATTATTATTTCTATTTTACAGTGTTTGTCTTTTAGAAGACAAAATAAACGCAGCTTCACTATTTTTTTTTTTTTGAAAGCAGCAGAAACAAGATACAAACTCTGTTCGGTATATATGTAAGTATATAAGGCGTAGTTAAAATATACTCCAAGCTTCAAGGTCACCAATTATAAATAAAACACGGTCGCAATTTAAATATTATATATAGTTTTTTCACAAACTAATATATCTGCTTGTTACACTGCCTGTAAGTCTTCTTTGCACTTTTTGTATACTACAAGAATGACGTCGCAGTAAGTAAACATGGCGGCTCGTACGTTCGCGCCAATTTATATACAGTGGAATCCGTTTATAATGACATCGAAGGGAATTGACAAACACGTCATACTAAGCGGACGTCATACAAAGCATTTTTGTGAAAAAAAAACTTTCTTTTTTTTAGGTAGCATAGGGCCGCTGACGGGTATTCCTTTGTTTCGCGTGATTTTAAACTACTGAATTAACGCTTGATCAACATTTTCTTGCGCGATTTTCGAAGCCTCTTCGGTTTCAAAACATTTGAATTGAACGATCGCTTAATCCGGTTCTTGTTTTTGAAAATCATTGAGATTGTCGAATGACCCACGCCCAATGCCTCTGCGAGAGTTGAGCTTGATTCTCCATTTTCTAATCTGCATATTATTCACCTTTCTCCTCAATCGTAAATGCTTTACGACGTTGAGATGACATTTTTTACATAGGATATCACTAAAAACAATGCGTGACGTTCAACTATCAATTACTCACTGAGATTCAAAACAAAAACAAGCCACGTGCCGAACGTCGTCGGGAATCAACGAACTTTGCCGAAGGTGTAAAGAATCATGTCGGTCACTATAGACGGACAAAATTTATTAAAAATGGGTCATAATAAGCGACATGTCACTGTAAGCGAAGTCATTATATCCGACTTTGTTACAAAGAATTCTATATGAAAACCAAACCTCGTTGTGTAATTACGTCATAATAGGCGGTTGGTCAATATAGGCGGAGTCATAATAAACGGATTCTACTGTATTATAATGCTGTTTTATTCTATAAATCGATTACATTTAAACGAAATAAGAATTCCTGTGGACTAAATACTATGGTATGAACATTTTAAGACAATTTAAAAATAAGAATAAAAGAGCCTTTTATATGAACGTAGCTCTTAGAAACCAAAACAAAACCATGTACAGTAGGGGTCCCCAAACTTTTTAGCTTAAGTGCCACACTGACTCCTCCACTAGTTCTCAAGAGCCAAGACCTGGGCTCACCGTACCATCAATACAGTTTTGAATTACTCGCAAAATATTTACAGATTCAAATTTACGAATGGATATTTGAAGTCGCTGCTGATAATCTTCACTAATAAACTTGATCCACAACTGCAAACAATCGTCAGTGGAAAGTCATAATTACATAAGTTATATTGATCATAATAAAGTTATGTTTCTTTTTTTAATTTCAATATGTCATTCAGGGGCGTAGCTACCGCCGTATCTGCCGTATCAATTATACGGGACCCCCAGGCTACGGGGGCCCCCAACGTGCGTAAGCAAAAATTAATAAAAACTTCCCAATTTTTTTTTATTTCAGAAATGACAAAAGCAATTTCTTTTTTTCCCGCGTAAAGCGTGCGTTCAAAAGTTGGCAACACCCTACATCGGTTATCGCGGGCTGCGGGATTTCCCCGTTTAAGTCATTTATTTCAACGGGGGAAGGGCCCCCAAACAAATTTTTATACGGGGCCCCGCCAAAGCACGCTACGCTTCTGATGTCATTTATATTTCTATGTTACTTATTACAGTTAGCAAGATGTTCAATTTAATTATATAAGTTTCTTAATTTGCTCATTGATGAAAAACGTTGGACATTATTTTGTATATAAAAATGATTTGTCGGAAAAAGGACTTTTTAAGTAAACACTTATTTGTTATTTATATCGACGTTTCGTCCCTTACTTGGTACTCTTTCAAGCTTAATAACTATTAAATGTTTTGATCAAGTAGATATAAAAGTTAAAATACACATGTAAATATAAATTTGAGTTAAACAATTGTTCATTAAAAAGTTTGTAATAATTCCGTTTTTAAAAAATATTTTTACAGTTGATGTTCAAACTATTTTATTTTATTGACGGTTAGTAAATAAGCTTTTATATCTACTTGATCAAAACATTTAATAGTTATAAAGCTTGAAAAAGTCCCAAGCAAGGGACGAAACGTCGCTATAAATAACAAATAAATGTTTACTAAAAAAGTCCTTTTTCCCGACAAATAATTTTTATATTAATTACCAAGGACAAAAAAGAAAAAAAGTCAATTATTTTGTATATGTTACTTAAATAAACTATGGCGGCCCGGATTGGTGGTCCTTGCAGGCTGCATTTGAGACCCCTGATGTATAGTACTAATGTTATCGCAAGAACGTCAACATATAAAATATAAAAGACTTTGGACACCTTTTCGAGGACAGCGTGTATGTAAAGTATTTATTATCGCGATATTGAAGTACGCGTTACAAGGTATGTTTGTGCGCGAGTATTATTTAAGATGCAGCAGGATATAAATCTCTCTGCGTCCGACGGCGGCCGACGAACAATTCGCCGACACAAAGAACGCCGCGCTCGACTAACGACTGATATCGTCGAAGCTCCTTCTTGCATGCCCAGCGTTTCATTTAGCTCACCCGCGGTTCGATCAATCGACTCGGAATTAAAGAAGCCGAAGACAAGAGAACTGCAGCAACTGACCGCTCAAATAATGGCGATGGGCACTGCTAAATTTTACCGTTAGGGGCGCCAGCTATATAACGACCTCAATCTGTGAAATCTGTAAAATATTCAAATAATAAAACATTGGAAAGACCGATGTGATGTGTTTGCCAATTTTCAAATTATACAGGTTTTGTATTTTCAAAGAATCCAAAACTGAAAATGAGTTGTGGTATGCTGTTAGAAGGGAAAATGCTGGAGTAGTAGTTTTCTGGAGAAGATTTTACTAGTTTATTTTGAAAAAGATCTGGTCGAATGCTATCAAAAAGAAAATAATGTTTATTGTAAATGCTGTGACAATAATTTGCGAAATCCACTTTACTAAAGAAGATTTTGCCATAGAAGGTGAAATTACGGATAGAAAAACTAAATACAGTAAGGCCTCGATAATCCGGACTAATTAAAACCGCTGTGATCCGGATTAGTAAAAAATTCGGATTACTGAAGCAGCCCAGCTTTTTTATTGTAAAGGTAATCATTTATTATAAAATAACTAGAAAATAGTACGTAAACAAAAAATTATGCAAAATAGAAGTATATTTATTAAATTTTATATTATTGTTTGCTTAACCCTTTTCTGCTAGCTCTAAAATTATCATTTCCATAGATTTCGGTATACAAGTTTTGCTTTGGCAGATAAGATTTCGTAGGGAATTGGAACATGCCTTGATCGTTGTGTACAAAACCATGCATACAAATGAGTTTCCATTTCTGGATATTCGGCTTTTCGTAATTCCTTTCGGGCGCCGGGACCGGAATAAAAGAAGGAACACATACATAGTAAAAATCCAAAATAGTCATTAAAATATACCATATCTTTTGATTTTGCTTTTGTTTTTTTTTTTATATCGGAAATTGATGTTCCTATCCTGTATTCATTTGCCAAAACTTTTCCACTTTCACCACGGGCTATGTTGGATTTTTGTTTTACTGACAACATACTGTGTTTTCTTCTAGAAGCTATTTTAACATTATTTTATATACTTATGTAGAACATAAAATAACGCACCTATATACAATTAATACTCAATCAAAACAACGTCACACATATAATGCCTGCTTATAGGAATCCTCAGATATGTATCATATCCGACCGAATACATGGCGGGGAATCTCTCACTATCGCTATAGTATCGAATGCTATTAATTTGAATGAAATAGACGTTTAAAAACGCAGATCCGAATTACCAAGTACTGTCAAATCCGGATTATAAAGTACACAATGTAATTGAAATGCTTAGCCGCATTATCAAAGAATCCGGTTTACTGAATGTCCGAATTATCGAGGCCTTACTGTATTATACTTATTTAAATGATTGGTATAGAATTAAAACATCTCAGGTTTACTTTGAAATTATTCCTTATTTAAATCAGGCAACTTAAGAACGAACACGTAGATTTGGTTTTTACTTTAATACTCCACAGTGAAAACCAATCATAACTTAGGTCGTTATGTATCTGCTGCCATCTACGCTACGCTTGTCATGTGCCCACGTCCATTCAAGTATCGAAAACTCAGCATTGGTTTATTTTTTTATTTATTGTAGATTATAGACGCTCGACAACCGAGGCCCGTAGCGTCTGATTATATCTACATTAGATTAAATTAAACAAGATCATAAAACAATCATAAGCAGAGGTTTAGATTCGAAAAATTTGATGCAACTATCAGCACACTAACCGTTACATCAAGCTGTCCTGTCGACGTGAAATCATGGCTTAAACTTTGTTGCTTTGAGTCAATACTACTAGCTATAAAATGATAACGGAACATTTAAATTTTTTTCTTGTAGTTTTTTCAAGGTTTTTGTATGACACCTAAATGAGAATGCTTGTTTTTATATTGGAAGGAAGTTCCTTATCGCGGGTTAGCGAGGGGACCTAGCCGAGAAAAAATGTAACATGTCACGAAAAACCGTAAGACAAAAATGTCACGAAAAACCGGCAGACGTATAATGTATACTGGTATACGGTGATACCGGGTGTTTTTAGATTATACCGAATGTTTTTAAATTATACCGGGTGTTTTTAGATTATACCGGGTGTTTTTAGATTATACCGGGTGTTTTTAGATGATACCGGGTGTTTTGAGATTATACTGGATGTATTTAGATTATACCGGGTGTTTTTAGATTATACCGGATGTTTTTAGATTATATAAAACGCGTTACGAAAAACATCTTATACGAAAGGGATTTCGTTCCAAACGCGTGTCCCGCGACACGTTCCAAGTTTTTTTATGTTTTTCTGTCTGTAGTACTGTAGGTACCAGCATCTCTCTTGAGAATGATTGGGGAAATTTTAGTGAAACTTGATACTCAAGCTTAATAACGCTTAGAAGGAATGGAATGTAAAGACCAGAAAACACCAATACCAACTTTTGTAGTAAACAAATCGAAAAAAAAAAAAATAAGGCGAGCCATCAATAGTTGCGACCTGTACAGCTCGGACGTGCATATATGCATGTACTCCGTTCGTACAGACCAACTGACAACATCTGTTCGCAAGTTTAAATTACAATTTTAGGAGTTGAACTCGAATCAATCTAAAAATGGTTCCATTTTACAGAACAGAAAAAGCTATAATTCGAATTTTGTATCTCAGCGTTAGTAGAACAAAAAACCGTTGTGGCGATGTGTGCAATATTTATTTGCTAAACTTTTTAATAATGAACGTTTCGACAAACAAGACACAATTTGTGTCGAAACTTAGTTCATTATAAAAAGGTTATAGCAAATAAAATACATGTATCGGCTTGTATCCGATTTCTCCTAAAGAAATAACTTCGGACAAGGTGCGTCGAGAAAATTAATATTCAAGTAGGTTGTAGGGTAAGGATTAGGTCTCTGAAATTGCACGTCCGTTGTGTAATCTGACAGCGTCGACTGTGCGTTTCCGTTCGACTGACACGCAGTGTAATAATAAGAATTTTGCATCGAGAGCGCTGTTAAAGAACAATTTGATTTATGAACGCAATAAAAGGAACGCACAACTCTTTATACGAATATATTCCGACGATACTTTAAGGTATCAATATTGACATAACTATCATGTGGCCGCCGCGAGAAAGAGCGAAAGAGATGCAGTCGCGGTGGTACGCCCCTAGCGGCACCCAGTCACACCGCTCCGCCCGCCTTCTAATCAACGGCTCGGTGCCGAAACATCATTCATTAGTCGCTAATGATGCGCCACGGTCGGCTATATCGCCAACTATAGTCGGTACCGTCGCGTCTTGGGACTTCCCAGGTGAATTCGAGTCGCAAAGATGTCTCGCAAAAGCACGCGAAAAAATGTCGGGTTTTACGTTTTGTAACTATATATTTCAAATTATCCGTATTTAATAATAATAATGCGTTTAACGTCCATTTCTCGACTTTGTCATAACAGATGCCATTCGCACCATTACTATTTTCCATCTACCACACTTCCCGTTATTTTTCTACATTTTTTTTTAACTTCGACTTATGTAATAGCAATGGGCGAATGAAGGAATTATAGGAAATTAGGATAAGGTAGGTAATTTTTGAACTAGAAGTTTGATAGGTAATCGGCCATGGCCTCAAATAAGGAACCATCTCGATATTTATCTGGAATTATAATTGAGGGAAACCATGGAAAACCTCAATTAAGAGGGCCGGTACAGGAATTACCGTTTCTCGGCGAGAGGCAGTAGGAAAAAGTCCCAGCCACATCTGCCCCCGCCGGGATTCGAACCCGGACCTCCCGAATGCTGGTCTAGTGCTGTCACCACTACTCTACACAGCTCGGTTCCGTATTTAAATTAACTGAAGAAAAATCGTGATTGAACAAACATGCTTTATTGGCTGTTAAGAAAAAAAGTCGGAGTTGCAAACGAAGGGCTCCATATCATTTATTAATTTTATTTTATTTTTATTATTTGTTGTTATATATACACTGAGGCGTAGAAATGCCTAAACTAATAGCTTTTGAGATATTTCGTCCGATGTCGCTAGTATGCACTATTTTGACGTTTATAGAAAAAACGTTTTTTTTGTGACGTAAATACAAATTAACCGTTTTCGGATTTTTCCCTTTACTTGTGCTATATTTCATGATTCTAGGTCAACGGGAAGTACCCTTTAGGTTTTGATTCCCTTGCGAGTGTCAAAATATGCAGCATAAATGGCCATATCTTTTGATTGCATTGACTTAGAAGTTTGATGTTTTCACAGCTCCAAGGGTTTGCATACCTTAGTATTTGATATTAATTTCAACTTGATATCTCCACGCGTTCCTCAAAAAAAGGGTCTTGACAGACAGACAGACGGACGGATGGACAACGAAGTGATCCTGTAAGGGTTACTTTTTTCCTTTTGAGGTACGGAACCCAAAAAACGAAACCATATTTTTTGACAGACCGACCCAATTGCTGTTAGAATCAACTTTAGACACGGAGCTTCGCGTGCCTGATTAGCATGCCGCCTTCATAATCCATATTTCAAACGTGTATTGGTGAATACACATAGCTAGTTGGACGTTAATATTGGGGCATAATTTTATGACTTTTTTACGAACGAAGCTTAGCCATTAATTGGTCTGCGCTCTGTGATCAACTAAGTTGCTTGTGTCGCATACAATATTCCAACTAACTTCATTCTACACCCAGATAATACCTTCCAAACATTTCTTTCCGTTATCCTAACCTATTTTTATATAAAAAGACTAATAAGTTTCAAGCGAGCAATTTTGAGGTTATACGCAATAATACCTGTTATAGCTAGAGTTGGGTAACTCAGATCTGAACCGGTTCAAAGAGCCGATTCCGACATAAGATTCGTGAGAGCCGACTCACTTTTTTTTGAGCCGACGAATCAACGGATCCGCATAACTCAGTGAAACACTTAACACACAGAAGTACGTTTTACACTTACGTATCAGTTCTTGCTTTGATGCATCTGTCAGGTCAAATGACTCATGCATCACATGTTTGGCTATGCATTCTTGATTCTATACAGGTCGTGATATGATTGACTGAACTAGGTAACTCAGTAGCAGACTGCAGTAACATATTCAGAACTCGGCTCTTTTTGAACCGGTTCAGTGAGCCGGCTCACATACGGGATCCAGATGCAAAGATGCAGATCACTAAAAAGACCCGTTTTTCCCATCTCTAGCTATTCTGGTTGGCGGCAGTCTCACGTATCAGTGTGCACGAGAAAACTCTTCCGTCCCGCTGTTACTTTCTTTCGGTCCGCTGTTATAGAGAGTAATTCCAGCAGAGCATAAATGTTAGGCTTTGTGCCTTAAAATCGGAATCGAAAATACGTACTTTCGACCAGGTACAAAGAAAAAATACTTTCAAAGAAGTCTTCGTGCAATATTTAACATTTTTCAATATATTTTTTTTACCGAGTTGCCAACTTAAAAAAGCGTGATACATTGAAGTCTCGTGGGCACATTTAACCTGTGTAAGTATATAATTATGATAATATGTACACAGAATATTGCGGTAGCGCATTTGTAAATAATAGGTAATTACTTAACGTGTCTGTGTGTTGGTTAGATGTGTGACGATTATGTTAATCCTCGAGTTCCGTGGCCTCTAATTGAGTTGTAGACGCTATGTGACTGCCATTCTGATTTACTGGTTCGGCATGATTCGCATTTATTATCGTAAGTGTACTGACTGTACAATAATTGTGTTTAATTCAAGCACGGTTTACTGGTGCGACTTAACAGTGCTGGATCACTTTCACACAGTTTGTGCTGAGACCCAGCGGTAAGAGGCAAAATAGGCAAAAGACATATTGTGGGTGTGACCTTCTTTAGCTCTGTCTCGCTCAAATCATCCGCACGTTTCTATTTTTGACTGGTGCCAACTACGAGGCTAAAAGATGCTATTGCAAGAGTACGGCTGTCAATTGATTACTCTAATTTTTGGAAATATTTTGAAGATTTAAAAAACTTTTCCGAAAAAGGAAGAGTCACTTTAGGTTTGTGATGGACCAGTTTTAAGTACGAATAAAATCGTAGTGTGACATTGAAAACGTATGTTTTTTGGCACAATTAATGCCAACTTTTTTCTGGTAAATCGTACGTAAATTACAAAATTAGTTCATTAGAGACCTAGATTTGTCCTTTATCTTCCTTATAGAGAAAGAATTTTTTGTAGAATGTTGACGAATAAGTCTACAATCGGTTGACAGCCGAAGCTCTATTTTTGGCTTTAAATTCAGAGCGTTCCGACAGCCTTAATAAGTGGTCCGCGGAAGGGCAAGCATAAATAAATTTTAAAAGCGATATGCGTTGAACTTGATGGGGTGAATATATATATATATATATATATATATGATGACTATCATATTTTTTTTAACTGATTTACTAGTTAAACACCTTGGATTTCGATTACAACTGGTAAGGGATATAGCGCGGGGGGTCCGTAATTAGTTAGTAAATTGATACTTTAAAATTAATTATAAGAACTGAGTTCTAGTTTTATACAAAGCATGAAATAAAACGGTAATAAATCTAATCGAGTTTTTTTTTTTAAATTAAGATTGTAATAGATTTAATTTAAGGCTGAGTTGTCTGCAAACTTCTACAAGTTGGGAACCAGTGTTGTATAGCTTCGATCTAAGGTAGCTACCTCGTACGCCTAAATATTTTTTTTTTACAATTATTTCACAACAAAACTAAATTTGGAAGCAATTTGCGTTCCAATTTATTTTTTGCTGGTACATGTATCGTAGTGAACTAGAAAAACAAGTATTTCAGCTAATTAAAAACGCATGGAATTGAAACAGTTGAATGTCACCGTGGATGCACGTTTCGTTCCGCGTTTGCTACGACCCTGCGTGTGCAAACAAAAAGATCAAGTTGACTGTGGCAATGAAGTCATCATATTCAGAATCGGTATATGTTCACCATTGTCAATCAATCGGTCAGTCAGTATTGTGCTGGTGAGTGGAGACACGTACTTGTCTGATTTATTGTCGATTGTAATTTGTTTCTGTATAGTTACTTTATCTCGTATATTACTAACAATGCATGTTTTGAAAATTCACGGGGATAACTTTGCAGCAACGTCCAATTTTTGGTAAACGTGCTTAAAATCAAAATACAGTGTAAACTCTTTATAAAAAACTCAAGGGACCGAGCATTTTTTATCGTTATAGAGAGTTACCGTTATATGGAGTGAAGAAAGAAAAATAACCAAATTAACAATAATCTTTAATATGTATGTTTTTGATAAAACTAATACATATAGTCAGTTAACTTTGCCTGACGTTTTTTGCTTTGCCAGTACTTGTTTTGTATTTTCTTATGTATTCTATCCATCTCTTGATATGTGGTGGAATCTTCTTGATTAAACCATAAAAAATTTTCTAAAGCTTTAGTCGGCGTTTTTTGTAACCTGATAAGATAACATAAACAATAACACCGACAATGACGATTTTCTGTGTCTAAATATAAACACATTTCTTCGTAATAGAGAATGGCTGCTGCGCTATAAAGAGTGTATCAATGTATGGGTTTTAAGGTAAACCAACCAAATTGTGATCTGTTCTATGTTATAGAGAGTTTATCGTTATAAAGAATAATGTTATAAAGACTTTACACTGTATTTAACAAAATATCCAAGCGTATGATTTAGCGGACAACTTCATCTTGTTAATAACTTCAACCAGTAGCCTTACAATACGGTAAAAAACAATCAAAATGTTACGGGTACCGACCGGAGGGGACCCACGATGGGTCGTGAGCACAGAATGATCTTAGCATTTATTACAACATTTAGTAAAATTTATTAGTTTTGTATTTAATTAATTTACCTACTAAAGAACATACACACATTAAACTAAAAATGTATCAAATTTGAACGCATTTGTAAGAAAAAGATATAAAGTTGGTTGAGCTTCTTGGCATTGAAGGAGAGCCCCATCCGATGAATTTGCCACGGCCCTCAAACGATATAATTACGCCACTGACTTCAACCTGAATTTTTATTTTACAGTGTGCGCGTGCAACGTAAAAATTTAATAACGCGGTAAAAGAAGTATAACTTCAATAATCTATTTTTTTCTGAAGCAGAGTTTCTCCTCGAAACACCAACTTATTAACGATGTAAATGAATTATAAAAAGTTACATTTCTTGTTTTGTTGTAATCAATACTGGTTTATATTTTTAACAAACATTATATTCAGAGAATAGAATTTAATAAAAGCATAATGCATTGTTCAATCAACAATGCCCTTCAATAAATAACTGATTATCTTATGACAACATATTTAGCAACTTTCAATAACTAGCTACAATCTTTTTTATCGGATTAATTAGTAACTAAGAAAAGAAGCTGTAATACAAATCAAAACCATAGTAGAAATCTAATTTTTATATGTTTTTAAATTATTGTTTTTAAATGAATGACAAGATGATCTCACTGCAAACATATCAACAAAGATTCTAAACTATAAACTTGCCTGAAGAAGTAGGAAACTAACCTACGAAACGTAGCAAATTTAGAAAACTTAGAATTTTCATTTAATTGTGTCCAATTACCCACGATCCATAAACATATAACATCATGGACGATAACAACTCGAATTTAGTAACTAAGCTTTTTTCAAGTACAATTGTTTGTTTTGAACCACGGATTTGTGATTTTTTTCAGTAGCCAATAGAATTTTTGCACGCATTTTTGTGCATTCATAGTTTGCCGGATGGAACTAAGATATAAAAGTAGCCAATGTTTGAAAAAAAATCGACTTCATCTGCAAATTATTTTCAATGTGCCAAATAAAATACATGAAAAAAATTACGCACCTTGATTCCAACTCCCCTCTTCCCTCACGTAGCTTTCGTACCCCCTCCTTCTTGATCGATCTGCGTGGCTTATAGACGCTCCCTTACTGTACAATAGAATTAACCGTTTGACCTTTATTAATTTTTATCCCATCTTGAATAGTTTCAACAAAGTTTATTTTCAATAAATTTAAACATTTGTAAACCCCAGCGATAAAACGACGTAAACATACCCTTGAACTGGACATTTCTGCAAACAGAAATAATAAAATAAACTAATAAAAAACAAACTTTCTCACCGTATTTATAATTTGTAATAGTGTGTAGAGATTTTCCACATGACGGCCCCGAATTTCGTTGACGAATCGAATTCGTTACGCAATGCCGTTCGCCGCGTGTGGGAGCTAAAAGAACACATTATATTTATGATAACTTCATTACACGCCCGTGATTGTGACTCATTGTTTCTGAATGATCACTCTATGTCACTAGATCTGCATTAATTATAAATGATGCCGCAACGCTAATTCATGTTTCAGCTAAATCCCAGCCATTATTACTTGGCTAAGATACGGTTTAACGTAACATTATATTATGATAAAGATTAGACAGAAGAAAACCACAATTTTATCTTTTTCTTATTTATTTCATATTTGCAGACTAAAAAATTACAGGTCAATTAACAACAGCGGCCCGCGGTAAAAACGTAAAATTTATTCTTGACCCACAGGTTGGCCATCCTTGGTATAGATCACAATTATGTACATGTTTATTTCAAAGAATAACTTTTGACATTTGTTGTGACGTAATCTGATTCAAGCAGTCCAGCGAATAGTGTGTTTAAGATATTTCAGGAGAACTTCAACGACTTTTAACTTTTCGTAATGTTGTTTTGTTTTATAATTCCGACGCGACTTCGAAGAAGGGAAACTTTCGATATAATAAATATAAGAGTATGACAGTTGGTCCATTGCATTGTAATTTGTTAATGCGTCTGTCCGGGAGCGTCGGTGTGCGATGTTCCGACGCCTGGCGTCGATTCGCTCCAACGGCCCGTGAAATCACATTGCCGCTCTCCTATATATACTTGTATTACGCGCCACCTGTTTATGTTGGCCGAATGTCGTTTGTTTCTCTGTGCGTGTGTGTTTTGTTTATTGTCTCGTTTACATGGAGGACTTAATACGCACTTAAAAAGTCTATGTTAAACGTTTTTATCATGGGTTCGCTCGCTTCGACATAGGTTTTGCGAGAAACTTTGTTTTAAGGTAGTTGTCGTGGTTAAGGCATACCGTCAGAAAATTTTTAATTTTTGTATACTTATTAAGGATGTGATAATACAATTACCCTGAATATTTGAAGTCGATCGACCGTATATAATCCGAGATAAGTTCAATTAAAAATTGGATAATTAACATTGATTGTATACGATCTCTGTAGTCCTGAACCAGTTTCTTATTTATAAAAAAAGAACTAACTGTCAGAAACTTTCCAAAAACTGACAAGTCTTTCAATGCGCATTTGTTATGAGTTTAAAAAAAAAATAAGAAAATTTTTTTGACCGTCTAATTATTTATAAATAACGGTTTAAAGTTCAACAATTTATAGAAAAGTATACATGCATATGAATACTGTATGGGTTACGTTTCCACGGGTGCAGTCTTGCGTACAAATTATGGATCACTTAGCTACAAGCTAGTATACTTTTGTGGCGCGTATAATCTATAACTTGTTGACAATATTGTGCCACGACAACTACCTTAATCCGATTGTAGCCAGCTAAAAAGTGGCCTATACTTTCAGTTTCGGTATCAGTTGATAGACTTGTATCGAGTTCAGCAGTTCTCAAGAGATGTTAGTAAAGACCAACAGTTCCAAATTAATCTGTCGAGCGTCTATAATCTAACATCAATCAACACAGGGCCTCGATTAACGCTGTGTCAGTATTACGCGGTTTCTAAAAAAAAGTTTAGCCACTATAACGTCAATTATGGAACAATTTATACAAAATGATTCAAATGTTGATAGAATTTCAAAGGCAAGACGAAGTGTCATTGATGCCATATATTGCTATCGACAATAACTTGCTGAACGAAACAGAAAAAGGCAAACGACATTAGATGACTTCTTCCACCAAAAACAAAATATGTCAAATGAGGTACCTTCCTCATCACAAACATAGCTTCTTACTCGAACTTTTATTTGATTTTCATAAATGTTTTATGAACAAAAATCGATATTAGCTATAAATAAATCTATAATTAATGTGATAAACAAATATGTAGCAATAAATGTTACAAAATTAAACTATTTTTATTTACGATTCTATTTCAATTATACCTATTATCTACGTACTAATTTATACTTATTATGTAACATAATTTGTGTTATTTATGTAATGATAATGACCATAGATGCCAAGTCACATTTGTTTGCAAAATTTAACAAAACAAAAAACTAACGAATTTTCTTATTCTCGATTCTGTTTCACTTATGCCTATTATCTACGTCACCTCGTTTAGCGCTGTTTCGTATAGCGCAGGAACTTAATGGAATGTATCTACCGCGTTAAGCGGAGTCTTACTGTATGTTTAAAATAATTTGATACGCGTACCAAACGTACGGTGTAAACCAATCTCAGTGTATCAGACTTCGCCTGTGCCTGTCTCTGGCATATAGTGTCACATTGCGCGGATAGAACCATTTTTCTCTCAACTTCGACTCATTAATTTTCATTTAGATAACAATAATAACTCTTAAATGTGTTTCATTTTTAGAAATTTAGATTATGCACAGAATTTATTTCTAATTAGTTGTTGTCTGCTTTTTAATGTGAGTGTACAAGGAAATAACTCGAAATGATTATTCGGAAAGTATTAAAAACGTGTTTTAAATCAATAATGAAATATTTTCAAATCACCTGATGACAGTAAATGCCTTTGTGCCTTTTTCAAATTATCTGCGTGCAGTTTTAAAGTTTTTTTTTATTGTTTCAATTAATTTAATATTATTTTCAGATGATTCTATTGAAGGAAAAAAGAAATTACTTAAAAGCTATGTAATTGACATTTCCGTCTTTATTTTGACGTTTTTAATTGAAATTTATTTATCCTTTGAGAGTACACATTTACTATTTTAGAATCGACTTCCATTTTGTGTAATTATACTTTGAAGTTAAGTGTTTCAGACATTTTTTAACGTCGTATCTATTTAGTTTCAGTTTATAATATTAATCATCAAAGGGTTGCATTTGCGCGTGTCTCAACTTATTATATTTAAATTATATCATATATTTAACCCTGTATAACGTCCGTTGACATCGTACAGAGATTTAAAAACTTGATGTTCTGATTCTAGAAAATTTTAATTTCAAATAAGCTTTTCACTATTTGCTTAAAATCGAAGTTTACAATATGTTTTGTACTAATGTAGAGCGATGATTGACGTTATCGTGATTAGTATATTTTTTAGATGTCGATCAGGGGCGTAGCTACCGCCGTATATGCCGTATCGATTATACGGGGCCCCCAACGTGCGTAAGCAAAAATTAATAAAAACTTCCCAATTTTTTTTTTATTTCAGAAATGACAAAAGTCAAAAAAAGCAATTTCTTTTTTTCCCGCGTAAAGCGTGCGTTCAAAAGTTGGCAACACCCTACATCGGTGATCGCGGGCTGCGGGATTTCCCCATTTAAATCATTTACTTCAACGGGGGAAGGCCCCCAAACTAATTTTTATACGGGGCCCCGCCAAGGCACGCTACGCTTCTGATGTCGATCGTCTATAATCTATTTGATTTATGTTAATATGAACCTCCAGTTTCTTGATCTTATTTTAAGAACTAGTGAATGAATGTGACAGTAGTGATAGTTTGATTTTCGAATATAAATGGATGTTTGTCTGTTTGAGATTAACAAACTTCGACACCGTTTAACCGATTCAAATGAAAGTTGGCACAATATGTATTTTTTCATGGATACAACAAAGTGGATAGCATATCCGCTTTGTTGTAACTCGTCACTAGTCCGTAATACGGTGGAGCCGAAGGCTCTACTACTATTGTCGTCGCCGCGTTTCATCTCGCAGTTGCGTTTAGAGTTGCGGATAGCGGCTAGTACTGACATAAATTGAAAATGTGAATTAGTTTTAGGTCCGAATAATCCCAGAAGCTGGTGCAGTCTATTAACATTTAAATAAAAGTCGTGAAGTTGGGAGCACTAAAACATTGAAAATGTCATTTGCAGTGTACACGGTCATTAAAATATTATGCTAGTTTTTGGAAAAGTAAATAAATATTAAAATATATGCTCTATTTTGTAAAAGATCGTATGGTATATGTTTTTGTAAACCACCAACCTATCTTATTGCTTGTGCCTTTTTGTAACCCGACTAATTTTGAATACGAAAACAACTGAGCTCTTGTATTGTCCGTTTTTAGTCCGATGCATTTTGTTACTATTTTTTGACTAAATTCACCGAAGCGTGATCTGAAATAATCCGGCGCCAGTCTTTCAATTGTGTTTTAAAATTCACTTTTTTTAGTTAAAAATAATTTTAGTCCAAAAGTAATTTCATTTAAAAATTATTTAAACGTATCTTTCTTTGTTTCTAAATATTCTTTAATTTTTATTCGAAAAACTACGTTACAGCAAAACGTATAGCTACGTCTTCCAGTCGTTAATTTGGGATTTAATGTCAGCAACATAAAAAAATCATAATCCAAATCCTACAACGTGATGAATAGACAGTCTGGATAGCTTTTAAGAAGTTCCGTCCGATGTCGCTAGTATAACCTACTTTGTTATTTTATAACTATTTTGACGTTATCAGAAACAACTTCCGCAACATATTAGTTGCATGCTGCATACGCAACTTCCGGAACAGAGAAAATTTTACACTCAGTGCGCCAAAAGAAGTATAACTTCAAAAACAAATTATTATTGAATAATCTTACAAAGGTAATTGAAGATTATTGGATTCAAAATGAAAAATTTTTTATTTAATAGTTTGTAAGTTTTTGTAAAACAGCAGCCATGTATACTAAATCAGAATCAGAAATTATGTTCGTAATTTTTTTCTGATTTATTTCTGCATACTTTTACTGACCATAATAAATACAGTGCAAAGTTACATGTGGTCGGTGAAGCGTAAAATTGGTTTTTTCAACAAAATTAATAGGGAATCTTAATTATAAATCAATTTAATTACAGTAAAATTGCTTTGAATTCTTTTCAAAAAATGTAATTCTCATTCGTAATTTATTATTTAAAAAATACCAAACTTTTCAAATCGCGAAACTGAAAATACGTTTATTTTATAGCGTAATGTCATGACTGAACAAATAAAACTTAAAAAAAATTATATTTATTTTCATCGTGTCAGTTTTATGATTTTGTTCTGTATATTTTTTTCGCTTCTTCAGAAATAACAGTTTTGCGGAAACGCGCTACGACATTTTTTATATGTAGATTGTCATATGTTTCTTATAATTCAGTTGTTTTGTTTGAATACAAAAACAAAACTAATTAATCCCCTGGGGACAATAGTTTTAGAAGAGGAATTTACTCAACATCTGCTTTGTTTTAATGGATGAACACAATGAGGGAATAAAATATTGGTGTATATGAGCACGCGAGGTTCATTGATCTATTAAATTAAATATTCATTGACATTCTTTTCAGAAGATTATTTTTGTAAAAATCGATGGGAAAAATTCAGACCACAGTGACGCAATAGGTTGCGTTTGTTATACAAAGGAGTAATATCTGTTTGATATCTCAGTGTCGGAGCAAAGAAATAAATACTATAGCAGTCCATACTCTTGAGCAGGAACACGTAGAGTAGAGTAGATCACGTGACATATGACTGCGAATTTGACAATTGTTAAAGGAAGTACATTTTTCATTATGCGTTTTTTACATTTTTTCTTTGTGTATTATAATGAATATATTTATCCAGATATAATGAATTATAATGAATCAGTTTCAGTATAAAACTATTAAATATATAAACAACTTTTCTTTTTGTTCTAACTCTAATCTAAATCTAAACCGTGTTGGGAAATAGGTCGTTGATTCTAAGTGTGGACATGTGGTAAACGTACTCTTTTCAGAGTAAATTTCGCTGAGTTATTTACTCTAATATGCCAAACACATCCTATGTTTGATTATTATCTATATTTTGAATACATCACTTCTTTGATCATTTTTAGTACCTACACAAACGCAGTGAAAAGAATTCGAATTCGCATTCAGAATTTGAAAACCATATGTTTTTCGTCTTTTATGTTAACGGTTTTTTTGATTTCGATCTTCAACAGGGAAATAGTTTAACGCTGTTGTTTAATTGAACCCTTTTAGCACCTGGCTCTTTTGTGATTTTACAAAATCTGTAAGAAATGATAGCGATGATAAAATCAAATGTCGTCGTCAGAGGTGTTTTAAATAACTTTCTACGCAAAATAGAAGCAATTTTCCCATTGACTCGTTGTTCTCTATTTTCATATTTTTTTATATATAATGACCTTATTTATCGGTCGTCTATAATTAAAATGCAAGATCGTTGACGAAGCCATCCGTGTTGTGCGAAATAATTGGGTATGTTAATTTATTTTTTTTTTATAAAAAATGATTTAAAATGGAAACTCTAATTCCGAATTCCTATATTTTTACATATTGAAATATATTTAAATTAACGTATTTATGGGAAAAGCGTATTAAACTGTGCTGATATTTGAATTTCATAAATGACGTCTCTCTTTATCTATGCGCATCTGTATCTGTCATTGCCGTTGTCGAGCGATGACGTAGCAGTGTTTAACTTACAGCGTTTAGACCCAGTGTCGTAGCTAAGGTTATGAGCACCCAGTTTTCAATTTTGAATTTTGTGTCCCCCTAAACGTGTTTTTTAGGAAGAGAACCAATACAATAACTTTGAGATTCGCGTCCCTGGCAGCCGCCCCCACGGTCAACCCCTAGTTAGGACACTCATGGGTCCTATCAACTGAGAAACCACACAGCCAACCAATACTAAAACTTATTTTATCCTGTTACGATCAGTTAAAATAAGACTTCTGTTAAAATCGACATTAACGCGAGCGAAGCCGCGGGTAAAGGCTAGTTTTCTATGTACAAATTCTAAATACGTTCCTCGATCTCAGCTGTTGTGATGAAGTATTTCACAAAGGTAAATAATCTGGATCGGTTTTCTGTTTGAAATACGATTTATATCGTATTATAGGTTATGTTGTATATGCACATGTGATGAGATTGTTTTATCCGATAACACGGAGACCCACGTTTTCAGGGTCATGTTTTGTCTCCAGCGTTCCGTCTACAGACCGATCCATTTTTTTGTTCACAATATTTGTCTTGAGAATTGGTTTTCATTTTTAATAATGTTTTCTTTCTTATAAAACATTGTTTATCTTAATCCCGTGTGGGGCGGTTCACATATTTTTTTGACGACGGAACTCTTTGGAAACACTAAATATTTTACGGAGCCCTAAAATAAGCAAAACCTTTTAATTTAATTGTCCTAAGTATACAGGAAATTTCTGTGACTATAGGGTAGATTAATTAAATGAAATATTTCATATGTGATTCATTCATAACTCTCATATGTCTAGCGTTACCGTAGCTAAAAATTAGCTCTCGCATGATGTGAATTTAGTGTTGCAATTGCTTTATTAAGAAAGATTAATTGTAGAGATATGGCACCGTATAGTAACTGATAACTCATTCCGCCGCGAAAGTGGACAGATTCTGATTTGAGTCCCGACGCTAACAGTTGCTCAAAAATATTTATTTCTAATACAGCATTGTAACAATGGATGTTTCTCAACAATTATATACCGAACGATAGCTATTATTCTGTTTATTTAGGGTTGCCATCTCTAAAATTTGGCAACCAGGACATGACGCGTGAAAACCCCGAATTTTAGAGCCCAGAACCCGGGCATGTCAACAGGTTTTTTTAAACATAGTGTAATAAAAAACAGTTGAAAATGTCATAAATCGCCTTTTTATTTATTTTCAGACCTTAAAATTAAATTTAGTCATCTTTTATCATCATTTTAAATGTAACTAACAAAACAGAATCTTATTACAGTTTGTTACAAATTTTTTAATAATCAGTTAGAATTTTTGTATTCTTAAAATAAAACACAAATTATTAATATACTCTGTTATGAAAACAAAACCTTATTAAAAACCCGGACTACAAATGAAGTCCCGCCCGGACGCTCCCCGGATGCCCTCTAAACTAGGACAAATCCGGGGAAACCCGGACGGATGGCAACCCTATGTTTATTTAATCTGACGAACTACGCCGTATTAAACATTTACTTATAAACCATTGCACAGTTCATCGAGTACTGAATAGAATAGAATAGAGTATAGAATGATAATAGCGTCAGACATAAAAAAAATATTAAATATTAATACAGTTTTGTCCTAGAATTGCACGCGGCAATCGTATGGACAACTATCTATGAGCAATTTCTTCATTTTTGAAAATTATAATACTTTGTTAATTAGACATTATATCGCATCCAAAATTATTAATATAATTCAATAATAAATAAATAAAGTAGTCGCAATGTAGCAAAATTAACAATAACACGATTGTTTTGTATTATTAATCCAAATACCTGTGATTTATTATTGAATTATATAATACTTTTAACATTCGTTTAAATACTGTAGGTCAAAAATCCGTTTACGTAATAGCAATGGGCGAATGAATCGCGTTTTAATTAGTAGACTTTAGTTTTAAAAATGTCGAGTAACAAATGGATCGTCTGTATTCCGAACATGTAATGGTTGTATTATGTTATGTAAAAGAGACATCTCAGATTACATATTGTACTTACGGTTTGTATGTGCATTATACACCAGTTTGCTAAACATTGTCCATTCCTTTGTGACTATTGTTACCCGTTTTTCTATACCTAAACGCACACAAACAATCCTAAATCCTTTCTGCTCTACGATTTCTCTCATTTATTTTTCCCAACATGCATTGCGCTTCTGTCCTGCTTCTTTCTGATGGCTTTGCGACAATATGTGGAGTGTAAAAACAGTGGCGGTGCGGTAGTTTTTTTGAACAAGGCTGCATAATTTGTTCTATTTTTTCGATGGATTCTTAGAAAATAAATTGTGTTTTCAAAAAAAGTGTGGTTATGGTTTTGAAGTTACTGATTTCAAAAGTACCATCAAATTCAACAGAACGTGAGTAAATTTTGTATTTTCAGTTCCAGTATTTTTTTAAGAGATTTTTTTTAATGGATTGTTAGAATCGAATTATTTTTGGTTTACTTTACGCACGAGTGTGAAAAGGAGTCATTTTACAACCGCAATGTGGGAACGAAAAGCAGCTACTTTATAGGGAATCGTGCAGAAAAGTACCTCCTTTTAGCACGGAATTACCATGGAAACCACGATAAAAATCTTTGTAAATCGAAATTCAGCATATAAAGGCAGATTTTCATATTGTGGTATAAATGACATTCTTAAATGGTTCGGACATTAAAGCACTTTTAAAGATTAAAAGCTAATTTTTTTAATATGTTGTTAATCGCTATCGCATACGTCTAAAATAATTTTTTGAAGCAAATCTGACGAAGGATTTTCGTATAATTAATTATTAAATAATTGAAATTTAACATGTAGCCTATAGGGAATGTATAATTATCAATTAACTTCCGTAGAATACGTACTTAAAAAATAAAATTGAAATTTTCTGATGAAGGTTTTTAAAAATATTTTAACAAGAAAGTTCGAAAATTCACGAAAATGTCAGTCCGCCATTAGTCCAATACAGAATCACCAATCAATAGAAGACTACTTTAGTCAAAAGTCATTTATTTATTATTTTTGGAAATTAAATTATTATCTCAATTTAATTACAAATGATCATAGATCACCTCTAAATTATAAAACCCGGGTCGCAGTGCCAAAACCCTGCCGACAATATAGTGTATTTGCTAATACAGGCAGTGTGGCTTTATTATGCGAACTTAAGTTGGTTTTTGGGCAAAATAAAAAAATTTACTCCTTAATACACCCCTTAAAATAACATTTTTTTTTAAATTGCATTAATATTATCAATCGAACCTCTATACCAAATTATATACAACTTTCAGTAAATAATTCACTATCTGCAAACTAGTGTTTTCATAAAATTTGTAAGTCCGGTCCTGTCGGGGCGATTTTATTAAAATTTTAGGGACACTTTTTAATTACTACTAAAGGGTTAAATGCCAATTTTGAAATGATTCTGAGAATTTTTTCGGTATTTTGGGGCCCAAAAACATTTTTCAACCCCTAAAAACTACCCTTAAAATGCCCCGATTACGCTCATTTTAAATAGGCTTCTTGCGGTGATGGATTTCAACACGCGGGCCAAATTTCGTTAAAATCAATTAACTCTTTCGAAAGTTATTGCCCGCACATATATATATATATATATATATATATATATATATATATATATATATATATATATATATATATATATACGTATATATATAAATATATATATATACGTATATATATAAATATATATATATATATATATATATATATATATATATACATATATATATAAACATTTTCAAAAATGGTGCCAAAGTGTTTAGAAGGTTATGAAACGTCGAGAAATTTTGGTCCGACCCCTAGGTCCCGCCATCCGACCGACGCCAATAGTGTATGTTGCCATATGGCAAATACACTAATAATGAATTTATGCATTCAAGTTTTTATTTCAATTTAATTTTATAAAAAAAAAAATTAGATTCTATTATGATCACGAGGTAATATCCGAACCACTTTAAATTAAAGATTAAAATCGTATGCGGA